>CM038219.1:108119672-110727443 GCA_021442155.1 Cymbidium sinense | reverse complement strand
GAGCCTTATACATGTATTCCTTGGCATGATGGGAATGCGCATTTAGGTGGTTTATACCACCCATATATACCTTACTTGGCGTAGTGGGTAGGCCCAGCATACTCGAAGTAGCCCCCTATACGAGGACGATGTCAGGATGCTGCCAAATTTTTACACTGATATGATTAATAAACTGCTTAATAAAAATTCAATAATAAAGCTAAAATTAATATTTTAACTTGATATTGTAAATATATAAGTACCCGTACACATCTTTCTTGGTGTGGCAGAAAAATATGTGTCTGATATAGGTACTTCAAAGACCCATATATCTCTTTCTTGACATGATGGGATGAGGCATTCGGCTGTGGTGTTTACACCACCCATACATGCTTTTCTTGGCATGATGGATAAGCCCAGCCCCCGTTGTAGCCTCCTATGTGGGGACAACGTCGGGAGGCTACCGAAATGCTGTCAAAAATTTATCTAAAATATTTTTTATTTGCAATAAAATTCAATTAAAATAAGTAATATTATACAAAACCTTAAGTTTAAATTAATGTTGAATTAAATACTCCTGCATGGGCCCCGACACTACGCTGAGTGCTTAAATTCAAGTGTTTGAAGATGTTGCGTGGGTTTGCTTTCTGGTTAGGTCTTAGGACTGGGTCTCGGTTAACAAAACCTAAAAATCAAATTATGTTATTATAATATCTTCAATTAACAAAACATCTTAGAAGCTAATTCTGTCATATGACAGCAGATCTAATCCTCTATTATTAAATTAATAGAATCGACAAGATTTGAAATACCGAAATAATAAACCACCCCGATAATGGCCGTGTTAAATAAAAATTTTAACCGGAGGGGATACTTTCATCAAAATATGATTACAATTTCAAAGCAAATTAACTTAGATTGAACATCAATCTAAATGAAGGATTTAAAATATCTTTGAGCTATAAATGTCTAAATGAAATTCAATCTAAAAACTTAAAATGAACTCCATTCAATCCACCTTCCTCAATATTTATTGGAGATGACAAATTAAAAAAACTCTAGTTGACAAAGGAGCCAAAGTCAAATCAAGTACATAATTATGTTTATTCTCAAACAATCTCATGCCACAGGACGTGTCTTCTCGACGCCAAGAGGCTCCACACATGATGCAATTACGATCAGAGTCCTCTAACCGGATGATTGTCACTAAATGATGTCATTATATTACAGTCATGATTGTAGCCCGTATGCTCCCCAATGGCTCTGTCCTTTGAGTTGTGAACCATAGGGTATACTTGATTGGGCAAAAAGCCCTCTGTTAGCTAAGGTAGACTTAAGCTTGTCTCCTTAGAAAAACATCACTCAAGGTCTATAAGGATTTCTTGGACGACGTAACCCATGTGTTCCTGATAAGGATCCTTCTGGGTCAACTACCTCCTCGACTAAGTAGACTAGGGACCACACGGATGGATGAAAATCATGGGATCTAGATCGGGTGTGCCATCGCTCCCCCAACCATCCGCTTTAAGTTAAATATAATGAATTTCATAAATCTAAATTCTAAAACTCCACATGTTGCTATTATACGCTACGCACTAAGCGACCTAACGACTAGCCTTAATCGAAAGTTTTCTCTTAGTATTGAGAAAGGTAATTAACTATAGGTTCTTGTACCTATAGGAAACCTGGAACCAGATCTAAAATCCTCACCAAATGAGGACGAAATCTCTGGGTAGTATCATGTCTACTATTCCATCTGCCTTCTGAAAATTACACCAACACTTAAATTATACTCTCTTCATCGAGAGGTCGGTAGCGAATTTTCAGAGCCCACATACTTGAATGTTTATTTCAAATGAAATTATCTTTAATGATGAATAACCTATTATAGTCAGGATTGTTCATTGGACTTTAAATCATTTGAAAGTGGTTCTAGTTAGTTCATGCTTCATTTTACTTAAATTCAAATCATGTGGTTCATTGGTGTGAACAATTTGTCTTCTTTGAATAGCACACGAGGGGAGGAGAACACAACAACTAGAACTCCTATGATCGAGGAGAAAGGGAGTTTGTAGACATAAAGACATCATGAACTTTTGATGTAAGATTATGTTTGATTAGGGAAGGCAACAATGAAATCTATTATTTGCAATGAGAAAATAAATTTTTGAATGAGAAAGGATTGTGGAAGTGATTACATGTGATAGAGTTTGCAAGAGAAGGCAATGACAAAATCATGTACAAGGAAAAGAGAAGTTTGTAAACAGGAAGGCAATTGTGAGATTGATGTCATGTGATAGAGCTCCTTGGGGAGTATAATGATGAACGGTTGCATGTTAGGAGAATAGGAGTTCACGAATGGGAGGGCATCATGGGATCGAGGTATGAGATGGACATCATTGAGGAAGGTATCACGGGACTGTCAGTATGTGATGGTGAAGGCTTAGTCATGAGATCGGTGTTGTGTGAAGGTGAAGATTCATTTGTGAGATCAACAACATTTAAAAATGATGGCACATTGAATATCAAAATTTGGTTCGAACTTGATCCCAATATTTTTTTTAATTTGAACCATTTACGTAAGCTTGTTCTCGACGAACTTCCATAAATAGCCTACAAATATAAGATGAGGTAATTTTAGTTGAGACTAACATTTACACATATTTATCTAAAAAAACAAATAACAAATATATTTGCTCAATTATGTATATTACTAGGCATATACAATCAAATTTCTCAATCATGATATCATAAGATGACACAATTGTTAGGACAACTTGGATAAACAACCATTAAGTGAATAATCAAATGAGACTAATCATATAATTTCAATTATGTAGAACTTATGAAAGGCATAATGGAAATTTTTATGAAATAATTATTTAACATTTTGGGCATAAAATTCTCTTGAGATATTTCGAGCATAAAAATTGCTTAAGATATGTTATTTTTTTATGAATTGCAAGACAAGAGCATTTTGTAATATTTTTTTTCCTTAAAAATAAAAGATTAGGTAACATACTATAAAATTTTTATACATTTATGTGCCTAACACTTAAAATATTTGTATTTACATTTACAGTACTTAACTATGCATGCAAAGGCTTTTACACTCTTAAAAATTGTGACATTCTTAATAGTATTTTTGGTATGATAATAAATACATAAGAATTATGTAATATACATGTAAATCTCCTAGGAAAATAGATGGTTAATGTTCTTGTCGCCTTGCAAAGCAAAAGGAAGATATGTTACAAAATACTTAAGGAGCATCTTCAACTCATTTAGAAATATCTTGCATATAAACCCACACAAAAAAAAATATTTAGAAAATTGGAATGATTTTTTAAATTTTATTTATTAGAGATTATTGCCGATTTTGAATATTTTAATGGCCTGTATAAATGCTCCTATAGCATTTATTTTCATTTACGATCCTTGATTTATCGTTTTCGTAACCATATTAAATACCTGGAATCACCGGCGGATTTACAGTGGGGGCATTGGGCCCATGCCTCCATGAGTTTGTAGAGAGAAGGAAGTAAGCAATGTTCGGTAGCAGGATTTAAGCCGAATTTAACTTAAATCCAGCCAAAGGGTATTTTCAGACAAGTTAAATTCGTTGTTTTTTTTAATCCAGTTAAAACCGCTTTCGCAAGCTAAATCCGGATTTACTAAATCCTGTTGGTAGCTGGTTTTATTGGATTTAGAGAAGCAGAAGAATGCGAAGGAGGGTGGGAACTGAGAAGAAATACATGAATTACTTTTTCGATGCCTACCTTTTCTTTTTCGGACAGCAACCTGAAACGCTGTCAATTTCTTCTTTTTAATTATTTTTATTTTGAATTTTAATTAATTTTAAATTATTTATATAATAATTAATTAATATATCATCTTAGATTAATTATAATTTAATAGACCTAAATGTAATTAATATAGACTTACAACTTTATGATTGATTAATAGATTTGTAATTAATTGATATATTATATTATGATAAACATGTTGTAATTAATTTAATTCTGATTATTATTTTATATAAATAAATTAAATATAAATTATTATTTAATTCACTTATTAAATATCCTAGATTATAATCTTAACATAGACAAATTATATATTTTATTGATTATTTAAATAATATTTTAGAATCATATATTAATCGCTATCATTTGCTTATTATTTTTGTTGTGCATTTATAACTATAATTTGAATATTTATAATTTCAATTAATATTTTCATATACATTACTATTATATTCTTAATTACTTGGCTTACATCTTCTTGACTTAATTATTTAATTAGTTTTTAAAATTTTATTTTGTAATAAAAATACAATAAAAAATAATCTCTAAATATTCATTATTTAAATATTAAATAAAATAATTAATTTAAATCCTCATATAAATAACTAAATAGTAGTATGAGATTTAATTGGATTTAACTATCATCATACCAAATTACTTTCTAGATTTAACTTTCACAAGATTTATTAAATCCAGATTTACTAAATTTACTAAATCCCACTTGAGTTAAATCTTATGTACCAAAAAAACTAAATGATGCTAAAGCTTAAGTTTGGTTTCTCCTCTAATCCTCTATTTTGCCTTGAAGTTTTGATTTAGTAAATCCCGTTAGCTGGTGGATTTACTATCTTACAGGATTTACATAAATTGAAGCATGCATGAAGAAGGTTGGGAGTGAAGGTGATGTTAATTTTGTGATTTCTCACATCTCTGATTTTAGGTAGGAACGGAGCTAGCATTAGACGGAGAAAAATAAGGGTTTCAAGCGGTGAACCAAAATTTTATTTTCGTGGGTGGGCAAAAGTAATTTAAAAAAAAGTGAATTTAACAATGAATAAATCAAAAGGATAAATTACATTACATCTAATAAAAAAAATGTTTACAAACTTCTTAATCTATTTTGCATTATCCGATATCGATAATATTGCATGATAAGATTCATTGGGAATCGATTCAAATACTTCTTTCTCAATATAAGATATAAGGCAATCATTGAGCCAATCATCACTCATTCTACTACGCAATCAATGTTTAACAATCTTCATTGCAGAAAATGCTCTCTCCATTATAGCTGTAGCAACTAGTAAAGTTAGTGCCAAAATAATAAGTCTATAAATTAAATGATACACACCATTCTTCTTTATCTTGACAAGCTGTTTGGCAAGATCAGCAATACCATTTAAAGATGAGAAATCATCACTACATGACATCGATAATATAAGTGGAAAGTCGATGTTCAAGGGCCACAAGCTCAATCAGAAAAATCGTAGGATATAACTCGCAAGTCGAATAAGTTTTTCTTATCAAAAGCAAAGAATGAATCACTTGGGTTTAAGCATGCCACAAAAGAAATAACTCGTGCTTGCTTTAAAAATGATTATTCAGCTTCAAGTTGCATATTACTAGAATAACTCAACGCAATAGGATATAAATTTGTCATTTCTTCACCTCCTTATAGCTCGTCGATGAGTTTTAAAGGTAGAACTCATATCCGAATATCAATCTCAAAAACATTACAAAAAGAGACACTTCATGTAATAAGGAATCTCATCCACTATTTCATTATCTAATCGCTGCTTGATATCTAATTTCATTGCATTTTCAATATCTTGGTCTTTTCTTTGTAGAGATTGTGATAATTCATTTGTGATACCTAAAATATCAATCATCAAATGCATAGTAAATACAAAATCAAAAGACTCCATTGCACTGATTAAAACACCCTTCAACCGATCATGATCATCATCCTCTTTACTATCTCAAGCACTTTGAGCATGCATACATCTTCATAAGACTAATTAAACTATGAAAATGTGAACTCCAACGAGTGTCACCATCAGGTTAGTTTCTTGATTCAAACCACGCCCACTAATTAAATCTCCTGTTTGGAGATATAAAATAACCTTTTCATGTTGAATAGTTTTTAAAATGTCACTTCTCTTACAAGAACTTTCAATTGTGTTTAAAATTGTTGAAGTGATCTCAAAAAGATGCTTCACTTGTCAATTTTTTTTTGCTACAACTACTAAACATAATTGAAACTGATGGGCAAAACAATGAACATAAAATGCCTGAGGATTATCATTAAGAATAAGTGCCTTCAAACCATTAAATTCACCTCGCATATTGGATGCCCCATCATAGCCTTGACCTCGTATCCTATGCAAGCTTAATGAATGTTTAGCCAGTATAGTTTCAAGTGTTGTCTTGAGTGCAATTGCACTTGTTGAAGAAACATATTTAATGCTAATAAATTTTTCAATAACTTGACCTTTTTTATCAACATATCTCACAACGATAGCTAATTGTTCCTTTGTTGATACATCACGAGCTTCATCCACAATAATAGAAAAGTAAGAATCACCGATATCTTTGATGATAGAAGCTAAAGTCTCAGATGATGCAGCTTGACAAAGTTGTTTTTGTACCTTTGGTGAAGTCAATTGTAATTTTGTACTAGCATTTTCAAATGTAATTTTTTTAATTTCTTCATTATGATCAAGAAAATAATAATTCTAAATAATTTCCTTGGTTAACAATTAAAAGATTCATCGTGACCATAATGGTAATCCTTGTCGCAAAATAAAATCTAACACAATCAACCGCCGCCAACATTACCCTATACTCTTTTTGTTTCTCTCATCTTTAGTCAACCACATAGTAGAGATACTTTATGTTTGAGGCTTTATTAGATCTTCACACTTTTGTCTTGCCCTATTATGAGCACTATTGTGTTCACCAACGCTAAGAATTTTTTTTCTTTTCTTTCTAATTTTAAATCCTTCTCTAAATGAATCTCCACCTCCTCGATTTATAGTAACTTGTTCTAGGCTTAAATAAATAGCAATATAAACAATATGCAAAGATCTTTCTCAGATGCTATATTCTAACCAATATGGATATATTCCTCAAACCACTTTGAATTAAATCGCACATTGCCTATATCATTATTTGAGAAAAATTATGACTTTTGGGTTGATGTGACCCTTTTACCAAATATGCTCTACGTATTCTATCTCTGTCATTAACATCATAACTCCAAATCGGCGGACGAAGCCCAGGATCAGCTATCGATATCAAGATCAACTCGTTCTTTTCTCTTTAAATAACGATCCATTTAGAAAATCCTAAATATGATAGTAGAATGCAAATAAAAATAAATCAATAAATAATGACACACTTTCAACCTTTTCAAAACAAATTCATAATATCTCAAGAATAACGACACACCTTCGGCCTTTTTAAAATAAAATTAAACCAACAATATTTAAAAAAAAGGCACACCTTCGGTATTTTTAAAATAAAATTAAACCAATAATATCTTAAAAAAAGGCACACCTTTGGCCTGTTTAAAATTAAAAATGCTATTCACATACCTTAATTGATTGAGAAAGAATGTTAATCAAAAAAAATATTATTGAATAGCCTAATCCTTCAATATCACGCATAAAGCATATAATTAATGATTATACATGTGATAAAAAAATAACTTTGAATGCCCTAATCTAATGATTAATACACAAATTTAAGACTACTTTTCTTGTAATTACAAATATGTGTTAGACTTGGTCAGATAATGCAAGTTTGTCATCAATTGGCATTTGTTAAATAATCTCAAAGGAGAATGATATTGATATTGAAAAGAAGACGATCACGTAAAACGAAAACTTTAGGCATAACGCCTCTAGATGAAATCCAACTCTAGTATCAACAAAATTAAATGCATTGCATAACAAAATGGCTATATCTCTTATGCATGGTCTATCCCAAGAATTTCAAAGAAAAAATTGGACTTCATACATCTAATACCCATGATTCTCCATTATTATGTAATGAAAAATTAGAGTTAAAGTTCTCTTTATCAAAAGTCATACAAAAGACGTGTATATCAGCTCATCAATATAAACGGTGCAAGACCTATGCCACAAATAAATATTGTTAATATCTTAAGAAGTATTATATATATGCTGTACTCTCACAAACTTATCAAACCTAAAGGAAAATAGGTCACAAAACATGAAAATATAATGTAAAAACTAGTGGTTGAGGGACGCCCCATGACCTAACAAGCTCAAAGGCCAAGTCATAAAATAAAATGAAAGTTTAAAAGCTCTAATAGCAAAGCTTAAGATATTTCCACTATGTTCAACAAGTCAAAAGACCAAACAAGACTTTGTGCTAGTAAAACAAGTTCAGAAGTAAGGCATGCACAAGTGCACAACCATCTTTAGCTAAGCATGTTGATATGCAAGCAAAGACCAAGCGCATACAATGAAATTCCATACAACAAGCTCTAACAGGACTGTTCCTAGTTCAAATAGCCTGGGTTAAACCAAGTCCAATAGCTAGTGATCACGAACCCAAGCAAACCATATTTAAAAAGATACATTTGTTCATCCATATTCAAGAAAAGAACCAACATTCCAACAAATGCCACCACAACCAAAGATGATATTCCAAGTGACCAAACCCAAGGTAAGGATCCGAGACAACCTTAGCTCAATATTCAGGAGGTTGATTAAAAAAAAAACTTCTCAATTCACAAACAAAATAATCAAGATGCAAACTAGAAATTAATAAATCTGGCATCTCACGTCCAAAGCTAAACTAAAATAAACTAACAAAATAAATTCGAAAATTAAGGTTCTATCTTTTTTTGTTGAGAAAATGCCAAAAATTCTTTTCATTCAAAGGAGACTATGAAATAACCACACAAATAACTAAAAATAAAATAAAATTTGCACTCAAAACAAAGAGAAAACTCATTTTTCACAAACTAAGAGTTCCGGAATAAAAACCAACCTAAATAGGAAGGAATCAGTGTGACTCGGAAGGAGACCGCGGATGGCTGAGGACCCATGGCCGACGATCAAAAATGAGGGAGAATATCCTCCGGGGGTGGGCAAGGAGGCGAGAGGGGAGATCGGGATAGCTTCAGATTTTGAAGAGGTGAATTTTTGCTTGGGCCGTTGAGGGTTTATTTTGGGGGAGGAGAGTTTAAAGCAAATGTACTAAAATACCCTCATAATATATATTTTTTTTTTCAGGGTGGGCAATTGCTCTAAGCAGTCCGCCTTTTTCAAGCATCGAATAGAGCCACCACGTCATACCGAATTTTTTTTTAAACAGAATCAAGAAGGGTTCCATTATAGTAATTGTTAATTAATATTAAAAAAAGATTTAAGTTAATTAAATTATTGTTTATAATTTTAATTGATTACATAATTTTATTTAATTAGATTTATTGTCATAATTTGTATTTAATAATTATTAAAAATCACTTGTATAATCCAATAAAGAATTTTTTATTAAATAATAAAATTTAATTGTGTTGATATTATACAACACTTTAATATCTAAAATTTGAGTGCAAAATTTCATATAATGTAATAATTTTATAAGTTTCTATCATCACATTTCTTTATTTATATTAAAATTTAAAAAAAAATTACTTATATCAATCTCAATCTAGAATTAAAAGATTAAAGATATTATTGAATTTTATTATTTTATATTTTCATTAAAAAAATTTTCTGATTCCGCCCCTGCCTGGAATTGTCCTCATCAGATCGAATAAATAATCAGTTCATTCTAAGAATTCCAAACCCATTCTAATCTCGTGACACGTTTATAAAGCGAATAATATATATATGTTGCAAATTGTCAAATTACTTTGTGGAGAAAATATTATACGTGGAATTCATATACATCAAAATTTCAATAAAAATAGGACACGTGATGCTAAATAATTGTTTATATTATTTTTAATATAAATTAAAAAAATTGAGCCACGTGAAAGAATATAATTGAAATCCTGATAAAAAACTTACATCAAGATTTTGCCTATAATATTTTCTCGCTTTTGAGGGTGCATTGCAAAAATATACAATTATGCTAAAAAATTTACAATATAAAAGCTGTATTTTCCCATTTAGCAACTTGTAACGGCTGCCTAAAAATTATGATTTCATTTTTATAAAATAATTTTTATATACGCATAATAGCTTCTTTATACCATAGATTATTCTATAATAAATTTATCATTATTTTTATAAAGAATTATAGCCATCTCAAATAGGCTTTAAAATGAATGTCAAATTTATAAATTTGTTTTTCAGTAAGTAGCTATTATAATATATGAAAAATAATTAATAAAAATTTATATAATATTATTTAAAAAATTTAACACTAAAAGATATTTTCATTAATAATTTGACGAAGTTGTACTGAAACAATTTTTTTTTTTTTTTCATGTACGAGACAAAATGGATTCGAGAAATCTCGTCAGATCCTTCCTGCTTTAAAATCAGTTGATCTTGCTGTCCAGTAGAATTTAAACGTCTTACTCAAATCATAATTTTTAATGTCAAATTTATAAGTAATTAATATATATATATATATATATATGAAAAAAATATATATATATATATATATATATATATATATAATATATATAATAAAATATATATATATATTATATATATATATGTATATATGTATATATATATGTATATATATATATATATGTATATATATATGTATATATATATATATATATATATATATATATATATATATTATTAATTATAATATAAATATATTTCACAACAAAAATTTTATTTATTTTTTTTATTTTATCTAAAAAATATATAAATTTATCATAGACATGTCACATATTTAAATATACCAAAAAATTTAACATCATATTTAAAATATATACATAAAATATAATTAATATATACAATATTATCACATATCAATAAAATAATATATTAAATATTTTATTATATATAAATTTTCAAACATAAAATTTATATAAAATATAATAATAATTAAGATATATAATCTATTGTATAAATAAAATACATATAGATAAATGAATCATTTTGAAATATTTATCATATCAATTTTTGCATTATTTAAAAAATGTATCCAAATAAATTTCATTTCTTTATATGAAAACATCTAAAGAGAAAAAAACAAAGCTTGAAATCTTAAAAATCAAATTATTGAATCTAAAATAAATGATTACCAAAATATGTATGTTTACTCATATCAATCGCTCCTTGTTGATATTAAAAGAAATCATATATCTAAGATATATCAAATCAATTTGACGAGAGATTTAATTATATTCATTTTCTAGATGAAATACATGGTTACAGCATATATTTATATATCCTTATATACAAATTTCATAATTATTTAAAGACCAAAATAAATATAATCAATTTCACTGATCTACTCTTTATTTCTGAATTTTTACCATTAAAAAATGACCTCCTTTTTATTTAAATATTGTTTAAAATCGATTTCAAGGCAAGCAGCTTTCACCATCAATGTAACCAACTTGTGTCACCGGACCAATCATCCCTTCCTCCGAACATTTATAATAAAGCTGCCACCATCTGACGTATCCCATCATATATTCAAATCTCGCCTATCAATTTACCCATTCAGTTCATTATCCTTTGATATCATTAAAAATCAAAATTCAAAAAATAGATATGTTCTTTGTAGGCCATTATTTCATCCCATCTTTAGATTTCATATAATGTTTCAACATTCTACAACTTTGTCTTGATTGGGTCGACTAGAGTTCCATTCAATTTGTTCCACTTTAAAATGCACTCCAAAAAAAATTCCGCCATCACAATCCCTTTTTTTTCGCCTTAAAAGCCTCATCTATAAAAAAGAACCTTCAAGAGACAAGGAACCTCAAGCCAACTCTGACAAACAAGATTGAAAGAAACCCCTCATCAGCCTGAGCAAACGAAATCCAAAATCATAGAAAAGGCCGATCGCTTAAGAATTAAAAATCTCACCCAAAATGATCTGATCTCAAGTGAGAACCCAAACTCTCTTTAGAAGACCATCCCAAGATGAGATGGAGAGTTCAAACGAGATACTCGGTGTCAGAGAGGCCAATAAGAGCGGGCTGCGAAGAAACATCCCGACCACCGACAGACACGCTCCGACCATCGGCTCGCCACCATCATCTTTGCCCTCCCCACAACGGCTAATCCACATTTATTGCAATCAGACCGCCATGTTATGTGCAAGTAAATTAAAGGCAGCATCTTCAAGGCAATCATCTTCCCCTTATCATTATGAGAATCCTCACCTCTAACCGCTATTCTTCAACATCCTATTCTTGGGTTTCAAGTTTAGCATTGATTCCTATGATGGGGCAACTGACCCACATGAACACATCGACCATTACAGGATTATCATGCATATCCTATGAGCACACGCATTGCTGTCTTTCCTTTACTCGGGCAAGCTCGCACTTGGTTCTACTCCCTTCCAAGGGGATCCATCCGTACCTTTGAGAAACTCGCCAAGATTTTGTGAAACAGTTCATTGCAAACTGGAGGATCATTAAAGATTCCTCCCATCTCTCCCGCATTTGTCAAAATAAGGGTGAATCACTTAAAGAATACTTCGAGATTCTCCTCAGAAGCTCGTCAAATACTTGGGGTAGACCCTGAATTACTGAGAGGAGTTTTTCTTGGAGGGCTCCATCCTATGCCTTTATACTCGTCACTAATGCAAGATACGGTCTGCTCATATGCCGAGTTGGTTCACCGTGTGGAAGCGCAAATCTCTGGGGATGAAGCTATTAATGCCCATCGAAAATAATTTGAACAATCCACAAGAAAACGTAAGAGTGCTCTAGGAAACACAGATCAATAATCCCATCAGAAGAAGCAACAAGGCAGTCATGATCTCCCTCCACGGCCCCACATCAACGATGCGAACCACGACTGGAATACACGCCGCTGAACACATCTCGTGTTAATGTCTTGTTGGCCATTCGAGATGAAGAGACCATCAAGTGACCACATCCACTGAAACCAAATTCGGGAAATCATGAGCAATATTGTCACTTTTATCAAAGTCGTGGACATACTACAGAGGCGTGTAAACAACTTAAAGAAGAAATTAAGATGCTCATTCAACCGGGATATCTACATCAATTTGTGCAAAACCAACTAACTCAAGCAAACATAGCTCAACTGGGGGGCAACCGGAACAATCATCATAGAAACAACACAATAGCCGCCAAATAGTTGGAGAAATTGAAACAATTGCAAGTTGGCCACTACTATTTAATCAAGTCTTCATCGCTACCTTTGAAGAGTTGGAGTTAAAAAAATCTTGTATTAATCATCTCATCACTTTTAATGACTCAGACTTGGAAGGAGTCCAAGTTTCGCATCAAGATCCTCTTGTCATCAATGCGGGGATTGGTGACCCATGTTATGTTGTTAAAAAAATTTTGATTGATAATGAGAGTTCCATTAATGTTTTATTTTACTCCATCTTTCTTAGCATGGGCCTGGTTAAGGAAAAACTTCAACCCGCTATAGGACTGTTATATGGGTTTGATAATCGCCCTGTACAAGTGGAGGGGACAATCACCTTTCTCGTTGTCCTCAGAGAATTTCCTCAACAAGTCACTCACTCAGTTCAATTCATAGTGGTCAAGTCAAATTTAGCATACAACGCTATCTTTGGAAGACCCCTCCAATCAATCTTCGGTACTGTCACCTCGGTACTCATCTTAAGATGAAATTTCAAACTCCCATTGGGGTTGGAGTGGTTGGAAATCAACAACAAATAATCACAATGTTACCTCATACAAGCTCAACCACGCCCTTCGGTGACCTTTAACATCAAGAATTTTAATCTTCAAGATAAAAAAGTACCTCAGAGGGTTTTGCCTATAAAAGACTTGCTCCTAACTCCGCACACATCCGCGGCCCTTCACTTGCTTCCGTGATCATAATCTTGTGCTCCCACGAAGATCTGTTCTCTCAAAATGTATGGTTAATGGACCCGCAAATTTCATTGAAGAATTTGTTAAAAGTATATGGCATAAATATTTTTGGATGATTGAGATAATGTCATCCAAAAATAGCTGATATGATCTGAAAATTCTACTAGTCGAAGCACAAATCTTGATGTCAAAAGCAAGTTGATTCTTAGTTGAAACTAGTCGAGATCAAGCACTTAAAATATCATTAGAAATTTTGGGATATCAGTTAAATCCCTAAATGGCTCTCAAACATATAGTTTTTATAATCAAATCAAGCGTCTTGATGAGTCGGATCTAACAAGCCCAAGATCTCACAATTTCGACTTCATTTGAGCATTCAAATACACAAAATACATCATATGATCAAAGGAATTATTTTGAGCCATCCGATGGAGATGAGTGGTTCGGATTTTGCATGTATTTATAGAAACACCACTCCTCCAATATAAAAATAGCCCCTCCTCATATGAAGGGAGGCCAAGCAAGAGAGAGAGGAGAGAGTTCTAAAGCTTGAAAATCCTCCAAACACAATTGTGCCACGACGGTCGACACATTATTACTAACACACTGGCCCGCCTCCACTGTTGATCCTCCGTATATCCATCTTCATCACGGTCATCCGCTGACCTCACTGCCGCCTGTCCGGTCATCATCATCAACCATCATCGCCGGTCATCATCGCCGACCACCGACGTCGGTTGCCCCCGCCGACTACCATCGTCAGTCACCGCCGTCGATCCTTGACGGCCATCTTCGCCGGTCACCATCCCGACGACTTCATCGCCCGTTAACCCTTATGTCACCATTACTATATTGGATTTTTTTCATTGTCGCTCTTCATATGTAATCAGTAATCCGATCGGAAAACTTGTACTCCAAAACAAATACATAGTGGAAGATTTCTACTGGGCTAGGCCCCGTGATTTTTCCCACTTTTTGAGATTTTTCATATAAAAATTCTGGAGTTTCTTGTTCACTCTTTAAATACCTGTGTGTATGCTGGATTTCACAACAAGGCTAAAGCGTAAACTTTCACTCTACCGCAACTGGTTTTCTAGCACGCAACAAAAATATTCTGTGTTATATTCAGATGACTGATTTTAATTTCATCAAGATCATAATCGTATATCCAAATGTCCAAATGATCTAAGCTTAACGATAATTGGCTAAGATTATAACAAATACACTAGGCTTGAAGACTAACTCATCATTTCTAAATGATCTATGGTGTTCTACAATGAACTCGCCTCGGCCAATTCAGAGCTAACTCACTCGAGTTGTGGCAAACTCGCTCGGCTCAGAAGGAGCTAACTTGTCTAGATGTCTAATCAGCTAGCTAGTGGTTAACTGATCTGGTTCGAGGTGAATTAGCCTAAAATCTTTAGAATGATGTACCAACTACGCTCAATATGACACATTTGCTCTCATATGTTAAGGGGCCGTTTGGGATCAATTTTATTTTTTATTTTTATGCTACTTTTAAAAATATATTTATTTGATATGTTTTAATTTTTGTTTTAAAAATAAATAATATTATTTTAAAAAATATTTAAAATAGTTTTTAAATATTTTAAATATTTTTTTACAAAAATTTACTTAATAAAATCTCACATAGCCTCTCTCTCTCTCTCTCTCTCTCTCTCATTCTATTTTTGAGAGTTTGTAAGAGTTTGACATAATTCAAGAACGATTTTAAATTTAATAACGATAACTTAATAATAATTACTATAAATACTCCGATTTCTTAAAAAAAATCTGTTATATGCATGTTTAATCTGAATGCGTGTGTGTGTGTGTGTGTGTGTGTATATATATATATATATATATGCGAGTTCCACATCTCCATGAGCTATAGGCAGATAACTACATCTTTCGCCACACCTGCTCCTCTAGATGGAAGTCCATGCAAGGAAATCTTTCTGTACTTTCGCCGAACCCGACCCAACCCAACACGGCTTCCATTCCCCTGCTCATTCCGACCCCCTCACCATCTCCCCTCGCAGCTCCTCCCCCGCCTCCCCCTGGCAACCTCTCTCTCCTCCCCGCCACAGCATCAGCCATACGGCCCCGCAACCTCCATCTCCTTCCCTCCACTACCACTGCCTCACCTCTCTCCATCGCCAAGACGGCAACGTCCACGCCATCGCTCTCGCTGCGAGAGGTCGCCTCGTTTTCACGGGATCCGATTCGGACCGGGTTTGGGCCTGGCGCCAGCCCGAACTCGCGGACTGCGGCTTGTTGTGGACTCGAAGGCCGCGCGTGCGCTCTCTACTGGCCCATGGGGATGCGCTTTTCACGGCTCACGCTAACCAGCGGGTGCGAGTCTGGGCGGTGGCGATGGCGTCGGCTTCTTCCGAATAAGGTGGAGGAAGGTGGCGACGTTTCCGCCGAGGAGGTTGTGCCTTCCACTCTTCCGGCGACAGCAGGTGGGACTAGAGATTTACCCTCGGTTAGGAGTACAGATTGGGAGGCTTTGAATGACGATGAAAATAAGGGAAAAATTTTTAATATAGGCATAATGTTAATCTTAATTATGCATTTAGGAGAAAATATTACGTCTGAGTCCGACATAGCTACGTACTCCAATCCACTAATGTGTCCCGCTTTTTTTCCGTTTTAGCGATTAACCAAAGATAACGGACAATGACATTTCCACGACCCGGCCCGAAAACGCGATCATGATTAACTGACGCGTAAATACATTTCCAGCCGACGCCACGTAAGCGTCGTTGGAATGCGAGGAATTTAAAGAAATATATGATGATTTAGGGTTTAGGGTTAATTTTTCGGAAAAATAAGCTTAGAAGAGAAATAGAAAATCTCATTTCCTTTTAAAAAGAACCATGAAGATGGAGAACGTTGAAATAACAACCATTTTAGGATGTATTAAATAGAAATTCATCTGAATATTTGTGTTTTTTTTCTGGTTGTTGTGTATTTTTTTCATCGGTAATTTTTCTGTTCTGTCGAAGAGAATATGTTCATTACATCCAATTAAGCAATTTGGATGCTTTTTTGTCAATTTTATTTTGAGTATTTTTGATCTCAGACTCTATGTATCTCTTTGGAGGGTACACATCATTTTTGATCATTTTTTCCAGTTTATTTTGCCAACTTCCTATGAATATGTTTAGGGCATTCCAAAGGAAGCATTTTATGGCGCTTGGTTTGTGGGGGCTATTTTGACCGACTGTGTGTACCTCTTTGGAGGGTATAGATCATTTTTGACCTTTTTTTCCCAGTTTATTCTGCCAACCTCTTATGATTATGTTTAGGGCATTGCAAAGGAAGCAATTTATGGCAGTTTGGATAGTTTCTATGTGGTATTTTACATCAGATCAGTACCTCTTTGGAGGGTACGATCATTTTGACCTTTTTTGCAATTTTTTGCCAATTCCTTAAGATGTTTAGGGCATTCCAAAGGAATCATTTGATGGGTGATTTCGGGTGGTATTTTGCCAGACTGTGTACATCTTTGGAGGGTACGACCATTTTGACGCTTTTTTCTAGTTTATTTTGCCAACTTCGATTATGTTTAGGGCATTTCAATGGAAGCATTTGATGGCAGTTTGGGTGATTTTGGGTGAGTATTTTTCATCTGTACTTCGTGTACCTCTTTGGAGGGTACAGATCATTTTTTGGCCTTTTTTTTGCAGTTTTTTTGCCAATTTCTTATGATTATATTTAGGGCATTCTAAAGGAAGCATTTGATGGCAGTTTGGATGGTTTTGGGTGGATATTTTTCATATGTGCTCTATTGAGGGTACAGATCATTTTTGACCTTTTTTCCAGTTTATTTTACCAATTTCTTATGATTATGTTTAGGGCATCTCAATGGAAGCATTTGGAGGCAGTTTGGATAGTTTCTGGGTGGTTATTTGTATATGTACTTTGTGTACCTCTTTAGAGGGTACAGATCATTTTTGACCTTTTTTTGAAGTTTATTTTGCCAACTCCTTATGATTATATTTAGAGCATTATAATGGATGCATTTGATGGCAGTTTGGATGGTTTTGGTTGGATATTTTGCATCAGACTGTACCTCTTTGAGGGATCATTTTGACCTTTTTTTTTTTTTGCTAATTTCTTATGATTATGTTTATGGCATCTCAATGAAAGCATTTGGAGTTTGGATAGTTTGGTGGTTTTGATCTATAATCTGTACCTTTGAGGGGACCATTTTGATATTTTTCCGCTTTTTTTGCCAATTTCTTATGATTATGTTTAGGGAATTATAATGGAAGCATTTGGAAATTTTTTGGATGGTTTTGGGTGGGTATTTTGCATCTATATTTTCTAATTTATTTTGTATCTGCTTGTAAATGTAATGACCCAAATTGGGAAACTCAACTCGAATGAAACATATGTGAAATCGGATCATGCACATCAAATTCAAATTGGTTTAAGGACCATACTAGTTATTGGCCAAACTCAAAGAAATTGAAATCAAAAGATTTTCTATGTGCGGCTCAAGAAGTCCGCTAAATAGCTTAACAAAATTCGAAAGTTGATACAAGAACCGGTTGTCCATGATTAGATTCTCTATTGATTTGAGGGGAATTGAGAATTAAAAATATACTGAAAAGTCATAATCATTCTTTGGTAGCCGACTCTTCTTCGTGATCACACGAGATGCATTAGTGATGAAGGCATCCGTGTTGAAGACAATGAAGAGTCGGTATTAGAGCAACGATGCATTCTATCTAACCGGAAGTTGGTGGCGTAGAATATCGGGTTCACAAAAGAGATGCTTTCAATTTTATTTAGAAAGAGAAAAGATCGAGGATCGAATGGTGACGTAATGCATTAATAGATTGTTTAAGGAAAGAAAAGCGATGGGATGTTTGTGGGATGTGCAAGTTGATGAGTTGGATTGCTTAGTAAGTTTTTTTTTAGTAATGGCATGTCTAGGATAGAATATGATTATTTGGGGATGTGATAATTTTGATACAAGCTATCGACAATAAATATAATCTCGCTTTGTGCCCCTCTTGTTGGAGTGAATCATCAGGCAAAATGTATTATTTGGAGTAGCCTTTTATCGAAGAGATAATTGAGTCATTCTCATGGCTATTCCAAACATTTCTTCTATTGATGAATGCATTACATCCTATAATATTCACGATCAAGATCGATATGAGAGCTATTGAAATTGTATTGTCGATACTCATCATAGGTTGTGCCAATGGCATATTTCAAAGAAAGCTCCTTCCAAATTCATTGAAGTAATAAGATAAGACAAGGGCTATTTTATAAATGCATGAGTAAGTGTGACTCGAGGAAGAGTTTAAAGAGGCTTGGTCCCGCCATGCTAGAAGAAGGCAATTTGCATGATCATGCTTCTGTCTCTTTATAAGATTAGATCCAAGTGGTCCAATGCATTCGAAGGACTCATTCGCATGGGCATCTTGTCAACAACGTAGTGAGTCCACAACAATGTATGTCATGGAATATCTAAACCAACAAGTACAGATTGTTTCTTGGGGTTGGAAAAGGTTATGATCGGAATGATCATGACTTCAAGGAATGATCATAAGACCAATTTCTAAAACAAGTCGCTATATTTTTATACAAAAAAGGTTTACACTATGTTTGAAGAGGAATTTTTGCATGGAGTTGGAGGCCTATCAAGAACTAAGTCGAGACCATGGAGTATTTGGTGAGAAACTTAGAGAATAAAAATGCATCCAAAACATGGACGTATTTCGATAGACTACCCTAGAAGTAACTTGTACTTGAAAATTTGAAATGATGGGATTACTTTGTACCAGATCGAGTTCTGAAAGATATGATTCATAGTATCTTCTCAGCGATGGTCTACTAAAGAGGAATATTTACATTGATAGTGCATATAAGAGATGTAAGACAGATGGAAATGCTTCTGGCATTATTTTCCAGAACCACATAAGTCGATATGCATATCAAATAAGCATCAGGGCACAAGGCAATAAGAGAGCTGAGGACTATATGCTTGGATCGCTAAAAAAACTATATGATGATGTCGACTCTATAATGTGGAATTCTCCTCCATCCGACAAAGCTAAGAAGAAGAAGTCAACCACAGATAAGGGGAAAAGACATCTTAAAAGATCTAGTTAAGCAACGTCCAAAGGGTGTTTCCAACTCAAGGCTTAAGGGATATTGGGAGAGATCCAAGAAAGCCAAGAGTAATTTTCTACTATGATTTTTTTTTGGTATTTTAAATAATGTTAATCTTCAAACCCTTCTACTTTTTTGTTGCGTAAACCAAAACAGTCGATAGCATTGTCAAGTGTTTCCTCACAAGTTGCATCACCTTTCTCTGTTATGCTAGAGTATTTTTCAGAGGTACGCACATAATATCACACATCGATGCTATAATAAAATATCAACTAATATGATGTTCTACATGCAGGAATTTAACTTGAGCTCCACAATCAATCAATCGGCTGAAGGGTACACTAAGCTAATAATGGATATTATTTCAGGAAAACATTTTGATGCATGACATTATCTTTGATCATGGAGATTTTGTTTGTAGCTCTTTAAGCAATAGTGATTGAATTAATCCCCTACTTAGACATTGTAATCATTGACATTAATAATAAATAATAGATCTTTATTGCCTTTTTTTTTTATATTTGTCGATACTAGAAATAATGTTCATTACATTCTTAGAATATTTGGATGACTCCGGTGGTTTTGCCTACTTTATACTTATTTTTAGAGCACTCAAAGGAAGCCTGAGGCTTTGATTGGTATTTTGCATCAGATTTTATGTATACTTTGGGTACACCATTTTTGCAATTTTGTACATTTTATTTTGTCAACTTCCTATGATTATGTTTAGGGCATTCCAAAGGAAGAATTTGATGGCAGTTTGGGTGATTTCTGGGTGGTATTTTGCATCTATGCTCTGTGTACCCCTTTGGAGGGTATAGATCATTTTTGACAGTTTTTTTCTAGTTTATTTTGCCAACTTCTTATGATTATGTTTAGGGCATTATAATGGAAGCATTTGGAGATTGTTTGATGGATCGAGTGGTATTTACATCGTACTATGTATCTCTTTGAGGGTACGACCATTTTGACAATTTTTTCCCGCTTTATTGCCAACTTCTTATGATTATGTTTAGGGCATTGAAAAGGAAGCATTTGGAGATTGTTTTGGATGGATTGATGGTATTTTGCATCTATACACGTGTACCTCTTTGGAGGGTAGATCATTTTGACCATTTTTCGGTTTATTTTGCCTACTTCTTATGATTATGTATGCATGAATGGAAGCATTTGGAGTTTAATTTTGGGTATTTTAATCAGTCATACTCTCTTTGGAGGGTATAGATCATTTTTGAGTTTTTTCGTGTTTTTGCCAATTTCTTATGATTATGTTTAGGCATTCCAAAGGAATCATTTGATGGCTTGGGTGGTTAGGTATTTTGCATTTCTCTGTACCCTTTGGAGGGTATAGATCATTTTGACAATTTTTTTTTATTTTATTTTACTTTATGATTATGTTTAGGCATTATAATGGAAGCATTTGAGATTGTTTGGATGGATTCCAGGTGGTATTTTATATCAGACTGTACCTCTTTGAAGGGTACGACCATTTTGATCATTTTTTTATTTTGCCTACTTCTTATGATTATATATTAAATGGAAGCATTTGGAGGAAGTTTGAGTGGTTTGGTGGTATTTTAAATGTGTTCTGTACCTCTTTGGAGGGTATCATTTTGACCTTTTTCCTTTTTTGCCAACTCCTTATTATGTTTAGAGCATTATAATGGATGCATTTTGGGTTTGGTATTTTAAATATACTACTCTTCCTCTTTGGAGGGTACAGATCATTTTTGAGTTTTTTTCTGTTTTTTTTGCCAATTCCTTATGATTATGTTTAGGGCATTCCAAAGGATGCGATATTTAGATATGCTATCCCTTTGAGGGTATAGATCATTTTGACAGTTTTTTCAGTTTTATTTTGCCAACTTCTTATGATTATTATTATAATGGAAGCATTTGGAGATTATTTGGATGGATTCAGGTATTTTGCCGTACTTTATGTACCTCTTTGAAATTCATTTTGACCATTTTTTTTTATTTTATTTTGTACTTATTATTATGTATTATGTATCAACAATGGAAGCATTTGGAGGAAGTTTGGGTGGTTTTTGGGTGATATTTTAAATCTGTACTCTGTGTACCTCTTTGGAGGGTACAGATCATTTTTAACTTTTTTTTCCCAGTTTTTTTTTGCCAACTCCTTCTAATTATGTTTAGAGCATTATAATGGATGCATTTTTTGGTTTACGATTTCATGTATCATCTGAATCTTTTAGAGATCATTGCATTTTCCAATCTTTGTCATTTTCTTGATTATGTTTATGATTATAATGGAAGCATTTGGAGGTGAGGTAGGTGTATTTTGCATCATACTCACCTCTTTGGGGGATACGGCCATTTCAATTTTTCCCAGTTTATTTTGCCAACTTCTTATGATTATATTTAAGGCATTGCAAAGGAAGCATTTGGAGATTGTTTGGATGGATTTTAGGTGGTATTTTGCATCCATCTCTGTACCTGAGGGTACAGATCATTTTGACAATTTTTCTATTTATTTTGCCACCTTCTTATGATTATGTTTGGGCAGGAAGCATTTGCTTGTGATTTGGGTGGTATTTTGCATGACTCCCTTTGGAGTACAGATCATTTTGACCTTTTTTCAGTTTTTTTGCCAACTTCTTATGATTATGTGGACATTCCAATGAAAACATTTTGATGTTATTTGGATGGTTTTGGGTGGTATTTTGATCCTCTTTGAGGTACAGATCATTGATTTTTTCAGTTTTTTTGTCAATTTCTTATGATTATGTTTAGGGCATTATAAAGCATTTGGAGGCTTTAGGTGGTTTTGGGTGGGTATTTTGCATCTCAGACTGTACCTCGAGACCATTTTAGCTTTATTTTGCCAACTTCTTATGATTATATTTTAGGGCATTCTAAAAGCATTTGATGGCAGTTTGGATTTTGGGTGGGTATTTTGCAGACTCAGACTCTCTTGGAGGGTACATCATTTTGACTTTTTTTTCCTAGTTTTTTTTGTCAACTCCTAACGATTATGTTTAGAGCAAAAGAAGCATTTGGAGATTGTTTGGATGGATTCTGGGTGGTATTTTGTATCTGTACTCTGTGTACCTCTTTGGAGGGTACAGATTATTTTTGACCTTTTTTTGCATTTTTTTTGGCCAACTTCTTATGAATATGTTTAGGGCATTCCAAAGGATATATTATAATCTATTATTAAAAATTCAGCCTCTTTAATCGAATAAATTCAGCCTCTAAAGCCAATATATTATAAAAAAATTTATTATATATAACTTATTTAAATCATTAAACTAATATCTAAAATTTCAAATATATATGCACATGAATAATAGAAATTCATTGTCTTAGCATTATTGTAATAAAGACAAATAATAAGGCATTATCACTTTAATAGGGAGGACTTTCTCAATATTTTGAGTTACCATAAAATGAAGTTTTGTAAAACTTGAATAGATTCATAAAAGCATCACAGAAATTTATATAATTGTTCAAATCAATGATTTCGATTTTGATTTAACTTAAGAAAAAAGCCCCACTCCATAATGTATTAATCATTATCATCACAATCAATATCAACCATAATGTGACACCACATAAATTCATAGCCCATAATTATGTTCAAAGTTAAAAAAAACTACGACATGTTAAGCACAACTAAGCAACAATCTACCCTAATAAATAGAACTACTAATCAACATTTAGCTCACAATCGAAATATAAAAATATATATAAAACCACACTATTTAATTAAATCATCACGATATATAACTACACGCATATCAATAATATATTTAACATTCATTAATCATTAAAACAAACAATAGAGCCATTTCGGGATCGAAAACCTAAGCATTCATTCAAAGGGTACTTGACTCAATATTTGATCTTCAATCGTTTGCTTTTATTTTAAAAGGTAATTTTTATAGATCCATCTCATAGAACCAACACGAGAATTATCAATCATCACTCTCAAATATAAATAGATCCATATCATATGTGGAAATATACAATGTAATCACTCTTTATGGCAAGGAAATGCTCAATATTCAAGGAAAATATACAATGCAGAATCACTCTTTATGGCAAGGAAATCACTCTTTATTGCATTCTTTATCAATTCCACAATCATATTAAACAAGGAGGACAAAGACACAAGAAGCTAGAGTGAAGGAAGAAGGTAAGAAAACACACTAAATCATAGAATGAGGAATCAAACACCTAAACTAATGCTATTAAACTTGTTCACCTCCATTCCACCATATTCTTCTTCTCTGTGACTTGTTGAGAAGTCAAGCAGAACAGCAGAGAGGATGAGTTCCCTCCCATTGATCTCTTCACACTACTTGAAGAAGAGCTTGGATCTAGCTTTGGGAGCTTCAGATCGACAAAGAAGAAAATGACAGAGCTCAATCGTAGCTTTATTTTCATAAAAAAATAGCTAACAACAATCATAATCCCTAATGGCCAGTAATCACTAATTTAATTTTCTGCATTAGTTTTATGCATTCTGCTTGGTAACAATTTTAATTGAAGATTATAGCCCCCAAATATCAACCCAGAGTAAGATATCAGTGAAATAAAACTATATGAGATGAGAAGAGAAGTTAAAAAAAGCGAGTAAAATATCATCCCGTCCATGCACTTCAAAAAAAATAGCTGAGTCTTCAAAGCCACCTAACAGATGCATTAAACAAAATCCTATATCAAACAAAATAATATTGTTCTCACTTTGGATTTTAAGTCCCAAACAAAATGTAGCGTAATGAAACTCGCCTCTAAATATATTCATTTTCTTCAATCCTATCTACCCAACTAATCGGAGGTTTCGATCACGCCTCCATGTATTTGACAAACATTCTCGACACTATTTTCGACCGGTATCCCACTATGTAATTGGCCATTTCCTGATTGTTTCGCAAAAGCCCGCCCAAAGATCTTCAACAAGTAATTGATCTAAATAGCTAGAAAAATCTCAATAAGTTGGACCGAAAAAAATAGTTAAGAAGAACCAAATTTGAAAACAGCTTCTACAATCTCGAAGAATGCTCTTATGGGTGGGTTTGGGCAATGAGTCATAAAAATACTGTGCTCACTTAATATGCCCAACCAAGAGTGTCCAGGTGACATCTATAACCGGCAAGAAGATTAACTCACTGACACAATCGCATGATATGCGGATGAACATTTTGCTTTCCATCTTTAGGCCATACCTGGCATAACTCTGCAGGGAAAGAAGAGAACGATTACACATTACTTTCATCTAAACAAACAAGAATAATCGTAATAGAATTCTTGTGGGGTAACATACCCAATGCAAGCATGAAATGTACAAATATGGACATACAAGTGAGTACTGCCGAAGAAGAAGGCATCAATGTGTGCATCCGAGATATTGATCCGTCGAAGAACTCATTGATCCGCCTCGCAATAATGATATTCCCAGCCGCGAATATTGTAACACCCCTGCAAGTAATAAATATTTTAAAGTGATCTCAATTGAACGAATAGGTTATTTTACGTATGAAGGACCTGATTGAGGCTTGACTTACTTGTCTTCTAACCGGGAGCACGACGTGTCAATAAGATCAAGCATCGGCTTAGGCAAAATAGCTCTGGATGAGAACTCAACAACATGAAGTGCCTCTGATGCATGTAATGAAATTACTGATGACGAAAGCTAGTGATGAAGAGCTACATTCACTATGAATAAATGATCGATCTACTGAGATGATGCATACCTCCGACTGATGCTCCTCCACCACGACGATAGCAGTCTGTGGGTCATCGACCTCTATTGGCTAATATTTGCAAACATATAGAATAATTTAATGATGATGAGCTAGATTAACTATGAATAAAGGATCGATCTACTGAGATGATTCATACCTCCGACTGATGCTCCTCCACCACAACAATAGCAGCCTGTGGGTCATCGACCTTTATTGGCTCATCTCATAACCTATAAAAAATTTAGTGAAAACTATTTTTATTATCTCAAATTTAAAAGAAAGTAACTTAATACCTCTGCTGTCGGCTCTACAGATTGAGTGGAGGCCACCACATTATTTATTCTTGCTCGAGACTTCCTGTAAGTGTGTGTGAAAGGGGAAGTAGCTTTCCTCTTTCTTATCTGCCGAAGCTTTAACACCATGCTCGATGTCACACCATGTGTTTGAGCATCAGCCATGTGGTGGCTCCACAAGAACTTCTCCTACGGTCAATTTCGCGGGCTTCCCTTTGAAGTATCCAACTCAATGGAAGCTCCTGTAGCCTCCACAAGAGCTTCCTCCGGTACCCTCCTCTTGTCAGAGTGGTAGCCTCCCATGTGGTACCTGGGAAGCTCCCTGGTAGCCTCAAGAGTTTCCCAGGTGACCCCATAGAACCTCCCAGATTTGGGGTGGTAGACCCCACGTCAAGAACATCCTCGATAGCAAAGAACCCAAAGCCCATCCATCCTCGTTATTGTATGGAAGACGACACTGCCTCTGGGTCCTTCAAACCTACAATATCCTCTCCAAAGTCTGTGGGGGTAGCAGAGGCAAGCTAAAAACACTGACGGGAGAATATCGGGAGAGACATAAGGAGAGTCTGGGGCTGCAGAATTAAACTTAAAATGGGACTACTATCGGGCTCCACATGTGTTGTTGGGGGACACGACCGAAGGAGCGCTCGCCTTCCAATAAGTCCTCGAATGAAAGGCGCACTATGGTAAATGGATAAAAATTTTGAAGACATACAACATAAATAAATACATTCTTATATGAACTAAGTGATATTATTATATGTCACTCCCTCCCAAACCAGTGAAAGCATTTTTGGAAACTCTATTTTAGCCCATCGCAAAGATACGCTTTTGCGGTTCGGGATGATGCTTATGATGCTTATGCTCACCATATCTATAATGAATATTTTAAACAAGAACTTCAAGACATTATATTTCACAAGAATGGAGATATAAAACATACCATCGAAGAGTGACAAAGCCACTCATGTAACCAAATGCCTCCGTTCAATCTTTGATGCAATAACATCAAATTGGGAAACTAGAAAGTCCCAAATGGCATCTCATACTCAAAGAAATCTATCTATATCATCTACAAGCAATTTCGATGCCACCCGTAATTGTGATATACAAAAATAGATTTGATGTAAGAAAACGATATACAATCAAAAAGTGTGCAGTAACGAGCCATCTCAATTCTCGATTCTTGTAGTCGATGAACTAAATGTGATGATTCCATACAACCTTCTCCTCTGGCATCCCTATCATCAATGCAACTTCATCAGGGGTGAAAGGAATATACTGCCCACCCAGCAAGAAAGCTTGCTTTTCTATGTCCCAGCAAGACAGGATTGATGTAATGGCAATTGAGTCTTGCTTAATGTCATGGAGTCTAATGAATTGATGGAGATGAAGCCTCTTTAAAATGTCGGGTTTCATCAAGAAAGCGGTTGTAATATTATCAACACATTTCTTACAGAGGCGCACTAAGTTATCCTTTTCCATTACATAAACTTCAAAAGAAAAGTAAGTATGTCAAAATGGTACTCCAAAGAGGTACACAGAGTACAGATGCAAAATACCACCTAAAAACCACCCAAACTGCCATCAAATGCTTCCATTGTAATGCCCTATACATAATCATAAGAAGTTGGCAAAATAAACTTAAAAAAACTGTCAAAAATGATCTGTACCCTCCAAAGAGGTACACAGAATACAGATACAAAATACCCACCCAAAATCATCCAAACTTCCATCAAATGCTTACATTGCAATGCCCTATACATAATCATAAGAAGTTGGCAAAATAAACTTCAAAAAAAGGTCAAAAATGATCTGTACCCTCCAAAGAGGTACACAGAGTACATATGCAAAATACCAACCAGAAACCATCCAAACTGCCATCAAATACTTCCATTGAGATGCCCTGAACAAAATTTAATAAACAGGCAAAATAAACTGGAAAAAATAGGTCAAAAATGATCTGTACCCTCCAAAGAGGTACATAGAGTACAGATGCAAAATACCACCCAGAATCCATCCAAACAATCTCCAAATGCTTCCTTTGCAATGCCCTAAACATAATCATAAGAAGTTGGCAAAATAAACTGGAAAAAATTATCAAAAATAGTTTGTACCCTCTAAAGAAGTAAATAGAGTATAGATGCAAAATACCCACCCAAAACTATCCAAACTGTCATCAAATGTTATATTTGCAATACCCTAAACATAATCATAAGAAGTTGGCAAAATAAACTGGGAAAAAAAGCTCAAAAATGATCTGTACCCTCCAAAGAGGTACACAGAGTACAGATATAAAATACCACCTAGAATCCATCCAAATAATCTCCAAATGCTTCCTTTGCAATGCCCTAAACATAATCATAAGGAGTTGGCAAAAAAAAACTAGAAAAAAAGATCAAAAATGGTTTGTACCCTCCAAAGAAATACTGACAGAAAAATACCACCCGAATCCATCCAAACAATCTCCAAATGCTTCCTTTGCAATGCCCCAAACATAATCATAAGAAGTTGGCAAAATAAATGGAAAAAAGCAAAAATGATCTCTATCCTCCAAAGAGGTACATAGAGTATGATGCAAAATACCACCCGAATCCATCCAAACAATCTCCAAATGCTTCCTTTGCAATGCCTAAACATAATCATAAGAAGTTGACAAAATAAACCGGAAAAAAAGCAAAATGATATGTACCTCCAAAGAGGTACGATGATACAAAAATACCACCCAGAATCCATCCAAACAATCTCCAAATGCTTCCTTTGCAATGCCCCAAACATAATCATAAGAAGTTGGCAAAATAAACTGGGAAAAAAAGATCAAAATGATCTGTACCCTCCAAAGAGGTACACAGAGTACAGATGCAAAATACCACCCAGAATCCATCCAAACAATCTCCAAACGCTTCCTTTGCAATGCCCTAAACATAATCATAAGAAGTTGGCAAAATAAATTGGGAAAAAAAGCTCAAAATGATATGTACCCTCCAGAGAGGTACACAGAGTACAGATGTAAAATACCACCCAGAATCCATCCAAATAATCTCCAAATGCTTCCTTTGCAATGCCCTAAACATAATCATAAGAAGTTGGCAAAATAAACTGGAAAAAATCAAAAATGATCTGTACCCTCCAAAGAGGTACACAGAGTTCAGATGCAAAATACCCACCCAAAATCATCCAAACTGCCATCAAATGCTTCCTTTGTAATGCCCTAAACATAATCATAAGAAGTTGGCAAAATAAACTAAAAAAAAGGTCAAAAATGATCTGTACCCTCCAAAGAGGTACACAGAGTACAGATGCAAAATACCACCCAGAATCCATCCAAATAATCTCCAAATGCTTCCTTTGCAATGCCCTAAACATAATCATAAGGAGTTGGCAAAAAAAACTAGAAAAAAGGTCAAAAATGGTTTGTACCCTCCAAAGAGGTACACAAAGTACAGATGTAAAATACCACCCAGAATCCATCCAAACAATCTCCAAATGCTTCCTTTGCAATACCCTAAACATAATCATAAGAAGTTGGCAAAATAAACTGGGAAAAAATTATCAAAAATGGTTTGTACCCTCCAAAGAGGTATATAGAGTACAGATATAAAATACCCACCCAAAACCACCTAAACTGCCTCCAAATGCTTCCATTATAATGCCCTAAACATAATCATAAGAAAATGGCAAAAAAAAAAAACTAGAAAAAACTGTCAACAATGATCTGTATCCTCCAAAGAGGTACACAGAGTACAGATGCACGAAACCCCCCAAAATCCATCCAAACATCTCCAAATGCTTCCTTTGCAATGCCCTAAACATAATCATAAGGAGTTGGCAAAAAAACTAAAAAAAAAGGTCAAAAATGGTCTGTACCCTCCAAAGAGGTACACAGAGTACAGATGCAAAATACCATCCAGAATCCATCCAAACAATCTCCAAATGCTTCCTTTGCAATGCCCTAAACATAATCATAAGGAGTTGGCAAAAAAAACTAGAAAAAAGGTCAAAATGGTCTGTACCCTCCAAAGAGGTACATAGAGTACAGATGCAAAATAACCACCCAAAATCACCCAAACTGCCATCAAATGCTTTTTTTGCAATGCCCTAAACATAATCATAAGAAGTTGGCAAAATAAACTGGGAAAAAAAGGTCAAAAATGGTATGTACCCTCCAAAGAGGTACTCAGAGTATAGATGCAAAATATCTACCCAAAATCACCCAAACTGCCATCAAATGCTTCCATTGGAATGCCCTAAACATAATCATAAAGAAAATAAATAAAAAAACTGTTAAAATGGTAGACCCTCCAAAGAGGTACACAGAGTATAATAATAAAATATCCACCCAAAACCACCTAAACTGCCTCCAAATGCTTCCATTATAATGCCCTAAATATAATCATAAGAAATTGGCAGAAAAAAACTAGAAAAAACTATCAACAATGATCTGTACCCTCCAAAGAGGTACAAAGAGTACATATACAAAATACCACCTAAAAATCACCCAAACTTTCTCCAAATTCTTCCATTGCAATGCCCTATACATAATCATAAGAAGTTGGCAAAATAAACTGAAAAAAAGGTCAAAAATGATCTGTACCCTCCAAAGAGGTACACAAAGTACAGATGCAAAATACCACCCAGAAATCACCCAAACTTCCTCCAAATACTTCCATTATAATGCCCTAAACATAATCATAAGAAATTGGCAAAAAAAAATTTGAAAAAAACTCAAAAATGATCTGTACCCTCCAAAGAGGTACACAGAGTACAGATGCAAAATACCACCCAGAATTTATCCAAACTTCCTCCAAATGCTTTCATTGCAATGCCCTATACATAATCATAAGAACGACAAAATAAAGGGTCAAAATGATCCAGACCTCCAAAGAGGTACACAGAGTCTGATGCAAAATACCCACCCAAAACCATCCAAGCCATCAAATGCTTCATTTGAATATAATGAACATAATCTCAAAAGCGCTAAGAAAAAAAAAGAGTAAAAGTTATGTACCCTCTAGAGATGAGAGCTGAGATACAAAATAACATATAAAAAAATAGCCAATCTTTCACTGTATACTGAGAAGAACAGAGTAAACCCTAAATTCATTCAAGTTTGGGAATGCATGTAAATACCTCATGTACCACCTACAATACCTCAATTTATGATTATATCACGACGTCCGACGACGTTCATCGAGCGAGCAGGAGAAAAATCCTTCAAAAAAGAAAGCCCTAAATTGTCGCACTGGACGAGGAATCTCAACGCTCGGTAATGTTTCTCATTCTTCTCTCGCTTTTGAACGCTTACGCTGGCGTGGAAATGTATTTACCGTTAATACATCGATGTTTACCGGACGCTAGGGAAATGTATTTACATTCTTCACGTTAATCGCTAAACGGAAAAAAATGGGACACATGTCGTGGATTGGAGTCCATTTAAAGCTCCGCATGGAATATATTTTCTCTGTTTAGACATGAAAAAAAATTTTAAGAAAATCATAGTTCGAGACTGACACGTCGGTCAATCGTGAATTATTTTTAGATTTTAGCAATCATGCGGAGAGGGAGGGGGAGAGAGAGAGAGAGCACGCTAAGAGGGAGAGAGAGAGAGAGGTTTTATTATTATTTTTAATTAATATAATTATTTAAAATATTTAAAATATATAATTTAAAAATATTTTTTATAAAATATTTAATAACTAAATATTTATATATTTAGTTATTTATTTATTTATTTATATATAATTAAATATATAATTTAAAATATTTTTAATTATATATATAAATTTAAAATTTATTTAATAATTTTTTATTAATTAATATAATTATTTAAAATATATAATTTTTATTAATTTTTTAATATATAATTTAAAAATATTTAAAATATATAAATAAATAATTTTAAAATTTTTTGTTCATGATATCGCGATCACTTTTACGTAGAGTCTAAAAATATTTATTAAATATTTCTCTTAAGGAGTTATTTTGTTCATTATCTTGAAAAACATGAGTATTTAAAAAATATGCTAAATATTTTATATAATATTTGAATTTAAATAATGTTAATTCCAATTTGAGACTAATGATGCTTAAAAAAAAATATATTACATTAATTTGAAAATAAATTTGCATCAGAATTTTCTAATATATATTTTTATAGAAAATATAGTATAAATTATTATTTCAAAGGAAATGAATCGAATATTTATTACTATAAATATTACATAGCTATGATATATATATTATTTATTTCAATTTTTTTTTCTATTTGTCTATTAAAAAATTATGCACGTAATTACTCAAACCATTCACAAAGTTCGTCTGAGTGCTAAAATTTATGCACGTAACTTAATTTTAAATAAATGAATATGAATTATCCAATTTATTAGAGTTTTATTTCATTTCGTCCACTTAATTCAGAAGTTTATTTTTACAGAACCGGGTGCAGCAGCAGCACCGTGAGGAGATCTCCTGTTTGGCTCTATACGCCGCCGGGAAACTTCTGTACACCGGGTCTTGGGACAGCACCGTGAAGGCGTGGCAGGTGGGGGATGGCAGGTGCGTTGACTCCTTCGTGGCGCACGAGGGGAGGGTGAATGCGGTGGTGGTGGGGCAGGATGACGGCGGCGTGTTCACGGCGGGTGCGGAGGGGTGCGTGAAAGTGTGGCGGAGAGTGTACGGAGAGAGCACCCACGCGTATCGCCCGCCGCCCCGCCCCGCTCAATCGCTACCCGAGATTTGACCCGATGGGCCCGGCCCAACGCGCCTGTGCTTCCATTGGCAGCGCTGGCCATACATACGGACGCCGACGAGACGCCTGTCCCCTAAACGCCTAAAACTTCCAATTCTATTTTGAGATTTTACATATATTTTGGATGATTAAGTTTAATGTCATCCAAAATATAGATATACTCTCAAAATACCACTCAAAGACAAATCTTGATGCCGATATGATTTGAAGTCAAACCGATCGAGATCAAGACTTAAAATATCATTGGAATCTTTGACATCAATTAAATCCAAAAAAATTTCCTCAAATATGGAATGTTTATAATCAAATCGAAGCGTCTCGACAAGCCCGATCTAATGAGCCTAAGATCTCATAATTCCGACTTTCATTTGGGCATCCAAATTCTCAAAATACATCAAATGATCAAGGAATCATCCCGAGCCATCCGTCGAGGAGTAGACCCTTATACAAAGAATCCCTCCTCCCATCTATAATTTCATTCCTCACACCATGGCCAAGTGAAGAAGAGGAGGAGCAAACAAGTAAAGAAGAAAAGCGTCTGAAGAAGAAGAGGAAGAGTCAAGCAATAAGAAAAGGGGAAGAGAATAGTCCGAGCAAGGAAGAAGAGGAAGAGTCAAGCAAAAGAAAAGAAGAGTGAAGAGGAAGAAGAGGAAAAGCCCAAGTGAGGAAGAGAGCTGCTCTCAAAGATCCTCCAACAAGATCGACCCCAAGCAAGATCGCACTCACTCCACCATCAACCACCACCACCATCACCCATCGCCACTAATCAGTACATTACGGTTACTAAAGATCTCCACCATCAAGAATATCATAACCCGATCATTGTTACATTGTTCCTTCTTTCTCATATACATGTAATCCCGTTATCGGAGGACTTTGTACTCAAACAGATACATGGTGGAAGCTTTCTTTACGTTTTTTCTTTCGAGATTTTTCGGGTTTCTTTAATTACGCAGTGTCTGCCACAACATAAGGCGAACTTTCACTCATCAAGGTTTTCTAGACTAATATATATATATATATATATATATATATATATATATATATATATATATATATATATATATATATATATATATATATATATATATATGTAAATATTTATATTTGGATGTTAGATATGTAAATATATAAAAAATATGTGCTATGTAAGCTATATTTTAAGATATCAAATTTCATTTAGTTATATAAACAAATTTTCAAATGAAGTTTTTCTTTTCTAGAAAATTTATTTCAAATATTTTATAAATAAAATCAATTATATAACAAAACCAGACGGGCGGTCAATTGAAGCTAAGATGAGAACAAATCAGTCATAAATTAAATTTTCTTTTATTTTTTTATGTAATATATTATCAATATTTGAATAATGCCAATGTTTAAAATCTAACTTAAAATTTTAACCAAGTCTACCTTATTATATATAATTAACATAGTTAGATTTATAGATTTTATTCAAAATTGGTATAATTTATTATGAATTACTTAATTTATATGAAAAAAAATTATATAAATAAAAATATATAAATTTATATATTTGATATTTTAATTTTATCTATATATTTAATAATATACATGATTTTTAAAATTTATAAAATATTGAAAAAGTGATATAAAACATAAAGTTAATTATCATACTAATTAACATGAAAGCCGTCAATCAATGAGCATTTCATGAAATAAATAATAAAAGTGAGAACATAGATGATCAAGTTAAAATTCAAATTTATTCAATTATCATAGAAGAATTTTCATTTATATCACATATATTTTTTATTTATAAATATAATATTAAAATTTTAATATTTGCTTATAAAATTCTAATATCTTAATCTCATTGCAACATACGTATAAGAATGTATTGTTTACTTTTTAAAAGTTAATATTAGTAATATTTTTTTTGTAATTTTAAATTTTAAGTATTTTATAAATAAATATTAATATTTAAATAGAATATATAAAATTTTATTTATTTATTTATTCATAAATCAACAAACATAAATGGAATATGAACAACCATAAAACTATTCATGAAGTGCACTTACTCGCTTTACATAATACTGTTTGTTTAAATACATGTAAGCAGGTTTGCCGTGCTCTGCCTGGCAGCTGTGGAAAGGCTGATCTTAAGCGGATCAGAAGACACAACGATTAGAGTTTGGAGAAGAGAAGAAGGGAGCGACTTCCAAGTGTGCTTGGCCGTGATGGAAGGGCACCGGGGCCCCGTTCGGTGCATTGCGGTGGCGGTGAGGATGGAGATGATCAGGGAAGGTGGGATGGGTCTACTGGTCTATAGCGCCAGCTTGGACAGAATGCTCAAGGCTTGGAGGTTAAAGGTGGCGGCTGAGAATCAAGAGAAAGAGAGGAGGAAAAAGGAAGAGGGAGAGGAGGTGGCCGCCGGTGAGGTTGGAAGGGGAGGAGTATGGAATGACTCCGGTGTTATCGCCGCTGTGGGTGGAGAAGAGGCTGAGGGAGACCCATTTATATTAATTAGTTAATGGAAGATAAGCTGTGGTTTACTTAATTTGTTAGGATGCTTTTAGTTAGTTAATTATGTTTAATTTTTGATGTGATGTGTATTAATCGATGTGGAGTTAGACTTGGTTGCAATGGATCTTAAAATTATTGAATTACTTTTGAATTGAGTGTATTATAAATTTTAATTGATTTTGTTTATATTATATTAATCTATTTGATATTTTAACATCAAAGTTATTAAATTTAGTTAATAATATTTTTATCTATTTATCAAAGAAAAAAGTTTCAAATTGATCTTAAATTAATTTAATTTATTTTTGAGATGATTTTATTACAAGTTTTGAACATATGTAAATAACAAAATGATAATATTGTGATTGCTTTTATTACAATCATTTTGCACTTACACTTCTGACTTCACCCAACATTAGATTTTACTTACTAGATATAGAATTGCCCCCCATGTCATATTGAGTGACCCTAGGCCTTATTAAAACCTAGACTACCTAATAGACCCCATACTATCTTATAATTAATGAAATATAGGTAGCTAAATTAGCTTAATCTAGCCATCACAACCTAATTTAGCCTGCCCTCAAGAACACCCTCGAAGCCTAGCTTACTGACTCACATGACTTCTTTGGAGAATACAATAATTTAAAAAGTCTATATAATCTAAAAATTGGTAAATCAATAGCCTATTCCTAGCTTGATCTGACTTATGAGACATGCTAGAGCTTCATTTGCATCCAATGAACTTTCAATTGATTTTCCTTATTGTTGGCTTAGCTCCACAAAATATGGAGTGGATTTGACTTATTCTCCTTCATTGATCTCCTTTTACATTATTTGATGCTATAAGCTATATTTTCATCACAATGATGATATAATTATTCAAATGTCATGCTATAGACCTCTTAATAATGCCCAATCATCTTTGACTCAATTACATAAAGAAACTAAAAACTAAAAAATAAAAAATAAAAAAAAAACGAAGAAGAAAAGAAGATTGTCCATATGTATTTGTACAGATCATGCAAGCTACCAAATACATAAAGAATGTATTTCCTTAGCTTTAGCTCTTATTCATATAATAACTAATAAACCTATATGCACCACACCAATCTAATTATAGATAGCACTATCTATCATATCATACATGATGGTGAGGTTTGTATTATAAATTTATTATTGTATAAAATTATCAAAGTATGAACTCCACTAAATACTCAATTATACATTTAATCAACATTTGTTATAGTCTAATTAAGTGTGCTTAAATGGAAATCTTATTTCCTAATCAAAAAGATTCTTATTTCCACTTCTATCATTAACATTTGAGGTCTATCATTTTATATTTTCTTGACCCATCCCATATTAATTCTAGCAATCTCTAATTCTTATGATCTAAATAAGTAAAATACTAACACATTTATCTTTCCAGGCTTAATGCATCATAATAATTTTAAAACTTATTCATAAAAATCACCTCAATTCATTTAATCGTCATTAATGAAACCAAATTTTAATGCTCCAATTGTAAGAGGGATATGTTTTGTATTACTTGATTCTTTATAGCCCATTCCCATTGATGAATACATATTCTAGCAGAGTTAACTTCAAATAGATCATCTACCTGCCTTATCTGACAATTGTTTTAGACATGTCTATAACTAATATGAACAAATAAACATGCCTATAAATATCAAGCATTTGAATATTTTAAATTTTATGATATAGATGTTTGCTCATACTAAATTACGAATTCATGAATCTTATGAATTTCTCTCCATATTTACAAATAGAAATAAATATTCCTTATATTTTTTCTCTTGGGATAAAATCCTTTTCAATTATTACATAGTGGATATAAATTACAATATTTGAGACACATTATTTTATCTTTATGTTCTTTTCTTTCTCCTCTCTTCCCACCCCTTAACATAATTTAGTATTCCATGAAGATATTTCCAACATTCCTTTCTTGTTGAGCCTCATCTTGTCCATGGGTCATCCATTTGTAGCATGATAAATTTTTAGTATTCACATTTATCATCAACATCACATTTATATAGTTGAAATCATTAGGATTGCAATTAAATTCATTATGAAAAGATTTGATTTGTGTGCCTTATTGTGTATGTAGTAAGTATAATTACTGCTTCTCATAACACATAATGAAGAAATTGTTGACCTCCATATATGTGTCATATGTCAAGTCAAGCCTACAAATCGATTTCGACGGACTTCGGAAGTGACGGTGCGTGAATCGGGGCTCAAAATTGACTGGACGTCACCAAAAATGGTCGAACGACCAATCGACGAGGCACTCACGCATGCTCGTAACACGAAATTGATCGAATATAAATATTGCATAATATAAAGATCAACCGACCAAGCGATCGAGCTATCAATATGTCGACGTGCATATCGGAGTCGGGAAGCTGTGACGATGTTTGAACTACCTCAGTTCATGAAATTGATCATGTCGTTAGCTTCAAAACATCAAAAACTATCAAATGAGACTGTCATATGCTTAATTTAAACGTGTCTGTGCAAATGTCAAATGATTTGAAGTGACAGTGCGCAAATCGAGGCTGAAATGCACTCGACGTTGCCAAAATCCACCCAAATGACTTCCGATCGACGAACGGATTTCGCCATCGCATTTAGAACGTCAAAATTGATCAAAATATTAATATTGCACAACTGGCTTGATCAACCGATCAAGCGATTGAGTCATCAACACGCTTGCACGTATATCGAGGTTAGGAGGCATCGATACAAGCCAAACGACCTCCGTTCGTGAAATTGATTATGACGTCGGCTTCGAAATACTAAAATCTATCAAGTAAGACTATTCATTCACTTACTGACAAATCGCGAAAATCGAAGAAAAATAATAGCGCATTGTGAGAAATTGACTCATTTGACGTCGACTGAACCAAATGACATCCGACATAAAACGGATCGTTCGGAGCATCGGAATAATCTTAAATTGATATATATATATATATATATATATCGATTATTTAATTTTGTCCGTGTAGCATCTACATCAAAGTCAATTAACTAATTTTAAATTTATTTCAGAAAACCTAAATCTAATCCTTGCCCTAAATCCCACTTAACTCGGTTCGACCTAACCCCTTCACGCTGGCTCGACGCACGATTCCTCCCATTTCCCCCTCACGTTCGCTCAGTTCTCCCTCACGCACAGGTGAGCCGCACAGAATGCCGCAAGGTTCGACTTGCTCCCCCTGCACGCGCGCTCCATTAACGAGTTCCTCCGTTGGAATCCCTGGCAACCGTTCCCTCCTCCCTCTCTTCAACCACACGCAAATAGGATTTCCCCCCGGTTTTTGGTTTTCGGCTCTCCCCTCCAAACTGAACGAAAAGGCTCCTTCCCCTCTCCGATTCGAAGCCCTCCTCCACTCCATCTGCTCTGGATTTCGTCGCAAGAAATAACAACGGACGGGAGGAGACTAGGAATAGCAGTACTAGAGAACATCAATGTCATAACAGATGAGAGCTGGTATTGGAAGTCAGCTGCTGTTCTTCTGGGATATGCTGTCTTCTTTAATATTCTTTTCACATTTTCCCTCGCATATATAAACCCTCCGGGAAAGCCAAATCCAGTCATATCAGAAGAAACAACAGCAAACATAACAGCCAAACGATCTATATCTATGGACAAGGGAAACAAATCATTCAAAAGTAGGAGTGATTGCACAAGAAACATCACGCCTGATTTGGATACATATAAGAACGAAGCCAAAACCACTACCTATGGAAGAGGAATGACTCTTCCATTCGAGAAAATATTACGGGTGTGAGACTCAATCGCTGCGCGTATCCAGGTAGTTTTTTTCCATTTTAGCGCTTAATGTGAATCGACGCGACACGCCGCTTATCCGCCCAACGCCCGCCCACCTGCTCAAATAGCGAGAGAAGAAGCGCTAAGCTAGAATAAATATATATATATATATATATATATATATATATATATATATATATATATATATATATATATATATATATATATATATATATATAGATGTTTTTTTGTACTTTTTTCTTGCAAAGAGCTGAGAGAGAGAGAGAAAGAGATTTTCTTATTTCCTTTTACAAAAGAACCAAGATGGAGATAGAAGGCCTGAGGAAATAAATAGGATGTATTAAATAAAAATGCATCGGTAATTTTTCTCAACCGTTGTATACGTGCATTTTTTTTATGATTTGTTAGTGTTATTCCTTGAAATTTTTTTATTTAGTGTATATTTCCTACACTATTTGGAGTTCTTTGCAATAGGACTTTGCTTATTTCGAGAGATTTTGATTCATCTCTGTTCTCATGAGAGTCATGATTTTCTGAATATTTTGAGGTTTCGGATGGAGAATATGATCATTAAATTCCATTAGAAGCAATTTTGTGGTTGTCTGGTTAATCTTTTTGGGAGATTTTCATCTGTACTCTCTATACTCTCTGTACTCTCATGAGAGTATAGAGCATTTTGGGCAGTTTTTTCTACTTTGTGTGGCATGTTTGGAAGAAATATGTTTATTACAATCTATCATGAAAAATTTGGAGGTTGTTTGGTGATTTTTTAGTGTTATTTTGCATCAGACTCTTCCCTCTCGAGAGAGATAATTTTGTGTACTTTTTTTCCGCTTTCTCTTGTCGATTATGTTCATTACATTACATTGGAAATAATTTGGTGAGATGTTTGGATGATTTCTAGGATATTTTTTCATCTGTACTCTCTATTCTCCTGAGAGTACAGATCATTTTCGGTTGTTTTCTTCACTTTCTGTGGCCTGTTTGGAGGGAATATATTCATTACAATCGATGAGGAACAATTTGGAGGTTGTTTGATTATTTTTTTAGTGTTATTTTGCATCTGTAGAGTACAGACGATTATTGGTCATTTTCTCCAGTTTCTTCAGACTAGTTGTTGAGATTATTTTCATTACATCTGTAATCTATGTTCTCTCTGTACTCTCTATTTGTACTCTCTGTACTCTCTGTACTCTCTGTACTCTCTATACTCTCTATACTCACTTGAGGGTACAAAGCATTTTGGTCATTTTTTTCTGTTTCTTTGGCCTGTTTGGAGGAAATATGTTCATTAGGCACAATTTGGAGATTGTTTTGATTTGTGTTGTTTTTTGATCTATACTCTCGACTGAGAATGATGATTTTGATTTTGGTCATATTGTCAAGTTTTTTTGGCCTAGTTGTTGAGAGTACATTCCGTTGGAAGTAATTTGGCAGCTGTCTGGATGATTTCTAGGGGATTTTTCCATCCGTACTCTATGTACATTCCGTTGCAGCACTCTTTAGTAATGAAGTCATTGATGTTTTACAAAGGCTTCATCTACATCAATTCATTAGACTCCATGAAATTCAGCAAGACTCAATAGGCATGACCTCAATTCTGTCTTGTTGGGACATAGAGAAGCAAGCTTTCTTTCTGGGTGGGCAGTGCATTCCTTTCACTCCCGATGAAGTTGCTGTAATTATAGGGATGGAAAATAGAGGGGAGAAGGTCTTATGGAATATAGGTAATGTGCTATCATGAGGTCGACACTTCCAAAGAGGAAGCCCTTAAAGAGCATCTTGAAGGTAAAAAACACAATGCAAAAGAAGCCTTAGAAAGCAAAAGAAGCCTTAAAGAGCATCACCCCGATGAAGTTGATAATAGGGATGCAAAATAGAGGGAGCGTCTTATGGTATGAGGAATGTGCTCTCTAGAGGTTAGCACTTCCAGTGAGGAAGTCTTTAAAGAGCATCTTCAAGGTAAAAAATACAAAGCAAAAGAAGCCTCTTGAACAAGAAGATCGCCTTTGTACCTCTATCTCCTCTCAGATTCTATACTTTCTCAGACTCTATACTCTCTCTCAGACTGTACTCATGGATAACTTGATATAATATTGTTTATATTTCTATGATGATTTCTTTACTTGTTTGAGGTCGTTTGATTGGTTTTTAGTGTTATTTTAGACTGACTCACTCTCTCAGAGTACACATAATTTTTTTGGACATTTTTCCTGCTTTCTTTCAGATTATGTTCATTACATTCCAGTGGAAGCAATTTGGTGGAAGTTTGGTTAGTTTAGTAGTGTTATTTTGCATATGTACTCTCTGAACTCTCAAAAGAGTACAAATGATTTTGTGGTCATTTTCTCCTGTTTCTTTGGCCTGGCTGTCTAGAGTCTGTTCATTACATTACATTGGAAGCAATTTGGTGAGATGTTGGTTGGTTTAGAAGTGTTATTTTGTATCTGTACCCTCTGTACTCTCTTGAGAGCACAGATGATTTTGTGTATTTTTTTTCCAATTTCTTTGGCCTGGTTGTTCAGATTATGTTCATTTCATTCCAGTGGAAGTAATTTGGAGGCTATTTAGTTGGTTTAGTAGTGTTATTTTGTATTTATACTCTCTGTACTCTCTTGAGAGTACAGATGATTTTGTGGTCATTTTTTCCTGTTCCTTTGGCCCTGTCAGTCTGTAGTCATCATTATCACGTTGGAAGCAATTTGGTCGCTTTGGTTAGTTTGGAAGTTATTTTTACTCTCTCAAGAGAGTACAGATGATTTTGTGGTCATTTTTTCCTGTTTCTTTAGCCTTGTTGTCCAGAGTCTATTCATTACATTCCAGTGGAAGTAATTTGGTGGGATGTTGGTTGGTTTTGAAGTGTTATTTTGCATCTATACTCTCTGTACTCTCTTGAGAGTACAGATGATTTTGTAGACATTTTTTTCAGTTTCTTTGGTCTAGTTGTTCAGATTATGTTCATTACATTACATTGGAAGCAATTTGGTGGGATGTTCGTTGGTTTAGAAGTGTTATTTTGCATCAGACTCTCCTCATTCTCTTGAGAGTACGATGATTTTGTGTAATTTTTTTTCCAGCTTTGGCGTTGTTCGATTATGTTCATTACATTACATTGAAGCACATATTTGCATCTGCATTCTCTATATTTAAATTTCATTTTTCTTCTTTGGCCTATTTAGAGGAATTTGGAGCTATTTTACGTGTCACATTTATGTGGAGCTTTTGTGAATGCAGTCAATGAGCAGTATGATGATGAAGTCGTGATGTCTAATGAACCAAATTTGGGGAAACTCTTTGGCACCACGTTCAAAATGAAATGGTATGCATGTAATCAGTGACTACGCACATCAAACCGCTTCAGAAGACCATACTAATTATTGGCCAAACTCCAAGAAATTGAAATTAAAAGATTTTTATGTGCAAAAGCAGGTCAAAAGAAATCTGCAAAAATTTTAACAAAATTCCAGAAAATTGATACAAGGACTGGTTGTCCGCCATGATTAGATTCTCGCAATTTGAGGGGAACCGGATGGTTAAAACATATAGAAAGTCATAATCACTCATTGGCTGGTGACCTACATCTTCTCGATCACATGGATGCATTAGATGAAAAGGCTTCCGTGTTGAAGATAAGACAGAGGCCAATTAGAGCAACATGCATTCAAATATCTAAGTGAGAAGGTTGGCGATGTAGAGAATATTGGATTCACAAAAAGAGATGCTTTCAATTTTATTCAGAAAGAGAAAATATCGAGGATTACGAATGATAACAGTAATGCATTAATACAGCTATTCAAGAAAAGGCAAGCAGCGGATGGGATGTTTGTATGGGATGTACAAGTTGATGAGTCAGATTACTTAGTAAGTTTTTTTTGGAGCAATGGCATATCTAGGATAGAATATGATTGTTTTGGTGATGTGATAATTTTTGATACAAGCTATCGACTCAATAAATATAATCTTGTTTGTGCCCTCTTGGAGTGAATCATCATTGGCAAAATATGTGTTATTTGGAGTAGCCTTTTATTAAGAGACGATTGAGTCATTCTCATGGCTATTCCAGATATTTTCGGATGAGTGATAGGCATCCTACAACAATATTTACGATCAAGATCTATGGCACGAGCTATCAAAATTGTATTACGATACTCCATAGGTTGTGCCAATGGCATATTTTGAAGAAAGCTCATTCTAAGGTTCACTGCTTTAATAGTAATAAGAGGGTACAAGGGCTATTTTATGCATGCATGAGCAAATGTGACTCAGAAGAAGAGTTTGAAGAAGCTTGGTCTGTCATGCTAAAAGAAGGCAATTTGCATGATCATCCTTGGTTGTCTGAGCTTTATAAAATTAGATCCAAGGTCCATTGCATTCAGCAAAGTCTCATTCTACATGGGTATCTTCTCAACGCAACGTAGTGAGTCAATGAACAACGTATGTCATGGAATCTCTAAACCAATGAGTTTGCTCACAGATTATTTCTTGGGGTTGGAGAAGGTTATGGAGACATGGCGCCGGAATGAGCATGACGAAGACTTCAAGTGTACTACCATCGATTGTTCTGTTGTAAGACTACCCAATTCTAAAACAAGCTGCTATGTTTTATACAAGAAAGTTCTATACTATATTTGAGGAAGAATTTTTGCATGGAGTTGGAGGCCTATCAGTAACTGTGTCAGATGACAGCCCCATGGAGTATTTGGTGAGAAACTTAGAGAATGAAAATTCATCCAAAACATGGACTATCCATTTCAATGGGACTACCCTAGATGTAACTTGTACTTGTAAGAAATTTGAAATGATGGGATTACTTTGTGCCCATTGTATCAGAGTTCTTAGTCGAAAATGTAGTGCATTCCAGATAAGTATCTTCTCATGCGATGGTCTACCGAGCAAAGAATATTACATCAAGTGCATACAAAAAATTAAGAGATGACGCATGATGGAAATACTACGCATTATTTTCCAAACCATTTTTATGATATGCATATCAAATAAGTGTCAGGGTAATAATAGAGCTGAGGACTATATGCTTCAATCCTTAAAAAAAAAACTATACGATGATGTCGACTCTATACTAAGTGGGAATTCTCTGCCAACTAACAGAGCAACTAAGAAGAAGAAGTCAACCACATCAGACAAGAGAAAAGACATCATAAAGGATCCAGTTAAACAACGTCCAAAGGGTGTTTCAAACGCAAGGCTTAAGGGATATTGGGAGAGATCCAAGAAAGCCAAGAGTAATTCTCTATTTGCCTCTTAATTTGCAGTATTTAAAACATTGCTGCTAATCTTGAAACCATCATATTTTTGTTACGTAAACCAAAGTTCACTAATAGTGTCGCGAACGTGTTCCATCACCCTTACACCTTTCTCTATATCGAGTGTTTTCGAGGTACGCACAATAGCACATATCGATGTCGTTAAAAATCATTAACGACAATGATGTTCTACCATGAATTCAACTGGACCACGGTGAAGGGTACACTAAGTTGATGATGGATATTATTACAGAAAATATTTAAATGCATGATATCATTTAGTTATGTGTTCTTCGATGCAATCATTTCGAATGACTTTCTTCTTGACTTTATCAAATATACTATTATTATAAAATGCGAAAGCTCTACTCGAAGAGTACGAGAGTATAACTTTGTAATCCTTAGATCGGGCAAATCTCTCATATTTTACCAAATTAAGATTTGATTGATGAGTCTATATTTTGAATGAGTCATTATATTGATCTACATATTTTAAGATGGATAAATCAAACTACCGATTTTATTTTAAAAAATATAATACATCAATTCTTAATATGACACATTTTGTCTTCAAATATCTATTATTACTACTAAAAAATTCAATCTGTGTATCCCTTAATTATATTGGTGCCATATGTAATTAAAAGTGTTGATTAAATGACATATATATATATATATATAAAATATTATATATATATATATATATATATATATATATATATATATATACATATATATATATATATATATATATATATATATATATATAAGCAATCATATAGATTACCACCAATCAAACTCGAGGTAATGTAAATTTTAGCTTCACCTTTTCATTTGATCTGAATTTAAAATATGATATAAATTCAGAGAGTACAGATAACTACTCAGATAACTTATAACAAGGCAACCAAGGAGCATCCAACTTGCTTTATGGTTATAGTGAACAATTTATCTTCGTCCTGCAAAGCAAAAGTGGAAATGTGAAAAAATAGATTGCTGAAAATAACAGAGAGTACAGAGAGTACAGAGAGTATAAACATGCAAAATTGCTCAGAAAACTCATAAAAAAGGCAACCGAGTAGCATCCAACTTGCTTTAAGGTTATAGTGAACAATTCCTATTTGTCCAGCAGTTTGGATACTTAAATGCCATGGATTTCTTGATTAGTAGGAAACACACTATATATTCTTAATAATAGAATCAAAGGAAAAAAAATAAGTTAACACTTCCAAATTAAAAATTTATGACTTTATGTCCTTTGTTTGGTTGAACTAACAAATTAGATTTTAAAAATTGATTGTACAAAATTTGGGTTTAAAATGGTATTGATCTAATATAATATAGCAGCAAAGTCATGTATATCATTATTAAAAAATTTGATGGGTCTAAAATAGTTTATTTTTGTCAAAATATAAATTCTATAAGAAACTTACTTAGTCACACAATGTAAAAGAAAGAGCAATGAATCATATCGAATTCAATTCCACTGATATAAAACAAGTTAAAACTCCCAAAACCAAGTGCATGGTTCATTATGATCTAAGCTTTTACTTCTATATTTTTCTCAATAGAAAAAATGACAACTATTTTGCATTATGATCTAAGCTTTCACTTCTATAACAACAGAGTACGCATCTAATAATAAAGATCCAAATCTGCACGATAATATTGAAAACTAATAATATTTCTTACTTATCAACCAACTTGCTGCAGGTGTTCTCTGCCCAATAATATTGAAAAAAATAAAATACCCTGTACAATTGTTTCCTACTTATCAAACTATAAATGTACTATTCTTAGCTTTGCTTTTTCAATCTCAAACAAAAGATAGCGTAAGCGAACTCGGCCCTAAAGCAATTCATCTTCTTAGGCCAATCTTGGTGGTTAGCCCGCTATGGGATTTCTAATTGCCGCTCCATGTACTTGCAGACAAACATCCCGCACCAATTATTATCTTGACGGCCCCACCCACCATTTCGATTGGCCATTTTGTGGGATCGCTCGTAAAAGATCGATCTTCAACAAGTAATTTGATCGAAAAGCAAGAAGTATAGTCAATGGGGCTAAAAAAACCAGTTTATAAAACCAAATTGAAAATAACTCTACAATCTGGAAGAATTTATGGGTTGGTTGGTAATGAGTCATAAAAATACCAGCCCCTAGCTTAATATGCAACCAAGAGTATCCAAGTCGATTATCTATAATTGAAGTAGCTAAATTTTGACACACCGTCAAAGGACATGTCGGATGAACATTTTGCTTTCCTTGTGTAGGCCATATTTTCATTGCGTAAGAAAAGAAGAGAACGTTTAGAAATTATAGTTTCATCTATAGAAATAATGATTGAATTATAATACCCCATATTTGTGGGGTCACTTACCCAAAGGCAAGCATGAGATGTACAAATAGGGACATACGGATGAGCGAGTACTTCTACAATAAGAAGGCGAAGGCATCAATGTGTGCATCCGAGAGATATTGATCCGTCAAGAACTCATCGACCGCCTCGCAATAATGATATTCTCAGACACGAATAATGTATCACCCCTGCAAGTGATAAATATTTTAAAGTGATCTTAATTAAATGAATAGATTATTTTATGTATGAAGGAGCTGATTGAAGATTGACTTACTTGTTCTCGAATCGGGAGCATGATGTGTCAATAAGATGGAGCATCGGCAGTAAAATAGCTCGGATGAGAACTCAACAAAATGATGTGCCTCTGGCGCAATAAAATTACGAAAAAGTTAGTGATGAAGAGCTAGATTCACTATGAATTAAGGATCGATCTAACGAGATGATTCATACCTCCAACCGATGCTCCTCCACCACAATGATAGCATGGGTAATCGAATTTTACCGCTCATCATCTTTTGAACCTAAAAAAAATTTAGTGAAATCTATTTCTATTATCTTAAATTTAAAAGAAAGTAACTTAATACCTCTCACCGTTTCTCATCTTGAGTGGAGGCCACCACATCACTTATTCTTACTCGTGACTTCTGTAAGTGTGTGTGAAGGGGGAACTAACAGCTTTCCTCTTCCTTATCTGTCGAGCTTTCACACCACGCTCAATGCTACCGATTAAAGATTTCGGAGCATCTTCATGTGCATTGGAGGCCTCCATAATAGCTTCCCCTATGGTAGACTCAACAGGGGCTTCCCGGAAGGCTACCTCGGGCTTCCTGTGGAAGTATCCAGGGCAGCAGCCTTCCCAAGTGGAAGTATTCACAAGGGCAGCAGCTTCCCAAGTGGAAGTATCCATGGGGTGCCTTCCCAAGTGGAAGTTTCAAGGCGCAGCCTTCCCAAGTGGAAGTATCCACAATGGTGCCTCCATGAGTGGGATAGGACCTGCCAGAAGAACCTCCTCGAACAAGAACGTGAATCAATCCCATCCATTCTTTCTGCCATTATTGCTTGAAAAGAAGATATTATATCTTTCAAGTCCCTAAACCTAAGTATCCTCTCCACCGCAAAGCCTTGAGGGGGGGTAGTAAGAGGGGCGCTGATACACCGGATGGGGGAGAATATCGAGAGAGACATATGGAGATTCAATGGGGCTGAACTGGACTTAGAATGGGATCGTATCGGGCTCAACATGTATTGCATGTTGGGGGAAAATGATTCAATGTCTCCTCGATATGTCCTAATGAAAGGCGCACTGTGTTAAACCGATAAGAAAATATGATGACTACAACATAAATAAATACATAATTATAAGAATTAAGTGATATTATTATATTCCACCTGGTATCCTCCTAAACTAGTGAAGGCTTCATCTGAAAACTTTATTTTCCCATCGCAAAGATACATGGTTTTGCAAATGGAGATGGCTACCATGATGCTTATGTGCTGGCCCGCATCTACAATTAATATTTATGTAAGTTAACTTCAATGCATCAAATAATACATAACCAAGATATAAAACATACCATAAGAAGAGTGACAAATCCACTCATGTAGTGTCCTCTGGTATGAATCTTTGATGTAATACCATCAAATCAGGAAACTAGAAAGCCATGGCCTCGCTCCAGTATTCAAGAATTTATCTATGTCATCATGGCAATCAATTTCGATGCCACCCTATAGTGGATATACAAAAAAAAGATTTGATAGCAGAAATGTATGTACAATCAGATAAACTGCCACGTAACGAAGGATCATGCTCAAGCATAGTCTTATAGTCCATCAATCAATTGCGACAGTGGAATTTCGCCATAAGACCTTCACCTCTATTTGGCATCCCTACAATTATGCAACTTCATCTGGGGTGAAAGGAATGCACCGCACCCGTAAAAGAAAGCTTGCTTCTATCTCCCAAAGACAGATTGAGGTAATGGCTATCGAGTCTAATTCCATGGAGTCTAATGAATTGATGTAGATGAAGCCTCTTTAAAATGTCAATGATTTCATCAGTAAATCATGTTGTAATATTATCGAACACCGTTCTAACGGTGGTAGGCCTGCATCTCAAAGTGCATCTCAAAGTTATCCTTTTCTCAGGCATTGTAAACTTCAAAATGAAAAGTCAGGTAATAAACATAATCTGAACAACCAGGTAAAAGAAACTGGAAAAAATGTCCACAAAATCATCTGTACTCTCAAGAGAGTACAGAGAGTATAGATACAAAAAAACACTTCTAAACTAACCAACATCCCACCAAATTACTTCCAATATAATGTAATGAATACTCAACAACTGTGCCAAAGAAAAATAAGAAAAATATCAAAATCATTTATACTCTCTTGAGAGTATAGAGAGTACATATGCAAAATAATACTAAAAAACTAACCAAACAGCCTTCAAATTGTTCTTGATAGATTGCAATGAACATAATCTGAACAACCAGGCCAAATAAATAAGAAAAAATGTCCACAACATCATATATACTCTCAAGAGAGTACAGATGCAAAATAACACTAAAAAACTAACCAAACGGCCACCAAATTGCTTCCAATGTAATGTAATGAACAGACTCTGGACAGCTAGGCCAAAGAAATAGGAAAAAATGACCATAAAATTATCTGTACTCTCTTGAGAGTACGGAGAGTACAGATGCAAAATAATACTACTAAACCAACCAAACATCCCACCAAATTGCTTCCAATATAATGTAATGAACATAATCTGAACAACTAGGCCAAAGAAACAGGAAAAAATGACCACAAAATCATATGTACTCTCTTGAGAGTACAGAGAGTACAGATATAAAATAACACTAAAAAACTAACCAAACAGCCTCCAAATTATTCTAATGGAATGAATGAACATAATCAACAACTGCCAAAAAAAATAGAAAAATGTCCACATTGTCTCATTCTCAAGAGAGTACAGAGGATACAAATATAAAATAATACTAAAAAACCAACCAAACCGCCACCAAATTGCTTCCAATGTAATGTAATGAACAGACTCTGGACAGCCAGGCCAAAGAAATAGGAAAAAATTACCACAAAATTATTTGTACTCTCTTGAGAGTATGGAGAGTACAGATGCAAAATAACACTACTAAACCAACCAAACATCCCACCAAATTGCTTCCAATGTAATGGAATGAACATAATCTGAATAACCAGGCCAAAGAAACTGAAAAAAATGTCCATAAAATTATTTGTACTCTCTTGAGAGTACAAAGAGTACATATGCAAAATAACACTACTAAACTAACAAAACACCAAATTGCTTCCAATATAATATACTTAACAGACTCTGGACAACCAGGCCAAAGATACAGGAAAAATGATCACAAAATCATTACATATGCAAAATAACACTACAAAACCAATCAAATAGCCTCCAAATTATGAATGTAATGAACATAATCCAAATAACTAGCCAAAGAAACAAAAAAAATATTCCACAAAATCATCGTACTCACAAGAGAGTATAGAGTAGAGGCAAAATAACACTAAAAACTAACCAAAGCAGTGAATAGACTCGAATGACGGGCCAAAGAAAGCGGAAAAATGACCACATATGTACTCTTCTCTGAGAGTACAGCAAAATAAATATTACTAAACTAACCAAATTGCCACCAAATTACTTTCACTGGAATGTAATAAACATAATCTAAACAACCAGGCCAAAGAAACTGGAAAAAATTTCCATAAAATCATATGTACTCTCTTGAGAGTACAGAGAATCTGATACAAAATAACACTACTAAACCAACCAACAAGCACCAAATTACTTCTTTGGAATGTAATGAACATCTAACAAGCAAAGCTGGAAAAATATCCACAAAATCATCTACTCGTTAAGAGAGTATAGAGTGAATGCAATAAATAACTTCAAACATCCCACCAAATTGCTTCCACTGGAATGTAATGAACAGACTCTGAATAACCAGGCTAAATAAACTGGAAAAAATATCCACAAAATTATATGTACTCTCATGAGAGTACAGTTGCAAAATAATACTACTAAACCAACCAAACAGCCTCCAAATTATTCCTGATGAATTGCAATGAATATAATCTGAACAACTAGGCCAAAGAAACTAGAAAAAATGTCCACAAAATCATCTGTACTCTCTTGAGAGTACAGAGAGTACAGATGCAAAATAATACTATTAAACCAACCAAACTGCCACCTAATTACTTCCACTGGAATGTAATGAACATAATCTGAACAACCAGGCCAAAGAATCTGGGAAAAATGTCCAAAAAATCATTTGTACTCTCAAGAGAGTACAGAGAGTCCAGATGCAAAATAACACTAAAAAACCAACCAAACAGCCTCCAAATTGTTCCTGATGAATTACAATGAACATAATCTGAACAACCAGACCAAAGAAACTAGAAAAAAAGTACACAAAATCATCTATACTCTCAAGAGAGTACATAGGGTACAGATGCAAAATAATACTTCTAAATCAAACAACATCTCACCAAATTGCTTCCAATGTAATATAATGAACATAATCTGAACAACTATGCTAAAGAAATTGAAAAAAATATTCACAAAATCATATGTACTCTCAAGAGAGTAAAAAGAGTACAAATATAAAATAACACTACTAAACTAACCAAACTGTCACCAAATTACTTTCCACTGGAATGTAATGAACATAATGTGAACAACCAGGCCAAAGAAACTGGAAAAAATATCCAAAAATCATCTGTACTCTTAAGAGAGTACAGAGAATACAGATGCAAAATAACACTAAAAATCAATCAAACAGCCTCCAAATTATTCCTGATGGATTGCAATGAATATATTTCCCCCAAACAGGCCAAAAAAACTGGAAAAAATATCCATAAAATTATATGTACTCTCAAGAGAGTACAGAGAGTACATATGCAAAATAACACTACTAAACCAATAAAATAGCCACCAAATTACTTCCACTAAAATGTAATGAACATAATCTGAATAACCAGGACCAAAAAATTAGAAAAATTGTCCACAAAAGCATCTGTACTCTCAAGAGAGTACAGAGAGTACAGATGCAAAATAATATTAAAAAATCAACCAAATAACCTCCAAATTATTCCTGATGGATTGCAATGAACAAATTTCCTCCAAACAGACCAAAGAAATAGGAAAGAAATGACCAAAATGCTCTGTACTCTCATGAGAATACAGAGAGTCCAGATGCAAAAATCAGGCCACAGAATTTTAATTCTATCGATAGAACATACTATCATCCCTAATCAGGCCACATAATTCATCTTAAAATATGACCAAACATCCTACTATGTGATATACTAAACATTTCACAAGGATAATCAGTTCAAAAATTTGAAAATATTGGTATAAGAGAGTACATGCAAAATATCTCCAAAACTACTAAAAATACATCCTTTTTAACCAAACTCAAATGTTTTAAAATGTTCACATATCTTGGGCGGTGAGAGAATAGAAAACCCTAAATTCATTAAAGTTCAAAACACATGTAAATACCTCATGTAGCTTCTACCTCAATGAAAGTTATTAGTAAGACTCGTTCAAACCAGCGAACAGCGGTCGGGGCGTTCGGAGAGCGGGAGCTAGCGGAGAAAGCCCTAAACTGTCATGCGCGGGAGGAATGTCGAACAACACACGTCTCATTTTTCTTCTCCCGCTGTTTGAACGAGGCGGGTCGGGCTAGGTCGGGCCAGGATAAACGGTGTGGTCGCCGTCCATCCAGTTACAGCGCCGTTAAGTGCTAAAATGAGAAAAAAAACTACTGGACACGCATTGGGTTGATTGCACGCGTAAAGCTACGCGTCGGACGATATTTTCTCCTTTCATTCACACCCCTTGAAATGTCTTTCAAAGAAGTCAATTACTACGATGCCTTACATGAAGAAGCAAGAGTAGCGAAAAAGAAGCGGCTGGCGGTCTAGTGGGGCATTTCGGCCAGGAATTCTCACTGCTCTCATGGGTGAGAGTGGATCCAAAAAGATGACACTCATGGATGTCTTGGTTGGAAGGAAAACCGCAACTACATTGAAGGAGACATCAGAATAGCCAGCTACCCAAAGAAACAATCAACATTTGTGAGGATTTCAGGTTACTGCGAGAGGTTTGATATTCACTCTTCTCACCTTACAGTCATGGAGTCAGTGATCTTCTTTACATTACCACGCCTTTCCAAGGAATTCACCGAAGAAGAGAAGTGTAGATTTATGAACGATAATAGAGAAAAAGGTTGGCAATAGCAAACGAGCTTGTTGTGAATCCTTCAATCATTTTCATGGATGAGCCTACATCTGGCCTCGATGCAAGGGCAGTTGTCATTATCATGAGAACTGTGAGAAATATTATTGACACAGGAAGAACTATTGCTTGTACAATCCACCAACCTAGTATTGACATATTTGAGTCCTTTGATGAGCTGCTTCTAATGATAAAAGGGGGACAAGTAATATATGCTAGACCATTGGGTCAAGGCTCCCAAAAGCTAATTGAATATTTTGAGAGAATTTCTGGAGTTAAGAAGATAGAGGGCAAATGCAACCCAACAGCATGGATGCTTGAAGAAAGTTCGATTGCAACAAAATCGAGACTAAAAGTTGATTTTGCTGAAATATACAAATCTTCATTTTGGAACGAGTGCAATATGGCATTGGTCCAAGAGATAAGCAAACCATTATCTGGTTCATGTGACGCTCAATAGAATAATCAAGCTTATAAAATATGTCTACAAGTACACCTCATATTGGAGGAACGAGTACAATGTCTCAACATTGGTTGTGGCACTAATCATAGCTTTTACCGCTTGGCTCTTTCTGAAGATAGTATGTGATCAAAGATCCTACTAAGCTCAATAGCATAGTAGGTCAAAACTAATGCCCCATGGGTAGAAGGAAGACGGTTGTGGTGGTACACCACTCTCAATATGCACTGAAAGAAGTAAGTTTGAATATGAATTCTGAATGTATAGAATGTAAAATATGAGATATATATATATATATATATATATATATATATATATATATATGAAGGAAGATATATATATATATATATATATATATATATATATATATATATATATATATATATATACATATATATATCATAATGTCTTTTACTTGCAAGTTCCAAGACCTATTGCCATGGGAGTGTGGATGAAGATCTTGTGGTGTTATAAGATACCACTCGCTATGCTCAATAAGGTGTACCGAGCAAGCCAACATATGTTAGATGTCGCTCCGCTAACTGAAATATTGCTGAAATTTTGTCAGGCTTTATTTTTTTTCTAATCCCTATGTTTGGACACCAATGCAGGTTTCAAGACCCCTCCTAATGCCCCATAGAGCGTAACGGGTGTGAAGACAATTGTGGTGCAGCAAGATACCACTCGCTATGCTCATTAAGGTGTACTGAAAAAGCTAAAATACTCTCGATGCAGCCGCCTACGCAGGATGACGCCGAGAGGCTACCGAAATTTAGACTGAAATTCAAGACTTAAAAAAATTCAAAAGGAAATCATCTAAACTTAAGTTAAACAAAAAGATATATAATAAATATGATGATAAATGTTAAATTAAAGAGAAATAGGGGGAGAGCACTTAAAGAAAATTTTGTAAAGAATAGAACACTTATTTAAAATGCAAGTAAAATTTGAGGAGACTTAATGCCAAACTCACAAGCTTTAATTGTAATTCTATATAACTTAAATTGAAATAGTAAAGTGAGTTATCTTTTATTTAAATTCCTCAAAATTAAACAAGCCTTAATTGAACTTTGAGGGGCAAATACCAAACTCATAAGAGACTTACAATAAATTTGAAGTCTAGTTTTCAAATAAATTCATTGTGGATTTGATGTGGAGTTAAGGATAAAATCATGTTGGATTTGAACTCTTCTTATGTGAATAAAGCTTCTCTTTGAAAATTCAAAGTGTTAAATTCATGAACAAGTAATCAATATGAACAATAATTGAGCATTTGAACATGCATTCGATATATCAAATGAAGTAAATATCTCAATTGAATATTAAATGATAAATAATTGGTGGTAAATCTAAATGTTCAATTCCAAATTGAGAATAAAGTATGCAAGAAATGTAATAACTTTCTTATAAGTACAAATTCAATTAGGCAACTCATGATTACCCATGAATGTGGCCTTTAAAAGGATCATTGGGATCTTGTGCTTAAAGTCAAGTTTGAAACATAAGAGATTAGTTAAGTTCTATTTTCAAGTTAAAGTAAAAAATCAAATGAATTTCAAAAGAGATTTTCACTAAAGACGAGCAACCCATTGGTAAGTATAACTAAAGCTCATAAAAGACTACAAGCCAAAATAATATCTAAGAATTGGAAAATTCAATAATACATCACCATCTGATGAATTCTTTGTAAAGTGAATGTATACACATTAAAATAAATAAAATTGCGAAAGTGGAACTTTCCTTCAATCCAAAATAAATAAATTTCATTCTAATTATGATTTTTAATATCGGATTTCATTAATTAGATGAAATTATCTAAGCTATAAATACCGCATGCGTTCATGATATTAAAAGTACAAATTTTAATGTCTAAAAAGGTTGCGCAGACTAAATTGGAATCAATTAAATATTAGTCTAAAAAATCTAATAAGATATTAGATAAATTTACAATTTAAATCAAAATGTCATGGATTCAAACACATGCATCAAATATAAGCTAATTAGGCATTCTTAAATACATCTGCATTGGCCCCGACACTATGTTGAATGCTTAAATTCAAGTGCCTGAGGATGCTATGCAGGTTGCTTCCTGGTTAAGTCTTGAGACTCGGTCCGAGTTAATAAAACCTAAAACTCTATTATAAAAATTTCAACTTATTAAAATATTTGTGAAGCTAATTTTATCATGTAATAGTAGATCTAATCCTCTATTAGGAGCTAGACAGAGTTGATAGGATCTAAAGTTCTTAAATATATTCAAATCAAATTAACTCAAATCAGGTAGTAATCTAAAACTGTCTAAATGAAATTTCGTCATTAAAAGCTTAAAGCAAACTCAATCTATCCACCTTTCGCAACAGTTTGTCGGAGGTGACAAATTAAGAAAACTCTAGCTCATAAAAGAGCCAATGTCAAATCAAGTGTTTTGTTATGTTCACTCTCAATCAATCTCTTGCCAGTAAGGATGTGATCCATATTCTCTGACTCTGTGGCTTGGCCGGTAGGCTCCATAGATGAAGTGACCGAGTCCTCGATCGTGGTTTGCCCATTATATTAATGATCATGACCAGAAGCACGTATGTTCCCGAATGGATTTACCCTTTCAATTGTGAATCATATGATATACTTGATAGAATAAAAAGCTCTCTGTCATTTAAGGTAGACTTAAGCATGTCTCTTTAGGCAAACACCACCCAAGGTCTACAAGGATTTCTTGGACGACGTAACCCATATGTTGCTGATAAGAATCATTCAGCCAGGTTGGGTCGACTACCTCCTCTGACTAAGTAGACTAGGGACCATAACATCCCGGGATGATGGAACCATGGGATTTAGATCGAGCACGTCATCATTCCCCCAACCATCCACTTTAAGAAAAAATGGTGAATGTCATAAATCTAAAATTAAATTATAAACTCTACATACTACTACTATACGCTATGCATTTAGTGATCTAATGACTAATCTAATCAAAAAGTTCTCTTTCACTTATTGAGAGGAGTAATTAACTATAGGGGCTTGTGCCTATAGGAAACTTGGAACCAGATCTAAAGTCCTCGCAAAATGAGGGTAAAATCTCTAGGTAGTGTCTTATCTACTATTTCATTTGCCTTTTAAAAATTACACCAACACACTTTCAATCATACTCTCTTCAATTCAATATTGTCAAGAGGTCGGTAGCAAATTTTCAAAGCCCACAGATTTCTGGCGACTCCAATGGGGATATGATTCTCTTTCCATCTTTGGCTAGATGAATTTGAGCTATAGTAGTAGTGGAGCATGATAAAATTGATATTTAGTATCAGTCATCAATGAAATCAAATTTAAATCAATCATATTCTTATGACTAATCTGTTTGTTCTGTGTATCGATGGATCTTCAGAACACTGTTTATCATGCAACTAGGTCATGGAGCCAATATATGACTGGCTAATGCTGTAATCAATATTAGGGAATGTTGGAGCTACCATTTAATTTGGTAGTGTAGACTTCCCAACCATTGTTATTACAAATAATCCTCCACCTGAAGCATTTGCATATTATATACACTAATCTGTGCAATGGAGGAGGACAACCGAAATGGCCATTACTGCTACCGAGGTCCGTCGAAAGAAAGCCTTTGTATTCGAAGGATTGGGTCATTCTGAAGTGTCAGTCATGGAGAGAACCTTCTTTGGGCAGAAAGTTTCAGTGATACCTGTGAATGCGACAACCCTGTTAGTTGAACCTTTCGCACTAGGAAGACATAATGCTGAAGCCTCCTCTTCTGGAGGAAAATTGAGTAGAATGCAAAGGAGAAGAAATGTTGAACTACGAGCTCAGCAATTACTGCCTAAATCACTAGCCATGTGACCAGACTTGATACCAGATGCGAGTGTTCCCACACACAATAAGTTTGAAAATCTTAAGTTGGTGAGAAGGAACATCTCTACTAGTGATATCAAACAATCATTCTATGAGCAATGACACCAAGCTATAACCCCACAAAGGGGGCATCCCGAGACTCTATTCACTAGAGTGCACATGGTGCTAAAAGTTGTCAAGGAGAATGGTCTTATGAAGAAAAAGTATCAATGCCTGATTATCAAAGAAAATGATAAAGTTTCACCAAAAAGGTTACTCTTAATGGGTAATGCTCAAGACCGTTTTAAGCAATTCCTGCACGGTGAACATCGAGGCATGACACCTGAATAGCATGTTCAGGAATTCACTGTTGAAAGTTCTCGGCAAAAAGGAAAATAAATATAAAGGCTAAAGCCTCGAGAAGAAGTAGCGACGTAGAAGCTTCTTCAACAGAAAATAAGTTAATCTAGAGACAGTGGGGAAGAGAAATGTTGAACTGCACACTCAACATCCATTGTTCAAGCAAAAAATTGTACATCCAACTGTGAACCAGAAGTGAGTGTTCCAACTCATAACAGGTTTGACAGCCTAAGATGGATAAAGCGGAACAGCTCTACTGGTCAAATCAAATCTTCTGACCTTAATATCGTTCCACTTCTCCAGAGGAAACTCGTGATATGCAAGAGTGCATCGTCCTCAAAGTTACTAAAAAATGATGTCACACCACCTGTGAGCTTGAAATACCAAGGCGAAATGATCAAGGATAAAAGAAAACTTGCATAACAATTTCAATCTTAAATAAAATCTCTAATTATACAAGAGTCATTACAATCCATAAATGATTTAAAAATTTATCCACACATATATATATACTGTAAAGTTCATAAGACATATAATTTAAACATAATTCAACATAACTGACATAATTGTCTATCTCCTATAGTCTCTCTATGACGATAAACATAACCCTCCCTTCTATCAGCCATTTAGTTGGGGTGGTTACATGAAAAAAATTTAAACAATTAATAATTGAATAAAATTCAATGATTCAATTATGTTGTTACACTATAGTAAACAAGAAGATAGAACTAGTATGCATGCCAATTTTTGTTATCACATGTACATAAAAAAAATTTGCTCAAACAATCAAACATATGAGATGGTAGGTATACATAAGCATTTCGTGTGAACTTTTACTTTTACATTTATCATCCGTCTTAGGAGTCACCGTCTAAACCTTTACCAATACACATCCAAAGGATAAGTAGCCATTAACATTACCATTTGCCAATTTCATTGGCCCTTTTTCATCATTTCGTGCATGGTACATTGCGTCCCCAATCAGTACCATAAGGGGGTGAACTCTACTTTCAACATATACATTCATAACATACATTTTTACATCTATGCATTTTAATTTATAACTAATAGTAAATCAGTTAACTTTATAAAATGATGAAGTGTAATATGATCTAGCATTCAAGTTATTATCCAACATGAAGAAACAGGAAACTGCATCACAATTTATGAAGAAACGGAAAAATAATCACAACTTGCAGTACAGGAAAAAGTCATAATCATATAAACATGCATTTCATCACAAGAAATTAAAGATATTTTTACCGTAAATGTAAAAACATAATTACTCATTTTAATTTGTAGTTTTCTCTTGAACCTCCTTTCCTTTAATGCTTCCTTCCTTAATTGAAATTCCTATAGAATGAAATATTGATTGGATCAATATTAAAAGTAACATATTTTATTTTATTTTATTCATATGATACTTACATATAACTTTTATTAATTGACGCTCATATTCATCAATATTCATTGTCTGTTTTTTCTAAATCAAGTTAAATTAACCTTTAATTCATTTAATATAATGATATGTCTAATTTGCTATATAATACTTCTAAATCTTATTAATCATATTATTTTTCTTAATATAAAATATTAAATGTTAAAGTTACTTAATATATTTCATCTAATATTTATCATACCCCTTAAAAATGATTCTAAATTAATTAACGTGCTATAGATAAATTTTATTTTATTTTAATGTTTATCATTTCCCTTCAAATGATTTTAAATCAATTAATAATAATATAACTTAGCATAGGTTTAAGGTTTTATTAAATTTTCAATTATATTTTATATGTAAGGGTTTAATACTTAATTACTTAACTTTGATTCATCCTACATATTCTCAAATTACATTTCTTGCTGAAATCTATAAACCCTAAGTTAAAAGTTGAGATAACATTAAAATCAAAGATAATAATATTAAAATCAGATTTTTAATTAAACATATAACTATATAATTTATTCACTTACCTTTATATATTTCCTTCTATTCTTGGTTTTTCCCTAAGCCTCAACCCGTCAGTTTCTTCACGCACACACGCACGCACGCACGCATGCACGGTCTCTTTTCCTCCCGCGCATGCTTGGGCTCCATTCACACGTATTGCACGCAAGGCTTTCCTCCTTCCTTCTTCTTCCTAGGTCACAAGCGCATGGCTTTAGCTGTCTCTCCTCCTCCTTCTTCCTTGGTCGACGGCACACGGATGGCTTCCGGTGACCGATGTCGACTGATGGCCTTCACTCTTTAAGCACACAAAGGTAAGTCTTCCCTTCTCTCTCGTGTTTTGGGAGTTCAATTTTGGCAACCCAAAATTGAGCTAGCCTTTCAATTTTTCTCTCTACGGCTAACCGTCGCGGCGGTTGTATTTTTTTTCGGTTATTACAATCTCTCCCACTTATAAAAATTTTGTCCTTGAAATTAAATGACATTAATAGAAATAAACATACCTTTAATTAAATAATAGAGGATAAAGTCCTCGCATTTCTAATTCCTTCTCCCACGTAGCTTCTCGATATAATCTATGTTTCCACAGTACACAGACAAATGGAATTTCCCTATTCCTGAGATGCTTACAATCATAATCTATAATCCTTTCTGGCTCCTCCACAAATGTGAGATCCGGTTGAATATCAATAAGATCAGCAATAATTTTATTGGCTTCATTAGTAATATACTTTCGCAGAAGAGAAATATGAAACATATTGTGCACTCCTTGCATGTGAGAAGATAAAGCCAGTCTATAAGCCACTTTCCCAATTATTTTCATGATTTCATATGGACCAATATAGTGTGGGCTCAACTTTCCAACTTTACCAAATCGTTTTATACCTTTCATGGGGCTGACTTTAAGAAATACAAATTCTCCCACTTCAAACTCTACCATGTTTAATATCATAGTATTTCCCTATCTTGAACGCTTTTAATCTATCAAATCAATCTTTTCATTTCGCTACTACATATGCACCAATGATTCTTCTTTCACCTGTCTCCACTCAACAAAGTGTTGTTCTGCATTTCCTTCCATGCAATGCTTCATAGGGAGCCATACTAATACTTGTTTGAAAGTTATTATTATAGGCAAACTCAATCAAAGGAAAATGAATTTTCTAATTTTCCCTAAAATCAAGGATATAAAGTCTAAGCAAATCTTCAAGTGTTTGAATTGTTCTTCGACCGTCATCTTTGAGGATGGAATGCGATCGAAAGTAAGCTTCATACCTAACTTCTTGAATTTTTCTCCACTATGTAAAGCCATCCCGATCGGACATTATAGATTTTGGCACACCATGTAACTTCACAATTTCATTAACATATACTCTTTTCAACACCATCGATTGTTTGATAGGTAAAGTGTGATAAGTCAACCTATCAATAATGACCCAAATAGCATCGCAGCCTCTTCTAGATCTAGGTAAGCCAACCACAAAATCCATAAAAATATCATCTTATTTCCACTCAGGTATTGGCAAGAGCTGTAAAAGTCTACTTGGCTTTTGATGTTCAGCCTTAACCATCTAACATGATTGACATTTATAAACAAATTCAGCTATACTTCTTTTCATTCCTGGCCACCAAAATATTTTCTTAAGATCTTGATACATTTTACTACTGCTTGGATGAATTGTATAATTAGAATGATGTGCTTCATGCAAGATGTCTTTCCTCAAATCTCCAACATCTGGAATGCAAACTCTGTCATGATACTTCAGTAATCCCTCTTCATCGATTTCAAAATCTTCTGTATGGCCTACTTTTACCAAATTTAAAATTTTCTGAAAGTCATCATCTTGAGGTAAAGCATCTCATATTATGTCTTTCAAATTTGATTGTATAGCCAATTGATTTAACAATAAAGCATGATCATCTGTAGATTTAATAATTGAAATTTTTAATTTTTCTAAATCTTTAATCAACTCCTCTTGTTGAAAGATCAACCAATAAGCACTACCAGATGTTTTTTTACTTAAAGCATCAGCAACTACATTTTCCTTCCCCAGATGATATTGAATATTCAAATCATAATCTTTAATGAATTCCAACCATCTCCTTTGCCATAAATTTAGCTTCTTTTGAGTAAAGATGTATTTCAAGCTTTGATGATCAGTGAAAACTTCACACCTTACTCCATATAAATAATGCCTCCAAATTTTTAATGCAAATATCACTCGCTAGCTCTAGATCATGGGTTGGATAATTCTTTTCATGATTTTTCAATTGCCTTGAAGCATAAGCAATCACTCTTATATTCTGCATAAGTACACATCCCAAGCCTCTTAATGATGCATCACTATAAATTTGAAATCCTTCTATCCCTGATGGAATAGTTAATACTGGTGCAGTCATTAAACAATTCTTCAATTTTTGAAAAGCCTCTTCACACTGATCTGACCATTCAAACTTGACTGCTTTCTGAGTTAGCCTCGATAGTGGCATGATAATCTGTGAAAACCCTTCAACGAATATCCTGTAATATCTTGCCAACCCTAAGAAACTTCTGACTTCTATGACAGTGATTGGTCTAACTTTACTCAGATCCATTGAAACACCTTCACTACAAATCATGTGCCCCAAGAATATGATGTTATTTAACCAAAATTCGCACTTTAAAAATTTTGCATACAATTCATTTTCCTTCGGAGCTTGTAAAATAATGTGAGATGATTTTCATGAGCTGCTTCATCTCTGGAATAAATTAGAATATCATCTATGAATATAATCACAAATGAATCTAAAAAGGGTTTAAAGATTCTATTCATGAGATCTATAAATACAGCTGGAGCATTTGTTAAGCCAAAAGACATCACCAAAAACTCATAGTGCCCATACATTGTACTGAATGCAGTCTTTGGTATATCTTCTTCTTTGATTCTCAACTGATGATAACTTGATCTTAAATCAATCTTTAAAAATATTGAAGCTTCTTCTAGTTGGTCAAAAAGATCATGAATTCTTGGTAAGGGATATTTATTCTTCAATGTGAGTTTGTTAAGCTCTCTATAATCGATGCATAGCCTTAAGTTCCCATCTTTCTTCTTCACAAATAATACAGGAACTCCCTAAGGAGATGTGCTAGGCCTGATAAATCCCCTCTCTAACAATTCTTGTAACTAATTCTTCAACTCTTGTAATTCTTTGATCGTCATTCTATATGGTACTTTTGCTATAGGTTTTGCACCTTGAATTAAATCAATAGAAATCTATCTCTCTGACTGGAGGTAAACCTAGTAAATCATCTAAAAAAACTTATGGATACTCCTTAACTACTGGTATATCCTTTAACTTCTTTACCTCTTTAGTAACATCACTAACTTGAGCAAGAAAACTTTCATAGCCTTTTGCTAGCATATTTTGAACTTTTAAGCAAGACACCATCATAGCTAATACTCCCTTATGCCCCACAAATTTGAATTATTCTTCTCTAAGAATATTGAATTTGATTATCTTTTTACAACAATCTATAGTAGCATAATGTTTAGATAGCCAATCCATTCTTAAAATCACATCAATCAATATAATTACAGGCAAATCTCTTCATAAAATCCTCTTCCTAATGGCTCTTTGATTGTGATCATATTTATGTCCCTAAATATAAAAATTACCTATGATACCACTCTTATCACGACCCAGCCTGGGAGCTTGGAATACCAATGCGGGAACAGATGGTCGGACGAATAAAAGAAACTTACATAACAATTCTAATCTTAAATAAAATCTCTAATTATACAGGAGCCACTATAATCCACAAATGATTTAAAAATTTGTCCACACATATATATACTACAAAGTTCATAAGACATATAATTTAAATATAATTTAACATAACTGACATAATTTTCTATCTCCTGTAGTCTCTCTACGGTGATAAACATAACCCTCCCTTCTATCAGCCATTTAGTTGGGGTGGTTACCTGAAAAAAATTTAAACAACTAACAATTGAATAAAATTCAGTGGGTCAATTATGTTGTTACACTATAATAAACAAGAAGATAGAACTAGTATGCATGCCAATTTTTGTTATCACATGTACATAAAAGAAATTTGCTCAAATAATCAAACATATGAGAGGGTAGGTATACATAAGCATTTTGTGTGAACTTTTACTTTTACATTTATCATCTGTCTTAGGAGTCACCGTCTAAACCTTTATCAATACTCATCCAAAGGATAAGTAGCCATTATCATTACCATTTGCCAATTTCATTGGCCTTTTTTTATCATTTCGTGCACGGGTACATTGCGTCCCCAACCAGTACCATAAGAGGGTGAACTTCACTTTTAACATACACATTCATAATATACAATTATATATCTATGCATTTTAATTCATAACTAACAGTAAATTAGTTAACTTTATAAAATGACGAAGTGGCAATATGATCTAGCATTCAGGTTGTTATCCAACTGTTGACCTCACTTTTGGTGTGAGCTCTTAACCTCCTCTTTTTAGACTTAGGACTCTTCTAGATACTAAGATTTCCTTAGTCATAAGACACATCAAGTGATTAGGTGAACACTTAACCTAAGCCTAGAGACTTAGAAGTGTTAATCATAAGTTTAGTCTATGCCTTAATGTTTAAGGAAATTACTTATCTCATAGCCTAAACCCAATCTAGATACACTTTCTCAAATCAAACCTAGACTCAATTCTCAAACCAAATCTCAAATTCAAATTCAAATTTCAAATCTAATTTCAAAATTTGACTCAAAATATTTGAAACCCAAAATCAAATTCTAATCCTAAAACCCCTTCTTAAGCCATATGAACCACATTCATAAGCTTAGCCAAAACTTCCCTTAAATCAAATCAAATCAAAATCAATTAATCTCTTTATAAATCAATTATTCCTTCATTTATATTCACAAATATAAATGAAATACAAATTCAAATGAACAAAATTATATTGTAAATCAAATCTAAACTTAATCTAAACCCTTTAAGCCAATTCTTTAGACTTAGCCAAATTCTATCCAGATCAAGTTAAACTCAATAAATTTTCTCTTGAATCAATCATTCATTCAATTATCTGCCCAAATATAAATAAAACCTACAATCATCAAATCAAATCGAAACTAACCCAAGTTAAACCCAACTTAGCCCTTTTGACTTGAAAATTTCAAATGACCCAAAATCTCTTAGACTCCAAATTGATTGCCATTGAATTTATATTCCAATCTAGGGCTCATATATAAGTTCAACTAAACTCGAATCAAACCAAAACCAAACTAATTGACCTACTTAGGTCCACTTAACCCAAAGTGACCTAAAAGACCCATTTGAGCCAACTTCTAATCCAACCCAAATTAGATTGAAACAAGCTCACCAAAATCTCCCACCATGATTTTTGATCACCCTAGGATGATCAATTATAATCAATTGGGCTAAACCAAGCCCAATTGGCCATTTAATCCAAATTGACCTAAATTGGCCTAAAGGACCAAATCAGGTCAAATCATGATCTAACCTAAATTCATTGTAACCAATGGCTCAAGTTCATTCCAAATTGATTATTGAACTTGGCCAAAGCCATAATTAAACTCAATTTGATCAATCGAGCCCAATTGGTCAACTTGACCCAACCTAGCCCAAATTAAAGGGTCAATTTAGCCTAAATCAAATTAAATCCAAATTAACTCAAACTAAAGACCACATTCATCTTCAATAGCCAATTGAACAAGAATCAACTCATAACCCAAGCTAATTTGGCCAATTTTGGTCAAATAGGTCAATTGACCCAAAATGACCCATATGAACCAAATTGGGCCAAATCTCTTGAAACCAAGTCAAAACCCATTGGGGGCCTATCAAACCTGACCCAAACCTATTTGGGATCAGCCCAAAACAAACCCAACCCATTTAAACCACTCATGAATCCTCCCTCACATAAGATTCCACCCAATCTCATTTAAGCCCCATCACATGCACTTAACTCATCCCCAACATTTGCATTGAATAAATCTGATCATATGACAGCAAGAGAGGACTTTGGAGTAAAAATTCAAAGTTCTCAATCAATCTAGCATCCATCCCAACCACCCCAACAAGATGACAATCAATTTGGAGCCAAAAAATTTTAAAAATATTGAATTTTCGGCCATTATAAAAGGAGGGGAAGATGAGGCTTTAGATCTCTTGCTCTCACCACCATTCAGCCCCCAAAAGCTCCCCAAAGCAAAAAGAAACCCATCCCCCACTTCTTTGAGCCATTTTGAGCTCAAAACACAAGTAATTGCTCTTCCGGCGAGGCGACGGTAGACATCAGAGAAGGCGACGTTCCGAAGAAAGGCAAGACTAAAGATCACTCCAAAGCTTCCTCACATACCTAGGATTTTCTCGGATCTTCACCGCTGTCGGAAATCATCCCCGGTGAGGTAAATTTCATCAAACCATAAACGGCCTTAGGATTTCGCATATTTTGTATTAATTTTCTCGTGATTTTAGGAATTTCCCTTAGATAATCCAGCATTTTTATTTTAAATCATCCAATTAAAAAATAGAATATTTCGGAGCAAATCGGTGCAAAAATGGGTCCATTTGGAAAAGTTTTGGCTTATAAACCCTCATCTTTTTCAAAAATACCCCTGAAAATACTATTCACCACCAACGGCTCACAGCCACCATCCGATCCCGCGGTTCGCAGGATCGGATGAATCGGATCGCGCGATCCGGGCCTTCAAATCATGTGATGTGATCGACCGTCATCAGCGTAGCCGATGATCAAAGGCTCGGTCGCATTCGAGCTTAATAGCTCACGAAGCCGGATCTATCACGCTGCATATGCAGATCATCAGCGCCATCGTGCGATGCCTGGATCGACCGACGACCGTCTGCGATCAAGTAAGGAGCCGCATGTTGTCTTCCCGCATATATATATATCATATATATATATATATATATATATATATATATATATATATATATATATATAGTAATACTAATAATTTAAATCACCTAAAACATCAAAATTCACAGAAAATAAAATATTTAACCAAAAATTACAAACAAGAGCTTGTTAGATTCATCTTTCCGAGAGAAATCCAACAGACCCAAAATCCTCAAATTTTACTGAGTATTGTGAGCATAATTTGAGTTTTAGTAAAAATCATATTCCATATATATAAACCAAAAAAATAATTCAGATTAAATTGAAATTTTCAGAGATTAAAATTAACGTTAAAACACACCTACCATAAAAAAGTACAAGGAAATTAAATTTTGAAGTTCGATATTTTAATAAAATAAATTAAATAAAAAATTTTTACAAAAATCTTTAAAATGGCTTAAATCACTTCAATTATCTAGACTCTTAAAAAAATAATTTGATCTTAATCTTAATGAACCCCAAATAAATACTTAAGATTAGAGTTTAATCAATTAAGGAGTTAATTAAAATATAATCTAAAAATAATTTAAATATTAAATCAAAATCAGAATTGAAATAGCACTTAAGCAAACATTAATCAAACCTCAAATCAAAAAAATATAATCTGTAAAGGAGATTAAATTAAATATGATTAAACCTATTTAGGTTAATAAAATTTAATTAAAAGATTAAATATTAAATCAAACCCAAAATCCAAGAAATTTAGGAAACTTTAGTCATTTGATACTAATCAAATTAAACCAAATAAAATTAAAGTAAACTTAATTAACATATGATTAAATCATATCCATTTGGAATAAGATAATTAATTAACTAATAAATATTTTAACCTAATATCTAAATCAAACATGTTAATGAAATCAAACAAACATAACAAATGAATCAAATCAAATAAAACTCTAATCATAAATAATCAAACTTAATTGAAATGAAATAAATAATTAATTCACTTAATAACAATGATGGTAATAACAATAATCCTTTCATCAAATCAAATTTAAAGAAAATACTTAACTAAACCAAATCACTCACATGTGAGAAATTAAGTCATTAATCTCTAATTAAATAAACCCTTAATTAATCTAATGATTTAAAAATTAAATTACCCTTATTCCAACTTAATTAGTCAAACATCTGATTAATGCAAACTTAATAAATTAATCCATCACCTTAATTAATTAAATTAATTTAAATAAGTTACATTAAAGCTAACTCTAAAATTAAGCTTAAATCAAACCCCTAATTAAATTTAATAATCACACCCTCAGTAAAACTAATTGTTAATCAAATTAATCAAATTAATTAAATTAAACCTAAACTTAATCAAACATAATAAGATGCAATTAAACACTAATCAAAATTAAACCAAATCTAATTCATTAATCTCTAATTAAACAAACTCTAATTAATCTAATAATTTTAATTGACCCAATCAACATAATTAATCAAACATCTAATTAATGCAAACTTAATAAATTCATCATCTTAATAAATTAAATTAATTTTATAAATCACATTAAAATTAATCCAAATCAAAAACTTAATTAATCCACTAATTAATTTAATCACACCTATTAAATAAATTAATTAAGTCAATTAAATTAATCATATTAAACTTAAGCTTAATTAAACATAAAATGCAATTAAATGCTAATCAAATCCTAATTTAAACTTATATCATTAACTCACTAATTACATCATTAATCGAAATAAATATGAAATCAAATTAAAAATTAAAGAAATCTTTATTTAATTTAATAATTAATTACACCTCTTAAACAAACTAATTAAGTTAATCAAATTAATCACATTAAACTTAAGTTTAATCAATCAAAATGCAGTTAAATACTAACCAAAACTTAAATTAAACCTAAACTATTAAGTTATTAATTACATCATTAGTCTAAACAAATATGAAACCAAATTGAAAATTCAACAAATCTTTATAATTAACATAAATATACTTCTTAATTAAATAATCACATAATCACATTGAACCTAAGCAAACTCATAGACCAATAAAGCTAATCAAATCAAATTAAATCAGATTAAACTAAATTAAGAAAGACTCTCATCAATTTAATATACATTCAAATCAAATCTTATTCAGCCTACTTAAATAAGATAAACTAATCAACTATCTAATGTATGAAATCAAAATACCAAACTTTGATGAACATGACAAATGGATGTGATTAAAAATAAAATCCTAATTACAAAGAATCAAACCCAATTAAAATCAAAATAAAATCTCAATTAATCTAATACGATCAAATTATAAATAAATGAACCACAATCGAATTAAATAAGCATAAAGTTAAATCACACAACCATGATCAAAGGAAAGAGTTAAATATTAATTCAAAAGGATATTAAATTATCAAGATTCAATTAAATCAAAACATCTAATCTAAAATTAATCAACCAAAAACACATGAACTTAAACAAACGTCACTAGATATTAAGGATATTGAATTATCAAGATGCAATTAAATTAAAACTTCTAATCCAAAATCAATCAATCAAATACTTAAACAAACTTGAATACTAAATTCTAAATTAAATCAAATGAATCAAATCGAATAAATTACACAAATTCAAATGGGCTAATTAAGGTACTTAAGGACCTTAGTTAGATTCCTTAGGAATTAGGATGTAGAATAAGGTGAGTTCTATCTACAGATGGAATTCTTCCTACTCTTCATTCTTGAGAACCTAAACATCATTTCAACCAAATAAAACTAAAATAAAAATGAAAAGTAAATCATTAAATCATTTAAATTGAAATCACCCAAAGGTAAAATTTATATTCAAACTCCAAATTGAAACTTAAACTAAAAAAGCCTGGTAAAGCTTTGTCACACAAGCCTTAAGCATACACATTAGAATACTAAGTCACCACTTCTAGTGGGTTAGCGTTGTATGTATGATGTTGTGTTTTGTTTATGATATAATATTTTAGACTGGATATTAGGGTGTATGTTTCGTAGACTGGATGTTAGACCGTTATTAGCCTAATCATATTTTCTACAGGAGGTTATGCTTAAGGGGCCGCTATAATAAAAATATAAATGCTTTTGCTGTGCAGGTTGCTTAGCCCCTAAGCGTAACCCATGTTAGGACAGGTGGGCTTGGTTACCCATGTGTGGGTGCTAAGTCTAAATTATTCATATAACTGCTTGAGTTGTATGGTGTGTTTAGCTAACATTTGTTTTACAAGTGTAGCTAGATTTACTTTTCCTATTTTTGATATAATTTTATATTAGGAATTAAGATTAGTGTTATGGGGATTAGATGAAGGCAAGGCTTAGTCCTTGGGGTGCCCTATGATGCCTTTGGAGCAAATCAAATCAAAAGAAAGAGAATGAAGAAATGAAGAAAAGAAGACCCCCATAGCATGTATTATTTTTTTTGTAATCCGGGTTGTATAAGGGTAGAGCTCGGCTACATCTTTTTTTTTCTCTTTTCAGGGTGTACGGCGGAACCCGACTGCATTGGCCTTTTATTCTTTTACGGTAGTTTATAAAATTGTTTGATGTTATGTTTAGGTTGTGCATTAGAATAGCATGCTTTTCATAGTTTCTTTATGATTGATGCTTGAATGTGTGGCCTGGATGCGGTAGGCTCTTACGATAAAATTAATTTTTCTACCCCAATTAACAACTCATAACTAAAATTTTAAAATAACTCATAACCTCATATAAATATCTAGGAATTAAATCAAGATAATAAAATTTTTAGCTGCCCCTTAGCTGGATGAATGAATGCATAATATCATGCATGTCATATTCTTCCACCCTTGTTAAGAGGGGGCTTCCATCTTGCCGTGAGAATCAAGGCTTAACCTATGAGAGCCTTTGGTGGAAGACCCCTTTCTCTTGATTTGGCCTATAATCAAATTCTCATGCATTTAGGCATACAAAATCTCATAGCCTCTATCAAAATAAAAAGTACAAAAGAATCAAATAAATTTGATAAAATTTGCATTAGATTAAGTCATGGATTCATACCACTCATGCTCTAGTCTCTTAGGAAGTGAGTCTAAGGACTTAGTTTCCTTTCTAAATGAATAACAGCCTAGCCATCTTGCAAAGCATAAGACTTGCCTATATGGATTTAAGCATAGGAGGAGTTAGCTGGATGCCACTCCAGGCGGTATGAGTCCAACAGTCGGGTAGTTTATTCTCTCTTGTGGAGGTAAATCATATACCCATTTTTGCCTTAGATTTAGATTGTGCCTTTGTTTTGTACCAAAGCTCCTTAGTTTAGAAATCTGTGGTAGTTGTTTCCTTCGGGCTACAAGTAAAAATCTTCACCTCTTAGGCATTTCTACAATCTTATGTTGTGGGATTATAAGTCCTAGCAATCTAATAAAATTCAACTCAAATAATTAACTCTCTTCAATTTCAAAAATATAAAGCCCAATTACAGGGTAGATTACAATGCTCACTGAGATTCCTAGTATCATGAGAATTTTTTACTTTCTCCCTTTGGATTCCAAAAATAAGTCTTATCCTTGATCTATCCCATTTGATTTTCTAAAATAGCCAATCCTTTGATAATCTTAAACTTGAAATCTTTGGAGACCCTAATTGTCTACTTTAATTGAGAGTATTCTTAAAAAATTCCCATTCCTTAGGATGTAATTAACTATTGGAGCTTACCTCATAGGGAACTTAACGAACTCGGCTTAAAATAAACCCTACTTTACTTTTCTATGTAAAGTAGGGGAAAGATTTCTGCTATTTTTGAAGACCCATCATGCCTTAGGAGTCCTTATTAGGTGATTAGGTCAATTATAGGGTGGTGATTTCTATCTTTCAAGATAGTACATTATTCCTTAATGTCATACCCGATCACTTCAATAAGTATCACTTAAGATCTGCATGGTGTCCCACATCCCAAAAATAAACACCACACCAACATGAAGGAACAGGAAACTGCATCACAATTTATGAAGAAATAAGAAAATAATCATAACTTGCAGTACAGGAAAGAGTCATAATCATATAAACAAGCATTTTATCAGAAGAAATTAAAAACATTTTTATCGTAAATGTAAGAACATAATTATCCACTTTAATTTATAGTTTCCTCTTGAACCTCCTTTCCTTTAATTCTTCCTTCCTTAATTGAAATTCCTATAGAATGAAATATTGATTAGATCAATATTAAAAGCAACATATTTTATTTTATTTTATTTATATGATACTTACATATAACTTTTATTAATTGACGCTCATATTCATCAATATTCATTATCTATTTTTTCTAAATCAAGTTAAATTAACCTTTATTTCATTTAATATAATGATATGTCTAATTTATCATATAATACTTCTAAATCTTATTAATCATATTATTTTTCTTAATATAAAATATTAAATGTTAAAGTGACTTAATATATTTTATCTAATGTTTATCATACCCCTTAAAAATGATTCTAAACTAATTAATGTGTTATAGATAAATTTTATTTTCTTTTAATGTTTATCATTTCCCTTCAAATGATTTTAAATCAATTAACGATAATATAACATAGCATAGGTTTAAGGTTTTATTAAATTTTCAATTATATTTCATATGTAAGGGTTTAATACTTAATTACTTAACTTTGATTCATTCTACATATTCCCAAATTATATTTCTTGCTGAAATCTATAAACCCTAAGTTAAAACTTGAGATAACATTAAAATCAAAGATAATAACATTAAAATTATATTTTTAATTAAACATATAATTATATAATTTATTTACTTACCTTTATATATTTCCTTCTATTCTCGATTTTGCCCTAATCCTCAACCCGTCAGCTTCTTCACGCACGCACAAACGATCTCTTTTCCTCCCGCGCATGCGTGGGCTCCATTGCACGCAAGGCTTTCCTCCTTCCTTCTTCTTCCTAGGTCACAAGCGCACGGCTTTAGCCGTCTCTCCTCCTCCTTCTTCCTCGGCCGATGGCACACGGATGGCTTCCGGCGACCCGATGTCGACGGCATGGAGTCGCCTCACTTAGTTAGGGAACGGTCACATGAAAGGTAAGTCTTCCCTTCTCTCATGTGTTTTGGAAGTTCAGTTTCGGGATCCCGAAACCGAGCCCGCCTTTCAATTTTTCTCTCTACGGCTAACCATCGTGGCGGCTGTATTTTTTTTCGGTTATTACAAATGACTGGTAAAAATAAAATATCAAAGTCATGTCATCAGGGAGGCTAGAGTTGCTCCTCCAAGGAGACCTCCTTTACAACTCCGGCAAGATGTCGACTAATTCAAGTCCCGCACAGTGAGCATCGAGGTGTGACACTTGGACCACAGGTCCAAGAATCTGCCATCGAGAGGTCCCAACAAAAAGGTGAGCAAATTTGGAGGCCAAAGTCTTGAAGTGAAACTGCCTTAAAGAAAGGCAATGATGTGACATTTAGACTGTACTCTCATAAAATTCACCTCTTATGTGCTAATATTTGGAGCTGAAGTAGTCTTGTCACCTAAAGTTAAATTACTTTCATTTCGAGTAGCCATTCAACACAATCCTCAAGATGAAAATGTCCGTCTACAGATGGAGGAATTTGATGCGCTTGATGAAGTTAGATTCCAAGCTTAACAAAATCTAGAAATCGACCAAGCGAGGATGCCCAAAGCTTTCGATCATATGGTGGATCCATCGAACTTTTCAATAAGGAGAATTGGTCCTAGTGCTAAGAAGACTAATTATTCCTCACTGTTATTACATGTGTAAGTTTTGCTTGAAAATTCTCTTGCAACGCAAGAATGTATTTCTGAAATAAAGCAAACATCCCCCTATCAGACAGGGGGCATTTTTTTAGTATATCTATTTAGGTCGATATCGTGTTTCATGTCGAGATCCTTAAATAAATATACTCACTCAAGATGAAGAAAAAACTTTTTCGTGAAAATTCTCCTATTACATAAGGGGCATTTTTAGATTTATATATATAGATGAAATCAATGTTGTATGTTAAGACCCTCTTAAGAGCATATTAATTAAAATGTTGATATATTTGTATATTTTTATCTTGAAAATTATTCTAAATGTGCTATAGAATTCCACCTATAAGACAGGGAAAATTTTTAGTTTATGTCAAGTTTATGTCAGTTAACATCGTGCTATAAGACGAGATCCATGAATATATTCTGATTCAGGTTGACATCAAGTTTTATGTCAAAATCCTTGAATATATCCATAATTATTTTTGTTAAATTATAGGTTCTTACAAAAATAAAAATAATTCATTGCTACGCAGGAAAAGACAACCATAAATGTCAAGAAAAATCTTCTTCAAGATTCATCAAATGTTGAAGATCAAATCGGAAGAACTCCCAATTTTGGAAGCTTCAATCAACTGAGTTGGAAAAACATCAATCTCTACATTCTAAATTCTAGGACACGGATGGGTTCTAAAGGTCGAACTCAACAAGCCCACAAATGGCCGAGTTGCTGAAGCTCTCCTCACTCAAGCCACAAGAAAAGGTCGCAGTGAAAGAGCCTATGTTCGTCAATTTGATGACAAAACCATAAACTCACTACAGCTTAAATCGAATACTCGAGTAGGTTATAAAGGTCGAACTCAACAAGCCTATAAATAACCGAGTTGTTGATGCTCTCCGCACTCAACAAGCCGTAAGAAAATACCGCAGTAAAAGAGCCCTTGCTTGTCAGTCCAATGATGATAGCTATTCAATCTCAAACTAGATCCAACTTAGTGATTACAAGTAACCAGGATCTAAGAGATCTTTCTACTTGATCAATAGATCAAGACAATCCAAAGAAACTCTCAATTCAGGGCTGCCTCAAATCAATCTATATATTGCACACAGGATGATATCTCAAATTTATTCTCAAATGATCTGATCAAGCTCAAAGGACAAATCAGAGCCAATCTCCTCATCAAGTCTATCAAAGCAGAAAGCATAGGACCAAGGAATCAATTACATAGTTCATACAAAGCTGATGGCCGAGCTAAAGAAATTTTGTGGTTATTTAGTCTGTTAAAGCACATATTACTAGATTGATAACTCAACATTAACCCTATACAAGCCGAAAGGCTGGGTCATCTGTATGTACCCTTTAATGAATCCATCGAAGTAGCACAAGATTCTACACATAACAAGTCAATATGGATAAATCAAAGTCAAGTTTAAAGTCAAGGAACCAACACGGATAAATTGATTCCCTAGCAGAGTCCTTCATCAAAACAAGCAGACTAATTTCTCTATCAAATCCAACCAAGCATGAAGCTAGGGTGGCAGGAAACTCAAATCTGCAAGGACAAAAAAGAAAGTGATTCATCAAAGCCATCGAAGCAGAGAGTAGGTGGTGTAAGAACTTTTATCTATCTAATAAGTCGATTCTGACAAATTGATCAAGCCCGCCATTTAACATGTTCTAAGCAAGGCATCATACTAATGATAAATCCTATCAAAGCTTCGTAAGCTATTGCAATCGAAGATGAAATGATCCAAATTTTATGGCTAGCCAAAATTGTCAACCAGTTTTTAACAAATGTGACTCACTCTATACGCGAATCACATTTGTTGGGGAGCATTTATTGACCTCCATATATGTGTCGTAAGTCAAGCCAAGCCTACAAATTGAATTCGACAGACTTCGGAAGTGACAATGTGTGAATCGAGGCTCAAAATACACTGGACATCACCGAAAATGGTCGAAACGACTTCCGATCGACAAACGGACTTCGTCGTTACGTTCAGAACATCGAAATTGATCGTAATATAAATATTGCATAATCTAAATATCAACCTGCAAGCTATCAATGTATAGCGTGCATATCGTATCGAAGTCGAATGAGCCTAAATTGATAATGCCGTTAGCTTTAAAACATCAAAACTATCAAAGGCCGCTTAATTGAATGTCTACACAAATGTCAGTGATTTGAAATGATAGCGTAAATAAATCAAAAATATTCATCGCCAAAATCCACCCAAATGACCTCCAATCGATAAACGGATTTTGCTATCACATTTAAAACATCAAAACTGATCAGAATATAAATATTGCACAATTGGATTATCAACTAATCGAGCGATTGAGTCGTCAACACGCACGCATATCGAGTCATAAAGCACCAGCTCGAAATGAAATTGACGTCGCCTTCAAATGTCAAAATTTATCAAGTAAGCTTTCCACTCAATTTGGACAAATGTGTTGAAAATAGAGCATCAAAATGATAGCAGTATTGTGGAGTCAAATTAACTAATTTGGCCACTCAACAAACGATCCGACAAAAACGGATTGCACTGCTGATTCAAACATCTAATAACTTAAATATATATATATATATATATATATATATATATATATATATATATATATATATATATATATATATATATATATCGATTTAATCGTGTCAGCATAACGTCCACATCGAAGTCGATTAACTAATTTAAAAATTAATTTTAAAAAACCTAAATCTAATCCTAGCCCTAAATCCCACTTAACCCGGTTCGGCCTAACCCCTTCATGCTGGCTCGATGCGCGATTCCTCCGATTTCCCCCTCACATTCGCCCAGTTCTCCCTCACGCACAGGTGAGCCGCACGGATGACGGAACGCCGCAAGGTTCAACCTGCCCCCCCCCCCCTACACGCACGCTCCATGAACGAGCTCCTCCGTTCGAATCCCGACACCCGTTCTCTCCTTCCTCTCTTCAACCGCACGCAAAGAGGATTACGCCCCGGTTTTAGTTTTCGGCTCTCCCCTCCAAACCGAATGGATAGGCTCCTTCCCCTCTCCGATTCGAAGCCCTCCTCCACTCCCTCTTCTCTGGATTTCGTCGCAAGAAACAGCAACGGACAGGAGGAGACTAGGAATAGCAGTACTGGAGAACATCAATGTCATAACAGATGAGAGATGGTACTGGAAGTCAGCTGTTATTCTTCTGGGATATGCTGTCTTCTTCTTCTTCTTTTTTTTTCTTTTTTTTTGATAACAAGGTGTCTATCCCTAATCTCACCCAGCGTGTTTGCGTAGTAATCCGGTGACCAACCCGAAACTGCAGTCTTTCACTCTTTCACTCGTTAAGGTGCATTTATCGAGCATGACCGGAGTACCAGCGTTGCTTCTCCTTGCTAAGGCGTGGGTTATATGATGTCTTCTTTAATGTTCTTTTCACATTTTCCCTCGTTGTTGACCTACAAATTCATGTCAAAATGTGATAACGCGAAATCGATGGAGACAACAACTATATATGGAGTCATATTCATCTAAATTATCGCAGGAATTAATTGAATGAATGAACTAAGAAAAGTTAGAGGCCAACATTACAAAGATTAAGCCAAGTTCACTTTGTGACCATCGACGTTTCCTAAATAGCATCAGTTTGCGAAATAAATTGCTCAAGGCATATTCAGAAAATTGAAAATATCTAAAATAGAGGTTCGCATTGTATAAGTCAACCCATAAAGGCTAAACGCATAATCATATACGCATGTGAGGTGGCAATGTAAAATCTAAATGCACCGATGACAATGTATATACATATATACATATATACATACACAAATATATTTATCATAATGAATTTAAAATGAACGTAATTAATATATATATATATATATATATATATATATATATATATATAAACTGATTACTTAATTACCATATACAGGATACACATGGAGGCAGAAGCACTTGAATCTTGATTTTGTCTCCCATGTGCAACCTCCCCGCCCTCACACACTTTAGCATGTGCTGCAATTCCTTCATCGGCTTTCTACCGACAACTTTGCCCACCCTCTTCGAGCTCCGCAATCTCGATATTAGCGACAATGACTTTCTTTGGGTTCTTCCGGAGTACTCCTTCACGTGAGAACTCTCAACGCATCGGGGAACAATTTCATGCATTCTCCCGTTGGCGTCGCAATGCCTCCTGAAACCCTCAATCTCATGGATTCTTCACCGGCTCTATCCCAAAATTTTATAAGAATCTTCGAAAGCTTAGATTTTTAGTCCTTTCCGGCAACAACCTCACCCGCAAGCTCCCTGCCAAGCTCGGCCAGTTTGCCTATCTAGAAACGCTCATAATTGGATACAATGGAAAAGCTCAGATTTAATCCTTCAATGACTTTTTCTTTTTTAATATGATAGCATTGATATATTTTTTTTCAATTTTTATTGATATACTTGAAAATTTATACTGTATTTAATTTAACTATTTTAATTAATTATTTTAATTAGTTATGAAAAGATATTTTTAAAAAAATAGAAGCAATAGAGCTCAACTTTTTCACATACTATTATTTGTGAGAATAGTAACACGAAGAATTTAACTTAGAAGATATTCTAGTATATCTTTATTTGGAGAACTTGTAAGTATATTTCAAAGTTGAAAGGCATTAGAAAACTTGCGTAAAAGTTGATAGAAAAAAAAAAATGATGTTTATTTTTTGTATATTTGCTTATAAAGATCACATTGATATCGATAAATCGTAATTATTTGCATTTTCTGATAAAGTTAAGTAAAAATTATTTGTGGAATAGGATGAGAGATTCTTAGATTAATGATTATCTTGTTGCCTATATTGAAAATTATTTATTTATAAATATTAATAATAAATTGATTATATAATATCTTCAAAATATAAATCTCAAATGGAGAAATTATAAAAGATATGCAATGTGAAGAAAATTTATTTTATTGTGATGCTTAATTTTTTTTATTTTGTTATATAAAATACTTTAATTTTTATTTTGTATATGAGTATTATTTTATTATCTTGTTGTGCCCCTCTAAAAAAATTATTTGGATCCGCCTCTGCATATATATATATATATATATATATATGACCCTAAAATTCCTCTAAGTAACCGCGAATCTTGATGCAGCAAATAATCATGCGGTTAAGATCAAAGCTTAAAATATCATTGTAAACTTTGAGGCATCGGTTAAATTCCTAAAAGCTCTCAAATATGGAGTGTTCATAGTCAAATCGAAGCGTCTCGACGGCCCAACAAGCCAAAGATCTTACAATTCGACTTTTGAGCATTCAAATACACAAAATATATCATATGATCAAGGGAATCATCAGTCGTCCAGATGGAGAGGAGTGGTTCGGACTTTCATGTATTCTGAGGCTCCTCCATCTATAGCCTCATTCCCGTATGAGGGGAGGCAAAGTGAAGAGAAGGAGAGCAAGAGGAAGAGCTCTAAAGATCCTCCAGCACAATCGCTCGCTCACGTCGTCAACCGCGCCAGCCGCAGCCGCCATCGTGATCCCATCGTCGACCATTATTTGCGGTCATCATCACCGGACTATCGTCGGTCATTAAACATCAACATCGTTTCACCGGCGTCAACATCGTCATCAACGTTATCATCGCTGTTGTTCCATATACAATCATCCACGGAAGATCTTGTACTCAAACATATACATAGTGGAAGTTTTTTTTGCGCGTGTTTCCTTTTCGAGGTTTTACGTAAAATTACGGATTCTTCATTTCTTTTAAATACGCGTGTGTGTCTTTGGATTCTCCTAAGAAATTTGAAAGAACTTTCTCTATGATTTTCTAGCACGCAACAATATATATATATATTATAATAAGATATAAAAGTTATATCACAAATATATTTATCATAATCAACTTAAAATGAACGTAATATATATTAATCCCTCACGCATTGACACATTTAATCTAAATAAATTTTTACTTTAAGTTATATAGATATCATTTATTATTAAGTAAAACAAATTTTAAATTAAAGCTCCTTGTCATCTAAACGAAACTCCCTTTCCTCGACACGTCAAAGCCGTCGTACATTGTAGCACCTCACGTTGTCCATCCATCTCTCATTTTCAAAAAAAAAGGTCCTATGCTACTTTAGTAACGGACAGAGGGAAGGAGGGGGGAGATAAATTTTTTTTTACACGGGAGGTCGTTCTCTCTGCATTCTTTCACTTCTCTCTCGCTGAAATCCAATTTCCTCCCTTTTGCCTCTCCAATTTCCGAACGAGAAGCCATCTCTCACCTCAAAAGCTTATCGGCTAGCCAAGCTACTCGCCTCGGATAACACCTTCCACTTGCACACCGTAAGTCAGTCAACCTCCTCACCATCGACACACGTCACACCCCATCTAGTCGCCGGTGAGCTTACCTCTCGCCGACGACGACCTGCAGTAGCACCTCTGCCGGCAAACTCAGTAAGCCAACCGGCCAACCTCTCTCTCTCTCTCTCTCTTGCCGTGAGCTGTAAAAAATAAAAAAGGAAAAAGAAAATCTCCCTTTCTCTATGCAGTCTACCCGAAACTCTCTCTTCCTCTCTCTCTCTCTCTCTCTCTCTCTCTCTCTACGTGTGAACAGAGAGTTCAGAAAAAAAAATAATAAATATTATTTTCTTTCTTCCTACAGTAAATTTTCTCTCTCTCTCTACGTGTGAACACAGAGTTCAAATATATATATATATATATATATATATATATATATATATATATATATATATATATATATATATATATATTAACTTCGTCGTTTACAAGTATATAAATGAAATGTATGTAGATATACAAAATATATTGTGTTTAATTTTATACAGATATTCGAAGAGCCTATGCAAGTCTTTTTAGATGGATAGGTTGGAGGACTTACGACTGCGGTATTGCAAAACATCACCCATGTGCGTCTTTTTAGACTGGTGGGCAAACCTAATTTTAGTAGAAATCTCCCCGGCTATGGGAGATGCTGCTAAAATTTTTAAGAACATCTGGAGTTATAGAATAGTAATAAAGCATACTCATAAGTGTTTAAAAACCTAATTAAATACAAAAGAAATTTCAATCAAGGCTAATAGTAAATAAATAAAAGAAGAAGATAAGAATTCTATAAATTTAAATGAGGATTAAAGAAGACATACCTATAATCAACACTTGAGTAATCTCCAAAGCTCACCTAAGACTTTTGAAGAGATAAAATGGAAAAAATGAGAGATGGTGGAGAGGGAACCTCCTCACCCTTCACATTTATAGAAGTAAAATGGAATCTTATTTATTAAGTTATAATCATGAGAAGACAAAATAAAGGGAGAGAAAAGTAAAATACTCATTTGTGTGAGATGACTAGATAATATGAATGAAGATAATAAAACTTGCATATATTTTGAAATGATAATATGTTAAATTCAAATTATTTACATTAAGATGCATGTAAACAAAAAAGATCTACGTGATTTTAAGGCTATCATACCCTCAAGTTTATTGCCTCAAAATACGTGCAAATAATTTAAAGAAATGAGTTATGCACATATTTCAAGGCAGTGCAATGCATAAATTATTATATCAATATGTGTATGAGTAACTGAAAATAAAAAATCAACTGAGCACACATCCCAAGAAGAAAATTAGCATCTAATACATTAGGATTTGTGCCAATATTTTTTGAAATAATATGGCACGTATTTTGAAGCAATCATTAACTTATACTCATTGCTTCAAGATTTGTGCGCATAATGAGATGAATTCAAATGTAATGCTTTAAGAAGTGTGCAAGTATCCTCAAGTGATTTACATGTTCCACGAGGAGTATGTTAAGCATAGCCTTAATTGCCTCATAAAATGTGTAAATTATATAAATTGCACAAAATTCAATGAAATTAAAAAATAGACTTATATGGGTCGCTTTATCTATATGGTGAAGTCATAAGTCCCACTTAATCAATCCAATTCTCTTGCAAAATAGGAGTTGACATGATTGATTCTAAATCAAATGCTCAATCACTAAGAAGAGAATTTGATTAAACCCCAATGATGGCTAAGTTGATTGAAGATATCAACCAGAGGGGTCATCATTATCAAAAATATATGAGATATTTACATTCAAAATTCTCAAAATATAAATCTAGATCTAATCCTCTATTATTAAATTAATAGAGTAGACATGATCTGGAATAACAAAATGAAGAATCATTCAGTCCCTAGTGATGATTGTGTTGATTGTAGAATCTAACTGGAGGGGGTTATTGTTATATAAATTTTCAAAGTATTTATGGTAAAACATCTCAAATCCAAATTCATGAATACAACTCATAAACCTGATCTTTTATTAGCAAATGAGCAAAGGTGACAAGTTCTACCCCAATGATGGCTGTGTTGAATGAAGATTTTAACCGGAGGGGATGCTTACCATCAAAATGTACTTATAAAATTAAGTACCAATCTAAAAATGCTTAAATGAAATGAAATTCTAAAAACTTAAAGTAAAATCTAACCCAATCTACCTTCCGCGACTGTTTGTCGAAGATGACAAATTAAGAAAAACTCTAATTCACAAAAGAGTCAATGTCAAATCAAGTACATAATTATGTTCACTCTCAATCAATCTCATGTCAAAGGGCGTGACCGTGTCCTCCGGCTACGGGTTTGGCCAAGGCTCCACATATGATTACGAGTGAGTCCTCGACGGATTTGGATGGCTACCACCAAATGGCACCATTATATTGCGATCACAACTGTAGCCCTTATGCTCCCTAATGGCTCTGTACCTTGAGTTGTGAATTATAGAGTGCACTTGATAGGGCAAAAATCCTATGTCAGCTAAGATGGACTTAAGCTTGTCACCTTAGACAAACACCACCCTAGGTCTACAAGGTTCCCTTGGATGATGTAACCTATGGCTACTGACAAGGATCCTTCTATCAGATTGGGTCGACTACCTCCTCTGATTAAGTAGACTAGATACCATGATAGCCTGGGATGACGGAACCATGGGATCTAGATCGGGCACATCATCATTCCCCTAACCATCTGCTTTAAGCTAAAGCATAATCAATTTCATAAATTCTAAATTTCAAAACTTCACATGCTGCTACTATATGCCACGCATTTAATGATCTAACGACTAGTCTTAATCGAAAGCTCTCTCTCAGCATTGAGAGGGGTAATCAACTATAGGTACTTGCGCCTATAGGAAACCTGAAACCATATCTAAAAATTGCACAAAATGAGGGCAAAATCTTTGGGTAGTGTCTTATCTACTATTTCATAAGTTTGACTGACATTTAATATACTCTCTTCATTGAGAGGTCGATGGTGAATTTTTGGAGCCCACACTCACATATATAAACACTCCGGGAAAGCCAAATCCAGTCATATCAAAAGAAACAGCAGCAAAACTGAAAGCCAAATGATCTATATCTATGGACAAGGGAAACAAACTAGTCAAAGTAAGAGTGATTGCACAAGAAACATCATGCCTGATTTGGATACATATAAAAAAGAAGCCAAACCGCTACCTCTAGAAGAGGAATGGCTCTTCCATTCACACCCCTTGCAATATCTTTCAAAGAAGCCAGTTACTATGTCGACATGCTTTCTGCCATGAAGAAGTAAGGAGTAACTGAAAAGAGGCTCCAACTATTAAGAGGGGTCACTAGGGCATTTCGGCCAAGAATTCTCACTATTCTCACTGCTCTCATGGGTGAGAGTGGATCCAGGAAGACGACACTCATGGATGTTTTGTCAGGAAGGAAAACCAACGGCTACACTGAAGGAGACATCAGAATAGCCGGCTACCCAAAGAAACAATCAACATTTTTGAGGATTTCAGGTTACTGCGAGCGGTTTGATATTCACTCTTCTCACCTCACAGTCATGGAGTCAGTGATCTTCTCTGCATTACTCCTCCTTTCCAAGGAATTCACTGAAGAAGAGAAATGTAGATTTATGAACAATAACAGAGAAAAAGGTTGACAATAGCAATCAAGCTTGTTGAGATTCCTTTAATCAATTTCATGGATGAGCTTACATCTGGCCTCGATGCAAAGGCAGCTTCCATTATCATGAGAAATATGAGAAATATTGTTGACACAGGAAGAACCGTTGTTTGTACAATCCACCAACCTAGTATTGGCATATTTGAGTCCTTTAATGAGCTGCTTCTAATGAAAAGAGGGGGACAAGTAATATATGTTGGACCGTTGGGTCAAGGCTCCCAAAAGCTAATTGAATATTTTGAGGGATTTCCTGGAGTTAAGCAAATAGAGGACAAACACAACCCAATAGCATGGATGCTTGAAGAAAGTTTGATTGCAACAGAAATTGAGACTAAGAGTTAATTTTGCTGAAATATACAAATCTTCATTCAGGAACGAGTGCAATATGGCATTGGTCCAAGAGATAAGCAAACCATTACCTAGTTCATGTGACCTCTGCTTCCCAAGAGATAAGCAAACCATTACCTAGTTCAAGCTTAGATCAATTCAAAATATGTTTATGGAAGTATCATTCCATATATTGGAGGAACCCGGAGTACAATGTCTCAAGATTTGTTGTGGAACTAATCATAGCTTTGCTGCTTGGCTCCTTTTTCTAGAAGATTAGCCTATGCAGGTGATCAAAGATCCTACTAAGCTCAATAGGGCATAGTAGGTTTCAAGACACCGCAATGCCCGGGTATAGGAAGAGTTATGGTGTCAGAAGACATCACTCACGCTCAATAGATGCAAATAAGCCAAGTTTGAATATGTGCAATGCGCAATTCATGAATGTATATGAATGTAAATATGTGGAGATATATATATATATGCTTGTGTCTTGCTACTTGCAGGTTCCAAGACCCCGCTAATGCCCCATAGGGTGTAGCGGGTGTAAAGACAGCTATGGTATCGTAAGACACCACTCGCTATGCTCAATACATGCAGAGTAAGTCAACATCTTCGCTCCTATGCAATGTCAGAAATTTTATCAGACTTTATTTTTTTCTAATCCCTATGTTTGGACACCAATGTAGGTTTCAAGACTCCGCTAATGCCCCATAGGGCATAGCAGGTGTGAAGACAGTTGTGGTGTCGCAAGATACTACTCGCTATACTCATTAGGGTGTACCGAGAAAGCTAAAATACTCCCGATGCAGCCCCTATGCGGGGATGACGTCGGAAGGCTACCGAAATTTATACTGAAATTCAAGAATTAAAAAAATTCTAAAGGAAATCATCTAAACTTAAGTTAAAGAAAAAGATATATGATAAATATGAAGATAATTGTTAAATCAAAGAGAAATAGGGGGAGAGCACTTAAAAAAAATTATAAAGAATAAAACACTTATTTAAAATGCAAGTAAAATTTGATGAAACTTAATACCAAACTCACAAGCTTTAATTGTAATTCTCTATAGCTTAAATTGAAACAGTAAAGTGAGTTCTCTTTTATTTAAATTCCTCAAAATTAAACAAGCTTTAATTGAAACTTTGGGGGGAAAATACCAAACTCATAAGAGACTTACAATAAATTTGAAGTCTAGTTTTCAAATAAATTCATGTTGGATTTGATGTGGAGGTAAGGATAAATTCATGTTAGATTTGAACTCTTCTTATTGTTGACCTCCACATACGTGTCATAAGTCGAGTCAAGCCCACAAGTCTAATTTGATGGACATCGGATGCAACAATGCACAAATCGGGGCTCAAAATGCACTGCATGTCACCAAAAATGGTCAAAACGATATCCGATCGATGAACGAACTTCACCGTTGCATTCAGAATATTGAAATCAATCAGAATATAAATATTACAAAAAACTAACGATCAATCGATTCAGCACTCGAGCTATCAATGTGTCGATACGAAATCACTAATTAGGTGAAATTATCTAAAACTATAAATTCTGCAAGAGAGATTTCAAGTACAATTTTAATGTCGAGCAGATGCTAAATTGAAATATATTAAATATTAATCTGAAAAATCTAATAAGATATTAGTTCAATTTACAACGCTTGCAACTAGTCTTTAGCAGAAGACGATATTAAATCAAAATCTACAAAAAAATATAGGGCTTTCTTTAATCAAAAAATAAAGAATTTCATTCTAATTATGATTTTCAGAATCAATGAAGTCACTAATTATGTGAAATTATCTAAGCTATAAATATCACGTTCATAGAGAGTGCAAATTTTAATGGTCAGAAAAAAGCTAAATTAGAATATATTAGATATTAATATGAAAAAATCAAATAAGATATTAGATCAATTTACAATGTCTTCTTCGCCACCAGATCTGCAACCTTTTGTAAAAGCAGACAGAAGGCGATACTAAATCAAAATCTATAGAAATCATAGAGCTTCCTTTAATCAAAATTTAAGGAACTTCATTCTAAACTATGAATTTTAAAATCAACGAAATCACTAATTATGTGAAATTATCTAAAACTATAAATTCCTGCATGTGCTCGGACATAAAAATTTCAAGTACAAATTTTAATGTCTAAAAAGGCTGTGCAGGCTAAATTGAAATATATTAAATATTAATCTGAAAAATCTAATAAGATATTAAATCAATTTACAATGCCTTCTTCGTCACCGGATCTGCAACTCATCGTATAAGAAGACAGAAGACGATATTAAATCAAAATCTACAAAAATCATAGGGCTTCCTTTAATCAGAAATTAAGGAATTTTATTCTAATTATGATTTTCAAAATCAATGAAGTCACTAATTATGTGAAATTATCTAAGCTATAAATACCTGCATGTGCTCGAACATAGAGATTTCAAGTGCAAATTTTAATGTTTGAAAATGCTGTGCAGGCTAAATTGGAATATATTAAATATTAATTTGAAAAATCTAATAAGATATTAGATCAATTTACAATGTCTTCTTCGCCACCGGATCTGCAACCCTTTGTACAAGCAGACAGAAGATGATTCTAAATCAAAATCTACAAAAATCATAGGGCTTCCTTTAATCAAAATTTAAGGAACTTCATTCTAAACTATGAATTTTAAAATCAATGAAATCACTAATTATGTGAAATTATCAAAAACTATAAATTCCTGCATGTGCTGCGACATAGAGATTTCAAGTGCAAATTTTAATATCTAAAAAGACTGCGCATGCTAAATTGAAATATATTAAATATTAATCTGAAAATTTTAATAAGATATTATATCAATTTACAATGCCTTCTTCTCCACCGGATCTATAACTCGTCGTACAAGCAGACAGAAGGCAATATTAAATCAAAATCTATAAAAATCATAGGGCTTCCTTTATCAAAAATTAAGGAATTTCATTCTAATTATGATTTTCAAAATCAATGGAGTTACTAATTAGGTTGAATTATCTAAGCTATAAATACCTGCATGTGCTCGGACATAGAGATTTCTAGCACAAATTTTAAGTCTAAAAAGGCTGTGTAGGCTAAATTGGAATATATTAAATATTAATCTGAAAAAAATTTAATAAGATATTAGATCAATTTACAATGCTTTTTTCGCCACCAAATCTGCAACTCGTCGTACAAGCAGACATAAGCAATTTTAAATCAAAATCTACAAAAATCATAGTGCTTCTTTTAATCAAAATTTAAGGAACTTCATTCTAAACTATGAATTTTAAAATCAACGAAATCATTAATTATGTGAAATTATCTAAAACTATTTCCTACATGTGCTCGGACATAGAGATTTCAAGTGAAAATTTTAATGTCTAAAAAAAGTTGTGTAGGCTAAATTGGAATATATTAAATATTAATTTGAAAAATCTAATAAGATATTGATCAATTTATAATACCTTCTTCGCCACCGAATCCACAACTCTTTGTACAAGTAGACAGAAGGCGATACTAAATCAAAATCTACATAAATCATAGGGCTTCCTTCGATCAAATTAATGAATTTCATTCTAATTATGAATTTTAAAATCAATGATTTCATTAATTAGATGAAATTAGCTAAGCTATAAATATCAGCATGTGCTTGGACATAGAGATTTCAAGTACAAATTTTAATATTTGAAAAGGTTGCACATGCTAAATTAGAATTAAATAAAAATATGAAATCAATCTCATAACTCAGAAATGAAAACTGCCTAAATTCTTAAATAAATCTACATGAGCCCCAACACTATGCTGAATGCTTAAATTCAAGTGTCTGAGGATGATGCGCGAGTTGCTTCCCGATTTAGTCTTAGGACTAGGTCCGGGTTAACAAAACCTAAAAACTTATTATAAGAGTTTCAAATCAGTGAAATATCTGAGAAACTGATTATGTCAGGTGACAGTAGATCTAATTCTCTTTTAGTAGCTAAACAGAGTTGACAAGATCTAAAGCTCTTAAGCATATTCAAATTAATCAATTTTTCAAATCAATTTTCAAGTAGTAATCTGAAACTGCTTAAATGGAATTTCATCATTAAAAATTTAAATCAAACTCAATCCATCCACCTTCCGTAACTATTTGTCGGGGGTGACAAACTAAGAAAACTCTAGCTCACAAAAGAGCCAATGTCAAATCAAGTATTCTGTTACGTTCACTCTCAATCAATCTCACACCAGTAAGGACATGGCTCATGTCTTCTGACTACGTGGCTTGGCCAATAAGCTCCATAAATGAAGCTGCACGAGTCCTCTAATCGGTGGTCAATCAATCTCTATTATATTATCATGATCGTAGCTTATGCTCCCCAATGGCTCTCCTTTGAGTTGTGAATCATAGGGTATACTTGATAGGGAAAACAACCCTCTAGCTAAGGTAGACTTAAGTCGTCTCTAGACAAACACACCCCGTGTCTACAAGAATTTCTTGGATGTAACCCATGTTCCGATGAGGATCTTTCTGGTTGACTACCTCCTCTAGATCGGGCACATCATCATTCCCCCAACCATCTGGTTTAAGCTAAAATGATGAATTTCATATCTTAAATTCTAAAACTCTACATGTCGCTACTATACACTACGTATTCAGCGATCTAATGGCTAGCCTTAATCAAAAGTTCTCTCTCACTTATTGAGAGGGATAATGAACTATAGGGGCTTCCGCCTATAGGAAACCTAGAACCAAATATAAAGTCCTCACCAAAGGAGGATGAAATATCTAGTTAGTGTCTTATCTACTATTCTATCTGCCTTCTGAAAATTACATCGATACTTTTAAATCACTCTCTTCAATTTTAATAAAATTGTCGAGAAGTAGGTGGCGAATTTTTGGAGCCCACAGATTTCTGGCGACTCTGCTATGGATAGGATTCTCTTTTCATCTTTGGCTAGTCATATATGTGATATAGTAGCAATAAAATTTTTGAAAATTCAAAACAAAAAATGGTGATTTAAGTGTGTAATAAATTCAATATGAAGCTCTATGTAGAATGAATCATTCCATAGAGTATATCTTTATTACACCATTATTTTGTTCTATAACGCCTCTACATCTTGAAAGGATGAGGTGAAATAATAATTGCTAATTACTCATCCCCATCTTTCACTTTTGTAGAAATGGATCTATAGAGCACTCCTTTCACCGTTCAACTAAGTCGTAGTGCGAACATCTGCCTAGCCAACACTGTCATCAACACAGGTGACATCGGGGCTACCATTCAATTTGGTAGCTTGAATTTCCCTGTTATTATAGCTGCAACTCCTGAAGTACCCACCCGTGATACATTCGTCCGAGGCCATGTTGGAAGGCCTCAAGTTACTAAAGCTCCTACTAGCTATGTGCGCCAACTAGTTCAACAACCAACCACTATCAAGGAGTTCTCTCAATAGAGAACTTCAGTTTTCAAAATGCTAGGTCAATCTGAAGCCCCCATGACGAAAATAATCATCAATGAAAAAACTGTGTCTTTAATTCCTCGTGGTACAACTGCTGCACCGACTAAACCTTTTGTACCTAGAAAGCATGATCATGAAGCTTCCTCATCAAAAAGCAAATTAACCAGAAGATAAAGAAGAAGAAGAAACATTGAGCTGAGGGCTCAATAGATCCCCTTTGAACGACCTAGCAAACAAGCAATACTGCCACCGGAAGTGAGTATTCCTACCCATAATAACTTTGACAATCTAAAGTGGGTAAAGAAGAATATCTCTACTGGTGAAATAAAGCAGTCTTTCTGGAAGAACTAACCACGTCAAGCTCCACCATCATAGAGGAGACAGCCTAAAATATTATCTGCTAAGATATATAAAGTTCTCAAAGTAGCTAAGAATAAAGGCTTAATGAAAAGAAGGTTTCAGAGGCCTGTGGTGATGAAAAATACTGAAGCTCCACCAAGAAAGTTATCATCTCTTATGGTAACTGGCCAACGAGCCTAGTATGCTTCACATGGTGAGCATCGAATGTGACACTTGGACCTCGTGTCCAAGAATCCACTGTCGAAAGGTCCCGGTGAAAGGATAAGCAAATATGGAGGCCAAGGCCCGATAATGAAACTTTGAGTAATATAAAAGGTGTGACATCTAATACATATACTCATAAATCCGCCTCAAAATCAACTCATCAGAAATAGATACCCAAAAGAAAAGATATCACTGATGAAAGATATGATGGTCAACACCCTGGAGAATCCTCTAGGGGATTCCATTATCGATATGTTTCACCGCTACAAGAGAAGGTTGACGTTGATCGTGGTCCTTTAATAGAAGAAGTGGTTGTTTTGCACATTGAACCAGAGATCCACTAGAAACATCGATCAAAAATTTGTGTGCAAGTAGAAAATAATGAAAAAGATTCTATGGAAGTGGAAGTTGTCTATATGGTCAGAGATATAGATGAACTCCCGCCATCGTATAACAACACAAATCCGTGGAATCAACGAATTTGATGCTTATGAAGAAGAGTCTTCATAGAAGAAAATGGAGAATATATCTTCGATCTTTGCTGAAGATGAAGAAGAAGAAGACCCGAATGAGAAAGAGGTCATGGGTGTCGAAGCTGTCTATATGGTTGACCCAGAAAATGGTCAGCTAGTACACACTTTTATAATCAGCATCGTTGTACAACCTCAGTAATAGTTGTCTCTGCAAATACACAAAGAGAAGGATAGTCAAGTTCTTCCCCTGAAAATGAGCAAGGAGCAAAACAACAATAAGAAATAGAAAAAGAGGAAGAGCCTAAATTGATTGATGTCATGACACTAGCTAGAGAGCAAAGAGAAATGCAGTATCAAATGGAGGTCAAAGATAAAGAGATTGCACAGCTGGATACCAAAATGAATGATATGATGGTACAAATAAATATCATGATGGAGATATTGCAGAAGAATATCACATCAAGTGCAGCACCTATTTTGTGTGCTAATCAACAGACAGCTAATAATACAACTTCTATACCACCAACCATTGTGGTACCTCAAGCTCTTACAATACATGTTATGCATGAAGCGAGGAACGAAGTTAACCCACTACCTCTCCAGCCGATAATTCAAAATCTGGCTAGCACACCGAGAACTGTAACAGCTGCTCAGCTAGAAATGATAATCAATGAAAATATAAAGAAAGTAATGACCTCATAGGTGAAAAGTTGGTGGAGTAAGTCGCCACGGTGAGTATGATCAAGTGTACCGAAGGTTACTTGCCAAAATTTAATACTTTCTGGGATTGCTAATCCAAAGTAACATCTAGCCTAATTTAAGGCTACTTTTATGGAACGATGCTGCTTTTTTGTCAATTAAATTATAGCTAACCTCGGCTTTGAATGGTATGCGGTATTAAATGATTCAGTTAAAATCTTTACTGAATCAGAGACTATATTTATGAAGAGGTTCACTAGTGCAATCGAGAAAATCATAATCGTTGACCTTGCCTTGCTGAAAAGGAGGAAAGATGAGTCAGTGATAAAATTCATAAGTTATTGGCGTAACCTAAGTATGAAGTGTGAGCAACAATTGGAAGAAGAACATGCGATCCAATTGCTAATGGGAAATATAGATGATAAAATGGCACCATTTCTATGCATGATGTCGATTGCAATATTCCAGGACTTGCTCGATAGAGTGGCTAAATTCAAAAAGTTGAATTGCCCTAAGTCTGAAGTCTATGCAGATAAAGCAAAGAGAAACAAACCTTCATACTCAAGAAGAAATGAAATTCATGCTGCTTCCTATAGCTCAAATGGCAAAAAATGGGTGATATATAATGTGGATAAAGGAAAGCAGCTAGTGTATAATGATGATAAGGGTAAAAAGCCTGCTTATTCTAATCCATAACTAAAATTGGTATTATGAGGTAATGACAAACCTCAGACTTTTCCAAGTGGTGGGGAGCGTCCAAAATAAGCAACAAGAGATAATGAGCGAATGCGACCATCTCTTAAGGAAAAGATGAACAAAGAATATTCCTTTAGAATGGACAGTGTGGCTAAATTATTTCGGCAAGCAGTTAAAGTTGGGCTATAATTACCAAAAATTAAAAAGCCTGAAGAAGTTGATCAAGTCAGTAATCCAAATTACTATCCATATCATCGAATGATCAGTCACCCTATCAAAGACTGTTATGTCTTTAAAGATTGGCTAGAAATGAAGTATCGGCGAGATGAATTTACACTGTCTGATAGTGTTCTAATCAACCCAAAAAGAGAGTCTACAAGGATAATTATGTCCTCTCCTGTATCATCCTATAAAAATAAGCAGAAGGAGAAATCAGTTCAGACTGAAGAATGACAAACAGTAGTCTCCAAAAAGAGTATAACAATGCTGAAGTAGCTAAATGACATCCCTAGTATTAAGTGGAAGTCACCACTTGAACCTATATTAGACTTAAGAGAGATGCCTAAATCAAGTATTTGGACTTCTGAGTGGTATTTTGATAAGGCTACTTCATCACAACATGAGAAGCAGTCTGCTAAACACAGACCTCATAAATCAAAGAAGTTGGCTAAGAAAAGGAAGATCAAGAAGATCAAGAAGAGGACTACAACTCAAAAGATCATTAACAATCTATAGGAGTATCACCAGCCGGCAAGACAGTCATTTAGGCTCGCAAACTTCATGCCTAAACTTTGCATTGCTGAATCAGATGAAGAAGATAATGATATATCTTGTCCAGTAGAGATATGTCGAATCATATGTGTGATGTTAGATGTTCTTCAACATTAGTTACTCCGAAATGACAAGGGTAGTCAAACAAACTCGACCAACCCATTAAAATTTTTATCAGGAAAGCAAGAAGAGCCTGAGGAACTAATGTCTGAATTTTATTTTATGACTCAATAAGACAAGAATAGTTTAGATGAAGATCTATATTTTCCCGACGGAGAAGAGTCAGACTCATCGATATCATCACGTATGAAACGTATGACGTTGAAAAATGAGTCTAACCCTTTTGGCAAATCTTCCAGAATAAGAAGGAATTTGAAGAAACTACCTCTTGAGAAGAATCGAGCGATAAGGTGATTCAAGTTGTTGGTAAAGTCTTACCACCTTCATCAAAGAAGGGAAACACAAATAAAGATAAAGGCAAATAAATTGAAGCCAATGAGGATATCATTCCTGCAAATCCTAGGATAAAACTAAATCAAGCAAGAAGATAGATTATAATATTCTATCACATCTGAAAAAGATCCCCGCACAATTAAGTGTGTACGAGGCTCTCTTGATGTCAAAAGATCTCCGAGAAACTTTGATACAGGCTCTCGAAGATCCAAAAAATTATGAAGCTTACTTTGCTAAAAATGCATGACTGAAGCATTGCAAACTCAAGATCTCCCAGTAATCACATTTTTTGAAGAGGATCTTATGTTGGGAATGGTGGATCACAATCGTCCTCTTTATGTTACTGCAGAGAGTGATGGCATCTTGATCAGCCGAATATTGATTGATCCAAGTTCTTCTATCAACCTTATGAGTCTAAAAATATTAAGAGGATTATCACTCGATATCCAACATCTTGGGAGAGATAAATTGATGGTTCATGAATTCAATGAAAAGGGGTAGAAAACTCTAGGTTCTTTATTCTCTCGCTCAAGTTTAGGGATTTATATATAGAAGCCAAGTTTCATGTAATCGATGTCGATATATCATTTAGAGCTCTCTTGGGCTGGTCGTGGCTGCATGAGTATGGCATGTCCCATCAATCATGCATCAATGTATGAAGTATCTAAAAGATGGAGAAGAATTCAGAATTTCTGATAACCTACAACCATTCTCCATTAATGAAGCAAATATCTATGAAGATACAAAATATTTCATCCTTAAAGAGCCTAAGCCAGCAGAGCCTCTTGAAGCAGTAGCATCCACTTCATGAATTAAAAAGAAATTTCACAAAGTGAAAGAGTAAAAGCAAAGTTGAAGAAAGAAGGTAATACTGACTCTCCCTAAAGCACTTGATTCTGCACCTAAGTCAAGCAAATTAGTTCTTCATTTGCGAAGTGACACAGAAGAAGATATTCCTGTTAAACCTAAGGGAACTTATAAGCTTTCAAGAAAGGCAAAGTATGAAATAAGTGATTCTGATTCAGACTATGATTTTGAATTTACTTTTGAAAATAGAGTTCGAGATGGTCAGAAGGATAGACTTAGCAGTCGATGGCTCACTCAAAATTATACCCATCCCTTCATAGTGCTTCAAAGAAATCAATCCACTGAAAGTTCATAATATTGAAGAATTGATAACATTCTATGTGCCACTGTGGAGTGAAAATGGTGGAATATGAACTCTATTTTATAAATCTGAAGAGTCTCAACCTCAAGATTTTGAACAGCCTGCATAACATAAAAGTTCTGATGAGATAGTACCAATAAAAATATCAATATACTATCCACAAAAATTACAAAGAATGATGCATAAGCTTGGAATTCATATGGGAACTACTAAACATTGGACTCAAGTCTTTAACAAGATGTGGAGCCAAAGAAGTCCTAAAGCATCGTGAAGAAGTGATAAGTTTATCACTAAAGGTCTGGCATTCATCCGCAAATCTCATCAAAATAGAGTCTGTTATAATATAATAGAAGCTGAGATCGAGACTAATAGTGATGAAGAAGATGATTATCATGAAATTCTTCCTAAAAATGATGAAGAAGTAGAAATAAGCCCTGAACTTGAATATGGTGGACAAATAGCTACTATGGATGAACTTAAGGAAGTCAACCTATGAGCTGAGGATGATCGTTGTCCAACTTTCATCAGTGCCCTTCTACTTGATGAGAAAGTTGAAGAGCTAAAAATGCTACTTTGTGAATTCATGGATTGCTTTGTATGGACATATTCTGAAATGTCAGGCTTATCCCCTGATGTAGCTCTTCATAAACTAGTTATTAAACTAGATGTAATGCCCGTTAAGCAAACTCCTAGGCCAATAAGATTGGAGATTGAAGAACAGGTAATTGCAGAAACTAAAAAGCTAATCGTAGTAAGCTTCATCCGGGAGGAGAAGTATGTAGATTGGATGGCCAATATTATCCTAGTTAGAAAGAAGAATGGTCAAATCCGTCTCTGCATTGACTTCTGGGACCTAAATAAAGCATGCCCAAAAGATGACTTTTCGCTTCCAATATCAAAACTACTAGTGGACAACAATTTCAACGATGACATATTCTCATTTATGGATGGATCATCAGGGTACAACCAAATTAAAATGGCACCTGAAGATAAAAAATATACATTGTTTAACATATATTGCTACACGGTCATACCCTTTGGCCTGAAAAATATTGGAGCTACATACCAAAGAGCCATGACGTGTATTTTTGATGAGTTGATTCATCAAAAGGTGGAATGTTATGTCGACGATATGGTAGTGAAGAGCTTAAACAGTGGAAACTTCTTTGAAGACTTGAGAATTGTACTGAAAAGAATCAGAAAATATGATCTCAAGATGAATCCTCTAAAATGTGCATTCGGGCTATCCTCCAAAAATTTTTTCAAGTATATTGTATGTCACAGAGGTATTGAAATAGATCCTGCTAAAATCAAGGCAATCGTGGAGATGCCTCCACCGAAGAGTTTGCGTTAGCTCCGTTCTTTACAAGGACAGCTCGCATTCATCCGTCGATTTATATCAAATCTATCAGGATATTGTCAACCATTTGCAAGGTTAATGAAGAAGGACGCTCCATTCAAGTGGGACAAGGAGTGCCAAGAAGCATTCAATAGCATTAAAAACTGCCTATAAATCCACCAATCCTTGTAGCGCCCACTCTTGGGCAGCCCCTCATTCTATACACAATTGCATTAGAAGAGTCTCTCAAAGCATTGTTAGCATAACACAATGAAGATAGTAAAGAGAATGCTCTTTATTATATCAGTCGGAGGCTAATTGGAGCAGAAATGAGATACTCTCCAATAGAAAAGCACTGTTTAGCATTGATCTTTGCAATCCAAAAGCTCCGTCACTGTATGTTATCTCACAAGATTACCCTCACCTCAAGGATCGATCCGCTAAAGTACTTGATAACAAGACCAGAGTTGACAGATCACTTGGCAAGATGGACAATATTGCTTTTGTAATTTGATATCAAATACGTTCCGTAGAAAGCAGTGAAGGGACAAGTCTTAGCAGATTTTCTAGCTGCACATCCCATCCCTGCGGACTCTTCTCTTAATGACGATTTGCCCGATGAGCAAATTATGCTCATTCATGAAAGAGAAAATCACAAATTGGGAAATGTACTTTAATGGAGCCTCATCGATCAAACAAGTCCAACATCTAAATTTTCCAAGGCGAGAGAATACATCTTCTTCATAAAACCGTAAGGGATAATGAGATGAATTGATTACCAAGCCAAGAACTAATAATGAAGCAATATTTGAAAGAGCTTCATAGGCATTTAGAACTTGCATATTTTTGGTGATTCTCACTTATTATAAATCAAGTACATCTATATCAAGCTTGAGTTAGCTTTCTATCACAAGTGAATTCTGAAATAAGCATACCGCTCTCTCTCTCAAAATAAGCTTATGGTTATTGATATGAAAAGTATTTACCATAGTTTTCGGCCGGAGATATCAAATCAATGGGTGCTCCCTAAAATCAACAGTTGCGAAGAATGACAGCCTTTACTTGAAGAGTCACGTGTTTGGAGGTAACCCTTCATCGACTACTTTTAGGAAGGGAAATTACCAAATAATAAATCACTGGCAGCTCAAATCGAAAAGAGAATGTTACGCTATACTTTCATCAACAACACTTTATATCGTAGATCCTTTGAACAAATGTAACTACGATGCCTAGGTGCAGATAAAGCTAGCAAAGTGATGGATGAAGTTCATGAAGGACTTTGTGGTGCACATTAGTGAGGTCCCAAGATGGCAGTAAAGATCAAAAGGATGAGATATTATTGGCCATCTATAGTGAGAGACTATATTAATCATGCTAAGAAGTGTCATGAGTATTAAGTACATGGAAATCTCATCCATCAATCTCCAAATCCATTACACCCAACTATAACATCCTGACCATTTGAATGTTGGGGCACAAATGTAATTGGATCAATTGATCCACCATCGTCAGGTGAACATCACTTCATCCTAACAGCAACTGACAATTTCTCTAACTGGGCTGAAGCTACCCTATTTAAAGAAGTTACTGTTGACCGAGTGATTAACTTCTTCATGTATAATGTGGTCTATAGATTTGGAGTGTCACGCCGAATAATTTCTGACAATGGCACTGCTTTTAAAAGTACAAAAATTTATAGATTCATCGATCGACACAAAATTGATTGGCAATACTCTTCAATATATAATCCAAGAGCAAATGATTTGGCGGAGGCCTTCAACAAGAAATTGGTCAAACTGCTCAAGAAGATTCTCACTAAAAATAAGAGAGAATGACATACCAAGCTAGTAAAGGCATAATGGGCATATCAAACTACCTACAAGATGCCGACTAAAGCCACTCCCTATTCATTAGTATTTAGAACTGAAGCAGTTCTTTCTCTTGAAGTTTAGTTGCCTTCACTTCAAGTAGCCATCCAATACAATCTAACTGAAGATCAAAATCCTCGTCTAAAGATGGAGGAACTCGTCGTGCTCAATGAAGTTAGATTGCAAGCTCACTAAAATCTGAAAGTCTATCGAGGAAAAATTTTCAAGGCTTTTGACCATATGCTGCGGCCTTGAACATTCCAAAAAGGAGAATTGGTCATGGTGCTGAGAAGATCAATTATCCCCAATCAAAAATTTGGTGTCAAATTCGAGCCTAACTGGGAAGGCCCTTTTGTCATTGAAAAAGTGTATCAAGGAGGGGCATACCAACTCATCAACCTAAAGGGTGAAAGACTAATGCCGCCAATTAATGGTCGATACTTAAAAAAGTACTATACTTGACGACCACATTATCGAGGTACAATAGAAATCCCCCTGCAAGATAAAGGTATTTTTTTAATATATCTATTTAGGTTGACATCGTGCTTCATGCCGAGATCCCTAAATAAACATACTCCAGATGATGAACTTTTCCATGAAAATTTTCCTGTTACACAGGGGGCAATTTTAGATTTCTATACATGGATGAAATCAATTTTGTATGGTAAAATCTCCTTTATACATCAATTCAAATATGGATGTATTTGTATATTTTCATTTTGAAAGTTCTTCCAAATATGATTTAGAATTCCCCCTGCAATACAAGGGGCATTTTTTTTTAGTTTATATTAAGTTTACTTGAGTTAACATCGTGCCATAAGATGAGATCCTTGAATATGTGCTCATTCAGGTTGGCATCGAGTGTTACGCCAAAATCTCTGAATATATCTATAATTATCATTGTTAAGTTGTATGTTCTTGCAGAATAAAACAAATTTATTTCTATGCATGAAAGGATAACCATAAATTTCAAGAAAATTATCTCTCAGATTTGTCAAATTTTGGAGATTAAGTCAAAAGAACTCCCGATTTTGGAAACTTCAATCAATTAAATTGGAGAAACATCAACCTCATCCTAGAGGAAGGACAAGTTCTAAAGGTCGAACTCAACAAGCCCACAAATGGTCGAGTTACTAACTCTCTCCTCACTCAACAAGCCGTAAGAAAAGGTCGCAGTGAAAGAGCCCCCATTCGTCAGTCTGATGACAAAACCACCAACCCACTACAGCTTAAGTCAAAGACTCGAGTAGGTTCTAAAGGTCAAACTCAACAAGCCCAAATATGATCGAGTTGCTAACGCTCTCCTCACTCAACAAGCCGCAAGAAAAGGCCATAGTGAAAGAGTCCCCGCTCGTCAGTCCAATGATGATGGTTATTCAATCTCAAACTAGATCCTGCTTAGTGATTATAAGCAACCAGGATCCAAGAGATCTCTCTACTTGATCGATAGATCAAGGCAAGTTGAGGAAACGCTCAATTCAAGGCTATCTCAAATTAATCTATATATTACCCGCAGTGTGATATCTCAATTTATTCTTAAATGATCTGATCAAGCTCAAAGCAAAGATTAAAGCCAATCTCCTCATCAAGTTCATCAAAGTAGAATGCACAAGACTGAGGAAGTAATTCCATAGTTCATACAAAGCCAATGGTCGAACTAAAGAAATTTTATGGTTATTCAGTCTGTTAAATCATACCTTGCTAGATTGATAACTCAACATTTACCCCATATAAGCCGGAAGGCTGGGTCATTTAGATGTACCCTTCAATGAATATGTCAAAGCAGCAAGCGCATAATTCATGGCATACATGTACTTCACGACAAAGTATGGACAAATCAATTTCATCAAGTCCATCAAGCTCAAAGCTAGGGCGAAGGAATTTCAAATGTGACCACGGATAAATCGATTCCCTGCGAGTCCTTCATAAAATAACTAACCAATTCCTCCATCAAACCCAACCAAGCAGGATGAGGAGGCTCAAATGATACATAAAGAAAGAGATCTTCCATTGGCGTAATAGATGGTGTAATAACTCTTATCTATCCGACAAGTCAATTCGATATCGATCAATCCTCATCATTTAGCATGTGTGAATAAGACATATGACAAATCCTACCAAAGCTCGTATTGTCAAGTTGAAATGATCCAAGTTCATGTGAGGGTCAATCAATTTTCAACAAACACTCTCCATGCATGAATCATATTTATTGGGGCATTTGTTGACACATATGTGTCATATGTCAATCAAGCCCAATAATTTGACCTGACAAATGGCTCGATTGAAGCGATACTTTCATGCGTTGATGTAAATTATCTAAAATTGATAATATATATATATATTGATTATGTATATTTATCCGTGCAAAATTTATATTAAAATTATTTAATTTATTTAAAATCTTTAAATTATCCTCCCTCATGCTCAACTGTTCCCTCTATTTTCAGTTTGGCTGGAAAAAAAAAAAATTATACTCTTCCTCTCTTTTTATTTCTGGCAGTTTCTTTCCTCTCTCCAAGGCATTCCCACATTTTCTGCACAGGTAATTTCTCTCGAAATTCCCTCTCCCCTCTCTTCTGCCGTCCCGCCTGCGCAAAATTGCGCAAACGCACGTCTCGCTCCGGCTTGCAAAACTGCCGTCGGCGCCATCCCTCTTCCGTGGTCCAGAACTGCTCTTCCGCGTCGCGCGTGGCCTCCGAGGTCCTTCCGCTGACCCGCTGCGCATTGCCTCCCCATCTCCCGCCTTCTTGCCGCTCTGCAGTGTTATCCATCCGGCTGAGAACAAAGTGTCCCGCGGTCCAGTCCCAGCTATTGCCTGCTGCCTCCGATCCGCTGCTCTGACCCGTTTGCCATTCCCTCCAAACCCACTGCCCGCTCGCTTTCTCTCTGTCGGTCCGCTTTCACCATTCAGCGCTGATCCGTCCAGCCCGCAAACCATCCCGCTGCCTCCGCCACCCACTTGCCTTCCTGCAGCTCACCAGCATTTGACGTTCCTCCAGCCCACAAAACTGCTCGCCCTGCCCGCGTTGGCTGTTCTCCCCTCCTATCCCGTTTTCGCCATACAATCGGAATATCATAAATAATTCTTCTTTAATTTCATCGCTCCCCGCTTTTGCCGCAACAGGAAGAACATCGTGACAGGCTTATTTCTTTCGGTGTCGCTCGCTTTAGCCTTCCAACCTTCGCTCAATCAGGAAGAACATCGTCAAAAGAATTCTTCTTTCAATTTTCAGTTGCTCCTCCTTTAACCTTCCAATTTTAGCCGGAATCACAATGATCTTCTTTCGCTTTTGTCATTCTCATAACCCATCCAATTTTTTTGCCAATCGGAGAAGAACATCGTCGAGTCAAATTCTTCTTCGGTTCTTCGCCTCCTCTCTTACATTCCTCATTACACACAACCTTGTTCCTCTTGCGTGCAGGTAAAAAATTCGTTAAAACATGTGGGATCTATGAATGTGAATATATATACATGTTTGTCTTTCTTTGCAGGTTTGAAGACCTCGTTGTGCTCAAGAGAGTGCGACGAGATGAAAAACAGGATGTGGTGTCGAGAAAATCATTCACCAAGAGGCGTCGAAGTAAATACTGTTAGATGTCGCTCCCTAAAGCAATCTTCTAAAATTTTGTCTAATTTCTAGACTTAGAAAAAAAAAAAAAAAAGATAAATATATATTGTATTGTATGTCTTCTTTCAAGTCTGAAGGCCTCTTCGTGCTCAAGAGGGTGCGTCGAGATGAAAAATCGGTTGTAGTGTCCTAAGACACTATTGCTATATCGAGGCATCAGTAAACAAAACACCCGATGCACCCTATATGGAGATGGCGTCGAGGGCAAAATTTCATCAAAATTCTAGATTTAGAAAAAAAAATGAAAAGTAAAGCAATTAACTTAAGAATGTCAAGAAATGAAACTTAAAGCTAAAATTCAAATTAAAAAAATTCCAAATAACAAAAGGGTAAGGGAAAATAGCATACAACAAATACAAAAGTAAAACAAAAAAGAGGGGGAAAATGAAAGCTATTCTGAGGCATAAATCTTCTTTTAAAATAACAAATTAAACTGTCTTTTGGAATCTAAATTAAAACATCTTCTTAGCCATGGATCTGACTCTTTTGTACAAAGCACAAAAACTAAATCACAATCTACAAAAATCATAAGGCTTCCTTTAATCAAAATTTAAGAAACTTCATTCTAAACTATGAATTTTAAAATCAACGAAATTACTAATTATATGAAATTATCTAAAATTATACATTCCTGCATGTGCTCGGACATAGGATTTCAAGTGTAAATTTTAATGTCTAAAAAGGCTGTAGAGGCTAAATTGGAATATATTAAATATTAATCTGAAAAATCTAATAAGATATTAGATCAATTTACAACGTCTTCTTACACCGAATCCTCATAAAAGGAAGATATTAAATCAAAATCTTCAAAATCATGGGCTTCCTTTAATCAAAATTAAGAATTTCATTCTAACTATGATTTTAAAATCAATGAAGTCATTAATTAGTGAAATTATATGCTATAAAACCTACAACATGTAGATTTCAGTCAAATTTTAATCAAAAGGCAGAGCTAGAATATATTAAATATTAATCTGAAAAAATCTAATAAGACATTAGATCAATTTATAATGCTTTCTTCACCACGGGATCTTCAACCCTTTGTATAAGCAGTCAGAAGGCGATACTAAATCAAAATCTACGGAAATTATAGGGCTTCATTTAATCAAAATTTAAGGAAATTCATTCTAAACTATGAATTTTAAAATCAACGAAATCACTAATTAGGTGAAATTATCTAAAACTATAAATTTCTGCATGTGCTTGGACATAGAGATTTCAAGTGCAAATTTTAATGTCTGAAAAGGCTACGCGAGCTAAATTAGAATAATATTAAATATTAATCTGAAAAATCTAATAAGATATTAGATCAATTTACAACGCCTTTCGGATAAACCCATCCAAAGCAATGAATGTGATATTAAATCAAAATCTACAAAAATTATAAGACTTTTTTTAATCAAAAATTAAGGAATTTCATTCTAATTATGAATTTCAAAATCAATGAAGTCACTAATTAGGTAAAATTATCTAAGCTATAAATATTTGCATGTGCTTAGACATAGAGATTTCAAGTGCAAATTTTAATGTCTAAAAAGCCTGCATAGGCTAAATTGGAATATATTAAATATTAATCTAAAAAAAATTAAAAAGATATTAGATCAATTTACATTGTCTTCTTCGTCACTAGATCTGTAACCTTTTGTATAAGAAGACAAAAGGCGATACTAAATCAAAATCTACAGAAATCATAGGGCTTCTTTTAATCAAAATTTAAGGAATTTCATTCTAAATTATGAATTTTAAAATCAATGAAATCACTAATAAGGTGAAATTATCTAAAACTATAAATTCCTACATGTGCTCAGACATAGAGATTTCAAGTACAAATTTTATTGTCTGAAAAGGCTGCGCAGACTAAATTGAAATATATTAAATATTAATATGAAAAATCTAATAAGATATTAGATCAATTTACAACGCCTTCTTCACCTCTGGATCGACAACTCATCGTACAAGTGACAGAAGGCGATATTAAATTAAAAACTACAAAAATCATAGGGCTTTCTTTAATCAAAAATTAAGGAATTTCATTCTAATTATGATTTTCAAAATCAATGAAGTCACTAATTAGGTGTAATTATCTAAGTTATAAATATCTCAGTGTCTACATAAAGATTTCAAGTGAAAATTTTAATATGAAGCAAATTAGAATATATTAAATATTAATTTGAAAAAAAATCTAATAAGATATTAGTACAATTTACAATGTCTTCTTCCACTTGGATCAGTGTCAATGTAATAAAAGGCTATTAACTCAAAATCTACAAAAATCATAGGGCTTCATTTAATCAAAATTTAAGGAACTTCATTCTAAACTATGAATTTTAAAATCAACAAAATCATTAATTAGGTAAAATTATTTAAAACTATAAATTCCTGTATGTGCTCGGACATAGAGATTTTAAGAGCAAATTTTAATGTCAAAAGAAATTGGCTAAATTGGAATATATTAAATATTAATCGAATCTAATGATATTAAATCTTCTCCAATTTCTCTTCTTGTTGCATAACTAAATCAAAATCTACAAAAATCATAGGGCTTCCTTTGATCAAATTAAGGAATTTCATTCTAATTATATTTTTAAAATCAATGATTTCATTAATTAGATAGAATTAGCTAAGCTATAAATACCTGCATGTGCTCAGACATAGAGATTTCAAGTGTAAATTTTAATGTCTAAAAAGGCTGGGCAGGATAAATTGAAATTAAATGAAAATCTGAAATAAATCTCATAACTCGAAAATGAAAACTGCCTAAATTCTTAAATAAGCCCGCATGGGCCCTAACACTATGCTGAATGCTTAAATTCAAGTGTCTTAGGATGCTGCGCGGGTTGCTTCCCGGTTTAGTCTTAGGACTGGATCCGGGTTAACAAAACCTATAAACCTATAATAAAAGTTTTAAATTAGTAAAATATCGGCGATTACGTGAGGTAACAGATCTAATCTTCTATTACGCGAGTTGGCAGCTCTTAAACATATTAAAATTAATCAATTTTTCAAATCATTTTTTAAGTAGTAATCTGAAAAATTCTATCATTAAAAACTTAAATCAAACTCAATTCATCCACTTTCTGCAACTGTTTGTCGGGGGTGACAAACTAAGAAAACTCTAGCTCACAAAAGAGCCAATGTCAAATCAATTATTCTGCAACGTTCACTCTCAATCAATCTCGCGCGTAGGGCGTGTACGTATCCTCGGCGTGTGACTTGGCCAATATGCTCCAGTAAAGCGGTTGACTGAGTCCTCGATCGAGTGGTTTGGCGGTCAGCTCCATTATATTATGATCACGTAGCCATATCTCCCCCAATGGCCTCGGAGTGAATCATGGATATTGATAGCAAAACATCCTGTCTAAGGTAGACTTAAGTCTATCTCCTTAGACAAACACCACCCTAAGTCTACAAGGATTTCTTGAACGATATAACTCATGTGTTGTTGATGAGGATCCTTCTCGTTGTCGATTACCTCCTCTAAGTAGACTAGGACCGCTGACGGGATGGCGGAACCATGGGATCTAGATCGCACGTCATCATTCCCCAACCATCCGGTTTAAAATGATGAATTTCATATCTTAAATTCTAAAACTCTACATGTTTCTACTATGCATTTGAACGATCAAATTTGAAAGTTCTCTCTATCGAGAGAGGTAATTAACTATAGGGGCTTGCACCTATAGGAAACCTAGAATCAGATCTAAAGTCCTCACCAACTGAGGATGAAATCTCTGGGTAGTGTCTTATCTAATATTCCATCTGCCTTCTGAAAATTACTTCAACACTTTCAAATCACTATCTACAATTTCAATAAAATTATCGAGAGATCGGTGGCGAATTTTCAGAGTCCACACTTATGTGAATAAAGCTTCTCTTTAAAAATTTGATGTGTGAAATTCATAAAGAAGTAATCAATATGAATAATATTCATTGAGCATTTGAATGACCGCATTCGATATCAAATGAAGTAAATATCTCAATTGAATATTAAATGACAAATAATTTGTGCTAAATCTAAATGTCCAATTCCAAATTGAGAATAAAGTATGCAAGAAATTTGGTAGTTTTCTTATAAGTACAAATTCAATTAGGCAAGTCATGATTACCCATGAATGTGGCCTTTAAAAGGATCATTGGGATCTTGTGCTTAAAGTCAAGTTTGAAGTACAAGAGATTAGTTAAGTGCTATTTTCAAGTTAAAGTAAAAATCAAATATTTTAAAAGAGATTTTCACTAAAGATGAGCAACCTGTTGGCAAGTATAACTAAATCTCATAAAATACTACAAGCCAAATAATATTTAAGAATTGGAAATTCAATAATACATCATGTCACCAGATCTATAATTCTTTGTACAAGAAGACAAAAGGCGATACTAAATTAAATACTGCACGAGTGAAGGAACTTTCCTCCAATCCAAAAATAAAAAAAAATTATTCTAATTATGATTTTTAATGTAAGTGATTTCATTAATTAGATGAAATTATCTATGCTATAAATACATGCATGTACTCGGACATAGAGATTTAAAGTGCAAATTTTAATATATAAAAAAGGCTCCATAGGCTACATTGGAATCAATTAAATATTAATCTGAAAAATCTAATAAGATATTAGATCAATTTACAATTTAAATCAAAATGTCACTAGATTCGCAACACATCATACAAACGAACAGAAGGCGTTAATTAGGGCATTCTTAAATACATCCGCATGGGCCCCAACACTATATTGAATGCTTAAATTCAAGTGTCTGAGGATGCTGCGCGGGTTGTTTCCCAGTTTAGTCTTAGGACTCGGTCCGGGTTAACAAAATCTAAAAATCTATTATAAAAATTTTAACTTATTAAAATATCTGAGAAGCTAATTATGTCATATTATAGTAGATCTGATTCTATGTTAGGAGCTAGACAGAGTTGACAAGATCTAAAGTTCTTAAATATATTCAAATCAAATTAACTCAAATTAAGTAGCATTCTAAAACTATCTAAATCAAATTTTATCATTAAAAGCTTAAAGCAAACTCAATATATCCACCTTCCGCAACAGTTTGTCAGAGGTGGCAAATTAAGAAAACTCTAGCTCACAAAAGAGCCAATGTCAAATCAAGTATTTTGCTATGTTCACTCTCAATCAATCTCTTGCCGAGAAGGGCGTGGTCCTGTCCTCAGCCGTGGGTAGGCTCCAAATGAAGCGATTATGACCAAAGTCCTCGTGGTTTTAGTCGAAAGCTCCATTATATTATGATCACGTATGCTATTCTCATGAGTTGTGAATCATAGGGTATACTTGATAGGGCAAAAAACCCTCTGTCAGCTAAGGTAGACTTAAGCCTGTCTCCTTAAACAAACACCACCCCAGGTCTAAAAGGATTTCTTGGGCAATGTAACCCATGTATTGCTGATAAGAATCCTTGGTCAACTACCTCCTCTAACTAAGTAAACTAAACCCAGGAGAGATGATGGAACCATGGGATCGCGCCTCATTCCCCAACCATCCGCTTTAATCTAAAATGGTGAATTTCATAAATCTAAAATCTAAATTTTAAACTCCACATGCTGCTACTATACACTACGCATTTAGCGATCTAATAACTAACCTTAATTGAAAGTTCTCTCTCACTTATTGGGAGGGGTAATTAACTATAGGGGCTTGCGCCTATAGGAAACCTGGAACCAGATCTAAAGTCCTCGCAAAATGAGGGTGAAATCTCTGGGTAGTGTCTTATCTACTATCTCATCTGCCTTTTGAAAATTATGCCGAGATACTTTCAATCATACTCTTTTCAATTCAATATTGTCGAGAAGTCGGTGGCAAATTTTTGGAACCCACGGAAATTTTTAGTTATACATAAAAAAAATTAAATTGAAGTAAAACATTATTGTTAAATTTTTCTCAAGACTTTTACCCATTTCATCATTAGATACTTCATTATAGTTTCAAACATTTTTGAATGTTGCATGAATGCTTCTATAAGCCTTTATATATTAGATTTACTTCTCTTGTATCTTGGTTCTTTATAGCCACAAATTTAGCTAGCATTAAACATGATCTTTTGCTTCGTGTCCATTTTATTAACTTTAATAATAGTTAAAAAAAATTTGTTCTCTATGCACTCCCCCTAGTAATAGATAGAACAAAAACACAAAGTAGTAATAATGAGACCAAGAACTAAAAGAAGACATTGATATTGACTTTGGATAAAATAAAAACCAACATTCACTAAACAAAGAGAGAAATGTCACACGAGTTAACTATAAATAGTATAAAAAAATTCTTACTCAAAATCAACCTCACCTAATATCACCACACAATGAAACTTTTTCAATTTTAATATAGAGGAGCCCACATATCTTAAGTTAATTAATTTTTTAAATCTCCTAATCTTATAAAAAATGCAATATAGATTTGGCTCGTGACAAAATATCTCAAATTAAATGCTCCTTAATAAAATTAATATGTGTTATTTATGGTGCTATAATCGCTCGGTCAAGTGTCTATTCTCCCAATCTTTTTTTAGTCTCAAATGTATGCTAAACTGAACTTTACAAATATCATTAGTACTTTATACAAATGTGCATTCTATTTTTTCATATTTTGATCATTTTTACAAACCATTCTCTTATTAAAATTCTCTAGTTATCTATTACTTTTATTTTTGTCAACCTAATTTCATAAAGTGAGATTTTTATTATGATGCAGATGTGATTTACATCTAAAACCTTGGCAATAAATTCTAGAGTCCTTATTAATCGAACTAATTGTCACCCGCAATAATTTATCAATCTTTCTTAAACCAACAATAAGAGCATTTTTCCAATATGAATGCAATGCGAGGTTAGGTCATGCAAAGACAGAGCTGTTCCTACTGAAAGATTTTTAGTAAGACGTTTCTTATAAGCTCCCTAAAATTAAACCCCCTTAACTCTCTCTCTCTCTCTCTCTCATTCAAACATTCCAAATAAAATTGAAAAAAAATTCAATGAATGGCCATTTCTCCATTATCATCATCCATACATCTGCATAAACATAAAATATTTATCTTTAATCTGTTGCAATACTTACTACTTGATCTAAATAATATTAACATACACTGCAAACCACACAGAAAAGCCATCTTAATAAACTAATTAAATCATTTACACTGACATGGCAGCATTCATATTAGCGCGAAATTTGATTATCTGTTGTATACCGTTAACCCACATCTGTTTTTCACATTTGTCTCTGCATTCAAACTCAAATAGCCTCTCTGGAGTTCTGATTCCAAAATAGCCCTTTAATCCGCTTCCATCTTCTTCCCTTCCCGGCCATGGTGAGATATCAGAACAAACTTCCAGAACCGAACCTGTAAGATCATAAATTACAATTTTCTGACAAAATTTCTGATTTCTCTCTCATATATGTAGCAGTTATTAACAAAGTTACTGATTTTACCTTTCTTCTTCTTCACAAATGTTCCAGCCATGTGTGTGCTTTTCATTTTGAGAACAACCTGCATTTTTCAGCTTCTATTGATTTCAGCCAAGTATAAGATAGGAATAATATTGATACACTTTCTTAATCTACTTTATTTTTACCTTCCAGTTTGAATTGATGTACACACAAACTTGCTTCCAGTGAAGGTCCCCTGCCATTAATTTCTCACAATCATCAATCATTGGTTAAAACATTAACAATTATCTGTATTGTTATCGAGTTCTGGCTTTTAGGATTGTAAACGAACCGTGCTTGAGTGACCTCAGTTGTTGTTTGGCGCTGCTCATTGTTTGTATTTGAATAGTTTACTTATCAAGTCAGACACAAATTTATCGTCAAGTTATAGAATATACATATTATTTTGAATATGTTCATTTTATCCATACAAATATAAATGTATGAAACAAAATCTATACATATGAACGCACAAAAGCTAGCAGACAAGCATATATATTTGCATATTTTTATGTTAATATAAATATAATCATGTTCTTATTGAGTCAAACACAATCTAATAAATTCTTGTTCTTCTTTTCATTCATTAAATTATAAGCTTATAAAAACTAGTCATCGAACATGATAAATTTATAAAATGGAATAGCTCTGTTGTTACCGTTGGATATTAGCCTTGAATGATTATGATTTATTTCAATGGATGTTTTAAGCTTAATTCATAATGTTGATGGTGAATTCAAATTGAAAGAAACCATGCCTTTTCTTGTCCTCTTGAGAAGTTCTCCTCCTCTGGAAACAAAGGCCTGAGCTGATAAACACCCTTCTTGTTCATTATTCTCTCCTATGAACAATGTTCCATTAGTTTCCTTCTGTAACCTTGCACTCAATATAGCCGCTGCTCTCAATGCTGCATAAAACTAGTTAAAATTAGAACCAAAAAAAACTTCTTTATCATCCATCTCTCATAACTACCTTCTATTTGACAGTAAATTACCTGTAGCAGCACCTGCTGTTAAAGCCATTATATCACCAGTTGTTTGTGCGCTAACAGCAGAGTGAATAACAGCCAAAATCTGCTCACGAGTTGCTCCAATGGCCTGAGCCATGTCCACACAATGGGAAGCTACTAAGGCTGCTGCTGATGCTATTGCCACATTTGTTTTACAAGAGCTATTTGATTTAGATGTGAGAGATTCAGGAGCGAAGACTGAGCCAGCTGCAGTTGAAGCAACTACAGCAGCCACTCCAGCTACTGAAGTAGCCGCATATATTTGTGCACTTCTTGTCCTCGCCTCGACCCGCCTTCTCTGTTTATGATCTTTCAGCCAACCGACCATTGTTTTTGATCGTGGCGCGCCTCTGAGGAACTGAAATTATGCAAAAATAAAATAAAATAAAATAATTAAAAAAATTTCTGTTTGTGACAGCTTTATTGATAGAAAACTTAGCCATGTGTCTGTCTTGGAGAGAGTTTTTCCAAAATTTTGCTTTAAAAAGTTATTTTTTGAGAAAGCACAATTCAAACTATGGTTGAAAAACTAGCTTTTGACAGCAAAAACATAGAAGTATAAACCACCCTTAACAAAGTCTAAGACAGTTTATATAAATGACATCAAAATAAAATATTTTATATCATTATCTTTCTATTTATAACTACAAGACAAATCATACATAAACTATAAGATGGAGAAAAAAAAAAACCTGAAAGCTAGTGCGGTTGTACTATGACATAGATTTGTTATGGGCTTTGTGATTTGGTAATTAACATAGAAGATAAGTTCTTGTTTATAAAGAACAATTTTTTACCTCTATTTTTCTTGCTATAATTTTTGTCTTCTACTACTAATCATTTTTTTATGCAGAGTTCCTTATTATAATTATTTTTCAAAACAAGTACATGTAGAATAAGTCTCTTTTCATATTATAGAGACAATAGAAGTCCTTAAAACATCTGTACCTTAAAGTTTTCATTCTCTCTTGAAGAAGATGGGCTAGAGTCTAATGTCGACTCTGCCACTTGCTTGTTATGTTTCTCTCCTGCATCTAATCCATGGTTTTGAAGCCCCCAAGCTGGGGGAAGTATGTTGCCGAGAGCTGTAGAGAGCTCAGTGGCAGAAAGGCTCCAAGACCTTGCCAGAAACTCCATTGTCTCTGTCGGAGTTTCTGGCGGCGGTGGCAATGAAGCTGGAACTAGACCTTCCGAGCACTCATCTTCTTCAATGTTCTCAAGCCGCTGAGGCAAACAAGTCTCCATCGCCCACCTATATGACCACAAAGAATCATAGTTAAAGCATGTAGAGAATGAGTTCATATTCACTTCAAGAAAATAAAAGAGCAGCACAGAACCTCTGAGATATTGAAAGGCGAGAACTGTAAGGAATGAGGAACTGTGAGGGAAACAAATATAGGAGTCTGTTACAGTCTCTTTCTATTGGCTTTTCTGCTCTTTTCTTTTTAAGTCTGATAAAGGGAATAGGCTGAGGCCATGAGCGGCGATGCTAATGATGACTGGTGGAGCCTCCATCAAATGAAAACTGAAGAGTTAGGAGGAGGAATGAGCATATCATTGCAGGAAACACTGCGTCATTGAAATCTGGGATGGCTTTTTTAGAACTTTGATGCTGTTTTTTAGCTATTTTTTAGTTTGCGAAACTGTTATCAATGAATGGTGTGTACGAAATTGGAATTTTGTAATATGGGTGCCGTTGGGTATCGGTAAAGGTGTTCTCTTTTTTTATTTGTTTCTGAATTTTAATGTTTTAAAATATTTTATATATATATATATATCTATATATATATATATATATATATATATATATATATATATATATATATATATAAGGATGATTAGTGATTTAATAGAATCAAAATTTTTAAAAAAGTTGATAAGCTATTCATATAAATTCAATTTTCCCAACAATTTATTAATGTGTTTAATTTAGTCTTTTGATTTTTCAGATACGATTCAAATTAATTCATCTGTTAAATTAATTTTTTATCATATTTGGGGATTGAATGAATTTCCTTGAATTAGATTTAAATAATCAAGAAATTAAATTAAAAATATTAGATAATTTAGGTTTGTTGCGTGCTAGAAAACCGGTTGTGATAGAGTAAAAGTTTTTACTTTGCTTGGTCAAACATATGAATGTTTGAAGAATTAATGATAAAACTCTAGAATTTTTTGAAAATACCTCAAAAGAGAAAAAAAATCATTAAAAATCTTCCACTATATATATCATTTGAGTACAAAATTTTCCTGATAACGGGATTACAAAATTGTATATGAGAATGGCTGATAATAATCCCAAAATCAGGCAACAACAGCCATATAGTCATGGTTAGAGTGAACGATTCTGTGAAGTATGGATGATGGTGAGGCGGTGGTGATGTGATGGTCAATTAGTGGTGAAGCAACGATGGTCGGCGGTGAAGCCAGATGGTAGTCGCAGTGGCAACCGGAGCAGTAGTCAGCGGTAACCAGACGGCGATCAGCAGTGGCACCGGCACGATACAGTGGCGGTAACGGCGGCATGGCAGTAATGACCGGCGCGATGGCGCTGATGGTGGCGGTGGCATGGCGATGGTTGAGATACCGCAACATGGACGATAGCGAGATTGATAATTGGTGGCCGGCAGCAGCTTAGCGGTGGTCAGCGGCGGCAAACGGCAGTAGTGGCAGTGCGGCCAGCATCAATTAATGGGAGATAGCCGGTAACAATGGCGGTGGACCGACGGAGATGGCCGATAATCGGGCGATACCGAGGCGGTAGTCGGAAGACCAAAGATGGTAGTCGGCGCGATGGCCCGGCAACAGTGATGACCGGCGTAATACCGGTGGTGGCGGTTGGCAGCGGTGGCGGCGGCGAGTGGTATGCCGTCGCGTGGTGGCACGATTATGCTGGAGGATTTTCAAGCTTTAGAGCTCTCCTCTCTTTAGCTTGGCCTCCATCATGAAGAATGAGAATTTATTATAGATTAGAGTGGTGTTTACATACATACAACGTATCCACCATCTGGACGACTCAAAATGATTCTTTTGATCATTTGATGTATTTTAAGTATTTGAATGCTCAAATGAAGTCAGAATTATGAGATCTTGGGCTTAGATCCATTCGGCCCGATTTGACTATAAACACTCCATGTTTAAAAGTTATTTAGGGATTTAATTAATATCCCAAAGTTTGCAATGATATTTTAAATATTTGATCTCGACCAGTTTCAACTTAAGATCAACTTGCTTTTGACATCAAGATTTGTACTTCGACTAGTTGTATTTCAAGTGCCATATCAAGTTTAAAAGAGTTTCTTATAAAAGTCCAAAAAACAATTTTAATTTTTTTTCAGTTTTATTTATATACATAATCAATTAAAATTATTGATTTCTTGAGGACCATCTCATGCATTAGAGTTAAAAGTGACGTAAAAGATGTATTTCCAAAATCATGGCCTTTTTGTTTTTATTGAGAGATTATTATGTGTGAAATCTGAATGTAGTTTTATATTCAGACTCTAATAATATAGAGTCATATAGTACTTAGTTATATAGTACTTAGTTAATACACAACTATTATATATTATTGTAAAATACTGTATAGTATTATATATTGATGTAATATTAACTTCATGATAATACATAATATCTATATACACATCAATACATAGTAGCTGTAGCTATATTTAAAAAATATAAAAATGAGAAGAATGAATATTCTTCCATTTAAAAAAGAAAGAAAAATTATCTACAGATGCATCATTCAAATTGCTTTCCTTATTGATATATATATATATATATATATATTGTTACAAATATTGAAAAATGAAATTGTATATGATCTTCCTATATAGTTTGTAGATTGTGTAGAAAAATTCACATATATCTACATTTTTTTTTTTAAGGGATTTACATGCATAATCTCAAGGCTAGGCATTCAATAATCAATTAATCTTAAATATGCTTTAGATTGCAGAGGACACTAAAGGTATGATTGAGACAGCTGCAGCTCTATGAAGAAGTTATGTTAAAGCTGTGCAAAATATGATACTATATGAAGTTGTGTTTGAATATACAAAAATTTTTATTTTACAAAAGTAAAATTGTAATTTTTTGACCACCACTACAACTAATAAGAATAAGTTAAAAAACACAGATTTTACATCATTAAATTCTCAAAATACAACTAAAATATTATTCTCAAATGGCGCAATAGTGTATTTTAATATTGCACTACTACCACACCACTCCACTCCACCAAGCTCAGCCTAATTCTACTATTGCTAAATTAAAATAAATAATTATAATCACACATTTAAAGATTATAATCCAATTTTGGATAAGAGAAAATTAGTTTTTTTAATATAAAAATAAAATTATATTTCAAGCTAAATAATATTATCAAAAACTAATTCAAAAATTAAATTATTATTACCTTCCTTCTAAATGTAAAATAACTTCAAGAGCCTAAAATAAAAGCTAAAATAGTGGGTTCATCAAGCATGAGCTCAAAATTCACCACCATATGCAAAGTTAAAATTATGTAGACCACCCTGGGCCCACTCAAATTATTCCACCCCTGGCCCACCATAGGTCAGACTCATATCTCTGTGATGATCTAATGATGGAGAATGCTTTTACCTTGTAATTATTGTTTAGGGTTCATTTATGACCCTAAAGCCCAATTTTATAATGTTTTTTAAACCTATTTTATTTCTTAAAATTGTTAATTCATTATAAATCATGTTATTCAAATTAATTTATGTTGATTGATTTTTTTATTAGCATTTGATTTTTGAGAGATTTACATTTATACCACATTATTTTATGTATTTATATATCTAATTCTTAAATTACATAAATAACATTTAAATTTTTAATATCATATCAAAATATTACTATCACTATTTTTTTAAAATTTTAAATACACATTTTTATTAATACAAAAGTAATATATATATATATGTATATATATATATATATATATATATATATATATATATATATATATATATCATAGAGCTTGCTTTTTAAGTTTGTTCTCATATGATTATTAATCTATCAAAACAAAATAAAATATTGATTTTTCACTCATTTTAAAGTTAGAATAAAAATCATTAACATTTACTAGTATTTATAAAACCTAAAGCCAAATAAATGATGAAAAAGGCAATGGCATGATGAAAAAGAACCAAAAAACATAGGTAGTGGACATAAGCTAGTGGTAAACAAAAATCATAAGTTCCATTATTAAAACAAAATAATATTTGAAAGCACTATCATTGTTTCATTTATGTTCTCCAAAATTCCTACCAAGAAAAATGGTCGGCCGTAATCTCTTATATTCTGTTTGCCACTAAACTCATTAAATTAAATTAATTGGGGACCCCTATAGCTTTAGAGTCTCTTAAGCTTCTCAAGTGTCAATTGGTCGCATCAATCAAGTCAAAGGTGGATCGTTTAAAGTATTAGATGATAAATGTTTTAAATGTTTAGATAATTTTGACTTTTTATTCGTATATTTGAATTAATGTCTATAGTACTATAATTTATTTGAAAAAAAAATTACTTATTAAAATATCTTTAAATGAAGAATAATTTGCTATATTATAGTGTAATTGTTAAAATTTAATATTTATATAAATAAGATGCTATATTTTTTTATATTTTTTAATTGATATTGAATTTATTTAAGATGTAAAACACTTGGTAGATTGAGATTTAAATATTTACAATTGTTGAAGCATTTAAGGAATTTAGATTGAGAGAGGTAATTAGTTTAAACTTATTTAAAATTGAAATTGATTCAAATTTTAATTTTGGCTACATCTTAGGAATTTAGTTTGAATCATGTAAAATTATTCTATGCTAAAAAATGATAAAGATAATTACGATAATTTACATCCAATTTATACAAAAAAAAATTTTATTTGGGAATTTCATAAAAGAAAAGCTCATGGAACCTTGATGAGTTGAAACAAATCCACTAGTCTAAAATTGAAGTAATAAAAGTCTGTCCATTCTTGTAATTAAAAAAATGCGAGATCACAATGCCCAAATTATCCTTGCCTGAGGCTACCTCTTGAGATGATAAATGGTTATAATGGCTAATGACATTGATGAGGGTCGGACGATATTGGGTGACCTCAATAGTGACCTCAATAGTGAAGATGATGCCTAATATCGATAGTAGGTTGTTCTCTATATAAGCTATTGCAAACACACAAAATTTTAGTTTATGATCACTTGGTGTTGTGTGTGTTAGTTGATTTGAATGTTGGTGATTGGTGGATATTTGATGTTTAAAATAAGGAGGTGATTGAATTTGCAATTCTTATTTGTGGAGGGTTGATATATCAACCTAAAAGGCAAGGGAGAAGTCCATATAGGAGTAACACTAATGACTTCTAATTAAACCAATTTATCGATCCTCCAATTCCAACATAATTCAAGATATCCTTTATCATTCTTCCTTTGACAAAGCAAATGATGTTGGTCATCTCAACTCTGTTCTCACTTTAACAAGTATTAGTGTCATTATTACTCAATTTGATATTGCTTCAATCATAACCACAATAATTTAAATCTTTTCTTGCAATATTGTCCCTATCTATAAATTATATTTAAATCTTTATTTAGGACATTTTATTAAACACCTCTCATTAAATACAACTTTTTCATTTGATCATTGTATATTGATCTTCATCCTAAATCTTTCTTTTTAAGTAATTTTTAGAGTCTTCTCCTTAAGTTGTTTTTTCCTATAGCCAGTGCACCAAATCCTTGAATGAAGAAATGGAGACTGAGAAATTTAAAGATGATGATAATGAAGTTGAAGAAAGTCGCCTAACTTAGAGATATATAACATCCCATCAAATATTCCTATTAATAAGCATAGCTTGAGTAGATTCAACATTAAGAACAAGGTGGATTTTACTTAATTCATTAATCTTAATAGTATGAGCACCAACAAGTAAATAAACTGATTGGGAGTGGAAGCATATACTTGGTATAGGACATTCATCTCCAATCTTGCCTTTATTTTCAAGTTTATTGCTATCTAGACTCTCCTTAGATGTGATTCTTCTTTATGATAACTTAATTATTAATTTTAACATCTTTACATGCCATCTACTGGAGTAAATGTGCATGAAAAATGATCTTTAACCTCACATTTTCTAGGTTATGCAAGAAAAGTAATCCTAACACTACAACTACTATGGCCGCTGCAGTTTACACCCCACCTAGCACTCATCAACACTACCATACAACCACACCGCCAACTTAAAGTTCATTAGTCTACTTCTACCCACTAGCTACATAAAATGTCTCATTTCATTTATATTCATCATATATGGATGTCAATTAGTCTAGTTTGTAAGGACCTTGAAAGATTTTGCTAAAATCTTGAGTTTGAATCATACATGTATTATAATAAAGTCTCACTTTATGGACATTAGTGGAAAAAAATTCATATTCATTATTTTTATTATCAACCTATGCAAAGCAATATATATATATATATATATATATATATATATATATACCACTTTATTATATCAAATCATTTAACAACCCTAATTCAACAATTCAGATACTTTTGCCTTTCTTACTACCACTCTTAAAACCCTTATGACTAAAATCCTAGCCAACCCACAATAAGCAAGCATTGATTAACTACACAAGATTATATACAATATCCTCATCAATAGCATCATAGTTTTTTTTTTCAATTAAAAATATATATAAATTCAATATATCAATAAACTAATTTTTTTATAATATAAGAGTTTTTGTTAACCTCCCAACACCATAATCAAAACATGAGGAACTTTGAGTGGCATGGATCAACATACCTACATTATACATTTATTGATGTCTGCATATCTAAGCAAAGGACCAAATGGATTAGTGATGGAGAGTAGATTGGTTCATGTGTAAAGTGATAAATTTTGAAGAATGTAATGAAATGATAACAAAACAAACAATATATATATATATTTGCAGCTTAATTTCATGTACCAAACAAAATAAAAGAATGAGAAGTGCAAATTTATATACATATTTTACCCTTATATTTTTTTAGCTAATTTATTTAATATTTTTGTAAAATAGATATTATGAAGTGATATGACCATAACAAAGTTGCACACACATACTCATCAAAGCAAGCAAACAAAACCAACATGGATGAATAATAGATTGCAAAGGATTTATACACTTTATGATATGAATATTAATAATTTAATATTTTAAAATTCTAATGAATCATTATCTTTTCTAGAATAAGTATGTGATTGTATTGTCTACAAAGCCAAGAGCTCTCAAGAACAGGAAGATTTGAGTGGATCAAATTATGGAATGTGGGGGCAAGTCCTTGGACAAAAATAGGGGAGAATTTATAGATTATGCTCCTTTGATTTAACTTATATTATCCAATCTCCTACTTATATAGGAGATGATAATAAGAGTTGATGCAGATCCATGTAATTGTTATGATAGATACATACAATTTCTAATGAATGCAAAGATAAACTCATTCAATAGCTTAAAATTCTAATCAAGAATGAGTCAATAGTCCATTATAAAATCAAATGAAATCAGGATGAGGAGAGCAAAAGCAATGAACAAAGTAAAGAGAAGTTTAAGTGCGATATGTGTAGGGATGAGGCAAGTGGCAACATGCGGGGAGGGCAGTGATAGATGTATGTGATGGCACTATTTGTCGGCAAATATCACTAATAAGAATAGTATTGAGCAGCAATGATTCACAGGCTACAATGCATGATAATGATGATAAATAATTACGTTGTTAGTAATGCCCTTAATAAAGTGACGACAACAACAATGATCGACGACAAACAAGAATCACAAATGAACACTGCGTGAGATTTAAAACTCTCATTTACATGATTTTCAATTACAAATATATATATATATATATATATATATATATATATATATATATATATATATATATATATATATATATATATATATATATATATATATATATATATATATATATATATTAAGGCATCTTAAATCCCTCAAAATTTTATTATGCATTTTGTTTGCTTCAAATCAAAAAAAAGTTGGATATCACTCAAAAATTCACTTAGAATTTAATTTTTCTGTCAACTAAACATCAATAAAGTTAAAATGAAAGAAAAATAATAATATTTCCATCTCAGCAACCCCAAAACAAAACCTCTAAAGGTCACTATGATGAATCTTAGCTGTTGCCTATTATAATATTGTATTTTAGTAGTTATTATTTCTTCTCATGCTGTTCTCTTGTAATAATAAATATTTAAGTGATATATATATAAATATTAAATTTTAGATATTTTATATGAAAATATATAAGAATTATATGCTATGTATGTAATTATCCTTTTTTTTTCATTAAATAAATAAAAAAGTTGTTTACTCTTGAGTTCTGATAATCCGAACAGCTGGAATCTTTGTCCCAGCTTCCAGTATCATAGCAGCCTAACAACGTGGGAATAAAATAGTATATGTTGAAAAGAAAAGTTAAATAATAATTTTTATTTAAATTATAGCATGTGTTATTAATCATATGTTTCTAAAAAATCAACTATATTCATGACTTTTATATGGTTGGCTCCTTTTCAGTACTCTCCTTATTTTTTTTATTATCTTTCAAATTTATTATTTTATCTTCAAAAATATTTTACACTTGTTATTTTTTGGAGCTTATTTGGGATCAATTTTATGTTATATTTATATTTTCATTTTTATATTAATTTTATAAATATATTTATTTGATAAATTTTTTATGTTTTATTTTTTATTTTTATAAATAAATCATATTTTATATAAAAAAAATGCTTAATAATTTTTAAGTGCTTTAAGTATTTTAAAAATAGCTAGCACTGTTAAATAGATTTTATTTTAAATAAAAATATAAGTAAAATAAAATAATAATAATTACATAAGGAAAAATAAAATTGATCTCAAACCAACCTATAGTATTTCATGATAAAATAAAAAATTAATTAATAAAATATAAATTTAATGTTTAAATACAATATATATTATCATTTTAAAAATTCTTAATGAGAAATAAATCATAACATCTTTACACAAATACTTTTCTAATGGATTGGTGCCCTTAAAAACCTTCAGAAATTGCATGTAGTTACTCGATACCAAAATTTGACCGTTGGAATTCAAAACCCTTTCCTCTTTCCAAATCTGACGATCGGTGTCTCTGATCACCAACGGTGGTGATCAAGTGATAGTTTAGCAAATATAAAAAAAAATAAGATTTATATTCATACCATATAATTATTATGTACTTAAATATCTAATATTTTTTTATACTTAAAAAAGACTCATTTTATTATTAAAAAGTAAATGATGGTAATATTTTTAATGTGATATAAAAAATTAAGATATTATATATATATATATATATATAAATTAAAATTTATGTGTTAGGTATATAAATACATATGATTTATTTGGTATATAGAGAGAGAGAATTCATAATATCAAGATATCCTAACATAATTTTTTAATTAATTTATCATTATTCTGAATCAATCTCTCCTCTTGCATTAAATGTATGGATTAATGTTGTTATACTATAAATCTTAGAAATTAAAATCTATAATTTTTTAAAAATTTTAACCGAATTATTGAGTATATTTAATTAAATAATTATATAATTCAACTTAGTAGTAAATCCTGCTATTATTCTAATTAATTTAATATTCGTTTTTAAGAGCACTAAACATGAAACTATGAAAAAGCAAATAATTTTGTATCGCCAATTTAATTTGTCTAATAATTTTACTATTTGAATAATACATTTTCAAAAAAAGAGTATCTTTACAAACATATCATCAATACATACTTTTTTGCAAACAGATTTTAATTAATTATCCGCATTCATATTATTAGCATTGAATAACATAATTACCAAAAATAATTATTCAAGAAATTTAATGTTAAAAATGACTTTTATGTTACCATTTTTAAGTAACATTTTTTTATTTTTAAAATATTTAAATAAATCTAATCATAAATTCACGAAACAAACTTATAAAACTTAAACAAAAAAAATTTCTTAATTAAAAGCTGAAACTCTTAACCATCATTCTTTAAAAATTCAAAGAAATACTTATCTGAACTTAATATTTTCAAATTTAAGAAGAATGACTTTATTCATAAACATTTGATTAATTTAGGCCCCGTTGGGGATCCCTTTTATTTTTTTTATTTTTTATTTTTTTATTTTGTTTTATTTAAATTTTATTTAAAAATAAATTTATTTGATTGCACTTATTATTTTTATTTTGAATATTTTTAAAAATAATATTTTTTATTTTTAAAAATAAAAAGAAAATCACATAAAAAATACTCTAAACAAATATATTTTAAAAATAACTTTAAAATAAATAAAAAAAATAGAAAACAAAATGATCCTAAACGGCCCCTTATTAAGAAACTATGAGCATAAAACATTTTTTAAACGACTATTTCTTTTTAATGATTTCAATTGCTTATTGTTTCAGTTGCTATATAATTACTTCATTGAGCTCAAAAAAGTAAGCTTTACTATAATATTATATAGACATTCAGTTAATTTATCTAAATTCTGTTTTTTTTTTTTTTTTTCATTGAATTAATATTCAATCAACTTCAAACATTCTATTACCCCTTAAATATCAATATAATCAAAATATCACATTGACAAAATCTTCAAATTTCATATTCTGTAAATAAATTAAAATTGAAAATGTGATATTACAACTATAAAATAATAGAGCGTAAAATGAGCTACTTGCCTCATTGTACTGACTTAAATAATTTATTTTATCATCTTTTTAAATTGCAATTTTACTTTCGAATATTTCTGAAAATTTTACATAAATTTAAGAAACAACAATAATATCATTATATACTATGGTTATTGCAGATTTATCTTGCATAATTTTGCCGTTTATTTTTACATAATAAAACTGAATATAAAATTGATATTGGCATCTTTCAACATGGTGATTTAATTTTATTTTAAACTAAGCCTTAAAATAATATCTAAATTTTAAAAATATAACTTTAACGAAATTTAAAAAAATGTTTAATTTAAAAATATGATCCACGCGCACTTCAGTGTTGTTACTACTAAGTTGTTTGATTGCCTAAAAACATAATACAATGTAAAAACAATACAATATATTTAAATTATTTTTAAGTTATTTAATTAAAAATTCTACAAATAATCTTTTGATAAAATAAATATAATATAAAATATTTTTGAGATTATAGATAGTGATGGTAATAGCCGATGAGAGATGACCGATGAAGGCAATCGACAAGCACAATATTTTACACTGAATAGTATATTTAAAATTCACCCAAATTTAAATGAATATTCACCCAAATTTAAATGAATTTCAAATACACTAAAATTTATTCTTCTAAAATATTCTAAATATATTATATTAATTTAAAATTTTATGTTTCATTATGCTAAACACACAAAAACTTAAATCTCCTATATTTATTTTACACTCAAAAATATTCAAAACAAACAACCCCTTAAATAATTACTAGACAACGTGCATCAATAGATATATATATATATATAGATAATATATATATATATATATATATATATATATATATATATATATATATATATATATATATATATATATATATATATATATATTATATAATATATAATAATACATATTATGTATACGCTATATATATAATATGTATACATATAATAATGCGTTATATAATATGCATGCGTATATATTAATAATAATATATACATGTAATATTATAATGTATACTATACATATATAATATATATTAATATATTGTACATATATATATAATATTAATAATATATATAATGTATATATTAATATATATATATATATATATATGTATATATAACATATTAATAATATGTATATATATATATATAATAATAATATATATATAAAACATTAAAATGCAGTTATAAAGCTAATCCTCCTAAAAATACAAGCAAACCATTATAAAATAAAAAAGCATATGAATATAATTATAAATTTTATCCACTCCAAATGCTAGAAAATGCAAATTGCAAATAACTTAAAAGCATGGGGAAACAGTCAAAACTCAACTTACAAAGAGAGCCAGCCAAAAATAATTCATATTACCCTATTTTATTTCAAGGCATAGCATAAATTATCTTAAATGATACTACAAAAGTTCAAATAATCAACATCAACACATCAATAGATTGTTATCAACGCATAAAAAAAATAAATGCAGTGAGAGATTAAATTTTAATCAATAAAAAAAAGCATACTTTATGATTCATGCCGTGAGGAGAACGATTAATTTTATGAATATAATACCAATGTGGCAATGCAAAATAAACATTAAAAAAATTTCGAAAACACAATAGAAACAAATTATAAATTTATTTTGCGTGAAAAAGCTACAATTTCATAGTAATTAAATTTAGAGATATTTCCAAAGAGCAAAGCAAATAAATATCATCAAACATATATAAATTTAATTTTAGTAACAATATAAGGAACAAAAATAAAATTAGAAGTTCTAAAAAAACCAGATGAGTATAAGTGCGCATTTGATCGGTAAATTTTTTATAAAATCAAATAAATCAAATCAAATCACTTAAAATAATCGAACCTTTTTAAAACATAATTGACCAGAACCAAATTATAATTTAATTTATTCAACTCAATTTTTAATTAAATTATAAAACATGAAAATAAAATAAAATATTTAAATTTTCTTTATAAACTAATTAATTAAAACATAATTTAAATATTATACATTAAAAAATTTAAGATAAAAAATCTATCAATTTATATAAATAATTAAACATTTATAACCAAAATTACATATTCACATTTAATTTCTAAACTATATTACCTTATTCAATTTAAAAAAAATTTTTTAACAGAAAAAAAAAAGCTAAAACTATCTTATTTTTATAACTAAAAATCAAACCATAAATTTACAAATCGAATCAAACTAAATTGACCGAATAATATTAATTCGATTCAATTTTCTAATTTAAAAAGACTAATGCACACCCCTAAATAAAGGTTCTCAACGTCTACATTGCATGCAGTAAGCCAGAAAATGGATCGCGAATGCATAACAGTGCTACACATAATTGAATGCTTCCAATTTATTGGAGAAACAAATCAAAATAATCACTAAATTATTTCCTGAGGGGCAATTTAATCTAATATATCTAATTTAATACTTTCAAATAAATTTGAAATAACCCCTATTCTTCAAATTTAATCTAAAATAATCCAACAGAAGCCAAAGGATAATATTTAATGGCTGAAACTAAAATGGCTAATACAAATGATTCAAATACATTTACATTTTTTTTATTCAATAGAAATGATTGATTACAAACAAATGGAAAAGATTGAATTTATGCAAACACAATAATAGAGAAGAAAAAATAATGACTTCTAAAAATTTAAAAAAAAAATTACATACATACCACACACTTCTTATGTATTTAGATATATAACACCTAAATTTTAATTTTTATATATATAATTTCTTAATCTTCTATCACATCAAAATATCATCACTTATTTGTTGAAAATAAAATACACCTAAAATATAAAAAAATATTAGATAAATAAAAATCTAACTTTAAGTATAAGATAAATAATTAAATAAAATTTATGTGATATATATATATATATATATATATATATATATATATATATATATAAATCTTTCAAAGATTTAATATGATTATTGTTAAATAATAGGGTAGAGGTGCTTGAATCTATAATTGATCATAAAAAGACAACAATCCTTAATTTGACTTGTACAACATGGCTATAAATTTAGACAACTATAATGTTGGGAGAATAATGAACACCTTAAAACAATGAGCATAGGTACTAAAAATAAATATTAAAAAAATATCATGAAAACTTGAGAATTTTTGTGGCTTGATAGAATTCAGCTATATCCACAATCACACAAAATATTCACGAATCTATATATAGTTATTTTCTTGTCCAAACACCTTTTTTCAAACCATGTTTGTAAAATAAGACATTATTATAGTGTAGCTGGAATTCGAATTCGAGATCTTGACAATAATTCCAAGACTCTTACCAATAGGATTATTGGCAACCACAAAAATATGATAGTACATTTGTTTCTCTTCTATCTCAATAAATATCCCTTGCTATATTTACCATGCATCCGGCCATCTCACCAATCATTGGCTCTTTGTATGATTGTATTTTTTTTTCCACGAGGCCTACAAGTTTCATTGTTACCTCCAACCCCTTCAATGGTCATTATTGATAATCGATTCACCTAACAAAACAAAAAAAGCTATGTATGATACAAACTAAGATAATTACTAACCTTCAATCACTTCACCAATTACTTCTTTGATCTCCATCTCTACACATAACTAATATGAAGGAGAAAAATAATTTGTCCTTCAACATCATTCAATCATCTCCTTAAATAATATTTAGAGGGGATAGGTAACTAACAAACTCATAGTGATAAGATAACATTAAGTTATACTAACATACTTAAAAAATTAAATGGAGATTATAAGAATGTATGAAAAAAAAAATCATGAAATAAATCCATTTAATACATTCACTTTGCAAAAAAAAGATTGGTTACCTCCTCATAATCTTCCCACTTGGAGAACAAATATCAAAGTACCATATTTACAGTCATCTCTATTATAGGCTTGACTAGAGTTTTGGAATACCTTAGTCCATTGATGAATAAACTATTACAATCATTTATTATCATCCTTAACTTGTTACCTCGCTAGTTCTTAATTTTGAAATGTTCTTTTCCCTATAATACCTCTCTATCATTTGAAAATTTTATCAAAAGAGATAATTCATTCAACATCCAAAACTTCTCAAACGTGTTTGATAGAGCTTTTATCATGCCACTTGTTGTCCTTCGTGCAATATATTAAAACATAGTTTGCCAATGACAAATATATAACTCTCAATGCTTATATTTCCAGGAGATCTTAATTCTCTTGGGTCATAATTGTCAGCTTTCACTCAGATAGATATGACTATCTCCTTTATGAATAATCCTCAATCTACATCTTCCTGTACCTAAATTGGCTAGCACTAAAATCAATTGAGAAAAATTTGCGCCAAAGAATAATGATGCGCACAGAAATGATTTGTAAAAACACAGAGAAAAGAACATGAGGGATCAAACAATTTGGAGAGATTTATCTGCATCTATGATCACACACACACACACATATATAGATAGATAGATAGATAGGTAGGTAGATAGATATAGACACACACACCACTCCTACGTAGGACCATCTCATGATACATCAGCCCCAAGATAATTGCAAACTTTTCTCTTAAGAATGCTTTGACTTCAATTGCCAACTTCGGTGCCTTCAATAGTTGTTACCCAATCACCTAACAAAGAAATTACTTTGTAATGACATCGAAAAAAATAACTACTAACATTTGATCAATCCACCAACCACTTATATGACTTCTATCTCTACACATGATTTAATAAAGTAGAAAAGTAAAAAAAGTAGAAGAATAATGAACGTCCTTCAACACCTTGCAATCATAATGCTTAATAATAGATTACAAACTAGTTATGTGACATCCAAGTGATTATCTTTAGATCTGAACACTAAGCATCCAAGTGATAAAGTTAGTTTCCTCAAACTAAAACTGAGATAATTAGTCAAAGCCAAACTTACTGAATATCTGAAAAAGGCATAAATTATAATTTTATGCAATTCGGGATATTACCTCAAATCAATTTCGGACATAATAAGCCATAATTAATGCAATGATTGTCCCCAACGCAAAAAAATGTAATACCCAAGCAAAACTGCTTTTTTAAACTGAAGTCTTAATGCATAAGCATCAACAAGTTAACCACAACATTATTTATATTCAATCATTATTTGTAATTTACCTTGCGCCATTCTTCCATTACAGCACCATCTCTGAAATAAAAACAAGAATATATTACAGATAAAAAAGTTGATGAAATAAAGCAAATTAATCAAAAACATGTGAATCCAAATCTTTAATGTGAAATACCTATAATAATTTACAAAAACATAAAATTACCTGACAAAAGTTCAATAAACAAAAGCACAGAAAATTGCAGTGGAAACACTAGTGTTTGCTCTATTCAGAAGAGTACCTAATGCTAAAATTGATGCAGACGACCATCTCTAGCTCTGAAACAACTATTACAAGAATAAATGTACAACCCTTTCAACCTGAAACAAAACGTATAAAAATAAAAATTTTACAAGCCATAAAACAAGCACAAGAAAGGTCATTGTGCTATAGTAAAAGAGAAATAATAATAATAAAAACTTGGCCATCATTTCATCCAAGTTAAATTGAAGCATAAATAGTAAACAAGTGTAAACTGATGCATTTTCCACACGTCAACCATTTGTAAAGATCTTCATTTAGCATCCAATGAGTCTGTGGTGACCTTAATGGAAACACAATAAGCACTTCGTTATCGATTAAGCAAAATGACCTGCATGATTACAGAAACTTCATGAGCATATACGCCCATCTCACTGTTCAAGCCTCAAAGAATTTCTTTTTAAACCATGAACAAAACGAATACAAATAAACTAACAGAAATAAAAAATATGCCTAAATTATTGACAAAAGCTTACATCTTTCGCAAATCATACTATCATTTGGCCGAGGCGTTCCGCTGCAAAGCAGGAAGCCAGCTGCTAGAAGGCCCGGAATTTCCACCCGAAACACGAGCAACATGAGAAACATCAGTTGGGCCTGAAGGATGGGTGCCTACAACATTTTTCTTTGAAATGCTTGGAAGCACAAATGAAGTGGATGAGAGGTGGACCTTGTCAGTGCCTGTGCCTACTCTCTGAAATGCATAAAACCAAATAATTCAGAATCATATGAATTTAAAAAACAACAAAATACAATAAGCAATGACGTCTATAGTATCAAAAGAATAAAATATCAACAAATTATGGACACATGAAAAATAGAACATACAAGAAAATGTTAATATAAACAACCAAACTTAAAAAAGCTATGAAGTTTTAAGTCAATGAGAAAAACTATCTTAGTGGATTGAGTTTAACGTTGCAAACTGTGAAAAATATATCGAGAGAGTAAATAGAGTTCATAACTTTGGAACTTGATACAATCCATTATGCAATAAGCAAAATTCCAAATATGCATCTTTTCATGTACCAAGGTATGCTGTTCTAGTAAAAATTTAAGTTATTTAAAGCCAGCTCAATCCAGAATCGAAATTAGAAAACTTTCGGGTGCTCTGCCAGATATAGTATGAAACAGATCTTATTTATTCTCAAAAGAGGTTATGATTTAAGACAAGTTTCTGCTAAAATTCTCAGAATGTTTAATTGAGTCAGCAATAATAAATTGGAATTGCATACAGGCCTACCACCTGATGGGGAGGGAATGTACGCAGAAGTTTCTAACTGTTTGTAGATGAAATTTTATATCTTCTCAATATCAGTTATGATGGCATTACACTATTATTGAATTCCCTTTTACGACTCATAGAATAAGTTTTAAACACGAAGTAATAAAGATTCACTCACCAGTTTACCAAGCCGTTGACTGTCGGAAACCAAATTCTTATCACCTGCGGCCTTAAACTGCATTCGAACAGTTGGTCTGGTGACATTACTTGGTCCTGCTCTCTCAGGAACGTCTTCATGTCCTTCACCAGCACCAGAAACTACACAGAGGACTATGCATTAGATACAAAATGATATAAAAATGCTGGAAAAAAATGTTAAAAGCTAAAGATGATGACATAGGATTATGGTTTCAAAATGCAATTAATATGACAGCATAGCATGCTTTCTTGTAAAAAAATTTTGAAAATTCACAATTTAAATTACAAATTAATCCAACAACTTTAAATGAAAACATGCCATTGAAGAGTTTAAGCCCAAGATGATACTGAAATCAACGTCACATCTAGGAATTTCAACAAGATGAATAAAATGAGTAAGCAAACTTAATTCTTACAAGATCGGCTTTTTGACGTATCATTTTTTGGGGCTATGTTAATAGTTACTAAATTAACCAACAATAAATTGCGTAGAAGAAATAGATTAGAAATAAAACAACTGAAATAAATAAAAATCAGGTTCATACTAATATAAGGAGATAACTTGTAAAATTTATAATAATCAAAGCAAATACTACCTTGACGCTTGTCAACATCCATGGGGGTAGCTCTAGCGCTTGTACCACCAGAAACTGGCTGCAATAAACAGAAATCAAACAACATTAAGTCTACAATTTTCTATGTCAACTTATCTACCAAATAAAGCACCTACAATGGAAACTGCAATTCGTAGTTTAAAGAATCTGCTAGACAATGAAGTCAGACCTGCCAGCTTGTTCAATAGCACATAAGTCGTAATGGGAATTCAGAGCAGACAAAACTCTAAAGCCATCTTAGAGAACCAGAGAAAACCAATCAGACTTTTCAGGTCAAATGTAAAAAGCTTTCTGGTTACAATCAAGAACTGTTCACTAAATTAAGAGACTTGGCATCCCCAGCCTTACCTCAAAGCTAAAAACCAACTCACAAAAACTAAGAACATGTTTGGGATCAATTTTATATTGTGTTTTTTATTTTTTAATGTTAATTTTAAAACTACGTCTGTTCAGTGTATTTTTTTAGTGTTTTTATCTTGGTTTTTAAAAACAAATCACATTAAAAAAAGCACAAAAAACAATTTATAAGAATTTTGAGTGTTTTTTAAAAACAACCAGCACTATCAAACATTAATTATTTGGGATAAAAATAAAATAAACATAAAAATAAATAAAAAATAAAAAATAAAAAGGATAACAAATGGGTCATGCATAGCCTGGAAAAAAGGTGGTTTCATATGTATGTAGTGTGGCGACAACTTACATAGGCCAAGCTAGTTGAAAAAAAGTGTAAACAGCGCATGTCATATCTATGGAGGTGGCCAGCACACGAAGGAAATCAATAAGGGAACACGACATTAATCACTAGAGGTGGCTGGCATGAGTGACAAAAGACACTGGATGATAAGTTGAAGAAGATTGTCAATAGGGAGCTAAGGATACTGAATGATAATAAGTGCTGTAAGGTGCATATGGGGTGGGATGTCCAAATGGTTTACTTCATGGGATCCCTAGAGGTACGTGAAGGGATGGCCACTTGGAGGGTTTGTGACTACAAACATCTCCGAGATGGCCAAGATAAGGCACAAGAAGAGTTCTTCAAAGGGTTGCTACATCGCATTGGAGGTATGAGAATGACATTGGAAGTTAGACAAGAGGGCGCATCACCACGCACTCTTTGTTCATCCCAATAGGAATAAATGCCACTTATGACAAGGCAAAGCAAGTCCAACGTGATTTTGAGTAAGTGCACAGAACAAGACAGAGAGGTACGTACCCTCTTCCAATAGGCATAAGTGCCCTTAAAATTTTTCAAGAGAACCTATTGTTTGGTATAATAGAAAAAAAGGACCTTTCTTATGGGGATCTAGCAAGTTGCATGAAGGCAATGACAAGAAGAAGACTGTGTAAAGCAATGTGGACAGGAAATTGGGGCTGCATCTCACTCATTTTAGGTATGGAGTAAACTCTATAGCAAAGTCAAGTAAAATATGGGAGAAGTTGACAACCACTAAATCCTTATCTTCATCTTATTGATTTGACCATATCATCAAACCCATCAATTGAATCTCTACTGGCTGACTCAAACATAACCAAGAGTTTTCAGTTTTGATTTGGAGGAAGCATATGCACTTTGACTTTATTAGTTATGCAATAAATATGATTAATGTTTGGGTTAGATTATAGAAATTGAGCAATAAATTTGAGTTCAATTGTTTAAATATGACTTTTGCATCTTAACTCAGTTAATCAATTTACCATACACATAGGTGACAAGAAATCGAGCTAAATTTCTATAGGTTAGGCCAACCATTCAAATAGATTTTATCTAGCTTTGAACAAATGTGCGAAAATGAGGGTGATTAAGTCATACATGGATTACCTATGCTAAGCTTGAGCATTTTCGAACAAACTTGATTGTAATTAATCAACTCTGAATGAAGCTGAACTAAGCCCCATGTGCTTGATATGGGTGCAAAAAATTTAGCATGAACTCAGGATGAATGGAGTTGAATCACGTCTAAAATTGTGGTAAAAAAATCACTCCATAAAGAGAGATGGGATTTAATCAACAGGGCCTTGGATTCCCTTGAGCTTAGTAAGAACTGTTAACTCGATTATGAGATGTTGAATTTAGGTATAAGTATGGGTCAAGCTAAAAGTACGAATCCAATAAAGATTTTTAGAGTCTGATTAATGTTATGTTAAGTTGAATGAATTATACTAAAGTTGCAAGCCAGTTCAAATATGGATTCAACATAAGCCAACCAAAACAAATCAGATTTTGAGAATTATAAGCAATGCTAAGCACCCATTATGACCTAATAGGTTATGAGGGGACCTAGCTCTTATACGGGTACAAACAACCTCAGCTATTAATTCAGAATTACACCAGGTCAATTGATGTAAAACTAGACTACCCTAATAGCTCAATTAAGATTGCATTAAATGGAGTAGGATCACAAATATTTTATAAATGTGTAGAAATATAGAAACTTCACTTGCAAAGATGCACGTAGAAAACTCTTAAAGTTTGGAATTTCCTCTTAATAGGCAACAATTCAAGATTTCCCCCTTTAAAATCTCCTTGATTAAAACTCCGAACTTTGAGATTAAAAAATAGTCAACCAAAAAAACAAATTCAATGCAATGCCAACTCTTCCCCTCATGATGCAACTATAGACAGCAAAATGCTGATAGGCACCTTGTTTTGAACTAGTGTATTATGGTTTAATTTAGGTTTTACTCATATCAATCACACAATTAAGATGAGGATAAGAGCTCGAATTAAAAATCTAATTTGAAAGTTAAGAACTTATGATTTTAAAATTTAAGTTTCAAAATATAAATTTTGAAATTTGAACAGTGAAATGGGCTAGAATTTTTTATGATGGATATTATGGAGCATTTTGGGGAGATGTTTGGGATGGTGAAACTAGCAATAGAAGGGTGATTAGAAACAAATGCATAATGATTAAGGATAGACTACAAAAAAAATTTGGAGTAATAGTATTATTTGAGGTTCTGGTGATGCTTGTAGGATTGAAATCTTCTTTTGATAATGACAGATAAAAACATGTAGGAGATATAGAGACACAAATATCTACTCATACTTGAATAAATAGATTGTTATGCTCCACTGCAAAACATTGTGTGGTGTGGAATTCTATTTCCCTGTGATTGCAATTGATGCAATTGATCGGAGAAGAAGAAAAAAGAAGATGACATGAGAAAGAAGTACTAATGAAAGAAAAGGAGGAGAAGAAACAAACAGAGAACAAGAGTGGAGAACAGAAAGGGAGTGCAAAAGTCAAGAGACAGATCAAGTAAATTCAATGTTAGAAAAAGAGAAAGAAAATGACAGAGAGGTAGCAAATAAGTTTTAATGAGAGAGTATCAAAGGGAAAAGAAGCTTTGTAAGAAACAACAATAACTCTTGTATGAATAATCTAAACCCAGGATTCCCATTTTATAGAAAAAAGAACCTTGGCAAGAATTACATAGAAGATCCAATTTTAAAAAAGCTCTAAATAATTTATTAAAAAAAATCAAAAACAACTGAACCTGATTAAAATGACTCCTAAATATGTCCAACTAAAATACCAAAAACATCGATCATCACGTTGTCAATCATGCACACGTCTGAGCATTGATTATCAATGGAAAACTTATGTAGCAAATGGTATATTTTAAAGAGAATAATAAAAAAAATTGGTCATTTATGCCAAAAAAACAGAGATCTGAGACATAATTGCAGTAATGGAGAAAATGGGCCACAAGATGAGGGACTGGTGATAACATAAACAAAGAATAAGAAAAAAAATCAAGAGTTATTTGGTTGACATCATTTATAGTGTATGTAAATCAAATTCATGCATTTAGAAAATTTTGTTGTTAGTTCTGTTGCATTTAATTATGCATATTTTGAGAGTATACTTGAAATAAGGATAAAGATTAGGCACTTATGCAAAAAAATAAGAGATGTGGGCCATGATTGTAATAATGGAGAACATGTGTCACAAAATGAGGGGTTGGTGTTATAAATCAACCTAAAAAAAATTGCTGAAGTTGACATTAAAAATCTTTTAAATAGTAATGCAACCAATGTGTTGTGCTTATAAAATATTATCTAGGAACAATCAAGAATCAATAAGAGAATAGGAAATAAAGTAAAAGAACGATTACAAAAGATATTTCTAAATAATAGCAATCAATTTCCCACCAGATACAATTCTTTCAAAGGATAATTTTCACTTCAAAGTAGAAGTATTAAAAATCTACTTAACATAATAAACCAATGTCCCTTGCATGTTACTTCCATATATCCTCTAGCCTTTAATAGTGTAATACACTTAAATGTATCAATGAATCATACAAAGTTGTAGATGGCACAACAGGTAGCAGAACGCATCCTAAGATATGAAGCTTAATCCAACTCTCAAATCTCTCGTTAGAATAAATAACTGACATAACGTAAATGGTCGGAAAAAAAAACAATATAAAAAGTCAAATGTATTCAAAATAAAACTGAACTATTTTCTAGACATCTATTTTTCAAAGACCTGACGACCTGATCAAAATTATTTTCTAGTATAATCAAAGAAACAAGGGTTAAACTTAATGTGTGTAGCATACTTACAGAAAACCGAGGTTGAGGCTTTGTTCTATGGGCTTGCTGATATTTTAGAATTGTCCAGTCAAAAACATAGTCAAACTCAAATCCTGTCATGAACAGAAAAGAGAACATTGAAGCATTGCTTTGGGTAAAAGTAATAACATCGTATACCTGAAATGGTATACTAAGCAACAAATATAAATAACAAAAGAAAATTTATAGTAAAAGGAATTTAATTATAAGGAGTATAGAAACTATGCAGCATATTCATTGTATATGGAAAAGTTAAAAGCACATGGGAACTAATAAAAATATGACAACTTCATAAAATTGAATCTCAAAAAATCACAAGCCAGCCTTCTTCCCTTCATCCAGTCCTTTCCCAATTATCATGTAATTACAAGGTGCAATTATTATCACTCTTGATAGTTGATAAAAATTCTTTCACCAAAACCACAGTGGTTTAGTAGGCTTCACTCCAGCCATCTCTAGAGGATTGCACTGTTGGGATTATGACACTTTCACCATGCAATTGCAATAATAATTGGAGAGGATCCCAACCCTTTCTAGGTTGGTATGCTTTTTCAAGTACTCTCCTATGAAACCATTTCTAGAATTTATTTGTATATACTCTTACTAGTCCATGACAACAAGAAAATCTTAAATATCCATATTGAAATGCATTGTCAAAGTAACCTTTTTCATTTAAGAGCAATTCTTTGTTAAAAAAATGGAACAAGAGTTATTATTCATTTTTGTAAACATTTATGTAAATTTGCCCTCTCCAAAAGTACCACTTCAATAGAGTAGATAATAACCCAATGAGAGAAGGCACCAACACACAACGATGGCATAGAGTAATTAGTGGTAGCTAACATTGCTCAACGGGACATTAAGACATCATCATGTCAAGTTCTTAGGGGTCTCCCAACCTTGTATCCCTCTCCCTCTCCCTCTCCCTCTCGCTCACACACCTTTCCTTTCTTTTCTGCTTGAAACTGAGTTAGCAAGATATGCTCAGGAGTCAGAAGTCAGAATTCAGAAGTTAGAAACATATATATATATTAAATTTTAAAAAAAAAAGATATGCTCAGAAGTTTAAGCCAAAGAGAATAACTCAAGATTACATTTAATAGGAAAGGCAATGCTTAACAATCTAGAAAGTGTAGTTAACCAACAGTACCATCTCGGCTGAACAAATCCCGAAAAAGGCGCTTCAAAAATCCATAATCTGGCCGTTGATCAAATGTCAAAGAGTGACAATAGTGGAAGTAAGATGCAAATTCCACGGGATGTGATTTGCACAACACCTGCTAATTCCAAGAGTCGGTAGATTAAAACAATCACAATCGAATTGTAATTTAAGTTGCATTTAGTGCTGGATATATACTTCAATGGGAGTTGAAAGCTTCTTTTCACATATCTTATCATACTTCTGCTTCTTTGTTGCAGCTTTTAGGCCCTGCCAAGGAAGGCTTCATGCAATATTGGTAAAATCAGTCAAATAGGTTACCATGATAACTCAGCCTAAGAATAAGAATAGCATGCATCATTTAGTTCATGAAACTTAAGGCATAAAATAGCAGACAAATATTTATACTAAAGTTGGAGATTAAATTTCATATTGACATAAGAAATGAAATGCAGGTGAAACTCTTTCATCGAAAGTGAAAACTATTATCTAATAGTTAGTTAAAACAATTGATCTTGCATATATAAATATCATTGCAAATTTATTAGTTGTAACTAATATGGATTGCCAGTCATTTATTCAACTCAAACCCCAAAGTCAAACCGGTTATCAGTAAGTGTGTTATGTTCAAGCTCATATGTGTTACGTTACAGAAGCACTCAACAAATTTTCAAGAAATCCCTCGATCGTATCATAATGCAAGACAGCAAACACAATTTACTATATTGGAGAAGGCACTGGAATTGAAACAAAACAAATAAATAAGCTAACATGATACTTGTTTCTTCAAATGATGCAATTTAATTGCCATCCAAATAAATCTTAGAGAATGCAAAATTAAAATGATGTACCTTCCCCTTAAGAAATATAAAAGAACATAGCCCAGTGATTCCAAATCATCCCTACGGCTTTGTTCTGCAAAAATGCAAGGAAATGCCAGATTAAACTCTATTTTAAGTTGAACCACAATCTTACATGTAATAGCACTTACCAATGCCCAAATGAGTGTTGCAACTTGCATATCGAGCTGTCCCAGTCAAATTTTTATTTTCTCTGTATCAAAAGTTGATATGCATTTCAGTCAGAACATCATGAGTAAAAAAGCAAACGTAAAACTGAAGAATTCAAACAAAAACAAAACTAAATAACTCAACAATTACTTATAAAGATATTCACCCATCAAATGGCAATGAAGAATAGCATGCCTGAACAACATATCACCAAAAAAATATTATATGAACAAAAAATGAAAAAAAAAAAAAAAAAAAAAAAAGCTTGCTTGGTTAAAAATGATAATAAAGTAAAAGGTGTTTTGACTTTTGAAGCTGCAAAAACGGCAAACTTAAAATTTAATTGCAAGCACCATCTTCAGAATAGAAAAAAGAAACTTCAACACCTTAAGCTTATAGACATGACAGTAACAGGAACATGAACTTATGGGCATGAATCAAGAACATCAATATACAAGAACCGCCAATTGATAACACAGGATATTGCACACAAATATTTGAGATCATCTAAGAGAGAGAAATATAATGTGAGATGATTTTATAATACTGATAATTCAAAAGCATATAGAACATTTTTTTATTTTTTAAATAGAAAGAAAAACTAATTTAAAATATAAGTTACACAATTGTGAACAGATATTACCTGTACATGTGAGAGAAATGATAAGCATCATAGTTTAAACACAGAAATAATTCAATTTTGTATCTTTCTACTTTTTCCTAAGGATGAAAAATACATTTGCTCAAAGGATACCGAAGCACAGCCACATTTGCTCAAAGGATCTACGCGGCTCTCCAATACTCCTTCATCTCCATGGTGGGGGGTGGCCGACGGTCACCTCCTCCTACGAGGGACAAGGCGACTAGGAGGGATGGCCGAGAAGGTGGCATGAAGGAGAGGGGCCATGGCAAGGTGATGTTAGGGATGGATTTGGATTCTTCGCAAAGGAAGGTCGATTTGGTGATGAAGTTGATCTTGGAAGGCATGGGAAGGGGACGACCTCTCCAAAGACCCTACAAGGCTTCTCCGGCAAGAGGAGGTGGTCGGTTTGACAAGAGGTGGTGCTGATTTGGCCGGAAAAATGGATTTCGAAAATTCCAAGGCCTCTACATCGTTCACTCTGGTACTCAGCATCTGGCACGGCGTCCCCGCTGGCGCTGCAGGGCGGCTGAACGGCCCGCCCATCGCGCGGGCGCTGATTGGGAGCGGGGCCATTTGGAGCCATATTGAAAGCGGGCGCAATCGCACCTGACGCGGCGAAATCAGCAATTGCGCGCGGGCGGCGCAGATTATGGAGGCGCGCGGCACGGGCAGCGGACGGGCGCGGGCGCTGATTGCGGAGGCGCTGCGCTGATTGCGGAAGCGGGCGAGCCGCCTGGCACTATTCACTCGCGGGCAGATCTGAGGCACTGTTCACTCTGCGGCAGACCTGAGGAAGCCAGAGGACAAGCCAATTAGCCAGCCAGAGCACTATTCACTCCGCTGCTGGCCAGATTTCTGCACCATTGGCTAGACAAGGTGAACTGGCCGATCAAGTGGCCAATGGGGACACTGACATGGAGGATGATGAAGAACATGCTGGCCTCTCCGAGGCTAATAACACACTAGGGGAGGATGCCCCTATGGCTGACCAAAATGCTACAGGTTCATGCACACAAGGTGTTTGTGAAAATGCCTCAACAGAACCTAGAACTTTTCTTGGGAATTCAGCATGCCTTGCCTAGGGGCCACTCCACTACCTCAAACCCACTGCTTGAGCACCAAGGACAGCAGAGGGAGGATTTGGCCGCCATCAAAAGCAATCTTCTACAAAACCAAGCAATGGCAAAGGTATGCCCTCCCAATCTAATCCTTGAGGAGAAAGGAATTTGTAAAGTTTGACAAGATTGATAGATCCTCTTCACTTATGGAGGATGGAGTCACTATTATGATAGATGACAATGCTATCGATGCAAACCAAGCTAAGCTTGAGAAAGCTGGTGGAAAATACTAGGAAGAAGGCCATCTTTCTACTTCCAATGTCGACCTTCAAAGGAAATGGGGACAATGGGGAACCTTCAAGGTAATATGGTGGTCACCGCTGTGTTTGTTTGACACCGCTGAGGCTAGGATGCCGCTTTTAATGAACCACCATGGTTTGTGGTCGAAATGTGATTGGTCGGACAAATGGACCCCATCCTTCAACCCAAAGTCTCTTCATGGGCTCTCCTCCCCTATCTGGTTCACCCTCACCGCCACTCCTATATCGGGACAAAGAAAGAATCTTGCTGAGATTGCATCTTTCTTTGGAGAACCTCTATGGATGGACCACCAAACCAACTCATGGGGACAGAGCCTATATGCCAGAGTTTGCATCAGGTTAGATCTCTCTGCTAAACTTCCAACAGGTGTTTGGATCCATGGAAGACATGGCCGCTTCTTCCAACCAGTGGAATATGAGGGGATTTCATGCTTCTCTTGTGGCAAGGTTGCTGCCACGACTCCCCTGCCCCTGCACTGCCCACCTCTCGCACACCCTTGGGTAAGAATACTCAACCCCCCTATGCCATCTAACCCTTCTAGTGCCCACAAGGCCTTCGCAACAGAGATTTGAGAAAGGGGAGAGAGCAAGAGCTCCTTCACCACCGATGCCACTAGAACAAAGGAAAGGAACCCGAGGTTCAAGATCCCACCATCCCACAGAGAGCAGCCTTCCTACTCAAAACCATCCCAGTATGGTCCATGGGTTTTGGTGACCGTGAAGAAGAAGACTAGCCCCCATTGCCCGTGAAAAGCAAAGAAGGAGTGAAGCTCAGCCTGCCTCCCATACCTAGGTTCTACCACCAAGGGTCACCCCTCCCAAGTGCTCCTCCTCTACTGAGATCCTTCCAGAGGTGGATATCTCAATCCCTCCCATCTTCCAAGCACCGCAAACTTAGAGAAGGCAACCAAATCACCCAAGGATAGAGGTGGGAAGAGTAATAACAAAGAAAGGGAAGGCCCCAAAGGTCCACACTAATGGGAGAGGCGTGAGGAAGAAAAAACCGCTAGTTCTAAGAAGAGAAAGAAAGCCTCACCCTCACTTCTAATCATGACGATTCCCCATGGAAGATTAATGTCTTCCATTCTGCTCGAATTGTGGGGCCCCAAAAAAAAGACTACGCAACTACCACGCCACCTATTCGTCTCAAAGATTATAGCTTACTGAAACCGTAATCGAGTGCATCTCAAGACATGAAGTGGACAAATGGCGTGGACCAACTGCGCTTTTGCAAACCCTCTAATGGGTTCTCTGAGGTATTATCATCCTTTGGAGAAAGGATATTGTGGATTTCTCCCTTGGTTATTTCTCGACGCTCTTGTTTTGGGCTCTTGCTCTATGCCCAACGGATGAGGTGGACCATCGGGGTCTATGCCAACAATAGTTATCTTTGCAGGGACCTCCGCAAACCATCAAGGAAAATGTGGATCTTCAAGCCCCGTGGCTATGGGTGACTTTAATCAGATTCGGCCCGTGACAAGAAGGGTGGAAGCCCTTTCATTACACACTTGCAAAGACAGTGAGATGGAGGACTATGCTGTGACTTGAGTTGGAGTTTGTTGGCCCAAAGTTCACCGACCAACAACAAAGATGGGAACTAGATCCGGGTCCCGCTTGATCGGATCTTGATCAACTCTATGGCCTCAATACTGGGGATACCAAGGTTCGCCACCTACCTATTGCTTCCTCACCATGCTCCTCTCCTACTTCCTCTCGTCCTACAAAACCCCAACTAAGGTTTGAAGATACTGCTCTCTTATCCCATGAGTGAGGTCGGTTGGAAGAACCGCGTAAGGAAGACTTCAAAGGCCGCAATTCTCCATAGAAAGAGTTGTCGCATCTACCATCTTCCCATCGGAGTAAGAGTATGTTGAAGAACCTCCACTCTCTCCGATTGACTTGGAGAAGGACATTACCTCTCCGCACTCTTGAATGCTCGATGATGGACTCCCCGCCTGAAGGGGAGCCCTCCAAGGTTATCGAGCTTAACTCTACATTGGCCGTGCTCACTTGGTGGAGACAAAGGGCTAAAGCCGATGGCTCAAGGATGGAGATGGGAACACTCATTTTTCCACTGGCCTCGCCTGCACCCGACCAACAGATTCAATGCTTGCAATCGGAGGGAGGTATTGAGAACCCTTCGATATTTCTCGATATTTTCACTTCCTTCTTTAGGCAAAATGGGTCGAGAGGGATGTCTCCTCGACGGGTGGCCTATTCTCGCCTATTGAGAGGGTGTTCCTTCACGCCAAATCCCTCCTTGAAGCCCCGGACCCATCACATTTGGGAGGCAATACATTCCATGGGGAGTAACCGACTTGATGGGATCACCCTCTTTTACAAGCATTTCGCCTGTGAAGAAGGATGTCGCTGCGCCATTCAGAGTTCTTGAACTTGATCATATGGAGGACTCATGGAAGGAGACACTTATTGTTCTTATCCCCAAAGTTGTTGGGGCTAGCACTCCTTCCAAATTCGCCCATTAGCTCGCGCACGCATCTATAAGGTGGTGGCCAAGATCCCAACAGTTGAAGCATTTACTACCCTCTTCTTGTTTCTTAACAAGGTGCTTTTGTCCCCGAGAGGAACATCTCCCATCATGCTCTCCTGCCCAAGAGATCATCAACAAATTCCAAAGATTCTTCCTCCCGTTGGTTTTTTGGCGATATTAAAGTTGATATGGAGCAAGCGATGAGATGAGTCGCTTACTTTGAGCAAGATGCTCACCTTGATGGTTGACATTCAAAAGTGGATTCGCAGGTGTCACTCACCCTAGATTCTCCATCTCCGAATGGCGTAAGGTCTCCCCGATCGATGCGTAATGTGGATCTCGCATGGTCGCCCACTCTCACCTTACCTATTTATTCTATGCTCGAAGCTACTTTCTTTAGCCTTTAAGAGGGGCCACACTGGTGTGACTTTGAAAACTGGAGGTACCTCTATCTCTAATCTCCCATATGTATGATATCTCGATTACCTCTCTGCTTCTATTCTCCATGCCAAGCAAATTAAAGCCATACTTGATGATTATCAGGATCGACGCCAACGGATCACCCATAAGTCCGCCATTCTCTTTAGCAAGCCGCCAAGAGATTTGGAGGACTAATTTGATTGCGCTTATTGGGTTCAACAAGGTCCAAGAGATGGAGTATCTTGGCATTAAAAGTATGAGGAAGCTCTACAAGCATGATTTCAGTTCCACGATCGGTCAAAGGGAAGATTATGGCACAGGGAACTCGACACCTCTCTATGCGGGCGGGCTACCATCTCCTCGCTCTTATACCAGTTCGGTTTATCTAACACATACAACTATTCCCTTGAATGTCTTTGCGGGGAGATCGGCGGCTATGTAGATCCTTCTTGTGGGACAAGAGTCCAACTCGAGAGGGGCATACACTATGTCAGGGTATTTGCTTGCCTATTAAGCATGGGGGACTTGGTTTCACTCCACCCCACTCAGGCCCTCTCGGGGCTAGGTTGGCTTGGGATTTTTGCAAGCCCACTTCTTTACTTCCATTGCATTGGAGGCTATGGGGAAGATATTTGGAGTGGGAGCTTGAGAGGGGACTCAAAACTTGGGCTCTCATTCTCGGTGGGGCTCAAAGTCTTGAACCCCTCATTCATTTGGAAGATTCTTGATGGCGAAAGTTGGACAACATATGGTTAGCTGATTGTTCCTTAGCCCGAAGACTTTCTTAGATCTAGCCTTGAGGATCATGGCAAGCCTCATCCATAGGGGGGACATGGGATATTACACAACTTGAGCGGGTTTGGCAAGGATCTTGTGGAGCACATTACCAAGGTGGAGCTTCATTCAGACTTAGATGAAGACAGACCAGAGCTTATCCACCTCCCTCCGGGAAAAAGCGTTGGACTCGGCCTTTGATGCCCTCTTCCCCGCCCCGCTAGCCACTCACAGGCTACGAGGTTCCATTGCACCAGAGAAGTTCTTTTGGTGGCGCATCTTGAAGAATGCCTTACCCAACCACTGCACTCTCGAGGTCTTGTTGAGAGACTCATTGCCCATGCATGGAGGCGAAGACTGGATCATATCCTCACCACCGCTCTCTTACTTCTTCCATCATACGTCTTGTCCTCCGGGAGTTAACCTCCCCTTATTTTCTAATGCTCATGATCTATTTGGGCTTTTGAGCGGACCGCCAAGTCGGACATGGCTTGGGGAAGAGTTTATTGATAGATGATATATCAAGTTTGGAGGACACGAATGCAAAGACACATGGGCACCAACATGGGACACCAAAGGTCATTCTTAGTATTTTGGAGCGTTCACTAATGCATCTACCTTTTTTGGGGCAATGGGAACTCCACCCGCAGGTCTCCCCTCTTCCGGACTCCCCTCCCGGGATGGCTAAAGGTGAATGTAGATGGTACTCTCCTCCTCCTGATTGGCGGCATTGGAGTTGTTTTTTTAGGGGATGTCTTTGGTGACTTCATCAAGGCTGCTGGTATCCAATCTCTCCATTGGGACAGTGCTTTCATAGAGATGCAGCCATGCTTGCCATTGGCTTATAGACCTTGGATGTATGAGTACAAGGGCATCATATTGGAGGGGACAACATTAGTGTTGTCAATTTCTTAGAAAGACCATGCAGACTTTTCGGTCTTCTCTTCCTCGCTCAGGACTTGGGTTTTCTCCTAGCCTTCCACCAAGTCTGTTCTCACACATTTCACGGGACTTCAGGGTGGGACCTGCTCAGCCCGCGAAGCGGACTTTACTTGGCTTTCTTTAGATGTTACCACTTTACCTTGTTTTGTTTCATTATTTGAGGATGATAAGAAGCATGTTGCTTATCTAGCTCTTTGTTTTAGGCTCCCTAGCCTTTGCTAGTTTTTGTACTACTTTTTATTATTAAATGCAATATGCAATTTTCGGAAAAATACGCATTCTACAGAAAATAACAACAACCATAACATCTAGTAATTGTCAACTACAATCTGCAATAAAAAAATCAGGGAGCAGATCTTCAAGGAACCAGCTGTAATTTTAAAACTTCAGTCAGATGTGGATAGAAATAGAACATCAAGATAATATATTAAACATGGTGCAAAATAATATGAGACAAGTGATCAAATGCTAATATAAAATAACCAAAATCATTCAAAAAACACAATCAAACCTGTATGGTATATGGCGGTTAGTGGTAGCATCTCTGTATCTTTTTGCAAGCCCAAAATCGATTATATACACCTGCAACATAAGATCAGCAGATTAGATACTCATCAAGAATCCATAAATTGGTGACTGAGATTAAATGACAGTAGCAACCTGGTTTGCTTTCCGACCAAGCCCCATAAGAAAGTTATCAGGCTTGATATCCCTATGTAAAAAGCCCTTCGAATGCACATACTCTATTCTAGTTATCTGAAGCATACATAAAAAAGTAGGGTGTCATTACTTGGTAAAATTGATCAAAGAATCACTAGTAAAAAAATTAATTAAAAAAATGAATACAAGTTATCAATAAAGAAAACTAAGGCCAATTTGTCCTTTATTGAGAAGGACATTTTTCAACAGAGAAGTCGCACAAATAGATATTAGGGATTGTTTAGTTGGATAGAGAGACCTCAATATGAGGTAAAACCTTGTAAAATAAACGCTGCAGCAGATTTATGAAAAAAAAGTATCAAAGGAATGTCAACAAACCAAACAATCTCTTATTCTCTCAACAAACAAAATTGACATTGTTGAGGAAACAAAGGAACAACTTAAAAAGATTAAATTGTAAACAACTTAGTTTGTTAAATATGTGTTGCATGGCATTCTTAGGATGGCTATAATATTTTATGTTAATTGATAACAATAAAAAAAAATCTCACATGACATCAACAAAAAGATTAAATTCAAGAATCTCAGCAAGAAAGTCCAATACTTGAATAACTTAATACAAAATCAACACAATAAATAGTGGGAAAATGCCAATCTACGACTTGTCTACATGTGAAACTGTTTTGGGATAATTACATATATAGCACTAAAAACTTAAATATTTATAGAACTAACTCATGTTATTTTTTTGAACTAATGAACACATGCATTTTCTTGTGCCACGATCAAATCATTGAGAACTTGATAAAAGCAAAAAATACAAGCTAGGATTTTATTGTGAATTTTGACATTTATGTGAGAATTTAAAAAACAGATGCAAGTGTGCTGATTTTGTAAATACTAATATTTTGAGTGCTAATTATGTAATTGCCCCTTTTCTTTTTATGTTTGATTAAAATGTAATGTATTATATCTGCTCAATAGCAATCAACTCATAAAGGTTATATGCTGGTTTTTAAGAAGTAGAAAAAAAAAAGATTATTTAATAACCATGCCACCATTGTAATGAAATATGCCAAGTTTATTGCAACTAATCTGTCGTGCCTGCTTGAACTAGGTGAAAATTGACCTACTGTAAATACACATTTGGGATTCCTAAAAGAAAGAACAGGAACATCAGCAAAACAATGGAGGACCCACAATATCAGGCTCTCCCAGCTGAAATGAACCAAAATGCCTGCCCCTATGCTTAAAAACTATTGTTACAGAAGTAAAAGATCATACAAATCAGCTCACTGGAAGCACTAACAAGTTCCATGATAAAAACTGACATAATAAAAACATCATTTTCTTTACCATCTGATCAGCCAACATTAAGACTGTTTTCAAAGAAAATTTCCGTCCACAATAGACAAACAAATCCTCAAGGCTAGGACCAAGCAAGTCAAGTACAAGTGCATTGTCTTCCCCATCCAAACCACACCATTTTGTGTTTGGAATACCACCTGCATATATAAAATTAAAAGTGATTTGAATAATTATCCATCTAGTACAAGCACTGTTTAAGAAATTGCATTTAAGAAAAATAGCACATACTTCCTCCCTGCAGAATGTTGTAGAGTTTGGCCTCATAAAGTAGCTGTGGGTGCTTCGTCTTGCTATTCTCCTGCCACAATAAACATAAGCTTCTCTTGATCATCAACAAATTACTGATAATAATAAAAAAAAAAATTTGATAAATCTGAACTCCCATGCAAAGAAAAAAATAAAAGGTTTTTCTCTTGGAACTCATTTGGTAGCAAAACAAGTTACAGAAAATGATAATTTCATTTTCACTCGTTTTGTAAGTGTAAATGAAATCATCTCATTTGAGGCAGTTTAGAAAAGCCTCAGAATATGAAATAAATGTTACTATCCAGCTCATCCAACCAATGATGAATATAACAAATTTCACCTTTTTTTCAAATCATGCTTTCTGATTTCAAGCTACCAAATGAACCCTAAGACAAGCCGTGGGATCTATGAATTATATCAACAACAAACCAAACACTTTCAAAAAATAAATAAATAAATAAACGCAAGTAATTAGGATAAAAGGAAACCAGCCTTCATAGATAAACACGCACAAAGCTGTTCCGATATTTAATTAACCGCTACACCAGTTCTAGGAGGAAAAAATAGTCAAAAACGAGTAAACGAATACGAACAGATCAAACCAATTCATACAGATAAATCAGATCAGAAATAGAACACTAAAATAAAATAAAATATCTAACGGTAAGAGAAGAAAGCAACGGATGTATACTCACGATCTTGACGGCGACGATCTCGAAAGAGTCAACATGCGTGGCTGTCAAAGATGAAACCAAATAAACAAATCAGAAGGCCGGCAACGACGATCAGCCCACAAAGAAGAAGAGCAAATGGTCGAATAAAATTTCACCTAGGTAGATCTCGCCGAAAGATCCGCTCCCAATCTTCCGACCTAGCTTGTACTTCCCACCGATGATCCGATCCATGCCTCAGATGAGCATCAAGAGAGAGAGAGAGAGAGAGAGAGAGAGACGAGCCAAGTTTGCCTTTGAAGGGATTGAGGCGATGGTGTAGATGTAATAGACGGGATTGCGGATGAGATTGGTCACAAGGAGGAGGCGAGGAAGGAGGAAGAAGACGACTTGTGGAGCTTTTCGGGACACCGAGACTACAGGGGAGGCGGGGCACAATGACCAGCCTTATCTATATCGGACCGGACCTCGTGTCTGTTCCAGGTTTTCAATTTAGACTTTTAGTTAGGCAAATATATAGTTTCAATTTCGTGGATTTTGATAGTTTTTATTTATTGTTTCAACATTAAATTTCGTTCGTATTAATATATATATATATATATATATATATATATATATATATATATATATATATATATATATATATATATATATATATATTTATTTATTATTTATTTATTTATTTATTTATTTATTTATTGCTTTGAAAATCAGTTGTAGTTGAGTAAAAGTTTACGCCTTAGCTTTATTGTGGAGTCCAGCACACGCACAGCTATTAAAAGAATTAATGATAAAACTCCTGAAATTTTACGTGGAAAAATCTCGAAAAGAGGGAAAAAAACTACGAGGCTGGCACAGTAAAATCTTTACTTATATATCTGTTTAGTAAAAATTTTCCGATAGCGGGATTACTGATTGTATATTAGAAGAGCTAACAATTGGAATCTCGAGAATCGCAATAACGTCAGTATGTGGTTGGGTTATACGATTCTTGAGTGATAGTAGATGATAATTGAAACGGTGAAGTCGGCGGTGTGGCGATGGCGGTCGTCGGTGGTGGTGGCCGGCGGAGATGGCCAAATGATGGTGCGGTGGCGGTGATCCACGGCGATGGCATGCGGCGGCGGCGACGTAGTTGGCGGCAAATGAGAAGCGGTCGGCGGCAGTCAGTGGTATACGATTATGCTGGAAGATTTTGCTTTTCTATTTCCTCATTACTTCCTCACGCCGTGAAGAATGAGGTATTTATAGATTAGAGATGGCGTTTACAGTATGCAAAATCCAAACCACTCCATGGATGGCTCGCATGATAATTCCCGATCATCGATGTATTTCGTGTATTTGAATGCTCAAATGAAGTCAAAATTAAGAGGTCTTGGGCTTGTTGTTAGACGTCACGCCGATTTATTATAAATTTATATTTAAAGTCGATTGATAAAAGATCAGGTTAGTTTAACTTAGGATGTTTTGTTTCGACATCAGATTCATCTTATTGGAATTTTCATCATATCAATATTATTTATTTCTATACCTAAATTTAATTTTTTTACATAAATAAGTAAGAGAAAAAAATAATTGGATGAGAGTTTGTCCTCATGCTCCAAATAAAAGATACACTATTTAATATTATTATTTAACATATCATTTACTTAAAATATGTCAAAAAAACATTATTTAGAGCTTCACTTAAGAGAGATTTAATTATAATTTACAGAGAGATCTAATTTTAATTCAATATTGGCTCATTAAATATTACATAAAAATAAAAAGATTTATAGCTTAATAATTAAAATAAAAATTATTTCTCAAAAATTATAAATTTGAAGCATATAGCAATTTATTGCTCATCATTACTTAAAGAATTAAAAAAATGGCAATAATGAAATTTTAAGGAGTTTTATTTATGTCAAAATTTGACTTTTGACTATTTTTTTTAAATTTCGTTTTCATCATTCTAGAAAGTCTTTATTTATCTAATTTGAGCTATTAAAATAATATAATTTGCACATTTTTTGAGGATTAAATAAAGTTTAGTTATTATCAGCATGAAATTGAGTTACATTTTGTATTATTTTTTTAATATAAAGTACTAAAAAAATTTGCATACAAATCATATAATTCTTATATATTTAAATATTTAACATTTAAAATTTTATATTTATATGTATAACACTTTTTACGTATGAAAAACATATTTAATTTTTTTAAAATATTTAAATATTAGATATATAAATACATAAAAATTGAGTAATATGTTTATAAGTCTCCCATCATAGCTATTCTATTTACAGAATAATTTCTGAAGCAATTTAAAACACCTTAAATCCTTGTTGCGTGCTGGAAAACCAGTTGCGGTAGAGTAAAATTTATCATTGCGTTGATTAGTCAGACATACGTAATTAAAGAAGCGACGTAGACAGAATTTTAACGTGGAAAACCTCGAAAAGGGGAAAAAAACAGCTGCTTGAAAAGATTCCACTATGTATCCTTTTGAGTACAAAATCTTCCGATATGATTAATTCTATTTGAGAAAGGGACAATAGCGATCGGTTTATAATAGTTCTTGATGTTGGAGATCTTTGGGTAACTACGGTGAAATCTGAGGTATAATTACGATGGTACGGTGGTGATCTTGTCTTGATCTTCAAGCTTTAGAGCTTTCTTCCTCCTCACTTCACTTTCTTCTTCTTCCTCGATCTGACTCTTCCTCTTCTTCCTTGCCTTCTTCTTCTTTCTTTTTCCTTTGACTCTTCTTCTTCTTCTTCCTTTCTTTTTCACTTGCTTGGACTCTTCTTCTTCTTCACTTTCGGGTTCTTGTTCTTCTTCTTCACTTCTTCCTTCTTCTTTTAGCTTTCTTCTTCTTTATTTGACTTCTTCTTTCTTTGTTCTTGTTCTTCACTGCTTTGTTCTTTCACTTCTTCTTCACTTAGCTTGAGGCCCATGTGAGGTGAGGTATTATAGATGGGAGGAGGGTATTTCTAAACTCATGTAAGGCTTCTCCCGACGGACGGCTCGAATGACTCCTTTGATCATTTGATGTATTTTGAGCATTTGGATGCCCAAATGAAGTCGAATTATGAGATCTTAGGCTCATTAGATCCCGGCCACGCTCGATTTGACTAAACACTCCACATTTGAGAGCTTTTGGGATTTAATTGATGTCCAAGATTCTAATGATATTTTAAGTCTTGATCTCGATTTGTTTCGACTCAAAATCATATCGCTTTCAACATCAAGATTTGTGCTTTGACTGGTGGTATTTTGAGAGCCATATCAATCCTAAACTATCTTTCAATCTATTTTGGCTGATGAAGAAGCCATAGGTCATTCAGCAGGGAGCCTCCGCTTCACGAGAAAATATTATATGAGGAGTCTTGATATATTACGACTTCAATGAAAATGAGACACGTGACATTAAATAATTTTTTATATTAAATTTAATATAAATTAAAGAAGTTGAGCAGAGGTGGCAGAATATAATTAAAGTCCTGATGAAAAACTACATCAGGACTCCGCATATAATATTTTCTCCCACTCCACAAACAATCAGATATATTAATCAGATATTATATCTAACTTATATCTCCTCAAGCCATTATTGATTTATCTAATTCATAATTTTAATGTACTTATTTCATAAATTAATGTTGATAATAATGTTTCATCAGATCAAGGATGAAAACTTAACCAATTTTTATAGCTCAAAAGTAGTTAAATTTGAACTCAAATACTTCAAAATTTAATTTTAGGATTACAAGAATTCTGATTTTAACAAGATTGTAAGTGAACCGATAGATGTATGGAGCCAAATTATTTGAGTGGTCAAATGACCTCTGATTTTAGTATGAGTATTATCAAGATCGAAGACTTCGTGAGATGACTATAAGGATGTTAAGAGTGCATGAATTCGAGATAAAAATGAGCGCAATAAGCCACCAGACGAAATTGGATGCAAATTTGGCTACAACTATTCATCTTCTCTATTTCATATTTTTGAGAGCTTGCACTCAAGATTTTAAGTCGTTGCCACTGACTTTCACTGATGCAATCATTGACTCACTAACTAACCTCTGAGTCGACTACTCTCCTCTTCATATTTATAACAACTAGGAGAGCTTGGATCTATCTTTTGATCACTAATTCACATTGGATTGCATGTCATTTATTGAGGCGAAGTTAAAAGATTTATGTTTTGTGAAGTTTTTTGTGATCATTAAAGGCAACAAAATGTCTTAATTGTTTGAGAGATTATTAACCTCTGAGTCGACTACTCTCCTCTTCATATTTATAACAACTAGGAGAGCTTGGATCTATCTTTTGATCACTAATTCACATTGGATTGCATGTCATTTATTGAGGCGAAGTTAAAAGATTTATGTTTTGTGAAGTTTTTGTGATCATTAAAGGCAACAAAAATGTCTTAATTGTTTGAGAGATTATTACATGCGAAGTACGTATGTAGCTCTATGTCCAGACTTTTATGATATAAGATTATATGATGTTTAGTCAATACAAAGTTGTTATGTATTTACTGTGAAGTGTTGTGTATTGATATAATATTAACTGCATGATAATATATAATATATATACATATATCAATACACACCTCTTCACAATAAATGCATAGCATGTCAATACACCACGCTTATCTATCACAAGCCAATTTATATTATGTTATTTGACATAAAAGTTATATCTGAATTTCGCACGTAATAATTTTTTAAATGTTTAGTCCTAATAGAGAAACCAAGCTTTAGATCAAAGGGAGATGGAGAATATATCTTAATTTGGAGGAATGAGCTAAATAATATTAATAAAAACTAACCTCCAAAATATATATTTAAATATATTAATTGGGAGAAAAACTTCATAACTAGGCTTTATTTGGTCGGATTTTTTTTACTTTTTTTTTCTGATAAGAAGAGTAATTAGTCGAATAATTGCTTGTTTAAGTGAAAAAATTAAACATTTTTATTTTTGTTTCAGTAAAAAATATTTCTGTAAAAATAGAATAGAAATTGTGGCACAGAAATAGCTTTTTAAAAATTCTAACAATAAAAAAAAACATAAATCATCTCAAGAAATGCCTTCGACTTTATACACTAAATTTGATTTTTGTGATTTTGAAAAGTCACTTTCCCTCAAACGTTTAAGTGTCCTAAGTGTTCATCCTTTTATAAGGGATTTAATTATCATTATCTTGGACTTAAAAACATATTTTATTTATTTTATGAACAAAAAAAAAAAAGAATAACTGAATCACATCATATTTCTTAATTTATTTAAAACATGTAAAACGTGATAATGTATATTTGTAAAAATTGTCAATACTAAGTTTTTTATACCATTAAGGCATCTTATGAAGATGTAATTGGCATAGTCAATTAATAAAATTATAGAACAAATTAACTATTAAGGGACCTATATGCTTGTGTACACTCATATTTATAGGTTAATTAAGTTAACATCCACTATGTTCAATAAATCGTTGATTATGATCTGGCTTGAACAACCTATATATCAAAGCACACTAATTCCAAAATTTATTTTTGTTAGTTGCTCAAAGAGCAGTCTAACTCAAGCTTAAAAAGTATTGAGCCATTGAACCGACTCGAGCAACTCATGAATCAGCCAATCAATTAGGGACATTCATCTCAACAACTCAACGACTGATTATAGGTTTTCAACAAAATTGTTCAACAATGATAGTTGCCCTCAATCCAAACATTGAGGTTCCCAATTAACAATCGTTTACGAACCCAATTTGACTAATTTTTGTTACACAAATAGATACACTAAGATCAATCTATGTGATCTATATATATAATCAAATTTTTTAGCCAATTCTATAATGCTAACTCTAATCCTTACCTATTAGTCAAATATGAGGAGAGATAATATTGAATAATTAGATGAAACTTTGTGAAATAAAAGTTTGTTGCAAAATCTTTCTAATATTTACCTTATAAATTTTTTTCTGTTAACCTTTATATGTGTGCCACAAAGTCAAGTCAAGCCCACAAGTCTAATTCAACGGATAAGTCGTAAATCAAATCGGCTCAAAATGCACCCGCCACGGATGAAACGACTGATCGATGAATGACTTCGCCGAGTGATAAATTGATCGAATATAAATATTGCAAAATCTAACGAGCAATCGATTAAGTGCTCGAGCTATTGATGTGTAGATGCGCATATCGGAGTTGGGAAGCTGCGACGATATCTGAGCGACCTCCGTTCGTGAAATTGATCATGCCGTTAGCTTCGAAATATCAAAATCTATCAAATAAGACAGATTTCACTTAATTCGGACAGTGACGAACGCCGAGCGAAGTGATAACGCGCATTTTGAGCTAAAGTGCCGATTCGATATAGCCAACCAAACGACTGATAAACGCGCCATTACATCCGGAACGTCGAAATTACCTATAATAGATATCCAATTTGACTAAATTTGTCTCGCTTAAAATTTTGTCAAAATTAGCACGTATTTTGAGATAAATCCACCTAATAATCTCTTAAGGCAAAATTTTTAAACTAAGTATCTTTTAAACCTTAATTAGTGAAATAGACTTACAATTTTTTTTTTTCAAAATAAACGGGCGACTGGCGCTGACTGTACGTGCACAATCAGCACGAGTCGTCAGTTAAACGGGCGACTGGCTACTGTAATATTTTTTTTTTTAAAAAAAGGGGAATTTACATACATATCACACAATTCTTATGTATTTACATATCTAACATCACAGTTAGCTTAAAATATATTTTTTGGCCTAAAATATTTTTTTTTTAAAAAAAGAGAAATTTACATACATATCACACAATTCTTATTTATTTATTTACATATCTAACATCACAAGTAAAATATTTTTTTTATTTAAAAAAAAAAGAAATTTACATACATATCACACAATTCTTATGTATTTACATATCTAATATCACAGTTAGCTTAAAAAATATTTTTTGGCCTAAAATATTTTTTTTTAAAAAGGAGAATTTACATACATATCACACAATTCTTATTTATTTATTTACATATCTAACATCACAGTCATATTAAAATATTTTTTTTTATTTAAAAAAAAGGGAATTTACATACATATCATACAATTCTTATGTATTTACATATCTAACATCACAGTTAGCTTAAAATATATTTTTTAGTCTAAAATAATTTTTTTTTAAAAGGGGAATTTACATACATATCACACAATTCTTATTTATTTATTTACATATCTAACATCACAGTCACGTAAAATATTTTTTTTATTTAAAAGGGTTTTATATACATATCAACAATTTATGTATTTACATATCTAACATATATATTATTTTTGGCCTAAAATATTTTTTTTTTTTAAAAGAGGAATTTATACATCATACACAATTCTTATTTATTTATTTATATATCTAACATCACAGTCACGTAAAATATTTTTTTTTTAAAAGGGAATTTATATATATCACAATTCTTATGTATTATTCTAACATCACAGTTAAATTTTAGCCTAAATTATTTTTTTTAAAATTTAGATATCACACAATTCTTATTTATTTATTTACATATGTAACATTCATAAAATATATTTTTTAAAAGGGAATTTACATATATCACTTTATGTATTTACATATCTAACATCTAAAAAAAATATTTTAGGCCAAAAAATATATTTTAAGCTAATTGTGATGTTAGATATGTAAATACATAAGAATTGTGTGATATGTATGTAAATTCCCTTTTTTTTTTAATAAAAAAAAATATTTTACTTGACTGTGATGTTAGATATGTAAATAAATAAATAAGAATTGTGTGATATGTATGTAAATTCCTCTTTTTTTAAAAAAAATAATTTAGGCCAAAAAATATATTTTAAGCTAACTATGATGTTAGATATGTAAATACATAAGAATTGTGTGATATGTATGTAAATTCCTTTTTTTTTAAATAAAAAAATATTTTATGTAACTGATGTTAGATATGTAAATAAATAAATAAGAATTGTGTGATATGTATGTACCCCTTTTAAAAAAAAAAATTTTAAGCCAAAAAATATATTTTAAGCTAACTGTGATGTTAGATATGTAAATACATAAGAATTGTGTGATATGTATGTAAATTCCCCTTTTTTTTAAAAAAAAAATATTACAGTCTTCGGTTGCCCGTTTAACGGGCGACTATCCCTATTTTGAAAAAAAAAAAATTTTAAGCTTATTTCACTAATTAAGATTTAAAATATACTTAATTTAAAAATTTTGCCATCTCTTAATCATAATAGGTCAAAGCCTTGAAACTCTAAGTTGTCCACTCCCATATTTTCACCGCCTCAAACATCCAATAAGCTTCAATCTTTTCTCTATCCCCATACTCTTCACGTGAATTAAAGGGAAATAATAATATTATATTGGATAATGTATTTTTTTTTTATGATAATGCTTAGTCCTATAAAAAAATGTATAGCATGTCAAAGCAACTGAGAGTACCCATAGCTTCAACATATTATAGTACTCTTGGCATTGAGGAAGCTGATATATTTGTTTCAGATGGTCCAAAATGCGATAGTTCTCGTCTTCCGCTGCTTTTTGGAGGTAATGTGAAGATAGCAGTGCAGGATCCGTCATATCCAGCAAATGTAGATTCCAGTGTTATTATGGGACAAACAGGCTTATTCCAGGACGATATTGAGAAGTATGGAAGTTTTGAGTATATGAGATGCTCACCAGAGAATGTATTTTTTTTTTTTTCTGATCCATCAACTGTATCACGAGCAGATATCATCTTCTTTTGTTCACCAAATAATCCAACTGGATCTGCAGCATCTAGAGATCAGCTCACAGAACTAGTGCAGTTTGCTAAAGACAATGGATCCACTTCTACATCAAGCAGAAGAAATTTGAAATTGATGCTCAAAAAGATCTCTTAGTTTGGAGCACTATAATCAGAGGGCTTGCCATGCATGGCCAAAGTAAGCTTGCTCTCAAACTTTTTTGAGCTGACGAAAGGCTATGGTATGGTATGCAACGGCAATTTTTTTAAATTGAGTATGGTTAAAATGAATTAGCTAATTGAGTATCAATAAAAAAAAATTTAAGAATATAGGATAAGCATACGTAATAGTCACCACTGAAAGTAGATATCGCGACCAATTAGTGGACGGCTTCAGATGATGAGCCGCCGCCACTAATTGGGCGACGGGCTTTATATATTTTAGCCGATCGGTCCCGATCGCCCTATCTCTCTTTTCCTCCCCTCCGCTCTCGCCAGAACGCCGACCAACTCCACCACGGTCCTCCCCTCTTGAACTTCGTGCCGGCCAGATCTGACCGCATCGGCGCCTTGTCCGTATTCGATAGAAACTTGTAGTTTTTCCAGATTCTTTGACGACGCTTTAACTACTTCTCTCATTTACCGAAGTCAACTTTAGCTTTCGGCGACGATTCTTGTACTCCATTTGAGAAAAATTCCTGGATTCTACATTTTTTAGCGACATCCTGCCGTTTCTTCAGAAACAGAAATCATTTTATTTATCAATTTATTTAGTTGTTAAGTAGCCAAAAGTAGTATTACTTGTGTCGATATAAAATTCTCATTATTCATATAACTTGTTTTGCAAGATGAATAGAGAATTTGTTTATTAATTCTTTTATGGATGGAACCAGTATCGATGAGCTACCCAAGTTATGGGAGGTCGAAATCGGATGTCACGCCACAAAGATCTTAGAATTGAAGCAACGAATTATGAAGCTTGCACATCGATCCGGAGCGCCACACTCAATGTGTCGTTATCCAGGGATTTATTGTCATATCGACGTTATAAGTTACCGACGCTTCCGCCGATGTCGGGGCATGTTGTATGTCGAAGTGGAAGATGTTAATCATCCACATCGATCCGGAGTAAGGTCAATAGATATACCGCTAACACATACACAGGATTTCATCACACAAGAACATCCGGGGATACAACGCAGCTCTGATGAGTTTATTCCCAGGTAGTTTATCGTCATAATTTATCTGATTATACTTGTAACAATTAATGCTATAATTAGTTGCTGAACTTATAAGTTATGGCGTGATGATGTTTGCCTACCGCTCGGATGAACCGTATGTGCCCGAGAGCCGCGCAGTTGGAGATGAGTATCGTGAGAAGTAGCAAGTAGTGAGCGCGGTATTAGTGATGATGACCGCTCGGGTTAGTTAAGCACTTGAATATAGACGTCATATTCTCCGAGAAATCACTCATTTCAATGTGATGATAGTCAAATGTTGTCCACAAATGAGTATGTCCCATGTGTAAAACTACGGCGTGGGACAACGATGTTTACTTGACCATCCGACTAAACCGCCTAAATGATGAAATTGAAATTCCAAATGACATTCAAAGGTATGTGTTTTGCAAGTAAACTGAGTTTGCAATTTGCTATCGGGTGGTCCATAGTAAATAATGTACAATTCGAATAATTACCTCTAACCGGAAGAACTACACGGTAGGTGTAGACGATAGGAAGGCCCCCAGAATGGCGCTATTCAGAAGCATCGCAGACGATTAGGGGGTGCTTGGAGAATATCAAAAGTTTATGAAAATCATAGATGTGTCAATGCAAGAAGTTCATCCTCATCGGTGTAGTTCAAATTTCATAGACTACATCAAACCCGTGATCGCACCGATTGATTTGAAACCTAGAGATTATAGGTAGGATGGAGTCGAAATTCAATGTTAAAGTTTCATATATGAAAGCATGGGATGCAAGACGTAAGGCAAAAAAAAAAAAGCAATATTCTAGAATGGGAAGAGTCTACAGACTCTCGGTCTTTAACCGCTTTCTACTACTTTACATAGCCTAATTCAATCTACCAAGACGCAATATATTTTCGAGACTTTTGGGCTTTGGACCTTCAATGGGATGGACTTGCCGCAGACTGTTTTAAGCTTGACGACATTTTTGGGCATCGTGGCACATTATTAACCGTAGAATCGACGCAATAATGGGTTGTTTCCTTTAGCTTGTGGAATGAAAAAATGTTGATTCATGGTTGTGGTTTTGTTGTGCTTGCATGATATGTTACCCGTAGTGTCTAGTAGGCGTGATTTATGCATAATATCGATAAACATGCCGGTCTCGCGTGGATGCAAAGAGATTTTTCCGCACGATTGTTTTGCGCCATTTGCGAGAAATTTTAAAAAAGTCGTCGCAGACGGGAATTGCCGATGTTGAGTTTCTATGCCAAAAGATGTAATGGCGTAACACCGATGATATTCGTCAATTCAACCGCTTTAATGCTGCATTAAAATGTGAAAGAAGAAGCATAATTGGCTTGTACAGCGTGACCGTAAATGGTCCCTTGTGCCCATGGTGATGCACGGGACAATGACAACGAATGCATCCGAGTGCTTTAACTGTAAAGCACGCGTGGTTTACCGAGTGGTTTAATCATCGCTATCTATTACAACGTAGCTTTGTTCATGAAATGATTATCCATCGCTACTCGAGGAAGTCAACTTGTCTATTTATACCCGAGGTTCTCCACAAATACATCGCATCAAAGGGAGGCTAGGCATTTCCGAACGTGAATATAAACCCACATGAGATGCGTTTTGTGCAGTCCAGCAGATCATTGAGTCGATTTGATTTACAGATAATGGCCTATGTATTTGTAATTGTGGCGAACAATCATATATCATTGTCCATGCCCACATGTCATTGTCGGATTGGGATTGACGGTTAAACCATCTCACGCGTGTCACGATTACACTGCAAATGTATCGACATACATAAATGAATTTCATACTCTACCGACGCTGATTGGCCATCTATCTGAAGAGCATGGCCACGCGTACCACCTAACTTTCGTAAGGTCCCACGCACGGTAGATTGTAAAACACAATGGATGAAAATGTAGCAAAACTTGTAGCATATGCAAAACATCTGGTCACTACAGGTCATCGTGCCCCCATAACATTGACAGTCGATGGTACATTTTTCAATAGGATAACGCTTATTTTTCTCTTTCAGGTTGCACTGATCTACTAAGATTTTATAATATTGACACTAATAGATTCTTGTCGACATTACCATGGTAGGGCCACCGCCCATGCTAAACGTCCGACATAGAAGCATGACGGAGAAATGCATTGTCACACTGTAGGGTTTAGGGTTGTCCACTATATTTTATTTTCGTTTTGATTACCAACTTGAGTCATGTACAAGCTAACTTTGATTACGATAATGAATTTTTTGTTTCTTGTCAATTTGTGAAATAAATTGGTTGATTAGTATGTCTATGTGCTCAAATTGGGAAGTAAATGTGCCAACTCAGAGGATGGAATATGCTTGCAAAGCTTCTAAAATGCTGTATGAAAAGAATTTGATATCATACAATGTCCTTGTAGATGGGAGTGAAATGTTTTGCTGGTAACAACCGGACAAAATACTAACTATTTTTATTCTTATAGATAAATTATTTCAAGGAACTCAAAAGAGATTTTGTTTGATGAATACTTAAATCATTATCCAAATGGTCTAACTCTTAAGCACAAATGCACCTCTGTTCATTAGTTTTAAGTATTTAATAGATAGAGATCCACTGCTATGCTGTTCATCAAGTTTTTGGCAAGCAATGGATACCCATATGAAGATTTAGCTATACATATCATTTGATTTGCATCTTTTATACATTGTAAATACTACTTGGAAATATTTATTTAGATATATCAGTTAATCTTTGGGAGTGAAATGTTTTCTCAGCAAGGGACAAAATTTAGATATTAAGCGAATGGGCGACGGCATCTAAGCCAAATCGGGCGAGCTTCAATAATTAGGGAAGATCCATTTACGGCACGATGATGCCCGAAACAAAGAAAGTGCATACATGCAAGAATAGCAAGAAAGAAGCATTGCATCAATGAAAGTAATTACACCCTTCCATAGAAATAATTCTTTAACACAAGCTAATCCACCTTATTAAGTCTAACCAGAACTTTATTATCATCTGTATTTAATTTTAAATCTACACAAATGAAAACCTTTACACTCTAATGTACTATTTCAAGTTTCTTTAGATAGTGGACATCCAAAGATAAAACTTGTTCAAAAACATGCCATGAAACCTTAAATACATTAACTGCTATGTACATAAATAAAAAAATTAGAAAAACAACTAATAAAATTCATTATGTCATAATCAAAGTTAACATGTACATGACTTGTAGTTTGTAATGAAAAGGAAAAAATGTAGATGTGACACCGCCCCTAAGCTACCCGGAGACAACCGCCTTCCCTCCTGTTCTGCAGAATAGCACCACTCCTGTGTGTGTACCGGTCAGCGCGAGATGGACGATCACGCAGTGATGCGCCCTCAGTGCAACATCCTCGCAGACAGCGACATATCATCCGTGATGGGAATATAGTGGTCGCGAGTCATATATACGATATGTAGAAGGTCTTGGATCAGAGAAGGACTGGATCGGTGACACATAAGGACTGATCGCATAGAAGGACGGATCACCAAGTAGATGGACCGCACTCGCCATCCGCGACACCCTCAGCACCGATCCGTTATGTGTCACCACATGTACACATCAGGTCTCGATATCATCTCGCACTATCGACATCGCCGTAAGTGGTGATCATCGATAAAGACCAAAGTAAAATATGTCCTTGTACATATGGTCCTACACAAAAAACAGCATGTAAAATTATCACTTACAAAAATATTGAATATTTACTTATATCATAACTTACATAAAGACGCTCCACTGGTGCTCTAGCGTAGTAAGTGGTCGGAGGATCTGTCGGGGCTGCCAGTAAGTACAAAGAAGCCCACGACCAATCATGTACTACCGATAGGTTTTCCCACGCCTCATCTAGGCCCTCGACGAGGCAATCCCCGCCTCTCCCAAGAAGCAATGTGGTGGTAATCAACCCGCCACATCTGTTTTACCTCACCATCGACCCTTTTGAAACTAGGGTCAGGGCTACATCTACTCGGGAATAAGGCAAGGCGCAAAGACTTATTCGGTAAATACCACTCAACCCTCTTCCAAGATAAGAGGGACTCGCGGCAACCATATGTCGAGCCTATAGAGCATACACCGATAGGATCTGCCACCGTAGGCTCCCATCACCTACACATATGATAAAATTATGTTAAAATATAATCTACATTACGTTATTATACTAAAGTGTTAACCGCAGATCCAACATGTTTTACAAGCCATCTAAATCATTTAAATGCAACATTCGCATTGTGAACGCATTCTCATTCCACCTGCACACAGAAAATAGTTTTAACATATATATAAGCTGCATAGTTTGAAAGTGTAGTTAACAACACATACCTCAAACCAACGCTGAGACCAGCAAGCTCTGCAGGATAAGGCACATGTAAAGTCGGCCTACCCACATAAATATGCTCCCAAGCCCAAATCTAAAGGAGGTGTAGAACACCATGTTGGCCTTCTAATGACTCGTGCAACTCCCTATATAGATGAGCCAAACCGCTCCACCTATAGACATCATGCTAAAAGAATCCATCCTCCGTGAGGTAAATAATGGACTGGAACTGAAATATCGAAGAAGCGCCCAATCGAAATAAAATATAAGCCCGCGACGGTCTAAGAACTCCTCTGGCTCGACGTCATATGACTCCTATGAAAGTCCACCTAAGCCACCTCTGGCATGCATGTCTCATATGTGCTGCCCATCGATTTTTTCGACGATATGCGAGTGATCGGATCATGATACATCACGCTGGTAATGGGTGTCGCCCTAAAAAATCATCATCACAAATCGCCAATTGACCCATCTCTTCTCCTCGCCAATCACAATGGGATATGATAGGTGGCCCATCAATCTGTAGTCCCGAATCATCGCCACGCCCCGAGCTGCCACCATCTCACTCAGGTGGAAGGTATTGGTCTCATGGAGACCATCTCTCAACGGTAAGCAACGATGATCCAGGATGAAGCGAATGACTCACGGCAGGTGCCCACTCTACCGATGAATCTGCATGTAATGGGCCACCTTCAAAGATAAGCAAGTGATGCTACGGTGCTCAAAAAAAAATCTAAGTACTGTCCGAAATAAGGGCGAACACATTCTCGCAAAAAAAAAAATTCACGATCGGTGGCTCGATGTCGCATGTAGGGAGGCAATACTAGGATGAACCTCGGAAGGTGCCCGCTCAATGGTGGGTCGGCCTCCTAACGCCTACGCCCGACGCCTAGTGGGTGGTGCTCCTCGCCATCGCACTAAAAGTAGAAGATTATGGTTTACAATCAACGCTACATCGCAAATTATGAGAAATATCGAGCCTAAATAAAAGTGGGAAATAAATCTTAAGACAAACCTTACATTCTTATCACATATAATGAGTGGGAAATCCACATAGACAAATGCTTTTTTGAAATAAATACTTGGCTACATGAGAAGCCTAAACAATCTTATAAATTACAAATAAATTATAAATAAAATTTACTACTTAGTTAAAAAAAGGATTACTACATATTTATTTTGAAATAAAAAACTTCTTTATGATTTATATATTAAAGGCATGTCGAATAAAAAATAAATTCAAGCTCCCAACTCAATATATAATCTTGAGTGAAGTTCAAATCCAAACTACTAAAACTAATCAAGCTAAGCTTTATATTTACAATTTTATCCTACAATAATTATTTTCTAAATTCACTCAAATATCAAGATTCACAACAAAATTGTCATTCATGATGAATTGCTTGAAGAGAAAGAAAATAACTCTCCGGACAACCCAATGCATACATAGAAGTTTAGTTAAATCGAAAGATGAAAGGCTCTCCAAAATGCCAATCTAAAATAAGTGCAACGGATAACTTTCATGCCCTCACACAAGCAAAAGAGCCTTTTAAAATTGCAATGAAGCCATCATTCTTATTTTCAACCCATGCCAACTACTATATGACCAACTAATGTAGGGCCATCCACACAAATCTTTATGAGCATATAAGAAATATTTTTAACTAATAAATCCATATTTCAATAATAAAAAAAAAGAACATAGAACTTTCTACAAGCTCCCGTTATGTTAAATCCTTTTTACATAGAGCATATTTGTTAAATTATTTCTTAACATTCCTCATTTAATTATAGGGTGATTGCAAGTTCCTCTTGAGCTTCAATTTCTACAACACAATGTACATTCCTTACAAAACAATAATTCCTGCAACTAACCAACACCTCTATTTTTCCTTGTTAACCAAACATAGATAGAAACTTCATTCTAATGAACGAAGGATTGAGCACCTAAAAATAACAGATGTATTATGTTCAACCGAACACAAGAAACATAGGGAAGTTATATGTAGATTTTACAAGAATTTATATTTATTACTACTAAAAATTGTTACATTAATTCCAACCAACTTTTAAAACTATAAGAAAATAACCAGAAAAAAAAATCCAAAATTTATTACTGGAGAATGAAGTTTTCAAGCCAAGCTATAGTTTTCCAATCATATAGTACTTACGGTTTGCAGTTCAACCATATAGCCGTAAAAAAATACCTAGAAGAAGTCGTGCAACGGGACAAAAAAAATGCAATGCGTGAGACCTACTGCGGGCCGAGAAGTTCAGAGGAGGATGGTGCTCGGTCCGGACTTCGAGTTCCCCGGAGGAGTTTCGGGGAAGGAATCGAGCAAACCGAGAGATAGGTCGATCGGTCCCGATCCCTAAAGATATCGCTCACCATGGTAGCCTGTGGCGGGCCGCCCACTATGACCGGCTTCGATTGAGGGCCACAATTAGTGGGCGACCACTTTTCACGCACACGCCACGCGTGGAACGACGTATAGCGTACCAATTGACTATACCTATTCTTAAATTTTTTTTATTGATACTCAATTCCCATTTTAACCGCATCAATTTAAAAAAAATTGCGATGCAACCGATGCTATTACATTTCTCGATGTTTTGAGCTTGTAGCCATGCAGATTATTAGAAGAAGGCTACCATTACTTTTGAAATGACTAAAGTCATCGTATTTCCAACAAAAGCAAGAATCGCATGGTGGATCCGCTTGCCGTGATCTTCTTCAAGAGGCTAATGATTTCATAAGTAGGATGGTCATAACCTCAAAGAGTGAAACTATTTGGGGTGCTCGCCGGTTTTGCAAGCTTTATGGAGATAAATATGCGCGCGTAGTTACTTGAACGAACCCAACAAATTCACATATGTCCTTCTTTCCAACATATATGCTCTTCTTATGTGTGTTTGAAGACTATTTCAATGAGTTAGAAGAAGATCATGACCGTAATATCGCAAAGACACCGAGTTATGCTAGAGTGAGTGAAGGCCTAATAGCTCCCATGTAGCTATGTGGGGAAGACGGAGGTCACCAAATTGACGACAAATGACTTAATTAATTTAATAAAAAATAACCTCTAAGCTTAAGATTAAAATATGAATTGAAATTGCAGGTGTATGAAGACCTCGTTATGCTCAGTAGAGCTGACGAGTTTGAAGACCCCGTTATGCTCAGTAGAGCTAACAGATAGAAGATCACGATCGTAGTATTGTAAGACACTGACCGTTATGCTCAGTAGAGCTAATGGGAAGGTCGAATAGCCCCCGATGCAGCCCCTATGTGGTGAAGACGCCGGGAGGTTGCCGAAATTTAGATTGACACAAAGCTTAAATATGATTAAATAAGAGTATTAATAAGCTTAAATTAAACTTAAATAAAAAAAATAATGAATCCAAGCCAAACTTACGTATGAGATTCTAAAAGTTTTTAAATAAGAATGATCTCGATAACTTGTTGACGATCATAAATAAGACTTTTAACGAACTTGAAAATTTGTCTCCTAAAAAGAATAAAATTCAAGTAAAGCTTCTGATTATCTTGATAGTTGCCTACGAGCACAAACAAAACTTATAGTGGATTTGAAAGCTTGTCCTTCAATCAAAACAATGATCAAATATAATTGTTCAGAGCAAAAAGAATTTGAGTGAGACTTGTAATGAGTCTATAAGCTTATTGGCGATCATGAGCTAACTTTCATTGAAACTTAAAGAACTCAACGTGCTATAAACTAAATACAAACAAATGAATGCTAATATAAATAATTGAATCAGAATTTTAAAAAAAATTCTACGCCACCGAATTCGCAACATATCATATGAGCGAACAGAAGACGTTAATTAAGTCATTCTTAGATACACCTGCATGTGCTCGGACATAAAGATTTAAAGTACAAATTTTAATGTCTGAAAAGGCTGCGCAGGCTAAATTGAAATATATAAATATTAATCTAAAAATTTAATAAGATATTAGATTAATTTACAACGCCTTCTACGCCACCGAATCTACAACTCTTCATACAAGCAGATAGAAGATGTTGGCTTAAATTCTAAATAGACTTTAAATATATTAATTTTGCATAAATTATGGAACAACTACCACTCAATTCAAGTGCTTCAGAACTTGTGCAATCATTTGAAAGAGATGAATTCTTGTACAAAATATAAAACAATATTCAATATAATTTGATATTTCCAAATTGGTACAAGTATTCTAAATAACCACCCGCATGGGCCTCGACACTATGTTGAATTCTTAAACTTAGTGTTTGAGGATGTTGCAAGGGTTGATTTCCGGTTGGGTCTACAGACTGGGTCCGGGTTAACAAAACCTAATGATATTTTTATAGCTTTCTTTACTTGAGAAAATCTCTGAGAAACTAATTCTGTCATTTGGCAGTATAAAGACTATCTCATATATCCCCAATGATAGCTGAGTTGATTGAAGATATCAACTGATGGGGTAACTATTATCAAAATATTTAAGATATTATATTCAATATTCTCAAATTCAAAATCCTCAAAATACGAATCTAGGTCTGATCCTCCATTATTAAATTGATAGAGTCAACAAGATCTAAAATAATAAATTAAAAAATTTAAACACCCGCATGAGCCCCGACACTATGCTGAATGCTTAAATTTAGTGTCTGAGGATGCTGCACGTGTTGATTCTTGGTTTAGTCTTAGGACTGAGTCCGGGTTAACAAAACCTAAAGAAATCAATTATAAAAATTTCAACTCAGTAAAATATCTGAGAAACTGATTATGTTAGGTGATAGTAGATCTGATCCTTTGTTAGCAGCTAAACAGAGTTGACAGGATTTAAAACTTTTAAATATATTCAAATTAATCAATATTTAAAATCAAATTAACTCAAATTGAGTGTCAATCTAAAAATCGTCTAAATGAAATTCAATCTAAAAATTTAAAGCAAAAATCAATCCACCTTTCATAATTGTTTGTTGAATGTGATAAATTAAGAAAATTCTAACTCACGAAGGAGTCAAAGTCAAATCAAGTACACAACTAAGTTTACCCTCAAACAATCTCATCCCAGAAGACAAGTGTCCTTTGACTACGCGCCAAAGAGCCCCACATGATGCGCTGAGTCCTCCGATCGTGTTGCCAAATGGAACCATTATATTCCACGATGTAGCTGGATGCTCCAATGGCTCGCCTTTGGGTGAACTATAGGTATACTTGATTGTAAAAAACCCTATTAGCTAAGGACTTAAGCATATCTCCTGGGACAAACACCACTAGTATACAAGGATTTCTTGACGAAAACCAATGGTTATTAACAAGGATCCTTCTTTCGTTGGTCAACTACGCCCGACTAAGTAGAGGGGACTGGGGATGATGAACCATGAGATCTAGATGGGGCATCATCATTCTCCCAACCATCCGCTTTAAGTTAAATACAATGAATTTCATGAATTCTAAATTTTAAAACTCTACATGCTACTACTATACGCTACACACTAAGCGATCTAATGACTAACCTTAATCGAAAGTTCTATCTCAGCATTGAGAGGGGTAATTAACTATAGGTGCATGCGCCTATAGGAAACCTGGAACCAGATCAAAAGTCCTCACCAAATGAGGGTGAAATCTCTGGGTAGTGTCTTATCTATGATTCCATCTGCCTTCTGAAAATTACACTAACACTTAAATCATACTCTCTTTATTGAGAGGTCGGTGGTGAATTTTTGGAGCCCACAAATTTTTGGTGACTCCGCTGGAGAATGATTTCTCTTTCCATCTTTGGATAGTCAAATTTGAGCTATAGTAGTAGTGGAGCTTGATAAAAATTAAAATTTAAAATCAATTATCATTAAAATTAAAGTTAAATAAGTCATCTCATTATGACTGCTCTGCTTATTCTCTATATTAATTTGTTCTATTTTATCTCTGTATTTTGAAAGTGTTGGGTAATATATCAATTACTCATTACTAATCCACATTTTTCATTTGCAAAGATAAATTTTTGGAGCACACCGTTCATCATGCAGCTAGGTCACGGAGCTAATATCCGTCTGGCTAATGTTGTTATCAATATTGTGGATATTTGAGCAACTATTCAAATTGGGGAGGATGACAATTGGAATGACCATCACTACTACTGAGGTTCCTCAAAAAAGAGTTTTTGTATCTAAAGATTGGATCATTCAGAGATGCCAGTGATGAAAAGAACCATCAATAGGCAGAAAGTTTCAGTCATATCTATGAATGTAACTAATTTGTCAGTTGAATCGTTTGCACTGGGAAGACATAATGCTGAAGTCTCATATTCTAGAGAAAAATTGAGTGGAAGGCAAAGAAGGAGAAAATTTGTTGAACTGTGAGCTCAGCAGTTGTCGTCTTAATCACTAGCCATGCGATCAGACTTGATACCAGAAGCGAGTGTTCCCACTCACAATGAGTTTGAAAATCTAAAATGGGTGAAAAGGAATAGCTCTACTGATGATGTTAAGCGCCTTTTGGGCTCAACAATAGTCCCCAACTCTTCAGAAGAAACAACTTGAAACTTTAGCTGCTCGAGTACATAGAGTTCTGAAGGTTGTCAAGGAAAAAGGTCTTATGAAGAAGAGATATCAAAGGCCAATTATCAGAGAAGCCAAGAATGCTCCACTACAAAAACTACCATCAGTGGTAGTAAGAACTCAAGATTATTCTAAACAAGTTTTGCAAGGTGAGCATCAGAGCGTGACACTTGGATAATGCGTCTAGGAATCCGCTACCGAAAGGTCCCGGTAGAAAGAAAAATAAATTTGGAGAGCGAAGCCTCGAGAGGAAGTCCTGCACAGTGAACATCGGGGCGTGACACTTGGATCACATGTCCAAGAATCTACCGCCGAAAGGTCCCGACAAAAAGAAAAATAAATATGGAGGCCGAAGCCTCGAGAAAAAATAACAACACAAAAGCTTCTTCATCTAGAAGCGAGCTAACCCAGAGACAACAGAGAAAAAGAAATGCTGAACTGCATGCTCAACAACCATTGTTAAAATAAAAAATTATACAACCAACTGTGAAACTAGAAGCGAGTGTTCCAACCCATAACAAGTTGACTCTATGATGGGTAAAGGAATAACTCTACTAGTCAAATCAAATAGTCCTTCGACTCAATAATAATGCCTTCCAAATTTCTCCAAAGAGGAAACTCTAAACTGTATATGCAATAGTGTATCAAGTCTTTAAAGTTGCTAAGGAGAAAGGACTGATGAAAAGAAAATATCAAAGTCCTATCATCAAGGAGACTAGAGTTGCTTCTCTAAGGAGACCTTCTCCTACAACCCCGCAAAAATGTCAACCAATTCAAGTCTAGCACGGTGAGTATCGAGGCGTGACACTTGGACCACAAGTCTAAGAATTGTTGTCGAAAGGTCCTGATAAAAATGTAAGCAAATTTGGAGGCTAAAGTCTCGAAGTGAAACTGCTTTAAAGAAGGATAGCGATGTAACATCTATATTGCACTCCGAGAGATCCGTCATAAATAAAACTCATCAAGAATGTATACCTAAGAAAAAGGTCATATGCGAGGAAATTTCTGACGTTCGTCACCTTAGAGAGTCATTCAAGAGATCCTGTCACCAACCAGCTCCATATCTTCGAGAGGAGATTAGGCTCGATTGTAATCCTCGGAGCTAGAAATTTATTAGAGGCGTCAATCAGAGTTCGCCCAAGAGAAAGAAGTTGATGTAAAAGGATACTCCTTTCAAATAGGATAAAAAATGTCGAGAGGCTTTTGACAGTATCAAGAAGTATCTATTAAATTTGCCCATTATCGCAGTAGCAATCCCAGGAAAACCTCTCATATTGTACACAACAGCACTGGAGGAATCTCTACATGTTCTGTTGCCACAACACAATGAAGAGGGAAAGGATAACGCTTAATATTAGACCAGTCGAAGATTGATAGGAGTGGAAATACACTATTTTACAATTGAGAAGTATTGTTTGACATTAATTTTTTCCTTTCAAAAAGCTATGTCATTATATGCTATCTCATAAAATTACTGTCATCTCAAGAATCAATCTACTGAAGTTATTGATGACAAGACTAACGTTGACAAGTCACTTGACATGATGGGCTATTATTCTGCTATAATTTGACATCATATATGTTTCTAAAAAGTAGTGAAGGGGTAAATTTTGACAGACCTCATTGCTACACACCCTATCCTAACAGATTCATCGCTCAATGATGATCTTCCTGACGAGCAGGTCATGCATATATATGAAAAAAAGTAGTAACGATGGGGATTGTATTTTAATGAAGCTTCATCCATCAAATGCACTCAGTCCTCAAATCTCCCAAAAGCTCAAGCTATCATCAATCTCATCTTGATCACGCTAGAAGGTGGTATAATGAGGCATTCCTATCGGTTGATTGAGCCACGAAGCATAATACGAAATGTTGGTGGCAGGTATGGATGAAGTCATCTTCATGGGAGCTCAAAATCTACAAGTTTATGGTGATTCTCAGCTTGTCATTAATCAAGTGTTGGGCCTTTATAAAATTAACAAGCTTTAATTGACCCACTATCATAAGCGAGTTCTCGGGCTCATAAAGCAAATCTAAAATATCATTATGACTCGAGTTTCCAGAGCGCAAAATAGATTGTTTAGCTAAGTTAGATAAAGAAATGACTATATGCTAATTAGTGTTTGCACTCGTTGGGTCCTAAAGCCAGTAAATCAAACATCCTTACTGGAAGAGGTCATCAAATGCAAGCCAGGAGGATGTAACTCACATTGCTCCTCACACTCCCTTACGAATTGCTCATCGAAATCAACAAGATGAGGCTCGGACTATTCAGGAGGCAAGACCTTAATCTGAAGAAACTCCAACACCACAAAGTGAAATTCTTACAGTAGAAGAGAAGGAAGATTGGAGACAACACTTCATCAACTACTTTAAGGAAAGAAAACTGTCGGGCATTAAGCCGATGGATGCACAACTTGAGAAAAGGCTTTGACTATATGCTTATATTGGCAATACCTTATATCATAGATCCTTTGAGCAGATGTGGCTACGGTGTTTGGGAATAGAAGAAGCCAACAATATGTCAGATAATGACCCATCCTTCAAAAGCACTAAAATTTATAAATTTATTGATCGACATAAGATTGATTGACGATACTCATTGATTTATAATCAGATAGCAAATGACTTGGCCGAGGCTTTCAACAAAATACTAGTCTTAAAAAAATCCTTACAAGAAATAAAAGAGAGTGACATACCAAGCTTGTTGAAGCTTTATGGGCTTACCGCACACCTACAAGACTCTCATAAAATCCACTCCTTATGTAGTAGTATTTGGGGCTGAAGCAGTTCTACCACTTGAAGTTGAACTACCTTCGCTTTGAGTAACCATTCAACACAATCTCACTCGAGATGAGAATGTCCGTCTACGGATAGAAGAGTTTTATGTGCTTGACAAAGCTAGGCTCCAAGCTCAATAAAATTTAAAAGTCTACCAAGTGAGGACGTCTAAAGTATTCGATCATATAGTACGTCCTCAAACTTTTTAAGAAGGAGAATTTGTCCTGGTGCTGAGAAGACTAATTATTTCTCACTGTCATTATATGTGTAAGTTTTGCTTGGAAATTCTTTTGTAACACAAGAATGCATTTCCAAAATGAAGTAAAAATCCCCTTATCAGATAGGGGCCATTTTTTTAAATTTACAGCAAAATGTCAGGCTCTCCCTGTAAAACAGCGGGCCTTTCTATTATATTTGGATTGACATCGCACCCAAGGCCGAGATCCCCATATATATAAAGTTCACAAGTTTCAAAGTCTTACCGGCCAAAAAGAGAAATTTTCAAGTTTGTAAACTATAACAAATCAAGTTGGAAACACATCTTTCATTCATACATCAAATCTAGGGCTCGAGTTAGTGCATAAGGTTGGACTCAATAACGATATGGATCTACTTACTCAACATAAAGGCATTCCGGACTCAAAAATGTCTTATGTTTACAACTTGCATACACCATAAATATCATAGTAAGGGATCCTCTTACTTTGTTAGTTCAAAGATGAGCATCCAATATCTAAATCCCTCCAACTCGGTGAGTTCAAGTGGCCCTGGAGAGCAGAGTCATCACAGTAAAGTAGGTCATTTCAAATCAACAAAAGATCCTCACTCGAGAAAGGACTAAGTTGGGTTTGGTAGCAATATCAAATGAGAAATGTCAACTCCTTCAACAAGTCTATTAAAGCTAGGGGTGTGTTCGAGCCATAATGGCTCGAATCGAAAATGGTAATTCGAGCTCGTGGCTCAAAGTTTTGAGTCAGCCGATCGAATTGAGCTCGAGCTCTCGACCGGCTAACTGAAATGAGTTGAAATCTATTGAAATTCAAATCCGGAATAAACGAAGCAATGCTCGAAAATGAAATCCAGACTGAGAGAAGGAATTTTTAATAACAAATTTTTGGCATATGTAATAATGTAAATTGCAATTAATAGCAAACTATAATTTTACCATGAGGCAACAGCAATCAGCCAAGGCCCAAGTACCAGCTAGCCAGAACCAGAAGGCAAAGGCACAACAATCAATAGAGGCAGAGCCGCAGTAGTGAAATAATTAGGAAATGAAATAATGGCCAATGAGGAAGAGGAACTATTTATAATCATAATTACAAAGTTTCAACCTGGGCAGAGGTAATGGCAGAGTGAGAGCCGAGAGGGCAAGGTGAGTTACTAACCATGGTTAATAGGTAAATCACTAATGACGAGGTAAAAACAACATCATCAATCAACATTCATCCCTAACCAGCTTACAAGTTACAAACCTAGACGACTCACGAGTCACGAGCCAGAGGCCTAGAACAGAATCAACCTCAAGTCCCAACATCAACATTCTAACCTAAAATAGTGGAATAACAGAGACAAATATAATTGAAACCCCACAAATTGCAAGTACCCCAACCGTAAAAAATATGAATGCTTAAAGAATCGAAACATCCCCAAATCAACTGCACCAGAAACATCCCCAAATCCAATAGGGGAACCTCAAATAATGGAATAACAGATACAATTAAAATAACCAACAAAATACTTACAAAATCAGGAAATGAAATAGAAAGAGGAAGTATTTCTGGAGCAAGGAAGCAAATCAAGCACATGCAGTGATACGACCACCACCGATCAAATCGAAGCAAACTAAGCTCACCGATCCGATGGACAATGATATGAGCGCACGCCCCACTCAAAAACTAGGGCATGACACGGAGAAGTGAGAACGGGAGAACCAGGAGAAAGAAGAACTGAGAAGCGATGAGTCACGGGTAAGTCGAGTCGGGGTCGAGTCGAGGGTATTAGAATAGAGAATTTAGAGAATTAATCTCGCCCGTCGAATTAATCGGACGATGATCTATTTTCGTTCACGCGCCCGGGTGGGTTACGAACCCCGCTCGCTTAATCCGCTGAGCAGCGAGCGAAGCCAGTTCGTCGCTCGAATAAATTCGAGCCACATTTTGCTCAAAATTGGCTCATTTGCTTCGATGACCCGAGCCCAAGTTCGAGTCGACTTTCGAGCGAGCCACAATCTTTGGGCTAATTTCTTAGCCCTAGTTAAAGCAGAAAGCAAAGATCGAAGAAAACTCTTCCTGATAAGTCCAGCTAAGCAAAAAATAAAGGACCGAGAAAGTTACCCCAATGTTCATACAAACTAAATGCTGAACTAAGAGAGTTATGTCATCAATATGTCCGTTACACGCAAAGCATAGGACTGATGACTATTTGTTATTGACCCAACACAAGCTCTAAGGGCTAAGTCGTCAGTATATATCCTTCTATAAGCCCACAAAAGCAGAAAGCTGGGGCAGAAGGTAATTTTGTATCACCTGATAAGTCTTTAAGACAATTGAGGACTTTTCTCCATCAAATCCGTCAAGGCACGAAGCCAGGATAGAAGGAAATACAAGATATGAATCCCCGAGATGAAGTCTTCAATAAGTTTGTCAATGCACAAAGCACAAGATAGAAGATGTTCTCATCTCAATAACAAATCATTAACTCCATTAAGTCCACCAAGGCACAAAGCCAAGATAGGAGGAAAATACAAATTTCAAACTCTCAGGAGAAATTCTTCAATAAGTTCTAAAACACAAAGCATAAGACGAAGATATTTTCATCTCAACAATAAATCATCAACTCCATCAAGTCCGCTAAGGCACAAAATCAGGACAGGAAGAAAATACAAATTTTAAATTTCGAGATTGAATCTTCAACAAGTCTATCAATGCACAAAACACATGACAGAAGATGTTCTCATCTCAACAACAAATCATTAACTCCATTAAGTTCACCAAGGCACAAAGCCAGGACAGGAGAAAAATAATTTCAAACTCTAAGGAGGAAGCCTTCAACAAGTCCGAAAGCACAAAACATATGACCAAAGACATTCCAAATTCTTTAAACAGTTACTACGAAAGCCTCCATGTTTGATAGGAGGCATTTTTATATATTTATCTAAGTTGACATCGTGCTTTAAGACGAGATCCTTAGATAGATACATATTATGATTATAAAAAAATTTAAAAAATATCCTATTTATTTTGCAACAAAGGAAATCAAGCTTTGTAATACATTTCTGAACTAATCTGCAATCCCCCTGTTAGATAAGAGCTTTTTTTATGATCAAGATTATTCAACTTTCTCCTGTAAAATAGGAGATCTTCTTATATATATATTCAGGTTGACATCGAGCTTTATGTCAAGATCCCTGAATATACCCATAACTGTTATGGTCAAAGTTGCAGGTTCTTGCGAACTAAAAGAATCTATTTCTAAGCATGAAAAGATAACCCTATATCTCAAAAGTTTCTCTCCAAGATTCGCCAAAATTTGAAGATCAAGATAAAAGAACTCCCAATTTTGGAAGCTTCAATCAACTAAGTTGGAAAAATATCAACCCCTACATATTCAAGTTTAGGACTCAAATGAGTTCTAAAGGTCGGACTCAATAATCCCATAAATGGTCGAGTTGTTGACGCTCTCCTCACTCAATAAGCCATAACAAATGGCCGCAGTGAAAGATCCCTCATTCGTCAGTCTAATGACAAGACCGCCAAGCCATCACAGCTTAAGTTAAGAACTAGAGTAGGTTCTAAAGGTCGGACTCAACAAGCCCACAAATGTCCGAGTTCCTGACGCTCTCCTCACTCAACAAGCCACAATAAAAGGCCGCAGAGAAAGAGCCCCTTCTCGTTAGTCTAATGATGATAGTTGTCCAATCTCAAACCAGATCCAGCTTAGTGACTACAAGCAACTAAAATCTAAGAGATCTTTCCACTCAATCGACGGACCAAGACAATCAGAAAACTCTCAATTTAGAGCTGTCTCAAATCAATCAATATATTACCTACAAGATGATATTCCAATCTCTTTTCAAATGATCTGATCAAGTATAAAGCATAGATCAAAGTCAATTCCCTCATCAAGTCTACAAAAGCAGAAAACACAAAACCGAGGAAACAATTCCATAGTTCATACGAAGTTAATGGCTGAACTAAAGGAATTCCATGGCCATGCAGTCTGTTAAAGCACATATTGCTAGACTAATAACTCAATGATATAGACCTAATATGAGCTAGAAGGCTGGATCAACTGTATGCACCCATCAACAAGTCCATCAAAGTAGCAAGCACAGGACTTAGGGAGTACATACACTTCTGACAAGTCAATATAGGCAAATTAGGTCAATCCTTCATCAAAGTCCGTCAAGCTTAAAGCTATGACATAAGGAATTTCAAATCTCAAAGTAAACAAACCAATTCCTCTGTCCAACCCAGTCAAGCAAGAAGCAAGGGTCAGAGGAAATCTAAATCTGTGAAGACACAAAAGAAAAAGCTCTTCAGTGAACCCATCGAAGTTCAAAGCTGAAGTGATCCAAGACCCATAGCCAGCCCAAAGGGTCAATCAATTTTCAACAAACGTGACTCATTCTATGTGCGAATCACATTTGTTGAGGGGCATTTGTTGACCTCCATATATGTGCCACAAAGGCGAGTCAAGCTCACAAGTCTAATTCGACGGACTTCGGAAGCGACAGTGCATAAATCATGGCTCAAAATGCACTGGACGCCACCGAAAATGATCGAAATGACCTCTGATCGATGAATGGACTTCGTCATTGCGTTCTGAACGTCGAAATTGTTCAGAATATAAATATTACAAAATCTAACGAGCAATCGATTAAGCGCACTAGCTATTAATGTGTCAATGCGTATATTAAAGTCGGGAAGCTGTGACGATGTCCGAGCGACCTCTGTTCGTGAAACTGATCATACCGTTAACTTCGAAATATCAAAATCTATCGAATAAGACTGATTTCACTTAATTCGGATAAGTCATCACGAACGTCGAGCGGTCAGAAGTGATAACGCGCATTTTGAGCTGAAAGTGACTTGATTTGATGTCGACTCGAACCAAATGGCCCGACAAACTAACTACGCCATCAGATCCGGAACGCCAAAAATTACCTAATGAGACATCCACTGACTAAATTTATCGCACTGTCAAAAAATTAACACATATTTTGAGATAAATTCATCTAATAATATCTTAATCACAACTGATTAACGTCTTATAACCCGCAGCCGGCCACTTCCATATTTTCACCGCCTCAAATATCCAATAAGCTTCAATCTTTTCTCTATCCCCATACTTGTCACGTGAATTAAAGAGAAATAATAATATTATATTGAATAATGTATTTTTTTATGATAAAAAAAATCAAATAACTTCCCTCTTTTATCACTTTAGCGGAGCCGCCTAAACTGCCCAAACCGTCTTTTTCAGCCAATGGCAAGCCAGCAACAATCACGCCTATGCCTTCATGTGAAACAAAATAATACAGCTCTCTCTCTCTCCCCCGTTCATCTGTCCCTTGCAACTCCTTGGCCCGCTCGACATTCTCTCCCGAGCAAGAGCCAACCGAGCAGCCGCCGGGCTCTCGTCTGTGCTACAGTGTCGAAGCCAATCACGGGGCCTCACACGAGTGAAACCCTAGACACCCCGTCCCCTCGCACGTAGCCTCGCCGACCGCCGGTTAGCCGCCAGCACGCCATACGAGCAGAAATCGCAGAAGAGCCCTGCTTTAATGCAATTCTATGCCGCAGGAAGACACCGCAGGGTCACATAGGAAGGACAACCGGCGGCTCTGGTTCTGGCGAGGAAGAAGTAAGCATCGGAGGTTTGCTAAGGAAGGAGATCTCGGGGCCGATATTTTTCCCCACTGTCATCTTTTGTTTGCTGCTTGGATAAGCTTCTTTACTTCTCTCCAACCTCCTTCTGCTGAAGCGGCAAGCATGAGCTGAATTTCTATGGCTTTGGCCATTGGAATTATGTTTTGATCTGGGTGAAGATTTTGCGAAGCGGCACTCGAGATGGAGAGGCTTGGGGGGTTCTCACATTCCAGCTAGCTGAACTCTCCTGCTTCGGCTGCTGAAGCTCTGATATGAACTGATTCCTTGGCTAGAGTCTGGTTTAGTGCTAATTGGGTCTGATTCAGTGAGTTAACTCATTATGAGTGGAATGAATCCGACTGGGGGGAGTAGCTACAGTGGGAATTATCGCTGGACGTTGGATCGCCTATTCCTCTCCGCTTTGGATCTAGACTTGATTGTTTTCGAGTCTTGATTTGAGCCGTCGGATTGGTTTGATTTCTTCTCTACCTTGATCGTGTTTGATGGCGCTGACTTAGATTGGCTTTCCCCATCTGCCTAGTGGATTACGTGGCATGGGGAGGGCTTGATGCCTTAACGCTGATGGTTGATCAATATAGTGCGATCCGGGTGTCTGCTCTGGGAATCTTGCCGTTTTCGGAAAAAATCTGGGGATTGAGTTATTCGCTATTCGACGCCTCGAGAGAAAGCCGAGGGAAGAAGGAGAGCCGGAGGGAAGATAGCCGGAGTTTCAATCGGAGAATTGGGTTTCCGGTGAAAGCCAGTCGTTGGAAAGAAAACCAGAGGAGGAAGGAGAAGGAATAAGCTAGAGAAAGGAGTAGTTTCTGGATTGAAAATCTCATCCCTGTTTGCTTTTCTTACATCTATTTATAGTCTTTTCTTTCTTAGATCTACGCCTTCTATAATTCTCTCAGCATCTTTTGGATTCTTTGCTCGTTCTAGATCAAGTGTAATATGTTATTTTACATTTTACTCTTGTTTCTGTATCGATCTGTCTTCTCGTTCTTTACGTTATTTCATAAATTTACTTTCAGCTCTAGATATTTGGTTTAGTTTAAGCCCTTCCTACTGTTTTCGGCTTTGGTGAATTGTTTCATATGTTTTGTATTTAATAAAATCTGTTATTTTGGACATTTTTTTGTTGCTGTTGTAAAATTATTCATCTGTAAAACTTATGTATATTTGTAGTTTTAACTATCTTCCTGGTGTAAATTTACTCATTGATATTATATTTTGGGTATATTGGTGAAATCCTCTCTCATTTCTTTTATCTTTATGCAGATTCATATTCATATCAAGCTCCTCTCATCTCGCCATCCCCACTTCCATGCACTTTCCACTGTTGAAGGTTACAAAAGGCGATATGAGAGCCATAGCTTCAACATAGTATAGTACTCTTGCTACTTTTTGGAGCTAATGTGAAGATAGCAGTGCAGGATCCGTCATATCCTGCATATGTAGATTCCAATGTTATTATGGGACAAACAGGCTTATTCCAGAACGATATTGAGAAGTATGGAAGTATTGAGTATATGAGATGCTCACCAGAGAATTTTTTTTTTTTCTGATCCATCAACCGTATCACGAGCAGATATCATCTTCTTTTGTTCACCAAATAATCCAACTGGATCTGCAGCATCTAGAGATCAGCTCACCAAACTAGTGCAGTTTGCTAAAGACAATGGATCCACTTCTACATCAAGCAGAAGAAATTTGAAATTGATGCTCAAAAAGATCTCTTAGTTTGGAGCACTATAATCAGAGGGCTTGCCATGTATGGCCAAAGTAAGCTTGCTCTCGAACTTTTTTGAGCAGACGAAAGGCTATGGTATGCAACCGGATGCTATTACATTTCTCGGTGTTTTGAACGCTTGTAGCCATGCAGGATTATTAGAAGAAGGCTACCATTACTTTGACGAAATGACTAAAGTCTATGGTATTTCTCCAACAATTGAGCACAGCAGCTGCATGGTGGATCTGCTTGGTCGTCGTGATCCTCTTCAAGAGGCTAATGATTTCATAAGTAGGATGGTCATAACCTCAAAGAGTGAAACTATTTGGGGTGCTCTGCTCGGTGCTTGCAAGCTTTATGGAGATAGTTGAATATGCAATGCAGAAGCTACTTGAACTGAAACCAACAAATTCAGGGACATATGTCCTTCTTTCCAACATATATGCTCTTCTTACGCAGTTAAGACATATGCGAGAAGAAGATCATGGATATAGAGATAATCGAGATGCGAGAATAAGCCTAATAGCTCATGACGCATTAGGAGAAGACGTATACCGTCAAATTGATTAATAATGGACTTAATTAATTTAATAAAAAATAAACTCTAAGCTTAAGATTAAAATATGAATTGAAATTGCGGTATGAAGACGCTATGCAGTAGTGAAAAGAAGATGCGATAGTAGAAAAGGTAGTTCATAACCGTACAGAAGAATTGATATGCTGAGAGCTAGGAAGGTCGACACTCACGCACTCTTATGTGGGTTAGATGAGGTCATGAAATTGGATTGACATAAAGCTTAAATATGATTAAATAAGAGTATTAATAAGTTTAAATTAAACTTAAATAAAAAAATGATGAATCAAAGTCAAACCTACTTATGAGATTTTAAAAGTTTTTAAATAAGAATGATCTCAACAACTTGTTGACAATCATAAATAAGACTTTTAACGAACTTGAGAATTTGTCTCCTAAAAAGAATAAAAGTCAAGTAAAGCTTTTGATTGTCTTGATAGTTGCCTACGAGCACAAACAAAACTTAGATTTGAAAGCTTGTCCTTCAATCGATCAAATATAATCGTCAGCAAAAGAATTTGAGTGAGACTTGTAATGAGTCTATGTTTTATCGGCGATCATGAGCTAAGTTTCATTGAAACTTAAAGAACTCAACGTGCTATGAACTAAATGCAAACAAATGAATGCTAATATAAATAATTGGATAAGATTTTAAAAAAAAATTATACGCCACTGGATTCGCAACATATTATACAAGCGAACAGAAGGAGTTAATTAAGACATTCTTAGATACACGTGCATATGCTCGGACATAAAGATTTAAAGTACAAATTTTAATGTCTGAAAAAGCTGCGCAAGCTAAATTGGAATATATTAAATATTAATCTGAAAAATTTAATAAGATATTAGACCAAATGAGAACGAAATCTCTGGGTAGTGTCTTATCTACTATTTCATCTATCTTCTGAAAATTATACCGACACTTAAATCATACTCTCTTCATTGAGAGGTCGGTGGCGAATTTTCGGAGCCCACATTTTCTTTGTCTAAATTGATTCTTAATAACTTAGGTCCAACTTGCCATTCTCTACTCAAATGTGTTTGATTTGGTCTTTTAAAAACCAATTCATTAAGACTATTTGCGACTTAACTTCTCTCTCAAATATCTATTTTTTAGGCTTTATACATTTCTCCAATAAAATGCTGGTATATTTACTTGGACACCATTAAATCCAAAAGCTTAATTAATATATATATATGCTAGAAGTTAGATAATGCAACTATAATTTACTACTTCCTTTATGATGTAGAGTCAAATATAATATCTTTATGACAATACAAGCCTTTGAATCCAAGGTTACTTATCAACTTGTAAAGGCATTGTTCAATGAACGATACACCATCATTCAATTCTTCAAAATCTATAATAAAAAAAGGAAATTAACAAGTTTCAAATAATAAAAATATACAACTTTAATTTGTTAAGTTGTATGAGGGTATTTATTTTAGTCTCATTGTAGATAATTTTTAAAATATATTAGTATAGAAATACTAAATAGTTGGCCTCTCGCATAAGCATAAGCTTTAGGTTATGTTGAAAATATGTGTGTTGATTATTGAATCTAGCTAACTTTGAACTCCCTTTAATTTACACTATATAACAAGTCATATCATAACTACTAGTTATACTAGATTAAGTGATTCATGTAGTATGTGGATCTTATAGTTCTCTCTCTTCTACCATGAATAAGCATGGTTAAGAGTGCGTGACTCTCATAGTTTACATATTGAGCAAACTATCAATGCATTATATTTGACAAGTTTCTATTTTAAAGGTCACAATGCTAGATGTAGAGAGCTATTAACATGAGTAATTGTTTAGACCCATACCATACAATTTAAAAAATATAGTGATTTAGATATACTAATTTGTTGGCCATTATTACAGGCTCAAGCTTTTGGGTTAAAATTAAGCTTGAGGTTGGTCTATCTAACCCAGCTTTACTATTTCTACTCAAGCACCCAAACATGATTGACATCAAAATACTGTATATATCTAAAGAATGCCAAAGACAAAGATGTGCACACCATGATCTGGGTCAGCAGGAATTACTTTTCCTAGGCTTGGGGACTATTAGTCTAGGCCTAAAGTGCACTCTTTAAAGGCCAAAGTGTGTTCATCAAAGACTAAGGCATACTTGTTAGGAATAAAAATGAATTTGGGAGGGTCACTTGCCCTAACTCATGGAGTCACTTGTCCTAGCTAAAAGAACACTTGCTAGTTCGGGGACCTACTTGTTCAATCAATATAAGCTACTCATTCATGGTTATCCCAAACTGGCGATTTCATTAATAGGCTGACATCATCTTCTGATAAATCATGTGATCATCTGCCAAGTCATCGATTCTTCCCAGCCATTCACTTGTGAAGTTGTCCATAAGCACTCATGAGAAATATGATAGTTATGTCCACATGCTTGTAATGGTCCTATCATGTATTTTCTATTCATTTTTCATATGAAGATCAAAGCGTAGCTTTTCTTTTAAAAATAGAGGGTTAAAGTGTCATTCTATAAGAGGATATTTTTGAGTATTTCATGATAACAATAAGATCCTCAGAGCTTCTCTCTCCATCTTTTTCATCCTCTTCTCCCTCTTCTCCCTCTTCTCCCCCTCCAATTTTTTCTTTTTTGGCTTTCTATTCTACAAAGACATCATAACTCTTGTTCATAGTATTCTATTATCACCACAGACATATTTGAATTCAAAAAAATAAATAAAAAGACATGATCTATAATATCTTTTTAATAAAATAGTTCACATATAAATTTTTTTCAAAAAATAACAACAAAAAACTTGCCTTCAACAAAAAGCAAACAAACACAAACAGTAAAAAACAAGAACACACAACCTTTTTCATAAACAACATCACATATCATCAACAAAGCTAAAACCTCATATGCAGTCTTGAACTCTTCATCAAAACAATGGCTGATAACATTCCAAAGGCAACTCCCAATGAAACCTGTATACATCCTTGCAATAATCATAGACCATATAGTTATTCCTCACCCACTCCAACTGACCTTCTTGAGCATAACCCAGCTTGCTGTATTCAGGCGATGCCCACCAATTCTTCTGTGTGTTCCATGAACAGTACTGAGTGCTTCCTGGCCCATACCAATAGCAAGCTCTCAGCTTCAATCCTCTGTATCTGGCTATAAATGGAGAGCTGTTCCAATCAATCTTCACTCGCCCTCCCCTTGTCGCCCAGTTATCAGCATTCCATAAGCTTGAATAAACCTTCATTGCTTGAGAGTTTGGGTATGGGATGCCGATTTTTTCGTAGTTCCTGTACACTCTGATTGGTATTCCATCGACGAACCATCTGAAAGAAAATTATATGTCAATGTTTCAGATATTCAACCTACTGTACAGAAAATTTTGTCGCCTTTTGTTTCGTTAAAGTTTTCGGACAGTTTTAAAAAAAAAAACAGTTCAGAATAGGGGAAATAGTTTATGGTCTAATAGTTTTAATACACCATCTCATGCAAGTCTTCCCTATTAAGCTTGCTAGTATTTTTTTTTTCTCACCAAATTCTCATATATTTGCACATATAATACCCTCGTTATTTTTTTTAACTATCAATCTCATGTATTTGCACTTATATTTTTGTTATGAATTTTAATATTTGGGAGATATTAAAAAAAAATTAAATTAGGAGAATGATATTTTTGTAAATATATAAGAATTGAGTGGTATGTATGTATATTACTTTTTTTTTCATTGGTGAACTTAAGTAAGTCATTAACGATGTTTGGGATAATTACAGCCAGCCGTAAAAAAAATTATAAAATTTTTGTGAGAAAAATATATTTTCTAAAAGTCTGTTTTGGGTACCCTTAAATTTTTCTCTTTTAAAAATCAAACAATAATTTATTTACAGTTAACACACTCTAACAGATCTTATTATAAAATAAAATTATTTACCGTTGTAATTTCTAAAAGAAGCTGTAGGCAAACAAAATTATCGCTACTGTTTGGAAAACAAATTTGTAAAAAATTACCCTAACGGTCCTCAAGTTCTATTTTATGTGCTCTAGCTTATTATTTGGGTGAAAAACAGAGATTATTCTCACAGCTTGATTCCAATCCCAAAATATAAGATTTCTTCATATAAAATTTTTGAAAATGCAAAAGAAGAAATCTTACACAATCTGGCTTGGATTCCAGTGAATGGTGTAGTTGTGGAAATCTGCAGTGGGATCAAACCATGGGAAGAACTGCTGCTCCCTTCTGCCTGTGCCATTTACAAAGACATTGGTGTGGATGGTGTAAGGTTGGCCAGAAACATTCCCCAAAAACTCGAAATCGATCTCATCGTGATGGTCTCCGGCTGACGACAACTGAAATTAAATTTACAGAAAAAAAAATGAATTTTTGATTCTTATAATGCAAGCTCTTCTGAGTTAGTTGTTAGAACTCACGTAATAGGCAGTGACTGTTCCTGCTGAATTCCCTGAAACAAGTTTTATTTGAATCTCTATACTACCAAAGAGAAACTGGTTCTTGGTTTGAATGCCAGAGCCTGTAAAAACCTTTAACAGTTCAGACAACTGAACCAAATCAATCGTTCAAGCTTAAGAAGAAAGTGTCACCTGATGCTCGATCGAGCAGGAGAGCGAGGTTATCGCCTTCGCCCCAGATTGCAGAATTCTGAGATCCCCAATTGAAGATAGTATCCTGATAGAAGTTTGCCTCAACTAAGCTAAGCTGCAATGCTGATAGAAGCAGAAGGGCAGCAAGGGACGATTTCAGGCTCTTCATTTGCAGAGTTAGACTCATTTTTCAAATAGAATGTAGTTGGAAGGCTTTGCAATTGACTGAGGAGATTTGATTCATATAGGAATGAAAGTTGGTTGTTCAAAATTAAAGGAAAAAAATATTGTGTTTTGATGTTGGCATGTCTGTTCGGCATTATTGCTGTATAGTTTGCTGAAAAATTGTTCTTTAATGGCAAAGTTGGCTTAGAGTTGAAGTTGTGCCCCTCAATATAAGGCTTTCATATAATGCTCCTGTGGTGGCTTTTGCATCAATTTTATTCTTTTGAAAGAATTTGCATTGGTGGATTTGTTTTTCTACCGATGAAATTTATAGTAATGCTATTTTGTCCATATTTATAGACCGAAAATACTTAAAAAGTTATTTAAACAGAGCAAAAAAACAGGATTATAGTCTTATAACTTTGAGATTTTTGTTAATAATATCCTGAACTATTCAATTTCTCTATCTTGATTAAATTAATCTTTGATTATACCTTAGTGAGGCGCACTACTTTAAGGAAAATATAAACTATTTTCAAGCCAAGCTGTGAAACAATGGACAACTTAACAAATGTAACGCGGTTTATCAAAACATAGCGAATATAATTTGAAAGTTAGAGACAAACTTAAAATACAAGTTGATATCAAGTTACCTATACTACCCACCAATCCTTCGATTCATAAAGAAAGTAAGTCTAGTATTGAAGCAATGAAGAACTTCAATGTTCTTCTTGTCTTCATCCTTTCTTTGGCTACATTGAGGGAAGGTCTTGTGCAGGCTAACTTCTTCAAGAGCACATTCTTTAACTGGGGAACTCAAAACTGGGCCATCTCGAGCAATGGAAGCGATGTCATGCTCATGCTCAATCAATTCTCTGGTATGAGTTTTACTGAGTGTAAAAAAAAAATTGTGGTGATAGAGTGAATTTTTTGTTTGAATATTGTGCCAAGTTTTGCACAAACAAAACTTAGCACAAGATTTGTCCTAGTTGAAATAATTTACTTTGTAGGGTGAAAATTAAAAACTCTGCCCTTTTCTCTAATTAGAGGAGAGGAATTTAAATTTTTTGACGTGTTAGTGTCGGTCGATGATAATCTTAGAGAGTTGAGCAATGATGATCGTCATTACTAGCAATTGATAGCGGTTGAGTGACTACGAACAACAACACTTGCTATTAGAAAGCGACGTTGGACAAGTGACGATAGGCATTCATAGTTGTCAGTGTTGGCCGTGATGAGCGAGCGATGCTGCTCATTAGTGATGATCATTGATGTCGATCAAAGAACAGAATTTTAGGATTCTTCAAATCCAAAAGTATCCTCAACATATTTTTCTCATGACAATTAATTCCACTTAAACTTAAGGGAAATTTTATAAGATGGTGGTAAGACCTGCAATGACTTATGGTGCAGAATGTTGGCCAATAAAAGAGAAACATAAGTTAAGAGAGAGATGAGGATGCTCGTGGATGAGTGGCTTTACTCTTAGAGATAGAATGCAAAATGAGTATGTTTGGGAAAAAGTTGGAGTACTCCAGTGGTAGATAAGATTAGGAGAAATGGTTTGGCCACATAAAGCTCGTCCATGACCTGATTGGAGAGTAGATGTAGTAGATTTGCCTTATGTTAAAGAGATAGAGGTAGACCTAAAAAAGACTTGGTTAAGATGTAAAAAATGATCTTAGATAATTGAATTAAATGAGAAATTTGACACATAATAGGATAATGGAGACGAATGATTCATGTAGCGACCCCACCTAGTGAGATTAAGGCTTGTTGTTGTTGTTGTTGTATTAATGATATTAATTTATTGCAGCGTCAACAGAATGCTAATCTTTTCATTGTCTTATTATTAGTATAGAGTAACACATGGAAAAATAACTGGAAGAATACTGATCAAATATGCCTTTTCTTTTAATCTAACATGACCAGCTCCATATAATTCTTGTATCTCCTTTCTTCTAACGCCTCAAGGCTTGTTTCAGGCTCTGGGCTTCAATCTAAGAAGCAGTTTTTTTATGGAAGCATAGAGATGTTTATCAAACTTGTCCCAGGCAACTCAGCAGGAACTGTTACAGCTTACTATGTAAATTTTTTTTCATAGCTTATATTCATCATCAGATCTTACATTACTATCTGGCAGTTGCAAATTTGACCAATTTGAACTATTGCAGATGTCATCGAGTGGCACGAATCACGATGAAATTGACTTCGAGTTTCTTGGAAATGTCACAGCTCAACCTTATATAATCCACACTAACATATACACGCAGGGAGTAGGCAATAGAGAGCAACAGTTCTATCCTTGGTTTGACCCAACCGCAGATTTCCACAATTATACCATTCACTGGAATCCAATCCAAGTCGTGTGAGTTGAAAAAACTAGTTAATTTCTCCATGGTAAACTATAGAACTATTAGATCTTGAAATTTAAGATTACAAAATATTAAAAAAGAAAGAAAGAAAGAAAAAATAAAAGAAGTTTGATGACATTATGGCCTTATATATATATATATATATATATTAATACTGAGGATATGGGTCAATAATATAGTATTTTTATACTAAAATATTTTCAATTATGTGATGTTAGATTAAGGGTTTGTTTGGGACAGCTGTTGCTTTTTGAAAAAAATTATTATGTGTTACAATATTTTTTTTAAAAAAAATTTAAAAAATAAGTTATTAATACCATCATTCTTCAAATTGATTCTCGATTTTTCACTACAAAATTTTAAAATAAAAAAACCCAGAATAAACGAAGTCGCTTTCTCTACCGCTTTTGAAAAAAAAAACAAAATTTGTCTCAAACGCATCATAAATCTAAAGTTTTATGTGAATTAAATAATTTAAGCATCATTCATTATTCTCTATGAAATGAAAGCTTCATCAAAGATCATGTACTACAAGCTCACTTAATAACATGATTGCATTGTGGGTGTTACATAATTTTGAACTTCACCTAACCATGGTAGAAGGCGGCCATGACCCTCGAACTTCATGAGGCTCTAGATCCTAATTGAACGAGCATCTTTGACATCACTTGTTAGAGAGTGGGAGCCAAAAAGCTTTAGAGTTGCACTAGATGCACTAATGATCATGTACTTGCCATACAACCTAAAAGATTAATCCTATCGGCGATGGTCAACCATTGGGCATTTGTAAGCCAATATATTTTTCAACTATTGGATGTGTTAGTGTAACTAAACTTAAATTTTCATTTGTCTTAAAAAATAGCTCATTGTCAATCATATTCTTAAACTTGACAACTACTATACCGAGCGTTAATTAGGTCCCCATGCAGTCACTCTCCTAATAAGTGTTATGTTGATGTCTCTTATTTACAAGCTTAGGGTCTCTTTAAAATCAAATTTGTTGAGTTTTTTTTAATTTTTGTTTTAATGTTATTTTTACAAATATGGCACTCATCCACCTTGCTTTATGATTGAAGAAAAAAAATGAAACAAATATATACGTGAGAAGGTTGGAGTAACTCCAGTGGTAAATAAGATTAGAGAGAGATTTTTTAGATGATTTGGTCACATAAAATGTTAGCAGTCCGATGATATTGAGAGAGTAGATGTGTTAGATTCGGCCTATGTTAAGAAAAATAAATGTAGACTTAAAAAGACTTTAATAGTAAGTATAACAAATGACCTTATTCTATTAGAATTAAATGAGAATTTGGCTCTTAATAGGGTATAATGGAGAAAAAAGATTTATGTAACTGACCCTATATAGTATGATAAAGTCTTTTTGTTATTGTTGTATATTAGTTTAATGTGTTATTTAAGATTTTTTTTTATTTTTAAAATCACATTATTTTTAAGGGGCTTTTACACACATAGTCACCATATTCTTTTATATTTACAAATTAACCAACTTCAATCTTAATTTTTTAAATTGACATTCAAATATTAGAATTCATAACAAATGCCTAACCCATTTTTTTATTTTTGTAAAATTTTTAATGATTTGCTCATACTACACTCCAATATATGAGTCTGATAATTCAAAAAAATAAAGAAGGTAGTTAAAGGGATTATTTTAAAATAGGCTTAGTGTTAATCTTAATTAGGCGTTTAGGCACAAAAAAATTTTATTTAGCAAAATAGGCTGTCGTCAAACTGACGATCGGCCACGGAGCTTCTGATGCTCACGCCGCCGCTTGATCTGACGACCGTTCGCAATTTTTTTTTAAAAAAATGTGCAGCAATCTGAAAACAGGAATAGCATATGAAAATTTCCCCATGAAGGACACTTTAGTGGCTTAACCTGTATACTCATTCAGCACATTGAAGCCTCCTACTATAAATAAAATAGACTTCGCTCAAACTACGTAGAGTATCTAGGATGCCATATTTAGGCTGAACAATGATGTTTTAACATACATGAAGGCAACCTAATAAAGTCATTCTATGATGCAAGTTAGAAATAAAAAAGTTTAGAAAGTTCAAGCGCAAGGTACTCTAAAGCTAAGAACCTGACAATATAGCATCGCATACACTATGAAATTAACACCAAATTTCCTTCCACATGATAAATGAAATACATATAGTAAAAAATGAATAAATTATTTCTAGAAAGAAAATAAAAAAACAAAAGGTTTACTTGTTTCATATAATATAATGGCACACATACAACAAAATATGATCTAGCATGGACATAATATAATAGTACATCTGACTATCTCCGATGATGCCTACGATGCGGTATCGCATCACTACTGGGTGTATAATGGGCGTGGTCCGTCGGTCTCAAGTCGATGCTCCAGCCGGTCCTCCTGGTCACTTGCTCGGATGGTTGTGTAACCATGATACGTAACCATACGGGGTGTCATATGGAATGAGGAGGCCCATACGTAGAGGAACTGTCGCCAAGGGTGCATCTGCGGGCCACATAGATCCTCGGTACCATGTGATGGTCGTAAATGTATACGTAGATGGTCCAACCACTGGTAGAGATGATGGACCAATATCCAACGCAAGCCCATCTGACTGCACTGACGCTGAGGTACCTGGAATGCTAGTGTCCCCGTGCCGGCTATCAGAAATATACATGTTTGTGTGCAAGTCTCTGCACAACCCCTCATACTCGTTGATTGATTGCTGCATCTCTGTGTCATCTGCCCTCCCAAAATAGCGTCTGAATATATCCTCGGTATTCAATATGTGCTCGCCGCCGCATTGACGCGTATTATGATGTAATTAAAAAAAGATTAACACGCTTAAGAAATGCGGCTTACCATGAGTCGATCTCCGTGAGCTCGAGGGTAATACGCGTGTTTGGGTACGTGGTGCCTTCAACATATACAAGCAAGACCGATACCATCTCATGTATCGATTAATGGTCGCACTCCGCGAAGTCTACCACCACAACTAACTCGTCGCCTCCCATGCAATATATGTGCGGTGGTAAATGACCCGGCCCATGTCGCTTTCCTCGACCATCCACTCGCATAAAGAAGACTCTACCGCAGTAACCTCGGCCGTAGGTGGAAGGCCAACACGAGCACACCATCAGTCGGTGCCACTCAACTCGCTTTCCAACTAATCGAGGTATTTCAGCCAACCATATGTCATCCCCATGCAAGCATATATCTGCGCGCGTGCACTGATCTCCATATGGCTCCCATATCACGTGTTGTTTTAGATGAATATTGGGGTTCTATTTACATACAAAAGTTGTCACAAATTATGCACATACAAAAAAACATACCTGACTCTGCAGTAGGCCATCCAGCTCGTCTCGATAAACTCTAATATGGGCGGCCACCTCTGGACAAACCCTTCATTCCAAATACAACCCCAGCCCATCTATCCGTGGTATGGAATATGTAACGTTGGTCCAACATGAACATGCTCCCACACCACACTGCAGAATCAGAAAGCAACCACCATATTCGGCGCCGCTTGCCTCATGGAGCTCCTCAGCGCGCAAGCACCCGCCTCTAATGAGAACTCTCAACGTGTCAAGATCCTCCGGGGCGTGACATCAGTGAATCAACACGGCGTCCGGCATGGGAACAATCGCAAAAGAATGTAAGCTCGATGATGCTAAATCAAGCTCATATCTAAGTAAGAATCTCAGACACGCCCCAAGAACCACCGTAGGCAACAGTCGTGCGCGCCCATTTTGAACTCGATGTGATGTCGGTTGGATCGGATCGTGATCGCGGCGCTTCTATCAACTCATCACTGCCACGATGCCCACCGCGCCACACCAACAACATTCGGTCAATAATAGGCGGGCGTCATCTCAATACCGAGATCCGCCGCCAATAGTAACCTTGGGAAAATTTTCATGACATATTAATTACATTGGTATATAAAATGACTAAATCATATAAAAAATAAATTTTGTATAAATATCTATAATGTTTTCCTTGCTATCCTTAGATAAAATATTTAGTCATTATTACAATCACTTTGAAATTAATTTAATTGTTTTCTAGAAAATAATTAATTAAAATATACCAATAATACTTTAATCCCAAAGTGAAAGTAACATAACTTGGTTAAATATCATCTCACATGAAAACTCTCCATTATATGAAAGCATCCAATTCACTAAACAAATTGAACAAGTTCATTATGAAACTATCTTAAACATGAATAATAATTTTTCCTATCCTTAGATTTCAATTCACAAATTCCACAAATTTTTACATCACAACTCAAGGGATTTTGCTAGATCTTTTAAACAAAAGATAAGTCCTGCATTCAGGAAGAAATACAAATGTAGCTAAATAACTCAAAGGATTTTGCTGATCTATCACAAGTTAAAAAATTACCTTAATCGGCGCCGAACGAAGAAATATCCCGCTTCCCGGTGGCGCGCTCGTGGATGGCGGGGCTCTCCCTGGCCTGCCTCTGCGCATTCGAAATCCGGAGGAGGAGCGGAGCCGAGCGCTTGGGAGGAAAAGAGAAATAAAATCGCTGACTTACGGTTTGTTTGCCGAAATAAGGCGGCGTCGACCTCTCCCTGCCGTGACGAAGCTCCCCTTGGCCGGTGGTGCTTGTTCGAGATCTCGCCCGGAGCGAACGGGCGGCGCGACACGGAATAGGAAATAAAGGGAAAGTAGATCGGAGGAGCTCAGGATTTTTTTATAACAGAAACGGACGGCGTGGAACATGGCGCGTGGCATCGTCAGTTAAGCTATTTTCTAAATAAAATTTTTTTGTGCCTAAACGCCTAATTAAGATTAACACTAAGACTATTTTAAAAATAATCCCGGTAGTTAAATTGTAAATACATATGCATTGGATGGTTGATTTGTTAAAATCTCTATTTTTAAAAATATTAAAAATAATTTTTTTATGTTTTGAACAAATTTAAAAGTAATTATTATCATAAATATATTTATGTGAAATCAAAATAGAAATAAAATAAAATAAAATAATAGAAATTAAAAAACAAAAATGATCCCAACAATTCCATAATTTTTGTTAAAAATGAATTTTACTATCAGTCTATCAATATATTTGACTTAACTTAGGCCCTCATATGATTCACCCTCCCAAACAATCACACATAAATATCTAATAATTTAACACCAATATCAATCCAACCAGCAAAAGAAATGAAGAACTTTGTTTAACTCCATTCTTCGCCCTGCTGCAGATGGTTTGTTGACCAGATCCCAATCCGAGTGTTCAGGAACTACGCCGCCGCCGGAATTCCGTACCCAAACTCTCAGCCAATGAGGCTCTTCTCCAGCATCTGGAACGCCGACGACTGGGCCACCAGAGGCGGCCTCATCAAGATTGATTGGAGCCAAGCTCCCTTCCTGGCCAGGTTCCGCAGGTTTAGGCTACGGGCCTGTAAGTGGCTCGGCCAGTCCAGTCTCAGTCAGTGCGCCGCCAATACTCCGGCGAACTGGTGGACGTCGCCGGCGTACGGGCGGCTGAGTTACGCTCAGGTTGGGCAGATGATGTGGGCTCGGAACAACTATATGATTTATGATTATTGTAAGGACGCGAGAAGGTTTAAGGATCAAATGCCGCCGGAGTGCTCTATGCAGCAATATTAAATTGTGTCGGTGTTATTTGAAATTTGTTTGATTATTTATATGTGATATGAATCCATATCCCCAAAGCAACAACAGAATTAAAATCCAACAGATTACAGCCCTTACAGAGGAATGATTCAGAAACCACTGATAATAACAGAAAGGGAAATATTACAGAATCATTGGGTATCAGAGCATGAAATAAACTACAAATATTACAGAAGTTAACTCAATTTGAATACAGCAAAGGGCTTACAGACTAATCCAATACAGCCCAAATTAATCATCACAGAAGGACCAACAGACAACAGAAAACTAAACAATTCCAGAGAAAGGAAAGTATTACAACTATACTAATTCAAGAGCACAAATAATTACAATTAGGACAGAGTACAGATAGATAGGATGTTCAGAATAGAACCAGATCAACTAGAAATGACAACAAGTTATCAACAGCATGTGAATAAGGCCAAAGCATCACCACAAAAAGACTACTCCACTGAAGATAGATCCTTCCAGAAGATCATGCTGCAATTATCAAAACTTAGGCGAGAAAGCAAGAATCAAGAACTCTAAATAGCGGCAGACGGAAGAGATCAAGCTATCCAATCGGATACAAAGGCGAGCAAGGAAATGGCGAATACCACATGCAAGCAGTGGATTCTGAGCCAAAGAATACTTTAGAAGAACCAACAACGAAAACTATAAATAGAGAAGAACAACAGAAGGTAAAGGATGGAAGAATTTATCTCAAGACTCCTCTGTTCTCCCTTCTCCAGTCATCTCCCTCTTTCTCCTGGTCTCTCTCTCCCTCTATAGCTCAATTCCCACGGTGGAAACCGCCGGAAAACACCAAACAGACGGCGCAATTTCCCCGGATCTCCTCCAGATCCTATCTCAGTTCCGGCATCCTCGCCCTTTCTACGGTGGATCTTCCTTTGGATCGACCATCGCCGGTAAGGATCTCCTCTTTCTCCTCCGATCTCCTCTCGAAACCCTAGCGGTGAGCAGAAAGGAAAACAAGAAATGAATTAGGGTTTATTATTCGATCCGTAATTGAATCGTGGCCGATTCTTGACATCGATTTCCACTCAAACCCATCCGTGATCCACGATCAAAAGAGCAGATCAAGCTCGACAACACCATCACGTAATCCACTCAAATCTAGAAAGAAAGGCAACCGTGTGATCAAGAAAGCAGTCTAGGCGAAGATAACGGGTTAATCCAACGCTAGAAAGCGCAAGAAAGACCAATCCAAGTGAGCCCATCCAACGGCGAGATTAAAGGCGCTAGATCCAACGGATCGAAGGCTCCAATTTTCTTTCCTTTACTCGGCGGGTTGACTCAATTGAAGGGTTTGACTCGCATTTGACTCAACTCACACCCAACCCAATTGGAGCGATGAGCGAACTCAATCCAGAAGGAATTAATCACTCAAGCTCACTGTCTCAAGCTAATTACAGAAATTAATCATCCTCTCAGCTGTAAGATCAGATATTAATACATATCATTGGTGCTCTCGTTGACTTCCCACTCTTCGATTCCCACAACTACAACACTCGAAAAATGGCGTAAGGAACCGAGACAATGCCAAAACACTTGAAGCATGTGTTACCGGTGAACAACAATGAAGAAATGACCTCAATCACTATGGCATTGAATGAAATATTAAAGAGATTGACATCAATAGAAACAGTTAGAAAAGAAAACCTCAAAGCCAGGTATGTAATGCATCCCTTGATGAATCCTATTCTCCAAACATACCACATACACACACACCCATATCAATGCCTCTTAAAATAGATATGCCCAGATTTAAGGAGAAGATCCTAGAGGATGGATCTTTAAAGCGAGCAATTTTTCAAGATATCAATCCTCGATGATCGAAATTTTAATATCCTCAATATACATGGATGGACCGCATTAAGTTGGTATCAATGGATGCAAGCAAATAAACAATTGCATTCTTGGCCACTCAAAGAACAAGTCTTTGAGATTTGGCCCTTCCCTACTAGATTTAAGAGGAGAACTAGCTAAGCTTCAACAACAAACAACGATTACCTTTTTATCGAGTTTGAAGACCTAGCTAACCAAATGTCGATATCCACAGAATTGCTACAAAGTTGCTTTGAATCGGGCTTAAACCAAATTAGAAGAGAAATCGAGCCACAACCTACTTCATTGCAACAAGCATTTCAATTGGCCAAGCTAATGGAGGATAGGCTATCGAGATCTGACAAATGAAATACAGCGGAAGCAACAACAAAATACAAACACCTACCTAATCCACCACATGGCAATGAATATAGCAACAAACAGCCCTTAGCCAACTTATGTGCATTCATGAGTGTCAATGAAGAACAAGAATATCAACTACAGCATTATAGTCAACCAGAAACTCAGTGGATACAAGAGAATGCCTTAGAACCAAACTTCAAATATCAGCCATTCAATCCAGGTTAAGACAGGACATATAAATGTCTAAGTATAAAATAGCCTAAATAAGTTCTGCATAGTTCTGAACATAGAATTAGCCTAGATAGATAAGTCGGATATAGCCCAATTATCTAGCATAAGATAGTCCACAGTGATAAGTCATGGGGCACAACAATTCCTTCCAACTTCAAGTAGAATGGCCACAAGATTTCCCAGATACAACCTTCCACACATTACAAAGGTAATCTAAAGTCAAGAGAAAGGATTGATATAAAGTAAGGATCCTAAGGGAGGAATTCAGCCAAGACTATTACAGTTGGGCTCACATAGCATACTAGAAGAATCAAACACAAATTACATACACAGTCATTTACTACAATCAACCCAATTACTATGCTTAACCCCTCATTCAAATTAAACTCTATCATTAAGAGCGACAAGCAGACTAATCCGGAAAATAGGTGATCACGAGCATTACTACGGAGGGAGCATTACATCGAGAAGGAGGAAAGTATCAGCGGCACGAGAAATAGATTGAAGAAATCGAAAGCATCCCGAAGATTGACCTTGAGGACAAGGTCGGTGTGAGGGAGTAATGATATGAATCCATATCCCCAAAGCAACAATGTAATTAAAATCCAACAGTTACACTACGAGGAATGATTGAAACCACGATAATGAAGGAAATATTACAGAATCATTGGGTATCAGAGCATGAAATAAACTACAAATATTACAGAAGTTAACTCAATTTGAATACAGCAAAGGGCTTACAGACTAATCCAATACAGCCCAAATTAATCATCACAGAAGGACCAACAGACAACAGAAAACTAAACAATTCCAGAGAAAGGAAAGTATTACAACTATACTAATTCAAGAGCACAAATAATTACAATTAGGACAGAGTACAGATAGATAGGATGTTCAGAATAGAACCCGATCAACTAGAAATGACAACAAGTTATCAACGACATGTGAATAAGGCCAAAGCATCACCACAAAAGACTACTCCGAAGATAGATCCTTCCGTAAGATCATGCGCAATTATCAAAACTTAGAGCGAAGCAAGAATCAAGAACTCTAAATAACCGACCGCGAAGAGATCAAGCTATCCAATCGATACGAGCAGGAGCAAGAAATGGCAATACGACATACGAAATTAGTTACTGAGCCAAAGAATACTTTAGAAGAACCAACAAACTATAAATAGAAGAACAAAGGTAAAGGATGGAAGAATTTATCTCAAGACTCCTGTTCTCCCTTCTCGTCTCCCTCTTTCTCCACGGTCTCTCTCTCCTCTAGCTCAATTCCCACGGTGGAAACCATGGAAAAACAACACGGCGCAATTTCCCGGATCTCCTCAGATCCTGCCAAGTTTAGGCATCCTCTTTCTACGGTGGATCTTCCTTGGATCGACCATCGGTAAGGATCTCCTCTTTCTCCTCCGATCTCCCTCTCAAACCCTAGCGAGAGCAAGAGAAGGCGAAGGAAAACAAGAAATGAATTAGGGTTTATTGTTGTTAATTCGAATTGGCACGTATTCTTGACATCGATTTCCACTCAAATCCATCCACGATCAAGAGATCAAGCCTCGGACAACACCATCGTAATCCACTCAAATCTAGAAAGAAAGGCCGTGTGATCAAAGCAGTCAGAGGCGAAGATAACCGGGTTAATCCAAGAAAGCGGCAAGAAAGACCAATCAAGTGAGCCCATCCAACGGAGATTAAAAGCGCTAGATCCAGGATCGGAAGGCTCAAATTTTTCTTTCCTTTTCGGCGGGTTGACTCAATTGAAGGGTTTGACTCACGATTTGACTCAACTCAACCCAATTGGAGCGATCCGAACTCAATCCGAAGGAATTAATCACTCAAGCTCACTGTCTCAAGCTAATTACAGAAATTAATCATCCTCACAGCTGTAAGATCAGATATTAATTCATATCAATATGGCTGTGTTCGTAGTGGTGAATTATGTGCATTGGTTCTTCACTTATTGTCATTGTAATAAAAGTATAAATGAACAAATAAATGTTTTTGTATACTCAATATTGGCTGGGTTGAATTACTCAAGTTATATTTTTTATCAAGACTTTAGTTCAATAAATCAGTAAATAATTAAACTAGTTAAGAAATTATTGACCTCCACATATATGTCATAAATCAAAACAAGCAAGTCAATTTGGCGGACTTGAGCGAAAATCATAAAAGTTCAAAATGCACGTCGCCGAAAATGGTTGAAACGATCTCCGATCGACGAACGGACTTTCCCGTCGCGTTCAGAACATCGAAATCAATAAGAATATAGATGTTACAAAATCTAACGATCAATCGATTAGGCCCTCGAGCAAACAATGTGTCGACACACATATCGGAGCCGAGAAGCTGCGACGATGTCCGAATGACCTCGGTTCTTGAAATTGATCATGTCGTTAGCTTCAAAACATTGAAAACTATCAAATGAGACTGTTTCGCTCAATTCGGACGAGTTTGTGCAAATGTCGAGTGATTTGAAGTGACAATCTCGATAAATCTAGATGTCGAAATCAACTCAAATACGATTAAGTCACATTCAAAATGTCAAAATATCAAATATTTTCGATGAGCAATCAATCTCAATCGTCGCCCTTTCGAGATCGAAGGCCGCAGGATCAAAAAATCTCCGTTCGTGAAATTGATCACGTCGTTGGCTCCGAAACGTCAAAATTTATCGAATTAGACCATTCGCACTCAATTTGGACGAGTGTATGCAAAAATCGATCGAACAAAAGTGGCCATTTCAATTTCTATTTACTTGACCCGACGTCCAGATCAACGGATTGCGTCATTCGTTGATGATGATACTTAAATTGATATATATATTAATTATGTGTATTTATATATGTGAAACCCACATTAAAAATATTTAATAAATTTAAAATTTATTAAAAAATTCTAAAATTACCTCTATTTCTTCCGTATTTTCAGTTTTCTGAAAAAACTATCCTAATTCAAAATAAATAAATAAAAAAAACTGAAAATCACTCTCCTCTCTCTCCTGAATTTCCATCTCACGTCCAAGAAAAATGTAAAAAAAAAAATCCTTCCTCCCTCTCAGTTTTCGCGTTTTTCCTCCGTTCCGTGCGCTCTGTCCGCGCTGCCGCACTGCCGTCCAACTCGCTGGCCGAAACCGCAGGCCCCTCCGCGCCGCCCACCGCCCAACGCGCTCCGCGGCCCACCCACTTCGCCTGCGCCGTCCGCCGCCAAACCCGCTCCCACGTCCAACGCGAGCCCGCCGCGCGTCCCTGCCGCCGGCCAGGCCCGCGGACCCGCACCCACGTCCGCCGGTGCAAGTCCGGCCGTCCCGTCGGCGCACGCGCGCTCCACGCCCGCTCCGCACGAAACCGACCCGCGTTCTGCCTTCCGCCGGTCTGCGAAACCGTTTATTGGCCTGCTGCTCCTCAACCCGCTGCCTTCCGCGCCCGACCCGCTGTCCCGCCGTTCCGCGTGCCTGACCCGCGTAACCGGCCCGTTCCCGCGCCTGACCCGCACCACAGCCCGTTCAGCCCGCTCTACTAGTCCGTTCCAGCCCGTTCCCCTGAACCCTTCTTCCCTGACCCGTCCAGCCTTCAAATTGGCCCGCAAATCAGCCCATTCTGCTCAATTCAGCTCGTTGTCCCGCAGCCCGTAACTTTTTTTTTTGTCCGTTTTCCTCTATCGGGGAAGAAAATCGTCGATAATTCTTCTTTCGATTTTGTTATTGCTTACACCCTTTCACCACCATCAGCTAGTCGGCGATGTAGAAGAATTCTTCGATTTTTTCGGCGTTGCACTTTGCTTTGGTGCTCGATTTTTTATTTGCGTCATATCGGGAAGAAAATCGTCGATGGGTGAATCTTCCTTGATTTTCGACGTCACACCACTACCTTTTCAATCGATACCCAACCGTTCCTTTACTGATGCCGAAAATATGTCAGAACATATGGGGATTTGTGAATGTAAATATATACATATGCTTGTGTTTCTTTATAGGTTTGAAGACCTTGTTGTGCTCGGGGTAGACGATGAAAAAAATAGATTGTGGTGTCATGAAGACATCGCTTCACACAAAGCGTCAAAACCAGTTGTTAGATGTCACTCCTACTAGACAAAATATTGCTGAAATTTTGTCTAATTTTCAGACTTAGAAATAAAAGAAGATAATTATATATTGCATTGTATGTATTCTTGCAGGTTTGAAGACTTCGTTTATAATCGATAAAGCGACGATGAAAAAAAAAATAAGTAGCTTTGGTGAGACACCTCGCTACATCATGAGCGTCGAAACAAATACCCGATCGATACTGATGATGCAGTGAAATTCGTTAAATCTGTTGACTTAGAAAAAAATGGGAAAATAAAATGGGCTAACTTAAGGGGTGCTAAATAGGATAACTTGTAGCTAATTTTAAACTTAAAAAAAACATCAAATAAAAAAAATGGGAGAAATTAAAATGATATATGACATGTATAGAAACAAAACAAAATAAAAAAGAATGGTGAAAAGCACTTATAAAATCTATCGAAGTAGGAATGAAGCCCACTAAAGTTTTAACCTCTCCCTTTCAAATGTCCTAGCTCTAACCTTTCAAGTAAATGGAATATGATAAGCATCTACCTTCAGCTTTATTTATAGAAATTGGGAGAAGTAAAGAGACGAAAAATTAAATTTGAATAAAAGAGGGGAAAAATCAAATTTAAACAAGAGAGAGAAAATCAAATTTAAACAATAGAGGGAAAATCAAATTTAAATAAGAGGGGGAAATCAAATTTGAACAAAAGAGGAGAAAAAAATCAAATCTGAACAAGAGAGGGAAAATCAAATTTGAATAAGAGGGGGAAATCAAATTTAAGCATAAGAGAGAGAAAATCAAATTTGAACAAAAGAGAAGGAAATCAAATTTAAATAAAAGAAGGGGGAAAATCAAATTTGAACAAAAGAAGGGGAAAAATAAGAATTACTTTGAGGGGTAAATCTTCTTCTTAAAATGATAAATTAAATTATTCTTTGAACCTATAGCATCAAAACGCCTTATTCGTCACCGGATCTGCAACCCTTTATACAAGTAGACAGAAGACGATACTAAATCAAAATATATGGAAATAGAGGGCGATACTAAATCAAAATCTATAAAAAATCATAAGGCTTCCTTCAACCAAAAAAAAATCAAAGAATTTCATCCTAATTATGATTTTCAAGATCAACAATTGCATTAATTAGATGAAATTAGTTAAGCTATAAATTCCTGCATGTGGTCGGACATAGAGATTTCAAGTGTAAATTTTAATGTCTGAAAAGGCTGTGCAGGCTAAGTTAGAATTAAATGAAAATATAAAATTAATATCCTAATCCAAATACAAAAGTACCTAAATTCTTAAATACACGTATGTGCGATAAATGAATGCTTAAATTCAATGAGGATCTTTGCATGGTGCTTCTTTAGTCTTTGGACTCAGTTAATTAAAAACACCAATAAGAGCTTCAAATCGTGAAATATAGAAATTAATTCGGGTGATAATAGATCTAATCTCATAGTAAAACAGGTTGTAATCTAAAGCTCTTAAATATATTCTAATCAATAAATTTTCAAATATCAACCATAAATTGCTTAAATGAAACTCCATCATTAAAAACTTAAACCAAACTCAATCTATCCACCTTCCAAAATAGTTTGCCGGGGGTGACAAATTAAGAAAACTCTGTAAAAGGCAAAAATCAGTATTCTATGTTCACTCTCAATCAATCTCATACAGTAAGTATGGCTTGTCCTCGAACTTCATTGGCGGCTGAGCTCCCAGATGAAGTAGTTATGATTGGTCCTGATCTGGTTTGGCTCAACTCTATTATATTACGATCACGCCAGTGTATGCTCCCAATGGCCCCTCGTTGTGAATCATAGGGTATACTTGATGAGAAAACATCTCTATTTGGTAGACTTATTTGTCTCCTTGACAATCACCACCCAGTTACAAAGGATTTCTTGGGCATCGTATGTTGATGGGATCCTTCAAATTAATTACTACCTCACCGATAAAGTAGACTAGGGACCACGACGGATGACAGAACCATGAGATTTAGATCGGGCACGTCATCATTTCCCCAACCATCCGATTTAAGCTAAAATGATGAATTCATATTCTAAATTTTGAAACTCCATATCTTCTTCTACGCATTAATTTGACTAGCCTTAATCAAAAGTCTCACCACATTAGTAATTAATAATTAGGAGCTTGTGCATACAGAAACATGGAGAATCAAGTCTATCACAAAATGAGGGCGAAATCTCTAGGTAGTTTCTTATCTACTATCTCATCAACTACTCTTTTCATCGAAGAGGTCGATGGCAAAATTTTCGGAGCCCACAGGAATTAAGTTGCAAAAAAAATTATTAAATTTGATATAGGAAGGAATCTACTTTTTCAAAGAACTCAACAAATGAAATTGTTAGGGTGCATAAAGTTACTGGCTTATTAAGAATGAACTAGACAAAAGAACTCACTCTTGAAGTTGGTTTCATCAAGATAACTCACAATGTAATTTTCTATTGAGTAGATCAAAAGAAACATTCCTTCTTCAATGATCTTGTTATTAGTACTATTAGGCTACAAGCATGAAGCATGATTGAGTAAATTCAAAGGTGTTAATACATAATTACTTCTAAGTGAAATAAAACATGACCAAATGACTACCCAAAAGTCAATTCTAAATCAACCTTATAAGGGGAATACCTTAAGGCATACTAATGAAAATTTATTATGTCATGAGACACACTTTAAAGTCATGATCCATATTATGCATTTAGATTTAAAAAAAAATTTCAGGGTCTCTATTAATGTTAGGATTTAAAGGTTAAAGGGCATATCAATGTGTCATTGATTTGTCTCCATGATAAGCCTTAAATTAGCTTGGGTTTTGAATGAAAGTTTAAATAACTCAAATAAGTGGCTTAAATATGATAGGAAAATAATCATATACTTTATGTAGAAATGATTTACTCTACTAAATAAATCAAAATATTAAGAAATACATATCATAGTTTTATAAGAAAGCTTGCATAAAAGATATTTCTTGGTTAAGTGGGAACATCGACTCGATATTAGTTCACTTAGTTAAATTGAGATGATAGTTTTGATATTAAAGAAATTAAAATAAAATATATGTATGTGCATGAGTAAGAGGCTAATAGAGATGTGGCTAAGCTTTATGATATAAATTAGATCTTGGAGAAGTTTACAAGTATGACTTATAATATCTTGATGCGAAAAAAGACAAAAGATAGGTCTTTCAACTTTGCACTATAGTTGATGTAGCCAAGGCCTTCTTATAATGAATTCAAAATTATTTAATATATCTAATGGAATGCTAGAGCTTACGGATCACTTATTATAGTTTCTTAGGTGTCAATATTAGAGAGGTCCACAACTATAACTTATAACCTCTTAATTATAGAATAACTCAATAATAAGTCTCAACCTTGGCATTAAGAAGAGGCATGATGGATGTTAATTGAATAATTATATAATTGATATGACGCTGAAAATTCTACTAGTCGAAGCACGAATCTTGATGTCAAAAGTAAGTTGATCCTTAGTTGAATCTGGTCGAGATCAAGCACTTAAAATATCCTTAAAAATTCTGGGATGTCAGTTAAATCTCTAAATAACTCTCAAACATGGAGTGTTTATAATCAAATCGAGCACCTCGATGAGCCGGATCTAACGAGCCCAAGATCTCATAATTTTGAATTAATTTGAGCATTCAAATACAAAATATATTATATGATCAATGGAATCATTATGAGTCATCCGATGGAGAGGAGTGGTTCAGATTTTGCATGTATTTATAGAGATGCACTCCTCCAATCTATAAATAGCCCCTCATTCCTCATATGAGCGGAGGCCAAGCAAGAGAGAGGAGAGAGCTATAAAGCTTGAAGATTCTCCAAGCACAATCCACCACTCGGCGTCATCAACCACGCCCGGCCGCCGCCCCTGATCCGCGCCGTCGTCAATCTCTGCCGATCTCCATCATGATGACCTTCATCGGTCGATGTCCTCATTATTATCATCATCTACCATCTTACCACGAGCATTACTAAGTTATTATTCCCTTCTCATATGCAATCCTAATCCGTTATCGGAAGATTTTGTACTCAAAACGATACATAATGGAAGATTTTTTTCTTGGGAAGGTCAGGTGGTTTTCCTCTTTTCGAGATTTTTCACGTAAAAATTATTGAGTTTTCTTGTTCACTCTTTAAATACCTGTGTGTGTGCTGGATTTTACAACAAAGCTAAGGCGTAAACTTTCACTCTACCGTAACTGGTTTTCTAGCATGCAACAGTTTGACACCGTCTGTGGGAAAAGAACCCTTCAATCACAATTCCTGTGAACACCCTCGTTATGGCCAATAGGCAACACTTTCATAACGAGCCTCCTCCAACTCCCGTCACTCTCGAAACCAATCCTTGAACCAAGGACACCAAGCTTCTGCCTCACTCCCCCCTGATAGGCATGACCCTGTCATTGAAGGCGCAATGGAAATCTCTTTAGAAGATCATGTCCACCGAATGGAAGAGTCTCAAAATGAGATGATATGACTTTTGCGAGGAACACAACAGCCACTACTGCAGCAAACACATCTCCCCAGAGATCGATCGTTAGCCGTGGGAGGTCAAAATGCTAATCTCCTTGACATTGAAGTTCCGTAGAGGCGTGATCGATCTCCTGCTAGTTCTACTCATCCATCGCGACTCAACCAGCTAATCCACCAATTATTCTTTAGCACTCGTCATGTTGACCCCTCGTCATGTTATAATGTAAAATTATGACGCTTAATGCAAGATGAATTTTACCTTCAAGGCAATCATCTTCCCCTCACCGCTGAATTCACCTTAGTTAGCTATTCTTCAATATTATTCCGTGGGTTTCAAGCTTTTGAGCATTGATTCTATGATGGGGCGTGACCCACATGAACACATCGACCATTCTGGGACTATCATGCATATCCAACGAGCTCGACACCTTGCTTTGTCGTTTCGTTACCCTCAAAGGCAAGCTCACAGTTCTACTCCTTCCAAGGATCCATCCGCACTTTGACGAACTCGCCAAGATTTTTGTGGAATAATTCATTTACAAGAGGATCATTAAAGATTCCTCCCATCTCTCGGCATTCGTCAATGAGGGTGAATCACTTAAGTATTTCCGAGTTCTCCTTAGAAGCTCAAATATCCGGGTAGACACGAATTAATAAGAGGAGTTTTCCTTGGAGGACTCGTCAGGGCCTTTTCACTCGTCTAATGAGACACGGTCTCATATCGACTTAGTTCATCGTGTGGAAGCATAAATCTCTACCGATGAGGCCATTAATGCCCATCACAAATAATTTGAACAATCTGGGAAAAGCGTAAGCGAGTGGGGTGTCCCCATCAAAAGCAACAAATGATCTCCCTCCGGCCCCATATCAACAATGTGAACCGACCGAAAGGAATACATGCCACAAACGTCTCTGTCAACCTCGATAGCTATTCAAGATGAAGAAAATATCAAGTGGCATCCCTGAAACTAAATTCGTGAAATTAGAGCAATATTGTCACTTCCGCCAGTCATGGACATACCTCGAGGCATGCAAACAACTAAAAGAAGAAATCGAGGCTCATTCAATAAGATATCTACATTTATGAAGAATCAAGAATAAAATAAACATACCAAGGGGGGAGACAATCATCACGAAATAACAAAATAATCATCAAATAGTTGGGAAATTGAAACAATGGCGGAGGACCAATACTATCTAATCAAGTTCTCATTACCACCTTTGAAGAGCCAGAGTTAATGAAATCTCGTATTGATCATTCCATCACTTTTAATGACTGACTTAGGAGTCCATGTTCCTCATCAAGATCCACTTGTTATCAGGATCGAGGACCCATGCTATAATGTTAAGAAAATTTTGATTGACAATAGAAGTTCTATTGATGTCTTATTTTACTCTATATTTTTTAGCATGAGCCTGGTTAGGGAAAAGCTCCAACCCACTGCAGGACCATTGTATGAGTTTGATAATTGCCTTGTGTGAGTAGAGGGGACAATCACCCTTCCTATTATCCTTGGTAAATTTCTTCGATAAGTGACTCATTTAATCTAATTCATGGTAGTCAAGTCAGATTCGGCATATAACACTATCTTTGGAAGGCCCCTCCAATCAATTATCGGTGCAATCACTTCAGTATCTTATCTTAAGATGAAGTTTTCAACCCCCGTTGGATTTGGGGTGGTCTGTAGAAATCAACAAATAAGGCAAATATGCTACCTCAGACAAGCTCAACCATGCCCTTCTGTGACCTTTAGCATCAAAGATTTTAATTTTTGAGATGAAGAGTACCCCAGAAAGCTTCCCCTGTCGAAGACTTGCTCTCTGTTGCATTATCAGATGACCAACCATTACGAATAGTGCAAGTTGGATCTCTGCTCTCAAACGAACAAAGGGAAAAAATACATAATCTTCTTGCGCAGAAATCAAGACATTTTCGCTTGGAGTCCGACGGACATGGGGGTCGACTCCAATGTGATCATGCATTCCTTCAAGATCGATCCGACATTCAAACCGATCATCCAGAAGAAGCGAAGTTTTGCACCTGATCGCCTCCAAGCTATTGAGAAAGAAGTTAACAAGCTTTTAGAAGTGAGATTCATACGAGAGGTACATTACCCTACATGGCTAGCAAATGTTATCATGGTTAAGAAAACAAATGAAACATGGAGAATGTGTATTGATTACACTGACCTTAATAATTTCCCGAAAGATAGTTTTTCTCTTCCTCAAATTGATCAATTGGTTGATGCTACATTTGGACATCAAATGCTCAATTTTTGGATGCTTACTCTGGTTACAACCAAATAAAAATGGACCCAACGGATGAAGAAGCTACATCATTTCAAACATATAAAGGTTTATACTATTACCAAGTTATGTCGTTTGGGTTAAAAAATACTGGTGCTACTTATCAACAACTTATGAATAAGGTTTTTAAAGACCTATTAGGCCACACAATGGATGTATATGTGGATGACATGTTAGTGAAAAGCTTGGAAGAATCACAGTATATTTCTGACTTAGAAATATGCTTTAACCTTCTTCGACATTATAGCATAAGACGACAACCAAATGTGTTTTGGGATTACATGGGAAAATTTCTTAGATTTATGGTAACCCACCGTGGGATAGAGGCCAACCCCGAGAAAATCAAAGCTCTCAAAGATATGACTCCTCCGAAGAATATTAAGGAAGTTCAACGTTTGAATGAACGAGTTATCCCGCTTCCTAGCCCATTATGGGGATAGATACTTGTCATTCTTTAAAATATTAAAGGGAGCAAAAAATAATAATTTTCAGTGGATTGATGAATGCCAATATGCTTTTGAGCAACTAAAAGAGTATTTAGCATCTCCACCCCTACTATCCAAGCCTATCCAAGGAGAGATGCTATACTTATATCTATATCTCTTCCCCATGATAAGCTCGGTTTAGTGCGAGAAAAAAATGGGATACAACAACCAATTTACTATGTCAGCAAAATTCTCTCTGATATAGAAAGTCGTTATCCACTTGCAGATAAGGTGGCTCTGGCTTTAGTTTTCTTAGCGTAAAAATTGCGTCCATACTTCCAAGCTCATACTATCGGCGTTTACACTCATTTACCATTACGGGCCATCCTACAAAAACTAGAAGCATCTGGGAGGTTAATTAAATGGTCTGTAGAATTGGGAGAATTTGATATAAATTTTCTACCTCGGCCTGCTATAAAGTCTCAAGTACTCACAAACTTTATAATAGAATGCACTGCCCCAACTCCAGAGAAGCTATCTGCTACACACCTTTCATCTCCTCAATGGACCCTCTATGTTGATGGAGCTTGAAATCTGCAGTGGGAATTTTACTTATTTCCCGAGAATACCTTAGAGTATGACTTAGCCTAAAATTTCCTACAACTAATAATATGGTGAATATGAGGCTCTCATGAGGTTGAGACTGCCATTGTGAAGCTCAAGACTTAGTAATACATCTCGACTTGTGTATAAGTTGAGGAAAACTTTAATACTCATAATCCTCAGCTAGCGCAATATCTCCACTTGGTAAAGTCTCTTCTTGCCCATTTCAAGACACATCAAATCATTCACATACTGTGAGAAAAGAATACTGCTCTCTAAGCTTGCTACATCTGCTACTGGAGATCTATTTAAGAGAAAACATGTTGAAGAAATATATTTTTCTAGCATCCCAAGGTCGTGGGTAATAAAAGCAATTAATGAGATAAATGAACATTCATGGATGGACCCCATCCTATCTTTTCTATAAGAAGGAACCCTTCCTGAAGACCCAACTTCTGCAACTCATCTCCGAAGACAAGCTTCAAACTTTACTATTATCAGAGGTAAACTATACAAATGAGCTTTCTCTGGACTGTATCTCAAATACCTCTCACCATCAGAGGCCGATTACGCATTAAGAGAGGTTCACTCAAGGATATGTGGAGAACACCTAGGAGGAAGGGCGCTAGCCCTTAAAATTATAAGATAAGGGTTCTATCTACATGAAACAAAGACTTGGAGTTCACAAAAAATATGCAAGTTGTCGGTTGCACTCTAACCTCTCTCTCACATGCATGAGCTCTCATCCCTTCAAAGCCGGGCCTTTTGCTCAATGGGGATCATGTGGGACCTTTTCGATAGCGTCAGGCGGCGAAAGTTTATCATTTTAGGACTACTTCACTAAATGGGTAGAAGCTAAACCACTCGCTAAAATCACGGAGGCAAATGCTAAATAATTTGTTTAGAAAAACATAGTATGTCAATTCGATCTTCCTGTAAAGATCATCACTGACAATGGAACCCAATTTACTGAAAAAATCTTTACGTCCTTTTGCAAAGATCTTCACATTCAAATTTCCACATCCTCAAAAACTATGAGACTACCGATATACTTAAAGGACTAAAAATACATCTTGAGAAGGCTGGGGGGCAATGGGTTGATGAGCTTTCTAATGTTCTTTGGGCTTACCGCACTATATTGTGCACCTCGACTGGTGAGACACCATATAACTTGTGTTTCGGCACAGAAGCTATTATACCAGTATATATCGGGGTTCTAAGTCCAAGAGTTCAATTATTCGATCATGATAGTAATGAAGAAAAACTCTGACAACACCTGGACCTACTCCCCGAAACTCGTGACATGACCTTACTTCAGACTGCTTCCTATCACCAAAGGGTAGCTCGTCACTTCAATAGAAGAGTAAAATCTAATCTCATATCTGTCGGTGACTTGGTCTTGCGAGGTCTCGAAGCTGCAGGCAAAGGCCCTCAACACAATAAACTCTCACCTCTTTGGGATGACCTATATGTGGTTATAGTTATGGTAAAGCCAGGAACATTCAAGCTCAAGGATTCAGAGGGAAAAAACTTTACCTCAAACATAGAACACTGAGAATCTCCAAAAATATTATCAATAATTCCTACTGCATAATTATTTCTCGTTTATCATTTCCTCTTCATGTAGCCGACCCCACTTAGTGGAATAAAGACTTGTTATTGTTGTTGTCATTTCCTCTTGAATCTCATATCCGTGTTAAAATCGTCTTGAGATTGTATCACCGAACTTATCAGAGTAATGAGTTTATAGCTTTTTTTTTCAAGCTTGTTGCATATGGACAGTCTCCTTCAATTAATCCTCCACTAGAGAAATGCACAACTCACGTTGTATCTCAGTTGGGGAATGATCAATCCCATAGGGACTTGATCGGACCTCCTCCATACAGGTAAGAAGTGAAACGCTTTTTATAGGTCGAAAGGTCCTTAGTGGACATCCCACGGTCTCTTCCATACATGTAAGATGTCAAATAATGTTTTGAGTAATACCTAAGATAGGCCAAAAAGGTCTGGTGGACTTCCACACCTCATCCGTTCAGGGTGGGTGAATAATATTCGACCAATCAGGATAAGTAAAAACGAACAAGAGTATATCACCTAAAATAAAAAAATAAAATTTTCATTACGGCATAACATGATGACATAAGAAATAATCAATATTCTAATACAAAATAATACATAGATAAAAAAAATGATGCACCCTCAAGTGATGCTACATGATATCAACATCCTCCTCACCACTAGAAGATGCTCCCTTGAACTCACTCTCGATTCCTTCATCTCCTGAATCTGGCGAAGGGTCTTCAGATGCTTGGCTAGGAGATAGATCTTCAATACTAGCTCCAGTTTTGCGATGTACTAAGTAGATTCCTTTCAGGAACCCTTGGATGAAGCCCTCCTCTAAACATTGGTGCTCCAAGTCCTTCACTTCAACATTAAGAATATGATTATGAGCTTCCTGGATATGGTCCTCGATAATGTTGCGATAAGCCAAGAGTTCTTAAAGTCTTCCGCTTCAAAGAAATTTCATTTGCTTCGACATTATAAGCTCCTTCTCGAAAGGCGATCTTGTAATGCCTTCTTCTCCGTTCAAGAGCTTTCTTCTCCTGCAAGTGCCTTGAGTCTTTTCTCTTTCGTGAGTCTCTCACCTCAATCACTCATCACATTGCTCCACCTCCGGTTGGAGAGAAAGAGAATTTGACATGTTCGCTAGCTCAATTCTACACCCGGTTAACTGATCCTCTAGAGTCACCACTTCTTTGGACTTAACACTCATTTTTTCATACTTTCTTGTAGATACTTAACCTTCACAAATTCAATATTCAGCTCATCTGAGACACCCAAATGAGCCATCAACCCTAATGTTTGAGTTACCTATATATATATATATATATATATATATATATATATATATATATAAAAAATATTACAAAGAAGGAGGAAAAGAAAAGGAGGTGGAAGAAAGACAACATACTAATTCATCCGTTGACATCCGTGCATACGTGTTTTAACACCTCTTAGAATCTGCCGAAATGAACTCCCCATTATAAGTTGAAAGCACTAAACTCTCGAACGGGGTGAACATCTTCTCCGGAGATATCGATGTAGTCACTTACATGTCTTCTTTTCTTTAAAGAAACATTGCTACCATGGTTTTTGCTTGAGCTTCGAGAACTCCGTGAATACGAGGAGACTTGTCATCACTTTTACCTGACCTCTTCAATGGAAGAGCATGAGATCTCCCTACATGGATGGAAAGGCCAACCTTGAACATTCTATCTTCAATAATGTATTTGCTAATGTAGCACTCATATTGTAAGCTCTACATCGAGAATATTAAGAGTTGTTAAGATTTCATTCTTCGATCATCATTGGATCGGAAGGCCATTCAATCTTCCCCATCTCTCGGAGGCCCTTTTCACAAAAGGAATCCATTACACCAATTTCTAGATGGATCACGTGCTGAAAATTCTATCCAATTCTTTATAGCCTGACAAGAAACACGTCCCTGAGCATCACATGTGAATTTGCACATTTGACATAAATATTTGATATTCAAAGTAACACCACGCTCTCTAAAGAAGACAGTCAAACCAACGATTATCACTAGAGCTCGAAATAAAAATTGTGACAAAGCTACGCTGCATATTTTAAAGATCTCAATCAACTCAGGAGCCAAAGGGAATCGCAGTCCCGCACAAAGAATCATCTCAGAAATAGTAAAGTATCCTGGAGGAGGTGAACGGGCTCGATCAGACTTTTTGGCAACAATAGCCACCAACTCGTTAGGGAAGTAAAATTTTCTGTGAATCACCATTAAACTATCTGATGTAATATTGGATAGTATATCATCTGTATTTGTCCTCTTCTTGCCATCACGAAAATACATAATAAATAAACAAAGAGGGAGAAAAATGACAAAAAAATTGAGAATTTTTATGAAGCAACTCACTCACCCCAATACTTGGGCATATCCTTTCCGACGTAAACATGGTTTGGGATAAAATTTTTTTTCGACGATTTGACAAAAAGAATGCACATACATTGGAGATCGAAAAAAAAGGAGAGAAGTTATTCCCCTCTAATGATGCTCTGAAATTACCTGCCAAACTTTCTAAGTTGTTTGAATGATGGTTCCTAACTAATGCTTCCCCGCCATCTTGGCAGTTATCAACTATTGAACCATCTATTAAAGTTGCAAGAGATTCAATTTCCTATAAGAAAAAGTAGGAACTGCGAGCCTTGATCGCCTCCAAACCTGGTCGGTCCGACGAGGCCGGTTGATGCCTCTTTCGAGGGAAAATCAGAACAACAACGTATACCATAGGCCTCGATCGTCTCCAAACCCGGTCAGTCCGACGAGGCCGGTTGACGTCTCTTTCGAGGGAAAAGAACGACATCTGCGAGCCTTGATCGCCTCAACTGGTTGGACGGCGGTTGGCGCCTCTTTCGAAAACAAACAACGACGTATCTGGCTGATCGCCTCCAAACCCGGTCGGTCCGACGAGGCCGGTTGACGCCTCTTTCGAGGGAAAATTGGAACAATGACGTATACCGCGGGCCTTGATCCCCTCCAAACCTGGTCAGTCCGACGAGGCCGGTTGATGCCTCTTTCGAGGAAAAATCGAAACAACGATGTATACCACGGGCCTTGATCGCCTCCAAACCCGGTCGGTCCGACGAGGCCGGTTGACGCATCTTTTGAGGGAAAACTGGAATAACGACGGCGTATCTGCAGCCTTGATCTCTACCACCTTCTAGAAGGTGCCTTCTCCTGGCCCATGGGGTTTTATAGATCCTTATAAGGAATTAATTAAAAAAAAACCCCTCTCTTCATTATGACATTTAGTTTAAAAAAAAACCCTCTATTCATTATGACATTTAATTACAAAAAAAAAACTCTCTATTCATTATGACATTTAATTAAAAAAAACCTGTCTTCATTATGACATTTAATTAGAAAAAGACCCTCTTCATTATGACATTTATTTAAAAAAAACCCTTCTACTCATTATGACATTTAATTAAAAAAAATTCAGATATTTTTGGATGAATTAGATAATGTCATCCAAAATAAGCAACGATATGACAAAATTCTATTAGTGAAGCGAATCTTGATGTCAAAAGCAAGTTGATCCTCGGTTGAAACGAGATCAAGCAAAATATCCTTTGAAACTGGGATGTTAGTTAAATCTTTAAATAACTCTCAAACATGGAGTGTTTATATAGTCAAATCGGCGTCTCGACGAGCCGGATCTAACGAGCCCAAGATCTCATAATTCTGACTTCATTTGGGCATTCAAATACACAAAATATATCATATGATCAAGGGAATCATGAGTCGTCGATGGAGAGTGGTTGAATTTTGCATGTATTTACGTCACTCCGATATATAAATAGCCTCATTCTCATATGAGAGGGCAAACAAGAGAGGAGAGAGCTTTAAAGCTTGAAGATTCTCAAGCACAATTACGCCACCACTCGGCCGTCAGACCACAGCCGCCAGCTGCCGCGATCCGCGCCGTCTCAATCTCGATCTTCATGATGACCTTCATCGTCGACGATGTCCCTCATTGTTCACCATCATCTCGCTACCATTAGCAATACACACGTGACTACATGTTCTTTGTTCCCTTCTCATGCAATCTGTAATCATTGGGAAGATTTTGTACTCCGATACATAATGGAAGATTTTCTTGAGCTAGGCCAGTGATTTTTTCCTCTTTTGAGGTTTTCCAAGTTTTGTTTTTCTTTAAATACTTGTGTCTTTGGATTTACAAAGCTAAAGTAAACTTTCACTCTATGGGTTTTCTAGCACTCAACAATAATATATTTTAGATTGAATAATTCATGGATGTTAATTGAAGAATAAGACTTAGAATTTGGAAGCATAGATGTCCAATGATCAAGGTTTAAAATCTTGAGAATATGAGATGTTGGAAGTGAAAGTATTATTACTCCGATATTAGAGAGGCCTATATATTTATGACTTTTGATTGATAATAGTCTAGTCGTGAGTCTCAAGAACTCGCCCTATAAATAAGTGGATTTAAAAATGCATATATATTATAAATTTTCTAGAAGGCCTAATAAAAATAAAAAGCTAAACATCAATGAGTCCCATATCGTCAGGTCCCATGGCTTGTTTGTACAAGCAAATGTGTCACATCTTACTATTATATATATATGCTACTAATTCCTCTCATGATTAAGATTAGGTTTCTTCCTTAAAATGATGACCTCTTTCTTTGAGGTTTGCCAAAATTCTAAGCTGCTGTGTTATTTTTAAAAGCTGATCGTGGAATTGATATGATTTTTAAAAATAATTCATTAAGTGTATTTGATCTATTTTGCTTAGTATACACATAAGAGGCTTGCGACTTAGTTTTGTGATTATCAAACAATCACATATCCCATTTTTTGGTATGTGATGTCTGAAAATCCATTAAAAGTTAACTAAGGTCTTATAATCTCCACCAACATTAAAGGAGTTTATATTTAATAATTCATAGAACACTTGAACTACATTCCACCAGGCCAGATGAATTCGAAGTTGACATGCCAATTTCTAGGTTCTATGGTAGAGGTTGGATCAAGGATCACTTGGTGCCTCTCGATCATCACATAAATATCTCAATGAACAAATATCATGAGCCGTTTGATTGACATTTAATTAAATACTTTAAAGTTATTTTGATTTGGTGAATTTTTTTGGTCATGTGATTTGCATCAATTAATGGCTCAGCCTCACATCTAATTTTTAAATTGATGTTGGCTCTAATTTATTTGAATAAGGTTTGATTTTATGTGGTTTCATTTAGCTATGTTTGGTTTTAAATTATCGAACATTATTTTGTTAGCTTTTAACATTTTGATTTGATTTAATTAATCAGAATTAATATTTAAGTTAGATTTATTGGATTCAATCTATAAATATTTGGTCAGTTGGTCTCTCTCTCTCTCTCTCTCTCTCTTTATATATAAATATGTATTGTTTATGTGAGGAGAAAGGTGTGTAGGAAATTTTTTAGTGACCTTTGTGTTAGTGTTCTATTGGCTTTCTAATTAACAAAGGGCATTAGCTGTCCTGCAAGGGTGAGAAAGCAAGGCACTACTTCGGGAGAGGGAGGCTTAAGACGGTCAAATGAGCTTTTCCGTCAACCTTTGTGGCGGGTGGATGAACCCCTTGTCTCCTTAATGCAGCCACTTTTTAAAGCACGTCTATAGGTTGCAGCTCGTTCTCCCATACAAAGAGTAGCTGAGAATAACATTGCAGCTTAATGGGCTCTCAAACATGAGCTGCCTAAGAGCTTTTAAAAACCATGGTTGTAAATGTGGCTTCGGCCTAATGGATGGAAATTTCAATCATTATTCATAAAATATAGTGAAGTAAGAGAAGAATGTTCTAGAATTTTTAAATTTTATGAGCTTGGAGAGGCAAGGTGAAGGTTTCAGATTGTTTTCAGAAGTCCAGGTTTGTATTTAATTATTGTTAATGTTATCTTCTTCACGATAGCGTGAGATTTAGAAGCAAATTAAATTAATTTCAGGCTTGATTGATCCCTAAATAGAAGAGTCTTAAAGATTTTCAGCTTTCGTCTCTCTCTTGAAGCAAATATGGCATGTCATCTATTTCTTGAAGAAAATTGATGCAAGAAGAGAATTTTGGCCACATATCCTTACTTCATGCACCACATGAAAATAGCATTATTGATAATAAGGGAGCACTAATTAAAGTTGTGGCAATAAAATAAAAAATGTTTTTGATTAGAGAGAGTTGCAAGCCATTTTTGAAAGATGATTCATATATATCTCAAAATAATGTCATAAGCAAAATCAATTTCAAATCCTTTCATATATGGTCAACCATCCTTGCATGTATTTTTTTTAACCAGTCAAGTCTGTAAAGTATAGCTTTATTTTGGTGTAGGTGGGATCTGAACCCTTGACCTTGATAATAACTTGCAAGACCCTTATCAACTGGACTAATTGGCACCCATAAATCAAAAGCTTATTTTTTAATTATTTTCATGAAATAATGTGATTAAAGTTGTTTAAGGAAGAGTGCTCTTAGGTGTTGAATTATGTAGAATATTATGATGCATGTTTGTAATGGGAGCTTTGGATGTTTCTCTCCACAATGGATTGATAGTTTAGTGAGTTATCATGGCCATTAGTTTGTATATGTTATCTAAATATGAATGAAGATTATTTTTCTTCTCTTCGTTATTCATGATTATCTCAGCTCCATCCTTTTTCACCCCTTCAATCATTCATGCTTAGGCTCCATCAACTCTAAAATCCTAGCCTTCTATAAATATAGAATTTCTCCAACACTGCTTTATCTATTCTACATCACCCAAAACTCACTCAATTTTCTACAATCTTTCAAGATATCCAAGCCAAAACTTGACACAAGAAGATAATTTCTTTCTGAGGCCAGCAAAATAAATACTTCTTATTTGCTCATTTGGAAGCAATTTATAAAATCACCTCTTTAGTATCACATCATCTTAAATCTCTGATATAGAGCTTTGCATTCTTCCCCTCTAAAAAAGAAAAAAAATACCAATGATTCCATAGCTAAAAAACTAATGCTTCAAATCTATATAATTTATTATTATGGCCATCAAACTTAAAAAAAGCATAAATTATTAATCACTAATTAAAAATCATAAAAGTGCCTCTATTGATTGTATAACATTATAAATATCTGATCTAAAATTTTTCATCTTTCCCCTCTTAAGAAAATATATACTTCCATCGCCATGAAGCTTCATTTACAAATTTATTTAGAAAATCTAGACATATTTTTCCCTTTTCTTGGGCAATCCATTTATTATAATGATGGAACCTTTAACATGGCCAAAGTTCCATCCTATAGCAAGTCTATCTTAATTTAGTTCATATCTAGTACTTATTTATTTTTTTTATGTATTGCGGGCTCCAAAAATTCACCGCCGACCTCTCGACAATTTTTATGTTAAAGAGAGTGTGATTAAAGGTGTCGGTGTAATTTTCAGAAGGCAGATGAAATAGTAGATAAGACACTACCAAGAGATTTCGTTCTCATATTTGTGAGGACTTTAGATCTGGTTCCAGGTTTCTTATAGGCCTTGATCTCTATAGTTAATTACCCTCTCGATAAGTGTGAGAGAACTTTCGATTAAGGATAGTTAGATTTAGATGCAATTTGTGTGTTAGTATGGTAGCATGTAGAGTTTTAGAGTTTAAGATTTGTAATTTTTTTCATTAAACCGGATGGTTGGGGAATGATGGCGTCCATCTAGATCCCATGATTTCATCAGTCACGGTCCTAGTTTAGTAATGAGGAGAAATCAACCCGATGAAGATCCTCATCGAACACATGAAGCATCGAAGAAATTAGACTTAGGGTGGGTTCAAGGAGCAGATTTAAGTTTACGCTAACAGAGGTTGTTTACACTATCAGTACCTATGATTCACAACTCAACGTGCCATTAGAGCATGTCGCACGCCATGATCATAATATAATGGAGCCCCGCCTTCAGAGGACTCTGGGTGATTCATTTATGGAGCCTACTAGCGCCAATGAGGACACAAGTCACGCCCCACCGACAAGACGATTGAACACTGATTTGACATTGGAAGAGTTTTCTTAAATTTTCACATAAATAATAAATAATATTGAGTTTTGATTTAAACTTTGATGAGAGTTTCATTTAAATATTGATATTTAATTTGAGTTAATTTGATTTAAAAATTGATTAATTTGAATATATTTAAGTTTAGATCGATCAACTTGTTTACCGCTAATAGAGGATTAGACCCGTCACGAAAATCAATTTCTCAAATATTTCGATTTGAAACTATTATAGGTTTAGGTTTTGTTAACATCACTAAGACTAAACGAATTACCCACGCAACATCCTACACTTAAATTTAAGCATTGATATCTGAGGGCCTACGGTGATTAGTAATTTATGTAATTTTATTTTTGAATTATAAGATTGATTTTGTATTTTCATTTAATTCTAATTTAGTTTACAGAACCTTTTAGTAAATTAATTTAAATCTATGTCTCACAATGTTTATTATTTAATTTATCTAATTAATGAGATCAATGATTTTGAAAATCATAATAAGAATAAAATTCCTTAATGTTTGATTGAAGGAAGCCTTATGATTTTTTTGTAGATTTTGATTTAGTATTCTGCATAAAGAGTTGATCAGATGTAGAAGACATTTTGATTTAGATCGTAGCTTAACACATTTCTTGCACTTAGGCTTTGTTTGGGAGAGCTTTTTTAGTGCGTTTTGCTTTTGAGAGCCTGAATTTTTAATTTTAATACCCGGTTTGAATAGTGTGCTTTTGAGAGTCATCTCATGAAGTCTGCTTTTAGCCTTTCAAAAAGAAAGACAAATAGCTTTTCGGGGAGCACTTTTAAACCAAATTTTGAATCCAAAAGAAAAAACAAGCCTTAGTTTATTGAGTTTTATAATCCCAACTGATTATATTCAATTACATCAATTTTGATAAGTTATGTCGATTTTGTTTGTTGCTTTATTAGGTTTAATAACTCTTATATAATATGGAGGTGATTATGAGGCACACCTGACACCAAAAGAAGAATCTTAACGATGTTCTTGGTCATGGAGAAGGTGGGAGGCTAAGATGAACGCCAAAATTGAAAGAAGAATTAGCTTCTTGACAATGTTCTTCCCCAATTGAGGCCAAACGAAACCTGGAAGGGTAAGGCACGAATCGAGAAGAATTCGACGGTTCCCCAATCAAAAATCCACAATTTAGACGAATGACGGAACCGAAAAGAAAAATTGTCGATGTTCCCCATTTCTGGTATGAGAAGGTGGGAAAAAGGTCATTAATATGTGGGTTTTGTAAGAAGGAGGGGAGTGCAGCGGGCTGTGGGTTGGAATAGCGGGTGCGGCACAGGCTGAAATAGCTTGCTGCGGGCAGGTCTTAAGGCTAGTTGCGCAAAACAGGCTCATGCAGAGCAGCCCGCAGCGACGGCGTGCTCGGGAACAGAGCAGGGATGGATTCAGGACCGCGCGGCAGATTTAGGCAAAGGAGGGCTAACTGGTGCTTGTGTGCTTTGCGGGAGACAGGAGCAGCCGCGCGGTTTCAGGATTCCTGGTGCAGTGATGTGCGGGGAACAGGCCGTGGGAGACGGAGCGAATGGCGGGAAGGATTGCAAACTGCATGACGACGGTGCGGTTGCAGGCCGGAGGTGAAGGTGAGTTGCGCCGGAATTGCGCTGTGGCGTGCTTTGCGGGAGACTGAGCGAACAGGCTGTGTGGTTTGGCAGTTATGGGCCGCGGTGCATCGTGATGGGCTGGCAAGAGCAGAGGTGGAGGCCAGCCAAAAGTAGTGGCGCTTGGTAGGAGATGAAGGTAACGGCCGCGCAAAAGTGGCCGCGATGGTTTGCAGGAACGGCCATGGAACGGCAATGCAGGACGGGAGGCCAGGCAGGTTTACTGGTGAGGCTGGATTGCATGGTTTTGTGCCGGCAGGCTGGACGACGGAACGGGAAGGAGGTTGAGAGGAGAGCCAATTCCGAAAAGAAAATTTTATTTTATTTACCTGTGTGCAGGAAACACTACTATTGCCGGTCCCAAGTTCGGATGCAAAAAATTGACAGAATTATAACCAGAGTAAATTTGTGAATAATCACATGAATTTAAATCATTTAGCAAGGTTAAGTTTACGGCAGGGTTATGAATACAAACAAAAAATGTGAAATCGTGATCGGGCGCCTCGGGTGCGGTTAAATAAGCAAGGGTTCCCACATTATGGACTGATGCGTTAGTCCATGAAACTAGAATTAGGTTAGATCGAATATATGTACTCTACAGTAAATTAATGGAATTAATATTATGGTTCATAGAAAGATAAATATTTTATGTGTTCAAGAAACTAAATGGGTTGGTGAGAAGGAGATTGATAGTTTAGGTTTTAAACTTTGGTAGTAAAAGTCGAACTAGAAATGGTGTAGTGATTATAGATAAAAGTTTGAAGGATAATGTTATAAGTATTAATAGATGTGGAGATAGAATTATAGCTTTAAAGATTATTATCGATACTAAGATTATCAATGTATAAGTGTCTATGCCCTCAAGTAGTTTGGAAGCTCAAAAGAAAAATTTTGGAATGAATTAGAGGGATTAATACAAAATACCTCTTGAAGAAAAAAGTATTTATTGGGGAGATTTAAATGGACATGTTGGTAGATAGAAGATTTTAAAAGTATTCATGGTGGTTATGGATTTGGAGTGACTAATGAAGAAGAGAACTATATTAGATTTTGCCTTAGCTTATGATTTTGTAGTTGCTAAATACTTTATTTAAGAAAAGAGATGAACATATTATTACTTATAAAAAATGGATCTAGTAAAAACAGATTGATTATTTTTTGATAAGAAAAATAGATCATTTAGATTGTAAAGATTGTAAGGTCATTCCAAGTGAAATTTTAAGTACCCAACATCGACTATTATTAGATTTTAAGATTTTAAGATGATTTGTAAGAGAAAAAATAAACTAAATTATTATCCTAGGATTAGATGGGGACACTTAAAGAACACAAATAAAAATATTTTAAGAGCTAGCTACAAGAAATTAGAATTTGGGATGTTCATAAGGAAGCTAACGCTATGTGGAAAAATATCAAGTGAAAATTAAGCAAGTTGCTAAAGATGTGCTTGGAGAATCAAAAGGAAAAGCTTTTTTAATAAGAATAGTTGGTGGTGGAGTCGAAGAAAAGATAAGAAATAAGAAGCATTGTTATAAAACTTAGATGTAAAACTGAGAATTGGGAAAGATATAAAATCCGTAGAGATTCTAAGAATGCAATATATGATGAAAAAAATTTAGATTTAGTGATTTGTACAATAGATTAGATACCAAAGAAGGTGAAAGATGTATGTATAAGTTATCCAACCAAAGAGACAGGAGAAGTAAAGACATAGTTCAAGTGAGTATTAAGGATGAAAATAATAAAGTGCTTTTCTTAGAAAAGATATTGAAAATAGGTGGATGAGATATTTTAATAAACTTTTCAATGAAGGATCCGAAAGTACGATTGATTTTAGCAACCTTAATACTAAACAATAGAGAATTTCATTTTATCATTAGTAAATCAAGTTAGTGAAGCTTTAAAGAAAATGAAATGTGGAAAAGCAAGAGGACCGATAATATTCCAATAGATGTGGAAATGTTTAGAGATCAAGGAATTTCTTATTTACAAATCTTTTAATGTTATTTTAAAGACTAAAAGATGCCGATGAGTGGAGAAAGAGTTTGTTGGTTCCTATATTTAAGAATAAAGGTGATGCACAAGAGTGTGCAAATTATAGAGGAATTAAGTTAATGTGCCATACATTAAAATTATGGGAGAGTAATTGAGCATAGGTTTGATGTGATACAAGTTTCTCACAATTGGTTTCATGCCGTAGATCTACTATGGATGCTATACATTTGTTAAGAGGTTTGATGGAGAAGCATAGAGAAATAAGAAGGATCTACATATGATATTTATTGATTTAGAGAAAGCTTATGATAAAGTCTCAAGAGATGTTCTTTGGAGAGTTCTAGAAAAGAAGTTAATATTGGTTATATTCAAGTCATTAAGGATATGTATACTAGTACTTGTGTCCAAACACAAGGAGGATTGACAAAATATTTTCCTATTTCTTGGATTACATCAAGGATCAACATTAAGCCCTTATCTTTTTACTTTAGTTATGGATGTTCTTATGAGGCATTTACAAGAAGATGTACCTTGGTGTATGCTTTTGTCGATGACATTCTTCTTGTTGATAAGACTAGAGAGGGAGTCCAAATAAACTTGAATTATGGAGGTCAACTTTAGAGTCTAAAGGTTTTCGCTTAAGTAGATCTAAAACTGAATATATGGAGTGTAATTTTAGTTGTAGAAGTTTTAGTGGTAGATGTGACTTTAGGTGATCAAGTCATTAATAAGAGTGATATCTTATATTTAGGCTCTATTGTTCAAAATGATGGTGAAATAGATGGAGATGTTATTAGTAGAATTCAAGTTGGATGGTTGAAGTGGAGGAATGCATCTGCCTATTATGTGATAGAAAAGTTCCACTTAAACTTAAAAAATTTTATAAGATGGTGGTAAGACCGCAATGACTTATGGTGCGTAATGTTGGCCAATAAAAGAGAAACATAAGACTAAGTTAAGTGTTACGAGATGAGGATGCTCGTGGATGAGTTTTTTTACCCTTAGAGATAGAATGCAAAATGAGTATGTTCGGGAAAAAGTTGGAGTAGCTCCAATGGTAGATAAGATTAGGGAGAGTCTCCTTAGATGGTTTGGCCACATAAAGTGCCTACGGATGATGACATTAGAGAGTAGATGCATTAGATTTGCCTTATGTTAAGAAAGGCAGAGGTAGACCTAAAAGACTTGGTTAAGATGTATAAAAAATGATCTTAGTATACTTGAATTAAATGAGAATTTGACACATAATAGGACACAATGGAGACGGAGGATTCATGTAGCCGACCCCACCTAGTGGGATTAAGGATTGTTGTTGTTGTTGTTGTTATACCTGTGTGCAGGAGCTGGAATGTGGGAATATGGGAGAGAGAAAGGAAGAACTAACTCTCCTCCTTTTTTTATTTTTTTTTTGCCTTTGAAAGAAAATTGAATGGGAGAAAGAGGGGGAACGGTTGAGCATGAGGGAGGATAATTTAGAAATTTTAAATAAAATTTTTAAATTGATTAAATAGTTTTAATGTGGATTTTATGTCGATAAATGTATATAGTATATATATATATATATATATATATATATATATATATATATATATATATATATATATATCAATTCATGTAATTATTCTCAACTCAATAAGTCCGCTTTACATCCGAGGCTCAAGTCGACATCAAATTGAGTCCATCTCAGCTCAAAAATGCGCATCGCCGCTTTCGATCGCTTGGTTTTCGTGCAGACTCGTCCGAATTGAGTAAAAATTATCTTACTTGATAGATTTTGATATTTCAAAGACAATAACATGATGAATTTCACGAACAGAGATCATTTGATCCTCATTAGTGCCTCCTGACCTCAATATACGTGCATACACGTTGACGACTCAAACACTTGATCATCAAGTCGTACAATATTTATATCCTGACTAATTTTGACGTTCTAAATGCGATGGAGAAGTCCGTTCATCAATCGGAGGTCATTTGAAGACATCCGGGTGCATACCTCGATTTGCATGGTGTCACCGACATTATTTGCATAGACTAGTCTGAATTAAGCGTGAGTAGTCTAATTTGATAGTTTTCGATATTTCAAACTCAACGGTGTAATTAATTTCACGAACGGAGGTCATCGGACATCGTCCCAGTTTCTCGACTCTGATATACGTGTCAATATATTGATAGCTCAAGCGCTTAATCGATTGATCGTTAGATTTTACAATATTTATATTCTAATCGATTTCGACGTTCTAAATGCAAATAAATAAGTCCGTTCATCATCGATTGGAGGTCGTAGTATTTGATATTTGACTATTGCTTCCGAAATCCATTGAATTAGACTTGTGGGCTTGACTCGACTTATGACACATATGTGGAGGTCAACATATATTTTTGTAAGTGATGTTTATTATTTTATATCAATTTGGTTTCACAAAAAAGCAAATCCATCTAATTATTTGTTAGAATTTCTTGATAGGTTCCTTTATTTTTTTTGAATTTCTTTTGTGGGCAAATTCAAGCTTTTAATTATTGATTCTAATTCTAACTTTGATTTTCAAAATGATTCCTATATGGCTATATTCTCTCACATAATTATTTTTTTCATCAATCTTAAAAATAAGTTTATTGCTTGGTGGCTATCTAGTGTTACTCAACCCTTTTTTTTAAAAAAAAACTAGAAAATAAAGATTTATTTATTTTTGTTGAGTTATAACTACTCTTCTTAATTTAGATTTCTATCTTTAGTTTCTTATTAATTTGTTTTTGGTTATTCAATAAGAAGAACCAAAACATGATATAATTGTCTATCCTAATATTAACAATGCAAGCATCACATCATCAATCCACTATCAAAATGTTCAACTCTCTACGTATAGTTTATGCATCAATATAATTTGGTCTGAATCAAGTGATTATTGATGAATAACTCTCCAACATACATATCTTTAATAGTTTTAAGCTACCTTTCGATACACATTTTTTCTTTGATGCATACAAATAAAAAGCTACAACTACTTCAAATATATCCATATTTTTTGAAATTCTATTGAAATGATATGCTAGCTAATAAAATCAATACACTCTAACCATTATGTTTTTTCTTGATAGCTAACTGTGAGCTCTGAAAATTTGACACTAACCTCTCGATTAAGAGAATTTGATTTATGTTGGTTAAATTTTTAGAATGTAGATGGAATAGTAGATAAGACATTAGTTTTTCATTTTGGAGGTTTTTAGATCAGTTAGTTTTCTTATAAAGCAAACATAGTTAATTACTCATCTCAATGTTTAGAACTTTGATTAAGGCTAGTCGTTAGATCGCTAAATGTGTAGCGTATAGTAGTAATATGTGGAGTTTTGTAATTTAGATTTGATATGACACTTAAAATACTACTAGTTGAAGCACGAATCTTGATATCAGTAAGTTGATCCTAAGTTGAAACTAGCGATCAAGCACTTAAAATATCATTGATATATTTTAAATACCTCTTAAACATGGAGTGTTTATAGTCAAATCGTCTTGGCGATATCTAACAAGCTCAAGATCTCATAATTACTTTTGAACATTCAAATACTTAAAATACATCAAATAATCAAAGGAATCATTTTGAGCCATCGATGGGAGTAGTTGGATTTTGCATATATTTATAAAATGCCACTCATCTATCTATAAATAGTCATTTCTTACATGAAGGCAAAAGAGAGAGCTCTAAATTTGAAGATCCTCAGCATAATCATTCCACCACTCGGCGGTTCCGTGGATTAACCAGGCATATTTCCACCATCAATCATCATCATCATCAATCCGCTTGCGGTCATCACAGCCATATAGCCATTAGTTGCATTTGCCAACTCGCCATTAACTACCACCTTGATCATGCGTCATAATGCTAGATTAATCGGTCCAGTTAACTTGTTGGCCATCTCTGGTCATCATATCGGTTCTAATCAATTTGTTCACCATCACCAAAATAAGTATAATTATGTCGCATAGTAGATTATGGGATTCTCATTTACGTTCTAAATTCTATTATAATTAGATAAAATTTTGTACTTTAAAGTTATAATTTGTTTATTATGAAATGTAGTGTAAAAGGAATCTGTAAAAGATTACTTATAGTTTGGTTGAGAGCTTTAGTTCATGACTTTTTTTTTTTGTTTAGTGACAAAAATATAATGTAGTACAAGGTTTTATTATCATATATTGGGGTGTCATCGCGTATTGATCATTATGAGCGGAACTGGCCTGATTTATTAATTGGCGGTGTATTTGGTTTAAATCTGGCGATTCATCTAATTTTTTGGTGTATTTGAAATCTATTTGGAATTTTACTTACAAACAAACACTTGAAATGTTAGTGCATTTGGGTCGGTGCATTAAATCATACAACGATAGTGGAAGATTTTTTTCGGCTACGTGATTTTCTCTCTTTTTGAGATTTTTCCATAAAAGAGTTTTCTTAATTTCAAACATCTGTGTCTTTGGATTTATGCAAAAATTTAGAAATTTTATTCTTATTGGTTTTACATATAATTTGGTTATAGAAAATCCATCAATCAAAATTTCTATGAACACACATCATGGCCAATAGGCATATTGTAACAACAGCCTGTAACTCTAACTCTGTCTCAAAATATCGTTAACCAATGATGTCAAGCTTACGCCTACTTATAGCGTGACCATTATGAAGGCGTGATAGGAATCTCTTTAGAGATGGTATATTAGAATGGAAGAGTCTCAAATGAGATGATCACTTTTTAGAAGGCGACAACCACTAGATAAATACATCTCCCCAAGATTGATCGTTAATGCGGAGGTCAAATGCTAATCTCTGACCTTAATTCCTCCACTTCCGGATCGTGATGTTTTTTGACCGCTAGTTACTCATCCATCAGTTTTAGCGCTAATCCACCAATTTCTTGGTAGGTTTTGGTTCTATTTAACCCCACTCATCATATTATACATAGAATTAGCTTAATGCAAGATGAATTTCACCTTAAAGATAGAAATCATCCTATCATATGAGAGTCCTTTTAGCTTAAAATTTATTCTTCAAAATTCTATTCGTGGGTTTCAAGCTTGGCATCGATTCTATGATTGAGCAATTGACCCATATGAACACATCGATTTTCTAAATCATGTATATTAGCTTTACACTACTTTTATTCAAGTTTTTTTAGTCACCCTAAAATTGGTTATTCTACTTCCTTAAGGGGATCCATCCATATGAGAACTCACCAAGATTTTTTAGAGTTCATTGCAAACCGAAGATCATAAAGATTTCTCCCATCTTATGCATTGTCAAATGAGGGTGAATCACTTAGGAATACTTAGGTTCTCCTTAGAAGCTCGTCAAATACAGAGGATCCAGAACTATTAAGAGTTTTCCTTGGAGGTTCATCACTAATCACGAGAACGGTCGCTCATATGCCATTTGGTTCATCATGTGGAAATGATTTTTTTGCCGATGAGGCTATTAATGCCTATCACAATAATTTTCAATCTAAGAAAAATGTAAGAGCACCTCGGGAATGCTGATAGTCCCATCAAATGAAGCAATAAGGCAATCATGATCTCTGCTCACATCAAGTGAACCACAGAGAAAATACACGCTAAACATATCTCGTGTTAACATCATGGCTATTAGATGAAGAAACCATCAAGTGGCCACATCCATAAACTAAATTAGAAATCGGGGAATATTGTCACTTCCATCGAAGTCGTGGACATACTACTTAGGCATGCAAACAACTCAAAAAAGAAATCGAGAGAACATTCAACAAGGATATCTATGTCGATTTGTGAAGAATCAATTGACTCAAACAAACATAACTCCAACTAGGGGGAAACCAGGACAATCATCTCAGAAATAGTAAAGTATCCCGATGGAGGTGAATGGGCTCGATCAAACTTTTTGGCAACAACAGCCACCAACTCATTAAGGAAGTGAAATTTCCTACGAAACACCATTAAACTATATGATGTGACAGTGAATGATATATCATCTATAGTTGTCACACTATGGGTTTTCTTTCGGCCATCACCATGTGAAAATACATAATAAATAAATAAAGAGAGAAATGACAAAACGAATTTTGTGAAGCAACTCACTTATTAATATGGGCATATCCTTTTTGACTCTCTAAACTTGGGATAAAATTTTTATTTTTAGGATACATACATATGAAAAAAGAGAATTTATTCCTAGGATGTTAAATTACACCAAACTTTTTTTTAGTATTGAATCGGTTTAATTAATGCTTCCCCACCATCTTGGCAGTTATCAATTATTGAACCATCCATTGAAGTTTCAAGAAATTCAATTTTTTACAAGATGAAGTAGGAACTACTGACGATTGCCTTTGAACACTGGTCGGCGAGGGCATTCCACTTTGAGGGAAAATGCATCATATGAACTACGGACCTTGATTAACCTGGTTGGTCGAGGATAGTTACACTTCTCGAGGAAAATAGCCTAGATCTACGGGCCTTGATCTAAACCCGGTGGTCATGAGGATAGTTGATGCCTCTTTAGGAAAAATCAGCCTCATTATGAACGGGCCTGATGGCTACAATGACCTTCTCTTAGAAGAAGAGGAACACTAGAGCATATGTGTGCCTTCCTGCCCTGGGGTTTTATAGACTCCATATATGGGCAAAAAGTTAAAAAATCAAAGAGAAATCATAAAAAATGGGCGAAAATTGCAGAAAATGGACCAAAATGAACAAAAATGGATAAAACTCATCAGTCGGTTTTGCGTCATGATAGCATTCAAGATTAGCTCTGCTAGCTTACAGCCTGGCTCAGTGAGCTTGTGGGTCCATAACCCAAAAACTTTTACCCAGTTGCAGGTACATATCTATTTTTGCTTAGTGATCATAATCTGTGTTCATGAAGATCTGTTCTCAAAATATTGGTTAATGAACTTGCAAATTTCATTGAAGAATTTGCTATTTTCATGTATTTAGTATATATTTTTGGATGATGATTGAGATAATCATCCAAAAATACAACGATATGACATTTAAAATACTAGGTCTTGATGTAAAAGCAAGTTGATCTAAGTTGGAGATCAAGCACTTAAAATATCATTAAAAACTTTGGGATATCAGTTAAATCCCTAAATAGATATTAAATATGGAGTGTTTATAATCAAATTGAGCGTCTTAACGAGGATCTAAGCCCAATATCTCATAATTACTTCATTTGAGCATTCAAAATAAAATACATCAAATGATCAAAGGAATCATTTTGAGCCGTTGATGGAGTGGAGTGGTTTGGATTTTGTGTATTTAAACACCTTCTAATCTATAAATACTCCTCATTCTTTATATGAAGGAAAAAGAGAGAAGAGCTCAAAGCTTGAAGATTCTCCAAGCATAATCGTCTTTTTGATAGACCACAGATCCAACCACCACTGCCGCCGTTTACCATCGATCATCGTCATCAACTGATCATCTATATTCTTGCGGTCATCACCTCACCATTTATTTAGAACCATCGTACGCCATACCACCACCATCATATCGATCATATTTTGAATACTACATGGTTGGCCATCTCCATAGGTTCACCATGCTAACCACTGTTCACCATTACCACCGCCAACAACATTTACACTTTAACCAATGATAGCTATTGTTTATCGATTATCATTCATTGACCCTTCATTATAATTTGTAATGTTATGGAAACTTTGTACTCATACATAGTGGAAGATTTTTTTTTCTTGGGTGATTTTTCCTCTTTTAGATTTTTCACGTAAAGTGAGTTTTCTTATTAATTCCTCAAACATCTTGTGTGTGGAATCAAATAAAGCTAGTAAATTTTATTCTATCGGTTTTCTAGCAACAAGATTTATGAAATTCATCATCATTTACTTGAAGTGGATGGTTGGGGGAATGATGATGCGCACGATCAAGATCAATTATCATCGAGTCATGGTCCTACTACTTAGTCGAGGAGGAGGTATGACCCAACTTGGAAGGATCTTTTTGTCTGGGTTGTAGTCCAAGTAATCCCTATGGATCTGGAGTGGTGTTTATCTAAGGAGATATACTTAAGTCCACCTTAGCTAACATAAGAATTTTTGCTTTATCAAGTGCACCCACATAATTCTGACGAGCCATTAGGAGCTACGATAGTGACCAATATAATGTCATTTGGCGACAACCACCTGATCAAAGAACTTTGGTCGTAAATGCATCATATGTGGAGCCTACTGGACAAGCCACGCAGTTAAAGAACACGAGATATGTCCTTATTGACATGAGATTGATTGAAAATGAACATAGTGGAACACTTGATCTGACTTTGGCTCTTCTGTGAGCTAGAGTTTTCTTAATTTGCCACCTACGATAAACAATTATGAAATGAGGATGAAATAAATTTTACTTTAAGTTTTTAGGTTGATAATTTTTATTTAGGGGCTGTTTGGTTGCCTGCATTTAGAGTGTAAAGTAAACTAAATGCGATTGTAAAATCTGATGTATTTAGATTACTTTAACTTGTTTGGTTGAAATCTATACATAAATTTTTTTCTTGTTTGAAAAATAAATGTAATGTAAAGTATTTTGAGATTCGGTGGCGATGGCATTTGATGATTGCGGTGGTAGCGTAGCGATACGGTGTCGGCCGGTGGCGTGCCGTAGTAGGGCGGTCAGCGGTATGGCGACGGTGGTCGGCGATGACCTTTGTCGGCGATTAATTGGCGATGGAAGCCGATAAGGTGGTGCAATGGCGGCGCTGTCATGGCGGTGGCGGGCAGCGGGATGGCGGCAGCGATTTGGTGGCATGGCGGTGGCCGGCGGTGGTATGGCGGCGAACACTTTACATTGCCAGTATTTGAATTCCAATCTAATTACCAAAATGATCATTTAATACATTTCAAATACACTACAAATGTATTAAAATTTTGCATCATACCAAACACTCAAAAAAATTAAATTCATTTGATTTACTTTACACTCTAAATGACCAAACTCTTAATCATTTTGAGCTTAATAATTCATCAAATTTTTTATTTGGATTGATATTTAATTTATATTAATTTGATTTGAAATTATAATCATATTTTGATGAAAGTATCCCCTTCAGTTGAAATCTTCATTTAACACAGCCATCCTCGAGGTAGATGAATTATTTTGTTATTTTAGATCTTGTCGACTCTATTAATTTAACAATAGAGGATCATATCTACTGTCATATGGTAGAATTAGCTTCTCAGATGTTTTACTAAGTTGAAATTTTTATAATAATATTATTAGATTTTTTAAGGTTTGTTAACCGAGACCCGATCATAAGACGATGGGAATCAACTGCTCATCCCAAGTTTAAGCATTTAAGCGTGTGGGGCCCATCTGTTATTTAATTCAATATTAATTTAACTTAAGAGATTTGAGTAGTCTTAGTTATTTTGACTGAGTTTCATTGCAAGTTTAGGATTTTAGATAAAATTTTGATTTTATATCCTGTCGTCCCAGGTATATAACGGGGTTTGCACCCATGCCATAAAGATATGTATGGGTGGTGCAAACACCATAATTGAATGCGTCATTCCACCATGCAAAGAAAGATATGTATGTGTCTCTGAAGCACATGCATGTGACACAGATTTTCCCGTCACGTCAAGAAAGGCATGTACATGTACTTATACACATGCAGTGTCAGTTTAAACATCAATTTTATAATTGGGTTGAATTTATATCAAGTTATTTAGGCCTCCAACAACATCTCGACATTGTCCTTATAAAAGGGGTTGCCCTATGTTAGTCACACCCACCAAGAAAGGGATGTATGGGTCGTAAATACCGGTTGTGTCGGACATAGAGCAGAGAAAGAGGTTCAAGGTTAGATGGTTTGATCAGGATTGAACCGGGGGTTGAACCGAATGACCCAATAAATATTAAAATAATTAAATATATATCTAATAAAATGATATAATAATTTTAATATATGATAAATATATTGTAAAAATAAATAAAAATATATAAATAATATTACTAGTAATTATAAATTTAAAGATTGATATAAAGCTCGTTTAGTTATAATTATTATGTATTATAAATTTAGATAAGTGTAATAAAAATATGTAATAATGTAAAAGATGGAATAATATAAATATGTAATAGAAAATAAATAAAATAAATAAAATAAATATCAAATTTATTAAAATTATAGTTTATAATAAAATATAAAATATTTTAAAATCCTTATAAAAATAACCAATATAAAATATAATATATAAAATATTTAAACATATTTTTATAAATCATGATATATGCATATTAAAAATATTAAAATTTTAAAATTTATGATAATGTTAGTTTATGAATATAAATATAATTTATAATACAAAAATATAAGATATATAAAAGTTTTTTAAAAATTTTATAAAATGTAATATGTAAAATATTTACAAAATATTTTTATACATTTATATTCTTCAAACTTTTTTATATTATAAATTATAATTTATAATAAAAATATAAATTAATAATTAAAATATTATCTTTTTATTCATATATTATTAAAACCCACGTTATATAATTCAAAATTTCAAATGTTAAAAGCCAACTTATTAAGTTTTCTCATATTCAACTATTTTAGCCCGAGATCATAAAGAAACGATGATGTTGTACTCTTTATATTAAAAAGTAGATCTCTCAAATATGAACTTGTAATATATTTATAATAATTTATTTAATATATTATGTTTAATTTATTTCAACCTCATTTATAATGATAAAATTTATATTATTTATTATAAAAATATTTAAATTAGATATTTTATTAAATTTAATATTTAAATAATTTAATTGAACCGACTAATTTTTTAAAACCGGTTCAACCGGCGGTCTAGACTAGTTTTGGCCGGTTTGATGCAGAGGTTGATTTTTGACAAAATCAGATCGGCCATATGTCCGGTTCATGGTTGAACCGGCCGATCCGATCTAATTTTTAAAATAGAGGTAAATACCACTGTCGAATGCATCATCCCACCATACCAAAAAATACATGTATGTAGCTCGTATTTTCACTATTTTTACCAAAAAAAATATGCAGTCTTTATACCGCAAAACAGATTTCAAACACCCTTTTCTTGTTGTTCGACACTCTAGATCCGACAAAATTTTGGTAACTCCGTAAGATTTCTATTGAAACTAAGTATCCCCTAAAAAAAAGATGCGTAGGCGGTGTTTTACACCCACCTGTCTCTCAACCTTCTCGTTTAAAAAGATGCGCATAGGCTCTTCGGGTACCTGTAATAAAACTCGGATTTACCTGCTATACCAAGAAAGATGTGTACGGATGCGCGTGGGCGCTAATGTGTGCATGCGCGAGGCACATGCAGGAGGCGCGCGGGAGCTAGGTGCGTGTGATCGTGTGTGTGCGCATGCGAGGGGCGCGCGGGTCGCTCGTCGCTGGGCTGTTCGCGCGTGAGGCTGCGCGGACGGGTGCGTGCACGGGACGCTGTGCGTTTGGCCTCAGTTCGCTTGCGGGAGGATGGCTGCATATGAGCGCAGTCCGCCACTTGCGGCCGTTCGCCGAGATTGGCCAGAGCGGCGACGATGGTCTTTGGGATGGGCGGTAGCGGGAACGGGATAGGAGGGCTTGTGGGAGGTAGCGAGCATTAGGATCGGCTGGGGTTTTTGAGGTTGTAGGGAGTTGTGATTAGGGTTAGATAAGAGAGTATTTATAGGATTTTATTTATTTAATTATTTAATTATTTAATTATCACTAATTCGGATTTTAGCGACGACATTATTATATAGCGCTTAGTTTTCATGAGATCGTTTGGTTTGAGTCGGCGTAATAGGTGATATAGTTGAAATTATCATACTTTGGCCTTCGATATTTTGCGATCATCCGAATTGGCGCCTCTCAATTGAAATATTTCGATGTTTTGACGCTAATGGCATGATCAATTTCACGAATGGAGGTCGTTTGGGTATATTCCCAACCTCCCAACCTCGATATGTGTGTGTGTATCGTCATGATTTTTCTTCTCGATCTATCGGGTGCGATATGTATATTCTGATCAATTTCGACATTTTGAACGTGATGACAAAGTCCGTTCATCGATAGTAGATCATTTTGACTGATTTTGGCGATGCCTACTGCATTTCAGTTTTGATTTGCGTATTGTTGTATCCGATTGCTCGATATTCTCGCAGACTCATCCAAATTTTGCATGGACAGTCTCATTTGATATATTTCGATGTTTCGACGCTAACGACGTGATCAATTTCATGAACGAATGTTGTTTGGGCATCGTCGTAGCCTCCCGACCTCGATATGCTCGTAAGCACGTCGACAAATTTCCATCTTGATCGATCGTCGACCGATATGTATATTCGATCAATTTGATGTTCTAGCGATGAAAGCGTTCATCGATCAGGTGATTTTAAGCGATTTACGTCAGTGTATTTGCACACTGTTGCATCTCAAGTCAAATGACTTCGTATTGTGAGCTCGACTCAATTTATGGCGCATGCATGGAGTTCAACACTAACTCCATCGAGGTCAACACTAACTCCATCTTATTTATTTAAATTAATAAATAATATACTTACTCTCATTTAATAATTTTTTGAAATAATATTTTCATTCTAAGACATCTTAATATATTTTGTTCTACGCATCAAATTCTTTCAAAAAATTTAGAACTTTAATCTATCAAGCACACCATAATCAAAACTTTGTGATTTGACTAAAACCGAAATCAAAATGGAGTCTGAGCTGTTATGTTATCCTTTTCCCTTATGCTGCTCTCTTCGATGATTAAAATTTTGCTCTCCACTTTCTCTATTCACATTACTGCTTTCGCTCGCAATCCATGCAAGCTTTCAGTATACTTTCATATCCAACAGTCGAACTGCGCCATATCTGATGCTTTCCGACATTATTGAAGACTCACTTCTCTGTTCTCGCTGCCTTCTAACACCACAAAGATTCCAGTGATGACACCGAGCATTATTGATATGTATAGAAATCTTTAGCCTTATCTGTTAGCCTGAAAAATCTGATTCTTTTGGACATATATGGATCTTCACCTGTCGCACTGAATAAGTATGAAGAACTGAGTTGACTGAAGCCAAGTTTGCTTACTGTGGCTGCTTCTGACAGCACTGACTGGTTTTTCTTTTGAAGTTTTTGGCTGTCCTTTTAAAATGAAATCACAAGCCATCTTTTTTTTTTTTGGAAGAATTTTGAGGGCATTGCCCAGTATATTCCAAAAGTGTTAAACAAAATACAAGGGACCTGTAAACATTAAAATTACAAGGACAATAAGTAAAAGGAGAGAACCTTCACCCTTTCAGGAGGGAAGAAAGGTTCCCAAACAAAAAAAAACTAGTGAAAATCTACCTCTTCCAGCAGAACAAAACGGAAGAGCATTCCCTGTTGAGTCAATTATAACAGGCAATTACAAAATAAAGGAAATAAAGGAGATCAAGCCAACAGTGGGGACTCAGACATAATATTAATCAAAACACCATTCCATCAGATATCGAATTAAAGGAAGAACACCTTTGGCAAGCCATCCATTTGGAGTGAGCGCGGGTTCGAGAGGCCATCCCAGCAAAGATCAATCATATATTGCAATACCAAACTCACCAAAAAGCATACAAGTCTTCCTTTGTTGTCATCATCGTCCCAGATGTTTTAGAAAGGAGGAGGAAAGGAGAGGAATTGACATGTAGTATTGTTCAAAACAAATCACTTCAAAGCTCACGAATAAATGACATAAAATTATGGAGGTTTAAAATTCCTCCATGATTTTATCTTTTCAGCAATTTGTCTCGGCCATGAATCTTTAATATTCCACCTTTGAATTTTTTCGGCTACTCTTGTTTTCACCAGTTCAATCAATTCAACATATGATATATGTTTACTAGCAATAACTCTATTATTTCTTTCTCTCCACAAAGTGTAAACCAAAACAGCAGTGATTAAAAAGTTCAGTCTATTGCAAATTTTATCGAACCTTCCTCGATGCTACTGAATTTGTTTGAGTGATGACATAAGATAGAATTGTCCATTTGGAAACAAATTCCTAATCGCCTTCATTGAAAATGGGCATTCAAAAAACAGTGAGCATGTGTTTGACTATTGCAATAGATTAAAAAAGTGAGCTCACTCCCTCTTAGCAAGAATTTAAGTCTTGAGACCCCTAAAAGAGCCATCCAACAATAAAGTGCATAATTTATTGCATAGCCTTTGAACCATAAGCTTTACTCCAAAACATTAGGGTGTGTATCAAAACTGCATTTGCAAAACTTTATTTGGTTGAGCTTTTGATTTTCCCAAAAATTTCATCATTTCCTCCCGGATATTCAAAGCTAAAATCAAATTATTTGAAACTCTCGAACATCACAGTAAAAGCCTGAGGGAGTTTCCATTGCATATTTTCTATGCAAACACTAAGATTAGCATTACTAGGAAAGCCCAAAGCATACCTCTTGTTCCTATGATAGTTGAGAGGGAGTGCCATCACACCATGGATCATAAAAGAGAGAAATATCCTTGCCATTTCCAATTCAATTTGAATTTATGTTTAAATCATGCGTTAACAATGTCTTTCCAAAGTGGAGATGATTTTCCTAGTGTTGGGTTCCAAACCGAATCATACTTAGCGGCACCATTTTGCAAGGAGAGTTTCTCCTGGCGATTCTCAATGTAATCTTGAGTTTGCTAATCAGTTTAATGAAGATGCGAATGAGTCCCGTGCCCCTTTTTCTTTTGGAAGAGTGGTTCTTGCCCAAGATATAGTGTGAAGCTTTTTGTCTTGACCCGAATGATAAAAAAAATTCGCTGTAAGTGAGCAAATTCTTTTAATAATACCCTTGTATTGCAATAGAAACGAAACCGGTAGGATAGATAATTGTTTACGATGATCTTATCAATTGAAGTCTACCTCCAAGAGATAGGTATTTACTCTTCCATCCCAAGCCATGCATTTAGTTTATCTAAAAGGGGTTTGTATTGTGCCATTTTAATGTGTCCTTTCATCAAAGGGAGCCCAAGATATTTCATGGGAAAAGAGCTTTGATTGATATCAAGAGTTCTTATATACCTCTCATTGTTTTTCCCCTTTTGAGAAAAGCAGATGGTTGATTTTTCCTTGTTTATAGACAGCCCGAGATAGTGCTCAATGTTCTTGAGATTTTTGTGAAGAGAATGAAGCGTGGAATTTGATGTTTCCCCCATAACTAATATATCATCTGCAAATAGTAAATGGGAGATTCGGTCATAACGGGTTGTAAAGATTTATATCAATATCCTTGTTTAGTCCACATGAGAGAGTGTCCATGGCAATAGTAAAAGAAAGCGGGGATAAGGCCTTGCCTTAAACCATTTGTAGAGTAGAAGAATCCTTTAATACACCCATTTATCACAATGGAGAATGGAACATCCATGATGCAAGCTTCCACCCATTTTATATATTTAGGTGGAAAACCTTTGATATAAAGTCTATGAATGAGAGAGTGTCGATTGACTTTGTCAAAAGCCTTTTTTAAGTCAAGTTTTGCTAAAAAGTAGTTCTTATCCCTAGGTATAGAGAATTCGTTACAAATCTCATGGGCTAATGCAATATTGTCAGCAATGTCACGACCCTTAACAAATGCGATTTGGATTTATAATGAGTGGTAATATGTCTTTAACTCTATTGGCAAGGATTTTTGCTATGACCTTATAGAAGGTATTGCAAAGGGAGATGGGTCTAAATTCAGTGATTCGGTTAGAGTGTTTCACTTTGGGAATAAGGGTAAGGAGGGTGTGTTTGAATCTAGTGGGGAGATTATTGGTTTTGAAAAAATGGTGTATGGCATTAAGGAAGATTTTCCCTGTTGTGTCCCATGTGGAGGTAAAAAATTTGGAGTTAAAGCGTCAGGCGGTGTTTTGTCATCCCAATCGTTTAGAGCCTCTATAATTTCTTTATCGCTGATATCCTCTAATGTCACAAATTGACTAGTATTTATGCATTCACCCGGCTTGAATATCACGAAGGCGGGGTGAGAGAGTTGTAGCGATTATAGAGGGAAGAATAAAACTTACAAAACTCTCTGCATTACATTCATCAACAATTCGGTTTCACTTTGTATTTCTCTAATAAGATTAGAGTTTCTCCTTTCTTTGAGACAGATAAGAAGTGGAGGTCATCATCGAGTTTGTTTGAGCCTTAGCCTTTGTTTTATCCAAAGATTTTCCTTGGATGATAGCTCCATATATTTATCTTTGATATCTTTAGCATCAAGAAGAAGTTGGAAATTGCTCGGATCAGATCTGCCAAGACACTCTCTTGATCTTTCTTAACTTGCTCAATCTGGTTCTTTAAAGATATAGGCTCCCAAATACTTCCTTTCAGCAATCTTTTAACATGCTTCAGTTTATTAGAAAGAACAAACATAGGGTCACCTTGGATATATTGCCCCCAAGCCTCTTTGATATTATCTTGAAATCCAGGTGTTAAAGTCCAGTAATTCTTAAAAAGAAATCTGTGTGAGGAGGTGTAAGGGAAGTTCAGAAGTGTAATAAGAGGAGAGTGATCTGAAGATAGAGGGGGTGGGATTTTGTAAAAGGATGTAGGGTATCTATCAAGCCAAGATGGGTTACAAAAAACCCGATCAAGTTTAGATCTGATAGGGTTGTTAAGTTGCTGATTGAACCAAGTAAAGTATAATCCAGAACTAGGTAGATCCATAAGTTCACAATCATTTATACATTCTTGAAAATCAAGTGTGCTGCTTAATGATGCCGGATTCCCTCCCTTTTTCTCCTTATTAGAGATGATACAATTAAAGTCACCCATCAAAATCCATGGAGTGCTAATGGAATTTGCAAGCTCCCTAAGAGTGTGCCAAAGGTATGTCACGTTCTAGCTTCATTATCGATATATACATGTAATCGAAATGAATGATTACACGGTGCTATAATTTTCCCATGGATAATTTGCTGTTTTTTTAAAATAGGTGTAAATGAGACCCTATTTGAGGCCCATTTAACCCAGATACGACCACCAGCCGAATACTCACAGTTTGAACAGCTGTCCTCCTGCTGAAACATAGCAAATTTCTGCAGAAAAGAAGGAGCATTGAGATCAATGTTTTGTACCTTAGTTTCCAGAAGGCACAAGAAATCGAGATGGAAGTCCTTTATGACCCGAAGACAATCGGCTTTCCTGCCATCAGCCGATAGGCCACGGACGTTCCAACACCCCAAGGCTGGGTCATTGAGAGGAGGAGGAGGAGGGCTTTTTGCCCTTCTTCTTATTGGTCTTTTGATTAGATGGAGAGGGATTATGCATCAATTTGGAGTTCTCCTCTTCCTGAGTTGTCTTGGCAGGTGTTTTGAGCATTTTTTCAGTCGGTTTCACCTGAGTCGAACGGTTAGGGGATGTAGCCGCAGATCTCGTAACAACTCCAACTGATAATGGGTTGGGATCAGCTTGAGTAGTTATCTCTCGGCTTTTGGATGTTGAGGCTATTTGTGAGGCATGGTCTTCTTCAGTTTCAAGGACATCTTCTAGCTGTGGAGAGAGAATGGGGGGTTGGTTGAGATCAGTTATGGCTGTAGATGGTGAGATAATATGGGACTGTTCTCCCTCGGGTACTTCTAGAGGAGATATATTTCCTAATAGTGAGGATGGGGCAGAGTCTCTTATCGAAGAGTCTCGATTTGTGATGTTATTCCTAGCCAACAGAGGGTCACGAGTATCTCTGGGAATCGCTCGGCTCCTACTTCTTCCTCGAGTTTGGACTTTGTTAGAGGGGTTAAGCGGGCAAGAGTTTACCTCATGAGAAAAGTATTACATTTGGTACATCTTTGCGGGTTTCCAATCGTAGAGAATCTCCGATTAAATTTCATCCCATTGAGATTTATCGAATTGAGTCGAGGTAAAGAGAGGCCGTGTCGACATAGTCGTCGCGAAGGTGATTCTGGACTTTGCTGCAGTTAGATTATCAACCGCCAATGGTATTCCGATTCGGCTTGCTACTTTAGAGAAACCGGCTTCGTTCCAACAGCATAATGGGAAGTTTGGTAGCTTGATCCAAAGCGGGAGGTCAGTAATTTGCTCCTTGGACGGTCTAAAGTTCCAATCCCATTTCTGGAACACGAAAGGGCGGCCGTTTAGGAAACAAGGGCCAAAGTTCCATACCTGGAAATAATCTTCCTCACACGTGAATTTGAAGAGGAAAAAATCTCCCTCTAAAGATAGAAGCTCCAGACTTCCTTTGAATTGCCATTTCCTCTTGATGGCGCAAGCAAGGATCCATAGTATGGTCTTTTCCATTGCATACCCTATCAAAGAGAGACTCCATTCCTTCGTCCTTGGCTACCTCTTCCTCGAGAAACTTCCGGATCTTGGAGGGGATGTAAGGAGGATTGTTTGACTCTTGGTGTTTTGTGAGAGTAGGAGGTCTTTCCAAAGATGTTCGATTAGAGGAATCGAGGATTTCCCATAATAGTTGGTCGAGGAGGAGATTTAGAGAGAGGGGGAAAAGAGGCATTCTGGAGATGATTCGAATCCATGTCGAGGGATTTCCCCTCCGGAAATCTGACCTCCGGCCTTAACCGGAGGTCAGGAGGGGGGAGGATGAATAGAGTGGGAGATTTAGGTTAAAAAAGCCGGCGAGAGGAGGTGGAGGAAAATCGTGAGGGACGAAACGCAAAACCTAGCCGCTCGCGGGAGCATTCTGTTCTTAATTCACAAGCCATCTTTGTTATGCAGTGAAAGGCATGAATTTCAGCAAAGGAAAATTCGTCCATGTCTTACACACCAAATAGTATATTCCCGCATTGACTTCAGTCATGTCTATCCAGCCATTAAAGATCTCTTTTAATATCTTAAAGCTGGTTGTATCAGAAGCTTTTTAGTATGATGTTTTGTGGTAGAGTTGGGAAGAGATTAGGAGTGTATTCTCTTTATATTTAAGAAAAATCTTATGAAATAATGTACAATATAAAAAATTTCTTTCAAAATTTTCTAGCTACAACTCTATATATTATAGAAAATTTGAAATTAACGAGAGAAATTAGATGTATCCTTGCATTGGCCATTGCTAGCTGCTACTTACGCTTTGTGATTTTGGATTGAAGTAATCTCTTGGTCTGAACTTGGTATTAAAAGGTCAGTGATGATTCCATTAAGATGAATTTGCTTGGAAGAGTTTCTGAAGAGCTTGATTTGAAGGATTAAGCTGGAGCCACATCAGTTTTCCCCTGCTTCAAAAGAACTCGACCCGAGTGATAAGACCTACGTCGTTCCCTCGTCTGGAGGATGATAGGCGTAAATGTCTAAAGCATTAAAAGTGGATGAAGTCCGGATATCAAGAGGTAAATCTATTATGTAAGCAGTATCATTAATACGCCGAGCTATAGGAAAAGGGCCAAATTTTCTGGGGCTGAGTTTAGAATATGTTCCGGGAGCAAATCTTTCTTTACGGAGTCTAATCATGACCAAGTCGTCTGGATGGAATATTTTCTGGCGTTTGTGAAGGTCCGCCCTTTGTTTGTAACGTGCATTGGCAGCCTCTAGCTTATCACGTACCTCCTGGAATATGGTTGTAGACTCATTTACCATATCTGCTACAGTTCTGTTTTTACATTTAGGGATCACCGCTAGATCTACAGTATGATTGGGTACCTTTGTATAGACAATGCTGAATGGACACTGGCCTGTGGATCTATTAGTCATGAAATTGTAGGCAAATTTGGCTTGGCCCAGGAGTACATCCCATTGTATGGGATGATCTTGTGTGAGACACCTTAACATGTTTCCAAGGGTCCTGTTATGAACCTCAGTTTGCCTGTCGGTTTGCAGATGGTAAGCCAAACTAAGTTGTAGAGTAGTATGCAAACGTTTCCACAACTCACGCCAGAAATGTTCCACGAACTTGACATCCCTATCTGAAGTAAGACTGCGAGGAAGGCCATGTAATCGTATAACTTCATGGAAGAACAGCTGGGCAACATGAACCGCATCTAATGTTTTCTTTTAGGCTATGAAGTGAGCCATTTTGGAGAATCAGTCTACAACAACCATAATGGAATCGATTCCTTTCTTTGTTCACGACAAGCCAAGGATAAAATCTAAACTGAGATCTTCCCAAATGCAATCAGGTATAGGTAGCCCGTATTTTGAGAAGATCTCTTATATCTTTGGAAAACTGCACATCTTTCAATATAATGAGTAACATCTCGTCTGAGCTTAGGCCAAAAGAAATGAACCTGGAGCTATTGCAATGTCTTTTCCCTTCCCACGTGAGCTGCTAATCCGCCTGCATGAATCTCCTTAATGAGCTATGTATGTAGTGATGTATCAGGTACACAAAGTTGATTACTCTTAAATAGAAACCCGTGCCATAAGTTATAGCCATCTGTGGGGTGAAGGTTGTTACATTGAAGCTAGATAGAGGCAAAGTATTTGCCGGTAGCATATAAGTCAATCATGTCTTCAAACCCAGTCACTTGTGTTTAAAGTTAAGTTAGAAGTGTCATACGCCTGCTAAGAGCATCGGCTACTCGATTTTGCACTCCTGATTTATGTTTCAAAACAAAGTTGAGTCGTTGAAGGAACAACACCCATCTTGCATGCATACAGTTGATTGTCTTTTGAGAATTAATGAATTGTAAATCTTTGTGATCACTACATAGTATGAATTCTTGGTGAAGCAAGTAGTGTTCCCACTGTTTAAGAGCCTGGATGATTGCATATAATTCCTGTTCATAGACTGTCCACTTTTGTCTAGATGAACTCAATTTTTCACAGAAGAATTCTATAGGTCTCCCTTCCTGTGTAAGTACTGCACCTATTCCAATGCTTGAGGCTTCAGTTTCCACTTGAAATGGCTTATCTAAATTTGGAATAGCTAGTATTGGTACTGAACTAAGAGCAGTTTTTATGGATTCAAAGCTGTGTTGCTGTTCACTTCCCTATTTAAGCATAGTTGTCTTTAGACAATTAGTTATTGGTGCCATGAGTATACTAAACCCTTTAATGAATTGACGATAAAAATTTGCCAACCCATGGAAGCTCCTTATTTGCGGGATAGTAGTAGGTGTTGGCCAATCTTGGATAGCTGCTATTTTGAGGTTGATAAATAGTTTGTCAGCTCGAAGGGCTATAAAAATTTTTGTCAAATGGTTGATGTTCTCTATGTAGGATGCACTAAAAATCAGGATATCATCGAAGTAGACTACACAGAAAAGGCCCAAGTACGGTTTAAGTACCTCAGTTATAAGCCTCATAAACGTGCTTGGTGCATTATATAAGCCAAATGGCATGACTTTCCACTCATAAAGTCCCTCACGGATTTTGAAAGCTATTTTCCATTCATCCCATGATCTGATTCGTCGGTGGTAACTGCTCCGCAAGTCTAATTTAGAGAATATTGTTGCTCCACTCAGTTTATCCAGCATGTCCTCCAATCTGAGCATCAGAAACCTGTATTTAATAGTAATCTTATTGATAGCTCTACTATCGATACACATGCTACACACCATCTTTTGTGAGCACTAATAAGGCTGGAACTGCACATGGGCTCAAACTATGTTAAATTAACTGTTTTGCTAGAAGTTCCTCTACTATTCCTTGCAAGATCGAATGTTCTTTCAGGCTCATGCGATAATGAGGCAAATTTAGATGGTTGGTGCCTGGACACAAGGCATATTTGATGTTGAATAACATGAAGGGGTGGTAGGATTGCTGGCCGTTCTGACAGTGCAATGTCCCTATACTGTTGTAGCAAATTGTTAATCTCACCCTGTAGCTGAAATAATGTGTCTCCTTGGTTAGCTTCAGTAACGACTAAGGCAAATACGGTGGCTATTTTTTTTTTTTTTTTGCAGTAATCAGTAGCTTAGAGCCGCTCACAATGAATGCTGTAGACTTACACCGATTGGCTTGCTTTGATTTGTTGTGGGTAGTAGTTTTAGTAGCTTCCCTTTCCAATCAAATGAATAACTGTTGGAACGACAATTGTATTGAGCTCCCATGTCATATTTCCAAGGCCTTCCCAAAATAATATGACACACATCCATTTCGATTACATCACATAATACTTTACACATGTAGTGTTTGCCAATAGAAAATGTAACTCGACACATTTCAAAAACAACAATATCCATATCTTTCTTTACCCAACTAATCTTATAAGGTTGGGAAAGTTTAGTAATCTTGAGCTGAAGGGTCTATACTGCTGCCTTGGAGATTATGTTTTTGTACACCTACCAGTCCTGAAGCATACTTGTCATTGACAGACACACATCCCAAACTTGCATTTTGTTCTTGGGGCTCCACTTCATGAGGTTTCTCCTGCACCATGTTTCTCTCAGATAGACATCTTGATATTATAAATTAAAGAGAGAATGGTTTGAAGTGTCGGTGTAATTTTCAGAAAGCAGATGAGATAGTAGATAAGACACTACACAGAGATTTCACCCTCATTTGGTGAGGACCTTTAGATATGATTCCAAGTTTCCTATAGTGCAAGCCCCTATAGTTAATTACCTCTCTCAATAAGTGAGATAGAACTTTCGATTAAGGCTTGTCGTTAGATCGCTTAATGCGTAGCGTATAGTAGCAGCATATGAGTTTTAGAATTTAAGATTTATGAAATTTATCATTCCAACTTAAATCAGATGGTTGGGGGAATGATGATGTGCCCGATCTAGATCACATGGTTCCGTCATCCCGGGCCGTCGTGATCCCTAGTCTACTTAGTCAGAGGAGGTAGTCGACCCAACCCAATGAATGATCCCATGAACACATGATTTAAGAAATCCTTGTAGACCTGGGATGGTGTTTGTCTAAGGAGAGTCTTAAGTTTACCTTAGCTGATAGAGGATTGTTTGCCCTATCAAGTATACCCTATGATTCACAACTCAAAGGGTAGAGCTATTGGAGAGCATACGGGCTATGGTCGTGATCGTAATATAATGGAGCCTGAGTCGCCAAACCACCCGATCAGAGGACTACTACCGCTTCAAGAGACTCTGCTAGCTTAGGCTCTTTGAGATGAAGTACTTTGCATCTTTATAAATTTTGCTTCATTGACGAAGAATGGTTGTGAGTTATCGGGAATTTTGAATTCTTCTCCATCTTTCAAATACTTCATGCACTGATGCACAGTTGATGGGACAATGTCATACTCATGCAACCACGACCGGCCCAAGAGAGCTTTAAATGATGTATCGACATCAATTACATGAAACTTGGCTTCTGTATATAAATCTTTGAACTTGAGTGGAAGAATAAAAGAACCCAGAGCTTTCTGCCATTTTTCATTGAAATCATGAACCATCAACTTATCTCTCCCAAGATGCTAGATATCAAGTGATAATCCTCTTAATACCTTTAGACTCATAAGATTGATAGAAGAATCTAGATCAATCAATATTCGGCTTATCGAGATGTCATCACTCTCTGTAGTAACATATAGAGGACGGTTGTGATCTTCCATTCCCAACATAAGATCTTCAAAAATGTGATTACTGGGAGATCTTGAGTTGCAATGCTTTAGTCATGCATTTTTTAGCAAAGTAAGCTTCATAACTCTCTAGATATTTGAGAGCATGTATCAAAGTTCTCGGAGGTCTTTTGACATCAAGAGAGCCTCGCACACCCGGTTGTGGATCTTTCTCGTGTGATATATTATAATCTATCTTCGCTTGATTTAGGATTTATCCAAGGATTTTTGGGAATAATATCCTCGTTGACTTCAATTTGTTTGCCTTTATCTTTATTTGCATTTCCCTTCTTTGATGAAGGTGGTAAGATTTTACCACTTCTCAATTGAACTTGAATTACCTTATCTTGCTCAGATTCTTCTAAAGAGATAGTTTCTTGAAGTTCCCTTCTTATTCTGAAAGATTGGCCAAAAGGGCTAGACTCATTTTTCAATGTCATATGTTTCATACGTGATGATATTGATGAGTCTGACTCTTCTTCATCGAGAAAACATAGATCTTCATCTGAACTGCTATTGTTTTGTTGAGTCATTAAACAAAATTTAGACATTAACTCTCAGGCTCTTCTTGTTTTCTTAACAAGAATTGTGATGGGTTAGTCGAGTCTGTCTGACTACCGTTGTCATTTCGGAGTAACTGATGTTAAAGAATATCTGACATCACACAGATGATTCGATGTCTCTACTGGACAAGATTCACCATTATCTTGTTCATCTGATTCAGCAATGCGAAGTTTAGGCATGAAGTATGCAAGCCTAAATGGTTGTCTTGCTGACTGGTAATACACCTCTAGATTGTTAATGATCTTTTGAGTTATAGTTCTCTTCTTGATCTTTCTTTTCTTAGTCAATTTCTTTGATTTATGAGGCCTGCATTTAGTAGACTGCTTCTCATGCTGTGATGAAGTAGCCTTATTAGAGAAGCCCGGTTTAGGCATCTCTCTTAAGTCCAATATAGGTTCAAGTGGTGATTTCCTCTTAACACTAGAGGTGTCTTTTAACTGCTTCAGCATCTTCACGATCTTTTTGGAGACTATTGTTTATCATTCTTCGCCTAAACTCCATTTATTTTGTCTTCTTTGCTATGATGATGAAGAGGACGTAATCATCCTTGTAGACTCTCTTTTGGGTTGACTAGAACACTATCGGATAATGTAAATTCACCTCACCGATACTTCTGTTCTTGCCAATCTTTGAAGACATAACAATCTTCGATAGGATGACTGATCATTCGATGATAGCGACAATAATTTGGATTATTGACTTGATCAGCTTCTTTAGGCTTTTTAATTTCTGGTAACTATAGATCGACTTTGACTGCTTGCCGAAATAATTTAGCCACACTATCCCTTCTAAAAGAATATTCTTTGTTCATCTTTTTCATGAGAGATGGCCGCATTCGCTCATCATCTCTTGTCGCTTATTTTGGATGCTCCCCACCACTTGGAAAAGTTTGAGGTTTGTCGTTGCCTCAAGTACCAATTTTGGCTGTGGATTAGAATAAACAGGCTTCTTTCCCCTATCATCATTGTACATTGGCTATTTTTCTTTATCCACATTATATATTACTCGCTTTTCATCATTTGAGCTATAAGAAGCGGCATAAATTTCATTTCTTATTGAGTCTGAAGGCTTATTTCTCTTTGCTTTATCTGCATAAACTTCAGACTTAAGGTGATTCAACTTTTTGAATTTAGCCACCCTATCGAGTAAGTCCAATGTTACAATCGATGCCATGCATAAAAATGGTGCCATTTTATCATTCATATTGCCCATTAGCAATTGGATCGAATGTTCTTCTCCCAATTTGTTGCTTTATAGGTTGCCAACGCTTATGAATTTTGTCACTGACTCATCTTTCCTCCTTTTCAGCAAGGTAAGGTCAGCGATTATAATTTTCTCAGTTGCACTAGTGAACCTCTTCACAAATATAGTTTCTAATTCAACAAATATTTTAACTAAATCATTTGATAATTTTGCATACCATTCGAAAGCGGCTAAGGTCAGGCTACTGATGAATTGATAGAAAAGCAGTGCATCGTTTCCTCTTGTGTATCACAATTAGCCTTAAATTGAGCTAGATGTTGCTTTGGATTACTAAGCCCACTGAAAGGATTAAATTTCGGCACTGAGTAACCTTTTGGGTACAACACTTGGTCATATTCAGCTAGGTATGGGCGACTCTTACTCACTAGCTTTTCATTCTGCTCTGAGGCTATGACTGCCTTTATCTTTTCATTGATTATTATTTTTAGAGTAAAATTATCATTAGTGTGTAAGCCATTTTGAATTGTTATTTGGAGGTAGTGGGTTAACTTCATTTCATCCTTCTTGCTTATACTTAGAACGAGGTGCCCGGTGGCTCATGGTATAGTTATATGATTAATTTGTTGATGCGACAAAATAGGTCGCACTTGATGTGATATTCTTTTGTAATATCTCCATCATGATGTTCATTTGTACCATCATATCATTCATTTTGGTACCAAGTTGTGCAATCTCCTTGTCTTTAACCTCATTTGGCACTACATTTCTCTTTGCTCTCTAGCTAGCGCCATGGCGTCAATCATTATAGGATCTTTCTCTTCTTCTATTCTTGTTGCTGTTCTGCTCCTTGGTCATTTTTAGAGGAGAACTTGACTGCCCTTCTCTTTGTATATTTATAGAAATAGCTATTGTTGGGACTATACGATGACGATTATAAAAGCGTGTACCAGGCTAATCATTTCTTGGTTCAATCATATAGACACTTGACACCCATGGTTTCTATCTCATTCTGATCTTCTTCTTCTTCTTCTTCGACAAAGACCAAATCCTTCCTCTATTTGCTTCCATGAAGACTCTTCTTTAGAAGCATCAAATTCAAGTTCATATTCTCTGGATCCATGTTGCTGTTGATAGTGCTGAGCGGAAAGTTCATCTATATCTCTGACCATATAGATGACTTCTACTTTCATAGAATCCTCTTCATTATTTTCTTCCTGCACATGAATTTTCGATCGACGTTTCCAGTGGATGTATGGTTCAATGTGCTAAACAAATACTTCTTCTATTAAAGGACCACGATCAACGTCAACCTTCTCTTGTAGGGGTGAAATTGATCGACGATGAGATCCCCTAGAGGATTCTCCAGGGTGTCGAGTATCATATCTTTCATTAGTGATATCCCTTCTTTTGGGTATCCACTTATGATGAGTTAATTTTGAGGTAGATTTTTGAGTATGTGTCAGATGTCACACCTCTTCCATTCTTCAGGACTTCATTATGGGATTTTGGCCTCCATATTTACTTATCTTTTCATCGGGACCTTTTGACAGTAGATTCTTGGACACGCGATCCAAGTGTCACACTCTGATGCTCACCATGTGAAGCATACTGGGCTCACTGGCTAGTTACCAGAAGAGATGATAACTTTCTTGGTGGAGCTTCAATATTTTCCATCACCATAGGTCTCTGAAATCTTCTTTTCATTAGGCCTTTGTCCTTGGCTACTTTGAGAACTTTATGTATCGACAGCATTTTTTAGGCTCTCGTGGTGGTGGAGCTTGACGTGATTGGTTCTTCCAAAAAAACTACTTTACTCGCCAGTAGAGCTATTACTTTTTACCCACTTTAAGTTGTTAAAGTTATTGTGGGTAGGGATACTCGGTTTTGGCAGCAGTATCGCTTGTTCACTAGGCCATTCAAAGGGGATCTATCGAGCCCTCAGCTCAGCGTTTCTTCTTCTTCTCTATCTTCTGGTTAATTTTCTCCCTGATGAGGAAACTTCATGATCATGCTTTCCGGGTACAAAAGGTTCAATTGGCCGCGGTTACCAGGCATTAAAGACACTTTTCCCTTGCGATTCTCTTCATGGGGCTTGATTGACCTAACTTTTGAAAAGAAGTTATTTATCGGAGAACTCCGGCGGTGGTTGGATGTTGAACTGGTTGGCGCACATGGCTAGTAGAAGCTTCAATAACTTGAGGCCTTATAGTATGGCCTCAGACGAATGTACCACGAGTATGTACTTCAGGAGTTATAGCTACGATAACCGGGAAATTCAATCTACCTAATTGAATGGTAGCATCTCCTGTTGATGGCGTTAACAGATATTGCACACGACCTAAGTGACGGTGAAAGGAGTGCTTTGTAGATTTTGCAAAAGTGAAAGATGGGGATTAGTAATTAGTAATTATTATTTCACCCCATACTTTCAAGTTACAGAGGTACTATAGAATAAATAATAGTGTAATAAAGATATACTCTACATAATGATTCATTCTACATAGAGTCTAATATTGAATTTATTACACACTTAAATCATCATTTTTTATTTTGGATTTTCAAAAATTTTATTGCCACTATAGCACATATATGTCTAGCCAAAGATGAAAAGAGAATACTATCCCCTGCGGAGTCGCCAAAAATCTGTGGGCACCAAAATTTGCCACCGACCTCTCGATAATATTATAAATTGAATAGAGTATGGTTTGAAGTGTCGGTGTAATTTTTAGAAAGTAGATAAGATAGTAGATAAGACACTACCTAGAGATTTTGCCCTCATTTGGTGAGAACTTTTAGATATGGTTCCAGGTTTCCTATAGGCTCAAGTCCTTATAGTTAATTACCCCTCTCAATAAGTGAGAGAGAACTTTCGATTAAGGCTAGTCGTTAGATCACTTAATGCATAACGTATAGTAGCAGCATATGGAGTTTTAGAATTTAAGTTTTATGAAATTTATCATTCCAGCTTAAACCGGATGGTTGTGGGAATGATGACGTGCCCGTTCTAGATCCCATGGTTCCATCATCCTGGGCCGTCGTAGTCCCTAGTCTACTTAGTCAGAGGAGGTAGTCGACTAATCCCAAAAAGATCCTTTATCGGCCTACATGGGTTCATCCAAGAAATCTTTATAGACATGGGGTAGTGTTTGTCTAAGGAGACGTCTTAAGTCACCTGAGGGTTGTTTGCCCTATCAAGTATCATCAACTCAAAGAGCCATTGGGGAGCATACGGGCTACGATCTTGATCATAATATAATGGAGCTTGATTGGCCAAATCACCCGATTAGAGGACTCAATTAACTTAGTTATCATATCAAGAGGCTCTATTGACTTAGGCTCTTTAGGGATAAAATATTTTGCATCTTCATAGATATTTGTTTAATGAATGGAGAATGGTTGTAGGTTACTAGTAATTCTAAATTCTTCTCATTCTTTTAGGTACTTCATACACTGATGCATAGTTGATGGAACCATGCCATACTCATGCAGCCATGGTCGACCCAAGAGAGCTCTAAATGATGTATCAACATCGATTACATGAAACTTAGCTTCTGTATATAAATCTCAAAAATTGAGTAGGAGAATAAAAGAACCCAGAGTTTTCTGCCCTTTTTCATTGAAATCATGAACCATCAACTTATCTCTCACAAGATGTTGGATATCAAGTGATAATCCTCTTAATACCTTTAAACTCATAAGATTGATAGAAGAACACGATCAATCAATATTAGTCGAGATGCCATCATCTCTGTTGTATATAGAGACGGTTGTGATCCTTGTTCCCAACATAAGATCTTCTTAAAATATGATTCTTGGGAGATATTGAGTTTTGTGCTTTGATCATGCATTTTTTTAGCAAAGTAAGCTTTATAACTCTCCAGATCTTTGAGAGCCTGTATCAAAGTTTCTCAGAGATATTTTGACATCAAGAGAGCCTCGTACACACTCAATTGTGCAGGGATCTTTCTCAGATGTGGTAGAATATTATAATCTATCTTCTCACTTGATTTAGGCTTTATCCTAAAATTTGGGAAATGATATCTTCATTTACTTTAATTTATTTTTCTTTGTCTTTATTTGTATTTTTCCTTCTTTGATGAATGTGGTAAGACTTTACCTATTCTCGAACTTAAATAACTTTATCATGCTCAAATTCTTCTGAAGAGATAGTTTCTTCAAATTTCTTTCTTATTCTGAAGGATTGGCCAAAAGGGCTATACTCATTTTTCAACTTCATACATTTCATGTGTGATGATATCGATGAGTCTGATTCTTCTTCGTCGGGAAAACATAAATCTTCATCTTAACTATTACCTTCTTGTTGAGTCATTAAACAAAATTCATATGTTAACTCTTTAGGCTCTTCTTGCTTTCCAGATAAAAATTATGATGGGTTGGGTGTCTACCCTGTCATTTGAGTAATGTTGAAGAACATCTGACCTCATGTAGATGATTAGGCATATCTCCATTGGACAAGATTCACCATTATCTTCTTCATATGATTCAACAATGCAAAGTTTAGGCATAAAGTCTATAAGCCTAAATGGTTGTCTTGTCGGCTAGTGATACTCTTCTAAATTGGTAATGATCTTTTGAGTTGTAGTTCTCTTCTTGGTCTTCTTTTTCTTAGTCGGGTTCTTTGATTTATGAGGCATACGCTTAGTAGATTTCTCATCATGTTGTAATGAAGTAGCCTTATAAGAATGCCAGAAGCCCAAATACTTGGTTTATGCATCTCTCTTAAGTCTTATAGGTTCAAGTGGTGACTTCCACTTAACACTAGGGATGGTTTTTCTTTTAGCATTTTCACGGTCTTTTTGGAGACTACAGTTTTCCATTCATCAGTCTGGACTGATTTCTCCTTATTTTTGTCTTTGATGGATAATACGAAAGAGGACGTAATCATCCTTGTAGACTCTCTTTTAGGGTTGACTATAACACTGTCGGATAGTGTAAATTCACCTTGCTAATACTTTCTTTCTAGCTAATCCTTGAAGGCATAACAATTTTTAATAGGATGACTGATCATCCGATGATAGGGATAGTAATTTAGATTATTGACTTGATCAGCTTCTTCAAGCCTTTTAATTTATGGTAATTGTAAACCACCTTTGACTGCTTGTCGAAATAATTTGGCCACACTATCTCTTCTAAAGGAATAGTCTTTGTTCATCTTTTCTTTAAGAGATGGCCGCATTCGTTCATCATCTCTTGCCGCTTATTTTGGATGCTCACCACCACTTGGAAAAGTCTGAGATTTGTCATTGCCTCCCAATACCAATTTAGCTGTGGATTAGTATAGATAGGCTTCTTTCTGATATCATTATTGTACATCGATTGTTTTTCTTTATCCATATTATATATCACCGCTTTTCATCATTTAAGCTATAGGAAGCAGCATGAGTTTCGTTTCTTCTTGAGCCTAAAGGTTTGTTTCTCTTTTCTTTATCTGCATAGATTTCAGACTTAGGGCGATTCAACTTTTCAAATTTAGCCACCCTATTGAGCAAGTCTTGAAATGTTGCGGTCATCCATTCCCCATATTGCATGATGACTTATGAATTTTGTCATACTTGACTCATCTTTCCTCATTTTATTTTGCAAGGTCATCAATTATGATTTTATCGATTGCACTAGCAAATCTCTTCATGAATATTGCTTCTAATTCAGCAAAGGTTCTAATCGAATCATTTGATAATTCTGCATAACACTTGAAAGTAGCTGAAGTCAGGCTATTGGCAAATTGATGGAAAAATAGTGTATCATTCCCTCCTGTGTTACCATAAATAGCCTTAAATTGGACTAGATGTTGCTTTAGATTACCAAGCCCACTGAAAGTATTAAATTTTGGCACTGAGTAACCTTTCGGGTATGGCACTTGATCATATTCAATTTGGGTAAGGGTGACTACTCACCGACTTTTACCTTCAAGCTATAACTCTGTCTTTATCTTTTCATTGATTATTATTTTTTACTATTATGTTCAGGTGTCTTGTATATTTTGAATTATTGGCTAAAGAGGTAGTTGGTTAACTTCATTCCTCACTTCAAGTGTAGTATGTACCATAGGAGCTTGAGATATTAGAGTGACTGGTGGTATAGAAGTTGTATTATTAGCTACCTGTTGATTAGCAGAAGAAACAAGTGCTACAATTGATGTGATATTCTTCTAATATCTCCATCATAATATTCATTTGTACCATCATATCATTCATCTTGGTACTGAGCTGTGCAATTTCCTTACCTTTGACTTCCATTTGACACTACATTTCTTTTTGCTCTCTAACTAGCGCCACGACATCAATAAGTACAGATTTTTCCTCTTCCTCTATTTCTTGCTGTTATTTTGCTCCTTGCTCATTTTCAAGGGAATAACTTGACTGTCCTTCTCCTTGTGCATTTGTAGAGATAGATGTTGTTGTGGTTGAACGACGATGCTGAGTATAAAAGCGTGTACCAGGCTGATAATTTTCTGGTTCAACCATATAGACAGCTTCGACACCCATGATCTATTTCTCATTTTAATCTTCTTCTTCTTCATCTTTAGCAGAGATTGAAGTTCCATCTTCTATTTGCTTCTCTGAAGACTCTTCTTCATAAATATCGAATTCAGGTTTAGGTTCTCTGGATTCATGTTGCTGCTGATGGTGCTGAGCGGAGAGTTCATCTATATCTCTGACCATATAAATGACTTTCACTTCCATAGTGTCCTCTTCTTCACCTTCTTTTTGCACATGAATTTCTGATCGATGTTTCTAGTGGATCTCTGGTTCAAGGTGCGGAATAAACACTTCTTCCATTAAAGGATTGCGATCAAAGTCAACCTTCTCTTGTGAGGGTGAATCTGATCTATGATGGGATCCCCTAAAGGATTCTTTAAGGTGTCGACCATCATATCTTTCATCAATGATATCCCTTATTTTGGGTATCCACTTCTAATGAGTTAATTTTTAGGCAAATTTCTGAGCATTTGTATCAGATGTCACACCTCTTCCATTCTTCAAAGTTTCATTACTGGGCCTTGGCCTCCATATCTATTTATCCTTTCGAGACCTTTTGGCAATGGATTCTTGGACATGCGGTCCAAGTGTCATGCTCCGATTCTCACCAAGCAAAGTTTACTGGACTCGATGACTGGTTACCATAAGAGATGACAACCTCGGAGCTTAGATTTTCACCACAGCTTCTAAATTTTTTTTTCATTAAGCCTGTCTTGCTACTTTGAGAACTTTATGTATTTAGCAGTGTTTTTATGTCTCCTGTGGTGGTGGAGCTTGACATTGTTGGTTCCAAAAAGAATTCTTTACTTCACCAGTAGAGCTATTCCTCTTTACCCACTTTGTTATCAAAGTTATTATGGGTAGGAATACTTACTTATGGTGGTAGTATCGCTTGTTCACTAGGTCATTTAATGGGGATCTGCTGAGCCCTCAGCTCAATATTTCTCCTTCTTCTCTACCTTCTGGTTAATTTACTTCCTGATGAGGAAGCTTCATGATCATACTTTTTAGGTACAAAAGGTTCAATCGACAAAGCAATTGTACCACGAGGCATTAAAGACACAGTTTTCCCAGTGACGGTTCTTTTCATCACGGGGCTTGATTGACTAGCCTTTTAAAAGCGAAGTTCTCGGAGAACTCCTTGATATGATTACGATTGGTGAATATGGCTAGTAGAAGCTTCAATAACTTAAGGCTTTTCAGCACGGCCTCGGACGAATGTACCGTGGGTGAGTACTTCATGAGTTACAACTATGATAGCCAGAAAACTCAAGCTACCAAATTGAATTATAGCCCCAACATCTCTTTGATGGCTAAGTTTACACACCACACCTGGCAACGGTGAAAGGAGTGCTCAGTAGATCCATTCGCAAAAGTGAAAGATGGGGATTATTAATTATATTATTTCACCCCATACTTTCAAGATGCGGAGATACTAGAACAAAATAATAGTGTAATAAAAATATACTCTGAATGATTCATTCTACATAGAGCTCATACATTAGTAATTTAAATTTATTACACATTTAAATCACCATTTTGTTTTAAATTTTCAAAAATTTGCTACTTATAGCACACATATATGTAAAGATGGAAGAGAATCATGTCCAGTGATGCCCAGAAATCACGTAGCTCAAAATTCCTCTCGACGATTGAATTGAAAGAGTATGGTTTAAGTGTGTAATTTTAGAAGCGGATGGAATAGTATATAAGACACTACCCAGAGATTTTGTCCTCATTTGGTGAGGACTTTAGATCTAGTTCCAGGTTTCTTATAGGAGCAAGCCCCTATAGTTAATTACCCTTTCCAATAAGTGAGAGAGAACTTTTGATTAAGGCTAGTCGTTAGGTCTCTTAATGCGTAGCGTATAGTAGCAACATGTGGAGTTAAAGATTTTAAAACTATGAAATTCATCATTTCAGCTTAAACCAGATGGTTGGGGGAATGATGATGCCCGATCTAGATCTTATGGTTCCGTCATCCCAGGCTATCATAGTCCCTAGTCTACTTAGTGAGAGGAGGTCAACCTGATCGAAGGATCCTTATCAGCAACACATGAGTTACATCGTCCAAGAAATCCTTCTAGACCTGGGGTGATGTTTGTCTAATGAGGCATGCTTAAGTCTACCTTAGCTAACAGAGGACTATTTTTCCTATCAAGTATACCCTATGATTTACAACTCAAAGGGCAAAGCCATTGGAGAGCTATACGGGCTACGGTCGTGATCATAATATAATGGAGCCTTACTGGCCAAACCACTGATCAGAGGACATTGGTCGTAACTGCATCATCTATGGAGCCCACCGCCTTGTCAACCAGAGGACAGAGCCACATCCTACGACAAGAGATTGATTGAGAGTGAATATAGTAAACACTTGATTTGACATTGGCTCCTTTGTGAGCTAGAGTTTTCTTAATTTATCACCTCCAATAAACTATTACGGAAGGTGGATTGATTGAGTTTTATTTTAAGATTTTAATGATAGAATTTTTATTTAAGCAATTTTTAGATTGACACTCAATTTGAGTTAATTTGATTTGAAATTAGATTCACATTTTGATAGAAGTATCTCCTCTGGTTGAAATCACCATTCAACACAACCATCATTAGGGTAATTAATTGATTGAATCAAATATATTTGAGAATTTTAGATCCTGTCAACTCTGTTTAGCTCCTAATAGTATCAAATCTACTATCACATGACATAATTAGCTTCTCAAATATTTTACTAAGTTGAAATTCTTATAATAGATTTTTAAGTTTTATTAACCCAGACCCAGTCCTAAGACTAAACCGAGAAGTAACCACGTAACATCCTCAAACACTTGAATCTAAACATTCAAGTGTCAGGATACATGAGGGTATATTTAAGAATGCCTTAATTAACACCTTCTATTCTCTTATATGATGTGTTACGAATCTGGTGGCATTGAAGCGTTTTGATTTAGATTGTAGTTTAAAATATTACTTGCATTTAGTTTACTTGTTAAAATTTTCAATTCTCCTAACTTGATTATGTTCAATTCAAATCACTTTTAATAAGTTGTATCAATTTCAGTGTTTATTGATTTAGCCCTACTCATGCTTATTAGCTAGCATTGTAATCATCTCCATATTCATATAAGAGTTATTAAACCAAATTTAGATTCATCCTTAACTCTACATCAAGCTTTATGTTTATTTGAAAATTTGACTTAAGTTTATTACAAATATGTAATGAGCTTAGTATTAGTCTCCCCAAATTTCAATTAAAGCTTATTTAACTTTGAGGAATTTACAAGAATGATAATTCACTTTATCAATGAATTTATATTTATTGTTCTGCTTCAATTTAAGCCATGAAAAGTTATACTTGTGGGGAAAAGTATTGTCTCATACAATTTTTACTTGTGATAATTACCCATCTAATCTCGCCATCATATTTAATTTAAACAAAGATGGGTCCCGAATTGCTTCTTTCCATTTCTATAAATGGAGATAATGGAGGGCCTTCCATTTCATATAGTTCGCTTAAGGTGCTTTGGAGTTTGAAAGGGAGAAAGATCTGATTACATTCCAAGTAAGTGTTTTATTCTTTCAAAGTTTCTTTAAGTATTTCCTTTGATCTATTATTTTTCATTTTTAATTTGGATTTAGGTTTAAGTTTCCTTGCTTAACATTCTTAAGCCAGTTCTTTTTATTTTTCATTTTTTTTTAAAGTTAAAAGATTTGATGAAACTTTGGCAGCCTCCCGGCGTCATCCCCTCGTAGGGGGCTGCATCGGGAGTGTTTTAGGTTTCTCGGTATGCCTTAATGAGCATTGTTAACCTCATTTTTAGAATGAGCTCTCAACATTTCCATCTTAGACATATGTTTACTCTTAGACTTTAAGAATTCCTTAGTCTTAACATGCATCTAGTGATTAGGTGGACACTCCCCTAGCCCTAGAATACTTAGAAAGGTTAGCCATAGGAATAGGTCATGCCTTAGGGGTGTTAGGAAATTTGTCTACCCTTAGCTTGCACCATTCCTCACCTTTTCTTATTTCAAATCAAAACTTCAAATCAATCTTATTTGATTTTTCTCCAAATCTAAATCAAATCCATGATTGAAACCCATGATCAAAAATCCATTAAAAATTCCTAAGTCCATGATTTTCCCTTAAAGACTTAACCAAAATCATGATTCAAACCTATTCAAATCTTTGAGATTTTCTCATACTGATTTACATTCTCATTTATATTCACATATATAAATGAAATATAAATTCAAACCCATCAAATCAAATTCAAAATTCAAAATCAATTCATGAAAATTTTCTTAAGTCCATTTAATTTTCCATTATAGGACAGCCAAAATCAACTCTAAACCTTGATCAAACCTATTCAAATCCTTGATATTTTCTCAAAACGTATTTATATTCTCATATATAAATGAAATATAAATATAAATCAATCAAATACAACTCAAAAATTAAATTTTAACTCCTTGAAATTCCCTTAAATCCCTTAATTTTCCATTAATGGATTTAACCTAAAATTTGATCAAACCATTTCAAAGTCATGGGATTTTCTCAAAATCAATTTGTATTCTTATATATAAATGAAATATAAATATAAATCAATCATATCCAACTCAAAAATTAAATTTCTAATTAAAAATTTTCTTAAATCCTTTAAATTTCCTTTAATGGATTTATCCTAAATCATGATTAAACCCCTTCAAATTCTTGAAATTTTCTCATGATCAATTTATATTCTCATTTATATTCACATATATAAATGAAATATAAATTCAAACAATCAAAATCAATTCAAAAAAATCAAACTCAAATCCACTCAAAATCAAATCTATGCCTTTCAAGTCAAAATCTTGAATTTAGCCAAATAAATTTCAAATCAAGCTTAACTCTTAATTTTCTCTCATAGTTCAATCAATCCTACAATAATGAGCTCATATAAAATCCAAACTCCAATCCTTCAATCAAAACCCAAATCAAAAATCAAACCCAAGACTCCTTCATATTCTTCCTTTGAATATGAAATTTTCAAATGGATCAAAATCCATTTGACTTCAAACCACTTATAAATGGATTTATATTTTAATCACGAGTCCATATACAAGATCAACCAACTTTAAATCCAGCTTTGACCAAGCCATTTGACCCACTTAGGCTCACTTGACCTAAAGTGACCTAAAGTACCCTTATGAGCCAACTTTTGATCTTAACCAAATTGGATTGAACAAAACTCATATTTCCTTCTCATCATGATCAACAATCATCATGGGATGATCAATCAATCAAATTCAGTCAAACTAAGTCAAACCTAAGGGTTCCAAGTCTTAACTAAAAATGAAACCTTACATAAAATCTACCATAAATTGATTGAAACCATTGATCAAAGTTCACTCATGGCCTACTTGACCAAGACAACATTTGAGCCTAACCTAGCTAATTGGCCTACCAAAAGTTGACCCATTTTGACCTAAAGGGCCAAAATATGTCAAAACTTGGTCTAAGCCAAATTAACTCAAACCAATGGGTCAAGTCCATTCCAAATCACTTGTGGAACTTGATCAAAGCCTCAATTGGCTAACTAAATCGAACCTAGCCCAATTTACCTTAGACCCAACATGACCTAAAGGAGTCATATTGAGCCAAAATTGAACTTAACCCAAATTGATTGGAAATAAAGATACTAATCCACTCCATGTGACTAACCAAATCTAAACCTACCCTTGACCTATCCCAAATAGGTCAAATGGGTCAAATGGGTCAACCCATTTGACCTAAATGAGTCATATGAGCCAAAACTAAATCTAATCCAAATTGAACCAAACCAAAGGCACCAAAATATTTCAAATTATCATATGAACTTGACCCAACCCTTGGTTTGACCCAATTTGACCAATTGGTCAACTTGACCCAAGTTGATCCATTTTGACCTAAATTGGTCAACATGAGCCAAACCCTATCAAATGGATTCCAAATCCATTAAAACTTGGCCAAACCTATTTTCTCAACATACCAAACATACCCAAGTTGAAAAAAATAGTAAAATGATCATTATACCCCTAGGCCAAAGAATAAATTTTGGCCTAGCCCATGGGTATTTTGGTCATACACTCATCACAATCACTTGAGGCTCTCCTAAAAGCTCATGGGGACCTAGTGATGAGTGGTGCACCTAACCCAATGGGTTTGGGTCAACCCATTTGGCCCATGGGCCAAACCCGACCCCATAGCATGAATTTGAAATTTCAAACCCCCCCCCCCCCCTAAGCTTGGATGCACATGGGAGTTAGCATTCCACTCCTCTAGCCAAACCGACCATGTGCATTGCTCTAACAACCCAAACAACCCATCCCATAGTGTCGATTGGATCAAACGATAATCTCATTGCCAATCATTCGATTGCCATAAGGGGAGATATACTCCCCCTAATCCACTAAAATTTAATTGCCACTTGATCGATTGGAGCCTAGAGAGTTAGCAAACATCAAAGAGCTTTCCCAAGGCCCCTAGAGAGGATTTGGATTATTCATTCTTCAATTTCTCATAGTGAAAATAGGGGAGTTCCATTGAATTCTCAACTTCTTCTACACTAAATCTCCTTTCAATTCCTCTTGCGCACTTGATCTAGGACCAATTCGAGCCTGCCCAAGCTTCCAATTGAGTTCCCACAGCAAGGGAGAGTCAATTCAATCAAAACCACAAAGGGAGTGAAGAGGAGTTGGTCCACTCATTCATCCACTCAACCTCAAGAACTAGGAACTTCAACAGGGCTTCGTCTCCACTCAGCGAAGCTACCTCATCGATCTCAAGCACCAGTGATCACCTCCGATGAGGTTAGTGATTTTCCGACCACTTAGGCTATGAGGTGTTGGTCCTTTGTGAAAATAATTTCCATTGCATGTGAAATCCACCGTTGAATTGGTTGCTCTGGTCCTTTAGATGGTGTGGGTTGAGTCTTGAATGAATCTATGCAAGATTGGGCTCAGATCTCCCCTTGGATTGTGAATGGTTCACATTCATCCTCAGGGAAGAACTCAGCCCATCTTAACCATCCATTCGCACATTTTAGATGGATGGCTAAAATTATTAAGCACGTTTATATATCAGTTATTCGATTTAAAACTGCGAGTGTATCCTTAGTCATCTTATCAAAGATCGAAAGGCTAAATATAAAAGCGCGCGTGCCACCACCATCCCCTTGATTTGATAACTTAAGCGTATGCTACAGGTAAAGCGTATCGCCACGCGCATGAGCGTGAGTGAGATTAGTCGAGATTATTTATAATTCTTATTTAATTCAGAAACCTTCAAAAAATCATATCTCCTTTAAGAAAAATCAAAAAAATAAAAGAAAATGCCTTGGATAGATAATTTCATTTAGAATATTTTAAAAATATTTTCAATGGATTTTGAATTCTCTTTTTCTTTGAATTTGGGTTTCTTTGAGAATTTTAATTAGTTAATTATTCCTTAATTAAGCACCAATTGATCTCAAACTTCTAGGATTTATTTTAAGAGATGACATCTGCCTCCCCTAATTTTCTTGAGATTTACTGAAGGCTTAATGGGGAAAATTTCTAGCTCATTCCCTAATTACCCATTCATGTAATTAAGGGTAATTAAGGTGTGATTAGTGGATTTACCTTTTGATTAAGTTTGATTAAGGTTAGATCCAGTGATTAGGAGTTTTATGGAATAATTTTGGAGCAATTCCCCTAAGCTATTCCCCTAAGCTATTCCTTAAACCCCCTTTTTTTTTTCCTTAATCCCTCCTTAATTAAGGGTTAGTTCATTAATTATTCCTTTAAATAATTTTCAAAAGTTCTAAAAAGTTTTTAGAACTTAATTAATCTACTTTGGATAGATGCTTAGGTGTTTAACAACCTAAGTTTAATTAAGAAAATTAAAACCCCTTTCATAAGTGTGAAGGAGTGTTTTAAAGTACTTAAGCTAAAACTCCTTAGCTTAATTAACTTTTAATTGTGAGTCAAATTGCATCAGACCTTTTCATTATTAGGTGCATTATAAATTTAAATATCTTGTGGGTTTTATGTCATCTCATTGGCTCATAATTACTTAGTTAATTTTTCTAAGGTGGTGTAGGTAAGGGTTAATTAAGCCACTTAATTCATACCCTAACCTAATCAATACTTAAAATGGATTTAATTATCTAAAATTAAACAAAAATACAAAACACATGTGAGAATGGGTTAGGAAGCAAACTCATCTCACCTTTTCAAAATTAAATCAAACTTCAGACTAAAAAAAATTATTTTGAAATTCACTTTGATTTATTCTAAGTTTTATTATTCTTTAAGAATGTCTTTAGGATTTAAGTAAAGTGAGTTTGTTTACATGATTGCATTGCTTTGGATCTTTTCCAACATGTTAAGTTGTATGTCATGTGATTCATGCATCCATAATTTCATGTTTTCAAAGTTTTAAAAATGAAATTCTTTACTTTATGTCAAATGTGCATGTGTTGGCTAAAGTAAAATATGAGTGGCTATTATCACTACTAAATCTAAAATATTTTCAAAACTTATAAATGAAACATCAAATTTGAAAGTGCGTTATTCATATCTTAATTATTAGCTTACATGTGATGAATTATAAAGTCATGTTTAGTGTACCCTTTCCTTTCTTCCTTATGTTAGCATAGTTTTGAATAGGAGTTGGTAAGATGTAGGGTTCATTTGAAAAGGACCCAACACTTACATAATTCTCATACCCTATTCATCCCTATGCCATCATCTAAGAAGGATTATCTACACTTAAATGAATAAATTGCATAAACAAAAATGAAACTACTAAATAACTTTTGCATATTCTTTTTCCATTTCATTTCTTTTATACATATGGTTATATTTAAGAAAAGTTGTATATTAGTCGGACAACCCGAGGTTCTTGAGGACTTTAAGTAGCTAAGTAGGTTTTATACCTTTTATGGTTAACAATGATCTTTGTACTCACTTATTCCTTTCTTACTTTCATGTATGTATGTGAAATTTTGGATAAGGAAAATATTTTCTACTTAAGAAAATCATACATGCTTAACTTCTAAATTTTCTTAAATAGATTACTTAGCATGCATCATAAAGTGTATTAACTACTCTCATTTGCATGTATAGATATGCTTAGGACCCATCCATATGCATGTTATATATGTTGAGAAAGAATTGAAGTAATGTGTGTTATGTGAATTTTGATTCATTTTATTTAATCTTAAAATGCCTTTCTTTTGAATAGGTTTGTTTAGAGTTCGTCTAAATTTAGGATTGATTAAAAGATGTAATCAAAACATTCACCTAAATGAAATTAAAATGTGAACTTACCTTAGAAATTACTTAAGATTAGGTAACGAAAGAGAAGTTCTCTTCTCTTTCACTCTCTTCATAACTTAGTAATTAATTGTAGGTTTCACCTAAACCAAATTAAAACATGAAATAAAATAAACCAAAACACTTAAACAACTTAAATGAAACCCTCCTCTAAGTTGAACATGCTTTCACACTTAGAAAATTTTAACCCAAAGTCCTAAGCTAAGCATATCACACAAGCCTTCAAAGCACACACATTAGCCTAAGTCACCATTTCTAGCCTTAGGTTAGGCCGGTGCATGGTTTGATGTTATGTTTTATTTTGTGATGAATATTTTAGAGTGGATGTTAGGATGTATGCTCATAGAATGAATGATAGGGTGTGCTTAGTCTAACTATTCTTTTTTTTCAAGAGATTGTGCTTAAGGGGCGTTATCATAAATAAAAATATAAATACTTCTTGCTTGCATATGCTTATACTCTTTAGCATAATCCATAGTCTAGGTGGACTTAGTCACCCATGTGTGGGGTGATAAGTCCAATATACATGCTTAGGATTTGTGTGGTGTGATTTAGCTAACTCTTTATTTTGCAGGTGCTAGTTAGATTTCCTTTTTCCTTTTCATGTAAAAATTTGTATAAATAGGATTTTGGAATGATTTTGGAATGATTTATATATATATATATATATATATATCAATTTAAGAATTCCATATTAGAACCGCGTAGTCCATTTGAGTGGAGGAAGGGAAAGAGAAGAAGAAAGCTTTAAAATTTTGATTCATACTTGTTTGAATTGAGTGTGAATAGTCTTACTTGATTAATATTTTGAAGCTAATGGCGAATCAATTTAATATTTTTTAGTTTGTCGGTTTTGACCTCGATATTGTTTGCTTTACTCTTGATGATTGATCATCAAGGTGTGTAATATTGATATTTTTGACCAGTTTTGACATTCTAAATATGATGGAAAAGTTTGTTCATCAATTGGAGGTCATTTTGGTTGCTTTCTCCTTTGTATTTACTCGATTATAGGACTTCATCTTTAGACATTTAAGATCATCAAATTAAGCTTGAAAAATATCATTTGATAGTTTTTGATGTTTCAAAGCTAACAACATGATCAATTTCATGAATGGAGGTCATTTGGACATCGTCACAACTCCCTTTTCTTGATATACACATCGACATATTGATAGCTCGATTGCTTGATCGGTTGCTCGTTAGATGGTGCAATATTTATATATTGACCAATTTCAATATTTTGAACGCGATGGTGAAGTCCGTTCATCGTCATGTCAACTATTTCATGACATCTCATTTTGAGGATTTGCGCGTCACTTCAAAATTAGTTGAATTTGACTTGTGGAGCTTGATCTTGACACATATATGAAGGTCAACAAAGTGGAAGGTTCTTTCCATTAGCCACTAGTTCTCTTACTTCAGAAAACTTGTCTTCGATGCGAGATCCTCACTCTCTTCTTAGAGTTTTAGGAAGCCCGTCCCCAGGCGTATCGTCATCCTCGACCTTTTGCTTCCTCGCCATGGATCCTTAACCACAGCTCGATACCAATAATGTGCGGTGATTGACTCCACTCGAAAAAAACTACGGAAAAATACATATGATAATCACGAAGCGAATGTATCCTTAAGAGTATCAATACATGATACTTATAGTTGGTTATAAGACCCAACTAATCTTAGCTAATATTCATATTATATTCATGGCTAACAAGTATAAGTATATTGTATAATAACTAAGGTTTATAGAAAGAGCTTGACTTGAAGGATTAAGCTAGAGCCATATCACTCTTTGTTGAAAGCAAATCTCTCAACCACTAGGCTAAGATGCATTGCATCTCTCTCACTCTCTTTTCCCTTCTAAATGGTATCATGCCTTCTTACTCTTATAATAATTATTGAAATCCTATTCCTTCATCAGCAACAATATAAAATTCAATAATATAAATTAATATTTTATGGAGGCAGTTCCACATTCTTATTAGTTTCAACTTTAAATTTCATTATATTGATAAAAAATATATTTGATATGACAGAAAATTTCCTTGTAGACGAATCTTGATGTCCGTCGATTAGTCAAGACTATCCCAGATCATGCCCTTAAAATATAATTGCAAAATTTACGATATCAGTCGGCTCCTAATTATGGAGTGTTTATAATCAAATCGAGTGTCTTGTGGCCGGATCTAGCCTAAGATCTCCTAATTCGACTTTTTTGATCATTCAAATACTTAAAATACATTAGATGATCAAGGAATCATTTGTCGTTAGATGGAGTGGTTTAGATTTTGCATGTATTTATAGAAATGTCACTCATCTAATCTATAAATAACTCCTCATTCTTCACATGAGGGGGGCCCAAGCTAAAGAGAAGAGGGAGCTCTAAAGCTTGAAAATCCTCTAAGCATAATCGTGCCACCACTCGGTCGCCAACCACCACCATCTACGCATCATTTCGTCGACCACCATCGCTAGTCATCACCGACCACCATGTCGATCATTGTATTAAACCATCATCGTAGGTCATCCGCATACCGCAATATAAATTTTGTCGACTTATTCATCCCCGCGACCACATTAATCATTTGCGACCATGGCCATCTGTTTACAATATCGATCATCATCGTCATATGACCACGATTCATGATCTCTGACCAGAGCTGAGTAAATTAGAAATGTCGGTCATCACCATCGTATCATGATTTTGACTCATTGCTCACCATCATCGAGAATCTATTCTAAGAGATAATATTGTTGCGATTAGGATTCTTGTTATTCTAATATGCAATTTTGTAATCAATTGTGAAAACTTTGTACTGTGGTATAATGGAAAATTTTTGTTTGGGCTGAGTGATTTTTTTCCCCTATTTGGGTTTTCCATAAAATCAGGAATTTTCTTGTTCATTCTTCAAATATTTGTGTGTCGGATCTACAACAAAATAAGGCATAGATGTTTATTTAAATGGCGGTTTTAAACAATAGTTTGACAGGATGAACATTCTCTTTATATCTTCATAATGGTTGACAATAATCGACTTTATGTTGGTAGCACCAATATAGTGAAAAAAATCTTACTCTCGAGGAACACATAAAAAGAATGAAGATTCATCAAACTTCGATCCTTGACTTTTCTTGGACTCAACTCTTAAGATTATCTAAATCAATATTCTAGATCAATTGATTATAAGTTTGAGAAACAAATTGTATCTAATAAAAAAAAGGCAAAGTCAAGAGCAACTTTGGCTACTCAAACAAATGTTTTAATTTGATTTAGTTAACGTCATTAAAGACTCGATAATAATCTTATAGTCAAAAGATACTCCACGAGTTAATGTCGAATGAACTAGAACAACCCAAAGGTCAAAACTTTAAACTACTCCATTAACATCATCGAGCAAGACTCAACAACAATCTTGGATAGGTCAAAACTTGACCTTTTACACGTATTAACGTCATTGAGCAAGACTCACAAATCCGGATAGGTCAAAACTTGACCTACTAGTGCGTCGCCAGCAAAGACTTCGATGACAACCTGGATAGGTCAAAACTTTTTACTCTGATTTAACATCATCGGCGACTTTGATAAACAACCTCGGATGGGTAAAATATTCTTAGCTGATTTGATTCAACCTCTTCCATACAGGTTAATGTCATCATGTAACACTCTGACAAACAATCTCGGATGGGTCAAAAATCAGATTTGATTCACTCTTCCATACATGTTAATGTCATCAAAATACAACGACAAAACAACCGGATGGGTCAAAATTCTGGATTCAATTCAACATCTTTCCCTTGCGTCAGTAACACTCTCACAAACAACCTCGGATGGTCAAAATCTCGGCGGATTCAATTCACCTCTTTTATACAGTTCGTAATCGTAACATTTGACAAGCAACCTCGGATGAGTAAAAAATTCTTAGTGGATTCAATTCGACCTCTTCCATATAGGTTAACGTCATCAAATAACATTTTGACAAGCAACCTTAGATGGGTCAAAAATTCTCAGTGGATTCAATTCGATCTCTTCCATTCAGGTTAACGTCATCAAGTAACACTTTGACAAACAACCTCAGATGGGTCAAAAATTCTCAGTGGATTTGATTTGACCTCTTAAATGTAGGTTAATGTCATTAAGTAACACTTTGACAAACAACGTCAGATGGGTCAAAAATCCTCAGCAGATTCGATTCTACCCCTTTCATCCAAGTTATCAGCATCAAGTAACATTATAGAGAATGATACTCTGAGATTATCTTCCAAACTTTCTGAGTTGTTCGAAGGATGGTTCCTAATTGATGTTTTCTTGCCATCTTGGCAGTTGTCAACTGTTAAACCATCCATTGGAGTTTCAAGAAATTTAATTTCCTACAAGAAGAAATAGAAACAACAGGCCTTGATCGCCTCCGAACTTCTCGTCCGACAAGACGTTGATTACTCTTCGAGGAAAATATCGCCATATGAACTACACTGATGTCTCCAAACCCATTGGCGATGATGCCTCTTTGAGGGAAAGCGAACTCTATGAATCGAGGCCTTGAATGTCTCAACCTGGTCAAATCCGAGGATAGTTGGCCTCAGGGAAACGGAGCCTGTCATATGAACTGAGCCTTGAGCGACTCAGAATGGTTGGTCGGCGAGACATTGACACCTCTTTGAGGAAAAGGTCAGCCATGAACTACGGGCCTTGATCCTCAGAATTTCGGCGAGGATAGTTGGCGCCTCTTTGAGGGAAAACGAGCCTCAGCATGACTATGGGCCATGCCTCAAATGGGTCCAGATGAGACGTTGGCGCCTCTTCGAGGGCGGAGCCTCGCCATATGGTCTGAGCTTGATCGCCTCAGAAGGTGGGTGGATGAGACAGTTGGCGTCTCTTTGAGGGAAAAGCGGAGTCTTGCGGATGAACTAGGGCCTTGATAAGTCAAACGTCCGATGAGAGGACGTCTTTGGAGGGAAAGTGAGATCGCCAATTAAAAGATGCCTTCAAACCGGGAAGGTCAAGCAGTTGGCGCCTCTTTCGAGGAAAAATCGAACCTCGCTAGATGAGCTACATGATCCAAAACGAATGACCTTCTCTTAAGAAGAAGGTCAGAACTTCGCTCACAAAAAAAAATTACTTTAGCCCTTGAATTTCTACTAGATAATTTCTCATCCAACATAGAAGAACACTAGAGCATATAAGAGTTGTGTCTTCTTGACCATCTGAGGGTTTTATAGATCCTTGTAAAGAGAATAAATTAAAAAAAACCTTCTCATTATGACATTTAATTTAAAAAAAAAAACTCTCTTCTTATTATGACATTTAATTAGAAAAAAAAATCTTTCATCATTATGACATTTAATTAGAAAAAAACCTCTCCTCATTATGACATTTAATTAAAAAAACCCTTTCATCATTATGACATTTAATTAAAAAAAACTCAATCTCTTTCAAGATTAAATGTCTCTCTCTATATATATATGTGTGTATATATGTATGTATGTATAATCAAATAAATAAAATGGATAATTAATTAGTTAATAAATAAACTAATACATATAATATATGTAATTATAAATTTAATAATAAGTAAAGTTATTTTATTTAAATTAATATATTTTTTGGATGAAATAAATAATGTCATCCAAAATACTGATGACACGAAAATTTCTAATGCACGAATATTGATGTCAGCAATTTGATTAAGTCAAGAACTAGATCATGCGCTTAAAATATAATTGAAAATTTTGCGATATTAATCGGCTTCTAAATATAGAGTGTTTATAGTCAAATCGAGTGTCTTGACGAGCCGGATCTAACAAGCCTAATATCTCCTAATTCCGACTTCATTTGATCATTCAAATACTTAAAATACATGAGATGATCGAAGAAATCATTTCAAGCCGTTCGATGGAGTGGTTTGGATTTTGCATGTATTTACAGAATCGTCACTCATCTAATCTATAAATAACTTCTCATTCTTCATGAGGGTGGGGCTAAAGAGAAGAGGAGCTTTAAAGCGAAAATCTTAGCATGTCGATAACTGTACTCGGCGACCCTACCATTACCGCCACCACGTCACTACCATCGACGCCACCCGTCCGCCGTCGCCGTCAACCGCTCTGGTCATCACCACCGTACGTCGATCATTGCGTCACTACGTCGGCGGTCATTCACGCCTGTCGCCGGTCATCGCGGTCATCCGCCGACCACATCCGCCGTCATTATCGACCAACTGCCGGTCATCCCTGCTCGACCACCATCACGGTCGTCATTTGACCGTCGGCCCGGCCGTTAGCACGACCATCGATCATCGTCGTCATCAGCGCGTCGTCGGTCATCACCGTGCCGTCGTCGATGCCTGGCGACTACCGCCTGATTTCGATATCGTCATCACCATCAGCCGTCCGTCGATTGGTTGACCCACGCTCATCATCATCAAGCTGCAAGCGCTAACTACAATTGCTTAAGCTGTTGTTTCACGATTCTGATTCTATTGTCGACCTTCTCATATACAATTAATCCCATTATCGGAAAACTTTGTACTCAAACGATATATAGTGAAAATTTTTCTTTGGGCTATGGTTTTCCCCTCTTTCTCAGGTTTTTTCACGTAAAATTTTTTGAGTTTTTTTGTTTATTCTTCAAACATATATGTGTGTGCTAGATCCTACAACAAAGCTAAGACGTAAACTTTTATTCTACCGCAACTGATTTTTTAGCACGCAATAATATTATTAGGACATTTTTTTATGTATTTTAATGTGAGCATGAATCTAAATTTGTTCATGTGGCCCTCAAATAAGAAATTCAAAGACATATCATAAGAAAACATATGCTAGATTTAGATTCATGAATGTCATTTCTAAACCTTAAAAAAATTAAAAAGACATTTGACTTGAAATTATGAGATAGAATTATATTATATCTTCTAATTTGTTATAATTTTTTTCCTAGTAATATTTGGGATAGGATTCTCTTCTTTATTGGACAATCACACTCAGATAAGATATATCCATCATATATATATATATATATATATATATATATATATATATATATATATATATATATATATATATATATATATATATATATATATATATATATATATTATATCTTCTAATTTGTTATAATTTTTTTCCTAGTAATATTTGGAATAGGATTCTCTCCTTTAAAATAACTTTAAAATTATATAATAAACAATCAATCAATTGGACAATCACACTCAGATAAGATATATCCATCATATATATATATATATATATATATATATATATATATATATATACATATATAAGAATTTTTATCTCTACATATAAAGAGAGGGCTTCTTAGGCAGTAACTGAGTGGGAAAACTTCATAGATTGAAGCATTGATGGCACTTGTGTCCTAAATAACTACATTTATTTTCTTTTTGGAAAGTGAAATTCATTTAGGTGATATTTTGTGCTTGTACTAATGTCTAGGTTATCTTAGTTGCTTAATACGAATTATCACTTGATTAATGATTTTTAGATGGTTACCTTAATTGCTTACTATTTTATTTTATTTTATTTATGTTTTGATTTGAAATAAAATAAATTGATGATGATAGTTATTTTTAAAAATATTCAAAATATTCAAAATTTTTAAAAATATATTCTTAATAAATGTTATTTAATTATTTTTAAAAAACACCTAAAAATACATTATATTTTTTAAAAATAACAAAAAAAAGAAGATTTCTTCAATTTGAAACCACTATCCGTCGCACCACTTCAATGAGGCAATGTATTATACCATTTAGGTTGAAGAAAATATCATTTATATGGCACTCTTTAATAATTATAAATATTTTTCAAAAATAAAAAATAAAACTATCTTGTAATTTTATAAAATATTATTTTTTATTGACATCTTAATTAAAAATTTTAAAATTTTTGATGGGCTATTTGATTTGATGAAAAGGAATACATAGTAAAAAAAATAGTGTATTTAAAATATAGTTTGATTTGAAGTAAAATGAGTTCAATGAAAAATCTAAGGCTGGCAAGCAGGGGTTGATAGTCAACAATAACTATATTTCTTCATTTTAATTCTCTTAAATGATAAATTAATATTTTTGATATGGCTCTCAAAATCATTACCAAACAAATCTTATGTTCATATGATTTTGATCCGTCATCAGACTTAAAATATCATTGGAATCTTTCATCAATTAAATCCTAAAAAGCTCTCAAATATGGAATGTTTATAGTCAAATCGGCTCACGGCGGATCTAATGAGCCTAGATCTCATATTGACTTCATTTGGGCATCCAAATTCTCAAATATCAAATGATCGGAATCATCGAGTCCGTCGAGGGAGTGGTCTCCTTAAATTTAATGCTCCTCCATATATATCTCCTAAATGAAGTGAAGTGAAGTAAGAAGAAGAACTAAATAAGAAGAGGAAAAGCAAAAGAAGAAGGAAGAATCCTAAGAAGAAGAAGAATCAAACAATGAAGAAGAGGAAGAGTCCAAGAAGGAAGAAGAGGAAGAGTCCAAGAAGAAGAGGAAGAGTCAGAAAGGAAAGAGGAAGAGTCCAAGCAAGGAAGAATCAAGGAAGAAAGAAGGAAAGGAAAAGAAAAGTCAAAGGAAGAAGAGGAGAGTACAAGAAAGGAATCAGCAAGAGGAAAAGCGAATGAGGAGGAAGAGAGCTCTCTTAAGATCCTCAACAAGATCGCACCCAAGCAGATGCCTCACTGACCATCAACCACCATTATTCATTAACTAATTGTATAGTATTCTCAGGAAGTTTCCTTCTCAGTAATATTTTGCATCGTTACATTGTTATTTCTCTCATAAATTCCAAAGTTATCGGAAGACTTTGTACTCAAACAGATACATAGTGGAAGCTTTTATTGCTAATGGTTTTCCCTCTTTTGAGATTTTACGTTAAATTATATCGCTTATTTCTTTAATTAAGTGTATTGTCTTTTATCATAATTAAAGTAAACTTTCACTCTCTGGTTTCAGCAACAAAAATAATAATATTAATAATAATAGTAATAAATAATTTTGATCCTATACTTTAAAGTGAAACAACACTAAATATTTTGCATCAACATATATTGAGCTTACTTACTTTATTTCTTTATTTTATGAACTTAGCCCAGACTCACTATATGCACAATAGTTTACTATGATAATATCAACACCACTTACATAAATGCTAACTCGATCTTCCAGTGTCGAATGAAATATTTTACACTTGATTATTATTTTTTCGTCGAAATTTTAAAATGATGACTTTGTGTTCCCCATATCTTTTTCGTGGATCAAGATGCAGATATACTCACCAAACAAATATCTCCAATTTATTTCTTCAATTATAGTCTATAAATAGCATCTCCAATTATAGTTCCATCTTGTCTATGCATAATTGAAAATAAATATTACATCATTTAGTTCCTGCAATTACTTATAAATCTTCTAAACTTTGAATTTCCCTTATTTAATATAATCATTATCCTACAACTATTTCTCATCTTTTGAATATGAATTCCTTAATTATATATTCACAATCAAATCCATGGAAAAAAATCAGAATTATTCTCTCATATTCCATAGGAACATCAGTTCTTCTATTCCTTGACCAGAATGCCTAATTCTATCTACTTTTAAATTTATTTTAAAAAAAAAAACTAAACAAAAACTACAATTTTTAGCTGAGAACCTGCCTCAAATTTGTATGGAATATACTCCATATAATTGGGATTTAGATCCTTCTCAGTTACCTAAAACCATCCTAAATATAATTACCATTTCTCTTCATTCAATATAGTTTAAATATTCATGATTCTATGATTTCTCTCACTAGCTATTGTTAGCATAGAAGCTATTTTTTAGGATTTAGAGTTTAGAATTTAGGGAGTTCTCTCTCTCTCTCTCTCTCTCTCTCTCTTATTTTCAGCATGATAAATGGGATGGTGTCCCCTCACCCACTGTCATCTCTCTCTATATAACCATGCAGTGTCCACATGCCTCAAAATTAATTGTTCCTTGCTGCCTTCATTCTTCATGAATATATATATATATATATATATATATATATATATATATATATATATATATATATATATATTTCTGTAATTAATTTTTCATTATTCTATGCATATTTGCAGGACTATATCTATTTCCATGCATTTATTATATTAAGTACTATGGGTTCTATTATCATGAGGCTGTACGAGAAGCATCATGTGACGTGTTTATTTATTAATTTAATTTATTATTATGAAGTTCTCTGATTTGCAACTCTTGCCAGTATTATTTGTGTGGTCATAAAATAAAGGTAGAAATATATTTATTGTCAGCTATGTATATTATAATTGTGGTCATATTACTTTAGGTTTAACTAAGTGTTTGAAAGCATTTGAACCATAATTCAAAAAGTTAGCTGCACTAAAATTACTTATAGTGATATTTATTTGTTTAGTAATAACTCAGTATTATATAAGTTCAGACTAAAATGAGTTTAATTTTTCTCAATCCTTTTTATTAATTAAATATTACTTTGTTGTTTTTAAAAGCCATAACAATACTCTCATTCCATCATCTTATTACTTAAGATGCGTTTAACAGTGCGATACAAAAATAGACTGCAGTAACATTCTGATCGCATTTTCAAGAATTTGTGATGAGAAATTATATTTTTCAATCAAAACTAATATAATACGATGACTATCAAAAAATTACATTTTGATTTTTTAAAATAATAAAAATTATAATTCATACCACAGCTTTTTAAATAATAATTTCTTCTATAACAACTAAATCACTATTTTTTTCAAACACTTGCACTACTCTAACGGCACCCTTAATCATATTATTTTTTGAGCAAACAAAAAATAAATAAATATACTTTCTACCAATCAAGATGACATTTTTATTGAAAAGCTTAAAAATACATAAATTAAATTTCATTTTTATTTTCAACCAAACAAACATTTAAACTCATTTTTGAAAATAAATTCCAATAACTTTCAAATACTTATGATGAAATAAACCAGGCATTAATGAGAATCAATACATGTGCTGTACTTAATTGAAAATTAGCTGAGAATTCTACAATAATTAATTTCATAAACTATTTCTCCTTTTATAGGTAACAAAATCTAAAACCTTTTGAAGCTTTCCTTCTAAAAAAAATAAGGCAAAATTTTTAAAATAAGCATGGTTAAAATCTTAATTAGCGGATTAGGCACGTTTAAAAAAAAATTAAAAATAGGCACAGAAGTATAATTTTGCACATTACCGTAGCGTTAAAAGGCGGCTAAAAAAAAAAAAATCGACTGCGATATTTTGATCGTGTCGAGTCGTTGTTATAATTCAGAACTTTGGTATCGTTGGTCGACCGAAATTGGACGACTTTCATGTTGATCCGAATTGAGATGTGGCCTTGCATAAAAAATTTGATGTACTGAGTTTAGTTGCATTTATGATTAAAATTTCAATATATATATATATATATATATATATATATATATATATATATATATATATATATATATATATATATATATATATATGTGTGTGTGTGTGTGTATGGCATTACAAAGGAATCCTATATATAAGCTCTATTTTAAAACAAAGGAAAACTCAACTTAAAGACAATTTATGATTCTCGCCCAAGTTTCACATATTTTTTTGTATTATGTATATTTTATATGAAGATAATGACTACATTAATTTTTTTATATAAAGTATTTCTTTCTTTTGATATACATGAATTGTCTTGTTTGATTAGTAGTCTTTATATAAAAAAATAGAAAAATAAATGGTGAATGCCTATTTTCTATTTTTATGTTTTTTTTTTTTGCATTTTTTTATTTATTCACTTTATAAATATATGAGATAAATTCTCATGAAATATAGAGTGAATTATTGAATTTTGAATGCTTAGTAGTTTGAATATTGGAGAATTTTGATGTGTTTTGTTATCTTGGTGATATTTTATTATTTAGACTATTTTTTAAAAAAATATAGAAATGTAAAAAAAATTAAAAATATTTTAAAATAATATGTAGGTTATGATCTATAGGATACTATTGATCCCATAAATTTATTAAATAAAGAAATGTGGCTAGTACATAGAAAATATAAAACATCTTAATGTACATAAGCTATCATATGATCTACAACTATCTAAATCATCATGGCGGTGTTCGTGGTGGAAGTGCATCACTTCTGGAGTATAATCGGTGGTGGAGCCATGCAAGTGATCTTAGATGCATCATCTCCACTGGTTAGTATTTCGGTGTCAACAGTATACATCGGTATCTCTGCGATGGTCTTGGCTGAAAGGGGACTATGGGATACAATGCATGCATCTGTGGCATGTATATGGATGGGTGAGGATACATGGAAGAGCCACTAAATGGGTGAACATGCCTTCTGGTTGGAATTGGTGTGCTATAGTTATATGGACGACAAGCATGGGCGATGGACTGCATGAATCCGTGATGGCAGAAACTGTGGCGCCGCATAGGACTACGGCTTTGCATCTCTATACTTGTTATCTGATATGTGTATGTCCTTATTAAGTTTTCTGCATAATTCCTCATAAGTATTGATCGAATGCTGAAAATCAGTGTCCATATCTCTCCCAAAATAAGCTGAGAATATATCCTATGTGTCCAAGATATGTTCCCTCTGTGGAGACAAAGAAATTATGTTATCTGTTAAACATATAAATTTATGAATAGCATAAAATTTTTTTAACACTTACCATCGTCTCTCCTGAGCGAGGATAGTAGGTGGTTGGTATGGTGAGAGCCACATGTATAAAGAAATGATTGATACCACCTCATGTATCCACTCCAATCAGATTACCCACAACAATGGCATCGTTTCGGCCTCCCATGTAAGCAAGTACTCAAACCTCAACGTCGCCTTTCCCATCCATCGACTATTTGAAATGAAGGATCTACGTCAGGTGATAAAGCGATCGAGGGAGGTACCACTCGCTTTCAACCGATCAATGGAACCCGAGCGACCATATCTGACATAACTCAGTGCGGATGTATGTTATAATCGCGATGGTTAACACCATGTCTGGCAGACATAATGTGCTTGAACTCATTTTCAATCAAATATGTGTATCAGTAGAAATCTTTGAAGAGCGCACTTTAAGTTAGCTAAATTAATCGTTATCTTATAAAAACACAAATGACAAATAATTTATATCACTTTAGTAAATGCCAAAGTATTAATTCTCATCCTTTTTTTTTAAAATCATAATTAAATCATAAAATTATAATTTTAAAATCATAATTAAATTATAAAATTATGACTCGACTCCTGAGAAAACCAAGTCCACCAAGTGGTATGAGTTAGTGTAGCAGTGAGATTCTCATATGATCTTTATAAGACCACCAAGTCCATTCTTATCCAGAATTCAATTAGAATAGAATATGTCATCTTAGTTTGATAATTTTAAAATAGATTTGAAAAAAAACATATATACATCAATTTTATAAAATGAAAAAATAGCATTAAGAAAAGGTGACCTTATATATGTCTAAATATTTAATATGACATATCATATCCAATTTATATTTTAGGTTGATGGCATAGGTTACAAAAGGAAATGAATACATCAATGGTTGATGGCATAGGTTACAAAAGGAGATCTTAAGTGACTCTAAGGTCAATGAAAAGTTAATTTCTACATGAACATAATATGAACTATCCTACATGATGAGAAAACTATTAAGATAATATGATATGATTGTATTAGTGTCATGGAAGGCTTAATATAAAGATTGACTAAGACTCATTACACTAAATAAGATGAACAAATTAAGTGTAGTGAATGTGAGCATGAAATTATGCAAGTATGTATGTCATGACTAAGCGAGATGAAATCAAATGTAGATTCGGATTTCAGCTAACGGACCATTATGGGTTTCAGTGAAACCAAAACATGTGTGGTTGGTGCCCCATAAACTCTAGTTAACTTTAAATAAATTGACTAATAGGAAAGGTTATTGGGGGTGGGGGGAACCAAGTCAACAAGATTTAGAGATCATTATCAATAAACCTAGCTTATACTCATAAGATAGATGCATGAGATGCTATAATAATATATGTTAAGAAATGAACATAAGTTATATGAATGTATATATGCCTTTGAATTACTTTTTTTATGTTTAAATCTATATTTTCTCTCATTATATATATTTTTATACAATATATAGAAAATAATTAAAGTATTTAATATCTAACAAAAATATTTATAACATATAGATAGTATTGTATGATAAATAATTGCACCACAAATAAAAATAATTTTAAATGAAGCATGTTGAATAGATATATAAAACTTTGAATAACAATAATAAAAAAAACATATATTTTGAATAGCCATGATGAATCACATCAATCACCCAAGAAAATATTTACTCTTAGAAATAAAATTTAATATTGAATATCTCATATGAAACAGTGATACACAATGAAATTAATAAAGATGTCTGGACAAAATATATGAAACTAATAAAGACACTTGGTATATTTAAATTAAATCATTTCATATTATTTTTTTTATTCGACATTAAAATCATATTAAAATTTTAATAAAAAAATCTTAATTTAAACAAATTAATAGATTATTTAAATATATTTCATAAATTAAGTATTTAGTGTATTTATTAGATTGATTTTCTTATGATTACTCTTTCATATCAAATCAATAATCATTGCAATTGATGAACATGAATAATTTGTCTAATATGTTTATCATATGTTTATCTATATGTCTTTAAAAACTAATCATAGCAATATATATATATATACACACACATGCATGTGCAGTGATTTTTTTTTAGAAGCGAAGTTGAATAATGAGCGAGATACACAAAACAACAGATAATGTATGATAAATATCAATGCAAAATACACCATCGAGATCAATAGGAATAAAATATCTAATGGAATCGTGAGCTTCATTTATGTGTATATATATATATATATATATATATATATATATATATATAACAAAACAAAAATGATGATATATAAAATCGATGAAGATAACAAATGTATTTAAATTAAGCTATCTCAAAATTTCATTTGGCATTAAGTTAACTTTTAAAAAAAAGGACCTCGGAGAAATATTTTAGTTTGAATGCTAATAAGTTAATGACAAAAAGTGTATTTTACAAACTAACCATCTAATATGATCATTGAATTAATTTTATCATGATGATATTCTTTTAGCATCCAATTTTGGAGATAATTGAAAGTGGTGATTAAAACTTAATAAAATGATATCTAATTCATTCTAGTAGATCCACTAGATATATTTTATTTATAAAAAAAAATCAGATTAGCATAACAATTAATGATACAATTTGATTTTATAGTTTCATGATGATTTTTTTTTAACATCAGGAATTCCCATAATCAAAGTCTCAAGAATTTAAACTTTCAAACTTTGTTGGAATGAAATACATTTCATAATTTAACGACACAAAATAAGTTAGATCCACAATATGTATACCTAAAATACTAAAATAAGTTAGATCCACAATATGTATGCCTACAAACATCTACAACAATCATGCATGCATATTAGTTTTTTGAAAAAAAAAAACAAAATACCTTTTAGCCAAAAGGGCTGGATCAAACGGCAGGATGGTGGCCGGCAATGAGGCGTCGATATGGCCGCTAATGGTAGCCGTGAAGCGGCTGACAAAGTACGTCATTCCAGAGAAAACGAGTGAGAGATGGGATCCCGATCTCTCGGTTCGGACCATTTTTAAAAAAAAATTGATTTAAGGGGTTTAAGGCACTATCTATTCTAAATTTTTTTAAACGTGCTTAATCCGCTAATTACATTTATAATTATGCTTATTTTAAAAATTTTGCCAAAAAATAATAAATTCTTTAATAAATAAATTATGAATATTTGTCATTTGCCTTTTCATTGTAGACTTGTCGAACATGCAATTGGACCTAATCCATCTCATTGCTATTTGGTTGTCTATATATTAGACCAGAAAGTGGGCCGACTTTCCATCAGGTGGGCCCATATGTTAGGCCAAACCCGAATGCGACCCAAAGTCATAAATTCTCTCTCTCTCTCTCTCTCTCTCTCTCTCTCTCTCTATTTAAAAATTTTTTCCTAAATTGTTGTAAACAAGCATTACTAAAAAAATTATTTGAATGCCGCCGATCATCACCATTATTAGTACAATCATCAGAGAATTTCAACTATTATTATCAACTACTGCTATAACTATTAATGGCAGTGATCACTGTCAAATCACATAAAAATAAAAATAATATTTTAAAATACTAAATATATTTTATTTCAATTCAAAACATTAAAAAAAAACTAAAATAAAAAAAGTTCACATCCCTTCCACAAAATATAAAAGCTTAGCTTCAAGTCATGAATGCACAAGCCATCAGCCAGGCGAGCATCCAGAAGCAAAGCTTCTTCAAATGGGAGACAAAAGCAAAGAAAATAAAAAATAAATAAATAAAAAGCTTACCACTAAAGATAAGAGATCAGATTCCTTGACAAAATTTTATTAAAGCACAGAAAAAATATAAATAATATTATCATAAAAATATAAAATATTGACAAAAATACTCCTAAAAACCTACCAACCAACAGACATCATTACAGAAAGAAGCAAAGGAAGCTAATAAGGGGAAGTGGAGAATCATTTCTGGGAAGAAAGCCTGATTCCAAGGAACATAAATTTATTTTCCTATTTATATTTTATTACCACCTGAATAATAATAGCTCATAAGGAATAGAATTTATACAGTATCATAAAAAGCTTCCATAGCAAGTTGAGGTCCCCCGCACAGAGAGTAAAGCTGGCTATTGTTTTCTTTTAGGGGCTCTAACAATGAATAATTCAGGCCCTAAAAGAAGGAAAAGCCTGCTTGGAAGAATCCCTTCAATGGAGAAGAAGGGACACTGTATGACTGTAGCGTAGAAATTTCTTCCCCTACAAGCTTTTCAGACGACCAGTGAAATGATTCCTACTCTTAATAATAAGATAAAGTCAAAGTCAACTATATAGTGTAAGACAACTTAAGATCTATTTGAGATAACTACAATTATATGAAAAAATAATAGTAAGACTGTAACAAAATAAATTTTTGTCTAAAAAATTAGAGTGGATATTACATTTTTTTTTTTTTCAAAAGTCTAATTGTAACTTTTTGGCTTGCCACTGCATTTGACAAGTGGTCAAGTTTAAAAATTGCAACTTTTTCACCCAAAATTCTTCTAAACACAATCTCACCACATTTTGTCAAGCGCCTTAGCGGTGAGATTCGAGCTACCAATGAAATGCTTTACTGCAGGCTTAAGAATTGAGAGCTTAAGCTTTGAACTAAGAAATCTTAAGTTCAAATCTTGTATATATATTGTTCGTATGAGTTTGTCGACTCAAATATCTCAAAAAAAAAAAATACAAATTTAATCAATAAATAGCTTTTATGAATTTTTAAAATAAAAAAAAGAAAAGCAAGAGGAATAATATTTTGTTCACAGCATAGGAAAGTAGAGAACAGCAGAAGTTTCAAACCAACACCATTTACACAAATAGTAGCAGAAAATGCAAGCATACAGAGAACATTGAAGAACACAATTCTGACTTTTAAGCTTTTATAACACTAGAATGACTCAAGGAAAGTAACTGGAAGTTCAAGCAGTCTATGTAAAACAGCAAACCATAACATATAGTTATAACACAGTTCCCAACTTAAGCTAGATTCTTCGGGTCGTAATCGAGTCCCTTGCAGCCATTTGAGCTCCGCCGGAGCGATCCTAGTTCCGACTCTTGTTCTTCTCCATCGCCTTTGGAGCTGTAAGAAGATTTGTCGTAAATTTACAATCCAGTGGATGCTTGAGATCATTTTGCTTTTTTGTTTTATGCTTTTATTTTGTTTTACTTATGCTCTATTTCCAAATAAAACATATTTCACGGTAATCATTTTGAGTGTTTTTAAAAAAATTATTATTTATTTTCCAATACAAATAAAAATAAAACACTTATAAAAAAACTAAACAAATATATTTTTAAAAATAATATTAAAAATTAAAACATAAAACAAAATTTATCCCAAACACCCCCTAAATAACAAATTATACATGCATATATACATGTTAGAGAGAGAGAGAGAGAGAGAGAGAGAGAGAGAGAGAGAGAGAGAATCATCATTAAATGCATTGTTGAAGCCACAACAATAATGTTATAAGAAAGAAAGTAAAATGATTTCAGTCATACAGAATGATGAAATTGAAATTCAGGGCTCAGTTGATATGTTCTAAGCATGCAAGAATTAAAAATAATAATAATAATAATAATCGATGACATACTCTGCAACAGACAGGCAAAATGTTTGTGGCATGACAAGTACAAAGTGATTGTATAGGTAGAAAAGCGAAACAAACATTAATGAGATATCAGAGATGTCTCTCAGCGCTATATTTTGGCCAAGACAAAGAGGACTGTGACAGCATAAATATGGGCGAGACCTTTACCATAAAAAACACAACAAGAACTGTTGTACTGACAGAATTTGTTAATTTCTTTTCAAAATCTCATCAAAATTAAGTATTAGCATCTTGATATGAATGAAAAACAGTAAGGGGAATATGATTAATATTTATTTAAGAGATTGGCTTTATATTGATGAGCAATGACGTTAAAGATCACCAAAATCAAGTATTTTCCTATGCACAAGAATTAAAATTTTCATTTAAGAGATTGGTTATATAGGTGATCAGTGAATGAGAGGCACAATCCAAGAAGAAAACATGAAAAATCTATTAAACAGATCAATACAGATTAATTCTGAAGAGTTCATTTACAGCTATTGAATCATACCAAGCCCAATCGCATCTGAGCCCTTCATAATCCGCAGCCTTCTGCAGGAATCGATGAACATCCTGAAATTTAAACAAGGATTACTGGATCTCACTTGAAAATAAATAATTCACATGAGGCAGGCACATTTGTGCTATTCCATAGAAGTTACAACAGTAAATTGCATATTAGAAGAGGAAGAAGCAACTTACTGCCATGGAACATCACCAACAAGCATCCAATCTCCATCCTTGTCTTCATATGTCAGCACATACTCAGAACCATTAAGAAGATCCATCAAACAACTTTCAGTTAGCCCATCTCTACCAGGAATTCCATGAGCGCCACACTGACCTATAATACGGCCTCAATTTAAAGAGAAGTAAACTCTTCACAACAAAAAAGTAATTCAATGAGAAGAAAATAAATCAAAGAAATGGTCTACATGATCGCAAAAGCTCGTTTATAAAACGTTCAGCTTGAAAGAATACGAATAGATGAATCTTATGTTTATAATTTGGCGGTTTTACGCCAACCTTAGAGGGTCAAAGTTTGAAGAACACTTAACCGTTGGTCCAACTAGTCATTATGTAATAAATGAAGCAAAGGATGCTACTAATGTGTGGACCTGAAGGCTTAAATATATGAGACAGGTAGATCGATCACAGGTTCAGCAAAAATAGTTATTGCTTTATGCCTTTATGTTAGTACATAAGAAATGGTTTCAAAAAACTAGGCACAAGAGTATGGACCAGAATCATGACTGTTCAGAACAAATATAATGAACAAAAATTTTCTTGGTGGTTCAATATCATGGAGATTAAAATTGTGAAAAATCAGGTTAAAATGATCTTTTAAAATGAATCAAAACAAAGGATATACATCTGCAGGTTTTTCCTCTGCTTTTTTTCAAAATATAAATGAAAAACTAGCAACAGAAAGATCAGGACCGTTGGGATTCAAACTTTTATCAGCTGACCTTACAGAGAGCATCAACTTCATACATAGCAGCAGCTAAAATAGATAAGAAAGCGTCCAATCAATCAAACTATATATTCTTTTTTTTTTTTTTGTCTTTCAGATGTAAAAGTAAACCATTGATAAACAAATTCGAATGAACATATTAAATAAAGGGTAGATATAGCTAACCAATGGTGAATCCACTAAACATCTTCTCCAGTGCTGAAGAGAGCTCCTTGTAGCTGCAGTAAGTCCTCAGATCAACCTTCCTCAGGTATGGGGCTCCATCCATACTAACCTTGATATAGAGGCATCCAAGTCCATGCTTCCCGTCGGCATCTTCTTTGTTCTTCGAAGGATTTGTAGACATGGTGTTCTTGCGGTAGCTTCTGATTGGTGGCCAACCTACAACCTGTGCCCTGTAACCATAATTAAGCCTTGAACCCTCTTATCTCATAGTTTAATCATGCATAATAGGAGAGCAGGAATAAGAATGAAAGGATATGAAAAGAATGAAAGCCCTTTCCAAGACAATAAGATTGTTAGCAAGCAAAAAATTTAAAATTTTCGCTCCAAACAAAGTTTTTTTTTTTTCAAGAATCAGGAAGTAAAGAATTGAAAAAGAAGAAAAGTTAAAAAAAAAATGAAAAAGAAACCGACCTGCTCAAAAGAAAGTATCATTTCCTGAATTGGAAAAATCCAGTAGAACAAACTGAAGTAACACAGACACCGACTATACAAATTATTCCTCTTTACCCTTTACTTATGAAGCTTTTTTGCAGTTTAGGAGCTGAGAGTGAAGGCATATTTACTAATTCAAACAATACAGATAGGTAAAAAATATATATTTTTACAGAGTTCCAGCTAACGTTAGCCTGAAAATAAACAATTCATGACGGCACAATCAGATAGATCGCAAGATTAAGAACAAAGAACTCGACCTTGAGATTAAATATAACACAAAATTTGAAGAAAAGAAAGACAGAAATGGAGCTCCCGCAAGATCCATGATTTGCTTAAGTGGCTAAAGGCACACAGAATTCTCATTAGAATTAAACGAATGCATTAACGAAGAAAAACTTCACAATAACAGAGAAACGGACTTAAATTCCTCTAAAATACTAATTAAAAAACAAGAATATTCTCTATTTCTTGAAAAGCAGTACTTCAAAGAAAGCATCTTTAAAACGAAGAAAGTGCTACAAATTTTAAAAAATAAATAGAAAAAAAAATTCACTAATAAATCATCAATTTTTCCCTCAGCTGGCACCACATTTTCCAACTAATTACTAACAAACGAGCTAAAACCCCTAACAAAATTCGCCAAACAAAGATCGTCACAAAATTCCTAATCAACCATTTCCCACTGTTTAACTAAAAAAAAGTACAAACCAGTAAACTTACTTTGCAGCTGGCATCCCCTGCGCTTTCTTCTCCTGTCCACTCACACCTTTCCCGGCAGCCTCCTTCCCGGCGCCGGCGACTTGACCTCCTCCTCCTCCAGCCAGCCCTCGGCGAGAACAAGACACCACCTTTCTCCATTTCCCCCTCAGATCCACCAATCCCAGAGAAAATCCACTTCCCGTTCCCATCAATAGCATCAGAAAAACCCCTCTTTGCACCAGCCGCAAACCCCTTCGGCAACTGTAGCCCAAGAGTAAGCCCCACCTTCTCCTTCCTTTCAGGCGACAAAGAGCCTGGAAGCCCTAGCCGGAGCTCTGTCTCACGTAGATTCTCCGCTTCACCAATTGCAAGCTTATCGGAGACCTCGGACATGCCTATGTAGTCGTGCTCGAGCGGCGGCGCCATCAAGCTCTTTGAGGAATTTCAGAGAACATGAAGCGTGCGCTCTCAGATCAAGCTGGCGAGAAGATAAACGTTAGAGTAATCAAAGAAAGGAGACGCCTTTGCAGTTGTGCTACGAGGCCAGAGATGCTCTTCTTGCTCTAATACTTGTTTTTTTCCCTGCGCGGTAATCTAACAAAAGCTTCAACTTTCTCACTCCACCAGTTTTTATGGAATGTTTTGTTGTGGAATTCGAAGTTTTTGACATATTGATCCTCCCGTAAATTTCCTGTTATAAATCAAACCTTTTTCATTTTTAATGAGATTAAGTATTGTAATTTTATAAAAGAGAAGTGTTAATCTACAACTTTTACGAGACATAAATAAATTAGAAACTTAAAACATGCTTTTTTTAGCTAATTTCTTAAATAATTGAGCCTTCAATGTATGTGAAGTGCTTGGGTTCATAATTAATGTAATCTGACTGATTTTATCGTAGGGTTTATTTAATAAATCAAACACAGCTAAAATCTTATAATTTGAATATTAAAGAATCCTTATTAAATAAATAAACATGAATTTTTACTCTTTAAAAAATATGCAATTTTTATCGCAACAAATTTGTTCATCTTTTATTTCCAATTTTAATTGTAAAGTTCTTTAGAAAATATATTTTAATTTTTTAATAAAATGAAGGACATTTAGTTATTCAAAAAAATGTATCATTCAAAATTTAAATGTTTCAAGGGAAAAAGCCTTTTATCTATAATGAATGATTCAAAATTTCGCAAGTAATTAGATTCTATAATGATTTAAAAGTTTTTCTTCATCGTTTTAATATTCTTAATAGAACGTTTAAAAACTATAAATAAAAGTATTTTTATGCTTCTCAATTAATTATGTCCAAATGAACAAAGAAAAATAAATTGTGCCAAAAAAATTGTAATGATAGTAATAAATAAAAATTGTATAGAACTTCTATGAGTTCAAAAAGAATTATGTTTAAAACACAATTTGATTTAGTGTATCATTTACTGTTCAACACAATTAAAAATTTTATTTGTAATTTATTTGAATTAATAATTAAAAATGAAATATATCTATCAATCTATATATATATATATATATATACTGATTTAAATTAAAATTTTGAAAACAATTGCTTTACTCTTTATTTGAAAATTTTTAGGATATTTTTTGTAATAATATAATTTCATGAGATTTTTTTTTTTTTTTTTGTAAATGGAACTCGGAAGGAACTGTTGCAATTTGCAAATGCTATTTTGTTGGCAGTGCAAATTAACTGTTGGGAAAACAAACTAAAATGCAAACTTGAAGAGGACTTCTTGTAAATAAAAAATTATAAAAAAAATAAAACATTTGAGGCATATATGGAGAATAAGAATTCAGGAAAAGGTAAAAGAGGGATTTCTTTATAATTTTATATTTACAATAAAGGAAAAGACTTATGGCAACAAGTAACTGCCTGCAGTGGCTCCCATCATAATTTGCATACATATATATATTTTTTAAATTCATAACATTTTAATTAATATTTTAATGATTTTACTATATACATGTTTATATACCACAATAATTAAATATTAAACTAATATTTAAATAAATATTTAATATTATAAATAGCATAACGTTAATTTATAAATTAAAAGATATAAAATTTTTTTTTCACTTATGACTTTATAAGTTTGGCTATTCTATTAAGTTGGCCCATGCCAACAATTATATGAAGGTTGCCAAATGATATGATTATTTTTTATTTAATATGATATCCAATGATTGAGGCTCTTATCATAAAGAAAAAATAATTTAAATAATTCTTTAGCACTTAAAATATATCTATTTATAATACTAACACCTACATCACTTTTCTAAACTATCAAATTCATTTATTTGCGCATATCATAATTAAATTGCTTGAAAATTTAAAAATAAAAACATTAATTTAATTTTCACTATAAAATTTAATATTTAGGTGATAATTTGAAAAAAAAATAAAGATATAAGATTATCAATTTGATAAATATCTAAATTTTAAGTGTTATATACAATTACATTTTTTTATTTTTCTCATCATATAATATTTAAATTGCAGATCCATCGTTATCAATGAATCTCACTCGCACCACCTAAATTATTTTCCTTGCATTAGTTGCAATTTATACAAATACAACTCAAAAAAAAAAAAAAAAAAAATCAACTTATCATAAAAAAAAATTTTGAATGCACGACCATCTAAAAAGATTTAATCCCTTGCATGTAATTGTTACTTTCTTTTTTGTAAATTTTAATAATGTTTGTTTAAAAAAATAAAAATGTATGGTACCCATTTATTTGTTTTATATGCCCAAAAAAATTATAACTGTCACCTGTCTAAATGATATATACTTCATCAGCTAAATCATGAAATTGAACGCTAGCACTAATTTGGAGGAACAAAGGATGAAATCTTTTAATTTGTTTTTGTGAAAATGGTAATGCACACCCCATTACTTCAAAGCATTTAAAAAAAATATCAATTATTAATTTTGCTACATGAATTTTTGGAACATGAATGAGCTTCAAATCGCCCAAAAATATTATTTATAGAATTGTCTCATAAGAACATATGCAATATATTAGAATCATGTAAAATGGGTCGAAATTTGCCCAAAATCACTATAATCACTGGATTGAAACCTAAATTTTATGAACCGATCAAATATGTTCTAAGCGACATATTTTATGCACGACAAGCGGGAACATTGACTCTCTCATCACACTTCTGCTGATCTGAAGCTTGTCAAACTATCCTTCTATGTTCTTTGTGTGAGCTATGTAGTAGTATTGTCAGATCGTGCTAGTGCACACTTATTACAAAATAATTCTTGAGGCAAATCTTTAACTTATTAAAGTTCACATAAACTCTACAAACCTTTATTTTGTGAATTGTTGCACTTATGAAAATAAATATTTTAATAAAAATAATATCTTATTATAACTCTTTTTTGATAATCTCAAATTTGAAACACAAAAAATTATCAAAATTATTCTTGTCAATCTAACTATTGGAACCTTCATTTGTCATAAATATTAGACACGGGACATACATACCTATAAGGCTATAACATATTATATTTAGTTTGTGTATTGAATAATCACCATCGGTAGATGAGTCAAAACATCTTCATCCATTGCTTAGGCCATCTCTAACCTTAATAGATTGAAGGGAGATTTACATACATAGCACTCAAAATACCTTTGTTTACATATCTCACACATAGTTCTCGGTATTTACAGATCTAGCACATAAAATCTATCAATAAACACAAAATTAGCACTCTGTGACCACTTTGTTCTCTTCTCTGCTTAACTTTGCGCGGGAACATCGAGCATATCTTGCGGAGCAACTTTCCTCATTTCTTAATTATTATTTTTTTGAGGTTGAGAAGCTCTTCTGCTATTGTAGGTAGAAGAAAAATAGGTTCACAATGAAATACATTCCTTTGATGGTTGTTGCTACTACTATAGGTGTATTAAAGTGCTAAGCTGTCTGACGACCTCTATTATCATAAGTTATTTTGCTATTTTTAGCTCGCATTTTGTTATATCTAAAAGCTACCTCTCATTTCCCTCTTCTTTTTTTTTTTAATTTTGTTGCAGTGTGGGCTCCGAAAATTCGGACTTCTTCGATAAAAAGAGTGTTTTAAAATGTCGGTGTAATTTTCAGAAGGCAGATGGAATAATAGATAAGACACTATCCAGAGATTTTGTCCTCATTTGGTGAAGACTTTAGATGGTTCCGGGTTTCTATGGTAAGCCTATGGATTAATTACTCATCCCAATAAGTGAGAGAGAACTTTCGATTAAGGTTAGTCATTAAATTACAAAATGCACAGTGTAGTAGCAGCATGTGGAGTTTTAGAGTTTAAGATATGAAATTTATCATTTTAGCTTAAATTGGATGATTGGGAGGGGAATGATGGCGTGCCGTCCCAGATCGCCATCCCGCAATCGCACCCCTAGTTTACTTAATCGAGAGATAATCGACAACGACGAAGGATCCTCATCCAATACATGAGTTACATCGCCCAAGAAATCCTTATAGATCCGGGGTGGTGTTTGTCAAGGAGATAATTTTAAGTCCACCTAGGCGATGAGGTTTGTTCTTATCAAGTATACCATTCACAACTCAAAGAGCCATTGAAGCATACGGGCTACGACAAGTAATATAATGGAGCGGATTGGCCAAACTATCGAGAGGACTCGGTCATAATCGCTTCATCTGGAGGGCCAAGCCAGCGGCGTATAGTCACGCCCCACCATGATTGATTGAGAGTGAACATAGCAGAATACTTGATTCGACATTGGCTCTTTTATGAGCTAGAGTTTTCTTAATTTGTCACCCTTGACAAACTGTTGTGAAAGTGGATAGATTGAGTTTGGTTTAAGTTTTTAATGATGAAGTTTCATTTAAGAAATTTATGATTGATATTTGAAAATTTATTGATTATAATATATTTAAGAGCTTTAGATCCACAACTCTGAGCTTATATAGATCTATTGTCAACCGACAAAATCAATTTCGATATTTTAATTTGAAACTCTTATTATAGGTTTTAGGTTTTACTTCTGATAGCCCAAGACTAAACCTAAGCAACCCGCAAAGATCAACAAAATTTAGAATAAAATATGTTAAGATTTTATTGAACTCTATTTAAAAGAATGTATGATCATCTACTTTGAAACTCTTATTATGTTTTTAGATTTTGAACCTGCACAGCCCGAGACTAACAGAAGCAACCGACATCATCCCGATAATTTAATTTAAGCATTGGATAGTGTCACATCGCGGTATTTATAGCTTAGTTAATTTCATATAATTAATGAATTTATTGATCTTAAAAATCATAATTATGATTAAATTCCTTAATTTTGATCAAAGGAAGCTATGGTTTCGTAGATTTTTATTTACCTTCTATTTTGTAGATTTTGATTTAGTATCGTCGTGCTTGCACGAGAGTTCCGGATGCAAGAAGGCGTTATGATTTAGATTGTAGAAGCACTTACTAACACTTTTGTTGAGTTTTGTAATTTTCTCAACTTGATTATGCTTAATTTATATTTGATAAGTTTTCTTGATTTGATTACTTTAACCCCACTCTATTAAGCACAATAATCACCTTCATATTCACATAAGAGTTATTAAACTCAATTTTAACTTATCCTTAGATTTTAAGTTTATTTTAAGTTTGTTGTGAATTTGGCATTAAACAAATTCTAATTAAAGTTTGCTTAATTTTAAGAAATTTGAAAAAAAGAACTTTTGCTTAATTTAAGTAAGAGATTAATTGAGTTTGTTTTAGTATATCCCCAAAGTTTATGGTTTAATATTAACCTCCCCCAAATTTCACTTATATTTTAAATGAATATTATATTCTTATCAAAATTTGCTTTAAAGGGTTCCCCCCTTTTTTCATTTAACGCTATAAAATTAATTATAGATTTTCCTACTTAGCGCTCCTAAGTCAGCTAGTTTTACCCTCCCTTTTTTCTAAGTCAAAAGATTTTTTTTGCGCTCAAAGATCATCCGCAGGGGAGCGAGGGTATTTTGGCTTGCTCGACGCCTGTTGAGCGAATGAGAGATTCATGACAGCAGTGACATCTCGGCCGTTAGACGACGGTGACCTTTAAACCGAAAGAAAGCATATACAACATATATATATTACTCCTCAATTTTTTTCTAAGTCTAAATTGACGAAATTTCTTAGCATTGCCTCGAGTGATCAACAAGTGTTGGATTACTGATCTCTATTAGCGTGAGCCGGTGTCTCGACACCACCGCTTTTTCATCTCGTCGCCTTATCGATAATGTCTTCAAATGCGAAAGAACACAAGATGTATATACATTCACATTCACAAATCCCACAAGTTGATATATTTTCAGACGCTAAGACAAAGGAATTGGGTTAGGTATGTGATTAGAATATTATGAGCGCGACTCAAAAATCGAAGAATTTTATCGACGATGTTCTTCTTCATAGCAAAAAGATGAAAAATGAGTGAAGCGGCGTCGAAAAGAAGAAATCTATTGACGATTCCCCAACGCAATAAAACACAACAGGTTGGTTTGGAGGTTGGACGGGCCAAGGAAGGTTGCTGGCGGGTCTTTGCACGGGTCAGAACAGTTTCGGGCCGTTACAGAACGGGTCGGTGCGCGGGTCAGAGCACGGGTTTGCGTGGATCTGGCAGCGGTTTCGGGTCTGCGGGTTCGGGTCACGGACGGAAGAGCAGGTTGAGCAACGGACGCGCGGTGCGGGCCGGAGTCGGTGTGGCGGCGCGGACGCGGGTCGAGCGCGAGGCGCGGTAGCGGGCGCGGTGCGCGGGTCGACGGGCTGAACGCGGAGCAGGCGCGTAGGCCGGATCGCGGAAGCGGAGCGGGTCAGCTGGCGCAGATGAGCGAGACAGCGCGGGTCGACAGCGAATCGGCGGGCTCTGGTCACGCGGGTTGGCCGGCAGCGGGACGCGTGTTTGACGGGAACGGGCGGAGCGCCGCGGAAAGGGGGTTGCGGACGGTGCGCTGCGGTGGGACGCACAGGAAATGGCCGTGCGGGCCGCGCTGGATCGGGTTTTGCAAGGAATGGCGGATTCTTTGCTGCAGCAGGGGTGTCGCCGGCGGGAAGCGGTGCGCAGAAGAAGGGAGAAACGGCAAAAAAGAAATTCAAGGAGAATTACCTTCTTTTTCTCTTGTTTCTCACGGGAGAGAGCAGCAGGAGAGAGAATCGTAGTGGGAGGAATGATAGGGAGAGTGGGGAGGAGAATGAGAGAGTTACGTCAGACGAAATTTTTAAATTAAGTATATTTTAAAATTTAATTAATAGATTAAGAATCAGTAAAAAAAATTTAAATATAGGTACAGTCGTTAAAACGAATGGTTGGCCTACCACCACTGAGTAATTAGCCAATCACTACTTATCGGGTGACTAGCTACACTTAAGTCGTCGTTCGATAATCTGGCCGACCTAAGACTAAGCTAATCGATCGATTATCGGAGGCTTTGCTGCTCAATTTTTTTAAAAAATAAGATGTCTTTTTCTTTTTACGATGTACAGGAAATGCAAACAGATGTAATATGAACTTGTAATACCAGTGAACAAATGATACCAGAAAATACAAATAGATCAAACAACTACAAATGTACTAGTAATCAAACGATACAAAAAAATTTTCATCCATAAGCCAAAAATAAACTCAAATGATGCAGATAAAAGTGAATAATAAAATATCCAAAGAATGTATACAAAATAAGTACACCTCTAAACACTATCGTCGACGACGCCGATAAGTTATCGCAGATTACTCGGAGTATAGCCGCGGCCAGAATGGGTAATCAGCTGATGAGCCTCGCATCATCGATCCAATGTCCATGGAGTCTCAGAGATACCCAATCCGTGATGTCGCGACCGTATATGGTACAGACCGGGTGCTCTCAAAAAGAAGATGGTCGGACGCGATAGTGGATGGCCGCATCTACGTTGTCAGCCATATCTCCGTGACATATGCTCTGCTATGCGCCTGGACCCTATAAGATCGATATGTCGCTATCTCGCATCATATGCCAGTATTGATGGTGAACCGATAGTCCACGCCATCGAACATCCAAAGAAAGAAAAAGATCCTCGTCACCAAAATATGCTCGCCACAAGAAACCGGTTTAAAATGTTACTACGAAATATGTGAAAATAATAACTAAGAAAATATGCAAATTATAGAGTTATCTTAACATATGCTCGCCGGGTGCTCGTTAAGACACGGTGGGAGAAGCGCCCAAAAGTACAACGATGCCACTACCTAAATCGATCATGAGCCGATGTGCGCCGTGTTAGTATCTTCCCCACAAAGAATGTGATCTCTGGCCTCTCACAGACGATGTATGCCGATAAGATCGCAACCAGACCGCTTTCCTTGCCATCGACTCTAATGAAACCGAGTCCATCTGGCTACATCTGGCCGGGCAAATGACCAACCGATGAAGGACTCGTCGAAGGTGCCACTCCACCCTCTTCCAACTAATCGGAACTCATAACCGGATGTCCTCACCGCCAGTAAATATCGTAGGCTACCTCGATCTAGTCGATGGCTCCCAAGTCACCAGATGTGTCAATGCATGTTAGACAATGGTTTGACAAAGATTTGTTGAGAATGATGTATAACAATTAAAAGAAGTACCGCTCAGAAGCCCATCTAACTCATCCCTAAAAAATCGATATTGTAATCCAAGACCGACACATATCTCTCGCTTCCACGATAAAAAAAAATATCATATACAAGTCGTAGTTGCATGTCAATATGTTAAAGCCCTATAAAGATATTAATTTCCTTACCGAAGCAGATGTTGACATCAAGATCTCTGGGGACATGTAACGTCTGCCGACAACTGTGTGCGCTCCCAAGACCAAATCTGAAGAATCAAGACATCCACCATGTTGGCCCTCCTCGCTGGTAGACTCATGCCCTATAAGTGATCTACGCACCAAGATAGAGTGTTGAATATATCAAGATCCTCTAGTAATGGGAGATACTGCAAATGCACCTTTGACCCTGACGTATCTGGTAGTAAAAAACTCCCAAGAAGAAATAAAACATAGGCTCGCACATGTCTGATGAAGTCCAACTCAGGGAGGTCTGTGTAGGACTCCCTGAAAAATGTCCAACGTAACCACTTGAGTGGCATGCGTATGTGTGCGCCCATCGAATGTCGAATGTCGGGGTCAATGTCATGATAATGTTTGGAATCGGATGCCCCCTAAAAGCTCGTCGTAGTAGTCCGACCAACTCTGCCACCGCCTACCATGTCCTACAACAATAGGACCAACAACCGGTGGTCCGTCAATACGCAAACCCAAGATCATTGCAATGTCCTGCAATGTCACTGTCATCTCTCCCACAGTAAAATGAAATGTGTTGGTCTGGGGAGACCAACGCTCAACTAGTGCTGTCAGCATGTGATGGTCAAGTCTATTGTACCGCAGCTGGCTAACACAGTAAAGTCCGAGTGCGTAGAGGGCAGCTGAGAACCGTGGGCACACGACGGGCCACTCTCTGAGCATAAGAAGGTGAGATGCTGCTCCAAAATAGTCGTCTGCAGTATGAAAAATGTTAGGTCAAGTAATGTAACAGAACATAAATGAAACACATAGAAAAAAAAAACAAGTATATTCATACCAGATTCGGATGCGCCTGCTATGCCACGGCGGTATATGGGATGAACCTCGCAGTGCAGTGCATCTCTCAAGACGCTCCTCCGTGACGCCTAACGTCTAGAAGGCTCGCCATAAATTTTATAAGAAGAAATTATTAAAGTACATATAATTGAGACAAAGAAAACTATGCATATTCGTAGGATGAGCAAAACACAAACTAAACTCACCGCCATGTTTGTATGGGTTTATGGCCGACTTTTAACATCGGCGGCATCAAGGATGCATTTACGCCATACGAAGCTGTGTGTTTGATCATATAGCACATGAAAGGAGAGTATGTATGCCGCATATCCATCGACATGGTGTAGTATCTTGACACATAAGTCGGATGATTGATTCTCCATGTACTGGCGCTATGATATGACTACACGACATATGATAAATCATTGTTCGTGTACAACTGCATGAGCTGAATTGATCTTCCGTGAAATCAACTCGGCGACACTTCCGCCCAACACTTGCACCTCATTTGCGTTAATATTGAATGGGGAAATGTCAGCCTCCCGCTCAAATTTGCTTAGGACTGTTTGGGTTCGTGGAGAGAAGGTGAATTCGCCTGAATCAATTAAACTTGCCCGCTTATAGAATAGACTCATGATGTTATAGTAAACTGTTATCAATGCTTGAATTGGTAGTCCCCGTGCACGTTTAAGTACACCATTAAAGCATTCTGATGCATTCGTGGTCATGGTACCGTAACGCTTCCCACCATCATGAATTAATGTCTTCTTCTCCACATCACATTCTACCAACCACTGATATGCTTCTAGTTTACTTTTTTTGATGTCAGCCATGTTGCGGTTAAATATGTTGATGTCATCAGTGCTGCCTGCCAAGTACATTTTTTTGCACATAAACTCAACATCTGCAATACCCATTCTCCTTACTGTCTTCTTAAAGTTTTCCCTTAGATGTCACAAGCAATGACGATGTGCGGCCCATGGAAATACATCGCGGCACCCATGAACCAACCTTGAATGCTTATCCGAGATTACACATAAATCGCCCCTCGATGAAACAATTGGCAGCAGTTGTTGTAGGCACATAATGAACCAGAGCCAGGATTCGTTGTTCTCGATTCACCACCGCAAAAGGGGAAATAGACCATTATTTGCATCAATACCAATGGCGGAGCAACGCACTCGATACTTGCCCAAAAGGAACGCCCCGTCCATGCGAAACAACAAAATCCCCAACCGCATAATAGATGGTCCAAAGCCCGAACAATCTCAAACCCGCATGTATCGATGACATAATTATAAATAGACCGCAACGCAGTATAATGAATCCATAAACAATGCTAGAGCGATATGACTCCTCCCAACCGCCAAATATTGCTCTAATACTTACGCTCGATCTGCCTTCATGTAAGAGACCTTGATGTTAAATTTTGATTCCATTCTTCCTATGATCTCTCTGGGTTTCAGGACGATTTGAAATCGCATTACTGGCATTATGAAGTAACTAATAAACTTAGAAGTGCATTGGCGATGTCCTGAACCACTGATGGTGGAAATGCATGTGTGCGGCGAACCTAAAGTTGATAACCTCCAAGCGCCTCCCAACCTCTTCCTTCTGCTACAGTGCATGCGCCATTGACAAGGTTTACTATGGCTGCGATGCTGCGCACATATAATAGTGAAATTCTTCTGATTGGATGTCACGGTAACGAATTGGACATTATTATGAATGGACCAGCCAGTTACTGCGAACTGAAGCTCCTTCTTATTTGACAAACACATACCTTCATATAACTCTACCAAAACTTCGACATCATCTGAAAAACCTGAGATATTAAATGGACCATCAAACACAATATCCGCATCCCGCCTTTTCATGATCTCGACATAGAACGCATTCATTAGTGGAATTCATTACATCGTGATTCGCCAAATTCCGGATAGAATGACTTCGAATAAGATCATGATCGATACCGCTGTCGCATAAATTGGCATTACCAAGCAAAGACTCATCAGCAGCATCACTATCATTAGATGCAGTGTTTGATTCACTATTCATCATTTCATACTCATCATCTAGTAGTTGTTTAGATGAACTAGGTTAATCATGCAGTTGCGCTTGAATAGGCATCTCGGTTCTACATTTAAACATATATCATCTTCCTAAAAAAACATAAGATGCCGTACACAAAACAAAAATAAAAAACACCAACAATGATGTCGAGATGAAAGCTTACACTATCTCCTATTCGTGATAGTATTGTTGCGATTCAACAGCTGTTGGCCAACTGAACTCGTGAGCATAACCGGAGTGTACATTCGGCATAATATCGGTTGGTGCGCGAAGACATTGTGGTTTTATTTCCACGTAAAGAATCAATGTTTGGCGGAAGCTTGCCCAATACGATCGCATATCATCATCATCAGCACAAGATATGTATTGGAAAACGCATGTAATTCCACGCGAAGTTATCAACGTCATAACCTAGAGACCTGAGCACTTTTAGTTTTAAATTTCCTAAGCTTGTATGACGCGACACTCGCATGGGCTGATTTTTTTCCACCATCATAACTTGGAATGAACTGATCATCAACGATCAGTTGCATCATAACGTAATTAAGAAACGAGATCCTGACTCATTCTACTATTAGCTCATCAACCAATGTTATAACAAAACATAATATTACACTCAAAATCCGTTACAAAAATACATATTGTTCACTTAACAATTAAGCAAGGCAAAAAATTACCTACCAAATTACCTAATCTCAGTATATTGTATACCCTAACCACGGCAAATTTTAGGAGAATTATTATGAAAAATGTGAAAAACTTCCCTCTACATTATTGCTAATTCAAATAAGCAAGAAATCAAAAAAAAAAAAAAAAAAATCAAACTTACGGGCAAAATCTACGATCTCGACAGCGACTGCGAAACTTACGACCGACCGAAAGTACTTTGGTGGAGCCGGCGAAAGTTACGAATGCCAATGGTGGAGCCGGTGGCGATGGGGTCTCGTGCGTACGGAGGAGAACGGAAGAGGGACCGAGAGCAAAAGGATACAGACGAGCGGGAGTAGTTGAGGGAGGAGGAGCGCGGTGAGTGGTTGGAAAAAATATTACGTGCGGATTCCGGATGCGTCCGGAGTCCAATCAAGTTTTTTTCTTTTTTCTTTTATAAAAAAAAATGGGAGCTTGTGATTGGACTTCGCACGGTGCGGAGTCCACACGTAATATTTTCTCTAGTGGCTGAGCACATTAGCATTAGGATCCATTTGAGTTATTGAGAATTAATATATTTTTTAATTAATTTCTCAAATATTAATTAATTAAAAAATGGATTTTACACACACATTATTATATGGTCAATATATATATTGATTTAAGGTTATTTCGATATTCTGAATGCAACGACAGCCAGTTTCGTGATTGGAGCCGTCTAGTTCAAGTTGGCGCCAAATTGAGTCAATTTCAGCTCAAAATGCGCATCACCACTTTCGACTGCTCGATTTTCGTGAATCAAGTGTGAATGGTCTCATTTGATAAATTTAGATGTTTCAAAGCCAATGACATGATCAATTTTATGAACAGAGATCGTTTGGCCTATGTCGGCACCTCCTGACCTCGATATACGTGCATGCGCGTTGACGACTCGAGCGCTTGCTCGGTTGCTCATCAAATGGTGCAATATTTACATCCTAACCAATTTCGATGTTCGGAATGCGATGGCAAAGTCCGTTCATCGATCGGAGGTCATTTGAGTTGATTTTGGCGACGTCCAGTACATTTCAGCCTCGATTTATGTGTTATCATTTCAAATCACTTGGCATTTGCACAGACTTGTCCGAATTGAGCACGGATAGTCTTATTTAATAGATTTCAATATTTTGAGTCTAACGACACAATCAATTTCATGAACCGAGGTCGATCGAACATCGCCGCAGCTTGTCGACTCCGATATGCGTGTTGACATATTGTTAGCTCGAGTGTTTAATCGATTGATCGTTAGATTTTGCAATATCTATATTCCGATCAATTTCGACATTCTGAAAAGGACCAAGAAGTCTATTCATTGATCGGAGATCATTTCGACTATTTTCGGTGACGTCCAGTGCATTTTGAACCCCGATTTTCGCACTGTCGCTTCCGAAGTCCATTGAATTTAACTTGTAGGCTTGTCTTGATTTTTGACACATATGTAGAGGTCAACATGCAGTCAAGAAGCCTTCTCATTATTACAGGCATAAAAAAAATAAATCCACATTAAAATATAGTACTTTAATGCTTGTTGCTGCTGCTGCAAGTCAATTAAAGTGCCAGAACTATTCGACGACCTCTATTCCTGTAATTTGTTCCACTATCTTCAGCTTGTAACTGTTACATCAAAAAGCTACCTCTCATTGACTATGAAATGTTGAAATAAACTATTCACATGTTTGTTATTGGTACAGTTTTCAGATTTATTGTAGTGTAATAGAATTGAATTTTCGAAATTGATTGACATCCTGTATTACGTAAATTCGGAGGATCAACGTGTGTACGTTTGCATTGTACTTGGATTTATAAATTCGTTGTACTAAATAATGCTTTTATACATACAATGATTTATAATAACTAGCACCTAAAAATAGTAAAGATGTGATATAGCTTTAAGGATAACCTAGAAAAAATTGTGTAGAGAGATGCCAAGGATGAACTAGTTAGGGCATATAAGTTTCAAAGCATAAAATAAACTATATTGTATAATTTTGGCTGAGTGGAGTATAGAGAATCAAGTTGTCCTAAACCCTTTAGGTGGAGCAAGGATGAAGATTTGAGCTGCCACGACTTTGATGCAGCTCTAGTCAAAATAATGTTATAGATTTGAGAGACGAAGAGGTACAAAATGGCATTGGTGTGGCTTCATGTAGAGTAAGGTTGGATACCGACTGTGCTATAGCAACGATCTTGCTTAAGCAAAGGAGGAAAGGCTCCGACGATGAAGATTCACGAACTTTCAATCTTTTACACGGGGATAAGCGGAGAAAAGAACGGAGTGGCAAACGGAGTACTAATTTTGTGTTTATTGATAGATTTTATATACTAGATCCGTAAATATCGAGAATTATGTGTGGGATATGTAGATAGTTTGAGTGCTATGTATTTAAATCCCCCTAGATTAAATAGTTGTTTAGCCACATTTTGCTTATAAAATATTGTGATGTAGTTCAATCTTTTTGCTAGGCACGATGAATAAATATATTATGACTTGTTCAAAATTATCCGGGCCAAGTTAAATTTATTTCAGATCTAAATACAACTCACTCACTCAATACAACTAATTTTGATGATCATTTTTTTTAAATAACATTCTACAGCTACAAACTTACATAAATTTACGTGAATGTATATTAACTTATGATAATCCTCAAATTGCTGCTCCTTAAATATAATCACATCTGAATAAATCCCTTAAAACTCCAAAAAATATGCATGAAAATGTGAAAAAAAGATGGCATGTTCTAAAAAGTTAATTAGAAAGCTATCTTAAATGTATCTTAAATAATACTCTCACAAAAATGGCATGTTCCAAAAACATAAAAATAAATAAAATCAAAAAGTGAATTAATTATCCATTTTTCTTCCGAATAAGATCTACAGGACAGCGACACCCGTCCATCGCCTTCAAAACAACTTTGACGCTGCAGATTTTGCCACGTCATTTCACTTCCGATTAGTTGACGTCACCAGTTCCGATGACGGTGGACGGACAGATGCCGGTCGTCGGCGACCTCCGTTCACTGGCCACCGGTTGCAGCTGGTGGGCTTTGCCGACAAACGGCGCCGTGCGCACCCCTCGAATGTGCCATAATTCTCTCACATTTATAAAATTTAAAAAATATGGGTAAAAATAAATAAACTAAAATTTTGTGATATATTGATTATTTAAAATAAAAAATCTCAAAATTTTGTTCGTCTATTAACATACCATAAAATAATTTATATGTAAAATAATTATAAAATTTTTTAGATGGACCAAAATAAGATGGTGCTGTATATTTTTAAAGATTTACATACAATCACATATTTTTCAAGCATAACATTTTTCAAAAGTTAATTAAACCAGTGTTTTTAGATAATAATAAATATTTAATAGTATTTTTGATATATTATTATATAAATAAGTATTATTTAAGTAAATATTAAAATTTAAGTATTATATATATAAATATATAAAAATTATATGATATGTAGATAAATATCTTAAAAATACCTCTAAAACTCCTGAATAAATTGTTTACATCTTAAGAAAATATTTGATTTGCCCTTTTTATATTAAAATTAAATATGTATAAATTTTTTTGAAGGTATTTAATTGAAATTTTTTATTAAAATATTATTATTATAAGTTTTTAGAATGAGACTTACATTTTTTTAATTTTAAAATGAATGTAATAATAATTTATTTATTTAGTATAAAAATATACTTAAAATTTTTATTTTTTTTCAAAATTTTAATTTATATTAATTTTATTGAAATATTTGAACATTTTAACGATAAATTTATACATTATATATATATATATATATATATATATATAATTTTAAAATCTTTTAATTGAAATTTTAAAATTTTAATTATTAAGTTAAGATTGTTCTTATATTGATTTAAATTTTATGCAAATTTTTTTAAATATTTAATTTTCGATTAAAGTTGACTAATTTAAATTTTGTTGGTGGATTTTTGTTTTCTAGTGAAGTTTTACCTTTGCCCGATTCCCGCACTGCGACTCGAATGGACGTAAGTCCTTCCCCACGTGTGGCTGTACCATAATTTATGATAACAGAATGTAACCCATTTTCACCCACACCGCACTATTATAGTATTATAGTCCATCCACATTGGGTTCAAAAATGGGTGACAATTGAGTGCTGTTTTTGTTTTCAGTTGTATCAGATCGACCGGCATGGGTCCCACCGCGGTCCCCTGCCAACTGTCTTGGCCATTTAATATGTGAATAATGCTTGAATGTCCACGTCAGCAATCTGGTTGACCGAGCGTGCAAAATTAAAACAGAATTTTCATTCAAATTTTAATATAATATTATATAATATTTAATTCATATATAACTATGGTATATTAATTTAATATTAATTATATTATAATATATAATATCTATATGCACACCTAATATATAATAGGGGAATTACATAGATACCTCATCAAACTTCTCTATTTACATATTTAATCCTAAACTCACTATTTTACAAATTTAACATTTAAAATATTTTAATACAACATTAATACCACTTTCCGTCTTCTCAAAAATTCCCCGTAACTATTCATTTCTTCGTAACATCACACAATTCTCCTCCGTTAGCAACAGCGCGCGAAGCTCATCGAGTATAAATCTTCTCCTACAGCAACGCTCCTCTCCAACAAGGTCGGAGTCGGACCTTCTCAGAACTCATCTCTGCACCTCCTCACAACTCAACTCCGCACCCCCTCACTGCTTTGTTACATCGTGAAGGAGTTAGAGGTAAGTTTTATAAACCCTCATTTCACATTCTCAATACTCACACACAAGTACTAGGCTGAGATGCATAATAGTTTTTCCTAAAGCATTTCTAGCCTATTTAGATGCAAATCAAGTGTTCGGTCATTTTCTCTTATAGACTAAGTTAACATTCATTTCAAATAAAATGGAATCTCAAGGAGGATGAATTGGAAACTCTTTTCAAAGAGGTAATTGAGAATGTGATGTATTCTTTCATGTTTATGGGATCTATGATTGTTCCTGGAGATGTATAACGAGATTTATATAAAATGGAAATGCCAGAAACATGCCATCTCTAACCTTTTGGCAGTAACTGAATTTGATTGAACAAAATCCCAAATAAACCCAAAACTATACAAACTAATTTCTAAAAAAATTTTGTTCCTTTCAAATTTTTTTGGTAACTTGGCAGTCTACTATCAAGCACTTGTTTCTTCATCTACTTAATTTAACAAATTTTTGCATGTGGTTCTGTGGTGTCCCCTTAGGCCACACCTACTACATTTATGGACATTTCATATTTTTTGGCTACTTTTTTCTAAAAAGTTCTTGAATTTATTCTTTTTGGTCTCCCACGTGGCCTCAAAGTTTTGGGAGCCTAAATATAATATTCATTGTCTAATATTTTCCATTGATCTTTCCCTAGAAGAGTTGCTATTGCTCCTTCGTATGCCATTCGGTACCTACAATTAACAAAATTTGCTTAACGTACTAGAAAAAAATAAGTAAAAAAAAAGGAAAAGGATATTAAAGGCATACCTATTACATGATAAATATCATCAACATATGTATGCCACAGAGGGTGCTCCTTACTCCATATAATGGCAACTGCATGAATGCAAGGCCAGTCATCTGCTATTGTCTACAACTGCAACTTTTATTTTTAAGGTCTATTTCATATTTATCACAACACCCCTCTACATCAACCCTATGTGATGTTGATTGCCTGATGATAAAGTATTCCTTTCGAATTGTAATTTCTTTGATGTACTCCTCCATATGGGTGTGGTGTTTATTTTTGAGATGTGGGACATCACGCAGATTTTAGGGGGTACTTATTGAAGTGATCGGGTACGATATTAAGGAATGATGTACTATCTCGAAAGATAGAAATCACCATCCTATAATGAACCTAATCACTTAATAAGGACTCTTAAGGCATAATGTGTCTTTGAATATACCAGAGATCTTTCCTCTACTTTACATGGAAAAGTAAAGTAAGAATTATTTTAAGTCGAGTTCGTTAAATTTTCTATGGAAGCAAGCCCCCATAGTTAATTACATCTTAAGGAATGTGAATTCTTTAAGAATATTCTCAATTAAAGTAGACAATTAGGGTCTCCAAAGATTTCAATGTTAAGACTATCAAAGGATTGGCTACTTTAGAAAATCAAATGGGATATATCAATGAGAAGACTTATTTTTGAAATTCAAAGAGAAAAAGTAGGAAATGCTCATGATACTAGAAGGCCTAGTGATCATTCTAATCTACCCCTATAATTAGGCTTTATATTTTTGAAATTGAAGAAAGCTAACTATTTGAGTTGACATTTTATTAGATTGCTAAGGCTTATAATTCCACAACATAAGATTGTGAAAATGCCTAAGAGGTGAGGATTTATACTTGTAGCCTAAAGAAAACAGCTACCTCAGATTCTAAAACTAAGGAGCCTTGGTACAAAACAAAGGCACGACCTAAATCTAATGTGAAAATGAGTATATGTTTACCTCCACAAGAGAGAATAAATCACTCAGCTATTGGACTTATTATCGCATGGAGTGACAGCCAGCTGACTCCTCCTACGCTTTAAATCCATGTAGGCAAGTCTTATGCTTTGCAAGATAGCTAGGATATTGTTCATTTAGAAAGGAGACTAAGTCCATAAACTCACTCCCTAAGAGACTAGAGCATCAGTAGTATGAATCCATGACTTAATCTAATATAAATTTTATCAAATTTATTTGATTCTTTTGGACTTTTTATTTTGACACAGGTTATGGGATTTTGTATGCCTAAATGCATGAGAATTTGATTATAGGACAAATCAAGAGAGAAATGGTTGTTCTTCCACCAAAGGCTCTCACATGTTAAGCCTTCATTCTCTAACGAAGATGGAAGTCCCCTCTTAACAAGAGTAAAATAATATGATATGCATGATATTATACATTCATCCATTCAGCTAAGGGGTTGCTAAAAATTTTATTATCTTCCATCCAGCTAAGGGGTTGTTAAAAATTTTATTATCTTAATTCCTAAGCTTTTATGTGAGGTTATGAGTTATTTTAAAATTTTAGTTATGAGTTATTAGTGGGATAAAAATTTTAATTTTATCCTAAGAGCCCAGGCCACACATTCAAGCATCAATCATAAAGAAACTGTGAAAATCATGCTATTCTAATACGCAATCTAAACACAACATCAAATAATTTTATAGACTACCGTAAAAAAATAAAAGGTCAGTGCGGTCGGGTTCCGCCGTACACCCCGAAAAGAAAAAAAAAAGATGGGTAGTCGAGCTCTACCCTTATATAAACCGGATTAAAAAAATACATGCTATGGGGGTCTTCTTATCATCATTTCTTCATTCTCTTTCTTTTGATTTGATTTGCTCCAAAGGCATCACAGGGCACCGAGGGACTAAGCCTTCTAGCCACTGCTTATCTTAATCCCTCATAACACTAATCCTAATTCATAATGCAAAATTACATCAAAAATAGAATAAGTAAATCTAGCTATACCTGCAAAGAAAATGTTAGCTAAACACACCGTACAACCCAAGTAGTTATATGAATAATTTGGACTTAGCACCCCACACATGGGTAACCAAGTCCACCTATGATGCCTTTGCTCCAAAGGCATCACAGGGCACCAGGACTAAGCCTCCTAGCCACTGCTCATCTTAATCTCCCATAACACTAATCCTAATTCCTAATGCAAAATTACTTCAAAAATAAAAAAAATTAAATCTAGTTACACTTACAAAATAAATGTTAGCTAAATACACCGTACAACCCAAGTAGTTATATGAATAATTTGGACTTAACACCCCACACATGGGTAACCAAGCCCACTTGTCTTAACATGAGTTATGCTTAGGGACTAAGCAACCTGCATAGCAAACACATTTATATTTTTATTACAGTTGCCCCTTAAGCACAACTCCCTGTAGAAAATATGATTAGGCTAATAACAGCCTAACATCCAGTCTACGAAACATACACCTTAACATCCAGTCTAACATATTATATCATAAAATAAAATACAATATCATACATACAATGCCCTAACTTAGCAATAGAAGTGGTGACTTAGTATTCTAATGTGTGTGCTTAAGGCTTATGCGGTAAGATTTTACTAGGCTTCTTTAGTTTAAATTTCAATTTGGAATTTGTTAAAATTTTACCTCTGGGTGATTTCAATTTATATGATTTAATGATTTAATTTTTATTTTATTTCACTTTTATTTGGTTAAAATGATGTTTAGATTTTCAAGAATGAAGAGTAGAATGAATTTCATTTGTAGATGGAACTCACCCTATTCTATATCCTAATTCCTAAAGAAACTAACTAAGGTCCTTAAGTATCTTAATTAGCCCATTTGAATTTGTGTAATTTATTTGATTTGATTTAGAATTTAGAATTTGAGTTTATTTAAGTATTTGATTGATTGATTTTAGATTAGATGTTTTAGTTTAATTGCATCTTGATAATTCAATATCCTTAATATTTAATGAAGTTTAAGTTTGTTTAAGTTAATGTATTTTTGATTGATTAATTTTAGATTAGATGTTTTGGTTTAATTAAATCTTAATAATTCAATATCCTTTTAAATTAATATTTAATTCTTTTCTTTGATTATGATTATGTGACTTAATTTTATGCTTATTTGATTTGATTGTGCTCATTTATTTGTAGTTTGATCGTATTAGATTAATTGATATTTTATTTTGATTTTAATTGGGTTTGATTCTTTGTAATTAGGATTTTTATTTTTAATCATATCCATTTATCATGTTCATTAAAGTTTGGTTTATATTTTGATTTCATACATTGGATAGCTGATTAGTTTATCTTATTTAAGTAGGTTGAATGAGATTTGATTACATATTAAATTGATGAGCCTTCTTAATTTAATTTAATTTGATTTGATTAGCTTTATTGGTCATGGTTTGCTTAGGTTCCATGTGATTACATGATGATTTAATTAAGAAGTATATTTTACTAATTATAAAAAAATTTATTTAATTTTCAATTTGATTTCATATTTGTTTAGACTAATGATGTAATTAATGACTTAATAATTTAGGTTTAGTTTAAGTTTTGATTAGAATTTAATTGCATTTATATTTAATTAAGTTTATGTTTAATATGATTAATTTAATTAACTTAATTAGTTTATTTAAGAGACATGATCAATTATTAAATTAAGTAAAGATTTGCTTAATTTTTAATTTAATTTCATATTTATTTAGGTTAATGATGTAATTAATGAGTTAATGATTTAAGTTTAAATTAGGATTTGATTAGCATTTAATTGCATTTTATGTTTGATTAAGCTTAAATTTAATATGATTAATTTAATTAATTTAATTAGTTTATTCAATAGTGATTAAATTAATTAGATTAATTAAGTGTTTGATTTGAATTAATTTTAATATGATTTATAAAGTTAATTTGGTTCATTAAGATGATAGATTAATTCATTAGGTTTGCATTAATTAGTTGTTTATTCAATTGTATTAGCTTAAGGGTAATTAGTTTAAGTAAGGAGTGCATTTAAGTTAATTATTAAATTAAATAAAGATTTATTTAATTCTTAATGATGCAATTAATGACAATGATTTAGGTTTAATTTAGGTTCTAATTAGTATTTAATTTTATTTTGATTATGTTTGATTAGGCTTAGGTTTAATATGATTAATTTGATTAACTTAATTAGTTTACTTGAGTGGTGTGATTAATTATTAATTTTAATTAGGGGTTTGATTTAAGCTTAATTTTAGAGTTAGCTTTAATGTAACATATTTAAATTAGTTTGATTAATTAAGATGATGGATTAATTCATTAAGTTTGCATTAATTAGATGTTTGATTAATTAAGTTTGATTAAGGGTAATTAAAATTTTAAATTATCAGATTAGTTAATGGTTTGTTTAACTAGAGATTAATGACTTAATTTCTCACATGTGAATGATTTGATTTAATTAAGTGCTTTACTTAAGTTTGATTTGATTAAAGGATTATTGTTATTACCATCATTATTATTAAGTGAATTAATTGTTTATTTCATTTTAATTAAGTTTGATTATTTATGATTAGAGTTTTATTTGATTTGATTCATTTATTATGTTTGTTTGATTTCATTAACATATTTGATTTAGTTATTAGGTTGAAATATTTAATGGTTAATTAATTATCTTATTCAAAATTGATGTGATTTAATCATATGCTAATTAAGTTTACTTTAATTTTATTTGGTTTATTTATCAATTTAATTTTTAAAGTTTATTTAATGATTAATTAGTTTAAGTTGATTTATACTCATTAAGGGGTTTCATATGATTAAGATTCCATGCTTAGTGTAAGTTTAGTTATACCAATTTCACCCATGTTAAAGTTTCCTAGATTTGTTTAATTTTAAGTTTGATTCAAGATTTAATAATTTAATTGAGTTTTATTAGCTCAAATCATATTTAATTTAATTTCTTCTAAGGATGATATTTTTTTGATTTGAGGTTTGATTAATGATTGTTTAAGTGCTATTTCATTTCTTATTTTGATTTGATATTTAAATTATTTTTAGATTATATTTTAATTAACTTCTTAATTGATTAAACTCTAATCTTAAGTGTTTGTTTGGGGTTCATTAAGATTCAGAAGGTCACATTATTTTTTTAAGAGTCCTAGATGCCAATTAAAGTGATTTAAGCTATTTTAAAGATTTTTATAAATTTCTGAATTTTTATTTAAATTATTTTATTAAAATGGACAATTTGAACTTCAAATTTTAATTTCTCCCAATCGTGAAGTCCTTTTCACTTGAAATTTTTTATGGTAGGTGTGTTTTAACTTTAGTTTCAATCCTTAAAATTTCAACTTACTGATATATACATATATATATATATATATATATATATATATATATATATATATATATATATATATATATATATATATATATATATATATATATATATATATATATATATATATATATATATATATATTTTAATTAATGAAATTTAATTTTTTACAAAAACTCAAATTAAGCTCAAAATACTTAGTAAAATTTGAGGATTTTAGATTTATTAGATTCCTCTCAGAAAGATGAATCTAACGAGCCATTGTTTATAATTTTTGGCTAAATATTTTATTTTTTATGAATTTTTGAAATTTCAGGTGATTTAAATTAATTTTTTTTATAAAGAAAATATGCGACGCCAACCGTCGGGAAGGAAAAATGACTCGTTGACGTCGACGCGTGGATCGACGGTCCGTGATCGCGGAGATCGCGGCGCCGATCAACCGTCGACATTTGAACCGCACGATCAGACGGTCCAGATCGTATCAGGCAATCCGGAGGCCCGGATCCCATGATCCACATGCGATCCGAGCCGTCTGATCACGCGAACCACAATATCGAATGGTCCAGATCACATCAAGTGATCTAAAGGCCCTGATCGCGTGATCCATGGATAATCTGAGTCGTCCGATCTCACAAACCGTACGATCGGATGGTCCATATCGCATCGCGATACCGATCGACGATCCACGCACGATCAAGTTGTTCGATCCGTAAACCACGGATCGATGCCGTAGCCTGCGAGAGTTTTCAGTTTTTTAAAGGAAAAAATGATGGTTTGTAAGCCAAAACTTTCCAAATGGACCCATTTTTTGCATCGATTCGCACCGAAAAATTGTATTTTCTAATTAGAATGATTTAAAGTAAAAATGCAAGATTATCTAGGGAGAATTCCTAAAATTGTAAGAAAAGTAACACAAAATATGCAAAATCCTAAGGTAGGCTACGATTTAGTGAAATTTACCTCACCGGGGATGGTTTCCGGTGGCGATGAAGATCCGAGCAAACTCCTAGGTATGTGAGAAAGCTTTGGAGTGATCTTTAACCCTTGTCTCCCTTCGAAATGTCACCTTCTCCGATGTCTACAATCGCCTCTCCGGAAGAGTAATTATTTGTATTTTTGAGCTCAAAAATGGCTCAAAGAGGTGGGGGATGGGTTCCTTTTAGCTTTGGGGAGCTTTTGGGGGCTTAATGGTGGTGTGGGGAAGAGATCTAAAGCCTCATCTCACCCCTCCTTTATAATGGCCAAAATTCATTATTTTTTTGAATTTTTTGGTTCCAAATTGATTACAATCTTGCTTGGGTGGTTGGGATGGATGATAGATTGATTAAGGACTTTAGATTTTTGCTCTGAAGTCCTCTCTTGCTGCCATATGATTAAATCTATTCAATACAAATATTGGGGAGAAGTTAAGTGTATGTGATGGGGGGAATTAAATGAGGTTTGGTGAAATCCTATGTGGGGGAGGATCCATGAGAGATTTAAATGGGTTGGGTTAGTTTTGGGCTGATCAGAAATGGGTTTGGGTCAGGTTTTATTAGCCCCCAATGGGTCTTGGCTTGGTTTCAAAGGATTTGACCCAATTTGGATCATATGGATCATATTGGGTCAAATTGACCCATTTGATCAAAATTAGCCAAATTAGTTTGGGTTATGGGTTGATTCATATTCAATTGGCTAATTGAATATGAATGTGGTCCTTAGTTTGAATTAATTTAGATTTAATTTGGATTTAGGCCAAATTGACCCTTTAGACTAATTTGGGCTAGGTTGGGTCAAGTTGACTAATTAGGCTCGATTGATCAAATTGAGTTTAATTATGGCTTTCGTCACAATTTGGAATGAACTTGGTTTATTGTTGCAATCAATTTGGGTTAGATCATGATTTGAACCGATCTAGTCCTTTAAGCTAATTTGGGTCAATTTGGATCAAATGGCCAATTGGGCTTAGTTTGGCCCATGATCATCCTAGGGTGATCAACAATCATGGTGGAAGTTTTTGGTGAGCTTGGTTCAATCTAATTTGGGTTGGATTGAAAGTTGGCTCAAATGGGTTCTTTAGGTCACTTTGGGTCAAGTGGACCTAAGTGGGTCAATTAGTTTAGTTTTGGTTTGATTCAAGTTTATTTGAACTTATATATGAGCCTTAGATTGAAATATAAGTTCAATGACAATCAATTTGGATTCTAAGAGATTTTGGCTCATTTAAAATTTTCAAGTCAAAAGGCTAGGTTGGGTTTGGCTTGGGTTGGTTTCGATTTGATTTGATAATTGTAGGTTTCATTTATATTTGAGTAGATAATTGAATGAATGATTGATTCAAGAGAAAATTTATTAGTTTTGACTTGATCTGGATAGAATTGGCTTAAAATATTTAGATTGAGTTTGGATTTGATTTTCGATATGATTTTGGTCATTTGAATTTAGATTTCATTTATATTTGTGAATATAAATGAAGAATAATTGATTTATAAAGAGATCAATTGAGTTTGATTTGATATAAGGGAGTTTTGGCTAAGCTTATGAATGTGATTCATATGGCTTAGGAAGGGTTTTAAGATATGAATTTGATTTTGGGTTTCAATCATTTGGAGTCAAATTTGAAATTATATTTGAAAGTTGAATTTGAATTTGAGATTTGATTTGAGAATTGAATCTAGGTTTGATTTGAGAAAGTGTATCTAGATTGAGTTTAGGCTATATGATAAGTAACTTTCTTAAGACCTAAGGCAAAGCTTTATATTATGATTAATACTTCTTAGTCTCTAGGCTTAAGTTAAGTGTTCACCTAATCACTAGATGTGTCTTATGACTAAGAAAATCTTAGTGTCTAGAAGATTCCTAAGTCTAAGAAGAAGAGGTTAAGAGCTCACTCCAAAAGTTAGGTCAATAATAGGAAAATGTCAACAAGATCTACAACTAGTTTATCCTTCACAGGTCCAATCTAGGAATTGAAGGACTCTGTCATATTGTTTGTATTATAACAATTCTCTATTTCAACTGAATATGTACTCTTAGACCACTTATAAGGAGATGCATGTAAGTATAAATAAATTTGTGAGCTAATATTATATATTTCAACAACTTTGGAACTAAACCCATGCCCTGTGTACACATTCGCAGCAGACCTCACAAAGATACACAATTTATGACTATCAGGACAGTGAAAATATTTTTTAGGTTCTTCCACAGATGATAAATATAAACCCTATGCTCTGCATTAAGAAACACGAGTTTTATTGCTTCACCTAATCTTTTTTTCCATATCTGAAATGAATGCTAGTGGATATAACTCATAGCCAAGACTTTCAAATAACTTTTCTATAAACCATTGTCAGGTGCCATAGATTCAGTTTCTACCACTGCAAATGCTAGGGTGAATAACCCATTATTGCCATCAAGGGAGTTTGCAGATAGCAACACCCCTAAGTACTTCGATTTCAAGTGACAAACATCAAGTCCTACTAGATGCCTGCAAGAAAACCATCAATGCAGACCTTGAAGCTCACATACAAATGCTGGAATGACCAATCATCACTATCGTAAGTGTAAGTGATGCGAGAATTGGGGTTTCTAGCAATAAGCTTGCCATAAGTGAACACACTAATTTGTAATTATCATCGATTGACCCAAATTCAATGCTTCAAGCTTCTTCTCTCGACCACCATAACTTCATGTATGGTAGTGATAACCCAAAAGTAGACTCCAAACTAGTTTTGATATGTTTTGGAGGAATATTTGGTTGCTTCTTCACAATAGCTTGTATTTCTTGGGCAACCAAAGTTGAACTTGTCAATTTAATCCCAGCTCTATTAATATTTGAACATGCATGTACTGTAGTATATTTCTTAACATCAACTGTTTGGCCATCAACACAAAGTGATGCTCTAATTCTCCATGGACAATCTTTGTATGAGCAAGTAGCTATAACACGAGTTTTATCACTAGTTTTGATCTTAATCCCAAAATTATTTATAATTGCAGTGGTTAGTAAGGCTTGCTTGAAAGTTGCTGAATCTTAAAAACAAGCACCGATTGTTAAAGCTTTAGCATCATAACTTCATCGAGTAGAGAGTTAGAAGCATCAATATTGTTGGGATAGGAATGATAACAAACAAGCATGTCACCATGAAAATGAACCTCTCTACCTTATGAGAATGTGTTATTTGCATTATCTTCTTCTATTGTAACCACTACCTCAACCTTAATACTTGCAAAATACTCCTCAATCATTTGCAAAACTTTGATGTCACTTTCAATAAGTCTATATTCCTTTGGAGATGTCCCAAAAATATGATAATATAACTTAAATCCATATCCTTGTAGCCATGAGCAAATTCCTTCCACATTCTCTTTAAGCACAATAAAATTGAGTAGGTGTTTCTTAAGCTTAACTGTCCTTTATTTTCCTTCTTCATATTTACTTCTATTTGTTTTCTTTACTTCAACAAAATGTCCATAAAATTTGAAGATTACATGTAGCCAATGACTCATATCTGCATTTAAATTAAAATTTAGCTATCTTCCTCGGTAGGATAAGTAGAAAATAATTTCTCAACATTCGGTGTTAACCAAAGTCCAATATAATTAACAGAGAAAGCATTATTTCTGCTTATCTATAACTTCCAAGAATACAAAAAAACACCATTGCAGTTAAGTACTAAAAAATTTATAAAAATGAAATAAGATTAAAATCGCAATACATTGTTTCTATGTTTTACTTACATTTTTTTTATGTAGGCTCTATTACAGAATAAAATCACAATACCCTAGTTGAATAAAACTGCAATACATCACACCTTTGAGATAATGCTGAATGGGGTGGAACTGATGTAGAACATCACGATGATCCAAAAATTAGAGCTCAAGGTCCATTTATAAGATCTCAAGCTAAAGCTCAAGAAAATTCAAGAAAGAAGAAGGCTTATCCCATTAGTTTACTAAGGCCCATTTTATGATTTCATCTTTTTTATTTATATAATCATTAATTTTCTTCTAGAAACTCCATGTTTGAAATTTTGCATTTAAAAATTCAAAATATGACATGTGAGGTGGTTGAATTCACATAAAATAATAGCATGTGAAATAGGTTGATGATATAAAATAATGAGGCAATTTAATGCTTCACATTAATGTGGCCACCTACCTTTCCCTCCATGTTTTGAATTCTTTTCTTTTGAAAGATACTTGTAATGGTTATAAATAGCCTCTCTTACTAGAATGAATGAGATCTTTTGACAATTACAAATTATTAAGTTATTCTTGTGGTTTGAGAGCTTGGTGGCTAAACCTTTGCATTCCTTGGTGGGAGCATTAGTTATCCAACATATCTTATTCCTTCACCTCCAATACCCACATTATCTCAATCTTATCAAAATAAAGAATGCGCACCTCCATCAAATTTGGTATCAAAGCGAAGCCTGGAAGGAGCAAATTTGGTCAAAAGTTTGCTTCAACAGAAGGAGCATCTCAAGTGTTGGACTTGTCTTCAAACTTGTGAGTTTTTCTTGGCCTTATGAGGTTAATTAATTTTTTTATATGATAATTTAAATACATATTAGTAGCTTAGAAAGATATACATTGCTTGCAAGTTTATGGTGATAACATAAAATTTCAATTAGTAAGCTCCATTATATATTTTAGCCATTTTTAATTATGTGAACTGCACCTTCTCCAAAAAAAAAAAAAAAATTAAGAGAGGGCCTTAGTGAGGTGGTGCACCAAAAAACAATCTAGCCATTAATGCAAATCAAAATCTAATTACTTACTTTATTATCTTTATTATTATTTATGATTAATTTTAGAAGTTCATTAATTAACTTATGATAACTTATTTTTTTAAGAAAAAAAAAAGAGGCTTGATAAATTTGAGTATTTTTTCATTGCATTAAAAAATGAAAAAATATGAATGCATAATAATATAAGTGTGTTAAACCTTGTGATTTTGTAAGCTAAATAGAACTTTATCAAAAAGACCTAAACTGTCTAAGGAGAGTTGAGATTTAAGTGGTCTTGTACCTCCCTCCTCACCTAGAAGTTCTCTTAGCCTAAAATTTTACTTTGATTGCACAATTATATTATACTTGTTTATTTTTTTTTTCATTGATCCCTTTTCACATATGTATTTTTCTTTTAAAAAAAAAAATCTTATGGCACTAAAATCTATCTCTCAAGATCAAGTTAAAAATTTGAATAGATTAGTTGATGCCTTAGATCTTAGGATCCAAGACAGTGAATTAAAAACTCAACAGATGTTAGAAGAAAGTAAGAATCAAATGCAAGAACTTAAACAATAAATACAAACTCTTATAACACATCTACAAAATAATAGAGTACTAACTCCTCCAATACCTGCTCAGATTGTGCCGATAGGGATAGATGAGGAAGATTCATATCCAAGTCATAGAGAAAAGCAACCACTTAGAAGACCATCAATTGCTAGAAATGATGGAGGGGAGAAAATTATTTTAAGACTATAGAAAACTCTAATGATCCATCTCGAAGAGTTAAAGTAGAAGTCCCAACTTATGATGATATATATTACCTAAATAAATTTCTCAATTGGTTAGTTCAAATGGACGACTTCTTTGATTGATATAAAATGGATGATTACTAAAGGGTTACTTTTGCTAAAATGAAATTGATAGGGCATGCTAAAATTTATTGGACAAATACTTTAACTAAAGAACAAAGATTATAAAGGACAAACCTCACTTGGATAGAAATGAAAGAAATGTTAATAGAAAAGTACTATCTTAGGCATCATGATAAGAAGTTACATAGTCAATTATTAACTTTGAGATAAGGTAATTATTTTGTAACTAAATACTTGAATACTTTTAAAGATCTAGTTTCTTGATTATCGATAATGATTGTTAAATAAATTTGTTATTGAACTTAAGACTGATATTAGAAATGAAGTTGAATTATTTGACCCAAAATCTTTAGAGAAAGCATTTCATTATGCATTATTGATTGAACAATAAAATAAATCTATCTCCCTCTCTAAAATTAAAAAGTCAGTCATATATTGTTCTATTTCATCCATAAATGGCACCCTTTGCCTAAAACTTCAATTGAAGGGAGTTCTAAGAACACTAGGGAAGTAATATATTTTAAATGTCATAAAAGGGTCATATATGCAAATCTATTTTCAAATCTAAGAAGTTGAAAATCCAATATGATAATCTAGAAGAAGTTTATGATGACACCCCATTATCGAAGAATTGGATTAATGACCTGTTAATGTGATGAGATGTCTTACTGTAAATAAAAATGAGACAGAAGATTGGAGGAGAAAGAACATTTTTAGCATGTATATTTTATGTAATGAAAAGAGATGTATGTTAGTTATAGATGGATAAAGTGCTATGAATGTCATTTCAACACACTCCTTAACTCGAGCTAACCTAAAATCTAAACCTCACCCTGAACCATTTCATGTTAGCTGGGTAAATCATACATCTTTTTCCATCACCAATCAGTGTTTAGTTCCTATTAAAATAAGAAGCTATGAGGATCAAATTTGGTGTGATGTTCTCGCTATGGACATTGCTCATATTCTCTTAGGATGACCTTGGCTATATGATATGAATGTTATTCACTATGGAAGAGAAAATACTTATATTTTTAAGAATAATAAGACTATTAAACTCTACAATAACGTCGAAAAAAAAACACCCCTCCACAAAATAACCCACACTTTGCAACTAAGCCTCTATTGAAGAAAAATGTCAAACTTTAATTAATTATCATAGAAAATCCTACTATTAGGCCTAATACTATCATTTTTAATTCTTACTTTAAAACATCTACTATTCCTCCTTTGACCCCAAAGATAGAAATAATAGGTTTTTGGAGCTTTATGAAAAGAATTTTATGATCCATTTCTTCTTCACATATTACATGTAAAAGAAGTCATACTAGACTCTAATGAGACTCACATACCTACTATGGTCTCTTATCTTCTTTTTGATTTTAAAGATATTGCACCCGATGAGCTTCCTGATGAGCTACCTCCTCTAAGAGATATTCAACATGCTATTGAGTTCTTACCCTATTCTCAACTTTATAATCTTCCATATATATGAACCTAGGATGAACATGTTGAGATTAAAAGATAAGTTGAGGAATTATTAAAAAGGGTTTTATTCAATGAGCCTTAGCAGTAAAATGTGTTGATAGTTTGACAATAAATAAAATTACTATCAAATATAGGTTTCTATTCTCATTAGATGATATGGTAGATTTAATCTTTACAAATTTTTTTCAAAGATTGATCTAAAAGTGGATATCATCAAATTGATTAGATCGAGATGAGTGGAAGATGACTTTTAAGACCCCTAATGGACTTTATGAATGATTTGTCATGCCCTTTGGACTTTCAAATGCTCCTAGCACATTTATGAGATTAATGAATACTGCTCTTAAACTATATATAGACAAATTTTTGGTGGTATATTTTGATGATATTTTGATTTTTAGCCAAAGTGAAAATGAACATCTACAACACCTACAAAAAGCCTTTGAACTACTTAGACAAGATAAATTATACATTAATTTAAAAAAGTATTTTTTTGCAAGCCGAGGTAATCTTTTTAGACTTTATTTTATCTACTACTGGACTTAAACCTAATCCTTCTAAAGTGAAAGCAATCTTAGATTGACCATCACCTAAAAGATTTACTGAAGTTAGAAGCTTCCATGGTTTAGTCACTTTTTATCGTAGATTTAGCAAGAAATTTAGTATCATTGTTGCTCCGATAATTGATATACTAAAATTAGATAAATTTTGTTGGACTCTTAATGCACAAAAGGCCTTAGAGCAAATTAAAGTTCTTATCACTTCTACACCAATCCTTAGGCTTCCTGATTTTTCTAAAGCCTTTGAAGTGACATGTGATGCTTCAGGAATTGGGATAGCTAGAATTTTAAGTCAAGAGAATCATCCTATAATATTCTTTAGTGAAAAGTTAAATGAAGACAAACAATGATATTCCACTTATGATAGAGAGTTTTATGTTGTAATTCAATCCTTAAGGTATTGGCGACACTATCTCTTACATTGAGAATTTATACTTAATTTTGATCATCATGCCTTAAAAATTCATTAATACTCAACGAAAATTAAGTCATAGACATGCAAAATAGATTGAATTTTTACATTACTACTATTTTGTTCTAAAGCATAAGCTTGGAATTGAAAATAAACTATCGATACTTTATCTAGGATAAACCTAATGATTTCCTCTTTAGAATTGAGAATCTCAAGATTTGATAGAAATAAAGATGATTATATTATGTGCCTTGACTTCACTTAATTTATCTTGAACACCTAGATAAACCAATAACTTTACAAGGGACATTCTTGATAATAAATGAATATTTATATAAAGAAAAATAATTATGCATTCCTCAATCTTCACTTAGAGAATTCCTTATCAGCTACTTTGGGGTGTAGTGGTCATTTTGGATAAGACCATATGTTTTTTTAGAAAATAGATTTTATTGGCCTTCATTAAAATGAGATGTTCAAAATTAGTGGCTTAATGTTTAATTTGTAAACAGCTAAACTATCAAACAAAGGTCCGGACAATACACCTTTCATACCTTATAGGCCTTAGGAAGACCTATCAATGGATTTTATTCTAGGATTACCTAGGATAGCTCGAGGACATGATAATATTTTTGTTGCAGTGGAAATGTTCTTAAAAATAGCTCATTTCTTAGCTTGTTCAAAAACAAATGATGCTTCTTATATAGCCAAATTATTTTTTAAGAAAATAATGCAACTCTATGGTCTCCCTTTAACCATTGTTTCTAACAAAGAAGTTAAGTTTGGCACTTATTTTTGGAAAATATTATGAAAATTATTAGGTACCAAATTATAATTTTATTCTGTCTTTCACACACAAACTAATGGACAAACTGAAGTAGTTAATTGTACCTTAGGGAATTTGCTTAGATGCTTGGTAGGTAAAAGTTTAGGAAATTGAGATTTACATTTACTAAACTCAAAATTTGCCTATAATAGTGCTATATCTAGAACTACAAAAAAAATCCCCATTTGAGATAGTCTATGGTCAAAACCCACGACGACCAATAGATGTAGCAAACCTACCATCTCATGTATTTTCTGATGCAATATTTTTATTTGCTAAAGATTTTTAAAGCCTCCATGAAGATATAAGAAAGCAAATTACTGTAAGTAATAAAAACTATGCTTTTAAGGCAAATCATAACCATTCAACGAAAGAATATAAAGAAGGTGATTATGTATTGATTCGCATTCGGCCTGAGTGTTATCAAACCACTTGATATAAGAAATTACATGCACAAGCTTGTGGTCCTTTTAAAATTTTCAAAAAATTGGAACTAATGCTTATCACCTTGATTTGTCTGCTGATATGCTCATTCATCCAGTTATTAATATTGAAGATATTCTATCATATGAAGGAATTAACAAACATCCACTTGTTCAGTCTAACTCTTTAGTAGGAGATATAACACCGTATTTACAGAAGGCCTCTTTCTTTGAAGTTGACTATATTATCACCGAGGAAGCACCCATTAATCCAGCTTTTGAACATTATTTTCTAGTTCGTTGGAAGAATAAGCCACCAACTGAAGACACATGTTTGACCCGTACTGATTTGGAGACTTTTGCCCACAATTAGTATAAGACTTCTTAGATTTTAACTCTACGAAGCAGAGTTCAATTGAGCCCAGGGGAGTTGATGTAGAACATCATGAAGATTCAAACATTAGAGCTCAAGGTCCATTTAAAAGAACTCAAGCTCAAGCCCAAGAAAATTCAAGAAAGAAGAAGGCTTAGCCCATTAGCATGCTAAGGCCTATTTTATGATTTCATCTTTTTTATTTATATAATTTTTAATTTTATTCTAAAAACTTCATGTTTGAAATTTTGTATTTAAAAATTCAAAGCATTACATGTGAGGTGGTTGAATCCACATAAAATAATAGCATATGAAATAGGTGGATGATAAAAAATAATGAGGTAATTTAATGCTTCACATTAATATGACCACCCCACCTTTTCTTCTATGTTTTGAATTCTTTTCTTTTGAAAGATGCTTATAATGACTATAAATAGTCCCTCTTATTAGAATGAAGGAGATCTTTTGATAATTATAAATTATTGAGTTATTCTTGTGGTTTGAGAGCTTGGTGGCCAAATATAGACAATCCTTGGTGAGAGCGCTAGTTATCTAACATATATTCTTCCTTCACCTCCAATACCCACATTCTCTCAATCTCATCAAAAGAAAGAACGCCCACCTCCATCAAGAACTTTCAAGAATACAAAAAAACACCGTTGCACTTAAGTACTAAAAAACTTATAAAAATAAAATAAGATTAAAACATATTTTAGATTAATAAATTTTATTTTTCAGAATAAAACCGCAATACATTATTTATGTTTTATGTAGTCTCTACTACATTTACAAAATAAAAGCACAATATCCAAGTTGAAGAAAACCACAATACATCACACCTTTAAGATAACGGTAAATGGCGTGCAACGACAGTTTGAAAACAAAGCTAAATATCTCAAGGAGAAGATCGACGATGGCTAAAGGGAAGACGCGAGAAATCTCGAAGAGCTTCGCGCTCTGTTGTTAACGGAGGAGAATTACGTGCTGTTACGAAGAACCGAAGAGTTACAGGAGCTTTTGAGGGAAGAAGGATTGCTAACGGAGGAGAACTGCGTGCTGTTACGAAGAAACGAATAGTTACGGGGAGCTTTTGAGAAGACAGAAAGTGGTATTAATTAGGGGTGTCAAAAATTGACCCAACTCAATAACTCAACACGAACCCGACTCAAAAAATTCGGGTTCAGGTTGACTCGAAAATTTTTTGGGTCGGATTCGGGTTGAAAAAATTGACCCATATGATTTTTCGGGTCGGGTTCGGGTTGACCCTCCAACCCGAAATTGACTCGATTTTGAACCAACTCAATTTGGCGAAATTGACCAAATTGATGACACACAAAAAAATTTGACTTGATTTTGACTCAATTTTGACTTATATATATATATATATATATATAAATAGATCATTCGGGTCGTGTCGGGTCAATCAGGTTGAAATCATGTCAGGTTCGGGTTGAAGTTAGGTCGGGTTCGAGTTGAAGTTTTTGACCCGTTTAATAAACGGGTTGTCAACCTATTGGTGTCAATTTGAATTGGTCGGGCAACCCGTTGACCCGAATTGACACCCCTAGTATTAATGTTGTATTAAAATATTTTAGGTGTTAAATTTGTAAAATAGTGAGTTTATGTGTTAAATATGTAAACAAGGAAGTTTGATGTGGTATGTATGTAAATCCCTCTATATAATAATTATATATTGACTGAGTGTCATATGATATTATTTTATTAAGCAACCAAACTCTGTACGTAATAGCGTAAACAAATTAAATTTGAGAGAATTTGAATGCTTTTTTATTTTAACTTATCAAATGATTAAATGAATGAGCTAAAAAAATTAATTTGTATTTAACTCTTTAATTTATAGACCTATATATATATATATATATATAACATTACATTTATATATTTATACACTATTATAAGTTAGTTTTACATTATTTTTGAAAGATTTTCTATTATTTCTTATTATATCTATGCTAATTATTTATTTTTAAATATTAATTAATATAATTATTTTAATTTGATTTACATTAGCTTTATGAATCACCATTAAGTAATTAAGTTTACAAAGTAAAAAAAAAAATTCATTGTACGTAATAATTCATTAAGCTAGTTATGCACATGTTTTAAAATCAAATTCATTTATCTTATCGTCTTTATATATTTACAATATTCAAAATTATTCATATCACATACATTAGCATTTAAAATATTTTTTCTTCAAAAAATTTATTCTTTTCTTAATAGAAATTATATTCTCTTAAGTAAATTATTCTTCAAAGATCTTCAATTTTTTCTCCACCACCAACCTATGCTTTTTAATTTGATTCAATCTCCTCTTAGTTGATTCAATATTGACTTGAAGATCCTTATTTTTTATTTCATAAAGATCAAACCTCCTTTCATTTTTTAATAATCTCTATTTATTTTCATTATTATTATTATTATTATTATTATTATTATTATTATTATTATTATTATTATTATTATATTATTATTATTATTATTATTATTATTATTATTATTATTATTATTATTATTATTATCTAACAATCGATAATGACTTTAAGAATGAAAGTGACTGGTCAGGTCTGATTTGGTCTCATCTTTCCTTAGTGTCATATTGAAGATGGCAAAATAGTAAATAATGGCAATTAATTCTGACCGTCAGATCAGATAGATTCATCCCTTGATTAGCACTTAATTAATACATATTTTCTTTAAAAAAATATATTAATTTAGTTTCTCCATGCATGCATTGAGCGGCACCCACGCAAAAGTAATCATTAGAACTAATTATCACTTGCTCCTTTGTTAGGGACCTGTCCAACTAAGCTAATACATTTTTTAATACAATAGGTTTGCTAATTAATTATTATTATAAACTTAATAACACTTTAATTCCCTCTTAATCTATGATTTGCATCCAACATTACCTCGAATAAAGGTTAAGGATTTCGCATTGGCAGCTTTCTTGGTTGATTGTTGGAAACTATTATAGCATTTTACTTAGCTTTATTTTTATTTTTTTTGCTTTTCCAATTGCAAACTATTAATATTTTTCATTATATAAAGTGCTTATTATTATATTATATTCTATAAATTGAGAGCAATTCTTAAAGTTATTAGAGGTTAACTGTTCAATATAGTGAGAAAAATTTATCATTCTCTTTGATGAAAATCAATAATTAGATTAATTTTTGAAGTATATTGACAATAATTTTTTTTTCAAATATATAATATTTGCAACAATCAAAGTAACTTTTTAAAAATTACTTATTTTATTATAACTTTATAATTAAAATCATAAAATATTACAACCACATGAAGTCAAACCCTTAGTTTTCCCATATCAATGAATAACTCTCTCCAACATATCAAATAACTTGAAATTATTTTAATTTATATTGTCTTCAATTACAATAGAGATAAATATCCATTAAGTGGTATAAAGACATAAAGCTGTATAATATAGCCATTACTTGGGCTTGAGGGTGGGCCCACAGTCCACAGCCCCATATCTTTTTAAGGGCTCACCAAGTGGAATAGACATCATAATGTTGACATTTTATAATAATTTCTCATATGAGAAAATTATGAAAAATACATGCATATTTTTTATATTTAAACTATTAAATATATAGTATTGAGGTCTTATTTTAAAAATATATTCAAGAAAATATTGTTTTTATAAGTATAATATGTATTATATTTCATAAATATATTTATTAATCTTTTGATTAATTTGTATTTTTTATAGGAGTGTAATAACTTTATTATATGCATCATGGTATAAGATATTGTAATTATTTTACTTTTATTGAAGAAAGTTCAAGTCTTTTATCATAGAATGCTATATAATGTGATAGAATATTGATATGAAATGAGCCATTTTTTTTAAGTAGAAATTTGGCCTCATAATGACAATTGATATTAAAATTTATTAAATTAATTTTCTATACTAAATTAAATTTTATATATATTTTAAATACATCTATATAAACATTAATTAGATGAATTGATTTTGTTTTTGAAAAATAATTTGATTCAAATATTGGATTAATTTTTTTTATTTTCTAATTTTAATTGAATGGCAACAAAAATAAACAATTAAATTAAAAAATAAAAATAATATTTTAAAATTTTTAATTTAAAATCATATTCATACTATTCAGAGATAAAGTACCCTAGATTCGAATATTATATATTAAATTAATAAAAAATATTATTATATTATTCGTTTTAATTTAAATGAATCTTTAAAGCTTGAGTTTCTCATATAGATCCAATATTTATTTTAATTTTTAAAATCTTACTTTAAACTATTATTATTTTTATAAATGAAGTAAATATTGAATAAACATAAAAGATATTTGATAATTGTATTTCTAAAATAAATACAAATTATTTAAAAATAAATTATAATTAACTTTCAAAGAAAATCTAGATATTTTCTGCCCTATTATTATGTAAGTAACAGTGTTTGTTTAATCATACCCATAAAGTAACAGTGCGTAATATATTTTATCCCAAAATGGTCACTCCTACCTTTAAGTGGGTACCCATCCCTGCCCACTAGAAGCGTAAATCCACGTGGCAAGATGCAATAGGTCAGTATGTTGGTCCTACCGCCGTCGCCCGTGCTGGCCTCCTTTCGATTCCGTGTGGATTGCTATCAACCCCGGTGGTCCCCACGTTGTCTCCTTTCTGGCATGCAATGGGACCCATAGGATAAGCTCCGAATCTGCTGACTTTTTAAAACTTCCTCAATTTTTTCTGAAATTACTAAACGATCCTAATATTCTGAACCTGATCTCCTGTGGAAGAAAGGGATTATTTTAAAATCTTAGTCTTAATGATAATTAGTTATTTAGAAAAAATATATAGCATAAGCAGTCGTCCGTCAAACGGACGACTGCATACTGGACCGACGTGTCTCCATCGGCGCCAGTTTGACGAGGCCACCTATATTTTTTTTTTTTCTGGTTTGTAACGGCGGGGAGAACGGCAGAGAGAGAGAGAGAGAGAGAGAGAGAGACAGACCTTTTTTTTTTTTTTTTTTTTTTTTTTATAACGACAAGAGAGAGAGGAATATTTTATTTTATTAATTTTTTAAATAATATAATTATTTAAAATATAATTTAAAATATTTTTTTATAAAATATTTAATAACTAAATATTTATATATTTAGTTATTAATTTTTTATTATATATATAATTAAATATATAATTTAAAAAATTTTAATTATATATATAAATTTATAAATTTATTTAATATTTTTTTATTAATTAATATAATTATGTATAATATATAATTTTTATTAATTTTGTTAATATATAATATAAAATATTTAAAAATATATAAATAAATAAATAATTAAAAGAATAAATTATATAAATATTTTATAAACTATATAAATAAAATAATTATATATATGTATATACATATATATATTTATAAATTTATTTGTTATTTATATGTTTAAATTATATAAATATTTTTTTAAGTTATATAAATAATTTAAAATAATTTTTTATAGAATATTTTTAATTATATAAATATATATATATATATTTATTAATATAAGTCTTAATAATAATAATAACAAATATAAAAATATAAAAAATATAAAAATAAATAAATAAAATCTAATAAATAAATAAAGAAATGAATAAATATATAATATATAATATATATGTATATATATATATATAAATAAATAAATAACTAAATATTTTATAAATATATAAATAACTAAATATTTATATAATTTACAATTATTTATTATTTATTTATTTAATAATTATATATTTTAAAGAAATAAATATTTTTAAATAAATAAATAACTAATTATATATATATATATAACTATTTATTTATTTATATATTTTAAATATTTTTAAATTATTTATATAACTTAAAAATATTTATATAATTTAAATATATAAATAACTAAATAAATTTATAAAATATATATATATATAATTATTTTATTTATATAGTTTATAAAATATTTATATAATTTATTCTTTTGTTTATTTATTTATTTATTTATATATTTTAAAATATTTTTTATTATATATTGACAAAATTAATAAAAATTATATTATATATAATTATATTAATTAATAAAAATATTAAATAAATTTATAAATTTATATATATAATTAAAATATTTTTAAATTATATATTTAATTATATATATAAATAAAAATTAATAACTAAATATATAAATATTTAGTTATTAAATATTTTATAAAAAATATTTTTAAATTATATATTTTAAATAATTATATTATTTAAAAAAATTAATAAAATAAAATCTTCCTCTCTCTCTTCTCTCTTCGTTATAAAAAAAAAAAAAAAAGGTCTGTCTCTCTCTCTCTCTCTCTTTCTCTCTCTCTCTCTCCCCCGTTCTCCCCTTACAAACCAGAAAAAAAAAAAAAAAAAAGAAAGTCGTCCGTCAAACGGACTGGCTGAAGCCGATCTCACGTAGTCATCGATGACACAATCTATTTGATATATATTTTTTGTCAATTATTATTCTTCTATTTTAAAATAATCCCGTAGAAGAAAGCCATTGCGAGGGGCATCCGCGTCAGCGAGATGTTGTCCACGTGAGCTCTGCCGTCAGTTTTTCGAAAGATTCCCATACAATTGTAGAATTGCATTTTGGGCCCTCTAGGTTTTCGTGCAATTACTATGACCACTCAAAGCTCGAGTTAAGCAGCTGAAGCTATCAACTGTTTCGAGTTGGGACCAGTGAGACCAGATAACATTTTAAGATTAAAAATATATATATATCTAATATTGATTTTTTATTTTTAGATATTATTTATTTAAAATGATAAATAAATACATTAAGTCATTCAATTTATATTTGCATCTTTACGCTATGAGTTAAACCATAGTAGAAAAGTTTTTTTTTGGGGAATGTATATTTTTAAAATCAAGCGGCTATTTTGACGTATAAAAGAAATTTAATACAAAATATAATATAATATATTTAAAATAATTTTTAATTATTTATATGGATGTAAATCAAATTAAATTATTTATTTTTTGATGCTTAATTTGAGTGAAATTAAAATTAATATAAATCTAAAAAGTGATGATGATCGATAGTAGTGATGAGTCGTCGATGATGGTGGCTAGTAAGTGAAGATCGGATGGCAATGAATAATGGAAGGAGGCCAAATAATTGCGTGCGACAATACACTTAATATTAATCTGTGTAAAGTAAATTCAACTAAATTGAAATTCATTTTCATTGAATTTGAACAAAAAGTTTAAAATAAAATATAAGAAAATATAATATTATATTTCTTTTTCAACCAATAAAATATAAATATTTAAAATTTTTTTTTTCACCTTTCAGCCAATCATACACCCTTAACTTATAACTCAAACTAAAAATATAAAAGGTTAAATTGATAACTCAAAGTTAGGTATAACTAAAAGTGGACAATCATATTTTTAGTATATGTTAAAATCTTTGACGTAATAATAATTTTTTAAAATTTTGAAATTTTTTAGCATAGGAAATACTTATAACAGTTATATGTGATAATATCAAACTCTATAAAACCTATTATTAATCTTTAAATTTTAAAATTAATTTTGAGTTCACTTAAATCTGTGCTAAAATGAGCAGATTCGACTCAAATTAGTTTCAATTTGAATTTAAATAAATTCAAGAATTTTAAATTTTAAGCCAAGCAAATTTCTCTTTAATTCACATCAAATCAATCTTATTTACGCTTAATATATATAATTAATATAATGTATACGCTCTTGAGTGGCTCCTTCTATTCAAAACACAACGAATCAATTAAATAAATAAATAAATAAATAAAAAATCCAGTTTTTATAATTTTTTTAATTATATCATAATTATATGGGATAACTTTTTTTTTTGGCAGCAAATCTACTTTCAATGAGCTGCCTATTCTTTGAATTTTAACTTAGATTAACGACTCGTTTATAAATAAAATATATAATAAAAATTTTATAATGATTTTTAATATATTTTAATTGGAAAAGAAAATCTTATGGAATATGATATTTAATATATTTAATATATTTTAGTTGATTAAAAAAAAGTAAATCTAACAATATATATGATATTTGTCAAATCTTATGGCATTATAAAATATCTGGCAAAATTTTATTAAAAATAAATGGTAATAATACAAGATACAAGGCTTAATTCCTTGATCTTATGGAAAGGGACAAAGGATAATAAAATTATAAAAAAAAATGAAGGTCTATACATAATATTATAAAAATGTTAAAACAAAATAAATAAATTTTTTTGTATTTTATTTTATATATAAGAAAGATACAATGAATTTAAAACAATAGATTAGTCAATATATTGATTTAAACGTGTTAGAATATATTATTTTAGTATCCGAACATATTTTCAAAAAACAAAAATAGAAATATATTTAACCGATAAATATTGAGAAAAAAAAACAAAAAAAAAAAAAAAAAGAAAGAAAGAAGCAAGCGGTTGAACCGGATGGCGCAAGGCCAACCGATTCATGGGTGAGCCGTCACATTTGATGGCCATCGTCGAACCGGGGATGGGCAGGAACAAAGTATTCTACTGTGCTAGGCTGTTCAGAAAATGCGTGGGGCCCACAGCTGTGGGTGGTTCGGTTAACAGAGAGATTAGGAGTCTCTATTACTCACTATCTTTAGTTAAAGCTTTGGGTCTAATGGTACCCACTATGAAGTATTGTATGGGATACTATATTTCGTAAATAAATATTATATTATATTATAATATATATATATAGAGAGAGAGAGAGAGAGAGAGAGAGAGAGAGAGAGAGAGAGAGAAAGATGTACATTTAATTAAAAGAGTCTGTGACTAATTTTTTAAAGTAGTTGTAAAATAATTATGAATAGTATAAATATTTTTTAAAATAATTTAAATATTAATTTTCTGATAATCATCATATAGGTGAAATCCTATTAGATTTATTAGATTTAAGAAAGAAAATATTACATGCAAAATCATGATATAGTTTAACAGCAAGACTCTAATCATAATCCGTCACTTTTGTTCAACTTTTTTAATTTATATTAAATTTAATATAAAAAAATTATATAATATCATGTGTCTAATTTTTATTGAAATCTTGATATATTTGAACTCAGCAAGTAATATTTTCTAGGTTTAGGGGTGGACAATTATTATTATTATTGTTTTTTTTGAAGCAGGAGTGAGAGTGAAGATAATTTTATAAATATAATTTGCTCCATCCAAAATAAAAAATAAAAAATAAATAAAAACCTTACCCCTGACGGCCTCTCTCTCCACCGGCTGACCCTAACTTGCACTCCCTCTTACGTATCTACCTCACCCCTCACAACGGAAGCCAATGCCAGCGCCGCCGCCGCCGCCGCCGACGCTATCCCCTTGCCAGCTATCAGAGTACCACTAAGCCGATGACAGAAGAATCGCACATTGCCGCATGGCCTCTCCGCTACTTTTCCCCCATCTTTCAATTAGTCAAAATGATAAATTTACAAACTAAAAATGTTTGAGAAAGCCAAACAGAAGAGCAAACAACAAAGAGAGATGAGCTAAGAACAAATCTTTCCATTAGAAAAAGAAAAAAGAAAAAAAGAACAGATGATCAATTCATTCCAAGTCTGTCTTTGCAGCAATAGTAGAAAACAGACGTCGCTTCCATCAAATCTCATTTTTATTAATGGAAGCTTAATTAATTGATGAAACCTTCTAATCAACGAGAACAAGTTCAAGGGAAAGCAGAGAAGAGAGATCATTTAGTAGAGGCGTTCACGCATGGATTGGGTCGATCGAATATGATAGGATCATGGGAAGAGAAATACGTGAAGGAATGGATAGATTTTTAATGGATTCGAGAAGCATCTCTGAAATTTCAAATTTCCACCCAATGATCTTCTTCCTTATATCAAGCATTTTTTTAAAAAAATCCATTAATAAAAATGGGAAATTTTCACGACTGTATAACTGTTATTGCCTAATTCTGAGATTCTCATTATCAGCTCTTCTCATATATAATTATGTAATTCCGTTATCAGAAAAATTTTGTACTCCGAAATAGATATAAAAGATTTTCTTGCTAGCAATTTTTTCCCTATTTAGGGTTTTTTTGCTAAAATTTTAGAATTTTCTTGTTCATTCTTCAAACATCTGTATATGTACTGGATTTCACAACAAAGTTAAGATGTAAACTTTTATCCTATCGCAACTAATTTTCTAACATACAACAAAAGTTATCATCAAAAAATCATTGATAATATTCTCAATTATTTTTCTTATACGAGTCAAAGACCAACGACTAAGAAAATATGCATTAATCTTAATTGACAGAGTGTAGTTTTGATGTCAATGATAAGCATCTGACTTCTTGGAAATAACGAGTGTTGGTGTTAATGTCGATAACTAATGTATGCCTTATTTGCAATAGTGGACATCAACATATGTGTTGATGGTGATTATCAAAATTGATTTTGACAACAAATGCTTGCCTTAATGAGAATGAGGTATGTTGACCAATAACATTTAGGGGCATTTGAGGTGATGGTGCGGTGTGGTCTCGCACCACATTGCAATTCCATTTGGGGAAACTATATTCAGCCAACTTTTTAAAGAATTTGTGGTGATAAAGTTGTGTTTCTCAACTTTATCTGGCTCCATAGGATAGCGGCCAGAAAATTACAGTTTAATTTTTTGAAAATAAAAAAAATTGTAGGCCCCACCGTAATTTTTTTAAACAACAGATTTTTCTGTAGCACCTCCACCATTGAATTTTCAGATAGCTGTAATTATCCCAAATAGATCTTTAATGTCAACTATGATGATAGTAGGTGTTTGTTTTATTGCCTACAACCTATGTAAATCTTTGTAGCTAAGTTGAACATTAGTGATGGACAAACAAAGTTTTAAATTCTCTTTTTTTAAAATTCTTCTTGTGATCTCATTTTAGAATGAGGACCTATTTTTAATATTTCTATTGTGATATTTTTGATTAATTTTATTTAAATCTCAAATACTCTATCACATTCAACACTTTTTGATCATATAACATTTTTAAGTTACATTACATAAATACCCATACTTGATCAAATTAATGATCAAATTAATTTTCTAGTGACATATCAGTCTCTAAAAGAAGGGAATTGGGGTTCAACTCTTAAAAAAATAATAAAATCAATAGTTGAACCAATTTTGTAATCTAAGTTGAATTATAAAATGATTGAATCAATGCTTGATCTAGCCTTATTGTTGGTCCTTGAATTGTCCTGTTGATGTACTTATGTTTGAATAATAACTAGAAAAACCAATAAAAAAGATTTAATTTCTTCAATTCACTTATTAAACTCTACAATAATCAACTATTAGTTCAATCATATTAAGTATAGTCCCTAATTAGTAACATTTTCAGCATTGATATGTTCCACTGTTACTAGTGATGAGCTCGCAATAAACCCCACTTACCATTGTGTGATTAGACATGCAATCCTGATATCTTCAAATCATATATATATTTTGATACGTCATTGAAAAATCTCATAATTAAAACACGAATATTGATGTATGTATTATTGAATATCACTTAGAATCAAAATCTTAATGTTTCAAACTCTCTTTTAATCATCATAGAGCTGATATAAAATAACTTGATTAGATCGAAGGCAATCTGATTATGAGTTCAAATTAGCCTAGATCAAGCACTTAAAATATAATTAAAAACTTTGAAATATCAGTTGGATTCCTAAATAGCTTCTAAATATAAAATGTTTATAATCAAATCAAATATCTTAACGAACCGAATCTAACAAGTCTAAAATATATTAATTCTGACTTTATTTGAGCATTCAAATACTTAAAATACATTAGATAATCAAATGAATCATTTTGAGCCGTCCGATGAAGTGATTTAAAATTTTCCTATATTTATAAAATGTCACTCCCATATTCTATAAATAGTCCTTTATTCATGAAGGGAGAAGGCAAAGAGAGAGAACACAACAATAATCTAAAAATATAATCAACTCACCAGTCATTGAGTAGAATCATTTTTCAACTTAAAAGATTGGATAATAATTATAAAAAAAAAATACATAATGAAATTATTTCTAAGTAGACCATGTCCCATGATTTTTTCTTCTTAAATTTTCCACATAAAAATCTGAATATCTTTCAAACTCTTTTACTAGGTATACGAAACTTTCTTGTAACGCTAAGACATTGAATTCTCCTACTCTACTGACTTGAATCCTCCTGCACATAATATATATATTCACAAATAATTTTTATTTGCTCATGATTTGATGATTATTGAATATAAGAACTAGTTTAAAATATTGAGAGTGATGCGCTGAACATATCATGAATGAGCTGATTTGTTACACTTTATAAGAATAGAAAAAACACATAGATTAATCATAATATTTTTGCATAAATTTCACATAGTTTTAATTTTTATATGATAAGTTATTAAAGTGACTAAAATTATTCATTCAAAATAAAAATATATTCTTCCTAACATTTTTATGCAATAATTAAAATTTAAAAATATTTACATACATAACACAATTCTTATCCATTTACATATCTAACACCTAAATTTGATATTTAAAAATCTAATATTATTTCTGTATATGAAAACATAAATTCCACTTTTAAAAATTAATAATATTAATATTTTGATGTAATATTAAAAATTTAAATATTATTTATCTAAAAATTAAAATTTAAATATTAGATATATAAATATATAAGAATCATATGCTATATGTAAATACTTCTAAATTTTAACCAATAAAATGGATATAGATAAATTTAATGCTATAATATTGTCACCAATCAAACCTCACAATGGGGTCCTATTTATTTATTTAATAATTCAGAAATTTTCAACTAAAGATATAACACTTAATTTTTGCCCCCATCGCTATTTAATTAGTCAGGTACATCAATATTATATATGAGGACATGCTTGAATGCTTTATTGATGTGCAACAAAATCACATTTTGAATATAGAGAGTTTGTTAGGTCAGATTTTCTCTTCTAATTGTGTTGATTGGAGCCCATCTCATGATAACAATAGATCGACATAAAAAATGTAATATATATATATAATTTAATCATCATCTCTATTTTTTGAACTATTAAACTCATCTATGTATATGTAACGATCAAATTGCTAAAAATTTTATAAAAATAAAAAATATTGATTAGCCTTTTATTATGAATTTCAATATTTGATTGTCAATTTGAAAAAAAATAAGATTGAATTTGATTGATTTATAAATATAGAAGAATAGAGTGACTCTATATGTAAAAGTCCAAAAAAAAAAAAAAAAACAAGAGGTGACATCATACTAATCATAACCATAAAATTTGACTCGAAAAATCTTAAATAAAAATTTAATCAAAATTATTAAATTTATCTTAAAATAAATACAATACATAAAAAATCAATCAAAATTTATATTACACTCATTCTAAAATAAATTCAACAACTTTAAACTCTCTCATTAAAAAAAACAAAACTTGATCAAAAATTTTTCTCCGTCATGTAAAAGTATAATCAAAATATAGAAGCCAGTGGGCAAGTGCGGGCTATCACAAAGATAAGACATCCCAAATCTTACCAAAATCAAAATCAACTAAAAAAAAGAATTTCAATAGTATTTATCACCATAAAATACTACTAAACCCCATATACTCATAAAAGCCAAACCCTATCTTTATAGTGTTCAATATCCATGGAAAGGAAGAAAACAAAATGGCATTTCTAACAAGCATCACCAATAGCGTCCTTCCTCTAATAAGAAATTGCCAATATTCCTTTTCCAAGTAATATGACCCCTCATGAGCAATAAGTGGAGTCAAATCATGATAAAAGGTAACACAGAGAGACACTTGAGCATATTAGTTGAGTACTTTGAGTTATTTTCATTACCATTCCAGTAGTTGGATACAGCATCACTATCCACAATCACCAGAAAGAAGTGACAAACAGAGATTTGCTAAGTAGAGTTGATCATTGATTAGAGGAAGGAAAACTAATGCATTAAAGGGTTTCCATCCCTTTCTCAAAAAGCAAGTTTAGATGAGGCTGGAATTGGAAGGGGATGAATGGCCTCCAATAAGATGCTAAAGTGCTCTCTATTGTTCAATGGGTAAGTTACTAGAAATATTTGACCAAAGGTGTTTGTGCTTTTAAGGGAATTGGAAATTGATTGTTTGCTATCCATAATCCTTTGTTAAATCTAGAGTTCTTTGGTTTTTTTTTTTCGATAGATGGACGGACGAGAAAGCTTGGTGAACAATATTGGTTGTGTACACGGTGTGGAATCTCATATTTTTGAGAAGAGGCAATTGATCCCTCTAAATTTTATAATTTCTCTTACAGGAGCTGGGCAAATTAGTTATTTGCCTCTCCTAAAAATTATTTTTGCCATTCATTTTTATCCTAACACTCAAATTTACCCCCTCCTAAAAGGAGAGATTGATTACACATTGCTTGATAAAAGCTTTCCCCCATATCCCTACAAGATTTGTTTGTACTACTCTTATGGAGTTATTCATTCATTGTAGGAATATTTCTTCTCTTTGAAGTGAACTTCTATGGGCTGAGAATGGATTGATGTCCAGACTACCACTAACTCTTTGGCATAGGAGAAAGATTTTTCAGTAGATTTGAATGTGGCGATCTCCTTTGTTGTGACAGGCTGCTGTCTTAATGGAGTAATGGAGAACACTTGGACATTAAAAAAGGATCGCTCAACTAGGATACTCAAATGCTTCAAATTTCATGATGCTAAACAACCTGCAATGTCCGCATGGATAGATCTCATTGGGTGAATGAACAGATTATCGTGGAGAGAGAGAGAGAGAGAGAATGGAAGACAGAAGCTCTCCATTATTCTCATGGAAACATTGCTAGGGAATACATCACTTTCAGGTGTTGAAAGCTTTACTTCACCACGTGTTTATGTTGGATCCACCATGCGTATAACATCCTGGGCAGGAATGGCAGAAGCACAACTGCAGGCAATTGGCTAGTTGACGCCTTTAAATTTGTTAGCATATCACGTGAACGAAATTCTGGAAGTCAATGGTGCAACCTTACAGGAACAAGAATTGGGAGAGATCAAATTCCTGTCTCCCAACATATCAAAAATGAAGCTTCTCCATGTGGCCACAGCTGTCTTTATAAAGAATGGTAGATAGAGTTGAAACAAGAAAAATATATTGTCTCAAAGTGGTTTCAGTACAAAGGCCATTAAAACTTCGAGATGCGCATTAACATTCAGCTATTAAGAGTTTAAGATAAGAAGATGCAAACTCAAGTTAGCAAGCAACATTCATGCATGATAGAATGTATGACATACTACGGGTTCGTGACGACTTGACTTTTATTTAAATCATGCATAGTTGGGAGGATAAAACTTCATTCATATTCGAAAGACAATTTGCGCTACTGCCATTTATCCCTCAGATCTAATGCAAGATCGCCACGAAGACATGATAACAACCATCAATTTCGCATGGGATATCATAGACAAGCAAGTCATGGATCTACACTAGGTCATGACTGAAGATTGATCCATGGGGAATATGAGTTCATATCAACCATGGAGTTGAGTGGGTGGTTTTTGGTTAAAAAATATCAGTGGAGTCTTCTCCATTAGTCTGAACTTTTAGAATAGTTGTTTGTGCCCATTATATTGTCAATCATTCGTACAAAGGCCATGTCACTAAGTTAGCACCTGTCATGGCAAAAATGAAAATCATTGCTAAGGGAATCTTTAGATCCATTATGAGGCATTCTGGGTGAAAAAAGAGATGGACACCATAAGAAAAGACAAAGGTGGTGGACTCCAACTTAGCTGGGTGGTTACTGTTCCCCGCTTGCCTTCCACTTGTAGTTGGTGCGTCAGATAAGACAGCAAATAGAATAAGGATAATTAGATCATGAATTTAAAGAACTTTTGCTGCAGCATCATAGTAGCATATAAAAGAAATCAACCTAGCGAGTAAAGAATTACCAGGGCACAAGTTAAAAGAAAACAAAATGCAATGGTGATACAAGAAAAAGCTATCCCATAGTTGATTTGAATTTTTATTTTACCACTTAAATGATTCCTAGTATTTTCTATGCAGACAACATAACAGTCAAAGGTACTGATTATGTAGAGTGCAATGTCCAAAAATGGGTTCTGTAAGAGTATAAAGTCTAAAATCACGCTAGGTAAGTTTATTACTGTTCTAAATAACATTAATCAGCAACCATTCAAATAATAATTGCCGTCCCCATTTATTTTGACTCTTTGACCTTCCATCATGTCAACCATTCTAAGTTATTTCTGAATTGGAATCTCTAAAACCTTTCAAATCATTCAAGCATATCACCTACCACACTCAACTGCATATAAGGAACTACAGCGTGCCATATATGAGCAAAATAAGGTTACATTCTTCAAAAGTGAAAAAGTTTATCTGTATGTGCAATGCAAGCATCATCAACCAAATACAAAACATGGCACCAGTGCACTTGGAAGCTGAATCCAGCTCATGCATTTTCTTTTCTTTCCCGAGCAATGACTGGGTGTGGGCTCCGAAAATTCGCTAGCGATCTCTCAATGAAAAGAATTTGGAATGATGTCGATAAAATTTTCAGAAGGCAGATAGAATAGTAGTTAAGACACACTGGAGATTTCGCGTCATTTAATGAGACTTAGATTCTAAGTTTCTATAAAGCACCTATAGTTAATTACCTTTCCAATCTTTGAGAGCTTTCGATTAAAAATTTAGTCATTGATCAGAATGTAGATATAAGCGTATGTGGAGTTTTAAAATTTAAATTTATAAATTTATCATCCTTTAACTTAAAGCGGATGGTTGAATGATAACGTCGATCAAGATCCCATTTGTTCTCATCTCCATTTGTCGTGGTCTTAGTCTACTTAGTCGAGGGCGTGGTCGACAATCACCGAAAGATCACGCCGCAATAGTAGTTCGTCTGTATCTTTTAGCAGGGTGGTGTTTATCTGAGACACGCTTAAGTTATAACTATGAAGAGTTTTTCTCTATCAGTCGCGGCGCTTGATTAGACTCGAGGGGCGAGACACTGATCATGTAAATAATATAATGGTATCATTGTGAAAATCACCCTCGAGAGGACTCTCAGTAGCTCATATGTACTCTCAAACCATGAACCAGATGACGCATATCCCTAGCTATAGAGATTGATTGAGAGTGAAACATAATTGTGTACTGATTTGATATTATTTCTTTTTTGTGAAATTTAGCTTTTAATTTTCACAAATAATTGCGGAAGGTTGATGAATTGGATTTTGTTTAAGTTTTGGATATTAAATTTCATTTAATTATTTAGAACTTAGTGATTTGTTTGATTTTATATTTATATTGATAATTAATTTAGATTAATTTGATTTGAGCTTGTAAGCGCATTTTGATGGTAAGTATCCCCTCCAGTTGAAATCTCCATTTCGCAACCATCATTGGAGTAAATAAGTCTGCTTAACTATTTGGTTTATCATTCCAGACCCTGTCGACTCTATTAATTTAATAATAGAAGATTAGATCTAGATTTATAATTTTAGAATTTTGAATATGAGATTATCAAATATAAATATCTTGGATATTTTGATAATAATGACCCATTCGGTTGATATTCTCAATTTCGGTTATCATTGAGATAGGAGATAGTATAATTCTATCGTATGATGAATTACTTGAGATTCTCTCAGTGGAAAATTTATAACAACCTAAGTTTTGTTAACTAATCCATGACCAGAATCAACTGCAACGTTATATTCTAAATTAAATTCACATTCAACGTAATTATGCTACGTATTAAGAATCTTTCGCTTTAAGATATTGAATTTGAGTTTTAATCATGCCTTACGATATGTGAAAACTCATCATATTAAGTCATATGCATGTATTTTGATTCAATAAATTTAAGTATATGATTACCTTATAATGTGTGAACTGCTTGTTATATTTAAAATTTATATTTATTTCCATACATTCTGCTATAATGAATTCAAATACAAAGTCACTTCAAGACGGTTTACTAATATGTTCTATTCACTTATATGATGTGTTACGAATCCAGTGACGTAAAAGATTTGAAACTAACTTGTATTCCTTTTAACTTCATTCCATTTTAGATTCTTAGCAAGATGTTCTTTAAAAAATTTCGGCTTTACTTGGGTGGCGAAATTCGTCTGTATATGATTTATTTTATTTAAGCGGGCCCCATAAAACATCTTTCTTTTTTTATAAATAAACAGACTGTTAAGTTCATTCTCATTAAAATTTATTTGATTCTATTGAATATTCTGAGAATTTTAGGGCGAGGAGGCTTTACTTGTGGTTTGGGAGGGGATTCTTTTTTTTTTTTTGGAAAAGGTTAAGAGCCGTCTGTATTCCAAAGTAAAGTTACAAAGACTAATCCTTCTAGATGAAGAAATAAGAAAAAACTAAACTAGGACAATGATTCTTGAAACGAAATCAACAAAGTCGGTGAGAAAGAAAATCCTACGTAGGAGCAAAAAACTCAATGGACTGGGGATACAAAATACATCAACAATGTCTAAGATAAGCACAACACAAAAACAATCATAGGGACAGAATGTCCCCTGTCTAGCCTCCAAACAATCCCAAACCCAAATAGAATCTGCCAACAAAAGGAATCGTGGTTGCAGAGACCGTCCGAGAAGGAGCATTTCAATAGATCGATAAGTTGTCTTGAAATCCTCATCATTGTCCATTACAAAAGCATTTATCCACAAAAACCGCGAAACCGTAGCGAAGGGAGAAGATCAAAGCATTGTTCTTATCAAGAAGTCCATTACAAGTAGAGTAAACAACAAGAAACCATAATGATACTTGACCATAACCTCCATAGGAAAAACCATAATAACAATCTGAAACGCAAGGGAAAACAGAAAAATCCTTCCACTGCCTGAAATACCAACGTAATGATAGGGAGAACACAGAGAAGCAGTAGAAGAAAACCGCAGCCACCATATATAAAGCTAGAGAAAATAGCCATAAATCCCACAGCCATCCAAAGGAGATCCAGAGGAAAACAGAAAAGGAACGAGCAGAAATCAAGAAAAGCCATAATACCGATGCAGTTAGACCCATAACCGAAATAACTTCCGACTAATTCTCCGACAAAACCGCCGCATAAATAATCCATTAATGAAACGAAGATGAGATCAGAACAAATGAACTTCAAAGACATAAGAAAAGTCACAAGTAAGAGGATAGTTAAGGAGGGAAATAGTTTTTCCAAGTCCGAATTAAATCCTGCACAGAGCAAGGCCAAGCAACCTTTAATTTCCACTTTTGCATTTTAGCTGATACCCTTTCCTTAACTTGCTGTGATAAAGCAGCAAAGGGGAGATAGGTAGAAGAGAAAAGGGGATTCTTTTAAGTTATTCAAGTCTTTTCAAGCTTTCAGTAAGTTCTTTTTTTTATTTGGCTTAATATTTAAGAATTTCCTTTCTTATCTTAGACTTTTGAAGATTTGTATTATAATTCACTTTTGAGTTAATTATCAATTTAAAATTCATATAATATTTTTTGTCTTATTTAAGTCCTGTAAAAGTCCAGAGTTTGGTAAAATTTGAGTAACATCCCGACATCGTTTCCGTGAGATATTGGGAATCTGCTACTACCACGCTTAAAAAATATGCTCGGTTTGTGACACTTGCAACTTAAAAAAGTGTGCATAGGCCTTCAATACTTGCGTTAAAGCAACAAATATAGGATTTTCTCGTCGCGTTAGAACAACACACACGAGTACTTATATTATAGCATATATTTGTAATTGTATTGAAGCAGTAAGTACAAAAAATTGATATACTAAGCAAGCATATACACAAGTATTTGGAATGGAATTCAGCAATCTCTCGACATTATCCCCGTGTAAATGCGTCAGTGCTTTGAAGATTCTATCATGCTTAAAAAGATGATAGTGTCTTCCGATCTTGCAGTCTTAAACCCCATCGCTTAAAAAAATATGCATATGCCTTCAAAACCTGCATAAAAGGCATCCTAATTTTCTTTGTCGTGTTAAAGCAACACGAACAAATACTTAGGTCTTGGAGATTTCCCTATTGTGTTGAAATGACACAAACAAGTACTTATATAAAGCTTCTCCGTTATGTTGGAACAATATAAATGGGTACATAGAATTTTGCATACTCCCTGTTTTTATACTTTTATGTGAGATTGTTGGTGATGAATTAGCAAGTTGCACAGATTTGTGAGTAAGGGAAGAAATTAGTTGGGCTGTTTGGAATTTAGCTAATGAGTGGAGGTTCGGGTACTATAGCAAATGAGAAAGGACCAAAAAAACAAAAAAATATTTTTGATGCTACAGTGTCGGGCTACAATAAAATGCTGCAGTGCACGCTACAGTACCGATCTACAGTATTACGGATTTTAGATAGAGAAAACGGGAAGATTTGGGAAGGACGTTCGTTCAGCTGTTGTTCGGACGGGTGAACAGGAGAGAGGGACAGGCTGCTCGCGTCAGGAACCGAGGAGAGGAGCTAGAACGGCGAACGGTGGAGTTGCTGTGTGGATTCGGTGGCTCCATCGGCTGGCTGTGCAGGAGCCAGACGAGAGGGAGTCTCGACTTCCTCTTTTGGGATGTGCGGCTAAGCTTCGGGAGAACCAGGTAATGAGAGCTAGGGCCGGCTATGAAGTGTTATGAGAATTAGGGTTGGATTATAGGGGTATTTATAAAGAACTCTTTTTATTTAAATAATTAAATCAATCCTAATTTAAATTTTTGTGACAACATAATCATATATATATATATATATATATATATATATATATATTAATTTCAAGTTATTCCAATTCTCACTATGATTAGTTTCGTGTAATTAGTTTGATTGAGTTAGCATTATCATTTTTCAAAATACACATTATCGCTTTCGTAGACATTCGCGTGACGTCCATCGGAATAATCTAGTTTAATAGGTTTCGACGTTTAATCTCAATCATTCTGAGCGAAAGTTGTTTGTTTCATCACTCACGGCTGCGGTATGCGTGTAGGCGCGTCGATAACTCTCATTCTTAATTGGTTGACCATCGGATTATGCAAGATATATATTCTGATCAATTCTGACCTTCTAGACGTGATGACGAAGTCCATTTGTCCATTATAGATCGTTTCGACAAATTTTGGCGACGCATTCAAAATCCATTGAATTTGCTCCATAAATCTAATTCGACTCGTGGATCATGTGTGGAGCTCAACACTGGGCATGAAATAATTTTTGTTTCTTAAAATTTGCAATTAGCATTAAAAATGCTACCGATTCAAAGTCATTTCACTAATTCTTTATCAAGATGGTCAAAAAATTCTTGTTCTATATTGGAGTACCAAAGAAAAATTCATGCATATCTTTATTTTAAACTGAATTAATAAACCTATGATGCGTTGCAAACTTGGATAAACCAGTGAGCTAAAGTTGGAGAGCTGCGTTTATGCTAAGCGGGTAGCGAAAGAATTTATTTATTTTATATATTTATTAAAGGAAATCATCTAGTGTAGGTGGACAAACAAGAAGATAAAGATACAAACAATAGTAAAAAATTATAATAATGAATGCGTTAAAGAAGGAGATTAGGTAAAAGATGAAGAAAGCAAGAGGAAAGGAATAATTAATCCCCAATGGGGAACTCAAAAGAAAGCCTATTTTTAATTCCAACTTTATTTAGATTACATAATTTTGGGCTCAATTTAATAAATCTTATTAGAAAATGAATTTTTTTGACTTTATATACCCTATGATACCTGAAATCGCAAAAATATATCTACTATTTTACTTATTAAAGAAATATGCATGAAAGTTCCTTCAAACGAATATACCCATACTTTTGACCACGAAGTGCCATGAAGTACTTTAAAATAGACTTGACTAACATTAATTTGAAAAAAAGTCAAACAAAGTTCAAACAACCTAAGATTTTTATGCTATTTAAAATTTGCTATTCACTGCATTTATTTTTTTATTATATTATATTCAATCACTTGAATAATTGACAATCATTGAATAATTGATAATTATTGGGCTCTTTAAAACTTGTCACATGACCAAATTTAGACTAAATTTAACAAAATATTTAAATTCAATTTAAGGATCCAATTATTTAGATTTAAATTCGCAATTTAGATCTTGTTATTTTAAAATGAGAGCAAAGGAAGTCAAATAATATGAGCAATTTGACTCAAATTATTGATAGATCGGTTACATTTAATAATCAAACGTTTGGCCTTTTCAATTTTAATTGAGCGATTTTATTATATAATGATTTCAACTCTCATTTTTGAAATTTTTTTCTAAAAAGATTGTCCAATAATTTGAACAAAGTTTCTACAACATGACGATTTAACGGTGCCGAATTTTGTGAAATTTAGCATGATCAGTGCTCGTTTCTCTTGACGGAGGAGATAATTTTATCTCGCACGGGACCCATATTCAATGGTGGAAGTATTCATAAAATGGTGATTGGCTGCGCAATACTAAATTTTGTAGTAGCATGCTCACTCTCTTCTCCCCTACTTCGGATCCAAAACGATGGAGGGAAGTATGCTCATCTCACACTGGACCCAAATTTGACTGTGGAGACATTCAATTTGACCTATGGTTCAAAAAATAATTATATAAGCAAAAATTTCATTTTGAAATTGACCTAAAATCAAAATTCCAAAAGGGCAGGGATGTGCATTTGGAAAGGACAAATGGGTTCTCTAATTTGCAAATCCTATTAGATTGGAATCTAGAATCTAAAAAACTAAATCAATCCAATCTGAATTTATTTTTGGATCTTTGGTTCAGCTTATTAAAAATCAAAATTATGAATTAATGAACTTATGAATTTTTTGCAAAATGAATAAGAATAATAATATTCATTCAAAATAACTAAATACACCTTGAAGGCTTGAAAATTGACATATTAAATTTTATTATGCTAAATTATATTTTTAATATTTTATTTATGTCACTCAAAAGCTAAATACATAATGATGTCCATTCAAAATATAAAACTAATATTATAAATTTTTGGTTTAATTGGTTTAATCAATTTAATCGGTTTAACAATATATAAAACCGATCAAAAAACCAAAATTTGAATATTCCAAAATTCAAAACCGAAATCCAAATAATATTTATGAAACTGATCCAAATTATAAAATTCAGTTAGATTCGACTTGGATTTTCGATTTTAACCAAGAAATGCACATCCATACAAAAAGGCCTTTCTCTTCTGTTGGATGAAAATGCCTTTAATCACTCCTATACAAGACTTATGAAAGGAGGGGCAGAACCAGAATTGACAAAAAGGGGGTTGGTTAAGCCTTATTTCATGCAAAATGGGGGGCAACCGGCTTGGCTCCTTCACATGAAAGAGAGGAGATGGGGTGTCAGGCTTGTATTTACATGTAGCCGAAAGCTCGGCAGCATTGGCTACTCCACTCAACAAGAGGGATGAGAGAGGCAGGGACGGCCAGGGAAAGTTGTTCACGTAAAGAGGGGAATCAACTAGGGTTGTTTCACGTGAGTAGAGGAATCACCGGCTTGGGGTCTCACGTGCGACGGAGAAGTTTGGCATGGGTTGTCGAGCTGCTAGGGCTTCTTTACCTTCAACAATCTCTCTCTCTCTCGACCGGTTCTCTCCTCAATCTCTGAATGCATGGGGGGATCTACTCTAGTCCCTCTTCCTTCCTCTTTCTCTAGTTGCAAACACTATTGAGACTGGAAATGATTTTGAGATAGCTAAAAGTCATGTGGAGAGGATAATAAGCAAAGGTAAAGGTGCAACAATTGATTATTTATATAATTAAGGTTAAGTACTATGGATAAAAGAATATATAAAATATATGAAATGCTAATAAAAGATAAGTTATCTGAATATTTTGATAAAGTTAAATGCTTTAAAATGAATAATAAGATCATAGTAGGGGTGTAAACGAGCCGAACATGAACGAGTTAAGACTCTGTTCGTGTTCGACTCGTTTACATTTATTTATGTTCATGTTTGGCTCGTGTTCGAGTCAAGCTTGTGACGATAATATTCATGTTCGGCTCTTATCAGACTCGTTCATTTGTTTGCTTGAATTTGGCTTGAATCAGCTCAAGTTCAGCTCACGAATGAACTCGAAAAGACTCAAATTTATCATATGAAGTAATGAAACTAACTTTTTTTTCATTTTTGAATTATTAAATCTAGAACATAAAATTTTAGATACAAATAATAGAAAAACACATAATAATATAAAAATTTTATTAACAACAAATAATTCATATAATTTACAATATATATTTCATATCAAACTTTTATAATAAAAGAGAATATGCTAAATAAAAATATTAGATAACTATGTGAATAAATTAACATACAATTAAACAAGTCAAATTTAAATAAATCAAAATTTAAAAAATACATTAATTGAAATATTTATTTTAACATACCTATGAAAGCCCAAGAAAATGCATTATATAATATTCCTATTGATTCAGAATTACTTTTTAGACAACTGACACATCATTGTTAATGATAAATAAGCTAAAAAAATAATGAAATATTTTAGTGTACCTGTTTACATGTTGAATGAATATATTGACACTTTAATTGAATAAAAATATAGAAGTTTTTAAAACTTGAGAGACTCAGATTTAATTATAACGTATAGCCTTATACATTATATATGGTTGTATGTTTAACTTTAACATATCATTCCAAATACAGAGAGATAAATTGAAACATATAAGTATTTTATACTCATCATCTTAATAGTCCCACATAAGGTTGACAAGTTGCTTGCATCCAAACTATAGAGGATAAATCAAATAAAAATTTACTGAAATTTCACTATTTCATCATTATTTTGAATCCTTTATAGGGTTATATGCGTAAATGACAAGCCAAAACAAAGACAACAAGTAACATATATATATCAGAACATTTTTAATTATCATAGCCTCACTCATATAATACTTCTACACAAAAATAGTTAAAACAGGACAATATTACATAGTAAGTTATAAATATAAATCAACCCAAAGTAACAAAACAAATAATTATGCATAAGATTTACTAAATGTTATTGCACACAAGTCACATAATTAATTATCAGTATAACCAAATCCTTAAAAAATCATATACGTAAAGCATTTGCTATAAAATATTTTTGATAACTTAAATGATTAGCAGGCTAGAAGTACAACAAAAAACATTGTTGCTCAAGAATCACACAAAGGAACACCCAAATTTTCTTTTAATATTTATTGCTATGAAGAAATATAAAAAATTATTAAAACACTTGAAAGATATAATGCAATAATAATATTAAGTTGCATGGTATTATGTGAGAAGTGATTACCAAAGGTGTCTTAGCACTTTTTTGGTATGATCTAATCCAATTAGATACACAAACTAATGCGTTAACTGTTTTAGCAGATAAACAAATCCTATAATCATCTAGCACCCTATCACCAATACTGAATGTAGATTTAGAAGCAACTATTGTTATTGGAATTGAAAAAATATCACAAGCCATTCTAGACAAGCATGGATATTTTAATGTGTTCATTTTCCACTAATCTAATATATTAAATTGCTCAAATTATAAATAAATAACCATTCTTCAAGATACACCTGCATGTTAGACTTAGCAGACTGTATGAAACTAGATGACATAACAAAATCTTTAAAACCAAGCATGCAATCAAATTGAGATGTGCTAAGGGGATCTATAATAGAGTTGGAAGAACACCCTGCATTGAGTGAATAATTCATTGCAATCATTGGAGAACTCTCATCAAAGAGCCTCCTCAACAGCTATAATATGGAATCAAGTTCATGTGATTCATAAAACTTAAAGAATGTAAATGAGATGAATTTCAACTTTAAATGAGGACCAAAAACTGTAGCAATAAACATTAGTAGGTTACACTCCCCCAGATATTTATTAAATTTTATTTTCATAATTGCAACCATTTTTCTCTTGTACTTATCTTCAGATCTAGATTCTTCCTAGAGAAGCTTCTTGACATGCATAACAGTTAATAAAAAAATATTTGAGGTTGAAAATGAATGCTAGGAAATGTTTAAGTAATATTATTAAAAATTAATAAGAATTTCCGATTTTTTATATCTCAACCAATCAGAATTTAGTGATAACCACTTGTAATTTAAATCTCTAGCTGCATAAGGAGTTAAGATAGTATGATAGATAAAAACATACTCAAATATCATATAAGTTGAATTCTAATGTGTTGGCACATCAATACAAAGAAACCGTGAAGTAGGTACTCCTAATTGTTTTGCAATATCAACAAATTTGTGTAGCCTTGCAAGATATTTTTTTGAGATATTTAATTGACTCTCTGATATTATAGATTATGTCATGCACTTCTTTCAAACCATCATGCACCATTGAATTCAATATATGTGCACAACACCTGATATGAAAAAAATGCCCATAAAAATATAATTTTTCTCTTGATTGGAATTATTTTTAAGGCAAGAAGCTGCATCATCATTGTTACTACTATTATCAAGAGTAATTGTGGAGACTTTATCCTGAAGATTCTATTCTAACAAACAGTCGCATATAACATCACAGATGAAAGTCTATTATGAGGAGGGTAAAGCTCAATAAAATTAATAATTCTTTTTTGAATCTTCCATGACTCATCAATAAAATGAATAGTCAAATACATATATCTTACTGTCTGATTAGATGTCCAACAATATGATGTTAATGAATTCTTTGAACACTACTAAAATAAGTCTTAAGTTTTCTTTCTCAGCATCATAAACCTACATGCAATCATTTTTAAAGGTGTTTCTAGATACATTTTCGTAGTTAAGATTAAAAATTTTCGACAGTATGTTAAACCAAGTGTGCTTTACCATCATAAAAGGATATTCATGAACAATAATTATGCTTGCAATTATTTCTCTAACTTCTCTTAGATCTTAATTTGTAGGATCATAAAAAATAAAAATGCCAAAATCACTAGCAATATCAATAGGGAAAAATTCAATCGCTTCTGCCTTTCCATCTGTTAAATCAATAAGTTCTTAACTCTTTGATTTAATTTTATCACAACTCCTAACATGTCTGAGAAGTTGTGATGTGCTTGTTTTTTATTTATAAAACTTAACTATACAACACATGCATTATAAGCAAGAATCTCAACACCCTTAGATATAATTTTTATCTCCACAAAATACTCACATACAATAGACTTTCTCTTTTAACTTTCTTAGTTTACAACTCAGGCTTAGTGCTAGTACTCTCAATGATTTGTTGAGAAATATTATGAGATATTTGATTATGACTCTTCCAAAATTTTCATCTCAACTGATGGCACCTTGATGCATACTGGAATTGCTCAAATGATGACATATGCTGTATGTAAGCTATGAATAATACAAAACATCTTGTGTTAAATGACAAATATGATAAAAACTATGCATGTAAAAATACAACCAAACTTTGCATAAAAAAATGACATATGATACCTTTAAGAAATAACAATTAAATCCTTATGATTTAGGGAAGGGGAAATATAAAACAAACAATTTATGGAAGTGATTTGGGAAACTTCATGGGGCTAACATCAAAGCACCAAGCGAATTCAATATGATTTAGGGAAGTGAAACATAAAACATAAATAAGAAGGGAATCTGTTCTACAAATTCTACAAGTTGTTAAGCAAATCCTACCCCAAAGTCCAAAATATATAGAAAATGTCTTGAGTTTATCCTTCTGTATTGCAAGACTATTTCGAGCAAATGCTAATGAAATTGCAAAAATTAATAAACAACCGTTGTAGTCAAAGGCAACTCTTGTTAAGGTAGCCTCTTAAATACAAAAACACTACTTGAAGTTCTCAAATTAGGTGTCACCTGTCAATGGTTCCAAGGACTTAAAACAACCAAGAGCAGTTTAGGTGTCACCTGTCAATGTGTTCCAAGGACATAATACGATTATAGCATAGTATAATTGTAGCATTTTTTTAAGTTCCCAGATTATATGCATAGTGAAACCTAAAAATCATGTCTGAGTATATGTGAAACCCAAAAATCACACTAAAACCACATTGAAAGAAATCAATATTAGAATCAACTGCAACAGAAGTATGCTTAGAAAATCCAAAATCTTTCCAAAGCACATTTATGTGAAACTTTAAAGCTTTCCAAAGCACATATGATATGTACGTGAAACTCTAAATAATCGACAGTCACATAATCACAATAAAAAAGATAGGCATTATAATCAATTTCAACATATACACATTGAGAAAAAAAATCAACAGAGCCGATTTCAAACAGTAGAATCACTTCCAATAGAGGCTCATATACATCAGAGCAATTATGCTCTAGAAAAGATCACATAACCACAAGAAGCATAGATTGATTAAAGACTAAAGAGGCTTGTACAATACCTAAGCAAGCTGAACAACTAAGAGTTTGAGATTAAGAGTTAAGAGAGTTGAGAGATAGAGGGAACTACAGAGATGAGCCAAACGGCTCAGAGGAGCGAGAACGAGAGAGGGATAGAGGAACAAAGAAACCCTACACCTTTACAACTCCACTTGCTCGAGACTCCACGCGAGAATGAGAGAGAGCCAAGAGGCACGAGGGACTACGGTCTGCGGGAGCGGCTGCCTCTCAAAGTCAAGAAGTGGAGAACTGAATAATAGATTAAGGATTTAAGGTTATTATTTACGCAGCTCGATTTAGGAAATAGGAGTTAGGTCTTAGGAATCGAATAGTATTTTAGATTTAGTATTATACACCATAATGTATAATATATATATATATATTCAAAGGTAATAAATAAATTATTTTTTTAAAGATTTTTTTAATAAAATTTAAGTTTCGAGCTTAATTGAGCTGAACACGAGCGAATAGGGCCTTTGTTCGTGTTTGGATCGTTTATATTTCGAGTTGAAAATTTTTGTTAGTGTTCATCTTGTTAGTTTGACGAACGAATCGAACACGACCTGTTCGCGAACGACGAGCTATTTTGATAGCCCTAGATCATAGTAAAAGGATTGAAATAAATATAAAAGAGTTTTAGAAAGATTTTTTTGGAAAAGCATAACAATGCAATGAAATATATAGATTACAACAACAACAACAACAACAAGCCTTAATTCCACTAGGTGGGGTCGGCTACATGAATCCTTTGTCTCCAATGTGTCCTATTATGTGTCAAATTCTCATTTAAATCAAGTATACTAGGATCATTTTTATACATCTTAACCAAGTCTTTTAGGTCTCTACCTTTCTTAACATAAGACAAATCTAGCTCTCTCTCATTAAATGGGATGGGGCTTTATGTGGCCAAACCATCTAAGGAGACTCTCCCTAATCTTATCTACCCTGAGCTACTCAACTTTTCCCGAATATACTCATTTTGCATTCTATCTCTAAGAGTAAAGCCACTCATCCACAAGCATCCTCATCTAACACTTAACTTAGTCTTATGCTTCTCTTTTATTGGCCAACATTCACCATAAGTCATTGCAGTCTTACCACCTTATAAAATTTTTCTTAAGTTTAAGTGAAACTTTTCTATCACATAGTAGGCCGGATGCATTCCTCCATCCCATCCAACTTGAATTCTACTAATAACATCTCCATCTATTACACCATCATTTTGAGCCTAAATATAAACGCTCACTCTTATTAATGACTTGTTCACTGTGGCACAACTATCTAGAACTTCTACAACTAAAATTACACTCCATATATTGTATTAGATCTACTTAGATGAAAACCTTAGACTCTTTAAATTGACCTTCATAATTCAAGTTTTGACTCCTCTCAGTCTTATCAACAAAAAAAATGTCATACAAAAGCATACACCAAAGTACATCTTCTTGTAAATGCTAGTAAGAACATCCATAACTAAAGTAAAAAGATAAGGGCTTAAAGCGATCCTTGATGTAATCCAACTAAAATAGGAAAATATTTTGTCAATCCTCCTTGTGTTTGGACACAAGTAACACTCTAGTATACATATCCTTTAATGATATATAACCAATATTAACTCCTTCTATTCTAGAACTCTCCAAAGAACATCTCTTGAAATTTTATCATAAGCTTTCTCTAAATCAATAAATATCATATGTAGATCCTCCTTACTTTCTCTATGCTTCTCCATCAAACCCCTTAACAAATGTATAGCATCCATAGTAGATCTACCTGGCATGAAACCAAACGATTGTAACTTCACATCATCATAACTATGCTCATTACTCTCTCCCATAATTTTAATGTATGGCACATTAACTTAATTCCTCTATAATTTGCATACTCTTGTGCATCACCTTTTATTCTTAAATATACCAACAAATTCTTTCCACTCATCGACATCTTTTGGTCTTTAAAATGACATTAAAAGATTTGTAAATAAGAAATTCCTTGATCTCCTAAACATTTCCACTTATTGAAATATTATCATCCTCTTGCTTTTCCACATTTCATTTTCTTTAAAGTTTCACTAACCGATTTACTAATCTGACGATAAAAATAAAATTCTATTTTTATTTAGGGTATTAAGGTTGCTAAAATCAATCGTCTTTCGATCCTTCATTGAAAAGTTTATCAAAATATTTCATCCACCTATTTTCAATATCCTTTTCTAAAAAAAATATTTTATTATTTTCATCTTTAATACACCTCACTTGAACTATGTCTTTACTTTAGGTTCATAAAGATAATTTAGTTATGAAAAAGATGCATAAAGATAAAGCTTTGGGTTCAAATTAGATGCATAAAGAGATTTCAAAGTCATGAGTTATATTGTAGAAGTTAAAACTAAGGGAAGGTCAAATGATTTAGAAAAAAAAATTAGATTATAACATTCAAAACAAAAGATGTTCAAAATTATATTAATTATAAAAGTATCAAATATATCTTTCATACAACGAAGTTGTGCAAGAAAAAATGTAATATAAAACTAAAAAAATACTAGATAATCAATTTGGTTTCCTATCAAGATCCATATAAACAAAGTTTTTTACTAAGATAATTGATGGAAAATATAAAGAACAAAGAAATGATCTCAGTATAATTTTTACTGAACTTGAAGAGGCATTTGATGGAGTACTATAAGAATTGGTTTTGAAAGCTCTAAGACCAAAAAAGGTGTTAAAAGATATTTATTATGAAACAATTACAAGTATTAGAAAAAGATTGAGGTGCCCAACAATTTTTTAGACAAAATGGGTTTATATCAAGGATATGTACTAACTTCTTTTTTTAAATTGGTTAAAAAGAAACTTATGAAAACATTCCATGTTAGATAACATGTATTTTCTTTTGGAAATGACATAGTGCTAAGCAGGAAGACTTATGTGTAATAAGATTAAAAAAAAAGAACAATGGAGAAAATGATTAGAAGATAAAAGGCTTGAACTAAGCATCACTTCTTATTGATTATGTCAAATAAAAAAGATCTATTTCGTTTGTTAATATTGAGGGGCTTCAGATATATTGCATTACCTAGTGTAAATTTAAAAAATATGTTTCAATATTCTAGAAACACCATTAGCCATCTAATTCGTTATCCTGCTTTAATACAATCATACGATCTTTCTGACTGCTAAATCTACACAAGGACTAGCAACAAGGCATTGAGTTTGCCTCAAGATGAGTAAAATTTTCAAGCCATATTCAGCTTCTTTTTTTTTACATTTTAAAACAATTTATATTTTTTCTATCACATTTTTCATGAATTTCTCACCTTCAGTAAATTATATAATTATTTTTTGAAGAATATAGTTATGGTCATACATCCACAAGGGGATAAATGCAAAACGTGAAACAATAATTTGATAACTTGAATGTTAGCAAGTTACCCAACTCCTGGAGTATGTATAATTAAAGCGCAAAGGGAATAACTCCCTTAACTATAATTTGGGATTAAAAAAAAGGTAAGAAACCTATCACCTTGCAAACTCATTATAAGAAATAAATTCTCAAGCTTAGTGGTATGGTCAAGCGTTGTTTCCATTGGAGTCCACAGCCGCTTCTAAATGGCAAAATAGAATGATCAAGGGGTTCCAATTGAGAGAGCATGAAAACTAAGGCCAAACCATCTACATACGCGTTCAAAATGATCAAAGTAGGTAGGTCAAAGCCAGTTGAATCCCAGAAACATATGGCAACACTGTCATGCATACAAACAAAACCAAAAGGAAGTCACAAGTAGAAGCAGCAAAAAACAGTTACCACCAGTGATTAGAAGAGTAAAAACTTGAAGGAAAGATAATGGAAGCTGAAAAGGTCACATGAGGCCAAGATTTCAACAATTGCATAGAAAGTTATAGATTTGATTATTTAGAAGTGACAAACCAACAAGTTTTTTAAATCCAATTAGTTTAAATAAGATGTTGACATCACAAAAATTGATTAGAATCAAACAGCATATTAAGTCATTTATTTGTATTGATAATTGATAATAAAAAACAAATGACAATGAAGTAAATTGATTATGGATATTCCTAAGCATTACTGTCAAAATCATAGCAACCTCAATGATTTCAATTATAAATAGGGAAGATTTTACATATATCTGCAAATGGCGCATATTACAGAAAAGATATTAAGAAAGATTTAAATTAAGAATATCTGATTAGGTGAAGTATTTATTCCACTTTAATTATGTTTATTCTCCAATTTATTTATTTATTTTTTTTTTACGCCCATAAATTGGCAGTTGTATTCAATAATTAGAATATAATAAATTTACCTCTCAACATTTGCACCATTCTCTCTCTCTAGTAGCCGATGCTCCTCATCCTAAACCTCAAGAGTGCATGCATCTCTCTAGGCCATCTCTTCACCCTAGACGTCTGTTCTCCCTAGCTAGCTACAACACCCTCATCTCATTATGACTTACATAGAGCCTACACCAAAATCATGCAGGCTTGCCTCGCTGCATGGACTGCACTCCACCTACTTGAGGTTTGATTTTTTTGACATGATTTAAGTTTCTCTTTGACTCTTTGTACATCTCTCCTCATGGTGTCATGGTGTCATGGTTTCTATAACTCCTCTTAATAAAATGGAACCCTCCACTACCATCATATTTCCATAAAATTTAAATGTATTTTCTCTCTCCAATAGCTCAGGATATTTTATTTTCTAGTTGATTATCATGACAAACTTCATAATCTTAACATATATATCTGACAATAAGCTGTGATACCATCATCCTTACATGGCTACTAAATAGTCTTGAACTATCATCAAATCCCTACACTATCATCTTCCAAGATTCCACTAAAAAGATGTGACTTTCTTTCTCCACATATTTTCAAGCATAGTACTCATATAGAATCTATTACCTGAAATCTTCTCACTCGCATATGGTGGTATGTAAATACAAAAATACTGTAACACTTTATGAAGCAAATGAGAAGAGTTACTTCCCCCATTTAGAAAGACCAAAATGAAGAATTCTTTATTGTCAAATTTATCTCTTGTCTACACTATTCCTTATAATGTGTGTAATCTTAGTTAATGATCTCTATCGTGGTCAATATTGTGAACTCTCTCCATGGATTTTTGAGTCATCAAACTTTCCAACCTCAATTTTGATGTGGACTCCAAAAATTCGCATTCGACTTCTCGATGAAGAAAGTTTAAATTTATCAGACAAATTTTTAGAAGACAAATAGACAAATTAATAAGACACTACATGAAAATTTCACTCTCTTTTTTGTGAGAACTTTATATATAGTTCCAGGTTTCTAATAGACGCAAGCACTCATAATTAATTAGCACTCCCAATGTTGAGAGAGAACTTTCAATTAAGATTAGTCTTTAAATCGCTAATTGCTTAACGTATAATAGCAACAAATAGAGTGTTAAATTTAGATTTATAAATTCACCATCTTTAAACTTAAAATAGATGATGGGGGAAATGATGACACACTCGATCAAGATCCCATGATTCTATCGTCCTAAGAAATCATGATCCCTGGTTTACTTAGTCAGAGGAGATAGTCAACCCAACTTGACCGAAGGATCCTTGGCAATAGCCATGAGTTACTTCGTCCAGAGAGATCTTGTAGACATAAGTTGATATTTGTCTAAGATGATAGATTTAAATCTACTTTAGCTCACATATGGTATTTTTCCCTATCAAGATATATCATATGATTCACAACCTATGGGACAGAGCTATTGAAAAACATATAAGCTACAATCGTGATCGTAATATAACGGGGCCAAGCCACCCAGTCAGAGAATTCTGATCGTAACTGTATTATATATAAAACCTACTGACCAAACCACACGAACAAAGGACACAAGTCATGTCCTTACTAACATGAGATTGTTTGAAAGTAAACATAATTGTACACTTGACTTGATATTAACTCCTTTACAAGCTAGAATTTTCTTAATTTTTCACCCTGGACAAATAGTTATGGATAGGTGCATAGATTTTAACTCGAAGTCTTTAAATTATAAATTTCATATGAATATTTCGAGCTTAGTAATTTATCAAATTTTGCTTTTAGTTTGATATTTCATTTAGGTTAATTTGATTCGAAACTTTAAGCAAATGCTGATGGCAGTATCCCCTCCAGTTGAAATCTCCAATCAACACAATCATCATCGAAATAAACTGTCACTTCTGTCTGCTTGCTTGCAGATGATTGAGTCTATAATATTTGTTTGAATATTAGTTAGATCAATTTAAATATTCAATACATTACAAACCATCTAGGCTCTATCATCATTTGTAAAAGATTAAGGTTGTTGTTAAAACTCATGATCGTATTTTTAATATTAAAATGAAGAGTTTGTAGTTTTGGATGCAAAATTTCTTGATTAAAACTTTTGATGACCATATGAAAAATGTAAATATCAAATCTTTAACACTTAATTTTTGATCAGTCTTGTCAACTCCTCTACGTATTAGAAAAAAGAGGATCGAACAGATTAAGCGGGACTTATGACTTCGCCTTATAGATTTGCATAGGTTTGAATGATAATAAATATATAATTTGGATATCCCGGGAATACAAGACTTTAAATAACCCCAAGGAGGTTATTTAATTACCTCATTTCTCTGGTTAACAAAGACATATACTTATTTAATTTCATTCCTATGTATATTTATATTAGAATTTGAATAAAGCTTTAAATTACATGTATAAAAACTCAACCAATTAAAACACAATCTTTTGCATGATTTCTATTCATGTAATAATTTATACATCTATATGTATTTAAGATAACAAGTATATAGTCTGGATATCCTAAGAATACGAGGCTTTAAGTAGCCCTAAGGAAGCCATTTGATTATCTCACTTACTTGGTTTAAATAACGACACACACTTGCTTACATCTTTTATACATGTGTATATGTATTTAATTAAAGAATGAAAATCTTCTTTTCTATTAAAAATACATGCATCCACAACCATTTAAATATATCAAAATACATATCATGTAAAGATAGTGTTTCTTTCCTAAGTTCTTATATAGATTTATATGTGTTTGAATGATAAAAGTATATAGTCACGGACATCCCTAATAAGAAGTATTAGGAGGTCATTTGATTATCTCACTTCCCTAGTTAATAAAGGCACGCACTTATTTAATTTCATTCTTATGCATATTTGTATTAGAATTCGGATAGAGCTTTAATTTACATATATAAATAATTCAATCAAATAAAAATACAATTTCTAAATGTATACATCCATGATCATTTAAGTATGTCAAAAATATATTACATGTATAAGTATACTAAGTTTTAAATCATATACATGTTAGGGGTGATGGAGAGAAATGACCCAACATATTCCATGTAATAGTAATTCAATTATATTAATCTTAAGATGTCTTTTATATTGAATAAGATTCTTTAAGGTTAAGCTGAACTTAAGATTAATAAAAATACTTAATAAATCATTCACTAAAGAAAACCAAATTATAATAATGTGCTTTAGAAGATAGTTTAAGGTATGGATGAAGGAGGTTAAGCCTCTTTCCTCCCTTTATAACACTTAAGTGCTAAGTATAAATCAAACAAAATAAAACAATATATATATATATATATATAGATCAAAATTTGCAAACCTCTAAACAACTTAAAATGAAATCACCCATCTCATTAACTTAAATAATCTTTCAAATTTAGAAAATCATAACTCCAATGCTTAGTTAAGACACACCACACAAAGGCTTAGCACACACATTAAAACTAAGCCACTACTTCTAGTCCTAAGTTAGGATGGTGTATGTGTGATGTTATATTTAATTTTATGATATAATATTTTAGACTGGATGTTAGGGTGCATGACTTGTTGACTGAATGTTAGGCTGTTGATAGTATAATATTATTTTCTACAAGAGATTGTGCTTAAGGGGTTGCTCTAAAATAAATATTTATACTCTTTGCAGGTTGCTTATGCCTTTAAGCATAATCCACATTAGGACAGGTAGACTTGGTTATCCATGTGCAGGGTGCTAAGTCCAAATTATGAAATATAATTGTTTGGGTTTGTATGTATGTTCAGCTAATCCTTGCTCTGCAGGTATAGTTAGATTTACTTTTCATAAAAAATATAATTTTGTAATAAGAATTAGGATTAGTGCTATGGGGATTAGTATGAGCGATAAAGGCTTGTCACGGGATGCACGTGATGCGAGCAAATCAAATCAAGAGAAAGGAAAAAGAAGAAATTAAGATGTAATATTATTTTATAATTTCGGGTTGTATAAGGGTAGAGCTCGGCTACCCTACTTTTCTCTTTTCCGCGGTGTATGACGATACCGGGCCGCATCGACCTCTTATTCTTTTATGGTAGTTTATAAAAAAATGATTGATGTTGTGTTTAGCTTGCGCATCAGGATTGCATCTTTTTCATAGTTTCTTTATGATTGATGTTTGAATGTGTGGCATGGATGCGGTAGGCTCTTAGGATAAAACTAATTTTTCTACCACAATTAACAACTCATAACAAAAATTTAAAATAACTCATAACCTCATTTTAAAGCTTAAGTTGTAATCAAGATAATTAAAAGATTTAGCAACCCCTTAACTATATATTGTATGTCTCACATCATGCATTGCATCTTCTATCACTCTTGCAAAATGAGAGCCTCCATTCTTGCACTTTAAGGACCGCTTGACCTATGAGAGCAACCCCTTATGATGGAGCTTCACCCTTTTTCCCTTTTGATTTAACTAATAACTATATTTCATCATGCATTTAAGCATAAATGTCCTAAAACTTTTGTCCAAAATATTGTGTCAAAATGAAATAAAAATTATAAAATTTTGCATTTTAGACTAAGCCATGTACTCATGCCAGTCATGCTCTAGTCTCTTAGGGAGTAAGTTTAGGACTCTAGTCTCCTTTCCAAATTAAATAATAGCGTAAACAACCTTGCATTACACAAGATTAGACTACATGATTTTGAATTATAGAAAGTGTTAGCTAGCGAGCACTCCGGGCGGTTGTAAGTCCAGAAGAGTCGAACGAGTTTACTCTCTCTTGTGGAGGTAGACCCTTATGTTCCCCTTTCGCTTAGATTTAAGTTGTGCTTTTAGCTTATGCTAAAGCTCCCTAGATTTAGGATCCGAGATTGCTTATTTCCTTCGAGCTACGAGCATAAATCCTCACCTCTTAGGCATTTTCACAATCTTGTATTTATAGATTATAAGTCCTAACAGTCTAATAGAATTTCAACTCAAACAAATAAATCCTCTCACTTTCAAATATATAAAGGCTCACCATAGGATAAATTGGAGCGCTCACTAAGTTTTCTAGTATCATTGACACTTCATACTCATCATCCTTTGGATTCCAAAATAAGTCTTCCAATTGAACAATCTCATTTGATTTTCCAAAAATAATCAATCCTTTGATAGTCTTAACATTGAAATCTTTGGAGATAATAATTGACTACTTTAATCGAGAGTTTTATTAAGAAATCTAAATTTCTTAGGATGTAATTAATTATGGAGGCTTGCCTCCATAGGAAACTAAAGAACCCGGCATAAAATAAACCTTACTTTACTTTTTCATGTAAAATAGAGAAGAATATCTAGTATATACGAAGACCCATCATGTCTTAGGAGTCTTTATTAGGTAAGTAGATCTATTGTAGAGTGATATTTCTATCTTTCGAGATAGTACATCATACCTTAATATTGTACCCGATCACTTCAATAAATACCCCCTAAGATCTGCGTGGTATCCACCCGACGTATCCAAAAATAAACACAACAAAGTTAAAGAAAAATAATTTGATAGAAATAAGCAAATAAATAATTTGAAACAAGTAAATTAATATGTAAACATGTATATCCTTGATTGACATGAAACATTGAAAAAACATGTATTTGGCTTTTTAATATTATTCTTCTATATAGGCAAATTAATGTTAAATCTTATGCCACAAACTTTTACTATTTAATATTATAAAATGTGTTCATAAAAAATATTAAAGTTTATAATTATGTCCAGTAATGATTAACATACATGTTGCTAATAATTCTTGCACATTTGAATTGTGTATTATAGTTATTTATCTTATTAAGCTTCAGAGCTCACTAGATTATTACGATTGCTTTTATAGGAAAAAAGAAAATATAAAGTTGAAGCTGAGTAAGAATTAGGTTAAATTTTATTATCATATTTGATAAGTAGTTGATATAATTTATGAACGAAGCTAAGATATAAATTAAATTATATTTAATGTTTTGTATATAAATCTTAAGATTATTAGATGTGTTGTAGATATATGAATGAAATGTATTAAATTGATTTCACTTACTTCTATTGGCTTAAATTTTATTGAATCTATTAAATTGTAATAAAATATTATATGTTATTTTGGATACATTTAGGTGGTTGAATTTATCACTCACTCGATCCTGATGAGGGGGATGCTAGAATGAGTATTGGAGATGGATTCAATTAGTTGAATCGTACCTGTCTTTGTTGCATCCTGCATCAGTTTTAGGAAGGTAATCATGGAGTGTGACACCATGGCTCTAAAGGTGTTTGACAATGATCATCCAAAAGTAACATTGAAAATAGTATGTGCATCAACAATGACGAAGTTAGATATAACTGTGAACTACTTCTCACCTTCCCCCAAGTGATTAGGAGAGTGATCATACCTTTTGCTTCTCTTCATTCTCTTAAAAATCGGTAAAGTGAACTGATTGTAAACGTAAGCCTTGAACTCCCTAAATTCATCTTAAAAACTGACTAAGAAATAATATTGACAGAACTCTCGGTGCATATTAATATATTGCCAATTTGATTATTGGCAATCAATGTCGTGATCACTACTACATCATTGAAGGGATTGCAAGTTTTCAAACTATCTCCTTCGGCAAAGTTAACCGGTAAAATCTCTATAGTAGGTGCCCGAACCATCAATATCAAGTTTACCTCTCCCAATCTTAGTCTCTTAAGGCTTACTCGCCTTGATAACTCTATTCTATCTCCTCCAAGAATAATCGGACCCCCAATATAGATGGATCTGGTGAGTATGGGCTAATTATCTTCATTTTCTATTCACTTCTTCCCAAGTTGCCATCCAAGATTTAATAGTATAAACTTCTTTAACTTTTATACTATGATGAGCTCTTACAACTAGAGGTCTGAGGTATTGGCACCCCTTTATGTCATATCAAAGATACTTGTGGTAGACACAATACCTTAAAGGGTCTCAAAAATGCACACCTGCCTTCATGAAAGCAGGATGCTTAAAGTAGTCTTTATTCTCCATGACCTTAATTAACTTGGCCATTGAAACTTGTAGTATTGTGACTATGAGAAAGTGGTGTTGTGAGTAATACTAACTCTAGTATGGGCAAGTAGATTATAGTGCCTTGCAAGGTTTACAATTATGCAATTGGGTATTGAGGCATTTTTGGTTCGTGAGATGAAGCATAACTCTCGAAGTGTTTTGAGGTGTAAGCCTCACATTTAGAAAATTTTGTAGAGTAAAAATAAAAATAAAAATTGATATATAAGAATCATACAAATAAATATATTAGATAAAGATATATTAATAGTCTAATATAGTAAAAGTGACAAATTGTGCTTATATCAAATAATAATTTGTGTAAGCCGCAAATTATCATGTAATAAAGTGCATAATGTAAAAGTGCAATACAAACATCAATTGATCAACCTAACATAAGACATCAAATGAAAGCAATATAAAACATCAAAACAAAGGCATAAAATAAGTTTAATACAAAAAGAATTTTCTCCCCAATTTTCCAACATAATAACTTCCATAGATTAGTAGTATAAAATAATCAAAAGTCATCAGCACTATCATCACTCAGAGGATCCTCATTGAAATCATCATCATAATGAATAGTTTTCTCCCCTGAGTCTTCTTCTATTAAGTCTCTCCCATTCTTCCTACCTTCTTCAGTCTCAGTTATTTTTCTCTTCTTTAATCAATAAGAAATTAAAAATATTAATTAAAATTTAATTAAACTATAAATAATTGAGTTTTTATAAATACTTTTTCTTTTTATCTCTTATTACCTTGTGTTTGATGTACTAGTCTCGTTCCTATCTCCATAAAAAAAATCCACATTTAGATCATGTTGTAACTTAAATAGTGTCACATCATGAACATCATCTACAAATCACTCATCATCTGATAGCATATGTTCGCACAATAGAGAATCCTCGCCATCCTTCAAAAGTTTTTTTCTCAAATTTTTATCCCTCAATCTCTTATTATACATGATATATACCAATGAATTCATCCTTAAGGTCATTAGATGATTTATCCTCCTTGTGTGAACTTGATTATATGTACTCCAATTATGTTCACATCCAGATGATGAACATGTAAGTCCTAATACTTTAACAGCAAAACATTGTAGCTCTAGAGTGTCATCGCCAAAATGGATCCACCATTCAACTATATTTGAAAGAAAATAATATAATTAGATAAGGAAAAAAAACTTAAAGACGCGTTCTAACTTTTAGTGAACACATTAAATACTAAAAATTACCTAAAGAATGTTTTGCAACATCATCTTTAGCTTATTGTAGCCCAAAAAAACTTTCTTATTCCTAAAAGCAACAAGTTTTATATCAATTGTTGCTCTCTCAATAGGGTCAACAATTAATCTATCCATGCAATGGTATAACCTTGACTTGATCTCAAGATTGGTGGACTTATTCTCAACATACTGAATTTGAGAGTTAAGGAAATATTTAGTAGCATGCAAATGGTAGTGGAGTTAAACTCCCAATTCTCATTAATGATATCCCAAATCTCCCTATAATTGGTCTCCTCTCCTCCTATGTCATGAGCTATTAATTCATTGGCCTCATCAATTGCATTGTAGATAAAGCCCATAGCTGGATTTTTCTCTGCATCAATCATTCTCAAAACTTGAACCAATGGCCTTATAGTTGTTATTGCATATGTGATACTTGTCCAAATCTTTTATCCAAAATAATTTTTCACACTTCTTTCTCCTCAACTTTTTTTTCATGCACAACTAAGCATTTATTTAGAAGTAAACATTGCCTCCAATGACTGCCTAGCTTCCAATATGCTTCGTAGAGTCAAATAAGTTGTAGCAAATCTTATTGTAGTAAAGCATAGAAGTTCTTTCTTAGAGAATTTTTTCATCAAAGATAAAACCCAATAATGGCTGTAAATAAATTTAGTTATCTTCTTTACTCTTATCAAGACATTTTTATGTTGGGTCAAGTTACCAAGCTTCTCTAAAATTAATTCAATGCAATATGCAATACAAGGTGCTCAGTATAAATGTTTTCACTTCTCTATTAATGTATTTCTAACTGCCCTATAAGCACTAGCATTGTCTATCACAACCTAAATCACCAATTGCTCTCCAATCTCCTTTATCACTCCATCAAGTAATCAAAAAATGTATTATGCATCCTTTACTTGATCGGATCCTTCTACATATTTCAAAAAAATAGTGTCATTAGAATTGTTTATCGGAATGTTAATCAAGCTTCTATTCTTTATGTTAGACCATCAATCAGATATGATTGTTACACCAGTCTGACTCCAAGTCCTTCTAATCTCTTGTATGTCTTTTTTTGTATTATTCAACTCCTCCTTCAACACGCACATCCTCAAATCATACATGGATGGGGGTTTCAAGCCTCGACCATAAGCACCTATAGAACGAATCATATTGAAGTAAGAAAGAGAAGTTTCCACATTGAATGGAATGACATTCTCATAAAAAAAATCTCCCAATATCCATGCACACAAGTTTATGTGCCCCCTTAGTATGCTCTAGGTTTCTTTGAGCTCCATCTATCCCCTTTCCATGACCCCTGTCATCCTCTAATTTAACTATATAATAGTCCATGGGACCTCTTGCACCTTTACTAGTCAAAATAGGTGGCATAAATGATGAGGAGTCCCTGCCACTACGCTCACTCTCATAGTACGAGCCAATATCAACTCTATCTTCAAATTGTTGTTGTGCAAGAAGCTTTGATGCCACCAACTTTTTCATTAAGATCAAATCTCCTATTTTATTGCTTCAGGGATGTTGACACATAGTGCAATGTTCTTATGTGAGCCTAAGAGGAGCTCTTTCATCCTCGTAACACCGCCTTTCACTACTTTATTATAGTAATTACACTTCAAATAAATATAAATTTTATCACTTCCACCAACATCAAGTTGAAAGTTGTGTTTCCACGCAGGATCTTTTCTTTGACTTGTGGATTTGGCTTTATCACGAACCATTGTTAAGTTATTCTATACAATTAAAATTTAAAATCCTAAATTTTTATTTTTTTCAAATCATTTACGCAATAATTTAAATGAACAATTACCAAGATTAAGTTCTTGAGAAATTTTCACCAGTCATCGACGGAGGAAAAATGATAGAATGATGTGTCGGTGTCAATAATCTCGACGACGACAATAGAAGGCAACGACAATAATGGCAAAAGCATAAGCTAGCTCGCGACTCGCAAAACCCTAAACAAGGGCAATAACAGATGGCAACGATGGCGGAAAGTGTAGCAGGTGGTGTCGGTGACAAGAGCTACAATGGAAACCGTGGCAACAGAAGGCAGCGATGAAAGTAGAAAGCAGTGAAACTCAAACGAGATAGGTCGAAGATTTGAGAGTCAGAGAGCACAAATTGTTGAATGGCAATAAGGACCTAGGGTTGGGATTAAGATGTAAATATTAAAAAAAAATAGAGGCGCACACCTCTCTCTGCATGAGGTGAGGCGTGCCTTTACCCAAATAATGGCGCAAATCTCATTACATTTTTGTTGCAAATTGAGCAGAGGTGTGCCTCAAGATGCGCTCCTTATTGCACAATTTTAAACAATGGTGCCTTGTGGTGGGGAGCCGGAGGTCTTGCTCTTGACACTAATCTCATGTCAGTTTGAACTCTTTGCAAAGGATGGTGTAAGCAGTTACAAGAGATGTGCGGCTTCTTATCCTCCCTCCATGCTCGCAGACAATCTCAAGAAAGTTGTACAAGTGGTTAACATTATTGTGTCTCAGGCATTCTTTTTATTGAGTCTCCTTAGAGGACTAAGCAACTTTATTATATTTCTCTATATTAACATGGTTGTTGGCGTGCTCAAGTAACTCAACTAAAGTCTTGGGTTGTTGAAGGTTGAAGGCATATCTGAATGATCCCTCTCTATGCCTAGTGTGAGAGTAGCCTATTCAATTGCAGACTTTAAATCTTTCACTTATAGCATCTTCCTTTGAAAGCGTACAATGAACTTACTAAGAGACTTGCCTAGCCTTAGCACATCTATAATAATGCCTATGAGATCTTAAGTGGCATCTAAATGTTGGTGAACAAAGTGAAGCACATATGCTTAAATTCAACAAAAACGAAATGATGTCTACTGGAAGACATGAGAATCACCTCAAGATCGACTCTTTGATGGCGAAGAAGATATAACATTTCAATATATCGTTGAAATGTAATAGCAAAGTCGTTGACTCAAAATAGGTGATGTTGTCTACTAGCACATACTTTCCTTTATAAGACTCCAAATGAAAATTTTTGAACTTTGAGGACAATTAACAACGGTGAACCCCCTAGAGAACACGTTAATCAACTTTGGATGGCCTTCTTGCCTGAAAGGCAATGTCTCCTTGTTACTACTATGGAACAAGATATCATCTAGGTTAAATGTTGAAGTTAATGCCCGATTGTTAGGCGTAGCTCAATCATTGGCAAAGTTAGAAGATCCTTCATGTTTTCAACCATGTGGGGCTTGTCTTGTGAATTTGCTCTACAACTACTTGGATCAAGTGAGTGGTGTGTTCCTCAATTTTCTTAAAGTCTTAGTGTATAGCAAAATGTTGGGTTGTCAATATTCCATAATAATCGAGTTTTCTTCGTTAGTTGATCTACCTCTTACAACACTCAACTTCTTGCCTGTGGCATCTACTCCACACCTATTGCACCCTTTAGGGCATTAGATCTCGATTTCTCCGTAGGTACCACCAGACCTTACTTACAAAACTAAGTTGGTAATGTAGAGAGAAGGAAGAGGGGGTGTCAAGAGTGTTAGGGCAAGTAGATTAGACAAAGAGAGAAGTAGAGAGTTTGAGAGAGTCTGGAGAGTTCTATAATTGCTTAATTACGGAGAGTGCCTAGTAGAAATCTCATAAAAGTCCTGTGTAACAAGTTCAAAATATATCTCCTGATTCCTATCTCCTAGAGAGCTGCAAGAATGAATATACCACGAAGAAAGCACAAAAGTCGATAGACTATTCTGATATAGACATGCATACGATGCTCTAGCATGATAATATAGGTGGCCTTCTATTGATGCAGCCTTTCATATGACTTGTCGAGTTCTAAGTAGGGCGATTACATTGACTAAGTCCTTATTGAGTTGTACCTTAGAAGAATGATTAGTGAGTTTGATATGATCCCATATCCTCTAAAGTGCAAATTATAACATACAAAAGAATTACCATTACAATAATCCATTACGTAGTTCGTAACGAGAAATAACAATCCGTGAACAATATACACGGATAATAGCTCAAATCATTACGTAACCTCTATTCATCTTTATACAGTAGCCTTTGGGTAATTATACGAAAGAACAAGGGTAATTACAGTCTGAAAGATTAATCGGTTAATGTGTTCAAGCCGGTCTTTGGAACTAAAACAGACTACTTACACTTTCCAAAAGAAAACTTCCTCACGTAAATAACGGCCAAAGAACAAATGCTAACTTCCAGAATAGCTTGTAAAACAAGAAGACTAATAGCATGAGATCAAGAATCCTAACTGAATATACGACAGAGGTAAGATCTCTAACTGAAAATAACAGAAATAAGTTACAGAGCATAACAGATGAAGATTCTAGAAGAGCTGATGCGAGATCTATAAATAGAGGATGACAGACAACTAGAAAGGGTAATCAAGAATTTTACAGAAAGAACTTAGCTCCTTTCCCCCCTTTCCCTTTCTTCTCTTCTTCTGCCCGATTCTCTCGTTCCCTCACCGGAAACCATCGCAAACCCAGAACCCCTCAGTTAATCCGCGCCATCTTCCTCTCGAGTTCTTCCTCGACTCATACGAAACCACGCAATAAGGCAAATATCGTTAGGTAATTCAAAACTCGATCCAACGATCAAGATCAGCCGCGCGTTTTCAATCCACGGATCAGATTCAATCCAGAGATCAAACCGCCACGAAACGCGTGTAATCCACTCGACCATCAAAGAATCAAGAGCCGCTTGATCAAGCAGATCGAGGGCATTCGTGAAGCGAGATAATCCAACGGCTCAAGAATCAAACCAAAAAGAACTCAATCCGAGTGCATAGCATCCAACGGCCGCAGTAAAAAGGCGCAGATCCAACGGATCGGGAAAGCGTTCCAACACTCAAACTGTCAACTCGAGGTGAATCCATCAAATCACACCCAAGACGTATTGGAACAAGAAGCAGGAATTCAATCCAAAAGAATTAATCACAAGCGCTTTGTCGTATTACAGATTAAAGCTTTAATCCGTAAAATAGTTAATCATTGGTGCTCTTGTTGAGTCCCCACAACTCACACCACCTACAAAAAATGGCGTAAGGAACCGAAACAATGCCAAAACACTTGTTACCGATTGAACAACAATGAACAAATGACCTCAATCACTATGGCATTGAATGAAATATCAAAGAGATTGACATCAATAGAAAATAGGTTAGAAAAAACCAAAGCCGTATGTGATGCATCCCTTGATGAATCCTATTCTCCAAACATACCACATACACACACACCCATATCAATGCCTCTTAAAATAGATATGATTTAAGGAGAAGACCCTAGAGGATGGATCTTTAGAGCAATTTTTTCAAGATATTATCAATCCTCGATGATCGAATTTTAATATCCTCAATATACATGGATGGACCTGCATTAAATTGGTATCAATGGATGCAAGCAAATAAACAATTGCATTCTTGGCCACGTTCAAAGAACAAGTCGCAGAGATTTGGCCCTTCCCTCTACACGATTTAAGAGGAGAACTAGCTAAGCTTCAACAACAAACAACAATTCTTTTTATCGAAGTTTGAAGACCTAACCAAATGTCGATATCCCACAGAATTGCTACAAAGTTGCTTTGAATCGTGGCTTAAACCGTAAATTAGAGAAATCGAGAACTTACTTCATCACAAGCATTGGCCAAGCTAATGGAGGATAGGCTATCAGTCTGACAAATACAAATACTGAAAAACAGCAAACAAACAAACACCAACACGCCTAATCCACCAAATGGCAATCAATATAGCAACAAAACCCTTAGCCAACTTATGTGCATTCATGAGTGTCAATGAAGAACAAGAATATCAACTACATTATAAACCGAAATTCGGTGGATACAAGAAAATCCATTAGAAACAAGCTTCAAATATCACCTTTTAATCCGGTTAAGGCGAGAAGATATATAAGTGTCTAATTATAAATTAGTATACATAGTAAGCAATAATTCGACCATTGAAGTAAGAAGTATAATTCAGATAGCCAATTCTCGCCATCAAACAAAAGAAGAAATGTCGAATTAGAAGCAAAGATTGAGGCACAACTTTCAATACCAATTAAAGAGTCTCAAAGAATTCCCGAGAAAGTCAACATTACCCTCTCTAATAGATGAGTCCGGTTTAGCACGAGGTAATCCATACATGATCATGAGCATACAGAGGGTAAACAATACTACAACAAGGGATAGGTTCTTACATCTACATAAGCCATCCAATTAAGTAGAACAAAGAAATTATAGCAATCGATATAGTAATCAGTTGCTACTTTAAGAGTCGGAAGGAGGAAAGTATCAACAACTGAGAAATAGATTGAAGGAACAGAGAAAGCAAATGTTAATTTTGACCTTGAGGACAAGGTCATGGTGAGGAGGGAGTAATGATATGATCCCATATCCTCTAAAGTGCAAATTATAACATACAAAAGAATTACCATTACAATAATCCATTACAGTTCGACAGAAATAACAATCCAGAACAATATACAACAGATAATAGCTCAAATCATTACGTAACCTCTATTCATCTTTATACGACCTTTCGTGGTAATTATACAAAGAACAAGGGTAATTACAGTACAGAAAGATTACAAGAATCTACAACCAACGTTCAAGCTAGTCTTTGGGAACTAAACAGACTACTTACACTTTCCAAAAGAAAACTTCCTCAAATAACGGCCAAAGAACAAATGCTCAAATAACTTCCAGAATAGCTTGTAAAACAAGAAGACTAATAGCATGAGATCAAGAATCCTAACTGAATATACGACAGAGGTAAGATCTCTAACTGAAAATAACAGAAATAAGTTACAGAGCATAACAGATGAAGATTCTAGAAGAGGCGTCGAGATCTATAAATGAGGATGACAACTAGAAAGGGTAATCAAGAATTTTACAGAAAGAACTTAGCTCTCAGTCTTTCCCCTTTCCCTTTCTTCTCTTCTTCCTGCTCAGATTCTCTCGGGTTCCCTCACCGGAAACCATCGCAAGCCACCGGAGAAACAGCAGAGCTTCTCCGTCGCCTCCATCCGCCGCCATCTTCCTCTCTGGAGTTCTTCGTCGACTCGAACAGCGAAACCACCATAAGGCAAATATCGTTGTAATTCAAAACTCGATCCAACGATCATCATCGCGTTTCAATCCACCGGATCGATTCAATCCAGATCAAACCGCCGAAACAACGCGTAATCCACTCACCATCAAAGAATCAAGAGCCGCATCAAGAAACAAATCAAGGCATTGAACGAGATAATCCAACGCTCAAGAATCAAACCAAAAGAACTCAATCCAGTGCATGCATCCAACGCCCGGTAAAAGCAGATCCAACGGATCGGCGGCCGTTCCAACACTCAAACGAAGTCAACTCAGAGGTGAATCCACAAATCACACCCAACAACCGTATTGGAGCGATGAGCGATTCAATCCAAAGAATTAATCACACAAGCTACGGTTTATCGAGTATAGATTAAAGCTTTAATCCGAAAAATAGTTCTATGAGTTCTCCAGGCAAGTTCAGCAAGTTGTGGTGAGCCTTTCTAATGAGGTGGCAAGTTCCTTGCTGGCATTACACTTAGTCTGAATTAATCTCTTAGTTGTCATACGAGTTGTGACTTGATCCAAACTAAGTTTCGTGATGGGCTAAGTGATCCCATGTATACTATAGATATACATATATAGTGACCTACACTCCTTAAAACCTTTAAGAGGGAGCTTAGTCCCACCTCAAAGAATTATTCATCCTCTGAGAGTGAAACTCTACCTTTGGTTGGCATGTTAATAGCTTGCAAGAGACATCATATTAGTAGAAGAGGAAGGAGATGAGCGATGTTTTCTCTTGCCCATCATGATTGAACCTAAAATCAGGGAAAACCTTTTGGCATTATTAAGCTACTTAAGTTAATGTATGATAATCTTTCATGTTTTCTACAATATGTATTGGTTGGCATTTTGATTGCATTAACATGAACTTCAAGGAAAAAAGTATAACAGCGTGTCGGGGTGGCTGAGTGGAACTCAACACCTAGTGACATGGGAATTTTTAGTTTGGTGACATGCCATGAACATTAAAGAACTCTCAGCATCGACTTATTCATGGTGTCTTATAATTTGAAATGGATGGTCCGATAGGGTGGGACTGATCATCAAAGCAAATGCTTGAATAATGTGCCTCTTGATAGACTTCTAAAATCAGAGACATCCAGAAAGAAGTAGTGTTATTACTTATTGCCAAAAGGCACACCAACTTGAAAAGTCAAATAAAAGTGCAAAAAACCAACAAATTTAAAGAAGCAACAGTTGGCTTAACACAAGTTGTAGAAAGGCAACGACACTGTGTGATAGGGTTAGTGCGAGGGATCAACAAAATTGTGAAACTAATGGGAAGAACAAACAAAACTATATGACCTAGTGAGATCAATGATTGAGATTGTGTGACATAATAGTTAAGGATACTTAACCGATATGACTAGATGGTTATTGGCAATAAATATGATCAAAATAATGATGACTTTGAGATGAAGGTTTCAATACACAAAGAAAATGGTGATCCGAAGGCACAATTGTTGTCAATATAGTAACCAAGGGATTGTAAATGTGATCTTGATGTTAAAATTGCACTTTTATAATGTTTTATGTAAGTTAATCAATTATTCATAGTTATGTTAATGTGTTTTATTTATCTTCCACTAAGTACATCTCACTACATTGATTTAACACTTTTAAGACAAAGCACTAGACCAGAGAGGTCAAGAGAGGATTCTAAGGAGGTTCTTTTGAGTTATAGATTCAAGAGATACCTGCAAGGTGAGGCAATAGATTTCCCTTGTTAGGCAATTTTCATGTTTAATGTTTTATTTTCTTGTAAAGTCAGTTGATTTGCCTTTATGTAATCAAAAGTTAATGAATATTAGCAAAATGATGTTTCCTTCCAAGTATGTGTTCCAATTGGTCTATGCTTTATGAATTCTTGAAGCTTTCAACTATCACATGCCAAGTAGAGAGCATAAATTGATTGATTAAGGAGCAAGCCAACTCAATCAATGTAGTTGTGGTGGAACTTATAATGAAGTAAAGTTTCCCATTATTCATGTTAATGTTAAGTTCATTGATGTTGTGTCAAATTAAATCATAGGCAATACCATGACCATAATAATATTAGCTAGCACACAAACAAAAAGGGAAAAAGAGAGGAGAAGGCAAGCAAGAAGAAGAGTTTTAGAATACACTATGGATTATCAATAATAAAAAAAATGACCCCTTCCTTAGAAATGTCCTTCAAAAGAAGCTATATTATATAATAAAAATGCTAAAATAATGAATGATGCTAATAATTATAAACACATGAACTATCTTCATATAGGCACATACACACCCTCCTTTTATCATGATTACAACGAAGGGGATGAGATCCATATGGTTATGTATAGGGCGAGTGTCTGGAGCTAGTGCCTAAGATGAGCACTCTTAAACAAGTTCCTCGAGCAAGTCCTTCTGGGTTGAGTCCATTAAAAGAGTTTCTTATATGATCCTCTTAGATGGTGCCTTGGATAAGTTCATTGGGCGAGTTCCTTGAGCGAATTTCTTGGATAAGTTCATTGGGCGAATTTCTTAGACAAGTCCATTGGGCAAGTTCCTTGGACGAGTTCCTTTGATGAGTGAATTGGACAAGTGGCTTGGACAAGTCTCTTTGATTAGTTCCCTAGACAAGTGCCATAAGCTAGTGCCTTGATCAAGTTCCATTGACTAGTTCCTTAAACAAGTGCCTTGAACGAGTTCCTTTGAACACTGAGAGTTTTTTCTATTCACCTAATAAGATATACAGAGTCTATATTTAATTCTTCGATTCTCTTAATCCTTTAAAAAACAACTTGCAAAAAAGATAAGATAATTAAAAAAAATTATTTATACTTGCACGTAAAGAGAATACAATTTACTGTCTTATTTTTTGACTTGTAAATTAGAGCAAGTGCTCTCTAGTTATGCTAGTTTCGTATTTTGTGTTTGTTTCTTATATTAACATCTTATAATGAATTTACCTTGTATGGATCTTGCCTTTTGTCAAGCCTTAGACTTTGCAAGAGCTCCCTTCCAAGCTTGTCTACTGAAAAGAAATAACACACTGCTTAATACTAATCTTATTACAAAGGGGGGAGTCACCCTCCAGAGCTAGGTTATATTTGCTTAAGTTGTTCCTTATACTGATTTAGGATATGCATATGACTATCCTTTGAAGGTGACTTAAAATTCCTCTGAAAAGTAAAAGGAGAAGCACAAGTGAGTACAACAATAGTAGTTTACCTATTAGGATTTTTTACATAAGTTTTTTTAGATGGGAGGATAGTCTTTGTTCCCAAGGGTTCACTAAGTCCTTTCAACATATAAAAGTGATAGGCTTGAATGAGAGGGTGATCTTGTTATGCACAAAGTATCCTTCTTCCTAGAGGCTTTTGTTCTACTACAAGTCATTTTCTTAAGGCCTCAGCTCTCCTACAGTAAGTGATCTCATCACATTTAAACTTGGCCTTGAGTTGGGATCTCTTTGATCCTTGAACTCAAATTAGTCTACCTCTCATCCTTAGCCTAATATCCTCATAGGTAAAAAATTCTCAAATGATATACTCATCTCTCACCCAAGCTTACAAGATCAATTTTGTTGGAACTCGTTGGAGTTTGAAGTTGGCCAACTTCAAACTCCGGTGAGTTACGACAAAGCCTAATCTTGTTGGAACACTCTCCATCTTGCTTGAACTAAGATACACAATGAGGTGTCGAGTTCCTAAGTATGCTTAAAAAATAGGGTGAGTTCCTCGAGTTTAGTGAATATAGGGTATGAGTTCCTTAGACGATTTCCTCAAATGAATTCATTGGAGGAGTTGCTCGGAAGAGTCTATTGGACAAGTTCCTTGCATCCTCGACGGCCTTGCCAAAAAATCTAGAAGTAAAAGATGTTTTTATGCAATTTAGAATATAATATAAATATAATAATGCCTTCCCTCATTGATGGAAAATTTTTAAGTTGTCAGTGCTCCAAGTCCTTAACATCTCCTTTCCTAAGTGACTTTGATTGCTCTGCTTCATGCAGTGCTTAGAATCTTGTCAATGGCATCTTTCATGCTCATAATACTTAAAAGGATATTAAATCTATATTTGTCTATGGGTGACTCCCTGACCATACTTAATGAGACTAGCTAAACATTTAGAGCAAAAATAGAGAATAAGAGGGGAGCGGGTGAGTAGGAAGAAGAGCTATGGAATTTATTATAGTTTGTGACTACTATAAAATGACCTTTCTTAGAAATGTCCTTCAACCCCTTATTTATTGGTTAAATGATATTACAAGAGAAACTACACTACTAAAAGAAAACTAAAATAATAAATGATTTTGACAATTAAAGTCATATACATTGCCTTACATATAGACATGTACACACACACTTTTATCTTGATTACAATTATGGGGATGAGATCCCTAAGGCTACGTATGGGACAAGTGTTCAGAGTTGGCACCCATGATGAGCACTCTCGGATGAGTTCCTAGGGCGAGTCCTTCAATGACGAGTGCCTTAAAATAATCTATTCGGCAAATTCTATGGACAAGTGCCTTGAACGAGTCTGTTGGGCGAGTTCTTTGGATGAGTGGCTTAGATGAGTCCATTGGATAGTTCTTTTGATAAGTTCTTTGGACGAGTGTCTTGGACGAGTCTACAAGTTATTTTTATTCACCTTGTCGGGTATATGAAGTACACATTGTGGTTATTAAGTTATGGGGATTTTTGGCAGTAAGAGATTTACCAATATTATGAAGTGATTCTCTGCAAAAATAACAACTTATCATACATGAGAGTGTTAATTCCCAATAGCTTTGTAGTGGAGATTTTCTTTTATTTTTGGTGGCAAGAGAAAGCGCCAATCAAATGGGGGCATATATTGACATGAAATTCTTCATGAGCTCATTTATTTGTCCTAGCCTATTCATGGTTACTCAAGAGGACCAGCATGCCATGAATCAATTGAATCCTTAACTTGGTAGTATATTATATCAGTTGGAGTAAGCTTATGAATATGACACTAACTTGTATGGCCTTGTTTATAACACTTAACCTTTATAGGTGGATTCATTAGGTGCATGCTAATATTATGGTATATCATTAATAGACAAGTTAATAAGCCATGGTATTTGATGAATTATTTTTTTATCCCCCATACCGTTTTATTAGTTTGAGATTGTATAACATGCATTTTCACTTGCATGTCCTTGTCCTCAGTTAAATGCAGAACAATTCCTACTAAGTTGTTTTTTCACCCTTTATCATTTTTTTTTCAAAATAAAGACTGCAATGGTTAACTTAGAGTACGATTGGTTTCTATCAGAGTTTTTGTACAAAACTACTGAGGTACTTGTAATGATTTAGTTTTCCCATCTATGTTTTGTCTATTTTCTAACATTTCAAGGCAGTGTTATATAGTTGATAATTAAGAGTCTAAATAACTCAGTAAAGCATTATACATTTTTATTGAGGGTAGACAACTTTATTCTAGACAATAAAACTCCCTATTAAAGCCTAAAAACTATTAACTAGATTGAATTATAAATGATAATCTAAAATTCTAAATATAAAGAAGTCATTAAATTAGTTCATATAACATACAGAAATCTACCCAAAAATTTCAATGAATTAGACAAAATTAATGATGCAAAATAACAATTCACAGGCAACATAAAATATGCCAAAGAAAGCAATAGACCAAATTCTTCTAGAAATGCTACATCCAAACATGTCCAAACCACTTTTATAATTAATAGAATCCCAAAAAATAAAACAAAAAAAATAATAGAATCCCTATTATATTAGTCATGATTTTAATGCTAAAATATATTACATTTTTGTGAAGGAAAAGAAAATGGGAGATGTGATTTTAAATGATGTGAGAAAAATAATAGTTACATTAATCATGATTCACCGTACAACAACTAAATGTAAATGATCAAAATTTTCCATAAGTGGCAGTAATGCAATAGAAATATTAAGTCGACTAATTATTAAATAGTTTAACCATTCTACCAATTATTGAAATATAGTGGGAACAGGAAGAATTTCATCCATTTGATAGAGTGGCCAAACTTGTAAAGAAGCAATTGATATAATCATTCAAAATGTAGTCCTTTTAACCATATGAACAAAAGTTTCTTCACAATCAACCCTATATTCTTATTTGTTACGAAGGACCATGAAACGTGCTTTATAATAATACAGAGTACCATCAAAGCAAAACTTATTTGATTAGACCCCATTTGCAGCTAATGGCTATATCATTTAGAGGACAATGAAGTGATGAACAATCTTGCATGTATGGTTATCTTCAAAGAGCTTGAAATTCTTCAACCATATCAAACAATCATGTTTATTAGCCTCTAAATAACATGATTGAATGTGAATTGAGGCAAATGTGGTGTGAAAACCATACCATGTTAGAGAATAGAAAATCTATTTTTTAGGAGTAGTGATTGAATTCAAATTAACAAGTTCAAGTGGCAGATTAATTTTCATAGGATCAGATGGAGAGTTTAGCTCAAAAAGTTGTAAGATTAGATATTTTCTTTTATATGAAAATTCAAGTTTGAATCATTCAAATTAAAATTTAATTCATCAAAATTAGGATGGCATATAACTCTAGCAGAGGCTCAACATTAGTAGAGAAGAAAATTTGATGTTTAATGAATAAAACATGACGAGATACAAAATTTTTTAGAACATGGATCATAATAGACGTAGCCTCTATGCGAAGTGCTCAGCACAAAAGCACATATTTAAGAAATTGAGGGAGTTTAACAGTAGGAAAATAAATGAATAAACTAAACGCAATAAAATAAATACATAGAATAACAATTGGGAAGCTTTGAAAAGAGATGATAATAAGAAGAGTCAAACTCCAAGAAACTAATGTAGTCTATTAATTAAATAGACTATCATACTTGATGCTTTAACCTAGAATTTAGGTGAAACTAAAGATTTTAGCAACAAAGTCTAAACAAAATTTAAGAAGTGGCGGTTCTTTCATTCAACAATATCATTTTGTAAAACATATCCTCCCCTCTCCCCCTCCTTTTTTTTTTAAGAACATCATGAAATTCAAATGACATATATTCAACCCCAAAATTGATTATTAATACTTGGATGTGAGATGATAACTTATTTTCAATTAGGCTACATTTTTTTCAATTAGACTATACTTCAGATTTATGTTGAAGATCAAAAATTAAGATAAACTTGTTGTAATCGTCAAATGTATATCACAAAATATTTATAATTTGAATACAATAAAGTAAAAGTAATACCCCCATATATCACTATGAATAAAGTCAAAAAAGTTTTCAACGCGACTACCATGTGATAGAAAGAGAAGGCTCTTTGTTTTTCCAACTTTTGCATGTTAAGCAATAAAATAAAAATGAGATAAAAAATGAATGATTATTACCCAATAAATTAATGTTTATTAAATGGGACAACATAGTAGAATCTGAATGCCCTATCATTTGTCATAGGTCATTATTTTGATTTACTATGGTATAGGATAACGAGACAATCTCAGAGATGTAAGAAAAAACTGTATAGTCAGAAACACCTTCATGTGCATTTCTATCACCTAATCTTACACAATACAACAATCATGAATAAATCAAACATCGCAGTTATCAATTAAGTTTCCTATTGAGATAAGATTAATAGAAAACTTAAGACATATGAGGACATCTTTCATGAAAGAATTAATATCCCTAATAGTTTTAAAGGGTAATTGACTACAAATAACAATATAAACAGATGATGATTCATGATATGATCAGATATTATGAAGAAGATATGAGGTATCACTTAGATGCACTAGAATCCCTAAGCTAAAGTAAAGGAGGTAGTGCATTCAAACCTCATAGCCCTAAGGTTGATAGGAGTTTTGTGATCATCTGCTTAACCATAATAGAAGTAAGACCTCATATGTTCACAGCTATTGAACCAACAACATGATGAGAAACAACTGCGAAGCTAACAACATTATCAATAGTAACTAATTGTTTAAAATTCAATTGTTGATTATGAGGACTGATATGAAATTTCTTAATAATGTGCCCAGACTTCTTTAAGAAATTGCAATTTTTATATATATCTGAAAGCAAATTATTTTTTGCCCTTGCAACAGAAGTATTGTACCTATTACATATCTTTTCTTTTGGTTATCGTGCACTTTATGCTGTTGAAAGATGATTTATATTGCAAGACATACTATATTTCAAAAATCAATTCTTTGAAGCACACATCCAAGTAAAGATAAAAGTTATGATTCATCAAATGGAACAAGTAGCCTCAAACTAAGACGAAGTTTAATCAACCAAACCTACCATCTAACTAATCTCCATAAGTCATCTCTTGGGATTTATATTGGACCTGGCTTAATGTTTTCATAATAATAATAATAATAATAAAAAAGAAGATCATAGCAATTTCAAATATCATCAAACAATATTCTTTATTTGAATTTTCACGATTGGAAGTCACTTTAGAAATATATGACAGCTACTATTAATTTGTTTTATTCAAACTATTATGAAATACAAAACCAATATAGTTCAATTGCATTTATTATTAGTATAGATATATTCAATAAATAGTAGTGCGAATATTTATTAATCTTTATATGTTTTATAATTTAAATTTGAACTCACAACCGTTGAATTTAAATTTTGATGAACAATTTTTTTTTCTCATTTTTAGAAACTTTGGCTAAGATTATTTTTCATATGTTTTATCACAGGTAATCATCCCTTGTAAGTGTGTTCACATTATTGGCTTGCTTAAGAAAACTGGCTGATATCTTTTCATTTGAGTAATTACATTCAATGATTGAAATACAAGGATTAAATTTTAAAGTAAATACTGAATGACAAATACCTTCTCACACAGGAACTCAGACCAATATTTTAAAAGTCATATTATGGATTAGTATACAATATCCTAATCAATTTAAACTTACAAACACGCAACCCAAACTATCTGATATTAATGTTATAGGAAGATACAGATTGGAGAGATTTGGTGCCCCTGAAAGCCATACATATTATATAATTAATAATTAAATAAAATCTTATCATGACTAATTATCTAGAATTGCCCAAAAGTCAATATCATATCCTTTTATCATATTCCAAGAGCTTATAATAACCATAAATTGTAAAAATTGAAACTATTGACTTATGAACATTAGTGAGAGGAATTCTACAAGCTGCAGATTTAGTCCTTCCCTCCAAAAAATTAATCCAAGCAAGAATCTAATGCCTACTTTAGGGTTTGAATTGAATTAATAAGCTTTTTATCAATTCTAAGTATGAAAAATTCCTATCTCAATAATTTACTTTGACTGTGCTGGGTTTTCCAAGCTTTAGGATGAGGAAAAGAATGACGATGACAGGAAGAAGGATGCCTCATTCTTACGAGCTCTCCCGGGGGAAGGAAGAGGGTTGGATAAACAAGAAAGAGAGAATCAAGGATATTTATTACCTTCCATGCTTGAGCGCCCTCCGTGCTCAGCGGTAATCTCCCATTCGCCGGCGACCGCCTCTCCGACCTTCAGGCACTTGATCACGCTTCCAATCAGCCTACATTCTCCCAGTGTCTCCCTGTACCTCTACGTATCTCGAAGCGTCACCTTACTCAATTTTATCGATACGGGGGAATTAATAGTCCTGCTCGATGTATTAGATTAGTGACAATTGTCACGTAGTACAATAAAGGGGGATTTACATACATATCACGTTCGTATTTATTTTTCACAATTTGAATATTCTTAAATATCACTTAAATCTTTTATTACATCAAAATACCATTTCTTTTCCAAGTTAAATCTTCTCCATAGGAAATAGTTTGTAAATATTGAGTTTGGTGTGAAATATGTAAATGCATAAGAATTACGTGGTATGTATGTAAATTTCCCTTTTTTAAAATGTTCATATTAAATACTTTTTATAATTATTTTATTTTAGGGAAATTTACATACATACCACGTAATTCTTATGCATTTACATATTTTACACCTAAACTTGAATATTTACAAAACTACCACTTTCCCTATGGAGAAAAAGGTGCATTTCACTTGGAAAAAGTAACCAGGGTGGTATTTTTGATATAATAATAAAGATTTAAGTGATATTTAAGTAAATATTGAGTTTGGGTGTGAAATATGTAAATCGTAAAATATATGTATCATATCTACATCTGCGTATCTTATGCATTTACATATTTCACGCCTAAACTTGAATATTTACAAAACTACCACTTTTCCTATGGAGAAAAAGGTGCATTTCACTTGGAAAAAGTAACCAGGGTGGTATTTTTGATGTAATAATAAAGATTTAAATGATATTTAAGTAAATATTCAAGTTTGGATGTGAAATATGTAAATGCATAAGAATTGCGTGGTATGTATGTAAATCCCCCTTTAAAAAATCGAAGACAAATTTAACAAATGTATTTATATAATTTGTAGATAGGCACCTAGATTATGGGATACCTTATGACATTTTTTTTCAAGAAATAATATATTATAAATCAATAAAAAAAATACAAGTACGCTCAACCTATAAAGCATCAATGCGAAGACTGAACACAAACCATATAGGATATGTACATGAGATTTTTTATTTTTATTTATTTTTTTTTTTTTTCAGGGTATCCACCTAACACCCCACATATTTTATGGGTGAGGATATCATTGTGACTAATCCTATAGAGGCAGAGTGCCACATTCATCACTCACACATGTTGGGTTTCCACTTACTTTCTGTTAGGCGTTTACGCCTTGAAAAGGAATCGAACACAGACTGGGGGTTCCCAACCGCCCTCGCTCGCAAGATATTTCTATTTTTAAAATTATGGGACACATTATTATATTATACTTTAATATTTTTAATGAATAAAATTTACTATCAATTCTAAATTTACAAATTTAATATAAGTTTTAATAAATTTAATTATTTATAATGAATATATCTTATTCTTTTCTCTTTCTCACTAAAATCTCATTCTCCAAATTCCCAAAACTCTCTATGATAATTTAAAATATAATAAATTATATTTTAAAATATTTTTATGTAATATTAATTCAATAATTTGGTACACATGTGTCTTTTTTATTTTTTATATTATTTTTATCGAACACGTCTCTACTTAGTTCGACACATGCCGAAGGCGCGTCGGACTCGTGTCCATGTCCGACACGTGTTGGACACTATATACCCTATTTTTAAAAGTGATAGTATATCATAGTCCTTAATGCATACTTAATAAAGTTTGTCAAAAAGAAAATTAGTTATAATATGTTTTTACTTAATTTAAATATTTGTTCCAACTTAATACTAAATTTTATTTGAAAATTTTGAATATGCTCTTGACTTCATTGTTCTCCCCTCTTTATCTAGCCCACGATACTTTCCGTATCAAGGTCATTTTTGAGCTCCATCACGCACTGTTGGTCCCTGATGCCTTTTGCAACAAGCTTTGTTGCATGTGCAATGTCCCAAAATTGCTTTTTATTACATGTCATCAATCTCTCGATGCTTCTGTATGTGAGCTCCATCACACACTACCAATGTTGTAATGCCTTCCTCAGCAAGGTCTATTATAAACTCTTCCTATGTTAGAGCAATAGAAAAGTTCATGATAGATCTTATTGGGCAAGGCATCACATGATTGATAGAATATGTTCATACCTAATTCAAATATTTGTTCAAACTTGATTCTAAAATTTATTTGGAAATTTTGAATATGTTCTTGACTTCATTGTTCTCTCCTCTTTATCTAGCCCTCGATACTTTCTCGTATCAAGGTCATTTTTGAGCTCCATCATGCACAGTTGGCCCTCTGATGCCTTTTGCAACAAGCTTCGTTGCATGTGCAATGACCCAAGCAAACAAGCTCTACTACATGCCATCAATTCCTGGATGCTTTTGTATGTGAGCTTCGTCACACACTGCTAATGTTGTAATGCCTTCTTCAGCAAAGTCTATGATAAACTCTTCTTATGTTAGAGCAATAGAAAAGTTCATGATAGATCTTATTAGGCAAGGCATCACATGATCGATAGAATATGTTCATACCTAATTCAAATATTTGTTCAAACTTGATATTAAAATTTATTTGAAATTATTGAATATGTTCTTGACTTCATTGTTTTCCCCTCTCAATACTTTCCCGTATCAAGGTCATTTTTGAGCCCCATCACGCACTATTGGTCCCTTGATGTTTTTGTAATGAGCTCAGTTGCATGTGCAATGGCCCAAAAATTTCTTTTGCAAACAAACTCTATTACATGCCATCAATCCATTGATGCTTTTGTATGTGAGCTCTGTCACACACTGCTTATGTTGTAATGCCTTCCTCAACAAGGTCTATTATAAACTCTTTTATGTCAGAGCAATAGAAAAGTTCATGATAGATCTTATTGGGCAAGGCATCACATGATCGATAGAATATGTTCATACCTAATTCAAATATTTGTTCAAACTTGATATTAAAATTTATTTGAAATTATTGAATATGTTCTTGACTTCATTGTTTTCCCCTCTCAATACTTTCCCGTATCAAGGACATTTTTGAGCCCCATCACGCACTATTGGTCCCTTGACGTTTTTGTAATGAGCTCAGTTGCATGTGCAATGGCCCAAAAATTTCTTTTGCAAACAAACTCTATTTCATGCCATCAATCCATTGATGCTTTTGTATGTGAGCTCTGTCACACACTGCTTATGTTGTAATGCCTTCCTCAACAAGATCTATTATAAACTCTTTTATGTCAGAGCAATAGAAAAGTTCCTAATAGATCTTATTGGGCAAGGCATCACATGATCGATAGAATATGTTCATACATAATTCAAATATTTGTTCAAACTTGATACTAAAATTTATTAGAAAATTTTGAATATGCTTTTGACTTCATTATTCTCCCCTCTTTATCTAGCCCTCGATACTTTCCCGTATCAAGGCCATTTTTTAGCTCCATCATGCACAGTTGGTCCCCTGATGCCTTTTGCAACAAGCTTCGTTGCATGTGCAATGACCCAAAATTGATTTTGCAAACAACCTCTATTACATGCCATCAATCCCTTGATACTTTTGTATGTGAGCTCCGTGACACATTGCCTATGTTGTAATGCCTTCCTCAACAAGGTCTATTATAAACTCTTCTATGTTAGAGCAACATAAAAGTTCATGATAGATCTTATTAGGCAAGGCATTACATGTTCGATAGAATATGTTCATACCTAATTCAAATATTTATTCAAACTTGATACTGAAATTTATTTGAAATTTTTAAATATGCTCTTGCCTTAATTGTTCTCCCCTCTTTATCTAGCCCTCGATACTTTCTCATATCAAGATCATTTTTGAGCTCTATCACGCATTGTTGGTCCCCTAATGCCTTTTGCAACAAGCTTTGTTGCACATGTAATGGCCCAAAAATTGCTTTTTCAAACAAGCTCTATTACATGCCATCAATCCCTCGATGCTTTTATATGTGAGCTCCATCACGCAATGCCTATGTTGTAATGCCTTCCTCAACAAGGTCTATTATAGACTCTTCCTATGTTAGAGCAATAGAAAAGTTCATGATAGATCTTATTGGGCAAGGCATCACATGATCGATATTGTGCGATACAACTCTTGCACAATGACATCGTATGATTGTGCAACTTGCAACAATCTTGCTAAGGAAAGCATCATGCAAGCTTGCTACATGAAGACATTGATAGGAATGAACAAGAGACAAGAACAATGAAGTCAAGAATGGCTTCAAACTATTTTGAACCTTTCATTTGAACCATGTTCAAACTACGTTCCACCAAATTGATTTCTAGCTAGTTCAAACTCATTTCATTTTTAACGAAGTTCAATAAGTAGTTCTTAGATGCAAAAGAAAATTTCCATTCATAAATTTTGGTGCATGCTTCTTGATGAAAAAAATAATAGGGATATTTATCCAATCACATGTATATGAGGCATGTAAAGTCATTTTTTTTTTCAAACGAAATAAAATATATTCAGCAAATTGTTTATCACAAGATTTGAATGGGAAAAAAAGGTACAAATAGCTATGATGATATGTATTATCATAATTTCACTATAAAATAGTAGCTCGATCATCCTCTTTTTTTCTCCTAATTTTAAAATCCCAATCATCCCTTTTACATCTCCTCCATTTCTTCATTTGGGTTTGCTTGCTCCAAAGGCATCACGGGGGCCTCCCAGGACAAAGCATTCTAGCCTCTGCTCATCATAATCTCCCATAACACAAATCCTAATTTCTAATGCTCAATTATATTAAAAATAGGAAAATTAAATCTAACTACACCTGCAAAATAAGTGTTACCTAAACACACCATACGTCCCAAGTAGTTATATGCATAATTTGGACTTAGCACCCTGCACATGGGTAACCAAGTCCATCTGCCCTAACTTAGATTATGCTTAGGGGTTAAGCAACCTGCAAAAGAGAGCATTTATATTTATTTTTTAAGCACCCCTTAAGCTTATCTCATATAGAAGATATAATTAGTCTAGTCACATCCTAACATCCAGTCTACGAAGCATACACCCTAACATCCAGCCTACAATAATACATCATAGAACCAAACATACATCAAACCATGCACCGCTCTAACTTAAAGCTAGAAATGATGACCTAATCTAATTGGTATTTATTAAGGCTTATGTGGTATGCCTTCTCTAGGCTTTATTGTAATTTTCTAAGTATAAAGAGATTTAATTATGAAGGGTGGTTTCACTTTAAATGACTTAATTGATTTGTGAATTTTGCTTAGTGTTTTCTTTTATTTCACTTGATTTACACTTAACAATTAAGTATTATAAAGAGAAGAAAAGAGAGGGTCACTCTCTCTTATCCTAACCTTAAGTCATATCTAAAGCTAATTAATTAATCAATTATCTTTAGTGAATGGCTTATTACATATTTTAAATTAATCCTAAGTTTAGGTTCACTTTAAATAATCTCATTCAATAAGAGAGGCATCTTAAAATTAATTAGAATGAACTACTATTATATGACACATATTCATTCATTTCTTTCCATCATATATAACATGCATATGATTAAGCCTTAGACATATCTATACATGTAATATATTTTTGGCACACTTAAATGTAAGAAGCATAAAATGAGTTTTATAGAAAAGAGGATTTTCATTCATTAGCTAAATACACATTCAAATATATAAAAGTTTTTAGCAAGTACGCCATCATTATTTTGCACTAGGGGAGTGAAGTAGGATCCTCCTTGGGGCTACTTAAAGCCTTGAGTTCTTGGAATGTCCAGACTAATATACCCACTATTCTTAAATACATATGGATGTATAAGCAACCGTATGAATAGAAAACCATGCAAAAGTAGAATTTGATTTATTTGTGTGAATAATTTAAAGCTCTATCCCAATTCTAATGTCAAGATGCATAAGAATGAAATCAAACAGGTACATCACCATTATTATGCAGCAGGGGAGTGAGGTAGGAACCTCCTTAGGGGTACCTAAAGCCGTGCATCCCCGAAATATCCAGAATAATATTCCCATTAACATTCATACTTATGCAAATCAACATATGAATAAAAGAATGGAACTTCGCTTCATACACTAAGTTTATATCCACATGCACCTCCTATGTATGTATAGATAATGTCACAATATGTATTATTATTAATTAAAAAGCTTTTGAAAATACATTTGAGATTTAATAAAGATAATAGCCACATATTTCTAATTAAGTCAACACATGCAAATTTGACATAAAAGGAAATCATTTATTTTTAATTGATTTTTTAAAGAAATGAATGCATGAATCAAGTGGCATACAACCCTTTAATATGATTGGAGAGAAATAAAAGAACATAAGCACATAATTTCATTCAATCCAACTAATTTTTAAAGATCGTCATATTAAATAAGATTATTTAAGATGAACCTAAGTTTCTTAAAGTCACTTTTGTTTTATGTTTTGGTTTTGATTTATGAAATTGAGGCTTAATTTGCTGACCTTAACCCATCCCCAACAATGTAAATTAATTGGGTTTAATGAGGAGTGATTAGGTTGCATTTTATGGATAGATTAAATTAAGGTAGGAATTAAATCAATTAATTAACCCTTACCTACATCACCTTAAGTTATTAACTAAATAATGATGAGCTAACATAATATGCAACCATATAGAAAAGAAAATTAGCAATGCTCCTAAGAAATGGAGGGGGCCTAATACAATTGGCCCATAATTAATAGTTAATTAAGCTTAAGGGATTTTTTTAATTACTTTAACAATTTCTCTACACATGTAGACCAATCATAATTTCATTAAGCTTTTTTAGATTATTAAACATCTAAAGATCTACCCAAGGTTTAATTAATCCAATTAGAGATGATTTGAAATTAGAATTAGATTAATTAAACCATAAATCAATTAAATAAGCCTTAACCATTCTTGATTAGTGAGATAAAATTGGCTTAAGGAAAGAGACCAAGAAAGAGGCCTTAATCCCTATCCCCAAGTCCTTTGCTTAATTAATTAAATTCTGTAGCAATCCAAATTTTAATTAAGTTAATTGGTTAATTAAGTGATTAATGAATTATTGATTAACTCTTTAAAGAAAATGATGGAGGCTTAAGGAAAAGATTAGAAAAAAGGTATCAATCCATTTCCTTAAGTCCCTTCACTGTTAACAGAGGTCATTGAGCTTAATTAATTAACCAATTTACTATTAATTTGATTAATTATTCTTAATTAAGCTAAAAGAGTAATTAAGGCTTAACCAATTAATTACCTTAGTTAATCAGCTAATAAATTCCAAGAAAATGGGGGGAGGCAGAGGTCATCCCCTTAAACATCTATAAAAGTTTAAAATTAATCAGATGATTAATTAAAGAGTAATTAGGTTAATTAAATTTTTAATTAAACTTTAATTAATAAAAAAATATTATTCTAATTTAATTAATGATAATTTTATTGGATTCTCCTCTAAATACCTTTAAAATGAGCCCTCATTTATATTTTTATGATTTTTCTAAAATTAGTTATGAAATTTTGAAGTTTTAGCATTAAAAATTAATTAAATAGCCATAATTAAGCCTTAATCCCGTCAACGGCATGTGGTTGTTGATGCGACGCATTGATGCGACATGCTTTTCGCTTGGTGTGATGGGATAGGTTATTTAAGTTATCACATCCGCACACTGAGTCACCCGGCAGTGGACGCACTTTCTAGTGGACCGTCCGATCTAAGATTAGACGACCATGATTAAATCCAATGAGTAAAGAGATATTAGAGAGGATATAAGCATGATTAGATCAGGATCGTCCATTCTAATCACACAGAATGATCAACCCATGATCTATCTCCTCTCGAGCGGCGAGAGACTAAGACCGTCCATCATTTGTCACTCGATCCAAGCTCATCCAAGCTCAAATAGAGATCAAATCAATCCCACACCTTTGGGGAGGCAAAATAAAGAGATCCAACGATGGAAATCTCATGACATGGAACTTTCCTTCACAATAGACCAAATCATTTTCATACAAGGATCAGTTTTAATGGCATACCTCATCAGAGCTTGTGACCGGTGGTTTCAATGATTAAGAAAGATTTGTCTAGTAGAGATGAAGCCTTGTTGAGCTGCACAAGCTTTGATTTGAGGTGGTTTGCTCAAACAACCAACACACAAGGCATAGGTGATCGGTCTTGGTCGAACTCCTATCTTTGGTGGCTTGGAAGCATGGGAAAAGGCTTGAATGGCTTCAACAACACACGAGAATGGTGTGTGCAAGAGGAATTGAAGTTTGATGGAGAAATGGAAGATTTTGGATCAAAGGCACCCTCCCCTATTTCAGTTTGATGTCAAACCAAGAAAGGAGAAAATGGGGGAGCTTGGGAGCTTGGGGGATGGCTGTGGGAGACTCTCCTTCACTCTCTCTGGCTCACATGAAGTAGAATGCTTGAATTCCCATTTGAATTAAGAGGGTATATCCCCTCAATTGTTGAGGTGGATGGATGGGATTCAATCCTGATTTCTCATCGGCCAGCCACAGTCAGATCGTCAGACTTATCTCCATCGAGTCCACGTGGCTCGCCAGGAGTGGAAGGCTTGGGAGGTGGCTCAAGGTCCAAGTGGGGGGGGGGATTTGGTTTCCTTTGTCCATGGGGTGCTCGATTTGGAGTGAGGAGGAAGAGAGTGGATTTCCTTTGGTCCATGGCTAATCCTAGTGTGCTTAGAGTTGGATAGGAAGATTAGGCATACCCCATTTGGCAATTGGATGACTTCCCAAGTGATGGGAGAGTGGACTTTGCCAAATGGGGGAGGAATCCTATGTGGGGAGGTTTGTCTAATGGATAATCCCTTTGGGTGGGGCCCATGTTACTTATGGATAGATTTTGGGATGAATTAGGATCAATTTGGGTTGGGTTTGGTTAGCCACCAAAGCCCCATGAGTTGATTTTGGGTGCTTAGGCTTCATTTGGTCAAATGGGTTTATGTTGGGTTGGTTTGACCAATTGGTCAAATTGGGTCAAACCAAGGCTTGGGTTAAATTCAAATGATGATTTGAAGAGTTTTAGTTCAAGTGATTTTAATCAATTTGACATAGGTTTGATTTTGGCTCACTTGGATTCAAATAGGTCAAATGGGCTAAGTTGACCAAATTGACCAAATTGACCAAATTGGGTTGGGTTAGGTGTTAGTTCAAGTTTAATTAGTTAATTAAAAATGATTGTAGGCTTTGATTTGATTTGATTTGGGTTTAATTTATATTTTGGCTATTTTGACCCTTTAGGTCAATTTGGGCTAGGTTGGGTCAAGTTGACCAATTGGTCAAATTAGGCTTGATTGTGGCTTTGGTCAAGTTCAATAAATGATTTGGAATGAACTAGCCATTGGTTGCAATCAATCTGGGTTTAATCATGATTTGACCAATTTTAGTTTTTTAGGTCAATTTGGGTCAACTTAGGTCAATTAGTCAATTAGACTTGGTTTGGCTCAATTGAGGGTTTGATCATGTTCAATCATTGATTATGAATTGGTTTGAATTAATGATATCAATCAATTAGACTTGGTTTGGCTCAATTGAGGGTTTGATCATGTTCAATCATTGATTAATTGGTTTGAATTAATGATATCAATCAATTTGGTATGTGGTTTTGGCTAGTTTAGATTATTTTGGCTAGAGGTTGACTTAAAGGGGACTAAGTTGACTTGGTTTGACCAATTCCATTGATCACCCTAGGATGATTGTTGATCATGATATGAGGTTTGGATGGGCTTAGTTCAATCTAATTTGGGTTGAATTAAAACTTAGCTCAAAAAGGTCCTTTAGGTCACTTTGGGTCAAGTGGACCTAAATGAGTCAATTGATTTAGTTTTGGTTTGACTCAAGTTTGGTAAAACTTATATATGAGCCTAGAATTGAAATATAAATCAAACTACAATCAATTTGGAGTCTAATGGATTTTGGCTCATTTGAAGTTTTCAAGTAAAAAAGCCTAACTTGGGCTCGACTTGGATTAATTTGAGTTTGATTTAATAATTGTAATTTATGTTTATATTTAGCTAAATGATTGAAGGAATGATTGATTCAAGAGAAAATCCATTGATTTTGGCTTGATTTGGATAGGATTTGGCCAAGTTCAAGAAATTGGCTAAAAAGGCTTGAATTGGGTTTTAATTTAATTTTGGGTATGATTTTGGCTATTTAGATTTATATTTCATTTATATTTGGGGATATAAATGAACATATAAAAGATCCATGAGAAAATCACTTGAGTTTGGAGTGATTTGGAAGCAAATTGGACCACGCTTATGGATGTAGGTCAAAAAGGCTTAAATAGGGAATTGATTTAGTTTGATTTATTTTTGGTCATTAGAGGATGGGTTTCATTTATATTCATGAATATAAATGAAGGAACAATTGATTTATTAAGAAATCAATCAAGCTTGGGATAATTTGGGTTAAGATTTGATTAAGCCTATAGAGGTAGGTTTAGAGGGCTTAAGAAGGGATTTTGGCTTTTCGGATTTAATTTGATTTGGTTTTGGCTATTTGAGTTTAGATTTTATTTATATTTATGAACATAAATGAAGGAATAATTTATTTATAAAGAAATCAATCAAGTTTGGGATAGTTTGAGTTAATATTTGATTAAGCCTATGAGAGTGGGTCATAAGGCTTAAGAGGGAAAGTTGATCTTGGATTTGATTTGAGATTGATTTGTTTTGTTTGGAATTTGGATTTGGATTTGGTAAATGATTAAAGGATTGAATTGATCTTTAATAAAATCACTTGATTTGGGATTGATTTGCATTTGGTTAAGGCTAAGTCCATGAGACGAAATCAAAAGGGCTTAGGAAGGGTTTTGAATTTAGTCATGAGGTTTTATGGATAAATCTTGAGCTTGAATTTGATCATAGGATTGATTATAATTATTGGAAATTTGGTTTGGTATGAATTTAAGATTTGGTTTGAGAAGGAAAGCATGGATTGGGTTTGGGCTATAGGTAGGGTAGGCAAGTTTTTCTAAGTCTCTAAGGCATAACCTATTCCTATAGCTAACCCTTCTAAGTCTCTAGGCTTAGGTTAAGTGTTCACCTAGTCATTAGAAGTATATTAAGACTAAGAAACTCTTAGTTTCTATAAGAGTCTTAGATCTATGATGAGGAAGTTGAGAACTCACTCTAAAAGTGAGGTCAATAATGAAGTAGCTTATCAGCCACACAGTAAGGCCTACCAAATAAACAAGGCGCTCGTCTGTGTGTATTAGTCAAATCAGGAAGAAGGTGTGTAGACTTACATCCTCTTGAACAAGGAATCATTGGGGTGACACACTAGCAGGATAGCATGTCAGCTTGACCTAGAGTAGCTACTGAGTGAGTGCTGCTAGGGCGTTATCCCAACTCGAAGTAGCCCAAACAAAAGTTATGTGTTTACTTTACATGTGATTGTGTGTAGTTTATGTTTGTGTCGTGTTGATAAATGATAGGACATCGCTTGGGTTGCTTACACCTACCCTAAACACACCATGATGGATTCACAAACAAAGATGTTTTCAAAATGGAAGAGATGAAATTTGAGATGAAAATTTTTATTGATAATTATTTTGAAACAAGATTTATGGATAGTATTTCTTTAGGTAGAGCCTATTAATTGGAAGCATCAGGCGCTCTCCCTTATGATAGATGACCTGATAAGATCCTCCTTGGTAGGCCTTCTCTATGGCAAAAGGGCCTTCCCAAGTGGGTTCAAACTTACATCCCATTTTTTGATGGGCATCAATTGGTCTTCTTAAAACTAAAACAAGCTATCCTACTTAAAAAGCTCTAGGACAAACCAACTTGTTGTGAGCTTGAATCATTTTGGCTTTGTACAACTTGAGGTTCAGGCTTGCCCGCATCCATCTCTCCTCCAAACCTTCATGCTTCTAACCGAACTTAATATTCTACTCCGTTGTGATCTTACTACCCACAGCTATTCTTAATAATGGGAGTTGGACTTCTAGTGGTAGAACAGCTTCAGACCCATACACTAAGGAGAAAGGATAGATTGAGTTGGAGTTTTGTATGTGGTGTGGTAAGCCCACAAGGCTTCAACTAACTGCTCATGTCACTATCACTTGTTGTCGTTGAGTGTCTTCTTTAATATATGGATGAGAGTTTTATTGAAGGCTTCTGCCAAGCCATTTTCCCTCGTGTTGTAGATGGTAGAATATCTCCAATCTATACTGTGTATTTGGGCAAAGCTGCTGATTTTGGTGCTCTTGAATGCAATACCATTATTGAATATAATTCATCGAGGCACCTCAAACCTATATATGATATGGTTCTTGAAAACTAAGACATGCTAAGTTGTGACCTCTCTGAGTGGGATTGCCTCTGCACACTTGATAAAGTAGTCGGTGGCAGCTAGGACAAACTGATGACCCTTAGAGAAAGGACGGTCAATCGGACCCACTATGTCGATACCCCAACATGCAAATGGGGGTAGAATATATAGGGTGTAGTAGACCACACCGCACTTGGTGGCACGCCTACATCTATGCGTAATCATGATCGATGAGTATGTATCATAGTCTCTTAATCTTGACTTTCATCTTCGGACTGGATTGGTGCCGCATAAACCTGAGTGTACCTCAGTCACGATCTTATGAGCTTTGTGTTTGACCAAATAGTGTAACCACATATGATCAAAGGACCACTCGTATAAGGTGCCATCCACGAGAGCATAGGAAAGTGCTCTCTATTTTACCTGATGTGCTATGACTTCTCTTGAGGTAGTTTGCCTATATTTAGATAATCCATGAATAGTTATCTCCAATCTAACTCCTCGTCCTTTTTGGCAACGTCAATCTCCCCTTCAAGAGAGAGTCTCTCGATGAGTTCAACATGAACAAAGGATAAGACTTGTCTATTTTGGACCCTTATTGGTATGGACTCATCTTCCAGACATGCTAACTCTTTGGCGAGTTTGGTTAAAGCATATGCTATGACATTTTCTCCTCGAGGAATCTTGTAAATGGTAACCTCTAAGATTTGGGCCAATAACTCTATAGTGTACTTGTGGTAATGATGGAGCTTAGGCTTTAGAACTTTATAGGTCCCAATAATTTGGTTGATGACTACTTGAGAATCCCCAAAGATGTTGATATTCTAGATGCTTAGAGTAACAACTAACTCTAGACCGACAATTAGAGCCTCATATTCGGGTTCATTGTTGGTGCATGGATTGGACAAGTGATATGAGAATCTCATCACATCAAGGTTCGGAGTTATAAGAACTATTCCTACCTCGTCCTTTCCTGGGATAGTAGATCATGGTTCTTCTCCTCTTTAAAAGGAAGTGCCATCAAAGTACATCTCCTAGTGGTGAATGTTAATGTCCCATAAGTTCATGATTTATTCATCGAGGAGGTCATCACTAAGTGGGGAATCAGCAGGAAGTGGGTGTGATGCTAAGAAATCTACTAGTGCTTGTCATTCACCACATGGAGGGGTACAAAAGTAATGTCAAACTACGATAAAATCATGAACCAACGTGCCAACTGTCCGGATAACATTAGCCATTTCATGAGATATTATAGTGGATTGATCCTAGAGATCAAGTTCACCTTATATTAAAGTATGTAATGTCGTAACTTTTGGGATGCAAAGATTAAAGTAAGGTAATGCTTCTCAATGGGTGGATAGTTTGCCTTAGTAGGGATTAGGCGATGGCTGAGGTAGTATAGTGTGTTTTCTTTCTCTTCATCATTGACTTGGGCCAATAAAGTGCCAAGCGAGTCATCTAATGCAGCAGTGTAGAGAATCAATGGCTTGCTCAAGATAGGGGTTGCTAGAAATGGTGGCTTCATTAGGTAGTGCTTGATGTCTTCAAAGGCATGCTGACACTTGTAATCCAACTTGAAGTTACCATCCTTTTTGACAAGTGTTGAGAATGGCTAGCATCTTCTTGATATGTTGGAAATAAAGCATCTTAGATATGGTAACCACCCTTGGAATGATTTGAGTTGAGTTATACTTTTAAGGGGTGGCATTTCTAATATCGCCTTGACATTCTCCAGATTGATTTCAATTCCCTAGTATCGGACAATAAATCCAAGAAATTTTCCTGAAGCTACTATGAATGCACACTTCAGGGGATTCATTTTGAGGTTAAATTATCTTAACAGTTTGAAAACTACTCTCAATTCAAAAACATGGTCTTCTTTTTCTTTACTTTTGACTACGAGATCATCGACATAACACTCGACTTGAAGATGAATGAGTTCATCAAAGATTCGAGTCATGGCCAGCTGGTAGGTAGCGCCAACATTTTTAAGGCCAAAAGGCATGGCCCTATAGTAAAAGATTCCAATGGGAGTTTAAAAAGCAACATTTCTTTCATCCTCGAGGGCCATCTTTATTTTGTGATACCTAGATGAGCCATCCATGAAAGAGAAGAATGCATGAGATGAGGCAATATCCACCATCAATTTTGGTATCGGTAGTGAAAATTCATCTTTTGGACATGTCTTATTTAGATCCCTAAAATTGATGCATATACAAATTTGGCCATTCTTCTTCTTAACTGGGATGACACTGGCCAACCAGATAGAATATTTTTCTTCCCTGATAAAGCCAGCATCAACCAATTTCTTAATTTTAGAAATGACATATTGTTCAATGTCTAATCACATGCATTTAGGAGCTTGCCTAATAGGATTAGAATTAGGCTCTATTACTAGTTTATGGACTGCTACATTAGGTAATAAATCGGGCATCTCTTCATAACTCCATGCGAAGTAGTCCTTAAACTTAATCAATACCTAACTACATCAATGGTTTCAGTATCATTCAACAAAGAACTGATGTATGTCAGACGTGGATTGTCTTTAATTCCTAAGTTGATTTCTTTAAGTTCATTGATGATTGATCTAATATCCTCTTTGAACTTTGGCAATGCATCTTTGACTTTAAAATCATCTAGAGTATCTGAAGTTTCTAAACACACCTCCTCATATGAGTTAGCATGATTTGAAATGAACATATCAGATTCCAAATGATTGGTGATGACTAAATAGTAATCATCATCATTGACTGGACCCACTATACTGAATCCTAGTCTTGGCCTTGATTGAGAGCTTTTGCATTCATTCTTCCATATTCTTTCAAAAAAGTTTGACTTGTGCTTTGACCAAGTATGTGGGATTAACCCCTTCTTTGCTAAGTTTAGAATACATGGCAAGTACCAATCGAAATGTAATTCTATTAAATCTTTCTATGAATCATCCTCAAGTTTTACATCAACTTCTTGACTTGAGGATGATGCTTCTAGAAAGAACCTCTAAGTTTTCACATCTATGGATGACTTGGGGGCTTCCTTTACTACCGAACCCTCAACTTTTTGTGAGAAACATGGGGTTAGAGCTAAGGTTTCCAACAGATGCCTGATTGTTTCACATATAGACTTAGATATATTTATGCTTTGCTTAAGAGCCTGGTCTTCATCACTATCATGCTCAAGTGTCACCTCAAAAAGGGATCCACTATTGAGAAGAACTAGTTGGTGTTCTAATCACAGAAGACTCATCCTCTGAACTAGATTCTAAGTCTATGTAAATAGTAGGTGTACTTTTGGTGGTTGGGAAATACCTCCTATTAGATGGCCAATAGGGAGGCTTTCCACCTCAGGGGCTGCCTCTGAATTGTCCTCTTCCTATGCCTAGTGGAGGTTGGGTCATCCTACCCATATGTTCAAATGAAGTAACGAATTGTGGGTGGAATCTAATGTCAGGCTCTACATCTTCCCCTGAGTCCATGTCTCACTCCCTTTTATTTTTCTTTTTATTTCTCTTTTTTTTACTTTTTCTATTTTTTTTTTCATTCTTTTTTTCCCTCATGGGGATCTTGACTAAGCTCACGAGAATGGACTTGCTAATTTTGGGGAAGGAAATAGGTTGCATCTTCATATATCCCGACCTCTTGAATTGTGAATGGCTTGAGATCTCCTTTGACACAGTACTCAATCCCACCTCTCATGAACTTCATGCACTATTGTAGAGAGGATGAAACTGTGTTGTTTTTATGTATCCATGGTCTCCCAAGCAAAGTATTGAAAGATGTATCCAAGTCTATGATGTGAAACTTGGCTTCAGTCTTTCAATCATCTATCTCCAATGGCAACACTATGGAGCCTAAGGCCCTCTCTCCTTGTTCATTGAATCCTCTCAACATCATCCTTTTCTTTTAGAGTTTGGAGATGTCAATGATCAAGTAGGTAAGGGTTGTTAGACTCATAATGTTGACTGATGCACCATGGTCAACCAAAACTCTTGATAGCTTATATCTACCAACATCCATTATAATATAAAGAGGGCGGTTGTGCTTGGTCATCCCTAAAAGTAAGTATTCATCACTGAATGTAACTTCTAGGATGTCTTTTGAGTGGTGTGCCTCCTCTTCAGTAGCGGTCAGCTGAGCTAACCATATCTCTGTATCAAGAAGAGCCTTGATTAGAGATTCCTGATCTCTTTGGATAAGATAAGGGCGTCATATATGCTTAACTTAGCTAGCAACTTTCTAAGATGTGCTAGGAAATTATAATCAACTCTGACTTGGTCCTCCACAAGCATATCCATAGGTGGAGCATCCTGTGGAGGGGCTATCTGCTCGCTGGAACCAATGGATTATTTACTCTTATCTTGAGGTGCTACCTTAGGAGGTAAAACTTTGCCATTGTACAAGTTAACATCAGTGAGTTCTTGGAATGATGAACTTGTGAAAAGTTCTACCTTCTCATCAGGCATACCTACAATTTCTCCTATAGGATCCTGGAAGTTGGTTGACTCCAAGTCAATCTCAAGAGGTGAACTCGATTGAATCAGAAAAGGAAAGTCTGATTCTGAATCAAAAGAGAGAGGATCAGAATTACTATAGCTATTATTATTTTTTAGTCTTGGAGAGTTTTCAACAGGAATAAAACCAAGAGTATCAGAAGTGGACAAGATGTAAGTTAAATTTGCTTTCTTCATTGATTTCTTTTTGGGTGAAGGTACATGATAGAAATCAAGTAAAGTAAGCAGATTAAGGGATTTAATGCCCTTGTCCACTGATACAATGCTCTTACTGGTAGAAGAGGAGCTAGCAAAAGAAAAAAGTAGTTAGAACAGTGGATGGAGTGCTGGACTCGCACGGTGGTTATGCTACTGAACTATCCTAGGAAAGTATGGTGAGCTACTGCTACTGCTGTTGCTGGGCTGTCACCTTCTTTAAGTTGTCTTTGAAAAATTGCAAACCTTCCTTGATGTTGCTGGTTTGAGCTGCATCAATCACCTGTAAGAAAAGTTTTTTGATCTTAGAAACCATTTTTTTAGAGGTTCGGGATAAGGCAATATCACAACCTTCTTTTGTGTTAAGAGGATCTCAAGTATCCCAAGAATTATCCTAATAGAACTAGATGGTTGTTCTAATAAGTATTCCTTGGGGATAATTATAGTTCCTGACTTGTAGCTAAGCTCAAGCCAATCCTTAAAGTGATACAATCTTCTAAGACATGGCTAATCATGCGGTGGTAAAGACAATAGTTAAGAGCATTACTCTTGCGCACTTCCTCTGGCCTCTTGGGCTCTAGTGACTGAAAGTTAGGTTTTTTTAAGAGATTCTTAAAGATTTTCCTAACTACCTCCTCTTGAATGAATATGGCTTATTCAATCTATCAACAAGAGTTGATGGGTAGTAGCTATATGATGATGGATATGAGTACTGTTATTGGGTAGACTGCTGAGGTGGTGGGAATGACCATTGTGGCGGATGGTATGATGGACAAAGAGGCTGCTAAGATTGGGGTACTGGACTCTGGCTGGCTGCTTCCCTCTATCCACTGACACAACTGTCACTGGCTTCTTCTCAAACACCTTCTATAACTTAGGCTGAGATGATTGGTCGGGAAAGAGCAAGTATTTGGCTTCCTTTTATAGGCTAGCCACCTTGTTGATTAGTTTCTCAAATATTTTGATGGTAAAGCCCTTAAACATGAAGGCGACCAGGACATGGATATTCTTAAAAAGAATCTCAATGGTATGCTGTTTGAACAGTTGTGGCTCATATTTCATGCTCAGGTTGCGCCACTTGAGAATATAATCAATAAGGGATTCATTGGGATTCTGCTTCACTACAACAAGGTCGCCTACAGTCACTCTATGCTAAGCTCCAACAAACCTCTTAATGAGGAGGTGCTCCAACTCAGCAAAGGTCTTCATTGAACTATTATGCAGTTCAGCATACTAATCAAATGCAACCTCTACTAAGCTGCTGACATAAAGTTTGAACAAGAGTGTGTCGCTACCATAGGCGTTGCAACAACCAGCTCTAAAGTGTGCAATATGCTGTCATGGGTTCCCACTGCTAATAAAAAATTTTAAGAATGTGCTCTACCATATGCTTAATGTCCTTTTCATGCATGGAGGTGCCATCTATGACCTTCTTATGCAAGCTACCAACATCATGCTCTACGAGAGTACACCTAGAATAGTCTAAGGTATGTGCCAACTTTGGTCGGTTGGCTATTATAGGAGAAGGCTATAAAACTGGGGCTGAGTTCTGCAATGCTAAAACTACTGTTATCAACTCCTTTACTTTCTTCTCCATCCTGTCAATATGATCATCCTTCTGCCTAAGATAGTGGATGAGGTGCTGAGCTGAGTGAGAAGTGTCATCTTCCTCGAGCATGACACCTTCTTGGTTATGCTGATCCCACTATAAGGACCCTCATGTGTCGACCATATGGACCTCAGCTGTGTTGTCCAACATGTCATCCTTGCCAGGATCAAAGTGGACTCTATCCTACTCCTGATATGAATGGTCACTTCCGAGAATTTGTTTCTTCTTGGCAAAGTAATTTTCTAATATTTTATCTAATGATTGATCTACTCTGCTTGGCTGGACTGGCACAAATACATGCTGTTGGCTAACCATAGGACTGTGCTCATCTGACTCTATACACCAGATAATGCCTATTGATGAGACTCCCTCACTGGGAGGATCAAATGTCATGGGGACTATTTCTATGTCCCCTACCCTCTCTCCCTCTATCTACGGTGGAGGTGGTGCGATCACAATACTTTTGGGTCACCACTCCTTCTTACCCATAGCTGAGGTAGAAGGTCGAGCAAAGGAGCTCAATTTCACCTCAATAAATGGAATAGATGGAGTCAGATCCTTAGGCCATAGTCAGATCACCATTGGGGATAATCTTTCACCAGATGGGGGCTTCTGAAGCTTGGCAGGGATGGTAGATGCTGCAAGCTGAACTGGTGATGGTGGGTGGTGAGTGGAGCGGTGTGATGGCAGAGACACTGATTTCCTCTTAAGTAGAAATCTCCTCCTGCGTCGAACTATGCCTGTGAGAACAATGTTGTATGAATGATCAGCCTTGACAGGGAGACGATCAGGGAAATCCATTAGGGCGGAGGCCACATACTACCTGATATACCTTGTCTCTCTCTCTTGCTTGCTTGGGCTGATACTCAAGCCTTGGTGACTCTCTCCCTACAGATCTGATCAATGATGCTCCTGGGAATCACAAACCTCAAGTCAAATAATTCTTCAGACACTAAGCATCTGTAAGCTTTTCCAACCTTGTGAAGAACTGTCCTAAGACCGACATAGGGCCTCCTACACTCTCTAGTTGGTACCTCAAAGTATGCTGGTGGTGGAGGCACTACAGTGATCCTCATGTAGTCCTCCTCTCCAACTGAGGCTGAGAGGGGGTGAAGCCTACTACCACTTAAGAGTGGCGAGGTCTCATGGGGAGAACCCTCCTCAGTGACATGGGAGGAAACATTGATCTCCCTGGCTGGTCGCTCAAGGTGTCGCTTGACCTTCCTATTTTTGTTGTGATGCTGGGTGTGGGTGAGCAAATCAAAGCGAGAGCTGGAACCTATCTCAAAGGTAGAGGATACTATCTCGGAAGCCAAGATTGTCTTCCCCTTTGGGGTGACCAAAGAGGAGGTATTAGCTCTCACTGGAGCTATGGCAGGGGCAACTGACCAATGTGCAATCCAAGTGGTATTGACACCGTAATCGAGGTGTGGGAACCATGATAACCTTCCTCTTCATTGAGGGAAACTTAGGGTCAGACATAATGTCAAAGTGAAGAAGTGGCATCTATCCCACCACCTCCCCGCTAATGGTCATGAGGGATGTCCCATCACAAGTAACTCCTACGACCTTGAAGCCACGGCCAAACTGGATCAGACGAGTGGTGGTCGGGTCATGTATGGATAGATCCAAGGCCAGATCCACACCCGAAGGGAAGGAAAAGATGAACTTGCTGGAAGTCATAGTAACTGCACTGACTGAAGATTGAGAAGACTGACTGTGCTAAAATCACTGCATTTGTTGAAACATAACTGAGTTAGACCCTTGCTTTGATATTTATCTTCAATCATTGACTTCTAAATTGGATTTGGAATTTGAACCCACACTTAACAAATTTAGGTATGCTAAGTGGGGTTCTTTGAATTTTGGAGATTTTGATATTTGGAGGAGAGACTTTGCCATAATATTTTGATTTAGAACCCAAACTCAACAAATTTAAGTATGTTGAGTTGGGTTGAATTTTTTGGAGAGAATTTGGAGATATATATGTTGTATGTCTTGTTTGAAAATTTGACTTGGAAAAACCTTTACTTAGCAAAGTTAGGTATGCTAAAAGGTTTTTCAATTATATGTTTGAAAATTTTGTAAAAACATCTTTGTTTATGATGATTGTTTGTTATGTGTGTGATATATGTTGATTTGCTTTGAAAATGGGGATCTTTACTTAACAAGGGTATGTTAAGTAGAGGCCAAATGTGTTTTATATATGTTTGTTTGATTTCTCTTTTTGAAAAAGAGGGGAACTCTTATTTGACAAATATGATATGTCAAACGGAGTTCAAATGTGTTATGATTTTGAAAGAGGGAAATATATTTAATAAATTTAAGTATGTTAGATAGAGTTCATTTTGTTTTTTTTTTTTTTTTGAAAATGGGACTCTCATTTAACAAATTTAGGTATGTCAAATCGAATCCAAATGTGTTTTGTTTCTCAAGACTTTAGAAAAGAGGAATTTTACTTAACAGATGTAGGTATGTTAGATATAATTCAATTTGTTTTGATTTTAAAAAAAGAAAGAGAACTCTCATTTGACAAATTTGAGTATGTCAAATGGGGTTCAAATATGTCATGATTTTGTGTGTGATTTTTGCTTTTAAAAAGATGGAAACTCCAACTCTAGCAGATATGGAATATGCTAAGTGGAGTTTCAATTTTATGTCATAATTTCATTTGAAAATAGAACCTTCATTCAAAAAATTTGGGTATGTTGAATGGAGATAATGATTTTCAAAAATTGTGCAATATAAAAAAAAGATTTTAAAATTATTGATTTTGATTTTGAAAAGAAGCTCTATGTAACAATTGTAGGAATTGTTAAATGAGGTTTGGTTATCTTTATGCCTTTTGAAAACTTCTGATGAATTTTGTGAAAATCTTTTGTTATGTGAATTTTGAAAAAGTGCTTTTGGAAAGTGCCATTTTGCAAAAGGGGTTATTTTCTTAAGTATAAGGTGAACCTTGCCTCACTAAGCTAGTGGTGAAGAGGCTCTAAATTTTAGTAATCTCCTTTCATTAGTTAATTTTATCTTTCACCTATTGGGAGACCAAATAGGGGTTTCAAGACCTACATGGAGTGAGGTCCTAAATCCTAAAGGATGTTAGCTAGCTTTACTTAAGGATAAAATAAGCTAAGTGCCAACAGAAAGAAAGATAGTCTCAGACTTATATAAAATATAAGTATACTATTGATGCTTGGAGACAACAATTATCTACAAGAGATGGAGAGAAGAACCATTATCCCCAGTGAAGTTGTCAGAAAAATCTGTGGTGTTTATTTTTAAATGTGTATGGGGGACACCACACAGATCTTAGGGATACTTATTGAAGTGATCGGGTATGATATCAAGGAATGATATACTATCTTGAAAGATAGGGATATCACCCTTTAATGGACTTAATCACCTAATAAGGACTCCTAAGGCATGATGGGTCTTCGAATATACCAGAGATTTTCTCCTACTTCACATGGATGAATAAAGGTGGTTTATATTAAATGATTCTAAAGTTCTAGGGCAAGCCCCATAGTTAATTACATCCTAAGGAAGGTAAATTTTTTAGGAATACTCTCGATTAAAGTATGAAATTATTATCTCCAAAGATTTCAAGAATAGGACTATCAATAAATTAGCTATATTAGAAAATTAAATGGGAAGCATCAAGGAGATGACTTATTATTGAAGCCAAAGGAAATGAGTAGGGAATGCTCATGATACTAGGAAACCTAGTGAGCATTCCAATCTATCCTATAATTAGGCTTTATATATTTCAAATTAAAGAGAATTATTTTATTTGAGTTGAATTTTTATTAGATTGCTAGGGCTTATAATCCTCCAACACAAGGTTGTGGAAAACCATAAGAGGTGAGGATTTATGCTTATATCCAGAAGGAAACAGCTACCTTGGATCCTAAATCTAGGAAGCTTTGGCATAAGCCAAATCATGACCTAAATCTAAGCAAAAATGGATATATGGTTTACCTCCACAAGAGAGAGTAAATCACCCGACTGCTAGACTTATAATCGCTTGGAGTGGCAGCCAACTAAATCCTCTTGCAGTTTACATCCATGTAGGCAAGTGATATGATTTTGCAAGATAGTTGGGTTATTATTATTTAGAAAGAGACTAAAGTCCTTAAATCCACTCCCTAAAAGACTTAAGCATGAGTGGTATGAGAAATGACTTAATCTAATGAGAAATCTTTTCAAATTGTTTTTGTATTTGACACTTTATTTTGATAAAGGATATAGAATTTCTTATGTCTAAATGGATAATGAAAATGGATTATTAGCTAAACCGGTGGGAAAGATGTGTTTTCCCCCATAGAAGAAGAATCTTAAAGGATGTTCCTCATTTATTTTACATCTGACTTATGAGGTTATGAGTTATTTAAAACTTTAGTTATGAGTTGTAGTTGGGTAAAAGATTTATTTTTCCCTAAGAGCCTAATTGTATCAGGCCATACAATAGACACCAATCATAAAGAAACTATGAAGAGCCATGTTATTTCTAAAGCACAAGCTAAACATAACATCAAACATTTTATAGCTACAGCAAAAGAATAACAAGCCGGTGTGGTCGAGTACCACCGTACAACCCGAAAAGATAAAATGGGTAGCCGAGCTCTACCCATATACATCCAAGAATATGAAAGAAAACTTCTAATTTTTAAATGAATAAATGCTATAGGGGTCTTCTTTTCTTCATTCTTCATGTCCCTCCCTTCTTTGATTTAGATGTTCCTGCTTCAAAGTCATCATAGGGCCTCTCAAGATAGAGCCTTCTAGCCACTGGTGATCCTAATCCCTCATAACACTAATCTTAAATCCTAATGCAAAATTACAATAAAAATAGGAAAAAGTAAATCTAACTACACCAACAGAATAAGTGTTAGCTAAACACATATACAATCTAAGTAGGTATATTTGTAATTTGGACTTAGCACCCAACACATGGGTAACTAAGCCCACCTGTCATAACTTGGAGTATGACTAGGAGTTTCAACAACCTACAAAGAGAGCATTTATCCATATTTTAAGCTCCCCTTAAGCACAATCCCCTGCAAAAAATATGATTAGGCTAATATCGGCCTACCATTCAGTCTACGAAACATACACCCTAACATCCAATCTAAAATATTACATCATAAGATAAAACATACATCACATCATGCATAGTCCTAACATAAAACTAGAAGTGATGGTTTAATTCTAATGTGTGTGTGTATTAAGGCTTGTGTAGCTGTGTGGTATGTCCTAACTAGGCATTAAGGTTATGATTTTCTAAATGTGATAGACTGTTTAATCATAAGAGGTTGATTTCACTTTAAGTGGTTTAATTGATTTGGAAATTTTAATTTGTGTTTTCTTTTGTTTCACTTGACCTACACTTATCAATTAAGTGCTATAAAGAGAAGAAAAAGAGAGGATTACTTTCTTTCATCTATACATTAAGTCATTTCTAAAGCATGTTAATTAACTTAGTTCTCTTTAGTGAATGGCTTATTAATCATTTTAAATTAATCATAAGTTTAGGTCCACTCTAAATAATCCTATTCAACATGAAAGGCATCTTAAGATTAATTTGGTTGAATTACTATCACATGACACATGTTAAATCATTCCTTTCCATCATATGTAACATGCATATGATTAAGTCCGAAGTATACCCACACTTATAATATATTTTATCACACTTGAATGATGGATATGAGTATGTATATTTAAAGTTTATATTTTCCTTTGATTGAATTATTTTATCATATTAATTTAAACCTCTATCTAAATTCTTATACAAAAATACATAGGGATTAAATTACGTGTCATTATTAACCAGGGAAGTGAGGTAATCAAATGACCTCATTGGGGCTAATTTAAGCCTCATATTCTCGAGATGCCCATACTATATACCATTACATTCAACCATATGTAAATTTACATACATTAACCATAAGAAGAGAACTTCAAATCACGTGATCAATTAATTCAATCACTTGAACAATTGCAAATGCATGTATTTTTGATAAAAGAAAAAGGGGTTCTAATTCCATAATTAAATACACATACACATGTATAAGATACATGAGCTAGTACATGCCATTGTTAACCAGAGAAGTGAATTAATCAAATGACCTTCTTGGGGCCAGCTAAAGCCTCATATTCCCAGGATGTCCAAACTAAATATTTGCTTTTCTCAAATACATATGGATGTATACATAAATAAAACAAGTAAAACTATGCAAATTATATTTTTACTTGATTGGAACATTTATGCATGTGGATTAAAGTTCTTATTCAAGTTCTAATGTAGAAATACATGTAAATGAAATCAAATAAGTACTCGTCGCTATTAATTAAGGAAGTGAGGTAATTAAATGACCTCCTTGGGGCTAACTAAGTCCTCTAAATCCTCGTATTCCTGGGATGTCTAGACTATATACCTATTATCATTTAAATGCATGTAAAGCTACACATGAACCAAAGAAAAGAAAGCTTTAATCCACACACTTAGGGTATAATCACATATATCTCCTATGTATTTATAAATAACATTCATAGCATATGTAATTATTCTTTTGTAAGCTTTGGAAAAATATATTTGGATTTAATAGTGATAATGGCCACACATATATCAAATTAAATCAACACATGCAAGCTTGACATAAAAGAAACCATTTAATTTAATTAATTTTGCAAAAGATGAATGCATGAATCAAATGATATACAATATTTAATATGATTGGAGAGAAATAAATAAACATATGCATATTATTTTATTCAATCAACTTAATTTCTAAGAACAATCATATCAAATATAATTACTTAAGGCAAACCAAAGCTTTTTAATGTCATTTTTAATTTGATATTTAACTTGATTTAAGGAAAGAGAGAAAGAGAGAAAGAGGTTTGCTAATCTTAATCTCATTCCATGTTTGTAAGTTAATTTAATTTAATGAGAGGTAATTAGGTTAAGATATGAATTAACTCAATTAATTAACTCTTACATATGTTACCTTAAAGTAATTATCCAAATAATTATGAGCCAATGTGATTTGCAAATGAATTGAAAAGTAAATTAGCAATGGTCTTATGAAATGAAAGGGCCTAATATAATTGGCTCACAATTAATAGTTAATTAAGCCTAAGGAACTCACTTAATTGCTTTTATGATTTTTCCACACATATGGTCAAATCATAATTTCATTAAATCTCTTTAGGCTATTGAACACCTAAAGATCTACCCATGAAGTAATTAGGTTCAGATGTGTTTTAAGTTGTAATTAAACTAATTAAGTAATTAATTAATCCATTAATCCTTAACTAATTTCTCTTGAAAAGTGAATGAAATTTAGGAAAAAGATTAAGAGAGAATCCCCAATCCAATTCCCTAAGTCTCCTCACTGTTAAATAATGATAGATGACCCAATTAATTAAGCAAGTTACTATTCATATGGTTAATTACCACTTAATTAAGTTAAGAGGGTAATTAGAATTTAATCAATCAATTTCTTCAATTAATTAACCAATAAATCCCAAGAAAAATAGGGGAGGCAGAGGCCATCCCCTTAAACAATCTCAAAAAGTTTGAGGTTAATTAATTAATTAATTAGGAATAATTATGGTAATTAACTTTTTAATTAAATATTAATTAAGCCTAAATTATTGTTCAAAATAAATTAAGAATAATTTTAATGGATTCATCTCTAAAATATCTTTAAAATGAACCTTTGTTTGTATTTTTTGAATTTTTCTATAATTTGTTATAAATTATGGAAGTTTCATTCTTAAAAACTTGTTAATTCACCTTAATTAAGCTTAATCCCATCGGCGTCATGTGGCGTGCTTTTCACATGGTGTCGCAAGATTAGTTATTTAAGTAGTCACATCCGCAGCTATGGTGTTTATTATTTTTTATCTTCATCTAAAATGAATTAAATGAAAATAAAAATAAAACTCTTTGTTGGACACCACATAGATCCGTAGATGTTCTTATTAGGGTGATCAGGTACGATATTGAGGAATGATATACTATCCCGAGAGATAGAAGTAATCATCCTACAATGGACTTAATCACCTAATAAGGACTTTTAAGGACAATGGGCTTTGAATGTACCAGAGATTCTTCCCCTACTTTACATGAAAAAGTAAAGCAGTGTTTATTTTAAACTGGGTTCATTAAGTTCTCTATGGAGGCAAGCCTCCATAGTTAATTACATCTTAAGGAATGAGATTCCTTAAGAATACTCTTGGTTAAGATAAATGATCATTATCTCCAAAGATTTCAAAGATAGAACTATGATCAATTGGTTATTTTTGGAAGATCAAATAGGATTGATCAAAAATGGGAGAGTTATTATCGAAACCAAATGGAGATAAGTAGGGGATGCTCACGATGCTAGGAAACCTAGAGAGCATCCCAAACTATCCGATGGTTGGGTTATATATTTCTGAATTTGAAGAGAATTATTTGTTTGAATTAAATTTTATTAGAAATCTAGGACTTACAATTCCATGATACAAGATTATGAAAATACCTAAGAGGTGAAGATTTATGCTTGTAGCCCACAAAGGGAAATAACAATCTTAGAATCTAAATCTGGGGAGCTTTGGTGAGGACCAAAGAATGACCTAAATCTAAGGTAAAAATGGGCATATGGTTTACCTCCACAAGAGAGGATGAACCACCTAACTGTTGGACATACAATCACTTGGGAGTGGCCGCCAACTAACTCCTCCTATGATTTTAAATACATGTAGGCAAGTATTATGCTTTTGTAAGATAGTTAGGCTATTGCTTATTTAGAAAGAAGACTATGTCCTTAAACACACTTCCTAAGAGACTAGATCATGTAGGGCATGAATAATGACTTAAATATAATGCAAATTTTTATTAAGTTTATTTTGACACAGGCTATGGGATTCATATGCCTAATGCATGAGAAATTGGTTATGACCCAAAATCAATAAGAAGGAGGTGTGTTTCTACCATGGCTCTCAAAGGTCAAGCCAAATTCTCTAGCAAAGGTGGAAGTCCCCCATAAGTAAGAGTGAAGCAAGATGCTTTTATGCATGATGTGAGACATACAACATCCAACTAAGGGGTTGCTAAATCTTTTATTTCTTGATTTATGACCTAGGATTTAGGTGAGGTTATGAGTTGTTAATTAATAATTTTGAGTTGATTAATTAGATAGAAAATTTATATTTTTCTTAAGAGCCTAATTGTATCTAGGCCATTCATAAAAGTAAGGAAGAAACTAGAAAAATTATGCCATCTTAATGCACAAGCTAAGAAAACATCAAACAATTTTATAAAGCTAGCACAAAAGAATAAAAAGCCTTTGTGGTCGAGCTCCAGCAAAACTCAAAAAAAAATTGGGTAGCCAAGATCTACCCTTACACAACCTGTATTATAAATGAATAATTATAATTTAGAAGGAATTTATATTATGGGGGTCTTCATTCTTCATTCTTCATTTCTTCTTTATTCATGTTTGATTTGTTTCTTTCTTTCCTTCATTTTTTTTGGTTGGAATGTGGTTGGCTCCAAGGCTTCACATGGTGCATAAGACTTGGTCTTATGACCAATGTTTACCTCCACTTCCCTATAACATTCATTCCAAATCATAATTGCAAAAATTACATGAAAATGAGAAAAGTAAATTTAACTAAAACTTGCAAAATAGAGATTAGCTAAACACATCACATATCCCAAGCATGTATATGAATAAATTGGACTTAGCATCCCACACATGGGTAACCAAGTCCACCTGGCCTATTTTGCATTATGCTTAGGGGTATAAGCAACTTGCACAGCAAAAGTATTTATATTTTTATTATAACACCCCTTAAGCACAATCTCCTACATAAGATAATAATTAGGCTAAGATTGTCCTATCATTCAGTCTATGCACATACACCCTAATATCCAGTCTAAAACATGACATCATAAAGCAAAATCAGATATCAAATCATGCATCACCTTAACATAGAGCTAGAAATGGTAACTTAGATTAATCTGTGTGCCATTTAAGGCTTGTGTGGTTTGTCTTAATTAGGCTTTAAGGTTGGAGTTTTCTAAGGATGAAAGGATTCAACTTAGAGGGTGATTTTATTTTAAGTGGTTTAGTTGATTTGGTTAATTTTATTTGATGATTTGATTTGGTTTGAAAGAACCTAGATTTAATTACTAAAAGTTGCATAGAGAAGAAAAGAGAATAAAACTTCTCTTTCATCACAACCTTAAGTAATTTCTAAAGTTGATTCATTAATGATTTTTCTTTAGTAAATGTTTTATTATGTGTTTTAATTAATCCTAAGTTTAGATTTTCTTTAAATGAACATATTCAATAAGAAAGAAATTTTAGGATTAATTAAGGTGAATTACTGTCACATAACACACAACTCTTTATTTCTGTCCAATGTGTATACCATGCATATGAATGTATCCTAATCATAACTATACATACAAATGCAAATCTTAGCACACCTTAATGATGAATACAAAGATGTTGTTTAGGAAAATTTGGAAATTTCATGAATGCTTGATTCAGTTTAAGTAGAGAAGAGGGATTCTCTTATCCATTAATCAAATGCACATTTACATGTATGAAAGACATAAGTGAGTATGACGCCATTATTTTCTACACCAGGGGTGTAAGGTACAAGACCTACTTGGGGCTACTTAAAGCCTCACAACCCTAGGATGTCCAGAATAATATATCACTTTTCTTAAATGCATGTGCATGTACAAAAGCAAATGAATGGATGAAGAATCTTGCAAAAGATTTTTGTTTATTTGTTTGAGTTGGTTTATATATGTAATATGAAGATCCTTCTTAATTCATGACATGGGAGTGCATAGGAATGAATTTCAGCAAGTGTTATGTTCTTTTCAAATGAACTATACACTTTGCAAATCCTATACAAACCCATGTTAAGAAAAGAGAAGAAAATCACATAACACATTTTTTACTATAAACATAAGTAAGCTTATAAGTATTTATAAGTATCATACTTTCATTTATGATCTTTGATTCATATATTTTAAAAATAATTTTTTATTTAGTAATGATAATAGCCATTCATATTCTTACTTTAGCCAAAACATGTAATTTGACATAAAGGAAATATTTCATTTTAATTTGATTTTTCAAAAAGTATGAATGCATGAGTTCACATGGAAAACAACATTTAACATGCCTAAAAAGAGATAAAATGATGTAAGCATATGATTTCATTCATCCTAATTAATTCTTAAAGACAATCCTATGAAATAAGATTATTTAAAGTGCATCAAAATTTCTTAAGAAGATTTTTTCTTTATTTTTAGATTTAAATTTGATTTAGGAAAAGTGAGAAGAGTTTGCTGGTCCTAACCTATTTCCCCATGCATGGATTGATTTAGTTTAATTTTTAAAACAATTAAGTTGATTTTATATTTTGTTTAGGTTAAGGTGTGAATTAAGTCCATTAATTACCCCTTACATACACCACTTTAACATAATTATTCAACCAATTGTGAGCCAACATATGATATGCAACCACATGGAATTTAAATCAGTAATGCACCTAAAAAAGAAAGGGGCCTAATGCAATTGGCTCATAATTATTCCTTATTTAAGCTAAAGGGATTAATTAAGTACTTTCATAACCTTTCCACACATGTGAGTTGGAAATGATGTCCACAAAAGGCACTTAGGTTATTGAACACCTAAGGATCTACCCAAAAGGAGATTGATTAAGTTCAAATTGATTTTGAAAGTTTAATTAGATTAATTAAGAAGATCATTATTAGATTAATCCTTAATTATGTTTGGATTAAGGAAGGAAGGGGGTTTAGGGAATAACTTAGGAAAATATGCCAATGCCATTCCATAAACCTCCTATTCACTTAAACAATATTTAATTATTTCAATTAAGTGATTAAATCACTATTCACATGCTTAATTGCTCTTAATTTCATTAAGTGGTAATTAGGGATTCATTAATTGATTTCCTTAATTAACTCATTAATAAATTCCAAGCAAATTAGGAAAAATAGAAGTCATCCCCCTAAATATGTCTAAGAAGTTTGAAATTAATTAATGAAATGATTAGAGGGATAAGAGTTATTAAATTTTTAATTAAACCCTAATTAAGGAAAATCCAATATTTAAAATCAATTAAAAATAATTTTATTGGATTCCCCTTTGAATTTTCTTTAAAATGAAGCTAAGTTTGCAATTTTCTAATTTTTCTACATTTAATTATGTTTTTATGAAGTTTCAGTGATTATTAGGTAATTAGGAAGCCTAATTAATTAACTACTCTCGTCGATGCCTTGCGGGCTGCTGATGCAGCGCGCATTTTTCATGTGGCGTGATAGGATTAGTTATTTAAGTTATCAAATCATATGTTGTATCAGCCACTGGTGTTACACATTTTCTCCTTAGATCGTTCGATCAAAGATCGGATGATCAGAATTAAAATTGTGATTTCAAAGGGATTAATCAGTGGATATACACATTTTAATCAAGATTGTCCATCCAAAACATGTGGGATGGAAGGTCCATGATTCATCCTTACCCTCGCCTGCAGGAGATGGAGATCGTACGTCCTCCATGGCTTGATCTTAGCTCACTTGAGCTCGAATTGGGTAGGGATTCAACCCACACCATCAAAGAGCTAGGAGAAGCACATCTAACTATGGAAATTCAATGTGATTACACTTTCCTTCACAAAGGACAAAAGATTTTCTAACTTAAGCTCAGTTTTGAGGCATACCTCACCAGAGGCTATCACCGGCGCTTCCAATCATTGAGGTAGCTTCGTCTAGTGGAGACGAAGCCTTGATGAAGGTTTGAAGGTTCAATTTATAGTGGATCTTCCCATTGATCAAAGCTTGCTTCAATAGCTTGCGGCTTCATTTGAACTCCCCCTTCCCGTGGCTTGGAGACTTGGGAAAAGCTTCAGATGAGCTTGACTTAGTCCTTTGATGGTGCTTGCAAGAGAAATTGAACTCTGGTTGAGAACTGAGTGAGTTTGAAATCTCCCTCACCTCCCCTATTTTTGGCTTAGGTAAAACTAAGAAAGGGAAATTGGAATGAGCTTGGGAAACCTTGGGGAAGCTTGTGTATGCTTTCCTTTGATCCTCTCAGCTCAGTCGAATGCAAGAGTGTTAAATTGGAATGGAATGAGGGGGAGTATATCTCCCTCTGCTTGGATCAGACGGTCATGAGACTCCTTACCATTTTGATTAAATTGATGAGATGTAATGGATTGTTTAGGTTGTTAGGTGTGCCAAGTGGTTCAATTTTAGCAGAGGAGTGGGAGTGTGGAGGTGCACATTTGCTAAAATGGGTGTGGGAGGTGATCCATGCGGAGAAATTTGAGTGGAGTGGTCAATTTTAGCTTTGGGTTGAGTTTGGCTAACCCAAACCCATTGGGTCATGTGCACCACCACTCTTGGTATCCAAATGGTCCAACTAAAAGGATGCAAGTGGGCTTGAGTTGGAATATGATCAAATTCCAAGTGAATTTGACCATAGGTTACCCTTTGACCTATAGGTAAAATGGTCATTTGGCTTTGATTTTGATTTGGACATATTTGGAATGATTAAAAAATGGGTTGTGCTAATTTTTCATGAATTTAGAGTTTATTTGATATGATTTGGCTCATGTTGATCCATTTAAGTCAAAATGGGTCAACTTAGGCCAAGTTGACAAATTGGTCAAATTGGGTCAAACCATGGGCTAGGTCAAGTTCAAATGATCATTTTAAATATTTTGGTATCATTGATTTGGTTTAATTTGATTTATATTTGGTTTTGATTCATTTGAGTTCACTCAGGTCAAATGGGTCAAGTTGACCAATTTGACCTATTGCACCCAATTGAGTTAGGTCATGGGTTGGTTTAGGTTTGGTTGATCATTTGAAATGTTTTACAAGCTTTGGTTAGGTTTGATTTCAAGTTGATTTGACTTTCTAGGTCAAGTTGGGTTCATGGTAAATTAGGCTAGGTTAGGTTTAGTTGGCCAGTTGAGGCTTTGGTCAAGTTCAACAAGTGATTTAGAATGAATTTGACCCATTGGTTACAATCAATTTGGCTTATATCAAGATTTTACACATTTTGACTTTTTAGGTCAACTTGGGTCAACTTGGGTCAAGTGGCCAATTGGGCTAGGTTTGGCTTGGTTTGACCCAATTTGGGTGATTGATCATCTTAAGATGATTGTTGCTCACAATGTGAGGCTTAGATGAGCTTAGTTCAATCCAATTTGGGTAGGATTAGAATTTGGCTCAAAAAGGTGCTTTCGGTCACTTTGGGTTGAGTGAGCTTAAATGGGTCAATTGGCTTGATCAAGGCTTGATTCAAGTTTGGTTGAACTCACATATAAACTTATGATTGAAATATAAATCTAATTGCAAGTGATCTAAAGTCAAATGAGTTTTGATTCATTTGATAATTTTAAGTTCAAAAGATGAACATGGGTTTGATTTAGGTTTGAGTTTTGAATTTAGTTTTGGTTTGATAATTAAAGTTTGTATTTATATTTGGACTTTTTGGAGAAATATTCTATTAAGGGTCTCGGAGTCGCCTTTCAAATCTGTTGGTGAGAAATGAAAGAGAACAAGACCCTTATAGAAATTCATCATTTTAGGATGCCACGCAGATTCGCAGATGTACTTATTCAGGTGATCGAGTGCGTCATCAAAGAATAGTGTACTATCTCAAAAGATAGAAGTCACTACCCTTTAATGGACCTAATCACCTCAATAAGGACTCCTAAGAATGATGGGTCTGCATATGTACTAGAGATTTTTCCCCTACTTTATATGAAAAAGTAAAGCAAGATTTATTTTAAACCAGGTTCGTTAAATTCCCTACCGGGGCAAGCCCCCATAGTTAATTACATCCTAAGGGATGGGATCCCTTAGAAAAACTCTCAATTAAGGTAAATGATCGTTGTCTTTGAAGATTTCAATAGGAAGGACTATCAATCGATTGGTTCATTTTTGAGGGATCAAATGAGATTGATCAATAGAGGGAGTTATTACCAAAGCCAAAATGGGAGATAAGTAGGAGATGTCCATGATGCTAAGAAACCTAGCGAGCATCTCAAACTATCCTATAGTTGAGCTTTATATTTTTGAAATTGATTTAGTTTGTTTGACTTGCAATTTTCATTGGATATTTAGGACTTAAGATTCCTTAACACAAGATTAAAGAAATGCATAAGAGGTGATGAATTATTATTATAGCTCACAAAAGGGAGAAGCAACCTCAAAACCTAAATCTAGGGAGCTTCGGCAAGGGCCGGAAGCACAACCTAAATCTAAGGTGAAAAATGGGTAATTGGTTTTCCTCCATAAGAGAGGACAATCCACCTGATAGCTTGGACTTACAACTGCCTCGAGGTAGCCGCCAACTAACTCCTCCTACAATTTTAAATGCATGTAGGCAAGTCTTTATGTTTATGCAAGATAGTTAGGCTGTTATTATTTAGAAAGAGACTAAGTCCTTAAACTCACTCCTTAAAAATACTAGATCATGTAAAGAGATATGCTTCAAATGACCTAAATCTAATGCAATTTCAAATTCCATTTTATTTTCATTTTGGAAAATTATTTTGACTCAGGCTAATAGGATTTTTATGACTAATGAGAAAGAAGGCCAAAAAAATCAGAGATGGGAGGAGGTGAGTTTTCACCATGGATCTCAAAGGTCAAGCCAAGTTTCTCTGGAAAAGGTGGAAGCCATGCAATCAAGAGTGAAATAAGATGATGTTGTGCATGATATTACAAAAGAAATGCTCATCCAACTAAGGGGTTGCAAATTATTTTATCTTGATTTTAAACTAAGCTTTAGGTGAAGTTATGAGTTATTTACTTTTATTTTGAGTTGTTAAGTTTGGTAAAAGATTTATTTTTCCTTAAAGAGCCTAATCCAGATCTAGGCCATACATAAAGAAAGGAAGAAATTAGGAAAATCATGCCACTTAATGCAAAAGCTAAACAAATCATCAAACAATTTATAAAGCTAATCACAAAAATCATAAAAGACTATTGTGGTCGGGCACCACCGTACGAACCAAAAAATATTAAATATGGGTAGCCGGGCTCTACCTTTATACAAATTGGATTAAAAATGAATTAAATTACAATTAAGCAAGGAATTCATTATTATGGGGGTCTTCAAGCTTCATTCTTTATTCTTCTTTTCTTCTTTCTTCTTCTTTCTTCTTTCTTTCTTATTTTGGTTCTTATTTTGGATGGTTGGAAGGTGGATGCTCCAAGGCTTCACATGGTGCATATGATAGGATCCTATGACCAATGCTCATCCTAATTCCCATAACAATCATTCCAAAATCTTAATTTCATAAATTTACATGAAAGAGAAAAGTGGAAATCTAACTAACTCCTGCAAAACAAAGGTTAGTTAAAACAAATCACACAAATCCCAAGCATGTATATTAGACTTATCACCTCACACATGGGTGACTAAGTCCACCTGTAAGCAAAAACATTTATATTTTTATTTATGATAGCACCCCTTAAGCACAATCCCCTACAGAAAAGAATAGTTAGACTAAAAATATCCTACCATTCATTCTATGAGCATGCACCTAAACATCTAGTATAAAACATATATCACAAAACAAAACAAACATCAAACCATGCACAGACCTAACCTAAGGCTAGAAGTAATGACTTAGGCTAATGTGTGTATTTTGCAGGCATGTGTGGTATGCTTAGTTATGGCTTTAGGTTCAAATTTTCTACGTGTGAAGGACATCTTCAACATAGAGGGAGGTTTCATTTAAGTTGTTTAATTATTTTGGGTTGATTTTATTTCATGTTTTGATTTGGTATTAAGTTGATCCTACAATTAATGACTAGGTTATGTAGAGACGGAAAGAGAAGAGAACTTCTCTTTCCTTCCCTAACCTAAGTAATTTCTAAAGTAGATTCACATTTTAGTTTCATTTAGGTAAATATTTTTATTAAATTTTTTAATTAATTCTAAGTTTAGATAAACTCTAAACAAACCTATTCAAAAACAAAGGTATTTTAAGATTAAATAAAATGAATCAAAATTCATATAACACACATTACTTCATTTCTTTCCCAACATATATAACATGCATATGGATGGACCCTAAGTATATATATACCTACAAATGAGAGTATTAGACACACTTTATGATTCATGCTAAGTAATCCATTTAAGAAAATTTAGAAGTTGAATATGCATTATTTTTTTTAAGTAAAAAGGGTTTTCCTTATCATCCAAATTTTTACATACATATATGAAAGTAAGAAAGGCATAAGTGAGTACAACGCCATTGTTAACCAGAGGTGTAAGGTACAAGAACTACTTAGGGCAACTTAAAGTCTCACAACCTCGAGGTTGTCCAGACTAATATACCACTTTCTTTAAATACAAATATATGTATAAAAGAAATGAAATGAAAAAGGAAAATGCAAAAGTTGTTTAATGGATTCATTTTTATTTATGTAATTTATGTATGCTAGTATAGGTAACCCTTCTTAGGTGATAGCATAGGGATGAATAGGGTATGGAATTACATAAGTGTTGGGTTCTTTTCAAATGAAGCCCTACATCTTACCAACTCTTATTCAAAACTATGCTAACATAAGAAAGAAATGAAACCTATGCTAAGCATACATTTATAATCTATCACATGCAAACTCATAAAAAAAGTATAAGTAGCACACTTTCAGATTTGAGATTTGATTTATAGGTTTTGAAAATAATTTGTATTTAGTAGTGATAATAGCCACTCATATTTCTGCTATAGCCAACACATTCAAATTTGACATAAAGTAAATAATTTCATTTTAAAATTTGAATTTGAAAAATATGAATGCATGAAACCATATGACATACAACTTAACATGTTGGGGAAAGATTCAAAGTAATGAAAGTATGTAAACAAGTTCACTTTACTTAAATCCCAAAGGCATTCTTGTGGAGTAAGATAATTTAGAATAAATCAAAGTGAATTCAAAGTGATTTTTGTTTAGTTTGAAGTTTGATTTAATTTTGAAAAGGTGAGATAAGTTTGCTATTCCTAACCCATTTCCATATGTGTTTGATATTTTAGTTTAATTTTTAGATAATTAGATCCATTTTTATGCATTGATTAGGTAAGGTATGGATTAAGTAACTTAATTAACCCTTACCTACACCACCTTAGAAGAATTAACTAAATAATTATGAGCCAATGAGATGACATAAAACCCATAAGGAATTTAAATTTGTAGTGAACCTAATAATGAAAAGGCCTAATGCAATTTGGCTCACAATTAAAAGTTAATTAAGCTAAGAGGTTTACTTTAAGTAATTTCAAAACACCCTTTCACACATGTGAATCGGGTTTTAATTTCTTAATTAAACTTAGGCTATTAAACACCTAAGCATCTACCCAAAGTAGATTAATTAAGTTCTAGAACTTTTTAGAGTTTTTTAGAAATTAATTAAGGGTATAATTAATGAATTAACCCTTCATTTAGAGAAGATTAAGGAGAGGAGAGGGGGTTTAGGGAATATTTTAGGAAAAATGCTCCAAAATTATTCTATAAACCTCCTACTTATTGGATTTGACCTTAATCAACCCTAATCATAGGTTAAAATTAGAAATCATACCCTAATTATGCTTAATTACATAAGGAGGATAATTAAGAAACCATATGCAATTCTTCTAATCAAGCCTTCAACAAATCCTAAGAAAATTAGAGGAGGCAGAAGTCATCCCCTAAAACTTACACATGAAATTTGGGATTAATCAGAGGCTTAATTAAAAAATAATTAGCAAAATAAACTATCCAATAAAGCCCAAATTCAGAGAATATCATAATTCAAAACCCATTAAAATTAATTTTAAAATGTTTTAGGTTTAATTATCTATCCATAGAATTTTATTTCACATTTTTTTGAATTTTCTAGAGGGAGTTATAAATTTTAGAAGGTCTCTAGGTTAATTAGGAATTAATTAAGCATTTTATATAATCCCTAATCTAATCCTTGGCTCACAACGCAATGCGTGGCGGTGGCGGTCAGTGTGCTTTACATGAGTCGCGCTGTGAGAGGATTACTTTAGTTGTCAAATCCCAGGAGTGGCCGGCGATGCATGCGCTTTAATCCTCTACCGTCTGATCAAAGATCGGACGACCAAGGATATCCCGACATTTTAAAAAGGGTAAAAGGATTTCTAAATGTGTGGGATTATCTTAGGCGTTCATCTAAAATGCTCGGATGGACGATTGAGATCTCCCAAGTTCTTCCCCTTTATCAACAAAGATCGTCCATGATCAAGGGGAAGATCCAAGCTCAATCTAGCATGGATTCCAATCAAACTCAACCCACACCATCTAAAGATAGAGAGCGGCAACAATGGTCAAAAATTGATGGGGTAAAAATTTCTTTCATAAAGCTCCACACCACATTGAGTTTAATGATCAGAAAATCCCATACCTCGCTGGACGTTATCACCGATGCTCGATTCCCTTAGAGAAGCTTTGTCTGGTTGAGACGAAGCCTTGCTAAGAGTATGGGCACTTGAGGTTGAGTGGATCCTCCTATGGGTCACCTCCTTCTTAGGTAGCTTGCAGCTTTGATCGAATTGGATCCTTCCTTACTGTGGGAACTCCAATAGAAGCTTAGGCACTCGACTTAGCTCTTTGATGAAGTGTGTAAGAGTAATTGGAAGGAAATTGAATGAGGAAGAAATTAGAGAAAGGATTGAGCTCCCCTATTTTTGCACTGTGCAAAATTGAGAATCTCAAGTTTGATTTCACTCTAGGGATCTTGAGGAGGCTGAGGGATTGCTTCTCTAGCTTTCCTATGTTCAGTCAAATTATTGAGTGATGATTTTTGATTTGATTAGGGGGGTATATCTTGCCCTTGAAGGATTGGATGACCGCAAGCTTGTGTGCCATTTTGATCCAATTGATCATATTAGGAGGGCTGTTTGATCAGTTAGGAGTGTGCACATGGTCGATTTGAGCTAAAGAGTGGATTGCCAACCTCCCATGTGCTTGAATTTGAGCTTGAGAGGGAGTTTGAATTTTCAATTTTTGACCATAGGGTCGAGTTTGGTCTAGGGACCAAATGGTCTGACCCAAACCCATTAGGTAAGGTGCATCACTCATCACTAGGTCCCCTTGAGCTTTAGGAAAGCCTCAAGTGAATGTGAAGAGGGTATGACCAAATTACCCATGGGTTAAGCCAAAATTTGTTCTATGGCCTAGGGGTGAGATAGTCATTTTGCTATTTTTCCACTTTGGATATGTTGGGTATGTGGAGAAACTAGGTTTGGTCAAGTTTCATGAGATTTGGAATTCATTTGTTAAGGTTTGGCTATGTTGACCCATTTAGGTCATAATGGGTCAACTTGGGTCAAGTTGACCAACAGGTCAAATTGGGTCAAACTAAGGGTTGGGTCAAGTTCATATGACCATTTGAAATGTTTTGGTGGCTTTGGTTTGATTCAATTTGGATTAGTTTTCAATATGGCTCATATGACTTCATTTAGGTCAAATGGGTCAAGTTGACCTATTTGACCCATTTGACCTATTTGAGGTAGGTCAAGGGTAGGTTTAGGTTAGGTTAGTCATATGTTGTGAATTGGTATATTTTTTTCAATTAATTTGGGTTAAGTTCAATTTTGGCTCAACATGACTTCTTTAAGTTAAGTTCAACAAGTGATTTGGAATGATCTTGACCCATTGATTTCAATCAGTTTATCTTAGATCAAGTTTTGACACATTTTGACCCTTTAGGTCAAAATGGATCAACTTGGGTCAAGCGAGCCAATTGGGCTAGGTTAGGCTCAAATGTTGGCTTGGTCAAGTTCAAACATAGGTCATGAGTGAACTTAGATCAATGGTTTCAATCAATTTGGCCTATGGTGGAATTTGACAATGTAAGGTTTCATTTTGGGTTAAGTGTGACTTGGTCAACCCTTAGGTTTGACTTGATTTAACCCAATTTAATTGATTGATCATCCCAGATGATTGTTGATCATGATGAGAGGCATATATTAGTTTGGTTAGATCCAATTTGGTTAGGATCAAAATTTGGCTCATAAGGGTACTTTAGGTCACTTTGGGTCAAGTGAGCCTAATTGGGTCAAATGGCTTGGTCAAAGTTTGATTTGAAGTTGGTTGATATTGTATATGGACTCATGGTTGAAATATAAATCCATTTACAAGTGGTTTGAAGTCAAATGGATTTAGATCCATTTGACAATTTCATATTCAAAGGAAGAATATGAAGGGATATTGGGTTTGATTTTTGAACTAGGTTTTGATTGAGTGATTGAAGTTTGGATTTATGTATGGGCTCATGATTGTAGGGTTGATTGAATCATGAGAGCAAATCAAGAGTTTGTCTTGATTTGAAATTGTTTTGGCTAAGTTCAAGATTTTGATTTGAAAGGCTTAGATTGGATTTTTAGTTGATTTGAGATTGATTTTTGGAATAGGTTTTGATTGTTTGAATTTATATTTTATTTATATATGTGAATATAAATGAGAATATAAATGGATAATAAGAAAATTTCAAGGATTTGAAGTGGTTTAATCATGATTTGGGCTAAGTCCATTAAGAAGGGTTTAAGGGACTTAGGAAAATTTGGAGTAGGGATTTGAATTTTTGAATTTGGTTTGATTGATTTATATTTATATTTCAATTATATATGTGAATATAAATGAGAACATAAAAGAATTATAGAAAATCCCATGACTTTGATATGGTTTGATCAGGATTTAGGCTATGTTCATTAATGAAAAATTAATGACTTAAGTAGATTTTAAATTATGAATTTAATTTTTGCATTTGATTGGATTGATTTATATTTATATTTCTTTTATATATGTGAATATAAATGAGAATATAAATGAGTTTTGAAAAAATCCCATGAGTTTGAAATGATTTAGAGTTGATTTTGGCTAAGTCCATTAATAGAAATATTTCATTCTTCATTCTTCATTTCTTCTTTCTTCTTTCTTATTTCTTCTTTCTTCTTTTGTTTGGTTGGAATGTGGTTGCTGGAAAGGCTTCATATGATATATAATACATATTCTTATGACCAATGTTCATCCTAATACCCCATAACAATCATTCCAAAATTCTAATTATAAAATTACATGAAAAAGGAAAAAGTAAATCTAACTAACACCTGTAAAATAGAGATTACCTAAAAAAACCAAACAATCCCAAGCATGTATATATATAAATTGGACTTAGAACCCCACAGATGGGTAACCAAGTGTACTTGGCCAATTTTGGATTATACTTAGGGGTATCAGCACCTGCACAGCAAAATAATTTTTTATATTTTTATTACATCGCCCCTTATGCATAATCCCCTATAGAAGATAATGGTTAGACTAAGATCGCCCTACCATTCAGTCAACGCACATACACCCTAACATCTATACTAGAAATATTACATCACAAAATAAAAGCAAATATCAAACCATGCACCACCCTAACCTAAAGCTATAAGTGGTGACTTAGCCTAATGTGTGTGTTATTTAAGATTTGTGTGGTATGTTTAGCTAGTTAGAGTTTTCTAAGTATGAAAATGTTCAACTTATAGGGTGGTTTTATTTAAGTTATTTAGTTGATTTGGTTGATTTTTATTTTGTGATTTGATTAGGTTTGAATGAACCTACAATTAATTACTAAGTATTATGAAGAGAGAAAAAGAGAAGAGAACTTCTCTTTCCTCCCTACCTTAAGTAATTTCTAAGGTAGAATCATATTTGATTATTGTTTAGTGAATGTTTTATTATGTGTTTAAATTAATCCTAAGTTTATATTTTCTCTAAACAAACATATTAAAAAAAGGTATTTTAAGATTAAGTAAAGTGAAATATTATCACAAAACACACAACACTTCATTTCTTTCCCAACATGTGTAACATGCATATAGAAGAATCCTAAGCATATCTATACATGCAAATGAAAATTTTTAGCACACCTAAATGATGAATGCTGAGAGAGTTACTTAAGAAAATTTGGAAGCTTCATAATACATGATTTGTTAAAAAGAGTGATTCTTTTATCCATTTTTCATATGCACATTTACAAGTATAAAAGACATAAGTGAGTACGACGCCATTATTAGCATCAGAGGTGTCAGGTACAAGACTTACTTGGGGCTACTTAAAGCTTTGCAACCCCGGGGTTGTCCAAACTAATATATCACTTTTCTTAAATTCATGTGCATATACAAAAGAAATGCATGGAAAGAGAATCATGCAAAAGTTGATGTTTGTTTGGTTAATTTGTTGGTTGTTTAATTTACATGTGTAAATGTGAGAATCCTTCTTAATTAATAACATGGAAGTGTATAGGAAAGGATATAAGTAAGTTTTATGTTCTTTTAAAAGAACTATTCACTATACAAATCCATCCAAATTCATGTTAAAAAAAAGAAGAGAAGGAAAGCCACACAATACACATCTTTATATTTATACTCACATTCAAGCTTATAAATAATCATAAGTAGCATATCTTTCAGTTATGATATTTGATTTATAAGTTTTGAAAATAATTTTGGATTTAATAGTCATAATAACCATTCATATTCTTACTTTAGCCAAAACATGCAATTTGACATAAAGAAAACATTTCATTTTTAATTTGATTTTTAAAAAGCATGAATGCATGATTTTTATATGACATACACATTTAACATATTAGGAAAAAAAATAAAGTGATGAAATCATGTAAACTCATTCACCCTTATTAATTCCTAAAGACAACCTTTTGAAATAGGATTATTCAAAGTAAACCAAATTTATTTTTAAGAGATTTTTGTTTTGTTTTGAGTTTCATTTAAATTTAAGAAATGCAAAAAGGTTTGCTGGTCCTAACCCATTTCCCATATGTGTATGTTGTTTAGTTTAATTTTAGAACCATTAGGTGACTTTTATACTTTGCTTAGGTTAAGGTGTATATTAAGTTCATTAATTGCCCCTTACTTACACCACTTTAACATATTTAACAAATGATTATGAGCCAATGTATGACATAAAACCACACAAGGACTTTAAGATAGCAATGCACTTAGGAAAGAAAGGGGTCTAATGAAATTGCCTCATAATTAGTGATTAATTAAGCTAAAGGGTTTAATTTAAGTACTTTCCTAACCCTCCCTACACATGTAGGTTAGATTTTAATTTTCTTAAGTTACTTAGGTTATTGAACACCTAAGTACCTACCCAAGATGAATCGATTAAGTTCTGGAATGTTTTAATTTTGAAAAAATTTTGATTAATTAAGTGATTAAACTATTTAATAAATTTGCACTTTAATTAGATTTTTATCCAAATGAAATAACCTTAGGGGAAACGATTTGGAAAAGAATTCCTAATCTCATTCCCTAAGTCCATTCATTGTTCTAAGGTAATTAGTAAACTTAATTAATTAATTTATCACTATTTAAAAGATTAATTAATTATTTAATTGATTAAGAGGGTAATTAGGAATGACTCAAGTAATTCCCCTAATTAAGCCATTAGTAAATTCCAAAAAAATTAGGGGAGGTAGAAGTCATCCCAGTAAATGCACATGAGAAGTTTGGAATTAATCAGTAAGATAATTAGAGATTAATTAACCTAATCACATTTCCAATAAAATTAAAATTCAAAAAAAAATATCACGTTTAAAATCAATTGAAATTAATTTTAGATTATTCCCCTTTGAATTATCTTCACAATGATTTTTATTTTGTATTTGTTTGATTTTTATACAATTAGTTATGAATATTTGAAACTTAAGTGATTAATAATTAATTAAAACCACTAATTATTAACTAATCCCATCGACACCACATGGACCGGTGATGCGGCGTATGCTTTCCATGGCGTGATAAGATTCATCACTTAAGTTATCACATCCCGCGTCACGGTCCTACATGCTTTCTCCACATGGATCGATGGTTGAGATTGAGTTCGCGATTTCTAAAGGGATTAATCACAAATCCTATGCGACTTGATTATGACCATCCATCCAAAACACGTGGATGGATGGTCCATGATCCGATCGAAGTTTTCTATGAGAGAGACATCCCACTCTTAGTAAGATCCGAGCTCGATTGAGCTCAGATTGAACTCAAACTCAACCCACAGCATCATCATGCAAGGAAGAATACATCTAATGGCCAATTTTACTTGAGATGAAAATTATCTTCATAAAGGACCACACACTCCCTATTCTAGGCTCAGTTTGAAGGCATACCTCACCAAGGTTATCACCGCCCAATCTAAGAGGTAGCCGCTTTAGAGACGATGCCCTGTTGAAGATTTGAGGCTTTGGTATTGGGTAGATCCTTCTATTGACCAAGGTGCTCTTTATAAGCTTGCGACCTTGGTCTAGACACCACCTCTCTTGCCTTGAGAACTTGGGTGATGCTTTGAATGAGTTTGATTGGGTTCCCTCAATGTGCTTGAGGGAGGAATTGAGTTAGATTTAAGTATTGGATGAGTTTCAAAATCTTGCTACATCCCCTATTTTTGGCTTAGGCAAAATCGAGAATGGGGAAATTAAATTAGCTTGGGGGAGCTTGGCGAGACTTGCAATTGCTTCCTCTGGCTTCCTCTCACTCAATCGAATGCAAGTGAATGTAATTCAAGTGAAATTAGGGGGAGTATATCTCCCCCTAGGTGGATCAGATGGTCGAGCAAAGAGATGTCATTTTGATCAAATTCACCTCATTCAATGGGTTGTTTTGGCTGTTTGAACTTGCACATGGTTCTTTTTTGGCAGAGGGGGGTAGTGGATAAGTTTTCCATGGCAAAATAAGGTGGAGGAATGATTCCCATGTGCTTGAAATGAGAGGAGTGGTCAGTTTGGCCATTGGATTCGGTTTGGTTGACCCAAACCCATTGGGTCATGTGCACCATGCTCACTAGTGTACACTTGGTCCACTAAGAAAGTGCTAAGTGGCTATGAAGAGGATTTGACCAAATTCCAAGTGAATTTGGCCAAGAATTACCCTTTGACATAGGAGTAAAATTGTCATTTGGCTTGGATTTTAGTTTGAATATGTTTGGTATGATGGAAAATTGGGTTGGGCCAAGTTTCAATGAATTTGGAATTGATTTGATGTGATTTGGCTCATATTGACCTATTTAGGTCAAATTAGGTCAAATTGGGTCAAGTTGACCAATTGGTCAAATTGGGTCAAGCTAAGGGTTGGGTCAATGTCATATGACCATTTGAAATATTCGCATAATTGGTTTGGTTCAATTTGATTTCTATTTGGATTTTGTTCATTTGATTTCATTTAGGTCAAATGGGTCAAGTTGACCAATTTGACCCATTTGACCTATTTGGGTAAGGTCATGGGTTGGTTTAGGTTTCATTGGTCATATGAAATGTATTGGTATCTTTGTTTCTAATCAATTTTGGTTTAATTTGATTTTGGCTCAATTTGACCTTTTAGGTCAAGTTGGGTTCAAGCTCAATTGGGCTAGGTTGGGTATAGTTGGCCGATTGAGGCTTTGGTCAAGTTCAACAAGTGATTTGGAATGAACTTGACCCATTGGTTTCAATCAATTTGGCTTAGATCAAGTTTTGACATATTTTGACTTTTAAGGTCAAGTTGGGCCAACTTGGGTCAAGTGGCCAATTGGGCTAGGTTAGGCTCAAATGATGATTTGGTCAAGTTCAAACATTGATTTAGAATGAGTCTAGATCAATGGTTTCAATCAATTTGGCTTATGGTAGATTTTGGCTAGTTTAGGTTTAATTTTGGCTAAGTGGTGACTTGGTCAGCCCTTATGTTTGACTTGATTTGACCCTATTTGAGTGATTGATCATCTCATGATGATTGTTGCTCATAATGTGAGACAGGTGGGATTAGCTCAATCCAATTTGGGTGGGATTAAAATTTGGCTCATAAGGGGTACTTTAGGTCACTTTGGTCAAGTGAGCCTAAGTGGGTCAATTGAATTGATCAAGGCTTAAACCAAGTTTGGTTGAACTCACATATGGACTTATTATTGAAATATAATTCCATTTGCAAGTGGTTTCGAGTTAAATAAGTTTTGATTCACTTGACAATCTCAAGTTCAAAGGGTGAACATGAGTTTGATTTGGGTTCGATTTTTTGAATTTAGTTTTGGTTTGATGATTGAAGTTTGTGTTTATATTTGGATTCATGATTGAAGGATTGATTGAATCATGAAGAGAAATCAAGGGTTTGGCTTGATTTGAAATTGATTTGACTAAGTTCAAGAATTTGACATGAAAGGCTTAGATTGAATTTTGGTTGAATTTGGATTTGAGCTTTGAATTGATTTTTGGATTGATGATTGAAGTTTATATTTATATTTAGATTCATGATTGAAGGATTGATTGAATCATGAAAAAAATCAAGAGTTTGGCTTGATTTGAGTCTAATTTGGCTAAGTTCAAGACTTTGACTTGAAAGGCTTCGGTTGAATTTTGGTTGAATTTGGATTTAATTTTAGAATTTATTTATAGTTTTTTGAATTTATATTTCATTTATATTTGTGAATATAAATGAGAATATAAATGGGTTATGGGAAACTTTCTTGAATTTGATTTGATTTAGATTTGATCTGGGCTAAGTCCATAAATAGAATTAAAGCGACTTAGGAAAGATTTTTAGGATTTGGATTTCAATCATAAGCTTCAATCATTTGGAATTGATTTGAGTTTGAGAAAATCCATCAAGTTGGAATTAATTTGAGTTTGAAGTTGATTTGATTTGAAGTTTGGAGTTAGTTTAGACTTGATTTGGAATTTGACTTGAAGGAAGGAATTGAGGAGTTGGTTCAAGCTATAGGGTAGGTAAGTTTTCTTAACACCCCTGAGACATGACCTATTCCTATGGCTAACTCTTCTAAGTCTCTAGGATTTGGTTGAGTTTCCACCTAATCACTAGATGTGTCTTAAGACTAAGGAAACTTTTAGTGTCTAAGAGAAGTCCTATGTCTAAGATTGAGGGGTTGAGAGCTCATCTTAAAAATGAGGTCAACAAAGGGCGCCCAATAGGTGTGGTGTTACTGACAAGGTACACCACACGTATTGGTGTTGAACGAAATGATCAACAACATCAAACGATCACAAGCACTAATGTAAATTATCTACTCTTAACCCAAGATGTAGATGGAATCCAGAGCTTAGTGCAATGTGACTCTACACATGATTGATTTGATTTGTTGATTTATTTAGTTGTGTTTGTTTATATTGTTTTGTTTGATTGAATCCATTGGGGGAGATTGATTGGATTTGTTCCAGATTCTTAGATTTTGGATTTTTTAGATAGACCCTATTGGTTTGCAATGGATCGCACTGAGTAGGAGCCACGAAGGCCTAGACCTAACTCAGATTAATCAATCAAAAGGGGTAGTCTACCAAACACATAGTAAGATTAGCCAACCAATGGGATCACCTTTTGGCGTGTAGCAGTTGTACTAGGAAGAAAGCGTAATAGACTTACATCCTCCAAAGTAGGGACCAGTTGCTGGGGTGAACCATTGGCAAGGCAACGAATTGAACCCAACCTAGGGCAGACTATTGAGTGAATGTCATTGGGGGACTTAGATCAGCTCAAACATAGTCAAAAGATTGATTTTATTTTTTTAGTTGCGATTATTTTTGATGAATTTCATTGGTTTGTGATGGACTCCACTGAGTAAGGGCCGTGGTGGCCTTGGGCTAGCTCAGATTTACCAATCCAAAGGGAATAGTCTAATAACCACATAATAGGACTATCCAACCAAAAGGGTGCCTTTCAGTGTGCAATAGTCAATTCAGGTGAAGAAAGCACAGGGACTCACATCTTCCACTACAAAAGACCATTGGGGTGATCGATTGGCAAGGCAACAAATCGAACCTGACCTAGGGCTGACTATTGAGTGAATGCCACCGGGGGGCTTAAATCAACTCAAAGATAGTCAAGATTAATTTCATTTATTTAATTTGATTTATTTTGATGGATTTCATTGGTTAGCGATGGATCACACTAAGAAGGAGCTTATATTAGCCTAGACCTATCTTAAATTTACTGAACCCAAGGGAGTAGCTTTCTAACTGAGGAGAGAACTATCCAAGCAAAGGAGTGCCTTTCAATTTGCAATGATCAATTCAGGGGAAGAAAGCATGGGGACTCACATCTTCCACTACAAAAGACCACTGAGGTGATCGGTTGCTTTGGGCAACAAATCGAACCCGACCTAGGGTTACCCGTCAGTTTGTGACAGTCATGCAAGAAAGAATGCGTTGTAGTATTATATCTTCTAAAGCAGAATGACTGCTAGGGTAACCTTCTTGTGGAAAAATAGATTGAACCCGACCTCAGAGTGACTATGGGGAGAGTGCCGACCTGTGGACTTATCTGAACTCAAGTAGTCAGACAATTCCTATAGGGAGTTATGTTGACACTGCCCTAAAGATATGAAGCCTGCTTGGGAAAAGGGGCCCTTTGGGGGCTTGAATTTTGAATCCACAGACAAATATTTTGTTTGCTTATTTAGTTTGTTTATCTTGGACCCTTTTAGTTTGGGGATCAAATCGAAATGGAGGCCTAGACCTAACTGATTTATCTCAAGGGAGAATTTGCGCATCCACTGAACAAATTCTCCAACCACATGGGTGGCTAGAAAAGGGGGGACTATCCAATCCAAAAGTAACTTGGGTAGTGTCTAAATAGGGTCGCAAAAGATGTGATCCAAATAAAATTCTCGTAAGGCGAGGGGCCACTAAGGGTTTGATCCAAAACCCTAGAGAATATGATATTATAGGTATTCGGTGGCCAACTCATGGAAAAGTGTGAGGACTCACATCTGCCATGAATGGTGTATCCACCGGGTGAGTCACTGTCAGCATAGAGAACATCAACCAACTTAAGGTTCCCATCGATTTGTAACAATCATCCTAGGAAGAAAGCTTAGGGACTCACATCCTCTTATAGTAGAACTGATTGCTGGGATAGTCTTTCTTCGGCTCGACAGGTGCTATCCGACCTAGGGCGACTATTGAGTGAATGCCACTAGAGGACTTATATCAACTCAAATCCAGTCAAGAGGAAAGGAGCCTCTGGGGGACTTACCATAAAACCTCGAATATACTTGACCTAGCCAGATCATAATGATTAGTTCAAGAAGAAAGCTCGGGGACTCACATCTTTTTAAACAAAATCAACATGAGGTAGCTTACTAGCTAAGCAGTGAAGTCTACCAAACTAACAAGGTGCTCGTCAGTTTGCAATGGTCAAGTTAGGAAGAAAGTGCGGGGACTCACATCTTCCAAACAACTGATCACTAGGGTGACATACTAATGAGGTAATCTGTAAACTCGACCTAGAGCATCTAATGAGTGAGTGCCATAGGGGGCTTGCTCTCATATCAAAATAGCCCAAGACAATAGCTATGTGTTTGCTTTTGTGGTTGTGTTAAAGGGAAAAATATGCCATTTGGGTTATCTCACACCTAACTTAGTTGTGCTAATCAAAATAGGATGCCTCGGGTTCTCTCACACCTATTCTAATAGGGCCGGGAGATTATGTTTGATTGTGTTTATATTATGAAAGAAGGGATATGATGCCTCTTGGGTTCTCTTACACCTATCCTAGACACGTCATGACAGATTTGAAAGACAAGCAAACATCGCTTCAAAAGAAGAGAAGATTTTGATGAAATGGAATCAGATTTTTGTTCTTTTATTAATAATTATTTTCAAACATCTTTTATGGGTAATATTTCTTCAAATAGATCCCATTAGTTGGAAGCATCAGGTGTTCCCCTTTACAATCAACAAGCTGATAAGATCCTCCTTGGTGGGACTTCTCTATGACAAACTTGCCTCCCATCTTTCAACAGGAAAAATTGGTCTCCTTAGGACTAATACAAGTTCTCCTACTTAGAAAGATCTAGGGTAGACCAGCTTGTTGTGAGCTTGAATCATTTTGGCTTTGTATAACTCGAGGTTCTGGCACCTGTAGGCGACTTTCCTCCAAACCTTCGGGCTCTTCTAACTGTAACTTTGCATTCAACTCTATAGTGATCTTGATACCCAATGCTATCCTTAGTGATGAGAGTTGAACTTCTAAAGGTAGAATGGCTTTGGACCCATATACTAAGGAAAATGGGGTAGATTGAGTTAGACTTTGGTATGCAGTATGCCCACAAGGCTTCAACCAACTATTCATTTCCACTATCATTTATTATCATCAAGAGTCTTCCATAGTATTTGGATGAGAGTTCTATTGAATACATCTGCTAAGCTATTTGCTCTGAGGGAGTAGATGGTGGAGTATCTACAATCTATACCGTATCTTCTAGTGAACCTATTGATCTTGGTGCTTTTGAATGCAGTACCATTATTGGATATAATTCATCAAGGCACCCTGAACCTATATACGATATGGTTCAAAAAAGAAGATGTTGAGTTGTGACTTTGAGTGGGATTACCACTTGGAAAAGTAGTATGGCTAAAATGAATCGATGACCTTGGAAGAAGGAGGATCAATAGACCCACAATGTCGGTACCCCAACACTCAAATGGCCATGACCAATGTAGGGTGTAGATGTTGGGTGGTTGATGTAGACCACACCGTACATTAATGATGCATCTCCTACATGCAATCTGTAATCATCGAAGGTCAATAGTATCCTAGTCTCTTGATTTTCATCTTTATCTTTGGACCAGACTGATGCACTCTGCATAGACCTGAATGTACCTCATTGACAATCCTATGGGCTTCGTGTTTGTCTAAACAACGTAACCATATTTGATCAAAATACCACCGATACAAGGTGCCATCAACAAGGGCATAAGAGAGAGAGCTCTCTATTTCACCTGATGGGCTTATGACTTTTCTTGAGGTAGTTTTCTAGTGATCAAGTAATCTATGAATGGTTGCCTCCAATCCAACTCCTTTTCCTTATAGGCAACGACAACCTCCCCTTTAAGAGTCTCGATGAGTTCAATGTCAATAAGGGATAGGACTTTTCTATTTTTGAACTTTATTGGAATGGACTCATCTAGTTTGGCCAAAGCATCTACTACTATGTTCTCTGCTCAGGGAACCTTGTAGATGGTGACTTTAGGATTTCCAATTCATGGTATACTCATGGTAATGATGAAGCTTGGGTTTGAGAACCTTGTAGGACCGACAACTGGTTGATGACCAACCGAGAATCCCAAAGATGTTGATGCTCTTGACATGATGATAACTAGACCCAATCAAAGCCTCATACTGCCTTTGTTGGTGCGGTGGATTGGAGAGATAGTATGAGAATCTCATTACATCACGGTCAGAGTTAAGAGAGACTATTCCTACCCCCTTTCTGGAAGAGTAGATCATGGTGCTTCCTTTATGAAAGGAAGCCGCACCATAAAAAAATACATCTCCCATCTGGTTGTCAACCTCCCTAAGTTCATGATTTGTTTGTCGTGAGATCATCACTAGCGGAGAATCAACAGAAGTGTGCTAAGAAACTAGTGCTTGTCCTTTACCGCATGAGGGTACAAAATGTGATGTCAAACTATGAGAGAATCATGGACCAATGTGCCAAATGTCTGGATAGGATAGCATTGACCGTGTCATGAGATATTGCAGTGGATTGGTTCTAGAAATAAAGTTCACCTTATGAGAAAGCATATAGTGTCATAGCTTCTGAGATGCAAAGATCAAAGCTAAGAAATATTTCTCAATAGGTGAGTAGTTCACTTCAACAGGAATCAAATGACGGCTGAGATAGTAGAGAGCACTTTCCTTCCCTTTGTTGTTGGCTTGGGCCAACAGAGCATCGAGAGAGTCATCCAATGCACCAGTGCAGTGGATGAGTGGCCTGCTCGGGATAGGGACTGCTAGAACTAGTGACTTCACCAAATACTACTTGATATCTTCAAAGGCATGCTGGCACTTATCACCCCACTTGAACTTGGCATCCTTTTAGACAAGTGCTATGAATGGCTTGCATTTCCCTGATAGGTTAGAGATAAAGCATCTCGGATATGCCAATCATCCTTGAAAATATCTGAGTTGAGTTAAACTTTTAGGAGGTGGCATTTTTAAGATAGCTTTGATCATTTTTGAATCTATTTCTATTCTGGTCGACAACAAACCCAAGGAATTTCGAAGCTACTCAAATGCACACTTTGGGATTCATTTTGAGGTTATATTATCTTAACCATTCAAAAACTACTCTCAAGTCAAAGAGATGGTCTTCCTTTTCTCTACTTTTGACTACTAGATCATCAACATAGCACTCAACCTAATGATGAATGAGTTCATTGACGATCCGAGTCATGGCCCATTGGTATGTAGCACCAAAGATTTTAAGGCCGAAAGGCATGACCCTATAATAATAGATTTAATCGGGGTTCAAAAGTATTTCATCCTCTGGGGCCATCTTGATTTGATGACCCATCCATGAAAAAGAAATAGCATGAGATGAGGCAATGTCCACCATTAATTCGTATAGGAAGAGGAAACTCATCCTTAGGACATGCCTTATTTAAGTCCCTAAAATTGATGCAAATGCAATTTGGCCATTCTTCTTCTTAACCGGATGACAAGCTAACGTAGGATATTTTTCTTCCTTGATGAAACCAAAGATCGAATTTCTGACTTTAAATGACCTGTTGTTCGATTTCTAATCGCATGTCTAAGAGCTTGCTTGATAGGGTTAGCGCTAGGATCTATTGCTAGTTTGTGGACTACTATGACAAGAGATAATCCGAGTATCTCTTCATAACTCTATGTAAAATAGTCCTTAAACTCAATCAATAGCCTAACTAAGTCATTGGTTTCTTCTTCATTCAGCAACGAACTGATGTATGTCATGCATGGATTTTCTTCTATCCCGAGGTTGATTTCTTTAAGCTTGTAAATTATTGAATGGATCTTTTCTTCAAATTTTGGTGGTGCATCTTTGATTTGAAGATCATTCAGATCATCTGAAGTTTCTAAACACACATTCTTATAAGAGTTAGTTTAGTGTGAAAGGAACCTATTAGACTCTAGATGGTTGGTGACAACTAAGTAGTAATTGTCATCATCGACTGGACCCACTGTACCAAATCCTAGTTCTAATCTTGATTGTGCATCCCTTCCTCTGTTGTTCCACAGCTTTTGGAAGTACTTTGACCTGTGCTTAGACCATGAATAAGGAGTCAAACCCTTCTTTGCAAGATTAAGAACACAAGGCGAGTACCAATACAAAGGCAATTCCATTAGTTCTTTATATGAATCATCCTCAAGTTCTATATCAACTTCAAGACTTAAGAATGATGATCCCAAAAAGAATCTCTTCAGCTTCACATCAATGGAAGACTTAGGGGCTTCTTTAACAACTAAACCTTTAGCTTTTTGAAATGAAAGTGAGGTTAGAGCTAAAGTTCATAACTCCCGATAGTTTCTCATATTTGATAATACTTTGCTTTGTGAGGCTGTCTTCATCATTGTCTCTGATCACCTCCAATGAAACCCATTGAGAGGGGTTGGTCGGTATGCTAATCACATTAGACTCATCCTCAGCCGGATTCTTGTGATGAGTAGGGTACTCTATGAACTGGAACATAACCCCTCGATGATAAACTAGGGTCTTCCACCTCTGAATTGCCTCTATTTCTACCTCTCGCCGGTGGAAAGTCATCCTACCCACATGTCCATATAATGAATGGTGGAATGTGATATGCGCTCCATTTCCCTTCAATTTTCTTTTTGTTCACTTGGATTTCATTTTTCTTTTCTTTCTTTTGCTTTTTCTTTTCTTTCATTTTCTTTTCTTTGAATTTGATTTTTGACCAAGTTCATGAGAAAGGTGTTTTGAGGAAGATAGTAGGTCGCATCCTCATATATCTCAACCTCTCTAACTGAAAATGACTTTTCATCTCCTTTGACACAGTACTCAATCCCATCCTTCCTAAACTTGATGCACTGATGGAGGGAGTATGGAATCATCTTATTCTAATATATCCAGAGCCTACCAAGCAAAGCGGTGAACAAAGTATTCGAATCAATGATATAAAATTTGGCTTCAGTCACCTATCTCCAAAGGTAACACTATAGAACCTAAAGCCCTCTCGCCTTATTCATTCAATCCTCTCAACATCATTCGATCTCCTCGGAGTGTGGAGATGTAAATCCTCAACAAGGGTCTTTAGACTCATAATGTTCACCATGCACGATCGATGAAGAACTCCGCAAGTCTAATCTTCCCATGTCCACTATATGTAGGGGACTTGTGATCCATGTCCCCAAGAAGGTCTTCATTTGTGAAAGTGATCCGAGCTTCTGAATAATGTGCCTCCTCTATAGGCTAGTGAGCTAAACATATCTTTGATCAAGAGAGCCTTGATTAATGATTCCCTCATCTCTTTGGATACATAAGGCATCGATATGCTTAGCTTAGATGAACTTTCTAGGTGAGAGAGACATTATAGTCCACCTTGTTAATCCTCCACAAGTATATCCAAGGGTGGAGCATCCTGGAGCTTGATCCTCCAACCAATGACTTGTTTTCCTCTATCTTGAGGAGCTGCCCTAGGAGGTAAAGCCTTGCCACTACAGAGGTTGATTTCGGTGATTTTTTGTGGCAGCATAATGGAAGATTCTACCTGCACATCAGGCTCATCTACAGCTTCTCCTATGGGACCCTTAGAATCAGATGATTCTAAGTCTATCTCAAGAGGTGAACCCATAGTATTCAAAGTAGGAAAGTCCAACTCTGAATTAGAAAGAGGAAGATGGGAGTTGTTATAGCTATTATTTAGACTTGAAGAGTTATCATTAGGAATAGATTTAGACAACCCATCAGAAGTGACATAGATATCATTCAAGTTAGCTTTATTCATCAATTTCTTGGATTTTGAAGGAGGTACATAGAAAAAGTAAAGTAAGTGGGTGAGGATTTGATGCCTCATCCACCGATACAAGATGTCTACTAGAAGAAGAGCTAGCAAGTAGAGGGATGTAGTTATTACAATGGTGGACTGAGGTCGGACTCGGGTATGGTTACTGGCTATCTGCTAGCACAAGTTGAAGCTCCCTTTCCCGAAGTTGGTCAAACTTGCAAACCTTCCTTGATGTTGGAGGTTTGAGCTATGTCAAGCACTAAGGAAAGTTTCTTGATTTTGAGATAATTTTCTTAGAGGTTTTGGATAAGATAGATCCCAACCTTCTTTGGTTTTGAAGGATCGTGTATCCCCAAGGATTACCCTAATGGAACTAGATGGTTATTCCACAAGGTATTCCTTCAGGATAACTATAACACCAGCCTTGAAGCTATGTTCAAGCCAGTCCTTGAATGTGAAGCAATCTTCCAAAACATGACCTAGATGGTAGGGGAAAAGTTAGATCATTACTTTTCCCACTTCCTCTGTCTCAGTTCGTAGTAAAATCAAGCTTCTTTAGATTCTTAAAGATCTTCCTGATTACCTCCCTCCTAAATGAATAAGGCTTGTTATGTTTATCCAAAAGAGTAGGTGGACCATAGCTACTTGGCGATGAGTATGTGTACCGCTGCTGTTGATGATGTGGCTGAGGAGGAGACAGTGCAGGCCATGGAGGATGTTGTGGCAGCCGGTATGGATACCTTAGTGGTGGTAGAAGAGATGAAATTGATGGTCGGAGCGAGGTCTCTCAAACTAGTCCTATTTCCTTTCATCTATCACCTACTTTTCTCAAAAGCTTTATTTGCTTTGTTGATTGGTGAAAAGGAACTTTGGCTTCTCCTGCTTAGCCGCCTTGTTGATTAGTTTCAAATGTTTTGATGGTGAAACCTTTATGAAGGCATGCCATGGATATTCTTAAGAATCTCAATGGCTTATTAGCATGTGGTTCCCATTTCATACTCAAATTATGCCATCTGAGAATGTAATCAATGAGAGACTCACTGGGGTTTTGTTGAGTCATAATTCAACAAATCTCTTGATGAAGAGTTGCTCTAACTCAGTAAAAGTCTTCACTGAACTATTGGAAAGTTCAGCATACCAATCAAAGGCTATGCCTGCTAACTTACTGATAAAGAGATGAAAGAGTAAAGCATCACTGCCACTGGCATTGCAACAATTGACCCTAAAGTGTGTAATACGCCTGGTTCGCCATCAAACTCTTGAAAGAATGTACCAAACCCTTAGGATATTGGATGGCATCGAACTCCTCCGGGTAGGGTCTACCATTTGGAACTAATGATCCTCCTTAGGCTTGAGCTAGTGCTTCTCTTTCCTACTGCTCAACCATGGTCTTGATATATTTTTTGTATATGGAGGTACTATCCACTACCTTTCTACACAGACTGAGGTACCCTGCTCTACTAGAGGTAAAGTCTTGGCTAGATCCAAGACATGCACCAACTCTGGCTGACTAGTCTTAGTTATAATAGGATGGACTATCGATGATTATTTCTAAATTGCTAAGATTGTTGCTAACAAGTCCTCAAGCTGCTTCCCCATCCTATTTGTTTGTTCATCTTTCTTCTTTAACTGTTGACGGAGGTGTTGGGTTGAGTAGGCTATGTCTTCCTACTCGGCCTCAGCACCTTTCAAAGTCTGCTACTCATGGAGGAGAGAACCCTGGGTATCTACCATGTGTACCCCCATTGAATCCTCTAACAGATCATCTTCATTCAGATCAAAGTTGACCTTTTTATCCTCTAAATCGGATCAGACATATCCTAAGATTGCCTTCTTTTTCCACTGAAATAGAGCTACTATGTCATCTAGGATCGCTCCAATTGAATGCACATGAAAGATCTGACTCATGACTATTTCCATGGTGGTGGTGGTAATGGGATGACTATTATACTTCGAGGTCGCCATTCCTTCTTCACCACTACTAGGGAAGGTCGAGCAGGAGAGCTCAGCCTCACCACAGTAGGCGATGTAGATGGGATGGGATCTCTCGGCCATAGCCAGATCACCAACAGGGTTCTATTCTCCTCTGATGTGGCCTTCATGGCTTTGGCTGGAATAGTAGATGGACTTGTGTGGAGATGGAGGAAGAAGAGTGGTGGAGGCACCACTCTCTCTCGATAGGAGTTCCTCTCCCATGATGTGGTCCCGTGAGCGTGAAATTATCTGTATGGTTGGCGGCCAATCAGGAAAATCCACAAGATGCTCAATGTCTATTGTACCTCCAATGCTCCTAGCTAGTAACATGAACTGATGTGTAGGCTTCTCTAGCCCTCTCCTGCCTAAGCTGCCTGCTCTGTTGGGAATGATAGATCTCAAATCAAATTGAGCCCCAAACTCTGATCGTCTGTAGGCTCCACCTACTTGGCTTAAAACTGATCGGAGGCCGGTGTACGACCTCCTCCTCTCACTAACAAGTTCCTGCAACTGAACCACTGGTAGAGGTGAAGCAAAAATCCTCCTATCATCCTCTATATTAGATCCAGATAGAGGGTGGAACTAGTTTTATGTAACTAGTGGGGAAACCATCCTAGGTAGATCCTCTATAACATACTGAGTATCTTCCTCTAACTCCTTAGCAATGTGAGTGTGATACTGCTTGATCATGTAGTTCTTATTTCTTTGTTGGGTCCTAGTAGTGTGAGCAGAGTAGGAACTAGACCCAACCTCAAAGGCAAGAGAGACAATCCTTGAAATTAGGGGAGCCTTCAAGAGGAGTGGGTAGCCAATTGGGCAGCATGGGGAATAATCGAAAATTGTACTATTGGAACCCATAACCTTCAATAAGGGGATCTCCGAATTAGATGGCATGTCTACCTGGATGACTGGCTTCTGCCTGGTAACTGTGCTCCTGCTAACTGTGTTAAAGGGGTTCCCTCACATGTAATCCTGGCCCCTTAAAGCCTTGACCAAAGTTGATGAGGTGGGCATAGTCAAATCATGGAAGGCTGGCCTGATCCAGGGCCAAATCCATCCCATGAAGAAACGTGAACACATACTTACGCTGCCATTGCAATCAATCGAAACTGAGAACTGAAATTGAAAACTAATGCTGACTGAAAGTCTGCAATGTTTAAAATAAACTTGAATCAGATTCCTATTCTATTAATTTTTTGAATTTAAATTTTAGGATTTAAACCCACACTCAACAACTTGAAAGTGTTAAGAGGGGCTCAAATGGATTTAGAAGAGATTTTGAGATTGATTGAAAAGAGGATTTTTTAATGCAGAATCCACTTTCAACAAGTTTGGGTATGTTGGAAATGGGTTCAAATATTTTTGGAGAGATGCTTCCAAAGGTTCATGTTTAAATCTTGATTTTGATTTTTATTTTGAGGACCCTTTATTTAACAAATTTGAGTATATTAAAGTAAAGGGTCAATTGATTTTATTTTTGATTTGAGATTTTTAGAATTTACTCACTTAGCAAATTTGAGTATGCTAGGTGAGGTGTTTGAAAATAATTTCTTCTTTTTCTTTGTTTGTTTTGTTTTTTTTTTTGAATCATTTGTGATTTGAAAATGGAATACTCTTTTAGAAAATTTGGGTATGCTAAATGAGAAATCCAAGTGTGTTTTGTTTTTGAAATTTTTTGAAAATAGGATTCTTAGCAAATTTAGGTATGCTAAGGAAATCCTAATGTGTTTCTTTTATTTTAAATTTTGTTTTGAAAATGGAGACTCCACTTTAGCAAATTTGGTATGCTAAAATGAAGTTCCAAATGTGTTTTAAATTTTGTGAAATGGAGATTTTACTTAGCAAATTTGAGTATGCTAAATGAAATTCCAAAAATGTGTTTCAAATTTTATTTTGAAAATGGAGACTTCTCTTTAGAAAATGTGGTATGCTAAAATGAAGTCCAAATGTGTTTAAAAAAAAATTGTTTTGAAAATGGAGACTTCATCTTAGCAAACATGGTATGCTAAAATGAAGTTACAAATGTGTTTTGAATTTTTTTTTGAAAATGGAGACTTCACATTTAGCAAATGTCGTATGCTAGGATGAAGTTCCAAATGTGTTTTAAATTTTATGAAATGGAGATTTTACTTAGCAATTTTGAGTATGCTAAATGAAATTCAAAAATGTGTTTAAAATTTTGTTTTGAAAATGGAGACTTCTCTTTAGCAAATGTGGTATGCTAAAATAAAGTTCCAAATGTGTTTTAATTTTTTTTTTTTTTTTGAAAATGGAGACTTCATCTTAGCAAATGTGGTATGCTAAATTGAAGTTCCAAATGTGTTTTGAAATTTTTGTTTTGAAAATGGATACTTCACTTTTAGCAAATATGCTATGCTAAGATGAAGTTCAAAATGTGTTTTAAATTTTGTGAAATGGAGATTTCACTTAGCAAACTTGAGAATGCTAAATGAAATTCCAAAAATGTGTTTCAAATTTTGTTTAAAAATGGAGACTTCTCTTTAGCAAATGTGGTATGCTAAAATGAAGTTCTAAATGTGTTTTAAAAAATTTTGTTTTGAAAATGGAGACTTCATCTTAGGAAATGTGGTATGCTAAAATGTAGTTCTAAATGTATTTCAAAAAAATATTTTTAAAATAGAGACTTCACTTTTAGCAAATGTGGTCTGCTAAGATGAAGTTCCAAATGTATTTTAAATTTTGTAAAATGGATATTTCACTTAGCAAATTTGAGCATACAAAATGAAATTCCAAACATGTGTTTTGAATTTTGTTTTAAAAATGGAGACTTCACTTTAGTAAATGTGGTATGCTAAAATGAAGTTCCAAATGTGTTTAAAAATTTTGTGTTTTGAAAATGGAGACTTCATCTTAGCAAATGTGGTATGCTAAAATGAAGTTTCAAATGTGATTTGAAAAAGTGCTTTTGAAAAGCAAGACTTTCATGAAGGATTGATTTTGTCTTTATTTTTAGAATGAACCTTTCCTTACTATAAAAATGGTAAGGAGGAAATCTTTGATCATTTTATTTTTATTTAATTTTTATTTTCACCCTTGGAGAACCCAATGGGGGTTTTAGGACCAACATGGGGTGAGGTCCTAAAACATAAAGATGTTGGCTACCTTAACTTATGTAGATGAAATAAGCTAAGTGCCTACAGAAAAGAAAAATAGTCTTAGATTCATACAAAAATGTACAAACCCACTATTGATACTTGGAGACAATGATCATTTACCAAAGATAGAGAGAGGAACCTTTCCAAGTGGAGTTGTCAGAAAAATCTGTGGTGAAATATATTCCTGCCTTCATTTATCCCCTTTTAGAAAAGAAGATAAATGAAAATAGAAATATAACACCTTGTCAGGACACCACGTAGATCCGTAAATATTCTTATTAGGGTGATCAGGTACGACATTGAGGAAAGGTGTACTATCTTGAAATATAGAAGTCACCACCCTACAATGGACCTAATCACCTTAATAGGGACTCCTAAGGGCTACGGGTCTTCAGAATGTACCAGAGATTCTTCCCCTACTTTACATGAAAAAGTAAAGCAGGGTTTATTTTACATCGAGTTCGTTAAGTTCCCTATAGGGGAAAGCCCCCATAGTTAATTACATCTTAAGGAACAAGATTCCTTAAGAATACTCTCAATTAAGGTAAATGATCACTGTCTCCAAAGATTTCAAAAGATAGGACTATCAATCGATTGGTTTATTTTTAGAAGATCTAATGGGATCGATCAAGAGGAGAGGGTTCTTAATGAAGACAAGTAGGGGTTCTTAGGATACTAGGAAGCCTAGTAAACATCCCAAACTATCTTATGGTTGGGCTTTATATTATTTAAATTGAATTGATTTATTTAAGTTGAATTTTTATTAAAATTCTAGGGCTTACAATTCCATGATATAAGGTCATAAAAATGCCTAAGAAGTGAGGATTTATACTCGTAGCCCGCAAAGGGAAGTAGCAACCTCTAAACCTAAATCTAGGGAACTTTGGTGAAGGTCAAAGCATGAAATCTAAGGAAAAAATGGGTGTTTGGTTTACCTCCACAAGAGAGGGTAAATCACTTGACTATTGGACTTACAACTGCTTGGGGGTGGCCACCAACTAACTTCTCCTACAATTTTAAATACATATAGGCAAGTCAAATGCTTTTGCAAGATAGCTAAACAATTATTTATTTAGAAAGAGACTAAGTCCTTAAACACACTCTCTAAGAGACTAGATCATGTCGGGCATGATTTAATGACTTAAATCTAATGCAAATTTTGTTACATTTTATTTTCAATTTTGGAAAATCAATTTGACATAGGCTTTAGGATCCATATGCCTAATGCATGAGAAATTAAATTATGGGCCAAAATTAGCAAGATAAGGAGGTGTATTTCCACCATGGCTCTCAAAGGTCAAGCCAAGTTCTCTAGCAAAGGTGAAAGCCCTCCAATCAAGAGTGAAATAATATTCTTTTTATGCATGATGTGAGAAAAGTAATACAACATTCAGCTAAGGGGTTGCTAATTCTTTTATCTTGATTTATAGCCTAGGCTTTAGGTGAGGTTATGAGTTATTTAAATTATAGTTTGAATTGATTAGTTGGATAAAAAATTTATTTTCTTAAGAGCCTAATCATCCTCTAGACCATTCATCAAAGTAAGGAATAAACTAGGAAAAGATGTCATCTTAATGCACAAGCTAAACTAATATCAATCAATTTATAAAGTTAGCACAAAAGAATAAGAGGCCATTTATGGTCGGGCTCCACCACACAAACCCGAAAACAAATTGGGTAGCCGAGCTTTACCCTTATACAACCCGGATTATAAATGAATAAATTACAATCAGGAAGGAATTCTTTGTTATGGGGGTCTTCATTCTTCATTCTTCATTCTTCATTTCTTCTTTCTTCTTTCTTCTTTCTTCTTTTGGTTGGTTGGAATGTGGTTACTCCAAAGGCTTCACATGGTACATAAGACATAGTCTTATGACCAATGTTCATCCTAATACCCCATAATAATCATTCCAAAATCCTAATTGCAAAATTACATGGAAAAGGGAAAAGTAAATCTAACTAACACCTACAAAATTGAGATTAGCTAAATAAACCAAACTATCCCAAGCATGTATATATGTAAATTGAACTTAGCACCCTACACATGGGTACCAAGTCTACGTGGCATATTTTGGATTATGCTTAGGGGTATAAGCAGTTGCACAGCAAAAGCATTTTTTTTATTTTTATTACGATGCCGCTTCAGCACAATCTCCTATAGAAGATAATGGTTAGACTAAGATTGCCCTACCATATAGTCAATGCACATACACCCTAACATCCATACTAGAAATATTACATCATAAAATAAAATTAAATATCAAACCATGTACCACCCTAACCTAAAGCTAGAAGTGGTGACTTAGCCTAATGTGTGTGCTATTTAAGATTTGTGTGGTATGTTTAGCTAGGCTTTAAGGTTAGAGTTTTCTAAGTATGAAGATGTTCAACTTAGAGGGTGGTTTCATTTAAGTGATTTAATTGATTTGGTTGATTTTTATTTTGTGATTTTATTAGATTTGAATGAACCTACAATTAATTACTAAGTGTTGTGAAGAGAGGAAAAGAGAAGAGAACTTCTCTTTCCTCCCCACCTTAAGTAATTTCTAACGTAGATTCATATTTGACTATTATTTAGTGAATATTTTATTATGTGTTTTAATTAATCCTAAGTTTATATTTTTCCTTAATAAACCTATTCAAAAAAGAAAAAATATTTTAATATTAAGTAAAGTGAAATACTATCACAAAAACACAACACTTCATTTCTTTCCCAACATGTATAACATGCATATGGATGAATCCTAAGCATATCTATACATGCAAAATGAAAATTTTAGCACACCTTAATAATCAATGATAAGAGAGTAACTTAAGAAAATTTGGATGCTTCTTGATGCATGATTTTTCTAAGTAGAAAAAGAGTGATTCTTTTATCCATTTTCATATGCACATTTACAAGTATAAAAGACATAAGTGAGTACAACACCATTGTTAGCACCAGAGATGTAAGGTACAAGACCAACTTAGGGCTACTTAAAGCCTCATAACCCTGGGATTGTCCAGACTAATATACCACTTTTCTTAAATACATGTGCATGTACAAAAGAAATGCATGGAAAGAGAATCATGCAAAAGTTGATGTTTGTTTGGTTAATTTGTTGGTTGTTTAATTTACATGCGTAAATGTGAGAATCCTTCTTAATTCATAACATGGAAGTGGATAGGAAAGGATATAAGCAAGTGTTATGTTCTTTTTAAAGAACTATACACTTTGCAAATCCATCCAAATTCATGTTAAAAAAAGAAGAGAAGGAAAGCCACACAATACACATCTTTATATTTATACTCACATGCAAGCTTATAAATAATCATAAGTAGCATATCTTTCAATTATAATATTTGGTTTATAAGTTTTGAAAATAATTTTGGATTTAATAGTCATAATAGCCATTCATATTCTTACTTTAGCCAAAACATGCAATTTGACATAAAGAAAATATTTCATTTTTAATTTGATTTTTAAAAGGCATGAATGCATGATTTTTATATGACATACACATTTAGCATATTAGGAAAAAAATAAAGTGATGAAAGCATGTAAATTCATTCACCCTAATTAATTCTTAAAGATAACCTTATGAAATAGGATTATTTAAAGTAAAACAAATTTATTTTAAAAAGATTTTTGTTTTATTTTGAGTTTGATTTGAATTTAAGAAATGTGAAAAGGTTTGCTTGTCCTAACCCATTTCCCACATGTGTATGTTGTTTAGTTTAATTTTAGAGCCATTAGGTGACTTTTATGCTTTGCTTAGGTTAAGGTGTATATTAAGTTCATTAATTACCCCTTACTTACACCACTTTAACATTTTTAATCAAATAATTATGAGTCAATGTATGACATAAAATAATACAAGGAATTTAATATAGCAATGCACTTAGGAAAGAAAGGGGCCTAATGCAAATGGCTCACAATTAGTTATTAATTAAGCTAAAGGGTTTAATTTAAGTACTTTCATAACCCTCCCTACACATGTAGGTTAGATTTTGATTTCCTTAAGTTACTTAGGTTATTGATCACCTAAGCACCTACCCAAGATGAATTGATTAAGTTCTAGAATATTTTAATTTTGAAAAAGTTTGATTAATTAAGTCATTTTATTAAGTGATTAAACTATTTAATAAATTTTCACTTTAATTAGATTTTTATCCAAATGAAATAAACTTAGGGGAAAAGATTTGGGAAAGAATTTTTAATCTCATACCCTAAGTCCATTAACTATTATAAGGTAATTAGCAAACTTAATTAATTAATTTAACACTATTTAAAAGGTTAATTAATTATTTAATTGATTAATAGGGTAATTAGGAATGACTCAATTAATTCCCCTAATTAAACCACTAATAAATTCCAAGAAAATTAGAGGAGGCAGATGTTATCCCATTAAATGCACATGAAAAGTTTGGAATTAATCAGTGGGATAATTTGAGAGTAATTAACCTAATCACATTCCCAACAAAATCCAAATTCAAAAAATATCACTGTTCAAAATCAATTGAAATTAATTTTAGATTATTCCCCTTTGAATTATCTTCATAATGCTTTTTATTTTGTATTTTTTTATTTTTGTACATTTAGTTATGAATATTTTAAGATTCAATGATTAATAATTAATTAAAACCCCTAATTATTAACTAATTACGTCAGCGCCACGTGGACCGCTAATGCGGTGTGCGCTTTCCATGTGGCATGATGAGATTCGTCACTTAAGTTGTCACATCCCAATGCGACGGTGGTGCTACGCGGCTCAGAGATCTTTCATCGGATGATCGCAGATCGAGCCCGCAATTTCTAAAGGAATTAATCATAGATCCTATATGGCTTGATCATGATCGTCCATCCAAAATGTGTGGATGGACGGTCTATGATTTGTCACTTAGTTTTCTTGTGGGCGAGGATATTCGTCCACTCTTTTGTGAAAGATCGAAGCTCGATTTAGTTTGGATTGAACTCAAACTCAACCCACACCATCATCATGCAAGGGGGAAGATATCCAATGACCAATTTTACTTGAGATGAAAATTCTCTTCACAAAGGACCACACACTCATTATTCTAGGCTCGATTTGAAGGCATACCTCATCGGAGGCTATCACCGACACTCCAATCCATCGAGGTAGCTTCATCTAGTAGATGAAGCCATGTTGAAGATTTGAGACTTTGGTATTGGGTATATCCTTCTATTGACCAAGGTGCTCCTCCTAAGCTTGCAGCCTTGGTCTAGACATCACCTCTCTTTCCTTGAGAACTTGGGTGACGCTTTGGATGAGTTTGATTGTGTTCCCTCAAGGTGCTTGAGGAAGGAATTGAGTTAGATTTGAATATTAAATGAGTTTCAAAATCTTGCTACCTCCGCTATTTTTGGCTTAGGAAAAATTGAGAATGGGGAAATTGAATTGGCTTGGGGGAGCTTGGGGAGACTTGTAATTGCTTCCTTTGGCTTCCTCTCACTCGATCAAATATAAGAGAATGTAATTCAAGTAAAATTAGGGGGAGTATATCTCCCCCTAGGTGGATCGGACGGTCGAGAATAAAGATGCCATTTTGATAAAATTCACCTCATTCAATGATTCCCATGTGCTTGAAATGAGAGGAGTGGTCAGTTTGGCCATTGGGTTGGGTTTGGCTACCCCAAACCCATTGGGTCATGTGCAACATGCTCACTAGTGTCCACTTGGTCCACTAAGAGAGTGTGAAGTGTCCATGAAGAGGATTTGACCAAATTCCAAGTGAATTTTGCCAAGAATTACCCTTTAACCTAGGGGTAAAATGACCATTTGCTTGGATTTCAGTTTGAATATGTTTGGTATGATTGAAAAATATGTTGGGCCAAGCTTTAATGAATTTGGAATTGATTTGATGTTATTTGGCTCATGTTGACCCATTTAGGTCAAAATGGGTCAACTTGGGTCAAGTTGACCAATTGGTCAAATTGGGTCAAACCAAGGGTTGGGTCAAGTTCATATGACCATTTGAAATGTTTTGGCATCATTGGTTTGGTTCAATTTGATTTCTATTTGGATTTGATTCATTTGAATTCATTTAGGTCAAATGGGTCAACTTGACCAATTTGACCCATTTAACCTATTTGGGTTAGGTCATGGGTTGGTTTAGGTTTCCTTGGCCATATGAAATGTATTTGTATCTTTGTTTCCAATCAATTTTGGTTTAATTTAATTTGAGCTCAATTTGACCTTTTAGGTCAAGTTGTGTTCAAGATCAATTGGGCTAGGTTGGGTCTGGTTGGCTAATTAAGGCTTTGGTCAAGGTCAACAAGTGATTTGGAATGAACTTGACCTATTGGTTTCAATCAATTTGGCTTAGATCAAGTTTTGACATATTTTAACTTTTTTGGTCAAGTTGGGCCAACTCAAGTGGGTCAAAGAGGTTAGGCTCAAATGATGACTTGGACAAGTTCAAACATTGATTTAGAATGAGTCTAGATCAATGGTTTCAATCAATTTGGCCTATGGTGGATTTTGGCTAGTTTAGGTTTCATTTTGGCTAGGTGTTGACTTGGTCAACCCTTAGGTTTGACTGGGTTTGACCCAATTTGAGTGATTGATCATCTCATGATGATTGTTGCTCATAATGTGAGGCTTAGGTGGGCTTAGCTCAATCCAATTTAGGCAGAATTAAAATTTGGCTCATAAGGGGTACTTTAGGTCACTTTGGGTCAAGTGAGCCTAAGTGGGTCAATTGACTTGATCAGGGCTTGAATCAAGTTTCGTTGAACTCACATATGGATTTATGATTGAAATATAAATCCATTTGCAAGTGGTTTGGAGTCAAATGGGTTTTGATTCACTTGACAATCTCAAGTTCAAAGGGTGAACATGTGTTTGATTTGGATTTGATTTTTTGAATTTAGTTTTGGTTTGATGATTGAAGTTTGTGTTTATGTTTGGATTCATGATTGAAGGATTGATTGAATCATGAAAAGAAATCAATGGTTTGGCTTGATTTGAAATTAATTTAGCTAAGTTCAAGAATTTTACTTGAAAGGCTTTGAGCTTTGAATTGATTTTTGGATTGATTATTAAAGATTATATTTATATTTGGAATCATGATTGAATGATCGATTGAATCATGAAGAAAAATCAAGAGTTTGGCTTGATTTGAGTCTGATTTGGCTAAGTTCTAGAATTGACTTGAAAGGCTTAGGTTGAATTTTGGTTGAATTTGCATTTGATTTTTGAATTTATTTTTTGTTATTTGAATTTATATTTCATTTATATTTATGAATATAAATGAGAATATAATCGGTTATGAGAAAATTTCTTGAATTTTATGTGATTTGGATTTGATCTAGGCTAAACCCATAAGATAGAATTAAAGCGACTTAGGAAAGATTTTTAGGATTTTGATTTCAATCACAAGCATCAATCATTTGGAATTGATTTGAGTTTGAGAAAATCCATCAAGTTGGAATTAATTTAAGTTTGAAGTTGACTTGATTTGGAGTTTGGAGTTAGTTTAGACTTGATTTGGAATTTGACTTGAAGGAAGAAAGTGAGGAGTTGATTCAAGCTATAAGGTAGGCAAGTTTTCCTAACACCCCTATGACATGACCTATTCCTATGGCTAACTCTTCTAAGTCTCTAGGGTTAGGTTGAGTGTTCACCTAATCACTAGATGTGTCTTAAGACTAAGAGAACTCTTAATGTCTAAGAGAAGTCTTATGTCTAAGATGGAGGGGTTGAGAGCTCATCCTAAAAATGGGGTCAACAAATTACTCTTGCAAAACATGTGTTAGCTAAACACATCATACAATCCAATCAGTTATATGTAGAATTTGGACTTAGCACCCTACACATGGGTAACTAAGTCCACCTATCCTAATTTATATTATGCTTAGCGATTAAGCAACCTGCAAAAGAGAGCATTTATATTTATTTTATGTACCCCTTAAGCACAATCTCCTATAGAAAATATGATTAAGCTAATAATGACCTAACATCCAGTCTATGAAATATACACCCTAACATCCAATCTACAATAGTACATCATAAAATAAGCTTACATCAAACCATACACTGCCCTAACATAAAGCTAGAAGTGGTGACATAATCTAATGTATTTGTTAGGGCTTGTGTGATATGTCCTAGCAAGGCTTTAGAGTTAAGATTTTTCTAAGTATGAAGGACATTTAATTATGAAGGGTGGTTTCACTTTAAATGGCTTAACTAATTTGCAAATTTTACTTAATGTTTCCTTTTGTTTCATTTGACCTACACTCAACAACTAAGTGTTATGAAGAGAAAGAAATAAATAATCACTCTCTTTTATCCCTACCTTAAGCCACATATAAAGCAAATTAGTTAATCAATTCCCTTTTGTGAATAACTTATTACATGTTTTAATTAGTTCTAAGTTTAGGTTCAGTTTAAATAAACTCATTCAATAAGAAAGGCATCTTAAGATTAGTTAGAATGAATTACTATCACATAACACATGTTTGTTCATTTCTTTCCATCATGTATATCCTGTATATGATTAAATCCTAAGCATAGCTATACATGCAATTTGTATCTTAGCACACTTAAATGATGAATGTGAGTAAATGTATTTGGAATTAATATTTCACTTTATTGAGTGATTTTTTGTCATATTAAAATAAAGCTCTATGTAAATTCTTATGCAAAAGCATAAAGAAAGAACCTTAAATCACATGACCAATCAGCTCAACCAATTAAACAAAGTATGAATGCATGTCTTTTTTAATGAAAAAAGGAGTTTTCATTCATTAGCTAAGTACACATTCACATGTGTAAAATTTTAAGCAAGTACGTCGCCATTGTTTTACACAAAGGGAACGAGGTAGGAACCTCCTCAGGACTACTTAAAGCTGTGCATCTGGAATGTCAAGACTAATATACCTGTTATCCTTAGATACATATGGATGTATACACAACTACAAGAATAGAAAGCCATGCAAAAAAATTTAAATTTTGATTGATTTATTTATTTTGTGTAAATGAATTAAAGATCTATCTAAATTCTAATGTCTAAATGCATAATAATGAAATCAAGCAAGTACATCACCATTATTTCACACCAAGGGGATGAGGTAAGAACCTCATTAGGGCTACTTAAAGATGTGCATCCCTTGGATGTCGAGACAAGTTTGGGTTTAATTTGAATTTTGGCCAATTTGACCTTAAAAGGTCAATTTTGGCTAGGTTGGATCAAGTTGACCAATTGGCCAAATTGGGCTAAATCATGGCTTTGGTCAAGTTCAATAAGTGATTTAGAATGAACTTGAGCCATTGGTTGCAATCACTTTGGATCAAATCATGATTTGACCCATTTTGGCTTTTTAGGTCAATTTGAGTCAACTTAGGTCAAATGAAAAATTGTACTTGGTTTGGCTCAATTGATGGTTTGGTCATGGTCAATCATTGATCATGAGTGGGTTTGAGTCAATGGTTTCAATCAATTTGGTATATGGTGGGTTTTGTCTAGTTTAGGTTTCATTTGGGCTAAAGCCTGACTTGGTCAAAGGACCAAGTTGACTTGGTTTGACCCAATTCAAGATAGTTGATCACCTTAGGATGATTATTGATCATGATATGATGTTTGAAAGGGCTTAGTTCAATCCAATTTTGGTTGGATTAGAACTTGGCTCAAAAAGGGTCTTTAGGTCATTTTGGGTCAAGTGGACCTAAATGGGTCAATTGATTAGGTTTTGGCCCATTTTAAGTTTAGTTAAGCTCACATATGGATTTATGATGAAAATATAAATTCAGTTCTAATTGGTTTGGAGTCAAATGGATTTTGGTTCATATGACAATTTCAAGTCAAAAGGGGTCAACATGGGCTTGACTTGGGTTTGATTTGAGAACTGTAGATTATGTTTATATTTGGAACAATGATTGAATCATGAGAAAATCCATGGCTTTGATGAAAATATATATATTTTTCTATTTATGCAGACCCTATTAGTGTGCGAGGGACCACACTGAGAAGGAGCTCATATTAGCCTAGTCTTATCTCAGACTTACTAGACAAAGGGAGAATCTGCATATCCGCAAGATAAATTCTCCAATTATAGGGGTGGATATTAGGAAAGGAGGACTGTCCAATCCAAAAGTAACCAAGGAAGTGTCTAAATGAGGTCACTAAGGATGTGATCCAAATAGAGTACCCAAAAGGGAGGTGTCGCTAGGGGCTTTATCCAGAACTCTATAAAAGAAAGCCTATAGGTATACGGTGGCCAACTCCAGGAGAATACTCTTATAGACTTACATTTGCCATAAGCGATATATCCACTGGGTGAGACATTGTCAGCATGGTGATAACTAGCCAAGGGTCAAAATAATCTAAAGAAAGAAAGTAGACTTACATCTCTTTAAAGCGAGATTGTGAGATAGTCTCTTCAGGTGCTATCCAACCTAGGGTGACTACCAAGTGGGGAGTCTCGTGTAAGGACTGGACCCAAACTTGAAGTAGTCATGAGGAGAGGAGCCGGTAGGGGACTTATTCTAAGCCTCAAATATACTCGACCCAATCAGTGCACGATGGCTAGTTTAAGAAGAAAGCGTGTAGGCTTACATCCTCTTAAACAAGTCATCATGAGGTAGTTTACTGGATACGTAGTAAGGCCTACCAAACTAACAACATGCTCATCGGTGTATAATGGTCAAGTTAGGAAGCATATAGACTTACATCCAGCAGACAAGTAACCACTGGGGTGACACACTAGCAAGGTAACATGTCATCCCAACCTAAAGCAGCTAATGAGTGAGTGCCACAGGGGGCGTTATCCCACATCAAAATTGCTCGAGATAAAAGATATGTGTTTATTTTATATATGGTTGTGTGTAGTTTATGCTAGTCACTTGGGTTCCTTACACCTACCCTAAACACGTCATGGTGAATTCGCAAGCAAAATTTTTCTAACCAATATGAAGAGATGGAATCAGAAATGAAAAGAAGTTTTATTGATAATTATTTTTAAATAGGATTTATGGATAATATTTCTTTATATAGATCATTGATTGGAAGCATAGGGTGCTCTCCTTTACAATTTGTAAGCTAATAGAATCCTTCTTGGTAAGCCTTTTCTATGGCGAAAGGGCCTTCCCAAGTGGGTTCAAACTTGCCTCCCATCTTTCGATGGGCAATAATTGGTCTCATTATAACTAAAACAAGCTCTTCTACTTGAAAAGTTCTATGACAGACCAACTTATTATGAGCTTGAATCATTTTGGCTTTATACAACTTGAGGTTTTGGCATGCCCAGAGGTGTCTCTCTTCCAAACCTTCAAGCTCTTCTAATTGCAACCTGGCATTCTACTCCATTGTGATTTTGCTACCCATAGCTATCCTTAAAGATGGGAGTTAGATCTATAATGGTAGAACTTCTTCAAACCTTATACCATGGAGAAAGGGGTAAATTGAGAGTCTTGATGGTATGCAGTCACAAGGCTTCAACTAATTGTTCATGCCACTATCGCTTGTTATCATTGAGTATCTTCTTTAATATCTAGATGAGAGTTTTGTTGAAGGCTTCTGCTAAGCCATTTGCCCTCGATTAATAGATGGTAGAGTATCTCCAATCTATGCTATGTCTCTGGGAAAAACTGTTGATTTTAGTGCTCTTAAATGCAGTAACATTATCGAAGAGGCACTCCGAACCTATATACGATATGGTTCCTGAAAAATTGGAGCACATGCTGAGTTGTGACCTCTCTGAGTGGGATTGCCTCTGCCCACTTGAAAAGTAGTTAGTGGTAGTTAGAATGAACCGATGACCCTTGGAAGAAAGAGGATTAATCGGACAGACAATGTCAGTACCCCCAACACTCGAATGTCAATGAGGCCAATGTTGGATGTAAAATGTTGGGTGGTTAGTGTAGGACCACACCATATACCAGACATTGGTGGTATCTCCTAGCAACATCCATACAGTCTGTGATCATCGAAGGTCAGTAGTATCCTAGTATTTTGATCTTGGCTTTCATCTTCAGATCAGATTGATGTGCTCCACATAAACCTGAGTGTACCTCGATCATGATCTTATGGGCTTCATGTTTATCCAAACAATGTAATCACATATGATCGAAGGACCATCGGTATAAAGTGCCATCCACGAGAGCATATGAGAGAGCTCTCTGCTTCACCTGATGGGCTAATGACTTCCTTGAGGTAGTTTACCTATATTTAGATAAGCCATGAATGGTTGCCTGCAATCTAACTCGTCATCCCTTTCAGCAATGGCAACCTCCCCTCCAAGAGAGAGTCTATCAATGAGTTCATCATCAATAAGACCCTTATTGGTATGGACTCATCTTCCAGACATGCCAGATCCTTGGCAAGCTTAGCCAATGCATCCACTACTACATTTTCTCCTTGAAGAATCTTGTAGATGGTAACATCTAAGATTTTGGCCAGCAACTCCATGATATACTTATGGTAATGATGGAGCTTAGGCTTCAAGACTTTGTAGGACCCAACAATTTGGTTGATAACTAATTAAGAGTCCCCGAAGATGTTGATGCTCTAGATGCATAGTATAATGGCTAACTCTAGACCAGCAATCAAAGCCTCATATTCAGCTTCATTATTGGTGCATGGATTGGATAGATGATATGTGAATCTCATCACATCGTGGTCTAGAGTTAGAAGGACTATACCTACCCCTGCCATTCTTAGAAGAGTAGATCATGGTTCTTCTCCTTTTTGAAAGGAAGCTACACCATCAAAATATATCTCCCAACGGTGAATACTAGTGTCCCCTAAGTTTATGATTTATTCATCGGGGAGGTCATCATTAAGTGGGAATCAGTAAAGAGTGGGTGTGCTACTAAGAATTTTGCTAGGGCATGTCCTTTCACTGCACGGAGGGGTACGAATGTGATATCAAACTTTGATAAAATCATAGACCAACGTGCAAACCATCTAGATATCATCGGCCATATCATGAGATATTATAGTGGATTGATCCTAGAGATCATATTCACCTTATGAGAAAGCATGAAATGCCATAACTTTTGGGATGCAAAGATTAAAGCTAGGCAGTGCTTCTCAATAGGTGGGTAGTTTGCCTGAGCAGGAATTAGATGATGACTGAGATAATGGAGAGTGTTCTCTTTCCCTTCATCATTGGTTTGAGCCAATAAAGTGCCAAGGGAGTCGTCTAATGCAGTATAGTATATGGTTTGCTGATAGCTAGAACCGGTAGTCGTAGTGCTTGATGTATTCAAAAGTATGCTGCACACTTATTATCCCACTTGAACTTAGCATCCTTTTTGACAAGTGTTGAGAATGGCTGGCAACTTCTTGATAAGTTGGAAATGAAATGTCTTAGATATGCCAACCGCCCTTGAAATGATCTAAGTTGGGATAGACTTTTAGGGGGTGGTATTTCTAAGATAGCCTTGATCTTCTCTGGGTCAATTTCTATTCCACGGCGTTGGACAATAAACCCAAAAAAATTTCCTTGAAGCTGCTCTGAATGGTCACTTCAGGGGATTCATTTTAAGGTTAAATAATCTTAACCGTTCAAAAAATACTCTCAAGTCAAAGAGATTGTCTTCTTTTCATTACTTCTAACTACAATATCATCAACATAACATTCAACCTGATGATGAATGAGTTCATTCAGATCTGAGTCATGGCCCGCTGGTATATAGCACCGATAGTTTTAAGGCTGAAAGGCATGACCTTATAATAATAGATTCTGATCGGGATTCAAAAAGTGATATTTTTCTCATCTACGGGGTCATATTAATTTGGTTGTAGCCATATGATCCATCTATGAAAGAGAATACTGCATGAGATGAGGCAATCTCCACCAACAACTCTGGTATAAGAAGTGGAACTTCATCCTTAGGACATGCCTTATTTAGATCCCTAAAATTGATGCATATGCAAATTTGGCCATTCTTTTTCTTAATTAGAATGAAACTGGCCAACCACGTGGGATATTTTTCTTCCCTGATAAAGCCAACATCGATCAGTTTCTTGATTTTAGAAATGACATGCCGCTCAATGTCTAATCACATGTGTCTAAGAGATTGCTTGATAGGGTTAGCATTAGAATCTATTGCTAGTTTGTGGACTATTGCATCAAAAGATAAATTGGCCATTTCTTCATAACTCTATGCAAACTAGTCCTTAAACTCAATGAATAACCTAACTAAGTCATTGGTTTCTTCTTCATTCAACAAGGAACTGATGTATGTCGGGCATGGATCTTCTTTGATTCTTAAGTTGATTTCTTTGAGTTCATTGATGGTTGATCTGATTTCTTATTCAAACTCTAGTAGTGCATCTTTGACTTCAAGCTCATTTGAGTCATATGAAGTTTCTAAGCACACCTCCTCACATGAGTTAGCATGATTTGAAAAGAGCCTATCAGACTTCAAATGATTGGTGATGACTAGGCAATAGTTATTAGCATCGACTGGACCTACTGTGCCAAATCCTAGTCCTGATCTTCACTAAGAATATCTACTTTGGTTGTCCCATAACATTTCAAAGTAATCTGACCTGTGTTTAGACTAAGTATGTGGGATTAACCCTTCTTTGCTGTTAAGAATACAAGGCGAATACCAATCAAAAGGTAATTGTATTAAATATTTATAAGAATCATCCTCAAGTTCTACATGAGCTTCCTAACTTGAGAATGATCCTCCCAATAGAACCTCTTTGGCTTGACATCTGTGGATGACTTGGGGTCTCTTTAACTACCAAACCCTCAACTTTCTAAGAAGAAAGTGGGGCTAGAGTTAAGTTTCTTAACTGCTACCTGATTGTTCTACATAATACTGATATGGATACATTCATGTTTTACTTGGAGGCCTGATCTTTATCGCTATCTGGCTCGAATGTCATCTCGAAAGGGACCCACTAAGAGGGTTGATTGGCATGCTAACCATATGAGATTCATCCTCACTCTAATTCTATGTGCATACCGAGGGTACTCATGTAAGCTGGAACATAGCTCCTGTTGGCCACCAGGAAGGAGGTCTTCCACCAATGGAACTGCCTCTAGATTTGCCTCTTCCTCTACTTGGTAGGAGTCAAGTCATCCTACCCATGTGTTCATATGGAGGAACAAACTGTGGGAAGAATCCAACATCTAGCTCTACTTCTTCCTCAGTGTCTGATTCTTGCTCATTTGCATTTTCTTTTTCTTTTTCTTTTTCTTTTTCATTTTTATTTTCTTTTTCTTTTTCTTCTTTTTTACTTTTCTTTTATTTTTGAACATTGACCAAGTTCGTGAGAATAGACTTTTTGATTTTGAGGAAGATAGTAGGTCGCATCGTCATATATCTTGACCTCCTTAATTAAAATGGCTTCAAGTCTCCTTTGACATAAAATACTAGATTCCACATCTTCAAAATTTGATGCACTGAGGTAAAGAGGATGGAACCATGTTATTTCCATGTATCCAAGGCCTATCGAGCAAAGCAGTGAAGATGTATCCGAATCAATTATGTAGAACTTGGCTTCTATCTTTCAGTCATCTATTTATAATGGCAACACTATGGAACCTAAAGCCCTCTCTCCTTGCTCATTGAATCCTCTCAACATCATCTGATATCCTTAGAGTTTGGAGATGTTAATCCTCAGGTAGATAAGGGTCTTTAGACTTATAATGTTCACTGATACAGTTGGATCAACTAACACTCTGGAGAGTCTGAATTTGTCCATGTCCACTGTGATGTAGAGGGGATAGTTATGCTCGGTTGTCTCCAAAAGAAGGTCTTCATCGGTGAACGTAACTCTATGGGCTTCTCTTGAATAATATGTCTCCTCTCCAATAGCGGTCAGCTAAGCTAAGCATATTTCTGGATCAAGAAGGGCTTTGATCAACGACTCCCTCATCTCTTTAGATAAGACAAGGGCATCATATATGCCTAGCTTAGCTGGCAACTTTCTCAGGTGAGCGAGAACATTGTAATCAACTCTGGGGGTGGAGCATCCTGTGGAGAGGCTAGAACAAATGATTTGGTTACACTTATCCTGAGTTGCTACCCTAGAAGGTAAATCTTTGCCACTATGGAGGTTAACCTCAGTGACTTCATGAGATGGTTTAGTGAAAAGTTCTACCTGCTCATCCGGTTCACCTACAGCTACTCCTATAGGGTCATCAGAGTAGATGATGCTAAATCAATCTCAATGGGTGAACCCGAGTGATTCAAGAATGGATAATCCATTTCCAAATCAGAAGAGGAAGAGTGATCAGAACTAGAGTTATTATTAATTAGACTTTGAGAGCTATCTATAGGAATAAACTCAAAAAGATCATCAAAAGTGACAAAAATGTAAGTGGAATCATCTTTCTTCATTGATTTTAGATTTGGATGAAGGTACAAAATAAAAATCAAGTAAAGTAAGCAGAGTGAGGGATTTGGCAACCCTCTCCGTTGATACAATACGACTACTAGAAGAAGAGCTAGTTGGAGGAACTATAGCTGCAATTATGGAAGGAGTGCTAGAACTGGCCAGTGATTATGCTACTATACTATCTCAAGCTAGTGGAGGTTGTCGTTGTTGTTGCTGGTCTCCTACGTCCCTCAAGTTGTCCTTAGAAACTTGCAAACCTCCCTTAGAGTTAGAGGTTTGAGCTACTTTAGACACTTACAAGGGTAATTTTTTTATCTTAAAAATGATTTTTTTGGAGGTTCGGGATAGGGAGATATCCCAACTTTCTTTTTTTTAAGAAGATCGCATGTATCCCCAAGGATCACTCTAACATAACTAGAAGGTTGTTCTAATAGCTATTCCTTGGGGATGATGATGGCACCCGACTTGTAGCTATGCTCAAGCCAGTCTTTAAAGGTAATGCAATATCCTAAGACATGGCCTAACATGCGATGGTAAGGGCAATAGCTTGGATCTTCACTCTTGCCCACTTCCTCCAGCCTTTTAGGCTCTAGTAATTGGAAATCAGGCTTCTTTATGAGATTCTTAAAGATCTTCCTAACCACATCCCTATTAAATGAATAAGTTTTATTCAATCTATCGATAAGAGAAGGAAAGTAATAGCTACCTGGTGGCGGGTAGGAATATTGCTACTGATGATGCTGATGAGGAGGTGGCGATGATGGCTACTATGATAACTAAGGTGGTGGTATGATAGGGAGGGCAGAGGAGGTTCGAGTTGGAGCCTATCGACTCAAAGCTATGCCGCTTGTCCCGCTATAACTATCTTTGGTCTCTTCTTAAATGCCCTATGAGGTTTGGGCTTGGCTGACTGGTCCTAGAAAGGTAACTATTTGGCTTCTTCTTGTAGACTAGCCACCTTGTTGATTAATTTCTCAAAAGTTTTGATTATAAAATCCTTAAGCATGAAAGCAACTGGCCATGGATATTCTTTAGGAGAATCTCTATGGTGTGTTGTTCAGACAGTTATGGTTCGTATTTGATGCTCAGGTTTCACCACATGAGGGACTCTCAATTAAATTGCTTACCAAACAGATACCTCAGATACCATTCAAACACAACACCCGCTAAATTGCTAACAAACAATCTAAAAAAAGGGTGTAACTACCTCTGACGTTGCAGCAGCCAGCCCTGAAATGCGCAATATGCTGGTGAGAGTTCCCACTATCATCAAAGATTTTGAAAGAAGGAGGCATAAACCCTTAGGATATTGGACTGCATCGAATTCCTCTGGGTAAGGTCTACCCTTTGGAACATATGAGCCACCTTAAGCTTATGCCAGTGCTTCTCTCACTTGTTGCTCCACCATATATTTGATATCCTTCTCATGCATGGAGGTACTATCCACCACCTTCCTATGGAAGCTACCACTATCTTCATCTATAGGAATGCACCTAGGATGATCTGAGGTATGTGCCAACTCTACTCTATCGACTACTATGGGAGAAGGCTATGAAACTGGGGCTGAGTGCATCAAACTACTACCATCAACTCCTTAGTTTTCTTCCCAATCTTATCAATACATGATATTATGTCTAACCAGGTGGAGGTGGTGATGACTTGAATGGATGGCATCATCCTCTTCAACTATAATACCTTCATGACTCTATTAGTTTCCATGGACGGAGCTCCTAGTATCAATCATGTGGACCTCGGCCGAGCCTCCCAACAAATCATTCTCATCAGTGTCAAAATTGACCTTACCCTCATCTCGATAAAAGTAATCACTCTCAAAACTCTATCTCTTATCTGCAAAATACCGTATTGGAATGTCATCTAAGGAACGATCTAACCGTGCTGGTACAAACGCTCACGGCTGACCAGTAGTAAGACTATGCTCACTGACAGAAATACATCTAACACTGCCTACCACTGGAGTGCTATCTCTAGGTTGACCATGGTCGCTAAAAGATATATGCTCATCACTACCCACTATCGGTGGAGTATTGTCTCTAGGGATCTACTACCATAGGGACTGTGGAACTGTCTCCCTCCCCTTCTACTACTGCTGCTACTGTCAACTGTAGTGGAGGTGGTGGAATGACCATGACACTCTTGGGTCGCCATTCCCTCTTCACCACAGTTGAAGTAGAAGGTTGAGAAGGAGAGCTCAACCTCATCTCAATAGGTGGAGTAGATGGAATGGGACCCTGAGGTCATAATCAAATCACCAACGGGGCTTTCTTCTCCCTCGATGATGTCTTCTGTGCCTTGGCCGGCATAGGGGATGCTAGAACATGTATTGGTGAAGGTCGATGATGAGTGGTGTGGTGTGGTGGAGACCGGGTCCACTCGCCAGAACTCTCCTCCTGGCGGTGTGAGTACTATATCAGCATCAACTCGAGATCCACTGGAAATCGAGAGGTCGCCAACCACTGCATACCTCCTCCTCTCTTATCTTCACACCGCTCGGGTCTCTATATATCTAGCTCTATGTATCTGATCCCTGATGCTCTTAGGGATCAATGACCTCAAGTCAAATAATGCACCAAACTTTGAGCGTCCGTGGGCTCTACCTATCTAGAAAATAGTTGATCATAATCCTGCATAGGGTCTCATCCTCTCCCTAGCCAGTGTCTCATAATAAGCTGGTGGTGGAGGTGATGTTGTTATCCTTCTATAGACCTCCTCTCCATCTGAGCCTGAGAGGGGATGGAATCTACTGCCACTAAGTAAGGGAAAACTCCCAGAGTGAACCCTCCTCTACAACATGGGATGCTACCTCTGCCTCTGTAGCTACTCGCTCATGGTGCCACTTGACCTTTCGGCTCTTATTACGGCATTGAGTTTAGGTAAGTCAAGCGAGGCGGGAGCTAGAACCTACCTCAAAGGTAGGGGAAACTATCTCGGAGGCCAAAATATCCTTCCCCTTTGAGGGGACCAACGAGGAGGTGTCAGCCCTTGTCAGGGTGACAAAATGAACAACTGGTGGAACAGACAAGGAAACCACTGACACTGCTAGTGCTACCACTGAAGCTAATCATTCTGAAGCTACTACTCTCACTCTGGAGACCTCTACTTCCTTTCTCTTCAGTGAAGGAAACTCGGGGTCAGAAGGCATGTCAAAATGAATAAGAGGTGTCTGTCCCGCCACCTCCTCCCTACTGACTATTGTGAGGACTGTCCCCTCACATGTAACTCACACAACCTCAAGCCCATGACCGAACTGAAATAGACCCATAGTGGGTGAAGTGAGCTCGGCCTAATCCAAGTCCAAGTGAAGATCGATCATGAAAGAAAACACAAACTTTCTTGCAGCCTTGTGTACTAAACTGAATAGAAATTGATTGAGCTGAAACTTTGCATTTGTTGAAAACAAAATTGAATTAGTCCCTTTTGCCTTGATATTCGATTTCATAAAGAGATTCTAGACTTGATTTGGAAATTTGAACCCACACTCAACAAATTTAGTTATGAGTAGTGTGGCTCATTGGAGAGATTTTGATATGTGAGGAGAGACTTTGCCATTTGATTTTGATTTATAACCCATACATAACCAATTTAAGTAGGTTGGGCGGGGTTTGGATATTTGAAGATGTTTGTGTTGTTATCTTGTTTGAAATTTTTTTATTTTGAAAAACTTTACTTAGCAAATTTATGTGTGCTAAGGAAAGGTTGTGATTGTACGTTTTGGAAATTTTGTGAAAAATCTTTGCTTGTGGTGATTGATTATGTGTGTGATATATGTTGATTTGATTTGAATGTGGGGCTTCTTACTTAACAAATTTGGTCTCTTAAGTTAGAACCAAATGTGATTGATATGAATTTGTTTGATCTGAAAATGAGGCTTTCCACTTAACAAATTTGGTATGTTAAGTAAGAACCAAATGTGATATGATTTGAAAATATGATTCTCACTTAACAAATTTGGTATGTGTGATAAATATATTTTTTTATCTTCATCTATCTTGAGAATAAATGAAAACAAAAATATGCTTGGTTGGACACCACGTAGATCCATAGATGTTCTCATTAGAGTAATTGAGTACAACATTAAGAAAGGATGTACTATCTCGAGAGGCAGAAGCCCCATCCTACAATGAACCAAATCACCTAATAAGAACTCCTAAGGATAATGGGTCTTCGAATGTACCATAGATTCTTCCCCTACTTTATATAAAAAAGTAAAGCCGGGTTTATTTAAAGTTGGGTTCATTATGTTTCCTATGGAGGCAAGCCCCCATAGTTAATTACATCTTAAGGAATGAGATTACTTAAGAATACTCTAGATTAAGGTAAATGATCTTTGACTCCAAAGATTTCAATGATAGGACTATCAACAAATTGGTTATTTTTGAAAGATTAAGTGTGATTGATTAAAAAGAGGGAGTTATTATCGAAACCAAAGGGAGATGAGTACGGGATGCTCACGATGCTAGGAAACCTAGCGAGCATCCCAAACTATCATATGGTTTAGCTTTATATTTTTGAAATTTGAAGGGAGTTAATTATTTGAGTTAAATTTTTATTATAAATCTAGGGCTTACAATTCCACAACACAAGATCATGGAAATGCCTAAGAGGTGAGGATTTATGCTTATAGCCCTCAAAAGAAAATAGTAACCTCGAAACCTAAATCTAGGGAGCTTTGGTGAGGGCCAAAGCATGACCTAAATCTAAGGCAAAATGGGTATATGGTTTATCTCCACAAGAGAGGATAAATCACCCGACTGTTAGACTTATAACCACCTGGGGGTGGTTGCCAACTAACTCCTCCTATGATTTTAAATACATATAGGCAATTCTTATGCTTTTGTAAGATAGTTAGGTTATTATTTATTTAGAAAGAGACTATGTCCTTAAACACACTCCCTAAGAGACTAGATCATGTAGGGTATGAATAATGACTTAAATCTAATGTAAATTTTTGTTTAGTTTTATTTTTATTTTTGGACAATTTATTTGACATGGGCTATGAGATTCATATGCCTAATGCATGAGAACTTGGTTATAGGCCAAAATGAGCAAGAAGGAGGTGTGTTTCCACCATGGATCTCAAAGGTCAAGCAAAGTTTTTTGGCAAAGGTGGAAGCCCTCCATTAGCAAGAGTGAAGCAAGATGATTTTATGCATGATGTGAGACATACAACAACCAGCTAAGGGGTTGCTAAATCTTTTATTATCTTGATTTATGTCCTAGGCTTTAGGTGAGGCTATGAGTTGTTAATTTTTTTTTTATTTTGAGTTGATTAATTGGATAGAAAATTTATTTTTTCCCTAAGAGCCTAATCGCATCCATGCCATTCATCAATCAATGAAGAAACTAGGAAAATTATGTCATCTTAATGCACAACCTAAACAAATATCAAATAATTTTTTAAAGCTAGCACAAAAGAAAAAAAGGTCGATGTTGTCGAGCTCCACCGCACAACCCGAAAAGAAATATGGGTAGCCGAGCTCTACCCTTATACAACCCAAATTACAAATGAATAATTACAACTTAGAAAGAATTCATGTTATGGGAGTCTTCATTCTTCATTTCTTCATTTCTTTCTTTCTTTCTTTCTTCTTTCTTCTTTCTTCATTTGGACTTGGGATGTAGTTTTCTCCAAGGCTTCACTTGGTACATAATGCATAGTTTATGAGCAATGTTCATCCTAATCCCCAATAACATTCATTCCAAATCTTAATAGCAAAATTACATGATAAAGGGGAAAGTAAATCTAACTAAACCTGTAAAATAGAGATTAGCTAAACATACCACACAACCTAAGAAATTATAGGAATAAATTATACTTAGCACCCCACACATGGGTAACCAAGCCCACCTATCCTAATTTAGATTATGCTTAGGGGTATAAGAAACCTGCACAACAAAAGCATTTATATTTTTATTACAGCGCCCTTTAAGCACAATCCCCTGTAGAAGATAATGATTAAACTAAGATTGTCCTACCATCCAGTCTATGCACAAGCACTCTGACATCCAGTCTAAACACATTACATCACAAAATAAAATTAAGCATCAAACCATGCACCGCCTTAACATAGAGCTAAAAATGGTGACTTAGCCTAATGTGTGTGTGCCATTTAAGGCTTGTGTGACATGTCTAAAGCTAGGCTTTAAGGTTGGAATTTTCTAATTGTGAAGGATTCAACTTAGAGGGTGGTTTGATTTAAGTGGTTTAGTTAATTTGTTAAATTTATTTGATGATTTGATTTTGTTTGAATGAGGCTATACTTAATTACTAAGTGTTGTAAAGAGAGAAAAAGAGAAGAAAACTTCTGTTCCCTCCCTACCTTAAGTAATTTCTAAGGTAGATTCACTAGTGATTTTCTTTAGTGAATATTTTATTATATGTTTTAATTAACCTTAAATTTAGATTGATCTAAATAAACCTATTAAATAAGAAAGGAATCTTAAGATTAATTAAGGTGAATTACTATCATAAAATACACAACCACTTATTTCTTTCCAACATGTGTATCATGCACATGAATAATCCTAAGTATATCTATACATGAAAAATGAAAAATTTAGTAGTCCTTAATGATGAATGCAAAGAGATGTTGTTTAAGAAAATTTAGATATTCCATGAATGCTTGTTTTCATTAAGTAGAAAAGAGGGACTCTTTTATCCATTAATTAAGTGCACATTTACATGTATAAAAGATATAAGTGAGTACGACACCATTATTTTCTACACCAGGGGTATAAGATACAAGACCTTCTTGGGGCTACTTAAAGCCTCACAACCATGGGATGTCCAGACTAATGTACCACTTTTCTTAAATACATGTGCATGTACAAAAAGAAAGCAAATGGATGAAGAGTCATGCAAAAGATTTTTGTGTTTGATTTGGTTATGTAATTTACATGTGCAATGTGAAGATTCTTCTTAAGCCATAACATAGAAGTGCATAGGAGTAGATTTAAGAAAGTGCTATGTTCTTTTCAAATGAACTATACACTTTGCAAATCCTAAAGAAACCCATATTAAGAAAAGAAAAGAAAATCACATAACACATTTTATTCTATAATCACATGCAAGCTTGTAAGTATTTCTAAGTAGCATACCTTCATTTATAATCTTTGATTTATAGGTTTTGAAAATAATTTTTGATTTAATAGTGATAATAGCCACTCATATTCTTACTTTAGCCAAGACATGCAATTTGACATAAAGGAAACATTTCATTTATTTGATTTTTCAAAAGATATGAATGCATGATTTTATATGGCATATAATATTTAGCATGCTTGGAAAGAAATAAAATGATGTAAGCATATGACTTCATTCACCCTAATTAATTCTGACAATCCTATGAAATAAGGTCATTTAAAGTGAATCAACATTTCTTAAAGAGATTTTTTATTTTTGAATTTGATTTGACTTAGGAAATGTGAAAAGAGTTTGTTGGTCCTAACCCATTTCCCTCATATGTGAATTGATTTAGTTTAATTTTAGAATAATTAGATTAATTTTATGTTTTATTTAGGTTCATATGTGAATTAAATTCATCCATTATCCCTTACCTATACCACTTTAACATACTTAACCTAACAATTATGAGTCAACATATGATATGAAACCACATGAAAATTAAATCAGCAATGCACCTAAGAAAGAAATGGGCCTAATATAATTGGCTCATAATTATTGATTAATTAAGCTAAAGGATTTTCAATATTAAGTACTTTCATAATCCTCCCACACATGTGAGTTGGATATATTTTCCTTAAACTTACCTTAGGCTTTTGAACACCTAAGGATCTACCCAGCAAGACATTGATTAATTCCAATTAATTTTGAAAGTTTGATTAGACTAATTAAGTATATCATTAGTGGACCAATCCTTAATTATGTTTTGATTAATGAAGAAAAGGGATTTAGGGAATAATTTAGGGATAATATCCCAAACCCATTCCATAAACCTCCCCTTTACCTAAATAATGTTTAATTATCTTAATTAAATGATTAAACCACTATTCACATCCTTAATTACCATTAATTACATTAAGGGGGTGATTAGGGATTCATTAATTGATTTTTTCTAATTAACTTATTAATAAATTTCAAGAAAATTAAGGGAGGCAGAAGTCATCCCACTAAATATGTCTGAGAAATTTGGAATTAATTAATGAAGTAATAAGGGAGTAATTAAGGTAATTAAATTTTTAATTAAATCATGATTAAGGAAAATATACTGTTCAAAATAAATTGGAAATATTTTTATTGGATTCCTCTTTGAATTATCTTTAAAATGAACTTGAGTTTGCATTTTTTGATGTTTTCTACATTTAATTATTATTTTATAAATTTTTTGTGATTAATGAATAATTAGAAAGCCTAATTAATTAACTGATCCTGTCGGCACCACGTGGACTATTGACGCGGCGCGTGCTTTCTACGTGGTGCGATGGGATTGATTATTTAAGTTGTCACATCACGCACCGCATTAGCCGATGGTGCAACGCGCTTTCCCCTGGGTTGTCCAATCAAGGATCGGATGGCCAGGATTAAACCCGTGGTTTCAAAGGATTAAAATCAGAGATCTAACGCAATTTAATCAGAGTCGTCCATCCAAAACACACGGGATGGACAGCCCATGATTCATCCCTACCTAAGTTGCGGGAGACAGAGACCGTCCATCCTCCATGGCTTGATCTGAGCTCACTTGAGCTCTGATTAGGCAAAACTTCAACCCACACCATCAAGAAGCATAGGGAAGAACATCCAACGGTTGAATTTAAATGGGATTACAATTCCTTTCACAAAGGACCAATCATTTTTCAAATGAGGATCAATTTTGAACAATACCTCGCCAAAGGCTATCACCGACGCTTCCAACGGAAGAGGTAGCTTCATCTAAAGGAGACAAAACTCTGTTGAAGGTTTCAAGCTTCAATTTGAAGTAGATCTCTTAATTGACCAAGGCTTCGTCCAATGGCTTGTGGCTTTGGTCAACGTCTCTTCTCGTGGTTTGGATGCTTGGGAAATACTTTGGGTGAGCTCAATTTGCCTCTTTGATAGTGCTTGCTAACTGAATTTAGGTTTGGTTGAGTATTAAGTGAAGTGGAAATTTCCCACACCTCCCCTATTTCGGTTATGAAGGAAATTGACAAGTAGAAGTTCAAATGAGCTTGGGAAACTTAGAGAAGCTTACCTTTGATCCTCTGAGCTCAATCGAATGTAAGGAAGTTAGTTTGAGTGGGAATAAGGGGGAGTATATCTCCCCCTACTTGGATCGGATGGCCGAGACTTGCTCTTTCATTTTGATCAAATTGAGGAGATTGAATGGGTTATTTTGGTTGTTAGAAGCTCCATGTGCTTCAATTTTGGCAGAGGAGTGGAGGGGAGGAAGTGCACATGTGCTAGGTGAGTGTAGGAGGTGATCTAAGTGGAGAATTTTGATTGGAGGGGTTGGTTTGGCCTTGGGTTGGGTCATGTGCACCACCTCCCTTGGTGTCCAAATGGTCCACTAGGAGGATGCTAAGTGGCCATAAGAAGGAATTCACCAAATTTTAAGTAAATTTGGCCATAGGTTACCCTTTGACCCAAGGATAAAATGGTCATTTGGCCTTAATTTTGATTTGGGCAGATTTGAGATGTTTTAAAAATAGGTTGGGCCAAATTTTAATGAATTTGGAGTTGATTTGATATGATTTGACTCAAGTTGACCAGTTGGTCAAATTGGGTCAAACCATGGGTTGAGTTGAGTTCATATGACCATTTGAAGTATTTTGGTATCATTGGTTTAGTTTAATTTGGTTTAGATTTGGTTTTAGTTCAATTGAGTTCGCTTAGGTCAAATGGGTCAAGTTGACCAGTTTGATCCATTTGACCCAATTGGGTTAGGTCATGGGTTAGTTTCGGCTTGGTTGATAATTTGAAATGTATTACAAGCTTTGGTTTCAATCAATTTGGTTTGGTTTAATTTTAAGTTGATTTAACCTTTTAGGTCAAGTTGGAATCATGGTCAATTGGGCTAGGTTGGCTCTAGTTGGCCAATTGAGGCTTTGGTTAAGTTCAATAAGTGATTTAGAATGAATTTTACCCAGTGGTTGCAAGCAATTTGGCATAGATCAATATTTGACCCATTTTGACTTTTTAGGTCAACTTGGGTCAACTTGGGTCAAGTGACCAATTGGGCTAGGTTTGGCTCAATTGATGACTTGGTCAAGTTCAATCATTGATCATGAACTGGTTTAAATCAATGATTTCAATCAATTTGGCTTATGGTGAATTTTGGCTAGTTTGGGTTTCATTTTGGGCTAAGTGTTGACTTGGTCAAAGGTTATGTTTGATTTGGTTTGACCCAATTTGAGTGATTGATCATCCTATGATGATTGTTGCTCACAACATGAGGCTCAGATGGGCTTAGTTCAATCTAATTTGGGTAGGATTAGAATTTGGCTCAAAAATGTGCTTTAGGTCACTTTGGGTCAAGTGAGCCTAAGTGGCTCAATTGGCTTGATCAAGGCTTGATTCAAGTTTGGTTGAACTCACATATGGACTTATGATTGAAATATAAATCCAATTTCAAGTGATTTGGAGTCAAATGAGTTTTGATTCATTTGGCAATTTCAAGTTCAAAGGATGAAGGTGGGTTTGATTTTGTTTTATTTGATTTTGGTTTGATGATTGAAGTTTATGTTTATATTTGGTTTGTGATTTAATATTGATTGTTTGGGGAGAAAATCCAAAGGTTTGGATTGATTTGAGAATGATTTGGTTAAATTCAAGAATTTGACTTAAAAGGGTATAGGTTGGATTTAGGTTAGATTTGGATTTGAGTTTTGAATTTGGTTTTGGTTATTTGAATTTATATTTCATTTATATGTATGAATATAAATGAGAATATAATTGGGTTATGAGAAAATCTTTTGAATTTGGAATGATTTGGATTTGATTTGAGCTAAGTCCATAAGATGAAATCAAAGGGGCTTAGAAAAGATTTTGGATTGGAATTGATCATGGATGTCAATCATTTGAGATTTGATTCATGATTTGAGTTTTGGAATTGATTTATGATTTCAAAAAATAAATTGAATTGGAATTGATTTAAAGTTTAATTTGGAATTGATTTGAATTTGAAGTTGACTTGAATTTGAGGCTGATTTGAATTTGAGGTTGATTTGAATTTGAAGTTGATTTGAATTGGGAGTTTGACTTGAAAGAAGGAAGTAAGGATTTGGTTCAAGCAATAGGGTAGGCAAGTTTTCCTAACACTCATAAGGCATAACCTCTTCCTATGGCTAACTCTTCTAAGTCTCTAGGGTTAGATTAAGTGTTCACCTTCACTTGAAGTGACTTAAGACTAAGAAACTCTTAATGTCTAAGAGGAGTCCTATGTCTAAGATGGAGAAGTTGAGAGCTCACTCCAAAAGGAAGGTCAACAGTATGTTAAGTGGAACCAAATATAATATGATTTGAGAATGGGATTCTCACTTAACAAATTTGGTATGTTAAGTGGGAACCAAATGTAATATGATTCTCACTTAACAAATTTGGTATGTTAAGTGGATCCAAATGTGATATGATTTGAAAATGAGATTCTCACCTAACAAATTTGGTATGTTAAGTGGGAATCAAATATGGCATGATTATGTGATTCTCACTCAACAAATTTGGTATGTTAATTGGAACCAAAAGTCACTTAACAAATTTGGTATGTTAAGTGGGAATCAAATATGGCATGATTATGTGATTCTCACTTAACAAATTTGGTATGTTAAGTTGAATCAAATATAATATGATTTAGAAATATGATTCTCACTTAACAAATTTACTATATTAAGTGGAACCAAATGTAATATGATTTGAAAATATGATCCTCACTTAGCAAATTTGGTATGTTAAGTGGAACCAAATGTGATATGATTTGAAAATGAGATTCTCACTTAACAAATTTGGTATGTTAAGTGGGAATCAAATATGGCATGATTTGCTTTTGAAAAGTGGGAAGCTTCGATTCTAACATATGTAAAATATGTTATGTTAAGTTTCAATTTTATGCTATGATTTTATTTGAAAATAAACTCCTCATTCAACAATTTTGAGTATGTTGAATGAATATGATCATTTTCAAGACTGTGCTTTTGAAAAGATGGAAACCCCAACTCTAACATCTGTGAAATATGTTAAGTGAAGTTTCAATTTTATGTTATAATTTATGTGAAAGTAGAATCCTATTTCAACAATTTTGAGTATGTTGAATGAATATGGTCATTTTCAAAAATGTGCTTTTGAAAGATGATTTTGATCTTGATTTTGAAAAGAACCTCCATGTACTAATCTGGGGGACTGTTATGTGAGGTTTGGTTATATGAGTTTTGTGCTCTTTTGAAAATTTTGTGCAAAAAATTTATTTATTATGAGTTTTAAAAAATGTGCTTTTGGAAAGTGGCACTTTGCAAAAGGGTTTATTTTCTTAATCATTAAGATGAACCTTGCCTCACCAAGCTAGTGGTAAGGAGGTTTAAAATTATTATCATCTTCTTTCATGGGTTAATTTTATTTTTTCCTATTGGGAAACCCAATACTGGTTCCAAGACCTACAATGAGTAAGGTCCTAAAACCTAGAAGATGTTGGCTAGTTTTGCTTAATAATGAAATAAGCTAAGTGCCAACGGAAGGAAACATAGTCTTGGACTCATATGAAATACAAGTCCACTATCAATGCTTGGAGATAATAATTGTCAACTAGATATGGAGAGAGGAACCATCCCCAGTGGAGTCTCCAGAAAAATTTGTGGTGTTTATTTTTGGTTATGTATGTGTATGATGTGTGTGTGTATATGAGAGGGATACCACATAGATCTGAGGGTGTACTTATTGAGGTGATCGAGTATGACATCAAGGAATAGTGCACTATCTTGAAAGACAAAAATCAATACCGTACGATGGATCCAATCACCTAATAAGGACTCCTAAGGCATGATGGGTTTTTGAATGTACCAGAGATTTTTTTTCTTACTTTACATGGATGAATAAAGTAGGGTTTATTTAAATTGAGTTCTAAAGTTCCCTATGGGGATAAGCCCCCACAGTTAATTACATCCTAAGGAAGATGAGTTCCTTTAGAATACTCTCGATTAAAGTAGGTGATTATTGTCTCCAAAGAATTCAAAAATATGATTATCAATAAATTGGTTATGTTTGGAAGATCAAATGGGATAGATCGAAAGAAGAGATTTATTATCAAAGCCAAATGGAGATGAGTAGGGGATGCTCATGATACTAGAAAGTCTAGTGAGCATTCCAAATTATCCTATGGTTGCGCTTTATATGTTTGAAATTGAGGAGGATTATATATTTGAGTTAAAATTATATTAGAAATCTAAGACTTATAATTCCACAATACAAGATTGTGAAAATGCCTAAGAGGTGAGGATTTATGATTGTAGCCCCAAAGGAAAACAACAACCTTGAATCCTAAATCTATGAAACTTTAGTGAGGGCCAAAGCATGACCTAAATCTAAGCAAGATGGGTATATTATTTACCTCCACAAGAGAGGGTAAACCACCCGATTGCTGGACTTATAATTTCTTGGAGTGGTAACTAGCTAACTCCTCCTACATTTTAAAATCATGTGATCAAGTCATATATTTTGCAAGATGGCTAGGTTATTTTTATTTAGAAAGAAACTAGAGTCCTTAAACCCACTTCCTAAGAGACTAGAGCATAAGTGGTATGAATAATGACTTAGTCTAATGCAAATCTTATCAAATTTTATTTAATTTTTGACTCTTTATTTTGACACAGGTCATAGGATTTTATATGTCTAAATGCATGATAAAGTTGATTATGGGCTAAATTCGATAGAAGAAGGTGTTCTCCACCCCCAAGGGATGCCCTCACAGGTCAAGCATTCCTTTGATGTGCAATGGATGGAGACCCGAACAAGATGTCATGCATGGTGTTAAGCATACAATATTCACTTAAGGGGTTGCTAAATATTTTATTATCTTGATTATGTCCTAGGCTTTATAGAAGGTTATGAATTATTTTAAAAACTTAATTATGAGTTGTAGTTGGGGTAGAACATTTATTTTTTCCTAAGAGCCTAAATGGATCCAAGCCACACATTAAATCATCATATATGAAGAAACTAGGAAAATACATGCTATTTCTATTACACAGTGTAAACAAATCATCAAATAATTTATAATCTCAACATGGAAGAATAACAGGTTGGTGCGGTTGGGTACCACCGTACAACCCAAAAAAAATATAGGTAGTCGAGTTCTACCCTTATACAACTCATTAATGTAAAAGAATAATTACAAATTATGAATGATAGGTGTTATGGGGGATCTTCAAGTCTTCACGCTCCCTCCATTTCTTCATTTGATTTGCTCTATTTGATTTAGTAGGCTTCTAGGCATCACATGACACCCTAGGATTAAACCTTCTGGCCAATGTTCATCCTTAACCCCCATAACACTTAACCAAATTCCTAATTCACAATTACATTTAAAAGAATGGAAAAATAAATCTAACTACACCTATAAAATAAGTGTTAGCTAAACACACCATACAACCGAAGTAGTTACATGTATAACTTGGACTTAGCACCCTGCATATGGGTAACCAAGTCCACATGACCTAATGTAGATTATGCTTAGGGGTTAAACAACCTGCAAAAGAGGGCATTTATATTTATTTTAAGCACCCCTTAAGCATAATCTCTTACATAAAATATGATTAGGCTAATCACAGCCTAACATCTAGTCTACAAAATATAAATCCTAACATCCAGTCTATAATAGTACATCATAAAATAAGCATACATCAAACCATACACCGTCCTAACATAAAGCTAGAAGTGGTGACATAACCTAATGTGTGAGCTAGGGCTTGCATGTTATGCCCTAACTAAGCTTTAGAGTTAAGATTTTCTAAGTATGAAGAATATTTAATTATGAAGGGTGGTTTCACTTTAAATGGTTTAATGGATTTGTAAATTTTACTTAATATTTTCTTTTGTTTCATTTGACCTACACTCAACAACTAAGTGTTATGAAGAGAAAGAAAGAAAGGATCACTCTCTTTTATCCCTACCTTAAGTCATATCTAAAGCAAATTAGTTAATCAATTCCCTTTAGTGAATGGCTTATTACATGTTTTAATTAGTCCTAAGTTTAGGTTCACTTTAAATAAACTCATTCATTAAGAAAGGCATCTTAAGATTTGTTGGAATGAATTACTATCACATAACACATGTTTGTTCATTTCTTTCTATCATGTATATCATGCATTTGATTAAATCTAAGCATAGCTATACATGCAATTTGTATCATAGCACACTTAAATAATGAATGTGAGTAAATGTATTTGGAATTAATATTTCATTTGATTGAATGATTTTTTTTGTCATATGAATTTAAAGCTCTATCTAATCAGCTCAACCAATTAAACAAAGTATGAATCAATCTCTTTTTTAATAGAAAGAGGGGGGTTTCATTCATTAGCTAAGTACACATTCACATGTGTAAAAGTTTTAAGCAAGTACGTCACCATTATTCTACACCAAGGGAACGAGGTAGGAACCTCCTTAGGGCTACTTAAAGCCATGCATCTCTGAGATGTCCAAACTAATATACCCACTATCCTTAGATACATATGGATGTATAAACAACTACAAGAATAGAAGCCATGCAAAAAAAAATTTGTATTTTGATTTGATTGAATTATTTTCTATAAATGAATTAAATCCATATCTAAATTTTGATGTCTAAATGCATAAGAATGAAATCAAGCAAGTACATCGCCATTATTTTGTACCAAGGGGATGAGGTATGAAACTCCTTAGGGCAACTTAAAGCTGTGCGTCCCTGGGATGTCTAGATTAATATACCTGCTAACATTCTTACTTATACAAATCAACACATGAATGTAAGGAAGAGACTTTATTTCATACACCAATTTTATATTCACTTGCATTTCCTATGTATATATAACTAAAGCTATAATATATATGTATATTCATTCATTAATAAACTTTTGAAAATATATTTGAGATTTAATGGTGATACAAGCCACACATATTTTTAATTAATCCAACACATGTAAATTAACATAAAGGAAATTATTTTCTATTTGATTAATTTGAAAGAGATGGATTGATGAATCATATGACATACAATATTTAGCATGATTGGAATGAAATAAAAGAGCATGAGTATATAATCTCATTCAAGTCAATTAACTCCCATGGACAATCAAACTAAATAAGATTATTTAAAACAAACCAAAGTTCTTTAATGTCATTTCATTTTCATGTTTGATTTGATTTAAGAAATGTGAGAAAGGTTTGCTAATCCTAATCCCATTCCCCATGTGTGAGTTAATTTAGTTTAATGAAAGGGAATTAGGTTGATTTTATGGTTTCATTAGGTTAGGGAATGAATTAAGTCAATTAATTAACCCTTACCTATATCACTTTAAGTTAATTAATTAATTAATAATGAGCCACTATGATATGCAACCACATGAAAAGTAAATTAGAAATACTCCTAAGAAATGAAAGGTGCCTAATGCAATTGGCTCATGATTTATAGTTAATTAGGCTTAAGGGATTTAAATAATTACTTTTATGATTTTCTTACACATGTAAGCTAACTATAATTTCATTAAATTCCTTTAGACTATTAAACATCTAAATGGCTACCCAAAATTGATTAAAGGTAATTAAATGTGAATTGGATTTTGGATTCAATTAATTAAGCTCATTACCATTTGGTTAAGCATTAAACATGTTCAATTAATGAAATTAACTTAAGAAAAGATATCAAGAAAGAGGCCTTAATCTTAATCCTTAAGTCCTATACTTGATCACTTAAGCTCTGATTTTATCTTAAATATTAATTAATTAATTAAGAAATTAATTACTTCATTAATCATTAATTAATTTAATTACAAAAAGTAAAGAAAACTTACGAAATGAATTAGAAAAAATATTCCAATAAAGGTAATTAGGCTTAAATAATTAATTAAGTCATTGTTCATTAACTAATTATCACTTATTAAATTAAGAGAGTGATTAAGGCTTAATCAATTAATTTTCTTAATTATGCAACTAATAAAATCCTAAAAAAATAGGGGAGGTAGAGATCAAACATCCATTAAAAAGTTTGAGATTAATTGGGTGATTAATTATAGAGTAATTAACCTAATTAAATATTTAATTGAACCTTAATTAAGATAAAATTGATATTCAAAATTAATTAATAATAATTTTCCTAGATTCTGCTTTGTAATACCTTTAAAATGAGCCATAGTTTGTATTTTTTTTGGATTTTTTCTATAATTATTTATGAATTTTAGAAGCTTCAGGCTTAAAAATAGATTAATTAACCTAATTAAAGCCCTAATCCTATTGGGTCATGTGGCAGCTAATGCGGTGCACTTTTCACGTGGCATGATGAGATTGACTATTTAAGTTGTCACATCACCACATTGACTCTGATGGCGATGAATGCGCTTTCCCGTGGATCGTATGATCTAAGATCGAATGGCCATGATTCAATCCACATTTTAGAAGAGAAATTAGAGCAGATCTAATGCAATTAGATCACGACCGTCCATTCTGATCATGTGAAACAAACAATCTGTGATCCATCTCGTTCACGAACGGTGAAAGATGGATGTCATCCGTCTTTCCCTGCTCGATCCAAGCTCACTGGAGCTTGGATTGTCTCCAAATTGATCCCACACCTTAGGGTAAGGGAGACTCACACATCCATTGGCTAGGATCAACTACAAATTACATTTGCTTCATAAAGGACCATCCTATTTTTGCTAGGGAGCTCAATTTTCAAAATTACCTCACTTGGAAATAATGGGTTGTGGGATCGAGCGAAGGTAGCTTGTCCCATTAGAGGCAGTCTGTTGGGAAGATTGAATTTGGTGTAGAATCTTTCGATCGACCAATGATGCTCGATTGATTGAACTCTGATCTCCGGTGGTCGAGAAGGCTTGGGGATGATTCATTTATCTTTGACGACACACGAGGATGGTGTGTGCAAGTAGAATTTGGCTTTGGTTGTGAAATGGGAGAGTATTGATCGGAAAGGACCTTGCATGTCTTAGTTTTGCATGAGAGAGGGAATTTTGATTTGGGAGAGCTTGGGAATGCTTGGAATCACTTCGAGGGATTTTGAAATTTCTTTGGGAACTCAAAGAATGTTGAATGTCATGTTTGCTACTTAAATTGGGGGAGTATACCCTGAGATTGTATGTGATGGATGGACAAGATTGCTTCTAAAAATTTGATCGATTTGCCACCTTCTGTCCACCGGAGTCATCACCATCGGTGCCACGTGTCTCTCCATGAGTGGTCGAAGCCATGTTAGGCCGCCCAAGGGAGGATTTTGGCAGATGGTGGGTGATTGCCTCCTCCTTGTGTCCATGGTGTTAGAGCCATGAGAGTCCATGGCCAATCCTAGGGTGTTTAGGTTGGACTAGGAAGGCTTAAGCTTGCTTCATTTGGCAAGTGGAGGGCTGCCATGGGAAGGATAAAGTGGACTTTGCCACTTATGGCAAGAATCCTATGCAAAAGGGCTTGTCCATTGGTCATTCCCCTTGGATTGGGTTCTAAGTGGATTTACACTAGTTTGGGAGTGATTTATGGCTGATGTGGATTGGGTTTGATCAACTTTTAGGGTCTCATAAGGTGGTTTTGAGTGGTTTGGCTCAATTTGGACATTTGGGTCCATATTGGGTTGGGTGAACTAATTGTTCAAATTCAATCAAACCAAGATTTGGGTAGGTTTATATGATGATTTGGAATATTTTGGTGTGATCAATTTGGCTTGGTTTAGCCTAGGCTTAAGTTTGACTCATTTGGATTTAAATGGGTCAAGTTGACCAATTTGGACAATTTGACAAAATTGGGTTGGGTTTGGTGTTGAGTAAAGTTCAATTGGTTGATTGAGAATGATTGTAGGCTTTGGTTTGATTTATATTGGGTTTAATTTGAATTTTGGCTAATTTGACCTTAAAGGGTCAATTTGGGCTAGGTTGAGTCAAGTTGATCAATTGGTCAAATTGGTCAAATTGGTCTCAGTCATGGCTTTGGTCAAGTTCAATAAGTGATTTAGAATGAACTTGAGCCATTGGTTGCAATCAATTTGGATCAAATCATGATTTGACCCATTTTGGCTTTTAGGCCAATTTAGATCAACTTAGGTCAAATGGCCAATTGGACTTGATTTGGCTTAATTGATGGTTTGGTCATGTCCAATCATTGATCATGAGTGGGTTTGAGTCAATGGTTTCAATCAATTTGGTATATGGTGGGTTTTGGTTAGTTTATGTTCCATTTGGGCTAAAAGTTGACATGGTCAAAAGACCAAGTTGACTTGGTTTGACCCAATTCAAGATAGTTGATCACCTAAGGATAATCGTTGATCATGATATCAGGTTTGAAAGGGCTTAGTTCAATCTAATTTGGGTTGGATTAGAACTTGGCTCAAAAAAGATCTTTAGATCATTTTGGGTCAAGTGGACCTAAATGGGTCAATTGGTTAGGTTTTGGCCCATTTTAAGTTTAGTTGAGCTCACATATAGATTTATGATGAAAATATAAATCGAGTTGCAATTGGTTTGGAGTCAAATATATTTTGGTTCATATGATAATTTCAAGTCAAAAGGGGTCAACATGGGCTTGACTTGGGTTGACTTGGGTTTGGTTTGATAACTGTAGTTTGTTTTTATATTTGAAACAATGATTGAAGGAATGATTAAATCATGAGGAAATCCATGGCTTATGAGGTGATTTGGGTATCATTTAGCCAAGTTCAAGAATTTGGCTAAAAAGGCTAAAATTGGAAATTTGATTTGATTTGGGTTTGGTTTTGGCCACTTTGAATCATATTTCATTTATATTTTGAATATAAATGAAGATATAAATGATTCATGAGAAAACCACTTGGGTTTGGAGCGATTTGAAAGCAAATTTGACCAAGTTGAGGGATGTAGGTCAAAAGGGCATTAGGTAGGGAATTTATTTGGTTTGATTTAGTTTGATTTGATTTGAATGGTTTGAATTTAGATTTCATTTATATCTATGAATATAAATGAAGGAATGATTTATTTATAAAGAAATCAATCAAATTTGATTTGGTTTGAAGGGGGTTTTGGCTAAGCATATGAAGGTGGTTCATATGGCTTAGGAAGTGATTTAGAATTTGAATTTAATCATGGGTTTCAATCATTTAGAGTTGGATTTGATTTGGAATTTGGGTTGGGATTTGATTTGAGATTAAATTTGATATTTGAGAAAATCATTTGAACTAGGGTTGATTTGAATTTGGTTAAGGCTATAAGATAAAATCAAAAGGTTTAGGAAGGGATTTGGAATTAGAATTTAATCATGGGTTTCAATCATTTGGAGGTGGATTTGATTTGGATTTGAATTTGAGATTTGGTTTGGAAGGAGGAAGCAAGGATTGGGTTTAAGGTTATAGAGTAGGCAAGTCTTCCTAAATCCCTAAGGCATAACCTCTTCCTATGGCTAACCCTTCCAAGTCTCTAGACTTAGGTTTAGTGTTCACCTAATCACCAGAAGTGTCTTAAGACTAAGGAACTCTTAGTGTTTACAAGAGTCCTAGATCTGTGATGAGGAAGTTGAGAGCTTACTCTGGAAGTGAGGTCAACAGTGGAGTTTATTGAATTTTGGAGAGATTTTTTATATTTGGAGGAGAGGCTTTGCCATATGATTTTGGTTTAGAACCCATACTCAACCAATTTAAGTAGGTTGGGTGGGGTTCAAATATTTGGAGAGACTTTTAAAGATATTTGCATTATGTATCTTGTTTGAAAATTTTAGTTTGAAAACCTTTACTTAGCAAATTTAGGTATGCTAAGAAGAAGTTTTTTATTATATGTTTGAAGATTTTGTGAAAGTATCTTTGCTTGTGATGATTGGTTATGTGTGTGATATATGTTGATTTGAAAATGGGGCTTCTTACTTAATAAATTTAGTATGTTAAGTAGAGGCCAAATGTGTTTGATATATGTTTGAAAATGAGACTCTCACTTAACAAATTTGGTGTGTTAGGTGGGATCCAAATGTAATTTATGTTTTGAAAATGAAACTCTTACTTAATAAATTTGGTATGTTAAGTAGGAGTCAAGTGTGGTATGATTTGAAAATGAGATTCTACTTAACAAATTTAGTATGTTAAGTAGGAGTCAAATGTGATATGATTTTTGAAAATGAGACTCTTATTTAATAAATTTGGTATGTTAAGTAGGAATCAAGTGTGATTATGATTTGAAAATGAGATTTCACTTAACAAATATGGTATGTTAAGTAGGAATCGAGTGTGATTATGATTTGAAAATGAGATTCTCACTTAACAAATTTTGTATGTTAAGTAGGAATCAAGTGTGATTATGATTTGAAAATGAGATTCTTCCTTAACAAATTTGGTATGTTAAGTAGGAACCAAGTGTGATTATGATTTATGCTTTGAAAATGAGACTCTCACTTAACAAATTTGGTATGTTAAGTGGGAGCCCAATGTGATATGATTTATATTTTTAAAATGAGACTCTCACTTACTAAATTTGGTATGTTAAGGGGAAGTCAAATGTGATATGATTTATTTTTTTGAAAATGAAACTCTCACTTAACAAATTTGGTATGTTAAGTAAGAATCAAATGTGATATGATTTGTGTTTTTAAACTGAGACTCTCACTTAACAAATTTGGTATGTTAAGTGGGAGTCAAATGTGATATGATTTTATTTTTTTTTTGAAAATGAGACTCTCGCTTAATAGATTTGGTATGTTAAGTAGGAATCAAATGTGATTATGTTTTTTTTTTTTAAAAAAAATGAGACTCTCACTTAACAAATTCGATATGTTAAGTAGGAATCAAATGTGATTATGATTTGTGTTTTGAAAATGAGACTCTCACTTAACAAATTTGGTATGTTAAGTGGGAGTCAAATGTATTTATGATTTTTTAAAGAGGGAAAATCTATTTAACAAATTTGGGTATTTTAAATAGAGTTCAATTTATTTTTGTGAATTTTAGAAATGGGACTCTCATTTGACAAATTTGGGTATGTCAAATGGGGTCCAAAATATGCCTTGATTTCATGTGTGTGATTACTTGCTTTTTAAAAGAGGGAAACTTCAACTCTAGCATATGTGAAATATGTTAAGTGAAGTTTCAATTTTATGCTAGGATTTTATTTGAAGATAGGATCCTCATTCAACAAATTTGACCATGTTGAATGAAGGTGGTTATCTTCAAAAGTGTGCTTTTGAAAAAGAGAGACACTCCAACTCTAGCATGTGTGAAATATGTTAAGTGGAGTTTTGATTTTGTATTATGATTTTATTTGAAGATAGGATCTTCATTCAACAAATTTGAGCATGTTGAATGAAGGTGGTTGTCTTCGAAAGTGTGCTTTTAAAAAAGAGAGAAACTCCAACTATATTAGATGTGAAATATGCTAAGTGGAGTTTCAATTTTATGCTATGATTTTATTTGAAAATAGAATCTTCATTCAACAAATTTGGGTATGTTGAATGTGGATAACTATTTTCAAAAAGATGCTTTCGAAAGATGATTTTTTATTTTGATTTTGAAAGAACCTCCATGTAATAATCATGGGGATTGTTAGATGAGGTTTGGTTATATGAGCTTTTGTGCTTTTTAAAGGTTTCTTATGAATCTTGTGCAAGATCTCTTATTATGGGACTTTCAAAAAAGTGCTTTTGGAAAGTGATATTTTGTAAAAGAGTTTATTTTCTTAAATATAAGATGAACCTTGCCTCACCAAGCTAGTGGTGAGGAGGTTCTAAATTTTTGTCATCTCCTTTCATTAGTTAATTTTATCTTTCACCTATTGGGGAACCCAATAGGGGTTTCAAGATCTACATAAAGTGATGTCCTAAAACCTAGATGATGTTGGACATATTTGCTTAAGAATGAAATAAGCTAAGTGCCAACAGAAAGAAAGATAGTCTGGGACTCATATGAAATACAAGTCCACTATCGATGCTTGGAGACAATAATTGTCTACTAGAGATGGAGAGAGGAACCATCTCCAACGGAGTCACCAGAAAAATCTGTGGTGTTTGTTTTCAATTTGATGTATGGGGACACTATGCAGATCTGAGGGTATACTTATTGAGGTGATCAGGTGCGATTAATGAATAGTATGCTATCTCAAAAGATAGAAATCACTACCCTACAATGGACCTAATCACCTTAATAAGGACTCCTATGGCATGATGGGTCTTCAAATTTACCAGAGATTTTTTTTCTACTTTACATGGATGAATGAAGCAGGGTTTATTTAAACTGAGTTCTAAAGTTTCCTATGGAGGCAACCCTCATAGTTAATTACATCCTAAAGAAGATGAGTTCCTTAGGAATACTCTTGATTAAAGTTGGCAATTATTGTCTCCAAATATTTCAAAGATAGGACTATCAATAAATTGGCTATGTTTGTAAAATCAAGTGGATATATCAAAAAGGAGAGAGACATATTATTGAAGCTAAAGGAGATGAGTAGAGAATGCTCATGATACTAGAAAACCTAGTGAGCATTCCAAACTGTCCTATGGTTGGGCTTTATATATTTAAAATTAAAGAGAGTTAAATGTTTGAGTTGAAATTTATAAGAAAGCTAGGACTTATAATCGCCTAATACAAAATTATGAAAATGCCTAAGAGGTGAAGATTTATGCTTATAGCCCAAGGGAAAACAGCAACCTCAAATCCTAAATTTAGAGAGCTTTAGCAAGGGCCAAAGCACATATTAAATCTAAGGCAAAAATGGCTATATTGTATATCTCCACAAAGAGGATAAACCACTCGGCTACTGGACTAATAACTGCCTAGAGTGGCAGCCAGCTAACTCCTCCTACATTTTAAAATCATCCGATCAAGTCATATGTTTTGTAATATAGTTAGGTTATTATTATTTAGAAAGAGACTAAAGTCCTTAAACCCACTCTCTAAGAGACTAGAGCATGAGTGGTACAAATAATGACTTAGTCTAATGCAAATCATCTCAAATTTTAATTCATTTTTGACACTCCAATTTGACCAAAGGCCATAGGTATTTATATGCCTATATGTATGATAAAATTAGATTATTGGCTAAATCAGTAAGAAGGAGTGTTTTCCACCATAAAGGATGCCCTCATAAGTCAAGCATTCCCCTATCGTGCAAGGATGGAAATCCCCTATTTTTATGAAAAAGAGAATATGCATGCATGATATGAAACATACAACATTTAGCTAAGGGGTTGCTAAATCTTTTAATTATCTTGATTTAATGCCTAGGCTTTATGTGAGGTTATAAGTTAATTATAAAATTTAGTTATGAGTTGTAGTTGGGGTAGAAAATTTATTTCTCCCTAAGAGCCTAACCGGATACATGCCACACATTAAATCACCATACATGAAGAAAGTAAAAAAATACATGCCATTTTTATTACCCAATTGTAAATAAAGCATCAAACAATTTATAAACCCAACGTAAAAGAATAATAGGCTAGTGCGGTCGAGTACCGATGTATAACCCAAAAAGAGAGATGGATAGCCGAGCTCTACCCTTATACAACCCGATATATAAAAGAATAATTATAATTACATAAATGAATAAATGTTATTGGGGTTTTTCATATTTTCATATCTCCTCCATATCTTTATTTGGGTTTGCTTACTCCAAAGGCATCATAGGGGCCTCCCAGGACAAAGCCTTTTAGCCACCGCTCATCCTAATCCCCCATAACACTAATCCTAATTTCCAATGCAAAATTACATTAAAAATATGAAAAGTAAATATAATTACACTTTCAAAATAAGTATTAGCTAAACACACCATACAACCCAATCAACTATATGTATAATTTGAACTTAGCACCCTGCACATGGGTAACCAAGTCCACCTGTCTTAATTTAGATTATGCTTAGGGGCTAAGCAACCTACAAAAGAAAGCATTTATATTTATTTTAAGCACCCTTTAAGCACAATATCCTGCATAAAATATAATTAGGCTAATTACGGTCTACCATCCAGTCTACAAAGCATACACCCTAATATTCAGTCTTCAACAATACATCATAAAACCAAACATACATCAAACCATGCACTACCTTAACATGAAGCGAGAAATGGTGACCTAATCTAAGGTGTGTGTATTACGGCTTGTGTGGTGTGTTCTAACTAGGCTCTAGGGTTGTCATTCTCAAAGTGTGAAGGGCATTTAATTATAAAGGGTGATCTCACTTTAAGTGATTTAATTGATTTGTAAGTTTTACTTAATATTTCTTTTATTTCACTTGATTTACACTTAACAACTAAGTGTTATAAAGAAAAGAAAAGAGAGGGTCACTTTCTTTTATCCCTATCTTAAGCCATATCTAAAGCCAAATAATTAATCAATTCTCTTTAGTGCATGACTTATTACATATTTTAAATTAATCCTAAGTTTAGGTTAACTTTAAATAATCTCATTCAATAAGAAAGGAATCTTAAGATTAATTATGATTAATTACTATCACATAACACATGTTTATTTATTTCTTTCCATCATATATAGCATGCATATGATTAAGTCTTAAACATAACTATACTTGCAATTTATATCTTAGTACACTTAAATGATGAATGTAAGCAAATGTATTTAGAATTGATGTTTCATTTGGTTGAATTATTTTATCATATTAATTTAAAGATCTATCTAAATTCTTATATAAAAGCATAAGAAAAGAACTCTAAATCATATGACTAATTAATCCATCCACTTGAACAAAATATGAATGCATATCTTTTTAATAGAAAAATGGGGCTTTTCATTCATTAGCTAAATACACATTCAAATATATGAAAGTTTTAAGCAAGTACGTGGCCATTATTTTACACTAGGTGAGTTAGATAGGAACCTCCTTGGGGCTACTTAAAGTCGTGCGTCCCCTAAATGTCCAACTAATATACCCACTATTCTTAAATATATATGGGTGTATAAACAACTATAAGAATAAAAAAATCATGTAAAAGTAGAGTTTGATTTAATTGATTTATTTGTGTGAATGAATTAAAGCTATATCTAAATTCTAATGTGAAAATACATAAGAATGAAATCAAATGGGTACGTCGCCATTGTTTCACACTAAAGGAGTGAGGTAGAAACCTTATTGGGGCTACTTAAAGCCGTGCATATCTGGAATGTCTAGACTAATATACCCACTAACATTCTTACTTATGCAAACCAACATATGAATGTAAGAAACAAACTTCACTTCATACACTAAGCTTATATTCACAGGCACTTCCTATATATAACTAAATTCACACTATATATATATATATATATAATTCATTAATAAGCTTTTGAAAATATATTTGAAATTTAATAATGATAATAGCCACATATATTCTTAATTAAGCCAACACATGCAAGTTTGACATAAAGGAAACTATTTTATTTAATTAATTTTTGAAAGAAATGAATATGTGACTACAAGTGGCATACAACATTTTAACATGATTGAAAAGAAATAAAGAAACACAACCATGTAATTTCATTCAATCCAACTAATTTCTAAGGGCAATCACATTAAACCAACTTATTTAAAATAAACTAAAGTTTCTTAAAGTCATTTTTGATTTCATGTTTGATTTGATTTATAAAATGTAAAAGAGGTTTGTTAATCGTAATCCCATTCTCATATGTGTGAGTTAATTTGATTTAATGAAAAGCATTTAGCTGATTTTTATGGATTGATTAAGTTAAGCATGGATTAAATCAATTAATTAACCCTTACCTATGTCACCTTAAGATAATTAATTAAACAATTATGAGCTAATATGATGTGCAAATAAATTGGAAAGTAAATAGCAATGCTTCTATGAAATGAAAGGGGGCCTAATGCAATTAGCTCACAATCATTTAATAATTAAGCTTAAGGAACTCACTTAATTATTTTTATGATTTTCTCACACATGTGAGCTAACCATAATTTTGTTAGCTCTCTCTTTACATTATTGAACACCCAAAGAGCTACTTAAGAGTTAATTAGGGAAAATAGATGTAATCAAGTTAATCAAGTTCATTAATTATATAATTAAATCCAAATTATCCTTAATTAATAATATGAAATGGACTTAGGGAAAGAGACAAAGAAGGAAGCCTAAGTCTCAATCCCTAAACCTTTTCAAATAGTTGATTAAATTCTGATATGATTTTTGGTTTGGTTGATTTAATTAATAAATTAATTAATTAGTGAGTTTTAACTAATTAATTTTAAAGAGGTAAGGAAGAAGACTAAAGGAATAGGTTGGAAGACGAATCCCAATCCGTTTCCCTGAGTTTCTCCACTGTTAATAGAGGCTAATGAACTTAATTAAATGATCCATTCACTGTTCATTTGATTAATTATTATTATTTAAGCTAAGAGAGTAATTAAGGCTTAACCAATTAATTATCCCAATTAATTAGCTAATAAATTTCAAGAAAAATGGGGGAGGCAGAGGTCATCCCCCTAAACATCTTTGAAAAGTTTGAAATTAATTAAAGAGTAATTAAGTTAATTAAATTTTTAATTAAACCTTAAGTAAGTAACAATTATTATTCAAAGTTAATTAATAATAATTTTATTAGATTCTCCTCTAAAATACCTTCATAATGAGCCCTCATTTGCATTTTTTAGATTTTTCTACAATTAGTTATGAATTTTTCAAGTTTAAGCCTTAAAAATTAATTAAATAGCCCTAATTAAGCCCTAATCTTGTCAACATCACGTGGCTGCTGACGCTGCACACTTTCCATGTGACATGATGGGATAGGTTATTTAAGTTATCACATCACACGATTGAGTCAGCCAACAACGGATGCTCTTTCTTGTGGACCGTCCGATCTAAGATCGGACATCGATGATTAAATCTTAGGGTTAAGGAGAAAACAGAGGAGATCTAAGCATGATTAGATTAGAACCATCTATTAATGGAGCGACGGCCGTGATCTATCTTCTCGGCGGAGGAGGCGTCCATTGTTCATCTCGTCCGACTCAGCTCGAATGGAGATCAAATCAATTCCACACCTTCGAGGAGGCAAAATAAGAAAATCCAATGATGGAAATCTCATGACATGGGACTTTCTTTCATAAATGACCAAACCAATTTCATACAAGGATCGATTTTAATGGCATACCTCACTGAAGCTTGTGACTGGAGATTCCAATGATTGAGAAAGCTTCGTTTGGTAGAAACGAAGCCCTGTTGAGTTGTACGAGCTTTGATTTGAGGTGGTTTGCTCTAGGGAACAAGATCCTCCCTTTGAGCATTTGGTCTTGATCAAACTCATGCTTAGAGTGGATTTGGAACTGGAAATGGATTTAATGGCTTCAACGACACACGAGGATAGTGTGTGCAAGTTTAATTGAAGTTTGGTTGAGTGATGGATGAGTTTGAATCAAGAGATGCCCTATTTTGCTTGCGAGAATGGAGAATGATGAAGGAAACTTGAGAAGGCTTGGGGAGGCTCTCTGGGAGTTCAAAAACACTTGGGAAGCTCAGTGAATTTGAATGGTTACAATCCATGTGAGAATTGAGGGAGTACACCCCCTCAATTGAGCTTAATGGATGGATGGGATCATCCCCATTTTAGGTTTACCACGTCGACTGTGAGGGTCTGTCGACTCCACATGGCATGATTGGAGTGGAGGAAGCTATGGCAGGAGGTCCAAGGTAAGATATGGGCATGTGGTTGCTGATCTCCTCATCCCTTTATCCATGGGGTTCATCTTTGAGTGAGGAGGAAGAGTTGGGATTCCTTTGGTCCATGGTTGATCCTAGGCTTGCTTAGGTTGAGCTAGGAAGGCTAGGCACACCCCATTTGGCACTTGGATGGTTGCCCAAGTGATGGGAGAGTTGACTTTGTCAAATGGGGAAATAATCTTATGTAGGGAAGTTTGTCCAATGGCTAATCCCCTTGGGTGAGGTCCACTTTACTTTTGAGCCAATTTTGGGCTAACCTAGGGTCAATTTGGGTCGGGTTTGGTCAGCCACTAGGGTCCCATGGGTTGATTTTGGGTGATTTGGCTTCATTTGGTCAAATGGGTTCATATGGGTTCATGTTGGGTTGGGTTGACCAATTGGTCAAATAGGATCAAACCAAGGCTTGGGTTAGGTTCAAATGATGATTTGGAGAGTTTTAGTTCATGTGGTTTCAATCAATCTGGCTTAGGTTTGATTTTGGCTCATTTGGATTCAAATAGGTCAAATGGGCTAAGTTAACCAATTTGACCAATTTGACCAAATTAGGTTGGGTTAGGTGTTGGTTCATGTTCATTGGTTAATTGAAAATTATTGTAGGCTTTGGTTTGATTTGATTTGGGTTTAATTTGGATACCTTTTAGGTCAATTTGGGCTAGGTTTGGTCAAGTTGACCAATTGATCAAATTGGGCTTAATTGTGGCTTTGGTCAAATTCAATAAATGATTTGGAGTAAACTTGAGCCATTGGTTGCAATCAATTTGGGTTAAATCATGATTTGACCCATTTTGGCTTTTTAGGCCAATTTAGGTCAATCTAGGTCAAATTGTCAATCGAACTTAGTTTGGCTCAATTAAGGGTTTGATCATGTTCAATCATTGATTATGAATTGGTTTGAATCAATGGTTTCAATCAATTTGGTATATTATGGGTTTTGGCTAGTTTAGGTTTCATTTGGGCTAAAGGTTGACTTGGTCAAAGGACCAAGTTGACTTGGTTTGACCCAATTGAGGTGATTGATCATCCCAGGTTGATTGTTGATCATGTTATGAGATTTGGATGGGCTTGGTTAAATCTAATTTGGGTTGGATTAGAACTTGGCTTTTAAAGGTCTTTTAGATCACTCTGAGTCAAGTGGACCTAAATGAGTCAATTGGTTTTATTTTAGCTTGATTCAAGTTTAGTTGAATTCACACATGAACCTAGGATTGAAATATAAATCCAACTATAATCAATTTGGAGTCTAATGTATTTTGGCTCATTTGAAGTTTTCAAGTCAAAAAGGCTAACTTGGATTTTACTTGGGTTGATTTGAGTTTGATTTGATAATTGTAGTTTATATTTATATTTGGCTATGTGATTGAAGGAATGATTGATTCATGAAGAAATCCATGGGTTTTGAATTATTTTGGGTAGGAATTGGCCAAGTTCAAGGAATTAGCTTAAAAGGTTAAAATTGGAAATTTGACTTTATTTGGGTTTGGTTTTGGCTATTTGGATTTATATTTTATTTATATTTGGGAATATAATTGAAGATAAAAATGATCCATGAGAAAATCACTTGAGTTTGCAGTGATTTGGAAAGCAAATTTGACTAAGCTTAAGGATATATGTCAAAAGGGCTTATGTAGGGAATTCATTTAGTTTGATTTATTTTTGGTTATTGAATGGTGGATTTTATTTATATTTATGAATTTAAATAAATGAATAATTGATTTATAAAGAAACCAATTAATTTTGGGTTGATTTGGTTTAAGATTTGATTAAGCCTATAGAGGAAGGTCCATAGGGCTTAAGAAGGGATTTTGGCTTGCTTTGCTTTAGTTTGATTTGGTTTTGGCCATTTGAGTTTGAATTTCATTTATATTTGTGAATATAAATGAAGGAATGATTGATTTATAAAGAAATCAATCAAGTTTGGGATAATTTGGGTTGATATTTGGCTAAGCTTATGAGAGTGAGTCATAAAGCTTAAGAGGGAAATTTGATCTTGGTTTTGATTTTGGATGTAGATTTGGTAAATGATTGAAGGATTGAATTGATCTCTTGAGAAAATCAATTGAATTGGGATTGATTTAAATTTGGTTAAGGATAAGTCTATAGGATGAAATCAAAGGGCTTAGGAAGTGTTTTTGAATTTAATCATGGGGTTTTATGGATAAATATTGAGCTTGAATTTGATCATGGGACTGATTATAAGTCTTGGAAATTTGGTTTGGTATGAATTTGAGGTTTAGTTTGAGAAGGAAAGCATGGATTGGGTTTAGGCTATAGGGTAGGCAAGTTTTTCTAAGTCCCTAAGGCATAACTTATTCCTATAGCTAACCCTTTTAAGTCTCTAGGCTTAGGTTTAGAAAAAAATAAAATATAGAAAAAAATATTATATACTCCTAAAGACTTCGATCAAATAGTTACTTACATTACACTTCTTTTAAGGCATGCCAATGTAATTGATTTGTACCACGTAACTAACTTATGATTAAGCATTTTAGTTTTAATGACATACCAAAACATCAGTTTAGCTTTTGATATATATATATATATATATATATATATATATATATATATAATATATATATATATATATATATATATATATATATATATATATATATATATATATATATATATATATATATATATATATATATCATATCAAATTTACATATTTACATATATCACGTCAAAATCTTCATATTTACAAAAATAGCACACAAACTGTTTAATAATAAGGAATATAGCACTCCATTACTTCTCCTTCTTCTCCTTAATTTCCCAAGTTGACTTGTCAAGCTAGCCCCAGTAATCGAACACTTGAAGCCTTGCCGGCGGCAGAGACCAGCACCGGAAACTGTGCTGGTGTTGAAATATAGAGGAAGCAACGGCTGTCTCTTTGGCGAGCGTCGAAGTGCATCCCAATCAGGCAGAACCAGATTTATTCATGAAGTATTAAAAAGGAGACCATAGAAACTGGCACTCTTCAACAAAGAAGAAATAAACGTGACATTAATGAATAACATTGAAACTGACGAAGCGAGGCACCAAATTCAAAATCACCAATTTATGTAGCAATACCAAACATTTCAGCAAACAAGATGCAAACAAAATTACTATGAATCAACTAGCAAATTGGAATCATCCTGTACTCAACCCAGCTACCATAATACACTCTAAAACAAAAAATCAACAGCAAATAATCAAGATTGAGGAGAAGGCTGCAAGCATAATGTTGAGTTCACGGAGCCAACGTGGAACACTAACAAAGGTGGTACTCCGTGAAATGTGGCAAATCATGAGAGCACCAGTAGAACTTTGGTACTACTCAGAGGTAATAGAGCAGAAATGCTCCTGGCTGACAGTTACCTAGATGTGAGCTTTCGCCTCCTTGCCGTCGATGTACATGCCCACCTCTGCTTTTGCCGATTGCAACGGTATCTCAAAGGTTAAAGATAAACCAAAAAATCTGATTCAATCAGACAATGAGAACTATAGGTCTCCGCAGTCTTCAACATGAGCTTAGCATTGACGACAAGGAACTGTGATGGCAGCAGCATTTGCCAAGAGCTTTCAAGAATCTAAACTAGGTTACATCGATCAATGGAGCGGTGCCACCAAGAGCCTCATAAAAACTGCGGTGCGGAGTTGATAGTTTTGGTATAGCCGCAAGAATTTTTTCATATCGGACTCATCCGGTGTCGGAATCAAGTAAGCTCGGTATCATTGGAAACGTAACCTACAAAAGTTAACTGTTAATAAATAAGCTTTTATCTAAAGGCATAAAATCACACGAGGAGAAAAAGAGTATTAGTTGGTTCATAAGTCCGTACTGCCCACCACCACATAAAAGAGTTAAAACAGACACAATAAATCAAATAATTGATAGCCTCTTTGGGACTCATATGTATAATTGTGTGATGTTTTGTTTAGCTTGTCCACACCGGTCTTTTATTCTCTTACGATAGCTTTATAAAATTGTGTGATATTTTGTTTAGCTTGTGCATTAGAAATAATATGTCTTTTTATAATTTTTTTATGATTGGTGATTCTGGCTTGGATGAGATTAGGCTCCTAGGGTAAAAATAAATTTTTCTATCCCATTAACAACTCATAACTAAAATTTTAAACTAACTCATAACCTCACATAAAAATCTAGGAATTAAATCAAGATAATAAAATTCTTAGCAACCCCTTAGCTGGATGATTGAATGTATAATATCATGCATGTCATATTCTTCCAGTCTTGCTAAGAGAGGGCTTCTATCTGTGCCAGAGAATAAAGGCTTATCTTGTAAGAGTCTTTGATGAAAAAACACATCTTTCTCCCCTGATTTAGCCCACAACTAATTCCTCATGTATTTAGGCATACAAAATCCTATAGTTTGTGTCAAGATAAAGTCCAAAAATCAAATAAAACTTGACAAAATTTGCATTAAATTTAAGTCATGACTCATGTCCTTCATGATCTAGTTTCTTAGGGAGTGTGTTTAAGGACTTAGTTTCTTTTCTAAATATACAACAATCTAACCATCTTGCAAAGCATACGACTTGCCTACATAGATTTAAAGCGTAGAAGGAGTTAGCTGGCTGTCACTCTAGGCGATAATAAATCAAGCAGTCGGGTAGTTTATCCTCTCTTGTGGAGGTAAACCATATACCTATTTCTCCTTAAATTTAGTTTGTGCTTTGGCCCTAGCCAAAACTCCATAGATTTAGGATCTAAGATCATTATTTTTCTTTGTGGGCTACAAGCATAAATCCTCACATCTTAAGCATTTTCACAATCTTGTGTGGTGGAATTATAAATCCTACATTTCTGATAAAAAATCAACTGAAATAAATAAAACTTCTCAAATTCAAATATATAAAGCCAAACTATAGGATAGATTGGAGTGCTCACTGGGCTTCCTAGTATCATGAGCACTCCCTACTTATCTCCCTTAGTTTCGATAAGAACTCTTCCCCTTTTCATCTCCCCCACTTGATTTTCAAAAATACAAGTAAATCTTTGATAATCCTATCTTTGAATTCTTTGGAGACAACAATCGCCTACTTTAATCGAGAGTATTATTAAGGGATTCATTTCTCTTATGATGTAATTAACTATGGAGGCTTGCCTCCATAGGAACTTAATGAACCCGGTTTAAATAAACCCTGCTTTACTTTTCTATATAAAGTATGGAAAAATCTCTGGTATATCCGAAGACCCATCATGCCTTAAGAGTCATCATTAAGTAATTATGTCCATTATAGGGTAGTGATTTATATCTCTCGAGATAGTACACTATTCCTTAATGTCGTATATGATCACCTTAATGAGTACATCTGCAGATCTGCATGGTGTCCCCTCACAAAAACACAAAACACAAAAGAATAAACACCACAACTCTATTTATTTAATAATAGAGAATAAGATCTATTGTCATATGATAAAATTAGCTTCTCAGATATTTTACTATGTTGAAATTCTTATAATAGATTTTTAGATTTTGTTTAACCCGGACCCAATCCTAAGACTAAACTGAGAAGCAACCCGCGCAGCATCCTCAGACACTAAGTTTAACCATTCAGATAGTGTCGGGGCCCATGCGGGTGTATCTAAGAATCCTTAATTAACGTCTTCTATTCGCTTGTACGATGTATTGTGAATCTGGTGGCGTTAGAAGGTGGAAGCAGAAGCGAAGTCAAAAGTTAAGAATGAAGTGAGGTGTGAGCGGCTCGATCCATCACTATATTCACATCCCTAATCTTGTGACTAGGTGTTGCAAAAGTTGCATTTGAGTTCTACTTTTACTTGAAAGTAGACATTCAGACATATTGTTGATCCCATATGCTACAACCTTAAATTCAATTGAAGCCTTCTTCAATTCATTTGAATCAAGATACTATAATATATGCATTCAATAAGACAGTTTATTGGCGAGCTTCCCAATTTATTGTGAGTCTTATTTATATTTTTCCAATTTGATTTCAAATACAAGATCCAAATGATCCTTTTAAAGGCCACATTCATGTTTATTAATGAGTTTCCTAATTGAATTTATGCTTGTAAGAAAGCTACCAAATTACTTACATATTATTGTTCTTAATTTGAAATTGAACATTCAAATTTACCACCAATCATTTATCCTTTGATATTCAATTGAGATCCTTATTTCCTTTGGCATCAAATGCGATTATTCAAGTGCATTATTCACATTGATTACTTATTCATGAATTTAACACTTTTAATATCTAAAGAGACACTTTGTTCATGCAAAAGTCTTCGAATCCAATATGGATTTATCCCCAATCAAATTCATTCATGAATTATTTAATCTCCTCTAAATTCATCTCATATTCATCTTGAAAATCATTTCAATTCTAAATCATCAACATAAGAATTTATTTGGAATTGATTAATTATGCACCTCATAAATTCATATTTGGAATTCAATCTTTATTTATAAGTGGTCTTCAAATGTACTCAAATTATATATTTTCATTCTCCAAGCTTTCAAATTCATTTATGAGCAAGCAATTAATCTTTTTGACAGTCACTTTAGAATCTAATTCAAATTCTTTCATATTTGAGAGTTTATCTTTCAATTAGCTTAAAGCAAACTCTTAATAGCTCTTCTCCAATCATACCTGCACCTAATCTTAGGAATCAATATAGAATAAAGTGGTGACATATTTTTCACATATCATACCACTTAAGATTTCATAAATTGAATGTGAACCTTTAAAAGGGTTTACTTTCCTCTTATAAGTTGAAAGGATTTAGGAGAGTTTTTTCTTTCGCATTTCATTTAATTCTTCAAATCATAAATTATCTTTTGAGCAATGTTAAATGAAGTGGAAAAATTATTTAATATTGCTTGTGAGTTTTAAAATTTAAAGAAGAGAATTTATAAGTAATTCCTCCGCCCCCTTCATATTTACTTGACTTATTTAATTCCATTTTAATTTCATATTATTTCATTATTTGTGTGTTTCTCTTTTTTTAATGAATTTTGATTCTTTTCTTCTTCTTTTTTCTAAGTCCAAAAATTCGATAGAATTTCGGCAACATTTTGGTATGGGGGTGGCATCTAACAGTTTTAGAGGCCTTCGTATCACACCCTGATGAGCATGACGATGCCTTCAAATATGCAAAAAGATAAATGCATAAATGATATATATATATATATATATATATATATATATATATATATATATATATATATATATATATATATATATATATCACACTCACATCACACTTCTACAACAATTTCACTATATCATTGACATTGGAAGAGCAGTAATTAAAGGAATGGGTAGTGCGAGCAGGGAAGTTGATTGAGTATTGGAATGTTGCAAGAAGAGAGAGAAAAGGCAGCAAGAGTGATGAAAATGTCGAAACCTAGAGAAGAACCTATCTGATGACGGTGTTCCTCTTAGGCTACGGCAAAAAGAAAGATCGGATGTATAATTCAACTATATGAATTTTATGTCAACATCATTATATGGTGAATATATATGTCAATCCTAGGTTATTTTGATATTCTGGACGCAACAGTGCAGTCTATTTTGCGATCGGAGGCCGTTTGTTTCAAGTCGGCGTTAAATCAGGTAGATTTTAGCTTAAAAATGCGCATCGCCACTTCCAATCACTCGACAATAGTGCAGACTTATCCGAATTGAGTGTGAATAGTCTCATTTGATAGATTTCGACGTTTCGAAATTAACGACACAATCAATTTATGAACGGAGGTCGTTTGGATATCATCGCAGCTTCCCGATTTTGATATGCGTGTTGGCACATTGATAGCTCGATCGCTTGATCGGTTGATCGTTAGATTGTGCAATATTTATATTCTAATCAATTTTGACATTCCCAACACGATGGACAAATTCGTTCGTTGATCGGAGCTCATTTGGGCATCATTGCAGCCTTTTGACTCTGATATGCACATTGACGTATTGATAGCTCGATCGCTTGATCGGTTGATCGTTAGATTGTGTAATATTTATATTCTGATCAATTTCAATATTCTGAACGTGATGGTGAAGTTTGTTCGTTGATCGGAGGTCTTTTCGACTGATTTTGACGATGTTTGGTGCATCTCAGCTCCAATTTGCAAGCTGTTACATCAAAGGTTCGTCAAATTTGGATTTTGAGCTCGACTTGACTGATGTATCACGCATGGAGGTCAAAAACTGCATACATGTACAGGTATAAATGTGGCATAAGACAAAGTCTTTGAACCAAAAAATCAATGCACGGCGACACAATTGAGCCATGTAGACATGTTATCACCTTCTTGAACAGAAATCACACAAAACACAGTTATCACCACATGTTGAAATCCATCAAGTGAGAACGGAAAGAAGCCTTCTCATCAATCTCTCTTTGAACAAGAAAAGTAACACAACATAGTTATCAACAAACTCTCAATACCCAAACTTCAAGATCAAATGCAATGGCATTGATTACTAGAGGAGCTTCGGCCCACCCTTCATGACGTCAAGTAGCAGAAGCTGAAGAAGTGAGTTTCATTAGAGAGATTATTAAAAAAAACAATCAACACAACAATCGAGTGAGCTCTGCTTCTTCCGCATCATAGTTTTTACGAGCGTTTGCAAAAACTGCGGTGTATCGCTAGAATCGCCGATTTTTGTCAACATGAAAGTCGTGGGGAATTTCGTTATATTTCCAACGATATCATGTTTGCTCAATTCCGACATTGGATGAGTCCGATATGAGCAAAATTCTATGGTTGTGCCAAAATTTTCAACTCCGCACCGCAATTTTTTGAGTGTTTGTAAAAACTACGGCTTACCGAACTAGAATTACAGATTTTTGTCAACATTAGAGTCATGGGAAATTTTGTTACATTTTCGATACCAAACTTGATTCACAATATGAGTCGATGCAGCAAATCGAGGCTCCAAATTTTTTTTAAACAAATTTTGCTCAGGCCTAGTCGCCCGTTGAATGCGCGACTGGGCGCAAGTCGCCCATTCAATGGGCGACTAGGCCTATTTTTAAATTTTTTATTTTTCATGCTTATTTAGCTAATTAAAATTTTAATTAGGCTTAATAAAAATTTAGCCAGCTCATTATTATACAGTCCTAAGATTTTAGCAACATCTATCAAAAATTTTACTAAATAAACTAGTTGATATCTATATCTGCTGTATATTATATTTATTATGTTAGATGATTATTATTATCTCTCGCAATTGATGGAAATTACTTTAAGATTACAACATTAAAGAAAAGAAAATAATTGTAGATTGAACCCAAAAATCAGAGCTCAAAAATATCCAGAGAACGAATACAAAGTAGCAAACAGCATCCAAAGCTATCTAAGGAGAATCGGCCAACAGTAAAGTCGTCAGATAATATAGAAGAATTGAAAGGTCAGAATATAATGATCCTTAATTTTTTTTTTTTATTTTTGTTGGGAAAATAATGATCCTTAGTTGAATTCACAAAGATAGAAAGAGTGTCTTTCAGTTCTTTCAGTTCTTCAAGTAAAGCAAATGTGAAGAAAGAGACCCCAAGGAAGTGTTTCAGAAAAACCAACAGCAAGTTTTTCCAGTAATACAGGCAGCACGCACAGAGAAATTCTGTAACGAAGAAACCATCTCAGTAGTAAGAGAGGTCCTCGGACTGGACTAATAGGATAATATCCAGATAGTTGGATGAGTTGCTGCAATGATGGATATCAACATTGCTCTTCCAAAAAAAAAAAAATCAAAATACGAAAGATTGTATTATCTCTTGGTGTATAACATCCCAAAAAAACAATGTGTGAGCATATAATTATAGCCAAAAAAATTCAACCATATGTAAAGAGCATACCCAAATGAAGCCAGGTAAAGATCTTATTACAAGTGTAGTATCCATTCAAATATAAGGACAGTAAAACAAGTAAATTCCAACATAGTAAATATCTGAAAACAATCCACAATATATTAGACATCCCAAATCTAAACAAATTCAATTATTTATTTAATTGTGAAGAGAATTTATTTATTCCTTTGTGGTTCTTTGCTGCATTCAATTTTTTCTTCTTCGTATACATTATTAATTATTTTTAAAGCCTCATTTATAAATATTTGTCTGCACTATAACATATTAAATTTATATTATTATAATCATCGTGTAATGCACTACGTACAATTAACCTGTTTTTCATATATGCGATAAATTTTTTTATAAAATTTTGAATTTGATTTATAATCATATTTTTAAACTTTATATATAATTTTGGTCTGCCACATGACAGCTGGTGCTTGCGCTTTCGGTGGATGACTATCAAATTCTTCTTACAAACAATCCAAAAAGGCCTCAGCAATCATAATTCTCAGGAAAACAAACAGAAGACTTCAGATGAGGAGAAGTCAGCTTGTAATCTATTATGAGAGAGAGAGAGAAATAGTCGTAGAGAGAGAAAGTCAGAGAGAGTGAGAGAGAGAGAGAGAGAGGGAGAGAGCTGTAGTCTGATAGTGATATTTATGAGGGTCAACAATGCCTCAAAACATTGGAGACAACGTGTTTTCTTTTTGTATGTAATGACATTGGCTTGGATATTAATGTGTTGAAGTGAGATATAGATAAAAATATATAATATAATTGATTTTACATCACTAAATGGATTAAAATGAATCAAAATAATTAACAGGAAAAGAGAATATGAAGACAAAAACTTTCGACAGCAGTGGCTTGTTCCTACTTTGCTTGTGAATCTAATTATTTTACTCTGATGAGAATAGTGGGATTGTGAAGATAATCTGATTATTTGAGAGTGGATATATTTATTATTACTCTTTTAGAGTTTTAGAATTTAGAAATATATATATATATATATATATATATATATAAAGAGAGAGAGAGAGAGAGAGGCTTAGTAGCACATTTTCAGTGTGTAGAGATCAATATATTTAATATAATTATAAATGCCCTCATACTGTTTTCTTACATTAGGCTGATGAGAAAAAAGATCTACATTGAGGAAAATCAAATTAATCTTATTAAAAGAATATGAAATTTTTTGGGAAGATTATAAGGGAATAGAGAAAATGAGAAAGGCTAATAGATAAAAAATTAGTGATAAGTGTTTTTGAGTAGAATAGGACTATCAAAAAAGCTCATTATTCACGAACAACTCATTCGTTAAGCAAGTGAGTCAAACACGAAGAAATATTTCAATCTCGATTTATAAACAAGCCGAACATGAATAATCATTCATTCGATCATGTTCGACTCAGTTTAGCTCGAAAAAAATTACAAATGATTGCTATGTTCGTGTTTGCCTTGTGTTCGACTTAGTAGTTTGAGCTTTTATTATGCAAAAGATTGGTCTATGTTAAATTCTCCCTCTTACAGATTTTTCGGATTATTACTTTTTAGGCTAATTTGAACTTACACGAGCCATTTCGAACAATTCGAGCCGACACACGAACATTGTGATTTTGAACCATTTAGATCATAAGCCAAACAAGAACATAATAATTTTCAAACGAGCTTAACACGAAAGAAAGTTCAGCTCGTTTGCACCTCTAGAGTAGAATATCATTTAAATTAACTTAATTATATAATATTATTTATCATAATTACCTATAAGGTCCCATATCCTCATCCCAAGACAGCTTTTAAGAAAAATGATGCCTCACTATTTAATTCCCCAAAAAAATCACATTTTTTTTCTCTGCTTTGACTTATATAACCAACAAAGAACAAGTATTTAAAGTTGAAAGTGAAGTTTATATATGTTATGGGACCGTATAAGAACAAATCAAGAGAAGAAGAATCTCATCTTTTGAGGTAGATCAGCCCAATCAATAAAGCTAATATGCTTCTACCCTAAATTAAGCAAGTTTTACAAATAAATTTACAAATTAATTACAACCATACCCGCGATACATATAAAATGTTTGCAGGGACATAAAGAAAGTGTTATTTGTAAATTACGTTATTGCGCTGACGCACGGCTTACGCATTCATGACGCATTGCCTTACGAAATTGCAATTATGCTAAAAGAGAAGGGGTAAGAGAGAACTAATCGAGTGGACACGTGTCGTTTACTGAGGGGCGGGTGAGGCCTTAGTGGCCCAGAAATGGGCCTAACGCAGCACAGTACAGGTGTGGGGCCCACTAATGCCATCTTTTGTCAGCCCAAATAATTCTTGTTTCCCAATCGCTTCGCATCTGGCCGTAAGATTCTACGTGCTAATTATAAAAAGCACTTATAAATTAATTTATTTACAACAAGTAATTCTCATAATAATTTAAAATTTTAAAATATTTTATTCTATTAAAGTTTATCTAGTTAAGATAAAGTATTTTTTGACTTGATTTAATTTTCATTAAGGGGCTATTTGGGTTGTGTATAAAGTAAAGTAAATTCAGTGAAATTTTAATTTTTTGTGTGTATGGCATTCATGTAGACCATAAATGAGTCGAGTCGACTTTTAACTTAATCGAGCTAAGCCTATCTAAACTCTGCTGAGCTCATGCTCGACTCGATTTAAAGAAAGTCAAGCTCGAGCTCATTTAAAAAGCTCGATAAATTATTACTGATAATGTGATACATGATAATTACAGTTTGTTATTATGTAAGCGAGCCTCCTCAATAAGCTACCGAACTAAGTCAAATCAGGATCGAACTCGAGCTTGACAATTTTTCGAGCTTATTTATGAGCTTGAGCTTAAGCTTGTGGCTCGATAAGTTTGGCTCGCAAGCTCGTTAACGAGCTGAGTTTGAGTCAGCTCGTAAGCCGACTTGACTCACTTACATCCCTAGCATGGTGCAAAGTAAAATTTTAAAGTAAAGTGAATTATTTAGAATACAATAACATGGTCATTTTTGGTGTATTTCAAATTTGTCCGATTTGGGCAAATTTAAAATACACATACCAGTGTAAAGTGTTATCGCCACCATCGTGCTATCATCGTCACCGCTCCTCCACCCGCCGACCTCTTACTACTCTCACACCTATAACCACAAAAATACTTTACATTACATTTATTTTGCCAAACAGAAAAAATAACTTATGGATTTGTAAAGTTCTCAATCCAAATACAATACATTTACTTTACACTTGTTGTATATAGGAAGATTCAGTTTGATATGGCTCTCAAAATATGACTACAAAAGACAAATCTTGAAAGCGATATGATTTTGAGTCAAAACCGATCGAGATCAAGACTTAAAATATCATCGGAATCTTTGGGACATCAATTAAATCCCAAAACAGCTCTCAAATATGGAGTATTTATAGTCAAATCGAAGGCTCGACGAGCCGGATCTAACGAGCCTAAGATCTCATAATTCCGACTTCATTTGGGCATCCAAATGCTCAAAATACATCAAATGATTGAAGGATTCATCCTGAGCCGTCCGATCGAGGGGAGTGGTACGGGCTTTACATGAATTTACAAGAATACCCCTCCTCCCATCTATAAATAGACCTTCATTCCTCACATGAAGGGGGAGGCCAAGTGAAGGAAGAGCCAAGTGAAGAGGAGCTGAAACAAGTGAAGAAGAGGAGCCACCGCTCGACGGTCGTCAACCACCACCGCCGGCCACCGCCGTCGATCTGCCCAAGCAAGGAAGAAGAGGAAGAGTCCAAGCAAGGAAGAAGAGGAAGAGCCCGAGCAAGGAAGAAGAGGAAGAGTCCAAGCAAGGAAGAAAAGGAAGAGTCCGAAAGAGGAAGAAGAGGAAAAGCCCAAGTGAGGAGGAAGAGAGAGCTCAAGAAAGAGATCCCAAGCAAGATCGCACCCCAAGCAAGATTACTCCTTCTGGATCAACCATCGCCATCGCCACTGTATCACCTTCAGTGTATTCACAGTTACCCCGATCTCCACCATACCATCGCAATTACAACTCGTTATCTTGTTATTCCTCTCTCATATGCAATCTGTAATCCGTTATCGAAGATTTTGTACTCAAACAGATACATAGTGGAAGCTTTTTACAGGCTCGTGGTTTTTCCCTCTTTCGGTTTTCCACGTTAAAATTCAGTGTCTCTTTGTTACTCTTTACAGGTGTCTTGGACTTGACAACAAGATAAACTTTCACTCTCCGGTTTTCGCAACGGGTTTGGGTGGGATCTTGATTCCCATTATTTCATCTTATATGACCAAGTTTCCCAACAAGATCAAAACCACCATCGAGGGTGGAGCATTTCAAGCTTTTAAAGAGCATGGCGAAGAATGAAGATTCATCAAACTTTGTTCCTTCTCCTGAACTCAACTCTTCTCAAAGATAAGCAAGTCAAGAACACCAATGGCAAAGATCAATAGTCAACTCGCTACAAGCTCATACTTATTCCTCTTCCATGCGGGTTCATCGTCGTAAACACACTCACCAACCCAAGATTCAAACGTCTTATGGACCCTCTTCCCGCGTTATCGGTAAACACTCGACTAACACCCGGATAGGTCAGGCACGCCCTTGGTGGACTTCCTGCGATCTCTTCCGTGCGGTTAATGTCATCGAGCAAAAGCTCGACAAACAATGAAAGGTCAAACGCCCGTGGACTTCGCGATCTCTTCCAGACGGTTAATGTCATGTCAGCAAAGCTCGACAAACAACCCAGGGAAAGGTCAAACGTCCTTGTGGACTTCGCGATTCTTCAGCTCATCGAGCAAAGCTCACAAACAACCGTGAAAGGTCAAACTTTGTAAAACCCACTAATATCGGATAACACTCGACAAACAACCTCGGATGGGTCAAAATCATCATCGTCACCCGCGGCACTACCATCATCCTTTGCCGCATCGCCAATCTCGCCGGTCATCGTCGCCGGTCATCACGCATTGTCGACGTCGATGCCTTAATACCACCGAGTGCGGTTACCACCTTAGGGACCGCTGGCTAGGCTGCCCTTGCGCTTATTGCCGGTCACTGCGCCATGGCATCGCCGTCTGCGGTCACCACCGCATCATCGGTCATCAGCTGACCGGCCGCCGAAACGCCCCGGTGGACTTCCCGACCTCTTCCATACGGTTAACGCTATCGCCGGTAAAAACTCGACTAACAACCAGATAGAACGCTCATGGACTTCCCACCTCTTCCATGCAGGTTCGCGTCATGCCAGTAAAACTCGACTAACAACCTGTGATAGTCAAAACGCCCTCCGTGGACTTCTGCGACCTCTTCCATACGTTCCGCCATCGGTCTTAACAACCAGATAGGTCAAAACGCCCTTGGTGGACTTCCCACGGCCTCTTCCATACAAGTTAGCGTCGACGAATAATATTCTGACCAATAACCTAGAAAGGTCAAAACTTTGTACTCCACCACGTTAATGTCATTAACACTCGACAAACAACCTCGATGGGTCAAAATCCTCGCCGATTCATTATATCCATAACGCGTTAACTCAATTATCAAGCTGTTGGATCGGCAATCTTCGCTTCACCACCAAAGCGGCCGCTGCCGGCTACTTGCCGTTTGCCGTTTAAACCCGTCGGCCAACCAATGTAGCGCCGCCTGACTGCCGCTGCCGCGACCACCCCTGGCCGCCAACTAATGTGTCGGTCACTGCCGCCATTCTGCGCCGCATCGCTGGCGACTATCGGCCCATCTCCGGTCACCACTATCATCATTCGCCACTAACTACCGACGTCGGCCGCCGCCGTCTTGGTGGACTTCTCAGCGATCTCTTCCAAAACGGGTTAATGTCATCAGCAAAACAAAAAGAAAACGCTGTGGACTCTCGCGATCTTTCCACTGCGGTTAACGCGTCAGTAAAAACTCGACTAACAACCCAGATAGTCAAACGCCCCAGGTGGACTTCCTACCTCTTCCATACGGGTTAACGCCATCGTAAAACTTCGACTAACCAGATAGTCAAAACGCCCCAGGTGGACTTCCCCTCTTCCATGCGTTAACGCCATCAGTAAACACTCGACTAACAACCTGTGATAGGTCAAAAGCCCTTGGTGGACTTCCCACCTCTCTTCCATATGGGTTAACGCAAATAAAACTCGACTAACAACCCAGATAGGTCAAACGCCCTTGTGGACTTCCACAACCTTCTTCCATACCGCCGTTAACGCCATCAACTCGACTAACAACCCAGATAGGTCAAAACGTCCTTGGTGGACTTCCCTCTTCCATATGCGGGTTAACGCCATCGTAAACACTCGACTAACAACCTGTGATAAGTCAAAACGCCCCGGTGGACTTCTCCGATCTTCAGTTAATGTCGAGCAAAGCTCGACAAACAACCTGTGAAAGGTCAAAACGCCCTTGGTGGACTTCCCCAGCCTCTTCCATACGGGTTAATGTCATCGAGCAAAACTCGACAAACAACTCAGAAAGGTCAAAAGGTCCCCTTGGACTTCACGGCCTCTTCCATACAGTTAGCGTCGACGAATAATATTACCACCAATAACCTAGAAAGGTCAAACTTTGTACCCGCTTACAAGTTAACGCCATCGTAACACGACAAACAACCTTGATAGGTCAAAAATCCTCATTCAATTCGACCTCTTCCATAGTTAACGCCATCGGTAACACTCGACAAATAACCCTGACGGGTCAAAATCCTGATTCAATTGACCTCTTCCATATGCAGTTAATGTGCAAAACTCGACAAACAACTCGTGAAAGGTCAAAAGGTCCTTGGACTTCCCACCTCTTCCATACGTGTTAGCGTCGGCCGAATAATATTCGACCAATAACCTAGAAAGGTCAAAACTTTGTACTTGCCATTGTAACCGACAAAACAACCTTGATAGGTCAAAATCCTCGGATTCAATTCGACCTCTTCCAGTTAGCATGTACACTCGACAAATAACCTCGACGGGTCAAAATCCTCGGATTCAATTCGACCTCTTCCATACGTGTTAAAGCCGACAAACAACCCTGGACGGTCAAAGATCTCATTCAATTCGACCCCTTCCATATGTTAACGCCATCGAAGTCACACTCACAAACAACTCGGATAGGTCAAAGATCCCGTCGGCCAACCACTGCCGCCAATAATTGCGCCGACTCGTTTGCCGCATCGCGCCTCTAATCCCCGGACGATCCGACGGCGCGACTGGTCGGAACTGGAACCACGTACGCTGGCCTGATCGCCTCAACGGGTCCGACGGGCCGAAAAACGGAGGAAACGGAACCACGACGTCAGGCCTTGATCGCTTTCTAACCCGACGATCCGACGGGACGAGGAACCGGAATGCATCGCGTGGGCCTTGATAATTCCTAACCGGGGCGATCCGGCGGGACAAGTCCGGAAATCGAGGCCGACGGAGCCTTGATCTTTGCGATCCGACGGACCGGCCGACGAGGAACCCACGACGTATCGTGGGCCTGATCGCTTCTAACCGCGACGATCCGACGGACGAAATGGAAAGCGGCTCCGGCGTCATGGGCCTTGATCGCCTCTGAGACGATCACGGACCGAAGAACCGGACGGAACCGAACCACGACGTGGGCCTTGATCGCCTAACCAGACGATCCGACGGGAGATCCGAACGGCCGGTCGCATCGCGTCTGATCGCCGCCATCGCCCCTGACGACGGACGGGAACGACCGTGACGGAAAGAAACGAGACCACGACATCGTGGCCTTGATCGCCCTAACGATCCGACGGACCAAGAACCGGACGAGGGAAACCGGAAAATCCACGATCGAACCGGCGCGACCGATCCGGGGCGAAACCGGAACCGACGTCACATCGCCTTGATCGCTTCCCTAACCAGACGGAGCTGACGAAGCTGACGAGTGACCGGAACCACGACCAGGTGACGCCGATCCTGATCGCCTTCTGATCGCCTCCAAAGGACCTCACTCAGAAGAAGAAAGGGGAAAGGTGTCTCCTCCCTGGGGTTTATAACCCCACAAGGGCAAAAGGGTAAAATCTCTCAAAATAGCTCAAAACGCTCAAAACGGCCAAAACACACACGCCAAAAAACGCATCAGCGGTAGCCAGCCAAAACCCTTAATTCTAATTGGACGTCATGCGCGCTACACGCAGATAGCCGCTGACCAGGGGGCCACGATCGGCTGGACGAACGGCAAGCGCGACCCACAACGTCATGACCGATAAGGGCGGAACATCAACGTCGCTGACCAGGTCCTGTGATCCAACTGCCCGACCAAGCGATCGCCGCGGGCCAGACCCGAACCAACCCATGACACTAATTGGTCACCATGAGGTGACCAGAAGGGGCTACGGACCACGCGTTGGCCGGACCGGGCAGACGCAGCGGCCTGGCCAAGGCAGACATGTGACCAGAGCCGCTTCGGTCCCAAACTAAAACTATCCAAATAGCTCCATAACCTCAAAATCTCATGCAGCCAACTGGATCTTATTCCATAATCATAATTTTGTATTTTTATGATGGTTTATTCTCTCAAAATATATGATTCATGGGCGTTTCGTTGAAGAATTCGTTATTTTCGAAAGCATTTGACGATATTTTTTGGATGATTAAGCTAATGTCATCCAAAAATAGGAACTGAATCTCAAAATAAAAAAATGTCGAAACTTGAGATATGATTTTGAGTCAAACCCGAGATCAAGCACTTAAAATATCATCGAATCTTTGGGACATCAATTAAATCCCAAAATAGCTCTCAAATATGGAGTATTTATAGTCAAATCGGCGTCTCGACGGGATCTAACGAGCCTAAGATCTCATTCCGACTTCATTTGGGCATCCAAATGCTCAAAATACATCAAATGATTGAAGGATTCATCTGAGCAGGGGGTGGTGGGCATGAATTTACAATACCCCTCCTCCCATCTATAAATAGACCTTCATTCCTCACATGAAGGGGAGGCCAAAGTGGAAGAGAGTGAAGAGGAGTCAAACAAGTGAAGAAGAGGAGCCACCGCCGACGGGTCACCACCACCGCCATGGCCGATCCTTGTCAATCAGGAAGAAGAGAGGAAGAAGAAGAAGAAGAGGAAGGAAGAAGAGGAAGAGCAAGGGAAGAAAAGGAAGAGTCCGAAGAAGAAGAGGAAAAGCCCAAGTGAGGGAGAGAGAGAGCTTGAAGATCCTCCAAGCAAGATCGCACCAAGATTGCACTCCCGCCGGCCATCAACCATCGCCGCACCGCTGTAATCCTCAGAGTATCTGTATTACGGAGTTCATCTCCAAGATTACAACTTATCATTGTTATATTGTTATTCCTCTCTCATATGCTCTGTAATCCTGTTATCGAAGATTTTGTACTCCAAACATACAGTGGAAGCTTTTTACAGCTGTGGTTTTCCCCTCTTTCGAGGTTTTCCACGTTAAATTCAAGTGTCTCTTGTTTCGCTTTTTACTTGTGTGTGCTTGGACTTGACAACAAGGCGTAAACTTTCACTCTGACCGGTTTTCAACACAAGCAGGTTGATAGAACAAGAGAATTCGATGTCGTAGTATTGCACGAAGGTCCTGGATACACAGTAAAGAAGTTTGAGAAATACTAGAACTTTTACGTGGAAAACCCAAGAAGAGAAAACCACGGCTTAAAGCCTAGAAATAATTTTACTCGATATATTTGTTATATTCCAAAGTTGAGATGATACACAAGAGAGGTTTTGGAGAGAAGTTTTGGATCAGAAGGCTTTGCTTGAGGTGGTAGTTTGACGATCCAACGACAACAATCGAGTGATGGTTGGATGACTGGCGGTCCGTTTCGACAATATGGTGGTGATTGGTGGTGGTGGCGGCTCTCGCAACATCGGCGATGACGATGGCCCAGCGGTGACTCAATGATGGTGGCTAGACGATGGTCTAGCGGCATTGGCCAACAGCAATCCAAAGATGACGGCGGTGATCAGCGGCCGGTCAACGGTGATCCGACGACGATCGGACGGTGACAACTGGCGGTGGTGACCGGTGGCGGCGGCCGGTGGTGACCAACATGGTATTCGGCGGTTTCCTGACGGTGGTGCTTTGAGATTCTTCAAGTATCAAAGCTTTCTTCCCTCTCCAGCTTGGGTCATCTCATATGAAGAATGATAGGCTATTTATAGATTATGAGAGTGTCATTTCCTGTAAATACAGACAAAATCCAAACCACTCCATCGGACGTCTCAAAATGATCTCCTTCATCATCGGATGTATTTTAAGTATTTGAATACTCAAATAAAATTAGAATAAAGATATATTAGACTTGTTAGATTCGGCTCGTCAAGACGCTTGATTTGACTATAAACATTTCATATTTAGTAGTTATTCAGAGATCTAAATGATATCCCAATGTTTTCAATTATATTTTAAGTGTTTGATTTGTGATAGTCTAGACTTAGGATCAGATTACTTTTGATCTAATCAATGTGTTTTATATCAGCTCTATGATGATCAAAAGAGAGTATGAAAGGTTAAAATTTTAATTCTAAGTAGTGTTTAATAACACATACATCAAGATTCGTGCTTTAACTAGGAGATTTTTCAAAGACATATCAACACTACCTTCCTTTTACATTGTATTTCTTTTTCAGGTATTCAAACAACTCCTAAGGCAATGAGAAACAACTAAGAGAATACTGAATAAACAAATAACAGCAAAATTTTAAATTGATTTGATCTTATGACCCATGTTTATTTTGCCTTAATTTGATCTAAATAATAATAATTGAATAATGCTAGAATTTTTTTAAAATATTTGTATTTTTAATATTTTCATATTATTATTTATATGGGAAGTGATGTGATACTTTCAAATAAAAATTTAATATTCTACTTATATTTCATATTCTTTGTTTTTCATACTCATAATGAAGTGTTTAATAAAAAATATTTTGCCGATAAATAAGATTAAAACTTTAAATAAATTAGTTATCTAAATAATAGTTAATTATATCTTTTTAAATTATATTTTTTTCATGAGTTTCCAAGTCTTCAGTAGTTTTATCATCATTATAATTATATGAGCATGCATGTCTTAATTACATCTTTTATTTATTTATTTATTTGAGTGTTGTATAAACTAATATCAATATATATAATGACAATTATAAATCATAAAATTCAAATTCAACTAATTAACTTTATATTTTTATATTCAATCACTAACTTGAACACTATAGATTTATTATCCTTATTTTTAAAAATTTTGATCCATCCTTTAATTCACTCTCTATATAAGTCCATAATCAAATATATTAATTTTTTTAAAAAAATTTTACACCTATTTTTATTGTATCTCATAAACTCTTAATAACCTTCATTTTCGCGGCCTTTTTTAATGCACATCGGAAAAATAAGAGAAATTATTATATGAAGAGTCTGATTTACATTCAGACTCTAATAACATAGCGTCATATATTGCTCAACTAATATATATTTGCAGTATATTAATTTTAAAATACTATATATTATTTTATATTGATGTAATATTAATAAACTATCTATATATATAACAATACATAACACTTCACACAAATAGACAATACTTTAAAGCTAATATATAATAATTATGTATTAGTTGAGCCTTAAATATCATTATGTTATTGGAGTCCTCATGTTAAAGCTACATACAAAATCCACACGTAATAATTTTTTTAAAAATAAATCAAAACAATTTTTATTCGCAGAGCCCATACTCCCATATAGCATCTTTAACAGCTTCCAGGTTTTAGGGACATGCGTGAAGCTGTGAAGCTGCCTTTGATACTGTAAGCTTGGAAGGAATAAAGAATATAGGAGAGAGGAGGGCAGGAAGAGACAAAGTGGGAAAGGCGCATCTCCGAGATAGGTGCTAATCTGAATTTTTCTTATAAACTGATATATAAAGTTATTTTTAATATATATTTTTGTAGATTAAAGATATTATTATTATTATTATTATTATTATTATTATTATTAATAGAGTACGGCCTTCGAAGCTGGTTTCTATATCTCCAAACTCCAAAAAATAAAACATGACTCCTTAAAACGCGGCCTTTGGCTGTGAGTTGGAGACCCCCTCATGTGTTTATTCTAATCAAGAGATGATGCATGCTTTCTTTTATTATTATTTATTTATAATCGAGTTTATGTTTTGGTTTGAATTGATTTAAATTATTGAAATGGATATGCTTCGATGAAGATCTGTTTTACTTTTTAATTGTAAGTTTTCATTTTGGTCAATTTTTGAATTATCATTATCATTGATATTATATAAATTATTTAAGATCATTTCTATGAATTCTCAATTTTCATTTAAACATATTATTCTTGTTGAGAGATAAGTGTTAATTTTTTTTTTTTTTGAATAACTTCTATGCATAATAGCTTAGGTTTCGACGTAAATAAACTTATTCTTCACCCTTTAAAAAAAAAAAATTAAATAAATTCAAAATTTTGCCAACGCATAAAATCATGCATAGTGAAATTGTTGCGACTTCAGAGCGCCAGAAAATACTGATAAGGTTTCCCAAATCCATCTGTATGTTTGGATACATGAATATTCTTTATAAAAGAAAAGTATTACTATGAGAGGCGTTATGGATTATTCACTGAAACAGCAGAAAGCAGTAGAGTTTTGGCTCAACTGCTTTGGCAGGAATATATGTCCCCTCAAGCCTTGTAAAATTTTTGTAAACTTTAATTGGTTGTTTCTGAGAATTAAGTTTCTGAATGGAAAAGATTCTCTATTTTAGAGGTAATCGAAGAGATATATATATATATATCATCAATGACTGCTGTAAAAAGAAAAGTGTGAAGGTTTAAAAAATATTCAAGTTATTGATATTTACAAATTTACAATAATTGTAGTAATCTGTGATATTCATCTTAACTCTGGTTAATAACAAGTTTTACTGACAAAAATAATTGTGATTAATTTATGAAATATTTCATTTTTTTTAATCTTACGAATTATACATTATACTGAATTCATTAGCTGATTGCTTAATAATCTTCAAGCCGGTAGAAGCATCCCTAAGTTTTGATTCATGCACACTTTAATTTATGTGAGCGTTATGCGTTATGTTGGTCCACTTAATTGTTTGTATACACTAATAATTTTTTGTCACATCAACATGAGCAACACGAGTACACTATTAAGAACACGACAAATATTAAGACGTGATAGAATTTGATTTAGTCATATGAATATTGGTTTAGGAAAGCATCTTGATAAAAGTTTAGTGTTATGAGAGGTTTAAACCTTCGGGTTAAAAATAAATTTTACTACTCGAGAGTTATGCCCCCTTTGGTTTATCCTTCCTAATTAAGTGGTATCAAAGCAAATGATTAAGCTAGGATTAGGTGGATTATGGAACTATGGCTCTCATGTGTCTTTGGTGTCATCTACTATAGTTGAGTAAAGTTTAAGAGAACAGGACTCCTATGATTTGATAGCTCTATGCATGTGATTTTGTGGGCTCTTATATATCAAAATTAATGAGTCAATGCCATTGACTTTCTATAAAATTTCTAATGAAGATTATTTTAGAAATCTATAGAGTAAATTTAATTTGTTCATTGAAAGTGGTTAGAATGATCTACATGCTAGAAAATTATACACGAAGATTATTGTTCAAAATATCTAGAATAAACTAGATTGTAGGAAGTAATTGGAAGTTGTTTTTATAATCCTCAATATGCTAATAAAAATAAGCCATTTGTCTATCCATTGAGTATAAGCTAAATCTAAAAGCAAATACTTTTAATACAAAAATGAGTGCTTTTTTTTTCTCTATCTCCACATAAAAGTTCTATCATAGTAGGATTCATAAGAAGTTTGCAAACAACATAAATCTATAAGTGTGTCTTCTCATAAAAAAATCTATGAGAATTGAAGTATACAAATGAAGTTGTGTGTTGTTTGGCTTCCAATATATTTAAGAGGTGGTGGAAAAATGGTATATTGAGACTCAAGATGAAACAACATAAATACCAACGATATAAAAAAAAAAAAAACTCTTTGAAGAAAAGTCAAAAGAAAGACATGATGGCGCTCTTCTTCATCTACGAGATATAGATGAAGTAAATTGAGAATGTGATTGGTGCATCTACTTCAAAGCATGTATTGAAGATACTCCAAACTAATTCGTACATAATTATAGAAAGATAACAAGGATTTGAATTCAAACACTTTGGACTAAACTAAAACACTCTAAATAAAGAACATAGAGAACTTGGAGAATTGTATTACAACAGTCTTAATTATGGTTGACCAATGATAAAGATATCAAGAGAGATTTCATAAGGAAGAAAAAAATTTACACTTAGTGAATGAAAAATTTGAGTACATTAAAGTCTACCTATTGAGGAAACAAAATACTTGATAAATATAATAAAAGAAGGAATAAAGAAAAGCAAGACACTATAAAGCAAGTCCTTTAATTAAAGCTCATATTGAAAAACAAAAAGATTATGAAGTTGATGAGAACTCGAGTGGTCAATGATTTTATGGACGTGATTGTGTTCATAGCTTTGTTTATATAAGAGGTTGAGGAAGTGATCATGTTTGTGGAGAATATAAAAGAAAATAAATAAATAAAGTCAAAGCTCAAGCAATATAGATTAAAAATAGAGCCAAGATAACAAAGTATACTACATCTCATATTTACAAGAAAATAAGTCTTTATGCTTTTTAATAATAAGGGTAATCAATAAAAGCTAGTATGACTAAGTAAAAGAAGAAATTTTTCTTGTTACTTACTTTAGAGGAGAAGGAAATGAAAAGCAAAATAACTTATCTTTGATTATGAGAGCTAGTAATTATATGTGCATGTAAAAGTGTAAATAAAATCAAGAAAATGAAGAGATGAATTTACTTAGTCACTTTCTCAAAAGTTTTCACAAAGGAAAAATTTTAAATTCTCATTACTTTTAAAAATGAAAGTCATTAATAATGTGTTAGATATGAAGACTGATATTTTAAGCTTAGGATAAATACTTGAAAAAGGATAAGATATTCACATAAAAGATAAGCAAAACATAATAAATAACTTAAATGAGTTAATTGTTCAACATGAAGTATCCTATATAAGAAATTTATCATGGCTTTATGATGTGACGCTTAGGCATTTTAATTTTTAAGATCTTAATAATATGTTAATAAAAGAATTTTGGCATGACCAACCATTCAAATTATATTTACAAAGTTTGTATGCTTGAAAAGGAACTTATTTATTTTTTTAAAATAAAGCAAATGCTATGACAAAGATGTCATTTCAATTAGTCTACATAAATATATGCACCCTTATTGCCACAAAAGCTTTTGGAAAGCATTATTGTTTTCTCACTATTATCAATGATTACACATAAATATTTTAGTTTTTTTAAAGAAAAAAGTAAATCTTTTTATTATGCTTAAAATATTAAAAATAGTATAAAGAAAGAAAGTGTTTATCCAGTAACATTCATTCGATCTGATTGTGGTTGTAAGTTCACTTTTAGTGTATCTCACAAACATTATGAGCATAGAACTATATATCAACTAAGAGAATCATTTTTACCTTAATAAAATGGTGTATTAGAAAGAAAATTTTCCCTATCCTCAATTTGGTAAAAGATATAAACAAAACAAGAATATGCCAAAAGTTCTAAGTCAAGATAGTAGTGTGTGTTATATCTACCTCTAATTAATGACAAACTTGAAGTTTGATTACCTTAAGATCTTGGGATGTAGAAAAATTAAAATATTTCTCAAAAATATTTAACTGTGTTATATATTCACATGACCATGAATAAAAGAGAACTAAACTAGATGACAAAAGTTGTAAGTATAAATCTCAACCTTATAAATTATTCAATCCTAATATTTTTGAATTTATTTTTAGTAGATATATGAAGTTTAATGAAAAATAAGCTTAGAAATGTAAAAATAAGAATGAAATCAATCAAGATGAAGAGCAAGTGCCAATGGAGTTATACAATCTATCAGCTTCTTCATATTCCACCTCCTCACTAGTATATTTAGAAAACAATCATAGGTAAAGAAAGATAAAAGGTTAAGTGAGCTTTATAAAATTACCAGTGGACTTCACTTAAATTATTTACTTGTAAATAATAAGTAACTGAAATTTATTAAAAAAAAATCATAAGAGATGAAAGGTAAAAAGGCACAATGGCTAAAGAAATAAGGTTCCTAATAAATAATGATACAAATAAGCTCATAATTCAATCTATTAAAAGGAAACACACGTACACACATACACACACATGTATGTGCGCACACGCACTAACCTACACACACATACAATGAAAAAAATTGATATGTACAAAATACAACTAGTGGCAGAAGAGTACAAATAAAAAATAGAGTTGACTATGATGAAGTATTTGCTCTTATTATTGTGGGCTCCGAAATTACCACCGACCTCTCGATAATTGTGAATTGAAGAGAGTGCGATTTAAAGTGTCGATGTAATTTTCAGAAGGCAGATGGAATAGTAGATAAAACACTACCCAGAGATTTCGCCCTCATTTAGTGAGGACTTTAGATCTGGTTCGGGTTTCATAGGCAAGCCCTATAGTTAATTAACCCTCCCATAAGTGAGAGATAACTTTCAATTAAGGCTAGTCATTAGATTGCTAAATGTGTAGCGTATAGTAGCAGCATATGGAGTTTTAGAATTTAAAATTATGAAATTCATCATTTCAGCTTAAACCGGATGGTTGGGGAGCAACATATAACAGATGTTGGCTTACTCGGTATACCCTCATGAGTGTAGTGAGCGGTGTCTTGTGACATCGCAACTTTTTCATCTCGTTGAGCTCTCATGAGCACAATGAGGCATTCAAATCTACAATGAAACACAAGCATGTATATATATCCACATTCACACATTCCACATGTTATGACTCATTTTTCTATGCGCTGCAATGATTGGCAAGGGAACGAGGTTAGGCATGCCGAAAACCAAGAGAAGAACCCGCCTCATGATGGTGTTCCTCTCGATTATGGCAAAGTGAAGGGTCAGCAAGGGGAGACGACACTGGAAACTAAGAGAAGAACCCACCTCATGATGGTATTGCTTCTTGGATTCTATCATTTGCAAGGAAAGAAAGAGAGGCTGTTTGGCTGCAAGGGTAGTGGAAATGCAAGAGAATTCCATTAAAAATCACATGATCAGTGTAGAAAGTGATGATTACACTAAATAAGGGGAGAAAGCTAAGTGCCCTATCCACTTCACTATTCATCAAATAAGAAAATTAGTCAACAACTCTTGGACTTCCATTTTCTTAGAGCCGCCACATCATCTTAACCTCCGTCTTCTTCCCTCCGTTCTCCAACTCCACGGATTGCACCGATAATAACATGAGTACATCATGGAGGAATCTCCCGCCCATTCGATATCGTAACAAGGATGTCAAACTTTAGAAGGGCATAGGAGGTCCAACATATGTCATTGAGACAACCTGCTAAGGAAAGCCAGAAGGGCATGTACTTCACGCTTTTGGTCTTAATCACCATTTTCATCATGGTGAGAGGGAAGGCGATATGCAAGTGCCAAAAGATGACATAGAGGATGCCAACCATTAGCGACCTCTTTTCGTGACTATGACCCACCCTGAGCACAACAGACACCACAACCGTCATGAACGCCAGTTCGTCGGCCAGGATCTTCAACACTTTCATCCTGAGATCCTTGGGGGCATAGAGAAAGAATATGTTAAGATAAGTTCCTTCTAACACAATGCCAATGCCATTGATGGTAACTACAAGAATTGAATGGGGGTGGATGATGGGTATGCCGTAAAATGGTTATTTCTTTTAAAGGGTTGAAGCTAACTGCTATTGAACCCAAAAAGACTATTTAATATCATCAGTAGAGCTATCCCTTTTCACCTATTTTAAATTTTCAAATTTATTACTGGCAAGAATACTCGCTTCTGGTTGTGTAATAGATGACCTAGGTGAGAGCTGATGAGCTCCAACTCAGCATTCGTTCTTTTTCTACTACCTCTGGGTTAGTTTTCCCCTAGAAAAGGAGGCTTCAACATCATGCCTTCCTAGTACGAAAGGTTCAATTAGTAGAGTTGTGTTATTTTGGAGAATTAAAGTAACAGTTCTCCAAGTAACTTTAAACTTTAATCTCATTATATTCCACTACTATTATAGCTTAGATTTGGAAAGAGAAATTTTGTGGAGTGCCGAGTTGGCTCTCAATTCACCATCTCTCTCGATAAATATTGAATTGAAAAGAGTGTGATTTAAAGTGTCGATGTAATTTTCAGAAGATAGATGGAATAGTAGATAAGACACTACCCAGAGATTTTGCCCTCATTTGGTGAGTACTTTAGATCTGGTTCTAGGTTTCCTATAGTCGCAAGCCTCTATAGTTAATTACCCCTCCCAATAAGTGAGAGAGAACTTTCGATTAAGGCTAGTCGATCACTAAATGATATAGTAGAAGATATGGAGTTTTAAATTTAAAATTATGGAATTCATCATTTCAAATCTGGATAGGGGAATGATGACGTGTCTAATCTAGATCCCATGGTTGGTCCGTCATGGTCCCTAGTCTACTTAATCGGAGGAGGTAGACCCAACTGAAGGGGATCCTTATCGAACACATGGGTTACATCGTCCCAAGAAATCCTTGTACAGATAGGTTTCTAAGGAGACAATCTTAAGTCCACCTTAGCTGATAAAGGGTTGTTTGTCCTATCAAGTATACCATATGATTCATAACTCAAAGGAAAAAGCCATTGAGGAGCACCAAGCTATGATCGATCATAATAGAGTACTAGCTAAATAACGATCGAGAACTCGGTCGAATCGCTTATCAAGCCTACTGCAAGCCACGCAATGAGGATATAGGCCACGTTCTTACTAGCAAGAGATTGATTTGAGAGTACATAGTAAAACACTTGAGTTGACATTGGATCCTTTGTGAGCTAGAGTTTTCTTAATTTATCACCCCGACAAATAATTACGGAAGGTGGATAGATTAAGTTTTTCTTTAAATTTTTAATGATAGAATTTTATTTAAGCAGTTTCAGATTGATATTTGATTTGAGTTAATTTGATTAGAAAAATTGATTAATTTGAATTTTAAGAGCTTTAGATCATGTCAACTCGCTTAGTTTGCTAAGAGGATTGGATCTACTACCCACGTAATTAGTTTCTCGATATTTCTTTGATTTGAAACTCTTATTATAGGTTTTAGATTTTAATTGATTCACTAAGACTAAACCGGAAGCAACCCGCAAAGATCCACATGACTTTAAGCATTCAACATAGTATCGGGGCACATGCAAGTGTTTAGTAATTCATATAATTTTATGTTTAAATTGTAAGATTGATTTTATATTTTCATTTAATTCTAACTTAGCCTGCGTAACCTTTTAGATATTAAAATTTGCACTTTAAATCTCCATGTCCGAGCACATGCAGGTATTTATAGCTTAGCTAAATTTATCTAATTTATGAAATCATTGATTTTGAAAATCATAATTTAGAATGAAGTTTCTCTTAATTTTTGTATTGAAGGAAAGCTCCTTCATTCATGCAACATTTAGTTTAATGTCGCCTTCTATCTGCTTGTACAAAGAATTATAAATTTGGTGGCGAAGAAGGTATTTTGATTTAGATTGTAGTTTAAAATATTACTTGCACTTAGTTTACTTATTGAGTTTTTGTAATTCTCCCAACTTGATTATGTTCAATTTATATCACTTTTGATAAGTTATGTCGATTTCAGTGTTTATGCTTTAGCCCTACTCATGCTTATTAGCTAGCATAGTAATCATCTCCATATTGATATAAGAATTATTAAACTAAATTTAAATTCATCCTTAACTCTACACCAAATCACATATTTATTTGAAAACTATACTTAAAATTTATTGAATGTCTTTATGAGTTTGACATTTGTCTCCCCAAGTTTTAATTAAGCATTGTTTAATTTTGAGGAATTTGAATAAAAAAGAACTTACTTTACCGCTTCAATTTAAGTTATAGAGAATTGCAATTAGAATTTGTTAGTTTAATATTAGTCTCCCCAAATTTTACTTGCATTTTAAATGAGTGTTCTATTCTTTCCAAAATTTTCTTTAAATGCTTTCCCCCTATTTCTTTTGATTTACATTTATCTTGATATTTATCATATATTTTTTGTTTGACTTAAGTTTAGGTAATTTTCATTTGAATTTGTTTAAGTCTTGAATTTTAGTCTAAATTTTAGCCTCTTGGCGTCATCCCCGTGAAGCGGTCTGCATCGGGAGTGTTTTGGCTTTCTCGATACGCCCTCATGAAGGAAGTGGTGTCTTGTGACACTGTAGCCAATTTTTCATCTCTTCGCGTCCTCATGAGCACAATGAGGCCTTCAAACCTGAAAGAAGACATATAATGCAATATATATTCATTCCCCCCCTTTTTTAAGTTTAGAAATTAGACAAAATTTTAAAGATTTCGTCTGAGCGACATATAAGCGATGTTTACTCGATCTCATGAGCTCGATGAGGCCTTCGAACTTGTAAAGAAACACAAGCATGTATATATATATACATTCACACATTCCACATGTTATGATTCATTTTTCTGCAATGATCTAAGGAACGGGTTAGGTATGCAGAAACCAAGAGAAGAACCTGCCTCATGATGGTGTTCTCCTACTGAAGAGAAGGGTCGGCAGGAGACGATGCCAAAATCGGGAGAAGAACCGCCTCATGATGGTGTTGTTTTCATTTTCGCCGTTGAAAAAGAAAGAGGGGTTGTTTTTGGGGTCCTAGAAAAGCGAAACCTAGAGAAGAACCTCATGATGGTGTTGCTTGGCTGCTTGCAAGGGAAGAAAGATGGGCAGTTTGGCTGCAAGGGTAGTGGAAATAATGGAAATGCAAGAGCATTCCATTAAAAATCACATGATCAGTGTAGAAAGTGATGATTACACTAAACAAAGGGAGAAAGCTAAGTTCCCTATCCACTTTACAATGCATCAAACAAGAAAATTAGTCAGCAACCCTTGGACTTCCTTTTTCTTAGGGAGCCCGAAGCCATCAGGTCATCTTCTCAACCTCCTGTCTCTTCTTCCCCTCCTCATTCTCCAACTCCACGGCTGGAGTGCACCGGCAATAACATGCGTACATTCGGTATCGTAATGAGGATGTCGAACTTTAAAAGCGCATAGGAGGTCCAACACATGTCATTAAGACAGCCCACCAAGGAAAGCCAGAAGGGCATGTACTTCACGCTTTTGGTCTCGATCACCATTTTCATCACGGCGAGAGGGGAGGCGTACGTGCAAGTGCCAAAAGATGACATAGAGGATGCCAACCATCAGCGACCTCTTTTCGTGACTATGATCCACCGTGAGCACAACGGACACCACAACCGTCATGAACGCCAGTTCACCGGCCAGGATCTTCAACACTTTCATCCTGAGATCCTTGGGGGCATAGAGAAAGAATAGGGTAAGATAAGTTCTTTCTAGCACAATGCCAATGCCATTGATAGTAATTACGAGAATCGAATGGGGGTGGATGATGGGTATGCCGTAAAAGACCCAGAGCATGCAATTGAGCAGAGTCGCGAGGTATGGAATTGGCGATAATTGCTCCACCGCCTTCTTTCTCTGGAATAGCCCGAACGAAATCACATCCCAATGATCCCAACAACGTTGCGGGCATCGTCGGTGCTCAGCATCTTTGACGGAATCTTAAGAAAGCTGTATGAAGAAGAAATACGGGGATCTTTATCAAGTGGGCCTGAAAGTGCTCTCCTCCTTCCCTCTATCTTGATCCCTATATCTTTCGCTGGCTGGCTAGATGGCTCTATACTTTCTCACTTCTGTCAACCCGCAAGTTGGCAGTTGCCGTTTGAGAACCGAATTTTCTTTTTTTTTTTATTTAAAAAAAGGCCTCAGGAATGAGAGATCTTGTGGCTTTTTGGGAGGAGAAATTAAGAGGGGAGAGGTTTTGAAAACCAACAGGGGGCGATTGAGGGGGGAGATCATGCGGATGGGGAGACGGCTAGTGAGATGGGTCGGTTAGGGCTATTAGATGTAAATAGGTTTTTTTTTTTTTTTTTTTTTTTAAATCAATTTTCTGAATATGTAATCCACCTTAATATGAATTTTACGCCGACAAACTCATATTGATATATATATATATATATATATATATATATATATATATATATATATATATATATATATATATATATATATATATATCAATCTTAGGTTATTAGATGTTCCAAACCAGCTCATCGAATTATTTTATTTCAGTTTGGCCAAATTGAATTCACCAAAATGCGACGCCGTTTTTGACCACGATTTTACAATGCACGCTCAATTAAATGCAAATAGTCTTATTTGATAGATTCCGACATTTCGAAGCTAACAACATAATCAATTTAACTAAGTTGGGTTTAGTCGCCTCCCACTCGATATGTATGTGTAGGTGCGTTGATGATTGACATTAGTTGATTATCAAGTCGTGCAATATTTGTATTCTGACCAATTTCGATGTTCTGAATGCGATGACGAAGTTCGTTCATTGATCGGAGGTCGTTTCGACCATTTTCGATGACATCCAGTACATTTTGAGCCCCATATTGTCACCTTCAAAGTCCGTCAAATTAAACTTGTGGACTTGTCTTGGTTTATGACACATATGAGGAGGTCAATTATTATTTACATGAAACTCATTCAATTGATAAACTTGCTTGCTCCATAAAAATTTGATTTATTTATCAAAGTGATATAAAATATGCAATTGAGATGAATTCATTGAAGAAACAAGTATATCCTGAGACAATCATGGGATATATTAAAATGAGACATGAATCAAGATTATATAATTTAGAAAAAAATTCTATGTAGCCTAATGCAAGAAAATTAAGTGATTGATTCTTTCTTCAAATAAAATAACTATATTCAATATCCATGGAAAATGTTCTATAGGTGAAGAAGCATAAAAAAGAAGAGATTTTATTTGTTTGTCTATATGTAGAACTTATTATTCTTACATATAATAATTCACTTATGTTCAAAGACTACAAGCAAATCATATTGCAAGGATTTAAGAAGATTGATATTATACATATGTCATATTTTCTTGTAATAAAAGAAAAGTAAATAACATGAGAAGCTTATACAATAGAGGTTCTCAAAAAATTTAGGATATAGAAGTACAAACCATCAAACACCCTTATGTAAGTGATATCAAATTAACAAAGAAAGATGAAAGCAATGCAATAAATCCAAGCAAATTCAAAATTTTGATTGAATGTTTAAGATATTGACATGTACATTTAGATATATATTTTATATGGAGTCAAAATTACAAGCAACTATATAAAAAAAAATTTCATTAAGACAAACTCAAAGGTGATTAAGAATTCATTTCTACATAAAACTCACATTAACAAATGGATTATTATACTTCCCTTTTAAAATGTTAAATTGTTGACTAGAGATAAAAATTATATAAAACATATAAGTGATTTTATAATTTCTATTGATGACTTTGCCTTCACTTGTTACTCAAAAAAGCAAATAATTTTTACCAAATTCACTTTTTAGGTTGAATATATGGTAACACCTTCATGCATATGCTTTGAGCCATGGATAAGAAAGCTACTAAAAAAGATTGGGTGCTCTTTAATTAAAGCTATAAAAGTCTAGGTAGATAAAAGATGGATTATTTTTTTAGTAAATAATCTTAAGCATCATGAAATAAGTAAGTATATTGATGTTTAATATTACTATATAAGAAATCAATTCAGAGAAATGAAAATTCACATAGAGTATGCGAAAATTAATGACCAAGTTGCAAGTATTTTAATCAAATCATTTTATATAGAGAAATTTATTAAACGAAAGATATATAGATACTATCATCACCAATAGATTTTGATTTAAATGGAAATGTTTGGTATAAACCAACATTTATGTGTCAATAATATTGAGTATATATAAATTTTTATATGAAGATTATTCTAGAAATACTTAGTAGAAAGTAGTTTGAGGATTAAGAATCCTTCATGTGCTAGGATATGATATATGAGAAGTGATGTGAAAATAACTTAAATAAATTAAATAGTATAAAAATTGAAAGTTGGATCTAGAATCCTTTGTTTGCAATTATAGATAAGTCTTGAGCTAAAGAAAATCCTATTACTTAGTTATATTAAATTAAAAAAAATTATTTGATAGAATGTGATGATAATTGTGGAGAGATTTTATATAAGAGAAATTGTTAAGAAATTCTAAACTATTAAATTTAGTTTTATATACATCATATAAATAAAATAATATTAATGTAGAGATAAAAGCATTTGGCTCTCTCAATTGATAAAACTTGAGTTGAAAATAAATGTTATCATTATTATGTACATATGAGGCCCAAATTTATTCTACTTTGATCCATCCTCCCAAACATTAAGAACCATCATCTACCAACTAAACAACTATAACCCCTTGGAATTAACCATTATATGTTAGCCATAATTACTAGTAACTGCTAACCAAATTAATTACTACTTAGCACATCCAGAAAACACTCCTTTTATCTGAGAACACTGCCAGCACCTTTCTTGCCATGCTTTATCATAAAGCAAAAGTGGTGATAGAAAAACAAAAAAAGAAAAAAAGAAAAAAAGAAAAAAGAAAGGCCATGGTGAGAAATATAAAGAGGAAGGGCAAAAATATTAAAGAAGGAGAGGAAGGGTAAGGAGGCAAAAGTAAAGGGCTCTCACTCCTCATGTAAACAAGACCTTTGCCTCTAAAGCTTGCTCCTCTCTCCCCATACAGCAGCCATAGAAGCAAAGGCAGCAAGGCCCTCAAAGACTGATCTGAGAGAGGTAGAAAAAGTAGAAAAGATCCAGAAAAGAAAAAAGAAAAATAGAAACATATATAGAGAGAAAGAGGGAGACGGAAAGGAAGAAAAGGAGACTTTAGGGTTTCAGTGATGAATAGAGGAGTTTTTGAGAGTTCATTAGTGCAGCAGATGATGGGAAGGTGTCCTACTTGGTGGAGAATGAGCAATTTGAGGAGAAGTTCTGAAGATGCCTCTCCTCTTCTTCAGTGTCCTCCTCCTCCCTCTTTAGCTTTCTCACAACATCCTCATGAGCTCTCTAATTCTATTCCTATGAGCTCTTGGTGTGAAGATCATGAGCTTCCACAAACATGGAGTCAGCTGCTCATGTACTATTCTCTCTTTCTTTCAATCTCTCTCTCTCTCTCTCTCTCTCTCTCTCTATATATATATATATATATATATATATATTGCATATATCGTGTTTGTTTCTTTATTTATCTCCTACTAGATGTAATACGCAATTATATTCTCTTAGAAGATCATGAACTGGTGCATGCTAATTGTATTAATATGTTCTCCTCTCAAAAAGAAAAAAAGGTAGTGGTTTTCTTTATGGAAACAAAGTTATTTGCTTCAGATTAGATTTTACTTACGTGTGATCTTTAGTTTCAATTAAGTTGATGTTAATGTTTAAATTGAAATATTAAAATAAAATATTAATGATACTCTCATAGATATAAAAGGAGAGAGAGAGAGAGAGAGAGAGAGAGAGAGTCCTTAGGTCCATAGCCTCTCTGTGGATTTGATTGAATACATTTTTAATGAATTTGTTTTGGTGTATTCTCTTAAAAAAAGAAGATCTGCGAATTATTAGCCACCAAAAATTTATCCTTATTTTATGCATTCTTCTGACAGAAGGAATAACATCATATCTATTTATTATAATTAGTAATTATCTTCTTGCAGGGGAGGACTAGCTACTCAAGAGGAAAGATACAGTTTCACTGCTCCATTTCAAACCAAAAAAATGGAGAATTTAGAGAACCAGCTGATTTACCATTCACAAGGACCTCAAGTTCCAGATCTGAAGCAAGAGAACTCTGAAGACTCTGGATATGCTTTCAGCCACGGAAGCTCAAGTTCTTGGAGTCAGATCATAACAGCCTCTCCCAGATCTTGTGATACCTCGAGCTTCAGCAGCAATATGTTGAATTTCTCAAACAAGAAGGCAGAGAAAAAGCATCGACTAACAGATCAGTCTTCTGAGGTTAAATGATGATAGAGAATGATTAAACTTCTAAAGTTTAATGTCATAAGAAAGCTGAGATCCCTTTTATTTTATTAGCTTAATATAATTTTCGTTCTGATTCTTTATTATTTTTTGGATTCTGAAGAGCAACAGCACAGGAAGTGGAGGAGCTTTGAAGAAGGCTAGGATTCAAGGGTCCTCATTATCACAGCCAAGTACTTTAAAGGTTGTAATTCATTCATCTATACCTCTCCCACTCTTTTATGAGTGATGACAGAAGTCGAAAGATTTTTGTATAAAAAAATATTATTACATTAAAAAAACAATTAAAAATATTATTTTCTTAAGATGAAATTCAACTGTATAATAACTTTTTATAAAATCTTCTTCTATTATGAGTAAATGTTCCTCGCTTTTTATGTGAGTTCTTGAATTTTTCTTTGCTTTTTTTTTTGTTTTAGTTTCTGATTCTCTAAAGTTAGAAGTATAGGTGTAGTTGGATGGGGGGAGATTCATTCCAACTGGTTATTTATTTATTTATCTATTTTTTTGAATTCAGCCATCAAAATATTGAATAAGTTTAATTTAATTACAACTGCACCTCCATATTTAATCGCTCAACACTAGCGTTTAGCATAATAATGATAATAATAATACGCCTCTATATTAGAACAGTAGAGAATGCGTATCACATCTCCTACTTTCACGTGCACTTCATAGCCTTTTATTTTAATTAAAACACCTTCAATCAAATCAAAGAAAAAATTATTAGGCTATAATTTACTGAGTTGCTAAATTTTATTGCTATGTATAATCATGAGTATATTTCACCTATTATTTCTAACAAAATAAAAAGGAAATTCTATTAATGTAACTTAAAGACATAGTTAAAGTTTTTATTTTCTGTCATTATATACAAATTGTTTCTTTTACTTTGATTCTTCTGAAACTAAAGTAAACATAACATTTATTTGTTGTTGTTAATCTATATACTTGATTTTGGCCTCTGAAAAAAAAATATTTAATTTTCTTTCACAGGTTAGGAAGGAGAAATTAGGGGATAGAATAACAGCGCTTCACCAATTGGTTTCCCCATTTGGGAAGGTATGAAGCTGACTGCAGTGCCTTTTTTAATAGATGAGTAAAAGAAACTCTAGAGTCTAGACTTACAGTATATTCACTGTTACAGATTTACTTGAATAATGAATGAAATTAAGGTTGTGTAATTCAGCATTAACACATTTAACAGTACTTTCACTAATATGTTCATATTTGATTAATTATTCTCCTTCCTCTTCCTTTCCTTTTTCTGTTCAAGGATAAAGAAATCTGACTCATGCTACCTCCTTTTGCAGACTGACACAGCTTCTGTACTGCTTGAATCCTTCGGCTATATTAGATTCCTTCAGAGTCAAATAGAGGTCATTCCCTCTCTCTTCCAAATATTCTTTGATAATAATCTTAAACATGAATGTAGCGATCATCAGAAGGTGAAATTATTAGGTGCGGAGATCATATACAACCTCCACGTTAACTACTACACTTCTTCGTGCAGTATTATCTGCACTTAATAATTTCTCCTTTAAATGAGTTTAAAATAGTTCAAGTGAGACTGAATGAAATTTAGCTCATAGAATATAACTATTGCTATCATGCATTGCCAATCACAAAGATTATTCCACTCTTGTAAACACCATTATTAAAGGAACATGGAACTCACATATTCAAAAAGAGCATACCAAGCCCCAAGTCTTCTCTCTCTCTCTCTCTCTACTTTTAAAGTATGGGGTTTCTGAAACCTGAAAGAAGTGAAAGAAAAGGAGGTGGTGGATTTCAGAGCACGCAATTAAAGTTATCGGATGGGCACAGATTTAATTTTTGATTCATGTGGCATCTTTTTGTTTTTGTTGTCTAGTGTTGTCATGTGTTATAGATATTATTATCCTATGCTCCTTTACACTGCATTCCATCACTTTTTGCTCTATTTTTTTAGGCTCTCAGCTCCCCGTACTTGGCAAGAGGATCCGGGAACTTGAGGCAGCCTGTAAGTTAACTGCAATCAATTCATCTCTCTTTCTCTCTCTCTCTCTCTCTCTCTCGCTCTCTCTATTTTCAGTAGTTGTTTTATCTTCTGCTCATTCTGCATGGAATTTAGTTGGCAAGCAGTGAATAAATATTACATAAAGCATAAAAAATTCTTCAGATAAACTAGCTATCAGATATTTCTGATTAATGATCCTTGGTACATGTATTTCAGTTCCTAGAAACATGGAGAAAGCTGAAATATATTTAAAGAGCGCGGATAAACTCCTCATATTAACATAAAAAACATATATATTGATGATGTGAATATTTATAAGTTTTTCACATAAAAAAAAAAGTTATTTGTGAATAATGAATACTGAAATAATGCATGAAAATCAAATTATGAAAATTTGATGCACTGAACTTATTTAAAAAGTATAATATTATTAGCATTTTATGAACATCTTGGCAAACCATTGATCTTCTTATTGCTTTGGAAAGAAGAGGACAATGCTTAAGAGTCATACTTAATGTTTTTTCTTTTTACATTTTGATTGGTCAAAAAGGTCAATCAAGTGATATATAACATCTGATTCACATAACTTTTTTTTTTCTGATAGATATTGTCATATTATTTGACTAACATTTAATTAGAAAAGCCAATTTCAACTTGCTTTAAAAAAATGTGAGCTATGAACAATTTTTTATTTTTATTTTTGCATAAATCTTAATTCATATTATTTTTCAACTACTGAGACTAGCAATACTCTTAGCTGCACTTTTTAATAGAGTGGGACTACTGCGCATGTGATGAAAAATTTGTTTCATTTAAACTTTTTATAAGTCACACTTTAATTGTAATAAAATAATATTAGTATTATTAGTGTGATTAAAAGTAAAAAAGGGCTGTTTGGGATCACCTTTATTTTTTATTTTTATATTAATTTATTTATATTTTTTTCAAAATAAAATATATTTTCTGATGATATTTTTTTTTAAAATACTCAAAATACTAAAAATTAGTTGTTTGGAATATTTTTAGAAATAATGTAATTTAATATATATATATATATATATATATAAACAGACCATAACATTTTCTAAACATTTTTATTGCATTAGCAATAGCTGCACTTCCTTAAAAAGCTTGTTTAAGCTGTAAATGTGTGTCTAAAGGGTGACTTTTATTCACCCTTTATGAAAAAAAATTCACAAAAAATGATATTTTCATAATTTTTCTAAAAGCTATGAAAATAGCATAAACATCTATAAAAATTGTAGAGCACCCCTTTATTGCTTTTAGGGCTTTCTTTAAAGCAGAAAGACATTGAAATCTCTTTACAGCCATTGAGAGCTCTTCTGTTAAAGCCATAAAATTTAAAAGCAGTGTAATCTTCAAGTGCTCATAATTGCTTCCTTTTTCTGCCTAATTAACAATTATTAAATGAATGCCACTGAGAAGAGAGCAACTGATAACTAAATACTAATATCTGATATCTGACTTCATCATTATATATATATATATATATATATATGGAATATACATAAAAATAAATCTCAAAAATATTATATTCCAACGTCCTTTTTTGAACTATATATGTTACATCACTCTAATCATATAATAAATCTTCATTAATCAAAATCAAAGAGATAATTAACGATAATATTAATTAAATCACTTGCTTTCTTTATAACAGGATGGCGATGATGAACAAAGGAAGGATCTGAGGAGTAGGGGACTATGCCTTGTTCCAGTTTCATGCACAATGCATGTTGAGAGCAACATTAATGGTGCAGATTATTGGGCTTCATCAGTGGGTGGGGGATATTAATTAAGATACGAGGTTAAAAGCCTCCTTGAGATGTTTATAAGAGCTGAATATAGCATCATTAGCAGTCAATCTTATGATTCAGGAAGAACAAGGCTGATTGCTCATGATGCTATATATAAATGCTCAAATTAAATTCATCAAGGAGGGTGCTTAGTGCAGTTTGAAGAACATGGGAGGAGAGTTAATGGCTGAATTAGTCTTGAATTAATGATATGGGTTTAATTAGTTTGTAATTTTCTTATTTTGGTTTGTCATAGAAGAATGTTTAATTTTCCTTTTGTACACTACTGAATTTAATCAGAATTAATATGTTATTATGTTCTCTTTCCTTTGGTTTTAATCGATAAGTAATATCATGATGGTTTTAGATAGGGCATTGATTTTGACTTAAAACATAGGATTATGTAAAAATTGGATACTTTTTTTTTATAAAATTTATATTGATGTTTTTATGTGAAATTTTGTGAATGTAAAGCATACAAATATATTTATATTTTGGAACATTCTAGATTATGATGATTTTAAAGATGACAAATTTTTTTTTAGATGATGAATATATCTCTTATAAACCCCTCATTATGGAAAAATGGCATTTACATACATACCACATAATTCGTACATATTTTTATAACTAATATTTGATATTTATATGCATAACACTTAAATATTTAACATCATGTTAAAATACTACTTCAATTATTTTTAAAACATAATATTCTTTTTCATGCATGTTAAAAATGTAAACATCAAACTTTATGAGTTAGACATGTAAATACATTGGAATTATGTAGTATGCATGTAAATGTGAAAATTTATGTTTGATTTTTTAACATTTTAGTTATTTTACATGGAAGCTTGGATGAAAATGAAGGTATATAATAAATAAATTTACTTATATATTTGTCTAATTACGCATGTGTGGCTCCAAAAATTCGCCATTGACCTCTCTCAATTGAAGAGAGTATGATTTATGTGTTAGTGTAATTTTAAGAAGGAAGATGGAATAGTAGATAAGATACTACCCAGATTTCTACCGATTTGTGAGAGGACTTTAGATCCGTGTTTCCTGTTTAAAGCGCAATCACCTATAGTTAATTACCCCTCCTAATAAGTGAGAGAGAACTTTCGATTATGGCTAGTCGTTAGATCACTAAATGCATACCGTATAGTAGCAATATATGGAGTTTCAGAATTTAGATTTATGAAATTTGTCATTTTAACTTAAAGCAGATTTGGTGGAATGATGACATGCCTGATCTAGATCTCATGGTTCCATCATACCGGGCTGTCGTAGTTCCTAGTCTACTTAGTCAGAAGAGGTAGTCGACCTAACATGATTGAAGGATCCTTATAAACAACACATGGTTACGTCATCCAAGAAATCCTTATAGATTTGGGGTGGTATTTGTCTAAGGAGACAAACTTAAGTCTACTTTAGCTGATAGAGGGCTTTTTGCCCTATCAGGTGTACCCTATGATTCACAACTCAAAGAGCAGAGCCATTAGGGAGCATATGGGCAATGGTCGTGATCATAAAATAATGATTTTATTTGGCGGCAACCACCCGATCAGAGGACTTTGGTCGTAATTGTATCATATGTGGAGCCTATTGGCCAAGTCACGCAGTCAGAGGACACAGATCACGACCTTACTAGCATGAGATTGATTGAGAGTAAACATAGTAGAAAGCACTTGATTTGACATGGCTCTATTGTGAGCTAGAGTTTTCTTAATTTGTCACATTTAATAAATAATTATGGAAGGTGGATTGAGTTTTAGCTTTAAGTTCTTTAAAGATTGAATTTCATTTAAGCGTTAATAGCTTAGTGATATATTAAATTTTGTATTTGAGTTGACATTTGATTTTAATTAATTAAATTTGAGCTTGCAAGCACATTTTGATGGTAAGTATTCCTTCCGGTTGAAATCTCCATTCAACACTGGCATTATCGGGGTTTATGAATTTGCTTGATCATTTAATTTATTGTTTCAGATCCTGTTGACTCTATTAGCCTAATAATAGAGAATCATATCTATTGTCATATGATAGAATTAACTTCTCAGATATTTTAATAAGTTAAAATTCTTATAATAATTAGATTTCTAGGTTTTGTTAACTTGGACCCGGTCCTAAGACCAAACTGGGAAGTAACCTATGCAAAGATCCCTAATAATTTAAGTATTCAAAGATAGTGGGGCCCATATGGATATTTAGTAATTTAGGTAATTTTATTTCTAAATTATGAGATTAATTTTATATTTATTTAATCTCAACTTAGCATGTGCAGTCTTTTTAGATATTAAAATTTGTACTTTAAATCTCTATGTCCGAGCACATATAGGTATTTATAACTTAGATAATTTTATCTAATTAATGAAATCATTAATTTTTGAAAATCATAATTAGAATGAAATTTTTAATTTTGGATTGAAAGAAGCTTCATAATTCATGGAGAATTTAATTTAGCATCGCTTTCTGTTTGCTTGTACGATAAATTACAGATCTGGTGGCATATGATTTACCATTTTGATTCTATTTAATCATAGAAAAAAGTATGTTCATCATTTATACTTCATGCGTGATTTTTAGAATCTTACCCTTCAGTAATAATTGACTCATTCACATTAATATGCTTTTTAGCTCATCGCAAATCTAATTTAAATTATATATATTATTTTTCATTTACTCAATATATTATGTAGTGCAACTTGAGTAACTATTGAAAGAATTTGTATATACTCATTGATAAGCTAGTTAATTACATTGTAAATCCTTTTATGAATTTCATTTGAATACCATTAATTTTGGAGCTAAGCACTTAGATATGTCATAATTCTCATGTGCTTTAAATCTAACTTCAAATACAAGATTCAAGTGATCCTTTAAAGGTCACATTCATGATTATTCATGAGTTGCCTAATTGAACTTGTGCTTGTAAGAAAGCTACCAAATTACTTGCACTCTTTGTTCTCAATTTAGAATTGGACATTTAGATTTACCATTAATCGTTTGTCAATTGGTATTGAATCAAAACCTTTATAAGTCTTATGTATATTCAATTAAGATCCTTTAACTCTTCTTATCTAGATTTATCCTCCATTAATTTCAATTTACAATTGCTATAGCAATTGCTTATTTGTTGTTGAGTTGGCATTCTTATCTACTATTATGTTGAAGTTATGAAAAATAAGGTTTGTACATGTCGTACCATACAAATTTTTTCTAAATACTTCAATTAAATGTAAGACTCATCCACTTCTATAAATTAGAAGTTATATCAATTGAATGCAAGACTCACCCACTTCTATAAAGTAGAAGTTATATCAAGTGAATGCAAGACTCATCCACTTCTATAAATTCGAAGTTATGTCAAGTGAATGCAAGACTCACCCACTTCTATAAATTAGAAGTTATATCAAGTGAATGCAAGACTCATTCACTTCTATAAATTAGAAGTTATGGTAGCTTATTCACATTGACCGCTTAGGAAGAAAGAAAGGTAAAAAGGATTCTTATCCCAAAGTTCAAGTGTACATTCAAATCCTTACAATTCATTATAAGTTCTTTTCCTTCTCTCTTTATTTCAATTTTTTTTTGAAATTCAAGTTTATGTTTATTTTATGAAATTTTACAATTTAGCATATTTAAATTTTATTTTAGTTTATTTATCTTTAATGTGATTGAAGGACATATATACATATATTTTTTCTTTTAAATCTTGATCCCCTTCTTTTTTTAAAGTTCAAAATTTAATCAAAATTTTGACAGCATTCTAGCATGGGGGGTCACATCTAATAGTTTTGAAGGCTTCCCGTCAAGCTCTGATGAGTGTGACGGTCGGTATTTTGAAACACCTTAGCCAATTTCCATCTCATGCCCTGATGAGAGTGACGAGGTCTTCAAACCTGCAAAAAGACAAACACATATGCATATACATACTTTCATTTCCACACATTCATTCCTATACATCCAAACTCCTTTCATCTCATTTTTTTATAATGAATGATGCAGCAATCAACAAGCACAAGTAAAGTGGAAGGAATGATGGAAATGTCAAACCCCTATACATTCAAACTCGTTTCATCTCATTTTTTTATAACGAATGATGCAGCAATCAATAAGCATAAGTAAAGTGGAAGGAATGATGGAAATGTCGGAAACCTAGAGAAGAACCCCGATGACAAGAGCCACTGCAAGAAAGAATGATCCGAATGGGGAAAAGCAAGGGAAGAAGAAGGATTTTCGGATGGATTGCGGTTTGGGTGAATGAAGAGGGGGTGTGGTTCATTTCTATGGGAGAATGAGGGAGGGAGAAGGAATGATTTTTGGATGGCTTTGGATATGAGATCAAAAATCGAAGGAGGGAAGGGAATAGGAAGAGAGAAAGAGGAAAGCTTATGGTTTCCTCTGTTGGACTTGGTTCATCCAATCGAAAGGGAGAACGGTCAGAGGAGGAGGGAGGAAATTTTATGGTTGCTTCTAGTTCAAAGGGGAGACGGATCGATCAATGAAGAGGAACGTAAGAGGGAAGAGACCTGCGTTTCTTGATGCATGCAAAACCAGAGCCTTGTAGTTTTAAGGAAGAATGGAATAGAGAGTGTGGGAGCAATTCCTAACTGTTGAGGAAGAGTTTCGAATGGGGGAGGGAACGATTTAGGAGATCAAGTGCTCGGTTGGTTTGGAGGATTGGACGAGAATCATATGGGAGAAGGAAAGAAATAGGCTTCAGCGCATGAGGCGAACTGAGTGAGGATCGAAATGCGTGGAGCGACAGTCAAGGTAGTAAGATGGGTCGATTAGGCTATTATGTTATAAATAGGTTTAGTTAATTTTCTAAGTATTTAATCAATCTTAACATGAATTTAACTCCAAAAAAATCATATAGTTATATATATCAATCTTAGGTTATTCCGATGTTCCAGACCCAATGGAGCAGCCCATTTTGCAATCAGAGGCCATTTGGTTTAAGTCAGCATCAAATCGGGTAGACTTCAGCTTAAAATGTGCGTCGTCGCTTCTAATTGCTCGACATTCAAACATACTTGTCCGAATTGAGTGCGAATAGTCTCACTTGATATATTTTGATATTTCAAAACTAATGGTGCAATTTTGGTCTCAATATGCGCGTAGGCTCGTTGACAGCTCGATCACTTGATCAATTGATCATTAGGTTGTGCAATATTTATATTATGATCAATTTCACTATTCTGAATGCAATGTCAAAATCCATTCATCGATGGGAGATTATTTCGGATGATTTTTGCACCATTGAGTGTATTTCAGCCTCAATTTATGCACTATCACTTACGATCATTTAACATTCATGTAGAATCATCTGAATTGAATGTGGATAGTCTCATTTGGTAAGTTTCATCATTTTGAAGTTAAAATCACAACTAATTTTATGAATGGAGGTTGTTTGGATATCATCACAATTTCCCTTCCCTGATATGCATGTCAGCACATTGACAGCTTGATTGATTGATCGTTGATCGTTAGATTATGAAATATTTATATTTTGACCAATTTTGATGTTTTGAACGTGATGACAAAGTCTGTTCATCAATCGGAGGTCATTTGGGTTGATTTTGATGATGTTTGGTGCATCTCAGCATCGATTTGTGAGCTGTTAGATCAAAGGTCCGTTGAATTTGGATTTTGAGCTCGACTCGACTGATGTATCACGCATGAAGGTCAACAAATGCCCCCCAATAAATATGATTTGTGTGTGGAGAGAGTCGCATTTGTTGAAAATTGGTTGACCATTTGACTAGCCACATAACTTGGATCACTTCAGCTTTAATTGCAATAACTTATGGAGTTTTGATAGGATTTGTATTAGTGTGATTCCTTATGTTTAGATGAGCAAAATAGTGGGATTGTTTGATTTGTTCTGATTGACTTGTCAGATTAAGAGCTTCTTCTACTATCTACTCTCTGTTTCAATGAGTTTACTAAGATCTCTTTCTTCTATGTTATCGTAGATTTGGGTTTCCTCCGACCCTAGATTCATGCTTGGTTGGGTTTGATGAAGAAATTGGTTTAGTTATTTTGAGATTTGAAATTCCTTTTGTCCCAACTTTAAGCTTGACAGGCTTGATGAAGGATTGACCTGATTTATTCATATTGACTTGCCAGAAAGTGTACGTATATCTTCAGCCCTATACTTACTACTTTTACGGACATGTTGAATGATGCATACATATTACCTAGCATTCTGGCTTATAATAGTCTATAATATCAAGTTATAAACCTAGCAATGTGTGCTTTAATAGATTGAATGACTACCAAATTCCTTTAGTTCCATCGGCTTTGTATGAACTATGGAATTGTTCCCTCAGTCCTGTGCTTTCTGCTTTGATGGACTTGATAAGTAGATTGGCTTTGATATGTGCTTTGTGCTTGATCAGATCATTTGAGAATAGATTAAAATATCACCCTGTAGGCAATATAAAGATTGACTTGAGGCAGCTCTGAATTAAGAGTTTTCTCAGATTCTCTTGATCTATCGATCAAGTAGAAAAATCTATTGGATTCTGGTTATTTGTAATCACTAAGCTGGATCTGGTTTGAGATTGAACATCTATCATCATTAGACTGAGAGCAGAGGTTCTTTCACTATGAACTTTTCTTACACCTTGTTGAGTGAGGAGAGCGACAACAACTCAACCATTTATAGGCTTGTTGAGTTCGACCTTTAGAACTTATTAGAGTCTTCGACTTAAGCTAATGGGTTGGTGATTTTGTCATTAGACTAATGAATGGGGGCTCTTTCACTGCGGCCTTTTCTCACGGCTTGTTGTGTGAGGAGAGCGTCAGCGACTTTGCCACATTTAGGCTTATTGAGTCTGACCTTTAGAACCCATCAGTGTCCTAGATTTGAAGATATAGAGGTTGGTGCTTTTCCAACTCAATTGATTGAAGCTTCCAAAATTGGGAGTTCTTTTGACTTGATCTTCAGAATTTGGAAAATATGAGAGATAAAGGTTTGACTTTTAATATTTAGGGCTATCTTTTCATGCGTAGAAATAGATTCTTTTTGTTCCTACAAGAACTTGCAACTTAACAATAACAATTATGGATATATTTAGGAATTTTTGCGTAAAGCTCGATGTCAACCTAAATCAGAATATATTCGAGGATCTCATCTTATAGCATGATTTCAACTTGGCTAAATATATAAAAATGCCCACTGTCTTGCAGGAAAAATTCTAAAACACTTTGAAAAAGATCTAAAATAATTTAAGAAAATATATCAATGTATGAGTTGATACATTTGATCTTAAGAGAGTTTTAACATGCAACATTGATTTCTTCTATGAATAGAAATCTAAAATGCCCCCTATGTAACAAGAAAATTTTCACGAAAAGTTTTTTCATCTTGAGTAAGTATATTTATTTAGGGATCTTAGCATGAAGCACGATGTCGATCTAAATAGATATACTAAAAAAATGCCCCATGTATTACAGGAGATTTCAATTGTACCTCGATAATGTATTTATCATGTATAATATTTTTTTAGGTATCGACCATTAATTGATGGCATTGGTCTTTCACCCTTTAGGTCAATGAGTGGTATGCCCCTCATTGATACACTTTTTTGATGAGAAAAGAGCCCTCCCAATTAGGCTCAAATTTGCCACCAAATTTTTGATTAGGAATAATTGGTCTTCTCAGCACCAAGACCAATTTTTCTTTTTGGAATGTTCAAAATCGCAGCGTATGGTCAAAAGCCCTGAACATCTTTGCTCGATAAACTTCTACATTTTGATGAGCTTGTAATTTAACTACTTCAAGTGCGTTGAGCTCGTCCATTCTCAAATGAACATTTTGATATTCAGTTAGATTGTATTGGATGGCTACTCAAAGTGAAGGCAACTTTACTTCAAGCGGAAGGACCGCCTCGATTCCAAATACTAATCAATAAGGAGTGGCTTTAGTCAGTGTCTTATAGGTAGTTCGATACACCCATAATTCCTCTATTAGTTTGGTATGCCATTCTCTCTTATTTTTAGTAAGGATCTTCTTGAGCAGTTTGACCAATGTCTTGTTGAAAGCTTCTACCAAACCATTTGCCCTTGGATTATATATTGAAGAATATCGCCAATCGATTTTATGTCGATTGACAAATCTATAAATCTTTATATTTTTTAAAGCTATGCCATTATCAAAATTATTTACGACACTCAAATCTATAGACCACATTATGCGTGAAAAATTAATCACTCACAAAGAACTTCTTTAAATGGGGTAGCTTCAGCCAACTTAAAAAAATAATTAGTTGCTAGGATGAAGTGGTGTTCATCTGATGACGATGGATCAATCAGTCTAATTACATATGTACCCCAACATTCAAATGGTGATGCTATTGTTGGGTGTAATAGATTTAGAGGTTGGTGGATTATATTCCTATGTACTTGACATTTTTGACACTTCTTAGCATGATCGATATAGGTTCTCATCATAGATGGCTAATAATTGCCCATCCTTTTGATCTTTACTACCATCTTGGGACCTGATTGATGTGCACCACAAAGTCCTTCATGAACTTCACCCATCACTTTGCTAGCTTCATCTGCATTTAGGCATCCTAGCCACATTTATTCAAAGAATCTATGATATAAATTGCTATTGATGAAAGCATAGCACAACATTCTATTCTCAATTTGAGCTATCAGTGATTTATTATTTGGTAAATTTCCTTTTGTAAAGTAGTCGATGAAGGGTTGCCTCCAATCATGTGGCTCTTCTACAATAAAGGCTTCCCATTGCTTTTCTGAAGCAATATCATGCTTAACTTTTCTTGGTATAACTTCTTATTGGTTTTGAGAAGTGTGAGGAGAAACCAGAGTCACATCTTGCTATGTCGAATTTGATAACCCCAATACTTGCAGGGATTGGTACTTTGTTGGCTCTAGAATTCATGGAGTAAATATTCCGATCATGAAATAATCACCATTCATACTTGTCATTTTCTTAGCTAATTTTGCTAAGCAATCTACTTTGTTATTATGGGATCAAGAGACTCGAGTTAATGTGATATTTGGTATTTATTTCATAAGCTCGAGAACTCACTTGTGATAGAAAGCTAACTCAAGCTTGTTAATTTTATAGATTCCAAGTAAATGATTTATAATAAGCCGAGAATCACCGAAAATATGTAGGTTTTGAATGCCTATGAAAACAGCTTCTTCAAGACCCGCTACCTATGCTTCATACTTAGCTTCATTATTAGTTCTTGGCTCGGTCAACCCATATGATCATCTCATTATTCCTCCTTCTGGTGTTTTGAAGACGATGCTGATTCCTGCTCTTGCCCTTGGGAAATTTAGAGGTTTGACTTGCTTGATCGTTGAGGCTCCATCAAAGTATATTTCTCAATTTTGTAATTTTTTTCTTTCATGAATGAGCATAATTTGCTCATTAGGCAGATCATCATTAAGGGAAGAGTCTGTAGGGAAGAGATGTGCGGTAAGAAAATCTTCTAAGACTTGCACTTTTACTGCTTTCTACGAAACGTATGTGATATCAAATTGTAAAAGTAATACTGCCTATCTTGCCAAGTGACCTATCAACGCTGGTCCTGTCATCAAGTACTGTAGTGGATCATTCCTGTCAATGATGAGGGTAATCTTGTGAGATAACATATAATGACAGAGATTTTGGACTGCAAAGTTTATTGCCAAATAATGCTTCTCTATTGGAGAGTGTTGACCTCATTTTTAGGATGAGCTCTTAACCCCTACATCTTAGACAAATGACTTCTCTTATACTTTAAGAGTTTCTTAGTCTTAAGACACCTTAATGATTAGGGAACACTTAATCTAGCCCTAGAGACTTAGAAGAGTTAGCCATAGGAATAGGTTTTGCCTTAGGGGTGTTAGGAAAATTTGTCTACCATATAGCTTAACCCAAATTCCTCACTTCCTCCCTTCAAGTCAAACTCAAATCAATTCCAACTTAATTGATTTTCTCAAATCATGAATCAATTCCAAATGATTGAAACCAATGATTCAAATCCAATTCCAAAAATCTTTCCTTAGTCACTTTGATTCTATCTTATGGACTTAGCCTAAATCAAACATAAATCAATTCAAATTCAAGAAATATTGAGCCAAATCACATCAAACCAACTCCAAATTCATTGAAACTTAGCGCAACCCATTTTTCAATCATACCAAACATATTCAAGTTGAAATCATGGTCAAATGACCATTTTACCCCTAGAACATAGGGTAACCTAAAATCAAAACCACTTAGAATTTGGTCAATTCCTTTTCATGAACACTTGACATCCTCTTAGTGGACCAAATGGTCACTAATAGACATGGTGCACATGATCCATTGGGTTTGGATCAGCCAAACCCAACCCAAGGTCAAAACTGATCACCCCATGGAAATGAGCACATGAGAATCCTTCCTCCACCCATTTCAAGCACATGACACTCCTCCACTACCTCTCTCTGGCCAAACCAAATGCAATGCCACCCTAAATGGCCTAACAAACACACTCAAGGTGGTGTATTGGATCAAAATGGCAAAGCCTTGCTCGGCCATCCGATTCACCTAAGGGGAGATATACTCCCTCTAATTCCACTTGAATTTAACTCTCTTGCATTCGATTGAGTAATAGGAAGTCAAAGCTAGCATTCTAGAGCTCCTCCAAGCTTCTTAGAGCCAATTAAACATCCATTCTCGATTTCTCTAAGCCAAAAATAGGGGAGGTAGCAAGGAAATTCAACTTAGCCAATACATAAAACCAATCCAATTTCTTCTTCGAGCACCCTCAGAGAGCCTAGTCAACTCATCCCAAACTTCTTCCAAGCTCCAAAGGCAAGGGAGGTGGTACTTTAATCAAGATCAAATCCATTTGAAGGAGAGCTTGGTTCATAGAAAGATCCACTCAACCAAACCACCTCAAATCTTCAACAAGGCTTTATCTCCACTAGACGAAGCTACCTCATCAAACTCGAGCACCGGTGATAGTCTCCGACGAGGTATGCCTTCAACCCGAGCTTAAACTAGAGAGTGTGTGGATTTTCATCTCAAGAAAAGTTAGCTGTTGGATATGTCCCCTCCTGCATCATGATGGTGTGGGTTGAGTTTGAGCTCAATCTGAGCTCAATCGAGCTCAATCGAGCTCAATCTAAGCTCAATCAAGCTCAAATTTTGCCCTAAAGGATGGACGAATGTTCTCTCCAGGAAGATCAGTGATGGATCATGGGCCATCCATCCACACATTTTAGATAGACAACCATGATCAAGATGCGTAGGATCCTTTGATTTCCCCACCATGCTTGTTCAACCGTCCGATCTTAGATCGGATGGATGAGTCAGTGCCAATCACCGACGCACTACGATTTGATAACTTAGCCTCCCATCAATGGCACGGCCAGCATCCGACGGATTAACCATATAATTAAGGGATTAATTACTTAATAAGCTTAAAAACTTTAAATATTTATAACTAATTGTAGAAAAATTAAAAAAATACAAAATAAAAAGCATTGGAAAGGTAATTCAAAGAGGAATATTCTAAAATTAATTTCACTTGATTTTGAATAGTGATATTCTCTTAATTAGGGTTTTATTAGGAATGTAAGTACATTAATTACTCCCTAATCATTTCACTGATTAATTCCAAACTTCCTAAGGTTGATTAATGGAATGACCTCTGCCTCCCATGATTTTATTGGAATTTATTAATTACTTAATTAGGATAATTTCTTGGCTCATTGCTAATTACTCTCTTAATCTAATTAAATGGTTAATTAACCTTTTAAATAGTGATAAATTCACTAATTAATTTTGCTAATTACCTTAGGACAGTGAGTGGACTTAAGGAATGAGATTAGGGGCTCTTTCCCATATCTTTTTCCCTAAGTTTATTTCATTTGGATTAAAGTCTAATTAAGGTGAAAAATTAATTAAATAGTTTAATCATTTAATAAAATGGCTTAATTAATCAAAATTTTAAAATCAAAATATTCCATAACTTAACTAATTCATCTTGGGTAGATTCTTGGGTGTTCAATAACCCAAGTGACTTAAGGAAATCAAAATCCAACCCACATGTGTGGGAAGGGTTATGAAAGTACTTAAATTAAACCCTTTAATTTAATTAATCACTAATTATGACTTAATAGCATTAGGCCCTTTCTTTCCTAGGTGCATTGTTGATTTAAATTTCTTGTGTGGTTTTATATCATATCATTAGCTCATAATTATGTGATTAAATATATTAAAGTGGTGCAAACAAGGAGTAATTAATACACTTAATTCACACCTTAACTTTACAAAGGCATAAAATTGATCTAATCACCTAAAAATTGAACTTAAATAACTCACACATGAGGGAATGGGTTAGGACTAGCAAACTCATCTTACATTTCTCAAATTAAAATCAAACTCAAACAAAATTCAAACTCTCCTTAAAATAAATTTGATTTACTTTAAATAATCTTATTCATAGGATTATCTTTAGGAATTAATTAGGGTGAATGAATTTACTTGCTTTAATCACTTTATTTCTTTTCTAACATGCTAAATGTGTATGTAATATAATTCATGCATTCATGCTTTTTTTAAAATCAAATTAAAAAAAATGAAATATTTCTTTTATGTCAAATTGCATATTTTGGCTAAAGTAAGAATATGAATGGCTATTATCACTATTAAATCTAAAGTTATTTTCAAACCTTATAAATCAATTATCAAGACTAAAAGGTTTGCTACTTATGATTATTTATAAGCTTGTATGTGAGTAAAAATATAAAGATGTGCATAGTGGGGTTTTCCTTATCTTTTCTTTTAGCATAGTTTTGAATAGGATTTGGCAAAGTGTATAGTTCATTTGAAAAGAATACAACACTTGTTTAAATCCTTTCCTATTCATTCTTATGTTATTACTTAAAAGGACATCCACACTTATACATATAAATTGCATAACCAAATTAAACAAACAAACACAAACTTTTGCATCTTTCTTTTTCATCTATTTTTTTTTGTACATGCATATGTATTTAAGAAAAGTGGTATATTAGTCTGGACAATCCCAAGATTGCAAGGCTTTCAGTAGCCCTAAGTATGTCTTGTACCTTACATCCTTGGTGCTAACAATGGCGTCGTACTCACTTATGTCTTTCATACATATAAATGTGTATGTGAAAAAAAATGGATAAAAGAATCACCCTTTTCTACTTAACAAAATCATGCATTATAAAGCATCCCAATTTTCTTAAGTAACACTACTTAGCATTCACCATTAAGGTGTACTAAACATTCTCATTTGCATGTATAGATATGCTTAGGATTCATCCATATGCATGTTACACATGTTGAGAAAGAAATGAAATGATGTGTGTTTTGTGATATTAATTCACTTTACTTAATCTTAAAATGCCTTAATTTTTGAATTGGTTTGTTTAGGAAAAAAAATATAAACATAGGATTAATTAAAACACATAATAAAACATTCAATAAATAAAAAAAGTCAAATATGAATCTATCTTAGAAATTACTTAAGGTAGGGAGGAAAGAGAAGTTCCCTTTTCTTTTTTTCTCTTTACAACACTTAGTAATTAATCCTAGGTTCATTCAAACCTAATCAAAACACAAAATAAAATTAACCCAAAATAACTAAACAACTTAAATTACAACCACCCTCTAAGTTGAACTTTTCATACTTAGGAAAACCTTAAAGCCTAGCTAAACATACCACACAAACCTTTTAAAGCACACACATTAGACCAAGTCACCATTTCTAGCTTTAGGTTAATACAGTGCATGATTTGATGCTTTGCTTTTATTTTGTGATGTAATGTTTTAGTCTACATGTTAGGGTACATGTGCATAGATTGAATGGGAGGATGATTTAGTCTAATCATTATCTTCTGCAGAGGATTATACTTAAGGGGCGTTGTAATAAAAATATAACTGCTTTTACTGTGCAGGTGCTTATACCCCTAAGCATAATCCAAAATAGGCTAGGTAAGCTTGGTTATCCATGTGTGGAGTGCTAAGTCGAATTTATATATATACATGCTTGGGATTGTATGGTTTATTTGGCTAATCTTTATTTTCCAGGTGTTAGTTAGATTTCCTTTTTCCCATTTTCATGTAATTTTGCAATTAGGATTTTGGAATGATTTCTATGGGGGATTAGGATGAACATTGGTCATAAGATCTCATCTTATGTACCATGTGAAGCCTTTGAGCATCCACATTCCAACCACCCAAAAGAAGGAACCAAAAGAAGAAAGAAGAAAGAAGAAAAGAAGAAAAGGAGAAAGAAGAAATGAAGAATGAAGACCCCCAATAACATGAATTCCTTGCTTAATTATAATTAATTCATTTATAATCCAGGTTGTATAAGGACAGAGCTTGGCTACCCAATTTGTTTTCGGGTTTGTGCGGTGGAGCCCAACCATAAATGGCCTTTTATTCTTTTGTGTTGGTTTTATAAATTGATTGATATTTGTTTAACTTGCATTATGATGACATCTTTTCTTAGTTTATTCCTTGCTTTGATGTATGGCCTGGATGACGATTATGCTCTTAATAAAAATAAATCTTCTACCAAATTAATCAACTTAAAATTAAAAAGAAACAACTCATAACCTTACATAAAGCTTAGGCTATAAATCAAGATAAAAGAATTATCAATCCCTTAGCTGGATATTGTCTTGCTTTTCTAACATCATGCATAAAAAATATATTATTTTACTCTTGATTGGAGGGCTTCCAACTTTGCCAAAGAACTTGGCTTGACCTATGAGAGCCATGGTAAAAACACACCTTTGCTGATTTTGGCCCATAATTTAATTTCTATGCATTAGGCATATGAACCCTAAAGCTTGTGTCAAATTGATTGTCCAAAATGAAAATAAAATATATGAAAAATTTACATTTGATTTAAGTCATTAAAGCAAGCCCTACATGACCTAGTTTCTTAGAGAGTGTGTTTAAGGACTCAGTCTCTTTCTAAATAAATAACAACCTTGCTATCTTGCATAAACATATGACTTGTCTATTGTTGGTTAGAAAAATTTCCATAGGGGAGATCGGATTCGCCTTTCAAATCTATTGGTGAGAAATGAAAGAGGATAAGACCCTTATAGAAATTCATCTTTTTAGGATGCCACATAGATCCAGATATACTTATTCAGGTGATCGAGTACGTCATCAAGGAATAGTGTACTATCTCGAAAGATAGAAGTCACTACCATTTAATGGACCTAATCACCTCAATAAGGACTCCCAAGGATGATGGGTCTACATATGTACCAGAGATTATTCCCCTACTTTACATGGAAAAGTAAAGTAGGGTTTATTTTAAATCAGGTTTGTTAAGTTCTCTACAGGGGCAAGCCTCCATAGTTAATTACATCCTAAGGGATTAAATCCTTTAGGAAGACTCTCAATTAAGGTAAATGATCATTATCTTTGGAGATTTCAATAGAAAAGGACTATCAATCGATTGGTTTATTTTTGGAAGATCAAATGGGATTGATCAAAAGAGGGAGTTATTATCGAAGCAAAAATAGGAGATGAGTAAGAGATACCCACAATGCTAGAAAACTTAGTGAGCATCTCAAACTAATATATAATTAAGCTTTACATTTTTCAAATTGATTTAGTTTGTTTGAACTACATTTTTCATTAGAAATTTAGGACTTAAGATTCCTTAACACAAGATTAAAGAAATGCCTAAGAGGTGAGGAATTATGCTTATGGCCCACAAAGGGGAGAAGCAACCTCAAGACCTAAATCTAGGGAGCTTCAGCAAGGGCCGGAAGTACAACCTAAATCTAAGATGAAAATGGGTATTTGGTTTGCCTCCACAAGAGAGGATAAACCAACCGATAGCTTGGACTTACAACCACCTGGGGGTGGCCCCAACTAACTCCTCCTACAATTTTAAATACATGTAGGCAAGTCTTTATGCTTATGCAAGATAGTTAGGCTATTGTTTATTTAGAAAGAGATTAAGTCCTTAAACTCACTCACTAAATAGACTAGATTTTGTAAATGGACATGCTTCAAATGACCTATATCTAATGCTATTCAAATTTTATTTTATTTTTATTTTAGACAAATATTTTTGACTCAGGCTAATAGGATTCATATGACTAATAAATGAGAAATCAGATTATTGGCCAAAATCAACGAGAAGGGAGGAGGTGAGTTTCCATCATGGCTCTCAAAGATCAAGCCAAGTTTCTCTAGCAAAGGTGAAAGCCCTCCAATCAAGAGTGAAATAAGATGCATTTATGCATGATATTATAAAGGAAATGCTCATCCAGCTAAGTGATGGAGGTGGGCATTCTTTCTTTTGATGAGATTGATAGAACGTGGGTATTAGAGGTGAAAGAAGAAGATATGTTGGATAACTAGCGCTCCCACCAAGGATTGCCAAGATTTGGCCACCAAGCTCTCAAACCACAAGAATAACTCAAAAATTTGTAATTGCCAAAAGATCTCCTTCATTCTAATAAGAGGGCTATTTATAGCCATTACAAGCATCTTTTAAAAGAAAAGAATTCAAAACATGGAGGGAAAGGTGGGTGGCCACATTAATGTGAAGCAATAAAATGCCTCATTATTTTATGCCATCCACCCATTTCACATGCTATTATTTTATGTGGATTCAACCACCTCACATGTCATGCTTTGAATTTTTAAATGCAAAATTTAAAACATGGAGTTTCTAGAAGAAAATTAAAATTACATAAATAAAAAGATGAAATCATAAAATGGGCCTTAGTGTGCTAATGGGCTAAGTCTTCTTCTTTTTGAATTTTCTTGGCTTTAGTTTGAGATCTTGTAAATGGGCCTTGGCTCTAATTTGTTGATCCTCATGATGTTCTACATCAACTCCCCGGCTCAATTGAACTCCATAGAGAAAAAGAAGTCTTCTACTAATTGTGGGGCTAAAGTCTCCAAATCACTACGGTCAACCATGGTCTTCACCGGTGGCTTATTCTTCCAACGAACCAGAAAATGATGTTCAAAAGCTGATTAATGGGTGCTTCCTGGGTGATATATATAGTCAACTTCAAAGGAAGAGGGCGCACGTTTATATCTCCCTAAAGAGTTAGACCAACAAGTGGAGGTTTTCTAATTCCTTCATATGATAGAATATCTTCAATATTAATAACCGGATGAATGAACATATCAGGAAAATCAAGGTGATAATCATTAGTTCCAATTTTCTTGAGAATTTTAAATGGACCACAAGCTCGTGCATGTAATTTCTTATATTTAGTGGTTTGATAACGCTCAGGCCGAATGCGAATCAATACATAATCACCTTCTTTATATTCTTTCGTTGAACGATTATGATTTGCCTTAGAAGCATAATTTTCATTACTTATAATTTGCTTTCTTATATCTTTATAGAGGCTATGAAAATCTTTAGCAAATGAGAATGCTGCATCAAAAAATACATGAGATGGTAGGTTTGCTACATCTATTGGTTATCATGGGTTTGACCATAGACTATCTAAAATGGTGATTTTTTTGTAGTTCTAGATATAGTACTATTATAGTAAATTGAGGTTGGTAAATGTAAATCCCAATTTCCTAAACTTTTACCTACCAAACATCTAAGCAAATTTCCTAAGGTACAATTAACTACTTTAGTTTGTCCATCAGTTTGTGGGTGAAAGGCAGAAAAGAATTTTAATTTGGTACCTAATAATTTCCATAATGTTTTCCAAAAATATGAGACAAACTTAACATCTAAAACAATGGTTAAAGGGAGACCATGGAGTACTATTTCCTTAAAAAATAATTTGGCTATATAAGAAGCATCATTTGTTTTTTTGAACAAGGTAAGAAATGAGCCATTTTGAGAACCTATCCACTACAACAAAATACTATCATGTCCCCTAGGTAATCCTAGAATAAAATCCATTGATAGGTCTTCCCAAGGTCTATAAGGAACAAGTGTATTGTCCGCACCTTTGTTTGATAGTTTTGCTGTTACAAATTAAGCATTGAGCCATTAATTTTTGAACATCTCATTTTAATGAAGGCCAATAAAATCTATTTTCTAATAAACATATGGTCTTATCCTTTCCAAAATGACCGAGGAATGCATAATTGTTTTTCTTTATATAAATATCCATTTGTTATCAAGAATGTCCCTTGTAAAGTTATTGGTTTATCTAGATGTTCAAGATAAATTAGGTGAAAGTCAGGGCACACAATATAATCATCTTTGATTCTATCAAATCTTGGGATTCTCAATTCTAAAGAGGAAATCATTAGGTTTACCCTAGATAAAGCATCAGCAGGCTTATTCTCAATTCCAAGCTTATGCTTTAGAACAAAAGAGTAGTCTTGTAAAAATTCAACCCATTTTGCATGCCTATGACTTAATTTTCATTGAGTATTAATGAATTTTAAGGCATGATGATCGTTAAGTATAAATTCTCTATGTAAGAGATAGCCAATGCCTTAAGGATTGAATTAGATAAAAAACTCTCTATCATAAGTGGAATATCGTTGTTTAGCTTCATTTAACTTTTCACTAAAGAATGCTATGGATGATTCTCTTGACTTAAAATTCCACCTATCCCAATTCTCAAGCATCACATGTCACTTCAAAGGCTTTAGAAAATGGAAGCCTAAGGATTGGTGTAAGTGATAAGAACTTTAATTTGCTCTAAGGCCTTTTGTGCATTAGAAGTCCAACAAAATTTATCTAATTTTAGTATATCAATTATTGGAGCAACAATGGTACTAAAATTCTTAATAAATCTCCTATAAAAAGTGGCTAAACTATGGAAGCTTCTAACTTCAATAAAACTTTTTGGTGGTGGCCAATCTAAGATTTCTTTCACTTTAGAAGGATCAGGTTTAAGCCCAAGAAGTGGATATAATAAAGCCTAAAAAGATTACCACAAAAAAAAAAGAAACACTTTTTAAATTGATGTATAATTTCTCTTGTTTAAGTAGTTCAAAGACTTTTGTAGGTGTGTAGATGTTCATTTTCATTTTGACTAAAAAATCGAATATCATCAAAATACACCACCAAAATTTACCTATATATGATTTAAGAAGATTCATTAATCTCATAAATGTGCTAGAGCATTTGAAAGTCCAAAGGGCATGACAAGCCATTCATAAAGTCCATCAGGGGTCTTAAAAGCCATCTTCCACTCATCTTCTGATCTAATCCAAATTTGATGATATCCACTTTTTAGATCAATCTTTGAAAAAAAATTTGCTCCTGAGATTAAATCTAACATATCATCTATCTAATGGAAAACTATATTTGATAGTAATTTTATTTATTGCTCGACTATCAACACACATTCATGTTCCATCTTTCTTTGGAGTTAATAATGCTGACCACAAGGGCTAAGACTCTCTTGAATAAAACCCTTTCTTAATAATTCCTCAACTTGTCTTTAATCTCAACATGCTGAGTAGGTTCATCCTATAATGTGGAAGATTAAGAAGTTGAGAACCTGTAAGAACTCAATAGCATGTTGAATGTCTCTTAGGGAGGTAGCTCATCGAAGCTCATCGTGCAATATCGTTAAAATCGAAGAAGAGAAGAGACCACAGAGGGTATGTGAGTCTCATTAGAGTCCGTATGACTTCTTTTACATGTGAAGAAGAAATGAGAAAATTCTTTCAGAAAGTGCCAAAACCTTATTTCTATCTTTGGGGTCAAAGGAGAAAGAGTAGGTGTTTTAAAATAAGGATCATAAATGATAGTTAGGCAGTAGGATTTTCTATTATAATTAATTGAAGTTTGACATTTTTCTTCAATAGGCTTAGTAAGTCAAGTTATTTTGTGTGGTGTTATGGAGGGTATTTTTTCTACTGGCTTTATTGGTAGAGTTTAATAGTCTTATTATTATGTTTAAAAACATAAGTATTTTCCCTACCATAGTGAATAACATTCATATCATATAGCCAAGCCCTAAGAGAATATGAGCAATGTCCATGGAAGAACATCACACCAAATTTGATCCTCATAGCTTCCTATTTTAATAGGAACTAAACACCATTAGTGATGGGAAGAGATGTATGATTTACCCAACTAACATGAAATGGTTCGTGGTGGGTTCGATTTTAGGTTAGCTCGAAGGTATGTGTTGAAATGACATTCATAGCACTCCTCCATCTATAACTAACCTACATCTCTTTTCATTACACAAAACATACATGCTAAAATGTTCTTTCTCCTCCAATCTTCATTTTTTATTACAGAAGACATCTCATCACATTAACATGAGGGTCATCGCTTAATTCCAATTCTTCATCGATAATGGGGTGTCATCATAAACTTCTTCTAGATTATCATCTATTGATTTTCAACTTCTTCTAAAAAATAAGATTTGAGCTTTACATTGATTTTGCATATGACCTTTTATGACATTTAAATATTACTTCCTAATGTTCTTATTCTTCAATTCAATTGAAGTTTTAGTGTGAGGATCCATTCTAACTAGATCTATTAGAAATGGAAGGTACTTGACTTTTAATTTTAGAGAGGAGGTGATTTCTTTTGTTGTTCAACTAATAATGCATAATGAAATGCTTCCTTTAAAGATTGTGGGTCAAATAATTCAACTTCATTTCTAATTTCAGCCCAATAATTGCCAATCATTATCGCCAATCAGAAACTAGATCTTCAAAAGTGTTCAAGTATTCGTTACAAGATAATTACCTTATCTCAAAGTTAATATAATGTAGCTTATCATGATGCCTAGGATAGTACTTTGCTCTTAACATTTCTTTCATTTCTATCCAAGTGAGGTTTGTCCTTCTTTGTTCAGCTAAAGTATTTGTCCAATAAATTTTAGCATGCCCTATCAATTTCATTTTAGCAAAAGTAACCCTTTGGTAATCATCCATTTTATACCAATCAAAGAAGTCATCCATTTGAACTAACCAATCGAGAAATTTATTTGGATCATGTATACCATCATAAGTTGGGCTTCTACTTTAACTCTTCGAGATGGATCATTAGAGTCTTCTATAGTCTTAAAATAATTTTCTCCCCTTCCACCAAAGCAATTGATTATCTTCTAAGTGGTTGATTTTCTATGGTTTGGATATGAATCTTCTTCATCTATCCCTATTGGCATAGTTGAGTATTGGAGGAGGAGTTGGTACTCTATTTTGTAGATGCACTAAAAGAGTTTGCATTTATTGTTTAAGTTCTTGCATTTGATTCTTACTTTCTTCTAATATTTGTTGAGTTTTTAGTTCATTGTCTTGGATCCTAAGATCTAAGGCATCAACTAATCTAGTCAAATTTTCAACTTAATCTTGAGAGATAGATTTTGGTGCCATGAGATTTTTTTTTTTTAAGGAAGAAAAAAATATATATATGAAAAGGGACCAATGAAAAAAAATAATAAATAAGTATAATATAATTGTGCAATCAAAGCAAAATTTTAAGCTAAGATAACTTCGGTGAGGAGGGTACAAGACCACTTAAATCCCAAGCTCTCCTTAGAGCTTTAGGTCTTTTGACAAAGTTCTATTTAGCTTCCTAAATCACCAAGTTTAACACCTTATATTATTATGCATATATTTTTATATATATATATTTTAATGCAATGAAATTCAAATTTATCAAGCCTCTTTTTCTTTTTTAAGAAAGCAAGTTATCATAAGTTAATCAAAGAAACTTCTAAAATTAACCATAAACAATAACAAAGATAATAAAGCAAGTAATTAGATTTTAATTTGCACTAATGGCTAGGTTGCTTTAGGTGATGAACTACTCACCAAGGTACTCTCTTAATTTTTTTTCTTTTTTTTTTGAGGGAGGGGAGGTGCGCACAATTGGAAAATGACTAAAATATATAATAGAGCTTACTAATTGAAATTTTATGCTATCACCATAAACTTGCAAGCAATATATATCTTTCCAAGCTACTAATATGCTTTTAAACTATCACATAAAAGAAAATTAATTAACCTCACAAGTCCAAGAAAAACTCACAAGTTTGAAGACAAGTCCAACACTTGAGTTGCTCCCTTTGTTGAAGCAAACTTTTGACCAAATTTGTTCCTTCCTTCAGCCTGATACCAAATTTGATGGAGGTTTCTTTCTTTGATGAGATTGAGAGAACGTGGGTGGTGAGAGAAGAAGATATGTTGGATAACTAGCGCTCCCACCAAGGATTGCCAAGGTTTGGCCACCAAGCTCTCAAACCACAAGAATAACTCAATAATTTATAATTGCCAAAAGATCTCCTTCATTCTAATAAGAGGGGCTATTTATAGCCATTACAAGCATCTTTCAAAAGAAAAGAATTCAAAACATGGAGGGAAAGGTGGGTGGCATTACATGAAGCAATAAATTGCCTCATTATTTTATGCCATCCACCCATTTCACATGCTATTATTATGTGGATTCAACCACCACATGTCATGCTTTGAATTTTAAATGCAAAATTTCAAAACATGGAGTTTCTAGAAGAAAATTAAAATTACATAAAAAAAGATGAAATCATAAAATGGGCCTTAGCAGTTAATGGGCTTTCTTCTTCTTTCTTGAATTTTCTTGGGCTTTAGCTTGAGATCTTGTAAATGTGCCTTGGGCTCTAATTTGTTGATCCTCATGATATTCTACATCACTAAGGGGCTACTAATTTTTTTATCTGATTTTAAACTTAAGCTTTAGGTGAGGTTATGAGTTATTTAATTTTTTATTTTTGAGTTGTTAAGTTGGGTAAAAAATTTATTTTTCCATAAAGAGCCTAATCCACATCCAGGCTATACATAAAGCAAGAAAGAATCTAGGAAAATCATGCCACTTAATGCAAACACTAAATAAATCATCAACCAATTTATAAAGCTAATCGCAAAAAGAATAAAGTCCATGAGCCCCCACAAACCCAATATCAAATATGGGTACAAGCTCTACCCTTATACAACTCAGATTACAAATGAATTAAACTATAATTAAGCAAGAAATTCATTGTTATGGGGGTCTTCAAGCTTTATTTCTTCTTTCTTCTTCTTTTCTTCTATTCTTCTTTGGTTCCTTCTTTTGGATGGTTGGAAGGTAGATGCTCCAAGGCTTAATATGGTGCATAAAATAGGATCTTATGACTAATGCTCATCCCAATTCCCATAATAATCATTCCAAAATCTTAATTATATAAATTTATATGAAAAAGAAAAATGAAAATCTAACTAACACCTACAAAATAAAGGTTAGCTAAAACAAATCACATAAATCTCAAGCATGTATATTGGACTTATCACCCCACACATGGGTGACTAAGTCCACCTGGCCTATGGATTATGCTTAGGGGTATAAAGCACCTATAAGCAAAAGCATTTAAATTTTTATTTATGATAGCACCCTTTAAGCACAATCCTCTGTAGAAATGAATAGTTAGACAAAGAATGTCCTACCATTCATTCTACGAGCATACACCCTAACATCTAGTCTAAAATGTATATCACAAAATAAAAAAAAATATCAAACCATAACACCTAACCTAAAGAAGTGACTAATATGTGTGTGCTTTGAAGGCTTGTGTGGTCTGCTTAGCTATGGCTTTAGGTTCAAATTTTCTAAGTGGGTATAACATGTTCAACTTAAAGGAAGGTTTCATTTAAGTTGTTTAATTATTTTGGGTTGATTTTATTTCATGTTTTGATTTAGTTTAAGTGATCCTATAATTAATTAATAGATTATGAAGAGAGGGAAAGAGAAGAGAACTTCCCTTTCCTTCCCTAACCTAAGTAATTTCTAAAGTAGATTCACATTTTAGTTTTGTTTGGGTAAATGTTTTGATTACATCTTTTGATTAATCCTAAGTTTAGATAAACTTTAAATAAACTTATTCAAAAGAAAGGTATTTTAAGATTAAATAAAATGAATCAAAATTCACTTAACACACATTGCTTCATTACTTTCCTAACATATATAACATGCATATGGATGGGCCCTAAGCATATCTATGCATGAAAATGAGTGTATTTAACACACTTTATGATGCATGCTAAGTAATCCATTTAAGGAAATTTAGAAGTTGAATATGCATGATTTTTCTTAAGTAAAAAGGGTTTTCCTTATCCAAATTTTCACATACACATGAAAGTAAGAAAGGCATAAGTGAGTACAATGTTAATTAGAGGTGTAAGGTACAAGACCTACTTAGGGCTACTTAAAGCCTCGCAATCTCGGGGTTGTCCAGACTAATATACCACTTTCCTTAACTACAAACATGTGTATAAAAGAAATAAAATAGAAAAGGAGAGTGCAAAAGCTATTTAATGGATTCATTTTTATTTTATGCAATTCATGTATGCAAATATAGGTAACTCTTCTTAGGTGATAGCATATGGATGAATAGGATTCATGGAATTAAGTGAGTGTTAGGTTCTTTTCAAATGAACCATACACCTCACCAACTCCTATTTAAACTATACAAACATAAGAAAGAAATGAAACCTATGCTAAGCATACCTTTATATTCTATCACATGAAAACTCATGATTAAAATATAAGTAGCATACTTTCAGATTTGATATTTGATTTATAGATTTTGAAAATAATTTGGATTTAATAGTGATAGTAGCCATTCATATTTCTACTTTAACCAATACATACAAATTTGACATAAAGTAAACAATTTCATTTTAAAATTTGAATTTCAAAATTATGAATGCATGACATCACATGACATACAACTTAACATATTGGGAAAATATCCAAAGCAATGAAATCATGTAAACAAACTTTCTTCACTTAAATCCTAAAGATATTCTTATAGAATAAAAAAGTTTAAAATAAATCAAAGTGATTTCAAAGTGATTTTTGTTTTGTTTGAAGATTGATTTAATTTTGAAAAGTTGAGATGAGTTTTCTGTTCCTAATACATTCCCATATGTGTTTGATATTTTTGTTTAACTTTTAGATAATTAGATCCATTTTTATGCATTAGTTTAAGGTATGAATTAAGTAGCTTAATTAACCCTTACCTACACCACCTTAGAAGAATTAACTAAATAATTATGAGCCAATGAGATGATATAAAATCTACAAGAAATTTAAATTTTCAATGCACCTAATAATAAAGAGGCCTAATGCAATTTGGCTCACAATTAAAAGTTAATTAAGCTAAGAGGTTTAGCTTAAGTAATTTCAAAACACCCTTTTATACTTATGAATTGGGTTTTGATTTTCTTAATTAAACTTAGGCTATTAAACACCTAAGCATCTACCCAAGGTAGATTAATTAAGTTCTAGAACTTTTAGAATCTTTAAAAATTGATTAAGGGGATAATTAATGAATTAACCCTTAATTAAGAAGAGATTAAGGATAGAAAAGGGGGTTTAGGGAATAGCTTAGGGGAAATGCCCCAAAAAATATTCCATAAACCTTCTACTCACTGGATCTGACCTTAATAAACCCTAATCATAGATTAAAATCACTAATCATACCCTAATTATGCTTAATTATATAAGGAGGGTAATTAAGGAAACCATATGTAATTATTCTAATCAAGCCTTCAATAAATCTAAAGAAAATTAGGGGAGGCAGAAGTCATCCCCTAAAACATACCCAAGAAATTTGGGATTAATCAGAGGCTTAATTAAAAGTTACTTAGCAAAATAAACTTTCTAATAAAACCCATATTCAGAGAAAAGAATAATTCAAAACTCATCAAAATTAATTTTAAAATGTTCTAGGCTAATTATCTTTTCATAGAATTTTATTTCACATTTTTCTAACTTTTCTAGGAAGAGTTATGATTTTTAGAAAATTCCTAAATTAATTAAAAATTAATTAAGGCATTTAACTAATTCTAACTAATCCCTTGCTCACGGCACGATGCTTGGTGGCGGCTGTCAGCACGCTTTACACACGTCATGCCGTGAGGGATTACTTAAACATCACATCCCAAATGGCTGGTGGTGCACACATTTTAATCCTCTGCCATCCGATCTTTGATCAGATGGTTAGAGATCTCCCCACATTTTAAATTGGATAAAAGAAAATCTAAATGTGTTGAATTATCTCAGTTGTCCATCTAAAATGTGTGGATGGACGGCTGAGATCTCCCAAGTTCTTCCCCTTGATCAGAAAATCCCACACCACATTGAGGTTAATGGTCATAAAATCTCATACCTCACCGGAGGTGATCACATGCCCTCGATTCCCTTAGAGAAGTTTAGTCTGGTTAAGATGAAGCCTTGATGAAGTTTTGAGCACTTAAGGTTGAGTGGATCTTCCTATGGGTCACCTCCTCCTTAACTTAGCTTGGTTTTGATCCAATTCAATCTTCCCTTGCCTTTAGAACTTGGGAATAAACTTAGGTGAGCTCGACTTGGTCACGTAAGTGTGCTTGCAAAAGGAATTACAATGGATTGTAGTGTGGAAGAAGTTGGCTAATGGATTGAGCTCCCCTGTTTTCACTGTTTGAAAAATGAGAAATGGGGAATTGGCAAGAGCTCTAGGATGCTTGCTATCACTCTTTGATGGCCCCTAAGTCTCACTAATACTCAATGGAATTCAGGAATGATGCATTTGAGTTTGTTTAGGGGAGTATATCTCCCCTTTAAAGGATCGGACGATCGATAATGCACTTGCAGTTTTGATTCAATTGAGCTTAGGATGTGGATTGTTTGATTAGTTAGAAGTGTGCACATGGCTGGTTTGAGCTAAGGATTGCCAACCTCCCATGTGCCTTAATTTGAGTTTGAGAGGGAGTTGGAAATTTGCATTTTAACCCATAGGGTCAGGTTTGGTCTGAGACCAAATGGATTGACCTAAACACATTGGGTTGAGTGCACCACTCTCCCCTAGGTCCCCTTGAGCTTTTAGAAAAGCCTCAAGTGAATGTGAAGAGGGTATGACCAAATTATCCATGAGTTAAGCCAAAATTTGTTCTATGGCCTAGGGGTAGGATGGTCATTTGGCTGTTGTTCCACTTTGGATATGTTGGGTATGTGGAGAAACTAGCTTTGGCCAATTTTCATGAGATTTGGAATTCATTTGATAGGGTTTGGCTCATGTTGACTCATTTAGGTCAAAATGGGTCAACGTCAAGTTGACCAATAGGTCAAATTAAATCAAGGGTTGGGTCAAGTTCATATGACCATTTGAAATATTTTGGTGGCTTTGGTTTGATTCAATTTGGTATGGTTTTGAATTTGGCTCATATGACTTCATTTAGGTCAAATGGGTCAAGTTGATCTATTTTGACCCATTTGACATTTGGGCTAGGTCATGGGTAGGTTAGGTTAGTCATATGGAGTGGATTGATATCTTTATTTTCAATCAATTTAAGTTCATTGGCTCAACATGACCTCTTTAGGTCATCTAAGGTCAATTGGGCTAGGTTGGGTCTAATTGGCCAATTGAGGCTTTGGTCAAGTTCAACAAGTGATTTGGAATGAACTTGACTCATTGGTCATTTGGTTCAATTGAGACACATTTTGACCCTTTCAAAAATCACCAAGTTGACCAATTGGGCTAGGTTAGGCTCAAATGTTGGCTCAAGTTCAAACATAAGTCATGAGTGAACTTAGATCATTGGTTTCAATCAATTTAGCCTATGGTGGAATTTAGATATTAAGTTTCATGTTGACTTGGTCAACCCTTAGGTTTGACTTGGTTTGACCCAATTTGGTTGATTGATCATCCCATGATGATTGTTGATCATTATGAGAGGGATTTATGAGTTTGTTTCAATCTAATTTGGTTAGGATCGAATTTTGGCTCATAAGGGTACTTTAGGTCACTTTGGGTCAAGTGAGCTTGTGTGGGTCAAATGGCTTGGTCAAAGCTTGATTTGAAGTTGATTGATCTTGTATATGAACTTATGATTGAAATATAAATCCATTTATAAGTGGTTTGATGCCAAATGGGTTTTGATCCGTTTAAAAATTTCATATTTGAAGGAAGAATATGAAGGGGTTTTGGCTTTGATTTTGGAACTAGGTTTTGATTGTTTGATTGAAGTTTGGATTTATATATGAGTTCATGACTATAGGGTGATTGAACCATGAGAGAAAATCAAGAGTTTGGCTTGATTTGAAAATGATTTGGCTAAGTTCAAGGTTTTGACTTGAAAGACTTAGATTGGATTTTGAGTTGATTTTGAGTTTGATTTTTGGAATAGGTTTTGATTGTTTAAATTTATATTTCATTCATATATGTGAATATAAATTGAGAATATAAATGGGTCATGAGAAAATTTCAAGGATTTGAAGTGGTTTAATCATGATTGAGGCTAAGTCCATTAAGAAAGATTTAAAGGACTTAAGAAAATTTTAGAGTTTAGAGTTTGAATTTTTGAATTGGTTTGATTGATTTGTATTTATATTTCATTTATATATATGAATATAAATGAGAATATAAATAAATTATGATAAAATTCCATGACTTTGAATTGGTTTGATCAAGATTTAGGCTAAGTTCATTAATGGAAAATTAATGACTTAAGGAGATTTTAAATTGGGAATTTAATTTTTTTGCATTTGATTTAATTGATTTATATTTATATTTCATTTATATATGTGAATATAAATGGGAATATAAATGAGTTTTGGAAAAATCCTATGAGTTTGAAGTGATTTAGATTTGATTTTGGCTAAGTTCTTTAATGGAAAATTAATGACTTAAGGAGATTTTTAAATTGGAAATTTAATTTTTGGATTTGATTTGATTGATTTATGTTTATATTTTATTTATATATGTGAATATAAATGAGAATATAAAAGAGTTATGAGAAAATCTCAAAGATTTGAATTGGTTTTGATCATAATTTTGATTAAATCCTTAAGGGAAGGTTAAAGACTTAGGCAAAATTTGGACTTAGGAACTTTTATGGATTTTGATCATGGATTTCAATCATAGATTTCTATCATGGATTTCAATCATATGGAGTTGATTTGAATTTGAAGAAAATCAAATATAATTGATTTGGAGTTTGACTTGAAAGAAGGAAGGTGAGGAATGGTTTAAGCTAAGGGTAGATAATTTTCCTAACACCCCTAAGGCTTGACCTATTCCTATGGCTTACTCTTTTAAGTCTTTAGGGCTAGGTTTGAGTGTCCACCTAATAACTAGATGTGTCTTAAGACTAAGGAACTCTTAAAGTCTAAGAGGAGTCTTATGTGTAATATGGAGGGGTTGAGGGCTTATTCTAAAAATGAGGTCACCACTTACATATTTTAAAATCATAGGAGTTAGTTGGCAGCTACCCCTAGACGGTTGTAAGTCCAACAGTCGGATGGTTTATCCTCTCTTGTGGAGGTAAACTAAATACCCATTTTTACCTTAGATTTATGTAGTGCTTTTGGCCCTCGTCAAAGCTCCCTAGATTTAGGTTCTGAGGTTGCTACTTTCCTTTGCGGACCACGAGCATAAATCCTCACCCCTTAGGCATTTTCGTGACCGTGTATCATGGAATTATAAGCCCTAACATTCTAATAAAAATTTAACTCAAATAAATTAATTCAATTTCAAAATGTATAGCCCAACCATAGGATAGTCTAGGATGCTTACTAGGCTTCATAGTATCTTAAGCATCACCTACTTATTTCATTTAGCTTCGATAAGAACTCCCTCTTCTTGATTGATCCCACTTGACTTCCTAAAAATAAATCGATCGATTGATAGTCCTACCTTTTGAAATCTTTGGAGATAACAATAATTTACCTTAATCGAGAGTATTCCTAAGGAATCCCATACCTTATGATGTAATTAACTATGGGGGTTGCCCCTATAGGGAACTTAACGATAATTTAAAATAAACCCTGCTTTAATTTTTTATGTAAAGTAAGAGAAGAATCTCTGGTACATTTCGAAGACTTACAGTCCTTAGGAGTACTTATTGAGGTGATTAGGTTCATTGTAGGGTGGTGACTTCTATTTTTTGAGATAGTATACCTCTCCTTAATGTCATACCCGATCACCCTAATAAGAACATCTATACATCTACATGGCATCCCAACAAGGCATATATATATATATATATATATATATATATATATATATATATATATATATATATATATATATATATATATATGTTTTATTTATCCTTCTTTTTCTTGAAAAGGAGAAGGGGATAGATGAAGGCGGAGATATATATAAAAATTTTTTCACCATAGTGAGTATCTCATTTTTACTCATCAATCTCTAGCTGATATAATAAAGAGCATTTTCTTTGCTTTCTTCATTGTGTTGTGCGAATAATACTCCAAGGGACTCTTCTAATGAAGCTGTGTATAGAATGAGGGACTTTCTAGGAGTAGGTGTTGCAAGGATTGGTGGATTTAATAGATAACTTCTAATGCTATTGAAGGCTTCTTGGCACTCATTGTCCCATTTGAATGGAGTATCCTTCTTCACCAACTAAATGGTTGACATCATCCTGATATGTTTGATATAAATCATTGGATGAATGCAAGTTGTCCTTATAAAGAATGGAGCTGATGTAAACTCTTTGGCGGAGGCATCTCCCCAATTGCCTTGATTTTAGTAGTGTTGATTTCAATTACTCGATGATGTACAATGTACCTAAGAAATTTTTCAGAGGATACCCCGAATGCATATTTTAGATGATTGATCTTGAGATCATATTTTCTAATTCTCTCTAATATAATTCTCAAGTCTTCAAAATGATTTTCATGATTCAAGCTCTTCACCACTAAATCATCAATATAACACTCCACTTTCTGGTGAATCAACTCATCAAAAATACGTGTCATGATTGTTTGGTATGTAGCTCTAATATTCTTCAATCCGAAGGGCATGACTATGTGTCTTTATATACCAATTGACATCCTAAATGATGTGTGCTTCTCATCTTCAGGAGCATTTTTTTTATTGTATTCTGATGATTTGTCCATGAATGAGAACATGTCATAGTTAGAAGTATTGTTTACTAGAAGTTCTGATATTAGAAGCAAAAAGTTATCTTTTGGTCACGCCTTATTTAGGTCCCTGGAAGTCAATGCAGACACGAATTTGATCATTCTTCTTCCTAACTGAGACAATGTTGGCTATCCAATCTGCATACTTCTCCTCCCAGATGAAACCCACTTTGATCAACTTCTTAATTTTTGTAATTACCTATTCTTCAATCTCTAATCTCATTTTCCTAGGAGCTTGCTTGACAGGCATCACATCTAGTTTAATTACAAGTTTATGAACTGCTACATCAGAGGATAAGTTTGGCATTTCAGAATATGTCTAGGCAAAATAATTTCTGAATTCACAAAGTAGCATTTTTAGTTCTTCAACTTTCTCATCAGGTAGAAGGGCATCGACAAAAGTTGGATGGGGATCATCCTCAGCTCCTATGTTGATTTCTTTGAGTTCATCCATAGTAGTTGTTTATCCACCATCTTTGAGTTCTTCAGGCCCAGGCTTGGCTTCTACTTCATCATTTGTAAGAAGAATTTCATGGATATCATCTTCTTCATCACTATTAGTTTCGATCTCAACTTCTATTATATTATAACAAACTTTATTTTTATGAGATTTGTGGATGAACCTAAGACCTTTAGTGACAAACTTATCACTCTTTTGTGATATTTGAAGTCTTCTTTGATTCCACATCTTACTAAATACTTGGGCTCTCTACTTAATAATTCCAATATAAATTCCAAGCTTATACATCATTCTTCGTAATTTCTGTGGATAGTATATTGGTATTCTTATTGGCACTATCTCACCAAAATTTTCATGTTGAGTAGGCCGATCTAAATTATGAGGCTGAGACTCTTCAGATTTGTAAAATAGTGTTTCTATTCTGTCACTCTCACTTAATAGTGGCATATAGAATATTATTAATTCTTCAATGCTATGAACCTCCAGTGGAGTGCTTTCTTTAAAGTACTGCTGAGGGATGGGTATAATTTTGAGTGAGTCATCTGACTCTACCAAGTGAGCTATCCTTTTTTATGTGACCTTCTGAACACTATTTCTATAAGTAGATTCAAAATCATAATCTGAATCAAAATCACTTATTTCATATTTTGTTTTTTTTAAATATTATAAGTTCTCTTAGGTTTGATAGAAATATTTTTTCTTCTTGTGTGTCACTTCCCAAGTGAGGAACTGATCTTATTGATTTAGATGTAGAATCAATTGTTTAGGGAGAGTCTGCATTGCCTTCTTTCTTTCTTTTTGCTTCTACTCTTTCACCTTATGAAGTTGCTTTTTAGTTCTTGAAGTGGATGCTATCGCCTCAAGAGTTTCTGTTGTCTTAGGCTCTTTAGGGATTAAATATTTTGCATCTTCATAGATCTTTGCTTTATGGATGAAAAATGGTTGTAGGTTGCCAGGAATTTCAAACTCTTCTCCATCTTTTAGGTACTTCATACACTGATGCATAGTTGATGGGACCATGCTATACTCATGCAACCATGGCCGACCCAAGAGAGCTCTAAATGATGTATTAGCATCGATTACATGAAACTTGGTTTCTATATATAAATCTTGAAACTTGAGCGGGATAATAAAGGAACCCAGGGTTTTCTGTCCTTTCTCATTGAAACCATGAACCATCAACTTATCTCTTCCAAGATGTTGAATATTAAGTGATAATCCTCTTAATACTTTTATACTCATAAGATTGATAGAAGAACCTGGATCAATCATTATTCATTTATTAAGATTCCATCCCTCTCTGTGGTAACATATATAGGATGGTTATGATCCACTGTTCCTAACATAAGATCTTCTTTAGAAAATGTGATTACTAGGATATCTTGAGTTTGTAATGATTCAATCATACATTTTTTTTGATAAAGTAAGCTTCATAACTATCCTTTCTCATTGAAACTATGAACCATCAACTTATCTCTCCCAAGATATTGGATATCAAGTGATAATCCTCTTAATGCTTTTAGACTCATAAGATTGATAGAAGAACCTAGATTGATCACTATTTGGTTGATTAAGATGCCATCACTCTCTGCAGTAACATATAGAGGACAGTTATGATCCACTATTCCTAACATAAGATCTTCTTCAGAAAATGTGATTATTGGGAGATCTTGGGTTTGCAATGATTTAGTCATACAATTTTTTGACAAAATTTGCAAAGATTTTTCTCAGATGTGATAGAATATTATAATCTATTTTTTTTGATTTAGACTTTATTCTAGGTTTTTTGAAAATGATATCTTCATTGACTTCAATTTATTTGCCTTTATCTTTATTTGAATTTCCCTTCTTTGATGATGGTGGTAAGACTTTACCACTTCTCAATTGAACTTGAATTACTTTATCTTGTTCAAATTCTTCTGAAGAGGTAGTTTCTTCAAATTCATTTCTTATTTTGGAGGATTGACCAAAAGGGCTAGACTCATTTTTGAAATTCATACATTTCATATGTGATGATATCGATGAGCCCGACTCTTCTCTGTCGGGAAAACATAAATCTTCATCTCAGAGTGAAATACAATAAAATTTAGATGTTAACTCTCCAAGCACTTCTTGCTTTCTTGATAAGAATTTTGATGGGTTGGTCGCGTCTGTCTGACTATCCTTATCATTTTGGAGTAACTGATGTTGAAGAACATCTAATATCACATAAATGATTCGATATGTCTTTACTAGACAAGATTCACCATTATCTTCTTCATCCAATTCAACAATATGAAGTTTAGGCATAAAGTCTGCAAGCTTAAATGGTTGTGTTGTCGACTGGTGATACTCCTCTAAATTATTAATAATCTTTTGAGTTATAGTCTTCTTCTTGCTCTTCTTTTTCTTAGCTAGCTTCTTTAATTTATGAGGCTTGTGTTTCGTAGACTGCTCCTCATGCTGTGATGAAGTAGCCTTATCAAAATGCAGTTGAGAAGCCAAAAATGATTGATTTTGGTATTTTTTAAGTCCAATATAGGTTCAAGTGGTGATTTCCACATAACACTAGGGACACTTTTTAACTGCTTCAATATTTTCACGATCTTTTTAGAGACTACTGTTTCTCATTCTTCAATTTGAATTAATTTTTCTTTCTTTTTATCTTTAATGGATGATATAGAAGAGGACTTAATCATTATTGTAGACTCTCTATTAGTGTTGACTAGAACACTATGAGATAATATAAATTCACCTCATTGATACTTCTTTTCTAGCCAATATTTGAAGACATAACAATCTTCAATAACATGACTAATCATCCAATGATAGGGACAATAATTTGGATTACTGACTTGATTAGCTTCTTTAGGCCTTTTAATTTCTAGTAATTGTAGACTAATTTTAACTACTTGTCGAAATAATTTAGCCACACTGTCCCTTCTAAAGGAATATTCTTTGTTCATCTTTTTCATAATAGATGATCGCATTCCCTCATTATCTCTTGCTTGCGCTCTCCACACAAAAAAATGATTTATCATTTCCTCCCAATATCAATTTTGGTTGTGGATTAGAATGGACGATCTTCTTTCCCTTATCGTCATTATACATTGGTTGTTTATTTTTATCTATATTATAGATTACTCATTTTTTACCACTTGAGCTATAGGAAGCGGCACGAGTTTCATTTCTTCTTGAGTCTGAAGGTTTGTTTCTCTTTGATTTATCTGTATAGATTTAAGACTTAGGGCGATTTAGCTTTTCAAATTTGGCCACCCTATCAAACAAGTCTTGGAATGTTGTAATTGATGCTATACATAAAAATGGTGCCATTTTATCATTCATATTGCTCATTAACAGTTGGATGACATGTTCTTCCTCCAATTGTTGTTCACATTTCATGCTTAAGTTACGCCAACGAGTTGCAAATTTTGTCACTGACTCATCTTTTCTCCTTTTTAGCAAGGCAAGGTCAGTGATTGTTATCTTCTCAGTTGCACTGGAAAACCTTTTCATGAACATTGTCTCTTTCTTACCAAAGGTTTTAACCGAATCATTTGGTAGTTTTGCGTTCCAGTTGAAAGCAGTTGAAACTAGGCTGTTGACAAACTGCCAGAAGAGCAATGCATCATTCCCTCCAGTGTTACCACAAGTAGCCTTTTGGGCTAGATGTTATTTTGGATTACCATATCCACTGAAAATATTAAATTTAGATACTAAGTAACCTTTCGAGTATGACACTTAATCACATTCAGCTAGGTAAGGGCAACCCTTACTCACCAATTTTTCAGCCTGCTATGAAGCTATAACTGCCTTTATCTTTTCATTAATTATTATTTCTAACTGAGCAACTATTATTGTTCCACGTGTGCCAACCACATTTTGAATTATTGGCTGAAGAGGTAGTTGGTTAACTTCATTCCTCACTTCAGATGTAGTATGTACTATAGGAGCTTGATGTATTAGAGTGACTAGTAGTATAGAGGTTGTATTATTAACTACCTGTTGATTAGCAGAAGAAATAGATGCTACATTTGATGTGATATTCTTCTAATATATCCATCATGATATTCATTTGTACCATCATGTCATTCATCTTGGTACCAAACTGTGCAATTTCTTTATCTTTGACTTCTATTTGATGCTGCATTTGTCTTTGCTCTCAAGCTGGCGCCACAACGTCAATAAGTATAGGCTCTTCTTCTTCCTCTATTTCATGCTATTGTTCTACTCTCTGCTCATCTTCATGGGAAGAACATGACTATCCTTCTCCTTGTGCATTTGTAAGGACAACTATTATTGGTTGACGACGACAATGACTGTAAAAGTGTACTAGGCTGATCATTTCCTGGTTCAACCATATAAATAACTTCAACTCCCATAACTTTCTTTTCATTTTGATCTTCTCCTTCTTCCTCTTCAGTAGAGATTGAAGATCCATCTTCTACTCTCTTTTGTAAAGACTCTCCTTCATATACATCAAATTCAGGTTCAGGCTCCCTGGATTCATGTTGGTGATGGTGCTGAGTAGAAAGTTCATCTATATCTCTAACCATATAGACAACTTCTACTTCCATAGTGCCTTATTCATCATCATCTTCTCGCACATGAATTTATGATCAACGCTTCCAATGAATCTCTGGTTCGTTATAAGGAACATATATTTCTTCCATTGGGGGACTGCGATCATAATCAACTTTCTTCCACGGAGGTGAATCTGATTGATGATGGGATCCCCTAGAGGATTCTCCAGAGTGTCGACCATCATATCTTTTATTAGTGATATCCCTTCTTCCAAGTATCCACTTTTGATGAGTTATTTTTGAGGTGGATTTCTGAATATGTGTATTAAATGTCACATCTCTTTCTTTCTTCATAATTTCATTATGGGGCCTTGGCCTCCATACCTGCTTACCCTTTTGATGGGACCTTTTTGCAACGGATTCTTGGACACGTGATCCAAGTGTCACGCTCCAATGCTCACCATAAGAAGCAAACTTGGCTCAATGACTAGTTACCATAAGAGATGGGAACCGCCTTGGTGGGGCTTCAGTATTTTCAATCATTATAGGTCTCTGAAATTTTCTTTCCATTAAGCCTGTTTCCTTGGCTACTTTAAGAACGTTGTATATTCTAGCATACAATGTTTCAGGTTGGCTCCTTTATAGTGGTGGAGCTTGACATTGTTGAGTCCAGAAAGACCGCTTCACCTCACCAGTAGAGATATTTCTTTTTACATATTTTAGATTATCAAAGTTGTTATGGGTAGGAATACTCGCTTCTGGTGGTAGTATTGCTTGTTCACTGGGTCGTTTAGGTAGAATCTATTGAGCCCTCAACTCAGCATTTCTTCTTCTTTTTTGTCTTCTAGTTAATTTGCTTCTTGATGATGAGGCTTTATGATCATGCTTTCTAGGTATAAAAGGTTCAATCGGTGAAATAGTTGTACCATGAGGCATTAAAGACACAGTTTACCCACTAATGGTTCTTTTCATCACGGGGGCTTCAAATTGACCCAATCTTTCAAAATTGAAATTCTCTGTCGAGAGAATTTCTTAACAGCGGTTGGTTGCAGAACTAGCTCGCGAGCATGATGAGTAGGAGCTTCAGAAAACTAAGGCCTTCTGGCATAACCTCGGACTAGTGCACCACGGGTGGGTACTTTAAAGCAGAAAGGCATTGAAATCTCTTTATAGCCATTGGGAGCACTTCTGTTAAAGCCATAAAATTTAAAAGCAGTGTCATCTTCAAGTGCTCATAATTGCTTCCTTTTACTGCCTAATTAACAATTATTAATGAATGTCACTAAGAAGAGAGCAACTGATAACTAAATACTATATATATATATATATATATATATATATAATATCTCAAAAATATTATATTCCAATGTCCTTTTTTGAACTAGATATGTTACATCACTCTAATCATATAATAAATCATCATTAATCAAAATGAAGAAGATAATTAACAATAATATTAATTAAATCACTTGCATTCTTTATAACAGGATGGCGATGATGAACAAAGGAAGGATCTGAGGAGTAGGGGACTATGCCTTGTTCCCGTTTCATGCACAATGCATGTTGAGAGCAACATTAATGGTGCAGATTATTGGGCTTCATTAGTGGGTGGTGGATATTAATTAATATACGATATTAAAAGCTTCCTTGAGATGTTTATAAGAGCTGAATATACCATCATTAGCAGTCAATCTTATAATTAAGGAAGAACAAGGCTGATTGCTCATGATGCTATATATAAATGCTCAAATTAAATTCATCAAGGAGGGTGCTTAGTGAAGTTTGAAGAACATGGGAAGAGAATTAATGGCTGAATTAGTCTTGAATTAATGATATGGGTTTAATTAGTTTGTAATTTTCTTATTTTGGTTTGTCATAGAAGAATGTTTAATTTTCCTTTTGTAGAATTTAATCATAATTAATATTATTATGTTCTCTTTCCTTTGGTTTTAATCGATAAGTAATATCACGATGGTTTTAGATAAGGCAGTGATTTTGACTTAAAACTTAGGATTATGTAAAAATTGGATAGTTTTTTTTTAAATTTATATTGATGTTTTATGTGAAATTTTGTGAATGTAAAGCATACAAATATATTTATATTTTGGAACATTCAAGATTATGATGATTTTAAAGATGATAAATTTTTTTTAGATGATGAATATATCTCTTATAAACCCCTCATTATGAAAAAAATGGCATTTACATACATACCACATAATTCTTACATATTTTTATAACTAATATTTGATATTTATATGCATACCACCTAAATATTTAACATCATGTTAAAATATTACTTTAATTATTTTTAAAACATAATATACTTTTTTATGCAAGTTAAAAATATAAATATATAACTTTATGACTTAGCCGTATAAATATATAGGAATTTTGTTGTATGTATGTAAATCTGAAAAATTTTGTTTGATTTTTTAACATTTCAGTTGTTTCACATGGAAGCTTGGATGAAAAGGTATATAATAAATAAATTTACTTATATATTTCTCTAATTACGCATGGGAAAATTATGCAAATTTTATTTGCAGATATTTTCCTAAAATCTGTTATTTTTACAAACCTAAAATTTCACAATAAAAATATTAATGAAAAATAAAATAAAATAAAATATTGTCTTAGAATAACCTAATGGAGTGAGCCAAGCCATCACATAAAATAAGATGTTAATTTGACTTTACGTATAGAATTCTTCAACAAATGCTATATCTCTTAAAATAATATATATATATATATATATATATATATGGAAATTTGGAATTAATTAAACCTCTCTCATTTTTTAAATGCCGGAGAAGAGAGTTGTGGATGGAGGGAATTGAACGATTCAAAGTTCTTAATTTAATAGATATATTAGTTCAATTAAAATATATTTTGTTAGCATCATATATATATATATATATATATATATATATATATATATATATATATATATATATATATATATATATGGAAATTTGGAATTAATTAAACCTCTCTCATTTTTTAAATGCCCGAGAAGAGAGTTGTGGATGGAGGGAATTGAACGATTCAAAGTTCTTAATTTAATAGATATATTAGTTCAATTAAAATATATTTTGTTAGCATCATACTAGGTCATAGGGATTTTATTTACTGTGATTTATTAAAAATAATTAATAAATAAAAATTGAAATTGAATTTCTTTTGGCATGTAAATTAAATAATTTTACCATAAATTATGATTTTTTTTTAGAAAAAAAATCGATCAAAGTAGATCTCAAACTATTGATCAGAATATTAATATATAAGTCTTTAAATTTTTAATTACAAAAATATTTGTTTTAAGCTTATAAATTATTAAATTTAAGTTTACAATTAAAATCCGTAGTATAATTTGAATTTTTCATGAATAAGCAGAACCAATCTTGTTTGTAAGTGTTATACGAATTATCTATTATAGCATTATTATTATTATTATTTCTATTTATATGATTAAATTAATTATAAATAAGTACATAAATAATAGTAATTAAATTTAAGGGTTAAATTATTGGAGAATATTTATATTTTACTTAATTACTTCTAATAATAATATATAATATTTAAAAATTAAAATTTTTTTTTATATTCAAATAAATTATTTAGTGTTAAAAATGAGATAATGTACCAAAAAGAAAAATTTTGACAACCTATTAAAAATTAAAATTTCTTTTTAAATTCAAATAAAATATTTAGTGTTAAAAATGAGATAATGTACCAAAAAAGAAAAAGTTTGACAACCTAGAATACGTTCACTTAGCACATTTACTGGCTTTTTAAAATACTTAACCTATTATTAAATTATATGACATTAAAAATTATGATTACCAACAGTTTTTTTAATTATTAATATTATTAACCTTATAATTGTGTTTAATAAAATATTTATTTTTTAATGATTAATAGTTTTATAATAATTTATAAAAAATTTGTCAACTTTTAGTTTAAAGATAGTTATTATCATTAATTCTATATTTAATGCTAATAGTTATCACACATGCATGTACATATTATTAGAGATAAATAAATTTATAAATTTTAGTTAAATTTTATATGACTACTAAGTATTATTATGTTATTTAGTGAAACTCAAATATTTATGAGAAATAATATTGTCTATGTATTTAATGTTTAGTTTTATATTTTAGGCATATTTATATTTAAAATAATATAAATAGTTTAAAAAGTGTATAAAACTTTTAAAAAAATAATATATAGAAATAGTAAGTGTCTTAATGAAATAAATGCGAATAATATATGATTACTCAATTCTAAATTTAGTAAGCTATTAATATGCTAAAAAAGGACAAGATGAGTCCTTACTATCTTCGTGGAAGCTCAAGAGAGCGCATTCTCCTCGTTTTACAAACTCTTATGCAATTTGGTTGTATGAGCTTTAAGTTGATATCTTTTTTCGCTTTTAGTTATGGTTGTATAAGCTTTTGATGATGTTATTCTTCTTGTTGATAAGATTAGAGAGAGAGAGTTTAAGAAAAAACTTAAATTATAGAGGTCAACTTTAAAGTTTAAAAGCTTTTGTTTAAGTAGATGTAAAACTTAATACATAGAGTGCAATTTTAGTAGTAGAAGATCTAATGACGAAGTGGTGATAATGGGTAATCAAATCATCAAAAAGAGTAAACGTTTTAAATATCTTTGGATACATTAGAGAAAAAAGGAATCATGTAGTTGACCCAACATAGTGGGATAAAGGCTTGTTGTTGTTGACTTTGACTTAGTTGGAAGGACAAGATAAATAGTTTCAAATGATGTGCATCATGTAATAATGAATTATTCATTTTTGTTGACTCAGTAAGTTATCTTCTTTAGAAGATGAAAAAAATTATAGTAATAAATGAAGGAAAAAAATAGTTAAGACTATTTGCTACAACTAAAAACAGGACATGACCAAGAAGATGGAAGACCTCAAAGCCAATTTATTAACTTGACTCGAGTGAGGAGATTATTTCATCTCATAAAACACCCTAATAATCAAGAGGAATTAAGACAATAATTGGCCAAGAAATAATGAAAAGAAATGAAAAAAAAGTAGAAGGTTGCATCTTCATTAGAGCAAATTTGCAATATCAAACAACTTAAAATGGGGAGTTATTATCCAATTAGTTTTCAAAAAAATTGCAAAAAAAAAAAAAAATCACTTGAAAATTATAAATTTTAATGTTGTAATAGTAGATTCAATTTATATGATTATAATTTTAAATTGAACAATGAAGGAGAAAATTAGGATGGAGATAAGAGAATTCAAGTTGAGGAAATAAAAAAGATACCTGAAATTACTTCACAAATTTCTCTATTTTAATATTGCATGATTTGTCACAAAAGATCAAAATTATATTCTATTGATTTAAGCTATATTTATGAATTTAAATATAAGCATTTAGCTAAAGGCTTGCATTTTCCAATAGCTTGTGTTGATAACTCATCATCTCCTTATAGTTTTATAACTAATGCTTTTAATGTAAAGCTATTCAAGTCATCATATAGTCATACAAAGGTAATTTGATATGAACTTTGAAAGTTCCTCAGTCTCTTTATCTTATCTGACTATCTCTCTTTGCGAGTGTGTGCGTGTGTATGTTTATGTTTATTTGTGTGAGTTCTTGTATGTGTATATAACATACTTATTAATGTAAAGATACTCCAAAGAAAGTCCAAGGATTTCTTCTCTCTATTTCTCTCCTTAACTTTAGTTGAGAAGCAACACCTTCATTTCTTTTTGTGCTTTCTAAAAATGTTCTTGCATGTTTATTACTTTGATTATACAGAAAATTGTGAATTAATGATACATGAAAGGTTTAATTTTTATGGAATCCTATAAAGCATTTATTCATCATTAAAAATTATTTCTCCTTTCACAAGTGAATTACTCATCAATATAGAACCTTATACTCTATTTTATACTAAATTTCAAATCTTTTCAACTCAATTCTATATCAAATTCTCATTTTATCAACTCAACATGGATGAATCTAAAGGTAAAATTTTAAACATGAGCATTTCCATGTCTGAAATTATTGATCATAGCAGCATGAGGCAGTAAATTTGAGAAGTAAAAGGACTTGTTAAAGGGAATATTACCCTAATTATAATAGCATGGGGTAATTTAGTTCAATCAATCTGTAGATAAAATACATCCATTATGATGCTTGTTTTAATACTAAGGCACTTTTTTTTGTCCCGTATAATGACTAGGCATTTTTGACGTATTTGACACAATTTATAAAACTCTCCTGGCTACTCAAACATCACTTCATCAAGCTCTAATATATGATATTCAGCTTCAAAATGCACCAACTTCTTCATTATGACATTTTGGTTGATATTGTTGACTAAAACAACTAATGGTGTATGAATTCATCATTACAAGAGTTGCTCTATAAAAACAAAATTATATTGATTAGCACAATTCTCATTAGATTGATTCACATGTAATTGAATAATGAAGCCACATATCATTACTTTAAATTACTCAATCAATGTCATATCAGCTAAAATCATTGAGATAGATCACCAATGTTATAATTTTCTATATATACTTTTTTAACATATATAGACAAGGTGAACTTCTAGCCTCCAATAGAACTAACTCACACTTTATATGATAAACTATCATAGTCTAATTCTTTGGCTCCAAAATGTGAACAACAAATAAGCATATGCCTACTTATATGATAATATACAATATATATATGTTAATATTTTATATTACATAGATATCTATCAAAAGATAAAATATTCATCAACAAAAATATTTCACCCCTTTTAAAATTTTTTACTTATATTTCTATAATTTTTTTGAAATTTTATATGAACTCATATCATTAAAAAAAAGAGATTTACATACATACCACACAATTCTTATGTATTTACATATCTAATACCTAAAATTAGAAATTTATTTATCTAACACTTTTATATGCTTCAAAAGTTGTATTTCATTTTTAAAAGATGAGTGATGATGATATTTTTGATGTGCTATTGAAGATCGGATATTATATATATATACAAATTGAAATTTTGATGTTAGATATATAAATATATAAAATTGTATGATATATAATTAAATCCCTCTAAATAAAATTCATCTTCATCATGCATTTGATTATAAAACAAATAAAAAATAAAAAAAACTCATCAACTCCAATATGTGTAACTTGTTGGCATGCACGTCACTTGAGGCCCCACCGATCAAGCGTGCTTCATGGGGCCATCCTTTGTCATATACTCATATTATATGTACATATGCTTCAAGACAAACTCATTTTAGTTATGTAGTTTCAATACACTTTGCCTATGTCTTCATTCATAGGTTCGTAGTAGCTAAGAACTTACACCTAATAAAATCCCATTTCATTTTTCTTTTTAATTATATCTATAAATAAAAAACTATATACGTACTACATTATTTTTATTCATTTATATATATATATATATATATATATATATATATATATATATATATATTAATAAATTTAAATAATATTTAATTTTATAATTTGTATAAATAAATATAAAATTTATATATTAAATATATATATTAAAAATACATTTACTTAAAAAAATTGATGATAATAATATTTTTATGTGATATTAAATATTATTTATATAAATATTAAAATTTAAGAATTTGATATATAAATATATAAAAATATGAAAATATATTTATTTTCTACTCTATAAAAGCCATAGCCTTATTAGCTCTTTGTAGGCTCCGATGTGAATTTTTATAAATGGACACAAAAAAAGGTCAAAGTTTATATATTTTCTGACAAAACATACCGTCAGCTTATTTTATTTTTTGTAAATTTTTATATGGTGGACGTTTAAATTAAATTTTGTGGAATAATTAACATGAAGATATATTTATATATTTAATATATAAATTTTTATATTTATTTATACAAATTATAAAATTAAATATTATTTAAAATTATTAATATATATATATATATATATATATATATATATATATATATATATATATATAATATATATATATAAAATATATATATATATATATATATATATATAGAGAGAGAGAGAGAGAGAGAGAGAGAGAGAGAGAGAGAGAGAGAGAGAGAGAGAGATTAAACGTCATTGAAATATTAAGTTGTTACAACAATGAATGTAAAAAATTAAATATACACACAACAATTGAGTAATAATATATGTATATGCATCATCATTTTCTTATATATTTTGATATCAACGTAAAAAACTTAAATAATAAACTAAAAATATTTAAAATAAAAAGTAAAACTAATGGTAATTTTTTCAAAATATTCTGTTTTTTTATTTGTCGCATTTTATTATTCTATTTTCTTATGACCATGACAACCTATCAAAATATCATAATATATATTATTTTTCTCATGAAACATGATAAATTAATAAAAAAAATGTCAAGCTAGAAAAAAAAAAACTTAAGATTTTATTTTATTTATTTATATTGCTTATTGAGTTGTGATGCAATAATCTTTTGGTCACGAGGCTAATTGATTTTACATATAGGAATTATTATTTGAATGCCATGTCAAAATCTATAAGTTTTTTATTTTTTTTAATAATAGAATGTATGCTTAAAACCGGTAGATGAAAGAGTTTTAAATTGTCGATTAGTCAAAGACACACACGCGTAATTAATGATAACAAGAGACACCTGCACTTTAACGCGGAAAACCTCAAAAGAGGAAAACCACGCCTAGCCCAAGAAAAGCTTCCACTATGATTCGTGAGTACAAAGTCTTCCCGACATGTGATTACTGACTGCATATGAGTGAGGACCAACAACCGGAACAACAACGATGTAAGAATATTTAATGTGAGATGCAGACATACGACGATGGTATTGATGACCGCCGAAAGGTGGGTGTGACGCTTGAGGATCTTCGAGCTTCTTCTTCCTCCTGCTTAGCTTTTCCTCTTCCTTGTTTGGATTTTCTTCTTCCGCTTGGACAGATTGATCAAGGGATCACTGTGGTGGTCGACTCTTGACCTCTTCTTCACTTGTTTCTCTTCTTCTTCACTTCTCCCCTCCTCATGTGAGGGATAGAGTTCTATTTATAGAGGAGGAGGGCGCTTCTAATTTATGCAAAGTCCGCGTACTCCTCTTGATCGGACGCTTAGAATGGTTCCTTCGATCATTTGATGTATTTTGAGCATTTGGATGCCCAAATGAAGTCGAATTATGAGATCTTAGGCTCGTTAGATCCGCCGTCGAGACGCCGATTTGACTATAAACACTCTATATTTAAGAGCTATTTTGGGATGTAATTGATATCCCAAAGATTCCAAGGATATTTCAAGTGCTTAATCTCGACGGCCTTGACTCAAATCGTCGCTGATATTAAGATTCTGGACTTTGATTACGGTATTTTGAGCACCATATCGCTTGCCCCTATTTTTGGATGAGATTGTCTTAATCATCCAAAATATATGCCAACCCATGACCAATATATTTCAAATATTCATCCAAGATTACGATTATGCAAATCTACGCCTGCATGAGATTCCGAGGTTATGAATTTATTCGATGCTCACTAAGTTTTCGCATTTTGGGGTCCGTAGACCCGCGGCGCTTATCTCCTCGAGGGCGCCGGGCTGCGCGGCAGCGGACCAAGGCCGCGAGGTCAGAATGCCGATGGGTCGGGCCCATCGGGTCGACTGGCCACGCCGGTCGCGAACGGCGCCGCTTCATGGTCGGGTCATGAACCGCGCATGGGTCCGCTGGGTCGCTCGCGGGTCGGTCGCTACGACGCTGCGTCGCGGTCGCGGCGGGTCGGTCGTATGACGGTCGCTGACGCCGGTCGCGGCTGACGCGGTCGCTGACGCCGGGTCGCTGGGTCGACGGGTCGCTGACGTCGTCGCTGACGGCGGTCGCTGACGCCGGCCGCTGGGTCGGGTCGCGACGGTTCGGTCAGCGAACGATGGCCCCGTCGGATGGGACGGTCACAGAGGCTACATACAAGTTGCTGTCACGCTCACAAGGCTGTTGCATACAGCTCGCTGCTGGCTGCCTGGCTGGGCGCTACCACGGCTACTGCTGACCGGAATTTTAAGGAATTTAATGCATTTTGAGGGTTTTACCCTTTTACCCTTGTGAGGGCTATAAATACTCTAAGGTGAGGGAGAAAGGCATACCTTTCCCTCTCCTTTCTTCTGAGTGAAAGTCCTGTGGCGATCGAGGCGATCAAGACCTACGGCCATACGACAAGGCTCCAGCCCCCCCAAGGTAAACTAACCTACCGGACCGGGCCGAAGGCGATCAAGACCTGCTCATACGACAAGGCTCCGCCCCCGAAAGGGGTGTAAACTAACCCTGACCGACCGTTGGAGGATCAAGACCGCTCATACGACAAGGCTCCGCCCCAAAGGTGTAAACTAACCGGACCGACCGGGATTGAGATCAAGACCCGAATATACCCAAGGCTCCAAAGGGTGTAAACTAACCTAGCTGACCGACCGGATTGAGGCGATCAAGACCCGTACCATACGCAAGGCTCCGCCCCCCAAAGGGGTGTAAACTAACCTAGCCTGACCGACCGGATCGAGGATCAAGACCCGTAGTCATACCAAGGCTCCGCCTCGGTGTAAACTAACCTACGGACCGACCGGATTGAGGCGATCAAGGACCTGACGAGTGGTTCCGCTTCCTCGCCCCGGCGCATCGTCCCGCAATCGGTCGCGTTAGAGGCGGCGAAGGCCCACCAGACGTGGAGCCCGCTTCCTACCGCCCCGGCGCATCGCCCGCCGGATCGCCGGGTTAGAGGCAAGGCCCGCCTGGTGATAATGCCGTTCCGGCGCACGCCACGGATCCGTCCCGTTCGGAGGCGATCACCGAGACGGGCATAAGATGCTCGGCGATGGTGGCCGACGAGGATAATCGCCGACGATGGTGGTGACCGGCGGATGGTGCGGAAGCGCGGATCGGGCGAGGTCGAGGCAAGGACCGACGTAATGCGTGATGACCGCAGTAGTGGTTGGCGACGACGGGGTGGTCGCGAACGAATCGGCGATGGTAGTCGACGGTGGCGACGGTGAGTACGGGGTGACCGGAAATGGTGGTGACCGACGAAGATTGCCGGTGATGGTTCAACAGTTGATAATTGATGTCGTTAACTTGCATGTTAGAGATATAATTGAATCCGCTGAGGATTTTTGACCCATCCGAAGTTGTTTGTCAGGGTGTTACCCGATGACATTAACTTGTGTAGAGTGGGTACAAAGTTTTGACCTTTCCTAGGTTATTGGTCGGAATATTATTCGTCGACGCTAACCTGTATGGAAGAGGCCGTGGGAAGTCCACCAAGGACCTTTGACCTTTCCCGAAGTTGTTTGTCGAAGTTTTGCTCGATGACATTAACCCGTATGGAAGAGGCCGCGGAAGTCCACCAGGACCTTTTGACCTTTCCCCGGGTTGTTAGTCGAAGTTTTACTCGACGACGCTAACCCGCATGGAAGAGGTCGGGAAGTCCACCAAGGACGCTTTTGACCTATCCCGGTTGTTAGTCGAAGCTTTTACCGATGACGCTAACCCGCATGGAAGAGGTCGGAAGTCCACTGACGCTTTGACCTATCCCGGTTGTTAGTCGAAGCTTTTACCGATGACGCTAACCCGCATGGAAGAGGTCAAATTGAACTGCTGAGGTAGTCGACGGTGACGACCGGCGCCGATACCGGATGACCTACGACAATGCATGATGACCGCGAAGATTGCCGACGATGGTCTGGCATTGACGCATGACGGTGAATCGGCGCAAGATGACCGGGCGACACAGTGGTTGGCTACCGACGGTGGTAATGAAACCGCGACCAGAATGACGGTATGCATAAGATTGCCGGCGATGCCAAAGGACCGCCACGGTAGTATGTTGGTGACCGCGATGATGAGGATTTTTGACCCATCCGAGGTTGTTTGTCAGAGTGTTATCCGATGACATTAACCTGTGCGGAGTGGGTACAAAGGTTTTTTTTTTTTTTTTTTTAACCTTTCCTGGGTTGTTTGTCAGAGCTTTTGCTCGATGACATTAACCCGTATGGAAGAGATCGCAGAAGTCCACCAAGGACGCTTTTGACCTATCCCCGGGTTGTTTGTCGAGTGTTTACCGATGACGTTAACCCGTATGGAAGAGGTCGAATATTTGCATGAGCTTGTAGCCAGAGTTGACCATTGATCTTTGCCTTTTCGCTGGTGTTGCTGACTTGCTCATCTTTTGAGATTAAGAGTTGCCCCGCTTGGGGTATGTCTGTATGAGTCAATTGATTCTTTCCAATTGACGGGATATCTTTGTTGAATGGGCCTTTCGATTTCTTCTTTGATGGGACTCCTCAGGTTCCTTGGGGTGCTTTTATGTCTCTGCAGATTATCCAAATTGTTTCATGTGCATAATAGCATTCATCGCTGAAGATTTGTGCTTCCACACGATGAACTAAGTCAAGATATGACCGACCGTCCCGCATGAGTGATGAGTAAAGGCCCCTGATTCCTCCAAGAAAAACTCCTCTTAATAGTTCGTTTACTCAGGCGCAGCTTCTAAGGAGAACCGAAGTATTCTTTAAGTGATTCACCCTCGCTCAATACGGAAGATGGGAGGAATCTTTAATGATTTGCAATGAACTGCTCCACAAAGTTCAAGCTAAAGGTATGGATGGATCCCTTGAAGAGAGTAGAACTGCGAAGCTTGCTTTGAGGGTAACAGAAAGACCGGCAAAGCGGTGTCGAGCTCGCTGGATATGCATGATAGTCCCAGAATGGTCGATGTGGGTCGTTGCCCCATCATAGGGCTTGAAACCCACGGAATTGATTACGGGTGAAGAATTGCCTGGGGTGTGAAATTCCCTTAACCATGGGGTGAAGATGCCTTTAAGCGTACCGACATGTGTGACAAATACTGCGAGATCATGTCACATTGATAACCCAGCTGGAGGATGCTTTTTGACCTCTCAAAATCGACCATCTGGGGGGATATGTTTGTCGAGAAGGCCGCCGTTGTAATCCTCAGTCGGATCATTTTATTTTGAGACTCCTCCATTCATTTACACATCTTCCAAAGAGATTCTGCCCGCCTCAACACGCCCTTGGTTGGATGGGTTGTAATGGTTTTGAGTTTGAATCATATTGTTGCCAAAAACTGGATGGCCATAACGGGTTGAAGGGTTTTTCTTCCCACGACGGCCAAACTGCGCAGAAAACCAAATGCAGAGTGAAAGTTTACGCCTTTAGCCTTGTCGATTAGTCCAAAGACACATGTAATTAATGAACAAGAGACACCTAATTTTTAACGGAAAACCTCAAAAGAGGGAAAACCACTGGCCTAAAGAAAAGCTTCCACTATGTATCTGCTTTCAGAGTACAAAGTCTTCCTGACGATTACAGAATTGCATAGAGTGAGGTCCAACAACTGTAACAAATGCTCTGTAATAAAATGAGAAAGGAGATGCATTAACAATGATGCTGGTTTGATGATGCGTGGATCTGCTTGAGGATCTGTGAGCTTCTTCTTCCTCCTTGCTTTTTTCCTCTTCTTCCTTGTTTGGATTATTCCTCTTCTTCCTTGCTTGATGCTTGAAGGATCAAATGGCTTTGGGTGGTTGACAACGCTGAGCTGTGGCTCCTCTTCTTCACTTGTTTCAGCCTCTTCTTCTCACCTTTCCCCTCCCTCATGTGAGGGATAGAGTTCTATAGATGGGAGGAGGGGCTGAGATTTATGCAAAGTCCACCACCTCTCCTGATCGGGAATGGTTCCTTCATCATTTGATGTATTTTGAGCATTTGGATGCCCAAATGAAGTCAATTATGAGATCTTAGGCTCGTTAGATCCCGTCGAGACGCCGATTTGACTATAAACACTCTATATTTAAGAGCTATTTTGGGATGTAATTGATATCCCAAAGATTCCAAGGATATTTCAAGTGCTTAATCTCGATCCTTGACTCAAATCGCTTTGATATTAAGATTCGACTTTGATTAGCTGTATTTTGAGCACCATATCAAGACATTGTCATCAAGCTTAATTTCTTTAGAAGGCTAAGGACTTAGCCTCATGAGAAATCGGGCGATCTGCCGATATGTGAGATTAAATTTGATTTGGTCTTATAAATTTTTTTAAAAAAATTTAGTTAGTTTAAATGATAAATAATTTAGAAATTATTATCCAGATTTTTATATTAGAATGTTATAAGCATAAAATTTATGAATTGATAATAATCATTCGTAAATCAGTATTTGCTTTATTTACTATATTTTATGTATAATATTTTGTTTCTACTATCTAATTTCAACTTTAATATCTATATGTGTGCTCATGTGTTTGTATGCACACACAAATAGACACTAAAAAAATACTTTAACAAAAAAAGTACATGATGTCACTCCAAATCAATTTATTGCTATACTAAAGCTAAATTACTTTTGAGTTAATTCATATCTTGCTCATGTTAAACAATAATACACAATATATTATATATAAATACATACATATATATATATATATATATATATATATATATATATATATATATATATATATATATATATATATATATATATATATATATATATATATATATATATATATATATATATATATATAATTCATGACATAAAATAACTCCAATTTTATAAAACTTACAAAGCAAAAAAAAAAAAAAAAAAAAAAAAGGATTTTTAAATACACTAAACATTAGACTCACAAAGGAGCAATTTTTTTTTCAAAGAACTATTGGTGGCATAAGAGAGAGAAGACCGGGCATACATGAGAATTTTAGTGGTAGGTTAAAGAAGTGCTACAAATTTAACATTCTTATCATTTCTTAGTAAAGTGGTAAATTGCAAATTTTTGTCATTAGCACTTAACATACATCACCAAAAATAGTACATTTTTGAATTTGTAATATTTGCAATCATTATCATTGTTATACTCTTGTATTTTCATGATGAACCTCCAACTTTATGGAATTTTTCATAATGATTCCTTTATTTATTTTTAATCTTATTAATATATGTTGTGTTGTAATAATAAATTAGTGGTTTTTTAATAAGAGCCTCTCTTTTGGCATTATTTTAGCATGGATTTCCCTAATATGTTGTTCAATCATTCTATTTATATTTTGATGGATGGTTCCAAACTATGGTTTATTAAACCCTAATGCATTAGGGTTGTTGTGTTGCAATTCCCTAACTAAGTTCTTATAATTTGAACATGCACTCAATGCTATAGACATGTTATAGATTATATTAGGGTATCAAATAGGCTACTTGAACTCATTTAAATAATTTTCAATAAACTCTGTAAGATTTATGGTAAGTTTGGAGTATCTCATAAAAATAAATATAAATCATGAGTTGATTGATCAAAATAATTAGATTGTGTTATACATGCATTGAGGTTTTGTTGGGCAGATAATAAATTGAAATTTGAAGCTCAATCAATTTTATAACTTGAAAATATTAGGGCCGAGTTTTGAGCAAATGTGTCTAACTTGTGACTCATTTCAATTTGAGTTTTTATTACAAAAGTTTAATTTATCTTTAATTATTATTTATATATGCTTTATTTGCATCATAAAATAAAAGATTATTTTCTATTGATAACTAACTTTGATCAAATTGTAAATAGCCACTGAGTCCAATCCTAAGCTAAGAAAAAAGAAAGAGTCATGAGTTCAACCCTTTCACTAATATTTGTTTTTTAATTTCAATAATGATGGTCATTAATGTAATATTTATGTCTTACACTATATTTGAATTTTGAGTTGCACATATGATTGACAACTATTATTTTAGATTGGTGCCTTTAAAATCGCCACTAGAATTAGTTTGTCATACACTAGTCGAACTTGGTGGCCCTACCTAAGAACTAGACAATCCAAGGCTATTTCTAATAATTAGTAGGATTTTTTCATCCTTTCAAACCAATCGTTTATCTATATAATGTCTTTAGTGCCAACAGTTGATGTCACCTTGGCTCTTCTCCTAGAACATTGATCCAAACCTAAAGTTTCACTTGTATCAACAAATTATTCTCATAGTGGCTCCCCCAATTAATAATAACTTAAATGACACTCTCTTTTAATGACATCCGATTGACACCATCAACTTATATTTGTCTCCCTCTAGTTTCTATTGATGCCTTATGTTGTTGACTTCTTTGGCATCTTATTGGCTTTTCTCCTGACCAATATTTTTAATCCTAAACTGCATCACCAACTCCATATCAATGTCCTGTTTGCAAATTGGTACTTTCATCGAACACACATATCCCCTCCAACCAATTTCCTTATATGCTCCTTAGCCAAGTAGCTCTATGATGGTTAACATCATTGCTCTTGTTGGCTTTACTACTCATAAGTTACTTATTAAAGATACACTTGACATCAACCCATCAACCTTTTTCATACTTTTTCAACAATCATCTACTTCTCCAAAACTCATTTAATTATCTTAGAATCTATGAGCTCTTTAACAAATGAGTCTAATTGATTGCTCCCTACTTTGACATCCTACATTAAAGCTAAATTATCTCTATCAAACCCTTCACATGTCTCAGTTCCCTATCAAACTAGTTAAAGAATCGATGGTGTATGAATGTTATGAATTTAGTTATGAAAATATATATATATATATATATATATATATATATATATATTAAAATATAAAATAAATATAAAAAATATGTTTAATAACTCAAAGACATTAACATTCATTATTGTTACCATGTGCCAAGTTTCTATATTCATAATGATAGTTTCATAAAATTTTAGGGCCTATTTGCGATGAATATTATTTTGTGTTTTTAAAATATATTTATTTTGTATATTTTAAATTTTTTTATTTTTAAAAACAAATCACACTAATATTTAAAAATCTCAAAATTATTTTTGGGTGTTTTGAGTATTTTAACAACAACTATCACTATCAAATGTATTTTATTTTGAATCAAATCACAAATAAAACAAAATAAAATAAAAGTAAAAATTATTAAATAAAAAATAGAAGTGATACCAAATAGTTGCTTAGTATTTAAAACATGTATTTATTTAGAGCTTGTTTGCAATCAATTTGTTATATTTTTGTTGCGTGCTAGAAAACTAGTAGAGAATAAAATTTATGCTCTTGAATCCAACACACACATATATTTGAGGAATTAATAAAAACCCGAATTTTTACGAAAAAACCTCGAAAAGAGGGAAAACTATGGCCTAGCCAATAAAAATCTTCCACTGTATCTATTTAGTACAAAGTGCTGCCCAAAGGTGACTAGAAACTTGACAAAAGTGTGAGGAATTGTTGGATATGCATGATGGTTCGTAGTGATCGATGTGTTCATATGATTGCCCCATCATATTGATGCTCGAAAGCTTGAAACCTATGGGAATAAAGTTATTGAAGAATAGCCAAATAAAGGTAAGGACTCCTCATAACATGGTGAGGGGAGGATGATCTTTGTCTTTAAGATGAAATTCTTGCATTAAGCATGCATGTACCATGATATAAATGATGAAAACGCCAAGCAATAATTAGTGGATAACAAATTTGAGCCGCACGCGTGATGGATGAGAAACTAGGTCGAGGAGATCGATCATGGTCTAGAAGTGGAACTCGGTCAAGGAGATTAGTGACCTCTTGCTAACGATCGATCTTGGGGAGATGTGTTTGCCGCAATCGTGTTCTCGTAAAAGTTGGATCATCTCATTTTGAGACTCTTCCATTCGAATACATCTTCTAAAGAGATTCTGCCTTCATCGATAGGGTCATGCCTATCAGGGGGAAGTGAGGCAGAAGCTTGGCATCCTTGGTATAAGGATTGATTTCAAGAGTGATGGGAGTTAGAGCAGGGAGGCTCGGTTGTTACGAGTATTGCGCCTATTGCCCATGATGCGGGTGTTCACAGAAATTATGATTGATGAGTTTTCTTTCCCCAGACGATGCCAAACTGTTGTGTGCTAGAAAACCAGTTGTGGTAGAATAAAAATTTCTTAGCTTTTGAATCCAACACACACAAATGTTTGAGAATTAATAAGAAAACTCCATAATTTATGTGTGGAAAACCGAGGGAAAAATCACGGCTAGCCCAAGAAAATCTTATACTATGTATCTGAGTACAAAATTTTCGATAACGGATTACGTAATTGTATATGAGAAGGGACGATAATGAATGTCGAATCGACAATAATCCACGCTCGTAATACAAGTGGTAGTAGATGATGAATGGGGTCGGACGATGAAGGTCGCCATGATGATGACGAATAAGATGGCCGTGATGGTCGATGATGACGACGATGGCGGGCCGCGGATGATTCGTGTGATGACCGGCGATGGTCGATGACGCGACGATGGTTGATGGAGATGGTGACCGGCTGTGATGACCGGCGATGGAGATTGATGACGATGAGGATCGATAGTGGTGGTTAACGACAGCAGTCGGCGGCGGTGGTTGACAACCAACGGGGGTGGTCGACGACCGTTGAGTGGTGGCATGATTATGCTTGAAGGATTTTCAAGCTTTAGAGTTCTCTCCTCTCTTTTGCTTGGGCTCCCTTCATGTGAAGAATGAGGGGTTATTTATAGATTAGATGAGTGACATTTCTGTAAATACATGCAAAATCCGAACCACTCCACTCCATCGGACGGCCCAAAATGATTCCTTTGATCATTTGATGTAATTTAAGTATTTGAATGCTCAAATAAAGTCAGAATTATAAGATCCTGGGCTTGTTAGATCTGGCTCTTCAAGACGCTCGATTTGACTATAAACACTCTATATTTCAGAGCTATTTAGGGATTTAACTGATATCCCAAAATTTCTAATGATTTTAAGTGCTTGATCTCGGCTAGTTTCAACTTAGGATCAACTTGCTTTTGACATCAAGATTCGTGCTTCGACTAGTAGTATTTTAAGTGCTATATCAGTTGCCCCTATTTTTGGATGACATTATCTCAATCATCCAAAAATATATACGCCAAATACTTGAAAATAACAAATTCTTCAATGAAATTTGCAGGTTCATTAATCATACATTTTGAGAGAATAAATCTTCATGGGAGCATAAGATTATGATCACAAAAGTGGGTGCGGAGCATATGCATGCAGCGCGTGGTTTTGGGGTTATGGACCCATCCGCATTTATTTAACTAGCTCGTGGCGCAGGTGAGCGGCGGCATTAGCAGCGCCATCACGACGCCAGCGGCAGCCGATCGCGAAAAGAGGGTGCGTGGGATAACCGCTACCGATGAGGGGTTTTGTCCGTCCATTTTGGTCCGTTTTGGTCCATTTTCTGTGATTTTCACCCGCTTTTTGCTATTTTTCTTTGATTTTTTACCTTTTTTCCCCTATAGGGTAGGGCCAAGGGAGAAGGCACACACCTCATATACTCTACTGTTCCTCTTCTTCTTAAGAGAGGTCATTCGGAGGCGATCAAAGCCTGTAGTTCATACAACAAGGCTCTAATTTTCCTCGAAAGAGGCATCAACTGTCCTTGTCGGACCACCGGGTTTGGAGGTAATCAAGGCTCGTAGTTCATACGGCGGGGCTCCGATTTTCCTTCGAAAGAGGCATCAACTATCCTCATCGGACCAACCGGGTTCAGAGGCAATCAAGGCCCGTAGTTCATACGGCGAGGCTCTGATTTTCCATCGAAAGAGGAGTCAACTGTCCTCGTTGGACCGATCGGGTTTGGAGGTGATTAAGGCTCGTAGTTCATATGGCAAAGATCCCGGCGTCAACGTCTCCTCGGACGGACGGTTTGAGGCCATCGCCCATAGTTCCTAGTTCTTCTTGTAAGAAATTAGATTTATTGAAACTTCAATGGATGGTTTAGCAGTTGATAACTGCCAAGGTGGCGGGGAAGCATTAATTAGGAACCGTCATTTGAACAACTTGAAAATTTTTCCAGGTAATTTCAGAACATCCTTAGAGAGGAATAAATTCTTTATTTTTTCATATGTATGCGTATCCTTTTCGTCAGATCATAGACAAAAAATTATATCTCAAGTTGTTTATGAGCGGGAGAGTCAAAAAAGAATATGCACAAGTATTGGGGTGAGTGAGTTGCTTCATAAAATTCTCAGATTTTTATCATTTCTCTCTCTCTTTATTTATTTATTATGTATTTTCACAAGGTGATGGCTAGAAGAAACCCCATAGTGTGACAACTATAGACGATATACCATCCACTATCACATTAGATAGTTTAATGGTGTTCCACCAAAAATTTCACTTTCCTAATGAGTTAGTGGCTATTGTTGCCAAAAAGTCAGATCGAGCCCATTCATCTCGCGGGATACTTTCTTGTTCGAGATGATTCTTCGCGTGATTCCTTTGGCTCCCAAGTTGATTGAGATCTTTAAAATATATGGTGTAGCTTTGTCACAATTTTCATTTCAAGCTTTAGTGATCATTGGTTTCCGCCTCTTCTTTAGAGAGTGGTGTTGCTTTGAACAAATACTTATGCCGAATGTGTAGATTCGATGTGATGCTCAGGACATGTTTCTTATCGCTATAAAGAATTGGATAGAATTTTCAGACGGATCCATCTAGAAATTGATTTAATGGATTCTTTTTTGTGAAAAATGAGTGGGGCCTAAGAGATGGGGAAGATTGAATGACCTTCCGATCCATCGATTGAAGGGAATGAAATCTTAGCAACTCTTAATATTCCCGATGCGGAAGCTTACAACATGAGTTACGTCACATTGGCAAATATATAGTTGAATATAGAATTTTCAAAGTTGGCATTTCCATCCAGGCAGTGAGATCTCATACTCTTCCATTGAAGAGGTTAAGTAAAGGTGATGAAATGTCTCTTCATATTCATAGGGTTCTTCTTTTAAATCATGGTAATATTTCAAGAAGCCCACGATCTGTCAAGTGACAACGCCAAATATCTCATGAGAAGATGTTCACCTCCTCCTCTAAGAGTTTAACTATTTTAACTCATTATGGGGAGTTCATTTCTGCCACACATTCTCAAGAGGTGTTACAACGTATGCCGATGTCAACGAGGATGAATTAATATGTTGTCTTCTTCCTCATTCTTTTCTTCTTTTTTTTTTCTTTGTGTAACATTTGTGATGATTTTTTAGGTAGCTCAATATTAGATGGCTCATTTGGGTGTCCCTCTAGATGAGTGGAATACTGAATTAGTATGAGCGAAAGATGAGTGTTAAGGCCAAAGAAGTGACAACTCTGGAGGCTCAGCTAAGCGGGTGTAGAACTGAGCTAGCGAACATGTCGACTTCTCTTTCTCTCTAGCGTTAGGAGGTGGAGTGCACTCGTGCTAAGCTGATTGAGGTGAGGGCGAGACTCACAGAAAGAGAAAAGACTCAGGCACTAGAGAAGAAAGCTCGAATTGGAGGAGAAAGCATTACAAGATCATCTTTCAGAAAGGAGCTTATAATGTAGCGAAGCAAATAAAATCTCATCAAGGTAATGAAGACTTTAAGAACTCCCGCTTATCAGCGATACTATTGAAGACCATGTCCGTGAAGCTCGTAATCATATTCTTGATGTTGAAGTGAAGGACTTGGAGCACCAATGTTTAGAGGAGGGCTTCATCCGAGGGTCCCTAAAGGAACTGCTTAGTACAGAAAAAATCGAGCTATATTAAGAATTTATCTCCCGCCAAGTATCAAGTATGTCAAAAAAAGCTTGTTCGCGAATAGCTTGTGTTCACTAGGAGCTCGCTAAACGTAACACGAACATACATTTCAAGCTCGATATATAAACAAGCTAAACATGAACAATCATTTATTCGATTGTGTTCGACTGATTTAAATAAATAAAAAATTATATTATATTATTATTATTATTATTTATTATATTATTATTATTATTATTTTATTACTATTATTTATTACTATTATTATTATTATTATTTATTATTATTATTACTATTATTATTATTATTATTATTATTATTATTATTATTATTATTATTATATATATATAGATACAAACATATTTACTTATGACAAATACAAGCATAGCTTGGTTAGAAGTTTTGTTATGCAAAGACCTGGTTTAATCCTTTTCATACAGATTTTGATTATTACATTTCGAGCCAATTTGAACAAATTTAACAACAAAGCAATTTTCAAACGATAACAAAGGAAATTTTGAGCCATTTCAACAGTTGAACACTAACAAATTTCAAACGAGAACACCAAACAAGAGCTCACGACTCATTTACACCCCTAATCTAAATTGGCTTCTCCGAATTCAAGAGATGAAGGAGTCGAGAGTGAGTCTAAGGGAGCATCTCCTAGTGGTGCGGAGGACGTTGATATCATGTAGTATCACTTGAGGATGCATTTTTTTCTTTTATCTATATATTGTTATTATTTTGTATTAAAATTTTAATTCTTTCTTATATCATCATGTTAATGCTGTCAATGATAAATTTTTTTTAATTGATATGCTATTGTTTTGTTTTACTTAGGGTGATTGGTGAATATTTCGAATGACGCTAACTGGATGAGGTCAAAAGTCTACCAAGAACCTTTTATCTATCTAGTCAAAACATTATTTGACATCTTATCTATGGAAGAGGTGGGATGTCCACCAAGGACCTTTTCTATCCTAGGTATTAGTCAAAATATTATTTGACATCTTACCTGTATGGAAGAGGCCGTGGGATGTCCACCAAGGACCTTTTGACTATCCTAGGTATTAGCCAAAGTGAACTTCTTACTTATATGGAAGAGGTCGATCAAGTCCCCATGGGATTGATCATGCCCCGACTGAGATACAACGTGAGTTGTGCATTTCTTAAGTGGAAGGATTTAATGAAGGAGATTGTTTATATGCAACAAGCTTGAAAGAAAAAAAACTGTAAATTCATTACTCTGATAAGGTCAGTGATACAATCATAAGATGATTTTAATACATATATGAGTTTGAATAGGAAAAGTTTTTCCCTCTGGATCCTTGAGCTTGAATGTTCCCGACCATACATAGGTCATCATCCCAAAGAGGAGAGAGTTTATTGCATTGAGGGCCTTTGCTACAGCCTTCGAGACTGGGACCAAGTCACCCAATGGTATGAGATTTTAATCTTCTGTTGAAGTGACGAGCTATCCTTTGGTGATAGGAAACAGTCTGAAGTAGGGCCATGTCATGAGTTTCGGGGAGTAGGTCTAGGTGCTGTCGGAGTTTTTCTTCATTATTATTATGATCGAATAATTGAACTCTTGGACTTGGAACTCCGATATCTACTGGTATAATAGCTTTTGTGTCAAAACACAAGTTATATGGTGTCTCACTAGTCGGGGTTCGCGATGTAGTGCGGTAAGCCCAAAGAACATTAGAAAGCTCATCAACCCATTGCCCCCCAGCCTTCTCATGTGTTTTTAGTCCTTTGAGTGTAGTCCTGGTTGCCCCCCAAGTTGGAGCTATGTTTGTTTGAGTCAATTTATTCTTCACAAATCGATGTAGATATCCTTGTTGAATGAGCCTCTCGATTTCTTCTTTGAGTTGCTTTTTCATGCCTAGTATGTCCATGACTTCAATGGAAGTGATAATATTCTCGATTTCTAATTTGGTTTGATGGATGTACCCACTTGATGGTTTCTTCATCTCGAATAACCATTGGATGTTAACATGAGATGTGTTCAACGGTGTGTATTCCTTTTTTGTTCGTGGTTTATGTCATTGATGTGAGAGCTGGAGGGAGATCACGACTACCTTGTTGCTTCTTTTGATGGGACTGTCGGTTCGCATTCCCTGGGGCTCTCTTACATTTTCCTGTAGATTGTTCAAATTATTTACGATGGGCATTAATAACCTCATCGACAGATATTTGTACTTCCACACGATGAACCAAGTCGGCATATGGGCAGACCATATCTCTCATTAGTGATGAGTAAAAAGGTCTCGGATGGAGCCCTCCAAGGAAAACTCCTCTTAATAGTTCAGAGTCTACTCCAGGTATTTAGTGAGCTTCTAAGGAGAACCTCCAGAAGTATTTCTTAAGTGATTCACCCTCATTTTGATAAATGCCAGAGAGATGGGAGGAATCTTTTATGATCCTCCATTTACAATGAACTGTTCTACAAAAATCTTGACAAGTTCATCAAAAGTATAGATGGATCCCCTTGGAAGGGAGTAGAACCAAGTGAGGGCGACCCTTAAGGAAAAAAAACTTGACAAAGCGGTGTCAAGAGTTTGTTGGATATGCATGATGGTTACGATCGATGTGTTCATATGGGTGATTGCCCCATCATAGAATCGATGCTCAAAGCTTGAAACCTACAGAATAAGATGTTGAAGAATAGCTTCAACGGTGAGGACTCTCATAGCGTGAGGAGAGAGGATGATTTTATCTTTAAGGTTAAATTACATTAAGCATCAATTCTACACATATATATGATGAGTGGGTCAACAGAGAATGTGCCAAGCTACCGAATTATTGGTGGATTAACACTGACGCACGTGATGGATAGAGAATACAAGATCAGGCCCGGAAGGAGGAACTTCAGTGTCAAGGAGATTAGCATTTTGACCTCCCACGGCTAACGATCGATCTTGGGGAGATGCATTTTTTGCTGTAGTGGCTATCATGTTTCTCGTAAAAGTCGGATCATCTCATTTTGAGACTCTTCTACGATACATCTTCTAAAGAGATTTCGCACCTTCAACCAGTCAGCTATTAGGAGGAAGTGAGGCAGAAGCTTGACATTCTTGGTTTAAAGATTGGTTTTGAGAGTGACGGGAGTTGGAGCGGGAGGCTCCATTGTTACGAATATTGCCTATTGGCCATGATGCGGGTGTTCACAAAAATTGTGATTGATGGGTTTTCTTCCCCCAGACGATGCCAAACTATTGTGTGCTAGAAAACCAGATGCGGTAGAATAAAAATTTGTGCCTTAGCTTTGTTGCGAATCACAAAGATGTTTGAGAAATTAATAAGAAAACTCGAATTTTATGTGTGGAAAACCTCAAAAAGGGAAAAAAACCACTAGCTAGCCTAAAAAATCTTCTACTATGTATCTTTGTACAAAAGTTTCCTGATAATGGGATTACAGAATTGTATATGAGAAGAGCTAACAATGGGAATCTCAGAATCAAACAACAACAGCTATATAGTCGTATATGGTAGTAGATGATGGTGACGAATGAAAACCATCGATGAAGGTCATCATGGTGATGATAAGCGAAGATGGCCGGCGATGGTCGGCGGCGGTGACCGACGATGGTAGTCGGCGGGTGACCTCTGGTCGCGATGATGACCGCGGCGATGATGATGACGGCGTGGTGATAGGGTCGGCGCAAGCACCGGAGATTGACGACGATGAGGATTGGTAGTGTAACTGCGCGGTGGTTGACAACCAGGTGGTGGTGTCAGAGTGGCAACGATTATGCTTGGAGGATTTTAGAGCTCTCTCTCTTTTGCTTGAGCTCCCTTCATGTGAAGAATGAGGTATTTATAGAGGGACATTTTATAAATACATGCAAAATCCGAACCACTTGACTCTATGGGCCGGCTCAAAATGATTCCTTTGATCATTTAATGTATTTTAAGTATTTAAATGCTCAAATGAAGTCAGAATTATGAGATCTTGGGCTTGTTAGATCCGACACGTCAAGACGCTCGATTTGACTATAAACACTCAATATTTAAGAGCTATTTAGGGATTTAACTGATAGTCCAAAGTTTTCAATGATATTTTAAGTACTTGATCCCGACTAGTTTCAACTTAGGAGCAACTTACTTTTGACATCAAGATTCGTTCTTCAACTAGTAGTATTTTAAGTGCCATATCAATTTTTATATTTGTTTTTTCATGAAGTTTTTAAAAATATATTTTTTATATTTTTAATTTTAAAATAAATAATATTATTTTAAAATAAACTCAAAATAAATTTTGAATATTTTTAAAAATAATTATCACCATCAAATATATATTACTTAAAATCAAAATATAAATAAAATACAATAAAAATAAAAATAATAAATGATCTCAAATGATTACTTTGCTATCATTATACAACTTTAATTTGAGGAACTTAAAAGGCATGCTTAAGGTTATTAGTTAAAAAAAAATTATTGATATCATTGATTTCAGAATAAAAAATATAATGATAAAAAAAAAATCTTATGGAGAAAAGTTTAAGCACTTAAATGCAACTTATCATTAATTGAAAAAATATAGAAAATTCTTTATATTTAATTTTTTAAAAATATCAAGAAAATAATAACGAAATGATAATATTTAAGGCAAAATTTTAAATTAGATTTAATTAAAAATTAATTTAGTTAATTAGGCATAAAAAAATTAATTTTAGATCTAGTTATTGAATGAGAGATTGGTGCCCGTTCAAGAGGGGCGACTGCATATAGTTTATTTTAAAAAAAATATTAACACAACCCCATTTTTTTTGTCCGTATCAAGCTTTTTCGATGTCGGAATTTAGCGTGCTTAGTATTGTTGAAAAGATAATAAAATTTTCTACAACTTTCATGTTCACAACCTTTGACGAATCTTGCTCGAGTAGCCATAATTTTTGTGTATGCTTGGATTTTCATGGTGTAAAATTAAAAATATTGCCTTGACCCCACATTTTTTGCTATATTGGACCCATCATCAATTTAGTGTTTGATATCGTTGGAAAGTAATGAAATTTTATACAACTTTTATGTTGCTAACCTTCAATGAATCTTGCCCGAGTAGCTGCAGTTTTTGCGTATGCTTTGATTTTCATGGTGAAAAATTAAAAATATTGTCGTAGCCCCACCTTTTTGGTCATATAGGACTCATCCGGGCTTAAAATTTAGAGTATTTGGTATCGTTAGAAAGTAATAAAATTTTCTACAACTTTTATGTTGACAAACTTTGATGAATCGAGTAGCCACAAGGTTTGAGTATGCTCGGATTTTCAAGATGCAAAATTAAAAATATTACCACAGCCCACTTTTTTGGCCGTTTCAGACTCATATGATGTTAGAATTTAGCATTCTTGATATCGTTGTAAAGGTAATAAAATTTTCTATAACTTTTATGTTGACAATCTTCAATGAGTCTCACCTGGGTAGCCGTAGTTTTTGCGTATGCTTAGATTTTCGGTGCAAAATTAAAAATATTACCGTAGTCCCATTTTTTTTGGCTTTATCAGACTCATCCGGAGTCAGAATTTAGCATGCTTAGTATCCTTGAAAATATAATAAAATTTTCTACAACTTTTATGTTGACAACTTTAAGAATTTTACCCGGATAGCCGCAGTTTTTGCATATGCTCAATTTTCATAGTGCAAAATTAAAAATATTACCATAGCCCTAACTTTTGGCCGTATCGGACTCATCCAGTGTCAGAATTTAGTGTGCTTAGTATAAGTTAGAAAGGTAATAAAATTTTCTAAAATTTTATGTTGACAACCTTCGATGAATCTTGCCCAGCAAGCCACAGTTTTTGAGTTTGCTCAAATTTTCATGGTGCAAAATTAAAATATTGCCTCAACCCTACTTTTTTGGCCATATCGGACACATCCTATGTCAAAATTTACCGTGCTTGGTATCGTTGGAAAGGTAATAAATTTTTTACAACTTTTATGTTGACAACCTTTGATAAATCCCGCCCGGGTAGCTGCAGTTTTTGCATATGCATGGATTTTCATAGTGCAAAATTAAAAATATTGCTACAGCCTCAATTTTTTTGGCCTTATTAGACTCATCCAATGTTAGAATTTAGCATGTTTGGTATCGTTGGAAAGGTAATAACATTTTTTACAACTTTATGTTGAGAACCTTCAATGAATCTTGCCCAGTAGTAGCTTTGCGTATGCTCAGATTTTTATAGTGTATTTGTGGTCATCGTGCCATATATGTAGCCATAATGATGAGTTAATGACCAGTGTTACACATACCTTGAAACCAGCCAATCATAAGCTTCTTGCTTTATATTCTTAATATAATTCATATATCTTTTTAAAATGTGAATATCATCAGTATTACCTGCAATATAACTTTTTTGGCCGCATCAGACTCATTCGTTGTCAGAATTTAGTATGCTTGGTATCGTTGGATAGGTAATAAAATTTTCTATAACTTTTATGTTGACAATGTTTGACGAATCTCACTTGAGTAGCCATAATTTTTGTATATGCTCAGATTTTCATGGTGTATTTGTGGTCATCGTGTCATATCTGTAGCCACAATGATAAGTTAATGAGCACTGTTGAACATACTTTGAAACCAACCAATCGTAAGCTTCTTGATTTATGTTCTTAATATTAGTCATATTTCTTTTAAAAATGTGAATATCAATAATATTACCTGCAATATATATTTTCTAGCATATAAACTCAATGTCTCTTATACCAAGTTGTCGAGCAGCTTTTTTGAAATTCTCCCTTAAATGTCGGAGGCAAAAGTGATGTGCAGTCTAAGAAAATATTTCTCTACAACCATGTACAAAACTTATGTGCCTATTAGATATGATGCACATATCACCTCTTGTAGAGACTAGTGAGATTAAGTCTTGGAGTGTCCTTAGAAATCAAATTCATGACTCAATACATTTGGATTCAAGTACTATAAAGGCCAATGAAAATAAACTATTATTGACATCAATCCCAACTGTGCTAAGAAGAGTCCCCCTATACTTACCTAGGAGAAATGTCTCATTAAAATATAAAACTGGACGACATTATTGCAAACATGTAATTGAAGGCTTGAATGATAAAAAAAGTCATTGAATCGATTTGACTTCATCGAGTGTACTTGGTATACTGATCCTAGCATAACTGAACATGCAATGCCCATAAACTTTGTGGGCTCCAAAAATTCACCACCGACCCCTCGATAAAAAGAGTATGATTTATGTCGGTTAAATTTTCAGAAAGCAGATGAAATAGTAGATAAAACACTACCTAGAGATTTCACTCTTATTTTGTGAAGACTTTAGATCTGGTTCCATGTTTCTTATAGGCCCAAACACCCATAGTTAATTACCCCTATCAATGCTGAGAGAGAACTTTCGATTATGGCTAGTTGTTAGATCGCTAAATGCATAGCATATAGTAGCAACATGTAGAGTTTTGAAATTTATCATTTTTTACTTAAAAGTGAATGATTGGAGGAATGATGATGAGCCCGATCAAGTTCCCATGGTTCCTTTATCCCGGGAGGTCATGGTCTCTAGTTTACTTAGTCAGAGGAGGTAGTCGATCCAATTTAACTGAAGGATTCTTGTTAGCATCCATGGGTTATGTTGTCCAAGAGACCTTGTAAAGCTAGGGTAATGTTTGTCTAATGAGACAAGTTTAAGTCCACTTTAGCTGATAGAGTGCTTTTTGCCCTGTCAAGTGCACCATATAGTTCACAACTCAAGGTACAGAGCTATCGAGAAGCCTACGGGCAATAATCATGACCGTAATATAATATTATTATTTAGCGGCAGCCACCCAATCAGATGACTCTAGTCATAATTGTATCATATGTGGAGCCTACTGATCAAATCACATGGACAGAGGACACATACCATATCCTTACTATCATGAGTTTATTTGAGAGTGAATATAGAAATATACTTGACTTAAAATTGACTCCTTTGTGAGCTAGAATTTTCTTAATTTGTCGCCTATAACAAATAATTATGGAAGATGGATAAATTGAATTTTGCTTTAAGTTTTTTAACTTGATAATTTTCATTTAGCCATTTTGAGCTTAATAATTCATCATAATTTTTATTTTGATTGATATTTAACTTATATTAATTTGATTTGAAATAACAATCATTTTGATGAAAGTATCTCCTCCGGTTGATATTCTCAATTAACATAGCCATCATTGGTGAGTTGATCATTCATTTTATTGTTCAAGATCATGTCAACTCTATTAATTTAATAATAGAGGATCAGATCAACTATCATTTAATAAAATTAGCTTCTAAGATATTTTACTAACTTGAAATTCATATAATATTATTATTAATTTTTTTTAGGTTTGTTACTTAACGGTCTTAAGACCCAAGAATCAACTTTCTCATCCTTGGACACTAGATTCATACATTTAGCATGGTGTTGGGGCCCATGTGGGTTATTTAGAATACTTGTACAAATTTTGAAAAGATCAAATTGAATTGACGATTGCTTTATATTTTATATAGGAATTCATCTCTTTCAAATGACTGCACAAATTCTAAAAACTTAAATTTAGTGATAGTTGGCTCCATAATTTATACAAAATTAATACATTTGAAGTCTATTTATCCTTTAAGTCAACACCTGTTGTTGCTAGCATTAATGTGGTGCAGATCCGGTGGCATCATATGTTTTAGATCTTGTTCAATTATTTTGTTTGCATTTAGTCCATTATTCATTTGAATTTCTAAATTCAAATCAGACTTTGCTGGTGGATGTTGATGAGCCTTGTAAGTTTATTGCTAGGAAGCCTTTCTTATGCTCATTTGTAACTTACTTTGTCTCATCTTTACTTGAGAGCAAGTTATCAAATAAAGTTCTTTCATGTGAATGAGTTATTCAACTCTCATGTAAGTTCACCATTGAGTCTGGATTGAGCCTAAATTTCATTTGGAAGCTAATCTTCTAGTTTCTTGTAAGTCTAGTGTGAGTCCGAGACTTGTATTTATTATGAATTCATTCAATTCTTAACTTTCAGTGAAATTTTATTCATAGTTGTTATTGAGCTTTCAAGCTTTTATAAATTAATCTTGTCTGATATTTATTCTTGTTTGTAGAATAGTCACTAAATTTCCTTTAAGCTTGCTTGTGTAAACTCAATCCTTTAGTTCTTTTGATGCAATATATAAGATTGTTCAAATATTTACTGAAAGATAATGTTGATGCCTGTAAGTAAATGTTGAATTCTTTATAAGTTATAGGAGAGTTTTATTTGAGCTCTGTTCTTATTGAGAGATAAGCTTCCAAATCTAATGTAGATTCTATTTGTGCTCATAAGAAACCATTAAATTCACCAGAAGTTTCATGAGAGCTTTGCTTGAATTTTGTTCTGGTTAAGTGATAAGCTTTCAAGTTCATTGCAAGTTCCATTTATGCTTATCAACTAGTCGGCGAGTCTCTTGTGAAATCATTTTTTTAAAGTCTTTTAGAATTTCATATGTAAGTTTAATTTTGATTTATCTTTTTTATCTAAGTTTAGTTTAAGCTTATTAATACTTTTATTTGACCATGTTTAAGTCTCCTATCAGTCAATTTTGGCGACCTCACGTCATCCCCATGGATGCATCGACTAGAGCCTTCCTACCATGCTTAGAAAAGCATGCATAGTTAGTGTCTTGCGACACTATGGCTTAGAGAGTCTTCTAAACCTACTACGCTTAAAAAAATATGCATATGCCTTCAAATACATGCAATTTCAATTTAGATTTTAATTTTGAGCTTAAAGTTTATTTTATGTTAAATTAATTGAAGTCCCCTGTCAATTCAAATTTAGATAGCCTCCCGACATCTTCCCTATATAGGGGGCTGCATCGGAAGTCTATTCAGCCTTCCCGTTAGCTCTACTGAGCATAATGGTCAGGTCTTACAACACTATGACCGTGGTCTTCTACCCATTAGCTCTACTGAGCATAATGAGGCCTTAAACCGTCAAATCTACTAAGCATGTTGAGGTCTTCAAACAACTACATGAAATGGGCATATATGTATGTTCTTTCATCTCTCTTCATTTCTTTTTCTATTTACAATTTGACTGCCAAAGTAGCTACCTTCTTTTCACTGACCAATGTAGTCCTTTTTAGACCCCAAAAAATTTTTGTAGCTGATGGCTTTTCATCTTGCTTGATATCAAGTGATTCCCATAGAATGGGAGCATACCCACCAAATAAGTTCTAGAATTCTCTAGCATCAAAGTCACTAATAAATTTTCCATCCTCAATTGTTGCCACCTTACACATCCCACCATGCTGATTCTCATGTATGTACTGAACAACTTCCAAAGCTTTAGCCCTTTCATGTATGATGTAATTACAATAGCTAAAAAGAAATTTTTTTGAATATGTGTCCAATATAAATACGTCATGATGGTTGAAGGAGGACCGAGAAAAGGGACTTCTTTAACATGGAAATCATGATCCCCCTTGCAAGCCAGCAATGTAACTCAGTATGCTCCATTGCCATCACCTTGTAGCTATAAAGTGAAAACCCCCTCAATAGGTATGATGCAGGGTTTAAAATAATACAAGAACTTTTGCGTTTCATTTTCTTGAACTTCCTTGTAGTGGACTGCACTAAATCCTAATGCTGCATCTAGCTCAAGGGCTTTATCTAATGGCATAGCGGAGTCATTCTCTTCAACATTCTTCCCCACCCAATAATGTATATCATGTTGATAATTTCCACTTATAAGCATAGTCATATTCAAGACTATATATGCATTTCTAGATAAGAACTTTCCATGGGAGACATATGAACCAAGACCAGCCTATGAGTTTTAATGCACCAAAATTCTAAACATGGCTTAGCTCCAATTGTGGAAAGCTTCATTGATGCCAAAAGGCTAAGCAGAGTTGTTTGAGGAGAGAAGGGAATAAGGAGGGTCCTAGTTGGATTCAAAAAAATAGGAAGAAGAAGAGGAATCTGGTATTGCTCGGCTTGCAATAGGGACGGACATGAGCTTGCTCGTCGGGCCTGTGTGGCTTGGCTAGCTCTCAATTGGGAGAGGAAGAGCATAGGATGCGAGTGGTAGATGGGAACCTATGACCATTGACTTGATCAGGAGGGAGTCGAATGAATGGTGGGGCTACTCTTTGAGTGTTGCTGAGAAGAGGAGGGATAAGGGGGTGAATAGAAGCATTTGTCTCGACAAAAAACATTGCATGAAAGGGAGGCCAAGAGGGGTTTATTTGGCTTGGGTTTTCATCCAAGAGAGAATGAGAGCTGAGGAAGCCAGCTCGTTCGTTGCTTGCATTTTTTCCCTCCTTGGACGGATGAATGGAAGGATGGAGACGATCCTTGCACATGCTATCGTCACATGAAGATAAACCGAGCTTAATCACATGGGATGGCATGGGAGGGGTGATATGGTGGCTTATTATTGCTTGAATAGGGAGTGGAGGTATGGGGATGGGCTGTTGTAAGTTTCAAGGCATTGACTAGGTGTAATAAGGAGATAATTTGATGGATTTATCTCAAAATACGTGTTAATTTTGATGAAATTTTAAAAGCAACAACTTTAATCAAATTGGATGTCTATTCTAAGTAATTTTAATATTCTGGATTCAATGACATAGTCTGTTTCACGATCGAAGGTCATTTGGTTTAAGTTAGCATCGAATGTGATCAAGTTTGCACATTGCCATTTTTGATCGCTTCGATACTCATACATAGTCATCCAAATTTAGTGCAGAGAATCTCATTTGATAGGTTTCAATATTTTTATGCTAACAATATGATCAATTTCATGAATAGGGATCATTTTGGCATCATTATAGTCTCCTGACTCCGATATGCGCATATGCTCATCGACGACCCTCAAGAACTTCTTGATCGATCGACCATCAAATTGAGGAAGATTTATATTTTGATCAATTTTGATATTCTGAACATGATGACAAAGTCTGTTTATCAATCGAGATCATTTTGACTGATTTCAAAGATGCCTATTGCATTTCAACTTTGATTTGTGTGCCACTATATCGAAGTTGATCAACTTTGTCTTGTGAGCTCGACTCAACTTATGTGACATCTATGGAGGTCAATAAATGTGCCCCCCCCCCAAATGTGATTTACACATGGAGTGAGTTATGTTTGTTGAAAATTGGTTGACCTTTTGTGTCGACCATGAATCTCAAATTAATTCGACCTTAATTTTAGTGGGTTCGCTGAAGAGCCTCTTCCACCATCTACTATTTACTTTGATGATTTTGCTGAAAGTCTCTTTCTTTTGTGTCATCATGGATTTGAATTCCCTCCGACCCTAGCTTCATGCATGATTGGGTTTGATGGAAAAATTGGTTTGTTTACTTTGAAATTTAAAATTCCTTCTATCCTAGCTTTAAGCTTGACAGACTTGATGAAGGATTTACCTAATTTGTCTATATTGACTTGTCAGGAAGTGTATGCATGTGTTAAGTCTTGTGCTTGCTACTTTGATGGACTCATTGAAGAATGCATACTGATGGCCTAGCCTTTTGGCTTATATTAGGTCCATAATGCTGAGTTTTTAATCCAGTAATAAGTGCTCTAACAGATTGAATAACCATGAAATCTCTTTAGTTCGACCATCATCTTTGTATGAACTATGGAAATTGCTTCGTCAGTCCTGTACTTTCTGCTTTGGAAAACTTGGCAAAGAAATTGGCATTGATATGTGCTTTGTGCTTGATCAAATTATTTGAAAATAGATTGGGATACCACTTTTCAGGAAATACAAAGATTGATTTGAGGCAGCTTTGAGTTGAGAGTTATTTCCTCAGATTGTCTTAGTCCATCGATCAAGTAGAAATATGTCTTGGATTCTAGTTGCTTGTAATCACTATGCTAGATTTGATTTGAGATTAAATAGTTGTCATCATTGGATTGATGAGAAGGGGCTCTTTCATAGTGACATTTTCTTATGGCTTGTTGAGTGAGGAGAGCATTAGTGACTCGACCATTTATGGGCTTGTTGAGTTTGACTTTTAGAACCCACTAGTGTCTTTGACTTAAGCTGTGATGGCTTGACGATTTGGTCATCAGACTAATGATTGATGGTTCTTTCACTATGGCCTTTTCTTGTGGCTTATTGAGTGAGGAGAGCGTCAGCAACTCGATTATTTATGGGCTTGTTAAGTTTGACTTTTAGAACCCATCCGTATCATAAACTTAAAGATGTAGAGGCTGATGTTTTTCTAACTTAGTTGATTGAAGCTTCCAAAATTGGGAGTTCTTTTAACTTGATCTTTGAAATTTGATGAATCTTGGAGGTAAACTATTATCTTTTCATGCATTAAAGTAAATTCTCTTTGTTCTTGCAAGGCTTGCAACTTTAATAATAATAGCTATATATATATTTAAGGATCTCTACAAAAAGCTTGATGTCAACCTGAAGACATATAAGAAGACCTTTTATTTCACAGGAAATGATTGAATGACTTTGATCATAAAAAAATGCCCCCTATCTAACAAGATTTTTTGTAGTAACTATTGAGAGAATTTAGTATGTCTTTGATCCTATGCTTTATGCTCTCGGGCTTGTTGAAGACTTCATCTTGAGAGTTTGAAATTTGTATAAATTTTTTTGTCATGGCTTTCTTCCTTGGGTGAAGTTAATGGAGTTGATGATTTGTTGCTGAGATGAGCATGTCTTCAGTCCTATGCTTTGTGCCAGACTTGTTGAAGATTCAATCTCAAAATTTGAAATTTATATTTTTCTCCTGTCTTGACTTCATGCCTCAGTGGACTTGATGGAGCTGATGACCTGTTGGCGATATGAGAACATCTTCAATCCTAGGCTTAGTGCTGAACAGATTTGTTGAAGATTCAATATCAAAATTATTTATATTTTCCTCCTATCCTAGCTTCATGCCTTAGTAGACTTGATAGAGTTGATGACTTGTTGGCGAGATGAGAATATCTTCGGTCCTATGCTTTGTGCTTTGAAGGACTTGTTGAAGACTCCATCTTGGAATTGAAATTTACATTTTCCTCCTATCCTGCTTCATGCCTGAGTGGACTTGATGAAGTTGATGACTTATTGGTGAGATGAAAACATCTTCTACCCTATACTTTTGTTTTGATGGTATTATTGAAGACTCCATCTCAGATATTCGTATCTTGTATTTCATTCTATCCTGGCTTCGTGACTTGACGGACATGATGGAGAAAAATCCTGGATTGTATTGAAGTCTTGTCAGGTGATACAAAATTACCTTCTACCCTAGTTTTTATTTTTGTGGGCTTATAGAAGGATGTTTGCCGTGACTTTAGCCCTAAGAGCTTGTGTTGGGTCAATGGCGAAGAGTCATCAGCCTTATGCTTTGTAACGAACATATTAATGACATGACTCCCTTAGTTCAGCCTTTAGCTTTGTACGAACATTAGATGACTTCTTCGATCCTTTGCTTTCTACTTGGTTGGACTTACTAAAGAAGAGTTTCTTTTGGTCTTTACTTTTTTTCTTTAATAGACTTGTTGAATGAGTTGACATTTCTCATTTGATATTGATACCAAACTCAGCTTAGTGCCTTCTCTAGTGAGGATCTTTTTGTTGGATGTTAGAAAATGATCTTATGACCATTAGGGATGATCTTCCAGTCTGGGCAACTTGAGCTCACCAAGTTAGAAGGATTTGGGGGTTTTTGGATGCTCTTTTCTTTGAACTAATGAAGTAGAAAGATCCTTTATTGCGGCCTTTATGGCATGTTGAGTAAGTGGACCTGTCAGTGACTCAACCATATTTGAGCATGTTGAGTCTAACCTTATGCACTCACTTGAGTCTTGGACTTGAGCAATTGATAGAGGATTTTATCATCAAGCTAACAAGTTGGGGATCTCTTACTACGGCCTTTGTGGCATGTTGAGTAAGCAGACCTATCATTGACTCGGCCATATTTGGGCTTGTTGAGTCCAACCTTATGCACTAAATGGAGCCTTAGATTTGATATATGGATTGAAGATGTGTTTCCAACTTGATTTATTGAAGTTTACATACTTGAAAATTTTTTTTTTGGTCAATAAAACCTTGAGACTTGTAAATTTTGAATACATAATTTTGGATGTGTATATAGGATCTCAACCTTAGGGATGATGGCGATCCAAAAATAAGGCCCCCTGTCTTACAGGGAAAGCCTAACATTTTGTTATAAAATTTTTATAAAATGCCCCCTTTTTAACAGGAGGATTTCTATTTTATCTTGGAATTGCATTCTTGTATTATAAGAGAATTTCCAAGCATAACTTATGAAAGTTTTAAATATGATATTTATTTGATTATATTTTCATGTATAATATTTCTTAAGATATCAACCATTGATTGACATCATTGGTCTTTCACCTTTAAAATTGATGAGTTGGTAGGCTCCTCCATGATATACCTTTTCAATGACGAAGGACCCTTCCCAATTAGGTTCAAATTTACTGCCAATTTTATGATGAAGAATAATTGGTCTTTTCAGCACCACAATTCCCCTTCTTTAAAAGCTCGAGGGTGTACTACTTGATTGAATGCTTTGGACATCATCACTCGGTAGACTTCTAAATTTTGCTAAGCTTAGACAAGCTTTGTCAAGTGCATCAAGCTCTTCTATTCATAGATTAGCATTCTCAACTTGGGTAAGATCATGCTGAATGGCTACTCGGAGCAAAGATAGTTCAAGTTTGAGTCATAAAACTGCTTCAGCTCCAAATACTAGTGCATAAGGAGTGGATTTTGTGGGAGTCTTGTAGGTGGTGTGGTAAGCCCATAAGGCTTCCACAAGCTTTGGTATGACACTCCATTTTATTTCTTATGAGGATCTTTCTAAGTAACTTTACTAGTGTTTTGTTGAAAGCCTTAGTCAAGCCATTTTCTCCCAGATTATAACTCGATGAGTATCACCAATCAATCTTATGTTGATCAATAAATCTATAGATCTTATTGCTCTTGAAGGTTGGGCCATTATCTGAGATATTATTGGCTTCTTCTATTCCCAAACACCATAGCCACATCTGCTCGAAAGATCTACGATATAGGGTATTGCAAATATAAGCGTATAGTAGAAGCCTTTTGTCAAGTTATGCAGCCATCACTTATTGCTCAACGGGTTGCTTTCCTTAACGTAGTCCCCAAAGGGTGGTCTCCAATCTTCCTTCTCTTCTACTATAAGGATTTTATATTGTGGTTTTGGTGCTTCCTCAGATTGAGGTCTTTCCTCTTGAATAGCCTTAGGCTTGTCTTGTTGACTTTGAGAAGAAATTTGTAAGGGAGTATGAGGAACAACGAGAGCTGTAATTCTGTTGGAATGCATTTAATGACCCCTCTTCTAGTGGGGATTTTAGGTTTATCGGCTCTAGGACTATGAGTGCAAACACTAATTAACACATAATCATGTCGTCCATCCTTGACATTTCTTAAGATAGCTTAGCCAGACAATCAGCTTTACTATTTCTGGCTTGAGTGACACAAATTATAATGACATTTAGAATTTTCATCTTCGAGGGCTAGCTTGTGGTAGTGAGCCAATTCAACCTTATTGATTTTATAAATACCTACTTGATTAATGATGAGCTAAGAATTTCCATAAACTCATAGATTTTAAGCTCCCATGGAGATGGCTTCCTCTAGACTTGCCAACAACACTTCATATTCTACTTTGTTGTTGGTTTATGGCTCAATCAAACCGGTAAGAGTGCCTCATTATACCACCTTTTGGCATGGTCAAGATGAGGCCAAGGCCAGCTCAAGCTTTTGGGAGATTTAAGGTGAGTGTATTTGATGGATGAAGTTTCGTCAAAATATACAATTCCTATATTTGGTGCTTTTCTTTCATATTGTTGACCTCACTTTTAGAGTGAGTCCTCAACCTCCTCAACATAGAATTAGGACTCTTATAGACCCAAGAGCTCCTTAGCCTCAAGACACTTCTAGTGATTAGGTGGACACTTAACCTAAGCCTAGAGACTTAGAAGAGTTAATTATAGAATTAGGTTATACCGTAAGACTTAAGGGAATCATCCACCCTATAGCCTAAACCTAATCTATATGCACCTTCTCCACTCCAATCCAAATTCAAATCTCAAACTAAACCTCAAATTCCAATTCATATTCCAACTCCAAATCTAAATTTCAAATCATTTGATTGAAATCTATGATCAAACTCAAATTCAAAACCCTTCATAAACTCTTTGATTTCATCTTATGACTTAGCCTTAACCAAATTCAAGTAAATCCCAATTCATTTAATTTTCTAAAATATCAATTCAATCCTTCAATCAAACTATCAAATTCTAATTCAAATCCAACTTCAAATGATTCAATCCCATGATCAAATTCAAGTTCAAAATTCTTCATAAACCTTATGATTGAATTCCATAAACTTTGCCAAATCTCCACCCAATTCACCCCAAATTTGATTGACCCCTTCATGAATCATTTATATCTTCATTTATATTCACAAGTATAAATGAAACATAAACCCAAATGACCAAAACTAAACCAAACTAAATCCAAATTCAACCAAGACCCTTCTTAAGCCATATGGACCTACCTTCTTAAGCTTGGCCAAAGCCCATTCAAATCAACCCAAAATCAATTGATTTTCTTATAAATAAATTATATATTCATTTATATTCACAAATATAAATGAAACCCACATTCCAATGACTAAAATTAAATCAAACTAAATCAATTTCTTACTTAAGCCCTTTTGACCAACCTCCATGAGCTTAAGTCAAATTTGCTTCCAAATCACTCCAAACTCAAGTGATTTTCTCATGAATCATTTATATCTTCATTTATATTCCCAAATATAAATGAAATATAAATTCAAATAGCCAAAACAAAATCCAAAATCAAATCAAAACTCAATTCAAGCCTTTTAAGCAATTTCCTTGGACTTAGCCAAATCTTATCCAAATCAAGCCAAAATCAATGAATTTTCTCTTGAATCAATCATTCCTTCAATCATCTATTCAAATATAAATGAAACCTGCAATCATCAAACTAAACTCAAGTCTACCCAAGTTAAGCCCAAGTTAACCTTTTTAACTTAAAAATTTCAAATGTGCCAAATCCATTGGACTCCAAATTGATTATAGTTGAATTTATATTTTAATCATAGGCTCATGTATAAGTTCAACTAAACTTGAATCAAGCCAAAACCAAGCCAATTAACCCATTTAGGTCCACTTGACCCAAAGTGGTCTAAAGGACCTTTTTGAGCCAAGTTCTAATCCAACCCAAATTAGATTGAACCATGCCCATCCAAGTCTCATATCATGATCAACAATCACCCTAGGATGATCAATCACTTTGAATTGGGTCAAACCAAGTCAACTTGGTCATTTGATCAAGTCAACTCTTAGCTCATATGAAACCCAAACTAGGCAAAACTCATCCTACACCAAATTGATTGAAACCATTGATTCACATCAACCCATAATCAATGTTTAAACATGAGTTGACAATCAATTGAGCCAAACCAAATTCAATTGGCCATTTGACTCAAGTTGACCCAAATTGACCTAAATGGCCAAAATAGGTCAAATCATGATCTAACCCAAATTGATTACAACCAATTGCACAAGTTCATTTCAAATTCATTGTTGAACTTGACCAAAGCTCTAATTTGGTCAATTGGAGCCAACCTAGCCCAATTGACCAACTTAGCCCAAATTGACCTAAAAGGTCAAATTAGTGAAGATCCAAATTAAATTCAAATTGATTCAAACCAAAGCCTACAATCATTTTTAGTCAACCAATTGAACTTGAACCAACACCCAACCCAAGCCAATTTGGCCAATTTGGTTAAATTGTTTAACTTAGCCCATTTGACCTGTATGAATCCAAATGAGCCAAAATCAAACCTAGGCCAAATTGATTGAAACCACTTGAACTAAAACTATTCAAGTCATCATTTGAACCTAACCTAAGTCTTGGTTTGACCCAATTTAACAAATTGGCCAACTTAATCTAATATGGCCCAAATTGAACTCATATGACCAAATTAATCCAAAACCCATGAAACAAACCCATGGGACTTTGGGAGCTAACCAAACCTGACCCAAACCCATTCTAAGTCAGCCAAAACCCAATTAGAGCCAAAACCAAAGCAAATCCCCTTGGATATGCCTCTAATGTGGGATTTTGCCAAAATTGGCAAAGTCCACTTTCCCCGCATCCTTGGCAACCATCAAACACCCAAATGAGGCATCACCTAAGCCACCTAGCCCACCATAAGTGGGCTAGTCTACCATGGATGAAAGGGAGGTGAGTTAACTCACCTCCCTTACAAGCCAAAAGCCCAAGGGATAAGGGAAGAAGCCATCATCCCACATCCCACCTTGAGCAACCTCCCATGTATTCCTCCATCCAAATTGAGCCACGTGGACATGATGGAGACCACTCCGGCACCCAAATAGTGGTCAGCCGGCCAAAAAATGGGAGGCAATCCCATCGTCCCACCTTAGTAAATTGAACGATATACCCTCTCAATTCAAATAAAAAACACATGCATTCAATTCATCTGAGCTCCCAAGAGTGAAACGAAACACCCTAGCACTCCTTAGAGCATTTCCAAGCCTTCCCCACTTCAAAATTCTTCTTCCCATGCAAAACCAAAATAGGGGAGCTCACATCCGATTCCAACTTCTTCATCTCTCAACCAAACTTCAATTCCTCTTACACACCTTCCACATACCCCGTCAAGGCTACCCAAAGCATCCTTTAAGTTCTAAACCCACAAGAGCTAGGAGTTCAATCACCATCGAGCTTCAAATTGATGGAAGTTGGTCTACCAAGCAAACGAGAAGAAATTAGCTTGTTTGCTGCTCAACAGGGCCTCATCTCTACTAGATGAAACTATCTCTATCAATCCCACCACTAGTCTTGAGCTCCGATGAGATAATTTCCCAAAATCGTAGAAATATAAATTTTTTGTGGTCTTTTGTGAAGAGAATTTGCATGTGAGCCCATCATAGCAGTTGGATCTTTGTGGATCCCTCGAGTGAAGGTGTGGGTTGATTTTGGAGTGAATTCAAACTTGGGTGAGCTCGGATTGAGTGATCCATGGTGGATGACCTCCGTTGTTCATCGCTCATAGAAGAGAGATCATGGCCATCCATTTCACATGATTGGAATGAACAGCTATGATCAAATCATGCTAGATCCATGTTTAATCCTTCCTTAGTCATGGGTTTGATCATGGTCATATGATCTTAGATTGGATAACCCATGGGAAAGTGCATCTCATCGCCATCCGAGTCAGCCACAGATGTGACTACTTAAATAGCCAATCCTGTGGTGCCATGTGGAAAGCGCGCATCAGTGTGCCATGTGGCACCGATAAGATTAAGGCTTAGGTTATTTAGTTGGTTTTAAGGCTGAAACTTCTATACTTCATAACTAATTATAGAAAATCCAAAAAATATAAATGAGGGCTCATTTTAAAGGCATTTCATAGGGAAATCCATTAAAATTATCCTTAATTAATTTTGAATAGTAATTTTAGCTTAATTAGGGTTTGATTAAAAACTTAATTAATATAATTACTCTTTAATTAATCACCCAATTGGTTTCAAATTTTATTGAGGTTGCTTGGGGGGATGACCTCTGCCTCCCCTATTTTTTGGAACTTATTAGCTGATTAAGTAGTGAAATTAATTAATTATGCCCTAATTATCTTCTTAACTTAATTAAGAACTAACTAAACATGGGAATAGTAATTAGCTATTTAATTGGACTCATTTGGCACTGATTAATAGTAGGAGAGTTTAGGGAATGTGATTGGGGCCTTTTTTGTAGCCTTTTCCCTAAGTTCCCTTTACCTTTTCAAAAGAGACTAGTTAGGATTTAATTAACTAATTAATTACTTAATTATCTTAATTAAACTTTAAAATGGATCTGGACCTAATTAATTTAAGGGAGGCCTTTAGGTGTTCAATAGCCTAAAGAGGTTTAATAAAATTATGGTTAGGTCACATGTGTAAGGTACATAGAAGTAGTTAAGTAAGTTCCTTAAGCTTAATTAATCAATGATTGTGAGCTAATTGCATTAGGCCCCTTTCATTTCATAGGAGCATTGTTATGTACTTTTCAATTCATTTTCATATTACATTGGCTCATAATCATTTGATTAATTATCTTAAGGTAACATAGGTAAGGGTTTAATTAATTGATTTAATTCATACCTTAACCTAATTAATCCATAAAATCAATCTAATTTTTTTCATTAAATCAAATTAACTCACATGGAGAATGGGATTAGGATTAACAAACTTCTTCTCATTCTTTTTAAATAAAATCAAACATAAAATTAAAAGTGACATTAAGAAGCTTTGGTTTATTTTAAAAGAGTTTATTTTGTATGATTGTCCTTAGGAATTGATTGGATTGAATGAAATCATGTGCTTATGTTCCTTTATTTCTTTCTAATCATATTAAATATTGTATTCCACTTGTAGTCATGCATGCATCCTTTTCAAAAAAATCAATTAAATGAAATGATTTCCTTTATGTCAAACTTGTATGTGTTGATTTAAATTCAAATATGTGTAGCTATTATCACTATTAAATTAAAAAATTATTTTGAAAAGCATATGAATCAATTATAATATGTGGAGTGATAACAATTATAAATATTCATAAGCTTGCATGTGCCTATAACTTAGAACATGTGATATAGAGTTCTCTGTCTTTAATCTTCATAGATTTACATAAAGTTTGAATGTTAACAAGTGCATAGTTTATTTGAAAAAGACATAACATTTATTTGGATTCATTCCTATGTACTTCTATGTTAGAACCCAGATAGAACTTTAGCTCACATGTATAAATCATTCAATTAAATCAAATAAAACTTTTGCATGTTTTTTTATTCTTGTAATTATTTGTACATTCATGTGTATTTAAGAATAGTGGGTATATCTAGTTTGGACATTTCAGGGATGCAAGACTTTAAGTAGCCCCAAGGAGGTCTTTACCTCACTCTCATGGTTTAATAATGGCGAAGTATCAACTTAAAACTTTTATACACTTATATGTGCATTTAGCTAATGAATGAAAATCTTCATTCAATTAAATTAAATACAACTTTTGTATATATATATTTTAATTCTTGTAGTTATTTGTACATTCATGTGTATTTAAGAATAGTGGGTATATCTAGTTTGAACATTCTGGGGACACTAGGTTTTAAGTAGCCCAAGGAGGTCTTTACCTCACTCCCCTGGTTTAACAATGGAGAAGTATCCACTTAAAAGTTTTATACACTTATATATGCATTTAGCTAATGAATGAAAATCTTCATTCAATTAAATCAAATACAACTTTTGCATGAATTTTTCCAATCTTGTAGTTATTTGTACATTCTTATGTATTTAAGAATAGTGGGTATATCTAGTCGGACATTTTAGGGATGCAAGGCTTTAAGTAGCCCTAGGGTCTTTACCTCACTCCCCTGGTTTTGCAATGGAGAAGTAATCGCTTAGAACTTTTATACACTTGTATGTGCATTTAGCTAATGATTGGAAATCCCCCTTTCTATTAAGAAAGACATGCATTCATATTTGTTCAAGTGATTGAATCAATTGATAACGTGGTTTAAAACCTTTTTTCTTATGTTCATGTGTATAAAATTACATATGTTTGAATATAATGGGTATATAGTTTGGACATCCCGGGAACACGAGGCTTTAGCTAGCCCCAAGGAGGTCATTTGATTACCTCACTTTCCTGCTTAATAATGACACATACCTATTTAATTTCATTCATATATATTTTTATATAAGAACTTAGATAGAGCTTAAAATTAATATGATAAAATAATTCAATCAAATGAAACATCTAAATTTTGAATGTACATGTTTACATCCATCATTTAAGTGTGCTAAGACACATTATATGTGTAGGTATACTTAGGATTTAATCATATGCATGTTACATATGATGGAAGGAAATGAATGCACATGTGTCATGTGATAGTAATTCATTCTAATCAATCTTAAGATGCCTCTCTTATTGAATGAGGTCACTTAAAGTGAACCTAAACTTAGGATTAATTTGAAATGTGTAATAAGCCATTCACTAAAGAGAATTTATTAATTAACATGCTTTAGAAAGTGGCTTAGGGTAGAGATGGAAGAGAATAATCCTCTCTTTTTCCTTTCTTTATAACATTTAGTTGCTATGTGTAAGTCACATGAAACCAAATAAAAAACAAATTAAAACTTGCAAATCAGTTAAAGCACTTGAAGTGAAACCACCATTTATAATTAAACACTTTCATACTTAGAGAATCATAACCTTAATGCTTTGTTAAGGCGTACCACACAAGCCCTAATAGACACACTTTAGACTAAATCACTACTTATAACTTTATGTTAGGGTGGTGCATGGTATGATGTTTTATTTTGATGTATTATTTTATACTGGATGTTAAGGTGTATATTTCATAGATTGGATGGTAGGCCGTGATTAGTCTAATCATATTTTATGCAGGAGATTATGCTTAAGTGGCCGCTTAAAAATAAATATAAATGCTCTCTTTGCAGGTTGCTTAAGCCCCTAAGCATAATCCAAATTAGGACAAGTGGGCTTGGCTACTCATGTGTAGGGTGCTAAGTCTAAACTATATATATAATTGCTTGGATTATATGGTGTGTTTAGCTAACACTTGTTCTGCAGGTGTAGTTTGATTTATTCTTTCTATTTTTAATGTAATTTTGAATCAAGAATTAGGATTAGTGTTATGGGGGATTAGGATGAGCAGTGGCTAGAAGACTTTATCTTGGGAGGCCTTGTGATGCCTTTGAAGCAAGCACATCCAAATTTATAAATGAAGGAGATATGAAGAATGAAGATAAGAAGACCCCCCATAACATTTATTCATTTGTAAATTGTAATTATTCTTTCATATTTTAGGTTGTATAAGGGTAAAACTCAGATACCCATTTTCTCTTTTCGGGTTATACAATGACACCTGACTGCACCGACCTTTTATTCTTTTGCATTAGATTTATAAAATGCTTGATGTTATGTTTAAATTGTGTAATAGAAATAGCATGCATTTTTCTAGTTTCTTTATGAATGATCATTTAATGCATGGCCTGGATTCGATTAGGCTCTTAGGAAAAAGTTAATTTTTCTACCCCAAGTACAACTCATAATTAAATTTTCTAAATAACTCATAACCTCATATAAAGCCTAAGCATTAAATCAAGATAATTAAAAAAATTTAGGAACCCCTTAGCTGAATGTTGTATGTTTAATATCATGCACCCATATTGCTTCACTCTTGCTAAGAGAGGGTTTCCATCATTGCACGATAGGGGAAGACTTGACCTTTGATGGTCTCCTCTGTGATGAAAAATACCTCTTTCCTACTTATTTAGCCCATAATCTATTTTGTCATGTATTTAGACATATAAAAATCCTATGGCCTTTGTCAAAATGAAGTGTCAAACATAAATAAAATTTGAAAATATTTGCATTAGACTAAGTCATTGCTCATACCACTCATGCTTTAGTCTCTTAGGGAGTGGGCTTAAATACTTTAGTTCTTTCTAAATAATAACCCAACTATCTTGCAAAATCATATGACTTGCCTACATGGTTTCAAAGTGTAGGAGGAGTTAGCTGGCTACCTCTCCAAGCAGTTATAAGTCCAGTAGTCGGTTGATTTATCCTTTCTTATGGATGTAAACCTTATGCCCATTTTCACTTAGATTTAGGTCACATTAGCTCTTGCTAAAACTCCCTAGATTTAGGATCCAAGGCACTATTTCCTTCAGCAACAAGCATAAATCCTCACCTCTTAGGCATTTTCACAATCATATATTATGGAATTATAAGTCCTAGCTTTATAATAAAATTTCAACTCAAATAAATAAATTACCTCAATTTCAAACATATAAAGCCCAACTATAGGGTAGATTTGAATGCTCACTAAGTTTTGTAGTATCATGAGCATTCCCTACTCATCTCCTTTGGCTTCAATAATAAGTCTCTATTTTTGACCTATCCCATTTGATTTTCTAATATAGCCAATTTATTGATGGTCTTATTTTTGAAATTTTTGGAGACAATAATTACCTACTTTAATCGAGAGTATTCCTAAGGAAGGCACCTTCCTTAGGATATAATTAACTATGGGGGCTTGCCCCCATAGGAAACTTTAGAACTCAGTTTAATATAAACTCTACTTATTCATCTATGTAAAGTAAGGGAAAAATCTTTGGTATATTCGAAGACCCATCATGATTTAAGAGTTCTTATTAGGTGATTAGGTCCATTGAAGGGTGATGTCTCTATCTTTCAAGATAGTATGTCATACCTCAATGTCGTACTTAATCATTTCAATAAGTATAATCTCAGATCTGTGTTGTGTCCCCCACATACAGATCTAAAATAAACACCACATATATATATGCATGATTTGCTTGTCAGAAAGATCATCATTGAGTGATGAATCTGCTAGGATAGGGTGTGCAATAAGAAAGTCTACCATAATTTGCCTCTTCACTTCTTTGTGGGGAACAAATATGATGTCAAATTGTAGCAGAAGGATAACCCATCATGCCAAGTGACCTATCAACATTGGTCTTATCATCAAGAACTTCAACAGATCGATCCCTGAGATGAGAGTAATTTTATGAGATAGCATGTAATGGCATAGCTTTTGAATAGCAAAGATTAATGCCAAACTATGCCTCTCAATTAGAGAATAGTGCATTTTCACTCTTATTAGTCTTCGATTAATGTAGTATAGAGCGTTCTCCTTTCCTTCTTTCTTATGTTGCAGAGCACCGAGGGATTCTTGTCAGGTACAAGATGAGATTTCGGATGCGAGAATGGGCAAATTCAATAAATACTTCTTGATACTATCAAAAACCTCTTGACATTTTATGTCCTATTTGAAAGAAGTATCCTTCTTCATCAGCTTCTTTCTCTTAGATGCAAATCTCTGATCGACACCTCTGATGAATTTCTGGCTAAGAGTGTGGAATAGGTATTTCTTCAATCAGAGGATTGTGATCAAAGCTGGCCTCCTCTCAAAGATATGGAGCTGGTTGGCAATGAGATCCCCTGGATGACTCTCCAAGGTGTCGACCGTCAGAAATTTCATCACATATGATCTTTTTCTTAGGTACCATTCTTGATGAGTTTTATTTGGTAGATCTTTGGGAGTATAGTACATATGTCACACACTATCTTTCTTTAAGATGGTTTCCTGGCTTTGGCCTCCAAATTTGCTTAACTTTTTGTCTGGACCTTTCGATGGTGGATTCTTGGGCCTGTGGTCCAAGTGTCATGCCTCGATGCTCATCATGTGGGACTTGAATTGGTTGACATCTTGCTAGGGTTGTAAGGAGAGGTCTTCCTTGGAGGAGCAACTCTGGCCTCCCTGATGATAGGACTTTGATATTTTCTTTTCACCGGTTCTTTCTCCTTAGCAAATTTGAGGACCTGATGCACTTTTGCATATTATGGTGTTTGTGTGTATTTGTGTGAGGGGACACCATGCAAGATCATTGTAGTCATTAGATGATATTAATAATAGTGACTATCTCGAGAGAAGTCACTACCTATAATAGACCTAATCACCCAATGAGAACTCAAAGGGTAATGGGTCTTTGAATGTACTAGAGATCTTTCCCTTACTTTACATGGAAAGGTAAAGTAGGGTTTATTTTAAGCCGAGTTTGTTAAGTTTCCCATGGAGGCAAGCCCCTATAGTTAATTATATCATAAGAAATAAGGTTCCTTAGGAATACTCTCGATTAAGATAAATGATCATTATCTTCAAAGATTTTTAAAGATAAGACTATCAATCAATTGGTTATTCTCAAAAATCAAGTGGATTGATCAAAAGGAGGGAGTTATTATCGAAAGTAAAGGGAGATGAGTAGGGGATGCTCATGATACTAGGAAACCTAGTGAGCGTCCCAAACTATCCTATGGTTGGGCTTTATATTTTTAAAATTGAGGAAAATTATATGTTTGAGTTGAATTTTTATTAGAATTTTAGGGCTTACAATTCCACAATACAAGATTGTAGATATGCTTGGGATGTGAGGATTTATGTTTGTAGCCCTAAAGGGAAACAACAACCTTAGATCCTAAATCTAGGGAGCTTTAGCAAGGGCCAAAGCATTACCTAAATCTAAGGAAAAAATGGGTATATAGTTTGCCTCCATAAGGGAGGATAAATCACTCGACTATTGGACTTACAACTGCCTGGGGGTGGCTTCCAACTAACTTATCATATGATTTTAAATACATGTAAGTAATATACTTTGAAGATGGCTATATTGTTAATTTACTTAGTAGAGAAACTAAGTACTTAAGCTCACTCCTTAAGAGACTAGATCATGAAGGACATGAATAATGACTTAAATCCAATGCAAATTTTGTCAAGTTTTATTTTAATTTTTTTGGACATTTTTATTTAACATAGGCCATGGGATTCTATATGCCTAATGCATGAGAAAATCATTTATGGCCAAAAAAAAAAAAAAAAAAAGAGGTGTGTTTCCACCATGGCTCTCAAAGGTCAAGCAATTTTCTCTAGCAAAGGTGGAAGCCCTCCATTGGTAAGAGTGAGACAATATGATTTGTGCATGATATGATACATACAACATCCAGCTAAGGGGTTGCTAAATCTTTATTATCTTGATTTATGCCCTAGGCTTTAAGTGAGGTTATGAATTATTTTGTTCAATTTTGAATTTATTAATTGGATAGAAAATTTATTTTTTCCTAAGAGCTTAATCGCATCCAGGCCATTCAACAATCATCAAACAATTAAGAAACTAGGAAAATCAAGTCATCTTAATTACACAATCATAAACATAACATCAATCAATTTATAAAATTAACGCAAAAGAATAAGAGGACAATGTGGTTGGGTTCCACCACACAACCCGAGAAAGAAAATGGGTAGAAGCTACCCCTTATATAACCCATTACAAAATGAATAATTACAAAAAGAATTCATGTTATGATGGGGGGGGTCTTTATTTCTTCAAGCTTTCTTTCCTTCATTTTCTTCTTTGATTTAGTTCACTCCAAAGAATGACATGGTATAAAAAGGACCTGACCTCTTTAACCAATGTTCATCCTAATCTCCCATAACATTCATTCCAAATCCTAATTATAAAACTTACATCAAAATGGAAAGTAAATTTAACTAATCCTACAAAACAAAGGTTAGCTAAACATACCGTACAACCTAAGAAATTATATTAATAATTTAGACTTAGCACCTTACACTTGGGTAACCAAGTCCACCTGTTCTAATTTGGACTATGCTAATACAGCATATATATATATATATATATATATATATATATATATATATATATATATATATATATATATATATATATATACATATATATATATATATATATATATATATATATATATATTATTTAATGACCCATTAAGCACAATCTCCTACAGAAGACATGATTATGCTAAGATCTCCCTATCATCCAATCTATGCACATACACCATAAAATCCAATCTAAAATATTATACCACAAAAAATAAATCATGCATCAAATCATGCATGCTTAACATAGAGCTAGAAGTGGTGACTTAAATTAATGTGCCATTTAAGGTTTGTGTGACATGTCTTATCTAGCTTTAAGGTTGAAATTTTTCAAGTGTGAAAGATTCAATTTAGATGGTGGTTTCATTTTAAGTGATTTAGTTGGCTTGCCAATTTTAGTTGGTGATTTGATTTGGTTTGAATGAACCTACATTTAGTGACTAAATATTATGAAGGGAAGAAAAAAGAAGAGAGCTCTCTTTCATCCCAACCTTAAAGCATTTCTAAGGTAGATTCATTAATTAAATTCTTCTTAATGAATGATTTATTATGTATTTTAATTTACCCTAAGTTTAGATTCACTCTAAATAGCCCTATTTAATAAGAAAAGCATCTTAGGATTAGTTAGGGTGGATTACTATCACATAACACATATCCATTCATTTCTTTTCACCATGTATACCATGAATTTGAATAATCCTAAGCATACCTATACATGTAATGCAAATCTTAGCACACTTTGAGAATTTAGATATTCCATTTGTTAATTGGATCATTAATGCATTTCTTTGTTATGTAGAAAAGAAGGATTTTTCATCAATTAGCTAAATGCACATCCGCATGTATAAAAATTATAAGTGAGTACTACGTCATTGCTTTTTATACTAGGGGCATAAGGTACAAGACCTACTTAGGGCTACTTAAAACCTCACGGCCCCGAGATGTCTAAATTGATATACCACTTTTCTTAGATACATGTAGATGTACAAAAAAAATCAAATGGATAAGGAATCATGTAAGAGATTATGTTTGATTTGGTTGTATGATTTATGTGTAATATGAAGATCCTTTCTAAGTCTTAATATAGAGATGCGTAGGAATAGATTTAGGCAAGTGTTGTGTTCTTTTCAAATGAACTATACACTTGTAAATCCCATGTGAATCCATGTTAAGAGAAGGAAAGAGGACTTCATTATACACTTCTTATGCTATAATCACATGCAAGCTTATAAATATTTAAAACTAGCATCACTTCATTCATAATGTTTGATTTATAGATTTTAAAAGATAATTTTTGGTTTAATAGTGATAATAGCCACTCATATTTTTAATTTTAGTCAACATATGCATTTTGACATAAAAGGAAACATTTTATTCAATTAATTTTTAAAAGAAATGAATGCATGACTTTAAATGGCAAATAATATTTAGCATGATTAGAAAGAATAAAAGGAATGTAAACACATAGCTTCATTCACCCTAATTAATTCCTAAGGACAATCATATAAAATGAATCAAAATTATTTAAGGAGATTTTTATCTTTGAATTTGATTTGACTTAGAAATATGAGGGGTTTGCTAGTCTAATCCATTCCCCAACATGTGTAATTGGTTTTAATTTAGAACAATTAGGTTGATTTTATATTTTGATTAGGTTAAGGTATGAATTAAATCCATTAATTACCCCTTACATATACCACTTTAACATAATTATCCAAGTAATTATGAGCCAACATATGGTATGCAATCACATAGAAATTAAATCAACAATGCACCTAAGAAATAAAGGGGCTTAATGTAATTGACTCATAATTATTTATTAATTAAGCTAAAGGGTTTGATTAAGTACTTTTATAATCCTCCTACACATGTAGTTTGATTAAAATTTCCTTTGGAATTCTTTTAGTTATTGAACACCTAAGAATATACCAAGAATTGAATGATTGAGTTGTGGAATGATTTGGTTTTGAGTTTGATTAATTAAATTATTTAATGAAGTGATTAAGCCATTAATTAGTTACAAATTGATTAAGTGTTATCCAAATGAAATAAACTTTGGGGAAAATATTAGAGAAGAGGTCCTAATCTCATTCCCTATGTCCATTCACTTTTTCATAGTGATTAGCCAACTTAATTAATGGATTCATTACTATTTAACATGCTAATTAATCATTTAATTAATTAAACGAGGGATTAAGAATGAAATAAGCAATTTCCCTAATTAATCAAGCAATAAATTCCAAGAAAATCATGGGAGCTAGAGGCCATTCCACTAATCAAACTCATAAGGTTTGGAATTAATTGCTGGAATAATTATAGAGTAATTAGCTTAATTATATTTTCAATAAAACCTAAATTGAGTCAAAATCACTATTTAAAATTAATTAATTTTAATTTTCTATTATTGTCCTCTGAATTACCTTTAAAATGAGTATTTATTTGTATTTTTTAGATTTTTCTATAATTTGTTATAAATTTTAGAAGTTTTACCATTAAATATGGATTAATTAAGCCTAATTAAACCCCTAATCCCATCAGGCCACATGGCGGTTGATGCGGCGCGCTTTCCATGTGACATGATGAGATTATTTATTACACATCCTCAATGATCCATGATGGATGCATTTGAGCTGGATGGAAGATTTGCTATTTTGGTTTAATGGCTTGGATTGGCTGATCGGTTTGAGATGGAAAATGTTCCACATGAGTCATTTTGGGTGGAGGAGTGAGGGAGAGTGGTTGCCCATGTGATTGGTGAGTGAATTTGGTGAGCCAAGTGCCCAAGGGTGATTGGTGAGTTGGTTTGGCCTCCCTTTGGGTCATGGCTGACCCAAGCTCATTGGATCATGTTCACCACCCTCCTTGGTGCCCATGTGGACCAATAGATGGGTGCCAAGTGTCCTTGGGAAAGGAATGGCCAAAATCCAAGTGAATTTGGTCATGGGATACCCTTTGACCCAAGGGAAAAGTGGTTATTTGGCTATGAGTTTGATTTGGGTAGATTTAAAATAATTTAAAATGGGGCCAAATTTCAAGTGATTTGGAGTTCATTTGATTTGTTTGGCTTTTGACCCATCAAGTCAAGTCAAATTATAGGTTGACCAATTTTAAATTGGGTCAAACCATGGTTAGGTCAAATGATCAAATTTGAGCTATGGTATCATTGGTTTGGTTTAATTTGGTTTAGATGTGATTTTGGTTCATTTAGGTTCATTTGGGTCAAATGGGTCAAGTTGACTAATTTGACCCATTTGACTCGATTGGGTTAGGTCATGGGTTGATTTTTGGCTTGGTTGATCATTTGAACTGAATTGTAAGCTTTGAAAATCAATTTTGATTTGGTTTTATTTCAAGTTGATTTGACCTTTTAGGTCAAGTTGGGTTCATGGTGAATTGGGCTATGTTGGGTCTAATTGGTCAATTGAAGCTTTGGTCAAGTTCAACAATCAATTTGGAATGAATTTGACCCATTGGTTATAATTAATTTGGCTTAGATCAAGATTTGACCCATTTTGGCATTTTAGGTCAATTTGGGTCAACTTGGGCTATGAGGGCCAATTAGGTTTGGTCTAGCTCAAGTGAGGTCTTGGTCATGTTTAATAATTGATATGGATTGGTTTAGACCAATGGTTTCAATCAATTTGGCTCATAGTGAATTTTGGCTTATTTAGGTCTCATTTGGGATAAGTGTTGACTTGGTCAAAAGCTAGGTTTGACTTGGTTTGACCTAATTTGAGTGATTGATCATTTTAGGATGATTGTTGATCATAATGTGAGGCTTGGGTGGCCTTGGTTCAACCCAATTCGGGTTGGATTAGAACTTAATTCAAAAAGGGTCTTTAGGCTACTTTGGGTCAAGTGACCTAAAAGGTGAATTAGCTTGATTATGGCTTGATTCAAGTTTGGTTGAACTCACATATGGACTTATGATGGAAATATAAATCCAATTGCAAGTGATTTGGAGTCAAATGGGTTTTGGTTCATTTGACAATTTCAAAGCAAAAGGATGAGCATGGGTTTGACTTGGGTTAGTTTGATTTTGGCTTGGTGATTATAATATATGTTTATATTTGATTATGTGATTGAAGGAGTTATTGTTTGAAGAGAAAATTCAAGAGTTTGATTGATTTGATAAGGCTAAATCCAAGAAATTGGCTTAAAGAATATAAATATTTGAGTTTTGAATTTATATTGATTTGATTTTGGCCATTTGAATTTATATTTCATTTATATTTATGAAGATAAATGATAATATAAATGATCCATGAGAGAATCATGTGAATTAGAGTGATTTGATTGTGAATTTTGAAGGGTCAAAAAGGTTTGAAAAAGGGGTTTTGATTTGGTTTGATTTACATTCATTTGATTTGGATGATTTGGATGCCAATTTCATTTATAGTTATGGATACAGATGATGGAATAAGTGATTTATAAAGAAATCACTTGCCTTTGGGTTAATTTGAAGGGTTTGTCTAAGCTTATGGATGTGATTCATAAGGCTTAGGAAGGTTTTGGATTTGGAATTGATCATGGGTTTCAATCATCTAGAATTGGAGTTAGATTTGGAATTGATTTTGCATTTGAATCTTTTGAGATTGGAATTGAATTTAGAGTTGATTTTGGATTTGAGAAACTCAATTGAGTTGTGATTGAATTGAGATTTGAGAAAATCAATTGAGTTAGAATTGATTTGGATTAGTTTGAAAGAGTGTACATGGGGTTTGAGCTATAGGGTAAGTGGTTGCCTTAAATCTAATGCATGACTAATCCTGATAAACCCTTCTAAGTCTCTAGGGTTGGTTAAGTGTTCACCTAATCACTAGAGTGTCTGACTGAACTCTTAGTGTCTAGGGGTCCTATGTTTAAGATGGAGAAGTTGAGAGCTCACTCCAAAATGAGGTCAAAGGTGCTCAATAGGGTGACAAGGCACCACATTATGAACAGATGATCACCAACGTTTGAACAATCACAAGCACTAATAGAAATGATTTACTCCTAAATCTAAGATGTAGAATGAATCAAGATCTTAGTGCAATGCAACTCTACTTATGTCAAAGACATAATAGAGCGAAGGAGGATTCCACTAGGGATTGAGTATGTGAGCCTTACACTAGAGAAAAATGTTCAAGTTATCAACCAGGGTTAAGAGGTTGTTAAATCCACTGGGGATAAAAGTGTGAACCTCCTACTAGGAGAACAGGTTCGGGTTGGATTGAATTGATTCCGGGAAAATTGAAAGATTTGCATCAGAGGGACGATTTGATTGTTTAATTTGACTTGAGGTTGGTTGGTTTTGTTTTAATTTAAAATTTGAATTTGAGATGAACCTTTTCGTGATGGATAATTGAGTAGCCATGTGTTTGGCCTACCATTTTACCAAAAGGGCTAGTCTACCAACCACATAGTAAGAATATCCAACTAAAGGGTTGCCTTTTTGACCGTCTTGGAAGAAAGCATAGACACATCCTCCAAGTGGGGGATCGGTGATCTGGCGACAATGAATCAACCCAACCTTAGGTCATTACGAGAATGCTACAGGGGACTTAAATCAGCTCAAGATAGTAAAATTAATTTAATTTTAATTATATTTGATGGATCCCATCGTTTGAGGGACCACAAGTAGGGTCATGAAACTGGCCTACTTCAAATTTATCGATTCAAAGGGGTTAGTTTCCACCAAAAGGGAGAACTATCCAACCAAAGGGGTGCCTTTTGATTTGCAGTGGCCAATTGAGGGAAGAAAGCATGAGACTCACATCTTTCTGAAAAAAAGACCACTTGGGCGACGCATTAGCAAGGTAACATGTCAATCCAACCTAGGGCTGCCCGTTCATTTACGACAGTCATGCTAGAAAGAATGCATAGTAGACTTACATCTTCTAGAGTGAAATGACTGCAGGGGCAACCTGTTTGTGGAAAAATAGATTGAACTTGACCTAATGTGCCTCAGAGAGACTTGGGACTTATCTCAAATAGTGCAATTCCTATAGGGAGTTTTATTGACACTACCCTAAAGATAAGATGCCTACTTGGGAAAGGTGTCGATGGGGGCTTGAATTCATAATCTACAAGTGAATAAATTTATTTGTTTATTTATTTATCATGGACCCTGTTGGTTTGCGAGGGATCATGCTAAGAAGGAGCTTATATCAGTTTAGACCTATCTTAGATTTACTGGTCCAAGGGAGAATTTGTGCATCCCCTGATCAAATTCTCCAACCACAGGGGTGGTTACTAAAAAAAGGGGATTGTCCAATCCAAAAGTAAATAGGATAGTGTCTAAATGGGGTCGCTAAAGATGTGACTCAAGTAGAGTCCCCGCAGGGGAGGGACCACTAAGGGCTTTATCTTGATCCCTGAAGAAGAAAATGTCTATAGGTATTCGGTGGCCAACTCAAGGAGAAAGTGTTGGGAGTCATATCTACCAAGAGTAATGTATCCACCGGGTGAGTCGCTGTCAGCATAGCAAACATCAACCAACTTAAGGTGTATGTTGATTTGTGATAATCAGCCTAGGAAAAAAGCATCGGGGACTCACATCCTCATACAAAAAAATGGATTGCCAGGATAATCTATCTTCGGCTTGATTGATGCTATCCAACCTAGGCGATATAGAAGGGCTTGGGACTATATCAACTCAAAGTAATCGTGAGGAAAGGAGCTATACCAATCCTCAACTCATCCCAATCAATTTATGATGGCTAGTTTAGTTTAAGAAGAAAGCATGTAGACTTACATCCTCTCAAACACAGCTAATCATGATGGTAGCTTAAATGAAGACCAACCATGCCAACAAAGCTCATGGGGGTGGCCAAATCGAAGAGCATGGGGACTCACATCTTCCTCAACAAAGACCATTGACATTAGCTGTAACATGCTGACTTATATCTAATGAGTGAGTGCCATTTGCTCCCACATTAAAATAGCCCAAGATAAAAGATATGTGTTTATGTTAAAGGAGGATAGGATGCCGCTTGGGTTCTCTTACACCTATCCTAAAATAGGCTTAAGAGTTGATGAAATGGTGCCTAATGGCATGAGATCCCACGAAAGAATGCTTGGGTTCTCTTACACCTAACATAGCCATGCTAGTCGAAATAGGATGCCTCTTGGGTTCTCTTACACCTACTCTAATAGTACTGTGGAATCATGTTTAATTTGTGTTCGTGTTTTGATAGAAGGATAAGATGCCTCTAGGGTTCTCTTACACCTACCCTAAACACATCATGGCATGGTAGCGCCTCTTCTCCAAACGAGCTCTTAAACACAAGGGCATCCCTGAGAAGTGATTTTACTACATGCTATCAAGTGATGGGAGCTAAACTTAAAAGAGACTTCAAGAAAGGAGAATCATTGGTTGGAGTTTGTGGTATGCCCACTCAATTAACACCATGCCACTATCACATGTGAGTGTCTTTTAGATATGGAAAGAGTTTTGTTGAATGCTCCAGTCATTCACCGATAGTAGATAGTGGAGTATCTCCAATTTATACACTTTATCACATCTTGGTGCAATGTCATTATCAGATCCAAGGCATCAACATATATATATACGATATGGTTCTTGAAAATTGGAGAACTCCATGTGATCTTTGAGTGGGATTGCCGACTTGGAAAGTATCTGGGGATGAAATGTTAGAAGGGAGGATCAATCTCTGATTTCATTACCTTAACACTCCAAGCTCTCGTCTTTCTTGGCAATGACAACCTTCCCTTCAAGAGAATAACTCTTGATGAGTTCATCATCAATAAAGGATAAAACTTGTTATTTTGGACTTTATTGGAATGGACTCATCCTTCATACATGCCAACTCCTTGGTTAGTTTGGTCAAAGCATCTGCTACTGTATTCTCTCCTTAAAGAATCTTGTAGATGGTGACCTCAGGGATTTGGGCCAATAGCTTCATGGTGTACTCATGGTAGTATTAACCTTATTTTTAGAATAAGCTCTCAACCTCTCCATCTTAGACATAAGACTCCTCTTAGACACTAAGAGTTGCTTAGTCTTAAGACACTTATAGTGATTAGGTGAACACTTAACCTAACCCTAGAGACTTAGAAGAGTTAGCCATAGGAATAGGTCATGCCTTAGGTGTGTTAGGAAAACATGCCTATCCTATAGCTTGAACCAACTCCTTACTTCCTTCTTTCAAGTCAAACTTCAAACTCAAATCAACTTCAAATCCAAACAAACTTCAAATTCAATTTAACTTCAAACCCAAACTAATTCCAAATCAAATCTCATATCAATTCTAACTTAATTGATTTTTTTCAAATTCAAATCAATTCTAAAACCCAAATCATGAATCAATTCTAAATGATTGACACCCATGATCAATTTCAACTCAAAAAAAAAAAATTTTTCTAAGTCACTTTGATTTCATCTTTTGGACTTAGCTCAAATAAAATCCAAATCAATTCAAACTCAAAAGATTTTCTCATAACTTATTTATATTCTCATTTATACTCACAAATATAAATTCAAATATCCAAAACAAAATTCAGAACTTAAACCCAAATCTAACATAAAACCAACCTAAACTCTTTCAAGTCAAATTCTTGAACTTAACCAAATCAAACTCAAATCATTCAAACTTGAATTTTCTCTTCAAACAATCAATCCTTCAATCACAATCCAAATTTAATCATAAACTTCAATCATCAAACCAAAATCAAAATTCAAAACTCAAACCCAAATCAAATTCATGTTCATCCTTTGAACTTGAAATTATCAAATGAATCAAAACCCATTTGACTCCAAATCACTTGAAATTGGATTTATATTTCAATCATAAGTTCATATGTGAGTTCAACCAAACTTGAATCAAGCCTTGATCAAGTCAATTGACTCATTTAGGCTCACTTGACCCAAAGTGACCTAAAACATCTTTTTGAGCCAAATTCTAATCCTACCCAAATTGGATTGAACTAAGCCCATCTAAGCCTCACATTGTGAGCAACAATCATCATAAGATGATCAATCACTCAAATTGGGTCAAACCTAGCCTTTGGCCAAGTCAACACTTAACCCAAACGAAACCCAAACTAGCCAAAATCTAATATAGGGCTAATTATTTGAAACCATTGATTAAAACTAATTCATGATCAATGATTGGACTTGACCAAGTCATCATTTGAGCCAAACCTAGCCCAATTTGCCACTTGACCCAAGTCGACCCAAGTTGAAAAGTTGTCAAAAACCAAATTGATTGCAACCAAAATCAAATTCATTATAAATCACTTATTGAACTCCAAAGCAATCCAACAAACCCAACAATTGACCATAAACCCAACTTGACCTAAAAGGTCAAATTAAAAATCAAAATCAAACCAAAACTAATTGAAACTAAAGCTTGCAAAACATTTCAAATGGTCAACCAACCCTAAAGCAATCCATGACCTAATGCAATTGGGTCAAATGGGTCAAATTGGTCAACTTAACCCATTTGACCTAAGTGAACTCAATTGAACCAAAACCAAATATAAATCAAATTGAACCAAACCAATGATACCAAAACATTTCAAATGATTATTTGAACTTGACCCAACTCATGGTTTGACCCAATTTCACCAATTGGTCAACTTGACCCAAGACCCATTTTGACTAAATGGGTCAACATGAGCCAAATGATATCAAATCAATACCAAATTCATTAAAAATTGGCATAACCCATTTTTCAATCATATCAAATCTGCCTAAATCAAAATCAAATCCAAATGACCATTTTACCCCTAGGTTGAAGGGTAATCTATGATCAAATTTGCTTAGAATTTGATCATATTCTAACAGAAGACCACTTGGCATCCTCTTAGTGGTTCATTTGGGCACCAAAGAGGGTGGTGCACATGACCCAATGGGTTAGGGTTAGCCAAACCCAACCAAAAGCCAAAGTCGACCACCCAATTGAAAATGAGCACATGGAATCACTCCATACTCTCATTTAACACACGGGCAGCTCCTCTACTACACTCCCCTACCAAAACTGAACCACATGAGACTCCTAACAACCTAAACAACCCATTCCATGAGATCAATTTGATCAAAATGGCAAGGAGGCTCACGGATGTCCGATTCAAGTAGGGGGAGATATACTCCCCCTCATTCCATTCAAATTCAGGAGACTTGCACTCAATTGAGCCCTAGGAACCCAGAGGAAGCTCTCCAAGCTCTCCCAAGCATTTCCAAGCTCTCTCCATTTTTCTCCTTCTCGATCCTCAAGCCAAAATAGGGGAGGAAAATCAAAACTTCAAACTCACTCAATTCTCCATAGAATCCAAATTCCTCTTTCAAGCCCCATCAAGGGACCTAATCAAGCTTACCCAAATCATTTCCTAAGCATCCAAGCCACTGGAAGGAGGAGTTTGATCAAAGCTGCAAGCCATTGAAGAGGAGCTTGGCCAATTAGAATATCCACTTCATATAAATCCTTTAAAATTTCAACAGGGCTTTGTCTCCACTAGACGAAGCTACCTCAACGGTTGGAAGTGCCGATCATAGCCTCCGGTGAGGTATGCTTCAAAACTAAGCTCCCATTAAAAATTCTTTGATCTTTCGCAAAGCAAAGTGTAATCCCATTGCATTTCCATCGTTTGATGTGCTACTCCTTAATTCTTGATGGTGTGGGTTGAATCCTAGCCCAATTTGAGCTCAAGTGAGCTCACTGCCATGGAGGATGGTCTCCACAGGGTAGGGATGAATCATAGATAGTCCATCTCGCATATTTTGGATGGACGGTCCTGATTAAATGCTTTAGATCCGATGATTTTATCCTTCAAAACTGGGTTTTTAATCCCATCCTTGATCATGACCTGGGAGAATGTGGACCGCCAACAAACATGGACATTTAACAACTTAAATAATCAATCCCGCCATGCCACGTGGAAAGCGTGTGTCGTGTCAGCAGCCCATGTGCCAACATGATTAGTTATATAATTAGGTTATTTAATGACCTTTTAATCATAAAAACTTCAAAAATTCATAACTAAATATAGAAAAATCTAAAAAAATGCAAACACAACTTAATTTTAATGATAGTTCAAAGTGGAATAATATAAGATTAAGTTTAATTGATTTTGAACAGTGACATTTACTCAATTTAAGTTTTATTAGGATGTAATTATGTTAATCACTCCTTAATTATTTCAATAATTAATTTCAAACTCCCTAGGGTTAATTAGTGGGATGACCTCTACCTCTCATAATTTTCTTGGAATTTATTATTGGATTAATTTAGGTAATTGCTTATTTCATATGTAATCACTCCTTTAATCGATTAAATGATTAATTAACCTATGAAATGGTGATGAATTCATTAATCAAGCTTGTTAATCATCTTGGAACAGTGGATAGACTTAGGGAATGAGATTAGGATGCCTTTTCCAAATCTTTTCCCTAGAGCCTATTTCATTTGAATGAAAACTTAATTAATTTACAAATTGATTAATGATTTAACCATTTTATTAAATAGCTTAAGAGACCAAACTCAAAATAAAAAATTAATCCAAAACTAAAACTTAATCAATCCCATTCTTAAAGATACTTAGGTGTTCAACCCAAGTGCCTTTTAAGAAATCATATCAAACCCACATGTATGGGAAGGAAATGAAAGTACTTAATTAAACCAATTAGCTTAATTAATCAATGATTGTGAGCCAATTGCATTAGGCCTCTTTCTTTCTTAAGAGCATTGCTGATTTAAATTCCATATGGTTGCATATTGTATGTTGGCTCATAATTATTGGGTTAATTATGTTAGGGTGGTGTAAGTAATCGATAATTAATGAACTTAATTCACATCTTAACCTAAAAAAAATATAAAATCAACTTAATGGTTCTAAAAATTAAACTAAAATAACAAACACTTGAGAGAAATGGGTTAAGACCAAACACCTTTTCATTATTTCCTAAATCAAACTCAAAACAAAATAAAATCTCTTTAAGAAATGATTCTCTTAAATGATCTTATTTCTGGATTGTCTTAATTAATTGGGTGAATGAAGTTACATGCTAACACCACTTTATTTCTTTCCAATCATGCTAAATGGTGTATGCCATATGAAATCTTGCATTCATATCTTTTGAAAAATCAAAATAAATGAAATGCTTCCTTTATGTCAAATTGCATGTTTTGGCTAAAGTAAGAATATGAGTGGCTATTATCACTATTAAATAAAAAAAATATTTTCAAAACTTATAAATCAAAGATTACAAATGAAGGTATTCTACTTATAAGTCTTTATAAGCTTGCATGTGAATATAGCTTAAAATGTGCTTTATGTGACTTTCTTTTTTTCTTAACATTTGTATAGATTTGCAAAGTGTATAGTTCATTTGAAAAGAACATAACACTTGCTTAAATCTATTCATGCACTCCATGTTATGATTTAAGAAGGATCCTCACCTTACACATATAAATTAAACAACCAAAACCAAATAAACAAACAAAAATCTTTGGCATGACTATTTTTCCATTATTATTATTTTTGTACATGTACATGCATTTAAGAAAAGTGGTATATTAGTTTGGACATCCGGGAGTTGTGAGATTTTAAGTAGCCTAAGAAGGTCTTGTACCTTATACCCATGTAGAAAATAATAGTGTTTCTCACTTATGTCATACAGGTGAATGTGCATTTGATTAATGGATAAAATAATCCCACTCTTTTCAACATAACAAAATCATGCATCATGAAGCATCCAAATTTTCTTAAGCAACATCCCTTAGAATTCATCATTAAGGTGTGCTTAAATATTTACATTTGCATGTATATATATGCTTAGGATTTATTCATATGCATGATACATATGTTGGAAAAAAATAAATGGTTATGTGTTTTGTGATAGTAATTCACTTTAATTAATCTTATAATGCCTTTCTTATTGAATGGGTTTATTTAGAGAAAAAAATCTAAACTTAGTACTAATTAAAACACATAATAAAACATTCACTTAAGAAAAAAAATACTAATGAATCTACCTTAGAAATTACTTATGGTAGAGTGGGAAGAGAAGTTCTCTTCTATTTTCCTCTCTTTACAACACTTAGTAATTAAGTGTAGATTCATTAAAATCAAATCAAATAATAAAATAAAATTAACAAATAAACTAAATCACTTAAATGAAACACCCTCTAAGTTGAACCCTTTCACACTTAGAAAATCTTAATAAAGCCTTTAGACATATCAAGCCTTCAATGGCACACATTAATAAGTCATCATAGCTCTATGTTATGCATGATTTGATTCTTAATTTTATTTTATGATGTGATGTTTTACTTAGATGTTATGGTGAGGTTGGATGATAGGATGATCTTACCTAATCATTATCTTTTATTTGGCCCATAAAAAATATAAATGCTTTCTATGGCAGTTGCTTATACCAAGCATAATCCAAAATAAATGGACTTTACCCATGTGTGATAATTTATTCATATACATGCTTGGGATATGTGGTGTGTTTAGCTAATCTCTATTTCACAGATTTTTAATTAAATTCACCCTTAGGTATGTGTTTGAGAACTTAGTTTCTTTCTAAATAAACAACAACTCAGTTATCTTCAAAAGCATATGACTTTCCTACATGTATTTAAAATCATAGGAGCAGTTAGTTGGCCGCCACACCCTAGGCGGTTGTAAGTCCAAACAGTCGGGTGATTTATCCTCTCTTGTGGAGGTAAACCATATACCCATTTTTGCCATAGATTTAGGTTGTTCCTTGGCCCTTGCCAAAGATCCCTAGATTTAGGTTTAGAGGTTGTTGTTTTCCTTTGCGGGCTATAAGCATAAATCCTCACCTCTTAGGCATTTCCATGATCTTGTGTTGTGGAATTGTAAGTCCAAGATTTCTAATAAAAATTCAACTCAAATAAATAATTCTTCAAATTTCAAAATATAAAGCCCAACCATAGATTGGGATGCTCTAGCGTGAGCATCCCCTACTTATCTCCTTTTGGTTTCGATAATAACTCCCTCCTTTTGATCAATCCCACTTGATCTTTTAAAAAGAAACCAATTGATTGATAGTCCTATCTTTGGGATCTTTGGAGATAATGATCATTTAGCTTAATCAAGAGTATTCTTAAGGAATCTCATTTCTTAAGATGTAATTAACTCTGGGGGCTTGCCTATGGAGCTTAATGAACCCGATTTAAAATAAACCCTGCTTTACTTTTTCATATAAAGTATGGAAAGAATCTCTGGTACATTCGAAGACCCATTGTCCTTAGAGTCCTTATTAAGGTGATTAGGTCCATTGTAGATGGTGACTTATATTTCTCGAGATAGTACATCATTCCTCAATGTCTATTAACCTCATTTTTAGAATGATCTCTCAACCCCTCCATCTTAGACATAGGATTTCTCTTAGAATTTAAGAGTTCCTTAGTTTTAAGATACATCTAGTGATTAGGTGGACACTTAACCTAGCCCTAGAGACATAGAAGAGTTAGCCATAGGAATAGGTCATGCCTTAGGGGTGTTAGGAAAATTTCCCTATCCTATAGCTTGAAACATTCCTCACTTCCATACTTCAAGTCAAACTCCAAATGAAATCAACATCAAAGCTTAAATCAATTCCAAATTAATTGATTTCCTCCAAACCCAAATCAATTCCACATGATTGAAACCCATGATTGAAACTAATGATTGAAATTCCAAGTTCAAAATATTTCCTAAGTCCTTTGATTCCCTCTTATGGACTTAGCCTAAATCTAATCTAAATCACTTCAAATTCATGAAATTTTCTTGATAACTATTTATATTCTCATTTATATTCACATATATAAATGAAATATAAATTCAAATCAATCAAACTAAACCCAAAATCAAATCAAAATTCCAAAATATTTCTTAAGTCCTTTGATTCCCTCTTATGGACTTTGCTCAAATCTAACCTAAATCAATTCAAACTCAAGAAATTTTCTCATAACCCATTTATATTCTCATTTATATTCACATATATAAATGAAATATAAATTCAAATCAATCAAACTAAACCCAAAATCAAATCCAAATTCCAAAAATATTTTCCTAAGTACTTTGATTCTCTCTTATGGACTTAGCTCAAATCAAGTTAAAATCACCTCAAATTCAAGAAATTTTCTCATAACCCATTTATATTCATATATATAAATAAAATATAAATTCAAATAACCAGAAATAAATCCAAAAATTAAAATCTATTTCAATCAAAATCCAACCTAAGCCTTTCAAGTCAAAATCTTGAACTTATTACAAATCAATTACAAATCAAGCCAAACCCTTGATTTTTCATCATGATTCAATCAACCCTACAATAATGAATCCAAATATAAACACAAACTTGAATCACCAAACCAAAAATCAATTCAGAAATCAAACCCAAGTCAAACTCATGTTCACCCTTTGAACTTGAAAATGTCAAGTGGTTCAAAACCCATTTGACTTCAAATCACTTGTAAATGGATTCATATTTCAATCATAAGTCCTTATGTGAGTTCAATAAAACTCAAATCAAGCTTTGACCTACTTAGGTTCACTTGACCTAAAGTGACTTAAAGTACCCTTATGAGCCAAATTCTATTCCTAACTGAATTGGATTGAACTAAGCCCATCTAAGCCTCACATTATGAGCAACAATCAGTATAAGATGATCAATCACTTAAATTGGGTCAAGTCAAACCTAAGGGTTGAATTAACAATTAGCCAAAATGAAACATAATCTAGCCAAAATCCATAATAGGTCAAATTAATTTCAAACCATTGATCAAAAATCATTCATGACTAATATTTGAACTTGACCAAGTCATCATTTGAGCTTAACCTAGCCCAATTGACCACTTGACCCAAGTTGACCCAACTTGACCTAAAAAGACAAAATGTGTCAAAAATTGATGTAAGACAAATTGATTTAAACTAGTGGGTCAAGTTCATTCCAAATCACTTATTAAACTTGACTTAAAAGGTCAAAAATGAGCCAAACCCAAATATAAACCAAGTTGATTGGAAACAAAGATACCAATCCATTTCAAATGATGAACCAAATATAAACCAACCCATGACCTAACCCAAATAGGTCAAATGGGTCAAATTAGTCAACTTGACCTATTTGACCTAAATGAAATCAAATGAACCAAATTCAAATATAAATCAAATTGAACCAAACCAATATGCCAACATATTTTAAAATGGTTGTATAAACTTGACCCAACCTTTGGTTTGACCCAATTGGTCAACTCGACCAAGTTGACCCATTTTAACCTAAATGGGTCAACATGAGCCAAATCATATCAAACCAACTCCAAATTTAATGAAACTTGGCTAACCACTTTTCAATCATACCAAAGATATTCAAGTTGAAATCCAAGTCAAATGACTATTTTACCCCTAGGTTATAAGGTAAACTAAACTCAAAAGCACTTGGAATTTGGTCAATTCCATTTCATGGACACTTGACATCCTCTTAGTGGACCAAACGGTCACTAATGGACATGGTACATGACCCAATGGGTTTGGGTCAGCCAAACCCAACCCATGGTCAAGATCGACTCCCCCTATGGAAATGAGCACTTGGGATTCCTTCCTCCACATTATTTTGCACATGGAAAGCTCCTCTACTCCTTCTCTGGCCAAAAATGAATGCCATGTCATTCTAAATCGCCAAAACAACCCACTCAATATGGTGAATTTGATCAAAATGGCATAAGCACTCACAGCCGTCCGATTGCTCTAGGGGGAGAAATACTCCCCCTAATTTCATTCCAATTAAACACTCTATAATTTGATTGAGGTTAGGGAAGCTAGATGAACCATTTCCAAGTCTCCCCAAGCTTCCTAGAGTGAGTTGAAATTTCTCATTTCTTAATTTTCTTATACTAAAAGTAGGGGAGCTCCACTTGAATTCCATCTCATCCAATACTCAAAGCCAATCTAATTTCTCCTTTGAGCACCCTCAGAGGATAAAATTGAACTCACCCCAAGCTTCATACAAGTTCTCCAAGCAAGGGAAGGTTTCTTTTGATCAAGACCGAGCTCAATTGAAGGGTGACTTGGCCTATAGGAAGATCCATTCAATCTCAAGGCCTCAAAACTCCAAGAAGGCTTTGTCTCCACTAGACAAAGCTATTTCAAGGGAATCAAGCACCAATGATAGCCTCTGGTGAGGTATTCCATTAAACTGAGCTTAGATTAGCCATAGTTTGGTCCTTTCTAAAGTGAAGTCTCATCCCATGAGAAGTTAGTTGTTAGATGTGATCTCCCTTGCATGATGGTGAATGGATTTAATTGAGCTCAATCTGGATCTTCCTAGAAGATGGACGATGGCTATCTCCCACAGGGAAGATCAGGGATAGATCATGGGCCATCCATCCGTGCATTTTGGATGCACGGCCATGATCAAGACACGTAGATCCGCCATTTTAACCCTTAAGAACCGTGACCTTGATCTCAGCCTTTCGATCCTTAAGGGAAAGAAAATGACCAATGTGACAACCTCTCCCACCCATTTTCAAATCACCACGCATGGGATCAAATTTAATTCATGGATTAATTACTTAATTAATCAGAAAATCTTTAAATATTCATATGTAAGTGTAGAAAAATTAGAAAAATATAAAATAAATCGCATATGATAGATAATTGAATGTAGAATATTATAAAATAGATTTTGATGGATTCTGAATAGTGTTATTTTCTAAATTTGAGTTTTATTGGGAATGTATTTAGGCTAATTACCCTCTAATTATTCCATTAATTAATCTCAAACTTCTCATGTGTATTTAGTGGGATGACTTTTGCCTCCTCTAATTTTCTTGGGATTTATTAATGATTTAAATTCGGGTAATTGCTGGATTCATTTCTAATTACTCTCCTAATGTAATTAAGCCTAATTAAGTGTGTAATCATGATTTAATCCCTTGATTGAGTTAATTAAGGTTTGTTTATATGAACATGAGGTTTAGGGAATAATTTTGGGATATTTTCTTAAGTTATTTCTTAAACCCCACCCCTCTTTCTTCTTTTAATTAAGTAAGGATTATCCCAAATTCCTAATACTATTTAATTTGACAAAATTCTAAAACCTTCTAGAACTTAACTAATTCATCTTGGGTAGCTGCTTGGGTGTTCAATAACCTAAGTACATTAAGGAAATCAAAATACAACTCACATGTGTGAGAGGGGTTATGAAAGTACTTAAATTAAACCCTTTAGTTTAATTAATAATTAATCATGAGCCAATTGCATTAGGCCCCTTTCTTTCTTAGGTGCATTGCTGATTTAAATTCCTTCTATGATTTTAAGTCATCCATTGGCTCATAATTATTTGGTTAAATATGCTAAGATGGTGTAGGTAAGAGGTAATTGACACACTTAATTCACACTTTAACCTAAACAAAACATAAAAAAAAATCACCTAATGATCCTAAGAACAAACTAAATTAACTCACATATGGGGAAAATGGGTTAGGACTAGCAAACATTCTTTCACAATTTTTAAATCAAACATAAAGCAAATTCAAAACTAAATCACATTAAATAAACTTTGATTCACTTTAAACTTTCTTATTTTATAGGATTGTCTTTAGGAATTAATTAGGGTGAATGAGTTTATATTGCTTTCTTCACTTTATTTCTTTCCTAGCATGCTAAATGTGTATGTCATAAGAAAATCATGGATCCATCCCTTTTAAAAAATCAAATTAAAAATGTAATATTTTCCTTATGTCAAATTGCATGTGTTGATTAAAGTAAAAATATGAATGGCTATTATCACTATTAAATCTAAAATTATTTTGAAAAACTTATAAATCAAATATCAAAATTGAAAGGTATGCTACTTATACTTTATTTATAAGCTTGCATGGGAATATAAAAATGTATCTTATGTTCACTTCCTTTCTTTCCTTTTAACATGAATTTGAATAAGATTTGCAAAGTGTATACTTCTTTTAAAAGAATATAACACTTTCTTAAAATCTACTCTTATCCTCTTTCATGTTGTAACTTAAGAAGGATCTTTACATTTACACACATAAATTGCATAAACAAACCAAGAGTTAAATAAACATAAACTTTGCATCTTTCTTTTTTCCATTTATCTATTTTGTACATGCATATATATTTAAGGAAAGTGGTATACTAGTTTGGATAACCCGGGTTGCGAGGCTTTAAGTAGCCCTAGGTAGGTCTTGTACCTAACACCCCCAGTGCTAATAATGATGACGTACTCACTTGTGCCTTTCATACATACACCTATGCATATGAATAAAATATAAAAGTATAACCCTTTTCTACTTAAAGAAAATCATGCATCATAAAGCATTCCAATTTTCTTAAGTAACATTTCTTACCATTCATCATAAAGTGTGCTAAACATTTTGTTGACCTCATTTTTAGGATGAGCTCTCAACCCCTCCATCTTAGAGACATGACTTCTTTTAGACTTTAAGGGTTTTTAGTCTTATGACACATCTAGTGATTAGGTGGAAACTCAACCTAGCCCTAGAGACTTATAAGAGTTAGCCACAGGAATAGGTCATGCCTTAATTATGTTAGGAAAAGTTACCTACCCTATAGCTTGAACCACATTCCTCACTTCCTTCCTTCAAGTCAAACTCCAAATTAAATCAACATCAAACCTAAATCAATTCCAGCTTAATTAATTTCTCCAAACTCAAATCAATTCCAAATGATTGAAATCCCTGATCAATTCCAAATGATTGAATTATGATTGAAATTCCAAGTTCAAAATCTTTTCTTGGTCCTTTAATTCCCTCCTAAGGACTTAGCCTAAATCATGTTCAAATCAATTCAAAGTCATGAAATTTCCTCACAACCCATTTATATTCTCATTTATATTCACAAATATAAATTAAATATAAATTCAAAATAATGAAACTAAATCCAAAATTCAAATTCCAAGTTCAAAATATTTCCAAAGTCCTTTGATTCCCTCTAAAGGACTTAGCCTAAATCAAGTTCAAATCAATCCAAATTTATGAAATTTTCTCATAAACCATTTATATTCTCATTAATATTCACAAATATAAATGAAATATAAATTAAAACAATCAAAACCAACTCCAAAAATCAAACTCAAATTCAATCAAAATCCAACCTAAGCCTTTCAAGTCAAAATCTTAAACTTAGCCAAATCAATTTCAAATCAAGCCAAACTCTTGATTTTTCTTCATGATTCAATAAATCCTTCAATCATGAATCCAAATATAAACATAAACTTCAATCACCAAACCAAAACTAAATCCAAAAATCAAACCCAAGTCCAACTCATGTTTGCCCTTTGAACTTGAAATTGTCAAATGAATGAAAACCCATTTGACTTCAAATCTCTTGTAAATGAAATTATATTTCAATCATAAGTCCATCTGTGAGTTCAATCAAACTCAAATCAAGCTTTGACCAAGCCATTTGACCCACTTAGGCTCACTTGACCCAAAGTGACCTAAAGTACCCTTATGAGCCAAATTCTAATCCTAACCAAATTGGGTTGAACTAAGCCCACCTAAGCCTCTCATCATGATCACAATCATCACGAGATGATCAATCACTCACATTGGGTCAAACCAAGTCAAACCTAAGGGTTGACCAAGTCAACACTTAGCCAAAATGAAACCTAAACATGCCAAAATCCACCATAGGCCAAATTGATTGAAATCATTGATCAAAACTCATTCATGATCAATGTTTGAACTTGACCTAGTCAACATTTGAGCCTAACCTATCCCAACTTGATCCAAGTTGACCCAACTTGACCTAAAAAAAATTTAAAATGTGTCAAAACTTGATCTAAGCTAAATTGATTGAAACCAATGAGTCAAGTTCATTCCAAAATGATTGAACTTGATCAAAGCCTCAACTACCTAACCTTTAATTAATCATGAACCCAACTTGACCTAAAAGGTCAAATTGAGCCAAACTCAAATATAAACCAAATTGATTGGAAACAAAGATACCAATCCATTTCATATGACCAACCAAACATGAACCAACCCATGACCTAACCCAAATAGGTCAAATGGGTCAATTTGGTCAACTTGACCCATTTGACCTAAATGAACTCAATTGAACTAAAACCAAATATAAATCAAACTGAATCAAACCAAAGCTACCAAAACATTTTCAAATGGTCATATGAACTTGACCCAACCCTTGGTTTGACCCAATTTGAACAATTGGTCAACTTGACCAAAGCTGACCCATTTTGACCTAAATGGGTCAACATGAGCCAAATCATTTCAAACCAACTCAAATTCAATGAAACCCGACATAACCTATTTTTCAAGCATATTAAACATATTAAATTTGAAACCCAAGCCAACTGACCATTTTACCCCTAGGCCAATGGGTATATTTTGGCCAAATCCACTTGAAATTTGGTCAAATCCTCTTCATGACCACATGACACTCTTGTAGTAGAGGAAGTGGACACTAGGGAGTGTGGTGCACCTAGCTCAATGGGTTTGGGTCAGCCCAATCTAGCCTAAGGTCAAAACCACCTCACTTGAAATTAAGCACATGAAATCCTCCCTCCACCTTATTTGAGCACATGGCCACCTCATCCACTCCTCCTATAGCCAAAATCGAATGCCTTGCCACTCTAAATAGCTCAAACAACCCATTGAATAAGGTCAATTGGATCAAAATGACAAGCTCTTTCACGATCATCCGATGCTTCAAGGGGGAGATATTCTCCCCCTAATTCCATTCAATCTTGATAGCCTCATACTCGATTGAGCTAAGGAAAGCCAGAGGAGCCATTTTCAAGTGATCTCAAGCTTCCTAGAGTGATTTCAACTTCTCTATTTTTGGATTTTCTAAAATCAAAAATAGGGGAGCTCCATTGAAATTCAAACCTACTCAAACTCAATACTAAGCCAATTCACTTTGCAAGCTTCATCAGGGAGCTCTATTGAACTCACCCAAGTCTTCACACATGCTCCAAAGGTAAAGGAGGGCTACTCTTGATCAAGAATGAGCCTACCTTAGGGGAGCTTGGCCTCTAGAAGGATCCATCCATCTCAAGACTTTAAACTCTCAAGAAAGCTTCATCTCCACTAGACGAAGCATCTCCAAGGGAATCGAGCACCTGTGATCACCTCTTGTGAGGTATGCCATTAAATCAAGCTTAATCTATATGTGGTCTAGTCCTTTGTGAAGTTGATTATCATCCCATGAGATTCTAGCCATTAGATGTGATCTCCTTTGCATGTTGATAGATGGGTTGAGTTTTAATCCAATCTGAGCTCAATCGAGCTCTAATTATGCCCTAGAAGATGGACGTATGTCCTTTCCCAAAGAAAATAGAGACATCATGGGCCATCCATCCGCATATTTTGGATGGATGACCATGATCAAAGACATGTAGATCCCACAGATTACCCCTTTAGAATTATGGCTTTAACCTCTGCCATCCGATCATTGATCGGACAGATGAGGAGAAAGTGCATAGCCTCACTGCTGATGTGGCGCTATGATGTGATAACTTAAATATCGAATCTCGTTATGCCATGTGGAAAGTGCATGCCGTGTCAGTGGTCCACGTGACATCGACAAGATTAAACATTTAATTAGGCTATTAAATCACCTAATTAATTATGAAAACTTCCTACATTCATATCTAAGCCTAAAATGATCAGAAAATATGAAATAAATTGCATTGGATAGATAATTGAATATAGAATATCTAAAAATGATTTTAATGGATTTTGAACAGTGCTTTTTTCTAGATTTGGGTTTTATTAGGAATGTTATTTTGCCAATTACCCTTTAATTACTCATTGATTAATCCCAAACATCATATACATAATTAGGGGGATGATTTCTGTATCCCCTAATTTTCTTGGGATTTATTGGTGGTTTAATTAGAGAAATTGCTAAGTCATTCCTTAATCACTCTCTTAATATAATTAAGCTTAATTAAGGGCATAGTTAGTGGTCTTACCCTCTGATTGGGTTAATTAAGTTTTTCTTAAGTGAATATGAGGTTTAGGAAATAATTTTGGTATATTTTCCTTAAGATATTCCTTAAACCCCCTTTCTTCCTTAATCCAACCTTAACTAAGGGTTAATTCAATAATTACACCCATAATTAATTTCATAAAATTCTAAAACTTTCCAGAACTCAATTAATCTATCTTTGCTAGATGCTTATGTGTTCAAGAGCCTAAGTATAATTAATGAAATCAAAGTTCAACTCACATGTGTGAGAGTGTTATGAAATTACTTAAAATAAACCTCTTAGCTTAATTAATCCTTAATCATGAGCCAATTACATTAGGTACCTTTATTTTATAGGTGCATTGCTAATTTAAATTCCTTGTGTGGTTTTATGTCATATCATTGGCTCATAATTATTTGATTAACTATGCTAAGGTGGTGTAGGGAAGGGATAATTAACACACTTAATTCATACCTTAACCTAAGCAACATATAAAAATCATCTAATAATCTTATGAACAAACCAAATCAACAAACATATGTGGGAATGAGTTAGAAGCAGCAAACTCACCTCATATTCCTGAAATTAAATCAAACTCAAAACAAAATCAAACCTTCCTTAAAAATAACTTGATTTGCTTTAAGCATTCTTATTTCATAAGATTGTCTTTAGGAATTAATTAGGGTGAATATGTTTATATTATTTCATCACTTTAGTTCTTTCCTAACATGCTAAATGTTTATGCATATGAATTTCATGCATTCATTCTTTTCATAGATCAAATTGAAAATGAAATGTTTTCTTTATGTCAAATTGCATGTTTTAGCTAAAGTAAAAATATGAATGGCTATTATCACTACTAAATCCAAAACTAATTTCAAAATCTATAAATCATACACCTAAAACTGAAAGTGTGCTACTTATAATTATTTATAAGCTTGCATGTGGATATAAACATGAAGATGTGAATAGTGTGGCTTTCCTTCTCTTTTCCTTTGCTATTGTTTTGAATAGGATTCGACAAAGTGTATAGTTCATTTGAAAAGAACACAACACTTGCTATCCCCACTCATATTCATTCCTATGATGTTACCTAAGAAGGACATCCACACTTGTACATATAAATTGCATAAATTAAACAAACAAACAAATACAAACTTTTTGCATCTTTCTTATCCATTCATTTCTTTTGTACATGTGTTTGTATTTAAGGAAAGTGGTATATTAGTTTAGACAACTCCAAGGTTGTGAGGCTTTAAGTAGCCCTAAGTAGGTCTTGTACATTACACCCCGGTGCTAATAATGGCACCGTACTCATTATGCCTTTTATATTACATGTGCATGTGAATAATGGATAAAAGAAACCCCTCCTTTCTACTTAATGAAAATCATGCATCATAAAGCATTCCAATTTTCTTAACATTTCTTAGCATTCATCATAAAATGTGCTAAATATTTCCATTTGTAAGTATAGATATGCTTAGGATTCATTCATATGCATGTTATACATATTGGGAAAGAAATAAAGTGATGTGTGTTTTGTGATATTAATTCACTTTATTTAATCTTAAAATGCCTCTCTCTTTGAATAGGTTTATTTAGACAAATCTAAACTTAGGTTTAATTAAAATATATAATAAAATATTCACTAAACAAAATCAAATATGAATCCACTTTAGAAATTACTTAAGGTAGGAAGAAAGAAGTTCTCTCTCTTTTCCTTTAAAACTTAGTAATTAATTATAGGATTCACTTAAACCAAACCAAAATACAAAAATAAAATCAACCCAAATCAACTAAACAACTTAAATGAAACCATCCATCTAAGTTGAACATCTTCACATTTAGAAAATCTAAGCCTTAAATCCATAGCTAAGCATACCACACAAACCATTTAAAGCACACACATTAGGTTAAGTCACCACTTCTAGCTTTAAGTTAGGGTGGTGCATGGATTGATGTTTTTTTTATTTTGTGATGTATTGTTTCTATTCTGGATGTTAGGGTGAATGTGTGTAGAATGAATGATAGGATGATTTAGTCTAATCATTATTTTCTATAAGGGATTATGCTTGAGGAGCGTTGTAATAAAATATAAATACTTTTGCTATGCATGTGCTTATACCCCTAAGCATAATACAATAGGCTAGGTAAACCATGTGTGGCATACTAAGTCCAATATACATGCTTGGGATTTGTATGGTTTGTTTAGTTAATCTTTATTTTGCAGGTGTTAGTTAGATTTACTTTTCTTTTTTCATGTAATTTTTGCAATTAGAATTTTGGAATGAATGTTATGGGGGATTAAGGTGAGCATTGGTCATAAGATTACATCTTATGAATCATGTGAAGATTTTGGAGCAACCACTTTTCAATCATCCAAAAGAAGGAACCAAAAGGAGAAAGAAGAAAGAAGAAAAGAAGAAATGAAGACCCCCATAACATGAATTTCCTTACTTGATTGTAAATTAATTCATTTGTAATCTGGTTGTATAAGGTAGAGCTACTACCCAATTTATTTTAGGTTTGATGGGTAACCACAAATGAGCTTTTATTATTTTTTATTAGCTTTATAAAATGTTTGATATTTTGTTTAGATGTGCATTAAGATGGCATGTCTTCCTAGTTTCTTCCTTGCTTGATGTATGGCTTGGATGACAATTAGGCTCTTAGGGAAAAATAAATCTTTGACCAAATTAATCAACTCAAAATTAAAAATAAATAACTCATAACCTCATTTAAAGCCTAAGTTAAAATCAAGATAAAAGAATTAGCAATCCCTTAGCTGGATGAGTATTTCTTTTATAACATCATGTATAAAATCATATTGTTACACTCTTGATTGGAGGGCTCCCACCTTTACCAAAGAACTTGGCTTGACCTTTGAGAGCCATGGTGGAAACACACCTCCCTTTAGCTGATTTTAGCCTATAATCTCATTTCTCATGCATTAGGCATATGAATCTTATAAGCCTGAGTCAAATGATTATCCAAAAATGAAAGTAAAATATAATATATTTTGCATTAGATTTAGGTTATTTCTCATGCCCTTACACGATCTAGTCTCTTAGGGAGTGAGTTTAAGGACTTAGTCTCTTTCTAAAATAAATAATAGCAGCTATCTTGCATAAAGCATGACTTGTCTACATAAATTTAAATTGTAGGAGGAGTTGGTTAGCCACCCCAGTAGTAACTCCAAGCATCAGTGGTTTGTCCTCTCTTGTGGAGGCAAGCCAAATACTCATTTTGCCTTAGATTTAGGTCATGTTTTTGGCCCTTGCCAAAGCTACCTAGATTTAGTTTTTGAGGTTGCTTCTCCCTTCTATGGGCCATAAGCATAAATCACCATCTCTTAGGCCTTTCCTTAACCTTGTATTGTGGAATTATAAGCCCTAAACTTCTAATAAAAATTCAACTCAAATAAATAATTCAATTTAAAAATATAAAGCCCAACCATATGATAGTTTGAGATGCTCACTAGGTTTCCTAGCATCATGAGCATCTCTTACTTATCTTCATTTTGCTTTGATAAGAACTCCCTCCTCTTGATCGATCCCACTTGATTTGCTAAAAATAAACTAATCGATTGATAGTCCTACATATTGAAATCTTTGCAGACAATGATCATTTACCTTAATTGAGAGTATTTCTATGGAATCCACTTCCTTAGGATGTAATTAACTATAAGGGCTTGCCCCTGTCGGGAACTTAATGAACCTAGTTTAAAATAAACCCTACTTTACTTTTCCATGTAAAGTAGGGGAAGAATTTCTAGTACATATGCAAACCCATTGCCTTTACGAGTCCTTATTGAAGTGGTTAGGTCCATTATAGGGTGGTGACTTTTATCTTTCAAGATAGTACACCTCTCCTCAATGTCGCACCTGATCACCCTTAATAAGAACATCTGCAGATCTACGTGGTATCTTAAAATGCATAAAAGGAAGTATATTTTTATCTACATTTTATTCCGCATAAATTGAAGATGGAAGTATACATTCTTTAAAAACTTAAAAATTTTATCACACATTTCCATTTGTATGTATAAATATGCTTAGGATTCATTCATATGCACGTTATACATGTTGGGAAAGAAATGAAGTCATGTGTGTTTTGTGACATTAATTCACCTTACTTAATCTTAAAATGCCTTTCTTTTTGAATATGTTTGTTTAGGAAAAATTTAAACTTATGATTAAATAAAACACATAATAAGACATTCACTAAATAAAATCAAACATGAATCTACTTTAGAAATTACTTAAGGTAGGGAAGGAAAGAGAAGTTCTCTTCTCTTTTCCCTCTCTTTACAACTTAGTGATTAACTGTAGGATTTACTTAAATAAAATCAAAAATACAAAATAAAATTAACCCCTAAACAACTAAACAACTTAAATTGAAGCCATCCTCTAAGTTGAACATTTTCATACATAGGAAATCTAAACCTTAAATCCATAGCTAAGCATACCACACAAACCTTTTAAAGCACACACTTTTGGCTAAGTTACCACTTCTAGCTTTAGCTTAGGGAGGTGTATGATTTGATGTTTGCTTTTATTTTATGATATTTTGTTTTAGTCTGGATGTTAGGGTGTATATGCATAGATGAATGGTAGGATGATTTAGTCTAATCATTATCTTATGTAGGGGATTGTGCTTAAGGGGCACATTAAAAAAAAAAATGCTTTTGCTGTGCAGGTGTTTATACCCCTAAGCATAATCCAATAGTCTAGGTGGACTTGGTTACCCGTGTGTGTGGTGCTAAGTCTAATATATATGCTTGGTATTTGTATGGTTTGTTTGGCTAATCTCTATTCTACAAGTGTTAGTTAAATTTACTTTTCCTTTTCATGTACTTTTGCAACTAGGATTTTGAAATGATTGTTATGGGTAATTAGGATGAGCATTGGTCATAAGATTTCATCTTATATACCATGTGAAGCCTTTGGAGCAACCACATTCCAACCATCCAAAAGAAGGAATCAAAAGAAGAAAGAAGAAAAGAATAAAGAAGAAAAGAAGAAATGAAGACCTCATAACATGAATTCCTTGCTTAATTGTAATTAATTCATTTATAATCTGGGTTTTATAAGGGTAGAGCTTGGCTACCCAATTTGTTTTTTTTGGGTTTATGTGGTGGAGCCCGACCAAAAATGGCCTTTTATTCTTTTGCGTTAGCTTTATAAAATGTTTGATATTTTATTTAGGTTATGCATTAGAAATATAATGTTTTCTAGTTTCTTCCTTGCTTGATGTATGGCCTGGATGATAATTATGCTCTTAGGGAAAAATAAATTTTCAACCAAATTAATCAACTTAGAATTAAAAGTAAATAACTCATAACTTCATCTAAAGCCAAAGTAAAAATCAAGATAAAAGAATTAATAACCTCTTAGCTGGATGTGCACTTTCTTTTCTAACATCATGCATAAACGCATATTATTTCTCTCTTGATATGAGGGCTTCCACCTTTGCCAGAGAACTTGGCTTGACCTGTGAGAGATATGGTGGAAACACACCTCCTTATCTTGTTGACTTTGTCCCATAATCTAATTTCTCATGCATTAGACATAAAAAATCCTATAGCCCGAGTCAAATGATTGTCCAATCAAAATAAAATATATGAAAAATTTGCATTAGATTTAAGTCATGAATTCATGTCCTTACATGATCTAGTCTCTTTAGGGAGTGTGTTTAAGGACTTAGTCTCATTTTAAATAAATAATAGCCTTTCTATCTTGCATAAACATATGACTTGCTTATATATTTTTAAAATTGTAGGAGGAGTTAGTTGGCAGCCATCCTGAGGCAGTTATAAGTCCAATAGTCGGGTGATTTATCCTCTCTTGTGGAGGTAAACCAAATACCCATTTTCACCTTAGATTTAGGTCATGTTTTTGGCCTTCCAAAGCTCCCTAGATTTAGGTTCCAAGGTTGCTACTTCCCTTTGTAGGCTACGAGCATAAATGCTCACCTCTTAGGCAATTCTATGATCTTGTGTCATGGAATCATAAGCCCTAACATTCTAATAAAAATTCAACTCAAACATATCAATTCAATTTCAAAAATGTAAAGCCCAACCATAGGGTATCTTGGGATGCTTACTAGGCTTCCTAGTAGTATCTTAAGCATCCCCTACTTATTTTCATTTGGCTTTGATAAGAACTCCCTCTTGATCAACCCCGCTTGACTTTTTGAAAATAAATCAATCGATTGATAGTCCTACCCTTTTTGAAATATTTGAAAGTAATGATCATTTACCTTAATCGAGAGTATTCTTACGGAATCATGTTCCTTAGGATGTAATTAACTATGGGGCTTGCCGTAGGAACAATGAACGATTTAAAATATATCCTACTTTACTTTCTCATGTAAAGTAGGGAAGAATCTCTGGTACATTTTGAAGACCCATAGTCCTTAGGAGTCTTTATTTAGGTGATTAAGACATTGTAGGGTGGTTACTTCTATCCCTCGAGATAGTACACCTTTCCTCAATGTCATACCGATCACCCTAATAAGACATATGCGGATCTGCGTGGCATCCCAACAAGGCATATTATGTATATATTTGTTTTCATTTATCCTCTTTTCCTGAAACGGGAGTAGATGAAGGCAGGAATTATATATATAATATTTCACCACAATGTCATACCAAATCACCCCAATAAGAATATCTATGGATCTACATGGTTTCCAAATAGAAAAGTTTATTTTTTGTTTTCATTTAAGATGAAGATAAAAAAAAATTTCACCACAAATTTTTTTGGCGACTCCATTGGGGATGGTTTCTTTCTCCATCTTTGGTAAATGATCATTGTCTCCAAGTATTGATAGTGGGTTTGTATTTTATATGAATCCTTGACTATCCTTGCTTTCCATTGGCACTTAGTTTATTTCATCCTTAAGCTAAGCTAGCCAACATCTTTTATGTTTTAGGACTTCACTCCATGAAGATCTTAAAACCCCTGTTGGGTTTCTCAATAGGTGAAAATAAAAATTTAATAAAAAGAAATAACTAAAGCCTTCTCCTTACCATTTTTATGGTACGGAAAGGTTCATTCAAAAATAAAGAAAAATAAATCCTTTATAAAAACATCAATTTTCAAAAAGCACTTTTCAAAATGCACATAATAAATTGTTTGCAAAAAATTTCATAAATCAACCTGATCTAACAATCTTCATGATTATTATATGTAGGATCTTCAAAAAAAATCAAAATCAACAATCATTCTTAAAAAAGCACAAATGAACATCCTCATTCAATTTATTGAATAAGATTTCATTTTTAAAATAAAATCAACAATCATCTTTTCAAAAAGCACAAATAAACATCTTCACTCAATTTGTTTGAATGAAGATTTCAATTTCAAAGAAAAATCAACAATCATCTTTTCCAAAAACAAAATCAATAATCATGTTTTCAAAAATAAAATCAACAATCATTTCTTCAAAAAATAAAATCATGAATCATCTTTTTCAAAAAGCACAAATGAACATCTCACTCAATTTGTTTGAATGAAGATTTCATTTTCAAAGAAAAATCAACAATCATCTTTTCAAAAAATAAAATCAATAATCATCTTTTCAAAATAAAATCAACAATCATCTTTTCAAAAATAAAATTCAAAATCATATTTTCAAAAAGCACAAATGAACATCCTCATTCAATTCATTGAATGAAGATTTCATTTTGAAAACCAAATCAATAATCATTTTTCAAAATTAACAATCAACTTTTCAAAATTCAAACGCATTTGCATATTTTATTTAGGATATCCAAATTTGCTAAGTCTAGATCATCTTTTCAAAAAAAAAAAAAAAAAATCAAAAATGGAAACACATTTGGATTCTTCATTTAGCATACACAAATTTGCTAAGTGAAGATCCTCTTTTCAAAATCATAAAAATTAAACACACTTGGATTCTTCATTCAGCATGCCCAAATTTGCTAAGTAAAGATCTTCTTTAAAAAAAAATCAAAAACATCAAAACATCAAAACATCAAACACACTTGGATTCTTTGTTTGGTATACCCAAATTTTCTAAGTGAAGATCCTTTTTTCAAAGAAATTAAAAAAAAAAAAAATCAAAAGACACTTGTATTTTTCACTTAGCATACCCAAATTTGCTAAGTGAAGATCATCTTTTCAAAAAAAAATTAAAACATCAAACACAGTTAGATTCTTCATTTAGCATATCCAAATTTTCTAAGTGAAGATCCTCTTTTCAAAAAATAAAATAAAATAAATAAATAAATAAAATAAAAACACACTTGGATTTTTCACTTAGCATACCCAAATTTACTAAGTGAAATCCTCTTTTCAAAAATCAAAACATCAAAATCAAAAACACATTTGAAACTTATTTAGCATACACAAATTTTCTAAGTAAAGTTCTTATTGTCAAAAATCAAGACATCAAAATAAAAAAATACATTTGAACTATATTTAGCATGCACAAATTTGCTAAGTAAAGTTCTCATTTTCGAAAGTTCAAAATCAAAAATTAAAACCCACATTGATCCTTTATTTAGCATATATAAATTTGCTAAGTAAACAATCCTCTTTTCAAAATCATCAAAATAAAACACATTTGTATTTCTTTTATTTAGCATACCTAAATTTGCTAAGTAAAGAATTCTTTTCAAATAAAAATCAAAACACATTTATATTTCTTTTATTTAGCTTACCTAAATTTGCTAAGTAAATAATCCTCTTTTCAAAATCAAAAATCAAAACACATTTGGATTTCTTTTATTTAGTATACATAAATTTGCTAAGTAAAGAATCATCTTTTCAAAAATCAAAATAAAATACATTTGGATTTCCTTTATTTAGCATACCTAAAATTGCTAAGTAAAGAATCTTCTTTTCAAAAATAAAAACAAAACACATTTGGATTTCTATAGCATTCTTAAATTTGTTAAGAATCCTCTTTTCAAAATCATCAAAATAAAACACATTTGGATTTCTTCAGCATACCTAAATTTTTTAAAAATCCTCTTTTCAAAATCATCAAAACAAAACACATTTGATTTCTTTTATTTAGCATATCTAAATTTGCTAAGTAAAGAATTCTCTTTTCAAAATCACCAAAAATAAACACATTTGGATCATGTATTTGGCATACCCAAATTTGCTAAGTAAAGATCATCTTTTCAAAAATAATAAAATATTTGGATTTTTTATTTAGCATACCCAAATTTGCTAAGTAAAGATTCCATTTTCAAATTCACACATGATTCACAAATAAGCAAGAAACAGAAGAAAATTATTTTCAAACACCTCACCTAGCATACCGAAATTTGGTAAGTGGGTAAAATCCAGGATCACAAATCAAAACAAAATCAATTGACCCTTTATTTTAACATACACAAATTTATTAAATAAAGTGTCCCCAAATAATCAAAAATCAAATTCAAGTATGAACCAATGGAACCATCAATCTCTTCAAAATATATGAACCCATTTTCAACAAACACAAACTTGTCGGAAATGGATTCCAAATTCAAAAAAAAATTTTCTCACCAATTCTAAACTCAAATTCTCTCTCCAAATTCAAAGAGCCCCATTTAATATATCCAAATTATTGAGTGTGGGTTCAAATTATAAAAATAAATTAAAGCAAAAATCTTATTCAAGTTTATTTTCCAAAATCATAGAAGTTCAACCTAATTTCAGTCAGTTTCAGTTCAGTTCAATCCTATTCTAATGGCAGCCTAGAAGTACATTATGGAGAAAAATTCCCACACACATATAGAGTCACCTTCAAATCTGTTGGTGAAAGGAGAGGGAAAAATTATATATGTGAAAATTTATCTTATTAAGATGCCATGTAGATCCGCAGATGTACTTATTCAGATGATCGAGACGTCATCAAGGTATAGTGTATTATCCAAAAGATAGAAGTCACTATCCTTTAATGGAACCAATCACCTCAATAAGGACTCCTAAGGATGATGGTTTGCATATATACCAGAGATTCTTCCCCTACTTTACATGGAAAAGTAAAGCAGGGTTTATTTTAAACTGGGTTTGTTAAGTTATATAGGGGCAATCCCCCATAGTTAATTACATCCTAAAGGATAGGATCCTTTAGGAAAACTCTCGATTAAGGTAAATGATTATTATCTCTGAAGATTTCAATAGAAAGGACTATCAATTGATTGGTTTATATTTGAAGATCAAATGGAATTGATCAAAAGAGGGAGTTATTATTGAGGCCAAAATGGGAATCAGTAAGAGATGCTCACGATGCTAGGAAACCTAGCGAGCATCTCAAACTATCCTAAAATTGGGCTTTACATTTTAGAAATTGATTTAGTTTATTTGAGTTGTATTTTTCATTAGAATTTTAGGACTTAAGATTCCTTAACACAAGATTAAGAAAATACCTAAGAGGTGAGGAATTATGCTTATGGCCCACAAAGGGGAGAAGCAACCTCAGAACCTAAATCTAGAGATCTTCGGTGAGAGCAAGAAGCACAACCTAAATCTTACATGAAAATGGGTAATTGGTTTGCCTCCACAAGAAAGGACAAACCTACTGACAGTTTGGACTTACAACTGCCTGGGGGTGGCCGCCAACTAACTCCTACAATTTTAAATACATGTAAGCTTGTCTTTATGCTTATGCAAGATAGGTAGGCTATTTTTATTTAGAAAGAGACTAAGTCCTTAAACTCACTCCCAAAAGAGACTAGATCATGTAAAGGACATGCTTCAAATGACCTAAATATAATGCATTTAAAATTTCATTTTATTTCTTTTTTGGACAATCTATTTGACTCAAGCTAATAGGATTTTTATGACTAATACATGAGAAAATAGATTGTTGGCCAAAATCAGCTAGAAAGTTAGGGGGTGAGTTTCCACCACGGCCCTCATAGGTCAGGTTCTCTGGAAAAGATGGAAGCCCTCCAATCAAGAGTGAAATATGATGTTATTATGCATGATATTATAAAAAAAAAAATAACTCATCCAACTAAGGGGTTTCTAATTCTTTTATTTTGATTTTTAATCCTAAGCTTTAGGTAAGGTTATGAGTTGTTTAGTTTTATTTCAAGTTGTTAAGTTGGGTAAAAGATTTTTTTTCTCAAAGAGCCTAATCCACATCCAGCCATACATAAAGCAAGGAAAGAAACTAGCAAAAGCATGTCACTTAATGCACAAGTTAAACAAACATCAATCAATTTATAAAACTAGTGCAAAAAGAATAAATGGCCATTTGTGGTTGGGCACCACCGCACAAACCCAAAAATATCAAATGTGGATAGACCAGCTCTACCCTTATATAATCCAGATTACAAATGAATTGAATTACATTTAAGCAAAAGGAATTCATTATTATGAGAGTCTTCAAGCTTTGTTCTTCTTTCTTCTTCCTTCTTTCTTCTTTTCTTTTCTTCTTTTCTTCTTTGGATCTTCCTTTGGATGGTTGAATGTGGATGCTCCAAGGATTCATATGGTGCATAAGATGGAATCATATGACCAATGTTCATTCTAATCCCCGATAATAATTCATTGTAATATCCTAAATATATAGATTTTTACATGAAAAGGAAAAGGGAAATCTAGCTAACACCTGCAAGATAAGGGTTAGTCAAATCACACCACATAAATCCCAAGCATGTATATTGGACTTATCACCCCACACATGGGTGACTAAGTCCACCTGGCCTATGGATTATGCTAAGGGGTATAAGCACCTCCAAGCAAGAAGCATTTATATTTTTATTTATGATAGCACCCTTTTATCACAATCCTCTATAGAAAAGAATAGTTAGGCTAAGCATGTCCTACCATACAATCTACGTGCATACACCCTAACATCTAGTCTAAAACATTCATCAAAAAATAAAACATAACATCAAGCCATGCACCAACCTAACCTAAAGCTAGAAGTGGTGACTTAGGCTAATGTGTGTGCTTTGAAGGTTTGTGTGGTATGCTTAGGTTAGGACTTTAAGTTTGAATTTTCTTAGTATGAAAGAAATGTTCAACTTAAAGGAGGGCTTCACTTAAGTTATTTAGTGACTTTGGGTTATTTTAATTTCATGTTTTAGTTTGGTTTAAATGAAACCTAGAATTAATTACTAAGTTATAAAGAGAGGGAAAGAGAAGAGAACTTCTCTTTCCTTCCCTAATCCTTAAGTAATTTCTAAGGAAAGTTCACATTTCAGTTTCATTTAGGTGAATGTTTTGATTAAATCTTTTAATTAATCCTAAGTTTAGATTAATTCTAAACAAACCTATTCAAAAGAAAAACATTTTAAGATTAAGAAAAATGAATCAAAATTCACATAACATACATTACTTCAATTCTTTCCCAACATATATAACATGCATATGGATGGACCCTAAGCATATCTATACATGAAAATGAGAATAATTAACACATTTTATGATGCATGCTAAGTAATCCATTTAAGAAAATTTAGAAGATTTGGATGCATGAATTTTCTTAAGTAGAAAAGGGTTTTCTTTCTCCAAAATTTCACATACATGCATGAAAGTAAGAAAGGCATTTGTGAGTATAGCACCATTGTTAACCAGAGGTGTACGGTACATGACCTACTTAGGGATACTTAAAGCCTCCCAACCTCGGGTTGTCCAAACTAATATACCACTTTTCTTAAGTACTAACATGCATATAAAAGAAATAAAATGGAAAAGAATATGCAAAAGTTTGCTTAATGATTTTATTTTTGTTTATACAATTTATTCATGCAAGTGTAGGCAATCCTTCTTAAGTGAGAGAATAAGGATGAATAGGGTTTGGAATCAAGTGAGTATTGAGTTCTTTTCAAATGAACCCTACATCTTACTAACCCTTATTCAAAACTATGCTAACATAAGGAAGGAAAGAAAGGCTACACTAAACATGACTTTATAACTCATCACATGCAATCTAATAATTAATATATAATAGCACACTTTCAGATTTGATGTTTCATTTATAGATTTTGAAAATACTTTAGATTTAGTAGTGATAATAGCCACTCATATTTTACTTTAGCCAACACATGCACATTTGACATAAAGTAAACAATTTTATTTTAAAACTTTGAAAACATGAAATCATGGATGCATAAGTCATATGGCATACAATTTAACATGTTGGGAAAGATCTAAAACAATGTAATCACATGAACAAACTCACTTTACTTAATTCCTAAAGACATTCTTAAAGAATAAGAGAATTTAGAATAAATTAAAGTGAATTTCAAAATGATTTTTTTTGTTTGTTTGAAGTTTGATTTAATTTTAAAAGGGTGTGATTAGTTTGTTGTTCCTAACCCATTTCCACATGTATTTTATAATTTAGTTTAATTTTCAGGTAATTAAATCTATTTTAAGTGTTGATTAGGTTAAGGTATGCATTAAGTGGCTTAATTAACCCTTACCTACACCACTTTAGAAAAATTAACTAAGTAATTATGAGCCAATGAGATGACATAAAACCCACATGGTATGTAAATTTGCAATGCACCTAGTAATGAAAAAGTCTAATGCAATTTGTCTTACAATTAAAAGTTAGTTAAGCTAAGGGGTTTTAGCTTAAGTACTTTTTAAAACACCCCTTCATACTTATGAAAGGGGGGGGTTTAATTTCCTTAATTAGACTTAGGCTATTGAACACCTAATAATCTACCAAAAGTAGATTAATTAAGTTCTAAAGATTTTTAAAATTTTTAAAAATTATTTAAAAGGGTAATTAATAGATTAACCCTTAATTAAGAAGGAGATTAAGGAAAGAAAAGGGGTTTAGGGAATAACTTAAGAGAAATACCCCAAAATTATTTTAAAAAACCCCTACTCATTGGATCTAACCTTAATCCAACTTAAACATAGGGAAAATCCTCTAATTACATCTTAATTACCCTTAATTACATGAAGGGGAGTAATTAGGGAATGAGCTAGTAATTTGCCTAAACAAAGCCTCCTCAATAAATCTCAAGAAAGTTAGGGGAGGTAGAGGTCATCCCCTAAAATGAACCCTAGAAATTTGAGATCCATTGGTGACTTAATTAGGTAATTACCTAATTAACATTCCCAAAGAAACCCAAATTTGGAGAAAAAGGGAAATCAAAATATATTGAAAACATTTTTAGAAAATTCTAGATAAAATTATCTATTGAAAGTATTTTTTCCTTTTTTTTGATTTTTCTATGAGGAGTTATGATTTTTAGAAGCTATAGGGATTAATTAGGAAGTAATTAGTTAAATAAGTAATCACCACTTAATACCCTATCCATGTATGGCGCGGTCGCGCTTTACACATGCATGAGCCATTACTTAAGTTATCACAAAGGGAGAGGTGGCGGCGGAGCACACACTTTTACCTTTAGTCATCGATCAAAGATTGGAGGGCAGAGGATACACCCGCAATTTTAAATCAGATAAAGGGATTAAAAACATGTTTAAAAATCTCAGCCATCCACCTAAAAATGCGTAGATGGACGACTGAGATGGGTTGAGTTCTTCCCTAAGGAGGAATGTGAGCTGTTCATAATCTAAGAGGAGATCCAAGCCCAATCCTTGATGGATTCAATCAAGACTCAACCCACACCATCTAAGGGACCAAAGTGGCCAATCCAACAACTAAGATCCTACGAGATTAAAATCCACTTCATAAAATTCCAACACCTCTTAGCCTAAGTGGTCAAAAATTCACTAACCTCATTGGAGGTGATCACCGGTGCTCGATTCTCTTGGAGAAGCTTTGTCTGGTTGAGATGAAGTCTTGCTGAAGTTTGGAGCACTTGAGATAGAGTGGATCTTTCTATGGGTCACTTCCTCCTTAGCTTGAGTTCGGCTTTGATCCAATTCAATCTTCCCTTACTTTTAGAACTTGGGAATCAACTTAGGTGAGCTCGGCTTGGTCACCTAAGTGTGCTTGCAAAAGGAATTGGGCTAAGATCAAGTGTGGAAGAAGTTGGAAATCAAGGTGAGCTCCCTGCCTTTGTGCAAAATGGGGAAGATGAATTCCAAATCTCTCTTGGGAAAGCTCATCCAAGTATGATTTGATTAATTAGGGGAGTATATCTCCCCTTGAAGGATTGGACGGCCGAAAATGGACATGCCATTTTGATCCAATTGATCATAGGCTGAGGGTTGTTTGATTAGTTAGGAGTGTGCACAAGGTCGGTTTGAGCCAAGGAGTGGGTTGCCAACCTCCCATGTTCAATTGAGGTTTGGGGGGAGTTTGAATTTTCAATTTCATGCCTATGGGGCTAGTTTGGTCCATGGGATAAATGGGTTGACCCAAACCCATTGGGTTGGGTGCACCACTCATCACTAGGCCCCCTTGAGGTTTTAGGAGAGCCTCAAGTGTTTGTGATGAGTGCATGACCAAAATACCCATGTGTTAGGCCAAAATTTGTTCTATGGCCAACGGTATAGTGGTCATTTTGTTATTTTTTTTAAGTTGGGTATATTTGGTATGTTGAGAAAATAGGTTGGGCCAAGTTTCAATGGATTTGAAATTCATTTGATAGGGTTTGGCTCATGTTGATCCATTTAGGTCAAAATGGGTCAACTTGGGTCAAGTTGACCAATAGGTCAAATTGGGTCAAACTAAGGGTTGGGTCAAGCTCATATGACCATTTGAAATTTTTTGGTGCCTTTGGTTTGGTTCAATTTGGTATAGGTTAGGTTTTGGCTCATATGACTCATTTAAGTCAAATGGGTCAAGCTAACCCATTTGACCCATTTGACCTATTTGGGTTAGGTCAAGCATAGTTTTGGTTTGGTTGGTCATATGAAGTGGATTGGTATCTTTATTTTCAATCAATTTGAGTTAGGTTCAATTTTGGCTCAACATGACCCCTTTAGGTCATGTTGGGTCTAATCAAGCTGGGTTGGGTCTAGTTGGCCAATTGAGGCTTTGGTCAAGTTCCACAAGTGATTTGGGATGGATTTGACCCATTGGTTTCAATCAATTTGTCTTAGATCAAGTTTTGACACATTTTGGCCTTTTAGGTCAAAATGGGTCAACTTGGGTCAAGTGGGCCAAATGGGCTAGGTTAGGCTCAAAGGTTGACTTGGTCAAGTTCAAACATAGGTCATGAGTGAACTTGGATCAATGGTTTCAATCAATTTGTCCTATTGTGTATTTTGGCTATGTTAGGTTTCATTTTAGGTTAAGTGTTGACTTGGTCAACCCTTAGGTTTGACTTGGTTTGACCCAATTTGATTGATTGATCATCCCATGATGATTGTTGATCATGATGAGACACAAATATGAGTTTGGTTCAATCCAATTTGGTTAGGATCAAAAGTTGGCTCATAAGGGTACTTTAGGTCACTTTGGGTCAAGTGAGCCTAAGTGGGTCAAATGGCTTGGTCAAAGCTTGATTTGAAGTTGATTGATCTGTAGATGGACTTATGATTGAAATATAAATCCATTTACAAGAGGTTTGAAGTCAAATGGATTTTGACCCATTTGAAAATCTCATATTCAAAGGAAGAATATGAAGGAGTTTTGGGTTTGATTTTTGATTTAGGTTTTGATTGAAGGATTGGAATTTGGATTTATATATGAGCTCATGATTGAGGTTTGATTGAACCATGAGAGAAAATCAAGAGTTTGGCTTGATTTGAATTGATTTTGTCTAAGTTCAAGATTTTGACTTGAAAGGCTTAGATTTGATTTTGATTTGATTTGAGTTTGATATTTGGAGTTGGTTTTGATTGTTTGAATTTATATTTCATTTATATATATGAATATCAATGAGAATATAAATTGATCCTGAGAAAATTTCAAGAATTTGAAAGAGTTTAATCATGATTTAGGGTTAAATCCATTAAGGGAATTTAAAGGATTTAATGGAATTTTTAATTAGAGATTTAATTTTTGAGTTAGAATTGATTGGTTTATATTTATATTTCATTTATATATGTGAATATAAATGAGAATACAAATATATTTTGAGAAATATCCCATGAGTTTGAAGGAGTTTGATCAAAGTTTATGTTAAATCCATTAATAGAAAATTAAGAGATTTAAGGGAATTTCAAGTGTTTTAAAGTTGTAATTTAATTTTTTTCTTTGGATTTAATTGAGTTATATTTATATTTCATTTATATATGAGAATATAATGAGGATATAAATAAGTTTTGAGAAAATCCCAAGGGTTTTAATAGGTTTGATCAAGATTTGGAGTTGATTTTGGTCAAGTCCTTTAATGAAAAATTAAAGGAGATTAGTAAAATTTCATGAATTATTTTGGAAATTTGAATTTGATGGGTTTGAATTTATATTTCATTTATAAATGTGAATATAAATGAGAATATAAATGGCTCATGGGAAAATATCAAAGATTTGAATAGGTTTTGATCATGATTTTGGCTAAGTCCTTAAGAAAGGGTTAAGGACTTAGGAAAATTTTGACTTAGGAATTTTTGATGGATTTTGATCATGGCTTTCAATCATGGAATTGAATCATGGAAATGAATCATTGAATTGATTTAGAGTTTGAGAAAATCAAATAGAATTGATTTGGTGTTTGACTTGAAAGAAGAGAAGTGAGGAATGGCTTATGCTAAAGGGTAGGAAATTTTCCTAACACCCCTAAGGCATGACTTATTCTTATGGCTAACTCTTCTAAGTCTTGTAGGGCTAGGTGAGAGTATCCACCTACTCACTAGATGTGTCTTAAGACTAAGGAACCCTTAAAGTCTAAGAGCAGTCCTAAGCTTAAGATGGAGGTGTTGAGAGCTTATTCTAAAAATGAGGTCAACATACATGTTTACTTTTCCTTTTGGGATGGATTTGGCCTTGGACCGGGACAGACTCCCACAGACTGACTTCACCCACCTCATTCATTTTGGTTGAGGTTTCAAGGGCGCTAGGATCACCCTCTGCTGTCGGAGTGTAGTGGCAGCAAAAACGCTCATCAGGTTGAGATGCCATCTGACTTAGAGTTTCTCTCACTAAAGAGGAAGGCTGTGGAAGTTCTCGTAGCAGTTGCAGTTCTAGTGCCAGTGTGCTCAGTGGTTCCCCTTTCTGCCCTTGTACAGCTACCCACTCATTAGCTCCTTCCAAGGGAATGCTACCCTATCTTTAGGGATAGTCTCCCCCACCTATGAGATAGGGTCTAGTTCTTGTGCTGCCCCTCCTAGAAAGACTCAGTGCTGCAACCGATGCGTAAGATCAAGCGGCATCATGATCGCATAGCCAAGGAGCTAGAGGTTTTCCCAGTCTATAGTAGAGGAGTTACCTAGGATAGTGTCTCCTCTTATCACAGAGAACAAGTTTCACCCCCTCTCTGGTTTTGATGGAGAGGAAGGCATTTGGAGGATTTCAGTTTCACCTCCACCTACAATACAATTTTAGGCTCTTATCAGAGATAGGAGGAGGCCATATGCCGTGGGTGGTTGGTGGTAGAGCTTCAGGATTAGAGTCCAGGGCTTAATTTGATTTACATTTTGTCATCCTTGGTAGTGTAGGGGAGCACATCAGATAGGAGGGCTAGGAGGCAGGGTATCGATCTGAGTTACTAGGCGAGAGAGGCAGGAGGCGGTCGGTGCTCGACCCTCATCAATTTTATCGATCGATTGCATTACATATGATCGACAACATTATATTGATGGGTACTACCCACCATAGGAGAGGTGCTCTTGCACAGAGAGAGTTGGTGGTGCCTGCACTACTCACACACCATCTCCGACAAGTCTTATCATCCACAGTTCTAGCAATAGCCATGAAGGCTGCATCCAGGGAAAAGAGAGTCCTACTGGTGATCCAGCTATGGCCAAGAGATCCCATTCCATCTACACTGCTGAATGAGGCAAGGCCTAGCTCTCCTGCTCGACCTCACCCCAGTTACGATGAAGAGGGAATGGCGACCACGGAGCATTGTAGTTGGGCCATCACCACCACCACCCTAGCAGAGCATGGAGATAGCAGCAGTAGAGGGAGGAGGAGATAGTTCAGTTATCCCCATGGTTATAGATCCTTCTAGGAGTACCACTCCACCCAGATCTAGTGATAGTCAGGAGCATCTATCCTCCTGTGAGCATAGTCCTCATAAGATTAGCTCTTTAGTAGCAGAGGAGGTTAGATGTCTCTCTGTTCATAACAGTGATCCTACTACCAGTCAGCCTTGATCTTTTGTACCTGTTCAGTTGGATTGTTCTCTCAATGATATTATAGCCCAGTATCTAGTTGAGAAGAAGGAAATTCTAGGATATGCCTAGTCTGACCTAGAGGATGAGAAGGTCAATTTTGATCCTAATGAAGATGATATGTTGGAGGATTCAATAGGAGTGCACATGGAAGACACTAGAGGTTCCCTCCTTCATAATAAGTAGAGTTTGGAAGGTGTTGTGGCCGAGCAGAAAGATACAGCCTACTCGACCCAACACCTCCTTCAACAATTGAAATAGAAGGATGAACAAATAGATAGGATGGAAAAGAGGCTTAAAGACTTACTAGCAGCATTTTTGGCACTTAAGAACCAAGCTCCGATAGTGCATCCTACTATTGTAGAGACTGGTCAGCCTGAGTTATTGTATGTCTTGGATCAAGCCAAGACTACACCTATAGTAGAGAAGAGCAGCACCAACATATATAAGAAGGCAGTGGATAGTACATTTGTACAAGAAAAATATGTTAAACTTGTGGTTGAGCAGTAGATGAGAGAAGCATTGGCAAAGCCTAAGTAGGATCATCAGTTCCAAAGGGTATACTCTACCCAGAGGAACTTGATGCCATCCAGTATCCTAAGGGTTTTGTGCCACCTTCTTTCAAGAGCTTCGATGGTAGTGGGAACCCACAACAACACATAGCGCACTTCAGGGCTAGCTATTGCAATGCTGGTGGCAGTGATGCATTATTATTCCATCTTTTTGTTAGTAGCTTAGCAAGCATAGCCTTTGATTGGCATAAACTCTAATAGTTTAGTGAAGACTTTTGAGTTGGAGCAACTCTTTATTAAAAGGTTTACTAGAGCTCAGCAAAGGGTGACTATAATCAATCTTGTTATGGCTCAACAACACCCTGGAGAGTCCCTAGTTGATTATATTCTCAGATGGTTTGAGTATGAAATGCAATCACAGCTGTCTAAACATCATTCCATTGAAATTTTACTAAAGAATATTCATCACCCGGTTGCCTTCATGCTCGAAGGTTTTACCATCAAGACATTTGAGAATCTAATCAACAAGGTGGCTAGCTTACAAGGAGAAGCCAAACAATTACCTTTTCTGGATCAATCAATAAAGCTAAATCCATAGAAAGCTTATGAGAAAAAGTTAGGGGTAGTAACAGTAGTAGACAAGGGGAAGCAGCCACCTAGAGAGCAGTATGAGAGACCTCGATCTCCACAACCATCACTTCCACCTCCTCTACTACCTCCTAGGCCATCCTACCGGCTGCCACAGCAGCCTCCACAGCCTTCACTGCCTCCTCTTCAACCATATTCACAACAACAGTGGTACACATACTAACCACCAGGTAGCTACCATCCACCAACTCTTTTGGACAAACAAAATAATCCTTATTTATTTAAGAGGGAGGTAATCAAAAAAATCTTTAATAATCTCTTAAAGAAACCTGATTTTTAGCTACTCGAGCCTAGAAGGCCGAAGGAAGTGGGCAAGAGCAATGATCTAACTTTTGCCCCTATCACCACATGCTAGGCCATATTTTGGTGGATTTCTTTACATTCAAGGACTAGCTTGAGCATAGCTACAAGACAAGTGCCATAGTTATCCCAAATGAATACCTTATGGAATAACCATCCAATTCTATTAGAGTAATCCTTAGGGATACCTACGATCCAATCAAAACCAAAGAAGGTTGGGATATCTCCTTATCCCGAACCTCTAAAAAGATTATGTCAAAAATCAATAAACTTTTCTTGCAAGTGCCTGAGGCAGCTCGAACCTCCAAGATCAAGGAAGGTTTGGAAGTTGCCAAAGACCACTTGGGAAAGGTAGGAGCTCAACAGTAGCAGCAGTAGTAGTATCCCACACTAGCCTGGGATAGCCAAGTAGCGCAACCATCGACCGAGCCCAGCCTCCAGTCCTCCATTGTAGCTACTTGCCCGATTGAGCATTTATATTTAATCTCACCCACTTACTTTACTAGATTTCTACTATGTACCTCCTTCAAACTCCAAGAAATCAAGGAATAAAGTTAGTTTGAATTAGTCACTTCTAATGGGTTGTCTAATTTTACTCTTATTAAGAACTCTCCAAGTCTAAACAATAATTATAATAACTTGATCTTCCTCTTTCTAATTCAAGTTGGACTTTCCTTCTCTGAACACTATGGGTTCACCTCTTGAGATAGACTTGGAATCATCTGATTCTGAGGGTCCTATAGGAGAAGCTGTAGGTGAGCCTAATGAGTAAGTAGAATCTTACACTAACCTACCACAAGAGATCACCGAAGTCAACCTCCAAAGTGGCAAGGTTCTACCTCCTAGGGCAGCACCTCAAGATAAAGGGAAACAAGTCATTGGTTATTGATCGAGAAGCCCCTCCACAGGATGCTCCACCCTTGGATATGCTTATGGAGGATCAACCCAAAGTGGATTACAATGTACTCTCTCACCTTAGGAAGTTGTCATCTAAGTTATGCATATATGATGCCCTTTCTTATCCAAAGAGATGAGGGAATCATTAATCAAGGTTCTTCTTGATCCAAAAATATGCTTAGCTCAGCTGACCATTGTTGAAGAAGGGGTACATTATTCTAGTGAAGCCCAAGGAGTCACTTTCATAGATGAAGACCTTCTTCTGGGGAACATGGAGCACAACCTTCCCCTATACATTACGGTCGATATGGGCAGATTCAAACTTTTCAGGATTTTTGTCGATCCAAGTGCATCGGTGAACATTACGAGTCTAAAGACCCTTGCTTATTTGAGGATAGGCATCTCCACACTCCGAGAAGATCAGATGATGTTGAGAGGATTCAATGAACAAGGCAAGATGACTATAGGTTCCATAATGTTACCTTTGGAGATAGGTGATTGGAAGACTAAAGCTAAGTTCTATATCATTGATTCAAATACTTCATTCACTGCTTTGCTTGGTTGGCCTTGGATACATCAGAACAAGATGATTCCATCCTTTCTTCATCAGTGCATCAAGTTCAGAAGGGATGGAATTGAATACTATGTTAAAGGAGATGAAAAGCTATTTTCAATCAGAGAGGTTGAGATATATGAAGATGCGAACTACTATCTTCCTCAAAACACCTTTTCTCGTGAACTTGGTCAAAATTCAAATGGAAAAGAAAAGGAAAAGAAAAAAGAAAAGAAAAGAAAAGAAAAGAAAAAAAAGAAATTGAAAATAAGTGAGCGAAAAGGATATCAAGGAAGAAGTAGAGCCGCATGTCACATTCCACCCATGGTTCATTCCATCATATGGACATATGGGTAGGATGACTCGACCTCCACCATGCAGAGGCAGAGGTAGAAATAGAGGCAGTCTCAGAGATGGAAGACCTCCTGGTTGGCCTCCATCTAACAAAGGTTATATTCTAGTTCACGGGAGAAATAGACTCAAAATCTAGCTTGGAGGACAACCCCTCTCAGCGGGTTTCATTACAGGTGATACTCAAGCCGGACAATGATGAAGACCCGGCCTCCAAGCAAAGCACGAATATATTTGAATCAAGTTTATGTGAAACTATCAGGAGGCAGTTAGGAACCTTAGCTCTAACCTCACTTTCCTCTCAAAAAGTTGAAGGTTTAGTAGTTAAGGAAGCCTTTCAGTCTTTTATGGATGTCAAGTCAAAGAGATTCCTATTGGGATCATCATCCTCAAGTCTAGAAATTGATGTAGGACTCGAGGATAATTTATATAAAGAATTAATGAAATTATCTTTTGTTTGGTACTCTCCTTATGTTCTTAATCTTGCAAAGAAGGGTTTGATTCCTTATACATGGTCAAAGCACAGGTCAGAGTACTTCAAGAAGCTATGGAACAATAGAGGTAAGGATGCATAATCAAGATCAGGACTAGGATTTGATACAGTGGGTCTAGTCAATGACAATAATTACTGCTTTGTTATCACTAATCATTTGGAGTCTAATAGGTTCTTCAACCACACTAGCTCTTATGAGGATGTGTGTTTAGAAACTTAGAAGATCTAGATGATCTCCAAATCAAAGATGCACCACCAAAATTTGAAGAGGGAATCCATTCAATAATTGACAAGCTTAATGAAATCCCTCAGGACAGAAGAAAATCCACGCCCGACATACATTAGTTCATTGCTGAATGAAGAAGAAACTAATGACTTAGTTTGGTTATTGATTGAGTTTAAGGACTGCTTTGCATGGAGCTATGAAGAGATGCGGATTATCTCGACGATTAGTAGATACCAAAAGTACCTCAAGAAAGCTACTAGACGCATGTGATTAGAAATTGAACAACAATTCATTTTTGAAGTTAAGAAATTGATTAATGCTGATTTCATTAGGGAAGAAAAATACTTACCTAATTATCTAGTGTCATACCAGTTAAGAAAAAGAATAGTCAAATTTGCATATATGTAGATTTCAAGGACTTAAATAAGGCATGTCCTAAGGATGAGTTTCATCTTCTTATATTATAATTAATGGTGGACATCACCTCATCTCATGTTGTATTCTCCTTGATGGATGGGTCATCTGGCTACAACCAAATCAAGATGGCCCCCGAGGATGAAAGAAACACTGCATTTTGAACCCTGATCGGAATCTATTGTTATAAGGTCATGCCTTTCAGCCTTAAAAATGCTGGCTACATACCAATGGGCCATGACTCAGATCTTCAATGAACTCATTCATCATCAAGTTGAATGCTATGTTGATGATCTAATAGTCAGGAACAAGAAAAGGAATACCACCTCTTTGACTTGAGAGTAGTTTTCGAATGGTTAAGAAAATATAACCTCAAAATGAACCCCCTGAAGTGTGCATTCAGAGTTGCTTCAGGGAAGTTCCTTAGATTTGTTGTCCACATCGGGGAATAGAGATAGATCTAGAAAAGATCAAAGCTATCTTAGAAATACCAACACTTAAAAGTTTAACTCAACACAGATCTTTCTAAGGGCGGTTGGCGCATCCAAGATGCTTTATCTCCAACCTATTGGGAAGATGCAAGCCATTTTCAACACTTATCAAAAAGGATGCCAAGTTCAAGTGGGATGACAAGTGCAAGCATGTCTTTGAAGAAATCAAGCAGCATTTGGTGAAGCTGCCAATTTTAGCAACCCCTATCTCGAGTAGGCCACTCATCTTCTACACTGCTGCATTGATGACTCTCTCAGTGCTTTTGTTGGCCCAAACCAATGATGAATGGAAGGAGAGTGCTCTCTACTACCTCAACCATCATTTGATTTCTGCTGAAGCGAACTACCCACCAATTGAGAAACATTGTCTAGCTTTAATCTTTGCATCCCAAAAGCTATCACACTATATGGTTTCTCATAAGGTGAACTTGATTTCCAAAATCAATCCACTGCAGTATCTCATGACATGACCAACGCTATCCGAACATTTGGAACATTGGTCCACGATTCTCTTATAGTTTGATATCACATATGTATCCCTCCGTGTCATGAAAGGATAAGTACTAGAAGATTTCTTAGTAGCACACCCACTTCCTGTTGATTCTCTGCTTAGTGACGATCTCCCTGACGAATAAATCATGAACTTAAGGGAGGTTGACAATCGCTGTTGGGAGATGTATTTTGATGGTGCGACTTCTTTTAAAGGAGAAGAACCATGATCTACTCTTCCAAGAAAGGCTTGGGTAGGAATAGTTCTCTTAACTCCTGATGTGATGAGATTCTCATACTATCTCTCCAATCCATGCACCAATAATGAAGCCGAGTATGAGGCTTTGATTGTCGATGCAGTTAGCCATTACAGTATGTGTCAAGAGCATCAACATCTTTAGGGATTCTCAGTTGGTCATCAACCAGATTGTTGGGTCTTATAATGTTCTCAAACCTAAGCTTTGTCATTACCGAGTATACCATGATGCTATTGGCCCAAATCCTGAGGTCACCATCTACAAGGTCTTTTAAGGAGAGAACGTAGTAGGAGTTGCTTTGGTCAAATCTGCCAATGAATTGGCATGTCCAGAAGATGAGTCCATTCCAATAAGGGTCCAAAATAGACAAGTCCTATCCCTTATTGATGTTGAACTTGTCGAGAGACTTTCTCTTGAAGGGGAGGTTGTCATTGCCGAAAAGGATGAGGAGCTGGATTGGAGACAACCGTTCATAGATTACTTGAACATCGATAAACTACCTCAAGAGAAATCACAAGCCCATCAGATGAAACAAAGAGCTCTCTTCTATGCTCTCGTGGATGGAACCTTGTACCGATGATCTTTCGATCAAATGTGGTTACATTGTTTAGATAAACATGAATCTCATAGGATCATGATCGAGGTACACTCAGGTCTATGTAGAGCGCATCAATCTGGTTCAAAGATGAAAGCAGAGATTAAGAGACTAAGATACTATTGGCCTTCAATGATTACAGATTGAATAGATGTATCTAGGAGATATCATCAGTGTCAGGTACACAGTGTGGTCCTACATCAACCACCCAACATTCTACACCCTATATTGGTCTCATGGCCATTTGAGTGTTGGGGTACCGACATTGTGGGTCCTATCAATCCTCCTTCTTCTAGGGGTCATCGGTTCATTCTAGTTGCCACTAACTACTTTTCCAAGTGGGCAGATGCAATCCCACTCAGAGAGGTCACAGCTCAGTATGTGCTTCAGTTTTTCAGGAACCATATCATATATAAGTTCAAGGTGTCTAGATGAATTATATATGATAATGATAGCATTCAAAGGACCAAGATCAATAGCTTTGCCAGAAGACATGATATAGATTGGAGGTACTCCACCATCTACTACCCCAAGGAAAATGGCCTAGTAGAAGCATTCAACAAAACTCTCATCCAGATACTAAAGAAGATACTCGATGACAACAAGCAATAGTGGCATGAGCAAATGGTTGAAGCTTTAAGGGCATACCACCACATACAGAACTCCAACTCGATCTACTCCATTCTCCTTAGTGTATGGGTATGAATTTTTTCTACCCTTAGTAGTTCAACATCCATCACTAAGGATAGCATTGGTAGAAAAATCACTATAGAGCAGAATGCCAGGTTGTGGTTAGAAGAGCTCGAAGGTTTGGAGGAGAGACGCCTGTAGGCATGCCAAAATTTTGAGTTGTACAAAACCAAAATAATTCAAGCTCACAACAAGTTGGTCTACCCTAGAACTTTCCAAGTAAGAGAGCTTATCTAGTTCTAAGGTGACCAATTGTTGCCCGTCGAAAGATGGGAGGCAAGTTTGAACCCACTTGGGAAGGCTTTTTTGTCATAGAGAAGACCTACCAATGAGGATCTTATCAGCTTATTGATTGTAAAGGGGAACATTTGATGCTTCCAATTAATGGGCTCTATTTGAAGAAATATTACCCATAATTCATGTTTGAAAATAATTATCATCAAAAGAACAAAGTTTCATTCGAATTCATCAAAATATTCTCTTCATTTGAAGTGTTGTTTACTTATCTTATGAATCTACGATGATGTATGTAGGATAGGTGTAAGAGAACCTAAGAGGCATCCTATCCCTCTTTCCCAACATGAACACAAATCAAACACAATTCCTCGATGCCACTAGAGTAGGTGTGAGAGAACCCAAGAGGCATCCTATTTTGATTAACACAACTAAGTTAGGTTTGAGATAATCCAAATAGCATTTTTTTGGTGGGATCATAGCTGCCATCCATGGCACCATTTCATCAAATTCCCCAGCATGTTTTAGATAGGTGTGAGAGAACTGAGAGGCATCCTATTCCTTCTATCATAAACACAAATAAAAATAAGCACATATCTTTATCTCGGGCTATTTTGATGTGGGAGTAAGCCCCCTGTGGCACTCACTCATTAGCTACTCTAGGTTGGGCTAACATGCTACCTTGCTTGTATGTCACCCCAGTTATCATTTGTTTAGCAAATGTGAGTACTCGTGCTTTGTTCCAAACTTGACCATTGCAAACCAACGAGCACCTTGTTAGTTTGGTTGACTTCACTGCCCAACCAGTAAGCTACCTCATGTTGATTTTATTTAAGAAGATGTCAATCCCCATGCTTTCTTCTTGAACTAATCATCATGCACTGACCAGGTTGAGTATATTTGAGGCTTAGGATAAGTCCCCTAGAGGCTCCTTTCCTCTTCACTACTCTTGAGTTGATATAAGTTTCCACTGGCATTCATTCAATAGTCACCCTAGGTTGGATAGCACTTGTCGAGCCAAGACAAACTATCCCAACAATCAGTTCTGTTATAAGAGGATGTGAGTCCCCGATGCTTTCTTTCTAGGCTGATTATCACAAACCGATGAGCTCCTTAGGTTGGTTGATATTTGCTATGCTAATAGTGACTCACCCGGTGGATACACCACTCTTGGCAGATGTGAGTCCCCGTGCTTTCTCCTTGAGTTGGCCATCGAATACCTATAGATATTACCTTCTCCAGGGTTTTAGATAAAGCCCTTAGCGGCCCCCTTTCCCTACAGGCACTCTATTTGGATAATTTCCTTTGCAACCCCATTTAGACACTACTTGGGTTACTCTTGGATTGGACAGTCCCCCTTTCCTAATAGCCACCCCTATGGTTGGAGAATTTCTTCAATGGATGCTCAAATTCTCCCTTGGTTCAGTAAATTTGAGATAGGTCTATTCTAATATAAGCTCCTCTTAGTATGATCCCTCACAAACTAACAGGGTCCACGATAAATAAAAAAAATAAACAAAAATATTTATTTATGGATTAAGCATTCAAGCTCTTAGTGGCCCCTTTCCCAAGCAGGCATCCTATCTTTAGGGCTGTGTCAGCAGAACTCCCTATAGGAATTACCTGACTATACTTGAGTTGATATAAGTCCCCGAGTTGGCACTCTCTCAGTAGTCGCCCTTAGGTCGGGTTTAATCTATTTTTTCCACAAATAGGTTACCCTGGTAGTTATTCCGCTTTGAAGATGTATGTCTTTTATGCATTCTTTCTAGCATGACTATTGCAAACCGACAGGCAGCCTAGGTCGGGTTGACATGTTATCTCGCTAATGTGTCTCCCCAGTGGTCTTTTTCTCGAAAGATGTGAGTCCTCGTGCTTTCTTCTCTGAGTTAGCAATTGCAAATCGAAAGACACCCCTTTAGTTGGATAGTTCTCTCCTCGGCCAAGAAGCTACTCCCTTTATATTGATAAATTTGAGCTAGACTAAGGCCTACATACCCCCTACTTAGTGCAGTCCATCACAAACTGATGGGATCCATCAAAAATAATTAAAGAATGAAATTAATTTTGACTATCTTTTAGCTGATTTAAGTCCCTCAGTGACATTCACTCAATAGTCAGCCCTAAGTTGGGTTTGATTTATTGTACAAACAACCGATCACCCCAGTGGTTCCTTATTTTGGAAGATGTGAGCCCCTGTGCTTTCTTATTAACTTGACCATTGTAAATCAAAAGGCAATCCCTTTGGTTGGATAATCCTACTATGTGGTTAGTAGACTAGCCCTTTGGGCGTTGAACTAGACAAGGCCAGCCTCTACTGCATCCATCACAAACCAATGGGATCCATAATAAAACAATTAACAAAAATAAAATTAATCTTGACTATCTTTGAGCTGATTTAAGTCCCCAGTAATATTCACTCAATAGTCAACCCTAGGTCCGTTGATTTGTTACACAAGAAATTGATCACCCTAGTGGTTCCTTATTTTGGAAGATGTGAGTCCCCACACTTTCTTCTTAACTTGACCATTGCAACGAAAGGCACTTTGGTTGGATGGTCTCTCCTTGTCTACTCCCTTTGGATGTGCAGCTAGACCAAGGCCCCATACTTATGCGGTCCATCTAAACTAAGGATCCATCAAAAATAATTAAAAAAATGAAATTAATCTTTGACTATCTTTGAGCTGATTTGAGTCCCCAGCGGCATTCACTCAATAGTCAGCCTATGGTTGGGTTCAATCCATTGCCTCACCAATGGATCACCCTAGCAACTAATCCTTACTTTGGAGGATGTAAGTCTACTACACTTTCATCATAAGTACAACTGTTGCATAATGAAAGGCTCCATTGGTTGGATAGTCCTACTATGTGGTTGGTAGACTACCCCTTTGGATTGGTAAATTTGAGCTAGATCAAGGCCAATATGGCCCCTACTCAGTGCAATCCATGCAATTCAATAGGGTCCATCTCAAAATCCAAAATTTTAAAATCTGAAATAAATTCAACCCTCTTCCCTAGTGGAGTCAAACTAAATAAACAAAATAAATCCAATCAACCTCCCCCAGTGCAGTCAAATTGAACAATAAAATAATCAAAATAATCAAATCAATCAAATCATCAGCTTCTCCTCAGTGAGATGCAAATCTTTCTAGTTTCTCCAATGGATCTCAAATTCTAATCCCTCAATTGATTTCACAGCTTATTTTCCTCTAGTGGATGACTTGAACTTGCTCCCCTAGTGGAGAGTTCACTTTTTCATTCCTGATGGAGCACCAAATCCGAAATTGACAATTAAATCAAATTTCTCCGCAGTGAGACTCAAATCAAATTAAACCTCTCATCCCCCAATGAATGACTTGAACCTTTTACCTTAGTGGAAGGTTCACATACTCAGTCCCTAGTGGATTCGTCCTTCACTCTCTTATATCTTTGACATGAGCAGAGTCATATTGCACTAAGTTCTTGATTTCTTCTACATCTTGGGTTGAGAGTAGATCATTTCTATTAGTCCTTATGATCATTCGATGTCGTTGATCATCTATGTCAACGCGAATATGTGTGATATGCCTTGTCAGTCACACCACACCTGTTGGGTGCCCTTTGTTAACCTCATTTTTAGAATGAGCTCTCAACCTCTCCATCTTAGACATAGGACTCCTCTTAGACACTAAGAGTTCCTGAGTCTTAAAACAATTATACTGATTAGGTGAACACTTAACCTAACCCTAGAGACTTAGAAGAGTTAGCCATAGGAATAGGTCATTCCTTAAGGGTGTTAGGATAACTTGCCTACCCTATAGCTTGAACTAGCTCCTTACTTCCTTCTTTCAAGTCAAACTTCAAACTCAAACCAATTCCAAATCAAATATCAAATCAATTCTAACTTAATTAATTTTCTCAAATTTAAATCAATTCCAAAACCCAAATCATGAATCAATTCCAAATGATAGACACCCATGATTTCAACTCTAAAAAAAAAAATCTTTCCTAAGTCACTTTGATTTCATCTTATGGAGTTAGCTCAAATCAAATCCAAATCAATTCAAACTCAAAGATTTTCTCATAACTCATTTTTATTCACAAATATAAATGAAATATAAATTCAAATATCCAAAACCAAATTCAAAACTCAAACCCAAATCTAACCTGAAACCAACCTAAACATTTTTAAGTCAAATTCTTAAACTTAACCAAATCAAACTCAAATCAATTCAAACCTTTTGGATTTTCTCTTCAAACAATCAATCCTTCAATCACAAACCAAATTCAATCATAAACTTCAACTATTAAACCAAACCTAAATTCAAAACTCAAACCCAAATCAAACCCATGTTCATCCTTTTCAACTTAAAATTGTCAAATGAATCAAAACCCATTTGACTCCAAAGCACTTGCAAATGGATTTATATTTCAATCATAAGTCCATATGTGAGTTCAACCAAAACTTAAATCAAGCCTTGATCAAGTCAATTGACCCAAAGTGACCTAAAACACATTTGTGAGTTAGTTATAATCCTACCCAAATTGGATTGAACTAAGCTCATTTAAGCCTCACATTGTGAGCAACAATTATCATAAGATGATTAATCACTCAAATTGGGTCAAACCAAGTCAAACTTAGCCTTTGACCAAGTCAACACTTAACCTAAATAAAATACAAACTAGCCAAAATCCAATATAGAGCAAATTGATTAAAACCATTGATCAAAACCAATTCATGATCAATGATTGGACTTGACCAAGTCATCATTTGAGCTAAACCTAGCCTAATTGCTCACTTGACCCAAGTTGACCTAAAAGTCAAAATATGTCAAATCTTGATCTAAGCCAAATTGATTGCCAATGGGTCAAATTCATTCTAAATCACTTGTTGAACTTGACTAAAGCCTTAATTGGCCAACTAGATCCAACCTAGCCCAATTGACCATAAACTCAACTTGGCCTAAAAGGTCAAATCAAGTTAAAATCAAATCAAACCAAAATTGGTTGAAACCAAAGTTTTCAAAACATTTCAAATGATCAAAACTAAACCAACCCATGACCTAACCCAATTGGGTCAAATGAGTCAAATTGGTCAACTTGACCTATTTAACCTAAGAGAACTTGATTGAACCAAAATAAAATATAAATCAAACTGAGCTAAACCAATGATACCAAAATATTTTAAATGATCATTTGAACTTGACCAAATCCATGGTTTGGCCCTTCATTGAAAAGCAATATATGATGCAAAAAAATTAGCTTTTAGTGATTTATATAATAGATTAGATACCAAAGAAGATGAAAGATGTATGTATAAGTTAGCCAACTAAAGAGATAGGAAAAGTAAAGACATAGTTCAAGTGAGGTGTATTAAGGATGAAAATAATAAAATGCTTTTTTTAGAAAAGGATATTGAAAATTGGATGAGGTATTTTGATAAACTTTTCAATGAAGGATCTGAAAGTACGATTGATTTTAGCAACCTTAATACCCTAGACAAAAATAGAGAATTTCATTTTTATCATCATATTAGTAAATCTGAAGCTAGTGAAGCTTTAAAGAAAATGAAATTTGGAAAAGTAGTAGGACCGGATAATATTCCAATAGAAATGTGGAAATGTTTAGGAGATCAAGGAATTTCTTGGCTTACAAATCTTTTTAATGTTATTTTAAAGGCTAAAAAGATGCCAAATGAGTGGAGAAAGAGTTTGTTGGTTCCTATATTTAAGAATAAGGTGATGCACAAGAGTGTACAAATATAGAGGAATTAAGTTAATATGCCATACATTAAAATTATGGGGAGAGTAATTGAGCATAGGTTATGATGTGATGAAGTTTCTCACAATCAGTTTGGTTTCATGCCGGGTTAGATCTACTATGGATGCTATACATTTATTAAGGGGTTGATGGAGAAGCATAGAAAGTAAGGAGGATCTACATATGATATTTATTGATTTAGAGAAAGCTTATGATAAAGTTTCAAGAGATGTTCTTTGGAGTGTTCTAGAAAAGAAAGGAGTTAATATTAGTATATTCAAGTCATTAAGGATATGTATACTACATTTTGTGTCCAAACACAAGGAGGATTAACAAAATATTTTCCTATTTAAGTTGGATTACATCAAGGATCAGCTTTAAGCCCTTATATTTTTTTTACTTTAGTTATGGATGTTCTTACTAGGCATTTATAAGAAGATGTACCTTGGTTTATGCTTTTTGCTGATGACATTCTTCTTGTTGATAAGACTAGAGAGGGAGTCCAATAGAAACTTGAATTATGGAGGTCAACTCTAGAGTCTAAAGGTTTTCATCTAAGTAGATCTAAAATTGAATATATGGAGTGTAATTTTAGTTGTAGAAGTTCTAGTGGTAGTGTTGTAACATTAGGTGAACAAGTCATTAATAAGAGTGAGCATTTGGATATTTAGGCTCTATTATTCAAAATGATGGTGAAATAGATGGAGATGTTATTAGTAGAATTCAAGTTGGATGGTTGAAGTGGAGGAATGCATCGGCCTATTATGTGATAGAGATGTTCCACTTAAACTTAAGGAAAATTTTATAAGATGGTGGTAAGACCTGCAATGACTTATATGCGAGAATGTTGGCCAACAAAGAGAAGCATAAGACTAAGTTAAGTGTTATAGAGATGAGGATGCTTAGGTGGATGAGTGGCTTTACTAGAGATAGAATGCAAAATGAGTATATTCAGGAAAAAGTTGGAGTAGCTCTAGTGGTAGATAAGATTAAGGAGAGTCACCTTAGATGGTTTGGCCACATAAAGCGTCGCGATCTAATGACCCGATTAGGAGAGTAGATGCATTAGATTTGCCTTATGTTAAGAAAGGTAGAGGTAGACCTAAAAGACTTGGTTAAGATGTATAAAAAATGATCTTACTATAATTGATTTAAATGAGAATTTGACACATAATAGGACATAATGGAGACGAAGGATTCATGTAGCCGACCCCACCTAGTGGGATTAAGGCTTGTTGTTGTTGTTGGGTCAACATGAGTTAAATGATATCAAATCAACATCAAATTCATTGAAAATTGGCACAACCCATTTTTCAATCATATCAAATCTACTTAAATCAAAATCAAAGTTGAATGACCATTTTACCCCAAGGTCAAAGGGTAACTTATGATCAAATTCACTTTAGATTTGATCATATTCCAACTCAAGACCACTTGACAGCCTCTTAGTGGTGCATTTGGACACCAAGGAGGGTGGTGCACATGACCCAATGGGTTTGGGTTAGCCAAACCCATTCCAAAACCAAAATCGACCACCCAATGGAAAATAAGCACATGAAATCACTTCATACTCTCATTTGAACACATGGTAAACTCATCCACTACACTCCCCTACCAAAACCGAACCACATGGGACTCCTAATAACCTAAATAACCCATTCCATGAGATCAATTTGATCAAAATGGCAAGGAGGCTCATGACCATCTGATTAAAGTAGGGGGAGATATACTCCCCCTCATTCCATTCTAATTCAGGATACTTGCACTCAATTGATCCTTCAAAACCCAGAGGAAGCTCTCCAAGCTCTCCTAAGCATTTCTAAGCTCTCTTCATTTTTCTCCTTCTTGATTTTACTTAAGCCAAAATAGGGAAAAAAATCAAAACTCAAACTCACTCAATTCTCCATAGAATCCAAATTCCTCTTGCAAGCACCATCAAGGGACCTAATCGAGCTCACCCAAATTATTTCCCAAGCATCCAAGCCACAGGAAGGAGGAGTTCGATCAAAGCTGCATGCCATTGAAGGGTAGCTTGGCCAATTGGAAGATACGCTTGATCTCAAACCATCAAACCTTCAACAGGGCTTCATCTACAAGACAAAGCTACCTTAATGGTTGGAAGCATGGATAGCCTCCGGTGAGGTATGCTTAAAATTGAGCTCCCATTGAAAATTCTTTGGTCGTTTGTGAAGGGAAGTGTAATCCCATTGCATTTCCACTTGGATGTGCTTCTCCTTGCTTCTTTTTAATGGTGTGTGTTGAGTCCTAGCCCAATCTGAGCTCAAATGAGCTTGGATCAAGCCATGGAGGATGGAGGATCTCTGTCTCCCGCAAGCGAGGGTAGAGATGAATCATTGGACCATCCATCCCGCATGTTTTGGATGGATGGTCCTGATTAAATGCTTTAAATCCGATGATTTAATCCTTTGAAACTACTGGTTTAATTGTGACCATCTGATCCTTGATCGGACGACCTAGGAGAAAGCGCGTACGCCGCTGGCAGTCATGGCATCTGATTTGACAACTTAAATAACCAATCTCATCGCACTATGTAGAAAGAATGCACTGCATTAGTAACCTATGTTGCACCGATGGGATCAGTTATATAATTAGTTTATTTAATGACCTATTAATCACAGAAACTTCAAAAATTCATAATTAAATGTAAAAAATCCAAAAAAAATACAAACTCAACTTCATTTTAAAGATAATTTAAAAGGTAATAATATAAAATTAAGTTTAATTAATTTTGAATAGTGACATTTACTCAATTTGAGTTTTATTAGGGATGTGATTATGTTAATTACTCTATATTTATTGTAATAATTAATTCTAAACTCTCTAGGGTTAATTAGTGGGATGACCTGTGCCTCTCATGATTTACTTGGAATTTATTATTGGATTAATTTAGGTAATTGCTTATTTCATCTCTAATCACTCCCTTAATCAATTAAATGATTAATTAACCTATTAAATGGCAATGAATTCATTAATTAAACTTGTTTATCATCTTAGAACGGTGGATAGACTTAGGGAATGAGATTAGGATGTCTTTTCCAAATCTTTTCCCCTAAGTCTATTTCATTTAAATGAAAGCTTAATCAATTTACAAATTGATTAATGATTTAATCATTTTATTAAATAACTTAATTAACTAAACTCAAAATCAAAAAATTAATCTAAAAAATTAATCACTTAATCAATCCCATTCTTGGGTAGATACTTAGGTGTTCAATAACCCAAGTTCCTTTTAAGGAAATCATATCAAACCCACATGTGTGGGAAGGTTATGAAAGTACTTAATTAAATCATTTAGCTTAATTAATCATTGATTATGAGCCAATTGCATTAGTCATCTTTCTTTCTTAGGAGCATTGCTGATTTAAACTTTATGTGGTTGCATATCATATGTTGGCTCATAATTATTGGCTTAATTATTTGAAGGTGGTGTAGGTAAGGGGTAATTAATGAACTTAATTCATACCTTAACCTAAATAAAACATAAAATGAACTTAATGGTTCTAAAAATTAAACTAAAATAACACACACATGAGAGAAATGGGTTAGGACCAGCAAACACCCATTTTATATTTCCTAAATCAAACTTAAAACAAAAATAAAAATCTCTTTAAGAAATGTTGATTCTCTTTAAATGATCTTATTTCTTGGGATTGTCTTTAGAATTAATTAGGGTGAATGAAGTTACATGCTTACATCACTTTATTTCTTTCCAAGCATGCTAAATGGTGTTTTTCATATGAAATCATGCATTCATATCTTTTGAAAAATAAAAATAAATGAAATTCTTCCTATATGTCAAATTGCATGTTTTGGCTAAAGTAAAAATATGAGTGGCTATTATCACTATTATATCAAAAATTATTTTTAAAACTTATAAATCAAAGATTACAAATGAAGGTATGTTACTTATAAGTATTTATAAGCTTGCATGTGAATATAGCTTAAAATGTGTTGTATGTGACTTCCTTCTCATTTCTTAACATGGGTTTGTATTGGATTTGCAAGTGTATAGTTCATTTGAAAAGAACATAACACATGCTTAAATATATTCCTATGCACTCCCATGTAATGATTTAAGAAGGATCCTTACCTTACACATATAAATCAAACAACCAAAACCAAACAAACAAACAAAAATCTTTTGCATGACTCTTTTTCTATTAATTTGTTTTTGTACATGCACATGTATTTAAGAAAAGTTGTATATTAGTCCCAGGTAAGTAGCCTAAGAACCTGGAGATCCACTTATGTCTCATGCTTTGATTAATGGATAAATCCCATGCATCATGAACATCAAACAATCATTATTATCTCTATTACAAACATCCTTAGGATTCATTCATGCATATTTATATAAGATAGAAATTCACTTTAATTAATCTTAAAATATCTTTATTATTGAATTGGTTTATTTAGAGCAAATCTAAACTTAGATTAATTAAACACATAATAACATGATACACTTGTTGGAAAGAAATAAAGTATTATGTATTTTATGATAGAAATTCACTTTAATTAATCTTAAAATATCTTTATTATTGAATAGGTTTATTTAGAGCAAATATAAACTTAAGATTAATTAAAACACATAATAAAACATTCACTAAAGAAAAATCACTAATGAATCTTCTTAGAAATTACTTAAGGTAAGGAGGAAAGAGAAGTTCTCTTCTCTTTTCCTCTCTTTAAAACACTTAGTAATTAATTGTAGGTTCTTTCAAACCAAATCAAATCATCAAATAAAATTAACAAATCAACTAAATCACTTGAAACCACCCTCTAAGTTGAACCCTTTCACACTTAGAAAATCTTAACCAAAGCCTAGCAAGACACACCACCAAATTAAATGCACACATTAGGCTAATTCACCATTTCTAGTCCTATGTTAGGGTGGTGCATGGTTTGATGCTTGATTTTGTTTAATGATGTGATGTTTTAGTCTAGATGTTAGGGTGTATGTGCGTAGATTGAATGGTAGGGTGATCTTAGTCTAACCATTATCTTCTACAGAGAATTGTGCTTAAGGGGTGCTGTAATAAAAATATAAATGCTTTTACGGTGCAGGTTATTTATACCCCTAAGCATAATCCAAAATAGGCCAAGTGAACTTGGTTATCCATGTGTAGGGTGCTAAGTCTAATCTATTCATATACATGCTTGGGATGGTGGTGTGTTTAGCTAATCTCTATGTTACAGATTTTAGTTAGATTTACTTTTCCCATTTTTCATGTAATTTTTGCAATTAGGATTTGGAATGAATGTTATGGGGGGGTTAGGATGAACATTGGTCATAAGACTATGACTTATGCATCATGTGAAGCCTTTGGAGCAACCACATTCCAACCAACCAAAAGAAGAAAGAAGAAAGAAGAAAGAAGAAAAAAGAAAGAAGAATGAAGACCACATAACATGAATTCCTTTTTGATTGTAATTAATTCATTTGTAATCCAGGTTGTGTAAAGGTAGAGCTCGGCTACCCAATATCTTTTCGGGTTTGTGCGGTGGAGCCCGACCACAAAAGGCCTTTTATTCTTTTATGCTAGCTTTACAAATTATTTGATGTTTGTTTAGCTTGTGCATTTAGATGACATGTTTTCTTAGTTTCTTCTTTTCTTTGATGAATGGCCTGGAGGCGATTAGGCTCTTAGGGAAAAATAAATTTTCTATCCATTTAATCTACTCATAAGCTCACCTAAAGCCTAGGTTATAAAATAAGATAAAATATTTAGCAACCCCTTAGCTGGATGTTGTATATTTTCACATCATGCATAAAAAAATACATCTTCCTTCACTCTTACTTATGGAGGGCTTCCACCTTTGTTAGGGAACTTGGCCTGACCTTTGAGATCCATGGTGAAAATACACCTCCTTCTTGCTGATTTTAGCCCATAATCAAATTTCTCATATATTAGGCATATGAATCCCATAGCATGTCAAATCAATTATCCAAAAATGAAAATAAAATATAACAATAATTTGAATTAGATTTAAGTCATTAATCATGCCCTACATGATCTAGTCTCTTAGGGAGTGTGTTTAAGGACTTAGTCTCTTTCTAAATAAATAAAAGCAACTATCTTGCAAAAGCATATGACTTACATGTATTTAAAATCGTAGGAGAGTTGGCCACCCCTATTGTAAGTCCAACGTTGTGGTTTATCCTCTCTTATGGAGGTAAACCAAATATGACCTTAGATTTAGGTTTCTTTCTTCAAAGCTCCAGATTTAGGTTAAGGTTGCTCTCTACAAGCATCCTCACCTCTTAGGATTTTCCATGATTTTGTGTTATGGAATTATAAGCCCTAGATTTCTAATAAAGATTCAACTCAAACAAATGATTCACTTCAATTTCAAAATATAAAGCCCAACCATAGGATAGTTTGGGATGCTTATGGCTTCTTAGTATCATAAGATTCCTTTATCTTCCTTTGGTTTGATAATAACTCCCTTCTTGATCAATCCACTTGATCTTCTAAAATAAACCAATTGATTGATAGTTCTATCTTTAAAATCTTTGAAGACAATGATCATTTATCTTAATCGAGAGTATTTTTAAGGAATCTCATTCCTTAGGATGTAATTAACTATAAGAGCTTGACTCCATAGGGAACTTAAAGAAACCAGTTTAAAATAAACCTTGCTTTACTTTTTCATATAAAGTAGGAAGAATCTCATACATGAGCTCAAGTCCTTATTAAAATTTAGGTCCATTTGATGGTGACTTCTATCTCTAGATACTACATTTCCTGATATTAATCACTAATAGATATTTGTGGATCTACGTGGTGTCTAACATAAAGAAAGTTGTTATTTTTTTCTTCATTTATTTTTCTAAAAAAAGATAGATGAAGAATAAAAATATTTCCACAATGTGCAAACATCATTTTACAAAGTATAAGATTCATTGATATTAGACATACATACATCTAAGTTGATAAATCTTTTAATTATCTTGATTTAATACCTAGGCATTATGTGATTTATGAGTTATTTATTTTAGTTATGAGTTCTCATTGGGTAAAAGTTTTCCCTGCTAAGTAGATCAAAATAAATCATCATATATGAAGAAACTAGAAAAATGCATGCCATTTCATTGAATATAAATAAAATCAATCAATTTATAAACTCAACATGAAAGAAGAATATGGTCCAAGTATGTTTATAAATCGATAAAATGGGTAACTTATACAAATATGAATGAATAATTATAAATTACAAAATGATAAATGTTATCATCTTAAAGTCTTCATTTTTTCTTTATTGATTTGGTATTAGGCATATGACACTCCAAAATCAAACTTCAATGTTTATTCTTAACATAAATAACCAAATAATGCATATACATTAAAGGAATGGAAGAAAATCTAACTACACTTGCAAAATAAGTGTTAGCTAAACACACCATACAAAAGCTTATATGAATTTACTTAGCATACACATCACCATTTTTTTTTTAGATTATGCTTTAAACAACCTAGAGAATTTAGATTTATTTTAAATCTTTAAGCATAATCACTAAAAATGATTAGGCTAATCATTTATCATATCTATGAAGCATACCAACATATAGTCTACAATAATACATCACAAATAAACATACATCAAACCATGCACCACCAACATAAAGCTAGAAGTGGTGACTTAATCCATGTGTGATTTAATTTGTGGTATGTCCTTAGCTTTAGAGTTAAGATTTTCAAGTATGAATGACATTTAATCATAAATGGTTTCACTTTAAATGGTTTAATTGATTTACAAATTTTACAATGTTTTATTTTATTTCATTTGACCTACACTTAGCAAAGTGTTATGAAAAGAAAGAAAGAGGATCTCTCTATCCCTACAGTCACATCTAAAGCAAATTGACTAATCAATTCCCTTTGGTGATGGCTTTTTATTTTAAATTAATCCTAGGTTTAGGTATACTTTAAATAAATTTTCAATAAGACATCTTAAGATTATAGAATTAATTACTATCACATAACACATGTTTATTAATTTCTTTTCATATATATCATGCATATGATTAAATCTAAGCTATCATTATTATATCTTGCACAAATGATGAATGTGAGCAAATGTATTTGGAATTATATTTCATTTGGTTGATTTTGTCATATTAATTTAAAATATAAATTATTATGCAAGCATAAAGAACATTATGACATTTAAATCAATTGCAAAATTATGTATTTTTTAATAGAAAAAGTTTTCATTCATTCTAAACACATTCACATGTATAAAGTTAAGGAAGTACGTCACCATTATTTGCAAATGAGGAAGGAACCTCCTTGATTTAAATGCAACCTAGGATGTCACTAATATATATATCCTTATACATATGGATGTATAAGCAACTATAAGAATATAAAAAAACATGAAAAAGTTGTATTTAATTTGTTTGATTTATTTATGTGAATGAATTGAAGTTCTATCAAAATTCTAATGTCCAAATGCATAAGAATTAAATCAAGCTGGTACATCGCCATTATTTCACACTAAGGGAATGAGGAAGGAACCTTTATAAATTTATTAATGTAAATATCTATAACATTTTTACTTATACAAATCAACACATGAATATAAGAAAGAAACTTTACTTTTACATAAACATATTCACATGCATTTCCTATGTATATATATAAGTCATAATATATATATATATATATATATATATATATATATATATATATATATCATATTTATTCATTAATAAACTGAAAATATATTTAAGATTTAATGGTACTAACACATATTTTCAATTAATGAAAATTGATAAAGGAAATCATTTTTATTTGATTAATTTAAGTGAATGCATGAATATAAGTGGTACAATATCTAACATGAATGGAATGAAATAAAACAACACAAGCATGTGATTTCATTCAATCCAACTAGTCATTAAACAACCTCATTTAAAAATAAACCAAGTTTCTTAAAGACATTTTTATCTTTATGTTTGATTTGAATTAAGGGATGTGAAATAGGTTTGGTAATCCATCCCATATATTGAGTTGATTTGATTTAATGAAAAGCAATTATGATTTTATGGCGGTTATTAAGGTATGAATTAATTCAACTAATTAACCCTTTATATCACCTTAGGTTAATTAACTAATTAATGATGAGCCAACATGATATGTAACCACATAAAAGTAAATTAGCAATGCTCTAAGGAATGAAAGGGGGCTAAGGCTCATAATTAATAGTTAATTGCTTAGAGCTCACTTATTACTTTTATTTTTCTTACACATTAGCCATATTTCATTAGCTCTCTCTCTTTAGCAATTGAACACCCAAAGAGCTAACCAAGATTGATTAAAGTTATGAATTGGAAAGGATTTTAATTTAATTTGATTAAGCCCTTCATTAATTGATTAAATTTTTTTATTATGTTTTAATTAGAATGATCAAATTAACTTAGGGAAAGAGATCAAGGAAGAGGCCTCAATCCCAACCTCTAATTCATTTCAAACACTCAATTAGACTATGAAATAATTAGGTTCCCTTTATTTTAATTGGTTAATTAAATGGCTAATTAATTCTTTAAGCTTTTTAATTAACTTGAAACAAATGAAAAGGCTTAATTAAATGGTTATAAGGAATGAACTCAAACCACTTCTAAGGCTTCCCACTGTTAACAGAGGAAAATGAGCTTAATTAATTAATTAAACCACTATTAATTTACTTAATTACCACTAATTAAGGTTGGAGAGTAATTAAGGCTTAATCCATTGATTTTCCTAACTAACTATCCAATAAATTCTAAGAAAAATAGGGGAGGCAGAGGTTATCCCCCTAAACATCTCTGTTAAAATTAAAATTAATTTGATAATTAATAAGAGTGTAATTAAGCTAATTAATTTTTTAATGAAACCTTAATTAAGCAAAAATTACTATTCTGAATTAATTAATCATAATTTTAATGGATTCTACTCTGAAATATCTTTAAAATGAGCCCTCAATTATATTTTTAGAATTTTTCTAGGATTAGTTATGATTTTAGGAAGATTTAGCCTTAAAAATTAATTAAAACACTCATAATTAACCTTTAATCCCATTGACGCCACGTGGCTACTTATGCGATGCGCGCTTTTCATGTGGCGTGATGAGATTGGGTATTTGAGTTATCTCAAGGATGTCTTAGATTAGATGAATGTCTGGACCATCGATTAACGATTAGATCCCATAGTAAAGGGGAGAAAAGAGAGGATCTAAGCATGATCTAATCATAGCCATTCATTCTTCCAAATAGATATCTATCTCCTTCATGGCGAAGATCACATGGATCGCTGATCAAGCTCAGCTTGGATCCTCTCAAACTCAACCACCTTTCAAAGGATCCACATGGATCATGGCTAGATGAGTTAAATGCAACTTCTCTTGAAAAGGACCAACTAATTTCATACAAGGCTCAATTTTGGAAATTACCTCATGAGCTAATGTGATGGTGGGATCAGCTTTGTTTGATAAAACAAAGTTGAGCTTTGATTAGAAGTAGATTGCTCCCAAGGCCAATCCATGCATGTAGGAGCTTTGACTTCGATTGACCTTGGACCTCTAATGGCTTGGAAGCTCGATAGATGGTTCAGTTGGTTTTATTGAATGTGGTGAAGGTGTGCATGAGTTTAATTAAAATTTGGTTAAGTGGAGGAGGAGTTTGAATCAAGGGAGGGCTCCCCTATGTTGGTTTCACACGAGAATAGAGAATCTTGATTATGGGAGCTTGGAGGGGCTTCGAGGAGGCTCTATGGAGTTTCAAAATTTCTTATGGAACTCTCACAGTGTAGATTGTGTCAATTGCCACTCAAAAATGGGGAAGTATACCCAAAAATTGTGCTTAATGGATGGATGGGATGGGCTGGCTTGTTTCTGTTGGCTTAATGAGCCTTATGTTCAATCCGATCAATTTTGATCATAACAAACAAATGCTTGGATGTTCTAATGAATGTTTGTATGTGTTTTGGATATATCAATTGCTAATTACATATCCAATACATCTCATAATATGTTTGAGAAATTGCAAAGTAAAGAATAGAAAGATAGATCAAATTGGATAATGTGAAGCTCAAAATATAATATTTTAGGTTATATGCATTTATTCATTGGCATGAATCAATTTGCTCACAACTTAACATATTATTTTAATGAGGTTAATTTATATAAATCTCTATCTAATTAACATTCAATTATATATTTCATACATAGCATTTGAATTGTCAAAATAATAAATGATAATAACTATTAAGTGTAATTATTTTATTTACTTAATATAATTAAATATTTTAATTTGAAGGTTATATGATAATTAACATATATATAATATATATAAATTATATCATAATATTTAAATGTCACAAATGTCAAAATTAACAAAATTATATGAAATTTTGTATTTTAGCCAAAGTCATTTTATAATCAAGGAATTTATATCTGATTTCATCTCCAATGGATTCCTCGGATTTTTTCCTTTAATTTGATAGGTCACTTGACCAACGTTTGATTAAAATTGAATTTATTATGACTTTTGAAACATTAGCTTATTTTAATAATGAATGCATGCTACATGCTTTGAATATATTAAGAGCCATATTTGATTATTTTGACTTACCCATGTGAATAGCAATTTTGGTCTTAAATTTAATATTTATTTAATATAAATTATATTTTTATTGAATATTAAATTATCACATGATAGCATGAGGTTAGAATAATATTTTTTTTGAAATAATTTAAAATGACATTCTTGCCTATAAATAGCCCTCATTTTCTTCATGAAAGCATTCATCATTTTCAAATTCAAAATCCCTCCAAAAAATCTAAGGGAAAATTTCTTAGATTTTCCTTCGAAGTGTTCTCCAAATATTGCAAGATCAAATCCTTGGTTTGGAAGCTTCAACATCTTCAAATAATCCTTTTTTAGTTGTTCATGCTATTTTCACCATTTATTTATTCTTTCCAATTTATACTTTTGGTGGATTAGTCTTTGGACATTGTTTTTCACATCAAAGTTTCTCAATCATCTTTTTGTGAAAAACTCTTGTGATAGTTTGTAGGATCTATTTCAACTTGTTGAAATTTTTAACTTCCTACAAATTTCTTTTGGTTTCTTGAAATATTTCTTCATTAATCTTATTTTGAAAGATCATTTATTCTTAGATCTATTTTAGAAGTATATTTTAAGCATTTTAAATTAAATTATTATGCTGAAATTATTTTCATATTTGCTAGATCTCTCTTTTTAATTAAAAGTTACTAGCCTACTTAGATCTATCATATACTCATTTTATTTAAGTATTTTGTGATCATTAGCTTTAATTGAAAGAATCTTTTTGGTTAAAATAAAATAAATTATTCCTTACTGAAATTTATTTTATTATGCAAAAGAATATTGTGAATTTATTTTGAAATAATTTTTATATTAGTCTATAAATTGTAATAACATAAACATTTTAGTAAGATCACTTTAAGCTATTTATTTTATTATTTCTTATCAATATTAAGTGAGCATTTTATCTTGCCAAAATTTTTTAAATGATCATTTATAAGTTGTGAGATCATTTTTTGAATTGGATAGCTTGGTATATTTGTGAGAGATTTATTTTATCAAAATTTATTATTTTGTATTTTTCTTTTCATTTTGTAAAATTTATATTGGGGTTGTACTCACCCCTTTGTAGGAGAGTACATATTATTGTAGGGGTTGTACTCACCCTGTTATAGGAGAGTACTATTTGTAAGCTATTTTTTTATTTAGTGGATTCACCGGTGTGGACGTAGGCTTTTTTGGTTGAATCCATGTAAAAATTATGTGTCTATTGTCTCTCTTTATTTTACTGTATTTTTTGTTGCATTAAGAATTATATCTAGTCATTAAAAAATCAAAAATTAATTTTCTTTTAAAACTTAAAATTTAAGATTTAACTTTTAAAATTTTAATATCACCCAATTTATCCTCTTGGGTGCTATAGTGACTCACATTGGTATGAGCCTAGGCTCTTTTAACTTGACATCCAAGAGTAGATCTTTTCACTATGGTACAAGGTTTCCCAAAGGGTTCACTAGAGGGACAATCCTCATAGACCTCCACTTTTAGATAGTGTACCATTTGATTATTGGAAAAATAGAATTAGTACATTTTAAGAGGTCAAGATGCACATGTGGTATATGTTGACACATCAATATCATACACCGTAGAAGTAAATGGCATTAAAGTAGAAAAACCTTTTGAAATGGTAGTGAAAGAGAACTTGATGAATTAAATGCTACAGCTTGTAATACTTTACATTGTGCTTTATTACCTGATGATTACATAAAAATTTCTATGTTAAGTATAGAAATATGGGATAAACTCATTATAACTTATGAAGGAACTAGTGAAGTTAAAGATGCTCACATAAATAGACTTGATGAATATGAATATATGTCTCCCATCTATTTCATATGTATACTAGATTCATGAAAATAATTAACACATTGCATTCTCTTGGAAAAATATAAGAATCAAGAGTCTATAAGATTCTTAGATGTCTTCCAAAAGAATGGGAAGCTAAAGTAACTTATGAAGCTAAGGATTTATCTACTTATCCACTTGATCATTTGGGTTCTTTGATAGCACATGGATGTTATTGCTCAAAGGGATAAGATGAATAACTCAACAAAAGGGAGAAGGAGAAAGAAAAATCCATTGCATTACAAGTTGATGATGATGAGCATAACACCTCAAGCTCGGATGGTGATAGTGATGAGGTGGTCATGCTATCCAAAAGGCTTGGGAACTTGCTAAGGAAGAAGAATCAAAGGTATAAAAATTCTAAAACTATAAATTTCAAACTAAAAATTTCTTTAGTGAAGGGATCATTTTGCTACCATTGTAAAAGCACGGACAAGAGGTGATTGTCAGAACTTTAATCAAAGAAGAAAGAGATTGATGTGAAAAGAAGAAAAATATGAAGGAGAAAAAGTACCATAAGAAGAAGAAGATACTTTATGGGCCAATCAAATTCAAATGAATCAAGTACTTGCTCATCCAGATGAAGAGGTCAACATATGTCTTATGGCAAATGGAGAATCTGACTTAGATTCTCAAGAGGTATGTAATGATATATCTTATGATGAATTAGATGATGCTTTTAATGATTTAGTTATTGAATATAAAAAATTAAAAAAATACAAAACCTTAGAAAAAGAACATAAAAATTTAGATATGCATTTTTGTGATTTAAAAAATGAATGTGATAATTTAAAAGTAAAAATACTTCTTTATTAAATTGTTCCTTACTTGTATGTAAACTTGAAAGAGAGAATATCTTGTTAAAAGCAAGATTAGAATTATGTTTAAAATCATAAGTTCATTATAATACTTCATCAAGAAAAATATTTAATAGAAATTTAATAGAAATTTAATAGAAATTATTTGCATCATACACATCCCACTCATATACCTTATAATTATCATGCTAAGTCATATGCAAACACTAATGTTTGGTGCAACTATTGTGATAGAAAAGGGCATATTTCATTTGATTGCTATGCATGTAAATTACAAAACACTAAGCAATCATCTTATGTATGGGTACCAAAAGGTACAAGCACTACACAAACAATGTATGCTATATATCTTGCTTCAAATGTAGAATGTGGACCCAAACATGTTTGGGTTCCAAAAGTTAACATGTGAGTTTCTCTTGTAGTAATGCCTTCAAAGCAAAATCAAAGAAGGCATGTGGTACTTGGACTGGATGTTCAAGACATATGAGAGATAAAGATAAATTCACAACTTTAGAATCAAGTGATGGAGGATTTGTTACATATGGAGATAATGCAAAGGGAAAAATCATTGGCATTGGTTCTATTTGTAAGAATTCTATCACTTTAGATAAAGTTTTTCTAGTAGAAGGATTAAAACATAATTTAATTTCTATTAGTCAATTATGTGATAAAGGTTTGAATGTAGTATTCCATGCATCATATTGCATTATAAAAAATAATGAAAATATTTTGTTAGTAGGAAAAAGATATAAAAATATTTATGTCATTGATTTAGATAGATTTCATGATGTGAATTTGAATTTACTCACACACTTAATAAAATTACCAAACTTGACTTAGTAGTTGGATTGCCTAAATTAAATTTTCATTCAAACTATGTTTGTGATGCATGTATTCATGGTAAGCATTCTAGAAGCTCATTTAAAAGTAAAAATATTTCTACTAGACCTCTAGAATTATTGCACATGGATTTATTTATTTGGTCTAGCACCACTAGCTAGGTGGAAAAATTATGGTTTTGTGATTGTTGATGATTTCTCTAGATATACTTGGGTTTTATTTGTAACTTACAAGGATGATGTTTTTGGTGAGTTTAGAAAGTTTTCTAAATATTCAAAGAGAACAAGGCCTTTTGATTAATAAGGTTCAAACTGATCATGGTGGCAAATTTGAAAATAAATTATTTGAGGATTATTGATGAACATGGGATTAGACATAATTTTTTTTTCACCTAGAACTCCCAACAAAATGGAGTAGTAGAGAGAAAAATAGAATATTAATTGAATTAAGTAGATCTATGCTTGATGAGTATAAATTGCCAAAATATTTTTAGAAGCGATAAATATGCATGTTATGTGATGAATAGGATCTATTTTAGACCAATTTTGAAGAAGACACCCTATGAATTATTTTTTGGAAAGAAGCCTAAGATTGAACACTTTCATGTATTTGGATGTAAATGCTTTATTTTGAATAATGGAAAAGATCATTTAGGTAAGTTTGATTGCAAATCGATGATGGTATTTTCTTAGGATACTCTCTTTCTAGTAGAGCTTATAGAGTTTACAATAAAGAAAAATGATTGTAGAAGAATCAATACATGTTATTTTTTGATGAAAATTTAATTGATCCTATTAGAAATGAAGTGATTGATGAAGAGATTGATAATTTTAAGAAAATATCTTTAGAAGATAATATGGATGATTCATTGCCTAAAGAATGGAAATATAATAAAAATCATCCAAAGAAACTAATTATAGGAGATCCTTCAAAGGAGTTATGACTAGAAGACATAGTAGAGAAGTTGTAGATCATTCAACATTTTATCTGAGGTTGAACCTAAAAATTTAGAAGAAGCATTAAATGATAATTTTGGATTATTGCTATGGAAGAGGAGTTGAATCAATTTGTAAGAAATGATGTTTGGAATTAGTCCCAAGACCCCAAGATCAAAATGTCATTGGAACAAAATGGATCTTTAGGAATAAGCTAGATGATTCAGTTGTATTGTTAGAAATAAAGCTAGGTTAGTTGCACAAGGGTACACAAGTTGAAGGTATAGATTTTGAAGAATCTTTTGCAAGACTAGAAGCTATCAGTTACTCCTTGCTTATGCTTGTTTTAGATTTTAAACTTTTCAAATGGATGTCAAAGTGCATTTTGAATGGATTTATTGACCATGTATTTGTAGAACCACCTAGATTTGAGAGCCTTGATTGTCCAAATCATGTGTATAAAGTAAAGAAAGCCTTATATGGTTTAAACAGGCTCCTGGTGCTTGGTATGATAGGTTAAGTAACATTTTGATAGATCATGGATTTTGAAAGGGCAGAGTAGATACCACCTTATTCCTTAAGAGCATAGATGATGATTTGATTATGGTACAAGCGTATGTAGATGATATATTATTTGGAAGTACAAATGAATCTTGCCATGAGTTCTCATCTTTGATGTCTAAAGAGTTTGAAATGAGTATGATGGGAGAACTTAATTTTTTCTTAGGTCTTCAAGTGAAGCATAAGAAAATGGCACATTCATCCTCAAACCAAGTACACAAATGAATTGCTTGAGAGGTTTGACATGAAAAGATTTAAATCTAGTAAAACTCCTATGAGCCCATCTACAAAATTGGATTTAGATGAATTAGGAAAATCTTGATCAAAAACTTTATAGGAGTATGATAGGTTCACTTTTATACCTTCTTTGCTAGTAGGCGATATTATGTTTGTTGTTGTTTGTGTGCTCATTTTGCCAACCAAAGAATCTCATTTAATAGCGGTCAAGCGTATCTTTGGTATTTGATAGGCACTACTAGGTTAGGTTTATGGTATCCTAAAATTCTTTATCATGTGATTTGGTTGCTTATTCGATGTGCTGGGATGCAAGTAGATAGAAAAAGCACATCGCACATGTCATTTTTTAGGATCATCACTTGTGTCTTGGTCATCTAGAAACAAAATTTTTGTAGCTTTATCCACTGAGGTAATACATAGTGGTAGTTACTCGTCCTTTGGTTAAAGCAACAATTAGAAGATTTTGGTATTAAGCAAGATCACATTCTAGTTTAGTTTGATAATACTAGTGCTATTAGTTTGACTAAAAATCCTATCCAACACTCATGAACCAAGCATATAGAAATTAGACATCATTTTATTAGGGATCATGTTTTGAAAGGTGATGTTAATATTAATTTCATTAGTCGATTTTGCGATATTTTACAAAACCCTTACCAGAAGAACATTTTGTACTTTAAGACACATGCTTGGAATGTTAGATCCTAATATTTAAAATTGTATGTAGTTGTTCTCACTTTTTGATGTTGTCAAAAGGGGAGAAGAGTAAAATGTTGGTTATTATTAAGTCTATTTTATGCATACATTTAAGGGGAGCAACATTATTCATCTCTTGTGCATAAATTTTTTTAGAAGAGAATTTTTTTTTCAAAAACTATGATGAAAGGTCAATTTGCACCTTCATCAAAATCAATACCAACATTAGTTTGTCATCATCAAAAGGGGAGATTGTTGGCTTAATGAGCCTCATGTTCAATTGATCAATTTTGATGATAACAAACAAATATGTTCTAATGAATGTTTTTATGTGTTTAAGATATATCAATTGCTAATTACATATCCAATACATCTCATAATATGTTTGAGAAAATTGCAAGAGTAAAAGAATGAAAGATAGATCAAATTGGATAATGTGAAGCTCAAAATATAATATTTTAGGTTATATGCATTTATTCATTGGCATGAATCAATTTGCTCACAACTTAACATATTATTTTAATGAGGTTAATTTATATAAATCTCTATCTAATTAACATTCAATTATATATTTCATACATAGCATTTGAATTGTCAAAATAATAAATGATAATGACTATTAAGTGTAATTATTTTATTTACTTAATATAATTAAATATTTTAATATAATTTGAAGGTTAAATGCTAATATGATTATATATAAATTATATCATAATATTTAAATGTCACATGTCAAAATTAACAAAATATATGAAATTTTGTATTTTAGCCAAAGTCATTTTATAATCAAGGAATTTATATGATTTCATCTCCAATGGATTCCTTGGATTTTTTCCTTTAATTTGATAGGTCACATGACCCACTTTGATTAAAATTGAATTTATTATGACTTTTAAACATTAGCGATTTTAATAATGAATGCATGCTACATGCTTTAAATATACTAAGAGTCATATTTGATTATTTTTGACTTGCCCATGTGAATAGCCAAATTTTGTCTGCTTAAATTTAATATTTATTTAATATAAATTATATTTTTATTGAATATTAAATTATCACATGATAGCATGACGTTAGAATAATATATTTTTTTGAAATAATTTAAATGACCTTCTTGCCTATAAATAGCCCTCATTCTCTTCATGAAAGCATTCTCATTCAAATTCAAAATCTCCAGCAAATCTAAGAGAAAATTTCTTAGATTTTCCTTCCAAGTGTTCTCCAAATATTGCAAGATCAAATCCTTGGTTTGGAAGCTTCAACATCTTCAATAAGCAAGCTTTTCAAATTACTTGAGTTTGTTTTCTTGATCTTAATCCTTTTTAGTTGTTCATGCTATTTTTACCATCTATTTATTCTTTTCAATTTATACTTTTTGGTGGATTAGTCTGTGGACATTGTTTTATCATTTTTTTGTGAAAAACTCCTGTGATAGTTTGTAGGATCTATTTCAACTTGTTGAAATTTTTAACTTCCTACAAATTTTTTTTGGTTTCTTGAAATATTTCTTCATTACTCTTATTTTGAAAGATCATTTATTCTTAGATCTATTTTAGAAGTATATTTTAAGCATTTTAAATTAAATTTTTATGCTGAAATTATTTTCATATTTTTAGATCTCTCTCTTTTAATTAAAAGCTTACTAGCCTTTAGATCTATCATATACTCATTTTATTTAAGTATTTTGTGATCATTAGCTTTAATTGAAAGAATCTTTTGGTTAAAATAAAATAAATTATTCCTTGCTGAAATTTATTTTATTATGAAAAGAATATTGTGAATTTATTTTGAAATAATTTTTTTTATATTAATTAAATTATAATAGCAATACATCTTAGTAAGATCACTTTAAGATATTTATTTTATTATTTTTTATCAATATTAAGTGAGAATTTTATCTTGCCAAAATTTTTTAAATGATCATTTATAAGTTGTGAGATCATTTTTTGAATTGGATAGCTTGGTATATTTGTGAGAGATTTATTTTATCAAAATTTATTATTTTGTATTTTTCTTTTTGTGCTGCAAAATTTATATTGGGGTTGTACTCACCCCTTTGTAATAGAGTACATATTATTGTAGGGGTTGTACTCACCCAGTTATAGGAGAGTATTATTTCTAAGTTATTTTTGCATTTAGCGGATTCCTAGGGTTAGGCGTGGGTAGGCTTTGGGGTTTGGCCAAACAACATAAAAATTGTGTGCCTATTGTCTCTCTTTACTTTGTTGTAGTTTAATTTTTGCTGCATTAAGAATTGTATCTTGTCATTATAAAATGAAAAATTAATTTTCTACTAAAAATTAAAATTTAATTTAATTTTTAAATTCCATCTTGGGTGCTATAGTGACTCACTTTCTTCTACCATCGGTGCATTGGTGAGGTCACATCCAACTCCACATGGCTCGACTTGAGTGGAGAAGGTGTGAGGTCGCCATGGTGCAAGACCTCTTGGCTTGAATCCATAGGTTTTTGATTTTGGCTTAAGTGAGGAATATGAACTCCCCATAGTCCTTGACTAGGATGGGTTAGGTAAGTTAGGTGGGTCAAATGGAGCCTCACTTGAGTGCTTGGGGGATGCCATGGTGATGGAGTTGACTTTGCTTGTAAATGTTTAATGGAAAGAAGGTTTGTCTAATGGCTCATTGCTTGGGTGGGACCACTATGGATTAGGGCTGGTTTAGGAATAAGTTAGGACTAGTTTTGGTTAGGTTAGGCTAGGTCCTAGGGTCTCATGGGTTGGCTTTGGGTGATTTAGCTTCATATGGTCAAAAAAGGCTCATTTGGGTTACGTTGGGTTGGGTTGACCATTTGGTCAAATTAGGTCAAACCAGGACTTGGGTTCCATTTTGATGATGATTTAAAGAGTTTTGGTTCAAGTGGTTTTGATTAATTTGGCTTAGGTTTTATTTTGTCTCACTTGGACTCAAATAGATCAAATGGGCAAAGTTGACCAAATTGGGTTGGGTTAGGTGTTGGTTCATGATCAATTAGTTAATTGAAAATGATTGTAGGCTTTGGTTTGGTTTAATTTGGGTTTAATTTGGATTTTGGCCAATTTGACCTTTTAGGTCAATTTGGGTTAGGTTGGGTTGGGTTAACCAATTGGTCAAATTGGGCTCAATCATGGCTATGGTCAAGTTCAACAAGTGATTTGGAATGGACATGAGCCATTGGTTGCAATCAATTTGGATCAAATCATGAATTGACCTATTTTGTCTTTTTAGGCTAATTTGGATCAACTTAGGTAAAATGGCCAATTGAACTTGGTTTGCCTCAATTGAGGGTTTGGTCATGTTCAATAATTGATTAAAAGTTAGTTTGGATATCATTTAGCCAAGTTCAAGAAATTGGCTAAAAGGGCTAAAATTAGGAATTTGAATTGATTTGGGTTTGGTTTTTATTTTTTGGATTTATATTTCATTTATATTTATGAATATAAATGAAGATATAAATGAGTCATGAGAAAATCACTTAGGTTTGGAGTGATTTGGAAGAAAATTTGACCAAATATAAGGATGTAGGTCAAAAAGGCTTAAGTAGGGAATTGATTTAGTTTGATTTATTTTTTGTCATTGCAAGGTGGGTTTCATTTATATTTGTGAGTATAATTGACGTAATAATTGATTTATACAGAAATCAATTGAGTTTGGGTTGATTTGAGTTGAGATTTTATTAAGCTTATGGTTGTAGGTCCATATAGTTTAAGAAATATCTTGATTTGGTTTAATTTAGTTTGATTTGATTTGAATGGTTTGAATTTGGATTTCATTTATTTTTGTGAATATAAATGAAGGAATGATTGATTTATAAAGAAATCCATCAAGTTTGACTTGGTTTAAAGGGAGTTCTGGCTAAGCATATGAAGGTGGTTCATATGGCTTAGGAAGGGATTTTAGAGTTTGGATTTAATCATGGGTTTTAATCATTTGGAGTTTGATTTGATTTGGAATTTTGGTTGGGATTTGATTTGAAAGTTTGGTTTGAAGGAGGAAGTGAGGATTGGGTTTAAGGCTATAGGGTAGGCAAGTCTTCCTAAATCCCTAAGGCATAACTTATTTATGGCTAACTCTTTTAAGTCTCTAAGCTTCAGTTACATGTTCACCTAATCACTAGAAGTGTCTTAAGACTAAGGAGCTTTCAATATCTACAAGAGTCCTAGATCTATGTTGAGGAGTTTGAGGATTCACTCCAAAAGTGAGGTCAACAAAGGGCGCCCAATAGGTGTGGTGTAACTGACTAGACGAACTGCACGTATTGGTGTTGATTGAGATAATCAACAATGTTTGAAGGATTGCAACCACTAACAGATGATCTACTCCTAAACCTAAGATGTAGAAGGAATCAAGGTCTTAGTGCAATGCAACTCAACTCATGCCAAGGGCATAGGCGAGAAAGGAAGGATTTGCATAGGGATCAAGCATGTGAACCTTCCCTAGGTAAGCAGGTTCAGGTTATCCATAAAGGATAAAAGTTGAGTTTGATATAATTTAGGGAGAAAAGATCTGCTAAAAATGAGTGCATAAACCTTCCACTAGAGCGGTTTAGATCATCCACTGTGATAATTTGATTTGGTTTGATTTTATGAGGGCTCCACTAGAATATGATTCACACTTTCTAATGGTTCAATTTAATTGTGGGGCATCCACGGTGATGAGAATTTAATTTGATTTGTTGACTTATGATTTAACTCCATTAAGGATATGATTTGGTTTTAAACATCATAGAATATGAGTTCCTATGGGATAAGATGGATTTAATATATGGATTTGAACTTCCCGAGGGAGGATGGATTTTGATGAAATGGACCTTATGCAAATTCATCCATTAAGAAGAGGCCATTCTAGTCTATCTTAGATTTATAAATCCAAAGGGATAGCCTACTGGCCATCAGGTATGATAAACCAACCAAAGGGTTTCCCTTCAGTGTGCAATGGTCAAGTTAGGAAGAAAGCTTATAGATTTACAACTTCCTGAAAAAAGAATCATTAGGGTGATCGGTTGATAGCACAACATATGAAACCCAACCTAAGATAACTATTGAGCAAATGCCATTGTGGACTCTCATCGACTCAAGAATAGTCAAGATCAATTTAATTTGGGATGAACCACATTTTGCGATGGATCACTTAAGTTAATATCATCTAGTCCTATCTTAAATTTATATATCTAAAGGATAGTCTAAGCCATGAGGTAGAGCTAACCAACCTAAATACCTTTATGTAATGGTCAAGTTTGAAAGAAAGCTTGCTATAACTTCACAATAAGGAACCTATGGTGATAAGTTGATCCAACAAATTTCTAACCTAAAGAATTATTCAAATTCTCAAGAACTCACATTGACTCAAAAATAATCAAGAATAATTTAATTTGGGATGGACCTTGTTGGTGTGCGATGGATCCACTAAGAAGGGGCTAATATCAGCCTAGTCCTATCTTAGATTTACAAATCCAAAGGGATAGTTTACCCATGAGGTAGAGCAAACCAACTAGGGAGGGCCTTTTCTTGTAATGGTCAATAGGAAGAAAGCTTGTAGACTTACAACTTCAACATGGAACAATGATCTTGATAACAAATCAACCCACCTAAATGCCCATCTTGATGGTCATCTGAGAAGAATCTAATAACATATCTTTCCAATTATACTCATTGGTACAACAAAACAAACCTAACCTAAGACTACTAAGAAATACCAATACTTATATCAACTCAAAAGTAGTTAATTCCTAGTTTTGTTACACTTAGATAGGATGCGCAGGAAAAGGTATCAGGGTTTTATTACTAATCCACAGGATATAATTTGTTTTATTTATATATTTTCATGGATCTGTTGGTGTAGGATCAAAGGAGCTTATATATATCATACTCACTTATTAGACCAAAATCATATCCATCCTAATGGATCTTAAATTAATCCAAGATTCAATTGTTTAAATTCACTAAAGATATGATCCAAATAAAAGTGCCCACAAAGAGGTACCACTAGAGGTTTTATCAGACCCAAAAGCCTATAGGAATACATCTAACTCAAGAATGCTTGTAGACTTACATTTGACACAAATGGTGTATCTACAGGGTGGGTCACAGTCAGCATGGCGATAACCAACCAACCTAAGGTGCCCATCTTCATAATTAGTCAAAGAGAAGGCATGTAGCCTTTCTCTAAAGTGAAACTAATATAAATTTGACACGATATATGCTATATAGTGAACTATAAGTCCTTTGTATTAACTACACTTGAAGTCAAGAAAAAGGAGCCACTATACTTATCTAAGCCTCAAATATTTGATCTCATGGTTAGTTCAAAAAGATAGTGTATATGCTTACATCCTCTTAAACAAAGTCATCATGATATATCTTACTGGTTGTGCGGTAAGGCCTACCAAACTAATAAGGCGCTCGTCGGTGTGCAGTGGTCAAGTTAGGAAGAAAGCATGTAAACTTACTGTTGACCTCACTTTTGGAGTGAGCTCTTAGCTTTCTCATCATAGATCTAGGACTCTTATAGCCACTAAGAGTTCCTTAGTCTTAAGACACTTCTAGTGATTAGGTGAACACTTAACTTAACCCTAGAGACTAAAAAGAGTTAGCCATAGGAATAGGTTGTGCCTTAGGATTTGAGGACTTGCCTACCTAGTCCAATCCTTGTCCTTCTTTCATTAAACCTCAAACTCAAATTCAAAATTCCAAAATCAAATCTAACTATCCAATGATTGAGATCCATCACTAAATTCAAACTCTAAATCCCTTCCTAAGCCCTTGGATTTTATCTTATGGACTTAGCCTTAACCAAATCCAAATCAATCCCAATCCAATTGATTTTCTCAATTATCAAATTCAATCTCAAATAAAATTCTAAATCATGAATTATATCCAACTATCTAATGATTGAAACCCATGATTAAATTCAAACTCCAAAACCCCTTCCTAAGCCATATGAACCACCTTCATATGCTTAGCCAAAACTCCTTCAAACTAACTCAAACTTGGTTGATTTATTTATAAATCAATCATTAATTCATTTATATTCATAAATATAAATGAAACTTACCCTCCAATGACCAAAAATAAATCAAACTATTTCAAAATCCAAGTTAGGCTCTTTTGACCTATATCCCTTAATTTGGTCAAATGTGCTTCCAAATCACTCCAAACTCTAAGTGATTTTCTCATAACCCATTTATATATTCATTTATTTTCCCAAATATAAATGAAATATAAATTCAAATGACCAAAACCAAACTCAAATCAAATCAAATTCCCAATTTTAGCCTTTTTAGCAAAACTTTTTTGCTTGGCTAAATGACATCTAAACCAACTTAAAACCCATGGATTTCTTCATGATTCAATCATTCCTACAATCTTTGATCCAAATATAAACATAAAACACCATTATCAAACAAAATCTAAGTCAATCAAAATTAAATCCAAGTTGACTCTTTTGACTTGAAATTATCATATGAACCAAAGCCCATTTGGCTCCAAACCAACTACAATTGGATTTATATTTCAATCCTAAGCTCATAAGTGGTTCAACTAAACTTGAATCAAACCTTGATCAAGCCAATTGACCCATTTAGGCCACTTGATTGAAAGTGACCTAAATGACCTTTTTGAGCCAAGTTCTAATCCAACCTAAATTGAATTGAACTAAGCCCATATAAACCTCAATCATGATCAACAATCATCATGAGGTTATCAAGCACCTTGAATTGGGTCAAACTAAGTCAAACCTATCATTTGACCAAGTCAACATTTAGCCCAAATGAAACCCAAACTAGCCAAAATACATCATATGCCAAATTGATTGAAACCATTTTCTCAAACTAATCCATAATCAATGATTGAACATGACCAAGCCATCAATTGAGCCAAACCAAGCCTAATTGGCCACTTGACCAAAGTTGACCCAAAGTGGCCTAAAAGGACAAAATGGATCAAATCATGATTTAATCTAAATTGATTGCAACCAATGGCTCAAGTTCATTCCAAATCACTTATTGAACTTGACCAAAGCCATAATTGAGCCCAAGTTGACCAATTGGTCAACTTAACCCAACCTAGCCAAGATTCACCTAAAAGGTCAAATTGAACAAAATCCAAATTAGTTGCAAATTAAACCAAGCCAAAATCATATTTCAATCAACCAATTGAACTTGATGACTATCCCAACCCAATTTGGTCAAATTAAATCAATTGATGACCAATTTGACCTTTGAATTCAAATGAGTCAAATCCAAACCTAAACCAAACCAATCCAAATTAATTTAAACATCCCAAATCATCATATGAACCTAACCAAGACTGGTTTGACCCAATTAATTACCCAACTTAGCCCAAATGACACCCATTTGACCAGTCCAAGCCAAATCACTCCAAACTAACTTATGGGACCTATGACTTAGCCAAACTCAGCCCAGACATGTCCTAATTCATTTCAAAACTAGCCTAAAAGACAAGTGGACCCCACCAAGGGGATTAGCCATCAAACCATAGGATTTAAACCTTAAAACCTTTGGATCCAAGCCAAAGTCAACTACCCCATCCCCATGGCCTTAGCACTCCATTTCTCCTACCCCATAGCTAACCTAACTCACCATTCGGCCAAGAACCTTTGGGAGGTGAGTTGACTCATCTCAACCCAAATCAAGCACCTGGCAATCCCGCATCCTTGCATTGGGTCCATAGCGACTATCATTCCTCTTATCCGGCATGGCTCCCCACTTGATGGAGACAAGTCCGTTAATAATGCAAAACATGTGCACATTACCATCCATCCATGATGGGAAATTAAGGGGTATACCCCCTCAATTTGAATAGATTTTCACACACACTTGCATCGTGAGCCTTGAGAAGCCATTTCCAAAATCCCACAGAGTGACTCCAAGCCTTTTCGAGTGCTCCAAAATTCAGATTTCCCATTCTTGTGCAAAGCTGAAATAGGGGAGGGCAATCTTGAGCAATACTCCCTCATTTTGAAATCAAACTTCAATTCCACTTAGCCACACCATCAACATAACCTATCGAAGCCAACCAAACAAATTATTAATCTTCCAAGCCATGAGAGGATCAAGTTTGATAGGAGCCGAGCCCATTGCATGAGTGGATTGGTCAACCAAGTATCCCACATCGAATCAAGCTTAAAGCTCTTCAACGGGGCTTCGCTTCAACTAGGCGTAGCTACCTTTGGCATTGCACTGTCAAACATTAGCTCTAGTGAGGTAATTTCAAAACTGAGCTTGTATGCAAAAGTGGGTTGGTCCTTTGTGAAGAAAATTTAAATTTCATGTAAAATTGACCATTAGATGTGTGTGTCTCCCTTCCCCAAAGGTGTGGGAAGAATTTGGAGATAATCCAAGCTTGAGCTCGGATCAAATGAGGGAAGACGAATGACATCCATCTTCCATCGCTCATGAACATGAGAGATCATGAACTGTCCATCCCGTATGATCGATATGAATGGATTTGATCAAATCCCATGATAGAGCCCTCTGATTCCTTTCATAAATCGAAGATTGGATCGTGGTCGTCCGATCATAAATCGATGGTCTCAAAAGAAATTGTCCATTCTGCTTGGCATACTTAATAACAATCATCCGCCATGTGGAAAGCGCCGCGTCATACATGGCGATAATTAAGATTTTAATTATGGCTAATTAATTATTTTTAATCTTGAAACTTCCTAAAACCAAAACTAATTGTAGAAAAATCCAAAAAAAATATAAACTTAGGCTCGTTCTAAGGATATTTCAGAGTAGAATATAGCAAAATTATCATTAATTAATTTTGAGAAGTGATTTTAGCTTTATTAGGGTTTTATCAAAAATCTAATTAGCTTAATTACACCTTAATTAAGCACTCAATTATTCACAAATTTTTTGTGGAAGTTTAGGGGATGGCCTCTGCCTCCCCTATTTTTTTAGGATTTTACTGATTGCTTAATTAGAGAAATTACTTGATTAAGCCCTAATAACTCTCCTAATTTAATTAATCATAATTAATGAATGAAGAATTACTTAATTCATTACTTAAGCATAATCATTTTTTTGAAGAGTAAGATGACTTAAGAGATATGGTTGGGATACTTTTCCTAATCCATTTCTAATTTTTCTTTATCATTAAAATCAAATTAATTAATGACTAATGAATTAATTCATTGATTATTTAAGTGATTAGTCTTCAAAAATAAAGAAATCAGAATCTAATTGAATGTTTAAATGATTTAGGGATTATGATTAGGACCTTGCCCTTGATCTTCTCCCCTAAGTTAATTTTATCATTCAAATTAAAACATAATCAAAATGTTTAATCGATTTATTAAAGGCTTAATGAAATTAAAACTAAAAATTAATTCATCCACACTTAAACAACCCTTAATTGATTTTGGGTAGTTCCTTGGGTGTTCAATAATCCAAAGGTGAGAGATAATGAAATTATGGTTGGCTCACATGTGTGAGAAAATCATAAAAGTAATTAAGTGAGATCCCTTAAGTTTAATTAACTATTAATCATAATCCAATTGCATTAGACCTCTTTCATTTCTTTGGAGCATTGCAAATTTACTTTTCATGTGGTTGCATATCATATTGGCTTATTATTAATTAGTTAATTAACTTAAGGTGGTATAGGTAAAAGTTAATTAATTCATTTAATTCATACCATAACCTAATTAAAATATAAAATCAACTTAAATATTCTTCATTAAACCAAAGTAATTCACCCATGGGAAATTGGGCTAAGATTAGCAAACCTCTTTCATATTCCCTAAAAAAAATCAAACTCGAAATTTAAAAATATCTTTAAAGAATTTTGGTTCATTTTAAATAGCCTTTTTTAATTTGATTTTCCTTAGGAATTAATTGAGATGAATGAAATCATGTATTTAAATTCCTTTATTCCTTTCCAATCATGCTAAATATTGCTTGCCATATGAAATCATGCATTCATTTCTTTTAAAATTAATTAAATAAAATGTTTTCTTTTATGTCAAATTACATGTGTTGACTTAAATTAAAAATATGAGTGGCTATTATTTCTATTAAATCAAAAACTTTTTTTAAAACCTATAAATCAATTATTGAAAATGAAGTGATGCTAATTATAAGTATCTATAAGCTTGCATGTGATAATAATATAAGATATGTAATATGAAGTTCTCTTTCCTTATCCTATATAGATTTACATTAGATTTCCAAGTGTATAGTTCATTTGAAAAGAACATAACACTTACCTAAATCTACTCCTATGCATCTCCATGTTAAGACTTAGAAAAATTTTCATATCACATATATAAATCACATAATAAAATCAAACACAACCCTTTTTGCATGATTCCCTATTTATATGGTTCTTTTGTCCATTCATTTGTATTTGAGAAAAGTGATATATTAGTCTCAACATCCCAGGGCTGCGAGGCTTTATGTAGCCCTAAGTAGGTCTTGTACCTTATGCCCCTGGTGTAGAAAATAATAGCGTTGTACACACTTAAAACTCTTATACATATGCATGTGTGATGTGGCTAATGAATAAAAAATTATAAATCAAATGAATCAAATATAACCTTTTTGCATGGATTTTCTTATCCTTATAGTTATTCATATATCTACATGTATCTATGAAAAGTGGTATATTAGTCACGGACATCTGGCTGGGCTTTAAGTAGCCCTAAGTAGGCTTATACATACACCTTACTGTAGAAAATAATGGCGTTGTACTAACTTAAAACTTTTATACATGTAAATGTGATGAAAAATCTCTCTTTTCTATATAATAAAGACATGCATTAATACTTCAATAAAAAATGGAGTATTTAAAATCCAAATACACTTCTTTGTCAAAGTATGCTAAGATTTACTTTGCATGTATAGGAATGCTTAGGATTATTCATTTGCATGATATACATGATGGAAAGAAATGAATGAATGTGTGTTATGTGATAGTAATCCATTTCAATTAATCTTAAGATATCTTTCTCATTGAATAGGGCTATTTAGAGTAAATCTAAACTTAGGATTAATTAAAGTATATAATAAACCATTCATTAAAGAAAGTTCATTAATTAAGTCACCTTATAAATGACTTAAGGTAGGAATAAAAGAGAGATTCCCTCTCTTTCTTCTCTTCATTACACTTAGTTGCTAAGTATAGGTCATATGAAATAAAAGAAAACACTAAATAAAATCTTCAAATCAATTAAACCACTTAAAGAGAAATCAACCCTTTATGAATTAAATCCCTCACACTTAGCAAATCATAACTCTAAAGCTTAGTTAGGACATACCACACAAGCCTTAACACATACACATTAGATTAAGTCACCATTACTAGCTTTATGTTAGGGCGGTGCATAGCTTAATGAATGTTTGGTTTTATGATTTATTATTTTAGTCTGGATGTTAGAGTGTATGTGCGTAGTTTGGATGTTAGGCTAATATTAGCCTAATCATGCTTTATGCAGGGGGTTGTGCTTAAGGGGCACTATAATAAAAAAATAAATGCTTTTTGTTGTGCAGGTTGCTTATACCCCTAAGCATAACCCAAGTTAGGACAGGTGGGCTTGGTTACCCATGTGTAGGGGGTTAAGTCCAAATTATTCATATAAATGCTTGGATTGTATGGTGTGTTTTGCTAACATTTATTTTACAGATGTCGTTAAATTTACTTTCTTTTCTCTTAATGTAATTTTGCATTAGGATTAGGATAAATGTTATAGGGATTAAGGGTGAGCATTGGTTATAAGACCATGTCTTGTATACCATGTGATGCTTTAGCAAACTACATGTTAATCTACCCAACAAAAAGAAAGAAATGGAGCAAATCAAAGCCAAAAGAAAGAAAGAAATGGAGCAAATCAAAGCCAAAAGAATGAAATGGAGCAAATCAAAGCTGAAAGAAAGAAAGAAATAGAGCAAATCAAGATGAAGGAATGAAAGATAAAGACTGAAGAATGGAGGATGAAGAATGAAGACCCCCATAACACTTATCATTTTATAATTTTAATTATTCTTTCATTATACCAAGATGTATAAGGGTAGAGCTCGGCTACCTACACTTCTTTTCGGGTTGTACGACAGTACCCAACCGCACCAGCCTCTTATTCTTTTATGATAACTTTATAAAATTGTTTGATATTTTGTTTAGCTTGTGCATTAGAAATAACATGCTTTTTCATAGTTTCTTTATGATTGGTGATTGTTGTGTGGCCTGAATCTATTAAGGTTCCTAAGGTAAAGATAAATTTTCTATCCCACTAACAACTCACAACTAAAATTTTAAAATAACTTATATCCTCACATAAAAGCCTAGGAATTAAATTAAGATAATAAAATATTTAGTGACCTCTTAACTGGATGATTGTATGTATAACATCATGCATGTCATATTCTTCCACTCTTATTAAGAGAGGGCTTCCATCTTGAGATAAAAGGCTTAACGTAAAGCCTTTGATGGAAAAAGACCTCTTTCTCTTTTGGTTTGGCTTATATTCAATTTCTCATGCACTTAGGCATACAAAATCCTATAGCCCGTGTCAAAACAAAAAGTCCAAAAATCAAATAAAACTTGATAAAATTTGCATTAGATTAAGTCATTGCTCATACCCTTCATGATCTAGTCTCTTAGGGACTGAGTTTAAGGACCTAGTTTCTCTTCTAAGTAAATAAGCTAACCATCATTGCATATAACTTTCCTACATGGATTTAAAGCATAGGAGGTTAGTTGGTGCCACTCTAGTAATAAGTCAGCAATGGTGGTTTACTCTCTCTTGTGGAGGTAAACCTTATATCCACTTTCACCTTAGATTTAGGTTGTGCTTTGGCCCTCTCTAAAGCTCCCTAGATTTAGGATCTGAGGTTGTTATTTTCCTTTGCAGGCTACAAGCATAAATTCTCACCTCTTAGGCATTTTCACAACCTTGTATTGTGAAATTATAAATCATAGATTTCTTATAAAATTTCAACTCAAACAGATAAATCCCATCAATTTTGAATACATAAAGCCCAACAATATGATAGATTGGAGTGCTCACTAGACTTCCTAGTATCATGAGCATTCCCTACTCATCTCCTTTGGTTTTGATAACTGTTCTCCCTTTTTTATCTATCCCACTTAATTTTCAAAAATGTAACAAATTTATTGATAGTCCTATCTTTGAAATCTTTAGAGACTACAATCGCCTACTATAATCAAGAGTATTCATAATAAACTCACATTACTTAGGATGTAATTAACTATGGAGGCTTGCCTCCATCGAAAACTTAATGAATCCAATTTAAATAAACCATGCTTAACTTTTTCATGTGAAGTAGGGGAAAAATCTTTGGTATATTCGAAGACCCATCATTCCTTTGGAGTCCTTATTAGGTGATTAGGTCCATTACAGGGTAGTGAATTTTATCTCTTGAGATAGTACAATATTTCTCAATGTAGTACCCGATCACCCTAATAAATTTATCAATCTGTGTGGTGTCCCCTCACATATACACTCAACACTCAAACCTAAAAATAAACACCATAGATTTTTCTGACTCCACTGGGGATGGTTCCTCTCTCCATCTCTAGTAGATGATTGTTGTCTCCAAGCATCAATAGTGGGCTTGCATTTCATGTGAGCCCAAGACTATCTTTCCTTTTGTTGGCATTTAGCTTATTTCATTCTTAAGCAAAGTTAGCCAACATCCTTTAGATTTTAGGACCTCACTTCGTGTAGGTCTTGAAACCCCTATTGGGTTCCCCAATAGGTGGGAACATAATTTATCAATGAAGAGGGAGATAATAAAATTTAGAACCTCCTCACCACCAGCTTGGTGAGGCAAGGTTCATCATAAAATTTAAAGAAAATAATTTTTCATAAAATGACACTTTCCAAAAGCACCTTTCACAAATTCATAAAATCAAAACCCCTCCATTTAACAATCCTTATGATTGCTACATGGAGGTTATTTTCAAAAGCACATTCTTGAAAAATAACCAAAGCCCATTCAACAAATTCAAAATTATTGAATGAGGAATCCATTTTTCAAGTAAAATTGAAGCTCCACTCAACATATTTCACATATGTTGGAGTGGAAGCTTCCCTCTTTCCAAAAGCAAATCATGCCACATTTGATTCCCACTTAACATATCCAAACTTGTTAAGTGAGAATCCTTATTTGTATCAAACATAAATTTTATCTTCACTTAACAATTTTAATTTGTTAAGTGGGGTCTCATTTTCAAAACATAAAATTCAACCTTCACTTAACAATTTCAATTTGTTAAGTGGGGTCTCATTTTCAAAACATAAAATTTTACCTTCACTTAACAATTTCAATTTCTTAAGTGGGGGTCTCATTCTGAAAACATAAAATTTGAACTTCACTTAACAATTTTGATTTGTTAAGTGGGGGTCTTATTTTCAAAACATAAAATTTTACCTTCACTTAACAATTTTAATTTGTTAGGTGGGGGTCTTATTTTCAAAACATAAAATTTGACCTTCACTTAACAATTTCAATTTGTTTAGTGGAGGTCTCATTTTCAAAACATAAAATTTGACCTTCACTTAACAATTTCAATTTGTTAAGTGGGGGACTCATTTTCAAAACATAAAATTTGACTTTCTCTTAACATATTCAATTTTTCAAGTGAGTTTCATTTTCAAAATATACATTTAGGCTTTCACTTAGTATATCCAATTTGATAAGTGAGAGTCTCACTTTTAAAGCACATATTTGGTTCTACTTAAATACATCAAATTTCTTAAGTAAGAATCACATAATCATGCCATATTGGATTCCCTCTTAACATACCAAATTTGTTAAGTGAGAATCCCATTCTCAAGTCATATTGTACTTTGATTTTCACTTAACACACCAAATTGTTAAGTGAGAATCCCATTTTCAAAACATATCAAACACATTTGGCTTTCACTTAACATACCAAATTTATTAAGTGAGGGTCTCCTTTCAACACACATTTGATCGTTATTCAACATACCAAATTTGTTAAATAAGTATCAATTTTTTTTTTATCAAACACACTTGAGCTTTCACTTAACATACCAAATTTGTTAAGTGAGAGTCTCATTTTCAAAGAAAAAAATAAACATATCTCAAACACATTTGGGGCTTTCACTTAACATACCAAATTTGTTAAGTGGGACTCCCATCTTCAAAGAAAAGCAAATCTATCTCACTATCACATTTGCCTTTCACTTAAAATACCAAATTTGTCAAGTGAAAGTCTCATCTTCAAGCACAAATCAACCACATGTGGCCTCTACTTAACATAACAAATTTGTTAAGTAAGAATCTCCATTTTTCAAATCAAAATATCACACAATCAAATCTTCACAAGCAAAAAAATATTTCAAACACACAATCACAACCTCGCCTTAGCAAACCCAAATTTGCTAAGTAGAGGTTCTTTCAAACTATCCATATTTTTAAAACAAGAAACATAAAATGCAAACAATCTCCAAAAAAAAGAAATTTAAATCTCTTCCCAAATTTTGAACCCCACCCAACCTACCTAAATTTGCTGAGTATGGGTTTAAAAAAAAATTCAAATGGCAAAGACTCTCATCCAAATATCAAAAATCTCTCTAATAGAATGCCATTTAGCATACCTAAATTTGTCATATGAGGGTTCTAACTCAAAGGACAAATCAAGATCAATAATTGAAGTCAGCATCAAAGTGGAAGCTTCTCCTCCAATTCTACAAATCTCTCCATGCAATTTAAAACCCATTTAACATATCCAAAATTATTGAAATGTGGGTTCCGACTCAAGATCAAAAGATAAAATCAAGCAACAATTGAAGCAATCAAGGGAAAGGAATTCCATGATCCTCTTAAGGAAAAGGAAGGTTGGGATATCTCCCTATTCCAAACCTCCAAGAAAATCATTTCTAGATCAGAAAGTTACCCTTGTAGGTGCTTAAAGTAGGTCAAACCGTCTAACTCTAAGGAAGGTTTGCAAGTTATTAAGGACAACTTGAGGAAGGTAGAAGCAACAAGAATGCTGGATAGCACATTAGTAAACCACCGAAGTTCAAAGACTCCTTCCATAGTTGCCACAACTCTTTAGCCATTTCTTCTTCTAGCGCTGTATCAATGTGTGGTACCAAATCCTCACTCTTCTTACTTTACTTGATTTTTACTTTGCACCCTCATCCAAATCTAAGAAATCAATGAATAAGAAGACTGATTCTCTTACATCTTCTCTACTTTTGATGATTTTATTCCAATAGAAAGCTCTCCAAGTACTAATAATTATAATAATTTTAATCCAATCCTTTTTGATTTTAAAATGGATTATCCATTTCTAAATCACATTGGTTCACCCATTGAGATAGATTTTGATTCATATGACTCCTATGATCCTATAGGAGAAGCTGTAGGTAAACCTGATGAGCAGGTAGAACTTTTCATTAAACCATCTTATGAAGTAACTGAAGTCAACCTTCATAGTGGCAAAGTTCTACCTCCTAGGGTAGCACCTCAAGATAAGGGTAAATAAGTCATTTGTTCTAGCAATCAAGAAGCCCCTCCACAAGATGCCCCACCTATGGATATGCTTATGGAGGACCAACCTAGAGTTGACTACAATTTTCTCGCTCACCTAAGAAAGTTGTCAGCTAAACTAAGCATATATGATGTCCTAGTCTTATCCAAAGAGATGAGATTCATTAATCAAAGCACTTCTTGATCCAAAAATATGTTAGCTTAGCTGATCACTATTGGAGAGGAGGCATGTTTTTCAAGAGAAGCCCGTGGAGTTAAATTCATCGATGAAGACCTTTTTTAGGGACAATGGAGCACAACCGTCCCCTTTACATCATAATGGATATAGGTAGATTTAGACTCTCTAGTGTGTTAGTTGATCAAGGTGTATCAGTGAACATTATGAGTATAAAACCCTTGCCTACTTGAGGATGGACATTATAGTTGATCAGATGATGTTGAGAGGATTCAATAAAGAAGGTGAGAGGGCTTTAGGCTCCATAGTGTTATCACTAGAAATAGATGATTGGAAGACAAAAGCCAAGTTCTACATAATTAATTCAGATACATCTTTCACTGCTTTGCTCGGTAGGCCTTGGATACATGTAGACAACATGGTTCTATCCTCTTTACATCAGTGCATCAAATTCAAAAGAGGTGGAATCGAGTATTATGTCAAAAGAGACTTAAACCATTCTCAGTTAGAGGGGTCAAAATTTATGAAGATGCAGCTTACTATCTTCCTCCAAATCAAAAAGTCAATTCTCGTGAACTTGGTGAAAGTTCAAAATCAAAAGAAAAATAAACAAAAGAAAAAAAAGAAAAGAAAACTAAAAAAGAAAAAGAAAAGAAAAAAGGAAAAGAAAAAGAAAATACAAGTGAATGAGAATCAGACACTAAGGAAAAGGTAGAACCAGATATTAAATACCGCCCACAATTTATTCCTCTATATGAACACATGGGTAGGATGACTTGACCTCCACTAGGTAGACGAAGAGGCAAGTCCAGAGGAAGTTCTAGAGGTGGAAGACCTCTTAACCGATGAGAGCTAGCTCATCACGGAGTACCCTATCCACATAGACTTAGAGTCCAGTTCAGAGGATGAGTCTCATGGGATTAGTATGCCAACCAACCCCTCTCAGTGGATCTTTTTGGAGTTGGAGTTTGAGCCAGACAGTGATGAAGACCAGGCCTCCAGGCAAAGAATGAATTTATCTTAATCATCATTATGTTGAATAGTTAGGAAATAGGAACTTTAGTTTCTAGCCTCTCTTCCCAAAGTTGAAGGTTTTGGTAGTTAAGGAGGCCCAAGTCATCCATATGTGTCAAAAGGTTTTTTTGAGCATCATCCTCAAGTCAGGAAGCTAATGTAGAACTTGAGGATGATTCATACAAAGATTTAATACAACTACCTTTTGATTGGTATTCTCCTTATTTTATTGACTTAGCAATGAAGGAATTAATCCCACATACTTGGTCTAAACACAGGTCGAACTACTTTGAAAAATTATGGGACAACCAAAGTAGACACTCTCAATCAAGATCAGGATTAGGATTCATCATAGTGGGTCCTGTCGATGATGACAACCATTGCTTAGTCATCACCACTCATTTGGGGTCAGATAGGTTCTTCTCAAATCACACTAACTCTTATGAGGAGGCATGTTTAGAAACTTCAGATGACCCAAAAGAGCTAGAAGTTAGAGATGCACCTCTAGAGTTTGAAAAAGAAATCAGATCAACCATTGATGAACTCAAGAAATAAACTTGGGAATAAGAGAAGATTCACGCCCAACGTACATCAATTCCTTATTGAATGAAGAAGAAACCAATGACTTAGTTAGGCTATTAGCTGAGTTTAAGGACTACTTCCCATGGAGTTATGAAGAAATGCTTGGCTTATCTTCTGATATAGTAGTCCACAAACTAGTAATAGATCATAATGCTAACCTTATCAAGCAAGCTCCTAGATGCATGTGATCAGAAATCAAACAACTGGTCACTTCTAAAATCAAGAAATTGATCAATGTTGGCTTTATCAAAGAAGAAAAACACCCTATCTAGTTAGCTAGTGTCATCCCAATTAAGAAAAAGAATGACCAAATTTGCATATGTGTCAATTTTAGGGATCTGAATAAGGCATGTCCTAAAGATGAATTTCCACTTCCTATACTGAAATTAATGGTGAACATTGCCTCATCTCATACAATCTTCTCCTTTATGGATGGGTCATCTGGCTATAACCAAATCAAGATGGCCCCCGAGGATGAAAGAAACACTACTTTTCAAACCCCGATCAGAATCTATTATTATAAGGTCATGCCTTTCAATCTTAAAAATGTTGGTGCTACATACCAGTGGGCCATGACTTAAATTTTCAATGAACTCATTCATCATAAAGTTGAATGCTATGTTGACTATCTTGTAGTCAAAAGCAAAGAAAAGGAAGACCATCTCTTTGACTTGAGAGTAGTTTTTGAATAGTTAAGACAATTTAACCTCAAAATGATCCTCTGAAGTGTGCATTTGGAGTAGCTTCAGAGAAATTTCTTGGGTTTATTGTCTGACACCGGGGGAAAGAGATCGACCTAGAGAAGATCGAGGTTATCTTAAAAGGCCACCCCCTAAAAGTCTAACTCAACTTAGGCCATTTCAAGGTGATTGGTGTATCTAATATGCTTCTTATCCAACTTATCAAAAGATGCCAGCCATTCTCAGTACTTGTCAAAAAGTATGCCAAGTTCAAATGGGATGACAAGTGCCAACATGCCTTTGAAGATATCAAGCACTACACGATGCTACCAATTCTAGCAGCCCCTATCTCGGGCAAGCCATTGATACTCTACACTACTATTTAAATGACTCCCTTGGCATTTTGTTGGCTCAAACCAATGATGAATGAAAAGAAAATACTCTCTATTACCTCAGTCATCTTTTGATCCCTACTATGGAAAACTACCCACCTATTGAAAAGCACTGCCTAGCTTTAATCTTTGCATACCAAAAGCTATGGCATTACATGCTTTCTCACAAGGTGAATCTGATCTCTAGAATCAAACATTATAATATCTCATGATACGGCCAATGTTATATGGATGGTTGGCATGATGCTCCATGATGTTATCACAGTTTGACATCATATTTATACCCCTCTGTGCTGTGAAAGGATAGGCACTAGTGGATTTCTTAGCAGCACACCAACTTCCTATTGATTCCCCTCTTAGTGATGACCTCCCTGATGAACAAATCAAGGACTTAGGGGACATTAGCATTCACCATTGGGAGATGTATTTTGATGGTGTGGCTTCCTCTCAAAGAGGAGAAGAACCATGAACTACTCTTCCAGAGAAGGCAGGGGTAAGAAAAGTTCTCTTAACTCTAGACCGCTGATGTGATAAGATTCTCTTATCATCTGTCTAATCCATGCACCAACAATGAAGCCAAATATGAGGATCTAATTGCCAATCTGGAGTTAGTCATTATACTATGCATCCAGAGCATCAACATCTTTGGGGATTCTCAGCTCATCATCAACCAAATCACTAGGTCCTACAAGGTTCTAAAGCCAAAGCCCCACCATTATCACAAGTACACCATGGAGTTGTTGGCTCAAATCCTAGAGGTCACTATCTATAAGATTCTTCGAGGAGATAATGCTATAGCAGACGCATTAGCAAAGCTTGCCAAGGACTTGGCATGTCCAGAAGATGAGTCCATTCCAATAAAGGTCCAAAATAGATAAGTCTAATTCCTTATCGATGCTGAGCTCATCGAGAGACTCTCTCTTGAAGGAGAAATTGCAGTTTCCAAAAAGGATGATGAGTCAGATTGGAGGCAACCATTCATGGATTACCTAAACATAGGCAAACTACCTCAAGAGAAGTCATTAGCCCATCAGGTTCTATAAAGAGCTCTCTCCTACGCTCTGGTGGATGGCACCCTATAGTGGCGGTCTTTCGATCATATGTGGTTAAGTTATTTAGCCAAACATGAAGTTCATTAGTTTATAACTGAGGTACATTCAGGTTTATGTGGAGCTCACCAGTCCGGCCCGAAGATGAAAGCTAAGATCAAGAGACTAGGGTACTACTGGACTTCAATAATTACAGACTGCATGGATGTAGCTAGGAGATGCCACCAATGTCAGTGCACGGTGTGGTCCTACACCAACCACCCAACATTCTACATCCTACATTGGCCTCATGGCCATTTGAGTGTTTGGGCACTGACATAGTGGGTCCGATTGATCCTCCTTCTTCCAAGGGTCACGTTCATTCTAGCTACCACCAATTACTTTTCCAAGTGGGCGGAGGCAATCCCACTTGGAGAAGTCACAGCTCAAAATGTGCTCTAGTTTTTTAAGAACTATATCGTATATAGGTTTAGGGTGCTTTGATGAATTATATCCAATAATGATATTGCATTAAAGAGCACTAAGACCAGCTTTTAGAAGGCATAACATAGATTGGAGATATTCTACCATCTACTATCCAAGGGCAAATGGTCTAGTAGAAGCATTCAATAAAACTCTCATCTAAATATTGAAGAAGACACTCGACGACAACAAGTGATAGTGGCATGAGCAGTTGGTTGAAGCTTTGTGGGTCTATCGCACCACGTACAAAACTCTAACTCAATCTATCCCATTCTTCTTAGTGTATGGGTCTGAAGCCATTCTACCATTAGAAGTCCAACTCCCATCACTAAGATAGCTATGGGTAGCAAGATCACTACAAAATAGAATGCCAAGTTGCGGTTAGAAGAGCTTTGAAGATTTGGAGGAGAGATGCCTCCAAGCATGCTATAGCCTCGAGTTGTACAAAGATAAAATGATTCAAGCTCAGAACAAGTTGGTCTGTCCTAGAGCTTTTCAAGTAGGAGAGTTTGTTTTAGTTCTAAAGAGACCAATTATTGCCCGTCGAAATATGGGAGGCAAGTTTGAACCCACTTGGGAAGGCCCTTTTGTCATAAAGAAGGCCTACCAAGGAGGATCTTATCAACTCATAAATTATGAAGGAGTGCGTCCGATGCTTCCAATCAATAGGCTCTACTTAAAGAAGTATTATCCATAAATCTTGTTTGAAAATAATCATCAATAACTTCTTTTCATATCAAATTCCACCTCTTATGTGTTAGAAAATTCTTTCACTTGCGAATCCACCATGACGTGTTTAGGGTAGGTGTAAGAGAACCCAAGCAGCATCTTATCCCTACACAACACAAACTCAAACTACATTCAACCCTCTAGTGCTATTATGATAGGTGTGAGAGAACCCAAGAGGCATCCTATTTCTACTAGTACAACTAAGTTAGGTGTAAGAGAACCCAAGTGGCATCCTTTCTTGGTGGAGTAACATCTTTGTGTTTAGGATTGGTGTAAGAGAACCCAATGACATCTTATTCCTTCTTTCACATCACAAAAAACACATATCTTTTATCTCGAGCTATTTTGATGTGGGAGAAAGCCCCGTGTGGCACTCACTCATTAACTGCTCTAGGTTGGGGTTGATATGATACCTTGTTAGTATATCACCCCAGTGGTCACTTGTTTGGCATATGTGAGTCCCTGCACTTTCTTCCTGACTTGACCATTACAAACCAATGAGCCTTATTAGTTTAGTAGGCCTTACTATGTAGTTGATAAGATACCATGTTGACTTCATTTAAGTGGATGTAAACCTACATGTGTTCTTCTTGAACTAGCATTCATGCACTAACTAAGTCGAGTATATTTGAGGTTTAGGGTAAGTCCCCGAGTGGCTCTTTTCCTCTCGACTACTTCAAGCTTGGGTTTAGTCCCTACACAGGACTCCTCACTTAGTATTCACCCTAGGTCGGATAGCCCCTATTTAGCCAAAGATAGACTATCGATGATCAGTTCCACTTTGGAGAGATGTAAGTCTACACGCCTTCTTTCTAGAATGATTGTCACAAACTAATGGGCACCTTAGATTGGTTGGTTATCGCCATACTAATGGTGACCCGCCCGGTGGATACGACACTCTTGGTAGATGTGAGTCCCCATGCTTTTTCTTTGAGTTGGCCACTAAATACCTATAAGCTTTCATTTACAAGATTTTGGATAAAGCCCCCAGCGACACCTCCCCTATGGGCACTCTATTTGGATCAAGTCCTTAGCGACCCCATTTAGACACTACCCTGGTTACTCTTGGATTGGACCATTCCCCTTTCCTAGTAGCCACCCTATGGTTAGAGTTTGCAGATATGCAGATTCTCCTTTGGGTCAGTAAATCTAAGATAGGACTAGGCTGATATGAACTCCTTCTTAGTATGGTCCCTCATAAACCAATAGGGTCCACAAAAAATAAATAAATAAAATATATCTTCACTTATGGATTAGGACTTCAAGCCCCCAGTGGCCCCTTTCCCAAGCAAGCATCTTATCTTGGGTGTCGTAAAACTCCCTATAGGTTGCTACTTTGGGTTGAGATAAGTCTCTGGGTCAGCACTCTCTCAGTAGTCACCCTTAGGTTGGGTTCAACTTCTTGTGCCACTATTGACCTCACTTTTGGAGTGAGCTTTCAACATCTTCATCTTAGACATAGGACTCCTCTAGACACTGAGAGTTCCTTAGTCTTAAGACATTTCTAGTGATTAGGTGAACACTTAACTAACCCTAGAGACTTTGAAGAGTTAACCGAATGAATAGGTTATGCTTTAGGGGTATTAGGAGGACTTGCCTACCCTATAGCTTGAACCCAATCCTTGCTTCCTTCTTTTAGACTAAACATCAAATTCAAATCTCAAATTAATTCCAACTCAATTGATTTTCTTAAATCATAAGTCAATTTCAAAACTCAAATCTTAAATCATTCCAACTCAATTGAATTTTTTCAAATCTTAAATCAAATCCAAAACCTTTTCCAAGCCCTTTGATTTCATCTTATGGACTTAGCTCAAATCAAAACTTAAATCAATTCTAACTCAATTGATTTTCTCAAATCATAAATCAATTCTAAAATCCAAATCATGAATCAATTCCAAATGATTGAAACCATGATCAAATCCAAAATCTTTCCTAAGCTTTTGATTTCATCTTATGGACTTAGCAAAATCAAATCCAAATCACTCCAAACTCAAAAGATTTTTCATAACATTTATATTCTCATTTATATTCATAAATATAAATGAAATATAAATTCAAAAACCAAAACTAAATTCAAAACTCAAATCTAAATCCAACTTAAATCCAAGTCAAATCCTTAAACTTAGCTAAATCATTCTCAAATCAATCCAAACCCTTGATTTTCTTCAAACAATCACTTCAATCACATACCCAAATATAAATATAAACTTCAATCATCAAAATCAATAACCTAAATCAAACTCATGTTCATCCTTTGAACTTGAAATTGTCAAATGAACCAAAACCCATTTGACTCCAAATCACTTGCAATTAGATTTATATTTCAATCATAAGTCCATATGTGAGTTCAACCAAACTTGAATCAAGCCTTCATCAAGCCAATTGACCCATTTAGGCTCACTTGACCCAAAGTGACCTAAAGCACCTTCTTGTGCCAAGTTCTAATCTAACCCAAATTGGATTGAACTAAGTCCATCTAAGCCTCACATTGTGAGCAACAATCATCCTAGGATGATCAATCACTCAAATTGGGTCAAACCAAGTCAAACCTAGCCTTTGACCAAGTCAACACTTACTAAATGAAACCTAAACAAGCCAAAATTCACTATAAGCCAAATTGATTGAAACCATTGATCTAAACCAATCCATAATCAATGATTGAACTTGACCAAGCCATCAATTGAGCCAAACCAAGCCTAATTGGACACTTGACCTAAGTTGACCCAAGTTGACCTAAAAAGTCAAAATGTGTTAAATCTTGATCTAAGCCAAATTTATTGTGACAAATGGGTTAAATTCATTCTAAATTGATTGTTGAACTTGACCAAAGCTTCAATTGGCCAACTAGACCCAACCTAGCCCAATTGACCATGAACCCAACTTGACATTAAAGGTCAAATCAACTTGAAATCAAACCAAACCAAAATTGATTGAAACCAAATCTTGCAATACCTTTCAAATGATCAACTAAGCCTAAACCAACCCATGACCTAACCAAATTAGGTCAAATGGGTCAAATTGGTCAACTTGACCCATTTGACCTTAATGAACCTAAATGAACCAAAACCAAATCTAAACAAAATTTAACCAAACCAATGACACCATAGGCTCCAAATGATCATTTGAACTTGACCTAACCCATGGTTTGACCCAATTTGACCAATTGTCAACCTAACCCAATTTGACCTAAATGGTTCAAATTGAACCAATTCAAACCAAATGAACTCCAAATCACTTGAAATTTGGCCCAACCCATTTTTGAATCATTTAAAATTTTCCCAAATCAAAATCATGGTCAAATGACCATTTTACCTTCAGGTCAAAGGGTATCCTATCACCAAATTCACTTGGAATTTGGTCATTTCTTTCTCAAGGCCACTTGGCATCCTCCTAGTGGTCCATATGGGCACCAATGGAGGTGGTGAACATGACCCAAGGAGTTTGGGTCATCCATGACAATCCAAGGCCAAACCAACCCCTTTAATAAAAATTAAACACTTAGATCACCCAATGCACTCACTTAGCACATGGGCATCCACTCTCCTTCCCTCCACTACCTAAAATGACTCACATGGGATGGTTGGCAGCATAAATCGATCAACCAATTTCACCCATTGATCTAAAATGGTAAAACTACTCTTCACACTGATCCAAGGAGGGGGAGATATACTCCCCCTCATTCCTACTCAAACCACAAGCACTCATTTCCTCAGCTAAGGAGACTCAATCAAAGCCTCCCCAAGAATTTCCAAGCCCTTCACAAGCTCCATTGATTTCCCATTCTCAGTTTCACTCAAAGCCAAAATAAGAGAGATCAATCCTGAGCTCAACACATCCAATTCTTTATCAAAACCAAATTAACCTTACAAGCACCATCAGTCAACTTCGTCGAGCTCAACCAAGTCACCAAGCCATAGGAAGCATCACCCTGATCGAAGCTGATCACCATTGAAGGGGAGCTTGGTCAATTGAATCATCCACTTCAAATCAAGATCCAATACCTTCAAGAGGGCTTCGTCTCTACTAGACAAAGCTACCTCCTCCATTGAAAGTGCCGGTGATAGCCTCCAGTGAGGTAATTTTCCAAAACCTAGCCATAGGAAAAATGGGTTGGTTCTTTTTGAAGGAAAGTGTCATCCCTTGAGATCTTGACCATTGGATGTGTATCCCCCCTCCCACCGAAGGTGTAGGATCATTTTGATCCTGTCCAAGCTCGTGATAATTGAATGGGAGAGATGAATCCATGTTCATCTCTCATCGCCAAGGAGAGGATCATACACACCATTGTGATTAGAATAGATGAATATGATTAACATGATAGATCCCCTGATTTGGATGTGATAACTTAAATAATATCCCATCGTGCCACATGTAAAGTGTCAGCCACCACATGACCCGATGGGATTAGGGGGTTAATTATGCTTAACTAATTCATTTTAATGTTGAAACTTCCTAAAATCATAACTAATTATAGAAAAATCACAAAATATGCAAAGTTAGGCTCATTTTAAAGATAATTTAGAGAAAAAAATAAATAATAATTTAATTAATTTTGAATGGTGATTTTAACTCAATTTGGGTTTTATTGGACATGTAATTAAGTTAATTACTCTCTAATTAATCTAGCAATTCACCCCCAAACTTTCTGGGATAAAATAGTGGGATGACCTCTACCTCCCATGATTTTTTTGGAATTTATAGCTTAATTAATTAGGGGAATTTCTTATTTCATCCCTAATAACTTCCTTAATTAATTAAATGATTAATTAACCTATTAAATAGTGATAAATTCACTAATTAAGTTTGTTAATCATCATGAAATAGTGAATGGACTTAGGGGATGAGATTATGATTTCTTTTCCAATCTTTTCCCCTAAGTTTATTTCATTTGGATAAACACTTAATTAATGTGCAAATTAATTAATGGCTTAAACACTTCATTAACTAATTCAATTAATCAAATTCAAAACCAATTTATTCTAGAACTTAATCATCTAATTATTGGGTAGATTCTTAGGTGTTCAATAACCTAAGAGGATTTCAAAGAAATTTAGAATCAAATTACATATGTAGGATGGTTATAAAAGTACTTAATTAAACCCTTTAGCTTAATTAATCAATAATTGTGAGCCAATTGCATGAGGCCCCTTTATTTCTTAGGTGCATTGTTGATTTAAATTCCATGTGGTTGCATATCATATGGTTGCTCATAATTATTTGGATAATTATGTTAAAGTGGTATAGGTAAGGGATAATTAATGGATTTAATTAATACTTTAACCTAAACAAAATATAAAATAAATTAATTGTTCTAAAATTAAACCAAACCAATTCACACATGGGGGAAATGGGTTAGGACTAGCAAACTCTTTTCACATTACCTAAGTCAAATCAAATCCAAAAAATAAAAATCTCTTTAAAGAATTTTGATTCATTTTAAATAATCCTATTTTATATGGATGTCCTTAGGAAGTAATTAGGGTGAATGAAGTCATGTGCTTACATCCCTTTATTTCTTTCCAAGCATGCTAAATATTTTTTTCCATATGAAATCATGCATTCATATATTTTGAAAATTCAATTAAATAAAATGTTTCCTTTTATGTCAAATTACATGTTTTGGCTAAAGTTAAGAATATGAGTGGCTATTATCACTATTAAACCAAAAATTATTTTCAAAACCTCTAAATCAAAGATTATGAATGAAGTGATGCTACATATAAGTACTTATAAGCTTGCATGTGATTATAGCATAAGATGTATTTTGTGTTATTTTCTTCTCTTCTCTTAACATGGACTTGCATAGGATTTGTAAAGTGTATAGTTCATTTGAAAAGAACATAACACTTTCTTAAATCTATTCTTATGCACTCCTATGTTATGACTTAAGAAGGATCTTCACATTTATGCATGTAAATTATACAACCAAATCAAAAAAAAAATCCTTTATAAGATTTTTCATCCATTTATTTCTTTTTGTACATCTACGTGTATTTAAGAAAAGTGGATATATTAGTATGGATATCCCAGGGCTGCAAGGATTTAAGTAGCCCTAAGTAGTTCTTGTACCTTACATCCCTGGTGTAGAAAACAATGGCATTGTACTCACTTATATTTTTTATACATGTGGATGTGCATAATGTTAATGGATGAAGAATCTCTCTTTTCTACATAATAAAGACATGCATTCATGGAATATCCAAATTTTTAAATCATATCTCTAAGCATTCATCACCAAAGTGTGCTAAAATTTGCATTGCATGTATAGGTATGCTTAAGATTATTCATATGCATGGTATACATGATGGAGAGAAATAAATGGGTGTGTGTTATGTGGTAGTAATCCACTCTAACTAATCATAAGATACCTCTCTTAATGAATAGGGATATTTAGAACAAATCTAAACTTAGGGTTAATTAAAATACATAATAAAACATTCACTAAAGGAAAATCATTAATGAATCTACCTTAGAAATGTTTTAAGATAGGGATGAAAGAGAAGTTCTCTTCTCTTTTCTTCTCTTCACAACATTTAGTAATTAAGTGTAGGTTCATTCAAACTAAATCAAATCATCAACTAAAATTAACAAATCAACTAAATCACTTGAAATGAAATCACCCTCTAAATTGAATCTTTCACACTTAGAAAATTTCAACCTTAAAGCCTAGCTAAGATATGCCACATAAGACTTACATGACACACACATAAGTCACCATTTCTAGCAAGTTGGTGCATGATTTGATTCTAATTTTATTTTGTGATGTAATATTTTTAGATTGGATGTTACATGATAGGGATGACATAGCTAATCATTTTAATCATGTTTCTATGGGGTTGTGCTTAAGCTATAATAAAAATCTAAATGTTTTTGCTATGCGGTTGCTTATACCTAAGCATAACCCAATTAGACAAAGACTTGCCATGTGTGGGGTGTAAGTCCAAATTATTCATATAGTATTAGGTTGAGTGGGTATGAAGCTTTATTTTTTGCATGTTTAGTTAGATTTAGCTTTCCCATTTTAATGTAAATTTTACAATTAGGATTTGGAATGAATGTTATGGAGGATTAGGATGAATATTGGTTATAAGGTTATTGTTTCCCATCTTGCAATAGCTTAGATTTAGGTCATGCTTTGGCCCTCACCAAAGCTCCATAGATTTAGGATCCAAGCTTTGTGAGCTACAAGCATAAATCCTCACTCTGTGTATTTCCATTTCTGTGTGTGGAATTATAAGCCTTGATTTCTAATAAAAAATTCAACTCAAATAACTCTCACCAAAAAATATAAAACCCAACTATAAGATAGTTCGGGATGCTCACTAGGTTTCCTTAGTATCAACATCCTACTCATCTCCTTTATAATAACTCCCTCCTTGATCAATCCCACTTGATTTTCCAAAATGGCCATACATAACCTATCTTTGAAATTTTTTACAATGATCATTTACCTTAATTAGAGTATTCTTAAGGAATCTCATTCCTTAGGATGTAATTAACTATGGGGGTTTTCCTCCATAGGGAACTTATCGAACCCAATTTAAATAAATCATATTTTACTTTTCCATGTAAAGTAGGGGAAAGATCTTTGGTACATTCAAAGACCCATTATCTTTAGGAGTCCTTATTAGGTGATTAGATTCATTTAGATGATGGCTTTTGTATCTCAAGATAGTACATCATTTCTCAATGTCACACCTGATCACCCTAATGAGTACATCTGCGGATCTACGTGGTGCCCCAATAATGTTTTCATTCCAACTGAAAATAAAATATCACAGATTTTTCTGGCTACTCTGCTTGGGATGGTTCCTCTCTCCATCTTTAGTAAATGATCATTATCTCCAAGTATTGATAGTGGATTTGTATTTCATATAAATCTAAGACTATCCTTTTCTGCACTTAGCTCATTTCATTCTAAGCTAAGCTACCAACATCCTTATGTTTTAGGACCTCACCCATATAGGTCTTAAAACTCATATGTAAATAGAAAAAAAATAAAAATTTAACCAAAAGAAATGACTAAAAACCTTATTGAACCTCCTTACCACTTCTATGGTAAGGTAAAGATCATTCCATAAATAAGAGAAATGAATCCTTCATAAAAATATCACTTTTCAAAAGCACTTTTCCAAAATTCACATAATAAAATATTTGCACAAAAATTTTCACAAAATATTTATAACTCAACCCTATCTAACAATCCTCGTGATTGTTATATGTAGGTTCTTTTCAAAAAAAACAAAATTAAAATCATCTTTCAAAAAACATATATGAACATACTCATTCAATATACCCAAATTTATTGAATGAAGATTTCATTTTCAAATAAAATCAAAATCATCTTTCGAAAAGCACATATGAACATTCTCATTCAATATACCCAAATTTATTGAATGAAGATTTCATTTCCAAATAAAATCAAAATCATCTTTCAAAAAGCACATATGAACATCCTCATTCAATATACCCAAATTTATTGAATGAAGATTTCATTTCCAAATAAAATCAAAATCATCTTTCAAAAAATCACATATGAACATCCTCATTCAATATACCCAAATTTATTGAATGAATATTTCATTTACAAATAAAATCAAAATCATCTTTCAAAAAAAAAACACATATGAACATCATCATTCAATATACCCAAATTTATTGGATAAAAATTTTATTTACAAATAAAATCAAAAATCATCTTTCAAAAAGCACATATGAACATCCTCATTCAATATACCCCAAATTTATTGAATGAAGGTTTCATCTCCAAACAAAATCAAAAATCATCTTTCAAAAAGCACATATGAACATCCTCATTCAATATACCCAAATTTATTGAATGAAGATTTCTTTTCAAAACTAAACCAAAATCATCTTTCAAAAAGCACATATGAACATCCTCATTCAATATACCCCAAACTTATTCAATGAAGATTTCATTTCAAAAACAAAATCAAAATTATATTTAAAAAAACATATGAACATCTTAATTCAATATACCCCTGATTTATTGGATGAAGATTTCATTTCCAAATAAAATCAAAAATCATCTTTCAAAAAGCACATATGAACATCCTCATTCAATATAACCCAAATTTATTGAATGAAGATTTCATGTCCAAACAAAATCAAAATCATCTTTCAAAAAGCACATATGAACATCCTCATTCAATAAACCCCAAATTTATTGAATTAAGATTTCATTTCAAAAACAAAATGAAAATCATCTTTCAAAAGCACATATGAACATCCTCATTCAATATACCCCAAATTTTTTGAATTAATATTTCATTTCAAAAACAAAATCAAAATCATCTTTCAAAAAAAAAACACATGAACATCCTCATTTAATATAGCCCAAATTTATTGGACGAAGATTTCATTTCCAAATAAAATCAAAAATTATCTTTCAAAAAGCACATATGAACATCCTCATTCAATATACCCCAAATTTATTGAATGAAGATTTCATTTACAAACAAAATAAAAAATCATCTTTCAAAAAGCACATATGAACATCCTCATTCAATATACCCCAAATTTATTAAATGAAGATTTCATTTCCAAACAAAATCAAAAATCATCTTTCAAAAAGCACATATGAACATCCTCATTCAATATACCCTAAATTTATTAGCTGAATATTTCATTTCCAAATAAAATCAAAAAATCATCTTTCAAAACACATATGAACATCCTAATTCAATTTACCCCAAATTTATTGAATGAAGATTTCATTTTCAAACAAAATAAAAAAAAATCATCTTTCAAAAAGCACATATGAACATCCTCATTCAATATACCCAAATTTTTTGAATGAATATTTTATTTCAAAAACAAAATAAAAATCATCTTTCAAAAAGCACATATGAACATCCCCATTTAATATACCCAAATTTATTGAATGAAGATTTCATTTCCAAATAAATTCCAAAATCATCTTTCAAAAAACACATATTTGAAATTGAGCATCCTCATTCAATATACCAAAATTTATTGAATGAAGATTTCATTTCCAAATAAAATCATGTCATAAAAATTGAAACTCCATTCAATATATATCTCACATATGCTGAAGTTGGAGTTTCTTCCTTTTCAAAAAGTACAAATTTGAAGGTAGGCCTCTTCATTCAATATATCCAAATATATTGGATGGAGGTTTCATTTTCAAACAAAATCACACCGTTTGAAATTCCACTCAACACATTCCACATGTGTTAAGTTGGAATTCCCTTTTTTTTCAAAAAGTAATATTTACACAAAAAATTTCATCTTTGAAAAATAAAATATGATTGACATCCATTTACATTCCAAAATTTATTAAATGGAAATCTCCTTTGGAAAAATCATAAAAATTAAAATATATTGAATTTCATTTGACATACCCAAATTTGTTAAATGAGAGTTTCATTTTTCAAAATATAAAATTGAAAATAAATTAGATTCTATTTAACATACCATTTGTTAAATAACCCTTCAAAAAAACACACACACATTTTTTTTTATTTTCAAAATAACATGAATCAAAATAAAAAATCAAACACATTTGGACTTTATTTAGCATACCCAAATTTGCTAAAGTAAAGATCCTTTTCAAAAATCAAACACATTTGGACTTTATTTAGTATACTCAAATTTGCTAAGTAAAGATCTCATTTTCAAAAAATCAAAAAATAAAACACATTTGGCCTTTATTTAGCATACACAAATTTGCTAAGTAAAGACCTTTTCAAAAAACAAAACAAAAATCAAATACATTTGAACTTTATTTAGCATACAAAAATTTGTTAAGTAAAAATACCATTTTCAAAAAAAAAAATCAAACACATTTGAACTTTATTTAGCATACACAAATTTGCTAAGTAAATACCTCATTTTCAAAAATAAAAACAAAGAATCAAATATATTTGGGCTTTATTTAGCATACACAAATTTGCTATGTAAAGATCCCATTCACACATGATACACATCATGGGAAAACAAACAAAAGAAGAAAATTGTTTTCAAACAACTCATTTAGCATACCCAAATTTGCTAAATGAGAAATCTCAAACAAAATCAATTGACCCTCTATTTTAGCATACTCAAATTTGTTAAATGAAGGATCCTCAAACATAAAAAATTAAATTCAAATATGAACCAATAGAAGCATCAAGAATCTCTTCAAAATATTTGAATCAATTTTCAACATACACAAATTTGTTGAAAGTAAATTCTAAACTCAAAATCTCTTCTCCAATTTATTCAAAATCTCTCTCCTAAATTCAATGAGCCTCATTTAACATATTAAAATTGTTGAGTGTGGGTTCAAATTCTAAATCAAATTAAAAGTCAACAAAATACCAAAATAAAATAAATCTGATTTGAGTATATTTCCAACAATTGCAAAGTTTTAGTTCAATCTTAGTCAGCTTTTTCTCAAGTTCAGTATTATACAAATGTACTCCCAGAAGTATGTGTTCACTTTCCCCTTTGGTTTGGATTTGGCCTTGGATCGAGCCAGCCTCCCCCAAACAGAATTTGCTCATCTGGTACACTTTGGCTGAGGATTTGAAGGGGTCAGGATTACTTGTGAGGGGGAAACCCTCACAACTGTCAGGAATGTGGTGACTGGGCAGAAGCCAATCATCCATATTGAGATTCTTAATTTCCTCATCAAGAGGAAGGCAGAGGTTTTGTAGCAGCCTAGCCCACCTACATGCTCAGCTTGCCCCATCATCGCCTCCAAGGCTACAAGACCAACTCATTGTTATGGTCTAGTTCTCATTACTCCACCCAAGAAACTCAAGACTGCATAAGAGCCGCAAGATCAAGCAAAGATCATGTGCATTGCCAAAGAGATGGAGGCCTCTCACACAAGAGAGGAGTCACCTGTGGTAGTTTCTTCTTTCACTGAACAAGTTCCATCCTCTTTCTCTCAAGGGGAGGAAGATGTCAGATCATGTCACCCCACCTCGCTCATTATGGCATCTAGAGAGATGGGAGGAGGTCATATGCCTCGGGACAACTTGGGGCTTATGGTGAGTCCGGTCAGCTTTGATTTACGATCATATCCTCATAGGTGTATGAGCATATCGAGAGAGGCCGAGAGGCCCATATATCGTTACCAGAGAGAGGTGAAGGTATAGGCGTCGCTCGCCTTGTATATTTCTCGATCATGTGCCACCGATCACATTAATAGTATTCTATTAACTGGTACCACCCATCACAGGAGGGGAGCCCCAGCACAGAGGGAGTCGGTGTTGCCTCCATCACACCACTCCACTCAACATTTTCCATCGCTAGTGTAGGTTCCATCTTCCACGGTTCCATCTAAAGCCATGAAAGGAACAGCAGGGGAGAAGAAAGCCCCACTAGTGATCCAACTACGTCCAAGGGATCCCATTTCATCTACTCCACCGACTGAGGTGAGGTGAGAAGCTCGCCACCTCCTACTTCAATTATGGTGAAGAGGAGTGGCCTCAAAGCATCATCACATCTCCACCACCACCAGATCATGGATAGCAAAGGGCGAGGGAGAAGGAGATAGTTCATTATCCATGGTAGAGATCCTCCGTGGGAAGCACTCCACCATAGTATGATACCATGAGCATGTCCTCCAGTGAGCATAGCCCTCATAGGGTTAGCTCTCCAATACCAGGGGAGGTCAGGTGCATCTCTGTTCATGAACATGATCACACCACCATTCATCCATGTGCATGCTTGGACCGCCTTGATGATATCGTATAGTATCTCATTGAGAAGAGAAATCCTAGGGTATGACTGTCGACCTGAGAGATGGTTAGCTTTGATCCCAATGAAGATGATTTGTTGGAAGACTCAACAGAGGTGCATATGGTTGATATCAAAGGTTCTCTCCTTCAAAATTAGAGTGGTTCAGAAGGTGTTGCAGCCGAACAAGATGATACAACCTATTCGACCCAACACCTCCTTCAACAACTTAAACAAAAGGATGAGTAGATTGATAGGAAGGAAAGGAGACTTGAAGATTTGTTAGATTTCTAGCACTTGAATCAAGCTCTAGCAAAGACATCCTACCATTATGGAGACCGGTCACTGAAGCATTAATGTCTTGGATCAACCCAAGAGTTCAACTCCAATAGAGCATGGCAGCACTAGCTTGTATAAAAAGGTAGTGGACAATACCTCCATACAAGAAAAAAAATATCAAACTGGTTGAACAATAAGTGGGAAGCAGAAGCCGAGGTGGTTCATCATTCAAAGGGTAGACCCTACCAGAGGAATTTGATATCCAATATCCTAAGGGTTTTGCCTCCTTCTTTCAAGAGTTTTGATGGCAAGAACCCTCACAATATAACACACTTCGGTAGCTGCAATGCTGGTGGAAGCAATGCCTTATTGTTTTATCTCTTTGTCAAGAGTCTAGCGATATCTTTGATTGGCGAACTCCCAACAAGTCAGTGAAGACTTTGCTGAGTTGGAGTAACTCTTTATTAAGAGGTTTGTTGGAGCTCAGCAAAGAGTAACTGTGGGTGATCTCATTGTGTCTCAACAACACCATGAGTCCCTCATTGATTATATTCTTAGATGGCATAATTTAAGCATGAAATGTAAACCAAAGCTATCTGAACAACATGATATTAAGATTCTATTAAAGAATATTCATGTCCCCGTTGCCTTCATGCTTAAAGGTTTCACCATTAAGACATTTGAGAAGATAATCAACAAGGCAGATAGCCTACAAGAAGAGGCCAAACAGTTACCTTTTCAATATTAGTCATCAAAGCCAAAGCCGCAAAAAGCCTATGAAAAGAAGCTAGGGGCAGTAGCAGCATTGGACAAGGGGAAACAACCGGCCAAGGATCATCATGAGAGTCCTCAATCTCCACAGCCTTCGCTTACACCTCCTTTACACCACCTCGTCCATCCTATCGGCCGCCTCAATAGCCTCCATGGCCTTCATGCCTCCTACTCACATACCTCAAGATACACATACCCACCCTGTAGCTATCATCCACCTACTCTTTGGATAAACTAAACAAACTTATTCATTTAAGAGGGAGGTAGTCGAAAATCTTTAAGAACCTCTTAAAAAAACTTGATTTTAGCTACCGAGCCAAAGGAGGAAGTGGGCGTGAGTAATGATCCTAACTTTTCCCCTACCATAGCATGCTAATTTTGGAGGATTACTTTACATTTAAGGACCGCTTAAGCATAGCTACAAGGCTATAGTTATCCCTAAAGAATATCTAGTAGAACAACCATCCAGTCTAGGGTAATCCTTGGGGATACATGTGATCCTCTCAAAATAAAGAAGGTTGGGATATCTCTTTATCCCAAACCTCTAAAAGATTATTTCTAACTTCAAGAAACTTTCCTTCTGTGTGCCCAGGTAGCTCAAAACTCCAACATCAATGAAGGTTCACAAGTTGCCAAAGACAACTTAGGGAAAGTGGGAGCTCAATAGCAACAGCAGCAGCCCATACTTATCCGGGATAGCCAAGTAGCGCAACCACCGACCGAGTCCAGCCTCCATTCCACCATTGTAGCTACTACTTCAGATGGTTTTCCTACCTTAGCTATCTCTTCTTCTAGTAGAAATCTTATATCAGTGGATGAGGGCATCAAATCCCTCACCCCACTTACTTTACTAGATTTCTACTATGTACCTCCTTTTAAATCTAAGAAATCAAGGAATAAAACTAGTTTAAATTACATCTGTGCACTTCTAATGGGTTATCTGATTCTACTCTTTTAGAAAACTCTTTAATTCTTAATACTTATAACAACTCCGATCATCCTCTTTCTGATTCAGAGATGGACTTTCCTTCTCTGAATAATACGGGTTCACCTCTTGAGATAGACTTGGAATCATCCGATTCGAGTCATATAGGAGAAGGTAGGTGAACTCGAGCGTAGAACTTTCCATTAAACCATCTCATGAAGTTATCGAAGTCAACCTTCGTAGTGGCAAAGTTCTACCTCCTAGGGTAGCACCTCAAGATAAGGAAAAATAAGTCATTGGTTCTAATGTTCCTAAAGCCCCTCCACAAGATGTTCCACCCATGGATATGCTTATGGAGGACCAGCCTAGAGTTGACTACAATGTTCTCACTCATCTAAGAAAATTGCCAGCTAAACTAAGCATATATGATGCCCTTGTCTTATCCAAAGAGATGAGGGAATCATTGATCAAGGCTCTTCTTGATCCAAAAATGTGCTTAGCTTAGTTGATCGCTGTTGGAGAAGAGGCACATTATTCAAGAGAAGCCCAAGGAGTCACATTCACTGACAAAAACCTTCTTCTGAGGGACATGGAGCACAACTGTCCCCTCTACATCACAGTGGATATGGGAAGATTCAAACTTTCTATGGTGTTGGTTGATCCAGGTGCATCGGTGAACATTATGAGCTTGAAAACCTTACCTACTTGAGGATTGACTTTTCTAAGCTCTGAGAAGATCGGATAATATTGAGAGGATTCAATGAATAAGGCAAGAGGGCTTTAGGCTCCATAGTGTTACCTTTGGAAATAGGTGAATGGAGGATTGAAGCCAACTTCTATATAATTGATTCGAATGCATAGTTTACTGCTTTGCTTAGTAAGCCTTGGATTCACCAAAATAAGATGGCCCCATCCACTCTTCAATAGTGCATCAAGTTTTGAAGAGAAGGAATCGAATACTGTGTCAAAGGAGATGAAAAGTCATTCTTAGTTAGAGAGGTCGAGATATATGAGGATGTGACCTATTATCTTTCTCAAAATCAAAATGTCTATTCTCACAAATTTGACCAAAATTCAAATATAAAAAAGAAAAGAAAAGAAGAAAAAGAAAAAAAAAGAAAAGAAAAAGAAAAGAAAAGAAGAAAGAAGTACAAATGAGCAGAAAGGGACAGGAAGGAGAGGAAGATGTTACATTCCACCCATGTCGTTCCACCATACAAACATATGGGAATGACTGACCTCCACCAGTGAAAGGTAGATCTGAGGTAGTTCCAAAGGTGGAAGACCCTTGGCGCCACCAACAAGGCTATGTTCCAGCTCACAAGAGTACTCCTATTCACATAGACTTGAATCCAGCTGAGGATGAGTCTCATATGTGATTATAACCAACCCCTCTTAGTGGGTTTCATTGGAGGTGACACTGAGGACAATGATGAAGATCAGGCCTCCAAGCAAAGCATGAATGTATTTAAATCATGATTATGTAAAACCATTCAGCAGTAATTGGAAACTTTAGCTCTAACCCCACTTTCTACTCAAAAAAGTTTGAAGGTTAAGGAAGCCCTAGATCTTCCATGGATGTCAAGCCAAAGAGATTCCTATTGGGATCATCATCCTCAAGTCCAAGCAATGTAGACTTGAGTGATAATTCATATAAAGATTTAATGGAATTACCACTTGTGTTCATAATCTTGCAAAGAAAGTTTGATTCCTTACATGGTCCGCATAAATGGTATTTTAAGAATGGGAACAATAAAGGCATGGATGCACAATCAAGACCAGACTAGATTTATACAAGTCCAGATGATGATGATTACGCTAGTCACCAATCATGAGTCTGATAGTTATTCTCAAAACATAACTTATGAGGATGTGTGTTTAGAAACTTTAGATGATCCAGATGATCTTCAAATCAAAGATGCACCCCCAAACTTTGAAGAGGAAATCTATTCAACTATCGACAAGCTCAAAGAAATTAACCTTAGGATAGAAGAAAATCCACGCTCGATATACATCAATTCTCTGTTGAGTAAAGAAGAAACCAATGACTTAGTTAGTTTATTGACTGAGTTTAAGGACTGCTTTGTATGGAGCTATGAAGAGATGCTTGAATTATATCCTAACGTAGCAGTCCACAAACTAGCAATAGACCCTAACGCTAATTAGATGCATGCGATTAGAAATAAAAAATAGGTCATTTTTGAAGTCAAGAAATTGATCGATGATGGTTTCATTAGGGAAGAAAAATACCCTACCTGGTTAGCCAATGTCGTGCTAGTTAAGAAAAAGAATGGCTAAATTCGCATATGCATTGATTTTAGGGACTTAAATAAGGCATGTCCTATGGATGAATTTACACTTCCTATACTAATTAATGGTGGACATCCTCATCTCATGAGTATTCTCCTTATGGATGGGTCATACTACAACCAAATCAAGATGGCCCCAAGGATGAAAGAAATATTACTTTTGAACCCAAAAAAATCTATTATTATAAGGTCATGCCTTTCACCTTAAAATCGGTGCTACATACCAAGAATGACTATCTTCAACGAACTCATTCATCATCAAGTTGAATGCTATGTTGATGATCTAAAAGCAAAAAAAGGAAGACCATCTCTTCAACTTGAGAGTAGTTTTGAATGGTTAAGATAATACAACCTCAAAATGAATCAAGTGTGCATTGAGTAGCTTCGTGAAGTTCCGGGTTTGTTGTCCAACACGGGGAATAAAGATAGACTCAGAAAAGATCAAACCTATCTTAGAAATTTCACACCCTAACTCAACTCAGATCATTCCAAGGGTGGTTGGCATATCTAAGGCACTTTATCTCCAATTAATTAGGGAGATGCAATCCATTTTCAGCACTTGTCAAAAAGGATGCTACATTCAAGTGGGATGACAAGTGTCAGTATGCTTTTGAATACATTAAATAAGTATTTGGTGAAGCCACTACCTAGCAGCCTCATCCTGCAAGCCATTTATCCTCTACACGACATTGATGACTCCCTTGTGCTTTGTTCAAACCAATGATGAAGGGAAGGAGAATTTCTCTACCTCACTCGCCATCCCAAGGAAGCAAACTACCCACCTATTGAGAAACATTGCTAGCTCTCATCTTCACATCCCAAAATCTACAACACTATTTGCTTTCTCATAAGGTAAACTTGATCTCAAGAATCAATATACTATATGTCATGACATGACTGGTGTTATCCAGACTATTGGCATGTTGGTCAATGGTTCTCTCACAGTTTGACATCACATTCATACCCCTCCATGCTATGACAGGACAGGCACTAGCATATTTCTTAGCAGCACACCCACTTCTTGCTGACTCTCCGCTTAGTGATGACCTTCCCGATGAATAAATCATGAACTTAGAGGACACTGGCATTTGCTATTGGGAGATGTATTTTGATGGTGTGGCTTCATTTCAAAAAGGAGAAGAACCATGATCTACTCTTTCAGGAAAGGTAGGGGTAGGAATCATTCTTTTAACTCTAGACCATGATGTGATGAGATTCTCATACTATCTCTCCAATCCATAAACTACAATGAATGAGTGAGGCTTTAATTGGTCGATCTAGAGTTAGTCACAATATGTGTCAAAAGCATCAACATCTATGGGATTCTGGTCATCAACCAGATTGATGGGTCCTATAAGGTTTTAAAGCCTAAGCCTCGTCACTACCATGAGTACACCATGAACCTGTTGGCCCAAATCCCTGAGGTCACCATCTACAATGTTGCTCGAGGATAGAATGCAGCATCAGATGCTTTGGCCAAACTCGCCAAAGAATTGCATGTCTGGAAGATGTGTCCATTCCAATAAGGGTCCAAAATAGTCAAGTATTATCTCTTATTGATGCTAAACTCATCGAGAGAATCTCTCTTAAAGGGGAGGTTATCATTTCCAATAAAGATGAGGAGCTGGATTGGAGGCAACCATTCATTGATTACTTACTTAAACACAGGCAAACTATCTCAAAAAAATCACAAGCCCATCAGATGAAGTAAAGAGCTCTCTCCTATGCTCTCATGGATGACACCTTGCACCAATGGTCTTTTGATCAAATGTGGTTACACTATTTATACAAACATGAAGCCTGTAAGATCATGACCGAGGCACATTTAGGTCTATGATGAGCGCATCAATCCGGTCTGAAGATGAAAGCCAAGATCAAGAGACTAGGATACTATTGGCCTTCGATCATTACAGACTGTATGGATGTAGCTAGGAGATGTCATTAGTGTCAAGTGCACGATGTAGTCTTACATCAACCACCCAATATTCTACACCCAACATTGGCCTCATGACCATTCGAGTGTTGGGGTACTGACATAGTGGGTCTGATTGATCCTCCCTCTTCTAAGGGTCATGGGTTCATCCTAGCTGCCACTGACTACTTTTCCAAGTGGGCAGAGGTAATCCCACTTAGAGAGGTCACAACTCAGCATGTGCTCTAATTTTTCAGGAACAATATCATATATAGGTTCGATGTGCCTCAATGAATTATATCTGATAATGGTACTACATTCAAGAGCACTAAGATCGTAACTTTGCCAGGAGATATAATATAGATTAGATATTTCACTATCTACTATCCTAGGGCAAATGGCCTAGAAAAAGCATTGAATAAAACTCTCATCCAGATACTAAAGAAGATGCTTGATGATAATAAGCGACAGTAGTATGAGCAGCTAGTTGAAGCTTTGTGGGCATACCGCACTAACTAACCCAATCTACCTGCTCTTCTTAGTATGAGTCGCCGTTTCTACCCTTAGAAGTGTAACTCTCATCACTAAAAATAGCAATGGGTAGTAAAATCACTATAGAGTAGAATGTTAAGTTGTGGTTAGAAGAGCTCGAAGGTTTGGAGGAGAGACACCAACAGACATGCAAGAACCTTGAGCTGTACAAAGCCATGATGATTCAAGCTCATGATGCTTGTCCACCCAAGAGCTTTTCAAGTAGGAGAGCTTTTTTAGTTCTAAGGAGACTAATTGTTTCCCATCAAAATGGGAGGAAATTTTGAACCCACTTGGGATGGTCCTTTTGTCATAGAGAAGGCCTACTGAGGAGGATCTTATCAACTTATTAATTATAAAGGGGAACACTGATGCTTCCAATTAATTGACTCTATTTGAAGAAATACTATCCATAAAGTCATGTTTGAAAATAATTATCTTTCTATTCCGATTCATCAAAATATTCTCTTCATTTGAAGCGTTGTTTGCTAGTTTGTGAATCCTCCATGACGTGTTTAGGGTAGGTGTAAGAGAACCCAAGAGACATCATATCCTTCTTTCACAACACAAACACAAAATAAACACAATTACCTAGATCTACTAGAGTAGGTGTAAGAGAACCCAAGAGGTATGCTTTTTCTACTAGCATGGCTAAGTTGGTGTAAGAGAACCCAAGCAGCATCTTTTCTTGGTGGGATCATAACTACCATTCGTGGCACCATTTCATCAACTTTTAAGCATGCTTTAGGATAGGTGTGAGAAAACTCAAGTGGTGTTCTATCCTCTTTTAACACAAACAAAAACATATATCTTTTGTCTCGGGCTATTTTGATGTGGGAGCAAGCCCCCTATGGCACTCACTCATTAGCTGTTATAGATCGGGCATACATGCTACCTTGCTAGTGTGTCACCCTAATGGTCATTTGTCTAGCGAATGTGTTCCCGTGCTTTCTTACTTACTTAACCATTACAAATTGATGAGTTCCTTGTTAGTTTGGTAGGCCCCACTGCGTAGCCAGTAAGCTACCTCATATTGACTTTGTTTAAGAGTATGTAATCTTACATGCTTTCTTCTTAAACTAGCCATCATGCATTGACTAGGTTGAGTATATTTGAGGTTTAGGATAAGTCTCATAGCAGATCCTTTCCTCTCGACAACTTTAAGTTGATATAAGTCCCCAATGGCATTACTCAAGTCGCCTAGGTGGATAGCACGAGCAAAAGATAGACTATCCAAAATCCCACCAGAAGATGTGAGTCATCGATGCTTTCTTCCTATGCTAATTATTACAAATCGATGGGCACCTTAGATTGGTTGATGTTCGCTATGCTGACAGAGACTCACCCGGTGACTACACTACTCTTGGCAGATGTGAGTCCCTGCGCTTTCTCCTTGAGTTGGCCACCAAATACCTACAGACATTACATTCTTTAGGGTTTTGGATAAATCCCTTAGTGGCCCCTCCCCTGCAGGCACTTTATTTGGATCATATCCTTAGCGACCCCATTTAGACATTACACGGGTTAGTCTTATATTGGACAGTCCCCCTTTCCTAGTAGCCACCCCTCTGGTTGGAGAATTTATTCAGCGGATGCACAAATTCTCCCTTGGACTAGTAAATTTGAGATCGATCTAGGCTGATATAAGCTCCTTCTCAGCATGATCCCCTGCAAACCAACATGGTCCACAATAAATAAACAAAATAAATAAATTTATTTTCTAGTGGATTAGGAATTCAAGCCCCCAGCAGCCCCTTTCCCAAGCAGGCATCCTATCTTTAAGGCAGTGTCATCAAAACTCCCTATAGGAATTGCCTAACTACACTTGAGTTGAGATAAATTCCCAGGTCAGTACTCTCTTTGTAGTCAACCTTAGGTCAGGTTCAGTCTATTTTTTGACAAATAAATTGCCCCAATAGTCATTTCTCTTTGGAAGATGTAAGTCTACTACGCATTCTTTCTAGGATGACTATCGCAAACTAACGGGTAGCCCTAGGTCAAGTCAACATGTTACCTTACTAATATGTCTCCCCATTGGTATTTTGTTTAGGAAATATGTGAGTCCCCATTCTTTCTTCCCTAAACTAGCTGCTGTAAACTAAAAGGCACTCCTTTGCTTGGATAGTTCTCCCCTCAGCCGGGAAACTACTCCCTTTGGATAGGTAAATCTGAGGTAGGCTAAGGCCGACATGGCCCCTATTCAGTGCAGTCCATCGCAAACCAACAGAATCCATCAAATACAATTAAAATAAAATTAATTTTGACTATCTTTGAGCTAATTTAAGTACTCTAGAGGCATTCACTCAATAATCAGCCTAAGGTTGGGTTTGATCTGTTGCCTCGCCAACTGATCATCCCAGCGACTGATCCTTACTTTAAAGGATGTAATTATACTATGTTTTCTTCCTAGTACAACCACTACACACTGAAAGGCAACCCCTTTGGTTGGATAGTTCTCCCCTCGAGAAACTACTTCCTTTGGATTAGTAAATCTGAGATAGCTCAAGGCCAACATGGCCCCTACTCAGTGCAGTCCATCACAAACCAATGGGATCCATCAAATATAATTAAATTGAAATTAATTTTGACTATCTTTGAGTGATTTAAGTCCCCCAAAAGCATTCACTCAATAGTCAGCCTAAGATTGGGTTCGATCCATTGCCTCACCAACTGATCATCCCAGCGACTGATTCCTACTTTGGATGATGTTAGTCTACTACGCTTTCGTTTTAGTACTGCCACTGCACATCGAAAGGCAACCCCTTTGGTTGGATAGTTCTCCCCTCGGCCGAAAAACTACTACCTATGGACTAGTAAATCTGAGGTAGGCCAAGGCTGACATGGCCCTTACTTAGTGCAGTCCATCACAAACCAATGGGATCCATCAAATATAATTAAAATGAAATTAATTTTGATTATCTTTGAGTTGATTTAAGTCTCCCAAAGGCATTCACTTAATAGTCAGCCTAAGGTTGGGTTTGATCTGTTTCCTCGACAACTGATCATCCCAGCAACTGATCCCTACTTTAGAGGATGTAAGTCTACTACGCTTTCTTCTTAGTACAGTCACTATACACCAAAAGGCAACCCTTTTGATTAGATATTTCTCCCCTTGATCGGGAAACTACTCCCTTCGAATTGATAAATCTGACATAGGGCAAGGCCAACATGGCCCCTATTCAGTGCAGTCCATCGCAAACCAACGGGATCCATCAAATATAATTAAAAAAATGAAATTAATTTTGACTATCTTTGAGCTGATTTAAGTCTCCCGGCATTCAAATAGTCGCCTAAATTCATTGTGTCATCAACAGATAACCCAGCGACTGATCCCTACTTTGGACGATGTAAGTCTATTACGCTTTCTTCCTAGTATAGCTGCTGCACACCAAAGGCAACCCCTTTGGCTGGATATCCTACTATGTGGTTGGTAGATTACCTCTTTGGATTGGTAAATCTAAAGTAGGTCAAGGTCGACATGGCCCCTACTCATGGGTCCATCGTAAATCGACAGGGCCCATCTTAAAAATTTAAAATTTAAAATCTGAAATAAAAATCAACCCTCCTCTCTAGTGGAGACAAATTAAATAATCAAATCAATCAGCTTCTCCTCGGTGAGATGCAAAATCAATCAACCTCCCCCAGTGGAGTCAAATTAAATAATCAAATCAATCAGCTTCTCCTCAGTGAGGTGCAAATCTTTCCAATCTCCCTAATGGAGTCAATTCAATCTAACACAAACCTATTCCCCTAGTGAAACATTCACATTTATCCCTATAGATTCCAAATTCTAATCCCCAGTGGATTTCATAACCTCTCATCCCCCAGTGGATGACTTAAGCCTTTTCTCCTAGTGGAAGGCTCACATACTCAATCCCTAGTGGATTACCCCCTTCACTCTCTTATATTTTTGACATAAGTAGAGTCGCATTACACTAAGATCTTGATTTCTTCTAGACCTTGAGTTTAGGAATAAATCATTTCTATTAGTGCTTGTGATCATTTGAATGTTGTTGATCATCTCGGTCAACACCAATATGTGCGGTATGCCTTGCCAGTCACACCACACCTATTGGGTGCCCTTTATTGACCTCACTTTTGGAGTGAGCTTTCAACTTCTTCATCTTAGACATAGGACTCCTCTAGACACTGAGAGTTCCTTAATCTTAAGACACTACAAGTGATTAGGTGAACACTTAACCTAACCCTAGAGACTCAGAAGAGTTAGCCATAAGAATATATCATGCCTTGAGATCTTAATCATAGTCATAGGAAAAATTGCTTGGTCTTTTTTGAAGGAAAGTGTCATCCCTTGAGATCTTGACCATTGGATGTGCATCCCCCTCCCTCCGAAGGTGTGGAATAATTTTGATCCCAAGCCGAGCTCGGGCAAGCTCGAATTGAATGGGAAAGATGAACAATGTTTGTATCTCATCACTCGTGAAGGAGAAGATCACACACCTTCTATTCGCGTGATTAGAATGGATGACTATGATTAGATCACGATAGATCCCCTTTGATTAAGCCTAAACGCAGATTAATCCTTGTCGATCTTAGATGACACATGGAGAAAGCTTTCACCGACCGACTCGCCAGACGGATGTGATAACTTAAATAATCTATCCCGTCATGCCACATGGAAAGCGCGCCATGTCAGCCACCATGTGGCTCAATGGGATTAGGGGGTTAATTATGCTTAATTAATTCATTTTTAATGCTGAAACTTCCTAAAAGCATAACTAATTATAGAAATATCCAAAAAAATGCAAACTCGGGCTCATTTTAAAGATAATTTAGAGAAGAATAATAGAAAATTAAAATTAATTAATTTTGAATAGTGATTTTAACTCAATTTAGTTTTATTGGAAATTTAATTAGGTTAATTTCTCTCTAATTAATCCAAAAATTCACCCCAAACTTTCTAGGATTAATTAGTGGGATGACCTCTGCCTCCCTTGATTTTTTTGGCATTTATTCCTTGATTAATTAGGGGAATTGCTTTTTTTTATCAATCCCACTTAAGTTTCCAAAATTGACCAATTTATTGATAGTCCTATCTTTGAAATCTTAGGAGACAACAATCATTTACCTTAATCAAGAGTATTCTTAAGAAATCTCATTCCTTAGGATATAATTAACTATTAGGGCTTGCCTCCATAGGAAACTTAACGAACCCAGTTTAAATAAACCCTACTTTACTTTTCCATGTAAAGTACGGGAAAGATCTCTAATACATTCGAAGACCCGTTGTCCTTAGGAGTCCGTATTAAGTGATTAGGTCCATTGTAGGATGGTGAGTTCTGTCTCTCAAGATAGTACATCATTCCTCAATGTCACACCCGATCACCCTAATGAGTACATCTACGGATCTACGTGGTGTCCCAATAATATTTTCATTCTAACTAAAAATAAAATGCCATAGCCACCAACGAGTTGCCCCGACGGACATCTTTGCTTTGAAAGATATAAGTCTATTACATTCTTTCCGGCCAATGCAACCCGGCGGTAGCCTAGGTCGTCCAATTTGTTGTGCAAGCGATCGATCACCCTAATGGTTCCTTGTTTAGGAGGATGTGAGTCCCTGCACTTTCTTCCTAACTTAACCATTGCACACCGAAAGGCACCCCTTTGGTTGGATAGTTCTACCCCATGGCCGGTAGATTACCCTTTGGATTTGTAAATCTAATACAAGTCTAGGCTGATGTTAGCCCCTTCTTAGTGGATCCATCAAATTAAAATAATTGAGATTAAAACAAATGTAATTCAATCAAATGGCATTATTTTGACTACTTTCGAGTTGATATAAGTCCCAGAGGCATTCATTCAGTAGTCACCCTAGGTTAAGTCCGATTTATAATGCAAGTGATTGATCACCCCAGTGGTTCCTTGTTTAAGAGGATGTGAGTCCCTGTGCTTTCTTCCTAATTTGACCATTGCACACTGAAAGGTAACCCCTTAGGTCAGATAGTTCTACCATGTGGCTGGTGGACTATCCCTTTGGATTCATAAATCTGAGATAGGCCTAGCCCGACATGGCCCCTTCTTAGTGTGGTCCATCACAAACCAACTAGGTCCATCTTAAAATCTAAACATAAACAAATAATCAACCAACTTCTCCATAGTGAGTTAATCAAACCCAATTCAATCTTGCATTCCCCATCGAGTGCACCCTCAAAGGAAATCTCATCAAATCCTTATCCCTATTAGATAACTTGAACCTGCTTCCCTAGTGGAAGGTTTATGCATCTATCTCTGGTGGGTTATACATCCTAACCCCCAGCGGATACTCTACCCAAATCATAGTTTGCATTCAAATCCAAACCTTTTATCCCTAGTGGATAACTTGAACCTGCATCCAAATCCAAACCACCTTCATAAGTTTAGCCAAAACTCCTTCAAACTAACTCAAACTTGGTTGATTTCTTTATAAATTAATCATTCCTTCATTTATATTCATAAATATTAATGAAACCCACCCTCCAATGATCAAAAATAAATCAAACCAATTCAAAACCCAAGTTAGCCTTTTTGACCTATATCCCTTAATTTGGTCAAATGTGCTTCCAAATCACTCCAAACTCAAGTGATTTTCTCATAACCCATTTATATATTCATTTATATTCACAATATAAATGAGATATAAATTCAAATGACCAAAACAAATCTCAAATCAAATTCCCAATTTTAGCCTTTTTAGCTAAACTTTTGAGCTTGGTTGAATGACATCTAAACCTACGTGATCAGAATGGACGGTCCTGGTCTAATTACGCATAGAGAATCTGATTAATCCTCCGAAACCGTAGGTTTAATCGCAATCATTTGATCTTAGATCGGATGGTCCACAGATTTATCACGTGCGCCGCCATCTGAGACAGCACTTGGATGTGATAACTTAAATAATGAATCTCGTCACGCCACGTGGAAAGCGCGCCGCGTAACCGCCATGTGGCCTGATGGATTAAGGCTTTGATTAGGGCTAAATAATTTATTTTTAATCCTGAAACTTCCTTAATTCATAACTAATTCTAAAAACATAAAAAATTACAAACTTAGACTCATTTTAAAGATATTTCATAGTAGAATCCAAAAAAATTATTATTAATTGATTTTGAATAGTGACTTTGGCTTAATTATCATTTAATTAGAAATGTAATTAACCTAATTACTCCATAATTAACCATCAAATTAATCTCAAATTTTCTGTGTATGTTTAGGTGGATAACCTCTGCATCCTCTATTTTTCTAGGATTTTATTGCTGCTTAATTAGAGGAATCAAATGATTAAATATTAATCACTTTCTTAACTTAATTAGTGATAATTATGCAAATGAATAGTAAATTAATCAATCAATTAAGCTCATTAACCTCTGTTAATGGTGATAAAGTCTAGGGAAATGGATTGGGACTCCCTCTTCTAATCTTTTCTTTAAGCCTTCTCCAATCCCTTAAATAAATAAATAATTAACACCCCTTAACTAATTAATTAACAATATTAATTAAAAGTCCAAATCATACATGAACCTTAATTAACTAATTGAGAGGATTTAAGGATTGAGATTTAAGCTCCCTTCTTTTTCTCTTTCTCTAAGTCCATCTCATTTTGATTGATAAATGTTAATTAAGATTTAATTAGCTAATTAATGAACTTAGTTAATTTAATTGAATTTAATGAACTTAAATTTAATTGAATCTATTTCAATTAATCTAGCTCTTGGGTGTCCAATGACCCAAAGTGAGATGATGAAATTATGGTTAGCTCACATGTGTGAGAAAACAATAAAAGTAGTTAAGTGAGATCCCTTAAGCCTAATTAACTATTAATTATGAGCCAATTGCATTAGGCCCCTTTCATTTCTTTGGAGCATTGCAAATTTACTTTTCATGTGATTGCATATCATATTAGCTCATTATTAATTAGTTAATTAACTTAAGGTGATGTAGGTAAGGATTAATTAATCCACTTAATTCATACCTTAACCTAATTAAAGCATAACAATCAACTTAATTACTTCTTCATTGAACCAAAATTAATTCACACATGGGGAATGTGATTAGGATCATCAAATCTCTTTCACATTTCCCAAGTCAACCCAAATCAAACCCAAGTTGACCCTTTTGACTTATAATTATCATATGAACCAAAACCCATTTAACTCCAAACTAATTGCAATTGGATTCATATTTCAATCCTAAGCTCATATGTGGATTCAACTAAACTTGAATCAAACCTTGATCAAACCAATTGACCCATTTAGGATCACTTAACCCAAAATGACCTAAAGGACCTTTTTTAGCCAAGTTCTTATCCAACCCAAATTGGATTGAACTAAGCTCATACAAACCTCAATCATGATCAACAATCATCATGGGGTGATCAACCACCTTGAATTGGGTCAAACTAAGTCAAACCTAGCATTTGACCAAGTCAATATTTAGCCTAAAGGAAACCCAAACTAGCCAAAATCCATCATATGCCAAATTGATTGAAACCATTGACTCAAACTCATCCATAATCAATGATTGAACATGACCAAGCCTAATTGGCCACTTGACCTAAGTTGACCCAAATTGGCATAAAAAGCCAAAATGGGTCAAATCATGATTTAATTCAAATTGATTGCAACCAATGGCTCAAGTTTATTGCAAATCACTTATTGAACTTGACTAAAGCCATGATTGAGCCCAAGTTGACCAGTTAGTCAACTTGACCCAACCTAGCCCAAATTGTAAAAGGTTAAATTGACTAAAATTTAAATTAATCTCAAATTAAATCAAACTAAAGCCTACAATCATTTCCAATCAACCAATTGAACTTGACTCGACACATAACCCAAACCAATTTAGTCAAAATGATCAAATTGACCAATTTAACCCTTTGGAATCCAAATGTAGGCCAAACCAATCCAAATTAATTAAACCAAAATATCTTAAATCATCATATGAACCTAACCCAAGCCTTAGTTTGACCCAATTTGACCAATTGGTCAACCCAACCCAATTTAGCCCGAATGACACCCATTTGACCAATCCAAGCCAAATCACTCCAAACCAACTTATGGGGCCCTAAGACTTTGCCAAACCTGACCCAAACATGCCCTAATTCATTTTCAAATCAGTTCAAAGGCCAAGTGGACCCCACCAAGGGGATTAGCCATCAAACTATAGGATTTAAACCTTAAAACTATTGGATCCAAGCCAAAGTCAACTACCCCATCTCCATGGCAGCTCATTAGGACTCCATGGAACCTTCTTTTAACCCACCTAGCTAACCTAACTCACCCTAAGGTCATCCAAGAACCTTTGGAGGTGAGTTGACTCACCTCCAACCCAAACTAAGCACCCATTGGATCCATGCCTTGACATCCTTGCACATTGGATCCATGGAAGCTCCCCATCATTCCTCCCATCCCTAGCATGCCTCCCTGACTTGATGAAGACAAGTCCGGTGGTGAGCCAGTGAAAAACGTGTGCACACTACCATCTGTCTATTATAAGAAATTGAGGGGTATACCCCCTCAATTCAAACAAATTTTCACACACAGTTGCATTGTAAGCCTTGAGAGCCATTTCTAAAATCCCACAAATTGATTCCAAGCCTTCCCGAGCGCTCCAAAATCTAGATTTCCCATTTATGTGTAAAGCTGAAATATGGAGGGTAATCTCGAGCAATACTCCCTCGTTTCAAAATCAAACTTCAATTCCTCTTAGCCACACCATCACCATACCCTATCGAAGCCAACCAAACTAATTCTCAAGCTTCCAAGCTAAGGGAGAATCGAGTTTGATCAGACCCGAGCCCATTGCATGTGTGGATTGGTCAACCGAGCATGCCACACCAAATCAAGCTTAAATCCCTTCAATAGGTCCTTGCCTCAACTAGGCGAAGCTACCTCCGACATTGCATCACCAGACATTAGCTTTGGTAAGGTAATTTCACAAACTGAGCCTTGTATGCAAAAGTGGGTTGGTCCTTTATCAAGATAATTTGAATTTCATGTAAAATTGATCATTGATGTGTCTCCCCTTCCGAAGGTGTGGAAGTATGAGATAATCCAAGCTCGTGAGCTGATCAACGAATGGAAAGATGGATGGCATCCGTCTTCTATCGCTCACGAACGAGATAGATCATGAATCGTCCATCCCGTGTGATTAGGATGAATGTCTCTAATCAAATCCCATGATAGAGCCCACCGATTCCTTTCCTAAACCGTGGATCGAATCATGGCCGTGCAATCTTAGATTGGACTATCCATAGAGAAAGCGCATCCACCGCCGGCTGAGTTAACATGCAGATATGACTACTTAAATAACCAATCCCATCGCGCCTCGTGGCCCGACTGGATTAAGGTTTTAATTAGGGATAATTAATTAGTTTTAATCCTAAAACTTCCTAAAATCATAACTAATTATAAAAAATATCCAAAAATAAATGCAAACTTAGGCTCATTCTAAAGATATTTCAGAGTAGAATCTAGGAAAATTATCATTAATTAATTTTGAGCCATGATTTTAGATTAATTAGAGTCTTATAAGAAATATAATTAGCTTAATTACACCTTAATTAAGCACTCAAATGATCTCAAAATTTTTTTGGATGTTTAGGGGGATGACCTCTACCTCCCTTATTTTTCTAGGATTTTATTGATTGCTTAATTAGGGAAATTAATTGATTAAGCCCTAATCACTCTCCTAATTTAATTAATCATAATTAATGAATAAACAGCTTAAGCATAATCATCTATGTTGAATAGTAAGATGACTTAGGAGATGTGGTTGGGGATACTTTCCTAATCCAATTCCTAAGTTTTCTTTACCTTTAAAAATTAAAGTAATTAATGGCTAATGAAATGATTAATTGATTAATTAAGTGATTAGTCTTCAAAAATAAAGAAATCATAATCTAATTGAATGTTTAAATGATTTAGGGATTAGGATTAGGACTTTTCCCTTGATCCTCTCCCCTAAGTTAATTTTATCATTCAAATTAAAACATAACCAAAATATTTAATCAATTCATTAAAGACTTAATGAAATTAAAACTAAAAATCAATTCATCCACACTTAAACAACCCTTAATTGATTTTGTGTAGCTCCTTAGGTGTTCAATAATCCAAGGTGAGAGATAATGAAATTATGATTGGCTCATATGTGTGAGAAAACCATAAAAGTAATTAAGTGAGATCTCTGAAGTTTAATTAACTATTAATCATATGCCAATTGCATAGGTCCCCTTTCATTTCTTAGGAGCGTTACAAATTTACTCTTCATGTGGTTGCTTATTATTAATTAGTTAATTAACTTAAGGTGATATAGGTAAAGGTTAATTAATTCATTTATTTCATTCTTTAACCTAATTAAAACATAAAATTAACTTAAATATTATTCATTATACCAAAGTAATTCACACATGGGGAATTGGGTGGATTAACAAACCTCTTTCATATTTCCTAAATCAAAACAAACTCAGAATTTAAAAATATCTTTAAAGAATTTTGGTTCATTTTAAATAGCCTTATTTAATTTGATTATCCTTAGGAATTAATTAGGATGAATGAAATCATGTGATTGCATTCCTTTATTTCTTTGTGATCATGCTAAATATTACTTGTCATATGAAATCATGCATTCGTTTCTTTTAAAATTAATTAAATAAAATATTTTCTTTTATGTCAAATTCAATGTGCTGATTTAAATTAAAAATATGAGTGGCTATTATCACTATTAAATTAAAAAATATTTTTAAAACTTATAAATCAATTATTGAAAATGAAGTGATGCTAATTATAAGTATCTATAAGCTTGCATGTGATAATAATATAAGATATGCAATATGAAGTTCTCTTTCCTTATTCTATATGGATTTACATGGGATTTGCAAGTGTATAGTTCATTAGAAAAGAGCATAACACTTGCCTAAATCTACTCCTATGCATTTCCATGTTAAGACTAAGGAAGAATTTCATATCACATATATAAATCACATAATCAAATCACACACAACTCTTTTTGCATGATTTCCTATTCATATGGTTCTTTTTGTACATTCATATGTATTTGAGAAAAGTGGTATATTAGTCTGGACATCCCTGGATTGTGAGCTTTAAGTATCCATAAGTATGTCTTATATCTTACGCCCTTGGTCTAGAAAATAATGGCATTGTACTCACTTAAAACTCTTATACATATGCATGTGTGATGTGGATAATGAATAAAGAATCATAAATCAAATGAATCAAATATAACATTTTTGCATGGATTTTCTTATCCTTAAAGTTATTCATACATCTACATGTATCTAAGAAAAGTGGTATATTCGTCCCGGGCCTGCGAGGCTTTAAGTAGTCCTAAGTAGGTCTTATACCTTACGCCCTTGGTGTAGAAAATAATGGCGCAGTACTCACTTAAAACTTTTATACATGTAAATGTGTATTTAGCTAATGGATGTAAAATCTCTCTTTTCTATATAATAAAAACATGCATTCATAATTCAATAAAAAACTGAAGTATTTAAAATCCAAATACAGTTCTTTGCATTCATCATCAAAGTATGCTAAGATTTACATTGCATGTATAGGTATACTTAAGATTATTCACATGCATGATATACAATATGGAAAGAAATGAATGAATGTGTGTTATGTGATAGTAATCCATGTCAATTAATCTTAAGATGTCTTCCTCATTGAATAGGAATATTTAGAGTAAATCTAAACTTAGGGTTAATTAAAACACATAATAAACCATTCATTAATTAACTTACCTTAGAAATGACTTAAGTTAGGGATACAAGAGAGATTCCCTCTCTTTCTTCTCTTCATAACACTTAGTTGCTAAGTGAAGGTCATATGAAATAAAAGAAAATACTAAATAAAATCTTCAAATCAATTAAACTACTTAAAGAGAAATCAACCCTTTATGAATTAAATCCCTCACACTTAGCAAATCATAACTCTAAAGCCTAGTTAGGACATACCACACAAGCTCTAACACATGCACATTAGATTAAGTCATCATTACTAGCTTTATGTTAGGGAGTTGCATGGTTTGATGAATATTTGGTTTTGTCATGTATTATTTTAGTATGGATGATAGGCTGTATGTGTGTAGTCTGGATGTTATGCTGATATTAGCTTAATCATGCTTTTGTAGGGGTTGTGCTTAAGGGGCACTGTAATAAAAATATAAATACTTTTTACTGTGTAAGTTGCTTATACCCCTAAGCATAACCCAAGTTAGGACAGGTGGGCTTGGTTACCTATGTGTGAGGTGCTAAGTCCAAATTATTCATATAATTGTTTGGGTTGTATGGTGTGTTTAGCTAACATTTGTTTTACAGGTGTAGCTAATTTACTTTCCTTTCTCTTAATGTAATTTTATATTAGGATTATGATAAGTGTTATGGGGATTAAGGGTGACCATTGGTTATAAGACCATATCTTATATACCATGTGATGCCTTGGAGCAAACTACATCCCAATCAAGCTAAAAGAAAGAAAGAAATAGAGCAATTCAAAGCCAAAAGAAAGAAAGAAATGGAGTAAATCAAAGCCAAAAGAAAGAAAGAAATGGAGCAAATCAAAGCCAAAATAAAGAAAGAAATGGAGCAAATCAAGATGAAGGAATGAAAGATGAAGAGTGAAGAATGGAGGATGAAGAATGAAGATCCCCCATAACACTTATAATTTTATAATTATAATTATTCTTTCATTATACCAAGATGTATAAAGGTAGAACTCGGCTACCTACACATCATTTCGGATTGTACGGTGGTACTCGGCCGCACTGGCCTCTTATTCTTTTGCGATAGCTTTATAAAATTATTTAATGTTTTGTTTAGCTTGGGCATTAGAAATAACGATGCCTTTTCATAATTTTGTTATCATTGGTGATTGTTGTGTGGCTTGGATCCATTTAGGCTCCTAGATAATAATAAATTTTCTATCCCACTAATAACTTACAACTAAAATTTTAAAATAACTCATAACCTCACATAAAAGCTTAGGAATTAAATCAAGATAATAAAATATTTAGCGACCGCTTAGCTGGATGATTGTATGTATAACATCATGCATGTCTTATTCTTTCGCTCTTATTAAGAGAGGGATTCCATCTATGCCCAAGAATAAAGACTTAACCTGTAAGAGCCTTTGATGGAAAGACACCTCTTTCTCTTTTGATTTTGCTTATAATCAATTTCTCATGCACTTAGGTATACAAAATCCTATAGCCTGTGTCAAAACAAAATGCCTAAAAATTAAATAAAACTTGATAAAATTTGCATTAGATTAAGTCATTGCTCATGCCCTTCATGATCTAGTCTCTTATGGAGTGAGCTTAAGGACCTAATTTCTCTTCTAAGTAAATAACAGCCTAACCTTCTTGCAAAGCATATGACTTGCCTATATGGATTTAAAGCATAGGAGGAGTTAGCTGGCTACCACTCCAAGCAGTAATATGTCCAACAGTCGGGTGGCTTACTCTCTCTTATGGAGGTAAATCATATACCCACTTTTGCCTTAGATTTAGGTTGTGCTTTGGTCCTCACAAAAGTTCCCTAGATTTAGGATCTAAGGTTGTTATTTTCTTTTATGGGCTACAAGCATAAATCCTCACCTCTTAGGCATTTCTATAACCTTATATTGTGGAATTATAATTCTTATTTATCTAATAAAATTTCAAATCAAACAAATAAATCCCTTAATTTTGAATACATAAAGCCCAACCATAGGATAGATTAGAGTGCTCACTAAGCTTCTTAGTATCATGAGCTTTCCTTACTCATCTCCTTTGGTTTTGATAATAACTCTCCCCTTTTGATCTATCCCACTTGATTTTCAAAAATACATCCAATTTATTGATAATCCTATCTTTGAAATCTTTGGAGATAATAATCGTCTACTTTAACCGAGAGAATTCTTAAGGAACTCACATTCTTTAGGATGTAATTAACTATGGAGGCTTACCTCCATAAAGAACTTAAATAACACGGTTTAAATAAACCCTGCTTTACTTTTTTATGTGAAGTAGGGAAAATTTTATGGTATATTCAAAGACTCATCATGCCTTAGGAGTCTATATTAGGTGATTAGGTCCATTATAGGGTAGTGACTTCTATCTCTCGAGGTAGTACATTATTCCTTAATGATGTACCAGATCGCCCTAATAAGTACATTTGTGGATCTGTGTGGTGTCTCCTCACATATACACACAACACTCAAACCCAAAAATAAACACCACACTTACATCCGCCAGACAAGTAACCACTGGGGTGACACACTGGTAAGGTAGCATGTCAGCCTGACCTAGATCAGCTAATGAGTGAGTGATGCAGGGGGCATTATCCCACATCAAAATAGCCCAAGACAAAAGATATGTGTTTGTTTTATATGTGGTTGTGTGTAGTTTGTGTTGTTGTGTTGCTAAATGATAAAAGGTCGTTGGGTTCCTTAAACCTATCCTAAACACATTATGGTGGATTCACAAGCAAATATATTTCTAACCAATATGAAGAGATGGAATTAGAGATGAAAGAAATCTTATTGATAATCATTTTCAAACAAGATTTATGGATAGTATTTCTTTAGGTAGAGCCCGTTGATTGGAAGCATTGGGCACTCTCCTTTATAATTTAGAAGCTAATAAGATCCTCCTTGGTAGACCTTTTCTATGGCGAAAGGGACTTCCCATGTGGGTTCAAACTTGCCTCCCATCTTTCGATGAGCAACAATTGGTCTCCTTAGAACTAAAATAAGCTCTCCTACTTGAAAAGCTCTAAGACAGACCAACTTGTTATGAGCTTGAATCATTTTGGCTTTGTACAACTCGAGGTTCTGACATGCCCAGAGGCGTCTCTTATCTAAACCTTCGAGCTTTTTTAACCGTAACTTGGCATTCTACTCCGTTGTGATTTTACTACCCATAGTTATCCTTAATGATGAGAGTTGGACTTCTAATGGTTGAACTTCTTTAAACTCATACACTAAGGAGAATGGGGCATATTGAGATGGTGTCAGTATGTGGTGCAGTAAGCCCACAAGACTTCAACTAACTGCTCATACCACAATCGCTTGTTGTCATCGAGTGTCTTCTTTAATATCTGGATGAGAGTTTTATTAAAGGCTTCTACTTAACCATTTTCCCTCGAGTAATAGATGGTGGAATATCTCTAATCTATGTCGTGTCTATGGGAAAAGCTATTAATTTTAGTGCTCTTGAACATAGTACCATTATCGGATATAATTTATCGAGACACCCTGAAACTATATATGATATTATTCCTAAAAAATTAGAGCACATGCTGAGTTGTGACCTCTCTAAGTGGGATTGACTCTACCTACTTAGAAAAGTAATCGGTGATAGCTAGAATGAACCGATGGCCCTTGGAAGAAGGAGGATCAATCAGACCCACTATATCGGTACCACAACACTCAAATGACCATGAGGCCAATGTTGGATGTAGAATGTTGGGTGGTTGGTGTAAGACCACACCATGTACCTAACATTGGTGGCATCTCCTAGATACATATATGCAGTCTGTGATCATCGAAGGCTAGTAATATCCTACTCTTTTGATCTTGGCTTTCAACTTCGGACTGGATTGATGTGCTGTACACAAACCTAAGTGTACCTCGATCACGACCTTTTGAGCTTTGTGTTCGTCCAGGCAACATAACCACATATGATCAAAAGATTGTCAATATAAGGTGCCATCCATGAGAGTGTATAAGATGGCTCTTTACTTCACCTAATGGGCTAATGACTTCTCTTGAGATAGTTTATCTATATTTAGATAATCCATGAATGGTTGGATCCAATCTAGCTCATCATCCTTGCAACAAGAACCTCCCTTCAAAAGAGAGTCTCGATGAGTTCAAAGATCAGAGATAATACTTGTCTATTTTGGAACCTTATTGGTATGGAATCATCTTCCGAACATGACAACTCCTTGGCAAGCTTGGCTAATGCATCCGCTATTACATTTTCTCCGTGGAATCTTGTAAATGGTAACATCTAGATTTGAGGTAACAACTCCATGGTGTACTTATGGTAAAGATGGAGCTTAGGCTTCAAAACATTGTAAGACCCAGCGATTCGGTTGATAACTAGTGGCGAATCCCAAAGATTTTGATGCTCTAGATGCATAGTGTAATGGCTAACTCTAGACCAGTAATTAGAGCCTCATATTCGGCTTCGTTCTTGGTACATGGATTGGATGGATGATATGATAATCTCATCACATCATGGTCTAGAGTTAGGAGAACTATTCATACCCATGCCATCCCCGAAAGAGTAGATCGCAATTCTTCTCCTTTTCGGAAGAAAGCAGCGCCATCAAAATACATCTCCTAGTGGTGAATGCTACTAACCCTAAGTTCATGATTTGTTCATCGGGGTGGTCATCACTAAGAGGAGAATCAGCAAGAAGTGGGTGTGCTGCTAAGAAGTCCGCTAGTACTTGTCCTTTCACCGCACAAAGGCGTACGAAAGAAATGTCAAACTGCAACAAAATTATGGACCAATGCACCAACCATTCGGATAACATCGACTATATCATGAGATATTATAGTGGATTAATCTTGAAGATCATATTCATGTTATTTGAAAGCATATAATATCGTAGCTTTTGGGATGCAAAGATTAAAGCTAGGCAGTGCTTTTCAATAGGTGGGTAGTTTGCCTCAGCAGGGATTAGATGACAACTGAGATAGTAGAGTGCATTCTCTTTCCCTTCATCATTTGTTTGGGCCAATAAAGTTCCAAGGGAGTCATCTAATGTAGCAGTATATAGTATCAATGGCTTGCCCGGGATAGGGGCTGCTAGAACTGGCAGCATCATCAGGTAGTGCTTGATGTCTTCAAAAGCATGCTGGCACTTGTCATCCCACTTGAACTTTGTTTTTATTGACCTCATTTTTAGAATGAGCTATCATTCCCTCCATCTTAGGCTTAGGACTTCTCTTAGACTTTAAGAGTTCCTTAGTCTTAAGACACATCTAGTGATTAGGTGGACACTCAACCTAGCCCTCGAAGACTTAGAAGAGTTAGTCATAGGAATAGGTCATGCCTTAGGGGTGTTATGAAAATTTTCTACCCTTAGCTTAAACCATTCCTCACTTTCCTTCTTTCATGTCAAACTCAAAATAAATTATATTTGAATTTCTCCAAAACCAAATCAAATCCATATGTTCAAAATCCATGATTGAAATCTATGATTGAAACCCATGACCAAAATCCATAAAAATTTCCTAAGTTCAAATCTTCCTAAGTCCTTAATCTTTCCTTAAGGAATTAAGCAAAATTATGATCAAAACCATGTCAAATCTTTGAGGATTTTCTTATAATTCATTTATATTTTCATTTATATTCACATATATAAATGAAATATAAATTCAAATCAATCAAACTAAACTCAAAATTCCAAATCAGTTCATGAATTTTTCCTAAATCCCTTAATTTTCCACTAATGGATTTAGCATAAATCTTGATCAAACCTATTCAAACTCATAAAATTTTCATAAAACTCATTTATATTCACATATATAAATAAAATATAAATATAAATCAATCAAACCAAGTTCTTAAATTAAATTTTCAATTTAAAATTTTCCTAAGTCCCTTAATGTTCAACTATAGGATTTATCCAAAATCATGATCAAACCTATTCAAACTCATGGAATTTTCTCAAAACTCATTTATATTCTCATTTATATTCATATATATAAATAAAATATAAATATAAATCAATCAAATCAAATCATCAAATTAAATTCCAAATCTAAAATCTTTCTTAAGTCATTAATTCTCCATTAATGGACTTAGCCTAAACTTGATTAAATCACTTCAAATTCATGGAATTTTCTCATAATTCATTTATATCCTCATTTATGTTCACATATATAAATGAAATATAAATATAAATCAATCAAACCAAATTCAAAAATTGAAACTCTAAACTCCAAAATTTTCCTAAGTCCCTTAAATCCTTCTTAATGGACTTAGCCCAAATCATGATTAAACCACTTCAAATCCTTGAAATTTTCTTCTGATCCATTTATATTCCCATCTATATTCATATATATAAATGAAATATAAATTCAAACAATCAAAACCAATTCCAAAAATAAAATTCAAATCCAGCCTAAGCCTTTCAAGTCAAAATCTTGAACTTTGCCAAATCAATTTTAAATCAGGCCAAACTCTTGATTTTCTCTCATGATTCAATCAAACCTACAATCATGAGTCCAAATATAAATCCAACCTTCAATCACTCAATCAAAACCCAAGTCAAAAATCAAACCCTAAAGCCTTTCATATTCTTCCTTTGAATATGAAATTGTCAAATGGATCAAAACCATTTGACTTCAAACTACTTGTAAATGGATTTATATTTCAATCATAAGTCCATATACAGGATCAATCAAGCTCAAATCAAGCTTTGACCAAGCCATTTGACCCACTTAGGCTCACTTGACCCAAAGTGACCTAAAGTACCCTTATGAGCCAAATTCTAATCCAAATCAAATTTGATTGAACCAAACTCATGTATCCCTCTCATCATGATCAACAATCATCATGGGATGATCAATCAATCAAATTGGGTCAAACCAAGTCAAACCTAAGGGTTGACCAAGTCAACACTTAATCCAAAATGAAATCTAACATAGCCAAATTCCACCATAGGCCAAATTGATTGAAACCATTGATCTAAGTTCACTCATGACCTATGTTTGAACTTGACCAAACCAACATTTGAGCCTAACCTAGCCCAATTGGCCACTTGACCCAAGTGAACCCATTTTGACCTAAAGGGTCAAAATGTGTCAAAACTTAATCTAAGCCAAATTGATTGGGACCAATAGGTCAAGTTCATTCCAAATCACTTGTTGAAATTGACCAAAACCTTAATTGGCCAACTAGACCCAACCTAGCCCAATTGACCTTAGACCCAACTTGACCTAAAGGGGTCATGTTAAGCCAAAATTGATTGGAAACAAAGATACTAATCCACTCCATATGACTAACCTAACCTAAACCTACCCTTGACCTACCAAAAATAAGACAAATGGTCAAATGGGTCAACTTGACCCATTTGACCTAAATGAAGTCATATGAGCCAAATCCAAAACTATACCAAATTGAATCAAACCAAAGCCACCAAAACATTTCAAATGGTCATATGAACTTGACCCAACCCTTGGTTTGACCTTTGACCAATTAGTCAACTTGACCCAAGTTGACCCATTTTGACCTAAATGGGTCAACATGAGCCAAACCCTATCAAATGAATTCCAAATCTCATGAAACTTTACCAAACCTAGTTTCTCCACATACCCAACATATCCAAAGTGAAAAATCAACAAAATGGCCATTCTACTCCTAGGTCATAGAACAAATTTTAGCCTAATCTATGGGTACTTTGGTCATACCCTCTTAATATCCACATGAAGCTTTCTTAATAGCTCAAAGGGACCTAATGTAGAGTGGTGCACCCAACCCAATGGGTTTGGGTCAGCCCATTTGATCCCTAGGCCAAACCTGACCCCATGGGTCAAAATGCAAAATTCAAACTCCCTCTCCCACTCAAATTCAAGCACATGGGAGGTTGGCAATCCACTATTTGGCTCAAACCGACCATGTGCACACTCAAAATAGCCAAAACAAACTCCCCAATATACTTCCTCTTAACTCAATTTCCATCCAATTACTCTTGCATACTTCATCAAGGAGCTAAGCCGAGTGCACCCAAGCTTCCTTTTGAGTTCCCACAGTAAGGAAGAGTTGAATTGGATCAAGGCCCCAAGCTAGCTAAGAAGGAGGTGCTCCATATATCAATCCACTCAACATCAATTGCTCAAAATTTAGCAAGGCTTCATCTCAACCAGATGAAGCTTTTCCATGGGAATCGAGCACCGGTGATCACCTCCGGCAAGGTATGGGATTTTCTGACCATTGAACTCAATGTGGTGTGAAGCTTTGTGATAGAAATTTTAACCCCATGGATTTTTGACCATTGGATGTGCTGCTCTTTAGCTTTATATGGTGTGGGTTGAATTTGGTTTGAATCTGAGCTCAATCGAGCTCGGATCATCCCCATGATCATGGACTGTCTCTATTGATCAAGGGGAAGAACTTGGGATCTCAGTCATCCATCCACGCATTTTGGGTGGATGGCCGAGATAATTCCCCATGTTTAGATATCTGTTATCCATTTTAAAATCACGGAGATTTTGATCGCCCGATCGACCGATGACGAGATCAAACGCATCCATCGCCACCGTCATTTTGGATTTGACAACTTAAGTAAACCTTTCATGGTGCAACACATGCAAAAGTGTGTTGATCGCCTCCGCCACGTGTCGCACCATAAGCTAGTAGGATTAGTTAGGATGTTTTAATTAATTCTAACTAACCTAGGGATATACAAAAATTCATAACTCCCTTTAGAAAATTCAGAAATTTATGAAATAAAATCCTATGGAAAGATAATTCATCCTAGAATATCTTAAAATTAATTTCAATGGGTTTTCAATTATCTTTTTTCTCAGAATTTGGGTTTTGTTGGAAACTTTATTTTCTTAATTACTTTTTAATTAAGCTCTGATTAATCCCAAATTTCTTGGGTATGTTTTAGGGGATGACTTTTGCCTCCCTTAATTTTCTTGGGATTTATTAAAGGCTTGATTAGGAGAATTGCATATGAATTTCTGAATTTCCCTCCTTATGTAATTTAGCATAACTAAGGTATAATTAGTGATTTTAATCCATGATTAGGGTTGATAAAGGTCAGATCTAGTAAGTAGAAGGTTTATGGAATAATTTTGGGGCATTTTCCCTAAGCTATTCCCTAAACCCAATTTTTCTCTTCTTAATCCTCTCTTAATTAAGCATTAATTCATTAATTATCCCTTAATTAATTTCTAGAAATTTTAAAAGGTTCAAGAACTTAATTAATCTACTTTGAGTAGATGCTTAGGTGTTTAATAACCTAAGTTTAATTAAGGAAATCAAAACCCAATTCATAAGTATGAAAGGGTGTTTTGAAATTACTTAAGCCAAACCCCTTAGCTTAATTAACCTTTAATTGTGAGCCAAATTGCATTAGGCCTCTTTCTTATTAGGTGCATTACAAATTTAAATTCTTTGTTAGTTTTATGTCATCTCATTGGCTCATAATTATTTGGTTCATTATTCTAAGGTGGTGTAGGTAAGGGTTAATTAAGTTACTTAATTCATACCTTAACCTAATTAATGCATAAAAATGGATCTAATTATCAAAAAAATTAAATAAAAATATCAAACACGTGTGGGAATGGGTCAGGAATAGCAAAGTCATCTCACCTTTTCAAAATTAAAGCAAACTCCAAACTAAACAAAAATCACATTGAAATCACTTTGATTTATTTTAAACTTTCTTATTATATAAGAATGTCTTTAAGATTTAAGTGAATTGAACTTGTTTACATGCTTTCATTCTTTAAATCTTTTCCTAACATGTTAAGGTTGTATGTCATGTGATTTCATGCATTCATAATTTTAAAATTCAAATCTTAAAATGAAATTGTTTACTTTATGTCAAATTTTCATGTGTTGGCTAAAGTAGAAACACGAATGACTATTATCACTACTAAATCCAAATTATTTTCAAAACATATAAACCAAATACCAAATCTGAAAGTGTGCTACTTAGACTTTAATTATAAGCTTGCATGTGAATGAATATAAAGGTATGCTTAGTATAGGATTCCTCTCTTTCTTATATTGGTATAGTTTTGAATAAGAATTTGGTGAGGTGTATGGTTCATTTGAAAAGAACCTAACACTCACTTAATTCCATATTCTATTCATCTCTATGCTACCACTTAAGGAGGGTTACCTATACTTGCATATATAAATTGCATAAACTAAATGAATTCATCAATACAATTTTTGCATTCTTCTTTTCCATTTCATTTCTTTTATACAGATGTTTGTATTTAAAGAAATTAGTATATTAGCCTGGTCAACCCCGAGGTCACGAGGCTTTAAGTAGCCCTAAGTAGTTCTTGTACCTTACACCTTTGGTTAACAGTGGCGCAGTACTCACTTATGCATTTCTTACTTTCATGTGTGTATGTGAAAATTTGGATAAGGAAACCCCTTTCTACTTAAGAAAATCATGCATATTCAACTTCTAAATTTCCTTAAATGGATTACTTAGCATGCATCATAAAGTGTGTTAAATACTCTCATTTGTATATATAGATATGCCTAGGGTCCATTCATATGCATTTTATACATGTTGGGAAAGAAATGAAGTGATGTATGTTTTTTGAATTTTGATTCATTTTATTTAATCTTAAAATGTCTTTCTTCTTGAATAGGTTTGTTTATAGTTTATCTAAACTTAGAATTAATTAAAAGATATAATCAAAACATTCACCTAAACAAAACTAAAATGTGAACCTACTTTAGAAATTACTTAGGTTAGGGAAGGAAAGAGAAGTTATCTTCTCTTTCCCTCTCTTCATAACTTAGTAATTAATTGTAGGATCCACTTAAACCAAATCAAAACATAAAATAAAATCAACCCAAAATAATTAAACAACTTAAATGAAACTCTCCTCTAAGTTGAATATGTTCTTCACACTTAGAAAATTTGAACCTAAAGCCATAGCTAAGCATACCACATAAGCCTTCAAAGCACATACATTAGTATAAGTCACCACTTCTAGCTTTAGGTTAGGTCGATGCATGGTTTGATGTTTGTTTTATTTCATAATATATGTTTTAGACAGGATGTTAGGGTGTATGCTCATAGAATGAATGGTAGGATGCTCTTAGTCTAACTATTCTTTTCTGTATGGGATTGTGCTTAAGGGGCACTATCATAAATAAAAATATAAATGCTTTTGCTTGTAGGTGCTTTATACCCCTAAGCATAATCCAATAGGTAGGTGGACTTAGTCACCCATATGTGGGGTGATAAGTCTAATATACATGCTTAGGATTTGTGTGGTTTATTTAAGCTAATCTTTGTTTTGCTGGAGTTAGTTAGATTTCCACTTTTCCTTTTTATGTAAATTTATGCAATTAGAATTTTGGAATGATTGTTATGGGGATTAGGATGAGCATTGGTCATAAGATCGTATCTTATGTATCATGTAAAGCCTTGGAGCATCTATCTTTCAACCATCCAAAAGAAGGAACCAAAAGAAGAAAGAAGAAATTAAGCTTGAAGACCCCCATAACAATGAATTCTTTACTTAATTATAATTTAATTCATTTGTAATCTGGGTTGTATAAGGGTAGAGCTTGGCTAGCCACATTTGATATTTTTTGGGTTTGTGCGGTGGTGCCCAACCACAATGATCTTTTATTCTTTTTGATATTAGCTTTACAAATTGGTTGATGATTTGTTTAGCTTTTGTATTAAGTGGCATGATTTTTCTAGTTTCTTCCTTGCTTTTTATATGGCCTGAATGTGGATTAGGCTCCTTAGAAAAAAAATAAATCTTTTACCCAACATAACAACTCAAATAAAAATTAAACAACTCATAACCTCCCCTAAAGCTTAGGTTTAAAATCAAGATATAAGAATTAGCAACTTTAGCTATGAGCATTTCTTTTGTAATATCATGCACAAATGCATCTTATTTCACTCTTGATTGAGGGCATCCACCTTGTTAGAGAAACTTGGCTTGACCTTGAGAGCCATGGTGGAAAATCACCTCCTCCCTTCTCATTGATTTGGGACAATAACCTTCTTCTCATGCATTAGCATGAATCCTATTACTGAAATAATTATCCAAAAATAAAATAAAATAAAATTTGAATTACATTAGATTTAGGTCATTTGAAGCATACCCTTTACATGATCTAGTCTCTTTAGGGAGTGAGTTTAAGGACTTAGTCTCTTTCTAAATAAATAATAGCCTAGATATCTTGCATAAGCATAATGACTTGCCTACAAGTATTTAAAATCATTGGACGAGTTAGTTGGTGGCCACCCCCAAGTGGTTGTAAGACCAAAATGTCAGGTGGTTTGTCCTCTCTTATGGAGACAAACTAAATACCCATTTTCTTCTTTGATTTAGGTTGTGCTTTCGGCCCTCGCCAAGCTCCCTAGGTTTAAGTTCTGAGATTAATTTTTCCCTTTATGGGCCATAAATATAATTCCTCATCTCTTAGGAATTTCCTTAATCTTGTATTAAGGAATCTTAAGTCCTAAATTTCTAATGAAAAATGTAACTCAAATAAACTAAATCAATTTTAAAAATGTAAAGCCTAACTATAGGATAGTTTGAGATGCTCACTAAGTTTCCTAGCATCTTGGGCATCTTCTACTTATCTTCCATTTTGGCTTCGATAATAACTCTCTCTTTTGATCAATCTCATTTGATCTTTAAAAAATAAACTAATCGATTGATAGTCCTTCCTATTAAAATCTTCAAAGACAATGATCATTTACCTTAATCGAGAGTTTTCCTAAGAAATACCCATTCCTTAGGATATAATTAACTATGGGGGCTTTTCCCTGTAGGGAACTTAACAAACCCAATTTAAAATAAACCCTGCTTCACTATTCCATGTAAAGTAGGGGAAGAATCTCTAGTACATATGCAGACCAATCATCCTTATGAGTCCTTATTGAGGTGATTAGGTCCATTAAAGGGTAATGACTTCTGTCTTTTGAGATAGTACACTATTCCTTGATGACGTACTCGATCACCTGAATAAGTACATCTATGGATCTACGTGGTATCTTAAAAAGATGAATTTCTATAGGTCTTGCTTCTTTCATTTCTCCCAACAAGATTTGAAAGGTGAATCCTCCTATAGGAATTTATCTTTCCACAACATCCTTTTTTACAAGAGCTGAAAATGGTTGGCACCTCCCTGATAGGTTAGAAATGAAGCATCTTAGATATGCAAACCACCTTTGAAATGATCTCAATTGAGTTAGACTTTTAGGTGGTGGCATCTCTAAGATAGCCTTTATCTTCTCCGAATCGAATTATATTTCACGATGCCAGACAATAAACCCAAGAAATTTCCCTAAAGCTACTTCGAATGCACACTTCAGGGGATTCATTTAAGGTTATATTATCTTAACCATTTGAAAACTACTCTCATGTCAAAGAGATGTTCTTTCTTTTCTTTACTTTTGACTACAAGATCATCAACGTAATAATCAACCAGATGATGAATAAGTTCATTGAAGATCCGAGTCATGGCCTGCTGGTATGTAGCACCAGCATTTTTAAGGCTGAAAGGCATGACCCTATAACAATAGATTTCGATCAGGGTTCAAAAAGCCATATTTTTCTCATCCTCAAGGGCCATTTTAATTTAGTTTTAGCCAGATGACCCATCCATGAAAGAGAATACCACATGACATGAGGCAATGTCCACCATCAGTTTTGGAATTGGTAGTGAAAATTCATCTTTGGGACATGCCTTATTTAGAACCCTAAAATCAATGCATAAACAGATTTGGCCATTCTTTTTCTTAACCGGAATGATACTAGCAACCAAGTAGGATATTTTCTTCCTTGATAAAACCAATATTGATCAATTTCTTGATTTCAAAAATGACCTACTGCTCAATTTCTAATTACATGCGTCTAGTAGCTTGCTTGATAGGGTTAGTATTAGGATCTATTGTTGGTTTATGGACTACTACATCTGGAGATAGACAGGGCATCTCTTCATAACTCCATACAAAGTAGTCCTTAAACTCAGTCAATAGCCTAACTAAGTCATTGGTTTCTTTTTCATTTAACAAGGAACTCATGTATGTCTGGCATGGATCTTCTTTTATTCCTAAGTTGATTTCTTTGAGTTCATCGATGGTCAATCTGATCACTTCTTCAATATCTGGCGGTGCATCTCTGACTTCAAGATCATTTAGCTCATTTGAAGTTTCTAAACACACCTTCTTGTATGAGTTAGTATGATTTGAAGAGAACCTATCAGACTCCAAGTGATTGGTGATGACTAGATAATGGTTATCATCATTGATTGGGCCCACCGTACCAAATCCTAGTACTAGTCTTGATTAAGGATGTCTACTTTGGTTGTCCCATAACCTTTCAAAGTAATCCAACTTGTGTTTAGACCAAGTATGTGTGATTAATCCCTTCTTTGATAAATTAAGAACACAAGGTGAATACCAATCAAAAGGAAATTATATTAAATCTTTATATGAATCATCCTCAAGTTTTAAATCAACTTCCTGACTTGAGGATGATTCTCCCAACAAAAACCTCTTTGGCTTGACATATGTAGATGACCTTGGGGCCTCCTTAACTACCAAACCCATAACTTTCTAAGAGGAAAGTGTGGTTAGAGCTAAGGTTCCCAACTACTGCCTGACTATTCTACATAATGCTGATATGGATACATTCATGCTTTACTTGGAGGTCTGGTCTTCATCACTGTCTAGCTCGAATGCCACCTCCAAAGGGACCCACTGAGAGGGGTTGATTGTCGTGCTAACCACATGAGACTCACCCTCCAAATTAGAATCCAAGTCTATATGGATAGCAGGGGTACTCCTATGAGCTGGGACATAAGTCCTACCGGTTGGCCACCAACAAGGATGTCATCCACCTCTAGAACTGTATCTAGATCTGCCTCTTCCTCTACTTTGTGGGGGTCACATCATCCTACCCATGTGTTCGTAAGGAGGAACGAATTGTGGGTGGAATCTAACTTCAGGCTCTACTTCTTTCTGTGTCTGATTCTCGCTCACTTGTATTTTTATTTTCATTTTTTTATTTTTTTCTTTTCTTCTTCTTTTTCTTCTTTTTATTTTTCTTTTGTTTTTGAACATTGACCAAGTTTCCGAGAATAAACTTTCTGATTTTGAGGAAGATAGTAGGTTGCATCCTTATATGTCTTGACCTCTCTAACTGAAAATAGCTTCAAGTCTCCTTTGACACAATACTCGATTTCACCTCTTCAGAATTTGATGCATTGATGTAAAGAGGATGGAACTGTGTTATTTCCATATATTTAAGGCCTACCGAGCAAAGCAGCAAAAGATGTATCTGAATCAATTATGTAAAACTTTTCTTCTATCTTCCAGTCATCTATCTCTAATGGCAACATTATGGAGCCTAAAGCCCTCTTGCATTGCTCATTGAATCCCCTCAACATCATCCGATCTCCTCAGAGTTTAGAGATGTTAATCCTCAAGTAGGCAAGAGTTTTTAGACTCATAATGTTCATTAATGCACCTAGATCAACTAACACCCTAGAGAATCTGAATGTGCCCATGTCCACCATGTTGTAGAGGGGATGGTTATGCTCGATTATCCCCAAAAGAAGGTCTTCATTTGTGAATGTAACTTCATGGGCTTCTCTTGAATAACATGTCTCCTCTCCAATAGTGGTCAGCTGAGCTAAGCCTATTTTTGGATCGAGAAGGGCTTTGATCAATGACTCCCTCATCTCTTTAGATAAGATAAAGGCATCATATATGCTTAGCTTAGCTGGCAACTTTCTTAGATAAGTGAGGACATTATAGTCAACTCTGGGCTGGTCCTCCACAAGCATATCTGTAGGCGGAGCATCGTGTGGAGGGTCTACTTGATCATGAGAACCAATGACTTATTTACCCTTATCCTGAGGTACTACGCTAAGAGGTAGAACTTTGCCACTAAGGAGATTGACTTCATGAGATGGTTTAAAGGAGCAATACGTAACTGAACGAAGTACATCAGACGACACCTATAGGATCATTGGAGTCGGATGACTCCAAATTAATCTCAATGGGCGAACCCGTGTGATTCAGGAATAGATAATCCATTTCTAAATGAGAAGAAGTAGAGTAATCAAAACTAGAGTTATTATTAATTAGAGTTGGAGAGATATCTATAGGAATAAAACCAAGTAGATCATTAGAGGTGACATAAATATAAGGGAATCAGCTCGCTTCATTGATTTCTTTGATTTTGATGGAGGTACAAAATAGAAATCAAGTAAAGTAAGCAGAGTGAGGGATTTGGCACACCCCTCCCCTTCACATGATACAATACTAGAAGAAGAGCGGTTAGGAATAGCTGGAAGGAGTGTTGGAATCGGTCGGTGGTTGGGTCTGTCTTATCTCAAGTGGAGGTTATCATTGCTGAGCTCCTACCTCCCTTAAGTTATCCTTAGAAACTTACAAACCTTCATTAGAGTTGGAGGTTTGAGCTGCTTCAGGCACCTGCAAGTGTAATTTTCTAATCTTATAAATAATTTTCTTAGAGATTCGGGGTAGGGCGATATCCCAACCTTCTTTTATCTTAAGAGGGTCACATGTATCCCCAAGGATTACTCTAACAGAACTAGAAGGCTATTCTAATAAGTATTCCTTGGGTATGATGATGGCTCTTGACTTGAAGCTACACTCAAGCCAGTACTTATAGGTAATGCAATCTTCTAAGACATGGCCTAACATGCGGTGGTAGGGGCAATAGTTTGGATCATGACTCTTTTCCACATCCTCCGACCTCTTAGGCTTCGGTAACTGAAAATCAAGATTCTTTAAGAGATTCTTAAAGATCTTCCTGACTACCTCCCTCTTGAATGAATAAGGTTTATTCAATATATTAGAAAGAGTAGGTAAGTAATAGTTATATGGTGGAGGATAAGAATACTACTGTTGATGATGCTAATGAGGAGGTGATCTTGGCCGGTGGCGAGGGCGGCATGATGGTTGAGGTGGTGGTGAGGAGGTGGCAGAAGAAACTGTTGAGCTCGAGGCCTATCTGAATGAATCCTAGCTGGTTGCTTCCCCTTCTCAACTGATGTGACTACCCCTGGTTTCTTCTCAAATGCCTTCTAAGGTCTGGGCTTTGCTTATTGATCCTGGAAAGGCAACTATTTGGCCTCTTCATGTAGACTAGCCACCTTATTGATTAATTTATTGAAGGTTATGATATTAAAACCCTTGAGCATGAAAGCAACCGAGCCATGGATGTTCTTTAAGAGAATCTCTATGGCATTCTATTCAGACAGTTATGATTTGCATTTCATACTCAAATTTCACCACCTAAGAATGTAATTAACAAGGGACTCATTGGGGACTTGTGTCGCTATAGCAAGATCGCCAATGGTAACCCTTTGATGAGCTCCTACAAACCTCTTGATGAAGAGGTGCTCCAACTCAGCAAATATCTTTACTGAGTCATTAGGTAATTCAGCATACCAGTCAAACACAACACCCGCTAAGCTGCTAACAAACAATCTGAAAAGAAGGGTGTCACTACCTCTGGCATTGCAACAACTGGCCCTGAAATGTGTAATGTGTTGGTGAGGGTTCCCACTGCCATCAAAGATTTTGAAAGATGGAGGTACAAAACCCTTAGGATATTGGACTGCATCAAATTCCTTCAGGTAGGGTCTACCCTTTAGAATAGATGAGCCACCTCAGGCTTGTCCAGCACTTCTCTCACCTATTGCTCCACCAACTGCTTGATATCCTTCTCATGCATGGAGGTGCTATCCACCACCTTCCTATGCAAGATACCATTATCTTCCTCTGTGAGAATGCACCTACGATGATCTGATGCATGTGCCAACTCTGCTATTTTGGCTACTCTAGGAGATGGCTGTGAAACTACGGCTGAATTCTCCAATGCTAAAACCACTGCCATCAACTCTTCAATCTCTTCCCCATTTTTTCAATATGATCATCTCTCTATCAAAGCTGGTGGAGGAGGTGCTGGGTTGAATGGACAGCATCATCCTCTTCAACTACAATACCTTCCTTGCTCTACTGGTCTCTATGGAGGGAGCTCCTAGTATCGACCATGTGAACTTCAGTCGAATCCTCAAGAAGGATCAAATGCTACCCTCTCATCCTCTGAATCTATGTGATCACTGCCTAAGAGTTCCCTCTTCTCAGAAAAGTAGGTTGCTATAATCTCATCTAAGGAATGATCTCCAACCTTGCTGGACTGCACCAGAATAAAGACTCACTACGATCGATAGTAGGACTATGGTCACTGATATAAATACATCTAACATTGCCTGCCACTAGAGTGTTATCCCTAGGAGGGCTATGCTCGCTAGAAGATATATGCTCATGACTTCCCACTATCGATGGAGTTTTGTCTCTAAAGGGATCCACTACCATGGGAACTGTAGGATTGTCTCCTTCCTCCTCTGTTACTATCGCTATCACTGGCTCTGATGGTCGTGGTGATTATGGTGTGACCATGATGTTGCAAGGTCGCTACTCCTTCTTCACCAAGACTGAAGTAGGAGGACGAGTAGGGGAACTCACCCTCACCTCAGTCGGTGGAGTAGATGGAGTGGGATCCTTTGGTCATAGTCGGATCACCAAAGGGGATTTCTTCTCCCTAGAAGCTGACTTCACGACCTTTGTGGGAACGGTGGATGGCAGGACCTGAACTGGTGATTGCGGGCATGAAATGGATCGGTGTGGTGGATATTACACTAGCTCCACCCTCATCGGGGCTTTTCCCCTATGACTAGTGGCACCCATCAATACTATGTATGGTCTATCGTGCGGCATGACTGGGAAATCAACTAGAGCAAAGGCCACCTGACACCGTAAACCCCTACTCCCTAACTGAGCTGCTACTCTAGCCTCTGATGCTCTATCTATATAGATCTTCCTGGTAACACTCCTAGGAATGATCGACCTCAAGTCAAATAGTGTGTCAGACTCTGAGTGTCCGTGGGCTCTACCAACCTGGCGTAGTACCATCCATCTAGCTAGAACCTCATAGTATGCAGGTGGTGGAGGTGATGTAGCTATCCCTTGTAGTCTTCCTCTCCATCTGATGTTGAGAGGAGGTGAAACCTACTTCCACTAAGAATTGGAGAGGTCTCACGAGGAGATCCCTCTTCAGCAACATGGAATGCTACATCTATCTCTAAGGCTGCACGCTTGTGATGCTGCTTGATCTTTCAGCTCCTATTGCGGCACTGTGTGTGGCTGAGTAGGGTAGTACGAGAACTAAATCCTACCTCAAAGGTAGGGGAGACTATCTCTAAAGTCAAGATAGAATTCCCCTTAGAGGGGACCAATGAGGAGGTGCTAAATGCCTTTTGGTGATTGTAGAGCAAGCTGTGGGAACCTGAGTGACCGGTGGAACTTGACGCCTTTCTCTTCAAGGAATGATACTCAGTATCGAACGGTAGGCCAATATAGATGGCTGGCTTCTTCCTAGCTACCTCAACCCGACTGATAGTAGTGAGGGTCTCCACCTCATAGGTAATGCATGCTCTCTCAAATTCTTGGCCAAAGAAAACTAAGTGGGTGGAGGCAATCTCGGGGAGGCTGGCTCGATCCAAGGCCAAATCCATCCCGAATGGAAAGGTAAAGATGAACTTCTGGGAGGCCATATATACTGACTGGCCTACATTATATCTTTGCATGTGTTGAAATGTAACTTGAGTCATATCTCTTGTTTAATACTTGTCCCAGTGGAGTAATAGAGATTTAGAGTTTTGAACCCACACTCAACAATTCAAATATGTTAAGCGGGGTTCATTGGAGAGATTTTGATAATGTGAGGAGTATTTTCCATTTGGCTTTGATTTAGAACCCATACTTAACCAAATTAAGTAGGTTGCGTGGGGTTCAAATACTTGAAGATGTTTGTGTTGTTATCTTCATTGGAATTTTTTTTATTTTAAAATACTTTACTTAGAAAATTTAGGTATGCTAAGGAAATGTTGTGATTGTATGTTTTGGAAATTTTATGAAATATCTTCACTTATGGCGATTGATTATGTGTGTGATCTATGTTGATTTTATTTAAAGTGGTGCTTCTCTCTTAACAAATTTGGTATGTTAAATAAGAACCAAATGTGATTGATATGTATTTGTTTAATTTGAAAATGAATCTCTTACCTAACTAATTTGGTAAGTGTTGACCTCACTTTTGGAGTGAGCTTTCAACTTCTTCATCTTAGACATAGACTCCTCTAGTCTTAAGACACTTCTAGTGATTAGGTGAACACTTAACTAACCTAGAGACTTAGAAAGAGTTAGCCATAGGAAGATGTTATGCTTTAGAGTTGTTAGGAAAACTTTTCTACCTTATAGCTTGAACCAAATCATTACTTCCTTCTTTCAAGTCAAACTCCAAATTAAAATCAATCTCAAATTCAAATCAACTTCAAATCCAAATCAACTTCAAATTCAAATCAACTTCAAATCAATCAACTTCAAATCAACTTCAAACTCAAATCAACATCAAATCAAATCATCTTCAAACTCAAATCAACTTCAATTCCAAATCAAAATCAATTCCAATGGATTTTCTCAATCATGAATCAATTCCAAATGATTGAAATCCATGATCAATTCTAAATCAAATCTTTCTTAAGCCTTTGATTTCATCTTGGACTTAGCTCAAATCAAATCAAATCATTCCAAATTCAAAGATTTTCTCATAACCCATTTATATTCTCTTTTATATTCACAAATATAAATGAAATATAAATTCAAATACCAAAACCAAATTCAAAATCAAATCCAAATCTAATCTAAATCCACCTAAACTCTTTCAAGTCAAATTCTTAAACTTAACCAAATCAAACTCAAATCAATCCAAACCTTTGGATTTTCTCTTCAAACAATCAATCCTTTAATCATAAACTTCAATCATCAAACCAAAATCGAACTAACCCAAATTAAACCCATGTTCACCCTTTTGACTTGAAATTATCAAATGAATCAAAACTCATTTGACTCCAAATCACTTGCAATTGGATTTATATTTCAATCATAAGTCCATAAGTGAGTTCAACCAAACTTCAATCAAGCATTGATCAACTTTTGTCCCACTTGCTACTTGACCCAAAGTGACCTAAAGCACCTTTTTGAGCCAAATTCTAATCCAACCCAAATTAGATTGAACTAAGCCCGTCTAAGCCTCACATTATGAGCAACAATCATCTAGGATGATCAATCACTCAAATTGGGTCAAAATAAGTCAAACCTAGCCTTTTACTAAGTCAACATTCAACCCAAATGACACCTAAATAAGCCAAAATTCATATGATAAATTGGTTGAAACCATTGATCTAAACTAGTTCATAATCAATGATTGAACATGATCAAGCCATCAATTGAGCAAAACCAAGCCTAATTGGCCACTTGACCTAAGTTGACCCCAAATTGACCTAAAAGACCAAAATGTTGAAATCTTGATCTAAGCTAAATTGATTGCAACTAATGGGCCAAATTCATTTCAAATCACTTGTTGAACTTGACCAAAGCTTCAATTCACCAATTAGACCCAACCTAGCCCAATTGATCATGAACCCAACTTGACCTAAAAGATAAAATCAACTTGAAACCAAATTAAATTAAAATTGATTGAAACCAAAGCTTGTAATACATTTCAAATGATCAACCCAATCTAAACCAACCCATGACCTAACCCAATTAGGTCAAATGGGTCAATTTGGTCAACTTGACCCATTTGACCTAAATGAATCCAAATGAACCAAAACTAAATCTAAACCAAACCAATGATACCCATATGCTCCAAATGGTCATATGAACTTAACCCAACCCTTGGTTTGACCCAATTTGACCAATTCATCAACTTGACCCAAGTTGACCTATTTTGAGCCAAATCATCTCAGATTAACTCCAAATTCATTGAAAAATTAGCAAAATTCATTTTTAAAACATTTAAAATCTGCCTAAATTGAATCCATGGTTAAATGACCAAGATACCCTTGAGTTAAGGGTACATGGGGTGAAATACCCATGTAATGGATCATCCACTCACATGCACACTTGGCACTCATTCTTTAGGCCACTTAGGCACTCAGGACATCACTCATGCCATTCCATGCATGGTTGGGTTGGCCATGACCCAAGGGGAGGTGAAATCACCTCCCTCTCCATATTCAAGCCACCACTTCACCACCACCTCCCAAGAACTCTCTTCTCCACTTAAAGGAAGACACTTAGCATGCCTAACTCCCTAGTTGGAGCTCCCAATCTCTGCCATTTGATTCAAAAGGCAAAATAGCTAGCCTATTTCTACTCATGATCAAGGGAGATATTCTCTTTGCAAACCATACATTTCAATTGACTTCAGAGTAATCCCAAGCTTCCCAGGTTCCCAAGCTCTCCCATCTGATTTCCTATTTTCTTTCAATGAGTGAAGGAGAATTCCATATAGCCAACTCACTCAATTCCCCAAAGTTCAATCAACCTCTCACACCTTCAAGGGCAATCAGAGAACCTTCTCCCAAGCTCTTTGGCCACTGCAGAGGTGCTTTCAACAAACTTCAGTGATCTTTCAAGCAAGGCTTGGTCCATAGAGCACTTGGAGTGGAGGTAACTTGCCAAAACTTCAGCAGGGTTTCATCTCTAATATATGAACCTACCTTAGTTGAATTCACTATCGGTCATGAGCTTCGACGAGGTATTAACCTTAAACCATAGATTTAGGAAATTTTGCTGGTCTTTTTTGAAAGAAAGCTTCACTTTATCAAATTTTAGCCATTGGATGTTCTTCTACACTCTTTGATGGTGTGGGATAAACTGACAATCACGAGCTTCGGTTAGCTTGGATCGGGTGGGGATGGGACCTCCGTCTCATGAGGTAGGGATGAATCACAGTCCATCCGTGTTTGGATGGAAGACCCTGGTTAAATCGATCAGAACCACTAATTTAAGTCCTTTAGAATCATGAGATTAATCTCAGTCGATCTTGATGAGCGACAGGGAAAGCATTGCACTATCGGTACGGCTGATGTGACAACTTAACTAACTAATCCTATCATGCCATGGAAGCGCACCATCGGTAGTCCATGGCACGGGATTGATTAGTAATTAGGCTATTTTAATTATCCATTAATCATTGAAACTTCATAAAATCATAATTAAATGTAGAAAAATCCAAAAAAATATAAATGATGGCTCATTTTAAAGGTATTTCAGAGGGGAATCCAATCAATTTATTTATAATTAATTTTAAATAGTGAATTTTCCTTTATTAAGTTTAATTAAAATTTTAATCACCTTAACTACTCTCTAATTACTTAATTAATTAATTCCAGATTTCTCAAACATGTTTAGGAGGAGGACTTCTGTCTCCCTTAATTTTCTTGAAATTTATCAATGAGTTAATTAGAGAAATTAATTAATGAACCCCTAATCACTCCCTTAATGTAATTAAGAATAATTAAGCATATGAATAGTGATTTAATCCCTTAATTGAGATAGTTAAATATTATTTAAGTAAGGAGGAGATTTATGGAATGGGTTTGGGATATTTTCCCTAAGTTATTCCGTAAACCCCATTTTCTTCCTTAATCTAAACATAATTAAGGATTAATCCACTAATGATCTACTTAATTAGTCTAATCAAACTTTCAAAACAAATCTGGAGTTAATCAATCTCTTGTTGGGCAGATCCTTAGGTGTTCAAAAGCCTAAGGTAAGCTTAAGAAAATCATACCCAACTCACATGTGTGGGAAGGTTGTGAAAGTACTTAATGAAAACCCCTTTATTTTAATTAATTAATAATTGTGAGCCAATTGCATTAGGCCCCTTTATTTCTTAGATGCATTTGTTAATTTAAATTTCATGTGATTGCATATCATATGTTGGCTCCTAATTACTTGTTTAATTATGTTAAAGTGGTATAGGTAAGGGGTAATTAATGGATTTAATTCACACCTTAACCTAAGTAAAACTTAAAATCAACCTAATTGTTCTAAAATTAAACTAAACCAATTCACACATGGGGGAAATGGGTTAGGACTAGTAAACTCTTTTCACATTTCCTAAGTCAAATTAAATTCAAAAACTAAAAATCTCCTTAAAGAATTTTGATTCACTTTAAATGATCTTATTTCATAGGATTGTCTTTAGGAATTAATTAGGGTGAATGAAGTCATATGCTTACATCACTTTATTTCTTTCCAAGCATGCTAAATGTTGTTTTCCATATGAAATCATGCATTCATCTCTTTTGAAAAATCAATTAAATAAAATATTTTCTTTTATGTCAAATTGCATGTGTTGGCTAAATTTAAGAATATGAATGGTTATTATCACTATTAAACCAAAAAATTTTTCAAAACTATAAATCAAAGATTATAAATAGTGATGCTACTTATAAGTACTTATAAGCTTGCATGTGATTATAGCATAAGATATTATGTGATTTTCTCCTCTTCTCTTAACATGGATTTGAATAGGATTTGCAAAGTGTATAGCTCATTTGATAAGAACAAAACACTTGCTTAAATCTAGTCCTATACACTTCTATGTTATGACTTAAGAAGGATCTTCACATTTGCACATATAAATTACACAACCAAACCAAACATAATCTTTTACATGATTCTTCATCTATTTGTTCCTTTTTGTACATTTACATGTATTTAAGAAAAGTGGTATATTAGTCACACATCCGAGTTGAGGCTTTAAGTAGCCCCAAGTAGATCTTGTACCTTACACCATTGGTGTAGAAAATAATGGCATCATACTCGCTTATATCTTTTATACATGTGGATGTGCATTTAGCTAATGGATAAAAGAATCTCTCTGTTTTCTACATAATAAAAAACATGCATCCATGGAATATCCAAATTTCTTAGGCAACATCTTTTTGCATTCATCATCAAGGTGTGCTAACGTTTGCATTACATGTATAGGTATGCTTAGGATTATTCATATGCATGATATACATGGTGGAAAGAAATAAATGATTGTATGTTATGTGAGAGTAATTAACATTAATTAATCTTAAGATGCTTTTTTTATTGAATAAGTTTATTCAGAGTAAATCTAAACTTAGGGTTAATTAAAACACATAATTAAACATTCACTAAAGGAAAATCACTAATGAATCTACCTTAGAAATTACTTAAGGTAGGGATGAAAGAGAAGTTCTCTTCTCTTTTCTTCTCTTTATAACATTTAGTAACTAAGTGTAGGTTCATTCAAACCAAATCAAATCATCAAATAAAATTGACAAATCAACTAAATCACTTAAAATGAAACCACCCTCTAAGTTGAACCCTTCACACTTAGAAAATTTTAACCTTAAAGCCTAGCTAAGACATGCCACACAAGCCTTAATGGCACACACATTAGGCTAAGTCACCATTTCTAGCTCTATGTTAGGGCGGTGCATGGTTTGATGCCTGATTTTGTTTTGTGATGAAATATTTTTAGGCTGGATGTTAGGGTGCATGAGCATAGAATGGATGATAGGACGATCTTAGTCTAATCATGTCTTCTACAGGGGATTATACTTAAGGGCATTGTAATAAAAATATAAATGCTTTTGCTGTGTAGGTTGCTTATACCCCTAAGTATGATCCAAACTAGGATAGTGGACTTGATTACCCATGTGTGAGGTGATATGTCCAAAATTAATCATATAAGTGCTTGGGTTGTGTGGTATGTTTAGCTATTCTCTATTTTATAGGTTTAGTAAGATTTATCTTTCCCATTTTGATGTAAATTTTCTAATTAAGATTTGGAATGAATGTTATGAGGAATTAAGGTGAACATTGGTTATAAGACCATGTCTTATGTATCATGTGAAGCCTTGGAGCAAACTACATCCCAAGTGTAAATCAAAATGAAGAAAGAAGTGAAGAAAAGAAAGAAATGAAGAAATGAAGAAATGAAGACGCCCATAACATGAATTCCTTTTTGATTGTAATTATTCATTTGCAATCCGGGTTGTATAAGGGTAGAGCTCGGCTACCTATTTTGTATTTTGGGTTTGTGCGGTGGAACCTGACCACATCGTCCTCTTATTCTTTTACGCTAGTTTTATAAAATTGTTTGATATTTGTTTAGCTTGTGCATTAGAAATGACATGATTTTCCTCATTTCTTAATTGCTTAATGGTTATTGAATGGCCTTGATGTGATTAGACTCTTGGGGAAATAAATTTTTTATCCAATTAATCAACTCAAAATTAAATTAAACAGCTCATAACCTGACTTAAAGCCTAGGACATAAATCAAGATAATAAAAGATTTAGCAACTTCTTAGTCGGATGTTGTATGTCTCACATCATGCATAAAAACATGTTGTCTCACTCTTGCTAATGGAGGGCTTCCACCTTTGCCAGAGAAAATGGCTTAACTTTTGAGAGCCATGGTGGAAACACACCTCGTTCCTTCTGATTTTGGCCCATAATCAATCTTCTCATGCATTAGGCATGTGAAATCCCATAGCCTATGTCAAATCAAAATATCCAAAAATTAAAACTTAACAAAAATTTGCATTATATTAAGTCATTTATTCTTACCCTTCAAGATCTAGTCTCTTAGGGAGTGTGTTTATGGACTTAGTCTCCTTTCTAAATAAACAACAGCCTAGCTATCTTGCAAAGTATAAGACTTACCTACATGTATTTAAAATTGTAGGAGCAGTTAGTTGGCAACCACCCCCAGGCGGTTGTAAGTCTAATAGTCGGGTGGCTTATTCTCTCTTGTAGAGATAAACCATATACCCATTTTCACCTTAGAATTAGGTCATACTTTGGCCCTCTCTAAAGCTCCCTAAATTTAGGATCTGAGGTCGTTGTTTTCTTTTGCGGGCTACAAGCAAAAATCCTCACCTCTTAGGCATTTCCACGATCTTATATTATGGAATTATAAGCCCTATATTTTTAATAAAAATTTAACTCAAACATATAATCCTCTTCAAATTTCAAAATTATAAAGCCCAACCATAGGATAGTTTGGGATGCTCACTAGGTTTCTTAGTATCATGAGCATCCTACTCATCTCCTTTGGTTTCAATAATAACTCCTCTCTTGATCAATCACTTGATTTTCAAAAATAACTAATTTGTTGATAGTCCTATCTTTGAAATCTTTGGAGACAATAATCATTTACCTTAATCGAGAGTATTCTTAAGGAATCTCATTCCATAAGATGTAATTAACTATGAGGGCTTGCCTCTATAGGGAACTTAATGAACCCGATTTAAAATAAACCTTACTTTACTTTTCTATGTAAAGTAGGGAAAAGATCTCTGGCATAATCAAAGACTCATTGTTCTTAGAAGTCCTTATTAAGTGATTAGGTCCATTGTAGGATGGTGACTTCTATCTCTTAAGATAGTACATCATTCCTCTATGTTGCACCCGGTGACCCTAATAAGTACATCTGTGGATCTACGTGGTGTCCCAACATATACAACATTTATTTTTTAAATTTCCAAGTTTGAGAAATAAACACCACAGGCCTCATCTTATCCAAAGTGATGAGAGAATATCTAATCAAGGCTCTACTTGATTCTGAGATTTTCTTAGCTCAGCTGACCACCACTGGAGAGGAGGCTCACTATTTAAAGGACATCCCAGGAGTCACATTTAGTGATGAAGACCTACTTTTAGGGGCAATCAAACACAACCATCCCCTCTACATCATAGTGGATATGGGAAGATTCAAGTTATCAAGAGTCTTGGTTGACCCAGGTGCATATGTCAACATTATGAGTCTAAAAACTCTTACCTACTTGAGGATTGATATCTCTAAACTCAGTTCAGAAAGGATGATGTAGAGGATTCAATGGACAAGGTGAGAGGACTTTAGGCTCCATAGTGTTTCCATTGGAGGTAGATGAGTGGAAGACTGAAGCCAAGTTCCACATTATAAACTTGAATACATCTTTAAATTCTTTGTTATCGAGACTATCGATACATGAGAACAACACTGTTCTATCCTCTCTACATCAGTGCCTCAAGTTCGTGAGAGGAGGGATCGAGTATTTCATCAAAGGAAACCTCAATCCATTTTCAATTCATGAGGTTAAGATTTATAAGGATGCAGCCTATTACCTCCCTCAAAATCAAAAGGTCTATTCTCATGAGCTCAGTCAAAATCCCCATATCATAAAAGAAGAAAAAGAAAGAAAAGAAAAAGTAAAGAAAAATAAAAAGGTGTGGAGATTGAGAAAAAGAGGGAGCGAGACATAGACTCATGAAAAAAATAGAGCCCTACATTAGATTGCACCCACAGTTCGTTACTCCATTCAAACATATGGGTAAGATGACCCAACCTCTACCAGGCATAGGAAGAGGTAGATCCAGAGGCAGCCCTTAGGATGAAAGACCTCCTTATTGGCCACCTAATAGGAGATATGTTTCTGCCACTAGGAGTACACCTACTATCCATATAGACTTGGAATCTAGCTCAGAGGATGAGTCTTATATGGTTAGTACACCAGTGAGTGCTTCCAGATAGCAGATCCCTATGCGGGTGACAGTTGAGTCCAACAGCGATGAAGACCGGGTCCCCAAGCAAAGCATTAGTGTATCCCAGTCTATGTGTGAAGTTATTAGATAGTAGTTGGGAACCTTAGCCCAAACCCCACTTTCATCTCAAAAGGTTGAGGTTTTGGTAGTTAAGGAAGGCTTTAGATCTTCCACATATGTGAATGTACAGAGGTTCTTTTTGGGTGCATCATCCTCAAGTCAGAAAGTTGATGTAGAACTTGAGGATGATTCATATAAATATTTAATATAATTATATTTTGATTGGTACTCTCCTTGTGTTCTTAATCTAGCAAAGAAAGGATTAATCCCACATACTTGGTCTAAACACATATCAGATTACTTGAAGAGGTTATGGGACAAAAAATGTAGACATTCTCAATTAAGATCAGGATTAGGATTTAGTATAATGGGTCTAGTCGATGATGATGATGATTACTTCTTAGTCATCACCAACCATCTTAAGTCTGATAGATTCTTTTTAAATCACATTAACTCTTATGAGGAGGTGTGTTTAGAAACTCCAGATGATCCATATGAGTTTCAAGTCAAAGATGCATCGCCGAGTTTAGATTAGGTCAATACATGAAATCAACAAGGCGAAGATAATCCACATCCAACATATATTAGTTCTTTGTTGAATTAAATTAAAATCAATGACTTAGTTAGGTTATTGACTGAGTTTAAGTACTGCTTTGCTTGAAGTTATGAAGAAATTCTCAATTTATCTCAGCGGTAATAAACTAGAAACGAAACTGCTAACATCAAGCAAGCTCATAGATGCATGCGATTAGACATTGAAAATAAGTCATTTCATTGATCGATTTAGTTTTATTAGAAGAAAATATCCTACCGCTTGCGATCATCCTAGTTAAGAAGAAGAATGGACAAATTCACATGTTCAAAAGATGTATTTTCACTACCAATCCCGAAGTTGATGGTAGATATTATCTCATCTCATGCAGTCTTCTCCTTCATGGATGGCTCATCTGGATTTAACTAAATAAAGATGGCCCACAAGATGAAAAAAAATCCTTTCAACCCGATCAAAATTTATTACTATAAGGTGCCTTTAGACCTTAAAATCTGTGCCACTTACGGCAGCCATGACTCGAATCTTCAATGAACTCATTAATCATCAAGTCGAGTGCTATGTCAATGATCTTGTAGTCAAAACCAAAGAAAAGGAAGACCACTTCTTTTACTTGAGAGTACTTTTCGAATAGTTAAGGCAATTTAATCTCAAAATGAACCCCTTGAAGTGTGCTTTTGGAGTAGCTTTAGGGAAGTTCGTTGGGTTTGTTTTCTGACATCGGGGAATCGAGATTGATCATGAGAAGATCAAAGTAATATTAGAAATGCTACCCACTAAAAGTTAACAGTAGCATTTATTTTTGGTTTGGTGTTTTATTTGTATGTGAGGGGACACCATGCAGATACACAGATGTACTTATTAGGGTGATCAAGTATGACATTAAGGAATAGTGTACTATCTTGAGAGATAGAAGTCACTACCCTATAATGGACCTAATCACCTAATAATGACTCCTAAGGCATGATGGGTCTTCAAATATACCAAATATTTTTCCCATACTTTACATGAAAAAGTAAAGCATGGTTTATTTAAACTGAGTTTGTTAAGTTCCCTATGGAGGCTGCCCTTCATAGTTAATTACATCCTAAAGAAGGTAAATTTCTTAAGAATACTCTTGATTAAAATAGGCGGTTATTATCTTCAAAGATTTCAAAGATATGACTATCAAAAAATTGGTTGTATTTTTGAGAGTCAAGTGGGATAGATCAAAAGGGGAGAGTTCTTACCAAAACCAAGGAAGATGAGTAAGGAGTGCTCATGATACTAGGAAGCCTAGTGAGCACTCCAATCTATCCTTTGGTTGGGCTTTATGTATTCAAAATTAAGGGGATTTATTTATTTGAGTTGAAATTTTATTAGAAATATTAAACTTATAGTTCCATAATACAATGTTATGGAAATGCCTAAGAGGTGAGGATTTATGCTTGTAGCCCACAAAGAGAAACAGTAACCTCAGATCCTAAATCTAGGGAGCTTTGGCGAGGGCTAAAACACAACCTAAATCTAAGGTGAAAGTGGGTATATGGCTTACCTTCATAAGAGAGGGTAAGCCACCCGACTGTTGGACTTATTACCGCTTAGAGTGGTAGCTAGCAAACTCTTCTTATGCTTTAAATCCATGTAGGTAAGTCATATGCTTTGCAAGATGGTTAGGCTATTATTTATTTAAAAGAGGAAACTAAGTCCTTAAACTCACTCCCTAAGAGACTAGATCATGAAGGGCATGAGCAATGACTTAATCTAATGCAAAATTTATCAAGTTTTATTTGATTTTTAGATTTTTTTGTTTTGACACAGGCTATAGGATTTTTGTAGGCCTAAATACATGAGAAATTGATTATGGGCAAAATCAAAAGAGAAAGAGGTGTCTTTCCATCAAAGGCTCTTACAAGTTAAGCCTTTATTCTTTAGCATAGATGGAGGCCCTCTCTTAACAAGAGTTGAAGAAAATGACATGCATGATGTTATACATACAATCATCCAGCTAAGGCATTGCAAAATATTATATTATCTTGATTTAATTCTTAAGTTTTTATGTGAGGTTATGAGTTATTTTTAAATTTTAGTTATGAGTTGTTAGTGGGATAGAAAATTTATTTTCATCCTAGGAGCATAAACGAATCCAGGCAACACAACACTCACCAATCATAAAGAAACTATGAAAATGCATATTATTTCTAATGCACAAGCTAAACAAAATATCAAACAATTTTATAAAGCTATCACAAAAGAATAAGAGTCAATGTGGTCGGGTAGCACAGTACAACCCGAAAAGAAATATGGGTAGTCGAGCTCTGCCCTTATACATCTCAATATAATGAAAGAATAATTACAATTATAAAATGATAAGTATTATGGGGGTTTTCATTCTTCATCTCCCATTCTTCACTCTTCATCTTGCATTGCTTCATCTTGATTTGCTCCATTTTTTTCTTTCTTTTGGCATGATTTGGATGTAGTTTGCTCCAAGGAATCACATGGTATATAAGACATAGTCTTATAACCAATGCTCACCTTTAATCCCCATAATACTTATAGTATTCCTAATGTAAAATTACATTAAAAGAAAGGAAAGTAAATCTAGCTACACCTACAAAATAAATGTTAGCTAAACACACTATATAACCCAAGCAGTTATATGAATAATTTGGACTTAGCACCTCACACATGGGTAACCAAGCCACCTGTCCTAACTTGGGTTATGCTTAGGGGTATAAGCAACTTGCATAGCAAAAAGCATTTATATTTTTATTATAGCTCCCCTTAAACACAACCCCTTACAGAAAGAATGATTAGGTTAATATCGGCCTAACATCCAGACTATGCACATACACCCTAACATCTAGTCTAAAAAAATACATCACAAAACCAAACATTCATCAAACTATGGACCGCCCTAACATAAAGCTAGTAATGGTGACTTAGTCTAATGTGCATGTGTTAAGGCTTGTGTGGCATGTCCTAACTAGGCTTTAGGGTTATAATTTGCTATGTGTGATGGATTTAATTTATAAAGGGTTGATTTTTCTTTAAGTGGTTTAGTTGATTTGAAGGTTTTACTTAATATTTACTTTTATTTCATATGATCTACACTTAACAACTAAGTGTTATAAAGAGAGAAAGAGAGAGATCTCTCTTTTATCCCTACCTTAAGTCATTTAACAAGTTAATTAATGAATTTCCTAATGAATGATTTATTATGTGTTTTAATTAACCTTAAGTTTAGATTCACTCTAAATAACCCTATTCAATGAGAAAGACATCTTAAGATTAATTAAAATGGATTACTATCACATAACACACATTCATTCATTTATTTCCATCATGTATATCATGCATATGAATAATCCTAAGCATACTGTGGTGAAAAATTTCTATAGAGTCGCCTTTCAAGTCTGTGGGGAAGAGAAGAGAGATAAGGATATAGAAATTCATCTTTTTAGGATACCATGTAGATCCCTAGATGTACTTATCCAGGTGATTGAGTACGTCATCAAGGAAATATATATCGAAGAAGTCACTACCCTTTAATGGTCTAATCACTCAATAAGGACTCAAGGAGATGGGTGCATATGTACCAAGATTCTTCCCTACTTTACATGAAAAGTAGGATTTATTTTAAACTAGGTTGTTAAGTTCTACGGGCAGCAAGCCCATAATCCTAAGGAATGAGATTCCTTAGAAAACTCTCAATTAAGATAAATGATTGTTGTTTTCAAAGATTTCAATAGGAATAGACTATCAATCGATTAGTTCATTTTTGAAAGATCAAATGAGATTGATCAAAGAGGTAGTTATTATCAAAGCCAAAATGGATGATAAGTAGAAGATGTCCATAATGCTAGGAAACCTAGTGAGCATCTCAAACTATCCTACAGTTGGGCTTTACATTTTTTTAAGTTGATTTAGTTTATTTGAGTTACATTTTTCATTAGAAATCTAGAACTTATGATTCCTTAACACAAGATTAAGAAAATGCCTAAGAGGTGAGGATTTAAGCTATGGCCCACAAAGAGGATAAGCAACCTCAGAACCTAAATCTAGGAGCTTTGATAAGGGCCGAAAGCACATCCTAAATCTAAGGCGAAAATAGATTTTTGGTTTGCCGCCACAAGAGAGGACAAACCACGCGACAGCTTGAACTTTCAATCGCTTGGGGGTGGTGCCAACTAACTCCTCCTACAATTTTAAATACATTTAGGCAAGTCATATGTTTATGTAAGATAGCTAGGTTGTTATTTATTTAGAAAGTGACTAAGTCCTTAAACTCACTCCCTAAAGAGATGATCATATATGGACATGCTTCAAATGACCTAAATCTAATGCAATTCAAGTTTCATTTTATTTTCATTTTTGGACAATTATTTGACTCATGCAGATTCATATGCCTAATGCATGAGAAATAAAGTTATTGGCCAAAATCAGTGAGAAGGGAGGAAGTGTGTTTCCATCATGGCTTTGAAAGGTCAAGCCAAGTTTCTCTGGCAAAGGTGGATGCCCTCCAATCAAGAGTGAAATAAGATGATGGTGTGCATGATATTGTAAATGAAATACTCATCCAGCTAAGGGGTTGTTAATTCTTTTATCTTGATTTTAAACCTAAGCTTTTGGTGAGGTTATGAGTTATTTTTTAGTTTTAATTTATTAAGTTTGGTAAAAGATTTATTTTTCCTAAAGAGCCTAATCCATCCGTGCCATACATAAAGCAAGGAAGAAACTAGAAAACATGCCACTTAATGCATAAGCTAAACAAATCATCATCAATTTATAAAGCTAATCGTAAAAGAATAAAAGGCCATTGGTCGGGCACCACCACAAACCCAAAATATCAAATTGGTAGCCAAGCTCTACCCTTATACAACCTGATTATAAAAATTACAATTAAGCAAGGAATTCATTGTTATGGGGGTCTTCAAGCTTTATTCTTCTTTTCTTCTTTCTTCTTTCTTCTTCATCTTCTTTTCTTCTTTCTTCTTTGATTCCTTCTTTTGGATGGTTGGAAGATGGATACTTCAAAGCTTTACATGGTGTATAAGATGGAATCTTATGACCAATGCTCATCCTAATCCCCATAACAATCATTCCAAAATCCTAATAAATTTACATGAAAAGAAAATGAATGAAATCTAACTAATACCTGCAAAATAAAGATTAGCTAAAATAAACCACACAAATCCCAAGAATGTATATTGGACTTATCACCCCACACATGGGTGACTAAGTCCACCTGGCCTATTAGATTATGCTTAGGGGTATAAAGCACCAACAGGCAAAAGCATTTATATTTTTATTTATGATACCCCTAAGCATAATCCTAAAATAATGATTAGACTAAGCATCCTACCATTCATTCTACATACATACATCCAATCTAAAACATATATCATAAAACAAAAAATAAAACATCAAACCATGCACCACCTAACCTAAAGCTAGAAGTGGTGACTTAGCTAATGTGTGTGCTTTGAAGATTTGTGTGGTATGCTTAGCTATGGCTTTAGGTTCAAATTTTCTAAGTGAAAACATGTTCAACTTAGAGGAGGATTTCATGTTGTTTAAATTATTGGTTGATTTTATTTCATGTTTTGTTTTGGTTCAAGTGAATCCAATTAATTACTAAGTTATAAGAGAGGAAAGAGAACTTCTTTCCTTCCCTAACCTAAGTAATTTCTAAAGTAGGTTCACATTTTAGTTTTATTTAGTGAATGTTTTTGATTAAGTCTTTAATTAATCCTAAGTTTAGATGAACTCTAAACAAACCTATTCAAAAGAAAGGTATTTTAAGATTAAATAAAATGAATCAAATTCACATAACACGCATCACTTCATTTCTTTCCCAACATGTATAACATGCATATGAATAAATCCTAAACATATATAAACATACAAATGAGAATATTTAACACACTTTATGATGCATGCCAAGTAATCTATTTAAGAAAATTTGAAGTTTAATGCATGATTTTCTTAAGTAGAAAAGGGTTTCTTATCCAATTTTCACATACACATGAGAGTAAGAAAGGCATAAGTGAGTGCCATTGTTAACCAGAGGTGTAAGGTACAAGACCTACTTAGGCTACTTAAAGCCTCACTCGGGTGTCAGACTAATATCACTTTCCTTAAATACAAACATGTGTACAGAAATGAATGAAAGAGAGAATGCAAAAGTTGTATTAGTTGATTTATTTTGTTTATGCAATTTATGTGTACAAGCATAGGTAACCTTCTTAAGTGATAGATAGGAATGAATAGGTATGGAATTAGGTAAGTGTTGGGTTCTTTTCAAATGAACCATACATCTTACCAACTCCTATTCAAAACTATACTAACATAAGAGAGAAGGGAAATATATAATAAGCACATTCTTATATCTTACTCACAGGTAAGCTTATAATTAAAATATAAGTAGCACACTTTCAAATTTGATAATGAATTTATATTTTTTGAAACTAATTTGAATTTAGTAGTGATAATAGCAACTCACATTTTTACTTTAGCCAACACATGCAAATTTGACATAAAGTAAACAATTTCTTTTTTAAATTTGAATTTGAAAAATATGGATGCATGAAACCACATGACATACAAATTTAACATGTTGGTGAAAGAATCAAAGTAATGAAAACATGTAACACATTCACTTTAATTAAATCCTAAAGACATTCTTATGAAATAAGAAAGCTTAAAGAAAATAAAAGTTCATTTAAAACAACTTTTGTTTGGTTTTGAGCTTGATTTAATTTTGAAAAGGTGAGTTGAGTTTATTGTTCCTAGCACATTCCCACATGTGTTTAACATTTTTGTTTAATTTTTAGATGATTAGATTAATTTTTATATATAAATTAGGTTAAGGTATGACTTAAGAAAGTTAATTAACCCTTACCTACACCACCTTAGCATAGTTACCCAAGTAATTATGAGCCAATGAGATGACATAAAAACTCACAAAGAATTTAAATTTGTAGTGCACCTAGGAAGAAAAGGGCCTAATGTAATTTGGCTCATGATTAATGGTTAATTAAGTTAAGGGTTTAACTTAATTTCAAAACACCCTTCACACATATGAATTGGGTTTTGATTTCTTAATTGAACTTAGGCTTAAAACACCTAAGCATCTACCCAAAGTAGATTAATTAAGTTTTAGAAGTTTTTAGAATTTTTAGAAATTAATTAAGGGGATAAGAGAGGATTAAGGAAATAAAAGGGGGTTTAGGGAATAGCTTAGGGGCAATACCCCAAAATTATTCCCCAAGCCTCCTATTCAGTGGATCTAACCTTAATCAATCTTAATAATGGATTAAAAACTAATCCAAACACTAATTATCCTTAATTACATAAGGAGGGTAATTAAGAAACACATTTACAATTCCCCCAATTAAGCCTTAAATAAATATCAAGAAAATTAGGAGTGAGGTCATCCCCAAAACATACCAAGAAGTTTGGGATTAATCAAAAAGGAGTAATTAGAAAATAAAATTTCTAATAAAACCAAATATGAGAAAGGATTATTCAAAATCCATTGAAATTATTTTTAAAATATTCTAGGTTAAATTATTTTTCCATAGAATTTTACCTCATATTTTTCTAAATTTTATTGAAGGAGGTATGAATTTTTGAAGATCGGGAGATTAATTAACATGAATTAAATCCCTTAACTAATCCTCAAATTTCATAGCGACACACGGCGAGTGGTCATTACCGCTTACATCATCGCAGTGAGATTACTTAAACATCACATGAGTATGCATGGACGCGCTTTGATCTCGCCTTCAGATCGAATGACCAAAGATCATCCCACGGTTTTAAAGGATAATTCTAAAATGTGGAATAATCTCATCCCATCCAAAATGCGATGGAAGAGATCTCCCATTCTTTCCTTAGGATCAACAGAGGCTATCCATGATCTTAGGGAAGATCCAAGCTCAATTGAGCTTGAATTGGAATAAGACTTTACCCACACCATCCAAAGCTAATAAGGAACATATCCAATGGTGAATTTTACATGACTTGAAAATTCCTTTTACAAAAGACCAACACCCCCTAAGTTAAGTGGTCGAAAAATTTCATACCTCATCAGAGGTGATCACTGGTGCTCGAGCTCAATGAGGTAGCTTCGCCTAGTGGAGACGAAGCTCTGTTGAAAGTTTCAAGCCTTGGGGTTGAGTGGATCTTCCTATGGACCAACACCACTTCACCTCCTTGCTTTGATCTAATCAAGGCTCCTATGCTTTGAACTCAAATGACTTGTGCACTGATCCTTTGAGGGAGTGTGCAAGAGCAATTGGAATGGATTTGAGTGAATTTGAAATTGAAGGTTCAAGTGAGCTCCCCTATTTTTCAATGGAGAAAACTGAGAAGTAGCTATTTCAAATCCATCTTAGAAAGCTTAGGATTGCTCTCTGATCTTTCCTAATACTTTCTAGGCTTCAATCGAATGAGGGAGTGATAATTTTAATTGAATTGGGGAGTATAGCTATGAAATCAGACACCTCCCTTGCCATTTTGATCCAATTGACCACAGGGGGGTTGTTTGATATAGCTTTTGCACATGGTTGGTTTGAGGTCTTGAGTGGATTGCCAACCTCCCATGTGCATAAATTTGAGTGGATAGAGGATTTGGAATGAGCCAATTTGACCCATGGGGTCGGGTTTGGCCTTGGGTCCATTTGGGCTAGCCCAAACCCAATGGGTTGGGTGCACCACTCTTCATTGGGTCCACTTGAGCTATTAGGAAGATATCAAGTTGATATGAAAAGGGTATGACCAAATTATCCATAGATTAATCCATAATTTGTTCTATGTCCTAGGGGTAGGATGGTCATTTTGCTGATTTTTCAATTTGGATATGTTGGGTATGTGGAGAAACTAGGTTTGGCCAAGTTTCATTTGATAAGATTTCGCTCATGTTGACCCATTTAGGTCAAAATGGGCCAAGTTGACCAATTGGTCAAATTGGGTCAAACCAAGGGTTGGGTCTAGTTCATATGACCATTTGAAATGTTTTGGTGTCTTTGGTTTGGTTCAATTTGGATTGGTTTTGAATTTGACTCATATGACTTCACTTAGGTCAAATGGGTCAAGTTGACCTATTTGACCCATTTGACCTATTTGGGCTAGGTCATGGGTAGGTTTAGATTTGGTTAGTCATATGGAGTGGATATCTTTGTTTTCAATCAATTTGGTTAAGTTCAAATTTGGCTCAACATGACCCCTTTAGTCAAGTTGGGTCTAAGGTCAAATTAGGTCTAGTTGGCCAATTGAGGCTTTGGTCAAGTTCAACAAGTGATTTGGAATGAACTTGACCCATTGGTTTCAATCAATTTATCTTAGATCAAGTTTTGACACATTTTGACCCTTTAGGTCAAGTTGGGTCAACTTGGGTCAAGTGGCCAATCGGGCTAGGTTAGGCATGTTGACTTGGTCAAGTTTAAACATAGGTCATGAATGAACTTAGATCATTGGTTTCAATCAATTTGGCCTATGATGGATTTTGGCTATGTTAGGTTTTATTTTGGCTAAGCGTTGACTTGGTCAACCCTTAGGTTTGGCTTTATTTGACCCAATTTGATTGATTGATCATCCCATGATGATTGTTTATCATGATGAAAGGTATAGGTGAGTTTGATTTACTCTAATTTGGTTAGAATTAGAATTTGGCTCATAAAGCTACTTTAGGTCACTTTGGGTCAAGTGAGCCTAAGTGGGTCAAATGGCTTGGTCAAAGCTTGATTTGAGTTTGATTGAACTTGTATATGGACTTATGATTGAAATATATATCCATTTGCAAGTGGTTTGAAGTCAAATGGGTTTTGATCCATTTGATAATTTCATATTCAAAGGAAGAATATGAAAGGATTTAGGGTTTGATTTTTTGAATTGGATTTAAGTTTGATTTTTGAAATAGGTTTTGATTGTTGGGATTTATATTTCATTTATATATGTGAATATAAATGAGAATATAAATTGATCATGAGAAAATTTTAAGGATTTGAAGTGATTTGATCATGATTTATGCTAAGTCCATTAAAGAGAATTTTAAAGGACTTGAGAAATTTTTGGAGTTTGAAGATTAAATTTTTGAATTTGGTTTGATTGATTTATATTTATATTTCATTTATATATGTGAATATAAATGAAAATATAAATGAATTATGAGAAAATCCCATGAATTTGAATTGATTTGATCAAGGGAAAATTAAGGACTTAAGAAAGATTTTAGATTTGGAATTTAATTTGAGGATATGATTTGATTGATTTATATTTATATTTCATTTATATATGTGAATATAAATGATAATCTAAATGAGTTTTAAGAAAATCTCATGAGTTTGAATTAAATTAAGGACTTAAGAAAGATTTTAGATGTGGAATTTAATTTGAGGATTTGATTTGATTGATTTATATTTATATTTCATTTATATATTTGAATATAAATGAGAATATAAATGAGTTTTGAGAAAACCCATGAGTTTGAATTGATTTTAATATGACATAGGCTAAGTCCTTTAAGGAAAATTCAAAGGACTTAGAAAAATTTCATGAATTGATTTTGAATTTTAAGTTTAGTTTAGTTGGTTTGAATTTATATCTCATTCATATATGTGAATATAAATGAGAATATAAATGAATTATGAGAAAATCTCAAATATTTGACTTGGTTTAGATCATGATTTAGGTTAAGTCCTTAAAGGAAAATTTAAGGACTTAGGAAATTATTGAATTTATGAATTTTCATTCATGGGTTTCAATCATAGATTTCAATCATGTATTTCAATCATATGGAGTTGATTTGAGTTTGAAGAAAATAAATTAAGATCGATTTGGAGTTTGACTTGAAGGAAGGAAAGTGAGGAATGGTTTAAGCTAAGGGTAGGAAATTTTCCTAACACCCCTAAGGCATGACCTATTCCTATGGCTAGCTCTTCTAAGTCTCTAGGACTATGTTGAGTGTCCACCTAATCACTAGATGTGTCTTAGGACTAAGGACCTCTTAAATTTTAAGAGGAGTCCTATGTCTAAGATGGATGGGTTGAGAGCTCATTCTAAAAATGATGTCAACACATACCTATACATGCAATATAAATCTTAGCACACTTTGATGATGAATGCCAAGAAGTGTATTTAGAATTTAAATGTTTCATTTTTGACTGAATTATGAATTCATGTCCTTATTATATGGAAAAGGGGGACTTTTCATTAATTATTTAAATACACATTTACATATATAAAATTTTTAATTGAGTACGATGCCATTATTTTCTACACCACGGGCATAAGGTACAAGACCTACTTAGCTACTTAAAGCCCCGCAGCCCCGGGATGTCCAGACTAATATACCACATTTCTTATATGCATGTAGATGTATGAATACCTATAAGGATAAGAAAAATCCATGCAAAAAGGTTATATTTGATTTATTTGATTTATGATTCTTTATTCATTGGCCACATCACACATTCATATGTATAAGAGTTTTAAGTGAGTACAGCGCCATTATTTTCTACACTATGGGCGGTACAAGACCTACTTAGGGCTACATAAAGCCTCGCAACCCCGGGATGTCCAGACTAATATATCACTCTTCTCAAATACAAATGAATGTACAAAAATATCCACATGAATAGGGAATCATGCAAGAAAGGTTGTGTTTGATTTGATTATGTGATTTACATATGTGATATAAAATTCTTTCTAAGTCTTAACATGGAGATGCATAAGAGTAGATTTAGGTAAGTGTTATCTTCTTTTCAAATGAACTATATGCTTGCAAATCATATTTAAATTCATATAGGATAAGGAATGAGAACTTAATATTGGATATCTTATATTATTATCACATACAAGCTTATAGATATTTGTAGCTAACATTACTTCATTTTTAATAATTGATTTATAGGTTTTGAAAATAGTTTTTGATTTAATAGTGATAATAGCCACACATATTTTTATTTAAGCCAACACATGCAATTTGACATAAAAGCAATAGATACGTAACTGAACGAAGTACAGAAATGAATGCATGATTTCATATGGCAAGCAATATTTAGAATGATTGGCAAGAAATAAAGGAATGTAAGCATATGATTTCATTCATCCCAATTAATTCCTAAGGACAATCAAATTAAATAAGGCTATTTAAAATGAACCAAAATTCTTTAAAGATATTTTTCAACTTTGAGTTTGATTTGATTTAGGAAATATGAGAGAGGTTTGCTAATCATAACCCAATCCCCATGTGTGAATTAATTTGGTTTAATGAAGAATATTTAAGTTGATTTTATGTTTTAATTAGGTTAAGGTATGAATTAAGTGAATTAATTAACCCTTGTCTATATCACCTTAAATTAATTAACTAGTTAATAATAAGTCAATATGATATGCAACAACAACAACAAGCCTATTCCCACTAAGTGGGGTCGGCTACAAGAATTCTTTTTCTCCATTGTGTCCTATTATGTGTCAAATTCTCATTTAATTCAAGTATACTAAGGTCATTTTTTATACATCTTAACCAAGTCTTTTTAGTTCTACCTCTACCTTTCTTAACATAAGGCAAATCTAATATATATACTCTCCTAATCAGGTCATCGGACGGCCGACACTTTATGTGGCCAAACCATCTAAGGCGACTCTCTCTAATCTTATCTGCCATTGGAGTTACTCCAACTTTTTCCTGAACATACTCATTTTGCATTTTATCTCTAAGAGTAAAGCCACTCATCCACCTGAGCATCCTCATCTCTGTAACACTTAACTTAGTCTAATGCTTTTCTTTTATTGGCCAACATTCTGCACTATAAGTCATTTCAGGTCTTACCACCATCTTATAAAATTTTTCCTTAAGTTTAAGTGGAACTTTTCTATCACACAACAGGTTAGATGCATTCCTCCACCTCAACCATCCAACTTAAATTCTACTAATAACATCTCCATCTATTGCACCATCATTTTGAATAATAGAGCCTAAATATCTTAATCGCTCACTCTTATTAATGACTTGTTCACCTAATATCACACACTACCACTAGAACTTCTACAACTAAAATTACCCTCCACATATTCAATTTTAGATCTACTTAAATGAAAACCTTTAGACTCTAATGTCGACCTCCATAATTCAAGTTTCTCTTGGACTCCCTCTCTAGTCTTATCAACAAGAAGAATGTCATCAGCAAAAAGCATACACTAAGGTACAACTTCCTATAAATGCCGAGTAAGAACATCCATAACTAAAGAAAAAGATAAGGGCTTAAAGCTGATCCTTGATGTAATCCAACTGAAATAGGAAAATATTTTGTCAATCCTCCTTGTGTTGTCACAAGTAATGCTCTAGTATACATATCTTTAATGACTTGAATATAACCAATATTAACTCCTTTCTATTCTAGAACTCTCTAAAGAACATCTCTTGAAACTTTAGCTTTCTAAAGCAATAAATATCATATGTAGATCCTCCTTACTTTCTCTATACTTCTCCATCAAACCTCTTAACAAATGTATAGCATCCATAGTAGATCTACCTGGCATGAAATCAAACTGATTATGAGAAACTTTTGTATCACATCGTAACCTATGTTCAATTTCTCTTCCATAATTTTAATGAATGAAACATTAACTTAATTCTTCTATAATTTGCACACTCTTGTGCATTACCTTTATTCTTAAATATAGGAACCAACAAACTCTTTCTCCACTCATCTAACAACTTTTTAGTCTTTAAAATAACATTAAAAAGATTTGTAAGCCAAGAAATTCCTTGATCTCCTAAACATTTCCACCCTTCAACTAGAATATCATCAGGTCCTACTTTTTTTCACATTTCATTTTCTTTAAAGCTTCTCTAACTTTAGATTTACTAATACGACGATAAAAAATAAAATTCTCTATTTTTGTTTAGGGTATTAAGGTTGCTAAAATCAATCATACTTTCAGATCCTTCATTGAAAAGTTTATCAAAATACCTCATCCACCTATTTATAATATTCTTTTCTAAGAAAAGCACTTTATTATTTTCATCCTTAATACACCTCACTTGAACTAGGTCTTTACTTCATATCTCTTTGGTTGGCTAACTTATACATACATCTTTCACCTTCTTTGTATCTAATCTATTGTATAAATCGCTAAAATCTAAATTTTTTGCATCATATATTGCTTTCTTAGAATCTCTACAGGCCACTTTATATCTTTTCTAATTCTCAAATTTTTTACATCTAAACCAAATTTTATAACAATGCTTCTTATTTCTTATCTTTTCTTGCATACTCTAATTCCACCACCACCTATTTTTATTAATAGAAGCTTTTCCTTTTGATTCTCCAAGCACATTTTTAGTAACTTGCATTATTTCACTTGCTTCTTTTTTCCTTATAACATTAGCTTCCTTATGAACATCCCAAATTCTAAGCTCTTGTAACTTTCTCTTAAAAATATTTTTATTTATGTTCTTTAAGTATCCCCATCTAATCCTAGGATAATAATTTGATTTATTTTTTCCTCTTACAATCTTTCATCTTAAAATCTAAAATTAACAATCAATGTTGGATACTTAAACTTTCACTTAGAATGACCTTACAATCTTTACAATCTAAATGATCTATTTTTCTTATCAGAAAATAATCAATCTATGTTTTACTAGATCCATTTTTATAAGTAATAATATGTTCATCTCTTTTCTTAGATAAAGTATTAGCAAATTGCAAAATCATAAGCTAAGGCAAAATCTAAATAGTCCTACCTTCTTCATTAGTCACTCCAAATCCATAACCACCATGAATACTTTTAAAATCTTCTACCACTCTACCAACATGTCTATTTAAATCTCCTCCAATAAATAATTTTTCTTTAGGAGGTTTCTTTTGTATTAATCTCTCTAATTCATTCCAAAAATTTTCTTTTGAACTTACATCCAAACTTACTTGAAGAGCATAAACACTTATAACATTGACAATCTTAGTATCATTAATAATCTTTAAAGCTATAATTCTATCTCCACATCTATTAATATTTATAACATTATCCTTCAAACTTTTATCTATAATCACACCTACACCAATTCTAGTATGACTTCTACCTGAATACCAAAGTTTATGCAACCACATGAAAAGTAAATTTGCAATGCTATGAAAGGGGCCCAATGCTATTAGCTTATGATTAATAGTTAATTATGCTTAAGGGATCTCCCCTAATTACTTTTATGATTTTCTCACACATATGAGCTAACCATAATTTCATTATCTCTCACCTTGGGTTATTGAACACCCAAGGAGCTACCCAAAATCAATTAAGGGTTGTTTAAGTGTGGATGAATTGATTTTTAATTTTAATTTCATTAAGCCTTTAATTAAAATGTTTAAACATTTTGGTTATGTTTTGATTTGAATGATAAAATTAACTTAGGGGAGGATCAAGGGTAAGGCCCTAATCCTAATCCCTAAATCATTTAAGCATTCAATTAGATTCTGATTTCTTTATTTTGAAGACTAATCACTTAATTAATCAATTAATCATTTCATTAACCATTAATTAATTTGATTTTTTTTATAAAGAAAACTTAGGAAATGGATTAGGAAAAGTGTCCCCAACCACATCCCCTAAGTCATCTTACTGTTCAATAGAGGTAATTATGCTTAAGTGATTAATTAAGTTACTATTCCTTCATTAACTATAATTAATTAAATTAGGAGAGTGATTAGAGCTTAATCAAGTGATTTTCCTTATTAACCAATCAATAAAATAAAAAAAATAAGAGAGGTAGAAGTTATCCCCCTAAATATCCACAGAAAATTTGAGATTAATTGAGTGCTTGATTAAGGTGTAATTAAGCTAATTAAATTTTTGATAAAACTCTAATTAAGCCAAAATCACTACTCAAAATCAATTAATGATAATTTTCCTATATTCCACTCTGAAATATCTTCAGAATGAGCCTAAGTTTGAATTTTTTTTCTATAATTAGTTATGATTTTAGGAAGTTTCAAGATTAAAAACCAATTAATTATCCCTAATTAAAACCTTAATCAAGTCGGACCACATGGCAGCTGACGTGGAGCACTGATGCTACATGCTTTCCATGTGGCATAACGAGATTGATTATTTAAGTACTCACATCCATGGGTGACTCGGCCGGCGGCGGATGCGCTTTCTCTATGGACCATTTGATCTAAGATCAGACGGCCACAATCTGATCCATAGTTTAGGAAAGGAATCAGAGGGCTCGGTCATGGGATTTGATCAAAGCAATTCATCTCAATCATGCGATGGACAACTCATGATCTATCTCATTCACGAGCGATGGAAGATGGATTATGTCCATCTTCCATCATTCATTTGAGCTCACCTGAGCTCGGATTGTCTCCAAATTCTTCCCACACCTTCAGCGAAGGGAGACGCACACATCTAACGGTCAATTTTACATGAGATTCAAATTTTCTTCACAAAGGACCAACCCACTTTTGCATATAAGGCTTGATCTGTGAAATTACCTCACCAGAGCTAATGTCAAAGGTAACGTGAGGTACCTTCATAGTTGAGAGGCCTTGGAGAGAGCTTGATTTGGTGTGGGATACTCAGTTGATAAATCCACGCACACAATGGGCTCGATTCCAATCGAACTCGATCCTCTCATGGAAGCTTGGGAATTGGTCCGGTTGGCTTCGATTGGGTATGGTGATGGTGTGGCTAAGAGGAATTGAAGTGATATTTCAGAATGAGGGAGTATTGCTCAAGATTTCCCTCCCCTATTTCAGCTTCTCACGGGAATGGGAAATCTAGATTTTGTAGCACTCAGGAAGGGTTGGAATCACTCTGTGGGATTTCAGAAATGTGTTCTCTAGGCTCACGATGCAAGTGTGTGTCAAAATATGTTCGAATTGAGTGGGTATACCCCTCAATTTCCCATCATGGATGGATGGCAGTGTGCACACATTTTGCACTAGATCGCCACTGTCCGGCTGCCGGACTTGTCTCCATCAAGTCAGGGAGGCATGTCAGAGATGGGAGGAATGATGGGGAGCTATCTTGGACCTAATGTGCAAGGATGCCAAGGCTTGGATCCAATGGGTGCTCAGTTTGGGTTGGAGGTGAGTCAACTCACCTCCCAAAGGTCCTTGGCTGACCTAGGGTGAGTTAGGCAAGCTAGGTGGGTCAGGATAAGGTTCTATGTAGTGCTAATGAGCTGTCATGGGGATGGGTAGTTGACTTTGGCTTGGATCCAATGGCTTCAAGGTTTAAATCCTATGGTTTGATGGCTAATCCCTTTTGGGATCCACTTGGCTTTTGGGCTGATTTGGAAATGAATTAGGACATGCTTGGGTCGGGTTTGGCTAAGTCCTATGGTCACAGTTGGGTTTTGATTTTGGATTGGTCAAAGGGGTGTCATTTGGTCTAAGTTGGGTTGGATTGTCCAATTGGTCAAATTGGGTCAAACCAAGAATTGGGTTAAGTTCATATAATGATTTGAGATTTTTTGGTTCAATTAGTTTGGATTAGTTTGGCCTAGGTTTGGGTTTGACTCATTTGGATTCAAAAGAGTCAATTTGGTCAAGTTGATGAATTTGACCAATTTGACCAAATTAGGTTGGGTTAGGTGTTGAGTCAAGTTCAATTGGCTGATTAAAAATTATTGTAGGCTTTGGTTTGGATTAATTTGGAATTGATTTGAATTTTTGGTCAATTTGACCTTTTAGGTCAATTTGGGCTACGTTGGGCAAGTTGACCAATTAGTCAACTTGGGCTCAATCATAGCTTTGGTCAAATTCAACAAGTGATTTGGAATGAACTTGAGCCACTGATTATAATCAATTTGGATTAAATCATGATTTAATCAATTTTGGCTTTTTAGGCTAATTTGGGTCAACTTACATCAAGTGGCCAATTAGACTTGTTTTGGCTTAATTGATGGCTTGGTCATGTCAATCATTGATTATGGATGGGTTTGAGTCAATGATTTCAATCAATTTGGCATATGATGGATTTTGACTAGTTTTGGTTTCATTTGGGTTAAATGTTGATTTGGTCAAAGGCTAGGTTTGACTTTGTTTGACCAAATTCAAGGTGGTTGATCACCCCATAATGATTGTTGATCATGATTGATGTTTATATGGGCTTAGTTTAATCTAATTAGAGTTGGATTAGAACTTGGCTGAAAAAGATCTTTTATGTCACTTTGGGTCAAGTGAGCCTAAATGGGTCAATTAGATTGATCAAGGTTTGATTCAAGTTTAGTTGAACTCACATATGATCTTATGATTGAAATATAAATCCAATTACAATTGGTTTGGAACCAAATGGGTTTTGGTTCATATGACAATTTTAACTCAAAAGGGTCAACTTGGGCTTGACTTGGATTTGGTTTGCTAATGGTGGTTTATATCTATATTTGGATCAATGATTGTAGGAATGATTGAATTATCAAGAAATTCATGAGTTTTGAGTTGAATTTGGTTTCATTTAGCCAAGTTCAAAAGTTTTGCTAAAAAGGCTAAAATTGGGAATTTAATTTGATTTGGATTTGGTTTGGACCATTTGAATTTATATTTCATTTATATTTGTAAATATAAATAATGATATAAATGAGTTATGAGAAAATCACTTGAGTTCGGAGTGATTTAAAAGCAAATTTGACCAAATTAAGGGATATGGGTCAAAAAGGGCTAACTTGGATTTTTAATTGGTTTGATTTATTTTTGGTCATTGAGAGTGGGTTTCATTTATATTCATGAATATAAATGAAGGAATGATTGATTTATAAAGAAATCAACCAAGTTTGAGTTAGTTTGAATGAGTTTTGGCTAAGCATATGAAGGTGGTTCATATGGCTTAGGAAGGGATTTTGGAATTTGGAGTTAATCATGAGCTTCAATCATTTGAAGTTTGGAATTAATTTATGATTGGAATTTGATTTGATTGAATTTTATAATTGAGAAAATCAATTGGAATGGGGTCGATTTGGATTTGGTTAAGGCTAAGTCCATAAGATAAAATCAAAGAGCTTATGATTGGATTTAGAGTTTGAATTTAGTGATAGATCTCAATTATTGGATAGTTGGATTTGATTCATAATTTGGAATTTGATTTGAGATTGAATTTGATGATTGGGAAAATCAATTGGATTGGGGTTGATTTAGGTTTGATTAAGGCTAAGTTCATAAGATAAAGTCAAAGGGCTTATGAAGGGATTTTTGGAAGTTGGAGTCAATCATGTGCTTCAATCATTTGAATTGGAATTAATTTATGATTTAGAATTTAATTTGATATTGAATTTGATAATTGAGAAAATCAATTAGATTGGGATTGATTTGTTTTTGATTAAGGCTAAGTCCATAAGATAAAATCAAAGGGCTTAGGAAGGGATTGAGAATTTGAATTTAGTGATGGATTTCAATCATTGGATAGTTGGATTTGATTTTGGAATTTGAATTTGAGATTTGGTTTGAAAGAAGGAACCAAGGATTGGGTTTGGTCTATAGTGTAGGCAAGTCCTCCTAAGTCCCTAAGGCACAACCTATTCCTATGGCTAACTCTTCTAAGTCTCTTGAAGGGGAGGTTATCATTATCAAAAAGGATGATAAGTTAGATTGGAGGCAACCATTCATAGATTACCTAAATGTAGGCAAACTTCCTCAAGAGAAGTTACTAACACATCAGGTGAAATAGAGAGCACTTTCCTATGCTCTCATGGATGGCACATTATACTGGGGGTCTTTTGATCATATGTGGTTACATTGTTTAGACAAACACGAAGCCCGTAAGATCATGCTGAGGTACAGTCAGTTCTATGTAGAGCGCACTAATCCGGTCCGAAGATGAAAGCTAAGATCAAGACACTAGGATACTACTGGCCACCGATGATTATATATTACATGGATATAGCTAGGCGATGCCATTAATGTCAGGTACATGGTGCGGTCTTACACCAACCACCTAATATTCTACATCTTACATTGACCTCGTGGCCATTCGAGTGTTGGGGTACTAACATAGTGGCTCTGATTAATCCTTCTTCTTCCAAGGATCATCGGTTCATCCTAACTGCTACCGACTAATTTTCTAAGTGAGTGGAGGTGATTCCACTCAGAGAAGTCACAGCTCAGCATGTGCTCCAGATTTTTAGGAACCATATCGTATATAGGTTTGGGGTACCTCAATGAATTATATATGATAATGGTACTGCATTCAAGAGCGCTAAGATCAATAATTTTGCACGGAGACATATAGATTCAAGATACTCTACCATATATTACCCAAGGGCAAATGGCTTGGCAAGCCTTCAACAAAAAATCTCATCTAAATTTTAAAGAAGATACTCGACGACAACAACCAACAATGGCATGAACAGTTAGTTGAAGCCTTGTGGGCTTACCGCACCACATACAAAACTCCAACTCAATCTACCCCTTTCTTCTTAGTATATGGCTATGAAGCTCTCTTACCATTAGAAGTCCAACTCCCATCACTAAGGATAGTTGTGCCTAGCAAAATCACAATGGAGCGAATGTCAAGTTGTGGTTATAAGAACTCGAAGGTTTGGAGGAGAGACGCCTACGAGCATGCCAGAACATCAAGTTATACAAAGCCAAAATGAAATTAATTTTTTTAACTACTCTTGAGTTGAGGTCCAAAGTTGTCTTAATGTTAGAAGTCCAACTCTCTTTTGGATTTGTAAATTTGAGACAGGTCAAGGCCGGCATAGCCCCTTCTCAGTGGGTCCATCGCACGTCGACAGGGTCCCCAACATAACACAGCAATTCATATCAAACCAAATCAAATTAAAATGAAATTTATTTTTTAAACTACTCTTGAGTTGAGGTATGATCCCCAGTGGCACTCTCTCAATAGTCGCCTTAGGTCGGGATCGATTTGTTGCGCATCCAACAAATCACCCCAACCGCTTTTTTTGCTTAGGAAGATGTAAGTCTTCTATACTTTCTTCCTGGCAGTTGCACACCAAAAGGCAACCTTTAGGTTGGATAGCCCTACCCTATGGCAGATAGACTACCCCTTTGGACTTGTAAATCTAAAACAGGCCAAGGCCTCTATGGCTTCTTCTTAGTGCTGTCCATCACACATCGACAGGGTCAATAACAAACTAAATTCAAAACCAACCTCCCCAGCGGGGTCAAATCAAACATATCAAGCAAATCGAACTTCTCCCCAATAAAGCACAATCAAATTAGCCTCCCTAGTGGAGCCTAGATCTATATCAAACAAACTAACTGAGCTTACATCCCCAACAGATATGACCTCAATCCAAAACCATTCTCCCTAATGGAACCATAATAAATTATACCAACCTCCCTAATAGAGTTTAAATCAAAGAAAATCCAATCAAACTTTTATTCCTAGTGAATACATCCCCAAGAAAATCATATATCAAATTCTTATCCTCAGTGGATAACCCAAACCTACTTCCCTAGTGGAAGGTTCACATACCCAATCCCTAGTAGATTCGAGCCCATATCTCTAGAGGATATGCCTCCACATCAATTAAGATAAAGCAAATTTAAATTAATTCGATCCTAATCCCTAATGAATTATAGATTCTTATCCCCAGCGAATCTTCTTTCCACAAATCATATTCATAATCAAACTTTTAAACTCTTATCCCCCAGTGGATACCTTAAACCTACTTCCCTAGTAGAAGGTTCATATACTCAATCCTCAAAATTCATTTCTTTCTAGCTCTCTTATGCCCTTAGCATAAAGATATATGCATTGCACTAATATCGTGATTCTATCTACCTTTCAAGTTTAGGTATAGATCATTTTTGTTAGCGCTTGTAAACTTTTGGACAATGTTGGTCGTCTGTCACGTTAATACGAAGTGTGTGCCTTGTCAATTACACCACACCTATTATTTTGACCTCAATTTTGGAGTGAGTTCTCAATCTCCTCATATTAGACTTAGGAGTCTTCTAGAAGCTAAGACTTCTTAGTCATTAAACACTTCTAGTGATTAGGTGAATACTTAACCAAGGCCTAGAAACTTAGAAGGGTTAGCCATAGGGGTAGGTCATGCCTTAGGGATTTAGGGAGACTTGCCCATCCTATGGACTAAACCCAACCTATGTTTACCTTCTCAAACCAAACCTCAAATCTAATTCAAATATGAAATCCAAATCCAAGTTCCAAATCAAATGATTAAAATCCAAGCTCAAAACTCTTCCATAAGCCTTATGATCCACTCTCATAAGCTTAGCCAAAATCCCCTTTAAACCAAATCAAAATTAAATGATTTCTTTATAAATCAATTATTTATTCAAGGAGGTAAATCAATTATTAATTGATAGTGCCAATGATCAAAACTAAATCAAACTAAATCAAATCTCCTTCTTAGCCCTTTTGACTTACCTCCATGAGCTTAGTCAAATTTGCTTCCAAATCACTCCAAACTCAAGTGATTTTCTCATAAGTCATTTATATCTCCATTTAAATTCATAAATATAAATGAAATATAAATTCAAATTGCCAAAATGTAATCCAAAATCAAATCAAAACCCAATTGAAACCCTTTAAGCCATTTCCTTGAACTTGGTTAAAACCCATCTGAATCAAGCCAATTGATTTTCTTATAAATCAATCATTCTATTAATCACCATTCCAAATATAACTGAAAACTTACAATCATCAAGCTAAACCAAAATCAACTCAAGTCAAACCCAACTTAGCCCATTTGACTTGAAATATTCAAGTGAACCAAAACTCAATTGAACCCAAACCAATTGCAATTGGATTTATATATCAATCCCAAATCCATATATAAACTCAACTAAATCAAACTCAACCTAAAATCAAGCCAACTAAATCCAATTGGCTCACTAGACCCAAAGTGACCAATTTAATCTACATAAACCAAAATCCAATTCAATCCAAATCAAAGTGAATTAAGCCAATCTAAACTTCATGACATGATTGTTGATCATCCTAGGTTGGTCAATTATCATAAATTAGGTCAAAGCAAGTCAACCTATACCTTTGACTAAGTCAACCCTTTAACCTATATGAACCCAAACTAGCCAAATTATAGCCTAAGCTATATCTATTGAAAATAATGATTCAAATCAACCCAAAATCAGCATTTGAACATGACTTGAACTACAATTGGCCCTCTTGACCTATTAAACCCAACTTGACCTTAAGCCAACCTAAAACCCAATAAAATCTAAATTGAACTCAACCAAATCCTACAATATATTCCAAATGATCAACCAAATCCAAACCAAGCCATAACCCAAGCCAATTTAGTCAATTGGGTCAAATTGGTCAACTCGACCCATTTGACCCAAATGAACTCAAGTGAGCCAAAATCAAATCCAAACCAATGACACCAATACACTTTAAATGGTCATATGAACTTGAGCCAACCCTTTGGTTTGATCTAATTTGACCAATTGGTCAACCTAACCCATTTTGACCCAATTTGACCCAAATGGATCAAATTGTGCCAAACCTAACCAAATGAACTCCAAATGATATAAAATTTGGCCCAACTCACTTTTGACTCATTTCAAATCTAAAAAATCAAATTCAATACCAAATGCCCACTCTACTTAGTCTAAGGGTATAACATAAGACAAAACACCCATGTAAATGGCCATTTCTCTTCCTTGGCCACTTTGCACTCATCCATTGGTCCACCTAGGCTCCAAGGACATTGACCAACCTTACCCAAGATGTGGTTTGGTTAGCCATAACTCATGGGAGGATAATTTGTCTCACCTCCCCTATTGGAACACTTGGCAAGCAAGGACTCCCACTCTCCTTCCCTTGGCTGCATTCTCACACCTTCCTCCACTCAAGCGAAGCCACCTAAGATGATTCCTTGCCATTCCGAACCACCCCAAGCCATAGGACATCCACATGGGGCTAAAAATACCATTAGTGGTGATTTTTGGCCAAAACAAAACATAAGGGAATAGAGGTTGGAGAACTTCTCATTATTCCCTCATTTCACTCTCCAAGAACTCCCCAAGCAACCAACATCCATTCTCTACTTCCTTTGAGCTTGAAACCATTCAAACCAAGCAAATTTTGGTGAGGAAGTGTCAATCATTGGTGGATACATTCTAAGTGGAGAAAAGAGCATAGGTCCATCCCAAAGCTTTTTCTCGCATCTAGGAGCATGCTCGGATCAACACTGTTGCTAAAAATCATCCCCGGTGAGGTAATTTTCAAATACTTTTGTTAGTCATGGGATCTTATTTGCTTTGATGTTTGCTCGATTCTACAAAAATCTCTTAGATAACCCTTGCATTCTTTATTTTACATCATCCCCATGCATTTTGGGGCCTTTTCTTGCAAAGATTACAAGAAAATTGAGCCTAAATAGTCCAAACTGAGCAATTTATCGCTCGAATTTCACTGTTCATGTGTTTGGTTCATTCCGTAGGAGGAAGAAACCCAGCATCCATCTATTCCCACTTCAAAAGAGATGAACGGCTATGATTTGACACCATATCCATTCATTTCAGCCTGTTGGATCGCGTAGATTGATCTTGACCATCCCATCCGCGATCGGACGATCCAATCTAATCTGCGCATCTTCAGCCCTTTCCCACTCATTTCACCATGGCTCTAATCAATGCACGCCATGTGGCATCACGTGCCACATGGAACTCTGAGTCCAATCACGTGGCATCGCATGGCACCGCATTGCCACATCACCACCATGCGGTGCTAACTGGGATAAGTGGAAAATTCTCAATTTTTGACTTTTAAAAATTATTTAAATCACTTGGAACTTTAAAATTCATAGAAAATAAAATACTCAATGAAAGATTATAAATAAAAGATCATTGGATTCAGCTTTTCGGAAAAATACAACAAACCTAAAATCCCTAAATTTTATTGAAATTTTGAGCTTAATTTGGGCTTTAGTGAAAATCAAATTTCATCAATTACTCTAAAAACTAAAATCAATTAAGTTAAAATTTTCAAGGATTTAAATTGAACTTAAAATACACCTACCATAAAAATTTCAAGTAAAAGGGGTTCTAGATTGAGAGATATTGCATTTTGAAGCTCAAATAGTTTAATTTAGTTAAAAATGAATTAATAGACTTTATAAATACCATGAAAAATCATTTAAATCATCTAAAACATTGAAAAATCATAAAAAAATCATAGACAAATCATAAAAATGCAAATAAATATTCATTTTAAAGGTATTTCAGAGAAAAATTTATTAAAAATATCCTTAATTGATTTTGAGTAGTAATTAGAGCTTAATTAGCTTTAATTAACAAATTAATTACCTTAATCACTCCCTAATTAATTAATTAATCAACCCCAACTTTTTTGCAATTGTTTAGGGGATGATCTATGCCTCCCCTAATTTTCTTGTGATGTATTGGTTAATTAATTAAGAGAATTATCTACTTAGGCCTTAATTACTCTCTAATTAAGAGTTAATTAATCATATGAGATATAAATTAATTCATTAGTTGGGCTCATTTTCACTACTTAACAGTGAGGAGATTTAGGGATTAAATTGGGGCTTCTTTTCTAATCTTTTCCCTAAGTCTACTTCATTTGGAGGATAGTTAACCCATGTGGCAATTAAGTTTAATTAAGTGATTAATTATTTCATTAATCTAATTAAAATCTAAAATACATCAGAACCTAATTAATCAATTCATGGGTAGATCTTTAAGTGTTCAATAACCTAAAGATACTTAAAGAAATTATGGTTAACCCACATATGTGGGAAAACCATAAAAGTACTTAATTAAGTTCCTTAACCAAATTAATTATTAATTATGAGCTAATTACATTAGGCCCTTTCATTTCTTAGGATCATTGCAAGTTATTTTCCATGCATATCATGCTAGCTCATAATTATTTAATTAATTACTTTAAGGTAACATAGGCAAGGGTTAATTAATGGATTTAATGCATATTATAACTTAATTAATCCATAAAATCAACTTATTTTATTAAACCAAATCAACTCACAAACATGGAATGGGTTAAGATCAATAAACTTTCCTTCATTCCTCAAATCAAATTAAACATGAGATTAAAAATGACATTAAAGAAGCTTTGGTTTTCCTTAAATGCTTTTATTTGATATGATTGTCCTTAGAAATTTGTTTGATTGAATGAAACATGTGTTTTATGTCTTATTATTCCTTTCCAATTATATTAAATGATTTGTTTCATGTGGTTTCATGCATTCATGTTTTCAAAATGTTTAAATTTAAATGAATTTCCTTTATGTCAAGCTTGCATGTTCTGATTAACCTATGAATATGTGTGGTTATTATCATTATTAAATCAAAGTTATTTTCAAAATCTTATTAGTTAGCTATAATATTTGGAGTGATAATAGTTATAAATATTTATAAGCTTACATGTGTCTATGATTTAGAACATGTGATATGGAGTTCTCTCTCTTTAGTCTTTATAGATTTACATAAAGTTTGAATGTTAACAAGTGTATAATCCATTTGAAAAGGACACAATATTTGTTTGAATTCATTCCTATGTATTTCTATGTTAGAATTTATATAAAACTTTAGCTCACATGTATAAATAATTCAATTAAAAGAACTACAACTTTTGCAAGAGTTTCCATTCTTGTAGCCACTTGCACATTCATGTGTATTCAAGAAAAGTGGGTACATATATTATGGACATTCCGGGGATGCAAGGCTTTAAGTAGCCTCAAGGAGGTCTTTACCTCACTCCCCTAGTTTAACAATGGCGAAGTACTTGCTTAAAACTTTTATACACTTATATGTGCATTTGACTAATGAATGAAAATCTCTTTTTTCAACTTTAGCTCATATATAAATAATTCAATTGAAAGAAATACAACTTTTGCATGATTTTAAATTCTTATAGTTATTGTACATTTATGTGTATTCAATAATAGTGAGTATATCAAGTCTGGACATTCCGGCGATGCAAGGCTTTAACTGGCCCCAAGAAGTTCTTTACCTCACTCCCCTAGTTTAATAATGGCTAAGTACTTGCTTAAAACTTTTATACACTTGAATGTGTATTTGGCTAATGAGTGAAAATCTCATTTTCTACAAAATACACATATGCATCTTTCATTTAAAGTGTGCTGAAAGAAATATATTGCATGTATAGTTATACTTAGGATTCAATCATATGCATGTTACATTTGATGGAAAGGAATAATGTGATGTATGTCATGTGTTAGTAGTTTGCTCAAATTAATCTTAGAAGCCTTTCATATTGAATGCAATCATTTAAGGTGAACCTAAATTTAGGATTAATTTAAAATATGTAATAAGCCATTCACAAAGAGAACCAAACCAAATTAACATGCTTTAGAAAGAGGCTTAGGGTAGGGATGAAAGAAGGCAACCTCTTTTCTTCTCTTTATAATATTTAGTTACTAAGTGTAAGTCACATGAAACAAATAAAACACAAATTAAAACTTGCAAATCAATTAAAGCACTTGAAATGAAACCACCCTTTAAATTGAATCTTTTTACACTTAGAAAATCTTAATCTAAATCCTAGTTAGGATATACCATACAAGCCTTAACACACACACATTAGATTAAGTCACCACTTCTAGACTTATGTTAAGGTAGTGCTTGGTTTGATGTATATTTTATTTTGTGATGTAATATTTTAGACTAGATGTTAGAATGTATGCCTCATAGACTTGATGGTAGGTCGTGATTAGCTAATCATATTTTTTGTAGAGGATTATTCTTAAAGGGGATGCTTAAAAATAAATATAAATGATCTCTTTGCAGGTTACTTAAGACCCTAAGCATAATCCAAGTTAGGACAGGTGGGCTTGGTTACCTATGTGTAGGGTGCTAAGCCCAAATTATAAATATAACTTGTTGGGACTGTATGTGTGTTTAGCTAACACTTGTCTTGCAGGTATAGTTAGATTTACTTTTCCTATTTTAATATAATTTTGTATTAGGAATTAAGATTAGTATTATGGGGATAATGATGAATTGCCAAGAAGGCTTTATCTTGGGAGGCCATGTGATGCCTTTGAAGTGGAGTAAACCAAATCAAATGGAAATATAAAGATGAAGACATGAAGCATGAAGGAATTTTGTTGACCTCACTTTGGAGTGAGCTTTCAACTTCTTCAGATATAGGATTCCTCTAGACAGTGAGAGTTCCTTAGTCTTAAGACACTTCTAGTGATTAGGCGAACACATAACCAAACCCTAGAGACTTAAAAGAGTTAGCCATAGGAATAGGTTATTACTTAGGGTATTAAGAGGACTTGCCTACCCTATAGCTTAAACCCAATCTTTGCTTCCTTCTTTCAAACTAAACTTCAAATCCAAATCTCAAATCAATTTCAATTCAATTGATTTTTTTTTTCAAATCATAAATCAATTTTAAAACTCAAATCAATTCCAACTCAATTGATTTTCTCAAATCTTAAATCAAATCCAAAACCTTTTTAAGCCCTTTGATTTCATCTTATGGACTTAGCTCAAATCAAATCTTAAATCAATTCCAACTCAATTGATATTATCAAATCATAAATCAATTCCAAAATCCAAACCACGAATCAATTCCAAATAATTGAAATCCATGATCAATTTCAAATCCAAAATCTTTCCTAAGCCCTTTTGATTTCATCTTATGGACTTAGCTCAAATCAAATCCAAATCACTCCAAACTCAAAAAGTTTTCTCATAACCTATTTATATTCTCATTTATATTCATAAATATAAATGAAATATAAATTCAAATAACTAAAACTAAATTTAAAATTGAAATATGAATCAAACTTAAATCCAGGTTATACTCTTTCAAGTCAAATCCTTGAACTTAGCCAAATCATTCTCAAAATTAATCCAAACCTTTAGATTTTCTCTTCAAACAACCATTCCTTCAATCACATGCCCAAATATAAACATAAACTTCAATGATCAAACCAAAATCAAACTAACCCAAACAAAACCCATGTTCATCCTTTGAACTTGAAATTGCCAAATGAATCAAAACCCATTTGACTCTAAATCTTGCTTGGATTTATATTTCCATCATAAGATCATATGTGAGTTCAACATCAAGCCTTGATCAATCACTTAACCCAAACCTAGGATTTAATAAATTAGCCAATCCAACCCAAATTGGATTGAACTCAGATCTTGATAATCATCATCACTCAAATTGTCAAACCAAGTCAAACCTAGCCTTTGACCAAGTTATTTAAATGAAATAAACATTTATTAAATTGAAAATCATTGATCTAAAAAATTCATAATCAATGGAACTCAAATAAACTAATCAAAACAAATAAGCCTAACTTGACCTTTCAAGTTGACCTAAAAATTCAAAATGGGTCAAATCTTGATCTAAGCCAAATTGATTATAACCAATGGGTCAAATTCATTCTAAATTAATTGTTGAAATTGACCAAAGCTTCAATTGGCCAACTAGATCCAACCTAGCCCAATTGACCATAAACCCAACTTGACCTAAAAGGTCAAATCAACCTAAAATCAAAATAAATCAAAATTGATTGAAACCAAAGCTTGTAATACATTTCAAATGATCAATCAAGCCTAAACAAACCCATGACCTAACCCAATTGGGTCAAATGGGTCAAATTGGTCAACTTGACTAGCTAAATGAACCAAAACCAAATCTAAACCAATGATACCCATAGGCTCCAAATGTTCATTTGAACTTGACCTAATCCATGGTTTGACTCAATTTGACAAATTGGTCAACCTAGTCCAATTTGACCTAGCTTGACCTAAATTAGTCAAATTGAACTAATTCAAATCAAATGAACTCCAAATCACTTGAAATTTGGCCCAACCCATTTTTGAATCATTTCAAATCTACCCAAATCAAAATTAAGGCCAAATGACCATTTTACCCTTAGGTTAAAGGATATCCCATGACCAATTTTACTTGGAATTTGATCATTTATTTCTCAAGGCCACTTAGCATCCTTCTAGTGGTCCACTTGGACACCAAGGAGGTGGTGAACATGACCCAATGGGCTTGGGTCGGCCATGAACCAACCCAAGGCCAAATCGACCTCTCCAATGGGAATTGAGCACTTGGATCACCAAATGCACTCACCTAGCAGTTGGGAACTCACTCTCCTCCACTCCTCTGCCTAAAATGACTCACATGGGATGTTAAACAGCCCAAATCAATCAACCAATCTCACCCATTGATTAAAAATGACATTTCTACTCTTCACTATCTGATCTAAGGAGGAGGAGATATACTCCCCATCATTCCCACTCAAACGACATGGATTCATTTCCACAGAGCCAAGGAGAGTGAGTCAAAGCTCCCTAAGCTTTTCCAAGCCCTTCCCAAGTTCCATTGATTTCTCCTTCTCAATTTTGCTCAAAGCTAAAATAGGGGAGGTCCATCCCAATCCCAAGTCATTGAATTCTCCATCAAAACCAAATTAATCTTTCACTCCATCAAGGGACCTCATCGAGCTCAACCAAGCCATTTCCTAAGTCTCCAAGCCACAGGAAGCATCACCTTGATCAAAGTTGATCTCCATTGAAGGGGAGCTTGGTCAACTGAGCCATCCACTTCAAATCAAGATCCAATACCTTCAACGGGGCTTTGTCTCTACTAGATGAAGCTACCTCCTCCGTTGGAAGCATCGGTGATAGCCTTTGATGATGTATTGCGCAAAACTGTAGCCATAGGAAAAATTGCTTGGGCCTTTTTGAAGGAAATTATAATCCCATCAAATATTGATCATTAGATACATTGCTTGTGCTTCCCGAAAGGTGTGGGGTGAGTTTGAACTCCATCCGAGCTCGGGTGAGCTCGAATCGAGCGATGATCGATGGATGGCATCCATCTCTTCACTGAGGAAACATCCACCCATTCCATTCCGTGATTAGAATGGGCTTAGATCATGATAGATCTCCCTCTGATTTAAGCCTGAGATTAATCTCAGCCATTCGATCTTAGATCAGATGGCCCGTGGAGAAAGCACATCCGCCGCCGGTTGACTCAGTAGACAGATGTGACAGCTTAAATAACCTATCCCGTTGTGCCACATGGCCCGACGAGATTAGGGGTTAATTATGCTTAATTTTCATTTTTAATGCTGAAACTTCCTAAAATCATCACTAATTGTAGAAAAATTCAAAAAATGCAAACCCAGGTTCATTTTAAAGATAATTTAGAGAAGAATAATAGAAAATTAAAATTAATTAATTTTAAATAGTTACTTTAACTCAATTTAGGTTTTATTGGAAATGTAATTAGGTTAGTTACTCCTTAATTACTTTAGTAATTAATTCCAAACTTCTTAAGTTTGATTAGTGGGATGATCTCTACCTCCCATGATTTTCTTAAAATTTATTGTTAGATTAATTAGGGGAATTTATTATTTCATCCCTAATCACTTTCTTAATTAATTCAATGATTAATTAACCTATTAAATAGTGATAAATTTACTAATTAAGCTTAATAATCATCATGAACAGTGAATGGACTTAGGGAATGAGATTAGGATTTCTTTTTCCAACTTTACCCCTAAGTTTATTTCATTTGGATAAACCCTTAATTAATTTGCAAATTAATTAATGGCTTAATCACCTCATTAATTAATTCAATTAATCAAACTCAAAATCAAATCATTCCAGAACTTAATCATCCATTTCTTGGGTAGATTCTTAGGTGTTCAATAACCTAAGAGGATTTCAAAAGAATTTATAGTCAAATTACATGTGCAGGATGGTTATAAAGGTACTTGATTAAACCCTTTAGCTTAATTAACCAATAATTGTGAGCCAATTGCATTAGTCCCCTTTATTTCTTAGGTGCATTACTGATTTAAATTCCATGTGGTTGCATATCATATTTTTCACTCATAATTGTTTGGTTAATTATGTTAAACTAGTGTAGGTAAGGGAAAATTAATGGATTTAATTCACACTTTAACCTAAATAAAATATAAGATCAACCTAATTGTTCTAAAATTAAACTAAACTAATTCACACATGGGGGAAATGAGTTAGGACCAGCAAATATTTCTCACATTTTCTAAGTCAAATTAAATTCAAAATAAAAAAATAAAAATTTCCTTAAAGAATTTTGATTCACTTTAAATGATCTTATTTCATAGGATTTCCTTTAGGATTTAATTAGGGTGAATGAAGTCATATGCTTACATCACTTTATTTCTTTCCAAGCATGCTAAATATTATTTGTCATATGAAATCATGCATCATTTCTTTTGAAAAATCAATTAAGTAAAATGTTTCCTTTTATGTCAAATTGCATATTTTGGCTAAAGTTAAGAATATGTGTGGTTATTATCACTATTAAACCAAAAATTATTTTCAAAACCAATAAATCAAAGATTATGAATGAAGTGATGCTACTTATAAGTACTTATAAGCTTGTATTTGATTATAGCATAAGATGTGTATGATGTTATTTTCTTTCCTTCTTTTAATATAGATTTGAATGGGATTTGCAAAGTATATGGTTCATTTGAAAAGAACACAACACTTGCTTAAATCTATTCTTATGCATTTCTATATTATGACTTAAGAAAAATCTTCACATTACACATGTAAATCATACAATCAAATCAAACAAAAATCTTTTGCATGATTCTTCATCCATTTGTTTATTTTTATACATTTATATGTATTTAAGAAAAGTGATATATTAGTCTGGACATCCCGAGACTGCGAGACTATAAGTAGCCCTAAGTAGGTCTTATACCTTATGCCCCTAGTGTAGATAATAATGGTGTCATACAAACTTATGTCTTTTGTAAATGTGGATGTGCATTATGTTAATGAATGAAGAATCCCTCTTTTCTACATAATAAAGATATACATTCATAGAACATCCAAATTTTCAAATTATATCTCTTAGCATTCATCATCAAAGTGTGCTAAAATTTGCATTGCATGTATATGTATGCTTAGGATCATTCATATGCATGGTATACATGGTGGAAAGAAATAAATGGGTGTATGTTATGCAGTAGTAATCCACCTTAACTCGAGCAAATTACATCCCAAGTCAAATGAAGAAAGAAAGAAATGAAGAAAAAAAGAAATGAAGAAAGGAAGAAATAAAGAAATGAAGAATGAAGACCCCCATAACAAGAATTTCCTTTTAAATTGTAATTATTTATTTATAACCCAGGTTGTATAAGGGTAAAGCTCGACTATCCACATTTCTTTTCAGGTTGTACAATGATACCCGACCGCACCAGCCTTTAATCTTTTTATGCTAATTTTATAAATTGATTGATGTTTTGTTTATGATTACGTAATTAGGATGACATGATTTTCCTTATTTCTTAATTACTTGATGGTTATTGAATGGCCTGCATGTGATTAGACTCTTAGGGGAAAATAAATTTTCTATCTAATTAATCAACTCAAAATTAAATTAAATAACTCATAAACTCACCTAAAACCTTGGACATAAATCAAGATAATAAAATATTTAGCAACCCCTTAGCTAGATGTTATATATCTCACATCATGCATAAATCATATTGCTTCACTCTTGCTAATGGAGTGCTTCCACCTTTGCTAGAGAAAATGGCTTGACCTTTAAGAGCCATGGTAAAATACACCTCCTTATTTCTGATTTTAGCCCATAACCAATTTCTCATGCATTAGGCATATGAAATCTCATAGCTTGTGTCAAATACAAATGTCCAAAAATCATAATAAAACTTAACAAAATTTGCATTAAATTAAGTTAGTTATTCATGCCCTTCATGATCTACTCTCTTAGGGAGTGCATTTAAAGACTTAGTCTTCTTTCTAAATAAACAACAACCAAGCTATCTTGCAAAGCATAAGACTTGCCTACATGTATTTAAAATCATAGGAGGAGTTAGTTGACGATCACCCCCAGGCGATTGTAAGTCCAACAGTCGGGTGGTTTATCCTCTCTTGTGGAGGTAAACCATATACCCATTTTCACCTTAGATTTTGGTTATGCTTTGGAGACTTTGGCCCTCACCAAAGCTCTCTAGATTTAGGATCCAAGGTTGTTGTTTCTCTTTGAAAGCTACAAGCATAAATCCTCACATTTAAGGTATTTTCATGATCTTGTGTTGTGGAATTATAAGCCCATAGATTCTTAATAAAAATTCAATTCAAACATATAATTCTTCTCAAATTTCAAAAATATAAAGCCCAGCCATAGGATAGTTTGGGATGCTCACTAGGTTTTCTATTATCATGAACATCCCCTACTCAACTCCCTTTAGTTTCGATAATAACTCCCTCCTTTTGATCAATCTCACTTGATTTTCTAAAAAATAATCAATTTGTTGATAGTCACATCTTTGAAATCTTTGGAGACAATGATCATTTATCTTAATCGAGAGTATTCTTAAGGAATATCATTCCTTAAGATGTAATTAACTATGGTGGTTTGCCTCCATAGGGAACTTAACGAACCCAATTTAAATAAACCCTATTTTACTTTTCATGTAAAGTAGGAAAGATCTGTGATACATTCGAAGACCCATTATCCTTAGGAGTCTTTATCAGGTGATTAGGTCCATTGTAGGATGGTGACATCTGTCTCTCAAGATAGTACATTATTCCTCAATGTCACACCCGATCACCCTAATGAGTACATCTATGGATCTACGTGGTGTCATAACATTTATTCATATAATTGTATTTATTATTTTATAATTTTGGGTTATATAAGGGTAGAGCTCAGCTACCCATCTTTTCTTTGTGTTGTATGTGGTGCCGACCTTTTATTCTTTTGCGGCTATAAAATGTTTGATGTTATATTTAACTTGTGCATTAAAAATTACATGCCTTTTCATAGTTTCTTTATGATTGGTGTTTGTTGTATGGCCTGGATGAGATTAGGTTTTTAAAAAAAAATAAATCTTTTACCTAACTATAACTCATAATTAAAGTTTTAAATAACTCATAACCTCACACTAAAGCTTAGGATGTAAATTAAGATAATTAAAAGATTTAGCAACATCTTAGCTGTATAGTTGTATGTCTAACAGCATGCATACATATTCTTTCACTCTTGTAATATGAGGGCCTCCCTCCTTACACGCATGGGAGCCACTTAACCTATGAGAGAAATGCCTACTAATGGAGCTTCACCATCTTCTCTTCTGATTTGACCAATAATTCATTTCATTATGCATTTAGATATATAAAAATCTCAAAGTTTTTATCAAAATTGAAATAAAATTTGAAACAATTTTGCATTAAATTAAATTATTATTCATACCACTCATGCTCTAGTCTCTTAGGAAGTGGGTTTAAGGACTTTAGTCTCTTTCTAAATAATAACAACTTAACTATCTTGCAAAATTATATGACTTACCTACATTATTTTAAAGCGTAGGAGGAGTTAGCTGGCTGCCACTCCATGTGATTGTAAGTCCAGCAGTTGGGTGGTTTTCTCTCTCTTATGGAGATAAACCATATAGTCATCCTCACTTAGATTTAGGTCATACTTTGGCTTATGCCAAAGCTCCCTAGATTTAGGATTTGAGGTAGTTGTTTCCTTCGGGCTACTAGCATAAATCCTCGCATCTTAGGTATTTTTATAACCTTGTGTTGTGGGATTATAAGTCCTAACTTTCTAATAAAGTGTCAACTTTAATAAAATCAATCTCTTCAATTTCAAACATATAAAGCCCAACTATAGGGTAGATTGGAATGTTCACTAAGTTTTACTAGTATCATTAGCATTCCCTACTCCTCTCATTTGGCTTCGATAATAAGTCTTCTCCTTAAATAATCCCATTTTATTATTCAAACATAACCAATCCTTTGATAGTCTAGCCTTGAAATCTTTGGAGACCTTAATCTTTACTTTAATTGAGAGTATTCCCAAGAAATTTTCATTCCTTAGATGTAATTAACTGTAGGTCTTGCCTCATAAGAAACTTAATGAACCTGACTTAAAATAAACCCTACTTTACTTTTCCATGTAAAGTAGGGGAAAGATCTATGGTATATTCGAAGACCCATCATGCCTTACATGATTAGGTCCATTCTAGGATGATAATTTCTATCTTTTGAGATAGTGCATCATTCCTTAATGTAGTACCCGATCACTTTAATAAGTACCCTTAAGATCTGTGTGGTATCCACACATCTTAAAAATAAACACCACATGCTCTTTCAAAAATTTCAGCTTTATTTGGGAAGTGAAATTCATCTTTATATAGTTTATTTTATTTTAAGTGGTCCCATAGAGCATCTTTCCTATATATAGACAAACTCTTCAGTTCATTTTTATTCAAGTTTATTCAATTCTATTGATTATTCTAAGAATTTTAGTGTGGGGAGATTTTACTTATGATTTTGGGAGGGGATTCTTTCAAGTTCTTCAAGCCTTTTCAAGCTTTCAGAAGTTCTCCTTTTTTTATTTATCTTAATATTTAAGAATTTTCTTTCTTTTCTTAGGCTTTTGAAAATTGGTATTATGATTTACTTTGAGTTAATTATTAATTTAAAGTTCATGTGATATTTCTTTTTGATCTTATTTAAGTCTTATAAAAGTCCAGAGTTTGATAAAATTTTGGTAGCATCCCGAGTTGTCCCCAGTAGGGGGCTACTTTGGGTATGCTAGGCTTGCCTGCCATGTCTAAAAAGACATGCATAGTTGATGTCGTGTGACACTACAGCCTGAATTTTCAAACCCATCATGCTTAAAAAAGCATGCTTGGGGCTTCTTTACCTATAAAAGAATATCATAAATGCAACAATATTTTCCAACAAATATTTAACATAGCTCAAACATTTTTATTACTTAATATAAGTGAAATCACATTGAAAAAGAATGTAAGATAATATAGATTTCTCTCGCTTTTTTTTAGTTTAGAGAGACGAGGAGAGATGTGTTAGCAATAAATGATATGTTGCTTGATTAGATGGATCCTGGGATTGAATTGAATCGGGTTGAGTCATTGTCATTGGAAACTTGAATAGAAGAGAAGATGTGTTATTGTTGGCTTATTGGAAACAGGAAAGAGGTGACATGAGTGTTGCTATGGTATGCAAGGAATGAAAAAAAAAGATTGGAAGTTCTGCTAGGTAGAGAATAAGATGGGGTATGCTCTTCTAATGAGGCTAAGATGATGAAGGGAGTGACTAGTGGGAAAGCCCGCTTAGTGCGTGATTGTGAAAGAGTAGGTGAGTTTTACTAGCTAATTCAAAAGTGAAAACGTATGAGGAGAGTTTCATCCAAGAGGATGGAAGAATGAGAGAAACCGACTATCAGTTTGAAGCTTCTCTAAGAGAGGAAGAGGATGTCATCAACAAGAGTCATTTGGCTATGTGTGAGGGAGGAAGCAAGAGTGGTAATGAGCAAGAACGAAAGATCTGGCCAGCATTCCCAGAGCAAGAAAAAAAATTGAAAGGGTGGAGGGTCAAGAGCTTTGGTTTTATGCCGCTTTGAATGGTATGGAATTCATTGGAGAGAGTTGATTTGAGGATTCGACTTGAGAGAAGCTTATGCTTGGGTTAGAGATGAGCAGGGAAAAATGGGGATGTTGCTTGGAGTTTCGGTAGAGGATCAGTACCTACGATGGAGTGGAAATGAGGGCATTGTCGGCTGTAAGAAAATAGACTTAAAGAATTGGAAAGAAGAGCCTATTGTTTGTGTGTGGCTAAGTGTGAAAATTGGAGTGAAATCTATGGGCTAGTCGTTAGATCGATAAATGCATAGTGTAAAGTAGCAGCATGTGGAGTTTTAAAATTTAGAATTTATGAAATTTATCATTTTTTACTTAAAAGCGGATGTTTGTGGAATGATGATGCGCCCGATCAAGATCCCATGGTTTCATCATCCCTGTGGTCCCTAGTTTACTTAGTCAGAGGAGGTAGTTGACCCAACCTGATTGAAAGATCCTTGTCAGCATTCATGAGTTACATCGTACAAGATAATCTTGTAGACCTGGGGTGGTGTTTGTCTAATGAGATAAGTTTAAGTCCACCTTAGCTAAGAGAGAGTTTTTTTCCCTATCAAATGCACCCTATAGTTCACAACTCAAGGTACATAAATATTGGGGAGCATGCAGGCTACAGTCATGACCGTAATATAATGATGTCAAACCACCCGATCAGAGGACTATAGTCATAACCGTATCATATGTGGAGCCTACTAGCCAAACCACATGGAGAGGACACATGCCACATCCTTACTAGCATGAGTTTATTTTAGAGTGAATATAGAAATATACTTGACTTAACATTGGCTCTTTGTGAGCTAGAGTGTTCTTAATTTACCACTCATGATAAATAATTATGATAGGTGGATGAATTGAATTTTATTTTAAGTTTTTAGCTTAATGATTTTCATTTAGTCATTTTGAGCTTAATAATTCATCAAATTTTCTATTTAGACTGATATTTAACTTATATTAATTTGATTTAAAATAGAAATCACATTTTGATGAAAGTATCCCCTCTAGTTGATATTCTCATTCAACTCAGCCATCTTTGGGGAGTTGATCATTCATTTTATTGTTCAAGATCCTATCAACTCTATTAATTTAATAATAGAGGATCACATCTAATATCATTTGATAGAATTAGCTTCTCATATATTTTACAGAGTTGAAATTCTTATAATATTATTATTGAATTTTTTTAAGGTTTTGTTAACCCAGACCCGGTCCTAAGACCCAACCGGGAATCAACTCGTGCAACATCCTTGACATTAAATTCATGTATTCAGCATGGTGTTGGGACCCATGCGGGTTATTTAGAATACTTGTATGAATTTTGAATAGATCAAATTAAATTGATGATTACTTTATATTTTATACAAGAATTCATTTATTTTAAATGATTGCGCAAATTCTGAAGCCCTTAAATTGAGTGATAGTTGACTCCATAATTTATGCAAAATTAATACATTTGAAGTCTATTTAAAATTTAAGTCAATGCCCCAGCTAGCAATGTGGTGGCATGTGTGTTTTAAATCTTATTCAATTATTTAGATTAATATTATTTTGTTTGCATTTAGTCCATCATTCATTAGAATTTCTAAATTCAAGTCAGACTTTGCTGGTGGCTGCTGATGAGCCTTGCAAGTTTATTGCTAAGAAGCATTTCTTATGCTCATTTGTAAGTTACTTTATCTCATCTTTACTATAGAGAAAGTTATTGAGTAACATTCTTACATGTGGATTAGTTATCCAGCTTTCATGTAAGTTCACCATTGAGTCTGTCTTGAGTCTAACTTTCATTTGGAAGACAATCTTCTAGTTTCTTGTAAGTCTAACATGAATCCCAGACTTGTATTTATCATGAATTCATTCAATTCTTAACTTTTAGTGAAATTTGATTCATAACTATTGTTGAGCTTTCAAGCCTTTATAAATTCATCATGTCTGATATTTATTCTTGTTTGTGGAATAGTCACTAAATTTTCTTCAAGCTTGCTTATGTAAACTCAATCCTTTAGTTCTTTTGATGTAAGATATAATATTATTTAAATATTTTCTGAAAGATAATGTTGATGCTCGTAAGTAAACGTTGAACTCTTTATAAGTTCTAGGAGAGTTTTGTCTAAGCTTTATTCTTATTGAGAGACAAGCTTCTAAATCCAATGTAGATTCTATTTGTGCTCATAAGCAACTACTTAATTCACCAGAAGTTTCATGAGAGCTTTGCTTGAATTTTGTTCTTGTTAAGTGATAAAATTTCAAGTCCTTTGCATTTATTCCATTTATGCAAACTATTAGTCTCATATGAAATCATTTTATTTAAAGACTTTTAAAATTTCATATGTAAGTCTAATTTTGATTTATAAGTTTAGCTAAGTTTAATACTTTATTAATACCATGTTTAATTCTTAATTATCGCCTTAATTTGGCAGCTCCTCGCATCATCCCCATTTGCATGGAGTGCTAGAGTTTCTACCATGCTTAAAAGTGTCATACACCGTGGCTTTAGAGAGCCTTCTAAACCTACCATGCTTAAAAAAATCATGCATAAGCCTTCAAATACCTGTAATTTAAATTTAGATTTTAATTTTGAGCTTAGTGTTTATTTTGCATTAAATTAATTAAGTCCTCTATCAATTTAAATTTTGACAGTCTCCCAACATCTTTCCCATATAGGTTGTATCTGGAGTCTATTCAGCCTTTTTGTTAGCTCTACTGAGTATAACAGTAAGTGTCTTATGACACTACGGTCGTGGTCTTCTACCCATTAACTCTACTGAGCATAATGAGGCCTTTAAATCCTTCAACTCTACTGAGCATGACAAGTTCTTCAAACACCTGTATGAAAAGGGCATATATGTATGTTCTTTCATCTCTCTTCATTTCTTTTACTATTTATAATTCCACTGCCTAAATAGCTGCCTTCTTTTTGCTGACCAATGTAGTCCTTTTTCAACCCCAAAACGTTTTGCAGCTGATGGATTTTCATCCTGGTTGGTATCAAGTGATTCCCATGGAATGGGAGCATACCCACCAAATAAGCTCCATAATTCTCTAGCATCAAAATCACTAACAAATTTTTCATCCTCAATTGTTTCCACCTTACACATCCCACCACGTTGATTCTCATTTATGTGCTGAATAACTTCCAAAGCTTTAGCCCTTTCCTATATGCTGGAATTACACCCGCTAAAAAGAAATTTTTTTGATTATGTGTCTAGTATAAAAACATCATGATGGTTCAAGGAGGACCGAGAAAAGAGGACTTCTTTAACATGGATAACATGATCCCCCTTGCAAGCTAACAATGTAACTCAATATGCTCCATTTCCATCACCTTGTAGCTTTGAAGTGAAAACCCCTTCAATTGGTAAGATGCAGGGTTTAAAATAGGAAAGAACTTCTGCGTTTCATTTCCTTGAACCTCCTTATAGTGCACTGCACTAGATCCTAATGCTGCATATAGCTCAAGGGCTTTATCTGATGCCATAGTGGCGTCATCCTCTTCAACATTATTCCCCACCCAATAATGTATATCATGTTGATAATTTCCACTTTTAAGCATAGTCATATTCAAGACTATATATGCACTTCTAGATAAGAACTTTCCTTAGGAAGACTTATGAACCAGGACCAGCCTAAGATTTTCAATGCACCAAATTTCTAAACCTAGCTTAGCTCTAGCTGTGGAAGGCTTCGTCAATGCAAAAAGGTTGAGTGGAGAAGGGAATGAGGAGGGTCTGAGTTAGATTCAAAAAATGGGAAGAAGAAGAGGAATCCGGTCTTGCTCGGCTTGCAACAAGGATAAAAGGAGCTTGCTCATTGGGCCTGTGCGGCTTGGCTAGCTCTCGATCAGGAGAGGGAGGGTATATAGGATGCGAGCGATAGATGGGAATCTATGGTCATTGACTCAATCAAGAGGGAGTCGAATGAATGGAGGGGTTGCTTCTTGTGTATTACCGAGAAGAGGAGTGTTGACCTCACTTTTGGAGTGAGCTCTTAACATCCTCTTAGACTTAAGAATATTTTAGACACTAAGATTTCCTTAGTCATAAGACACATCTAGTGATTAGGTGAACACCCAACCTAGAGACTTAGAAGTGTTAATCATAAGATTAGGCTATGCCTTAGGGTTTAAGGAAATTACCTATCCTATAGCCTAAACATAATCTAGATACACTTTCTCAAATCAAACCCAGACTCAATTCTCAAATCAAATCTCAAATTCAAATTCAAATTCCAAATCTAATTTCAAAATTTGACTCTAAATGATTGAAACCCAAAATCAACTCCAAACCCTAAAACCCCTTTCTAAGCCATATGAACAATATTCATAAGCTTAGCCAAAACTTTCCTTAAATCAAATCAAACTCAATTGATCTCTTTATAAATCATTATTCCTTCATTTATATTCACAAATATAAATGAAATCCAAATTCAAATGACCAAAACTATATCAAAATCAAACCCAAACTCAATCTAAACCCTTTACTTTGGACTTAGCCAAATTCTATCCATATCAAGTCAAAACCAATGAATTTTCTCTTGAATTAATCATTCATTCAATTATCTATCCAAATATAAATGAAACCTATAAATCAAATCAAATTGAAACAAACAAGTCAACCCAACTTAGCTTTTGACTTGAAAATTTCAAATGAGCCAAAATCCTTAAACTCTAAATTGATTGTCGTTGAACTTATATTTCAATCTAGGGCCCATATATAAGTTCAACCAATCAAACCAAAACCAAACTAATTGACTCACTTAGGTGCACTTGACCTAAAGTGACCTAAAGAACCCATTTGAGCCAACTTCTAATCCAACCCAAATTGGATTGAACCAATGTTGACCTCACTTTGGAGTGAGCTCTTAACCTCCTCTTCTTAGACTTAGGACTCTTCTAGACACTAAGATTTCCTTAGTCATAAGACACATCTAGTGATTAGAACACCTAACTTAAGCCTAGAGACTTAGAAGTGTTAATCAGATTAAGGCTATGCCATAAGGTTTAAGGAAATTACCTATCCCATACCCTAAATCTAATCTAGATACACTTTCTCAAATCAAACCCAGACTCAATTTTCAAATAAATCTCAAATTCAAATTCAAATTCCAAATCTAATTTCAAAATTTGACTCCAAATGATTGAAACCCAAAATCAAATCCAAATCAAAACCCCTTCCTAAGCCATATGAACCATATTCATAAGTTTAGCCAAAACTTTCCTTAAATCAAATCAAACTCAAACTTGATCTCTTTATAAATTATTATTCCTTAATTTATATTCACAAATATAAATGAAATCCAAATTCAAATGACCAAAACTATATGGAAAATCAAATCCAAACTCAATCTAAAATTCTTTGGACTTAGCCAAATTCTATCCATCAACTCAAAACCAATGAATTTTCTTGAATCATCAATCATTCATTCAATTATCTACCCAAATATAAATGAAACCTATAACCATCAAATCAAATTGAAAACCAACCAAGTCAAACCCAACAGCCCTTTTGACTTGAAAATTTCAAATGAGCCAAAATCCCTTAAACTCCAAATTGATTGTCGTTGAACTTTCAATCTAGGGCTCATATATAAGTTCAACTAATTTAATCAAACCAAAACCAAACCAATTGACTCACTTACTTGACCCTAAAGTGACCTAAAGAACCCATTTGAGCCAACTTAATCCAACCCAAATTGGATTGAACCAAGCTCACCAAAATCTTACACCATGATTGATGATCACCCTGGATGATCAAATTGCAAACAAGCCCAATCGGCCATTTGATCCAAATTGGCCCAAATTGGCCTAAAGAACCAAATCGGGTCAAATCATGATCTAACCCAAATTGATTGCAACTAATGGCTCAAGTTCATTCCAAATTGATTATTGAAATTAACCAAAGCCATAATTAAACCCAATTTGATCAATCGAGCCTAATTGGGTCAACTTGACTCAACCTAGCCCAAATTGGCCTAAATCAAAATTAAATCCAAATTAATTCAAACCAAAGACCACATTTAGTCAATTGAATATAAATCAACCCATAACCCAAGCTAATTTGGCCAATTTTGGTCAAATGGGTCAATTTGGCCCAAAATGACCCGTATGACCCAAATTGGGCCAAATCCTTGAAACCAAGCCAAAACCCATTGGGGCTGATCAAATCCAACCCAAACCCATTTGGGATCAGCCCAAAAAAAACCCAACCCATTTTAAATCCCTCATGAATCCTCCCCACAAAGGATTCCCTAACCTCATTTAATTCTCCCATCATGCACTTAACCCCATCACATGGCCTAATATTTCAACAAATCTAATCATATGGTAAGAGAGACTTTGGAGTAAAATCCAAAGTCCTCAATCAATCTAGATCTAGCCCCAACCACCCCAACAAGATGGCATTCAATTTGGAGCCAAAATAATTCAAAAAATTTGTATTTTCATCCATTATAAAAGAGGGGAGATGAGGCTCTCTCTCCTCCCACCACTATTCAGCCCCAAAACTCCCAAAGCAAACCCATCTCCCACTTTGTTTAGCCACTTTGAGCTCAAATAATACAAGAATTTGCTCTGAGTGGAAACATCAGAAGGAGGCAGTTAGAAGCAAGGGCTAAAGATTACTCAAGCTTTTCACACACATGATCTCCTGATCTTCACCACGAAAATCATCCCCTGAGGTAACTTTCAAACCGTAGCCGGCCTTAGGATTTTGTATATTTTGTATAAAATTTTCTACGATTCTAGGAATTTCCTTTAGAAAATCCAGTAATTATTCCAAATAGAAAATATAATTTTTTTGGTGCGAATTGGCGTGAAAATGGGTCCATTTGGACAAGTTTTGGCCTAGAAAATTTTATTTTTTTCCAAAATACTGAAAACATCGTTTCACCCACTGCCACCGTCCGATCCTCAGCATGGATCGAACGGGACGACGTGATCGCGATCCGCCTTCGCGATGTGATCGACCATCCGATCCGCGAGTGATGCTCATCGCGATGATCTTCGAGCACCGAGCCAGATACCGAACTAACCGGAATAATCGATGTTTCGCGCGCGGCCATCGGGCATCTGGCCTCGGATCGCGACGATCTATCATCCGACGTGATCGACGGTCCAGAAAGTTGGTCACTTTTCCCCCAAACCGATATATATTTAATAAAAATAATAATAATAATAATAATTCAAATCATCTAAAAAAATTCAAAAATTCTAGAAAATAAAATACTTCATCACAAACAAGGGCTCGGATTCATCTATCCAGAGAATCCAACAAAACCAAAATACTCAAAAACCAAGTATTGTATTAATTTAGTTTTAGTGAAAACTATATTTCATTAATTAAGAAAAAAATATAAGTTAGATAAGTTGAGATTTTCAAATATATTGAAACTAATGTTAATAAATAAAAAAATTTCAAGTTTAAAGACTTCTAGAAAAAATTAAATTTTTAAATTCATTATCAATTTTAATAAAATAAATTAAATAGAAATTTAGAAATTTACAAAAATCTTCAAGATGACCTAAATCACTAATCACATCGACTCTTAAGAAAAATGATTTGATCTTCAATCTTAAGAAACCCAAATAAACACTTAAGATTAGAGTTTAAACAATTAAAAAGTTAATTAAAATATAATCTAAAAATAACTCAAATATTAAATCAAAAATCAAAAATTGAATAGCATTCATTAAATCATTAATTAAACTTTAAATCAAAAAAATATTATCTTTAAAGGAAATTAAATTAAATATGATTAAATCTATTTAAGTTAATAAAACTCAATTAAATGATTAAATCTTAAATCAAACTCAAAATCCAACAAACTTAGAAAACTTTAATAGTTTGATACTAATCAATTAAACTAAATAAAATTAAAGCAAAATTAATTAACCTATGATTAAGTCACATCCATTTGGAATGAGATAATTAATAACCATTAAATATTTCAACCTAATAACTAAATTGAACATGTTAATGAAATCAAACAAAGATAATAAATAAATCAAATCAGGTAAAACCCTTATCATAAATAATCAAAACTCAATTAGTCAAACATTTAATTAATGAAAATTTAATAAATTAATCCATCATAATTAATCAAATTAATTTAAATAAGTTACATTAAAGCTAACTCTAATTAAGCTTAAATCAAACCCATAATTAAATTTAATAATCACACCCTTAAATAAACTAATTAAGTTAATTAAATTAATCATATGAAACCTAAACTTAATCAAACATAATTAAGATGTAATTAAACACTAATCAAAACTTAAATTAAACATAAATCATTAAGTCATTAATCTCTAATCAAACAAACCTTTAATTAATCTAATAATTTTAATAACCCTTAATCAAACTTAATTAATCAAACATCTAATTAATGCAAACTTAATAAATTAATCCATCATCTTAATAAACCAAATTTAACTTTATAAATTATTAAAGTTAATTCAAATTAAATACTTAATTAATCTACTAATAATTAATCACACCTATTAAATAAATTTATTAAGTAAATTACATTAATCATATTAAACTTAAGCTTAATCAAACATAAAAATGCAATTAAATGATAATCAAACCCTAATTTAAACTTCAATCATTAATTTATCAATTACATCATTAACTCAAATAAACATGAAATCAAATTAAAAGTTAAATCTTTATTTAATCTAATCATACCTCTTAAACAAACTAATTAAGTTAATCAAATTAATTACATTAAACTTAATTAATCAAAATGCAAATATTAATCAAAACATAAATTAAACCTAAACCATTAAGTCATCAATTACATCATATGTCTAAACAAATATGAAACTAAATTAAAAAAATTAAACAAACCTTTATAATTAACATAAATACACTTATTAATTAAACAAATCACATAATCACATTGAACCTAAGTAAACCCATAGACCAATAAAGCTAATTAAATCAAATTGAATCAAATTAAGTTAAATTAAGAAAGATTCTCATCAATTTAATATAAAATCAAAATCAAATCTCATTCAACCTACTTAAATAAAATAAACTAATTAACTATCCAATATATGAAATCAAAATGCAAACCAAACTTTGATGAACATGACAAATGGATGATTAAAAATAAAATCCTACAAAGAATCAAACTCAATTAAAATCAAAATAAAATTTTAATTAATCTAATCCAATCAAACTACAAATAAATGAACCACAATCGAATTAAATAAACATAAAGTTAAATCACATAACCATAATCAAAGAAAAGAATTAGATATTAATCTAAAAGGATATTGAATTATCAAGATTTAATTAAATCAAAATACCTAATCTAAAATTAATCAACCAAAACACATGAACTTAAACAAACTTAAACCCATTAGACATTAAGGATATTGAATTATCAAGATGCAATTAAACTAAAACATCTAATCCAAAAATCAATTAATCAAATACTTAAATAAACTCAAAATTCTAAATCAAATCAAATAAATCAATCAAATGAATTACACAAGTTCAAATGGGCTAATCAAGATACTTAAGGACTTTAGGATTCCTTAGAGAATTAGGGATGTGAATAGGTGAGTCCATCTACATGGAATTCATCCTACTCTTCATTCTTGAGAACCTAAATATCATTTCAACCAAATAAAATTGAAATAAAATGAATAGCAAATCATTAAATCATTTAGATTGAAATCACCCAAAGGTAAAATTTAAATTCAAACTTCAAATTGGAACTTAAACTAAAGAAGCCTAGTAAGTCTTGCACACAAGCCTTAAGCACACACATTAGAATACTAAGTCACTACTTCTAAGTTAGGGCATATGTATGTATGATGTTGTATTTTGTTTTGTGATGTAATGTTTTAGACCGATGTTAGGTGTATGTTTCGTAGAGTGGATGTTAAATTATTAGCCTAATCATATTTTTGGGGTTGTGCTTAAAGGGTCATAATAAAAAATATAAATGCTTTTGTTGCTGTTGCTCTAAGTGTAACCCATGTTAGGATAGGGTTTGGTTACCCATGTGTGGGTGCTAAGTCCAAATTATTCATATAACTGCTTGGGTTGTATGGTGTGTTTAGCTAACATTTGTTTTGTGTTAGATTTACTTTTCCTATTTTGATGTAATTTTGCATTAGATTAATGCTATGGGGATTAGATGAGCAAGTGAAGGCTTAGTCCCTGGGTGCCAGATGCCTTTGAGCAAATCAAATCAAAAGAAAGAGAATGAAGAAATGAAGAAAAGAAGACCCCCATAGCATATATATTATTTTGTAATGGTTGTATAAGGGTAGAGCTCGGCTACCCATCTTTTCTTTTCTTTTCTGGGTGTAATGGAACCGACCGGCCTTTTATTCTTTTGCGTAGTCTATAAAATTGTTTGATGTTGTGTTTAGATTGATAACAACATGCTTTTCATAGTTTATTTATGATTGATGCTTGAATGTGTCTGATGCGTTTCAGATAAAATTAATTTTTCTACCCCAATTAACAACTCATAACTAAAATTTTAAACAACTCATAACCTCACATAAAAGCCGAATTAAATCAAGATAATAAAATTTTAGTAACCCCAATGGATGGATGAATGTATAATATCATGCTATATTCTTTCACTCTTTAAGAGGGAGCTTCCATCTTCGCTGAGAAAATCAAGGCTTAACCTATGAGAGCCTTTGGTGGAAGACAGGCCTTTCTCTCTTGATTTGATCTATAATCAAATTCTCATGCATTTAGGCATACAAAATCTCATAGCCTGTGTTAAAATAAAAAGTCCAAAAGAATCAAATAAATTTGATAAAATTTGCATTAGATTAAGTCATGGATTCATACCACTCATGCTCTAGTCTCTTAGGGAGTGAGTCTAAGGACTTAGTTTCCTTTCTAAATGAACAACAGCCTAGTCATCTTGCAAATTATAAGGCTTGCCTACATGGATTTAAAATGTAGGAGGAGTTAGGCATCTGTAATAAGTCCGAGTCAGTGGTTTATTCTCTTGTGGAGGTGAACCATATACTCATTTTTGCCTTAGATTTAGGTTGTGCCTTCATTTTGTACCAAGACTCCTTAGTTTAGGAATCTGAGGTAGCTATTTTCTTTGGGCTACAAGCATAAATCTTCACCTCTTAGGCATTTCCACAATCTTATGTTGTGGAATTATAAGCCCTAACAATCTAATAAAATGTCAACTCAAATAATCAACTCTCCTCAATTTCAAAAATATAAAGCCCAACTATAGGGTAAATTAGAATGCTCACTAGGCTTCCTAGTATCATGGGCATTTCCTACTTTCTCCCTTTGGATTCCAAAAATAAATCTTCTCCTTGATCTATCCCATTTGATTTTCTAAAATAGCCAATCCTTTGATAGTCTTAACCTTGAAATCTTTGGAGACCTTAATTATCTACTTTAATCGAGAGTATTCTTATGGTATTCTCATTCCTTAGGATGTAATTAACTATGGGGGCTTGGCTTCATACGGAACTTAACAAACCCGGCTTAAAATAAACCCTACTTTACTTTTCCATGTAAAGTAGGGGAAAGATCTCCGGTATATTCGAAGACCCATCATGCCTTAGGAGTCTTTATTAGGTGATTAGGTCCATTATAGGGTGGTGATTTTTATCTTTCGAGATAGTACATCATTCTTTAATGTCATACCCGATCACTTCAATAAGTACCTTGCTAAGATCTGCATGGTGTCCCACATCTCAAAAATAAACACCACAACCAAGCTCACCAAAATCTTACACCATGATTGCTGATCACCCTAGGATGATCAATTAAAATCAATTGGGCCAAACCAAGCCCAATTGGCCATTTGATCCAAATTGACCCAAATTGGCCTAAAGAACCAAATCGGGTCAAATCATGATCTAACCCAAATTGATTGCAACTAATGGCTCAAGTTCATTCCAAATTGATTACTGAACTTAACCAAAGTATAATTAAACCCAATTTGATCAATCGAGCCTAATTGGGTCAACTTGACTCAACTTAGCCCAAATTGGCCTAAAGGGTCAATTTGTCCTAAATCAAAATTAAATCCAAATTAATTCAAACCAAAGACCACATTTATTTTTAATTAGTCAATTGAACTTGAATCAACCCATAACCCAAGCTAATTTGGCCAATTTTGTTCAAATGGGTCAATTTGGCCCAAAATGACCCGTATGACCCAAATTGGGCCAAATCCCTTGAAACCAAGACAAAACCCATTGGGGGCTGGTCAAATCTGACCCAAACCTATTTGGGATCAGCCCAAAATAAACCCAACCCATTTTAAATCACTCATAAATCCTCCCCCACATAGGATTCCACCTAACCTCATTTAATTCCCCCATCACATGCACTTAATCCCCCATCACATGGCCCCAATATTTCAATTAAACAAATCTAATCATATTGCAGCAAAAGAGGACTTTGGAGTAAAAATTCAAAGTCCTCAATCAATCTAGATCTAACCACAAGATAGCATTCAATTTGGAGCCAAAATAATTCAAAAAATTTATATTTTCATCCATTATAAAGAGGGAGATGAGGTTTGAGATCTCTTCCTCCCACCACTATTGACTCCAAAACTCCCCAAAGCAAAAGGGAACCTATCTCCTACTTTGTTTAGCCACTTTGAGCTCAAATAATACAAGAATTTGCTCTTCCAATGAGGCGACAGTAAACATCGAAGAAGGAGGCGTTATGAAGAGAAGCAAGGGCTAAAGATTACTCTGAAGCTTCCTCACACACATAAGATCTCCCTCGAATTTTCATCACCACCGAAAATCATCCCCGGTGAGGTAACTTTCGTCAAACCGTAGTCGGCCTTAGGATTTTGCATATTTTGAATAAAATTTCCCGCGATTCTAGAAATTTCCTTTAGAAAATCTAGCACTTTTATTTTAAATCATCCATAATAGGAAATAGAATTTTTTTGGTGTGAATCGGTGTGAAAATGGGTCTATTTGGACAAGTTTTGGCTTAGAAACTTTCATTTTTTTCCAAAATATCGAAAATACTTGTTCCGCGGCCGTGACTCGCGACCGTCAGATCCGCGGTTCAGGATCGGATGCTCAATAATGCATGGATGCGTGATCGACCCCGGTCAGCGTGATGCAATGGATTGTCCGTCCAGATGCAGTTCCGTGATCCGGACGGCTCCGCGCGTCCGTGTTCAAGCTTGAGCGGGATCGAGCAATATCGCCAGAAAATGATACGCGATCGGACGCGATCCTCGCGCTCGGATCGATGGTCCCAGTGGTCATCGCCCGCTGATATATATATATATATATATATATATATATATATATATATATATATATATATATATATATATATATATATATATATATATATATATATATAATAAAAATAATAATAATAATAATTCAAATCATCTGAAAATTCAAAAATTCATAGAAAATCAAATACTTAACCAAAATTACAAACTTATTTATTCATTTATTAGAGAAATCCAACAAATGCAAAATACTCAAAATTTACTGAGTATTGTGAGCGTAATTTAGGATTTAGTGAAAACCATATTTCATTAATTAAGCTAAAAATATAAGTGAGATTGAGTTGAGATTTTCATATATTGAAATAAATATTAAAATACAAGTACAATAAAAATTTCAAGTTAAAAACACTTTTATAACGGGAGAAATTAAATTTTTAAATTCAGATTATCAATTTTAATAAAATAAATTAAATAAAAATTCAGAAATTTACAAAAATCTTCAAGATGACCTAAATCACTTCAATTGACATCGACTCTTAAGAAAAATGATTTGATCTTCAATCTTAAGAAACCCAAATAAACACTTAAGATTAGAGTTTAAACAATTAAAAGTTAATTAAAATGTAATTTAAAATAACTCAAATATTAAATCAAAAATCAAAATTGAATAGCATTCATTAAATCATTAATCAAACTTTAAATCAGAAAAATATCATCTTTAAAGGAGATTAAATTAAATATTATTAAATCTATTTAAGTTAATAAAACTCAATTAAATGATTAAATCTTAAATCAAACTCAAAATCCAACTTAGAAAACTTTAATAATTTGATACTAATCAAATTAAACTAAATAAAATTAAAGCAAACTTAATTAACCTATGATTAAATCACATCCATTTGGAATGAGATAATTAAATAACCATTGAATATTTCAACCTAATAACTAAATTGAACATGTTAATGAAATCAAACAAACATAATAAATAAATCAAATCAAGTAAAACCCTAATCATAAATAATCAAACTCAATTAGTCAAACATTTAATTAATGAAAATTTAATAAATTAATTCATCATCTTAATCAATCAAATTAATTTAAATAAGTCACATTAAAGCTAACTCTAAAATTAAGCTTAAATCAAACCCAAAATTAAATAATCACACCCCTTAAATAAACTAATTGGTTAATTAAATTAATCATATGAAACCTAAACTTAATCAAATTAAGATGCAATTAAACACTAATCAAAACTTAAATTAAACCTAAATCATTAAGTCATTAATCTAATCAAACAACTTTAATTAATCTAATAATTTTTGACCCTTATCAAACTTAATTAAACATCTAATTAATCTTAATAAATTAATCCATTATCTTAATAAACCAAATTTAACTTTAATCTTAAGTTAATTCAAATCAAATCAAATTAATCTACTAATTAATTTAATCACCTATTAAATAAAATTATCATTAATCATATTAAACTTAAGCTTAATAAAACATAAAATGCAATTAAATGATAATCAAACCTAATTAAACTTCATCATTAATTCATCAATTATATCTTAACTCAAATAAACATGAAATCAAATTTAAAGTTAAAACAAATCTTTATTTAATTTAATCATACCTCTTAAACAAACCAATTAAGTTAATCAAATTAATTACATTAAACTTAATTAATCAAAATGCAATTAAATAATCAAAACATAAATTAAACCTAAACCATTAAATTAATTTACATCATTTGTCTAAACAAATATGAAACTAAATTAAAATTAAACAAACCTTTATAATTAACATAATACACTTATTAATTAAACAAATCACATAATCACATTGAACCTAAGCAAACACATAGACCAATAAAGCTAATTAAATCAAATTGAATCAAATTAAGTTAAATCAAGAAAGATTCTCATCAATTTAATATAGAATCAAACCAAATCTCATCCAACTTACTTAAATAAAACAAACTAATTAACTATCCAATATATGAAATCAAAATGCAAACCAAACTTTGATGAACATGACAAATGGATGTGATTAAAAATAAAATCCCAATTACAAAGAATCAAACCCAATTAGAATCAAAAATAAAATTTTAATTAATCTAATCTGATCAAACTACAAATAAATGAACCACAATCAAATTAAATAAACATAAAGTTAAATTACATAACCATGATCAAAGAAAAGAATTAAATATTTAAAGGATATTGAATTATCAAGATTTAATTAAATCAAAACACCTAATCTAAAATTAATCAACCAAAAAACACATGAACTTAAACAAAATTAAACTCCATTAGACATTAAGGATATTGAATTATCAAGATTCAATTAAATCAAAACACCTAATCTAAAATTAATCAGCAAAAACATGAACTTAAATAACTTAAATCATTAGACATTAAGGATATTGAATTATCAAGATGCAATTAAACTAAAATTCTAATCAAAAAATCAATTAATCAAATACTTAAATAAACTCAAATTCTAAATTCTAAATCAAATGAATTACACAAGTTCAAACTAATCAAGATACTTAAGGACTTTAGTTAGATTCCTTGAATTAGGATGTAGAATAGGGTGAGTATCTACAGATGGAATTCATCCTACTCTTCATTCTTGAGAACCTAAATATCATTTCAACCAAATAAAATTGAAATAAAAATGAAAATCAAATCATTAAATCATTTAGATTGAAATCACCCAAAGGTAAAATTTAAATTCAAACTTCAAATTGGAACTTAAACTAAAGAAGCCTAGTAAAGTCTTGTTACACAAGCCTTAAGCACACATTAGAATACTAAGTCACTACTAGTGCTAAGTTAGGGCATTGTATGTATGATGTTGTGTTTTATTTTTTATGTAATGTTTTAGACCTATGTTAGGGTATATGTTTAGAGACTAGATGTTAGGCGTTATTAGCTAATCATATTTTTCAGGGTTGTGCTTAAAGGGACTATAATAAAAATATAAATGATTTTACTATGCAGGTTGCTTAGCCCCTAAGTGTAACCCATGTTAGACAGTGGCTTGGTTACCCATGTGTGCTAAGTCCAAATTATTCATATAACTACTTGGGTTGTATGGTATGTTTAGCTAACATTTGTTTTTAGGTGTAGTTAGATTTACTTTTCTATTTTTGATGTAATTTTGCATTAGGAATTAGGATTAGTGCTATGGGGATTAGGATGAGTAGTGGCGAAGGCTTAGTCCACAGGGTGCCTGTGATGCCTTTGGAGCAAATCAAATCAAAAGAAAGAGAATGAAGAAATGAAGAAAAGAAGACCCATAGCTATATATTATTGTAATTGGTTGTATAAGGTAGAGCTCGGACCATCTTTCTTTTCTTTTTTTTAGGGTGTCTGTAAACCGACCGCCTTGGCCTTTTATTCTTTTAGTCTATAAAATTGTTTGATGTTGTGTTTAGATTGCGCATTAGAACAACATGCTTTTCATAGTTTCTTTATGATTGATGTTTGAATGTGTGGCACGGATGCATAGGCTCTTAGATAAAATTAATTTTTTCTACCCCAATTAACAACTCATAACTAAAATTTTAAACAACTCATAACCTCACATAAAAGCCTAGGAATTAAATCAAGATAATAAAATTTTTTGTAACCCCTTAGGATGGATGAATGTATAATATCATGCATGTCATATTCTTTCACTCTTGTTAAGAGGGGCTTCCATCTTGCGAGAATCAAGGCTTAACCTATGAGAGCCTTTGGTGGAAAACACCCTTTCTCTCTTGATTTGGCCTATAATCAAATTCTCATGCATTTAGGCATACAAAATCCCATAGCATGTGTCAAAACATAAAGTCCAAAAGAATCAAATAAATTTGATAAAATTTGCATTAGATTAAGTCATGGATTCATACCACTCATGCTCTAGTCTCTTAGGGAGTGAGTCTAAGGACTTAGTTTCCTTTCTAAATGAACAACATCCTAGCCATATTGCAAATCATAAGACTTGCCTACATGGATTTAAAGCATAGAGGAGTTAGGACCACTCGGTAATAAGTGGGTGTGGTTTATTCTCTCTTGTGGAGGTAAATCATATACCCATTTTTGCCTTAGATTTAGGTTGTGCCTTCATTTTGTACCAAGGCTCCTTAGTTTAGAATGAGGTATTTGTTTCCTTTGGGATACAAGCATAAATCTCACCTCTTAGGCATTTCCATAATCTTATGTTGTGGAATTATAAGCCCAGCAATCTAATAAAATGTCAACTCAAATAATCAACTCTCTTCAATTTCAAAATATAAAGCCCAACTATAGGTAGATTGGAATGCTCACTAGGCTTCTAGTATCATGAGCATTTCTTACTTTCTCCCTTTGGATTCCAAAATAAGTCTTCTCTTGATCTATCCCATTTGATTTTCTAAAATAGTCAATCCTTTGATAGTCTTAACCTTGAAATCTTTGGAGACCCTAATATCTACTTTAATCGAGAGTATTCTTAAGAATTCTCATTCTTAGGATGTAATTAACTATGGGGCTTGCCTCCATAGGAACTTAATGAACCTTAAAATAAACCCTACTTTACTTTTCATGTAAAGTAGGGAAAGATCTGTATATTTGAAGACCATCATGCCTTAGGAGTCCTTATTAGGTGATTAGGTCCATTATAGGGTGGTGATTTCTATCTTTGAGATAGTACATCATTCCTTAATATCGTACCCAATCACTTCAATAAGTACCCCCTAAGATCTGCGTGGTGTCCCACACCCCAAAAATAAACACCACAGATTTTTCTGGCGACTCCGCTGGGGAGAAATTCCTCTCTCCATCTTTAGTAGACAATTATTGTCTCCAAGTATTGATAGTGGACTTATGTTTTATATAGGCCCAAGACTATCATTCTTTCCATTGGCACTTAGCTTATTTCATCCTTAAGTAAAGCTCACCAACATCCTTTAGGTTTTAGGACCTCACTCCGTGTAGGTCTTAAAATCTCTATTGGGTTCCCCCAATAGGTGAAAATTAAAATTAATCAAACAGAGGAGATGACCAAAATTAAAAAATCTCTTCACCATTCTAATGGTGAGGCAAGGTTCATCCCATGAACAATAAGAGAATAAAACTCTTCTACAAAATAACATGTCTTTCCAAAAGCACTTTTTCAAAATCCACATAATAAGGGCTGTACACAAAAGTTTATAAGAAATTTTTTCAAAACACATATAACCAAACCTCATTTAACAAATCTGATGATTGTTACAAGGAGGTTCTTTAAAATCAAAATCAAAATCAAAATCAATAATTTTTAAAGCACATTTTCTTTGGAAATGGCTATCCCCATCCCACACTCAAATTTGTTGGATGGAGATTCTATTTTCAAATAAAACCTAATATAAAAATTGAAACTCCATAGCATACTTCACATGTGCTAGAGTTGAAGTTTCCCTCTTTTGAAAAGCAATAAACCATACACACACAAAAGTCAAGACATATTTGAACCCCCACGACATAACCAAATTTGTCAAATGGGAGTTCCCCTTTGGAAGGTAGAGCAAATTGAATTCTATTTGCATTTGTCACGATATAATTCCTTCATGCCAAAGTCTTGAACTTCAAAACACATTGGGAGCTCATTTGACATGCCCAAGTATATCAGAATGAGAACTCCTTTTGAAAATCATAAGTACAAAGTGAACTCCATTTAACATACCTAAGTCTTAAATAAGTTCATTTTCTTTCAAAAAAAATCATCATAAACACATTTGACTTTCACTTAACATACCAAATTTGTTAAGAGAGTTTCATCTTCAAAAAAAATCATAAACACATTTGACTTTCACTTAATATACCAAATTTGTTAAGTGAGTTTATTTTCAAAATCACAAACATTTGACTTTCACTTAACATACCAAATTTGTTAAGTGAGTTTCATTTTAAAATCAAAACACACTTGAACTTCAACATACCAAATTTGTTAAGTGAGAGTCTCATTCTCAAAAAAAAAAAAAATATATCTCAAACAAATTTGGGGCTTTCATAACATATCAAACTTGTTAAGTATGACTCCCATCTTCAAAGAAAAGCAAATTTATCTCACGATCACATTTAACTTTCACTTAACATACCAAATTTGTTAAGTGAAAGCTTCATCACCAAACACAAATCAGGCATATATGGCTTCTACTTAACATACCAAATTTGTTAAGTAAGAAGCCCCATTTTCAAATCAAAATATCACACAATCAAATCTTCACAAGCAAAAATATTTCAAACACACGATCACAACCTCTTCTTAGCATATCTAAATGTTCTAAGTAAAGGTCTTTCAAACTATCAATATTTTCAAACAAGATGCACAAAACACAAATATCTTCAAGAAAATCTCTCCTCAAATTTTAGAACCCAACATACCTAAATCGGTTGAGTATGGGTTCTAAATTAATCAAATGGCAAAGACTCTCCTCAATATCCAAAATCTCTCTAAAATTTTGATGAACACTTAACATCCTTAAGATTGTTTAGTGTGGGTTCAAATTCAAAATCAAATCTTGAAATCAATGATTGAAGGTGAATATCAAGGCAAGTGTAACTCTATGTTTCAATAATGCAGATTTTAGTGCAATCAATTGTTTCAGTCCTCAGTCAGTATCTATGGCTCCCAACAAGCTCATGTTTTCCTTCCCCACGGCTAAACCTAGCCTTGGATCAAGCTAGTCTCTCTCAGCTCCAGGTCATCTACTTTGGCCATGGTTTTGAGGTGAGGATTTCTTCGAGGGGACCCTCACACCATAGTTAACAAGGAGGAGGTGGTGGCATGCCACTCATTCGATTGATATGCCATCTCGATTACAGTTTCCTCCACTAAAGAGGAAGGCCACTTTTTTCTGCTACCCTTATGTCGGTTTTTGTGCGGTCGTTCCAACTGGGTCGGGTTACTCTACTATAGCTACTACCCCCTCCTTGGATTCCCCAAAAGGGAAGATTGTCTTGCTTTCTGAAATAGTCTCCTCCACATTCGAGGTGGGTGCTAGCTGTCACTCTATCATACCCACATTCCGCGCTGCAATAAGAATCACAAGATCAGCGACATCACAAGAGGGTAGAGAGATGGATGTTGCTTCCCATGTGTGGCTGAGGAGGGATCTCCCAGTGAGACCTCTCCACATTTGATTGGTAGTAGGTTTCACCCCCTTTCAGGCTTAGATGAAGAGGAGGACTACAGGAGGATTGCTGCACTACCTCCACCACCAGCATATTTCAGCACACCGGTTAGGGATCATAGGAAGCCCTATGTCGGGCTCAGGACAATCTTACGTTAGGTTGGCCGAGCCTATAGATGCTCAGTGCAGTGGTTTTGATGGATAGTTATCCCTAGGAGAGAGTGAGTTTGATCTGAGGGAGAGAGCCTTGGAGGCTCAAGCATCTCGAGATGAGTAGAGGAATGACAAGGTTTGTCGGGTCGGCCTCACGATGGATTTCCTCGATCGCTACCTGGTCGATCATTGGAATCATCCCTTACTACCTCATGGGAGAGTAGGCCTATAGTCGGCGGCAATCGGTGCACCTTCACCACTCCTCCACCCGCCCTATCCAATTCACGCATCCCCATTCGACCAAGATCGAAGCCCCATCGGAAAGACCAGCACCATTGGTGATCCACTATGGCCCAAGGATCCCACTCCATCTACTCCCTTGAGGTGAGGTCGAACTCTATTGACCTCCCGCCTCACCTATGGAGAAGAAGGAATGGCGACCCAAGGTCACCGTGGTCGAGTCACCACCACATCCGCGATACAGCTCTCCACTGCGGCACATCGGTGCGAAGGGATGGGATATAGATGTAGTGTCCATGGCGGTAGATCCTTCCATGTCTCATGGCGTGATCAACATATACATTGAGCACGGTCCTCTTAGAGATAGTAGTACGGCGAAATGCTTGATGTATTTCTATCTGAGTATAGCCCTCACCGATCAGCGGTGAGTGTTTTATCCGCACTAGATCTCTTGAGATGAGATCGTTGCTCGGACTTTGCTAAGAGGGAACTACGGGGATGATTGCTCAATGAAGAGGATGTTAGGTCTTTTGATCCAGATGGGGATGATCTCTTGGAGGACTTGAAGTCCATATGGTCGACACTAGGGGTTCCCTCCTTAGGGATCGACATAGCCAAGAGGGTGTTGTAGTTGAGGAAGAAGACACAGCTCATTCAACCCAACACCTTATTCAGCAGCTAAGGCAGAGAGATGAGCATATTAGGAAGATGGAGAAAAGAGTTGAAGATTTATTAGCAGTTTTAGCACTTCAAGGCCAAGCTCCATCAGTACAGCCTACTCCCTTAGAGGCCGACCACCCTGGGTTGTTGCATGTTTTGGATCAGCCCAAGAGTACATCTCCCGTAGACCAGGATAGTGGCAACATGCATAGGAAGGTGGTGGACAGCACCTCCATGCAAGAAAAAGATATTAAGCAGTTAGTGGAGCAGCAAGTGAAGGATGCATTGGCACAAGCCGAGGTGGCTCATCTGTTCCAAAGGGTAGACCCTACGGAGAATTTGATGGTGTCCAATATCCTAAGGGTTTTGTGCCTCCTTCAAAATTTTGATGGCGGTGGGAACCCCGACACATAGCACATTTCGGTGGATCAATCTTTGGTGGTAGCGATGCACTTATAGTTCATCTCTTCGTTAGTAGTTTGACAAGCATCGCATTTGATTAGTACGCTAAACTACCCAATGGTTCAGTGAAGACTTTTGCTGAGTTGGAGCACCTCTTCATCAAGAGGTTTGCTGGAGAAAGGGTAATGTATGGGTGACCTTGTGGCCCAACAAAATCCAAATGAGTCCCTTATTGATTATATTCTCGGGAGGCAAAACTTAGTATGAAATGTGAATCACACGACATATATAGAAATTCTTCTCAAGAATATTCATGGCCGGTTGCCTTCATGCTCGATTTATGATCAAAACCTTTGAGAAGTTAATCAACAAGGTGGCTAGCCTACAAGGAAGCCAAAACAATTACCTTTTCAAGACCAATCATTCAAGCCCAAGCTACAAAAAGCATTGAGAAGAAGCCGGGGTAGTAGTGTCGATAGGGGAAAGCGACCGGGAGCTCGATGAGACCTCATGCATAACTCCATTCCACCTCCTCTACCACCACTCAATATCGACCACCCGGTTGCCACGGTGGTCACGCCTCACCATAATATATTCGGTACTCATATCCACTAGTAGCTATTACCCACCTACTCTTTGTCGATAAATTGAATAAGCCATATTCATTCAAGAGGAGGTAGTTAGGAAGATCTTTAAGAATCTCTTAAAGAAACCTGACTTTCAGTTACCTGAGCCCAAGAGGCCGGAAGATGTGGGCAAGAGTGATGATCCTAACTATTGCCCCTACCATCGTATGGTCAGTCATGTCTTGGAGGATTGTGTCACCTTTAAGGACTAGCTTGAGCGCAGCTACAAGTCAGGAGCTGTTGTTATCCCCAAGGAATACTTGTTAGAACAACCCTCTAGTTCTATTAGAGTAATTCTTGGGGATACTTACGATCCTCTTAAGACAAAAGAAGGTTGGGATATTATCTTATCCCGAACCTCTAAAAAGTGGTCTCTAAGATCAAGAAGCTTTCTTCTGGTGTGCAAGTAACTCAAACCTCCAACACCAAGGAAGGTTTGCAAGTTGCCAAAGATAACTTGAAGAAGGTGTCAGAAGACTCCTACCTTACTTGCGGGATAGCATAAGCACCACCATCAGAGCACATCCACCATTGCAGCTACTACTTCTTCCTCCACTAGCTCCTCTTCTGCCAATAGGAGCATTGTATCAGCGGACAAGGGCACTATACCCCTTTCTCTGCTTACTTTATTAGATTTCTATCATGTACCTCCATCTAAGAAGAAATCAATGAAGAAAGCTTTCACTTACATCTTGTCCACTTTTAATACTCTAGATTTTATTCCTCTTGAAAACTCTTCAAGTCTACAAAATAATGATGACTCTAGTTCCGATCATTCCACCTTTGATTTAGAAATGGATTTTCCATTCCTTAATCATTCGAGTTCACCCATTGAGATTGATTTGGAGTCATCTGACTCTAATGATCCCATAGGAGAAGTTGGTAATGAGAAGGTAGAACTTACAAATTCATCATTCCAAGAGGTCCCAGTTAACCTTCGTGGCAAAGTTCTACCTCCTAGGGTGGCACCTCAAGATAAGGGTAAGCAAATCATTGGTTCTAAAAGAGATAGCCTCTCCACAAGATGCTCCACCCATGGATATGCTTGTGGAGGATCAAGGTTGACTACAATGTCTAGCACATCTTAGAAAGCGCCAACTAAGTTAAGTATATATGACCCTCATCTTATCCAAAGATGAGAGAATCTCTAATCAAGGCCCTCCTTGATCAGGAGATATGCTTAGCCCACCCTGAAGAGGAGGCTTGTGAGTTCAGAGGACACTCAGAGTTACATTAGGATGATGAAGACTTGCTTCTAGGAATGACCAAGCACAACCTCCCTCTTTACAGTACAGTGGATGTTGGAAGATACAGGATATCCAGAGTTCTTATTGACCAGGGTGCATCGGTGAATATTATGAGTCTAAAACCCTTGCTTACTTAAAGATTGACATCTCCAAACTTTCAAAAGAGAGAATGATGTTGAGAGGATTCAATGAACAAGGCGAGAGGGCTTTAGGCTCTATAGTGTTGCCATTAGAAGTGGATGATTGGGAAGACAAGTTTCATATTATAGACTCAGATACATCTTTCAATGCTTTACTTGGGAGGCGTGGATACATGAGAACAATGTGGTTCCATCCTCTCTACATGGTGCATGAAGTTCATGAGAGGTGGGATTGAATATCATCAAAGGAGATCTTAAGCCATTCATAGTTCATGAGGTCGAATATCTGAAGCAACCTACTATCTCCCTCAAAATCAACAAGTCTATTCTGAACTTGGTGAAAGTTCAAAAATAAAAAAAAGAAAAGAAAAGAAAAAAGAAAAGAAAAAGAAAAAGAAAAGAAAAGAAAAAATGAGAAAGAAAATAAAGGGAGCGAGAAATAGACTTGGAGGAGAAAGTAGAGCTAACATTAGATTCACCCACAATTCATTACTCCATTCAACATATGGGTAGGGACTCGACCTCCACCAGGAGAGAAGAGCGGTCGAGACATGCCTGAGATGGAAGACCTCCTTATTGGCCATCCAATAGAGTTATGTCCCTGCTACACCTACTATCTATAGACTTAGAATCTAGTTGAGATGATGAGTCATATATGATAGTACACCAACTAGCACTTCCAGATAGATCCCCATGCAAGTGACTTGCAGATGATGAATACCGGGCTCTAAACAAGCAAAGCATAAGTGTATCCAGTCTATATGTGAAATAGAAGCATCGGTTGGGAACTTTAGCTCTAACCCCACTTTCTTCACAAAAGTTGAGGGTTTGGTAGTTAAGGAAGCCCTAAGTCTTCCACAAATGTAAAGGTGCGGTTCTTTCTTGGAGCATCATCCTTAAGTCAAGAAGCTGATGTAGAACTTGAGGATGATTCATATAAAGATTTAATAGAATTACCTTTTGATTGGTATTGTGTTCTTAATTTAGCAAAGAAAGGATTAATTCCATGCTTGGTCTAAATACGTCGATTACTTTGAAAGGTTATGGGACAACAAATGCGACATTCACAATCAAGACCGGATTATTGATCTGATGGGTCCTTAATGATGATGATTACTACTTAGTCATCACCAATCACTTGGAATCTGATAGGTTCTTTTTAAATCATGCTAACTCATATGAGGAGGTGTGTTTAGAAACTTGATGATCCAAATGACTTTGAAGTCAAAGATGCACCGAGTTGAAGGAGATCGGATCAACTATCGATGAGCTCAAAGAAATCAACCTAAGGCGAAGAAGATCCACGACCAACATATATCGGTTCTATTGAATGAAAAAAAACCAATGATTTAGTGAAGCTATTGATTGAGTTTAAGGATTGCTTTGCATGGAGTTATGAAGAGATGCCCGGTTTATCTCCTGACATAGCAGTCCATAAACTAGCAATAGAACCTAATGCTAACCCTATCAAATAGGCTCCTAAATGCATGCGATTAGACATTGAACAACAGGTCACTTCTGAAATTAAGAAATTGATCAATGATGGCTTTATTAGGGAAGAAAAATATCCTACCTGGTTGGCCAGTGTCATCCCAGTTAAGAAAAAGAATGGCCAAATTTGCATATGCGTTGATTTTAGGGATCTAAATAAAGCATGTCCTAAGGATGAATTTTCACTTCCTATACCAGAATTAATGGTGGACATTGCCTCATCTCATGCAGTATTCTCCTTTATGGATGGGTCATCTGGCTACAATCAAATTAAGATGGCCCCAGAGGATGAAAGAAACACTTTCGAACCCCGATCGGAATATATTGTTATAAGGTCATGCCTTTCGCCTTAAAATGTTGGTGCCACATACCGCCATGACTCGAATCTTCGATGAACTCATTCATCATCAAGTTGAATGCTACGTCGATGATCTCATTGTCAAAAGTAAAGAAAAGGAAGACCATCTCTTTGACTTGAGAGTAGTTTTCAAATGGTTAAGACAATACAACCTCAAAATGAACCCCCCACGTGTGCATTTGAGTAGCTTCGAAAATTTCTTGGGTTTGTTGTCGACACGGGAATTGAAATCATCCAAAAGATCAAAGCGATATTAGAAATGCCACCCCTAAAAGCCTAACACAACTCAGTCATTCCAAGGGCGTTGGCATATCTAAGATGCTTCATTTCCAACTTATCGAAGATGCCAACCATTCTCGACTTATCAAAAAGATGCCAAGTTCAAATGGGATGACAAGTGTACATGCTTTCAAGACATCAAGCAATATCGATGACACCTCAATCTAATCTATCCGGGTCGCTCATATTATATATGCATTAGATGACTCCCTTGGTGCTTTGTTGGCTCAAACCAATGACAAGGGAAGGAGAACTCTCTATTATCTCGTCATCATCTAATCCGCAAACTATCCACCTATTGAAAAGCACGCCTAGCTTTAATCTTTGCATCACAAAAGCTACGATACATGCTTTCTAAGGTGAACTTGATCTCGAGTCAATCCACTAATATCTCATGACACGACCTCTCGGATGGTTGGGCATTGGTCCATGATTTTGTCTCGGTTTGATATAACATTTGTGCCCTTTGCCATAAAAGGACAAGCACTTGCGATTTCTTAGCACACATCCACTCCCTGGCGATTCTCAATGATGATCTCCCGATGAACAAATCATGAACTTAGGGGTACTAGTGTCGACTGGGAGATGTACTTTGATGGTGCGCTTCCTCTCAAAGAGGAGAAGAACCATAATTTACTATCCAGGGAAGGCGGGTAGGAATAGTTCTCCCCAACTCATGTGATGAGATTCTCATATCATTTTATCCAATCCATGCACCAACAATGAAGTGAATATGAGGCTCGATTTGTCTGCAGTTAGTCACTATGCATCAGAGTATCAACATCTTTGGGATTCTCGGTTAGTCAGCAACTAAATCGCTGTGTCCTACAAAGTTCTAAAGCTTAAGCTCCATCATTGCCACAAGTACACTATGGAGTTATTGGCCCAAATCCCAGAGGTTACCATCTACAAGATTCCTCGAGAGAGAAAGCAATAGCAGCATTAAAAAGAGTTGGCATGTCCAGAAGATGAGTCCATTCCAATAAGGGTCCAAAATAGACAAGTCTTATCCCTTATTGATGTTGAACTCATTGAGAGATTCTCTCTTGAAGGGAAGGTTGCCATTACCAGTAAGGATGAGGAGCCAGATTGGAGGCAACCATTCATAGATTATTTAAATGTAGGCAAACTACCTCAAGAGAAATCACTGGCACACCAGGTGAAGCAGAGAGCCCTTTCTATACTCTTGTAGGTGGCACCTTGTACCGGAAGTCTTTCGATCATATGTGGTTACGTTGTCTGGACAAACATGAAGGTAGAATTGGTGAGGTACACTCAGGGTTATGTGGGGCACATCAATCCGGTTCGAAGATGAAAGCCAAGATCAAGAGACTAGGATACTCGATCGATGATCCGCATGGGCGTAGTAGGAGATGCCATCAATGTCGTACACGGTGTGGTCTACATCAACCTCCCAACATTCTACATCCTACATTGGCCTCATGGCCATTCAGTGTTGAGATGTGACATTGTGGGTCCGATCGATCCTCCTTCTTCCAAGGGTCAATTCATTCTAGCATACTACTTTTCCAAATGGGAGGCAATCCCACTTAGAGGTCACTCAACATGTGCTCCAATTTTTCAGAACCATATCGTATATAGGTTCGGGGTGCCTCGATGAATTATATCCGATAATGGTACTATATTCAAGAGCATTAAAATCAATAGCTTTGCTCGAAGACACAGTATAGATTGGAGATATTCTACCATCTACTATCCAAGAGCAAATGGGTTAGCAGAAGCCTTCAACAAAACCCTCATTTTCTGAAGACACATATGACAACAACGATGATGGCATGAGCGGTTGGTTGAAGCTTTATGGGCCTACCATACTACATATAGAACTCCAACTCAATCTACCCCTTTCTCCTTAGTGTATGGGTCCGAAGCCATTCTACCATTGGAAGTCCAACTCTCATCACTAAGGATAGCTGTGGGTAGCAAAATCACAACGAAATAGAATGCCAAGTTACGGTTGGAAGAGCTCGAAGGTTTGAAGGAGAGATGCCTATGAGCATGCCAAAATCTCGAGTTATACAAAGCCAAGATGATTCAAGCTCATAACAAGTTGGTCCGTCCTAGAGCTTTTCAAGTAGGAGAGCTTGTTTTAGTTCTAAAGAGACCAATTGTTGTTCATCGAAGATAGATGGGAAAGTTTGAACCCACTTGGGAAGGCCATTATGCCATAGAGAAGGCCTACCAAGGAAGGTCTTACCAACTCATAAATTGTAAAGTGGAGCGCCCGATGCTTCCAATTAATAGGCTCTATTTAAAGAAATATTATCCATAAATCTTGTTTGAAAATAATTACCAATAAAATCTCTTTTCATCTCAATTTTATTTCTTCTGTGTTAGAAATATCGTTTGCTTATGAATTCATCATGATATATTTAGGGTCCCCCAGTGGCATCCTATTCCTTCACATCAAACACAAAACACACATATCTTTGTCTCGCTATTTTGATGTGGGAGCAAGCCCCCATGCTCACTCATTAGCTCTAGGTCGGTTTGATTTGTTGTCCAAAGCGATCACCCTAGTGGTCATTTGTTGGAGGATGTGAGTCCCCATACTTTCTTCCTAATTTGACCATTATAACCGACAAGCACCTTATATGTTTGGTAGTATTCACTGCCCTGTTAGTGAACTACCTTGTGTTGGCTTTATTTAAGAAGATGTGAGTCCCAGCGCTTTCTTCTTGAACTAGCCACCATACTCTGACTAGGTCGAGTTTCTCCAAGGTTTAGGTGTAAGAGTCCCCAGTGGCATCCTATTCCTTCATATCAAATACAAATACACATATCTTTCTTTCGGGCTACTTTGATGTGGGAGCAAGCCCCCTGTGGCACTCACTCATTACGCTCTAGGTCGGGTCTACATGCTACAAGATATCCCAGTGGTTCTTATTTGGAGGATGTGAGTCCCCACTTTCTTCTAATTTGACCATTACCAAGCGCCTTGTTAGTTTCATAGTCTTATTTGCTAGCCTAAGCTACCTCATGGTTGATCTATTTGAAGATGTGAGTCCCCGTGCTTTCTTCTTGAACTAATCATCATGACCTAACTAGGTCAATATATTTGAGGTTTAGGGTAAGTCCCAGGCTCCTTTCCTCTTGACTATGTTTGAGTCGATATAAGCCCCTGGCATTCACTCGATGCCTCTAGGTCGGATGCTGCCGAGCGAGGCAGACTATCCCAGTGATCGGTTTGCTTTAGAGAGATGTAAGCCTACGCTTTCTTTCTAGGCGATTGTTTGCAAACCGATGGGCACCATAGGTTGGTTGATGTTACTATGCGATAGTGAATCACCCTGGGTACACCACTCTTGGAAGATGTAAGTCCCCGCGCTTTCTCCATGAGTTGGCCACCGAATACCTATGTGATATATGACTAGCCATGTCATTTTTCTGGTGTTGGATTGAAGCCCCTTTGCGACCCCTTCCCCTGGGCATTCTATTTGGATCACGTCCTTTGAGACCCCATTTAGACACTACCCTTACTTTTGGATTGGACAGTCCCCCTTTCACAGTACCACGTGGTTGGAGAATGTTCAGGATGCAGATTCTCCTTGGTTCAAGAATCGAGATAGGTCAGGATGATATAAGCTCCTTCTCATTTTGATCCCTCATAACAGGTCCATAAAACAAATTAAACAAACAAACAAAATATTTGCTTGTGGATTAGAATTCAAGCCCCAGTGGCCCCTTTCCCAAGCGCATCTATCTTTAGGGCGTGTAAAAACTCCCTATAGGTGCACGAGTTGAGATAAATCCCCAGGTCAGTACTCACTCCGTAGTCGCCCTTAGGTCGGGTTCAACTTGTTGTGCCACCAACGAGTTACCCCGGTGGTCATCTTTGCTTTGAAAGATATAAGTCTATTACGCATTCTTTCCAGCACGATCGTTGCAAACCGACGGGCCCTAGGTCGGGCCCGATTTATTGCGCAAGCAACCGATCACCTTAGTGGATTCTTGTTTAGGAAGATGTGAGTTCTCATGCTTTCTTCCTAACTTGACCATTGCAAACTGAAAGGCACCCCTTAGGTTGGTTAGTTCTAAATAGGTAGACTATCCCTTTGAATTTGTAAACCTAACATAGGTCTAGGCTGATATTAGCTCATTCTTAGTAGATTCATCGTAAACCGACAGGGTCCTTCTAAAATTAAAGTAATTCTGACTATTCTTGAGTCAATATGAGTCCACAGTGGCATTCACTCAAATAGTCACCTAGGTCGGGATTGATCTGTTGTGCCATCAACAGATCACCCCAACGGTTGATCCCTACTTTGGAAGATGTAAGTCTGCTATGCTTTCTTCCTAGTACAGTCGTTGCACACCGAAAGGAAACCTTTAGGCCGGATAGTCCTACCTTGTGGTTGGTAGACTACCCCTTTGGACTTGTAAATCTGAGATAGGTCAAGGCTGACATAGCTCCTTCTCAATGGGTCCATCGCATCAGGTCCACAATATAACACACAAAATTAAATTAAATCAAATCAAATCAAATTAATCATCAGGACTACTCTTGAGTTGAGGTAAGACCCCCAGCGGCGCTCACTCAGTAGTCGCCTTAGGTAGGGTTCGATGTGTTGCTCATCCAATAGATCACCCCAACGGCTTTTCCTTGCTTTGGAAGATATAAGTCTACTATGCTTTCTTCCCAAGCATAGTCATGCACCAAAGGCAACCCAGGTTGGATAGTCCTACCTTAGAGTAGACCTTTAGACTTATAAATCTAAGATAAGCCAAGGCCCCTGTGGCTCCTTCTTAGTATAGTCCATCGCACACCAAAAGGGTCCATAACAAAATAAATTCAAAACCAACCTCCCTAGTGTAATCAAATTAAACATCTCAAACAAACCAAATTTCTCCCCATGAAATCAAATTACCTCTCTCGAGTTTATATCTAAATCAAACAAATTCAATCAGTGTATATCCCCTGGATATGCCTCAATCTAGAACCCTTCTCCCTAGTGGAGCCATAACAAATTAAACCAACCTCCCTAGTGGAGTCTGATCAAACAAATCAAAGAAATCCAATTAAATTCTTATCCCTAGCGGATACACACCCAAATAAATCACATTTATAATCAAACTCAGATCCATATCTCCAGAGGATAACTTGAACTGTTTCCCTGAGGAAGGTTCATGTACTCAATCTAGATTCTTATTGCTCTCTTATGCCCGCATAAAGAAGTGCATTACTAAGATTGTGATTCTATCTACCTTTGGTCTAGGTATAGATCACTTCATTATTTGTTACAATCTTGGATGTTGTTGATCATTTTAGTCAGCATGCATCGGTGTGCCTTGTCAATTACACCACACCTATTAGGGGTCCTTTTGTTGACCTCACTTTTGGAGTGAGCTCTTAACATCCTCTTAGACTTAGGAATCTTTTAGACACTAAGATTTTCTTAGTCATAAGACACATCTAGTGATTAGGTGAACACTAACCTAAGCCTAGAGACTTAGAAGTGTTAATCATAAGATTAGGCCATGCCTTGGGTTTAAGAAATTACTATCCCATAGCTAAACCATAATCTAGATACACTTTCTCAAATCAAACCGACTCAATTCTCAAATCAAATCTCAAATTCAAATTCAAATTCCAAATCTAATTTCAAAATTTGACTCCAAATGATTGAAACCCAAAATCAAATCCAAAAAAACCCTTTCTAAGCCATATGAACCATATTCATAAGCTTAGCCAAAACTTTCCTTAAATCAAATCAAACTCAATTGATCTCTTTATAAATCAATTATTCCTTCATTTATATTCACAAATATAAATGAAATCAATTTCAAATGACCAAAACTATATGAAAATCAAATCAAACTCAATCTAAACCCTTTAAGCCAATTCTTTGGACTTAGCCAAATTCTATCCAGATCAAGTCAAAACTAATGAATTTATTTTTGAATCAATCATTCATTCAATTATCTACCAAATATAAATGAAACCTAAACCATCAAATCAAATCAAACCAAGTCAAACCCAATCTTTTGACTTGAAAATTTCAAATGAGCCAAAATCCCTTAAACTCCAAATTGATTGTCGTTGAATTTATATTTCAATCTAGGCTCATATATAAGTTCAACTAAATTGAATCAAACCAAAACCAATAATTGACTCACTTTTTACCAAAGTGACCTAAAGAATTTGAGCCAACTTCTAATCCAACCCAAATTGGATTGAACCAAGCTCACCAAAATCTTACACCATGATTCTGATCACCCTAGGATGATCAATTGCAATCATGCCAAAAGCCCAATTGGCCATTTGATCCAAATTGACCCAAATTGGCCTAAAGAACAAAATCGGGTCAAATCATGATCTAACCCAAATTGATTACAAATAATGGCTCAAGTTCATTCCAAATTGATTACTGAAATTAACCAAAGCCATAATTAAACCCAATTTGATCAATCGAGTCTATTTGTGTCAACTTGACTCAACCTAGCCTAAATTGGCCTAAAGGGTCAATTTGGCCTAAATCAAAATTAAATCCAAATTAATTTAAACCAAAGGCCACATTCATCTTCAATTAGTCAATTAAACATAAATCAACCCATAACCCAAGCTAATTTGGCCAATTTTGGTCAAATGGGTCAATTTGGCCCAAAATGACCTGTATGACCCAAATTGGGCCAAATCCCTTGAAACCAAGCCAAAACCCATTGGGGCTGGTCAAATCTGACCCAAACCCATTTGGGATCAGCTCAAAATAAACCCAACCTATTTTAAATCCCTCATGAATCCTCCCCCACATAGGATTCCACCTAACCTCATTTAATTCTCCCATCACATGCACTTAACCCCTCATCACATAGCCCCAATATTTCAATTAAATAAATCTGATCATATGGCAGTAAGAGAGGACTTTGGAGTAAAAATCCAAAGTCCTCAATCAATCTAGATCTAGCCCTAACCACCCCAACAAGATGGCATTCAATTTGGAGCCAAAATAATTCAAAAAAATTTGTATTTTCATCCATTATAAAAAGAAGGGGAGATGATGCTTGAGCTCTCTTCCTCCCATCACTGTTTAGCTCCCAAAAACTCCCCAAAGCAAAAGGGAACCCATCCCCCACTTTGTTTAGCCACTTTGAGCTCAAATAATACAAGAATTTGCTCTTCCAGAGTACATAAACATCGGAAGGAGGTGTTCAAGAAGCAAGGAAAAGATTACTCAAGCTTCCTCACACGGATCTCCCTCGGATCTTCATCACCAGAAAATCATCCCGGTGAGGTAATTTTATCAAACCATTAGAGCCTTAGGATTTTGCATATTTTGTATAAAATTTCCGCGATTCTAGAATTTTCTTTAAATCTAGCACTTTTATTTTAAATCATCCCAAATAGGAAATAAAATTTTTTTGGTGTGAATCAGCACAAAAATGGGTCCATTTGGATAAGTTTTGGCCTAAAAACTTTCATTTTTTCTAAAAATACCCTAAAACATCACCGCCCGGCGACTCATACCGTCCGATCCGCGGTTCGCGGGATGGATATCAGATCACGTGGATCGCGTCGCCACGATCGCGTGATGCGATCGGGCCGATCGGCGATTGCATGACGGGCGGCTCGTCAGATCCGAGCTTTGCGGCGATCCGAACTTAAATGGAAATGACGGCCGTCGATTGCGTGGTCTGTGCGATCGGACGGCTCAGTAGCGTGCAGCGATTTTGATCGATCGCGATCGATCTGACCATCCGATCGTGATGGACGGTCGAAGAAAGGTGTTGTCTTTCCGCCCAAACGCGCGTATATATATATTTAAAAATAATAATAATAATAATTAAATCATCGAAACTTAAAATTCATAAAAAATAAAATACTTAACCAAAAATTATAAACAAAAGCTCGTTGGATTCATCTATCTGAGAGGAATCCAACAAATGAAAAATACTAAAATTTTACTGAGTATTGTGAGCGTAATTTAGGATTTAGTAAAAACCATATTTCATTAATTAAGCCAAAAATATAAGTCAGATTGAGTTGAGATTTTCAGATATTGAAATAAATGTTAAAATACACCTACAATAAAAATTTCAAGTTAAAAAAACTTTTGGTAGGGAGAAATTAAATTTTTAAATTTAGATTATCAGTTTTAATAAAATAAATTAAATAAAAATTCAAAAATTTACAAAAATCTTCAAGATGACCTAAATCACTTCAATTGACATCCAGGACTCTTAAAAAAAATGATTTAATCTTCTGAATCTTAAGAAACCCAAATAAACACTTAAGATTAGAGTTTAAATAATTAAAAAGTTAATTAAAATGTAATTTAAAAATAACTCAAATATTAAATCAAAAATCAGAAATTGAATAGCATTCATTAAATCATTAATCAAACTTTAAATTAGAAAAATATCATCTTTAAAGGAGATTAAATTAAATATGATTAAATCTATTTAAGTTAATAAAATTCAATTAAATGATTAAATCTTAAATCAAACTCAAAATCCAACAAACTTAGAAAACTTTAATAATTTGATACTAATCAATTAAACTAAATAAAATTAAAGCAAACTTAATTAACCTATGATTAAATTTGTCCATTTGGAATGAGATAATTAAATAACCATTGAATATTTCAACCTAATAACTAAATTGAACATGTTAATGAAATCAAACAAACATAATAAATAAATCAAATCAAGTAAAACCCTAATCATAAATAATCAAACTCAATTAGTCAAACATTTAATTAATGAAAACTTAATAAATTAATTCATCATCTTAATCAATCAAATTAATTTAAATAAGTCACATTAAAGCTAACTCTAAAATTAAGCTTAAATTAAACCCATAATTAAATAATCACCCTTTAAATTAAGTTAATTAAATTAATCATATGAAGCCTAAATTAATCAAACATAATTAAGATGCAATTAAACACTAATCAAAATTTAAATTAAACCAAAATCATTAAGTCATTAATCTAATCAAACAAACCTTTAATTAATCTAATTAATTGATCCTTAATCAAACTTAATTAAACACATCTAATTAATGCAAACTTAATAAATTAATCCATTATCTTAATAAATCAAATTTAACTTTATAAATCATTAAAGTTAATTTAAATTAAATACTTAATTAATATACTAATTAATTTAATCACACCTATTAAATAAATTAATTAGGTAAATTACATTAATCATATTAAACTTAAGCTTAATCAAACATAAAAAAATGCAATTAAATGATAATCAAACCCTAATTTAAACTTCAATCATTAATTCATCAATTATATCATTAACTCAAATAAACATGAAATCAAATTTAAAGTTAAACAAATCTTTATTTAATTTAATCATACCTCTTAAACAAACCAATTAAGTTAATCAAATTAATTACATTAAACTTAATTAATCAAAATGCAATTAAATATTAATCAAAACATAAATTAAACCTAAACCATTAAAGTCATTAATTACATCATTTGTCTAACAAATATGAAACTAAATTAAAAATTAAACAAACCTTTATAATTAACATAAATACACTTATTAATTAAAAAATCACATAATCACATTGAACCTAAGCAAACACATAGACCAATAAAGCTAATTAAATCAAATTGAATCAAATTAAGTTAAATCAAGAAAGATTCTCATCAATTTAATATAGAATCAAATCAAATCTCATCCAACTTACTTAAATAAAATAAACTAATTAACTATCCAATATATGAAATCAAAATGCAAACCAAACTTTGATGAATATGACAAATGGATGTGATTAAAAATAAAATCCCAATTACAAAGAATCAAACCCAATTAGAATAAAAATAAAATCTTAATTCTTAATCAAATCAAACTACAAATAAATGAACCACAATCAAATTAAATAAACATAAAGTTAAATCACATAACCATGATCAAAGAAAGAATTAAATATTTAAAAGGATATTGAATTATCAAGATTCAATTAAATCAAAACACTAATCTAAAATCAATCAACCAAAAACACATGAACTTAAACAAACTTAAGCTCCATTAGACATTAAGGATATTGAATTATCAAGATTCAATTAAATCAAAACTAATCTAAAATTAATCAACCAAAAAACATATCTTAAACAAATTTAAACTCCATTAGACATTAAGGATATTGAATTATCAAGATACAATTAAACTAAAACGTCTAATAAAAAAAGCAATTAATCAAATACTTAAATAAACTCAAATTCTAAATTCTAAATCAAATGAATTACATAAATTCAAATGGGCTAACCAAGATACTTAAGGACTTTAGTTAGATTCCTTAGGAATTAGGATGTAGAATAGGGTGAGTCCATCTACGATGGAATTCATCCTCTTCATTCTTGAGAACCTAAATATCATTTCAACCAAATAAAACTGAAATAAAAAATGAAAATCAAATCATTAAATCATTTAGATCAATCACCCAAAGGTAAAATTTAAATTCAAACTTCAAATTGGAACTTAAACTAAAGAAGCCTAGTAAAGTCTTGCTACACAAGCCTTAAGCACACATTAGAATACTAAGTCACTACTTCTAGTGCTAAGCTAGCGTTGTATGTATGATGTTGTGTTTTTGTTTTGTGATGTAATATTTAGACTGGATGTTAGGGTGTATGTTTTCAGGGGATGTTAGGCGTTATTAATAATCATATTTTTTGGGTTGTGCTTAAAGGTCTATAATAAAAAATATAAATGCTTTTGATGTGGTTGCTCCCCTAAGTGTAACCCATGTTAGGGAGGGATTTGGTTACCCATGTGTGGGTGCTAAGTCCAAATTATTCATATAACTTGCTTGGGTTGTATGGTGTGTTTAGCTAACATTTATTTTGCAGGTGTAGTTAGATTTACTTTTCCTATTTTTGATGTAATTTTGTATTAGGAATTAGAATTAGTGCTATGGGGGATTAGGATGAGCAGTGGCCAGAAGGCTTAGTCCTTGGGGTGCCCTGTGATGCCTTTGGAACAAATCAAATCAAAAGAAAGAGAATGAAGAAATGAAGAAAAGAAGACCTTCATAGCATATATATTATTTTTGTGATCCGGGTTGTATAAGGGTAGAGCTCGGCTACCCATATTTTCTCTCTTTTTTAGGGTACTGGAACCCGATGACGTTGGCCTTTTATATTTTTACGGTAGTTTATAAAATTGTTTGATGTTATGTTTAGAATTGCGCATTAGAACAACATGCTTTTCATAGTTTCTTTATGATTGATGTTTGAATATGTGGCCTGGATGCGGTAGGCTCTTATAATAAAATTAATTTTTCTACCCCAATTAACAACTCATAACTAAAATTTTTAAAAAACTCATAACCTCACATAAAAGCCTAAGAATTAAATCAAGATAATAAAGTTTTTAGTAACCCCTTGGATGGATGAATGTATAATATCATGCATGTCATATTCTTTCACTCTTGTTAAGAGGGGCTTCTCCATCTTGAGAATCAAGGCTTAACCTATGAGAGCCTTTGGTGGAAAACACCCCTTTCTCTCTTGATTTGGCCTATAATCAAATTCTCATGCATTTAGGCATACAAAATCCCATAGCCTGTGTCAAAACATAAAGTCCAAAAGAATCAAATAAATTTGATAAAATTTGCATTAGATTAAGTCATGGATTCATACCACTCATGCTTTAGTCTCTTAGGGAGTGAGTCTAAGGACTTATTTTTCTTTCTAAATAAACAATGATCTAGCCATCTTGCAAATCATAAGACTTGCCTACATGAATTTAAAGCATAGGAGGAGTTAGCTGGCTGCCACTCCAAGCAGTAATAAGTCCAGCAGTCAGGTGGTTTATTCTCTCTTGTGGAGGTAAACTATATACCCATTTTAGCCTTAGATTTAGGTTGTGCCTTCATTTTGTACCAAGGCTCCTTAGTTTAGAATGAGGTATTTCCTTTTATACAAGCATAAATCCTCTCTTATGCATTTTCACAATCTTATATGTAATTATAAGCCCAACAATCTAATAAAATGTCAACTCAAATAATCAACTCTCTTCAATTTCAAAATATAAAGCCCAACTATAGGTAGATTGGAATGCTCACTAGGCTTCCTAGATCATGAGCATTTCCTACTTTCTCCCTTTGGATTCCAAAAATAAGTCTTCTCCTTGATCTATCCCATTTGACTTTCTAAAATAGTGATCCTTTGATAGTCTTAACCTTGAAATCTTTGGAGACCCTAATTATCTACTTTAATCGAGTATTCTTAAGGAATTCTCATTCCTTAGGATGTAATTAACTATGGAGGCTTGCCTCCATAGGGAACTTAGTGAACCCGCTTAAAATAAACCCTACTTTACTTTTCCATGTAAAAGGGGAAAGATCTGGTATATTCGAAGACCCATGCCTTAGAGTCCTTATTAGGTGATTAGGTCCATTATAGGGTGGTGATTTCTATCTTTCGAGATAGTACATCATTCCTTAATATCGTACCTGATCACTTCAATAAGTACCCCAGATCTTGGTGTCCCACACCCCAAAAATAAACACCACAAGGAGGGATAAGTGGGTGAATGGAAGCACTTGTCTCGGCAACAGATGTTGCATAAGAAGGAGGCCAAGAGGGGTTCGGCTGGCTTGGGAACCCCATCCAAGAGAGAACTAGAGCTGGTGGAAGCTCGCAGGATCGTTCACTGCGTGCATTTTTTTTCTCCCTAGACGGATGAATGGAAGGATGGAGTTGATCCTTGCAGCTGATGTTGTCACATGAAAATAAACTGAGCTTAATCATGTGGGATGGCATGGGAGGGTGACGTGGTAGCTTATTATTGGTTGAATAGGGGGTGGAGGTATGGAGATGGCGGCTGCAAGTTTCAAGGCATTATGATGAAATTTTGATGTCAAATTGAATGTCTATTCTAGGTAATTTTGATGTTTCGGATGCAATGGCATAGTCCATTTCATAATCAGATATCGGTTAGTTCAAGTTAGCATCGAATCAAATCAAATTTAGTTCAAAATAATATATTATCATTTATGATCATTCGATACTCACGCAGAGTCATCCGAATTGAGTGCGGATAGTCTCATTTAATAGATTTTGATATTTCGATGATAATGACATGATCAATTTTATGAATAGAGGTCATTTGGGTATCATCGCAGTCTCTTAAATTTGATATGAGCATAGGTTGTCGACGACCCTCCTTCTTGATCGGTCGATCATCAAATTGAGGAAGATTTATATTTTGATCGATTTCAACATTATGAACATGATGGAGAAGTCCATTCATCAATCGAGGTCATTTCGACTAATTTCAAGGATGTCTAGTGTATTTTAACTCTAATTTGTGCGTCGTTGTATTTGAAGTCGATCGACTTCATCTTGTGAGCCCGACTCAACTTATGTGGCATCTATGGAGGTCAATAAACTTCTCTAAAGATCAATATGATTCCTCACAACTGCCAAAACTAACCTTGACTGCCTTACGATGCGCATCCCAAGCCTTCATATAAGACACTCTTATATTAAATTTGAACTCCAAATGACCTATAATTTCTTGAGACTTTAAATCTAGTTGACATCTAACTACAGGTTGCATAAAATAACTAATAAACTATGATGTGCATTGCCTGTGTTCGGCATTTAGCACTGAATGACTATAGGTATGAGATGAACCAATACTGTCAATCCTCCATTCACCACCCAATCTCTTACTTGAGCTTGCATGTAATCGCCACATACAAGGTGTAATTGGGTGAGCATGATACATCCACAATATAGTGAACTTTGTCTTATTTGAAGTATATATCACAAACACAATATTATTTAGAATAGATCATCCTTGAAGAGTGAATTGAAGCTGCTACTTATCATGAAAGCACATATCTTTTAACAGTTTATTTAGAATGCAATTTTCTAATTTGATTTATCTGATGGTCCATCAAATGTGAGATTCTCATCTCATTTCCTAGTTGTTTAAACACTAAACATGTACTCATTGTTAGATAACAAGTGCTCTTCAGTATGACTTATTTTGATTGAGTAGTCTCTAATTAGGTCTCTAACTCTAAAACATGGCTTTGTGCCCTTAAAGTAAGCCTGTCAACATTACTATCATCATCATCAGTATCACTTCTTATTGTAGTAGGCATAGTTTCATATCCCTCATCTTTAAAGATAATGAATTGATGTAATCACCTTAAGAGTCACCCATAAAATTAGAACTTATCCCAACAAAATAAGCATGTTCTGTTGGTGTAGAGTCATATGCTTTAGCTTGAGTAGTTAATTTTGAAGTTAGTGTAATGTACTCAATCCTAACTAGAGCTCTCTAACACTCATCAGTATTACCTACTTCTCTTTCTTCATACGCTATTTCTTCAACTCCAACATAAATTATTATAGGTTGCACGCATGCTGCATTGATTATAATCACAGATTTCATCATTAGTAATGTGAGTTGCAATAAACTGATCACCAATAGGAAACGAGCTTGTAAGACTAACACATAACTTTGCTAGATCAAATTTCAATGACCTCATAATTTACTTCTGTAAGTCTGAGAAGTTAATCCACCGTGAGATCTGTATTGGACTATTTTTTTTCACCAATATAAGTTGGAATAAAATCTTTACTTACAGTGAGTTCACCGTCATAATATAAAACTATGTAGATTGTTTATGAACTCATTTTTAACTCACACCATGATACAGAGAATATTTTATCTGACATGGTTAAGGAAAAAAATCCAATTAAAGGGAATGTACACTTTATGCATTTAACTCGAAAAAAAGAATATGTGAAGTGTTAGAGTTACTATATTTTAAAATCAATACTCATTGCGTGCAAATCTTTAAACAAAACATTTCATAAATAATGCATAAAAATTAAATATAAAGATTCCTAGACAGAACATACCATAAACTCAATAAATTGAACTTGCAAACCTCATATTAATATTTTTATTACTAAACTAAAGTTATGTGTTTAATAAGAATAATTATAACCTCCAAATAATAATGTTTCAACCTAAATCTAATATGCATTTTTTAAATACACAGATCTAATGAAAAAAATGTACAAAAATCTTAATCTATCTTAAAACTAAAAATAAATATGCTTATTACATAATGAAACCTTGAATAACAAGATCTAACAAAAAAAATACATTTAGGTTTTAAAATACCTAAATCGACGGCCAAAAAACAAAGGGAGACGCCTATCTCTGGCAGCGACGATTCTTAGACAGAATATACCCTAAACTCAATAATTTTTCCTTGCAAATCCCATATCAATATTTCTACTCAACTAAACTTACATGTCCAATAAGAATAATTATAACCTCCAAATAATAATGTTTCAACATAAACCCTAAATCTAATATGCATTTCCAAAATACAAAGATCTAATTAAATAAAGGTACTAAAATCTCAATCAATCTTAAAACTATAAATAAATAAACTTATCATACAAAATAAAACCCTATATAACAAGATCTAACAAAAGAATACATTCAAGTTTCAAAATACCTAAATCAACGACCAAAAAATAATGGGAGGTGGCAACAGTGGTGGGGTTGGGTAGTGCAATCGCGACGTCGAAAGGGGTTTAAAATCGGAGCTGAGAGGTCAAAATGGGAGCAGCTCGTCGGTTTTGGCCGAAAATGTTGGCCGAAGCTAGTTGCCCGTTGAACAAGCTGAGCATAAAATTAAAATTTTTAATGCCTAATTAACTAAATTAATTATTAATTAAGCTTAATTTAAAATTTTAACCAATATTTAATTCTTTAATATGACAATTCTCATGACTATATATATAGAGAGAGAGAGAGAGAGAGAGAGAGAGAGTAGTAGTAGTACAGCTCTACATGGTAGAAGTTTTTTAGCATGGTTGTTCTCAAATTATTTAGCATCAACAACATATTTTTTTTTAAATATCGATTATGACCTATCATCTTCTGACACGTGGCAGACTTAAACGAAGCCGGCCTTCGCCGGCTGCTTGCGTCTAAAGAACATTTTAGTTCTTGCCGCCGGATTTTAAATATGCTCAAATTACATCAATACCCCTAAGTTTTGCGATATCCTCTCACGCATCGAGTAAAAAAAAATATTTACAATTTCACCAGATTTGTTAATGGAAAAAATTAATAAAATTTATAATAAAGATAATTCGTTATTCGTTTTATTATTTTTCTCTTTCATAATGTTGAAAATGAAAATGTAAATATAATTATATTATATTTATTTAATTATTTTTTACATCAAAATAAATTTGTTGCGAAATTAATATTTATTTTTATATCAATATAGTAGTTTTTTTACTCAGATGTCAAAGGATACCATTTTCGTAATAATATAAAAAAACAGTGTTTATTCGAAAATATGCAAAATTCTTCGTCTCTAACTATCCGCCCTCACTTCACCTGAGGGTCTCCTCTCTCTCTCTCTCCTCTCCCTCTCCCCTCTCTTCATGATTCATTTGTATCATGGCACTGCAAGCTTCGTCCTCCGGCGAACTACCGCCTTTCTGGATGACGCCCTCTCCTGACCTCGACGTCTTTCGCCTCCCATCCTCTGGACTCCCCTCCACTCTCCCTCTCTCTCCGAAACCCTAGACCCTCCGCGGCCAGATGCCTCCGCCGCCTATGCCGCCGCCGCTGCCGCCAATCCAACCTCACTCTCTTCCCTTTATCTCCCGCCCTCCGCCCGCCATGCCGATGCTCTCTCGACGTCTTCTCCTCGATCCCGCCGTGCCGCGCTAGCTCTTCCTTCCGCACCTGTTCCCGGCGGTACGATGGTTCGCGGAGCGGCGGTCAAAGATTCTCTCATCGATGGAGGAAGGGAGGCCGGCGGCTGCAGCGATGACGTTGCTGTCGCGGATGAGCGACGGGCAGGCCGCGGAGCTGAGGGAGCTCGAAAATACGTATGAGAGGGTGATGGATGAGAATTCAAAGTTTATGCTGCCTACCTGAAGGAGATTTTGAGATCGGGGGATGGGATAAGTCCGCCGGAGTTGGTTCTCCCGACGGTTAATGGAGTGGACGAGAATATTGACGAGACGGTGGATGAGGAGATTGGTAGGGAGGAGATTGGTAGGGAGGAGATAGGATCGACCACTGGACGGTTTAATGTAATGCTCCTCTTCAAAAGCTTCTTTATTTTTTTTGGGCTTTTCTATCATTTCTTCTGATTATAGATAGCTAATGAATCTGATTGATTTGGTTAAATCTAGATAGTTTGGTTTTTGTTATTTTTGTAGAATTATTATCTGATCAGCGACATCTCTTCTTTGTTCTATGTTGTTTGGTCTTACCTTTTGTTTATGCCTGTGGTTTTTTTGTTCTTGCTATTTTTGTATTCCTCAGATCCAACCTGGTATCACTTTTTTTTTTTATCTTTATAGCTTTCTTAAAGATTTGCATTTGATGATTTAGTTGTTGAAATCATTTAATTTTTTACTTTACTGTTTAATATCCTATTTCAGGCAGGATTTAAGAAGATTTAGATTCAAGTCTGTTAAAATAGAATTTTGAAGATATTAACTTTTATATTTTTGATAAATCCATTTCAACGCTGTTATAGATTAAATACTGAACTTGTTAAATCCCATTATTCATAGGATTTAGTTAATTTAAAGATTTCCTTCTTTCAGAAATCTTAGATCCTGAAATAAAAAAAGCTAGATGAATAGACAAAATTTAATAATTGTAAATATCCTTAGATTGCAAAATATATTTGTATGTATGTAAATCTTCCAATATATTTTAGTTGCAGCTTGAACATCTTTTCCTTCTTTAGCTTCTTCCAATTTACAGAGCCTTTGATTTCGTTGTGGCAGCCGATATGGGCTGAAACCGATCAGTCTACAGACTTTTCTGATGGGCTAATCAACAAGGGACAGTGTAGCTATACAAGGACTCCATCCTTTTATCCTCAAAGAGTCCCTCCGCAGCTTTTCAGGCAACCTTCGACTGAAAGTATAGATGACAGAAGAAATGCCATTTCTGATGCTGGCCAAGCTTTCTCATCTGCTGAAAACTCCGATGAATCTTCTTCCGATCTTGAACCCAATGCGGTGGTCAAAATCTTGACACTGGCAATAAAATAATATTCATCTTTAACTTTTGCGCTATCAATCTTGCTTACTCTTGGTTTCTAGCTATTAAATTTCTTTCATTGTTTGTCGGTAGGAGGAAGATAGGAAGAAACCTTCTTTGAAGCCCAAAAACCAATACCAGAGGCAGAAACAGACATCCATGGACTCTACTTGGTATGTTTGGCCATTTGCCAAAACTACTCTCGTGATCCATTCGCCTATTATGGAGTTTAAATGATATGGTTCTGCTTTTTTTCCCCCAAAAATAATGAGTTTCATCGACTCTGATCTTTATCTTGTTCAGCTTCAGCTCTACAGATCTGTCGATGATTGATGACGATAAATTTCTTGCCTCTAGCAAGCAAGCTCCACCGAAGGATTTTGTGTGCCCCATAACCAGTAACCTATTTGATGATCCGGTGACACTGGAGACTGGTCAGACTTACGAGCGTAGAGCTATACAGGAATGGCTGGAGCGTGGGAATATGACTTGCCCAATCACTCGGCAAAAACTTCACAGTGCCAAATTGCCAAAAACAAATTATGTGCTCAAAAGACTAATAGCTACCTGGCGAGAAGAAAATGCTTATTCGACTGCAACTCCTTCACTGAGGAGTCCTTCCCCAGAGATCACTCAGCCAAATCCACCGAAGCGCTCACCTTCACCAACTAGTGTCATCACCCAAGCATGCGTTGATGGCACTACAGGTGATCTGCGACTTGTTATTAACACTCTTTGTACATCAGATGTTTTGAGTGAAGCGGAGATGGCTGTTCTTCAGATTGAACGCCTCTGGAGAGAATCGTGTGCTGACCCACAAATCGTATCAGCGCTTTCAAAACCTGCTGTGGTTAATGGGTTTGTGGAGATATTGTTCAACTCCATTGATCTGCAAGTGCTTAGAACATCAGTGTTCCTACTCTCTGAACTCGCCTCAATGGACAAACTTGTTATTCAGACCCTGACTAGTGTTGATTCAGATGTCGAATGCTTGGTCGCACTGTTCAAGAAAGGGTTGGCAGAGGCTGTCGTGTTGATTTATTTGTTGCATCCTTCATGGGAAAGACTTATTGAAATGGACATGGTTGAGGCCCTGCTAATGGTTTTGAAGAGCGGGGAAGGTGATTTATCCAATTCATGTATGAAGCCAAAGACTGCTTCTATTCTTCTTCTGCAGCAGATTCTGGCAAGCGATAACAAAATTTCAACAGAAGTTGTTGATATCGTGATTTCTGAAGGAGTCGTTGAGAGTATAATTCGGAGTTTGGCTGCTGATTCGGAGGAGGTGAGGATGGCTGCGATCAGGATCTTAGTGAGGTGCATGGAGGTGGATGGAAGTTGCCGGCACATGATCGCCGGCAAAGCTAAACTGGAAATCATCTTAGAAAACTTTGCCACTGTTGGTGACATAGAACGCTTTGAGATTGTTCGCTTCCTCTTTGAGTTGGTTAAGTTAGACAGGTAATATAAATTATTCTCATTGTACTTTTTTTGAAGTAAACATTTAACTAGCTGGCGCTTTTATTTCATCAACTCAGCTTTTTAAAATTGCAAAATGTTTTGCCTTTAAGCTCACTGGTTTCCTAGTATGGATGATATGACTGTTGATACAAATGTTTTCCTTTTTCAAGGAGGACATATAATGAGAAGCTTCTTCACATTATAAAAGATGGTGGAAAATTTAGCACAATGCATGCGCTCGTTGTTTATTTACAGACGGCTCTTCAGGATCAGTCTCCAATCATTGCTGGTCTTCTTCTTCAACTTGACATTCTGGTACTGGTCTTTTATTATCGTCGTTATCCTTCTCTCTTCCTCCTCTCCTCCCTCCTTCTCCTCCTCATCATCATCATCACCACCACCACTTACCCTATCACCAATATTTTTGGTCTAGTTAAGATTTGAACCTGCAAGTTAATTTTCTTACATATATCAGAGGCAGACACATGCCATTCTGATATTTTTGTGTTGCAGGAACTTAAGTAAATTATCATGCTCTCAAGGCTTTGTTTGTAATAATTTAGGTTTTGTTTCAGATCAATTTTATTTTATATATTTTTATTTATATGTATATATTTTTAAATATGTTTATTTTGTGTATTTTTAAAAATAAAAATAGAAGTATCCCAAATGACCCCTTAGTGTTATTTCATCTTTAGTCAATGTGATTAACTCCAATTCTACTTTAAATGATATGATAGAGAGGTTGCATTTATTATGCATACTTATATTTCTTAGCTAGCTAACTGTTGTTTGCTTCTATAAATGATTCAAATTGATGATGGCGCGCCTTACATTTAAAATGCATCCATTTTTTCATTGCTCGCATATCTGTATAGAACATTAAACAGAGTATTTTTCAATAGGTCCTCCAATTTTTCCCTTCAAATTTTGATTTTTATCAGCAATTTACTTTACTTTCCATTAGTTATTCTATATACCAATCACCTGTGATCCAAACATGTGATAATTTTATATTTATTTCCTTAAATTGTTAGTAAATGAACGTTCTAAACGGAGATAATAGAATCAAGAAATTACCTATGTCCTTCACTTATGAACATGAGAGGGAGAAAACTAAGAATGCTAAAGACGTTCAGCATTATTTCGGGATCATCATATGCTCAATCACTGTTGTAATTGTAGATCCACCACATTTTTTTTATCAGTAGGTCTTTAGTTGAGTTTTGGAGGTTTTTCCATGCATGCATCATTTGGCTTGCGCATAGTAACAAAACTTGGAGCTATATGGATTTGCTTATGGTTTAATCACCTTGTGTATTTGCTCTTTTCACAAATCTAACAGCTAGATTCACATAGGTGGAGCCAAGAAAGGCAAGTATATACCGTGAAGAGGCCATAGATGCCCTCATCTCATGCCTCAGAAATCCAGACATCCACAACAGTCAACTTATAGCTGCTGAGACGATTGTGTCACTTCAGGGAAGGTTTTCTCCGTCAGGAGAGCCTGTTACCCGAGCGTCTCTTTTAAAACGAGCAGGGATGAAGACGAGGAGCAGGCCAATAATGGGGTCAGACCAGATCGACTACGCTAATGATAATCCTGAAGAAAATTTGGTTAGCCTTTTTTTACTAATAATTCTAATACCTATCATTTATTTATATTTTTTAGGTAAAAATGCAAATATTGAACGTATTACACCAACGAGACCTCTGAAGCCTTCCAATGTGCTAAATGATCCTCGAGCCTAACTCTTAAGATTCATTGGTCCATTTTTTTCTTTCATGTTATTTTTGTGTCTTGCTAATTTGAGATTGAAAGATGAAGTACGAGATCATCAGGGAAAAGTATTTTTCTTAACAAAAATATTCTGACCGTAACTATAAATTTTTGTTGTCACACGAATGGCCCGCTTGAATGCTGCATTCTATGTTCAGTGACTAAATATTGTACTATTTGACTGCTGATGCAAAACATTAGGAGATTAAGATCTAAAATGTTGAGGAAATATAGTAAAGAAACCAATTCTCATAGATCAATCATAGAGGCCAACCCTGTTTGATTGAAATGAACTAGTAGTGGAGCACTAGCGTGCCCTCCCCATCCATCTATAAACTTAAATGAGAAATACAGATTAATTATCAAAATCTTCGAAAATGTCTAACATCTTTTGTCATTCTCAAGAAATAAGCTAGAAACAATGTGCGTCACTGGTTTTAAACTCACTTTCAAGGAAAAACAATATCAAGGAATGAATAAAAAATCACAAATACAGCAAAATTCATGTGACAAACCTTGGCAATGATGGTGAATTTGCAGTCATTGAAGGCATCTACATTGCTTGATTTAGACTGGATCTAGACTCTTTGTTGGGATCAATTTCATAAAAATATGAATAATGTTACACATGGAGATTGTGAAAAAAATTAGGAGAATGAGTGAGAAATGTTGAATGGTATGGATGACATAAAATCAACTTCAAGTTGATAGAACTAGCATTTGATGCATATCTTGATGTCTTTGTTTTGCCTCCTCTACATCAATGAGACTTCCATGTTATTTTTATTTTTCTTTTCATCATTTGATTTTTCCATTTATGATTCTTTTATGTCTTACGTATTTATATATGTAATACTTAAATTTTATTTTTTTACTTATATAACAGTCAAATTTTATATATCTAACACGATGTTTTAATTTTCTTTTATCCCATGTAGGAGATTGAGAAATGTTAAAGGCTTATTTTTTTGTTATATAACATTGAAATCTATAAATAACGTTAAGAATATAACTAATATTAACTTTTTAAAAAATGATTTTTTTCTATTATATGTATATTTTGTTGTGATTGAGGCAAACAAATTGTTTATGTAAATATCAAAGTTTAGGTATTAGACGTGTAAATGTATAAAAATTGTATAGTATGTATGTAAATCTCTCTTCTTAATTTCATTTGGTAAGTATGTTGTGTTTCGTTATGCAATGTAGGAAGATGATAAGGCTACTGATGACTGGGAAAGAAAAATGGCATATGCACTAGTCAGCCATGAATTTGGGTTATTGTTTGAGGCTTTAGCTGAAGGACTTAAGAGTGAACTGAGAGAATTCTTCTCAGCTTGTCTTGTATCCGCAAGTTGGCTTACTTACATGCTGTCTATTCTTCCTGATACTGGGCTGCGTGGTGCTGCTCGGGTTTGCTTGCTCAAGCATTTTGTTTTGGTTCTGAAGTCTGCAAATGATGCTGATGACAAAGCAATTGCTATGCTTGCCCTCAGCAGCTTCATGAACGACTCTGGTATGTCCTTTGAAATGATCCGAGAACGTTTCTCTTTAAATGTTTAATATAATTCTTGTGGAAAAATGGATATTGCAGTATGTTCTATTTAAATCACCATAAAGTCCAAGCACAAAGAGGATTGACAAAATGTTTTCCTAATTCAGTTGGATTACATCAAGGATCGGCTTTAAGACCTTATTTTTTTGCTTTAGTTATGGATGTTATTACTAGGCATTTACAGGAAGATGTATCTTGGTGTATGTATTTTGCTGATGACTAGAGAGGGAGTCCAAGAGAAACTTGAATTATGGAGGTCAACTTTAGAGATTAAAGGTTTTCGTTTAAGTAGATCTAAAACTTTATATATGAAGTGTAATTTTAGTTGTAGAAGTTGTAGTGGTGGTGTTGTAAAGTTGGGCGATCAAGTCATTAAAAAGAGTGAGTCTTTCAGATATCTAAGCTCTATTCTTCAAAATAATGATGAAATAGATTTAGATGTTATTAGTAGAATTCAAGTTGGATGGTTGAAGTGGAGGAATGCATTTGGCTTGTTGTGTGATAGAAAAGTACTGTTTAGACTTAAGGGAAAATTTTATAAGATGATGGTAGGACTTAAATGATGAGAAAAGAAAGATTAAGAAGTTAAGTGTTGCAAAGATGAGGATGCTTTGGTGGATGAGTGGCTTTACTCTTAGAGATAAAATGCGAAATGAGTATGTTCAGGGAAAAGTTGGAGTAGCTCTAGTGGCAGATAAGGTTATAGGGAGTAGCTTAGATGGTTTGATCACATAAAACGTCGGCCGTCCGATGACCCGGTTATTAGAGTAGATATATTAGATTTGTCTTATGTTAAGAAAGGTAGAGGTAGACCTAAAAAGTCTTGGTTAAGATGTATAAAAATGATCTTAGTTTATTAGAATTAAATGAGAATTTGACACATAATAGGATACAATGGAGAAGAATGATTCATGTAGCCGACCCCACAGTGGGATAATGGCTTGTTGTCGTTGTTGTTGTTGTTGTCGTAATGTCCTCCCATTGCATATAAAATTATGCTCTCGAGGCTTTGTTTTGTTGCTAAGCTGCTTTCAACATCATTCTATGCTAATGAGAATTATGGTATGCAAGCAATGATATCCTATTGGCACTTTTTAGTTTCTAATTTTGTTATATTATGCTCAATTTTCAGAGGGCATGCATGACCTTACTTTTCATATCAAGGATATACTAAAAGCTCTCAGAGAACTGAAGAAGTCTTACGGTTTGGCCACTGAAATGTTAAAACATCTATGCCGTGGGAAAGACTCATGTATGGTGAGTTTGACGTTTTCCCAACAATCATTTTCTACACTTAGCATAAAAAGTTATGGAGCGTTTTAAAATGTTCGTCTCTCTTAATATCAGCTGGAGATGTGGAATCATCAACTATCGACTCAGGTAGATTGTAGCATGCATGGGGAAGTCCTATCAATAGCTTACTTCAAGAACAGGATAATTTCAGGGCACTCAGACGGAACAATTAAGGTAAAGGTTTTGCAATTCAATTTGTCATTCAATTCATCATATGGTCATTCAATTCCATTTACCTTTACTAGTACCATTATTTCTTAATCAACGGAATTAGAAGAACCAAAATTGAAACTAAGATGGATTATGCCAGCTTTTTATGGTTAAACTATGCTTATTTAATTGCATAAAATCTAGTTCGATCTATTATTTTTCCTAGGTTTTTGAAGCATGTTTCCATTCCAACAGAATTCCAAGCACCTGCTTTAATTGGCTGCTAAATGGCCATGACTGTGTTCAGCTCTGATTGATTGCTAGCTATTCTTTCAATAGCTTGTTCTCACATGCAATCTTTGAGTTTTCTGAGATGTAAATATATCAAATATTTGATGTTGAAACTAGTGAAAAGTGAAAACTTTGGCTTCAGAGATGTTAAGTATAGTTTCTCTAAAAGAACAATTGGGCGGTTGTTAACATAAAATATCTTGCTTCTAGCTAAGTATTAGCCGCTTTCATGTTGAACTTGGATCTGTGTCTCTATAGTAAACCAGACAAGTAATAAGGAGACAACAATTTTGTGTTGTTTCTCGATTTATTTTTCTTTCCAAGCAAAGGATTATTGTAAAGTTTTTATTATATGCTAAGCATATTAGTTATTTTATGGATTTTTTGAATTTAATGTGCAACAAGGCCATGCTTTCGTTTTTATTTTTTATTTTTGTCACTTTGTATTGTCATTTTTTGTCTTTGAGCATTCAATAGAAAGTCCAATGTGCCAAGTTGAACCCCTTCAACTATTGCTTACTGCCTGGAATGTTAAAGAGTTTTACGAAACCAACATTAATTTATGTGATTATTGGAACAAATGTCCTTAAAGTGTACATTGGAAATTTGTCTCACCTAGCAAACATTAATTGTCTAACTCACGGAAGCTTTCCAGCCTTTTTATGTTTGAAAGAGCTTCCTGCAACTTCTTTACTAACATAGATGTTGAATAGCTTATATATATATCATGATTTATTGTTTGCTAGAATTTGTACTGACAAAACAAAGATCTATAGGTGTGGGGTAGTGGAGAGAAACTGCTTCATCAGATCCAAGAAACTCGTGAACACACAAAGGCTGTAACCAGCCTAGCAGTTTTACATTCTGGAAAGAAACTATTTAGTGGTTCGGTTGATAAATCTGTGAGGGTATGTACTATAAATATTTTGTTTAAAGTTTTTTTTAAATCAAACACGTCCATTGAAGTTACATTGTTCAAGTGCAGGTTTGGTCTTTGCATGATGGTCACATCAATTGCATGGAATTTTATGATACGAAAGATCAAGTTCATAGTCTAAATATTGCAAACAATATGGCATGTTTCATTCCACAGGGCGCTGGTGTCAAGGTATCTGAAAATTCCTTCAATTTCTTTCTTGTAATTTTTTTAATGTATCATCATTTAAAAACAGTGTCTCTGCTGAAATCAAAGAAAAACGGTTAGCATTTACTACTTTTTTTCTTATGAAATGAATGCATCTATTTAACATAGTTCTTTAAAGAAAAATTTAAGTGCTTTTTGTTCTGTTTCCTGATCATGTAGAATGTAATTACGCAATGAGAATGTTTAAAACCTTCAATAAATTCTTTCAGTTAAAATGAAGAATAAATCAGAAACAAAGATGCAACATGATCTTTGAAATCAGGTAATATAGTTTTCTTTACTTGTCCTGGTAATCAGGTACTTACATGGAATGGTGCTTCAAAGATACTAAATCCAAACAAGTCCGTGAAGTGTTTATCTCTTTCCCAGGGAAAACTTTATTGTGGGTGCAATGATAACAGTATCCAGGTAAATATTCCTTGTCTACCATGTGTTCTGATGTCTCTTCATTACGTTCCATGATTAGAAATTGTTGGTTCACCATGACTCGCATTATCGTTATGGTTATTCGAAGGTTTTGTTGACATCCTTTGTATTATGTAAACCATATTAATTAATAGCGTTATAAAATATAAATTACATGCTTATTATATAATTCTTATTTAATTATATTTCGAACATCTAAATTTTAATATTTACATAAATAACATCTAAATATTGAATGTCACATCAAAAATAACACTATTTATAACTTTTTTATAGTAAAATACATAATTTTCTACATAGATAAATATTATATGTATAATATCAAAATTTAAGTGTTTGATATATATAAATGCATGAGAATTGTGTGGTATGTATGTAAATCTTTCTTATAAAAAAAACTTTGATATTCCAAAGGATGTGCTTTGCATTTCTTCCTACTGATTGTAATGCTTTAGATCAACTCAGTTCAGCCTACCTATTCCTTTTGATGTGCAGGAAATTGATCTAGCCTCAGCAACATTAGGCACAATACAAACAGGCAGCAAGAAGTTGTTGGTGAAAGCTAATCCAATCAATGCATTACAAGTTCAGGATGGATTGATCTATTCGGCTAGCAGCCCTTTGGATGGAGCAGCAGTTAAGGTATCTTTATTTTATTTTATTTCAAATTGAGCCTCCAGAAACAGACTTTTTTTTTATTATTACAGTATCAGCAGTCTGCAAATTTTTCAATATTCAATGAAAATTGCTTAAAAAGTCTCATGGAGCCACAAGTAAAATAAAATCTTTTGAATTTTATTAATGTTCGTTTAAGTGATAAATTGGATAAATGAATTGATGCTTGCCTAACGCATACTCTTGTGCTCTATTACTATGTATGTCTGGTAGGCTTGTGTCTTAGTCTTCTTATGCATGAGATCATAATTTTGTGAGTTGGGAAATATATATAGGGTGTGGTGTGCATATTGTGGTACTTTAAGATTGTCAATTTTAGTTAAGGGGCCTAATCAAACTTGAATATAGCTAACATAAAATCGACCTGTTTATTAAATGGGTAAAGAAAAATCTGAACTTGAACCTAACTCGTCCTTAAAAACACTCGAGCATGTTGAGTTAGTGTCAACTGACCTAATTTGCGTTTAGGGTATCTAATTTGGTATAGTTTTGTAATAAAAAAATTAAAAAGAAGAATTAAATGGGTTAATCCATTATTTTTTTGGTTGACTAGTATTCGACTCTATTTTTTTTGTGGGTCACATTACCTTGTGACCCAAATTTGACTTGAATCTCATACAGGTTGAACTTAACCCAAAATTTTTTATGTCAAGTTCAGTATTGGCACTTCTATGTTGTGGCTTGCGCATTATACATAGATGAAATTATTGTTTTGAACTATATTTCAAATTATTGACAGATTTTTGCAACTTGAATGACTTCACAGATATGGAATGCTTCAAATTACAGTCAAGTGGGTTCTTTGCCATCCATCCTTGATGTGAGATGTATGACGTTAAGTTCAGAATTGATATATTTGGGTTCTAAGACCGGAGTGGTGGAGGTATGGTCGAAGGAGAAGCTATCAAGAGTGGGAACTCTTCAGACGGGAAGCAATGGACGGGTGCAATGCATGACAGTCATCAACGATGAGATTTTGCTGGTCGGAACATCTGATGGAAGACTTCAGGTGAGTAATATAGAATACTGTCAAAGCAGAAATCATATATATATATTCTTTTAATATGTATAATATGTGGATGGCCAAAGCTCAACTCAATGAAAATTAAAAAATTTATTTGGACCAAATTTTGGTCGGATATTCTCTCTCTCTCTCTCTCTCTCTCTCTCTCTCTCATTTTTCATTTTTGTTGCTTAAGTTACTTTCTTTGAGTGCGTTTGTAGCGACATTCCACCAACGGTGCAGTTTGAGCCGCATTGTTACAGACGTTTGACAAATTATGATGAGGCTGCATTTTGAAGATTTTGAAGCGAAAAAGTTGTATTTTTCAATCTCACATAGCCAAGTGCAGTGGCAACCAAAAACTACTATTTGACTTTTAAAATAAAAAAAATTTGTAATACTCACTGCAGCTTCTTTTATGATAGCTCCACTACTGCTTTTTAAAATAGTTGCAACTGTTCCAAATACATCATTTATCTTTGCATTTTTTTATATAAACAGGGATTAATTCAGCTAATGTTAGGCTCATTAAATTTATTTTAAGCAGATTTAATTTCTTCTTCATGTTTGCATGCAGTCCACTTGTATCATATAGGAGCTGCTTTAGTTTGTTAACCTGCATGAAACTTGAGTACTGATATCATAGTATTCTCTCTTTTTTTCTTTTTCTTTTTTAAATTCATTCTCTTCTCTTGGCTCTGATTTTTTTTCTCCTTTTTTGCAGGCTTGGGGATTACCCTAAAAGAGCCAGAATCACAGTACATTTATACAGAAGAATATAACAAGAATAATTCTTTATTCATTAATTAACTTTTGCTGCGAGTCTTCGTTTTTACTTGATTTTTCTTCGAAATGTATGCTTTGTTGTAATTACCGTTTGGTTGGAAAACCACCATTGTATACTAACTTGAGGAGCTATTTGTACTATTATGTATTATTATTATATATATCTATCTATATGCAAAAAAAAAGCACAGAGAAGCAAAAGATACTGAATGAGGTTTTACTTCTGTGATACTTGGAAATAATAGTTTTGGGGGAAAAAAAATTGTAAAGTACAATTTTACCATTCTACCATTATAAAAGGACAGTTCTATAAAGTTCTGAAATTGAGGTTTGTTACAAAGATATTCAAATATGGAAATGAAGTATTTCATTGTCTTTAATATGATTGATATAGCAGAATGTTAGAACATCAATTGAATCTATTAAATTTTTTTGTAATTGAGGGGTTTGATTGTAACATTATGATATGCAAGTATAGAGATTTTCAAGTAGTTTGGAATTCAATATGTGAGTTGTTGAAGGTGTTTACTGCATTTAATGATTTTGATTAGTGCGATCTTCAATTTGAAAATTATTAAAGTACTAATAGTCAAATTCATTAAAAGAGGATTGAAGTTGAGCAAGTTATACTTATAGGGGCTATTTGGTTGCCTGCATTGAGGGTGTAAAGTAAATCAAATGCAGGAAATTTAATTTTTTGAGTGTTTGGTATGGTGCAAAGTAAAATTTTAATGCATTTGTAGTATTTGAAATATATTAGAATGGTTATTTTTGGTGTATTTGGAATTCATTTGATTTGGGTGAATTCTAAATATATCAATATAAAGTTTTATCGCCGCCGGCCATTGCTGCTCATCCGAACCTCTCTATCGCCCTCCGTCGACCACCGTGGTTGCCACCCATCTCTCATCGCTGTTCGTTGGTCCTCATATCGCCGGTGGACAACTTCTTTGCTCGCCGACGTCACTGCCGTCGATAATCTCAAAAATACTTTACATTATATTTATTTTGTTAAACAAGAAAAAAAGAAATTCATGTATTTATAGAGTTTTCAATCAAATAAGTTTAAGTAATTCAAATACATTGTATTTCTTTTATACTACATTCAATTTATTTTATATTTTAAATGTTGGCAATCAAACAGTCCCATAGTCAAATTTATTTTCAACATAAAAGCTTAAGCTAATAATAAATATTCCTCAATTAGTGTTTTTATAATAATATATTTTTCAAATATCAAATGTTCTCTCACATAATGGTCCTTACATTAGCCATCAACCTTACTCTCCCTTCATGTTTTTCAAATAGAAGCATTATCAAGTATCATGGATTAAAATCATTATGACAAACAAAAATCATATGTATGAGAGTTTTTTTTTTGAAATGACTAATATATTAAAATCTCATATTGATTATGTATAATATACTTATATATAATTAATACTTAATTAACATATACTTACAAAATTTCAAAGACTATTTGGCCTAACTCTTCAAGAAGTCGCCTATTTTAGCAATGCTCCAAGCACTTAATTATAGAGTTTTTATTAGAACTCCTTGTTATACTAAGAACATCTTACATCATTAAAACTCTGTTATACTAAAAACATTTAACATATGATCTAACATTTTGTTTATATATATATATGGAAGGCATTTAAATTTAAAATAATAAAAATATTCACTATGTATGTTCTATATTTGATAAAATAATAATTATTTATTATATATTTATATCATTATTCTATTATTTAAATAAATATTCAAATATTATTAATATTTATTTGATTTTTTATTCTTTAATTAAGTTTTTAAATATTGATTTTTTTTTTATCTTTGAGGTTGTCTATTTTCAAAACTTTCAAAATAATTTCAAAATATGAATAGATTTTTATAATATTTAAGATTTTCATAAATAGCTCACAATTCTTATACTTTTAGGTAAGGGATTGTTTGTGATTATTTTTGTTTTGTATTTTTATTTTTATTTTTTTATGTTATTTTAAAAATATATTTATTTGATGTGATTTTTTGTATTTTTATTTTTTTTGTTTTTATAAATAAATAATATTGTTTTTAAAATACTTAAAAATATTTTGTTTTGATATTTTGAATATTTTTAAAATAAAAATGATTATTAAATATATTTTACTTTAAAATAAAATATAAAAAAAATTTATATACATAACATATAATTCTTATACATTTATATATCTAATACTTAAATTTTAATATTTATAAAAATATATTTTTCTATGCATAAAAAGTATATTTTACTTGTAATAATAAAAATTTAGATATTATTTAAGTAAATAGAAAAGTGTAAGTGTCAATATGTAAATATATATAAGAAGGGTATAAATGATCTTAACATATAATTAAATAAAATAAAAATATAAAACAAAAATAAAAAATAAAAAATGATCCCGAACAGCCCCTAAGTTATAAATTCTAATCCCCCTACGCCTGGCACGGGTTCTGAGACGTAGGACCAGAGCACGTGCCCCGTACAAGTCCAAACCGGGTTTGTGAGAACGCCTGACTCTTCCTCCTCGCCCCAACCAGAAGAAAAATCCCTACTCACCGACCGCCCAGTGAGGTCACAGAAGCGATGGAAAGGATAGCGAAGATGCGATCCCCTGAGTCGGAGATCGACGCTGCGCTGGAATCGGAGCCAGAGGCGTTATCACTGTCACCGTCTCCCGCTCCGGCTCCTCGCGTCGGCGTCAACCTCAGCAGCATGGTCGTCAAGCCTTCAGCAAGCAGCGGCGGAGGAAGCGATCTCGACATCGGATATCCCACCGATGATCCCCAGCGCGTCCGCAGGCCGCCTCAACGCCGATTTAATTCGCCGCAAGATCTTCACCCCCGTGATTCTTCCTCGTACGGCCGACGCCGTGGGGGCTCCTCGCCCCTGCATCGTCGGAGGTCGTCTGAAGGATTCCGCCGCCGTGTGTCCCAACCTGATCAACACCGCCGTAGATCTCCGATTGGTCCTCACCGACACGGGTCCCCTCTGCCTTTCCATCCACGGTCTCCGAGGTTCCAGAATGATCCAGGTGATTGATATATGCTCAGCTAATGGTAGATTCGGATATTGATTAATTATTGTTGTGATTCACATATTGAAACTCTTGATATAGTGGGATTCTGGCATCTTCGTAAATTTGATCTTGCTATCTTCATATTTGGGGTTTGTTTTTTTAATGGGTTCTAGTTTACTGATGATACAGCAAAAGTACAAGAACGTGCTATGCTACTGTGCTCTTTGTTAAGCTCATGGCATGTTTAACCCAAAAATATTTACTCAATATGTTGATTCGAATATGCGGACCTTGTTTGTTGCTATTATTTATAACCTAAATACGTTTTTTATTAAATTTGTTGACCTTATCGGTGTTTTTATGTGTTCCAATTCTTCAGGATGGCTGCTGTTTCAGGTGTGTTTACTTAAGTGGTGAAAGGTCAAGGAATTTAAGATTAGGAATTGGTTAATGATTTTTTTTTTTTTTTTTTTTTCTAGAGTTTCATAGTCCAATGCAATCAAGCATTAATATATTAGCTGATACCCCATTTTCCTGTTGACATCTAGTCCTAGCCCATTCGGATCAGTTAACTTCCTGTAAAAGTTGTATTTTGTTTTTGTATCATGAAAGTTCAACATCCTCTTTCAAATTTTATTTTTCTCCATGTCTAGTTTCATGAACCTAGGGGTCATTTGGAATCATTTTTTTATTTTCTGTTTTTTTATTTGTTTTATTTATGCGTAGATTTGAAATAAAACATGTTTGGTGGTGATAGTTGTTTTTCAAAAATACTCAAAACATCCAAAAGTTGTTTTGAGTGTTTTTGAATACTATGTGATTTATTTTCAAAAATAAAAGAAAAAAACACTTAAAAACACACTAAACAAATATATTTTTATAAATAATATAAAAACAAAATTGATCCTAAACAGGCTCCTAGATGTTTGAAAGCAATTGTAATTTAGTTTTTTTTAACTTGTTCTCTGTATAGTGTGTACACTGGTCAGGATGCATTTTCTTGCAAACTGTCATGTCTTTTTAAGCTGAATTATATTTCAGAACCACAAAAGAGTTGGACAGTTTTATTTTACATCAGTTAATTTTTTAGTGGATTATAAGACACAATGGAGAAGGATTCATGTAGTTTATTGCAAATTGGAATCCGGTTGAATTCTTGTTGATGAATTTATTTTTTCATTTAAGAAATATTTCTGAGGTATGTTTATATGGCCGTTCATCTCAAGTCTTGACTGTTGCTACTTTTTTCAAGGGTATTTGCAATCCTATCTTCAAATAGGATTTTAAGTGTGTGGTGGTTGCTTTGAGTGCATCAGAGTTCATGTTCATGATTCATTTTTATTCTGTAAATGATTCATTGTTATCATTTTGTAGTAATTCAGAGTTTTATTATATTTAGGTTTAATTTATGATACAATTTTGTGTTAAGCTTTCTCCTTACTATTAAGTTTGTTTAAATATTTTATTATAGCCAAAAATCGTGAAGTTCGTTGACTGTAACTGTTAGCTTGCCCCTATTTTGGTTGGGAGGTTATTTGTTTGAATCGGTCAAGAAAGAACCTTTGTTATGAAGTGGTATGGCTGCATTTGTCCATGCCCTCTTAGACCTAGTTAGTTGGATCAGTGTCATTGGTATACCATTTAATGTGTAGAATGGAATTAATCAATTTTTTTGTATAAGTTAGATAATATGTATTCTTATTTATTGATTCATTTTGAATATGCATATTTTAAACCGAAACGTCAGAACCTATCAAACGACGCTTTCCGCGATTGATTCGGCAAAGTGTGCGTGAATGTCGATCCATTCGAGCGCGACGTCGCATAATTTAAACCTAATTTCACAACAACCGCCGTCGACGTCGTCCGAACAGCCTCCGATCACGAAATTGATCGCGCCAGATTCTGACCAAACAACTTAAATTGACACCATATCAGGGATGCATAAATTAATATCATAAAATGATATTAAATTATAATTAAAGGGACTAATGGTTGCTTAATCCCTTAAACCCTCTTAAGCCTAATTCGCCGTTTCATTAATCGAGAGACCGCCCTAAAGAGAAACGATCGTTGACCCTCATTTCACGCTCTTCTCGCTGATCCCTCTCTCGTTTCTTCGCTTCTATTGAAGCTCACGGCCTTCTCGCGTTTCTCCTCTCCATGATGACTCTCCTCTGAAGTTCTCGTTTTCCGCTCGGTCTCTCTCTCGGCGATTTCTCTCCGCTTTGCTCTGATCAAGCTCTAGGGCACGATACTCCCAGACACGACGCCTCCTTCCTTCTCGCTTTCGCTCTCAAGAAGACTGATGCGATTTTCTCCCTCTCGGTCCGTCCTCCAGTGAGTTCTAGCCGCAGGATCGACCTCAAGCCCCGACCGAACTCTATCTCTTCCTTTCCCTTTGCAACCGAAAATTCTAGGTTGTTTCTCTCTAACCCTAAGCTCGTTCTTATGCATTCTAGTTTCTTTGGAAGTTAGGGTTTTTTTTTGCTAAATATGCCATATCTTATGCTTGGGATTATGCTAAGAGTTTCCTTTAGGGATTTGGGATGATGTATGGCCCAATGTTGTGTTGCATGCTATCTTTAGGGGTAGTTATGATGTTATTTTGCTGGAATTGGTTATACCTAAGGGAAATCAAATCGATTTGCTTTCCGGTAAATGTGATGTTTGCTGAAATCATTTCTATGAGAGAAATAATTAATTTGTTATTTGAAGTGCTATTTGCTGAAATGTTGTGTTTGAAAAGGGAAATTATGTCTACAAGATAAAGCTATTAATTTGTTATCTATGCATTTATCTTGCTGAAAATATTTTTATTAGAGGAAATTGAATCGATTTTGTTTCTAATGTGTATGATACATGCTGAAAGTATTTTTTTATGAAAGAAAACTATTAACTTGTTGTTTAGGCATGAAGCATGCTGAAATTTATTTTATGTAAGGGGAAATCAAGTAGTTTGCTATCTAAAGATGTGGTGCTGAAAATTTCTTTTATTTGAGCCTAAGTTTGAAAATTTGATAAGGAAGGATGTATGGCTTAAATATCATATTATTGTTCTCATGAATTTTTTCTACTTTCTTGATTTCCTATGAAGGGAATTATATATATCATGCCTCTTTCATATGCAAGTTGAAATAAATTGAAAGGAAGAAGGTTGATTGACTTTGCAAGATTGCTTGTTTTTGTGATCACTAAGTCATAAGCCTTTGAAGTAATTTGAATTTGAAAGCTTTGTGCTTTCATTTTGGTGCTTAGTTTCATTAAAGTTGCATCGTTTTGTTCATACATTGTCATGAGTATTTGGAGGTTGGAATCATGAGATACATTGTTATGCCTTTTCTTGCTCTTGAATTATGAGAGTGAAATGGTGATGAAAGCGCAATGCTCATAAAATGCTATCTTGTTTAAGTATATATGCAAACATGTTCAAATGCAAATGAGAGCTTTAAATTTATGATATAAGTACCTATCATGTTCTCCAACATATAGGAAACGCTACGCTATCAAAATTTCGGTGTCACATACACCTATACACGTCTTTCTTCGACATGCGACAGCCTTCATAGAACCCCACATGTGGAGAGCGGAGGTCAGAATTTTGACGCCCTAATCAAATGTATATGCGTGCCTTTCTTTTATTTATACGAAATGCTTTAAATTTATGATATAGCATCACCATGTTCTCCAACATGGTAGGAAATCTATCTTATCAAAATTTCGACCACGGTGTCTCACGACATACACCTATACATGTCTTTCTTGACATGGGCGTCAGCCTCAAGAACCCCCACTCATGTGGGAGAGCCGATGTTGTAGAATTTTGATGCTCCTAATCAAATTTATTGCAGACAGCTTTTTTTTTTTTGTTTATATGCAAATGTGAGCTTTAAATTTGTGATATAAGTACCTACATGGTGGGAAATACGCTTATCAAAATTTCGACCGCTCATTACACATCCACATTTCTTTCGACATGGGCCGTCCTTAAGAACCCCCACTGTGGGGAGAGCCGGGAGGTTGTTGTAAATTTTGATTATTTTGTTCTACACCTATACAAATTTATTCTCTATCTTATAAGTCTGCTCACATTGTTCCAATGCGGAAACCTGGATAGTACCGTTCACGTTGTTCCAACGCGCGGGAAATCTGTTATATTTGCTCACGTTGTTTAACGCGCGAAATGTCTCTAACCCATACACGCCTTTTGGCGTAACAATTTCGGTCGCGGTTCTCACGACATTCCACCATACACTTTCTTGGCGTGGTGGGAAGACCTGGCCCCTCGGCACTCTTGTGGATGACGGGAAATGTAAAAATTTTAAAAAAAAGGGGAAAGGTAATAAGTATTTTTATGTGCATATGCTTATGTGTTTAACTCATTTTCACATGACATGACGCACTATTCATGCTTAGTTTGATGAATGTTGAATCTTTCTCTCTTTTCATGCTTAACATGTGTATGAAGTGTGGCAAATAGAATACAAATGGATCTTATGCTTCGGCATGTATTTGTTGATCTGGTTCACACTGCTTCGATATCTTTATTAGGCATCTTAGAACACATGCTTAAATACATGTTTAACATGTTATCTTTTCTCATATGTCCATTTTCACATCTTGATCTACATGATTATAGAAACATGGCAAAAAAAAAAGGTGTATCGAGGAAGGTACATGAAATGAAACATTTTGTGAAAATACACTCTGACATATGCTCAACATAGGTTTCTCCCCTACTTTACTTGTCATTTTGATTTATATACATACCGAGACATAGGGAACTTGAAGCATATTAAATGAATCAAATCTATCATATGACATGACATTCATAAAAATATCAAAAAATGGAAAATTCAAGGAAGGGAGAAGGTAAAACTTACAAATCTTTATGACACAACTTCTCTTCTGAGCGAACTCTTGTGAAATCAGAGAAGGAAAGAAATGAGTAGAGTGTGTGAGGATTTTATGAGAAGGAATTCCTCTTATTTATAGATTTTCCTATCTCTCTTTTCTCATCTAATATCATCTTCGATATATGGTCTTGTCATAAAATAAATGCTGAGGAAACCATCTAAAGGTAATGACATTTGTCATTGCATGTACGTGCATGGACGTAAGCGTCATGCTTGATCCTTATCTTTTTTTTTTGAGAGGAAAATAAAATCTTTGCCATAATAAATTTAATGGGTATTTGTCCCCACTTAATGATGCTTGCGTGTGAGGGAGGTGGATTTTAATTAATCCACTGCTCTTTAAATGAAATATGACATCTACCATATTTTATATTATATTCTCTCCTTATCAGAGAAATAAATAAGCTATGGGTGATGGATTATATGGGCTTTAAAATAATTATTTCACTTTATGTTGGTGATTTGCATAAAGAAAGAGTTTTTAGCAAATCAAATCAAACTCATTCACTTGGTGATTGATTATATACTTCAAAATAATTATTTTCAACCCTTATGTTTCTTGATTTTATAAGGAGGTGATCTTACAAAAATCTAAATCCACTTTAAGCCTATTGCCTTACATATGGTCATATGGGCTTCCAAATCAATTATTTTCTACCCCTTATGTTTCTTGATTTTGTTACATAAGGAGGTGATCTTGCTCAAAACAATCTAAATCCACTTTAAGTTTATACGTATGGTCGTATAACTTCCAAATTATTTTCAATTTATGTTTCTGATTTTGTTACATAAGGAGGTGATCGGCAACAAATCTTCACTTTAAGCCTATTGCGCTACATATGGTCATATGGGCTTCCAATCACTTATTTTCTACCCTATTTCTGATTTTGTTACATAAGGAGGATCTTGCAAAAACAAATCTAAATCCACTTTAAACTTTATTGCTACGATACTATCTTCAATCATATTTTCTACTTATGTTTCTTGATTTTGTTACATAAGGAGGTGATCTTGCTCAAAACAATCAAATCCACTTTAAGTTTTATTGCTACATATGGTCATATAGCTCAATTATTTTTCTTTATGTTTTGATTTTGTTATATAAGGAGGTGATCTTGGCTCAACAAATCCTAAACTTTAAGCCTATTTTACATATGATTATATGGGTTTAAATGATTTATTTCACTTTTATATCCTTCATTTATTGGTTTAAAAGAGGTCATTTGTTCTAAATGAACTATTTAGATATTCTCAATCAAATGTTTATATCTATCTTAGGCCTCTTGATCCACACTTCTTGAATAAAACTTCAAAAATCTCAAATTAAGTAAAAGATCTTTCTTAGGTTTGTCTTGGGGATCAATTAACACCCAAAATGTCATATTGAAATCTAAACTTGTAATTGCCTACACTTCAATTGACATTCAATGTCCATACAATATTTTAAAACAGAATCTGTATGTATGTTGAAGTGTTCAAACAAATGGACAGCAAGTTAGGTATAAAACAAAAGCAGTCATCTTGGTTTGGTCTTGGGGTGTTGTTAACAAAACTCAAAAATCAAAAATTGACGTCAACATTACATCTTAATGTCATTTTCAAAACGGATATCCATGCGTATTTGGGTAAATATTAAGTCAAACAAAAGAACAGATGTTACATCTTCCCGGTTTTGGTCTTGGATGGGATCAGTTAACAAAACCTAAAATTTGATATTATAAGAATTGCAAATGAATAATATAGTACGTAAATGTGTCAAGATATGAATCACATCTACAAAATTCAAATTCTTAGGAAGAAAAGTCAGCTCTACATGTTTAAAGCCCAGGTATAGGTTTTGAAGGATTATCTTGAGATAATGAATTTAGGCCGTCCTCAGAAACCGGAGTGGGCCATCATCGATTGATAATTGAGGATCGAGAATTATAATTAAGATTTCAATGATAAATGATCATATATATTCAAATCTAAAAATCAATCATAAAATGATCAAAATCCAAAGAAAATACAAAAATATAAAAAAAATGAAATTAATTATTTAACTTTAAAATTAAAACTAAAAAATAAAAAAATAAAAATTAATCCACCCTCCGATTGTTTGTCTTGGTGTGACAATTAAGAAAACTTTTTTAAAAAAAATTCAATTAAATACATAACTACTTTCATCAAATATTCAAAGCGTGGGGCGTGGCGCTGTCCTCGCGTGGTTTTGCGATATGGCACGCATAAATGGCGGTTACGACTGCCTCGAGGGTTTTGATAAGCGCACTAAATTACGGTCATACCGCGGCAGTATGTTTAACTTTCTTTTTGAAATGTAGAATATGTATTTGGTTGCAAAAAGCCTATGTCGGTAGGGTCGTTTATATTTGTCCTGACAAACTCCATGCGTCTGACGACGTGCAAATGTACAGGATCCTTGTCGAGGTTGGGTCGACTACCTCTCATTGGCCGAGGGGATCGCGACGATAACGATGGGATGAATATTGATCGAGGCGTCATCGTTCCCCACAAAAGTTTTAAGTTAAAATAATAAATTTCATAAGTTCTACACTCCACTCAATGATTATATACTTTTTTAACTTTCTGATTCGTTTAATCGAAGTTTCTCGGTATTGGGAGTAACTATAGAGCTTCTTGCATAGAAACAATCAGTATAAAAGTTCTCACCAAAATGAGAACGAAATCTCTGTAGTTCTTATCTACTATTCATTTCAAATTATCACCAACTTAAACAACTCTTTCCTTCTTTTCCGAAAGATGTCGGTGGCGAATTTTCGGATCCCACAACAAAATGCAACCCACCCTATTTGTATTCAAACTGAACCCAGAAATTTCAAATTGGAACTAAGGCTCCATTGGCTTAACTTTTTTTTTGCCTGCTTTTAGTTGATTGAACAACGTAAGCAATGTGTCGCTGTTTGGCTTACAACAATAGGACAAAATGTAGTTTTATGATAGTTGAAATCAAATTTCTTTAAATGACAGTTCGGCTAATTTCCCGGAAGAACATTTTAATGTATTTTAGCTTTCTTATCTTGTTAATTTATTAATTATATTAATAATTAATTTTTGAATAAATATTAGGATATTATATTTTGTATGAAATCCATAAGAATATTAATTTCAGTCGTTCATCAACTCATTTTAGTGCTGGCTTAGTCTTCTATCAAACAACCACAACTCTTACAATGTTCAAGGCAATAATTTTAACATGAATGCCAACCACTTTCTGCTTTACTCGATAGTACAACACAACACATGCAGTACAACACAAGATATTGAAATACAATACAACACAAGACAACAATACCAGATGGAGCCTGAATCAAATGTTTTCAACCATTTTTTATTGCTAAAGGGGAGATTGATATTGTTTTTGAATTTAAAGGCTACATACTTGGTTAGAAACAACCTTTGGGGGATAATATTTATTTTTCTCTTATGAGGAACATAGGTTGTTTTTCGTTTTCGTTTTGAACCCTGCAAAATGTGAAAGAAAATTCAACACTCCTCACTACAACTGTCATGAAAAGCAATAAGACATTAAATCTCAAAAAAAATTACAACAATTTAGTCCTGTATGAAGTACATGAAATTAGCAGCCTATGTTTGGTCCATGCAGTATTGCAATCAAATCATGTTTTTACAATTACTGTAAACAAACTACACCTCATTTTCATGTACTTAGAATTTTCTAGAACAAACTTAGTGATTTGGATTTAATGAAATTCTAGAGCTGGCATTTTTATGAAAGGTATTGTACACCCTCAATTTTTCATTATATTGGAGTAATCGTTACATTTTTTAATGTTTAAATCATAAATGGATTATAAGCAAACCCTCTGGCATGTGAAATTTTCAACACACATCGTCATATATGTTTTTTTTTTAAATTCGTATCCATGTATAATGCCAATACTTCATATTTTAGAAGGATGAAATAAGCATTTCCCATATACTCATAGAAGGCAATAAAAACCGTCAGAGAATCTTACAGAGTTGAAAACTCTAGTATCCTCATGTGCACCATGGTTCTATGAATTTTTTATTTCATCACATATGCTCTGCTAAATATTTCGTTTGTTGTAGAGTGAGTATTTTCTGTTACTTTCAAAAAGATTTATATTTTTCATAGAGCTCTTTATTTTCTCATAGAAAACCTGTCATTATGTAAGTAATAGGTATGTTTAGGTGTTTGAAGCCGCCTCTCAAGATTAGTTGTCTACTTGCATTTAGATGAGCACAATGGTGAAATAATAAATTAGAGCAAACAAGATACGAAAAGAGATTTTAATTCTCGGAACAACTGAAGTTTAAAAGGTTGAATAACCAAGAAGAGAGACTAAAATCAAATTAAGAGAGTATATACAAAAAAAAAAAAAACTGCGTATCGAAGGAGAATAAAAAGCAAATATATAAACGAGGTGGGAATATCCTTAATAGATGTTCTCTTACAGCTGCTTTGGATTTAAATTTAGAGAAATGAAGCTTATTAGAATGCTTGAATTAAATAAGAATTTGACACATAATAGGACACAATGGAGACGAAGGATTCATGTAGCCGACCCCACCTAGTGGGATTAAGGCTTGTTGTTGTTGTTGTTGTTGAAGCTTATTAGAATGCGTACTTGAATAGCCTGCATAGTGTATATTTATATATTCCTGAATCTTCGTCATGTTTGTACGTGGCCCTAGCTAGTTTTTGGCTTTTACGCAGTGTGCTTGCAAATTAATATGTTTCTCTAGTATAATGATAATTTCCTGGTATATGCCTTGTGTATCTGTACCTGCCTTGTAGCGGAGTCTAATGTGTGTTCTATATTCACTCTTATTGTTTACACTCAGAGCTTGATTACTAGAGTTTAGGCACTTTCTTCCTTTTTAAATAAATATCAAGTTCTACAAATTACTGAGTTTGTTAATTTGAGAATAAAGTTTTGCTGTTGTTCTCTAACAGTTGACAAGTTGCCTGGCTTGGGTCCAAGTCTATTGTTAAGGAAGAAAGGATTTCATTAGGCACTTGTTTTTTTTGGCAATTTGTTCGTGATAAAATGTTTTGATCATCATGTAATAGGACAACGGCTGGGTTTGGCCTGGTTATGGATTTACCTGATTTACTCTTTACTGCTTTAACTTCTTTCATCCTTGCTGGTGGACCCACATTGAGGGAATTAAGCAAGTACTGCTGCTGACAGTATGACTGCATATTATGAAGTGGTTTATAAAAGAGCAAGTACTTTGGAATTATGGTGGGTTGAGTGTAGCCAATTCCTTACATTGGCTGATATTGTCCATATGGTTTGATGGAAGATTTGTATAGGTTTGAACTCATGATGGTGACACGACAGATTGATCGTTAATTCATGGATTTTATTTTGCATGCCCTTTAAGTTGTTCAATATGCTTGGATGCTGTTCTCATGCTTACAAGAACTCTTTTTTGGAGGTTTCAAGTTCTGTTATTCACTCATTATAACTTGCAACAAGGTTTGTTTGTCTTTAGGTTTTGTGTTTGTTGGTGTGCTGGTCATTGTAATCTCTGCTTACTGTTGCTTGAAAAAGATCGAGAAATTTGCTTGATAAGGAATAGATGTGAGAGGTCTTCCTTTAATTGTTGCTTTGTCTTATGATGGAATATTAGGAAATTAATGGCTTCGGTGAGGAATCATGCTTGCTCTATGACTTTGAACAGCAATTATCTGTTGTTTAGCATTGTCTGTTTTTCCATGTGTAAAGCTCATGCAAATTGGTGCCTTAGGGAAATCCTCTGCAGGGAGACCTGTAGTAAGTTTCTCTTCTGTGGATTGCAGTGGATCAACTTTACTGATGCTTTTCGCAGGCAAGGTTTCAAGTGTTTCAATGAGCTTTTATTTCGACACATTTTCTTGAAGGTTTAGGTTGACTTTTGGTATTGAATGACAAGCCTCTTGCCGAAGCGAGCTTTGTTTATTGGAATACTTCTGATGGTTAAAGAGAGAACCTTTGGTTCAGACTTCAGACGGGTGTGAAATGCATTGTGCTCCTGTTTTTGAAATCATCAAATTTTTTGTAGCTTCTGGTTCTTCTACATGTTACTGGTGTTGGCAGAGAAAGGACCGTGCTTCATACATGAATTTTGACTTATTCCTGTTCAGAAAACATGCTACCTGTAATGGATCCTGAGATACTGTTCAGTATACAGTGGTGTAATTTGAATAATTAAGTTTTCTTGGAAAAATAATATGTTTGAAAAAGAGTTTTTAACAAAATAATTTCTCAGTTTTGGAGACTTCCGGACACCCCCCAGTTTTGCAGCTTCAATTTCCTTCAAGAAATTATGTGATTGGTTAGATAAGAAGATGAACACATTGTGCGTTGAGTAGTTGTTGATTGATTCCTTTTTGGGTCGTTATTAGATGTCCCTTTCTGTCTATGATGTCTCATGGAATCTGAAGCTTTTGTTCAATGAGACTGCAAGGAAGATGGTGAGTTTAGCAGCTGTTTTCCTGCTTGATAGAAATCCTGACACGACTGGTTTATAATATAATTATAAATTGTAGTAGTCCTACTTATCCAGCTCTGATCTATTGTCAGTGGAACGTTGGCAAGGATTTCAGCTATTGTGAGATCAAGAGGCAGCCTCTAACTATTTTTAGTGGGCTGTTTCCCTTTTGTGTATGATGCTTATTTTTCTTATTATTATTTTTTTTGCAGGGTATATTCATCGTCCAGGTTCTCTGTCACCACCGCATCGACTGAGGGCGGATGATGACTATTATGAACCAGATTTTGGGCACCCTCATGCGCCACATTCAGCCGTGGAACGCGAGGGAGGGGAGGCGGTAGGTTTCGAGACATCTCGCCTCCTGCTTTTGGGAGGGGCGGCAGACATGCGAGAGGGTTCAATTCATCTGCGCATGGAATATCATTACCCAAAGGAGAGTTTGTCCATAGAAATGATCCAAATTTGTCACCAAGGGAAGGTGATTGGATTTGCCAGAGCCCCTCGTAAGTCCACTGAAAAAAAAAAATGCGTCGATGCTTGAATCTTTATATTTCTTTTCAGGCATTGATATTTAATTGTTATCTCATGCTTTCCAATCTTGCTCGTTTGTTTCAACATACAATTTGTTTTCATCGTGCAGGTGTGGAAATTTGAATTTTGCCCGACGAATGTCTTGTAACAATTGCCATAAGTATCGATATGATGAACCATTTGGATCCAGCCGTAGCCCTCGTAAGGGTTATGTTAGCCCTCCTTTGCACCGCAGTTATTCACCCAAGCTAATGGTTTCACCCATTGATCATGGCCCACGAAGAGACTTCAATGGATATAGATCTCCGCCGCCACCACGTCATTGGGACCTACATGATCCAAGGGAATTCAACACGAATTTAATTCCTCCAAGGCGCGGAGGAAAATTTTTTGAACATGTTAGGAGGGATAGGCTTGATTCCCGCAACGACAATTTTAGAGAAAGAGGCAGGCCCGATTTGTCTCCTTGTGCCGGTTGGGAGCGTCGCAGTCGGGATACATTCATCGATGAAAGCAGGGTGAATCGTCGCCCTCCATCTCCCCATGTTCGGTTGATTCAAGATACAAGAGATAGGAGTCGATCGCCTATAGGCAGCCAATTGCCTCGTGGTTCTTTTGTAGGTCGAAGTCGAGATGATCGCCGCTATGATGGGCCATATGCCAGAAGCGGACGATCTGATGATTTCGATGCAGCTCATGGTAGAGGTTATAGGCATGTCGGCACACGGGGTAGGAGCCGTAATGTATTTTAGGTTGCATTAGCAAACAAATATTTTGATTCTTAGAATGAAGAAAATTTGCAGTACTGTAAGTTTTCAAGAGAGCTTTTGCAAGACCATGGATGGCTGGAATGTTAGTGTGCTCCTATATATATAGAAATAGATATTATGTTTCTTATGTTTGTGTCTTTTATTAGTCTTCTTTGGTGTAAGATAACTGATGATCCTGTGGTGAAAACTATCATTTATATATGTTTGTGTATTAGTGAATCTGCTAATGACTTATCTGTTGTGTTTTAATTCTATATTATGCATTTTTTAAATGTTACAATTGTTATTTAGCTGCTTGATTTGGGTTATTGATGCTTCTATATGTATATTTGGCCGGCAATTAAGATCAAGTATTGCATTGCACTGTTTTGAACCTATTTGTCCGCTTATTGTTTTGATAAAAAGAATGTTTTGTGGACTTTAGGCTTTTATGTAGTTATGTGACACTTGAGTGATGAAGTCTGTCAGGAAATATATTAATGGATAATAAATTACAGCTTAAATAAGTGCATCAATATTTTGACATTCATATTAAATACTTTGAAAGATTTGAATCTCAAATAATTCTCGGAAGAAATTTTTCTCCTTTTCACTTTGGGATTGTTTGATTGGTAGTATATGTAAGTGTATTTGTAAGTTAAATTCATATATTTTAAATTTTTATTATTTGATTTATTGTATTTAAAATAGTGTATTCCAAAAGAAACCCAAATCTGGAATTTGTTGCATTAAATCTAAAATTTCGTGCAAATATAAATGAAAATTAAATTTAAAAAGAATAATTGAATTTAAATGGCTTATAAAAATTATTTCTCAATATTGAGTCTATATATTGACTAAATGATGAGGCCTAATTTGGTTAAGTTTTTTGGATTTTTAAAAAGTTGATTTAAAAGTATTTATTGAAAAGTTGTAGTTCAATATATGTTAGCTGAAAAGTTTAGATTATTTATTTAAATAAAAATAGTTTTTTAAAATTTAGATTAAATTCTGATAGGAAATAATACGCCGTCAATTATGAGAGATAGCCGCCAGAAATGCGGTATTTAGGAGTTTGAGGTTTGGGATTCACAAATATATGCGTCATAATAACATATTGTCGAAAAAAATTTTAATCAAACTCAAAATAATTTTTTTAAAAAAAATTTATTTTTTTGATTAGTTCATCAAACCAAATGGCTTCTAGCATATTCTTTTTTATTTTACTTTATATATATATATATATATATATATATATATATATATATATATCTAATGGTAGAAATAAAGTTTAGTATATCTAACAAAAATTTAATTGTATAAACAAAATTTAACAAAAATAAATATAAAAATATAGTAATTCAAATTTTATTATGATCTTAAAATTTTAAATTTCTTATCATAAATTTAAGAAATTTTACCTTGGATACTATATGATATAGTTTCCATTAGCATATTTTTTAAAAAGTCATCAATATTTAATTATATTCATTTTAATAATTATGTATAAATATCATAATATTTAACTAGTCTATAAAAAATGTATTAAATATCATCATTATGTCTAAATTTCTAAGTAAATTAAAATTTTATAATTACAGATTATTTAAATACACTAGAAATATAAGTAATCATTGTAATGCAAAATTTTTATTATAAAATAGTTAAATTGTAATTTTATAAATATATAAAACCCCTTCAAATATCTTATATATTGAGCCTCATTCGGAAACTTGAATAAATAGTCCATATATATACCAGATTCTCAAAATTAATTTTCAGAAAAACTCAATAAAATTAACCAGAAGCCCCAAAAATTACTTTTCAGAGAAAGCCCCCAAAATTTTTTTGGCTAACCGTTAAATTAAGCAAATATATAAACCAAATGCATATTAATTGTGATGATTTTTTTTATATTAATGTGAATCAAATATATCTATGTTTACAATAATATTAAAATTTCATTTTACCTTCCATAATACTATTACAAAATAAAATCTCACACATTTTACTTTATTTCCCTAGTTGACATATATCATAAGTCAACAATTTTCATCTTCTAATCATCTATGTTTTAAATGTATTAGAAAAATGTAATTTTATTATTATGACGAATATCACATAGTCGCATAGAATCTTTCTACTAATTATGAAATTGATACATTTGGCCATACAAATATAAGATTAAAAAATTAAAAAAAAAATTTCACGCCTCTCGATCTACCTACACGACTCCAAGTCTTGCAAATAACACCTACAAAATACAACAATTAGATGCACAAGTTAATTCACATATGAATGACCAAACTAATATCAAAATAAATAATTTACAACTTTACAAGTTAACATAAATATATTACTGAGCCAAAGTCCAAATTAAAATATTTTTCAGAAATCCAAGTTTACCTTCATACGGTTTTTATCTTGTAGAAAATCTGTAGCGAAATCATAGAACTCCTCATCATTAAATATATCGGAAATCTATGCAACTTCATGTAATGCCTCAGGAATTATAAAAGTTTTACGATCTGCATTTCGGTAGTATAAAGATAGATCTCTTGCATTTAAGCTCATTAATATGATTTATAAAGTTACCTTCCAGACTACTTTTAGTTTTTCTGTCTTAGTGATTGGAATGGATGTTTGAGATTTTTTGAGATAAAGACTTGTACCTTCACCGCATAATTTACTAAATTTGGTTCATCTTCTTAATTTTCATCATCATTAGATGTATCGAAATCTGCAGTTGTTAATTTTACAGGTAATACTCAATTTGAAACCCAAACATTATCACCGGTTCTTCTTATGACCAAACATCCGATTTTTCTTCAGCTTATGCCATTATATCTAAACTTGGCGGGTATTACCATTATATCACGAGAAAACAAATGCGTAATTATATGTGTTTGAAATTTAATGCTAAAGTTGTGCACTAAGATAAGCCGTACTTTTTCAATCCATCATTCAGTGAAGCATATTATTTTTTTATAGGATCATCCAATTCGGTTCCACGTAGTTGTTCTTTCCACACCTTCCACTTTTTTAAATGATCTCATTTATTTTAAGTTGTGTCATCATATGTTCTCCCTATTCGCTCATTAAAATTGTTCATAATATTTTTCCATCCATCTTTGTTGAAATGCGAAGTTGGCCTGTTGCCCAACTCTATTTCTCTGATGCAGCAGTCACAATAGAGTAACGTAGTACCTAACTCCCAAATTGCCGATGCACCACCTTCTTTCTGCTTTCCCATCTACTTAATAAGAAAAACAGGAAATAAATTAAAACAAAACTTCCTTGTAGGTGATGAGACAGTAATTCGCATGGCCATCAAATCATATCATGATATGTCCGTTAAAGTGATTAGGATTCGTGGTCACATAGAAAAGATTGCATTGTAAAGAAAGAATAAAAGAGAACCAAACTTGATAAAAAAAATATTAGGAAATCAGCAAATTGTGTTGTAGATCGACTATATTTTCATTACTAGGTCTTATCGACGAGACATAATTGAGTTGTAATTGCCTTCCCATAAAGGCATGTGACGATGCATATAATTAAACTTGTTTGTGTACACACATACATTCATGCATACACAAATATGTTGATATACTTGCATCATTCAGAACAGAGGACCTCAAGTACTCCCATTAGGAGCTTTATACGGAAATTTTTGTTTATAATGGCCAACTTTCTTTTGTTAAACTTGCACAAACATCAGTTGTAGCAAACTTAGATCGCCGGAAATGAATTTCCATGGCCGCTAATACTTTACAATCTTTTTTTTCAGCCATCAATAAAAGCAAATGTGATCATAAAAATGAAGATAATGAAAATTATGTGGGATCAATAAAGAAAACATTTCGCTCTCTGGCGAAAATATTGAAGTACAACATAAAGAAACTATTGAACATAATGTAAACGACAACATAATATGCGATACAATGGCCCTAGCACATTGAATACTAGCAATAAAATAACTGGTAATAACATAGAATACTAGAAATAAAATAACTGGTAATAAAATATTGGAAGGTAGTGAAACAGAAAGAATTAAAAATAATATTTGCATTGGTATAAAATAAAACAAAAATTTGCCACTAAGATGGCAATAAGCAGAACAAAACCTGCCATATTACTTGAAAAAAGCACAGCATGATAACTCTAATGAACAAGTGAAACTGAGAAAGAAGTAAATATGACACAAGAGCAGAAATGGATGTAAAGGTGAAACTTTGATGATTTGATTGCTGAAAAGGAAGAATTCAAGAAGAGGAAGATGCAGGTAGTAAAAAATATTTTCAATTGAGATTAAAGAATGCCTTAAGGGGTGAGAGCAGCAGTAAAAAAAAATTGCATAGCTGTATGATGAAAAAAAATATCCCAATAGAGAATGTGAAAGGAAGGTCATATCTTAAACAACAACACTCACTGTGAACAAAAAATTAGTGGAACGAACCTGTGAAAGCAACCCTAGGTAGAAGAAAAGCTGCTCGGAAGATGCTAGGGAGATGCTCGAGAACTGCTCGGGATATGCTTGATTTAGCCACCAACACCGTCGGGCTTGAAAGAAAATAGAGCGGACGAGGAGCAGCTGCCGGGTAATGGTTCGTGAGAAGGGATCGTGGTAGAGGAGTGAGCATGGACACTTACGAAATTTCTTTTTCCGCAACAGCGGAGAGCCGGGCGAAAGGCATTTTTATTTTGCTTTCTGAAATCGGGGTAAAACGGAGGTTCCACTAAAATGTAGGTTGAGAAAGCATAGTATTCAAATGAGAAAGTAGTGCGATTGTTTTGGCAGTGGTGTGTATTCATACCATATCTTAATCATATTTTAGTTATATTTTGAGATATTTATAATAAAAAAGTTATATTTTTTTACTTTTATTTGATTAATTGTGATGACGGTTAGAAACTTATTTGATTATTTTTAGAAAAATGAGAATTTTACATACATAGCACATCAAATTAAAATATTCACCTATTAAGCACTCTAAACCTATTATTTATATGCATAACACATTTTCTTGTTTGAAGGCCTAAAAAATAGACCCCGCTTATCTTCGTTAACTTCTCCATTGAAATCGGAATGTGCAATCTCGTCTTTCTCCTTGTGAAATTCTCCATCGAAATCGGAATGTGCGAGCTCGTCTTTCTCCCTGTGAAGCTCTAATCAAAGCTGCCCTAGTGAGTCATCTTCGTGAAGCTGCATCTTAGTGGAAGTTGTATAGGTATTTCATCTACCCGATCGTTTTTAGTCTCTCCTACTAATTAATTTCTTGTGAATATATAATGTCCCTAATCTCAGCAGGCCTTTGTTTACTATTTGTGAGGAAAAATAATTTTTCTTACCTCTCTTTCCTCCGTTAGCTTCTCCATCGAAATCGGAATGTGCAAGCTCGTCTTTCTCCCTGTGAAGCCGTAATCAAAACTGCCCTAGTGAGTCATCTTCGTGAAGCTGCATCTTAATGGAGGTTGTCTAGGTATTTCATCTACTCGATCATTTTTCGTTTCTCCAACTAATTAATTTCTTGTGAAAATGTAATGCCCTAATCTCAGCCGCTCTTTGTTTACTCTTTGTATGGAAAAACAATTCCGGTAAGTTTGACTTTTGCAGCTATTAAGATATATTTGCTATCAACACTCATTGATTGCTCCTCTTTATTTGCTTTGTGGAGCAAACTACCTTTAAGTTGGTATTCATTAGCTACAACATAAAAATAGGTCCTTATCAGTTTGTGGATTGAACGTTTTGTGTATAGTTGTATTTCCAATGTGTAAACATAACAATTCAAAGAAATGAAATCCTCCTTTTATCAAACAACCAGTTGGCAATTTTGTTCTGAAATATGTTGCTGATCCATGAATCTGTAAACAAAATAATTTGTATATAGAGAGTGTAATAAGCTGTTGTGTTACTTTTACTACCCCAAAAGATGCTAGACTGTGGTGATAATTATATGATGTAAGAATACACAAGTCTATAAATACTCATTTTATAATTACTATTTGTAATTTCTGGGTAAGTTTATACAACATAATTATTATTCAACAGGTTCATATTATTGAAGATGAGCTCAAGCTAGTCCTCAACTTACAAGGGTATTTGACTCTCAAAGTTTATTGTGAATGCAACTTATAGTTTACTGTGTATACTACTAAAAAAAAGTGTCAATCGTAGAAGAAAATTTTATAGATTCCCCAAAAATCGAATAGAACATGATTGTAACTACTTCAGATAGATAGACGAAGTTGACAATGCACTATTGGGCATGGAGTATGTCGAAAGAGCATCATTTGATGACATCATCATGAAAAAATTTGAAGACCTGAAGCTATTGATCAAAATCTCGATTGCATTCTATATTGTATTAATCATAATAGTTCTAATGTTAATTTTTTTTATCATTATCAAGATATTAATCTATTTTAAAATATGTACTTTCTAATCAAGATCTTATCATTATTTATGTAGTTTGAAAATATATTTTGCTAAGTTCTTGAGTAATTTTGAGTCAATTAGTTATATATTATTGTAATTGTATTTGCATCTTCTATCAAGTTTTGAGCAATTTTAATGTAGATAAGAGCACTCTGTTTTCATGGAAGGACTAAATACATGTAGTGTGATTGTCATTTCATATGAGATATTATGGATTTCAAAGAAGTTTGCTATTGTCATGCTTGTAGTTTAGTATTTTTCTTTGTCTGTTATCATTGTTATTCCTCATTGAATGTTTTGAGATCCTCCTTCAACACTTATGTTCTCTTCTTCTCACTTAATTTATATTCAACATTAAATAGAGGGTTGAGAACATCTAAAAATTTCTTACTAATTTTAAAATTTTAAAATTTTTAACTAATTTAAATCAAACATATCGAGGCAATCGCTGCAACTCTATGCTTAAATTTAAAGCAACGTCTGAAATATTAGGAACACATGAGTTCGTAAGATCTGCAAGCAGAACTTCTATCCTTATCACGTTTGGCGTAGAAAGTGAGAGTATCATTATGTTTTAAGGGAATATGGCTGGGTTATACCAGTAACCCATAATGATGAGAAATTAAAAGCATAAAACCAGTCCTATTAGTTGTTCCTTGAAGTCAGTGCTTGACGAGTTAATCTAAATGCTTCTGCTCTCCTCTCAAGACAGTAAAAACCTTGTTCTGATTTCAAGTTCATAGCAGGAACCAACAGCAGCCATCATGCAAACCTCCTTCGCATAATTATAAGAATCACGAAGATGCAGCATCTATATCTGGTTCAAGTTTTAACTTAATAAAACAACTGTATCCCAAAATAAGGAAAATAATTTAAATTTTTCTTGAAAACTAAATATTTCATATCTTCTTCTTATCTTAATAAAATCAATGCGTCAAAATCCTAACAACTCAATAGAGATAAACAAAGAACACAGAAACAGAAAATAGAATTATGCAGTAATAGAAAAACCCACTTATGTATTGCTTGTAGACAAGTGTATATATTGGAAGCAGTAACATACATGACAAAGGTTGTTATGGATGTGTGACTGGATGAAACAATGCAAACCGAATGCAAAGTGATGAAGAGAACCATACAGCAAGTGAAGAAGAGGGAAAAGATACATATGATCATTCCTACAACAATTAAGTTTTGCTGTTAACATTTAGCAGTAGGAATTTTATTCTAATATATTACATTCCATGAATATATTATTCCTTCATGCAACATAATTAGTACAACAAAAATTAAAATGGTTATGCCCAGAAGATTTGAAGTATCCTATCATTCGACTATAAGTTCATTAGTTGGTATCTTAACTTGCCGATGATTCTACTCTTCTTCTTCGCATGCAAGTCCCCCAAGAAAGGTTCTCATCTGAATTCTTCTTCATCCTCTTCCTACTCAGCTCTGCAAGCTGTTCCTCGCAACGATTTCGACACCAAGTTTTGTCCTCCGTTTCCTGAATCAAAAGGAAACTGCGCATTAGGAACTCATTTTCTTGATTTTACTGTCAAATTATTGAATGATTAATAGAAATATATTATTGGGTGAGGGATAAATAAAAGATTTTGTCTGATCAGAAAACTAAATTAGAATTAACGTTGGTATTCCAATTTACACACAAAAACACAAATAAGTTTTAGATAACTAAGCTGATAGCTTAAAAAGAACACGGATTTTCAGTTCTTTCAGGAGAAATAATACAGCTATAGGCAAATTCTATTTTTCTTATGTTTATCCGCTTATGTGGAAGAAAGTTTTTAAGAAAAAAGTGATGAAGAATCCAAACACAACAATGATAATTTGTGTTCTAAAATTGTAGAAGACTGTAGAAATTAGTTAAAGTGGTAACAATAACAAAACTATCTGAACAACGATCTCCATGCAATGCTGAAGAAAGCTGTCCTTCTCCATGCAATGCTGAATAAGTGGAGTCCAAATCCAGGGAGCCAAGGTGTTGCTGTTACAAGCGCTGCTGTTATCTGCTGCTATTGGAGCTGCTGCTGTTCAGTGCATCTAATGCTGTTCCGGAAGGGCTGCTGCTATTTGCTGCCATAGGTGTTGCTGTTGTTCAGGTGTTGTTCTGCTATTTACTGTTACAGGTAAATGAAAAGAAGTGAATTATATAATATAGATTAACCAAAATTTGTATTTTCTCAGAATATGCATATCATTTGCAACAGTAATATTATGAGGCTGCATCAACCCAAAAAATTACAAAAGAATACTGTGAGTATCATTGTTTATCCCACTAATCTAGCAAAAGATTGCAAAAAATAGCAATTTCAACATCATCAGCAATTGTGGTCCAACGCTACACGTTGTATGGGTAATTTTTCTCAATTCCCTCGACTATTACTAGTATTAGGTTGTTCACATCGATTATCATCATTTTCAACTTCAGGGTGATGATAGCTTCTTTCATTAAGTGGATTTTTACAACTTGTCCTATGGTGACCCCGCAATCCGCAATGGCTATACTTGTGGATGTTCTTTGTTTTCTTTGGGTAGTTCTCCAAAAAAAATTTTTACTCTTCTTTTCTTTGGTCTTCCTCTAGACCTTAGAGAATTTGGTATGCCTACTAACATCGCATCTTCAATAATATCCCATTGTTCTTTCCCCGAGAGAGTAGCTATAGGTCCTTCATATACCATCCGATACCTACAAATTAAACCAGCAAAAATGTTAATTACTTTGTAGTTTTTATTTATATATAAAAAAATGGATATAAGATGCTACTTCTTATTAACCTGATCATGTAGTAGCTTTCAGCTACATAGATATGCCAAATAAAGAACTCTTTAGTGGCAATAAATGCAGCTGCATGTATGCAAGACAACCTAGTTAATTGCCATCTTTTACAATCACATTGTCTACTTTTTAGGTCAACTTCAAATCTGTCTTTTAATCCTTCAACCTCAACTATTTGTGATGTTGACTGGTTTATAATAAATTGTTCTTTTTAAATAGATATATCTCAGATGTACTCTTTAGCATAAGGCACTAGCACACCTCTCCAAGTTGATGAATTAAGGTTCATTTCGGCCCTTTGTTCCATTAGCTTTGCTCTTATGAAATTAAGCAAGTCGACAATTAGTTTGCTTCTAGCTTCGCCTACCCATAAGTTAAATGATTCTGTCATATTATTAGTGTTGCAATGGTTTTTTACCTAAGTTAAAAAGGCATTTTTGGCCCACTTGTAGGATAAAGAAGTCAAGCAAAGATGAACTCGAGGGCTAATAAGAAACAAATCATTTATTTTGCAATCATATTAAAGCTTAGTAAGACTATTGACTGCTGACCAAACTAAAGATCCAATGTTTTGATTATCGCGGCCTAGAAAATTTTTCTTCAAATTCTTCCACAAAAGGCGAAGACAAATTCTATGTTCCGCATTTGGAAAAATAGTTTTAATAGCCTCAGCAAATCTCTCTATGTTAGAAATGAATGCCAAACACTGCAAGTTTAAACCAATAATATTTGCCAAATTTTCTAGAAATCATCTTCATGTCTTCTTTGACTCACTTTTAGCTACTGGAAATGCTAAGGTGAAGAGATCATTATTTCCATCTAATGAATTTGTCGATAATAAGACACCTAAATACTTCGACTTGAGATGACATGCGTCAAGACCAATGAGATGTCTACAACCAATGATGAAACCATCAATACGAATCTTAAAACACAAATAAAATCTCTCAAAAGAACCATCATGCTTACTGCAAGAATATGTTATATGAGAACCAGGATTTCTTTCTAACAATTCAGCTTGAAATGCAGGTACCCATCTATAATTTTTCATCAACATACCCAAAAATACAATCACGCGATAGTCCATACATATTCTCTAAGTTATTGTTAATCTGCTTTGGAGGGATATTATGATTTTTTCTTATAATCTTTGTAATTTGTTGAGCCACCCAAGAAGTAGTTGTTTGTTTGTTTCCTGTTCTATTCACACCCAGGCACAAATGTGATTACTCCAACTTTCTAACCTCAAATGATTTATCATCTTTACACAATATTGCTCTCACTCTCCAAGGACAACCTCAGTGTGAACAAATAACAATCACTCTTGTTTTATTACTAGCTTGGATCTTCACTCTAAAATGATTCACAATGAAATTTATTCTGAGAGTTTGAAACTAAGAGCATCTTGAAATCGTACACCTACAAATAAGTCGTTAGAGGCATGCATCTCAATAATATCATTACAAATGAAATCTATTGTTGAATTGTGGCAGTCTACTATGGTACTCCCATCCATTACTTATTGATCATATAAAGACATCAACTTCTGTACTGCCTTGTGTTATGACCACAATCTTAGCTCAGCCACTTCCACTACACTGTCTAACCAACTCTACCACTTTAATGTCACTTGCAACAAATGTATATTCTCTTGGTGAAGTTCCACAAATATGAAAAAATAAGTCAAAGTCACGTCCTTTAAGACATGGGCATATCGAATGAATATCATTCTTCAACATATCTAAGCTCAATAATTTCTTTTGAAATTTAAGAGTTCTTTATTTTTCACCATCATATTTTTTTTCTTCCTTGATTTTTAACTGCTACCCAATATCCACCAAACTTAAATGTTATAGACAAATAATCATATGAGTCAATCATTATATCTATACCTAAAATCAAATCAAAAAATAATGAAATTATTTGGATTAATATTTAAATGCTCCAAATGAAAGAACTAAATGGCATCTTGCAAAATGAATCCCGTAGGTGGCAATTATCTAGCAAATAAAAAAGAAAAAAAAAAGATGGCATCTTGCAAAATGAAACCCTAAATGGCATCTTTGTTCAAGAAAAGAAAAAGAACAATGACAATGGAACTACAGTCAGCCGAACCTGATAGTGTGAGCATAACGGCGCAATGTGAGCAACGAGAAACCTTAAACCCTAAACCAAGCGAAGAACAATGATTTCCCTTCAGGTGATAGGGAAGAAGATGAAATTCCAAGCAGGAGATTGCAGTCGCGAAATCGAGCTTTCCCTCATAACGATAAACAGATGATGAGGAGCAATGGAGCAGTGTGCTATGCTTCATTTGTTCCGTCTGAGGACGAGAGAGATTAGCAGGTCGTTTCAACAAATATAGAAGAAAAAAGGTGTTATGTGTGTAAATAATGGGTTTCGGATGCTGAATAGATAAATAATTCAGTTTGTCATCCTATGTATATAAAAACCCCAAAAAAATTATATGTTCCTTATAATTTTCGCATATAGGTGATACTTCTTGTCAACTTCTATAACAGTTTTATTATTATTTTTTCAGACACTCAATGGATAGCTCATCAATTTTGTAGATCTTGCACGATCTCATTTGCTTACTTGTGCTTCCTCGTTCGTTGCTTTCCTCTACCTTTACACCATCTCGTGTTCTATAAAAACCACAACAACCTTGTACACCATCATCGTTTCTCTCACCTCTCCTCGTCTTTGCCTCCTGGCTGGCTATCCCTGCGCTATCTTTCCTTTGACCGATCGAGTTCTATCTTTGATATGATCCTCTAATTGCCAAATTATAACATACAATGATTTACAATGATAGCGACTGATTCAGTGGGAAGACCAAATACAATCACAAATGATTCAAAAAATGAATATCTGAGAGGCATGATGACTCTGAGGAGGAGAAAGAAGACTTATGAAATATAAAGTCTTATTACAAACAAGATCGAAAAATCTTTATACAGTGATCGGAGTAATACTGGAGAGAAGTACTCAACAGTGAGGAAGCGGCCTATGAAATAAGTGAAAATAAAAAAATGAATAGATCAGATCAGAACTTATTCTATTATTCTAATGAAAATCAAGAAACCAGGAAGGAATATTGCAAGAGGGCTGATAAGAAAGATCGTTCCAACCATAATGAAAGAAAAGCTGTAATAGAAAAATAAGAAAAGAGAGTGAGATCAGAGATAGTAGAGGAAAGACATAGTATAAATAGAGTTAAGGGGGACAAACAGAAGGTAATGAGTATTTTCATAAAGCAACTTCTTTTCTCTTCTGCATCTTCTCTTCTCCTTCTTTTCTTGAGTTCTTCTCTGGTTTTGACGAAAACCGCTCCTCGGAAGAACCCTGGGTTTCTCCTCCGCTCCAGCCTCTCTTCCTGGAGCTCAATTAACGGCAAGAGAAACAAAAGAAAACAGTTAAAGCAAAGCTTCCCCAGAAGCCTCATCACCGCCAAGAAAGTTAAGTTTGCATCGAAGGCTCAGATTCATTCCACGGAGCACAGATCATGGCACGGGATCGAACTGCGTAGAGAGGCACGCGTGGAATCCACTATCGGCAGAAGGGTTCAAACGACACCCAATCAAGGTTAATCAGGTAATTCCAAGTGCTAGATCCAACGATTAGAAGGAATACCGCGCGATCCGACGGCTCAGGAGACAGCCGCTGAACCAACTCATTATTCACTCCTCAACCGGGTTCATTCCACCCAAATTGAACCAATAACCAGAATTAGAGCCATATCATTTGGACTACCAAGAATGGCAAGGAACAAGACACACAACCAAGACATTAGAATGTGACAAGACTCAATAAAACAGAGGAGCAAATGTCCTCGATAATTATGATCTTGAAGGAAGTTTCAAGAAGATTAAGCTATAAGACAATTGAAAAAATTCTCAAGAACAAAGAACAATCTCAATCTATGTAATTCATATAGAACTTTGTACTACAAAGCACCATATACACAACAGAACAATATACCTGTTAAGGTAGATATGCCAAGATTTAATGGAGAAAATCCTAGAGGTCGACCGCTCAAAGCACCAATTCTTCCAATACTATAGCTTATCAAGACCAAAAGTTTATTATATCCTCGCCAGTTTATAATGGACTACCAAGTCGGTATCAATGGATGCACATAAATAATCAATTGCATTCATGGACACGCTTAAAGAACGTTATTGAGATTTGGACCCTCTGCATGGAGATTTGAGAGGAGATTTAGCTAAGTTAGACTACATCAAGAATTCTAATGAATTAACTTAATCAAATTCTGTATTCCACCGAATTTTACAAAGTTGTTTTGAATCGGCTTAGACAAGATATTAAGAAGAGCCTTATAGCCCAATTCCCTTCAAGAGATTTCAATTAGCTAAGCTAATGGAAGATGACTAGATGAAATTTTCAGAAATCAAAGAGTCAACCAAGCTCCACCAGCAAAACAACCACAGATATATCAACCACCCCTACTGCCTACTCCCACAAATACCACTCAACAAATACAATAAACGACAATACCAATTGACTTTAACAATTGGAAGAAGAAGAAAGAAAAGATCGGCTTCAAATGAAAATATCATAGACATCTATGTCAATCCAAATTATTTGCTTTAATGATGGTAAATGATGACCAAGAGTATCAACTACAAAAGATAAAAAATAATGTGTACAAGAAGAACTATCAAAAATAAGAATTATCACCATTCAATCCGCTAAGAAAGACTATCTAAAGTATGCATAATTATCAACCTTCCATGACACCTACATAGTTCATATTATTTCTCTTTTATATCCAAACTACATAATATCATATATAACTACAAATAAGATTATATTAATAAGTTTTAAAACCCTTTCCACCCTCAAATAGATGGACAAACAGAGAAGTCTCATATAATATAGTCATATACAAATGATGAGTCATTTTCAGATAGGTTTGTCAGACCTACAACTATAATTGGACCATATAATTATAACACAGCTACCAATATAGAGGTAGAACCACTACAAAGGGGACATGATCCTACATCTACATCAAGAAAATCATCCAACCTATTAAAACAAAAGACGCAATATACATAGTTCCTGGAAGGGAATGCTATTAATTGATGATCCGGAGATATGAATTGAGGAATCATAGAAGTAGATCAGGACCTCGACAAGGTCGGTGTGAGGGCGAATGATATGACCCCAAATCCTCTAATTACTAAATTATAACATACAACAATAAGAATTATAATGATTCAAGACAAGGAAGACCAAATACCACAAATGATTCAAAAAATGAATATACAGAGGCCACTTGTGATGACTACAGAGGAGAAAGAAGACTTATGAAATATAAAGTTTTATTACAAACAAGATCAAGAAAATACTTTATACATCAAAGCAGTACAACCCAGGAGCAAGACACAACAGAGAAAGTACTCAACACAGGCAAGGGAAACGACTACAACAGAAATAAGTGAAAAAAAAGAAATAGAAATTTGAATAGATCAAACTTATTACAACAGCCTACAACAAGAAAATCAAGAAACCAGGATTATTCAGAGACTTAACAAACAAATAACCGAAAAGAAAAGATCGTTCAACCATAACAGAAAAGAAAACCGTTTGTAATAGAAAAAAAAGAAAAGAGAATCAGAGATAAGATAGAAAGAAGATATAAATAGAGTTAAGGGGACAAATGAATGAAAGCAACTTCTTTTCTTCTAGATCTTCTCTTCTCCTTCTTTACTTGAGTTCTTCTCTGGTTTTCTCAAAAAGCTCCCCGGAAGAACCCTAGGGTTTCTCCTCCTCAACTTCTCTTCCCTCGCCTGAGTGTTCGACACTCAAACCGGAGAAACAAAAGAAAAGGCAAAGCTTCCCAGAAGCCTCATCGCTGGCCAAGAACGGGTAAGTTTGCATCGAAGGCTCAGATTCATTCCACGGAGCACAGATCAAGACACGAGATCGAACCGCGCAGAGAGGCACGCGTGGAATCCACTGTCGGCAGAAGGGATCAAACGGCACCCAATCAAGGTTAATGTGTAATTCAGTGCTATCCAACTGCTTAGAAGGAATACCGCATCCAATGTGAGATACCGAACCAACTCATTATTCACTCCTCAACCGGGTTCATTCCACCCAAATTGAACCAGTAACCAGAATTAGAGCAATATCATTGGTGCTGTTATTGACTACCACAACCAACAATGGTAGAAGGAACAAGACACACAACCAAGATATTAGAAGAATGTGCGACAAGACAATAAAATGTATAAATGTCCAATAACTTGAAGGAAGTTTCAAGAAGATTAAGCATAAGATAAATTGGAAAAAATTCTCAAGAACAACAACAATCTCAATCCTGATATATCAGAACTTTGTAACAAACAATATATCAATACAATGGGCACATAAGGTAGATATGCCAAGATTTAATGGAGAAAATCCTGAGTATTCAAAAGACCAATTCTTCCAATTATAGCTTATCGAAGACCAAAAGTTTATTATCGCTGGTTTTTGGACTTAATTCAGTATCAATGGATGCATCACAATCAATCAGATTCATGGACAAAAGAGAACGAGATTTGGACCCTCTCATGTAGATTTGAGAGAGGATTTAGCTAAGAGATAAAACTAGCTCAAGAATTCTGAATTTTGTTTTAATCAAATGCGTATTCCACCGAATTTCTACAAAGTTATTTTGAATCGCTACAAAAGATATTAAGAGAAGAAGAGCCTTTCTTCCCTTCAATTCCTTTAATTAGCTAATGGAAGATGGAAGACTAATGAAATTTTCATGTTAGAAATCAAATAACCAACCTCCACCAAAGAAAATAATCACGATATATCAACCACCCCTACCGCTACCTACAAATACCAACACAACAAATACAATAAAATGACAAAACCAATTCGAGACTTTAACTGCCTAGGAAGAAATAAGAAGAAAGAAAGGATCAGACTTCAACTGTGATGAAAATATCATAGAGACATCATGTCAATCCAAATTGTGCTTTAATGATGGTAAATGATGACCAAGAGTATCAACCAAGAAAGATACTCAACCGTAAAAAATAATGCAGCAAGAATACTATCAAAATAATTATCATTCAATAAGCTAAGAAAGACTATCTAAAGTATAATTATCAACCTTCCAAATTTACCACCTACATAATTCATATTATTTCTCTTTATATCCAAACTATATAATATAGAGCATGCAAATAAGATAGTCCATAAGTAATAAGTCGGTTTGTACAAATTTTCCACCTCAAATAGATGGACAAACAGAGAAGTCTCATATAATAATGATATACATGATGAGTCATAGCTGCACCTACAAATTGGACCATATAATCAGAACACTACCAATACTGAGAAGCATCCAAGGAGGATCCTACATCTACATCAAGAAAACCATCCAACTCATTAGAAAAAGACAATACATCAAAGAGTTCCGTGGAAGGGAATGCTATTAATTGATGATCAGGAATAGGAATCATAGAAGACAATTAGAATGACTCGGGACAAGGTGGGAGGAGAGTAATGATATGACCCCAAATCTTCTAAATGCCAAATTATAACATACAACAATAAGAATTACAATGATAACAGACTCAGTACAGTAAGGAAGACCAAATACAACCACAAATGATTCAAAAAATCAATATACATAGGCCACTTATGATAACTACAGAGGGGAAAGAAGACTTATGAAATATAAAGTCTTATTACAAACAAGATCAAGAAAATACCCTATACATCAAAGCAAAACCCAGAGCAATACACAAGAAAGTACTCAACAGTGAAAATACAAATGAAATAAGTGGAAAACAAAAAAAAAATAGAAATCTGAATAGAACAAACTTATTACAACAACAAGAAAATCAAGAAACCCAAGGAATATTGAATAGAGACTTACAAAAATTAACTAAAAGAAAAGATCGCTCCAACCATAAGAAAAGAAAACGCTTGTAATAAAACGAGAAAGAGAGAGATGAGATAGAGAGAAAGATATAAATAGAGTTAAGGGGACAAAGTAAGATAATGAATATTTTGAAAGCAACTTCTTTCTCTCTCAGATCTCTTCTTTTCTTGAGTTCTTCTCTGGTTTTTCTCACCGAAAACTGCCGCTCCCTGCTCGGAAGAACCCTAGGGTTTCTCCTCCGCTCCCAACCTCTCTTCCCCTCGCTCTGGAGTGTTCGACGACTCGAACTGTCGAGAGAAACAAAAGAAAACAGCGTTAAAGCAAAGCTTCCCCTAGAAGCCTCATCACACGGCCAAGAAATGTAAGTTTGCAAGGCTCATTCATTCCACGGAACACGATCAAGGCAGATCGAACCGGAGAGTGGAATCCACTATAAGGGATCAAACGACACCCAATCAAGATTAATCAGTGCTAGATCCAACGCGAAGGAATACCGCGCATCCGACGGGAGAGCGGTGAACCAACTCATTATTCACTCCTCAACCGAGTTCATTCCACTTCCACCCAAATTGAACCAGTAACCAAAATTAGAGCCATATCAATCTCCGTCTGGTTTCTTGCGCTTGCCCACACCTACCAATATCTACGTGATCAAGCCAAACAAATCTTCATACAAATTTAATCTTGGTTCAGGAAGTCATGGAGTAACTTGATAGATATTTATTAAGGTTAATGTTGCCAAACATCAATTCTCGTGCAGTTGCCAAGGAGAGGATTTTACTCACATATAGTCTAGAACTCTCTTGCACATCTCTGTTGAAGGGAAGGCGTCTAGGGTAAATGGCGCCATCGTTAGAATCAGTTGAGGATGTGTTTCTCTATTAACTACCTTACTGCGATTCCATGAAGACATGAGAGAAGTCAGTATCAAATGATAATCTCCATGTTTATCGACAGATTCTTCTCACCTCCATGTCGCTCTACGTCCGTAGCCTGTGCGGTCATGGCCACTGCGTAACTTACCTGCCTGTTGGGAGATATGAAGATAGTGATACCTTTCGGTTCAAAAGATGGCATCTTTTGAGGGTGAACAGACTCGAGCCTCGTTGCAGCAGTCGCTTTGAACTTCCCACCCACATAATTAATCTCTCGTGAAGCATACATAGCACGATGCTCCAGCAGTCTTAGGATGCATAATATCGATCTCAGTGATCTCCACTACCTCGCTCATTTCCTCCTAGCTGTGTTGTCCCTTGAGGAATCGTACTTCAATTTCTTCAAGTGGTGCTCATTGAGAATAAACATTTCCAAAAATTTCAAGATGATCTCTTTATGCTAGACAGTTGGTGTCGACCAGTTTTGCTATAATAGCTACCCGTTATTTAAGGATAATCATTTGATCTAAAATAGTTGTATAATTTTTAAAAACTACCTTCTATAATAATAAAATTAACAATAAATAAGATTGAGTGCTTTAACTGTAGTGATTGAGGCCCCGTTTGGCCGGGCTTTAATTTTTTCGAACACTTGTTTTAAACTTTTTTTACAAAAAGTCATTTTAAAACATGATATGAAAATGGCGACTTAAAATAATGAAAAATGGAGTTTTATAAAAAAATGTTTTTAAATAAATAGAAAATCTAAATAGTTTTTTTTTAATATATTAATGACGTTTTCTGAAAAATAACGTGACCCACCGTTCTTATTTGGTGGATGAGCGCCGAACTCCACGCTCAATCCTCCAGCTGGAAGGTTTTAGAACGGAGAACCTGCGACCCAGGCCGTTCGCTGAATGCGGATTAGTCGCAATGTCATATTGGGATTAGAGGTAGATAATAAAAAAAAAAAAATTTCGGGAACCATGCTCAAAGCACCGAGGGCGATGGTACTTTCAAGAGGCTGTGGCGGCGGCGCGGTAGTTTCCCGCGTGGAGAATGGTCTTTTCGGTAGCCAAATCATCTAATATCGTGTCCATGTGTTTGATTTTCTTTGAATGGACTATCTTTTCACTTTTTCGATGCAAAAAATTTCTACTCTCTCTATTTATTTTTTATTTTGATTTCTTCATTTCTTTTTTTCTTGCCTATAATTCTGTATCCTTTTTCTCAAAAAAAGAAAAAATTGGGGAAATTGACGCAAAGGCACTGCCCCATTGTTTATATTTTATTGATAAATTGTTATGAACTATTATATATTTGAACTCACTTGAAAATATTTTTTTTTGCTATAGAGAAGGCCTATTCACGGAAATCTTATCAATTCATAAATTATAATAAAGAGCGCTCAATGCTTTCAATTAATAGGCTCTACCTAAAAAAATATTATTCATAAATTTTATTTTAAAATAATTATTGATATGGCTCTCAAAATACCACTACAAGACAAATCTTGATTCGAAAGATATGATTTTGTCAAACCGATAGATCAAGACTTAAAATATTTGGAATCTTTGTCAATTAAATCCAAAACAGCTCTCAAATATGGAGTGTTTATAGTCAAATCGAAGCGTCTCGACAGCGGATCTAACGAGCCTAAGATCTCATAATTCGACTTCATTTGGGCATCCAAATGCTCAAAATACATCAAATGATCAAAGGAATCATCAGCCCTGGAGGGAGTGGAACGCTTTACATGAATTTACAAGAATGCCCCTCCTCCCATCTATAACAGGCATTCCTCATGAGAGGCCAAGTAAAGAAGAAGAGGAGTCAAACAAGTAAAGAAGAGGAGGTGAAAAGAAGAAGAAGAGGAAGAGTCCAAGCAAGGAAGAAGAGGAAGAGCGAAAGCAAGGGAAGAAGAGGAAGAGTCCAAGCAAGAAGAAGAGGAAGAGTCCAAGCAAAAGAGGAGGAACCCAAGCAAGGAAGAAAATGAAGAGTCCCAGGAAGAAGAGGAAAAGCCCAAGTGAGGAGGAAGAGCTCAAGCTTGAAGATCCTCCAAGCAAGATCGTGCCAAGCAAGATCGCACTCCGCTTCCATCAACCACCGCCACCGCCACCATCATCACTAATCCGTGATTCCCACCGGTTATCCGTATCTCCACCATCGAATAATTACTAATCATTGTTACGTTATATTCCTCTCATATGCAATTTTGTAATCCCGTTATCAGGAAGACTTTGTACTCTGAAACAGATACATAGTGGAAGCTTTTTACTGGGCTAGGCCCTGTGGTTTTTCCCCTCTTTTCGAGATTTTCCACGTTAAAAATTCTGGAGTGTCTCCTGTTCGCTCTTTAATTACCTGTGTGTGTGCCGGACTTCACAACAAGGCTAAGGCGTAGACTTTCACTCTACCGCGACTAGTTTTCTAGCATGCAACAATTATCAATGAAAATTTTCATCTCAAATCCCATCTCTTCTATGTTGAAAATATCTTTATTTGCGAATCTGCCATGATGTATTTAGAGTAGGTGTAAGAAACCTGAGCGGTGTCCTATCCTTTATCAACACAACACAAATACAAACTATACACAGCCACATATAAAACAAACACATATATTTTTGTCTCGGACTATTTCGAGTTGGGATAACGCCTCCTGCAGCACTCACTTAGTAGCTGCTCTAGGCCAGGTTGACATGCTATCTTGCTAGTGTGTCACCCTAGTGGTTCTTTATTCTGAAGGATGTAAGTTTGTCACACTTTCTTCCTAACTTGACCATTGCATATCAAAGAGCATTTTCTTAGTTTGGTAGCACTCAGCCCATGTTACTGTCATTTAAGAAGATGTAAGTCTACTACACTTTCTGAACTTTATCATCATAATCGACTGGCTGGTATATTTGAGGTTTAGGATAAGTCCCCCAGTGGCTCATTTCCTCCTTACTACATTAAGTCTAGGTCCAGTCCTCCTGTGGGACTCCCCACTTAGTAGTCGCCCTAGCTCGAATGGCTTTTATCCCATCGACGACATACTGTCCTGATGATCATTTCCATCTGTGGAGATGTAAGTCTACACTCATTCTTCTCAGATTGATCATCGCACACCGACGGACACCTTAGGTTGGTTGGTTCTCGCTATGCTGACAGTGATCTACCCGGTGGATACACTACTCATGGCAGATGTAAGTCTGCTACACCTTCTCCTTAGTGCTACCGCATATTCTTATTCTTTACGGTCCGTGATAACACCCCTAGCAGCACCTCCCCTATGAGCACTCTATTTGGATCACGTCCTTAGTGACTCAATTTAGACACTACTCAGGTTACTCTTGGATTAGGCAGTCTCCCTTTCCTAGTAGTCACCCTTGTGGTTGGAGAATCCATCTTGCGAATATGGAGAGTCTCCCTTGGTCCAATAAATTTGAGATAAGACAAGGCTGATATAGCTACTTCTGTGGTCCCTGACACCAATGTCCACAAACATATAATCAAAAAATATATATTCTCTTGTGGAGAGGACACCCCAGGTACCTTTTCCAAGCGACATCATATCTTCGTATGTCACAAAAACTCCCTATAGGAATCACTACTACTCGATATAAGTCCCAACCAAAGACTCACCGATCGCAGTTTGTTTGATGTTACCAATAGATCACCTCAGCAATTGTTCCCCACTTTGGAAGATGTAAGTCTGCTACGCTTTCTTCCTAGCTCAACCGTTTCACACTGAAAGACAGCTCTTAGGTTGGATAGCTCTACCCCACGGCCTGTAGACTATCCCTTTGGATTTGTAAATCTGAGGTAAGATGAGGTTGATATAGCCTCTTCTCAATGGATCCACCGCACACCGACAGGGTCTATCAAATTAAAATGATATTAATCCTGACTATTTTTGAGTCGATATGAGTCCACAGCGACATTCACTCAATAGTTGCCTTAGGTCAGGTTCGATTTATTGTTCTACCAATAGGTCACCCTAGAGGTTGCTCCCTGCTTTAGAATATGTAAGTCCGCTATGCTTTCTTCCTAGCTCAGTCGTTGCGCACCAAAAGACAACCTTTAAGTTGGATAGGTCTACTCCGCATCCGGTAGACTACCCATTTGGATTTGTAAATCTGAGATAGGCCAAGACTGATATAGCCCCTTCTTAGTGGATCCATCGCACACTGATAGGGTCCATAAATTAAATCAAACTTTTATCCCCAGTGGATACACCCCCAAATGAATTCATAAAATCAATCCCATATACTCTTATCCTTAGTGGATAACCTGAACCTGCTTCCCTAGTGGAAGGTTCATATTTCCAATCCCTAATAGATCCGAGCTCATATCTCTAGCAGATATGCCCTCAACTTCAAAATAAATTAAACTCAATCTGATTCTCCCTAATGGAGCTAAATCACATCCTTCTCCCTAGTGGAGACCTAAATCATAAACAAATAAACCAAACAAATCAAATCATATCTAGCCTCCCCAGTGGAGCCATCATAATTAAAATAAATTAAACCCTGTCTTGATCCCCAGTGGATTCAAGCCCATATCCCTAGTGGATATGTACCACTGATTGCATCCATCAAATTTAGTCTTGATCCCCAATAGATTCAAGCTCATATCCCTAGCAGATATGCCCCCAAATCAACCATAAATTAAATTCAAATAAATTAAATCATATTCTCATCCATAGTGGATACCTACCAAACAAATCCAACTAACTCCTATCCCCAATGGATACATCCATGGAATCAAACTCATAGGACCTGAACATGCTTCCCTAGTGGAAGGTTCATACATCCATCCCTAGCAGATTATAGATTCTAATCCCTAGTGGATCTTCTTTCCATAAATTATATAATCAAATTCAAACCCATATCGCCAATGGATAACTCGAACCTACTTCCCTAGTGGAAGGTTCATACACCCAATCCCTTAGCATATTCATTCTTCTTCTCTTATGCCATTGGCATAAGTTGAGTTGCATTGCATTAAGATCATGATTCTGTCTACATCTCGGGTTTATGTGTAAATCATTTCCGTTAGCGCTTGCAATCCTTTGGACATTATTGATAATCTTGGTCAACACCAATACGTGCGGTGTGCCTTGTTAGTTACATCATGCTTATTAGGGGTCCTTTTGTTGACCTCACTTTTGGAGTGAGTTCTCAACCTCCTCATCATAGATGTAGGACTCTTATAGACACTAAGGTTCCTTAGTCTTAAGACACTTCTAGTGATTAGGTGAACACTTAACCTAATCCTAGAGATTTATAAGGGTTAGTTATAGGAGTAGGTTATGTCTTAGGGATTTAAGGAGACTTAGCCTAAATACAACCCATGCTTTCCTTCTAAAACCAAACCTTAAAGTCAAATTCAAAATCAAAATCAAAATTTCAAAATTCACAATTAATCCCATGATCAAATCCAAGCTCAAAATCCTTTCATAAGCCCTATCATTAAATTCCATGGCTTTAACCTTAGCCAAATTCAATTCAATTCTAATTCAATTGATTTTCTCCAAGATCATTTCAATCCCTCAATCATTTATCAAATTCAAACCCAATTCCAAATGATTGAAATCCAAGATCAAATTTACACTCCTAAATCCTTCATAAGCCTTATGATTGAATTCCATGGGCTTAGCCAAAATCTCCTTTAAATCAAACCAAAAATTAATTAATTTTCTTATAAATCAATTATTTCTTCATTTACATTCACAGATATAAATGAAATATAAACTCAAATGATCAAAACCAGATCAAACTAAAAACCAAGACCTCTCTTAAGTCATATGGACCCACTCCATGAGCTTAACCAAATCTTAACCCAAATCAACCCAAAATCAATTGATTTTTTTTATAAATCAATTATATATTCAATTATCTTTACAAATATATATGAAACCCACATTCCAATGATAAAAATTAAACGAAACTAAAGCAAATTCCTTCCTAAGCCATATGAACCTACCTCTATGAACTTGGTGAAATTTATCTTCAAATTACTCCAAACTCAAGTGATTTTCTCATGAGTCAATTATATACTCTATTATCTTCCCAAATATAAATGAAATATAAATTCAAATAGCCAAAACCAAATCCAAAATCAAATTAAAGCCTAATTTGGACTCTTTAAGCCAATTTTTTGGACTTAACCAAAATCCATCAAAATCAAGCCAAAATTAAAGGATTTTATTTGAATAAATCATTCTTTCAATCATCTATTCAAATATAAATGAAACTTATAATCATCAAGGCAAATTAAAATCAACCAAAATCAAGCCCAACTTGACCCTTTTGACTTGAAGAACTCATATGAACCAAAACCCATCGTAATATAATTTGATTGCAATTGTATTATATTTTAATCCTAAGCTCATATATAAATCCAACCAAACCTTAATCAAACCAAAACCAAGTTAACTAACCCACTTAGGTCCACTTGACCCAAAGTGGCCTAAACAACTCATATGAACCAAGTTCTAATCCAACCAAAATTGGATTGAACCAAGCCCATCGAAACCTCATACCATGACCAATGATCACCCTAGGATGATCAATTGTATTGAATTGGGTCAAACCAAGTTAACTTGGTCATTTGACCAAGTTAACCCTGAGTCCATATGAAACCCAAATTAGCCAAAACACAACATACACCAAATTAATTGAAACTATTAATTCACACCAACTCATAATCAATGATTGAACATGACTATACCATCAATTGAGCCAAACTAAATCCAATTGTCCATTTGACCCAAGTTGACCCAAATTGGCTTAATAGGCCAAAATGAGTCAAATAATGGTCCAACTCAAATTGATTTCAACTAATGGCTTAAGTTCATTCTAAATTGATTATTAAACTTGACCAAAGCCATAATTAAGCCCAACTTGACCAATTGGTCAACCTAGCAAAACTTAGCCTAAATTGAGGGTCAAATTGGCCACAACCCAAATTAAATCTAAATTGATTCAAACCAAAGTGTAATAATTTTCAATTAACCAATTGAACTTGAACCAACACCCAACCCAAGCCAATTTGGTCAATTTGATCAACTTGACTTATTTGACCCATTTGATTTCAAATGAGCCAAAATCAAACCTAGGCCAAATTAATTAAAACCACTTGAACCAAAACTCTTCAAATCATCATTTGAACCTAACCCTTGCCTTGGTTTGACCCAATTTGACCAATTAGTCAACCCAATCCAACATAACCTAATATGACCCATATGACCCAAATGAAGCCAAATCCCATGAAACCAACCCATGGAAGCTTGTGACTGACCCAAACCCATCACATCTAGGACACAAAATCAGTCAAAGATAGAGAGCCAAAGAGATAAATCTCCCTTGGATATGCCTCCCCATGTGAGATTTTGCCAAAATTGGCAAAGTCAACTTTCCTATCTCCTTTGGCAGCCATCAAGCACCCATTTTTGGGTCTCACCTAGCCACCTAGCCAACCCAAAGTGGGCTATGCTTGCCATGGACCAAAGGGAGGTGAGCTCACCTCCCTCCCAATCTGAGAACTCAATGATTCCAAGGAAGAGCCATCAGCCATAGCAAGTCTTGAGCAACATCCCAAACATTTCTCCACTTAAATCAAGCCATGTGGACCTGATGGGGACAACTCCGGTGCTGTAAGGACGGCTGGGCGACTAAAAAATGGGAGGCAATCCCGTCTGTCCACCTCAGCCAAATGAGGGGTATACCCCCTCAATTCGAATAGGAATTGACACCATTCGCTTCGTCTGAGCTCCCAAGAGAGAAATGAAACTCCCTAGCAAGCTCTCGAGTGATTCCAAGCCCTCCATACTTTGAGTTTTCTCTTCCTGTGTGAAGATGAAATAAGGGCGCTCACTTTCGATTCCAACTTCTCAATTTCTCAACCAAAATCAAATTCCTCCTACATACACCTTCCACACACCTCATCAAAGCCACCCAAGTCATTTCCCGAGCTCCAAATCCATCGAAGGATGGACTTCAATCAAAGCCGAGTGTCCAAATAAGAAATCTTGTTCTCCCAAGCCAATCACTTGGAACCAATCCAATTGCTGCTCAACAGGGCTTCATCTCAACAAGACGAAGCTTCCTCAAGCACGCGAACCACCGATCTTAGCTATGATGAGGTATTTTCCATGAAAATTGAGCTTTAAGAAAATATGCTGGAGCTTTATAAAGAAAATTTGCATGTGAGCGGATCATAGCCATTGGATCTTCGTGGATCCCTCGTGTGAAGGTGTGGGGTTATTTTGGAGTGAATCTGAGCTCGGGTGAGCTTAGATCAAGCAATCAATGGTGGACGAGCTTCGTCATTCATCACTTACGAGCTGATAAATCACGTGTCATCGATTCCAAGTGATCAAAATGGACGGCTGTGATTAGATCATGCTAGATCTATTGATTTGAACCGTTATTAATTGTGGGTTTGATCTGCACCATCCGATTCGAGATCGAACGACGAAGATCAATACCGCATCCTGCTGCCATCCGAGTCAGCCGCGGATGTGACTACTTAAATAACCAATGCTGCGACATCACGTGGAAAGCGCGTCACGTCAGTGCGCTATGTGGCGTCGATGGGATTAGACTTAATTAAGTTTAATTAATTTATTTTTAAGGCTGAAACTTCATAAATTCACCACAAATCATAGAAAAATTTTAAAAAAATAAAAATAAATAAAGGCTCATTTTAAAGATATTTTAGAGAGGAATCCATTAAAATTATCCTTAATTAATTTTGAATAGTAATTTAGGCTTAATTAAAGTTTAATTAAAAATTTAATTATCCTAATTACTCCATAATTAACTAACTAATTAATTTCAAACTTTCTGAGAGTGTTTAGGGGGATGACTTCTGCCTCCCCTATTTTTCTTGGAATTTATGGGTAGATTAATTGGAGAAATTGATTGATTAAGCCCTAATTATCTCCTTAACTTAATTAAGTGATAATTAAGCATGTGAACAATAATTAATCAACTAATTGGATTCCTTAATCACTGTTTAATAGTGGGGAGACTTAGAAAATTGGATTAGGGCCTCCCTCCTAATCTTTTCCCTAAGTTTCCTTCACTTTTTCAAGAAAATATTAATCAAAGATTAATTATTTAATTAATGATTTAATTAGTTAAATTAAAGCTCAAGTCATACTAAATCTTATTTAATTGAATGAGGGGACTTATGAATCAGGTTGGGACCTCTTTCCTAACCTTTTCCCCTTAAGTCCATTTCATTTGAAGGATAATTAAATAATTTTAGGAAATCAAATAAAGAGGAATTGATTAATGGATTAATGACTTGATTAATTAAATTAAAATGTAATAACTTCTAATTTTCTTTAGTCAATCCATGGGTAGATCCTTAAGTGTTCAATAGCCTAAAGAGATTTAATGAAATTATGATTTACCCACATGTGTGGGAAAATCATAAAAGTAATTAATTAAGTTCTTTAAGCTTAATTAACTATTAATTGTGAGCCAATTACATTAGGCCCTTTCATTTCATAGGACCATTGTTAATTTACTTTTCAATTCATTTGCATATCATATTGGTTCATAATTATCTAGTTAATTACCATAAGGTAACATATGTAATGGTTAATTAATTGATCTAATTTATATCTTAACTTAATTAATCCATAAAATCAACCTAATTACATCTCATTAAATCAAATTAACTTACAAATATGCAATGAGATTAGGATTAGCAAACTTCCTCTTACATTCCTTAAATCAAATTAAACATGAAATTAAAAGTGACATTAAAATGCTTTGGTTTGCTTTAAGTAATTTTATTTGATACGATTTTTCTTAGGAATTAATTTAATCGAATGAAATCACATGTTTGTGTTTATTCATTCCTCTCCAGTCATATTAAATGTTGTATGCCACTTGATTCATGCATTCATCTTTTGCAAAATTAATTAGATCAAATGATTTCTTTTATGTCAAGCTTGCATGTATTGATTTAAATTAATATACGTGTGGCTATTATCATTATTAAATATAAATATATTTCTTAAAGCTTATAAATTAATGATTACATATGCTATGAATGTTAGTTATAAATACATAGGAGATGCATGTGATTATAGCTTAAGTGTATGAAGTGGAGTTTCTTTTCTTTCATTCATGTATTGATTTATGTAAGTAAGAATGTTAAGGGTATATAGCCTAGACATCCCGGGAATATGAGACTTTAGTTAGCCCCAAGGAGGTCATTTGATTACCTCACTTTCCTAGTTTAACAATGGCACATACTCCATTTGATTTCATTCTTATATAGTTCAATACTAGAATTTAGATAAGACTTTACTCCATATGCATAAATGTTTCAATCAAATAAAAATACAATTTTTGCATGGTTTTCCTTCCTTTATTTATGTATACATCCATATGTATTTGAGAAAAGCAAATATTTAGTCTGAACATCCCGGGAATACGAGGCTTTAAGTTGCCCCAAGGAGGTCATTTAATTACCTCACTTCCCTGGTTAATAATAGCATGTACTAGCTTATGTCTCTCATACATGTGGGTGTGTATTTGATTATGGAATTAGGACCCCTTCTCTTCTATCAAAAATACATGCATTTGTAATTATTCAAGTGATTGAATCAATTGATCATGTGAATTAATATTCTCTTTCTTATGTTAATGTATGCAAATTTACATATGGTTGAATGCAACAGTATATAGTATGGACATCTCAAAAATATGAGACTTTAGCTAGCCTCACGGAGGTCATTTGATTACCTCACTTCCCTGGTTAACAATGACACGTACCTATTTAATTTCAACTCTATGTATTTTTGTATAAGATTTAGATAGAGCTTTAAATTAATATGATAAAAAATTCAATCAAAAAGAAAATATGAACTTTAAATATACATACTCACATCCATCATTCAAGTGTGTTAAAACATATTGTATGTGTAGGTATGCTTAGGATTTAATCATATGCATGTTACATATGATGGAAAGGAATGGTTGAACATGTGTCATGTGATAGTAATTCAATCAAATTAATCTTAAGACGTCTTTCATATTGAATAAAATTATTTAAACTGAACATAAACTTAGGATTAATTTAAAATATATAATAAGTCATTCACTAAAGAGAACTAAATCAAATTAATATGCTTTAGATATCTTAAGGTAGGATGAAAGAGAGTAATCCTCTCTTTTTCTTCTCTTTATAACACTTAGTTGCTAAGTGTAAGCCAATTGAAATAAAAGAAAACACTAAGTAAAATTCTCAAATCAATGAAATCACGCAAAGTGAAATCAACCTCTTATGATTAAACACCCTTTCATACTTAGAAAATTATAACAAATCTTACTTAAGGCATACCACACAATCCTTAATACACACACATTAAAATTAAGTCACCATTTCTAGTTTTATGTTAGAGTGGTGCATGTTGTGATTTATGTTTTATTTTATGAGGTATTGCTTTAGACTAGATGTTAGGGTGTATGTTTCGTAGACTGAATGTTAGACCGTGATTAACCTAATCATATTTTTTTCAGAGGATTATGCTTAAGGGGTGTTAAAATAAATATGAATGCTCTTTTTTGTAGGTTGCTTTACCCCTAAGCATGATCCAAATTAGGATAGGTGGGCTTGGTTACCTATGTGCAGGGTGCTAAGTCAAAATTATAAATATAACTGCTTGGGTTGTATCATGTGATTAGCTAACACTTATTTTGCAGGTGTAATTAGATTTACTTTTTCTATTTTTAATATAATTTTGCATTAGGAATTAATATTAGTGTTATGGGGGGAATAAGGATGAACATTGGCTAGAAAGCTTAACCCTGGGTTGTGCCATGTGATGCCTTGAAGCTTACCAAATCAAAAGAGGCAAAAGACATGAAGGAATGAAGGAGATATGAAGACATTTTAAAGACCCCCCCACCGAAACACTTCCAAAGCACTACTAACGCCTAATTGAAGCCTAATTTAATTAATTGGCTCACTTAGTCCAACTTAGTCTGATTGGGTCTTAATGTGATAAATCTAAATTAAATCAAAATCATTTGAAGTTAATCATGTCCAAAGCCTTATAAATCCTAATCAAAATTCTCAAATCAATGAAATCATTTGAAGTTAATCATCTTGAATCACTCTTGTAAAATGAGGGCCTCCATCCTTACACTTATAGGGAACGCTTGACCTGTGAGAGCAACCCTTACCGATGGAGCTTCACCCTCTTCTCTTTTGATTTAGTCCATAACTCATTTCAACATACATTTAGCCTACAAAAATTCCATGGCCTTCGTAAAAATGAAATGTAAAAAATCAAATAAAAAATAAAAAGATTTGCATTAGACTAAATCATTGCTCATACCATTCATGCTCTAGTCTCTTAGGGAGTGTGTTTAAGAACTTTAGTCTCTTTTGAAATAAAAATAACCCAACTATCTTGCAAAATCATATGACTTGCTTACATGATTTTAAAGCGTAGAAGGAGTTAGCTGGCTGCCACTCTAGACGATTATAAGCCCAGCAGTCGAGTGGTTTACTCTCTCTTGTGGAGGTAAACTATATACCCAATTTCACTTATATTTAGGTTATGCTTTAGCCTTTTCTAAAGCTCCATTGTTGACCTCATTTTTAGAATGAGCTCTCAACACCTCCCTCTTAGGCATAGGACTACTCTGAGACTTTAAGGGTTCCTTAGTCTTAAGACATATCTAGTGATTAGGTGGACACTCTCACCTAGCCCTAGAAGACTTAAAAGAGTTAGCCATAGGAATATGTCATGCTTTAGGGGTGTTAGGAAATTTCCTACCCTTTAGCTTAAACCATTCCTCACTTTCCTTCTTTCAAGTCAAACTCCAAATCAATTCTATTTGATTTTCTCAAACTCAAATCAATTCCATAATTCAATTCCATGATTGAAATCTTTGATTGAAATCCATGATTGAAAGCCATGACCAAATCCCATCAAAATTCCTAAGTCAAAATTTCCTAAGTCCTTAATCCTTTCTTAAGGACTTTGCCAAAATCATGATCTAAACCCATTCAAATCTTTAAGATTTTCTCATGATCCATTTATATTAAAATTTATAAATGAAATATAAATTCAAATCTATCAAATCAAATTTAAAATCAATTCATAAAATTTTCCTAAATTCCTTTAATTTTCCATTAAAGGACTTAGCCAAAATCAACTCTAAAACTTGATCAAACCTATTCAAATCCTTGGGATTTTCTCAAAAATTATTCATATCCTCATTTATATTCTTATATATAAATGAAATATAAATATAACTCAATTCAATCAAACCCTCAAATTAAATTCCAAATTTCAAATGCTTGAAATTCCCTTAAATCCCTTAATCTTTCATTAATGGATTTAACCTAAACTTTGATCAAACCATTTCAAACTCTTGAGATTTTCTCAAAATCAATTTATATTCTCATTTATTTTCTTATATATAAATGAAATATAAATATAAATCAATCAAATCCAACTCAAAAAAAATTAAATTTCAAATTAAAAATTCAATTAAATCCTTTAAATTCTCTTTAATGGATTTAACCTAAATCATGATTAAACTCTTTCAAATTCTTGAAATTTTCTCTTGATCAATTTATATTCTCATTTATATTCACATATATAAATGAAATATAAATTCTAACAATCAAAATCAAATCTAAGCCTTTCAAGTCAAAATCTTGAACTTAGCCAAAATCAATTCAAATCAAGCCAAACCCTTGATTTTCTCTCATGGTTCAATCAAACCTATAATCATGAGCTCATATATAAATCCAAACCCCAATCCTTCAATCAAAACCTAAATAAAAAAAATCAGACCCAAGACCCCTTCATATTCTTCCTTCGAATATGAGATCTTCAAATGGATCAAAATCCATTTGACTTCAAACCACTTGTAAATGGATTTATATTTCAATCATAAGTCCATATACAAGATCAATCAACTTCAAATCAAGCTTTGACCAAGCCATTTAACCCACTTAGGCTCACTTGACCCTAAGTGACCTAAAGTACCCTTATGAGCCAACTTTTAATCCTAACCAAATTGGATTGAACCAAACTCATTTTTGCCTCTCATCATGATCAACAATCATCATGGGATGATCAATCAATCAAATTGGGTCAAACCAAGTCAAACTTAAAGGTTGACCAAGTCAACACTTAACCTAAAATGAAACCTAACATAGCCAAATTTCACCATAGGCCAAATTGATTGAAACCATCGATCTAAGTTCACTCATGACCTATGTTTGAACTGACCAAGTCAACCTTTGAGCCTAACCTAGCCCAATTGGCCCACTTGACCTAAGTTGACCCATTTTGACCTAAAGGGCCAAAATGTGTCAAAACTTGATCTAAGCCAAATTGATTGGAACCAATGGGTCAAGTCCATCCCAAATCACTTGTGGAACTTGACCAAAGCCTCAATTGGCCAACTAGACCCAACCTAGCCCAATTGACCTTAGACCCAACATGACCTAAAGGGGTCATGTTGAGCCAAAATTGAACTTAACCCAAATTAATTGGAAAAAAAGATACCAATCCACTTCATATAACCAACTAAACCTAAACCTACCCTTGACCTAACCCAAATAGGTCCAATGGGTCAAATGGGTCAACTTGACCCATTTGACCTAAATGAGTCATATGAGCCAAAACCAAATCTAATCCAAATTGAACCAAGCCAAAGGCACAAAACATTTCAAATGGTCATATGAACTTGACCCAACCCTTGGTTTGACCCAATTTGACTTATTGGTCAACTTGACCCAAGTTGACCCATTTTGACCTAAATGGGTCAACATTAGCCAAACCCTATCAAATGAATTTAAAATCCATTGAAACTTGGCCAAACCTATTTTCTCAACATACCAAACATACCCAAATTGAAAAAATAACAAAATGACCATTATACCCCTAGGCCATAGAACACTTTTTGCCTAGCCCATGGGTATTTTGGTCATGCACTCATCACAATCACTTGAGGCTCTCTTAAAATCTCAAGGGGACCTAGTGATGAGTGGTGCACCCAACCCAATGGGTTTGGATCAACCCATTTGGCTCATGGACCAAACCCGACCACCCATGGCCAAATTGAAAATTCAAACTCCCCCCAAACCTCAATTGGATGCACATGGGAGTTAGCCTTCCACTCCTCTGGCCAAACTGACCATGTGCACACCTCTAACAACCCAAACAACCCATCCCATCAGGTCAATTGGATCAAAATGGTAAGCTTATGCTCGACCGTCTGATTGCCATAGGGGGAGATATACTCCCTCTAATCCACTAAAATTTCACTTCACTCATACTCGATTAAGGCCTAGAGAGAGTTAGCAATCATCAGAGAGCATCCCTAAGCTTTCTAAGGAAGATTAGAATTGCTTCTTCTCAGTTTTGCACTGTGTAAAAATTGGGGAGGTGGAGTGATTAGCAAACTTCTTCTATACTTGATCCCACTTAAATTCCTTCTACACTCATCATCCAAGGACTCAGTTGAGCTTTCCCAAGCATCTAATTGAGTTCTAGGGCTAAGAAGAAGATCAATTCAATCAAAGCCACAAGGGGAGTGAAGAGGAGTTGGTCCACCCATTCATCCACTTAACCTCAAGAGCTAGGAACTTCAACAGGGCTTCTTCTCCACTAGACGAAGCTACCTCATCCATCCTGAGAGTCGGTGATCACCTCCGATGAGGTTAGTGAATTTTTGACCACTTAGGATAAGAGGTGTTGGTCCTTTGTGAAAGAAATTTCCATTTCATGTAAAATCCACCGTTGGATTGGCCGCTTTGGTCCTTTAGATGGTGTGGGTTGAGTATTGAATGAATCCATGAGGGATCGGGCTCGGATCTCTCGTTGGATTGTGAACGGTTCACATTAATCCTCAAGGAAGAACTCAACCCATCTCATCCATCCATCCACGCATTTTTAGATGGATGACTAAGATTAAGTCCTACATTTTAGAATTTAATTCCTCTTTTAAAACCACATGTATCCTCAGCCGTCCGATCTTTGATCAAATGGCTAAGGATAAAAGTGCGTGCACTACCATCATTCCCCGATCAGTTGGGGCTCACGACGCGTAAAGCGACTGCCACCGCCACACGCCGCGCCGCGGAGCGGTATTAACCGGATTAGGTATTATTATTAATTTCTAATGAATTCAAAAAACTTCAAAAATTATACTTGAACCTAGAAAAATTAGAAAAATATGAGGAAAAATTCTATGGATAGATAATTCCATCTAGAACATTTTAAAATTATTTTCAATGTATTTTGATTTCCCTTTTTCTCTGAATTTGGGTTTCTTTGAGAATGTTAATTAGCTAATTATTCCCTAATTAAGCCACCAATTAATCTCAAACTTTTAGGGATGACCTCTGCCTCCCCTAATTTTCTTGAAATTTATTAAGTCTTGATTAGGAAAATTGCTAGCTCATTCTCTAATTATCTCCTTCCTATAATTAAGGGTAATTAAGATATAATTAGTAGATTTTCTCTATGATTAAGTTGGATTAAGGTTAGATCCAATGAGTAGGGGTTTTATGGAATAGTTTTGGGATATTTTCCTAAGCTATTCCCTAAATCCCCTCTTCTTTCCTTAATCCCTTCTTAATTAAGGGTTGATTTATTAATTACCTCTTTAAACAATTTTCAAAAATTCTAAAAATCTCTAGAAGTTGATTAATCTATATTGGGTAGATGCTTAGGTGTTTAATAACCTAAGTTTAATTAGGGAAATTAAAACCCCTTTCATAAGTGTGAAGGGTGTTTTAAAAGTACTTAAGCTAAACCCCTTAGCTTAATTAACTTTTAATTTTGAGCCAAACTGCATTAGGCCTTTTCATTACTAGGTGCATTGCAAATTTACATACCTTATGGGTTTTATGTCATCTCATTGGCTCATAATTACTTTGTTAATTTTTCTAAGGTGGTGTAGGTAAGGGTTAATTAAGTCACTTAATGCATACCTTAACCTAATCAACACTTAAATATAGATTTAAATATCTAAAAACTAAAATAAAATACAAAACACATGTGGGAATGGGTTAGGAATAACAAACTCATCTCTCCTTTTCAAAATTAAATCAAACTTCTAACAAACAAAAATCATTTTGAAATTCACTTTGATTTATTCTAAGTTTTCTTATTCTTTAAGAATGTCTTTAGGAATTAAGTAAAGTGAGTTTGTTTATATGCTTACATTGCTTTAGATCTTTCCAAACATGTTAAATTATATGTCATGTGATTTATGCATTCATAATTTCATGTTTTCAAAATTTTAAAATGAAATTATTTACTTTATGTCAAATGTGCAGGTGTTGGCTAAAGTAAAATATGAATGACTATTATCACTACTAAATCTAAACTATTTTTAAAACTTATAAATAAAACATCAAATCTTAAAGTGTGTTATGCATATATTAATTATTAATTTGCATGTGATGAATTATAAAGTCATGTTTAGTGTAGCCTTTCCTTCCTCTCTTATGTTAGTATAATTTTGAATAAGGGTTGGTAAGATGTAAGGTTCATTTGAAAGGAACCCAACACTTACTTAATCCTATACCTTACTCATCCCTATGCCATCATCTAAGAAGGATTTTCTACACTTGCATGAATAAATTGTATAAACAAAATGAAACCATTAAGCAAACTTTTGCATATTACTTCTTCATTTCATTTCTTTTATATGTATGTTAGTACTTAAGGAAAGTGGTATATTAGTCTGCACAACCCCGAGATTGTGAGGCTTTAAGTAGCCCTAAGTAGGTCTTGTACCTTACACCTCTGGTTAACAATGGCGTTGTACTCACTTATGCCTTTCTTACCTTCATGCATGTATATGAAATTTTGGATAAGAAAAATCTTTTCTACTTAAGAAAAAAAATTATGCATCTAAATCTTCTAAATTTTCTTAAATGAATTACTTAGCATGCATCATAAAGTGTGTTAATTATCTTTATTTGCATGTAGAGATATGCTTAGGGTCCATCCATATGCATGTTATATATGTTGCGAATGAGTTGAAGTAATGTGTGTTATGTGAATTTTAATTAATTTTTCTTAATATTAAAATTCCATTATTTTTGAATAGGTTTGTTTAGAGTTAATCTAAACTTATAATTAATTAAAGTATGTAATTAAAACATTCACCTAAATGAAATTAAAAATGTGAACTTACCTTAGAAATTACTTAAGGATTAGGGAAGGAAAGAGAAGTCATCTTCTCTTTCCCTCTCTTCATAACTTAGTAATTAATTGTAGGTTTCACTTAAACCAAACTAAAACATGAAATAAAAATAACTCAAAATACTTAAGCAACTTAAATGAAACCCTCCTCTAAGTTAAATATGTTCTTCACACTTAGAAAATTTGAATCTAAAGTCCTAAGCTAAGCATACCACACAAATCTCCAAAGCACATAAATTAGCTTGAGTCACCACTTCTAGCTTTAGGTTAGGTCGGTGCATGGTTTGATGTTATATTTTGTTTTGTGATGAATGTTTTATACTGCATGTTAGGGTGCATTCTCGTAGAATGATTGGTAAGACGTGTTTTGTCTAACTATTCTTTTCTGCAGGGGATTGTGCTAAAGGTGCGCTATCATAAAAAAAAATATAAATACTTCTTGCTTGCAGGTGCTTATACCCCTTAGCATAATCCATAGGCCAGGTGGACTTAGTCACCCATGTGTGGGGTGATAAGTTCAATATATATGCTTGGGATTTGTGTGGTTTGATTTAACTAACCCTTATTTTGTAGGTGTTAGTTAGATTTCCCTTCTCCTTTTCATGTAAAAATTTGTATATTTAAGATTTGGAATGATTTGTTATAGGGAATAGGATGAACATTGGTCATAAGAACCTATCTTATGCACCATGTGAAACCTTGGAGCATCTACCATCCAACCATCCAAAGGAGGAACTAAAGAAGAAAATAAGAAAATAAGAAAGAAAAAAAGAAAGAAGAAAGAAGAATAAAGCTTGAAGACACCCACAACAATGAAATCCTTTTGTTTAATTGTAATTCAATTCATTTGTAATCCGGGTTGTATAAGAGTAGAGGTCGGCTACCCAATTTGATATTTTCGGTTTTGTGCAGTGGTGCCCGACCGCAAATAGCCATTTATTCTTTTTATGCTAGTTTTATAAATTAATTGATGTTTGTTTAAATTGTGCATTAAGTTGCATGCTTTTCTTAGTTTCTTTCTTGCTTTATGTATGGCCTAGATGTGGATTAGGCTCTTTAGGAAAATAAATCTTTTACCCAACTTAACAACTTAAAATAAAATTAAACAACTCATAACCTCACCTAAAGCTTAGGATTAAAATTAGGATAAAAGAATTAGAAACCCCTTAGCTGGATGAGTTTTTTTCTTTATAATATCATGCAAAACAACATCTTATTTCACTCTTGATCGGAGGAATTCCATCTTTTCCAGAGAACCGGCTTGACCTTTGAGGGCCGTGATGGAAACTCACCTCCTAAACTTCTAGCTGATTTTGGCCAATAATATACTTTCTCATGCATTAGTCATAAAAGCCTTTTAGCCTGAGTCAAAATTGATTATCCAAAAAAAGAAATAAAATGAAATTTGAAATGCATTAGATCTAGGTCATTTGAAGCATACCCTTTACATGATCTAGTCTTTTTAGGGAGTGAGTTTAAGGATTTAGTCTCTTTCTAAATAAAAATAGCCTAGCTATCTTGCATAAGCATAAAGACTTGCCTACATATATTTAAAATGAGGTGTGTTGTTGGCCACCCCAGTGCAAGTTAAGTCCCGGGTGGTTTGCCCTCTCTTGTGGAGGCAAACCAATTACCCATTTTGCCTTAGATTTAGGTCATGCTTCTGGCCCTCATCGAAGCTCTCTAGATTTAGATTCTTGGGTTTCTTTTCCCCTTTGTGGGCTATAACCATAATTTCTCACCTCTTAGGAATTTTCTTAATCTTGTGTTAAGGAATCTTAAGTCCTAAAATTCTAATAAAAAATACAACTCAAACAAACTAAATCAATTTCTAAAATGTAAAGCTTAATTTTAGATAGTTTGAGATGCTCCAGCTTCCTAGCATCGTGAGCATCTCCTACTTATTCCCATTTTGGCATCGATAATAACTCCTTCTTTTGATCAATCCCATTTGATCTTCAAAACATAAACCAATCAATTGATAGTTCTTCTTATTGAAATCTTCATAGATAATGATCATTTAACTTAATCGAGAGTTATCCTAAAGGATCATCCTTTAGGATGTAATTAACTTGGGAGCTTGCATGTAGGAAACTTAACGAACCCGATTTAAAATAAACCCTACTCTACTTTTCTACGTAAAGTAGGGGAAGAATTTTGGGTACATATGCAGACTCATCATCCTTAGGAGTTCTTATTGAGGTGATTGGTTCCATTAAAGGGCAGTGACTTCTATCTTTCGAGATAGTACACTATACCTTGATGACGTACTCGATCACCTGAATAAGTACATCTACGGATTTGCGTGACGTCTTACTAAAGATGAATTTCTATAAGGTCTCTTCTTTCTTTTCCCCATAAATTTGAAAGGTGACTCCCTACTAAGAGATTTATTAACCAATAGATTTTTCCTGACTCCACTAGGGATGGTTCCTCTCTCTCCATCTTTGGTAAATGATTGTTGTCTTTGAGTATCAATAATGGATTTGTACTTTGGTATGAATCCAAGACTATCCTTCTTTCCGTTGGCACTTAACTCATTTCATTCTTGAGTTGAGTTAGCCAACATCTTTAAGTTTTAGGACTGCATTCTTTGTTGGTCTTAAAACCCCCGTTGGGTTCCTCCAATGGATAAAATGAAAAGATCTAAAATAAAAAATAAACATCTCTTAAATACTTCCTCCTTATCATCTTCATGATAAGAAAAGGTTCATCTTAAAAATATATATAATAAATCTTCCATAAAGAACTTTGCTTTTTCAAAAGCACCTTTTTCAAAAATGCACTTAATAAAATATATTCAAAACCCCATTTTGCCTTAGATTTAGGTCATGCTTCTGGCCCTCATCGAAGCTCTCTAGATTTAGATTCTTGGGTTACTTTTCCCCTTTGTGGGCTATAACCATAATTTCTCACCTCTTAGAATTTTCTTAATCTTGTGTTAAGGAATCTTAAGTCCTAAAATTCTAATAAAAAATACAACTCAAACAAACTAAATCAATTTCTAAAATGTAAAGCTTAATTTTAGGATAGTTTGAGATGCTCGCTAGGCTTCCTAGCATCGTGAGCATCTCCTACTTATTCCCATTTTGGCATCGATAATAACTCCTTCTTTTGATCAATCCCATTTGATCTTCAAAACATAAACCAATCAATTGATAGTTCTTCCTATTGAAATCTTCATAGATAATGATCATTTAACTTAATCGAGAGTTATCCTAAAGGATCCTATCCTTTAGGATGTAATTAACTTGGGAGCTTGCCTATGTAGGAAACTTAACGAACCCGATTTAAAATAAACCCTACTCTACTTTTCTACGTAAAGTAGGGGAAGAATTTTGGGTACATATGCAGACTCATCATCCTTAGGAGTTCTTATTGAGGTGATTGGTTCCATTAAAGGCGTGACTTCTATCTTTCGAGATAGTACACTATACCTTGATGACGCATCGATCACCGAATAAGTACATCTAAATTTATGGACGCCTTACTAAAGATGAATTTCTATAAGGTCTCTTCTTTCTTTTCCCCATAAATTTGAAAGGTGACTCCCTACTAAGAGATTTATTAACCAATAGATTTTTCTGGTGACTCCACTAGGGATGGTTCCTCTCTCCATCTTTGGTAAATGATTGTTGTCTTTGAGTATCAATAATGGATTTGTACTTTGGTATGAATCCAAGACAATCCTTCTTTCCGTTGGCACTTAACTCATTTCATTCTTGAGTTGAGTTAGCCAACATCTTTAAGTTTTAGGACCGCATTCTTTGTTGGTCTTAAAACCCCTGTTGGGTTCCTCCAATGGATAAAATGAAAAGATCTAAAATAAAAATAAACATCTCTTAAATACTTCCTCCTTATCATCTTCATGATAAGGAAAGGTTCATCTTAAAAATATATATAATAAATCTTCCATAAAGAACTTTGCTTTTTCAAAAGCACCTTTTCAAAAATGCACTTAATAAAATATTTTCCACAAAAAATTTTCACCTTCATATAACAATTCACATAATTGTTACATGTAAGGATTTTTCAAAAAATAAAACTAATAACATTTTCCAAAAGCACAAATGAATATCTTCTTTCAAATCACTTTGATGAAAATTTCATTTTCAAAATAAAATGAACAATCATGTTTTCCAAAATCACAATCACAATCATAAAATTTTCAAAAAAAGCACACATGAACTCTTCTATTCTATACATTTATAATTATTAAATGGAAAGTTCATTTGTAAACAAAATCAAAATTTTAAAAAAGCACACATGGATATCTTCATTTAATATGCCTAGGCTTATTAAATGAAGATTTCATCTCCAACTAAAACTAAAATATCATTTAAGAAATTCTACTTAAGCATATCTCACATATGTCTTAAGTTGGAATTCCTCTCTTTCAAAAAGCAACAATCACACACGAAATAAAAATATCATATTTCAAAAATAAAATTGATCTCCATTCTTCATACTTAAATTTGTTGAATGGAGGTCCTCTTTTCAAAACATCAAAATCAACAATCACATATTCCAAGATTTTTTAAACATACATTTAGAATTTTATTTAGCACAATCAAATTTACTAAGTGAAGTTTCAAAATCCAAAATCAAAATCAACAATCATATTCTAAAATTTTTCAAACAAACATTTGGGATTTCACTTAGCATAATCAAACTTGCTAAGTAAAGTTTCAAAATTCAAAATCAAAATCCAAAAATTTTCAAAATCCTAAACACATTTTGGAACTTCATTTAACATACACAAATTTGTTAAGTAAGATTTCCAAAATCAAAATCCAAAATTTTTCAAAATTCTAAACACATTTTGGATCTTCATTTAACATACACAAATTTGTTAAGTAAACTTTCCAAAATCAAAATCCAAAAAAATTTTAAAAAATTCTAAACACATTTTGGAACTTCATTTAACATACACAAATTTGCTAAGTCAAGTTTCCAAAATCAAAATCCAAATTTTTTCAAAATTCTAAACACATTTTGGAACTTTATTTAACATACACAAATTTGTTAAGTAAAGTTTCCAAAAACAAAATCCAAAAAACATTTTTTAAAAAAAATTCTAAACATATTTTGGAACTTCATTTAACATACAAAAATTTGTTAAGTAAGGATTCCAAAATCAAAATCCAAAAAAATTTCAAAAAAATTCTAAACACATTTTGGAACTTCATTTAACATACACAAATTTGTTAAGTAAAGTTTCCAAAATCAAAATCCAAATTTTTTTAAAAAATTCTAAACACATTTTGGAACTTCATTTAACATGCACAAATTTGTTAAGTAAGGTTTCCAAAATCAAAATCCAAAAATTTTCAAAATTTTAAACACATTTTGGAACTTCATTTAACATACACAAATTTGTTAAGTAAGGTTTCCAAAATCTAAATAAATTTGGAACCTTACTTAACATACCCAAATTTGTTAAGTCAAGTTTCCAAATCCAAAATCAAAAATTCAAAAACTTTTCAAAGACACATTTGGAACTTCATCTTAACATACCTAAATTTGTTAAGTAAAGTTTCCAAATCAAAAATTCAAAACTTTTTTCAAAAAATATTTTGGAACTTCACCTAGCATACTCAAATTTTCTAAGTAAAGTTTCTAAACTCAAAACAAAAATTTCTCAAACACCTTTGGAACTTCCTCCCTTAGCATACCAAATTTGCTAAGGAGAAGTTTCCATTTTCAAAATCAAAATGAAATCAAAACTTTTAACACACCATTTGGAATTTCATTTAGCATACTCAAATTTGATAAGTGAAATTTTCATTTCATGAAACAAAGTGGGATTTCATCCTTAGCATGCCAAATTTTCTAAAGTTGAATCTCCACTTTCAATCATTTCAAAAATAAAACAAAGCACCTTAGGATCCACATTGCATACCAAATTTGCTAAACGATCCTACCATTTTGAAGAATCAAAATTTTCCAAACAAATGAAACACTTAGGATTTTCTTAGCATACCTAAATTTGCTAAGAATTCTATTTTTAAATCAAACAAAAATACACTTGGATTCTTCACTAAGCATACCTAAATTTGCTAAGTAAGAATTCCAAAATTTTCCAAAAATTAAAATAAAACAAAACTTTCAAAAAGTAAACAATCACTTTCACTTTACTTAGCACACCTAAATTTGCTAAATGAAAATTCCAAAACATTCAAACAACACAAAATCAATTTGACACTTACTTTAACATCCCCAAATTTGTTAAAGGGAAGGGTCCTCAAAATCCAGAACAAGAAATAAAAATTCAAATTCAAAAATAAAATGAACCTATGGAAGCATCCTATCATCATCTTGAATCCATATTTCAACATACTCAAATTTGTTGAAGTTTGAATTCATACTCAAATTCCTCTTTCAATCAATCTTTTCAAATTCATTTGAACCCCACTTAACAATACCAAGTTGTTGGATGTGGGTTCAAATTTTCATAATTCTAAATTCAAAATCTATGGAGACAAAAAACTGATGCAAGTTCGCTTTCATCATTGCATCTCTTTCGCCAATGGATTTCAATTTCACCAAGATAATGACAGATCACATAAATTTATCTTTACTTTCCCTCATGGCATGGACCTAGCCTTGGATCAGGCTAAATTTACTCATTTGGATCATACCCATTTGATCCACTTTGGCCATGGCTTTGAGGGGGCCAAGATCACTTCTGAGGGCATTCCCCACAACGCCAGAAGAGGGTGGCGGTAGCGGCCATCGTGGTAGACTTACCCTTGGATTCAGAGATTTCCTTACTGAAGAGGAAAGCTGTGGCATTACCATAGCCTTCAGTAGTTTTAATACCGATAGTTATAGTTCTAGCGATAATTCATCCTCGAGTTACCCATGTTGCCCTAGTGCGAGCTAGCACCTATCATCTGTACCCTCCAAGGGTAAGGCTCCCCTGGTTCCAAGGATTGCCTCCCCTACATTTGAGTATGGGTCTAGCTTGCACTCCTCTCATCCTACTCACACTCAGTGCAGAAACAAGAACCGTATGGTCAAATGGTTCTATACCAGGATAGCTAGAGAGTTAGAGGCAGCAGCTAGGCCAGCTATGGATGAGTCCCACAGGATCACATCACCACTGGTTACAAAGAACCAGTTTCATCCTCTCTCAAGATCAGATAGAGAGGATGCCAAGAGGATTCGTTCATCGCCTCCTCTAGTGGTGCATCTATAGCAGACAATTTCTCAGAGTAGGAGGTCGCACCAACCTTCGCTCTATTCTTCACCAAGTAGGCGGAGCATACATACGCTCAAAGTCTGGTGCTCAGTTTGATTTATGATATGTTATCCCTCATAGCGTAAGGAGGCAGATCCAATAGGAGAGGGCTTGTGAGGCCCATACATCATACATCACTAGCAGGGAGCGACGGAGGTTCAGCAATCAGTCAGCTGCTTCTACTTTAGTCAATTTTTTAGCTCGGCACTCTACCTGTACCGATCATACTGATAGTATCCTCCTCACAGGGACCAACCATCACAGGAGGGCAGCTCCTGTTCATAGAGAGTCGGTGGAGTCTCCACCCTACCGCTCTACTCTACATCCACCATTGCCAGTGCAGGTTCCAGCATCACCCATTCCATCAAAGGCCATGAAGGCTGCATCCGAGGAGAAACGTACCCCGTTGGTGATCCGACTATGGCCAAGGGATCCTACTCCTCCTACACCACCCATTATGGTAGGGTCGAGCTCTCCTACTCGACTTTCTGCCTTAGTAGTGGTGTGGAAGGAGTGGCGACCCTGGAGCGTCATGGTCGTTCTTTCACCAACTCCACCCATTCAGCCGGATGCGGAGATGGTGACTACTATCAGAGACATTCCAGATGACAGTTCAGTTGCAATAGTGGAAGAGGATCATCCCAGGGTTGTTACCCCTATTACAGCTAGCATCAGTTAGGATAATCATTCTTCCAAGGAGTGACCGAGTGATTGACTCCCGGTGAGGTCCTGCCTCTCGCTCATGACAAGGATCACACCTCCGCCCCAAGCTTTTGTACCTGAGTTAGATCGATCCTTAGATGAGATAGTTTCACACTATTTTATGGAGGAAAAGGAGATCTTAGGGTATGCATGGTCTGATGAAGAAAGAGTCAGCTTCAATCCCAATGAAGATGACTTGATGGAAGATTCAGCTGGCGTATGCATGGTTGAAACCAGAGGATCTATTATTAGGGATCAATAGACTATGGAAGGTGATGAGGGTGATCAAGGAGACACCACAAAATAAACCCATCACCTTTGACAGTAATTAAGGCAAAAAGATAAACAAATTGATAGGATGACACGGTAGTTGTAGGACTTGTTGATAGCAGTGTCAGTGCTTCAGAAGCAAGCCCTTCCAGTTCATCCTAGCACAATCGATGTTAGTCAGCTTGAACTAGTGCATGTCTTAGATCCAGTTAAGACTCTACCTCCTGTTGAGAAAGGTAGCACTAGTCTATATAGGAAGGTAGTAGACAATACCTCCATACATGAAAAGGATTTAAAAACCATGGTTGAGCAACAGGTGAAGGAAACCTTGGCTCAAGCCTAGGGAGGATCATCTATTCCAAAGGGTAGACCCTACCCATAGGAATTTGATGTCATCCAATATCCCAAGGATTTTGTGCCTCCTTCCTTCAAGAGCTTTGATGGAAGTGGGAATCTGAGGTAGCATTTAGCTCACTTCAGAGCTAGTTGTTGCAACGCAAGTAGCATTGATGCTTTACTCTTTAGACTCTAGTAGCGTATTGCCTTTGATTGTGTCAATGTCAGCTTAAGACATTTATTGAGCTAGAGCAACTCTTCATCAAGAGATTTGCTAGAGCTTAGCAAAGGGTTACTGTAGGTGATCTCATTGTAGCCCAACAACACTCTGGTGAGTCACTTGTTGATTATATTCTTCGATGGCACAACCTGAGTATGAAGTGTGAACCATAATTGTCTGAACAACATACCATGGAGATCCTCTTGAAAAATATCCATGGCCCGGTCACCTTCATGCTTAAGGGTTTCACCATAAAGATATTTGAGAAGCTAATCAACAAGGTGACTCGTCTATAAGGAGAGGCCAAATAGTTGCATTTTCTAGATCAGTTGCCGAAGCAGAAATCCCAAAAAGGTTTATGATAAGAAACATGGAGCAGTAGCAGTAGTTAACAAGGGGAAGCAGCCTGCTAGAGATCAGTCAGAGCGACCATGACCTCAGCAGCCTCCACCTCCTTTGCCACCATCGAGGTAGCCATACCAGCCTCCATCTCAGCCTCCACAGCTAGCACACCCATCGCCTCAGCCATACCACCAACAACAGCATCATGCATATCTACCGCCAGGTAGCTATGGTCCACCTACTATATTAGATAAGTTAAACAAACCTTATTCTTTTAAAGGGAGGTAATTAGGTAGATCTTTAAGAATCTCTTAAAGAAACCTGATTTTTAGCTACGCGAGCCTAGGAGACTGGAGGAAGTAGGAAAAAGTCATGATCCAAACTTTTGCCCTTACCACCGTATGCTAGGCCACATTTTGGAGGATTGTTTTACTTTCAAGGATTGACTTGAACACAGTTTCAAGACCGGTGCTATCATTATCCTAAAGGAATATCTTGTGGAACAACCTTCCAGTTCCATTAGGGTAATCCTTAAGGACACAAGTGATCCTACCAAAACCAAAGAAGGTTAGGACATCTCTTTATCTAAAAACTCTAAGAAAATAATTCAGAAGATCAAGAAGCTTTCCTTGTAAGTGCCTGAGTCAGCTCAAACCTCCAACACCAAGGAAGGTTTGCAAGTTGTCAATGCCAACTCTAAGAAAGTGGAGCTTAGCAGCAGCAACAATAGCATGTGTTAGCTCGAGATAGCCTCTTAGCGCAGCCATTGACCTTGTCTAGACTCCAGCCTTTAGTTGTAGCTTCCACACCAGTGACTTCTACCATTTCAACTAGCTCTTCTATTTCTTCTACTAGTAGAACTCTTGTATCAGTGGATAAGAGCATCAAATCCCTTACTCCACTCACTCTACTTGACTTCTACTTTATACCCCCAAATACTTTCAAAAAATTGAAGAATAAAGCTGATTTGAATTACATCTATGTCTCTTCTGATGAAATATCTTCTTATACTCCTAACGATAACTCTTCATGTTTAATTAACTATAACAATTCCGATCTTCCTCTTTCTGATTCAGAGTTGGATCTTCCAACTCTAAATACTACGGGTTCACCTCTTGATATAGACTTGGAATGATCTGATTCTGAGAGTCCCATAGGAGAAGCTGTAGGTTAGCCTAAAGTGCTGGTAGAACTTGCCACCATTTTATCTCCAGAGATTACCGAAGTCAACCTTCGTAGTGGCAATGTTCTACCTCCTAAGACAGCACCTCTAGATAGATGGAAACAAGTCATTGGTACTGAAGATCGAGAAGCCCTTCCACAGGATGTTCCACCCTTGGATATGCTTATGGAAAACAAGCTGAAGGTGGACTACAACGTCCTTTCTCACCTAAGAAAGTTGTCATCTATGCTAAGCATATTGATGCCCTTATCTTATCTAAAGAGATGAGGGAGTCACTAATCAAGGCCCTCATTGATCTAGAGATATGCTTAGCTTAGTTGACTACTATAGATGAGGAAGCACACTATTCAAAAGAAGCCCATGGGATCACCTTCATCGATGAAGACCTTCAACTAGGGGATTTGGAGGACAACCGTCCCCTATACATTACAGTCGACATGGAAAAGTTTAGACTAGCCAGGGTTCTCGTGAATGCAGATGCATCGGTGAATATTATGAGTCTAAAGAACCTTGCCTATTTGAAGATTGACATCTCTACACTGAGGAGATAGGATGATGTTGAGAGGATTCAATGATCAAGGCGAGCAGGCATTAGACTACATAATGTTATCGTTAGAGATCAGTGACTGGAAGACTGAAACCAAGTTCTACATCATTGATTTGAATACTTTATTCACTGCTTTGCTTGGTAGGCCTTGGATACATCAAAACAAGATCATTCCATTCTCCCTTCAGCAGTGCATCAAGTTTAAAAAAGATGGAATTGAGTACCGTGTCAACGGGGATGAAAAGCCATTCTCAGTTAGAGAGATAGAGATCTATGAGGATGGGACTTATTATCTTCCTCAAAACACCATTTCTCATGAGCTTGGACAAAATTCAAATGAAAATGAAAATGCAAAAGAAAATAAAGCAAAATAAAAGGTAAAATAAAATGAAAAGAAGAAGAAAAGTCCAAGTGAGCAAGAAAGGGGAATTAAAAAAGAAGTGGATCTGCATATCACATTCCACCCACAGTTTATTCCATCATATGGATATGGGGGTAGGATGGCTCAACCTCCACCGGGTAGAGGCAGAGGCAAAAACAGAGGCAGTTCCAGCAGTGGGAGACCCCCTAGTTGGCCTTCAGCCAATAGAGATCGTGTTCCACTTCATAGAAGCACCCCTACCATTCACATAGACTTGGAATCCAGCTCAGAGGATGAGTCCAATGTGATTAATATACCAGTCAACCCCGCTCAGTAGGATCCATTGGAAGTGACTTTTGATCCAACGAGATGAAGACCAGACCTCCAAGCAAAGCAAAGTATTCAAATCTGGTTTATGTGAAACTATCAGGCACCAGTTGTGATCCTTAGCTCTTACCTCACTTACATTTCAGAAAGTTAAAGGTTTGATAGTTAAGCAAGTCCCTAAGTCTTCCAGTGATATGAAGCAGAAAAGGTTCTTTTTGGGTTCATCATCCTCAAGTCTAAAGCTTGATATAGGACTTATGGGAGATACTTTTAAAGAATTAATGGAATTACCTTTTGACTTTTACTCACCTTGTGTTCAAAATCTTGTGTAGAAAGGTTTAGTTCCTCACCCTTGGTCCACGTATAGGTCAGAATATTTTGAAAATTTATGGAATAATATAGGCAGGGAAGCACAATCAAGAGTAGGACTAGGATTCAGTATAGTGGGCCCGGTTGATGATGAAGGTTATTGCCTAGTTGTTACCAACCATCTGGAATCTGATAGGTTCTTCTCACACATCCCCAACTCATATGAGAATGTGCATTTAGAAAATTTAGATGATCCAGAGGATCTCCAAGTCAAAGAGGCACAGCTAGAGTTTGAAGAGAAAATTTATTCAACAATTAATAAGCTAAAAAAATCAATCTTGGGACAGAAGAAAATTCTCACCCGACATACATTAGTTCATTACTGAATGAAGAAGAAATAAATGACTTAGTTAGGCTATTGACTGAGTTTAAAGACTGCTTTGCATGGAGTTATAAAGAAATGCTCAGATTATCTCCTAATGTAGCAGTCCACAAGCTAGCAATAGATCATAATGTTACCCCTATTAAGCAAGCTCCTAGACACATGCGATTAGAAATTGAACAACAGGTCATTTTTGAAATCAAGAAACTGATTGATGCTTATTTCATCAGGGAAGAAAAATATCCTACCTGGTTAGCTAGTGTCATCCCAATTAAGAAGAAGAATGACCAAATTCACATATGCATCAATTTTAGGGACTTAAACAAGGCATTCCCTAAGGATGAGTTTCCTCTTCCTATACTAGAATTAATGGTGGACATTGCCTCATCTCATGCAGTCTTCTCTTTCATGGATGGATCATATGGCAATAACCAAATCAAGATGTTTTCTAAAGATGAAAGAAACACTGCTTTATGAACCCTGATCAAAATCTTCTATTATAGGGTCATGCCTTTTGACCTTAAAATGTTGGTTCTACATACCAACGAGTATGACTCAGATCTTCAACGAACTCATCCATCATCAGGTTGAGTGTTACATTGATGATCTACTAGTCAAGAGTTTAAAAAAGGAAGACCATCTCTTTGACTTGAGAGTAGTTTTCGAACAGTTAAGATAATATAACCTCAAGATGAATCCACTTAAGTGTGCATTCGGAGTTACTTCAGGGAAATTCCTTGGGTTTGTTGTTCGACACCGAGGCATAGAAATAAATCCTAAAAGAATTAAAGGTATCTTAGAAATGCCACCTCTAAGAGTTTAACTCAACTCATATCCTTTCAAGGATGGCATATCTAAGATGCTTTATCTTAAACTTATCAGGGAGATTCAAACCCTTCTCAGCACTTATCAAAAAGGATGTCAAGTTCAAGTGGGATGATAAGTGCCAGCACACATTCGAAGGAATCAAAGAATACTTGGTGAAGCCTCCAGTTCTCACAGCCCCTATTCCGGGCAGGCCCTTGATCCTTTACACTGCTACATTAGATGACTCTCTCAGTGCTCTGTTGGCCCAAGCCAATGACGAGGGGATGGAGAATACTCTCTACTACCTCAGTCGTCGTCTTATTCCTACTAAGTGAACTATCCACCTATTAAGAAACATTGTCTAGTTTTGATCTTTGCATCTCAGAAGCTACGACACTACATGCTTTCTCATAAGGTGAACTTGATGTCTAAAAATAATCCACTATAGTACCTCATGACATGAGCAACACTTTCTGGACGTTTGGCTCGTTGGTCCATGATACTCTTACAGTTTGATATCACATTTGTACCCCTCCGTGTGATAAAAGGACAGCCACTAGCAGATTTCTTAGCAATACACCCACTTCCTATTGATTCTCTGCTTAGTGATGATCTCCCTGATGAACAAATCATGAACTTAGTGGAGGCCAACAACCGTTGATGGGAGATGTATTTTGATGGTGCTGCTTCTTTTCTTAAAGGTGAAGCACCATGATCTATTCTCCCACGAATGGCAGGGGTAAGAATAGTTATTCTAACTCTAAATCGTGGTGTGATGAGATTCTCATACTATCTTTTCAAACTCTGCACCAACAATGAAGCCGAGTATGAGGCTTTGATTGTCAGTTTGGAGTTAGCCATCACTATCGATGTCAAGAGCATCAACATCATTGGGGATTTTCAATTAGTGATCAACCAGATTGCCGGGTCCTACTAGGTCTTCAAGCCCAAGCTTTATCATTACTATGAGTATACCATAAAGCTGTTGGCCTAGATTACCTATTTAAAATAAGATTCTTCATATTTTCTCAATAAAAGTTTAGTAAGGTTTTCTTGCTTCTTTATACTACTTGTTAATGGCAAGTATTATCCCTAATGGATTCTATTGACATACAAGCATTTCCTTTGGTTAAACCTGAAATTCTAAGCCTATGCTAAGAGCTCAGCATGATATTGGTTCTTTTCTATTGTTTATTACTGAGGACTTTACTTTTAACTTGCTTTGTTGGCATGAAATCTTCCTCTTAGCTAAATCTGAAAGTATAAGTCTATGCATATGAGCTTAGAATGGCATTGATCCACATTCAATACTCTCTCAATCAAATCTAAAAATTCAGATTGGCATTTATTGTTTCTTTGGGTTTAAAAAAAAAAGAAAGAAAAGGGATTTGTAAAGGAGTGTCACTTGTGTAGACTTGCCTAGTTTTACTTTAATCTCTTTCTAGCAATTGGCAACTTGCTATCATGAAAATATTCTTTTTTTTTGGTCACCCATAAATTCAAATTTGTGATGTTGAGCTTAATATAGAGTTGCCTTATCCTGTTTTTGCTTCCCTCTATCATCGGGTCACTTGCTACCATATAAATATTTGTTTAGTTTAAATTGGATTTCAGATTTTCTATATGTTACAATCTAATATGATTGCTTATCTTATGTAGGTTGAAACTAGCATATATGCTTTGCAAACAAGTGTTCTTAACAAATATGAAGTTTTAAGTCTATGCACATAAATTTAGTGTGGTTGCTTAGGTATTTCCATTACTTATTAGTGGATGAAAATACAATAAATGTTTATGCATAAGATTATTCAATCATATGTTGATGCGTGACATGAAATAGATATGGTTGATTGTTTAATCTTATATCAAGCAAATTTTACTTGGAAATGAGAAAATCATATGAACATATATACGCAAATGTAAGTTTACAATGAAATGTGCTTTTTGATAAGCACCCGCTCACATTGTTCCAATATGCTGAGGAAATTTGTGTTATAAGTACTTGCTCACGTTGTTTCAACGTGGCAAGAAAATGTGCTTTGTGATAAGTACCCATTCACATTGTTCCAATGCGGTGAGAAAATTTATGCTATAAGTACTTGCTCATGTTGTTCCAACGTGGCAAGAAAATGTTCTTTGTGATAAGTACCCGTTCACATTATTTCAATGCGATGGGAAAACTTGTGCTATAAGTACTTGCTCATATTGTTCCAACGTAGCAAGAAAATCTGCCTTGTAATATAAGTACTTGTATGCATTATTCCAATGCTACAAAGAAATGCTATGTTATGCAAATCCATGCATGCCTTTCATGGCATGGTGGGCAAATAAAATTTTTGGCTATGGTGTCATGACACCTACCATGCACTCCTTTCTTGGTGTGGTGGAAAGGCCTAGTCATCAAGTATCCCCTTATGCGGATGATCGCCAAAATTTTAAAATGAAAATAAGAAGAAGGAAATCAAGCAAGGTATGTTGATATAAGTCTTTTTCTTATTCTTAAATTATGAAAGCATGTTGTGATAATGAAAGTCTAAGTTTTATTAGCTTAAGCATTATCATCTTTGAAAACCCAATTTGGCCATTGATATATGAGGCTTGTTTCTTTCTCTTAATTTAGGGAAGAATGAAGAGAGAGCAAGTGTTATTCATAGAATTATTCAACCCATGCTTAGCTTGTTTACTACTTGAATCTTGATGTCATGTAGCATTTATTTGTTTGAATCCAGATTTTTACTTATGTTGTGATAATATTCCTCTTTATGTGCCACATGAGTGGGTTGGAGATGGAATGAGGTACCTATGTATTATATGGCTCAAATATTACTTTATTATCAAGTATCCATTCATACTATGTTGCTTTTCCCTTTGCCTAAATTATGAAATAAAGCTAAAATGAAAATCAGCAAGGTTATTTGTTCTTTTGTAATATGTAACCATGCTTAACTTGATTCCTACTTAAACTTGGATGTCATGTGAGTAATTGCTTGGTTGAATCCAGAATTTCAGATTTTACATATTATAAATTTGGTGTGGAGGCTTGATCCATATATAGTCATGCTCTATTTGCTTATTTTAAAAAAAGCGGGGAGGGGTAAAGAGGAAATAATGAATTCAGATTTTGACTTAAGGTTTACTTTTTCATTATGTTCATTTTCGAATTAATATCTTTTGAAATAAAAATGGTATTTGAAAATGCATATGTATGGAACTAAAGGTGTTGGGCTGTAGTTTGCAAATTTCTTTTAGAAGAGAGTGAAAGAGAAAGCAAAATGTTTCATGAATAAACCTCTTTACTCTTCCTTGCCTTTTTCATATCTTTGAATGAAGTGAAGTTTGCTTATTTGCCTTACTCCACTTATTGAGCTTAAGGTGCCTAAAAGAAAGTGAAGTTTCAGTTTTACTCTATTTGAGCATGACTTGTGTTTATTGGGCTTACTCTAATGCTTTCTTAAGCTAGTGTAAGTTGAAAAATTTTCAGAATTGTAGATAATCCCAAGTGAAATTTTTTATCTCTCTCCAAGAGATCTCCATCTGATAAAGATTGAATAAAAACATTAGTAGCTAGACTTTGAACTGCTAAAGCATCTTTACGAGCTACTTCACCTTCTTCTAATTCAATATTAAGTTGAAAAAAGAGGGGGAGAAAGGAGGAATCTAAATAATGTCTTTATAAAGAAAGGAAAATTTCATATTAGGTAATGATAAAGAAAAGAGGGAAAGAAATATCAAGTCAATCATAACTCACAAGATGATAAATATGAGGGTGAGATTTGAATGCAAACGTATGTAAAACTCTTTGATGCTTATAAGTCCACAATACCTTTTGAGAATGTGAAAGAAGATGAGAAGGGAAGCGGAGAGAAAATCCTCATAAAAATGAAATGCTCTCTTATTTATAATAGGTACTAGCCTTCTTCTTAAGTAAATGTCATTTAGGCCCTTCTTATATGAGGAAAAAAATGTTTAAACCATAAGGACAAAATGAATAAATGGGATTTGTATTATCCCATTAATTCCTATGGATTTTTGTATAATATTAAAGAGGAAGAAACTTCTCCTCCTCTCTATTCTCTTCACGATATCATGTCATGCAATATATATATATATATATATATATATATATATATATATATATATATATATATATATATATATATATATATATAATAATAATAATAAACACACACATGTGTAAATGCATGATGAAATATGTGAAAGAAAATCCCTTATCCCTCCTTTATTTCTTTTGTCATTCTTTTTAATTACCCATTGAATGGGCATGAATTTAGGGAGGAAGTAAGAAAAATGAGATAAGTGAAAAAAAAAAAAAGGAGGTTCTCTTTTCAACTAAATTATGTCATGACAATAAAGGAAAGAAGAAGAAAGTAAGAAAATAATAAATGAAAAAAAAAGAAAGAAAAAGAGAAAATGGGGCGTGAAGAAGAAAATTCATTAAAAACATGATTCATTTTCCTTCTTATTAACTCCATAAATGGGTAACAAGTAAAAGAGGGGAAAGAAAAGAAATGTCTTCTCATCCTCTTTATGAGTTCATGTCATGATAAAGGGGAAAATGCATGATAAATAAAATAAAAGAGAATGATGATGAAATGATATTATAAAAAAAAAGGGTCATAATGTCATGATTTCCTTCTTTCATGCTCGGCCCACTTGGAATTATTAAACTCTCTTTCTTTTAAAATCTAAAAAAGGCCCATTAAGCCTAAGTCCATAAATGGGCTCATAAAAGCCCAAGTTCATAAATTGGCACATAAAAGCCCAAGTCCATAAATGGGCCCATAAAAGCCCAAGTCCATTAAAAGGCCCAAACCCATATGTGAGTTTACAATTGAGCTAATCTTCATACATTCAAATGCTTATACAAATTAGGAGAGTTAAATGTGACTATCCTTCATGTGAATGTTATAACATTCCATTACTCTCTTGATCTTGAAATGTGATATGTGTTATGGAAAATCATATATATTTGTTTCCATGTGTAAGTATTTGATTAAAGTAAGCTTGTACATTTTTTTCATGACATAGTGTTTTATCACATAAATTTATACTTGATCTATGACATTCCTCTAAATTTTATGGGAACTTTAAAAATAAAATATACTATACTTAATGCTTAGCAAGTATTTAAAAGAATTAAACATACACCTTCCAAAGTTAGATGCACTCAATTTATAACAAGTTTAGAAAGGCTTAAACTTGTATCATTCAGAACAGATCTAGACTTGATTCACAAATAAATATTTTGTATCCTCTAGCACAGATACATGCATGATCATTGAGAATAGGTGCTCATTTGGTTTGCAATAAGTATTTGAGGAAATTAAGCTCCCATCTTTACAAGAATAGATCTCCACTTGATTCATAACAAGTGTTTGAATGAACTAGAATTCTCATATTTTACAAAATAGAGCTACACTTGATTTATGATTTTAGGCATCAAAACTTATAGTTGCTATCAAAACATATGCTTGTAATTTGACACATATGTTATGCTAAACATAATTACTTCAACTTAGACATCTTAATGTTCATACATCATTTTAAAAAATAGATACTTGTATGTATGTTGAAGTATTCACTAGATCAAACATCTAGAAAAATATGCAAGTTATATGCAAAAATAAAAGAATAGATATCTACATCCCGCTTTGGTCTTAGGATCAGGTCTGGGTTAACAAAACTTAAAAAAAAAATCTAATAATACTATTATAATATTTCCAACTTAACAAAATCTGAGAAGCTGATTTAGTCATAGAATTATAAAAGATAAATCTATCAACATCATTATTAATATAATTTCTCAAGTTTAAGCCCTCAAGAGGAAAGTCCCTAACCCAATCCTCTATGCTTAAGCTAGAATTGACAAGGTTTAGAGGACTATAAATTTTGAAATAATGAATTATCCCAATTTGGTCTTAGGATAGGGTCCGGGTTAACAAAACCCAAAAAAAAATTCATATCGAAATATATACTTGCAATCAAACACATCTTTCATGCCAAACATAACTACTTCAACTTAGACATCTAAATGTCCATACAATATTTTTAAAAAATAGATACTTGTATGTATGTTGAAATATTCATTAGATTAATCATCTAAAAAGATATGTAAATTATGTGTAAAGCGAAAGAACATATATTTACATACCCCGATTTGGTTTTAGGACTAGGTCTGGGTTAATATAACCTAAAAATCTAATAATATTATAATATTTTTAATTTAATAAAATCTGAGAAGCTAATTCTATCACATAATTATAAAAGATAAATCCATTGATACTTCTCAAATTTAAACTTCCAAGAGGAAAGTCCCAAACCCAATCCTCTATGCTCAAGCTAGAGTTGACAAGGTTTAAAGGGCTATAAATGTGGAGGCAATGAATTTAGACCCGATCCTCTGAAAGGAAGCAAACAAAGTTGACAAGGTCTACCACATTCAAAAGGCTATCATTATTATGGTTTAAATGATCAATGCTCACATATACAAATCTAAATCAATTTTAAAATGATCACATATTTAAATTAAAAATATATTAAATAAAATTAATTATTTAAATTTAAAGTTAAAACCATCCACCCCTCTAGAACTATTTTTCTAGGAGTGAAAATTAGAAAGACTTTTGCTCACAAAGAGCTAATGTCAAATCAAATGCATAACTATTTTCACACTTAAATAATCTTAAGACCGTAAGGACGTGGCCCGTGTCCTCTGTCCATGTGATTTCACCATAAAATGGCACCACATAAATGGTGGTTACGACCAGAGCCCTCTGACCGGGTGGCTTGTCGTAAAATGACAACACTAAATTACGGTCATGGCCACAGCTCGTATGTTCCCCAACAGCTTTCCTCTTTGAGTTATGAATTATAGAATGCATTTGATTAGGCAAAGAGCTCTTTGTTAGCTAAGGTTGAGTTGTTCCCTTAGACAAACTCCACCCTAGGTCTACAAGGGCACCTTGGATGATGTAACCCAAGGTTACTGATAACGATCATTCGGTCAGGTTGGGTCGATTACCTCCTCTGACTAAGCGGACCAAAGACCACGACATCACGGGATGATGTAATCATGGGATCTAGATCGGGCACATCATCATTTTCCTAAACATAAGCTTTAAATTAAAATAATAAATTTCATAATTTTCAAACTTCGCGCACTGCTATTATACACTCGTTATTTAATGATTCATTGACTAGCCTTAATCAAAAGTGCTCTCTCAGTATTGGGAGGGGTAATTAACTATAGGTGCTTGTCCTTATAGAAAACCTAGAATTAGATCTAAAGTCCTCACAAAATGAGGGCGAAATCTCTTGGTAGTGTCTTATCGACTATTCCATCTACCTTATGAAATTTTCACCGACACTTAAATCACTCTTTTCATTGAAGAGGTCGGTGGAAAATTTTTGGATCCCACAATCTCTAGACCTGGAATGCCTATAATTGAATCGTGTGTCTTAATAGAAGAATTCAATGAGCCTAAAATCACTTAAATTTGATATCATTAAATATCTAAAGTATAATTTTATGATTGAGGGAGTTAATATAGACCATTCAATAGAGTGTTTTGAGATATTGGCTAAATTTATCAAAAATAATTTCTCAAAATTTTATAAATAGGACCCTATTCTTACCATGTAGGGGATGACAGGAAGAGAAGACCTAAGCTTAAGAGCTTAAAGTTAATGACTATTGACCTCACTTTGGAAGTGAGCTCTCAACTTCCTTGTCATAGATCTAGGACTCTTATAGACACTAAGAGCTCCTTAGTTTTAAGACACTTCTAGTAATTAGGTGAACACTTAACCTAAGCTGAGAGACTTAGAAGGATTAGCCATAGGAATAGGTCATGCCTTAGGGATTTAGGAAAACTTGCCTACCCTATAGCCTTAAACCCAATCCATGCTTCCTTCCTCAAACCAAATCTCAAATTCAAATGCAAATCATAAATCAATCCCAAATTGAATTATTGAAACCCATGATCAAATTCAAATTCCAAAACCCTTCCCTTCTTAAGCCCTTTGATTTTTTCTTATGGACTTAGCCTTAATCAAATTCAAATCAACCCCAGTTCAATTGATTTTCTCAAATATCAAATTCAATCTCAAATCAAATTCCAAATCAATTCCAAATTAAATGATTGAAACCCATAATCAAATTAAAAGTTCAAAATCCCTTCCTAAGCTATATGAACCACCTTCATATGCTTAGTCAAAACCCCCTTTAAACCAAATCAAACTTGGTTGATTTATTTATAAATCAATCATTCCTTCATTTGTATTTACAAATATAAATGAAATCCAAATTTAAATGAGCCAAATCAAATCAAACTAAATCAAACCAAATCAATACCTTTCTTATGCCATATGGACCTACCTCAATAAGCTTAATCAAATCTCAACCCAAATTAACCCAAACTCAATTGATTTCTTTATAAATCAGTTATTCCTTCATTTATATTCACAAATATAAATGAAACCCACCCTCTAAAGACCAAAAATAAGTCAATTCTCTACTTAAGCCCTTTTGACCTACATCCATAAGCTTGGTCAAATTTGCTTCCAAATCAATCCAAACTCAAGTGATTTTCTCAGGATTCATTTATATCTTCATTTATATTCACAAATATAAATTAAATATAAATCCAAATGGCCAAAACCAAACCCAAATCAAATCAAATTTTCAATTTTATCCATTTCCTTGAACTTGGCCAAATGATATCCAAATCAACTAAAAACCCATGGATTTCTTCATGAATCCATCATTCCTTCAATCACTTACCCAAATATAAACATAAACTATAATTATTAAACCAAATCCAAATCAACCCAAGTCAAGCTCATGTTGACCCCTTTTGACTTGAAATTGTGATATGAAGCAAAATCCATTTGACTCCAAACCAATTGCAATTGGATTTATATTTTCATCCTAAACTTATGTATGAGTTCAACTAAACTTGAATCAAGCTAAAACCAAACCAACCGACCCATTTAGGTCCACTTGACCCAAAGTGACCTGAGAGACCTTTTTGAGCCAAATTCTAATCCAACCCAAATTGGATTGAACTAAGCCCATCCAAACCTCATATCATGATCAATAATTATCCTAGGGTGATCAACTACTTTGAATTGGGTCAAACCAAGTCAACCTGATCCTTTGACCAAGTCAACCTTTAGCCCAAATGAAACTTAAACTAGCCAAAACCCACCATATACCAAATTGATTGAAACAATTGATTCAAACCAATTCATAATCAATGATTGAACATGATCAAATCCTCAATTGAGCAAAACCAAGTCCAATTGACCATTTGACCTAAGTTGACCCAAATTGGCCTAAATAGCTAAAATGGGTTAAATCATGATTTAACCCAAATTTATTGCAACCAATGGATCAAGTTCATTCTAAATCATTTATTGAACTTGACCAAAGCCATAATTGAACCCAATTTGACCAATTGGTCAACTTGACCCAACCTAGCCCAAATTGACCTAAAAAGTCAAATTGGCCAAAATCCAAACTAAACCCAAATCAAACCAAACTAAAGCCTACAATCACTTTCAAATAACCAATTGAACATGAACCAACACCTAACCCAACCCACATTTAGTCAAATTGATCAAATTGGTCAATGTAGCCCATTTGACCTATTTGAATCCAAATGAGCCAAAATCAAACCTAAGCCAAATTAATCAAAACCACTTGAACTAAAACATTCCAAATCATCATTTGAACCTAACCCAAGCCTTGGTTTGACCCAATTTGACCAATTAGTCAACCTAACCCAACATGAACCCATTTGAACCCATTTAAACAAATGAAGCTAAAGCACCCAAAACCAACCCATGGGACCCTAAGGGCTGACCAAACCTAACCCAAATTAACCCTAGGCCAGCCCATAATCATCCCAAAAGTAAAGTGAACCCCACAAAAGGGAGTTAGCCATTGGACAAACCTCCCCACATAAGATTCCTTCCCCATTTGGCAAAGTACACTCTTCCATCACCTAGGCAGCCATCCCATTGCCATATGGAGCATACCTAAGCATCCTAGCCCACCCTAGAACAGCTAAGATCGATCATGGACCAAGGGGAGTTCACCTCTTCCCATTTCAAGCCAAACTGAGCACCCCATGGGCAAAGAAAATAAGATCTCCCCCATATCAACCTTAGAGACTCTTGGCATAACTTCCTCCACTCCTGGAGAGCCACGTGGACCAGAAGGAGACAAGTCCGATGATTTGATGGTGGCTGGCCAGTGAGAGAATGGGATTAAATCTAATCCATCCACCTTAGAAATTGAGGGGATATACCCCCTCAATTTGAATGAGAATCAAGCCATTCTACTTTCTTTGAGCCAAAGAAAGTGTTTTTGAGTCTCCCACAGCCTTTCCCCAAGCTTCCAAGCTCCCCCATTTTCTCCCTTATTTAAAACCGAAAAAAGGGAGGCTTCCCTTGATTTGAATCCATCCATCCCTCAACCAAACTTCAATTAAACTTGCACACACATCTTGGACCTAATCAAAGCCAAGCAAATCATTTCCCAAGCTTCCAAGCCATCAGAGATAGGAGTTCGACCAAGATCGAATGCTAAATAGAAGAAGCTTGGCCTCTAGAGCAAACCACCTCAAATCAAAGCTCATGCAGCTCAATAGGGCTTTATTTTTACCAAACGAAGCTTCCTCAATCATTGGAACCACCGATCACAAGCTCCAGTGAGGTATGCCATTAAAACAAGTCCTTAAATGAAAATAGTTTGGAGCTTTGTGAAGGAAACTTACATTTGAGCCCATCTTAGCTGTTGGATTTTTGTGGATCCTTTGTGTAAAGATGTGGGTTGAGTTTGAAGTGGATCCGAGCTCGGGTGAGCTTGGATCAAGCGATTCATGGCGGACGGGCTCTGTCTCCCATCGCTCATAGGAGATAGATCAGGGGTCATCTGTTCCACGTGATTGGAATAGATGGCTCTGATTAGATCACACTTTGATCATCTTTGTTTCCTCCTTAATCGCAAAATTTGATCATGATCATCTGATCTTAGATCGGATGGTCTATGGGAAAGCACGTCTGCCGCAATCTGAGTCAGCATCCCGATTTGATAACGTAAATAGCCTATCCTACCGCACCACATGAAAAGTGCATCGCATCAGCATCCATATGGTGCCGATGGGATTAGGGCTTTAATTAGATTAATTAATCCATTTTTAAGATTGAAACTTTTAAAATCCATAACTAATCCTATAAAATTTCAAAAAAATATAAAGGAGGGCTCATTTTAAAGGTATTTCAGAGAAGAATCCAAGAAAATTATTATTAATTAGTTTTGAATAGTACAACAACAATAAAAATAACAACAAACCTTAATCCCACTAAGTGGGGTCGGCTACACGAATCCTTCATCTCCATTGTGTCCTATTATGTGTCAAATTCTCATTTAATTCAAGTATACTAAGGTCATTTTTTATACATCTTAACCAAGTCTTTTTAGGTCTACCTCTACCTTTCTTAACATAAGGCAAATCTAATGCATCTACTCTCCTAATCGGGTCATCAGACGACCGACACTTTATATGTCCAAACCATCTAAGGTGACTCTTTCTAATCTTATCTTCCACTGGAGCTACTCCAACTTTTTCCCGAACATACTCATTTTGCATTTTATCTCTAAGAGTAAAGCCGCTCATCCACCTAAGCATCCTCATCTCTGTAACACTTAACTTAGTCTTATGCTTCTCTTTTATTGGCCAACATTATGCACCATAAGTCATTGCAGGTCTTACCACCATCTTATAAAATTTTCCCTTAAGTTTAAGTGGAACTTTCTATCACACAATAGGCCAGATGCATTCCTCCACTTCAACCATCCAACTTGAATTCTACTAATAACATCTCCATCTATTTCATCATCATTTTGAACAATAGAGCCTAAATATCTGAATCACTCACTCTTATTAATGACTTATTCACCTAATGTCACAACACTACCACTAGAACTTCTACAACTAAAATTACACTCCATATATTCAGTTTTAGATCTACTTAAACGAAAACCTTTAGACTCTAAAGTTGACCTCCATAATTCAAGTTTTTCTTGGACTCCCTCTCTAGTCTTATCAACAAGAAGAATGTCATCAGCAAAAAGCATACACTAAGGTACATCTTCTTGTAAGTGCTTAGTAAGAACTTCCATAACTAAAGTAAAAAAAAAGATAAAGGCTTAAAGATGATCCTTGATGTAATCCAACTGAAATAGGAAAATATTTTGTCAATCTTCCTTGTGTTTGGACACAAGTAACAGCTCTAGTATACATATCCTTAATGACTTGAATATAACCAATATTAACTCCTTTCTATTCTAGAACTCTCCAAAGAACATCTCTTGAAACTTTATCATAAGCTTTTTCTAAATCAATAAATATCATATGTAGATCCTCCTTACATTCTCTATGCTTCTCCATCAAATCTCTTAACAAATGTATAGCATCCATAGTAGATATACCTGGAATGAAACCAAACTGATTGTGAGAAACTTCTGTATCACATCGTAACCTATGCTCAATTACTCTCTCCCATAATTTTAATGTATGACACATTAACTTAATTCCTCTATAATTTGCACATTCTTTTGCATCACCTTTATTCTTAAATATAGGAACCAATAAACTCTTTCTCCACTCATCTGACATCTTTTTAATCTTTAAAATAACATTCAAATGATTTGTAAGCCAAGAAATTCCTTGATCTCCTAAACATTATCACACTTCTATTGGAATATTATTAGGTCCTACTATTTTTCCACATTTCATTTTCTTTAAGGCTTCTGTAACTTCAAATTTACTAATACGATGATAAAAATGAAATTCTTTATTTTTGTTTAGGGTATTAAGGTTGCTAAAATCAATCGTACTTTCAGATCCTTCATTGAAAAGTTTATCAAAATACCTCATCCACCTATTTTCGATATCTTTTTCTAAGAAAAGCATTTTATTATTTTTATCCTTAATACACCTCACTTGAACTATGTCTTTACTTCTCCTATCTCTTTGGTTTACTAACTTATACATACATCTTTCACCATCTTTCACCTTCTTTGGTATCTAATCTAGTTTTGAACAGTAATTTTTACTTAATTAAACATTCAATTAGCCTAATTACTCTTGATTAATTATCCAATTAATTTCAAACTTTCTAGAGATGTTTAGGGGGATGACCTCTACCTCCCCTATTTTTCTTGAAAATTATTGGATAGTTAATTAGAAAAATTCATTGATGAAGCCTTAACTACTCTCTTACCTTAATTAATGATAATTAAGCAAATGAAAAGTGAATTGATCCATTAATTAAGTTCATTAGCCTATGTTAACATTGGAGAAACTTGAGGAAATGGACTGAGATCCCTCTTTCAATCTTTTTCTTAAGTCTTCTTCATTCCCTCTTTAAAATTAATTAATTAAGACTCATTAATTAATTAATTAATTAAATTAATCAAAACCCAAATTATATCTAAACTTTAATTAACTAATTGAAAAGATTTAGGGATTGAGACTTAGGCTTCCCTCTTTGTCTCTTTCCTTAAGTCCACTTCATATTGTTGATTAAGGATAATTAGATTCAATTAGATAATTAATGAACTTAATTAACTTGATTAAGACTATTTTTTCCTAATTAGCTCTTGGGTAGCTTTTTGGGTGTTCAATAACCTAAAGAGAGAGCTAATGAAATTATGGTTTGCTCATATGTGTGAGAAAATCATAAAACTAATTAAGTGAGTTCCTTAAGCTTAATTAATTAATAATTATGAGCTAATTGCATTAGACCCCTTTCATTCCTTAGGAAAATTGCTAATTTACTTTTCATGTAGTTGCATGTCATGTTGGCTCATCATTATTTAGTTAATTAACTTAAGGTGATATAAGTAAGGGTTTAATTAATTGATCTATTTCATACTTCAACCTAATTAAGCCATAAAATCAACTAATTACTTTTCCTTAAATCAAATTAACTCACATATATGGGGAATGGGATTAGGATTAGCAAACCTCTTTCACATTATTTTAAATCAAATCAATCATGAAATTAAAATGGCTTTAAGAAACTTTGGTTTATTTTAAATAAGCTTATTTAATGTTATTGCCCTTAGGAATTAGTTGGATTGAATGAAATTACATGCTTGTGTTTCTTTATTTCTTTCCAATCATGTTAAAATGTTGTATGCCACTTATAGTCATGCATTCATTTCTTTCAAAAAATTAATTAAATGAAGATGATTTCCTTTATGTCAATTTGCATGTATTGACTTAATTAGAAATATATGTGGCCATTAACACTGTTAAATCTCAAATGTATTTTCAAAAGCTTATTAATGATATATAGGAGGTGCATGTGAATATAAGCTTAGTGTATCAAATGAAGTCTCTTTCTTACATTCATATGTTGACTTGCATAATTTGAATGTTAATGGGTATATTAGTCTGGATGTTCCAGGGATGCACGACTTTAAGTAGCCCCAAGAAGGTTCCTACCTCACTCCTTTTGTGCAGAATAATGACAATGTACCTGTTTGATTTCATTCTCATGCACTTTGACATTATAATTTAGATAGAGCTTTAATTCATTTACATAAATCAAACTTTACTTTTGCATGGTTTTCTATTCTTGTAGTTGCTTATACATCCATATGTATTTAAAATAGCGAGTATATTAGTCTGGACATTCTGGGGATGCACATTAAGTATCCCCAAGAAGGTTTCTACCTCACTCCCCTGGTGCAAAACAATGGTGACATACTTTCTTAAAACTTTCATACATTTGAATGTGTATTTAGCTAATTAATGAAAACCTCAATTTTCTATTTAAAATACATGCATTCATATTTTGTTCAAGTGGTTGGATTGATTAGCCATATGATTTAGAGTTCTTCTCTTATGCTTTTGTATAAGAATTTAAATAGAGCTTTAAATTAATATGACAAAATAATTCAACCAAATGAAACATTAATTCCAAGTATATTTACTTACATTCATCATTTAAGTGTGCTAAAATACAAATTACATGTATATGTATGTTTAGGACTTAATCAAATGCATGTTATATATGATGGAAAGAAATGAACAAACATGTGTTATGTGATAATAATTAATTCCAATTAATCTTAAGGTGCATTTCTTATTGAATGGGATTATTTAAAGTAAACCTAAACCTAGGACTAATTAAAATATGTAAAGCCATTCACTAAAGGGATTCATTTAATTAATTTGCTTTAGATATGACTTAAGGTAGGGATAAAAGAGAGTGTTCCTCTCTTTCCTTCTCTTTAAAACACTTATTTGTTTAGCATAGATCAAATGAAATAAAAGAAAATATTAAGTAAAATTTAAAAATCAATTAAATAATTTAAATTGAAACCACCCTTTATAATTAAATGTCCTTCATACTTAGAGAATGATAACTCTAAAGCATAGTTAGGACATACCATACAAATTTTAACACACACATTAGATTAAGTCACCACTTCTTACTTTATGTTAGGGAGGTGCATGGTTTGATGTATTATTATAGACTGGATGTCACGGTGTATGCTTCGTAGACTAAATGTTAGGCCGTGATTAGCCAAATCATATTTTTTTTCAGGAGATTGTTCTTAAGTGGAGCTTAAAATAATTGTAAATACTCTCTTTTGTAGCTCGCTTAACCCCTAAGCATAGTCTAAATTAGGACAGGCGGACTTGATTACCCATGTGTAGGGTGCTAAGTCCAAATTATACATATAATTACTTGGGTTATATGGTGTGTTTAGCTAACACTTGTCTTACATGTGTAGTTAGATTTACTTTTCTTATTTTTAATGTAATTGTGCATTAGGAATTAAGATTAGTGTTATGGGGGATTATGATGAACGGTGGCTAGAAGATTTTGTCCTAGGAGGCCCCGCGATGCCTTTAAAGCAAGCAAATCCAAATGAAGAAATGGAGAATATATGAAGATATGAAGAATGAAGACCCCCCATAGCATTTATTATTTGTAAAAATTGTAATTATTCTTTCATATACCGGGATGTATAAGGGTAGAGCTCGGCTACCCATTTCTCTTTTCGGGTTGTACGACGGTACCCAACCGCACCGACCTGTTATTCTTTTATGTTGAATTTATAAATTGATTGATGCTTTGTTTATAATTGTGTAATAGAAATGGCATATATTTTCTTAGTTTTTTTCATATATGATGATTTAATGTGTGGCTTGGATCTACTTAGGCTCTTAAGAAAAAATAAACTTTTTACCCCAATCATAACTCATAATCTAATTTTATAAATAACTCATAATCTTGTTTAAAGCCTAGGTATTAAGTTAAGAAAATTAAAAGATTTAGCAACCCCTTAGCTGAATGTTGTATGCTTAATATCATGCATATCATCTTGTTTCATTCTTGCTAAGAGAGGGATTCTATACTTGCATGATAGGGGAAGAGTTGACCATTGAGGGTCTTCCTTGTGGTGAAAAATACCTCTTTCTCTTTGATTTAGCCGATAATCCTATTTCATCATATATTTATGCATAGAAAATCCTATAGCCTTTGTCAAAATGAAGAGTCTAAAATTAAATAAAATTTGATAAAATTTACACTAGACTAATTCATTATACATATCACTCATGCTCTAGTCTCTTAAGGAGTGGGTTTAAGGATTTTATTTTCTTTCTAAATAATAACTTCCTAACCATCTTGTAAAACATATGACTTGACCACATGCTTTTAAAATGTATGAGGGGTTAGCTTGCTGCCACTCTAGGTGGTTATAAGTCCAGCGGTCGGATGATTTATCCTCTCTTATGGAGGTAAATAATATACTCATTTTTGCCTTAGATTTAAGATGTGCTTTGGTTCTTGCCAAAGCACTCTAGATTTAGGATCTGAGGTTGTTGTTATCCTTCGCCTACAAGCACAAATCCTTACCTCTTAGGCATTTTCACAATCTTGTATTCTGAAATTATAAGTCCTAGCTTTCTAATAAAATTTCAATACAAATATATAATTCTCTTTAACTTCAAATATATAAAGCCCAACCATAGGATAGATTGGAATGCTCACTAGGTTGTCTTAGTATCATGAGAATTCCCTACTCATCTCCTTTGGCTTTGAAAAATAAGTCTCTCATTTTGATCTATCCCACTTGATTTTTTAAATATATCCAATTAATTGATAGTCCTATCTTTGAAATCTTTGGAGACAATAATTGTCTGCTTTAATCGAGAGTATTACTAAGGAACTCACCTTCCTTTGGATGTAATTTACTATAAGGGCTTGCCCCCATAGGGAACTTTAGAATCCTGTTTAAATAAACTCTACTTTATTCATCCATATAAAGTAGGGGAAAAATCTCTGGTATATTTGAAGACCCATCATGCCTTAGGAGTCCTTATTAGGTGATTTGGTCCATTATAGGGCAGTGATTTCTATCTTTTGAGATAATGCACTATTCTTTGATATAATGTCTGATCACCTCAATAAGTACATCCTCAGATCTACATGGTGTCCCCCCTATACACATGACATCTAAAAAGTAAACACCATAATTTTTTCTCGTGACTTCGCTGGGTATGGTCTCTCTTTCTATCTCTAGTAGATAATTGTTGTCTACAAGCATCGATAGTGGACTTATATTTTATATATGTCCAAGATTATCTTTCCTTCTGTTGGCACTTAGCTTATTTCATTCTTAAGCAAAGCTAGCCAACATCCTCTAGGTTTTAGGACCTTACTCCTTGTAGGTCTTTAAAACCTTATTGGGTTTCCCAATAGGTGAAAATAAAATTAACTAATGAAAGGGGATAATAAAAAAATTAGAACTTCTTCACCACTAGCTTGGTGAGGCAAGGTTCATTCAAATATTTAAGAAAATAAACTCTTTTGCAAAATGCCACTTTCCAAAAACACTTTTTCAAAATTCACATAATAAAAGATCTTGCAAAAATTTATAAGAGACTTTCATAAAGCACAAAACTCATATAACCAAACCTCATATAACAATCCCTATGATTGTTACATAGAGGTTCTTTTCAAAATCAAAATCAAAATCAAAATCATTTTTTTTAAAAAAAGCACCTTTTTAAAAATAGTTATCTCCATTCAACATGCTCAAATTTGTTGAATGAAGATTCTACTTTCAAATAAAATCATAACATAAAATTGAAACTCCACTTAACTTATATCACATATGCTAAAGTTGGAGTTTCCATCTTTTTTCAAAAGTACCATTTTGAAAATAGTTATCTCCATTCAACATGCTCAAATTTGTTGAATGAAGATTCTCTTTTCAAATAAAATCATAGCATAAAATTGAAACTCCACTTAACTTATTTCACATATGTTAAAGTTGGAGTTTCCCTCTTTTTCAAAAACACACTTTTGAAGATAACCACCTTCATTCAACATGCTCAAATTTGTTGAATGAATATCCTATCTTCAAATAAAATCATAGCATAAAATTGAAACTTCACTTAATATATTTCACATATGCTAGGGTTGAAGTTTCCATCTTTTCAAAAAAGAAAGAAATGACACACATGAAATCAAGACATATTTTGGACTCCATATGGCATACCCAAATTTGCCAAATGAGAGTCCCATTTCCAAAATTCACAAAAAAAAAAATAATAATAAATTGAACTCTATTTAACATATCCAATTTTGTTAAATAGATTCAAAAATCACAAATACATTTGGCTCCTGCTTAACATTCCAAATTTGTTAAGTGATAGTCTCATTTTTAAAACCAAATCACATCACATTTGACTCTCACTTAACATACCAAATTTGTTAAGTGAGAGTCTTATTTTTAAAACATAAATCATATCACATTTGATTCCTACTTAACATAGCAAATTTGTTAAGTAAGAGTCTCATTTTCAAATCATAAATACACTTGACTCCACATAACAAACCAAATTGGTTAAGTGAGAGTCTCATTTTCAAACATATATCAAACACATTTGGCCTCTACTTAACATAACAAATTTGTTAAGTAAGAAGCCCCACTTTCAAATCAAATCAACATATATCACACACATAACCCATCATCACAAGCAAAGATACTTTCATAAAATTTTTAAAACACACAATCAAAATATTTCCTTAGCATACCTAAATTTGTTAAGTAAATTTTTTCAAAATCAAAATTTTCAAACAAGATACACAACACAAATATCTTCAAAGGTCTCTCCAAATATCTGAACCCTACCCAACCTACTTAAATAGGTTGAGTATGGGTTCTAAATCACAATCATATGACAAAGATTCTCCCCACATATCAAAATCTCTCCAATGAGCCCACTTAACATAACTAAATTGTTGAGTGTGGGTTCAAATTTCCAAATCAAGTCTGGACTTTATTTCTGACGATGAATACCAAAGCAAGGGACTGATTCAGTTATGTTTTCAATAAATGCAAAGTTTCAGCTCAGTCAATTTATGTTCAGCTCAGTTCAATACACATGGCTCCTAGCAAGTTTGTGTTCTCCTTCCTGTCCGGTGTTGACTTGGCCCTAGATCAGGCCAAGCTCACCTAGACTACTACACATTTGATTCAGTTTGTTCATGGCTTTGAGGTTGTGTGAGTTACTTGTGAAGGGACAGTCCTCACGATAGTCAGTAGGGAGGAGGTGGCGGGACATATGCCACTTATTGGCTTTGACATACCTTCTGACCCTGAGTTCTGTCCACTAAAGAGGAAGGTAGTAGAGGTCCCCACAATGATAGCAGTAGCTTCAGCATGATCAATTTTAGTTCCAGTGGTTCCCCTGTCTATTCCGTCAGTTGTTCGTCCTGTTGCCTCGACGAGGGCTGACACCTCCTCGTTGGTCCCCTTAAAGGGGAAGACTATCTTGGTCTTTGAGATAGTCTCCCCTACCTTCGATGTAGGTTCCAGCTCCTACCCCGCATGACTCACCCACACTCAGCACCACAATAAGAGCCGAATGGTTAAGAGGCATCACAAGCGACCAATTGTAGAGGCAGAGGCAGCGTCCCATGTTATAGAGGAGGGTTCACCCCGGGAGGTCTCCCCCATACTCAATGGCAGTAGATTCCATCTCTCCGCTCACATAGAGAGGAGGACTATAAGAGAATTGCAGCATCGCCTCCACGACTAGCTTATTATGAGATACCAATTAGGGAGAGGAGGAGGCCCTACGTCAAATTACGATCAGTTATTCGCCAGATAGGTAGAGCCTATGGATGCTTGGAGTCCGGCGCATTGTTTGAATTGAGGTCAATGTTCCCTAGGAGCATCAGGAAACATATACATAGAGCCAGATACATTAAGGCTCAAGTGGCAGTGCAGGCAGATATGAGGGAGAGGAGGAGGTATGCCCGGCAGTCGGCAGCCTCCGCTCTTATGGATTTCCCTGGTCGGCAGGATACTAGAGCCGACCATATCGATAGTATAGTGCTTACGGGCACAGTCAATCGCAGGAGGTGAGCTCATGCTAAACGATAGCTGGTGTCTCCACCACATCGCACCGCTCATCATCCACCTTCACCAGTACATGTTCCAGCATCCCTTGTGCCGACCAAGGCACAAAAGTTAGCATCGAGGGAGAAGAAAGCCCTATTAGTGATCCAGCTATGGCCTCAGGGTCCTATTCCATCTACTCCACCCATTGAGGTGAGGTCGATCTCCCCTTCTCGACCTTCCACTTCAACAGTGGTGAAGAAGGAATGGAGACCCAAGAGCGCCATAGTAATTCCACCACCCCCACCGCAGTTGGTAGTAGTAGAGGGGGAGGGTTATAGTTCTGCAGTTCCTATGGCAGTAGATCCCTCCAGAGATAGTACTCCACCGATAGTCAGTCATGAGCATGTATCTTCCAGCGAGCATATTCCTTTTAGAGATAGCACTCCAGTGGTAGGCAGTGTCAGATGCATTTTTATCAGTGAGCATAGCCCTACTATCAATCAGCAGCGAGTGTTTGTACCGGTACAGTTAGATCGTTCCTTAGATGACATTCTAGCATTATATTTTGTGAAAATGAGGGAAATCCTAGGAAGCTATCAGCCCTATTATGAGGAGGGAAAGGTCAATTTTGACCCTAATGAGGATGATTTGTTAGAGGAGTCGACCGAAGTCCACATAGTCGATACTAGGAGCTCCCTCCATAGAGACCAGTAGAGTCAGGAAGCTATTATGATTGAAGAAGATGACACCATCCATTCAACCGGACACCTCCTTCAGCACATTAGACAGAAGGATGATCAGATCAATCAGATGGAGTAGATGATGGAAGACTTATTAGCAGCTATTCATGCACTCCAAAACCCGGCCTCAGCCCTGCAACATATACCAATAGAGGTAGATCATCCCATGTCAGCACACATCCTCAATCAGCCCAAGAGCACTTCTCTAGTAGATCAGGATAGTGGTAGCTTAGATAGGAAGGTGGTGAATAGCACCTCCATGCATGAGAAGGATATCAAGCACATGGTGGAACAATAGGTGAGAGAAGCACTGGTGCAAGCCTGAGGTGGCTTATCTGTTCAAAGGGTAGACCCTACCCAGAGGAATTTGATGCGGTCCAATATCGTAAGGGTTTCGTGCCTCCTTCTTTCAAAATCTTTGATGGCAGTGAGAACCCTGACCAACATATTACATATTTCAAGACCGACTATTGTAATATTGGTGGTAGTGATACACTATTATTCAAACTTTATATTAGTAGCCTAGTAGGAGTTGCATTTGATTGGTATGCCGAACTGCCCAACGGTTCAGTAGGGAAATTTACTGAGTTGGAGCACCTCCTCATCAAGAGGTTTGCTGGAGCTCAGCAAAGAGTTACTGTAGTCAAACTTGTTGTAGTGACACAAGTCCCTAACTAGTCCCTTGTTGATTATATTCTTAGGTGGTGCAACCTGAGCATGAAATGTGAGTCGTAGCTATTCGAACAACACGCCATTGAGATTCTTCTCAAGAATATTCATGGTCTGGTCACCTTCATGCCTAAGGGCGTTATCATCCAGACATTTCAGAAACTAATTAACAAGGTGGCTAGCCTACAAGAAGAGGCCAAACAGTTGCCCTTTCCTGAATAATTATCTCGGCCCAAATCTCAGAAGGCATTTTAGAAGAAGCCAAGGGTAGTCACAGCAGTTGATAAAGGAAAGCTGCCAACTAGGGTTCAGTCAGAAAGGCCTCAAGCTCAACGGCCTCATATGCCACCACCTCGGCCATCATGCCGGCCACCTCAATTGCCACAGTGGCCACCACACCTTCCTCCTCATTAGCATTCACAGTAGCAGTATTCCTACCCAACACTAGGTAGTTATTACTTACCTACTCTTGCCAATAGATTGAATAATCCTTATTCATTCAAGAGGGAGGTAGTCAGGAAGATCTTTAAGAATCTCTTAAAGAAGCATGATTTCCAGCTACTAGAGCCTAAAAGGCCAGAGGAAGTGGACAACAGTCATGATCCAAACTATTACCCCTACCACTACATGTTTGGCCATGTCTTAGAAGATTGCATTACCTTTAAGGACTAGCTTGAGCGTAGCTATAAGTTGGGTGCCATCGTCATCCCCAAGAAATACCTATTAGAATAACCTTCTAGTTCTGTTAGAGTAATCCTTGGGGATACATGCGATCCTTTTAAGATAAAGGAAGGTTCGGATATCTCCCTATCCCAAACCTCCAAGAAAATCATTTCCAAGATTAGGGATTTAGAAATTTGGATATTCTATAAATGCATGTCTTTATTATGTAGAAAAGAGGGAATCTTTATCCATTAACATAGTGCACATTCACATGTATAAAAGATATAAGTGAGTATGGCGCCATTATTTTCTACACCAGGGGTGTAAGGTACAAGACCTACTTAGGGCTAATTAAAGCCTCACAGTCCCGGGATGTCCAGACTAATATACCACTTTTCTTAAATACATGTGATTGTACAAAAAGGAATAAATGGATGAAGAATCATGCAAATGATTTATGTTTGATTTGGTTTTATGATTTACATGTGTAAATGTGAGGATCCTTCTTAAATCATTAGGAATGCATAGGAATAAATTTAAGCAAGTGCTATATTCTTTTCAAATGAACTATACACTTTGCAAATCCTATACAAGTCCATGTTAAGAGAAGTGAAGGAAAACAATATAAAACACATCTTATGCTATAATCACATGCAAGCTTATAAGTAATTATAAGTAGCAGCACTTCATTCATAATCTTTAATTTATAAGTTTTGAAATTAATTTTTGGTTTAATAGTGATAATAGCCACTCATATTCTTAATTTTAACCAACACATGCAATTTGACATAAAAGGAAACATTTTACTTAATTGATTTTTTTTAAAGATATGAATGCATGATTTCATATGGAAAATAATATTTAACATGCTTGGAAAAGAATAAAGTGATGTAAGCATATGACTTCATTCACCCTAATTAATTCCTAAGGACAATCCTATAAAATAAGATCATTTAAAGTGAATCAAACTTCTTTAAGGAGATTTTTATTTTTGGGTTTGATTTGACTTAGGAAATGTAAAAAGAGTTTGCTAGTCCTAACCCATTTCCTCCATGTGTGAATTGGTTTAGTTTAATTTTAGAACAATTAGGTTGATTTTATGTTTTATTTAGGTTAAGGTGTGAATTAAATCCATTAATTACCCCTTACCTATATCACTTTAACATAATTAAATAAATAATTATGAGCCAACATATGATATGCAATCACATGGAATTTAAATTAGCAATGCACCTAGAAAACAAAGGGTCCTAATGCAATTAGCTCATAATTATTAATTAATTAAGCTAAATGGTTTAATTAAGTACTTTCATAACCATCCTACACATGTAGTTTGATTATAATTTACTTTGAAGTCTCTTAGGTTATTGAACACCTAAGAATCTACCCAAGAATTAGGTGATTAAGTTCTGGAATAATTTGGTTTTGAATTTGGCTAGTTAAGCCATTTAATGAAGTGATTAATTAATTTGCACTTTGAATTAAGTGTTTATCCAAATGAAATAAACTTAGGGAAAAAGATTGGAAAAAAATCCTAATCTCATTCCCTAAGTCAATTTACTATTTCATGATGATTAACAAACTTAATTAATGAATTTATCACTATTTAATAGGTTAATTAATCATTTAATTAATTGGGAAGGGATTAAGGATGAAATGAGCAATTCCCCTAATTAATCCAACAATAAATTCCAAGAAAATCATGGGAGGTAGAGGTCATCCCACGAATCAACCCTAGGAAGTTTGAAATTAATTGTTGAAATAATTAAGTAGTAATTAGCCTAATTACATCCCCAATAAAACCCAAATTGAGTGAAAGTTAGTGTTCAAAATTAATTGAATTTAATTTTATATTATTCTTCTTAGAATTATCTTTAAAATGAACTTAAGTTTATATTTTTTTTGGATTTTTCTACAATTAGTTATGAATTTTGAAAGTTTCAGCATTAAAAATGAATTAATTAAGCCTAATTAACCCTTTAATCCCATCGGGCCACGTGGCGGCTGACGCGACACACTTTCCATGTGGCACGATGGGATTGGTTATTTAAGTTTTCACATCCGCCGAAGTCATGGTGGACGGCTTGATAATCCGATCTAAGATCGGATGGTCATGATTAATCTTGTGATTTAGGCTTAATTAAAGGGAGATCTAACATGATTAAATCACAACCGTCCATTCCAATCAAGTGGAACAGGCGGTGTGTGATCTATCTCCTCCTAAGCGATGAGAGATGGATGCCATCCGCCGATAATCGCTCGATCCGAGCTCACCCGAGCTCAGATGAAGTTCAAACTCACCCCACACCTTCAGAGAGGCAGAAGCAATGAATCCAATGGCCAAGGTCTAATTGGATTACAATTCCCTTCACAAAAAACTAAGCAATTTTTATCTTAGGATCGATTTTGAGCAATACCTCACTGGAGGTTATCACCAGTGCTTCCAATAGAGGAGGTAGCTTCGTCTAGTAGAGATGAAGCCCTGTTGAAGGTATCAAGCTTTGATTTGAAGTGAATGGCTCGGTTGATCAAACTCCCCTTCAATGGAAATCAGCTTTGATCAAAGTCCTCGTTCCCGTGGCTTGGTGACTTGGGCATTAACTTGATTGAGCTCGACGAGGTCCCTTGATGGTGCTTGCAAGAGAAATTTGGATTTGATGGAGAATTGAGTGAGATAGAATTTAGATTGGCCTCCCCTATTTTGGCTTAAGTAAAACTAAGAAGGAAAAAATGGGGGGAGCTCAAGAATGCTTGTCAAGGCTTGGAGAAGCTTGCTTTCAATTCCTAGAGCTCAATCGAAATCAGTGCTTATGATTTGAGTGAGAATGAGGGGGAGTATATCTCCCCCTCCTTCGATTAGACAGTGAATACTAGAAATGTCATTTTTGATCAATTATTGAGATTGGTTGGTCAGTTTAGGTTGTTAGGCACTCCACGTGATTCATTTTTGGTAGAGTAGTGGAGGAGAGGGAGTGCCCATGTGCTAGGTGAGTGTATGGGGTGATCCATATGCTCAAATCTCATTGGATGGGTGGGTTTAGCTTTGGGTTGGGTCCTGGATGACCCAAACCCATTGGGTCATGTTCACCACCTGGACCAGGAAGATGCCAAGTGGCCATGAGAAAGAATTGGCCAAATTCCAAGTGACTTTGGCCATAGGATACCCTTTGATATTGGGGTAAAATGGTTATTTGGCCTTAATTTCCTTTGAGCAGATTTGAAATGATTCAAAAATTGGTTTGGCCAAATTTCAAGTGATTTGGAGTTCATTTGGTTTGAATTGGTTCAATTTGACCTAGGTCAAATAATTGGGTTAGGTTGACCAATTAGTCAAATTGGGTCAAACCATGGGTTAAATTAAGTTCAAATTATTATTTGGAGCCCATGTGTATCATTAGGTTGGTTCAATTTGATTTATATTTATTTTTGGTTCATTTAGGTTTATTTGGTGACCAATTTGACCCATTTGACCTAATTGGGTTAGGTCATGGGCTAGTTTAGGCTTAGTTGATCATTTGAAATGTATTGCAAGCTTTGGTTTCAATCAATTTTGGTTTGGTTTGATTTCAAGTTGATTTGACTTTTTAGGTCAAGTTGGGTTCGTTGTCAATTGGGCTATGTTGGGTCTAGTTGGCCAATTGAGGCTTTGGTCAAGTTCAATAATCAATTTAGAATGAATTTGACCCATTGGTTGCAATCAATTTAGCTTAGATCAAGATTTGACTCATTTTGACTTTTTAGGTCAACTTGGGTCAACTTAGGTCAAGTGGCCAATTAGGCTTAGTTTGGCTCAATTGATGGCTTGGTCAAGTTCAATTATTGATTATGGATTAGTTTAGATTAATGGTTTTAATCAATTAGGCTTATGGTGTATTTTGGATTATTTGGGCTTCATTTGGGCTAAGTATTGACTTGTTCAAAGGCTATATTTGACTTGGTTTGACCCAATTTGAGTGATTAATAATCCTAGGATGATTATTGTTCATAATGTGAGGCTTAGATGAGCTTAGTTCATTCCAATTTCGGTTGGATTAAAATGTAACTCAAAAAGGTGCTTTAAGTCACTTTGGGTCAAGTGAGCCTAAGTGGGTTAATTGGCTTGATCAAGACTTGATTCAAGTTTGGTTGAACTCACATATGGACTTATGATTGAAATATAAATTCAAGTGATTTGGAGTCAAATGGGTTTTGATTCATTTGATAATTTCAAGTCAAAAGGGTGAACATGGGTTTGACTTGGGTTAGTTTGATTTTGGTTTGATGATTAAAGTTTATGTTTGTATTTAGGCATGTGATTGAAGGAATGATTGTTTGAAGAGAAAATCCAAAGGTTTGGATTGATTTGAGATTGATTTGGCTAAGTTCAAGAATTTGACTTGAAAGAGTACAAGTTGGATTTATGTTAGTTTTGGAGTTGAGTTTTGAATTTAGTTTTGGTTATTTGAATTTATATTTCATTTATATTTGAGAATATAAATGAGAACATAAATGGATTATGAAAAAAATCTTTTGAATTTGGTTTGGCTAAGTTCAAGGATTTGACTTAAAAGGGTATAAGTTGAAGTTAAGTTAGATTTGAACTTGAGTTTTGAATTTAGTTTTGGTTATTTGAATTTCTATTTCATTTATATTTTTCAATATAAATGAGAATATAAATGGGTTATGTAAAAATCTTTTGAATTTGGAGTGATTTGAATTTGGTTTGGTTAAGTTCAAAGATTTGACTTGAAAGAGTATAAGAAAGATTTTGGATTTGGAATTGATCATGAGTTTCAATTATTTGGAATTGATTCATGATTTGAATTTTGGAATTTATTTATGATTTGACAAAAATCAATTGAGTTGAAGTTGATTTAAGATTTGATTTGAGTTTGATCATGGGTTTTAATCATTTGAGATTTGATTCATGATTTGAATTTTGGAATTGATTTATGATTTGAATTTTAGAATTGATTTATGATTTGAGAAAATCAATTGAGTTGAATTTGATTTAAGATTTGATTTGAGTTTGAAGTTTGTGTTGAAAAAAGGAAGCAAGGACTTGGTTCAAGCTATAGGGTAGGCAAGTCTTCCTAATACCCCTAAGGCATAACATGTTCCTATGGCTAACTCTTCTAAGTCTTTAGGAGTAGGTTAAGTGTTCACCAAATCACTAGAAGTGTCTTAAGAATAAGGACCTCTTAGGGTCTAGAGGAGTCCTATGTCTAAGATGAAGAAGTTAAAAGCTCACTCCAAAAGTGAGGTCAACAAAGGGGTGGGTGTGGTGACCGACAAGGCATACCACGCAGGTGTTGACCAAGATGATCAACATTGCTCGAACGATCATAAGCACTAATATAAATGGCCTACTTCCAAACCCAAGGTGCAGAAGGAATCAAAAGCTTAGTGCAATGTGACTCTATTCATATTAAAAACATAAGAGAGCGAAGGGGGAATCCACTAGGGAAGCAGGTTCAAGTCATCTACTAGGGGATGAGAGGTTATGAAATCTGCTGGGGAATTAAAATTTGGAATCCACTGGGGATAAAAGATGTGAACCTTCCACTAAGGGAGCAAGTTGGGTTGGATTGAATTGACTCCACTAGGGATAATTAGAAATATTTGCATCTCACTAAGGAGAAGCTGATTGATTTGATTGTTTATTTTGGCTCCACTCAAGGAGGTTGATTGAATTATTATATATATATATATATATATATATATATATATATATATATATATATATATATATATATATATATATATATTAATTTTGAATTTTGAGATGGATCTTGTCAGTTTGTAATGGACCGCACTGAGTAGGGGCCATGTCAGCCTTGGCCTACTTCAGATTTACCAATCTAAAGGGGTAGTCTACCAACCACATGGTAGGACTATCTAACTAAAGGGGTTGTCTTTCTATATGTAGCAGTTGTACTAGGAAGAAAGCGTAGTAGACTTACATCCTCCAAAGTAGGGATCAATCGTTAGGGTGATGTTGGCGAGGAAATGGATCAAACTTAACCTTACGCTGACTACTGAGTGAATGCCGTTAGGGGACTTAAATCAGCTCAAAGATAGCCAAGATTAATATCATTTTTTAGTTATGTTTGATGGATCCCATCGATTTGTGATGGACTTCACTGAGTAGGGGCCATGTCAGCTTTGGCCTACTTCAGATTTACCAATCCAAAGGGAGTAGCTTCCCGACCAAGGGGAGAACAATCCAACCAAAGGGATGCCTTTTGGTATGCATCAGCTATATTAGGAAGAAAGCATAGTAGACTTATATCCTCCAAAGTAGGGATCAGTTGCTGGGGTGATCTGTTGGCAAAGCAACGATCGAACCCAACCTTAGGCTGACTGCTGAGTGAATGCCACTGGGGGACTTAAATTAGCTCAAAGATAGCCCAGATTAATTTTATTTTTTAATTATATTTGATGGATCCCATCGGTTTGCGATGGATCACAGTAGGGCCTTAGCCTACATCGCAGTTACCCAAAGGGGTAGTCTACCAATCACATAATAGGACTATCCAACCAAAAGGGTTGCCTTTCAGTATACATCAGCTGTACTAGGAAGAAAGTGTAGTACACTTACATCCTCCAAAGTAGGGATCAGTCACTGGGTTGATTTGTTGGTAAGGCAACAGATCGAACCCAACCTTAGGCTGACTATTGAGTGAATACTGCTGGGGGACTTAAATCAGCCCAAAGAAAGCCAAGATTAATTTTATTTTTTAGTTATATTTGATGGATCCCATCGTTTATGATGGATTGCACTGAGTAGGGGCCATGTCAGCCTTGGACTACTTCAGATTTACCGATCTAAAGGGAGTAGCTTCCCAACCGAGAGGGGAAAATCCAACCAAAGGGGTGTCTTTCAGTTTGCAATGACCAATTCAGGGAAGAAAGCATAGGGACTCACATCTTTCCTGAATAAAAGACCATTGGGTGACACATTAACAAGGTAACATTTCAACTCAACCTAGGACTGCCCGTCGATTTACGACAGTTATGCTAGAAAGAATATGTAGTAGACTTACATCTTCCAAAGAAGAATGACTGCCAGGGCAACCTGTTTGCGGTAAAATAGATTGAACCTGACCTAAGGAGAATCCAAAGAGAGTGCCAACCCGGGGACTTATCTCAACTCAAGTGTAATCAGGAAATTCCTATTGGGAGTTCTGCTGACACTGCCCTAAAAATAAGATGCCTACTTGGGAAAGGGGTCATTGAGGGCTTGAATTCCTAATCCACAAGCGAGTAGATTTGTTTGTTTGTTTATTTATTTATCATGGACCCTGTTGGTTTACTAGGAAACATACTGAGAAGAAGATTATATTAGCCTAGACTTATCTCAGATTTACTGGTCTAAGGGAAAATCTAAGCATCCGCTGAACAAATTCTCCAACCATAGGGGTGGCTACTAGGAAAGGGGGACTATCCAATCTAAGAGTAACCTGGGTAGTGTCTAAATGGGGTCGCAAATGATGTGATCTAAGTAGAGTGCCCACAGGGAAGGGGCCACTAAGGGCTTTATCCAAAACCCTGAAGAAGATAATATCTATAGGTATTCATTGCCAACTCAAGGAGGAAGCATGGGGACTCACATCTATCGAGAGTGGTGTATCTATTGGGTGGGTCACTGTCAGCATAGCGAACATCAACCAACCGAAAGTGCCCATCAATTTGCAACAATCAGCCTAGGAAGAAAGCATCGAGGACTAACATCCTCTTATAGCAGAACTGATTGTCGGGATAGTCTGTCTTCGACTCGATAGGTGCTATTTAACTTAGGGTGACTACTGAGTGAATGCCACTGGGGGACTTATCCTAAACCTCAAATACATTCAACCTAGTCAGTGCATAATGGTTAGTTCAAGAAGAAAGCATGTAGGCTTACATCCTTTTAAACAAAGTCTATATAAGGTAGCTTATTGGCTGCGTAGTGAGGCCTACCAAACTAACAAGGTGCTCGTCAATTTGCAAAGGTCAAGTTAGGAAGAAAGTGTTGGGACTCACATCCGACAAATGATCCTGACATACCAAGCAAGCATGTCGACCCACCTAGAAAGCTAATGAGTGAGTGCCACAGGGGGCTTGTTCCCACATCAAAATAGCCCGAGATAAAAGATATGTGTTTGTTTTCTGTATTTATGGAGGACAGGATGCCGCTTGGGTTCTCTCACACCTATCCTAAAACATGCTTAAAAGTTGATGAAATGGTTCCATGAATGGAAGTTGTGATCCCACCAAGAAAGGATGCTGCTTGGGCTCTCTTACACCTAACTTAGTTGTGCTAGTCGAAACAGGATGCCTCTTGAGTTCTCTCACACTTGTTCTAGTAGTGTTGGGGAATCGCATTTAATTTGTGTTCATGTTCTAAAAGAGGGATAGGATGCCTCTTAGGTTCTCTTACACCTACCCTAAACATCGTGGATTCGCAAACAAGCAAATCATGTTTCGAATGAAGAGGATATTCTGATGAATTGGAATAGAATTTTTTGTTGATGATTATTTTCAAACATGATTTTATGGGTAGTATTTCTTCAAATAGAGCTCATTAATTAGAAGCATCGGGTGTTCCCCTTTATGATCAATAAGTTGATAAGATCCTCCTTGGTAGGCCTTCTCTATGATAAAAGGGCCTTCCCAAGTAGATTCAAACTTGTCTCCCATCTTTCGATGGGCAACAATTGGTCTCCTTAGAACTAAAAAACAAGCTCTCCTACTTGAAAAGATCTAAGGCAGACTAGCTTGTTGTGAGCTTGAATCATCTTGGATTTGTATAACTCGAGGTTCTGGCATGCCTGTAGGCGTCTCTCCTCCAAACATTCGAGCTCTTCTAACCGCAATTTTGCATTCTACTCTGTAGTGATTTTACTACCCATTGCCATCCTTAGTGATGGGAGCTAGACTTCTAATCGTAGAACGGCTTTGGACCCATACACTAAGGAGAATGGGGGATTGGGTTGGAGTTCTGTATGTGGTGCGGTAAGCCCACAAGGCTTCAACTAGCTACTCATGCCACTATCGCTTGTTATCATCAAGTGCCTTCTTTAGTATTTGGATGAGAGTTTTGTTGAATGCTTTTGCTAGGCCCTTCTCCCTGGGATAGTAGATAGTGGAGTATCTCTAATCTATACCATGTCTCCTACCAAAGCTGTTGATCTTAGTGCTCTTGAATGTAGTACCATTATCGAATATAATTCGTTGAGGCACCCAAAACCTATATACGATATGGTTCCTGAAAAACTAGAGCACATGCTAAGTTGTGACCTCTCTGACTGAGATTGCATCCGCCCACTTGGAAAAGTAGTCGGTGATAGCTAAGATGAACCGATGACCCTTGGAAGAAGGAGGATCGATAGGACCCACTATGTTGGTACCCCAACATTCAAATGGCCATGAGGCCAATGTAGGATGTAGAATGTTGGGAGATTGATGTAGGACCACACGTGTACCTGACATTAATGGAATCTCCTAGCTATGTTCGTGTAGTCTGTGATCATCAAGGCTAGGAAGGCCAGTAGTATCCTAATCTCTTGATCTTTGCTTTCATCTTCAGACCGGATTGGTGTGCTCTGCATAGACCTGAATGTATCTCAGTCATGATCTTATGGGCTTCGTGTTTGTCTAAATAGTGTAACCACATTTGATCAAAAGACCATCAGTATAAGGTGTCATCCATGAGAGCATAGAAGAGACATCTCTGCTTCATCTGATGGGCATGTGATTTCTCCTGAGATAGTTTGCCTGTGTTCAAGTAATCTATGAATGGTTGCCTCCAATCTAGCTCATCGTCTTTATTGGCAATGACAACCTCCCCTACAAGAGAAAGTCTCTCGATGAGTTCAACATCAATAAGGGATAGAACTTATTTATTTTGGACCCTTATTGGAATGGACTCATCTTTCATACATGTCAATTCCTTTGAGAGTTTGACCAAAGCAACTGCTATTGCATTCTCTCCTCGAGGAACCTTGTAGATGGTGACCTCAGAGATTTGGGCCAACAACTTCATGGTGTACTCATGGTAGTGACGAAGCTTAGGTTTTATAACTTTATAGGATCCAATAATCTGGTTGATGACCACCTAAGAATTCCCGTAGATGTTGATACTTTTGACACATACTGTAATAGCTAACTCCAGGCCGACAATCAAAGCCACATACTCGACTTCATTGTTGGTGCATGGATTGGAGAGATAGTATGAGAATCTCATCACATCATGGTCTAGAGTTAAGAGAATGATTCCTACCTCTGCCTTTCCTGGAAGAGTAGATCGTGGTTCTTCTCCTTTATGAAAAGAAGCCGCTCTATAAAAATACATCTCCCAACGGTGATTGTCAATCTCCCCTAAGTTCATGATTTGTTCATCGGGGAGATCATCACTAAGTGAGGAATCAACAGGAAGTGGGTGTGCTACTAAGAAATCCATTAGTGTCTGTCCTTTCACCGCATGGAGGGGTATGAATGTAATATCAAATTGTGAGAGAATCATGGACCAACATGCCAACCATCCGGATAATGTCGACTGTGTCATGAGATACTGTAGTGGATTGATTCTTGAAATCAAATTTACCTTATGAGAAAGTATATACTGTCATAGCTTTTTGGATGCAAAGATGAGAGCAAGGCAATGTTTCTCAATTGGTGGGTAGTTTGCTTCAGCAGGGATTAGATGATGGTTGAGGTAATAGAGAGCGTTCTCCTTCCCTTCATCGTTGGTTTGGGCCAACAAAGCACCGGGGATGGCCTGCAAAGGGTGGCGGATGGGGCTAGAATAGTGCTTCACCAAATACTATTTGATGTTTTCAAAAGCATGTTGGCACTTGCCATCCAACTTAAGCTTATCATCCTTTTTGACAAGTGCTGAAAAAGGCTTGCATCTTCCCAATAGGTTAGAGATAAAGCATCTTAGATATGCCAATCGCCCTTGGAATGATCTAAGTTGAGTTAAACTTTTAGGGGGTGGCATTTCTAAGATAGATTTGATCTTTTCTGAGTCTATATCTATTCCTTGTTGTCGAAAAACAAACCTAAGGAGCTTCCCTGAAGCTACTCTGAATACACACTTCAGGGGATTCATTTTGAGGTTGAATTATCTTAACTATTTGAAAACTGCTCTCAAGTCAAAGAGATGGTCTTCTTTTTCTTTGCTTTTAACTACTATATCATCAACATAACACTCAACTTGATGGTGAATGAGTTTATTGAAGATCTGAGTCATGGCCCACTGGTACGTAGCACCGGCATTTTTAAGGCTGAAAGGCATGACCTTATAACAAGAGATTCTGATCAAGGTTTGAAAAGTAGTGTTTCTTTTATCCTCAGGGGCCATATTGATTTGGTTGTAGCTATATGACCCATCCATGAAGGAGAATACTACATGAGATGAGGCGATGTCCACCATTAATTATGGTATAAGGAGTGAAAATTCATCCTTAGGACATGCCTTATTTAAGTCCCTGAAATGGATGCATATGCGAATTTAGCCATTCTTTTTCTTAAATGGCATGACATTACAACCGTGTGGGTATTTTTCTTCCCGATAAAACCAAAGATCGATCAATTTCTTGACTTCAGAAATGATCTGTTGTTCGATTTCTAATCGCATGTGTCTAGGAGCTTGCTTGATAGGTTAGCGTTAGGTCTATCTAGTTTATGGACATGCGTCGAGATAATCTGGGCATCTCTTCATAACTCCAAGTAAAGCAGTCCTTAAACTAAGTCAATAGCTAACTAAGTCATTAGTTTCTTCTTCAATCAGTAAAGAACTACTATATGTAGGGTGTGGATCTTCTTGTGTCCCGAGGTTGATTTCTTTGAGCTTGTAGATAATTGAATGGATTTTCTCTTCAAAATATGAAGGTGCATCTTTGATTTGAAGATCATCAGGATCATCTGAAGTTTCTAAACACATATCCTCATAAGATTTAGTATGGCTTGAGAAGAACTTATCAGACTCCATATGATTGGCGATAACTAAGCAGTAATCTTCGTCATCGATTGGACCCACTATACCGAATCCTAGTCCTGGTCTTGATTATGCATCCTTGCCTTTGTTGTTCCACAGCTTTTCAAAATACTTTGACCTATGCTTGGACCATGTATAAGGAATCAAACCTTTCTTTGCAAGATTATGAACACAAGGAGAGTACCAATCAAAAGGTAATTCCATTAAATCTTTATATAAATTATTCTCAAGTTTTACATTAGCTTATGGACTGAGGATGATGATCCCAATAGGAATCTCTTTGGCTTGACATTCATGGAAGACCTAGGGGCTTCCTTAACTACTAAACCTTCAACTTTTTGTGAAGAAAGTGAGATTAGAGCTAAAGTTCCCAACTGATGCCTAATAGTTTTACATAAACCTAATTTGAATACATTTGTGATTTGCTTGGAGGCCTGGTCTTCATCATTGTCTGGCTTGAGTGTCACCTCCAATGAAACCCACTGAGAGGGGTTGGCTGGTGTGCTAATCAAATGAGACTCATCCTTAGAGCTGGATTCCAAGTCTATGTGAATAGCTAAAGTACTCTTGTGAATTGGAACATAACCCTTGTTGGCTGGCTGGCAACCAGGTGGTCTTCCACCTCTAGAATTGTCTTTGTGTCTGCCTCTGCCTCTTCCTGGTGGAGATCGAGTCATCCTACCCATATGTCCATATGATGGGATGAACTATGGGTGGAATGTAACATGCGACTCTACCTCTTCCTTGGTGTCCCTTTCTCGCTCACTTGTACTTTTCTTTTTCTTTTTTTTTTCTTTTTTTTTTTTTTTTTTCTTTTGTATTTGAATTTTGACCAAGTTTATGAGAATAGACATTTTGATTTTGAGGAAGATAGTAGGTCGCATCTTCATATATCTTGACCTCTATAATGGAAAATGGCTTTGCATCTCCTTTAACATAGTATTCGATTCCATCTCTTCAGAACTTGATGCACTGATGAAGGGAGGATGGAATCATCTTTTTCTTGTGTAGCCAAGGCCTACCGAACAAAGTAGTGAACAATGTATTCGAATCAATTATATAGAATTTGGCTTCAGTCTTCCAATCGCCTATTTCCAAAGGTAACACTATGGAGCCTAAAGCCCTCTCGCTTTGTTCATTGAATCATCTCAGTATCATCCGATCTCCTTAGAGTGTAGAGATGTCAATTTTTAAATAGGCAAGGGTCTTTAGACTCATAATGTTCACCGATGCATCTAGGATCAACCAAAACCCTAGAAAGTCTGAATCTGCCCATATCCACTATGCTATAGAGGGGACGGTTATGCTCCATGCCCCCAAAAGAAGGCCTTCGTTAGTGAATATGACTCTCTAGGCTTATCTTCAATAATGTGCCTCCTCTCCAATAGTGGTCAGCTGAGCTAAGGATATCTCTGGATCAAGAAGAGCCTTGATTAATGATTCCCTCATCTTTTTCGATAAGACAAGGGCATCATATATGCTTAGTTTAGCTGTAACTTTCTTAGGTGAGCGAAGACATTGCAATCAACTCTGGGCTGATCCTCCACAAGCATATCCATGGGTGGAGCATCCTGTGGAGGGGTTTCTAGCTCGTTGGTACACATGACTTATTTTCCCTTATCTTGAGGTGCTTCCCTACGAGGTAGAACCTTGCCACTACAGAGGTTAACTTCGGTGACCTCTTGTGGCGGGTTAGTGGAAGATTTTATAATTATTATTTAGACTTAGGACCCCCAGAATCAGATGATTCTAAGTCTATCTCAAGAGGTGAACCCGTAGTATTCAAAAAAAGAAAGTCCATTTCTGAATCAGAAAGAGGATGATCAGAGTTTTAATAATTATTATTTAGACTTAAAGAGTTTTCTAAAAGAGTAAAGCCAGATAACCTATCAGATGTGACACAGATGTAATTCAAACTAGCTGTACTCCTCAGCTTCTTAGATTTAGAAGGAGGTACATAGTAGAAATCTAGTAGAGTAAGTGGGGTGAGGGATTTGATGCCCTCATCCATCGATACAAGATGTTTACTAGAAGAAGAACTAGTTGAAGTAGACGTGTCGGTTGAAGTAGTAGATGCAACGGTGGAATAGAGGCTGGACTCGGTCGGTAGTTGTGCTACTTGGCTGTCCCGGGCAAGTATGGGTTGTTGCCGCTGCTACTGAGCTCTTATTTTCCCCAAGTTATCTTTAGCAACTTGTGAACCTTTCTTGATGTTGGAGGTTCGAGCTACCTCAGGCACCTATAAGAAAAGTTTCTTGATTTTATAAACAATCTTTTTCTAGGTTTGAGATAAAGAGATATCCCAACCTTCTTTTATTTTGAGAGGATCACATGTATCCCCAAGGATTACCTTAATAGAACTGGATGATTATTCCACTAAATATTTCTTAGGGATAACTATAGCGCCTGGCTTATAACTATGCTTAAGCCAGTCCTTAAATGTAAAGCAATCCTCCAAAATATGGCCTAGCATGTGGTGGTAGGGACAAAAGTTAGGATCATTACTCTTGCCCACTTCCTCCAGCTTTCTAGGCTCAGGTAGCTGAAAATCAAGTTTCTTTAAGAGGTTCTTAAAGATTTTTCTGACTACCTCCCTCTTAAATGAATAAAGTTTATTTAGTTTATCCAAAAGAGTAGGTGAATGTTAGCTACCTGAGGGCGGGTATGTGTATCACTGCTATGAGTATGGCTTAGGAGGAGGAGGCGAAGGCCATGGAGACTGCTACGGTGACCGATAAGATGGCCTAGGTGGTGGTAAAGGAGGTGTAAGTGATGGCTGTGGAGCTCGAGGTCTCTCATGCTGATCCCTGGTCAATTTCTTCCCCTTGTCCAATGCTGCTACTGCCACTGGCTTCATTTCATAGACCTTTTATGGCTTTAGCTTTGATGACTGATCTTGAAAAGAAAACTGTTTGTCCTCTCCTTATAGACTAGCCACATTATTGATTAACTTCTTAAATATCTTGATAGTGAAACCTTTAAGCATGAAGGCGACCGAGCCATGAATATTCTTTAGTAGAATTTCAATGACATGCTGTTTAGATAGTTATTGTTCATATTTCATACTCAAATTGTGCCATCTAAGAATATAATTAATGAGGGACTCACCAGGGTGTTGTTGTGTTACAACAAGATTGCCCACAGTTACCCTTTATTTAGCTCCAACAAACCTCTTAATAAAGAGTTTCTCTAACTTAGCAAAAGTTTTCACTGAACTATTGGGGAGTTTAACATACCAATCAAAGGCTATGTCTGCTAAACTGCTGACAAAAATATGGAACAATAATGCATCACTGCCACCAGCATTATAATAGCTAGCCCTAATGTGCACTATATATTGGTGAGGGTTCTCGCTGCCATCAAAGCTCTTGAAAGAAGGCACAAAACTCTTAGGATATTGGATAACATCAAATTTCTCTAAGTAGGGTTTACCCTTTGGAACTGATGAACTACCACGGGCTTGCAGTAATGCTTCTCTCACTTGTTATTCAACCATGAGTTTAATATCTTTTTCTTGTGCGGAGGTACTATCCACTACCTTCCTATACAAGCTAGTGTTGCCCTGCTCTACCAGAGGTGAACTCTTAAGTTGATCCAGGCCACACAACAATCATCAATGATAAAGAAATTATGAAAAGGCATGTTATTTCTAATGCAAAAGCTAAACAAAGTATCAAATAATTTTATAAAGCTATCACAAAAGAATAAGGGGTCGGTGTGATTGGGTACTGCCGTACAACCCAAAAAGAAATGTGGGTAGCCGAGCTCTACCCTTATACATCCCGGTATAATGAAAGAATAAATTACAATTATGAAGTGATAAGTGTTATCGGGGTCTTCATTCTTCATCCTCTAGTCTTCACTCCTTGTTCGTCATTCCTTCATCTTGGTTTGCTCCATTTCTTTCTTTCTTCTAGTTTGACTTGGGATGTAGTTTTCTCCAAGGCCTCACATGGTATATAAGACATGGTCTTATAACCAATGTTCACCTTAGTCCCCATAGCACTTATCCTAATCCTAATACAAAAATTCCATTAAAAGTAAAGAAAGTAAATCTAGCTACACCTGCAAAATAAATATTAGCTAAACACACCATACAACCCAAGCAATTATAGGAATAATTTGGAGTTAGGACCCCACACATTGATAACCAAGTCCACCTGTCCTAATTTAGATTATGCTTAGGAGTATAAGCGACCTGCACAGTAAAAATCATTTATATTTTTATTACGATGCCCCTTAAACACAACCCCATGCAGAGAATATGATTAGGCTAATATCGGCCTAACATCCAGACTACGCACATGCACCCCAATCTAAAAATATTACATCACAAAACAAAATCAGGCATCAAACCATGCATCGCCCTAACATAGAGCTAGAAATGGTGACTTAGCCTAATATGTGTGCCATTTAAGGCTTGTGTAGCATATCTTAGTTAGGCATTAAGGTTGGAATTTTCTAAGTGGGAAAGATTCAATTTAGATGGTGATTTTAGTTTAAGTGCTTTAGTTAATTTGTCAATTTTAGTTGGTGATTTGATTTCGTTTAAATGAACCCACACTTAGTTACTAAATGTTGTAATGAGAAGAAAAGAGAGGAGGGCTCTCTTTCATCCCTAACCTAAAGCATTTCTAAGGTAGATTCATTAATGAGTTTCCTTTAGTGAATGTTTTATTATGTATTTTAATTAATCCTAAGTTTAGATTTACTCTAAATAGCCCTATTCAACAAAAAAGGCATCTTAGGATTAGTTAGGGTGGATTACTATCACATAACACACACCTATTTATTTCTTTCCACCATGTATACCATGAATATGAATAATCCTAAGCATACCTATACATGTAATGTAAATTTTAGCACACTTTGATGATGAATGCTAAGAGATATGATTTGCAAATTTGGAAATTCCATTGATGCATGTGTTTACTATGTAGAAAAGGGGATTTTCCATCCATTGGAAAAATGCACATCCATATGTATAAAAGTTATAAGTGAGTATGACGTCATTATTTTCTACACCAGGGGCGTGAGGCATAAGACCTACTTAGGGCTACTTAAAGCCTCGTAGCCCCGGGATGTCCAGACTGATATACCACTTTTCTTAGATACATGTAGATGTATAAAAGGAATTGAATGGATGAAGAATTATGTAAAAGATTGTGTTTAATTTGGTTGTAAGATTTACATGTGTAATATGAAGATCCTTCTTGAGTCATAACATAAAAATATATAGGAATAGATTTAAACAAGTGTTGTGTTCTTTCAAATGAACTATACACTTCATAAATCCTATGTAAGTACATGTTAAGAGAAGAAAAAAAAACTTCATAATGCACATCTTATGTATAATCACATATAAACTCATAAATATTTATAAGTAGCATCACTTCATTCATAATCTTTGATTTATAAGTTTCATAAAATAATTTTTGATTTAATAATGATAATATCCACTCATATTCTTAATTTTAGCCAACACATGCAATTTGACATAAAAGGAAACATTTTCTTTAATTGATTTTTAAAATACATGAATGCATGATTTCATATGGCAAACAATATTTAACATGATTGGAATGAAATAAAAGAATGTAAGCACGTGACTTCATTCATCCTAATTAATTCCTAAGGATAATCCTATAAAATAAGATTATTTAAAATAAATCAAAATTCTTTAAAGAGATTTTTTATGAATTTGATTTGAATAGGTTGCTGGTCCTAACCCATTTCCCCCATGTGTGAATTGGTTTAGCTTAATTTTAGAACAACTAGGTTAATTTTATGTTTTATTTAGGTTAAGGTTTGAATTAAATTCATTAATTACCCCTTACCTATACCACTTTAACATAATTATTCAAGTAATTGTGAGCCAACATATAATATGCAACCACATGAAAATTAAATTAGCAATGCACTTAGGAAATGAAGGGACCTAATGCAATTGGCTCATAATTATTGATTAATTAAGCTAAAAAGTTTAATTAAGTACTTTCATAACCATCCTATACATGTAGTTTGATTATAATTTCCTTTAAAGTTCTTTTAGGTTATTGAACACTTAAGAATCTACCCAAGAATTGAATGATTAAGTTCTGGAAAGATTTGGGTTTAGTTTGATGAATTAACTAATGAAGTAATTAAGCTATTAATTAATTACAACTTAATTAAGTGTTTATCCAAATGAAATAAAGGCAAAAGATTAGAAAAGAAGTCATAATCTCATTCCTTAAGTTCATTCACTGTTTCATGATGATTAGCAAGCTTAATTGATAAATTTATCACTATTTAACATGTTAATTAATCATTTAATTAATTAAGAAAGTTATTAACGATGAAACAAGCAATTCCCCTAATGAATCAAGCAATAAATTCCAAGAAAATCAAGGGAGGCAGAGGTCATCCCACTAATTAATCCCAAAAAGTTTGGAGTTAATTGCCTAATTAATTAGAGAGTAATTAGCTTAATTACATTTCTAATAAAACCCAAATTGAGTTAAAATCACTATTCAAAATTAATTAATTTTAATTTTTTATTTTTCTTCTTTAAATTATCTTTAAAATGTGTGTTTATTTGTTTTTTTTAAAATTTTTTCACAATTAGTTATGAATTTTGGAAGTTTTAGTATTAAAATTGAATTAATTAAGCCTAATTAACCCCTTAATTTCGTCGGGCCATGTGGCGGCTGATGCGGCACAATTTCTATGTGGCATGATGGGATTGGTTATTTAAGTTGTCACATCCAGTCGACTGAGTCAGCCGACAGCGGACACGCTTTCTCTATGGGCCGTTCGATCTAAGATCAGATGGCCAGGATTAATCTCGTGGTTTTGGCTTAAATCAAAAGGAGATTTAGCATGATCTAATCACAACCATCCGTTCCAATCACGCAGAACATACGGCATGTGATCCTTCTCTTTGCGAGTGACAAGAGTTGAACACCGCTCATCTATTTTCGTTCAATTCAAGCTCACCTGAGCTCGGATTGGGATCAAAATGATCCCACACCTTCAGAAGGAGGGGGATGCACATCCAATGGTCAAGATCCAATGGGATGACACTTTTCTTCAAAAAGGACCAAGAAAATTTTCCAAAGGCTACGATTTCAAGCAATTACCTCGCTGAAGGCTATCACCGGGGCTTCCAACGGAGGAGGTAGCTTTGTCTAGTAGACAATTAGGTCTTGGTTTGAAGTGGATGATTCGATTGACCAAGCTTCCCTTCAATGGAGACCAGCTTTGATCAAGGTGATGCTTCCTGTAGCTTGGAGACTTAGGAAACAACTTGGTTGAGCTAGAGGAAGTCCACTGATGGTGCTTGCAAGGTTAATTTGGTTTTGATGGAGAATTGGATGAGTTGAGCTCGGGATTGATCTCCCTTATTTTTACTTTGAGTGAAACCAAGAATGGGAAATCAATGGAGCTTGAGAAGGGCTTGGAAAAGCTTGGGGAGGCTTCGATTGAATCTCCTTAGCTCTGTGGAAATGAGTGCTTCTCGTTTGAGTGGGAATGAGGGGGAGTATATCTCCCCCTCCTTGGATCGGACGGTGAGAGGCAGAAATGCCATTTTTGATAAATGACAAGGATTGGGTTCATGGTTTGGGCTGTCAAACATCCCATGTGAGTCATTTTGGGTAGTGGAGGGAAGGAGAGTGGATGCCCATGTTCTAGGTGACTGCATTTGGGGATCCAAGTGTTCAATTTTCATTGGAGGGGTCAGTTTGGCCTTGGCTTGAGTCATGGCTGACCCAAGCTCATTGGGTCATGTTCACCACCCTCCTTTGTGTCCATGTGGGCCACTAGAAGGATGCCAAGTGGCCTTGAGAAAGAACATGACCAAATTCCAAGTGAATTTGGTCATAGGATACCCTTTGACCAAGGGGAAAAGTAGTCATTTGGCCATGATTTTGATTTGAATAGATTTGAAATAATTTGAAAATGGGTTGGGCCAAATTTCAAGTGATTTGGAGTTCATTTGATTTGACTTGGTTCAATTTGATCCATTTAGGTCAAATTGGGTCAATTTGGGTTAGGTTGACCAATTAGTTAAATTGGGTAAAACCATGGGTTAGGTCAAGTTCAAATGATCATTTAGAGCCTATGGGTGTCTTTGGTTTGGTTCAATTTGGTTTAGATTAAGATTTGGTTCATTTAGGTTCATTTGGGTTAAATGGGTCAAGTTGACCAATTTGACCAATTTGACCCAATTGGGTTAGGTCATGTTTAAATGATCATTTAGAGCCTATGAGTGTCTTTGGTTTGGTTAAATTTGGTTTAGAATTAGATTTGGTTCATTTAGGTTCATTTGGGTCAAATGGGTCAAGTTGACCAATTTGACCCATTTAACCCAATTGGGTTAGGCCATGGGTTGGTTTAAACTTGGTTGATCATTTGAAATGTATTGCAAGCTTTGGTTTCAATCAATTTTAATTTAGTTTGATTTCAAGTTGATTTGACATTTTAGGACAAGTTGGGTTCATGGTCAATTAACCTAGGTTAGGTATAATTGGTCAATTGAAACTTTGGTCAAGTTCAACAATCAATTTGGAATGAATTTGATCCATTGGTTGCAATCAATTTGGCTTACATTAATATTTAACCCATTTTGGCTTTTTAGGTCAATTTGGGTCAACTTAGGTCAAATGGCCAATTAGGCTTGGTTTGGCTCAATTGATGACTTTGACATGTTCAATCATTGATCATGAATGGGTTTGAGTCAATGGTTTTAATCAATTTGGCATATGGTGGATTTTGGTTAGTTTAGGTTTCATTTGGGCTAAGTGTTGACTTGGTCGCTAGGTCTGACTTGGTTTGACCCAATTTGAGTGATTGATCATCCCATGATGAGTGTTGCTTATGATGAGAGATTTAGATGGGCATAGTTTAATCCAATTTGGGTTGGATTAGAATTTGGCTCAAAAAGGTCCTTTAGGTCACTTTGGGTCAAGTGAGCCTAATTGGGTCAATTGGCTTTATCAAGGCTTGATTCAAGTTTGGTTGAACTCACATATGGACTTATGATGGACATATAAATCCAATTGCAAGTGATTTGGAGTCAAATGGGTTTTGGTTCATTTGATAATTTTAAGTTCAAAGGATGAACATGGGTTTGACTTAGGTTAGCTTGATTTTGTCTTGATGATTGTAGTTTGTGTTTATATTTGGGCATGTGATTGAAGGAATGATTGTTTGAGGAGAAAATCTAAGAGTTTGGATTGATTTGAGAATGACTTGGCTAAATATAAGAAATTAGCTTGAAGAATATAAGTTGGATTTTGGCATAATTTTGGTTTTAGTTTTGGTTATTTGAATTAATACTTCATTCATATTTATGAATATAAATGAAGATATAAATGTGTTATGAGAAAATCATTTGATTTGAAGTGATTTGGATTTGGTTTGAGTTAAGTCCATAAGAAGAAATCAAAGGGCTTAGAAAATATTTTGGGGTTTGAATTCAATCATGGGTTTCAATCATTTGATTTGGAATTGATTTATGATTTGGATTTTAGAATTGATTTATGATTTAATGAAACCAATTGAGTTGGAAATGATTTAATATTTGATTTGGATTGGTTTGAAGGAGTGTAGCAAGGATTGGGTTCAAGCTATAGGGTAGGGAAATCTTCTTAAACTCCTAAGGCATAACTCATTCCTATGGTTAACTCTTCTAAGTCTCTAGGATTAGGTTAAGTATTCACCTAATCACTAGAAGTGTCTTAAGACTAAGGAACTCTTAGTGTCTAGAGGAGTCCTAACTCTAAGATGAAGAAGTTGAAAGCTCACTCCAAAAGTGGGGTCAACATGATGATAAGCCCAGTAGTCGTGTGATTTATTCTCTCTTGTGGAGGTAAACTATACTCCCATTTTTGCCTTAGATTTAGGTCATATGTTTTGGCCATTGTCAAAGCTCCCTAGATTTAGGATCTGAGGTTGCTATTTCTCTTTGTGGGTTACAAGCATAAATCCCCACCTCTTAGGAATTTTCATAATCTTGTATTGCAGAATTATAAGTCCTAGACTTCTAATAAAAATTCAACTTAAACAAATAAATCTTCTCAAATTCAAATGTATAAAGCCCAACCATAGGATATATTGGGGTGCTCACTAGGCTTCCTAGTATCATGAGTACTCCCTACTTATCTCCCTTAGTTTCGATAAGAACTCTTCCATTTTGATATCTCCCACTTGGTTTTCTAAGAATAACCAATTGATTGATAGTCCTATCTTTGAAATCTTTGGAGACAACGATCATTTACCTTAATCGAGAGTATTCCTAAGGAACCTCATTCCTTATGATGTAATTAACTATGGAGGCTTGCCTCCATAGGGAACTTAACAAACATGGTTTAAATAAACTCTGCTTTACTTTTTTATGTAAAGTAAGGGAAAAATCTCTAGTATATCCGAAGACCCATCATGCCTTAGGAGTCCTCATTAGGTGATTAGGTCCATTATAGGATACTGACTTCTATCTCTTGAGATAGTATGTTATTCCTTAATGTCATACCCGATCACTCTAATGAGTATATTTGTGGATCTGTGTGGTGTCGCCTCACATAAACACACATAAACGCAAAAATAAATACCATAAATTTTTCTGGTGACTCCGCTGGGAAAAGTTCCTCTTTATATCTTCGGTAAATGATCGTTGTATCCATGTATCGATAGTGGATTTGCATTTCATATGAGTCTGAGACTATCCTTCTTTTCTATTGGCACTTAGCTCATTTCATTCTTAAGCTAAGCTAGTCAACATCCTTTAGGTTTTAGGACCGCATTCCATGTTGGTCTTAAAACCCCTATTGGGTCCCCCAATAGGTGAAAATAAAATTTAACTGAAAGATATGAATAAAGACCTTTTTGAACCTCCTTAAAATCTCTATGGTAAGGTAAAGTTCATTCCACAAATAAGAAAAATGAATCCTTTATAAAAATATCACTTTTCAAAAGCACTTTCCCAAAGTTCACATAATAAAATACTTGCACAAAAATTTTCACAAAATATATAACTCAATCCCTTCTAACAATCCTCAAGATTGTTACATGTAGGTTCTTTTCAAAACCAAAATCTAAATCATCTTTCAAAAAGAACATATTTGAAAATAAGAATCCTCGTTCAATATACCCAAATTTATTGAATGAAGATTTCAATTCCAAATAAAATCGTATCATAAAATTGAAACTCCATTCAATATATATCACATATATTGAAGTTGGAGTTTCTTCCTTTTCAAAAGCACATATTTGAAAATGAGAATCCTCATTCAATATACCCAAATTTATTGAATGAAGATTTCATTTCCAAATAAAATCATATCATAAAATTGAAACTCCACCCAATATATCCCATATATATATTAGAGTTGGAGTTTCTTTCTTTCTTTTTTTCAAAAAGCACAAATTTAAAAATAAGCATCTTCATACAATATATCCAAATTTGTTGAATGGATGTTTTATTTTCAAATAAAATCACATCATTTGAAACTCCACTCAACACATTCCACAAGTGTTAAGTTGAAATTTCCTTCTTTTCAAAAGAGCAATAATCACACAAAAATTTCATCTTTGAAAAATTAAATTGACTTCCATTTTACATGCCCAAATTTGTTAAATGAAAATCTCCTCTGCAAAAATCATGAAAATCAAAATACATTGGAATTCCATTTGACATACCCAAATTTGTCAAAGGAGAGTTTATTTTTCAAAAAGAAAGTTGAAAATAAACAGGACTCTACATAACACACCATATTTGTTAAACAAAAATCCCCCCTTTCAAAAATAACATAAATCAAAACAAAAATCAAACAATTTGGACTTTATTTAGCATACATAAATTTACTAAGTAAAGATCTCATTTTGAAAATCAAAACAAAAATCAAACACATTTGGGCTTTATATAGCATACACAAATTTGTTAAGTGAAGATCCCATTTTCAAAATCAGAATAAAAAAGAAATCAAACACATTTGGGCTTTTTTTAGCATACACAAATTTGCTAAGTAAATATCCTATTTTCAAAATCAAAATAAAAATTAAACATATTTGGGCTTTATTTAGCATACATAAATTTAATAAGTGAAGATCTCATTTTCAAAATCAAAAAAAAAAAAATCAAACACATTTAGGCTTTATTTAGCATACACAAATTTGCTAAGTAAAGATCCCATTTTCAAAATCAAACATATTTGGGCTTTATTTAGCATACACAAATTTACTAAGTAAAGATCCCATCAAAATCAAAATAAAAATCAAACACATTTGAGATTTATTTAGCATACACAAATTTGCTAAGTAAAGATCCATTTTTAAAATCAAAATAAAAATCAAGCACATTTGGGCTTTATTTAGCATACACGAATTTGCTGAGTGAAGATCTCATTTTCAAAATAAAAAAAAAGAAATCAAACAAATTTGGGATTTATTTAGCTTACATAAATTTGCTAAATAAAGATCCATTTTCAAAATCAAAATAAAAATTAAATATATTTGGGCTTTGTTTAGCATACACAAATTTGCTAAATGAGTAATCCCACACATGATACACATCATGGGAAAACAAGAAAAAAAAAATTATTTTCAAACACCTCATTTAGCATACCCAAATTTGCTAAATGAGTAATCCCAAAATCAAATCTAATACAAAATCAATTGACCCTCTATTTAACATACTCAAATTTGTTAAATAAAGGGTCCCCAAACATAACATCAAATTCAAATATGAACCAATGGAAGCATCAAAAGTCTCTCCAAAATATTTAAACCCATTCAACATACACAAATTTGTTGAATGTGGATTCTAAACTCAATTTAACTCAAAATCTCTCCTCCAAGCTATTCAAAATCTCTCCTAAATTCAATGAGCTCCACTTAATATATTTAAATTATTGATTGTGGGTTCAAACTCTAAAACAAATTTAAAAAGTCAGCAGAATACCAAAGCAAAAAAAAATCTAATTTGAGTTTGTTTTCAACAATTATAGAGTTCCAGTTCAGTTTCAACTCAGTCCGGTCAGCTTTTCTCAATTCACTACAGTACACATGGATTTATAGAAATATGTGTTCACCTTCCCCTTCGAGATGGATTTGGCCTTGGATTGGGCCAGCCTCCCCCAAACTAATTTTGCTCATTTACTATATTTTGGCCAAGGATTTGAGGGAGCTAGGATTATTTGTGAGGGGCAACCTCACTCTGTCAACAGTGGTGGTAGGGTAGCCATCCATTAAGACCTCAGATTGAGCTTCCTCACCGAAGAGGAAGGCGATGAGTGGTTCCGCGCTATAGTTCTAACCTACATAGTCGGGTTGTTCCCATCGCCCGGTCGGCTAGACCCATTAGCCTCCTCTAAGGGAAGGCTATCCTTTGTCTCCCCACATTTAAGGTAGTCTAGCTCTTGCTCCACCTACAGAGCTGTAGAGCGCAAGATCAAGCGGCACCACGTGCGCATTGCCAGGGATATAAAGACAGTATCTCACATTGTAGAGGAGGGGTCACCCAGGGAGGTTTGTCCTTTGCTTACTCAAAACAAGTTCCATCTCCTTTCCAGTTCTGAAGAAGAGGAAGATGTCAAGAGGATTGCAGTATCACCTCCACCTCCGATTCAGTATGAGACACATGTGAAAGATAGGAGGAGGTCATATTCTAGCCTCAGGATAATTTTGTGCCAAGTTGGTAGGGCTTATGGACGGTCAGAGTCCAGTGCCTAGTTTGATTTACGATCAGTTATTCTTCGTAGTATGGGCGAGCAGATCCATCAGGAGAGGGCTAGAGAGGCCTGAGTATCAGTTCACACCATTAGTAGAGAAAGGTGAAGATATGTTAGGTAGTCAGTAGCCTCCGCCCTCATAGATTTCCCTGATGGGCATGCTACCTGCGTCAGTCACACCGATAGTATTGTGTTGGCATGTACCACCCATCATAGGAGGAGAGCCCCCATACAGAGGCAGTCAGTGTTGTCTCCACCACACTGCTCTACTCCACATCCGCCATCGCCAATTTAGGTTCCATCTCATACAGTTCCACCCAAAGCCATGAGAGCAGCATCAAGGGAGAAGAAAGCCCCAATAGTGATTTGCCTACGGCCAAGGGATCCTACTTCATCTACTCCACCGACTGAGGTGAGGGAGAGTTCTCCAGCTCGACCTCCTACTTCAGTTGCAGTGAAGAAGGAGTGGTGACCCCACAGCATTGTAGTCATACCACCACCACCATCACCTCAACCGATTATGGATATAGCAGTGGAAGAAGGGGAAGGGGATAGCTCTATTATCCCCATGGCGATAGATCCCCCTAGGGGTAGCACTCCACCAATAGCAGTTGACAATCATGAGCATGTGTCCTCCAATGAGTGTAGCCCTCATAGGGTTAGCACTCCAGTAGCAAGGGAGGTCAGGTGTATCTCCATTAGCGAGCATAATCCCATCACCGGTTAGCCACAAGTATTTATGCTGGCATAGTTAGACCACTCCTTGGATGATATCTTGGCATAGTATTTTACTAAAAAGAAAGAAATCCTAGTGTATGATTGGTCTAAACTCGAAGAGAAGAAGGTTAGCTTTAACCCCGATGAGGATGATTTATTGGAAGACTTGATAGAGGTACACATGGTCGATACTAGAGGTTCCCTCCTTCAGTATCATCATAGTTCGGAAGGTGTTGCGGTCAAACAGGACAATACAACCTATTCGACCCAACACCTCCTTCAACAACTCAAGTAGAAAGATGAGCAAATTGATAGGATGGGGAATAGAGTTGAAGATTTGTTAGCAGTAGTGCTAGCACTTCAGAATCAAGCTCCAGCAATACAACCTACCATTATGGAGACTGGTCAGCCTGAGTTATTGCATATCTTGGATCAACCCAAGAGTTCGCCTCAAGTAGAGTAGGGCAGTACTAGCTTGCATAGGAAGGTAGTGGACAGTACCTCCATACAAGAAAAAGACATCAAACTCATTATGAAACAAAAAGTGAAGGAAGCGTTGGTGCAAGCCTGAGGTGGTTCACCAGTTCCAAAGGGTATACCCAACCCAGAGGAATTCGATCCTATCCAATATCCTAAGGGTTTTGTGCCTCCTTCTTTCAAAAGTTTTGATGGCAGTGGAACCCTCACCAACATATTGCACACTTTAGGACCTGCTGTTTCAATGCTGGTGGTAGAGATGCATTATTGTTCTGTCTCTTTGTCAGCAGTCTAGCGGACATAACTTTTGATTAGTACGCTTAACTTCTCGATGATTTAGTGAATACTTTTTCTTAGTTAGAGCAACTCTTTGATAAGAGGTTTGTTGGAGCTCAGCAAAGGATAACTGTGGATGATCTCGTTATAGCTCAACAACACCCGGTGAGTCCCTTATTGATTATATTCTTAGCTGACACAATTTAAGCATGAAATGTGAACCATAGTTGTCTGAACAACATGTTATTGAAATTCTATTAAAGAATATTCATGGCCCGGTCACCTTCATACTTAAAAGTTTCACCATTAAGATATTTGAAAAATTAATCAACAAGGTGGCTAGTCTTGCGGTTACATTTTAAGATCAATAAAGGCAAAGCATTTCTGATTCGGCATTCCTATGTCAGCTAGTTCTTCTTCTAGTAGACATCTTGTATCAGCGGATGAGGGCATCAAATCCCTCACCCCACTTACTTTACTAGATTTCTACCATGTACCTCCTTTTAAATCTAAGAAATCAATGAAAAAAGCTAGTTTAAATTACATTTGTGCCACTTCTGTTGGGTTATCTGATTCTACTCCTTTAGAAAACTCTTCAAGTCTTAATAATTATAACAACTCTGATCATCCTCTTTTTGATTCAGAGATGGACTTTCCTTTTCTAAATAATATGAGTTCACCACTTGAGATAGACTTGGAATCATCTGATTTTGAGGGTCCTATAAGAGAAGATGTAGGTATGCCCGACCAGTCATAAGAGATCACCAAAGTTAACCTCCGCATTGGCAAGGTTCTACCTCCTAGGGTAGCACCTCAAGATAAAGGAAAGTAAGTCATTGGTACTAGCGAGCAAATAGTCCCTCCATAAAATGGTCCACCCATGGATATGCTTGTGGAGGATCAGCCCAAAGTTTATTATAATGTCTTCGCTCACCTAAGAAAGTTGCCAACTAAATTAAGTATATATGATGCCCTTATCCTATCCAAAGAGATGAGGGAATCATTAATCAAGGCCCTTCTTGATCTAGAAATATGCTTAGCTCAGCTGACTGTTGTTGGAGAGGAGGCACATTATTTAAGAGAAGCCTAAGGAGTCACATTCATCGACGAAGACCTTCTTCTGGGGGATATGGAGCACAACTATCCCCTCTACATCACAGTGAATATGGGCAGATTCATGCTTTCTAGGGTGTTGGCTGATCCAGCTGCATCAGTGAACATTATGAGCCTAAAAACCCTTGTCTATTTGAGGATTAACATCTCTGAACTCTGAGGAGATCAAATGATGTTAAGAGAATTTAGTGAGGAGAGGGCTTTAGGCTCCATAGTGTTACCTTTGGAAATATGCGACTGGAAGATTGAAGCTAAGTTTTATATAATTGATTTGAATACATCGTTCACTGCTTTGATCGGTATGCCTTAGATACACCAGAACAAGATGATTCCATCCTCTCTTTATCAGTGCATCAAGTTTTGAAGAGATGGAATCGAATACTGTGTCAAAAGAGATGAGAAGCCATTCTCAGTTAGAGAGGTCGAGATATATGAGGATGCGACCTACTACCTTCCTCAAAATCAAAATGTCTATTCTCGAGAACTTGGTCAAAATTTGAATACAAAAAAAGAAAAAGAAGAAAAAGAAAAAGAAATTACAAGTGAGCCAGAAAGGGACACTGAGGAAGAGGTAGAGCCGTATGTTACATTCCACCCTTCATTCCACCATATGGACATATGGGTAGGATGACTCGACCTCCACCGTGTAGATGGCAATTCAGGGTAAGACCCCCGGTTGGAGGCCCACAGGGCAATGTTCTAGTTCATGGGGTACTCTATTCACATAGACTTAGAATCTAGCTGGGAGGATGAGTCTCATGTGATTAGCACCAACCCCTCTTACGGGTCTCATTGGAGGTGACACTCGAGCCAGACAGTGACAAAGACCAGGCCTCCAAGCAAAGCATAAATGTATTTGAATCAGGATTATGTAAAGCCATTAGGAAATAGTTGAGAACCTTAGCTCTAACCCCACTTTCTTCTCAAAAAGTTGAGGGTATGGCAGTTAAGGAAGCCCCTAGATCTTCCACGGATGTCAAGCCAAAGAGATTCCTATTGGGATCATCATCCTGAAGTCAAGAAGAAGATGTAGAACTTGAGGACAATTCATATAAAGATTTAGTGGAATTACCTTTTGATTGGTACTCGCCTTGTGTTCATAATATTGCAAAGAAAGGTTTGATTCCTTTCACATGGTCCAGGCACAGGTCGGAGGATTTCGAGAAGCTGTGTAACAATAAACGCAGGGATGCACAATCAAGACCAAGACTAGGATTCGATATAGTGGGTCCAGTCGACGATAATGATTACTACTTAGTTGTCACCAATCATTTGGAGTTTGATAGGATCTTCTCAAACCACACTAACTCTTATGAGGAGGTGTGTTTACAAAATTTAAATGATCCTGATGATCTTCAAATCAAAGATGCACCTCCATTATTTGAAGAAGAAATCAATTCAACCATCGACAAGCTCAAAGAAATCAACCTCGGGATAGAAGAAGATCCACTCCCCACATACATAAGTTCTTTATTGAATGAAGAAGAAACCAATGGCCTAGTTAGGCTATTGAATGAGTTTAAGAACTGCTTTGCATGGAGTGTTGACCTCACTTTTGGAGTGAGCTTTCAACTTCTTCATCCTAGAAATAGGACTCCTCCTAGACATTAAGATTTCCTTAGTCTTAAGACACTTCTAGTGATTAGGTGAACACTTAACCTAATCCTATAGACTTAGAAGAGTTAGCTATAGAAATAGGTCATGCCTTAGGGGTGTTAGGAAAACTTGCCTACCCCTTTAGCTTAAACCAAATCCTTACTTCCTTCTTTCAAGTCAAACATCAAATTCAAACCAACTTCAAATTCAAATTAACCTCAAATTCAAATCAACCTTAAATTCAAATCAACTTCAAATTCAAACCAATTCAAAATCAATCCTTAAATCAATTCCAACCCAATTGATTTTCGTCAATCATCAAATCAATTCTAAGATCCAAATCATGGATCAATTCTAAATCAAATGATTAAAATCCATGATTGAATTCCAAATCCAAAATCTTTCTTAAGCCCTTTTGATTTCATCTTAAGGACTTAGCTCAAACCAAATTCAAATCACTCCAAATTCCAAAGATTTTCTCATAACTCATTTATATTCTCATTTTTAGTCACAAATATAAATGAAATATAAATTCAAATAACCAAAACTAAATCCAAAACTAAAATCCAAATCCAACCTAAACTCTTTCAAGTCAAATCTGTGAACTCCCTCAAACAAAATTCAAATCACTTCAAACTCAAAAGATCTTCTCATAACTCATTTATATTCTCATTTATATTCACAAATATAAATAAAATATAAATTCAAATGACCAAAACTAAATTCAAAACTCAAGCCCAAGTCTAACCTAAATCCAACCTATACCCTTTCAAGTCAAATTATTTAACTTATCCAAATCATTCTCAAATCAATCCAAACCTTTGGATTTTCTCTTCAAATAATCAATCCTTCAATCATAAGCCCAAATATAAACATAAACTTCAATCATCAAACCAGGATCAAATCAGACCAAGTCAAACCCATGTTCATCCTTTGAACTTGAAATTGTCAAATGAATCAAAACTCATTTGACTCCAAATCACTTGATATTGGATTTATATTTCAATCATAAGTTCATATGTGAGTTCAACCAAACTTGAATCAAGCCTTGATCAAGCCAATCGATTCACTTAGGCTCACTTGACCCAAAGTAACCTAAAGCACCTTTTTGAGCCAAATTCTAATCCTACCCAAATTGGATTGAAATAAGCCCATCTAAGCCTCACATTGTGAGCAACAATCATCCTAGGATGATAAATCACTCAAATTGGGTCAAACTAAGTCAAACCTAGCCTTTGACCAAGTCAAAACTTAACCCAAATGAACCTAAACTAGCCAAAATCCACCATAGGCCAAATTGATTGAAACCATTGATCCTAACCAATTCATGATCAAAGATTGAACTTTACCAAGTCATCATTTGAGCCAAACCAAGCCCAATTGGCCACTTGACCCAAGTTGACCCAAATTGACCTAAAAAGTAAAAATATTTCAAATCTTGATCTAAGCTAAATTGATTACAACCAATGGGCCAAATTCATTCTAAATCACTTGTTGAACTTGACCAAAGTCTCAATTGGCAAACTAGACCCAACCTAGCCCAATTGACCATGAACCCAACTTGACCTAAAAGGTTAAATCAACTTGAAATCAAACTAAACCAAAATTGATTAAAACTAAAGCTTGTAATACATTTCAAATGATCAACCAAGCCTAAACCAACCCATGACCTAACCCAATTTGGTCAAATTGGTCAAATTGGTCAACTTAACCCATTTGACCTAAGTGAACTCAAATGGACCAAAACCAAATATAAATCAAATTAAACCAAACCAATGACACCCATAGGCTACAAATGATCATTTGAACTTGACCTAACCCATGGTTTGATCTAATTTCAACAATTGGTCAACTTGACCAAAGTTGATCCATTTTGACCTAAATGGGCCAACTTGAGCCAAATCATATCAAATTAACTCTAAATTTCTTGAAATTTGGCTCAACCTATTTTTCAATCATTTCAAATCTACCTAAATCAAAATCAAGGCCAAATGATCATTTTACCTTTGGGTCAAAGAGTAACCTATGGCAAAATTCACTTGGAATTTGACCAATTCCTTTTCATGGCCACTTAGCATCCTCCTAGTGGACCACATAGACACTAAGAAAGGTGGTGCACATGACCCAATGGGTTTAGGTCAGCCATGACCCAACCCAAGGCCAAACTTACCCCTCTAATAGAAATTCTCCACTTGGATCACCTCCTACACTCACCTAGCACATGTGCACCTCCTTCATTCCACTACCCTACCAAAACTAAAGCACATGGAGCTCCTAACAACCAAAATAACCCATTCAATGTCCTCAATTTGATCAAAATGGCAAGATGGCTCTCAGCCATCCGATCCAAGGAGGGGGAGATATACTCCCCCTCATTCCCACTCAAATGAACTTCCTTGCATTCAATTGAGCTCAGAGGATCAAAGGCAAGCTTCTCCAAGTGTCCCAAGCATTCCCAAGCTCCTTTGAATTTCCCTTTCTTGGTTTTCTTCATAGCTGAAACAGGGGAGGCTTAAGAAATTTCCAAGTTACTCAATTCTTAACCAATCTTAATTCACTTTGCAAGCACCATCAAGGAAGCAAGTTGAGCTCACCCAAAGAAAATCCCAAGTCTCCAAGCCACGAGAAGGGGGATTTCGATCAAAGCCACAAGCCATTAGAGGGGAGCTTGGTCAATTGGAAGATCCACTTCAAATCCTTGAAACTTTTAATAGAGCTTCATCTCCACTAGACAAAGCTACCTCCTCCGTTGGAAGCACCGGTGAGGTATTGCTCAAAATCGATCCTCCATTGCAAAAAGTTAGGTCCTTTGTGAAGGGAATTATCATCCCATTAAAATCTAGCCATTGGATGTTCTTCCCTACACCTCTTGATGGTGTGGGGTGAATCCTAGCCTAATCCAAGCTTAGGTGAGCTCGGATCAAGCCATGGAGGACAGGAGGCCTCCTTCTCCCGTAGCTTAGGAAGGGATGAATCATGGGTCATCCATCCTGTGTGTTTTGGATGGACGGCCCTGATTAAAATAAGTAGATCCGCTGATTTAATCCTTCATAACCACACTTGGGTCGGTCGTCAATCCATCGATGGCCTGTGGAAGCATTGCCGACATGGCGTCGATGTGATAACTTAAATAATCAATCTCATCATGTCGCATAGAAAGTGCACCGGCATCCTGGCATTGTGGATTAGTTAATTAGTAATTAATTGCCTATTAATCACTGAACTTCATAAATTTATAACTAAATCTAGAAAAATCCAAAAAAAATATAAATGAGGGCTCATTTTAAAGATAATTCAGAAGGAAATTTAATAAAATTATTTCTAATTAATTTTTAATAGTGAATTTTCCTTAATTAGGTTTTAATTAAAAACTAAATTACCCTAATTACTCCCTAATTACTTCTTTAATTGATTCTAAATTTCTTGGACATGTTTAGTGGGATGACTTCTGCCTCCCCTAATTTTCTTGGGATTTATTAATAAGTTAATTAGGGAAATTAATTAATGAACCCCTAATCACCCCCTTAATATAATTAAGAGTAATTAAACATGTGAACAGTGATTTAATCCATTAATTGAGATAATTAAACATTGCTTAAGTGAGGATGAGGTTTATGGAATGAGTTTGGGATATTTTTCCTAAGTTATTCTCTAAACCGCCTTTCTTCCTTAATCCAAACATAATTAAGGGTTAATCCACTAATGATCTACTTAATTAGTCTAATCAAACTCTCAAAATCAATTTGAACTTAATCAATCTCTTCTTGGGTAGATACTTAGGTGTTTAAGAGCCTAAGGTAGGTTTCAAAAAATCATATCCAACTCACATGTGTGGGAGGGTTATGAAAGTACTTAATTAAACTATTTAGCTTAATTAATTAATAATTGTGAGTCAATTGCATTAGGCCTCTTTCTTTCTTAGGTACATTGCTGATTTAAATTCCATGTGATTGCATATCATATGTTGGCTCACAATTATTTATTTAGTTATGTTAAAGTGGTGTAGGTAAGGGGTAATTAATGGATTTAATTCACAACTTAACCTATACAAAACATAAAATTAATCTAATTATTCTAAAATTAAAGTAAACCAATTCACACATGGGGGAAATGGGTTTGGACCAGCAAACTCTTTTCATATTTCCTAAGTAAAATCAAATTCAAAAATAAAAATCCCTTTCAAGAATTTTGATTCACTTTGAATAATCTTATCTTATAGGATTATCCATAAGAATTAATTAGGGTGAATGAAGTTACACGTTACATCACTTTATTTCTTTCCATGCATGCTAAATATTATATGTCATATGAAATCATGCATTCATGTATTTTAAAAATTTAATTAAAATAAAATATTTCTTTATGTCAAATTGCATGTTTTGGCTAAAGTAAGAATATGAGTGGCTATTATCACTATTAAATTAAAAACTTATTTTCAAAAATCTATAAATCAAAGACTACAAATGAAGGTATGCTACTTATAATTACTTATAAGCTTGCATGTGATTATAGCATAAAATGGGTTATGTGATTTTCTTCTTTTCTCTTAACATGGATTTGAATAGAATTTGTAAAGTGTATAGTTCATTTGAAAATAACATAACACTTGCTTAAAAATCCATTCCTATCCACTTCTATGTTATGACTTAAGAAGGATCTTCACATTTACACGTGTAAATTGCATAACCAAATCAAACACAAAAAAATCTTTTGCATGACTCTTCTTCCATTCATTTCTTTTTATGCATGCACATGTATTTAAGAAAAGTGGTATATCAGAGTGGACATCCCGGGGTTGCGAGGCTTTAAGTAGCCCCAAGAAGGTCTTGTACCTTACACCCCTGATGTAGAAAATAATGGCGTCATACTCACTTATGTCTTTCATACATGTAAATGTGCATTTGATTAATGGATAAAAGAGTCCCTCTTTTCTACTTAATAAAAATATGCATTCATGGAATATCCAAATTTTCCTTAACAACATCACTTAGCATTCATCATCAAAGAGTGCTAAAGTTTGCACTTGCATGTATAGATATTCTTAGGATCATTCATATGCATGATATACATGTTGGAAAGAAATAAATGGTTGTGTGTTATGTGATAGTAATTCACCTTAATTAATCCTAAGATGCCTTTCTTATTGAATAGGTTTATTTAGAGCAAATCTAAACTAAAGGTTAATTAAAACACATATTAAATCATTCACTAAAGAAAAATCGTAATGAGTCTACCTTAGAAATTACTTAAGATGGGGTGGAAAGAGAAGTTCTCTTCTCTTTTCCTCTCTTTACAATATTTAGTAATTAAATGTAGGTTCATTCAAACCAAATCAAATCAACAATTAAAATTGACAAATCAACTAAATCACTTAAACTAAAACCACCCTTAAAATTGAATCTCTCACACTTAGAAAACTCCAATCTTAAAGCCTAGCTAAGACATACCACCTAAGCCTTAAATGGCACACACATTAGGCTAACTCACCATTTCTAGCTCTATATTAAGGTGGTGCATAGTTTCATACCTAATTTTATTTTATGGTGCAATATTTTTAGACTGGATGTAAAGGTTATGTGTGTAGACTGGATGGTAGGATGACCTTAGTCTAATCATTGCCTTCTATAGGGGATTATGCTTAAGGGGCACTATAATAAAAATATAAATGCTTTTGTTGTGCAAGATGCTTCTACCCCTAAGCATAATCCAAACTAGGATAGGTGGTCTTGGTTACCCATGTGTGGGGTGCTAAGTCCAACTTATTCATATACATGCTTGGGTTATTGATGGAGGTGGGCATTCTTTCTTTTGATGAGATTGAGAGAACGTGGGTATTGGAGGTGAGGGAAGAAGATATGTTAGATAACTAGCACTCCCACCAAGAATTGCCAAGGTTTGGCCATCAAGCTCTCAAACCATAAGAATAACTCAATAATTTGTAATTTCTAAAAGAACTCCTTCATTCTAGTAAGAGGGGCTATTTATAGCCATTACAAGCATCTTTCAAAAGAAAATAATTTGAAACATGGAGGGAAAGGTGGGTGGCCACATTAATGTGAAGTATTAAATTGCCTCATTATTTTATGCCATCCACCCACTTCACATGCTATTATTTTATGTGGATTCAACCACCTAACATGTATGCTTTGAATTTTTAAATGCAAAATTTCAAACATGGAGCTTCTAGAAGAAAATAAAAAATTACATAAATAAAAAGATGAAATCAAAAAATGGGCCTTAGTAGGATAATGAGCTAAGCTTTCTTCTTTCTTGAATTTTCTTGGGCTTTAGCTTGAGATCTTGTAAATGGACCTTGAGCTCTAATTTTTGGATCCTCATGATTTTCTACATAAACTCCCCTAGGCTCAATTGAACTTTTCTCTGTAGAGTTGAAATCTAAGAAGTCTTCTACTAATTGTGGGGCTTAAGTCTCCAAATCAGTATGGGTCAACCATGTGTCTCTAGCTGGTGGCTTATTCTACCAACGAACTAGAAACTGGTGTTCAGAAGCTGGATTAATAGGTGCTTCCTCAGTGATAATATAGTTAACTTCAAAGGAAAAGGGCTTCTGCAAGTACAGTGATATATCCCCTGCTAAAGAGTTAGATTGAACAAGTGGAGGTTTGCTAATTCCTTCATATGATAGAATATCTTCAATATTAATAACTGGATGAAAGAGCATATCAACAGGCAAATCAAAGTGATAAGCATTAGTTCTAATTTTCTTAAGAATTTTAAATGGACCACAAGCTCATGCATGTAATTTTTTATATCTAGTAATTTGATAACGCTCAGGCCGAATGCGAATCAATACATAATCACCTTCTTTATATTCTTTCATTGAATAATTATGATTTGCCTTAGAAACACAGTTTTCATTATTTATAGTAATTTTCTTTCTTATATCTTCATGAAGGCTTTGAAAATCTTTGGCAAATGAGAATGCTACATCAGAAAATACATGAGATGGTAGGTTTGCTACATCTATTGGTCATCGTGAGTTTTGACCATAGACTATCTCAAATGGTGATTTTTTTTGTAGTTCTAGAAATAACACTATTATAGGCAAATTTTGAGGTTGGTAAATATAAATCCTAATTTTCTAAACTTTTACCTACTAAGCATCTAAGCAAATTTCCTAAGGTACTATTAACTACTTCAGTTTGTCCATCAGATTATGGGTGAAAGGTAGAAGAAATTTTTAATTCGGTACCTAATACTTTCTATAATATTTTCCAAAAATATGAGACAAACTTAATATCTCTATCAAAAATAATGGTTAACGGGAGACCATGGAGTCACACTATTTCCTTAAAAAGCAATTTTACTATATAAGAAGCATCATTTATTTTTGAACAAGGTAATAAATGAGCCCTTTTTGAGAACTTATCCACAAAAACAAAAATACTATCATGTCCGCGAGCTATTCTAGGTGATCTTAGAATAAAATCTATTGATAAGTCTTTCCAAAGCCTATAAGGAACAGGTAAGGCAGTGTATTGTCTAGACCTTTGTTTGATAGTTTTAGCCTGTCTACAAATTAAACATTGAGTCCCTAATTTTTGAACATCTCATTTTAATGAAGGCCAATAAAATCTATTTTCTAATAAATATATGGTCTTATCCTTTCCAAAATGACCAGCTACACTCCCAGCATGTAGCTCAGTGATAAGGAATTCTCTAAGAGAAGATTGAGGAATGCATAGTTATTTTCCTTTATATAAATATCCATTTTTTATCAAGAATGTCCCTTGTAAAGTTATTGATTTATCCAAGTGTTCAAGATAAATTAGGTGAAAGTCAGGGTACACAATATAATCATCTTTAATTCTATCAAATTCTAGGATTCTCAATTCTAAAGATGAAATCATTAGGTTTACCCTGGATAAAGCATCAGCAGGTTTATTCTCACTTCCAGGCTTATGCTTTAGAACAAAAGAGTAGACTTGTAAAACTTCAACCCATTTGCATGCCTATGACTTAATTTTTGTTGAGTATTAATGAATTTTAAGGCATGATGATCATAACTAAGAATAAATTATTTATGTAAGAGATAGTGTCGTCAATGCCTTAAGGATTGAATTACAACATAAAACTCTCTATCATAAGTGGAATATTGTTATTTGGCTTCATTTAACTTTTCAGCTATAGGATGATTCTCTTGACTTAAAATTCCACCTATCTCAATTTCTGAAGCATCACATGTCACTTCAAAGGTTTTAGAAAATCGAAGCCTGGATCAGCGTTATAAGAACTTTAATTTGCTCTAAGGCCTTTTGTGCATTAGGAGTCCAACAAAATTTATCTAATTTTAGTATATTAGTTATCAGAGTAATAATGGTATTGAAATTTTTGACAAATCTCCGATAAAAAGTGGTTAAACCATGGAAACTTCTAACTTCAGTAAAACTTTTAGGTGATGGCCAATCTAAGATTGCTTTCACTTTAGAAGGATCAAGTTTAAGTTGAGTAGTGGATATAATAAAGCCTAAAAATACTACTTCAGCTTGCAAAAAGAAACACTTTTAAAATTTTTCTAAGTAGTTCAAAGACTTTTTGTAGGTGTTGTAAATGCTCATTTTCACTTGGACTAAAAATTAGAATATCATCAAAATACACCACCAAAAATTTACCTATATATAGTTTAAGAATAGTATTCATTAATCTCAAAAATGTGCTAGGAGCATTTGAAAGTCCAAAGGGCATGGCAAGCCATTCATAAAGTTCATCAGGGGTCTTAAAAGTAGTCTTCCGCTCATCTCCTGATCTAATCCGAATTTGATGATATACACTTTTTAGATCAATCTTTGAAAAAAAAATTTCTCCTGAGATAAAATATAACATAGCATCTAATTGGGGAATAGTAAACCTATATTTGATAGTAATTTTATTTGTTGCACAACTATCAACACACATTTGCCATGTTCTAGCTTTTTTTGGAGTTAATAATCCTGGGACTGCACAAGGGCTAAGACTCTCTTCAATAAAACCCTTTTTAAAAAATTCCTCAACTTGTCTTTTAATCTCAACATGCTCGGTAGGGTTCATCGTATAATGTGGAAGATTAAAAAGTTGAGAATCAGGTAAGAACTCAATAGCATGTTGAATGTCTCTTAAAGGAGGTAGCTCATTGGGTGCAATATCTTTAAAATCAAAAAGAAGAGAAGAGACTACAGCACGTATGTGAGTCTCATTACAGTCTGGTATGACTTCTTTTGCATGTAATATGTGAAGAAGAAATGGGTCAAAAAAAAATTTTTGTAAAGCTCCAAAACCTATTGTTTCTATCTTTGGGGTCATCAATTAATTCCAATTCTTCATTACATAATGGGGTGTCAACATAAACTTCTTCTAGATTATCATCTATTAGATTTTCAACTTCTTCTAAAAATAAGATTTGAGCTTTACATTGATTTTGCATATGACCCTTTTTATGACATTTAAAACATATTACTTCAATAGTGTTCTTAGAGCTCCCTTCAATTGAAGTTTTAGGCAAAAAGGTCAGACCATTTGGATGGGTGGGCCTAAAAATAGATCTATGGGATGAAATGGAAGGTACTTGACTTTTAGTTTTAGAGAAGGAGGCAGATTTTTTTGTTGTTCAACCAATAATGCATAATGAAATGCTTCCTCTAAAGATTGTGGGTCAAATAATTTAACTTCATTTCTAATGCCAATTCTAACTCCAATAACATTTATTGGCTAATTGCTAATCATTATCAGCACAATCAGTTCTAGAAACTAGATCTTTAAAAGTATTCAAGTATTCAGTTACAAGATAATTATTTTGTCTCAAAGTTAATAATGACTATGTAGCTTCTACCATGACATGAGGATGATTTTGCTCTTAACATTTATTTCATTTCTATCCAAGTGAGGTTTGTCCATCCTAATCTTTGTTCTTTAGCTAAAGTATTTATCCAATAAATTTTATAATGCCTAATCAATTTCATTTTAACAAAACTAACCCTTCAGTAATCATCCATTTTATACCAATCAAAGAAGTCATCCATTTAAACTAACCAATCGAAAAATTTATTTGGGTCATCTATGCCATCATAAGTTGGGGCTTCTACTTTAACTCTTCAAGATGGATCATTAGAGTCTTCTATAGTCTTAAAATTATTTTCTCCCCTTCCACCATTTTTAGCAATTGATGATCTTCTAAGTGGTTGATTTTCTCTATGGTTTGGATATGAATCTTCTTCATATATCCCTATTGGCATAGTCTAAGCAGGTATTGGAGGAGGAGTTGGTAATCTATTATTTTGTAGATGAGCTATAAGAGTTTGCATTTGTAGTTTAAGTTCTTGCATTTAATTTTTACTTTTTTCTAATATTTGTTGAGTTTTTAATTCATTGTCATGGATCCTAAGATCTAAGGCATCAACTAATCTAGTCATATTTTCAACTTGATCTTCAGAGATAGATTTTGGTGCCATGAGATTTTTTTAAAGAGAAAAAGATATATGAAAAAGGATAAAAAAAATGAAATAAAAAAATAACTATAACATAATTGTGAAATTAAAGTAAAATTTTAGGCTAAGGAACTTCGGAGGGGGGGTACAGACCATTTAAATCCCAAGCTCTCCTGCAGGTCTTTTCTCAAAGTTCTATTTAGCTTACAAAATCACCAAGTTTAACACACTTATGTTATTATGCATGCATATTTTTTTTATTTATTTAATACAATGAAAAAATTGCTCAAATTTATCAAGCCTCTTTTTTTTTCTTAAGAAAGCGTGTTATCATAAGTTAATCAAAGAAACTCCTAAAATTAACCATAAATAATAACAAAGGTAATAAAATAAGTAATTATATTTTGATTTGCACTAATGGCTAGGTTATTTTTAGGGTGAAGCACTACCTCACTAAGGTGCTCTCTTTTTTTTTTTCGGGTTTCACACACAATTAAAAAATGACTAAAATATATAATGGAGATTAATTGAAATTTTATGCTATCACCATAAAATTTCAAGCAATATATATCTTTCCAAGCTACTAATATGTATTTAAACTATCATATAAAAGAAAATTAATTAACCCCACATGTTTGAAGACAAGTCCACCACTTGATATGCTCCCTTTGTTGAAGAAAACTTTTGACCAAATTTTCTCCTGCTTGGCTTCGCTCTGATACCAAATTTGATGGAGAAGGGTGTTCTTTATTTGGATGAGATTGAGAGAATGTGGGTATTGGAGCTGAGGGAAGAAGATATGTTGGATAACTAGCGCTCCCACCAAGGATTGCCAAGGTTTGGCCACCAAGCTCTCAAACAACAAAAATAACTCAATAATTTGTAATTAATAAAAGATCTCCTTCATTCTAATAAGAGAGGTTATTTATAGCCATTACAAGCATCTTTCAAAAGAAAAGAATTCAAAATATGGAGGGAAAGGTGGGTGGCCACATTAATGTGAAGCATTAAATTGTCTCATTATTTTATGCCATCCACCCATTTCACATGCTATTATTTTATGTGGATTCAACCACCTCACATATCATGCTTAGAATTTTTAAATTCAAAATTTCAAACATGGAGCTTCTAGAAGAAAATAAAAAATTACATAAATAAAAAAGATGAAATCATAGAATGGACCTTAGCAGACTAATGTGCTAAGCTTTCTTCTTTCTTGAATTTTCTTGGGCTTTAGCTTGAGATCTTGTAAATGGACCTTGAACTCTAATTTTTAGATCCTCATGATGTTCTACATCAATTGTGTGGTATGTTTAGCTAATCTCTATTTTGTAGGTTTAGTTAGATTTACTTTTTCTCATTTTCATATAATTTTGCAATTAAGATTTGGAATGAATGTTATGGGGGATTAGGATGAACATTGGTCATAAGATTAAGTCTTATGCACCATGTGAAGCCTTGGAGCAAACTACATCCCAACCAACCAAAAGGAAGAAAGAAGTAAAGAGAAGAAAGAAAGAAAATGAAGAATGAAAAATGAAGAATGAAGACCCCCATAACATGAATTCATTTTAACTATAATTATTCATTTATAATCTGGGTTGTATAAGGGTAGAGCTCGACTACCCACATTTCTTTTCGAGTTTGTGCGGTGGAACCCGACCACATTGGCCTCTTATTCTTTTACGCTAGCTTTATAAAATTGTTTAATATTTATTTAGCTTGTGCATTAAGATGGCATGATTTTTCTAGTTTCTTAATTGATTGATGAATGGCCTGGATGCGATTAGGCTCTTAGGGAAAAATAAATTTTCTATCCAATTAATCAACTAAAAATTAAAATTAATAACTCATAATCTCACCTAAAGCCTAAGACATAAATCAAGATAATAAAAGATTTAGCAACCCCTTAGCTTGATGTTGTATGTCTCACATCATGCATAAAGGTATCTTGATTCACTCTTGCTAATGGAGGGCTTCCACCTTTGCCAGAGAACATAGCTTGACCTTTGAGAGCCATGGTAGAAACACACCTCCTTTTTTGCTGATTTTGACCCACGATAAATTTCTCATACATTAGCATATGAATCCCATAGCCTGTGTTAAATAATGAAAAATGAAGAATGAAGACCCCCATAACATGAATTCATTTTAACTATAATTATTCATTTATAATCTGGGTTGTATAAGGGTAGAGCTTGACTACCCACATTTCTTTTCGGGTTTGTGCGGTGGAGCCAGACCACAATGGCCTCTTATTCTTTTACGCTAGCTTTATAAAATTATTTAATATTTGTTTAGCTTGTGCATTAAGATGGCATGATTTTCTTAGTTTCTTAATTGATTGATGAATGGCCTGGATGTGATTAGGGTCTTAGGGAAAAATAAATTTTCTATCCAATTAATCAATTAAAAATTAAAATTAATAACTCATAATCTCACCTAAAGCCTAAGACATAAATCAAGATAATAAAAGATTTAGTAACCCCTTAGATGGATGTTGTATGTCTCACATCATGCATAAAAGCATCTTGATTCACTCTTGCTAATGGAGGGCTTCCACCTTTGCCAGAGAACATAGCTTGACCTTTGAGATCCATGGTGGAAACACACCTCCTTTTTTGCTGATTTTGACCCACAACAAATTTCTCATGCATTAGGCATATGAATCTCATAGCCTATGTCAAATAAATTGTCCAAAAATCAAAATAAATCTTAGAAAAATTTGCATTAGATTTAAGTCATTACTCATGCCCTACATGATCTAGTCTCTTAGGGAGTGTGTTTAAGGACATAGTCTCTTTTCTAAATAAACAACATCCTAGCTATCTTACAAAGCATAAGACTTGCCTACATGTATTTAAAATCATAGGAGGAGTTAGTTAGCAGTCACCCCCAAGCAATTGTAAATCCAACAGGTGGGTGGTTTATCCTCTATGGAGGTAAATTGTATACCCATTTTTTTCTTAGATTTAGGTCATGATTTGGCCCTTGCTAAAGCTGCCTAGATTTAGGATCCGAGGTCATTATTTCCCTTTATAGGCTACAAGCATAAATTCTCACCTCTTAGGCATTTTCATGATCTTGGGTTATGAAATTGTAAGCCCTTGGATTTCTAATAAAAATTCAACTTAAACAAAAAATTTCTCTTCAAATTTCAAAAATATAAAGCCCAATCATAGGATAGTTTGGGATGCTTACTAGGCTTCCTAATATCATGAAGCATCCCCATCTCATCTTCTTTTGGTTTTGTTAATAACTCCCTCCTTTTGATCAATCCCACTTGATCTTCCAAAAATAACCAATTTGTTGATAGTCCTACCTTCTAAATCTTTAGAGATAATGATCATTTAACTTAATCGAGAGTATTCTTAAAGAATATCATTTCTTAATATGTAATTAACTATCTGGGGGGGGTTGCCTCTATAAGGAACTTAACGAACCCGATTTAAAATAAACCCTACTTTACTTTTCCATGTGAAGTAGGGGAAGAATCTTTAGTACATTTGAAGACTCATTATCCTTAGGAGTCCTTATTAGGTGATTAGGTCCATTGTAGAATGGTGACTTCTGTCTCTCGAGATAGAACATTATTCCTCAATGTCATACCCGATCACCCTAATAAGAACATCTGTGGATCTACATAATGTCTAACTAGCGTATTTTTATTTTCATTTACTTTTAAGATAGATGAAGATAAAAAAAAATAATTCACCACATGGAGCTATGAAGAGATTCCCGGATTAGCTCCTAATGTAGCATTCCACAAACTAGTAATAGACCCTAATGCTATCGCAAGCTCTAAATGCGCATTGTAAATTGAAATAGGTCATTTCTGAAGTCAAGAAACTAATTGATGTTGGCTTTATCGGAGAAGTAAAATACCCTGCTTGGTTAGCCAGTGTCATCCTAGTTAAGAAGAAGAATGTCCAAATTCGCATATGCATCGATTTTAGGGACTTAAATAAGGCATGTTCTATGGATGAATTTCCACTTCCTATACTAGAGTTAATGGCGGACATTACCTTATCTCATGAAATATTCTCCTTGATAAATGGGTCATCTAGCTACAAACAAATTAAGAAGGCCCGATGATGAGAGGAATACTGCTTTTTAAATCCGGATTGAAATCTATTATTATAAGATCATGCCCTTAGGCCTTAAAAATGTTGGTGCTACTTACCAGTGGGCCATGACTCAGATTTTTGATGAACTCATTCATCATCAAGTAGAATGCTATGATGATGATCTAGTTATCAAAAGTAAAGAAAAGGGAGACCATCTCTCTGACTTGAGAGTAGTTTTCTAATGGTTAAGATAATTTAATCTCAAAATGAACCCCCTGAAGTGTGCATTCAGATTAGCTTCAGAAAAGTTTCTTAGGTTTGTTGTCCAACACCGAGTAATACAGATAGACCCAAAAAAATCAAAGCTATCTTAGAAATGACACCCCCTAAAAGTTTAACTCAACTTAGATCATTCCAAGGGTGGTTGGTGTATCTAAGGCGCTTTATCTCCAATTTATCGAGGAGGTGCAAGCCATTTTTAGCATTTGTCAAAAAGTATGCTAAGTTCAAGTGGGATGACAAGTGCCAGCATGCTTTCAAAGGCATCAAATAGTATTTGGTGAAGTCACCAGTTTTAGCAGCCCCTATCCCGGGCAAGCCACTTATCCTTTACACTGCTATATAGGATGACTCCCTTGGCAATTTGTTGGAAAAACCAATGATGAAGGGAAGGAGAACCCTTTCTACTACCTCAGCCATTGTCTGATCCTTGCTGAAGCAAACAACCCACCTATTGAGAAACATTATCTAGCTCTCATCTTCACATCCCAAAAGCTACATTACATGCTCTCTCATAAGGTAAACTTAATTTCAAGAACTAATCCACTACAGTATCTCATGACACGGCCGACGTTATCTGGACGGTTGGCACATTGGTCCATGATTCTTTTGTAGTTCAATATTACATTCATACCTCTCTGAGCGGTGAAAGGATACACTAGCAGATTTTTTAGCAACACACCCACTTCCTGCTAACTCTTCACTTAGTGAAGATCTCCCTAACGAAAAAATCTTGAACTTAGGGGAGGTTGACAATCACCATTGGGAAATATATTTTGATGGTGCGGCTTCCTCTCAAAGAGGAGAAGACCACGGTCTACTATTTCAGGAAAGGCAGGGGTAGGAATCATCCTTTTAACTCCTAGACATCGATGTTATGAGATTCTCATATTATCTCTCCAATCCATGTACCAACAATGAAGCTGAGTATGAGGCTTTGATTGCCAGTCTGGAGTTAGCTGTTACATTATGTGTCAAAAGTATCAACATCTATGGGAATTCTTAGCTAGTCATCAACCAGATTGTTGGGTCCTATAAGTTCTAAAACTTAAGCTTCATCACTACCATGAGTACACCATGAAGCTGTTGGCCCAAATCCCTGAGGTCACCATCTACAAGATTCCTCAAGGAGAGAACGTAGTAGCAAACACTTTGGCCAAACTTGCCAAGGAGTTGGCATGTCCGGAGGATGAGTCATTTCCAATAAAATTCTAAAATAGACAAGTCTTATCCCTTATTGATTATGAACTTGTCAAGAGTTACTCTCTTGAAGGGGAGGTTACTGTTGCCAAGAAAGATGAGGAGCTGGATTGGAGGCAACTATTCATAGATTATTTAACTTGAGGCAAACTACCTTAAGAGAAATCACAAGCCCATTAGATGAAGCAGAGAGCTCTCTCCTATGCTCTCATGGATGACACCTTGTACTGACGGTCTTTCGATCAAATGTGCTTACGTTGTTTAGATAAACACGAAGCTCATAAGATCATGACCGAGGTACATTTAGGTCTATATGGAGTGCATCAATCTGGTCTAAAGATGAAGGCAAAGATTAAGAGACTAGGATACTACTGGCCTTCGATGATTACAGACTGCATGGATGTAACAAGGAGATGCCATCAGTGTCAGATACACGGTGTAATTTTGCACCAACCACCCAACATTCTACACCCTACATTGGCCTCATGGCCATTCAAGTGTTGGGGTACTAACATAGTAGGTCTGATTGATCCTCCTTCTTCTAAGGGTCATCGGTTTATCCTAGCTGCCACCAACTACTTTTCCAACTGGGCAGAGGCAATCCCACTCAGAGAAGTCACAACTCAGCAGGTGCTCCAATTTTTTAGGATCCATATCATATATAGGTTGAGGGTGCCTCAATGAATTATATTCGATAATGTTACTGCATTCAAAAGCACCAAGGTCAATAGCTTTGTCAGAAGACACGATATGGATTGGAGATACTCCACTATCTACTATTCCAGGGAGAATGGCCTAGTAGAAGTTTTCAATAAAACTCTCATCCAGATACTAAAGAAGACACTCAACGATAATAAAAGATAGTGGCATAAGCAGTTGGTTGAAGCTTTGTGGGCATACAACACCACATACAGAACTCCAACTCAATATATCCCGTTCTCCTTAGTGTATGGGTCCAAAGCCATTCTACCATTAGAAGTTTAGCTCCCATCACTAAGAATAATAGTGGGTAGTAAAATCACTACAGAGCAGAATGCCAGGTTGCGGTTAGAAGAGCTCGAAGGTTTGAAGGAGAGATGCCTATGGGCATGCCAGAACCTCAAGTTGTATAAAGCCAAGATGATTAAAGCTCACAACAAGTTGGTTCACCATAGAGCTTTTCAAGTAGGAGAGCTTATTTTAGTTCTAAGTTGACCAATTGTTGCCCATCAAAAGATGGGAGGCGAGTTTGAACCCACTTAAGAAAGCCCTTTGTCATAGAGAAGACCTACCAAGGAAGATCTTATCAACTTATTAATTGTAAAGGAGAACATCTGATGATTCCAATCAATGGGCTCTATTTGAAGAAATATTATCCATAAAATCATGTTTAAAAATAATTATCTTCAAAAATTTCATTCCAATTCAACAAAATATTCTCTTCATTCGAAGCATTGTTTGCTTGTTTGCAAATCTATCATGATGTGTTTAGGGTAGGTGTAAGAGAACCCAAGTGGCATCAAATCCTTCTTTCACAACATGAACACAAATTAAACACGATTCCCCAGGCTACTAGAGGAGGTTTAAGAGAACCCAAGAGGCATCCTATTTTGACTAGCATGGCTAAGTTAGGTGTAAGAGAACCCAAGAGGCATCCTTTCTTGGTAGGATCAAAACTGCCATTCGTGGCACCATTTCATCAACTCTTAAGTATATTTTAGGATAGGTGTAAGGGAGCCCAAGTGGCATCCTGTCCTCCATTAACACAAACACAAACACAAATACATATCTTTTATCTCAGGCTATTTTGATGTGGGAGCAAGCCCCTTATGGCACTCACTCATTAGCTGCTCTAGGTCGGACTGATGTATTACCTAGGTAATGTGTCACCTCAGTGGTCTTCTGTTCAAGAAGAAGTGAGTCCTCGTGCTTTCTTCCCTGACTTAGCCACTGCAAACTGATGAGGCTATTTTTAAGAGGATGTAAGTCTATAGGCTTTCCTCTTAAACTAGCCATCATGAACTAACTCTGTCGAGTTGAGGATTAAGGTAAGTCCTCCAGTAGCTCCTTTCCTCTTGACTACTTTTGAGTTGATATAAGTCCCCCACTAGCATTCATTCAAGAGGTCCCCAGTCGGATAGCATGTATGACAAGATAGACTATCCCAATCAGGAGGATGTGAGTCCCCGATGCTTTCTTCCTAGGCTGATTATCGCAAACCGACAGGCACCTTAGGTTGGTTGATGTTCGCTATGTTGACAGTGACGCATCCGGTGGATACACCACTCTTGGCAGATATGAGTCCCTGTGCTTTCTCCTTGAGTTGCCACCAAATACCTATAGGCATTATCTTCTTTAGGGATTAGGATAAATCCCTTAGTGGCCCCTCCCTTCCGGGCACTCTACTTGGGTTACGTCATTTACAACCCCATTTAGACATTACTTGGGCTACTCTTTGAGTGGATAGTACCCCTTTCATAGTAGCCACCCCTATGGTTGGAGAATTTGTTCGGCGAATGCACAGATTCTCCCTTGGTCCAATAAATTTGAGATGGGTCTAGGCTGATATAAGCTCCATCTCAGTGTGATCCCTCGTAAACCAACAGGGTCCACGATAAACAAACAAACAAACAAATTTATTCACTTGTGGATTAGAAATTCAAGCTCCCAGTGGCCCCTTTTCCAAGCAGGAATCCTATCATTAGGGCAGTGTCAGCAAAACTCCCTATAGAAATTGCCTGACTACACTTGAGTTGAGATAAGTCCCAGAGTCGAAAATCTCTCAATAGTCACCCTTAGGTCGCGTTCAATCTATTTTGCCACAAATAGGTTGCCCTAGCAGCCATTTTTCTTTGGAAGATGTAAGTCTACTACATTCTTTCTAGCATGACTGTCGCAAAATAACGGGCAGCCTGAGGTCGGGTTGACATGTTACCTTACTAATGTGTTGCCCTAGTGGTCTTTTGTTCAGGAAGATGTAAGTCCCCATGCTTTCTTTCCTGAATTGGTTGCTGTAAACTTAAAGGCGCCCCTTTGGTTGGATAGTTCTCCCCTTCGATCGGGAAACTACCCCCTTGGGATGAGTAAATCTGAAGTAGGCCAAAGCCGACATAGCCCCTACTCAGTGCTGCCCATCAAATCGATGGGATCCATTAAATATAATTAAAATAAAATTAATTTTGACTATCTTTGAGCTAATTTAAGTCTCCCAACAGCATTCACTCCGTAGTCAGCCTTAGGTTGGGTTTGATTCATTGTGTCACAAATAGATCACCCCAGCGACTAATCCCTACTTTAGAGGATGTAAGTATTCTACGCTTTCTTCCTAGTACAGCCGCTGCACACCAAAAGGCAACCCCTTTGATTGGATAGTCTTACTATGTGGTTGGTAAACTACCCTTTTGGATTGGTAAATTGAAGTAGGCCAAGGCCAACATGGCTCTTACTCAGTGCGGCCCATCGCAAACTGATGGGATCCATTAAATATAATTAAAATGAATTTAATTTTGACTATCTTTGAGCTGATTTAAGTCCCCCAGTGGCATTCACTCAGTAGTCAGTCTTAGGTTGGGTTCGATTTGTTGTGTCGCCAATAGATCACCCCAGTGACTGATCCCTACTTTGGAGGATGTAAGTCTACTATGCTTTCTTCCTAGTATAGCCATTGCACACTGAAAGGTAACCCCTTTAGTTGGATAATCTTATTATGTGGTTGGTAGACTACCCCTTTGGATTGGTAAATCTGAAGTAGGCTAAGGCCAACATGGGCCCTACTCAGTGTAGTCCATCACAAACCGACAGGGTCCATCTCAAAATTCAAAATTTAAAATCTAAAATAAAACCAACCAACCTTCCTAGTGGAGTCAAATTAAACAATCAAATCAACTAGCTTCTCCCTAGTGAGATGCAAATCTTTTCAATTTCCCTAATGGAATCAATTCAATCCAACCTGAACCTACTCCCATAGTGGAAGGTTCACACTTTTGTCCCCAGTTGATTCCAAATTCTAATCCCCAACAGATTTTACAACCTCTTATCCCTAGTGGATAACATGAAACTTTTTCCCCTAGTGGAAGGCTCACATACACAATCCCTAGTGGATTCCTCCTTCACCCTCTTATATCTTTAACATAAGTAGAGTTGCTTACACTAAGATCTTGATTCCTTCTACACCTCAGGTTTAGGAGTAGAACATTTCTGTTAGTTTTTGTGATCTTTTGAACATTGTTGATCATCTCGGTCAACACCAATACTTGTGGTAAGCCTTGTCAGTCACACCACACCTATTGAGCGCCTTTTGTTGACCTCACTTTTGGAATGAGCTCTCAACTTCCCCATCATAGATCTAAGACTCTTGTAGGCAGTAAGAGTTCATTAGTCTTAAGACACTTCTAGTGATTAGGTGAACACTTAACCTAACCCTAGAGACTTAGAAGGGTTTATCATAGGATTAGACTATGCATTAGGGACATAAGGCAACCACTTACCCTATAGCTCAAATCCAGCACATGCACACTCTTAAAACCAATCCAAATCAAACCTCAAATTAATCCCAACTCAATTGCTTTTCTCAAATCTCAAATCAATCTCAACTTAATTGAGTGATTCAGATCCAAAATCAATTTCGAATCTAATTCCACATCCAAATGATTCAAATCCAAAATTAATTCCAAATCTAAAACCTTCCTTAGCCTTATGAACCACATCCATAAGCTTAGCCAAACCCTTCAAATCAACCCAAAGCCAAGTGATTCATAAATCACCTATTCCATCATTTATATTCACAACTATAAATGAAATTGGCATCCAAATCATCCAAATCAAATGAATATAAATCAAACCAAATCAAAACCTTTCTTTTTTTGAACCTTTTGACCTACCTTAGCCAAATTCACAATCAAATCACTCCTAATTCACATGATTCTATCATGGATCATTTATATTCTCATTTATATTCTCAAATATAGATGAAATATAAATTCAGATGGCCAAAATCAAAACAATATAAATTCAAAACTCAAATCCAAACACAATTTATATCCTTTAAGCTAATTTCTTTGATTTAGCTAAATCATTATCAAATCAATCCAAACCCTTGGATTTTCTCTTCAAACAATCACTCCTTCAATCACATGCCTAAATATAAACATAAACTACAATCACCAAGCCAAAATCAAACTAACCCAAGTCAAACCCATGTTCATCCATTTTATTTGAAATTGTTAAATGAACCAAAACACATTTGACTCCAAACCACTTGTAATTGGATTTATGTTTCCATCATAAGTACATATGTGAGTTCAACCAAACTTGAATCAAGCCATGTTCAAGCTAATTTACCGTTTTAGGTCCACTTGACCCAAAGTGGTCTAAAGACCCTTTTTGAACCAAGTTCTAATCCAACCCGAATTGGGTTGAACCAAGGCCACCCAAGCCTCAGATTGTGATCAATAATCACTCAAATTAGGTCAAACTAAGTCAAAACTAACCTTGACCAAGTCAACACTTAGCCCAAATGAGACCTAAACTAGCCCAAATTTACTATGAGCCAAATTGATTGAAACTAAAGCTTGAAATACATTTCAAATGATCAACCAAGCTTAAATCAACCCACTTTTAAATCATTTCAAATCTACCCAAATCAAAATCATAGCCAAACTGACCTCCCCAATCACCCTTGGACACTTGGCTCAACAAATTCACTCACTAATCACATAGGAAGCCACTCTCCCTCACTCCACCCAAAATGACCCATGGGAAACATTTTTTGGCTCAAACCGATCAATCAATCCAAGCCATTAAGCCAAAATGAATCAGCCATCCACCATCCGATCCAAGGAGGGGGAGATATACCTCCCTCCCCCCTCATTCTCACTCAAATGAGAAGAGATTCATTCTTCAGAGCTCTAGAAGTCAAATCGAAGCCTCCCCAAGTTTTTCCCAGCCATTCCTGAGCTTCTTTGCTTCCCGTTTCTCAGTTTTACTCAAAATTGGAACATGGGAGATCAATCCCAAGCTCAACTCAGTCAATCCTCAACCAAAGTGCAATTAACCTTGCACACACCATCCTTAGACCAAGGTGAGTCGAAATGAATCGAATCCTGAGCTTCTCGATGACCGGCTACAATTCGATCAAAGCCGATCACCTACATGTCGTGGATTGGTCTTCAAAGCTAACTACATCGAATCAAAGCTCGTCCAACTCAACAGGGCTTCGTTTCATCCAAATGAAGCTTCCTCAATTGTTGGAACCCTCAGTCACAAGCTTCGATGAGGTATGTCATTGAAACTGACCTTAGAGTAAAATTTGCTTGGTCCTTTGTGAAAGAAATCATTATGTCATGCGATCTCCACCATTAGATGTGTTGCTTGTGCTTCCCCGAAGGTGTAGGATGAATTTGAGCTCCATTTGAGCTTAGGTGAGCTCGGATCGAGCAATAATCGATGGACGACATTCATCTCTCGCCACTCAAGAGGAGACAGATCACGGACCGTCCATTTTGCATGATCGGATTGGGCGATCCTCATCAAATTTTGCTTTAGATCTCTCTGATTCCCTCCTTAACCACGGATCAAATCGTGGCCATCTAATCTTAGATCAGATGGTCCACAGGAAAGCGCATCCACCGCCAATTGACTCAATCGATGGATGTGATAACTTAAATAACCAATCTCATCATGTCACGTGGAAAGCTCGTCGCGTCAGCCGCCACGTGTCCTGACAGGATTAGAAGTTTAATTAGGCTTAATTAATCTTATTTTAATGATGAAACTTCCAAAATTTAAAACTAAATGTTGAAAATTCCAAAAAATACAAATAAATACTTATTTTAAAGGTAACTCAAAGGAGAATAATAGAAAATTAAAATCAATTAATTTTTAATAGTGATTTTGACTCAATTTAAGTTTTATTGGAAATGTAATTAAGCTAATTACTCTCTAATTACTCCAATAATTAATTCCAACCCTTCTGAGATTGATTAGTGGAATGACCTCTACCTCCCATAATTTTCTTAGAATTTATTGCTTGATCAATTAGGAGAATTGCTTATTTCATTCTTAATCCTTCTCTTAATTAATTAACTGATTAATTAGCATGTTATATAGTAATGGATCCATTAATTAAGTTGGCTAATCATTATGAAACAGTGAATGGACATAGAGAATGAGATTAGGACCCATTTTCCAATCTTTTCCCCTAAGTTTATTTCATTTGGATAACACTTAATCAATTTGCAACTAATTAATGGCTTAATCACTTCATTAAATAGTTTAATTAATCAAACTCAAAACCAAATCATTCTAGAACTCAATCATTCAATTCTTTGGTAAATTCTTAGATGTTCAATAACCTAAGAGAATTCCAAAGAAATTTATAATCAAACTACATGTGTAGGAGGGTTATAAAAGTACTTAATCTAATCCTTTAGCTTAATTAACCAATAATTGTCAGCCAATTGCATTAAGCCCCTTCATTTCTTAGGTTCATTGCAGATTTAATTTCCATGTGATTGCATATCATATGTGTTGACCTCATTTTTAGGATGAGTTCTCAACCCCTCCATCTTAGACATGGGACTCCTCTTAGACTTTAAGAGATCCTTAGTCTTAAGACACATCTAGTGATTAGGTGGACATTCAACCTAGGCCTAGAGACTTAGAAGAGTTAGCCATAGGAATAGGTCATGCCTTAGGGGTATTAGGAAAGTTTATCTACCCTATAGCTTGAACAAAATTTCTGACTTTCTTCAATCAAGTCAAACTTAAATTAACTCCAACTTAATTGATTCTCTCCAAACTCAAATTAATTCCAAATGATTGGAATCCATGATTGAAACAAATGATTGAAGCTTATGATTGAAATTCCAAGTTAAGAATATTTCTTAAGTCCTTTGATTCCCTCTTAAGGACTTAGCCCAAATCTAATCCAAATCACTTCAAATTCATAAAGTTTTCTCACAACACAATTATATTCTCATTTATATTCACATATATAAATGAAATATAAATTCAAATCAATCAAACTAAATACAAAATTCAAATCCAAATCAAAAATCTTTCATAAGTCACTTTGATTTCCTCTTAAGAACTTAGCCTAAATCAAGTTGAAATCACTTCAAATTCATGAAATTTCTCACAACTCATTTATATTCTCATTTATATTCATATATAAATGAAATATAAATTCAAATCAATCAAACTAAATCCAAAATTCAAATCCTAATCAAAAATCTTTCCTAAGTCACTTTGATTTATCTTAAGGACTTAGCCTAAATCAAGTTCAAATCACTTCAAACTCATGAAATTTTTTTATAACCCATTTATATTTTCATTTATATTCACACATATAAATGATATATAAATTTAAACAACCAAAACCAACACCAAAAATTAAACTCAAATTTAATCAAAATCCAACCTAAGCCATTCAAGTCAAAATCTTGTACTTAGCCAAATCAATTTCAAATTAAGCCAAACTCTTGATTTTTCTTCATGATTCAATCAATCCTTCAATCATGAATCCAAATATAAAACAAACTTCAATCATCAAACCAAAACTCAATTCAAAAATCAAACCTAAGTCAAACTCATATTCACCCTTTGAACTTAAAATTGTCAAATGAATCAAAACCCATTTGACTTCAAACCACTTGCAAATGGATTTATATTTCAATCATGAGTCCATATGTGAGTTCAATCAAACTCAAATCAAGCTTTTTCCAAGCCATTTGACCTACTTAGGCTCAATTGACCCAAAGTGACCTAAAGTACCCTTATGAGCCAAATTTTAATCCTAACCAAATTGGATTGAACTAAGCCCACCTAAACCTCTCATCATGATCAACAATCATCATGAGATGATCAATCACTCAAATTAGGTCAAACCAAGTTAAACCTAAGGGTTGACCAAGTCAACACTTAGCCAAAATAAAACCTAAACTAGCCAAAATCCACTATATGCCAAATTGATTGAAACCAATGGGTCAAGTTCATTCCAAAATGATTATTGAACTTGACCAAAGCCTCAATTGGCCAACTAGACCTAACCTAGCCCAATTGACCATGAACCCAACTTAACCTAAAAGGTCAAATTGAGCTAAACTCAAATATAAATCAAATTGATTGGAAAAGAAGATACCAATCCATCTCATATGACCAACCAAACATGATCCAACCCATGACCTAACCCAAATAGGTCAAATGGGTCAATTTGGTCAACTTGACTGATTTGACCTAAATGAATTCAATTGAACCAAAACCAAATATAAACCAAATTGAATCAAACTAAAGCCACCAAAACATTTCAAATGGTCATATGAACTTGACCCAACCCTTGGTTTGACCTAATTTGACCAATTGGTCAACTTGACCTAAGTTGACCCATTTTGACCTAAATGGGTCAACATGAGCCAAATCACATCAAACTAACTCCAAATTTAATGAAATTGGCCTAACCTATTTTTTGAACATACCAAACATATTCAAATTGAAACCCAAGCCAAACGACCATTTTACCCCTAGGCCATAGGGTAAATTTTGGCCAAAATCACATGGAACTTGGTCAAATCCTCTTCATGACCACTTTACACCCTCTTAGTGGACCAAGTGGACACTAATGAGTGTGGTGCACCAAACCTAATGGGTTTGGGTCAGCCCAGCCTAGCCTAAAGTCAATACTGACCACTTTCTTGAACATGGCCACATGGAATCCCTCCTCCACTTGATTTAATCACATGGGAGCTCCACTACTCCACTCCTTAGGCCAAACTGAATGTAAGGACACCTCTAACAACCTAACAAACCCATTCAAGGAGCTCAATTGGATCAAAATGGTAAGAGAAGGATTGGTCATTCGATTGCTCTAGGGGGAGATGTACTCCCCCTAATTTCACTTGAATCTCATTCTACCCTATTCGATTGAAGCATAGGAACTCAGAGCAAGCCATTGCTAGTGTTCCTAAGCTTCCTAGAGTGAGTTAGAATTCCCATCTTCTTAGTTTCCTAGGCTAAAAAGAGTGGAGCTCCATTGAAATTCAATCCACTTCACACTCAATACCAATCTAATTCGCTTTGCAAACTTCATCAGGGAGCTCAATCGAATTCACCCAATCTTTTTCCTAAGCTCCAAAGGCAAGGGATGTGCTACTTCAACCAAGACCAAGCTCAAGTTTAAGTGGTGTTGGCCTCTAGAAGGATCTACTCAATCTCAACACCTCAAAACTTCAGTAAAGCTTCATCTCCACTAGACGAAGCTTCTCCAAGGGAATCGAGCGCCAGTGATAGCCTCCGATGAAGTATGCCATTAAACGGACCTCAATCTAGCCAAAGTGTGGAGCTTTGTAAAAGAAAGTCTCATCCCATGAGAAACTAACAGTTGGATGTATCCCCTTTTACCCTTAGATGGTGTGGGTTGAGTTTGGATCCAATCCAAGCTCAATCAAGCCCAGATCTTCCCTTAGAAGACGGACGGTGGCCATCACCCAGGGAAGATCAGAGGAGAATCATGGGATATCTATCCGTGCATTTTGGATGGATGGCCATGATTAAATCCACGTAGATCCCACATTTTATCCCTAAAGAAGCGGATTTAATCTTCATCCTTAATCGCATCGGACGGGAGAAAGCGCATTGAATGTGATAACTTAAATAGTGAATCCCATCGTGCCACATGGAAAGTGCACACTGCGTCATCCTCCACATGGCGCCGACAGGATTAACTTTTTAATTAGGGATATAAATTACTTAATTAAGCAATGAAACTTCAAAAAAATCATATATAACTGTAGAAAAATTAGAAAATTATAAAATAAATTGCATATGAATGGTATTTGAATCTAGAATATTATAAAATTAATTTTAATGGATTTTGAAAAGTGTTATTTTTTGGATTTGGGTTTTATTAGGAATTTTATTTTGCTAATTACTCTCTAATTACCCCCCTTGATTAATTCCAAACTTCTCATGTATGATTAGTGGGATGACTTCTGCCTCCCCTAATTTTCTTGAGATTTATTGACGGTTTAATTTGAGGAATTGCTAGATTAATTTCTAATTACCCTCTTAATGTAATTAAGTTTAATCAAGTGTGTAATTAGTGGTTTAACCCCTTGATTGAGTTAATTAAGGTTTGTTTAAGTGAACAGGAGGTTTATAGGATTTTGGGATGTTTTTCTTAAGCTATTCCTTAAACTCACCATCTTTCTTCCTTATTCTAAACTTAATTAAGGATTAATTCACTAATTACATATCTAATCAATTTGATAAAATTTTAAAACCTTCCACAACTTAATTAATCCATCTTGGGTAGATTCTTAGGTGTTCAATAACCTAAGTACCTAAAGGAAATCAAAATCCAACTCACATGTGTGAGAGGGGTTATGAAAGTACTTAACTTAAAACCCTTAGCTTAATTAATCATTAATCATGAGACAAATGCATTAGGCCCTTTTCTTCTAGGTGCATTGCTTATTTAAATTCTTTTTGTGGTTTTATGTCATATAATTGACTCATAATTATTTGATTAAATATGCTAAGGTGGTATAGGTAAGGGGTAATTAACACACTTAATTCATACCTTGACCTAATCAAAATATAAAAATCATCTAATCAACTAGAGATTAAACTAAAATGCCATACATATGAGGGAAATGGGTTAGTACCAGCAAACATTCTTTCACATTTCCTAAATCAAACATAAAACAAATTCAAAACAAGAATCACATGAAACCAACTTTGATTCACTTTAAACTTTCTTATTTCATAGGATTGTCTTTACGAATTAATTAACGTGAATGAATTTACATTGCTTTCAACACTTTATTTCTTTCCTAGCATGATAAATGTGTATGTAATATGAAATTTATACATTCATATCTTTTAAAAATCAAAATCAAAATGAAATATTTTCTTTATGTCAAATTTCATGTTTTGGCTAAAGTAAAAAATATGAATGGCTATTATCACTATTAAATCCAAAACTATTTTCAAAATCTATAAATCAAACACCTAAAATTGAAAATGTGCTACTTATAATTATTTATGAGCATGCATGTGGATATAAATATGAAGATGTTCATAGTGTAGCTTTTCTTCTCTTTTCTTTTAGCATAGTTTTGAATAGGATTTGGCAAAGTGTATAGTTCATTTGAAAAGAATATAACACTTGCCTAAACCTAGTCCTATCCATTCCTATGCTATTACCTAAGAAGGACATCCACACTTATACATATAAATTTCATAAACAAAATAAACAAACAAATACAAACTTTTTGCATCTTTCTTTTTCTATTCATTTCTTTTATACATGTGTTTGTATTTAACGAAAGTAGTATATTAGCCTGAACAACCCTGAGATTATGAGGCTTTAAGTAGCCTTAAGTAGGTCTTGTGCCTTACACCACTGATGTTAACAATGGCATCGTACTCACTTATGCCTTTCATACATATACATGTGCATGTGAATAATGGATAAAAGAAACCCCTCTTTTCTACTTAATGAAAATCATGCATCATAAAATATTCCAATTTTCTTAAGTAACATTTCTTAGCATCCATCATAAAGTGTGCTAAACATTTCCATTTGTATGTATAGATATGCTAGGGATTCATTCATATGCATGTTGTACATGCTGGGAAAAGAAATGAAGTGACATTATTTTGTGATATTAGTTCACTTTACTTAATCTTAAAATGCCTTTCTTTTGAATAAGTTTGTTTAGAAAAAATCTAAACTTAGGATTAATTAAAGCACATAATAAAACATTCATGAAATAAAATCAAATATTAATCCACTTTAGAAATTACTTAAGGTAGGGAAGGAAAGAGAAGCTCTCTTCTTTTTTTCCCTCTCTTTATAACTTAGTAATTAATTGTAGGATTCACTTAAACTAAAATAAATCACCAAATAAAATTGACCAAAATCAACTAAACAACTTAAATAAAACCACCCTCTAATTTGAACATCTTCACACTTAGAAAATCTAAACCTTAAAGCCATAGCTAAGCATATCACACAAACCTTTTAAAGCACACAAATTAGGTTAAGTCACCACTTCTAGCTTTAGGTTAGGGTAGTGCATGGCTTATGTTTGCTTTTATTTTGTGATGTATTATTTCTAGTCTAGATGTTAGGGTGAATGTGCGTAGAATGAATGGTAGGATGATCTTAGTCTAACCATTATTTTATGCAGAGGATTATGCTTAAGGGGCACTATAATAAAAATCTAAATGTTTTTATTATTTAGGTGCTTATACCCATAAGCATAATCCAATAGGCCAAGTGGACTTGGTTACCCATGTGTGGGGTACTAATTCCAATATACATGCTTGGGATTTGTATGGTTTTTTTTAGCTAATCTCTATTTTATAGGTGTTAGTTAGATTTACTTTTCCTTTTTCATGTAATTTTTGCAATTAGGATTTTGGAATGAATGTTATGGGGGATTAGGATGTGCATTGGTCATAAGATTACATCTTATGTACCATGTGAAGCCTTTGGAGCAACTACCTTCCAACCATCTAAAAGAAGGAACCAAAAGAAGAAAGAAGAAAGAAGAAAAGAAGAGATGAAGACCCCCATAACATGAATTTCTTTACTTGATTGTAAATTAACTCATTTGTAACCCAGGTTGTATCAAGGTAGAGCTCGGCTACTTAATATTTTTTTTGGGTTTGTCCGGTGGTGCTCGATGACAAATGGCCTTTTATTCTTTTGTGTTAACTTTATAAAATGTTTGGTATTTTGTTTAGCTTGTGTATTAAGATGTCATGTTTCCTAATTTCATCCTTATTTTGATGTATGGCCTGGATGACGATTAGGCTCTTTGAGAAAAATAAATCTTCTACCAAATTAATCAACTCAAAATTAAAAATAAATAACTCATAACCCCACCTAAAGCTTAGGCTAAAAATCAAGATAAAAGAATTAGCAACCCTTTAGCTAGATGAGTATTTCTTTTATAACATCATGCAAAAAAAACATATTATTTCACTCTTGATTGGAGGGCTTCCACCTTTGCCAGAGAACTTGGCTTGACCTTTGAGATCTGTGGTGGAAACACACCTCCCCTTCTCGCTGATTTTGGCCCATAATCTAATTCTCATGCATTAGGCATATGAATCCTATAAGCATATGGTGAAATTTTTATATTAGAATATTTCTAAAGAATGTATACTGCCATCTTCACGTTATGCAGAATAAAATGAAGATAGAAATATACTTCCTTTTATGCATTTTTAGACACCACGTAGATTCACAAATGTTCTTATTAAGGCTGATCGGGTATGACATTGAGGAGAGGTGTACTATCTCAAAAGATAGAAGTCACCACCCTACGATGGACCTAATTACCTCAATAAGGACTCCTAAGGATGATGGATCTACATGTTTACTAAAGATTCTTTTCATACTTTACATGAAAAAGTAAAGTAAGGTTTATTTTAACCCAGGATCGTTAAGTTCCCTATAAGTGCAAGCCCTCATAGTTAATTATATCTTAAGGAATGAGATTTCTTAGGAATGCTCTTGATTAAGATAAATGATTATTGTCTCCAAAGATTTCAATAGGTAGGACTATCAATCGATTAGTTTATTTTAAGCAAATCAAGTAGGATCGATCAAGAGGAGGGAGTTCTTATCAAAGCCAAATGAAGATGAGTAGGGGATGTTTATGATACTAGGAAGCCTAGTAAACATCCTAAACTATCCTATGGTTGGGCTTTACATTTTTGAAATTGAATTATTTATTTGAGTTGAATTTTTATTAGAAGTTTAGGGCTTATAATTCCATAATACAAGGTTATGGAAATGCCTAAGAGGTGAAGATTTATGCTTATGGCCCATAGAAGCCACCTCAGAACCTAAATCTAGGGAGCTTTGGCAAGGGCCAAAAGCACGACCTAAATCTAAGCCAAAAATGGGTATTTGGTTTGCCTCCACAAGAGAGGACAAACCACCTAACTAATTGGACTTACAACCGCCTAGGGGTGGTCAGCAATTAACTCCTCCTATGATTTTAAATTTATGTAGACAAGTCATATGTTTTATGCAAGATAGCTTGGCTGTAAAAAGAGGCTAAGTCCTTAACTCACTCCTTAAGAGACTAGATCATGTAAGGGCATGAAAAATGACCTAAATCTAATGCAAAATATATTACATTTTACTATTATTTTTGGACAATTATTTGACTCAGGCTTATAGGATTCATATGCCTAATGCATGAGAAATAAGATTATGGGCCAAAATCAGCGATAAGGAGAGGTGTGTTTCCACCTGGCTCTCAAAGGTCAAGCTAAGTTCTCTGGCAAAGGTGGAAGCCCTCTAATCAATAGTGAAATGATATGCTTTTATATATGATATTATAAAAGAAATACTCATCCAGCTAAGGGGTTGCTAATTCTTTTATCTTGATTTTAACTTAGGCTTTAAATGAGGTTATGATTTGTTTATATTTAATTTTTAGTTGTTTAATTTAGTAGAAGAATTTTCTTTTCTAAGAGCTTAATCATCATCCAGGTCATACATCAAGCAAGGAAGAAACTAAGAAAATATGCCATATTAATGCACAAGCTAAACAAAACATAAAACATTTTATAAAGCTAATGTAAAAGAATAAAAGGCCATTTGTGGTGGGCACCATCAGACAAACCCAAAATAGTAGCAAGCTCTACCCTTATACAACCCAGATTACAAATGAATTAATTTACAATCAAGTAAGGAAATTCATGTTATGGGGGGTCTTCATTTCTTCTTTTCTTCTTTTCTTCTTTCTTCTTTCTTCTTTCTTCTTTCTTCTTTCTTCTTTTGGTTCCTTCTTTTGGATGGTTGGAAGGTAGTTGCTCCAAAGGCTTCACATGGTACATAAGATGTAATCTTATGACCAATGCACATCCTAATCCCCCATAACATTCATTCCAAAATCCTAATTGTAAAAATTACATGAAAAGGAAAAGTAAATCTAACTAACACCTGCAAAATAGAGATTAGCTAAGAAAACCATACAAATCCCAAGCATGTATATTGGACTTAGCACCCCATACATAGGTAACCAAGTCCACTTGGTCTATTCAATTATGCTTAGGGGTATAAGCACCTGCACAACAAAAGCATTTATATTTTTATTACAACGCCCCTTAAGCATAATCCCTTGCATAAAATAATAGTTAGACTAAATTGGTCTACCATTCATTCTACGCACATTCACCCTAACATACAGACTAGAAATAATACATCACAAAACAAAAGTAAATATCAAGCCATGCACCGCCCTAACCTAAACATAGAAGTGGTGACTTAACCTAATGTGTGTGCTTTAAAAGGTTTGTGTGGTATGCTTAGCTATGGCTTTAAGGTTTAGATTTCCTAAGTATGAAGATGTTCAACTTAGAGGGTGATTTCATTTAAGTTATTTAGTTGGTTTGGGTGATTTTTATTTGGTGATTTGCTTAAGTTTGAATGAACCTACAATTAATTACTAAGTTGTAAAGAGAGGAAAAGAGAAGAAAACTTCTCTTTCTTTCCCTACCTTAAGTAAGTTTTAAAGTGGATTCATATTTGATTTTATTTAGTGAATGTTTGATTATGTGTATTAATTAATCCTAAGTTTATATTTTTCCTAAATAAACCTTTTCGAAAAGAAAGGCATTTTAAGATTAAATAAAGTGAATTAATACCACAAAACACACATCACTTCATTTCTTTCCCAACATGTATAACATGCATATGAATGAATCCTAAGCATATCTATACATACAAATGGAAATGTTTAGCACACTTTATGATGAATGCTAAGAAATGTTACTTAAGAAAATTGGAATTCTTTTTGATGCATGGCTTTCATTAAGTTGAAAAGAGGGGTTTCTTTTATCCATTATTCACATGCACATATATATGTATAAAAGGCATAAGTGAGTATGGCACCATTATTAGCACTAGGGGTGTAAGGTACAAGACCTACTTAGGGCTGCTTAAAGCCTCACAACCTCAGGGTTATCCAAACTAATATGCCTCTTTCCTTAAATACAAACACATGTATAAAAGAAATGAATAGAAAAAGAAAGATGCAAAAGGTTTATTTTTGTTTGTTTGTTTTATTTATGCAATTTATATGTACAAGTGTGGTTGTCCTTCTTAGGTAACATAAGAATGGATAGAAATGGGGTTAGGCAAGTGTTGTGTTCTTTTCAAATGAACTATACACTTTGCCAAATCCTATTCAAAACTATGCTAAAAGAAAAGAGAAGGAAAGCTACACCATGCACATCTTCATATTAATTTCCACATGCAAGCTTATAAATAATTATAAGTAGAACACTTTCAGTTTTAAGTATTTGATTTATAGATTTTGAAAATATTTTTGGATTTAGTAGTGATAATAGTCATTCATATTTTTACTTTAGCCAAAACATGCAATTTGATATAAAGAAAACATTTCATTTTCAATTTGATTTTTGAAAAGCATGAATGCATGCAATTCATATGACATACACATTTAGCATGTTAAGAAAGAACTAAAGTGATGAAAGCAAGTAAACACATTCACCCTAATTCATTCCTAAGGACAATCTTATGAAATAAAAAAGCTTAAAGCAAATCAAGTTGTTCTTATGGAAGGTTTGATTTTGTTTTGAGTTTGATTTAATTTGAGAAATATGAGGTGAGTTTGCTGCTCCTAACCCATTCTCACATATGTTTGTTGATTTAGTTTGTTCTTAGGGTTATTAGATGATTTTTATATGTTGCTTAGGTTAAGGTATGAATTAAGTATGTTAATTACCCCTTACCTACACCACCTTAGCATAGTTAATCAAATAATTCTGAGCCAATGATATGATATAAAATCACTCAAGGAATTTAAATTAGCAATGCACCTAGGAAAGATAGGTACCTAATGCAATTTGGCTCATGATTAATGATTAATTAAGCTAAGGGTTTAGCTTAAGTAATTTCAAAATACCCCTCACACATATGAGTTGAATTTTTATTTTATTAATTGCACTTAGGCTCTTGAACACCTAAGATCTACCCAAGAATGATTAATTGAGTTCTGGAAAGTTTTAGAATTTTCTAAAATTAATCAAGGGGATAATTAGTGAATTAACCTTTAATTAAAGTAAGATTAAGGAATAAAAGGGGGTTTAAGGAATATCTTAAGGAGAGTATCCCAAAATTATTCCCTAAATCTCACATCCACTTAATCAAAACTTAATTAGCTCAATCAGAGGGTTAAATCACTAATTATACTCTTAATTAAGTCTAATTACATTAAGGGAGTAATTAAGGAATGTACTAGCAATTCCCCTAATTAAGCCATCAATAAATCCCAACAAAATTAGGGGAGACAGAAGTCATCCCTCTAATTACACCCAAGAAGTTTGAGAATAATCAGTAGATTAACTAGGGAGTAATTAGTAAATTAACATTCCTAATAAAATCCAAATTCAGAGAAAGAACTATTCAAAATCAATCAAAATTAATTTTAGAATATTTTATGTTCAATTATTTATTTAATGCAATTTATTTCAGATTTTTTTTATATTTTTATGTTTAGATATGAATTTTAGAAGCTTAGGTGATTAATTAGGAAATAAATAAATCCTTAATCCTATTATTAATCCAAGTGCCACGCATGTGGCTAACGCGGCATGTGCTTTACACACGTTGCCTCTTGATTGGTAATTTAAAACATCACATCGTAGTGCCATGTGGTGGCGATGCTATGTGCTTTCTCCTCAGCCATCCGATCAAGGATCATATGGCTGACATTAAAGCCACGGATTAGAGGATTAAAAATAAATATATCGCATGTTTTAATCTTGGTCGTCCATCCAAAATGCACGGATGGAAGGCTAGAGATCCATCCCTGTTCTCCCTTATGAACAATGGAGGTCATTCATGTTCTAGGGGATGATCCAAGCTCGATTGAGCTTGGATTGATCCCAAGTTTTACCCACACCATCAACATGCATAGTAGATTACATCTAACAATCAAGATCCTATGAGATTAACATTTCTTTCAAAAAGCTCCACACCACATTGAGTTTAATGCTCGAAAAATGGCTAACTTCGCCGGAGGTAATCACTGGTGCTTGATTCCCTTGGAGAAGCTTCGTCTAGTTGAGACAAAGCTTTGCTGAAAGTTTGAGGGGTTGAGGTTGAGTATCTTCTCCTATGGACCAACTCCTCCTTCAAGTAAGCTCGGCTTTGGTCTAGGTGACTCCTCCTTTGCTTCAAGAACTTGAAAGAGAGCTTGGGCAAGCTCAATTGGGGTCCTTGAGGGAGTGTGCAAAGGGAATTGGCATGGTTTTAGGTGTGGAGTAAAATGGACTTTTGATGGAGCTCCCCTATTTTCACTTAAGGAAAATCGAGAAGATGGAAATTCGATCTCCCTCTAGGAAGCTTAGGATCACTTGCAAATAGCTCCTATGACTTCCTCTCACTTAATCGACAATGGCTCTGTGAAGATTCAAATGAATTAGGGGGAGTATATCTCCCCTTTTGGCAATCGGATGGTCGAGCATAAGCTTATCATTTTGATCCAATTGCCTTGATTCAGTGGGTCGTTTGAGCTGTTAGAACTATCCTCGAGTTCATTTTAGGCTAGGGAGTGGAATGGTGAACTCCCCATGTGCTCAAATTGAGTGGGAAGAGGTTTGCCATGTGGCCATTTCCATGGCTTTGGCTATTGGGTTGGGTTTCACCCAAACCCATTGGTTTGGGTGCACCACCCTCCCTGGTGTTCACTTGATCCACTAGGAGAGTATCAAGTAGGTATGAAGAGGATTTGACCAAATTCTGAGTGGAATTGGCCAAAATTTAATCTATGGCCTAGGGGTAAAATGGTCATTTGCTGATTTTTCAATTTGGGTATGTTTGGTATGTTGAGAAAATAGGTTTTTCCAAGTTTCATTGGATTTGGAGTTCATTTGGTATGGTTTGGCTCATGTTAACCCATCCAGGTCAAAATGGGTCAACTTAGGTCAAGTTGACCAATTGGTCAAAATGGGCAAACCAAGGGTTGGGACAAGTTCATATGACCATTTGAAATGTTTTAGTGGCTTTGGTTTGATTCAATTTGGTTTAGGTTTGAATTTGGTTCACATGACTTCATTAAGGTCAAATGGGTTATGCTGACCAATTTGACCCATTTGACCTATTTGAGCTAGGTCATAGGTAGGTTTAGGTTTGGTTAGTCATGTGAAGTGAATTGGTATCTTTGTTTCCAATCAATTTTGGTTAAGTTTGAATCTGGCTCAATATGACCCTTTAGGTCAAGTTGGGTTCAAGGTCAATTAGGCTAGGTTAGGTCTAGTTAGCTAATTGAGGCTTTGGTCAAGTTCAATAGGTGATTTAGAGTGAACTTAATCCATTGGTTTCAATCAATTTGGCTTAGATCAAGTTTTGACACATTTTGACTTTTTAGGTCAAGTTGGGTCAACTTAGGTCAAGTGGCCAATTGGGCTAGGTTAGGCTTAAATGTTGACTTGGTCAAGTTCAAACATTGGTCATGAATGCAATTAGATCAATGGTTTCAATCTATTTGACCTATGGTGGATTTTGGCTATGTTAGGTTTCATTTTAGCTAAGTGTTGACTTGGTCAACCATTAGGTTTGACTTGGTTTGACCCAATTTGAGTGATTGATCATCTCGATGATGATCATGATGAGAGGCTTAGGTGAGTTTGATTCAATCCAATTTAGTTAGGATTAGAATTTGGCTCATAAGGGTACTTTAGGTCACTTTTGGTCAAGTGAGCCTAAGTGAGTCAAATGGCTTGATCAAAGCTTAATTTGTGTTTGATTGAACTCACATATGGACTTATGATTGAAATATAAATCCATTTGCAAGTGATTTGAAGTCAAATGGGTTTTGATTCATTTGACAATTTTAAGTTCAAAGGGTGAACATGAAATAAATTTTGGCTTGATTTTTGAATTGAGTTTGGTTAAGTGATTGAAGTTTGTATTTATATTTAGATTCATGATTAAAGGATTGATTGAATCATGAAGGAAAATCAAGAGTTTGGCTTGATTTAAAGTTGATTTGGCTAAGTTCAAGATTTTGACTTGAAAGGCTTAGGTTGAATTTTGAATGAATTTGAGTTTGAGTTTTGGATTTAGTTTGATTGATTTGAATTTATATTTCATTTATATATGTGAATATAAATGAGAGTATAAATGAGTTATGAGAAAATTTCATGAATTTGAATTGATTTGAACATGATTTAGGCTAAGTCCTTAAGAGGGAATTAAGGACTTAGGAAAGATTTGGAATTTTGGATTTGAATGTTTGAATTTAGTTTGATTGATTTGAATTTATATTTCATTTATATATGTGAATGTAAATGAGAATATAAATGAGTTATGAGAAAATATCATGAATTTGAATTGATTTGAAGGTAATTTTAGCTAAGTCCTTAAAAGAGGATTAAGGACTTAAGAAGGATTTTGAATTAGGAATTTAAATTTTGGATTTTATTTGGTTGATTTGAATTTATATTTCATTTATATATGTGAATATTAATGAGAATATAAATGGGTTATGAGAAAATTTTATTAATTTGAATTAATTTGAAGATAATTTTGGCTAAATCTTAAGAGAGGATTAAGGACTTTGGCAAGATTTGGAATTTGGGATTTTAACTTGGAATTCAATCATGGATTTCAATCATGTGTTTCAATCATATGGCATTGATTTGAGTTTGGAGTTTGTCATGAAGAAAAGAAGTAAGGAATGTAGTTCGAGCTATAGGGTAGGCAAATTTTCCTCACACCCCTAAGGCATGACTTACTCCTATGGCTAACTTCTCTAAGTCTCTAGAGCTAGGTTGAGTGTCCACCTAATCACTAGAAGTGTCTTAAGACTTAAGATCTCTTAAAATCTAAGAGGAGTCCTATGTCTAAGATGGAGGGGTTGAGAACTCATTCTAAAAATGAGGTCAATAATGCTCTTACATGATCTAGTCTCTTAGTGAGGTTGTTTAAGGACTTAGTATATTTCTAAATAATTAACAACTATCTTACATAAACATACGACTTGCCTACATGAATTTAAAATCGTATGAGGAGTTAGTTGGCAGCCACCCCCAAGTGAAGTTGGGTGAAGTTGGTCATCCTCTGGAGGCAAACCAAATACCCAATTTACCTTAGATTTAGGTCGTGCTTTTGGCCTCCAAAGCTCCATATATTTAGGTTGAGGTTGCTTCTCCTCTATGGGCCATAAGCATAAATCCTCACCTCTATTTCCATAATCTTGTATTGTGGAATTATAATAAACTTAATAAAAAAATTCAACTCAAATAAATAATTCAATTTCAAAAAAAAATGTAAAGCCCAACCATAGGATAGTTTGGGATGTTTACTAGGCTTCCTAGTATCTTAAACATCCTCTACTCATCTTCATTTGGCTTCGATAAGAACTCCCTCCTCTTGACCTATCCCACCTAATTTGTTAAAAATAAATTAATTGATTGATAGTCCTACCTATTGAAATCTTTGGAGACAACGGTCATTTACCTAAATTGAGAGTATTCCTAAGGAATCCCCTTCCTTAGGATGTAATTAACTATGGGGGCTTGCCCTGTAGGGAACTTAGCAAACTGGTTTAAAATAAACCCTTTTCCATGAAGTACATATCCATTGTCCTTAGGAGTCCTTATTAAGGTGATTAGGTCCATTGTAGGGTGGTGACATCTATCTTTTGAGATAGTATACCTCTTCTCAATGTCGTACCCAATCACTCTAATAAGAACATCTGTGGATCTACGTGGTGTCCTAAAATGCATAAAAAAGTATATTTCTATCTTCATTTTATTCCACATAGATTGAAGATGGAAGTATACATCTTAGAAATGATAAATATATTTCACCACTATATGTTGGCTCATAATTACTTAGATAATTATGTTAAAGTGATAATGGTAAGGGGTAATTAATGGATTTAATTCATACTTTAACCTAATCAAAATATAAAATCAACCTAATTGTTTTAAATTAAACTAAACCAATTCACACATGGGGGTAATGGGTTAGGACTAGCAAACCCTTCTCATATTTCCTAAGTCAAATCAAATTCAAAGATAAAAATCTTCTTAAAGAATTTTGATTCATTTTAAATGATCTTACTTTATATAATTGTCCTTAGGAATTAATTAGGGTGAATGAAATCATGTGCTTACATTCCTTTATTTCTTTCCAATCATGCTAAATATTGTTTTCCATATGAAATCATGCATTCATTTTTAAAAAAAATTAATTAAATAAAATATTTCCTTTTATGTCAAATTGCATGTGTTGGGTAAAATTAAGAATATGAGTGGTTATTATCACTATTAAACTAAAATTTATTTTTTAAAACCTATAAATAAAATATTATAAATGAAGTGATGCTACTTATAAATATTTATAATCTTGCATGTGATGATAGCATAAGATGTGTATTATGAAGTTCTCTTTCCTTCTCTTAATATGGATTCACATAGGATTTACAAGTGTATAGTTCATTTGAAAAGAACACAACACTTGCCTAAATCTATTCCTATGCATCTCTATATTAAGACTTAGGAAGGATCTTCATATTACATAAGTAAATCATACAACCAAATCAAGCATAATCTTCTGCATGATTCCTTATCCATTTGGTTCTTTTTGTACATCTACATATTTCTAAGAAAAGTGGTATATCAATCTGGACATCTCGGAGCTGTGAGGCTTTAAGTAGCCCTAAGTATGTCTTATACCTTACGTCCCTGGTATAGAAAATAATGGCATCGTACTCACTTATAACTTTTATACATGCGAATGTGCATTTAGCTAATGGATGAAAAATCCCTCTTTTCTACAAAATAAAGACATGCATTAATAATCCAATTAACAAATGGAATATCCAAATTTTCAAATCACATCTCTTTACATTTATCATCAAAGTGTGTTAAGATTTGTATTGCATGTATAGGTATGCTTAGGATTATTCATATGCATGGTATACATCATGGAAAGAAGTGAATGAGTGTGTATTATGTGATAGTAATCCACCCTAACTAATCCTAAGATGTCTTTCTTATTGAATAGGGCTATTTAGAGTGAATTTAAACTTAGGGTTAATTAAAACACATAATAAATTATTCATTAACCAATTTACCTTAGAAATCACTTAAGGTAGGGATAAAAGAGATACTCTTCCTCTCTTTCTTCTCTTTATAACACTTAGTTGTTAAGTATAGGTTACATGAAATAAGAGAAAACATTTAGTAAAATTTCCCGAATCAATTAAACAACTTAAAGAGAAATCAACCCTTTATAAATTAAACCTCTCACACTTAACAAATCATAACTCTAAATCCTAGCTAGGACATACCACAGAAGCTCTAACACACATTAGACTAAGTCACCATTTCTAGGTTTAGGTTAGGGTGGTGCATGGTTTGATGAATGTTTAGTTTTGTGATGTATTATTTTAGACTGGATGTTATGATGTATGTGTGTAGTCTGGATGTTAGGCTGATATTAGCCTAATCATACTTTCTGCAGGGGGGTTGTGCTTAAAGGGCATTGTAATAAGAATATAAATGCTTTTTGTTGTGCAGGTTGCTTATACCCCTAAGCATAACCCAAATTAGGACTGGTGAGCTTGGTTACCCATGCGTGGGGTATTAAGTCCAAATTATTCTTATAACTACTTGGGTTGCATGGTGTGTTTAGCTAACATTTATTTTATAGGTGTAGCTAGATTTACTTTCCTTCCTTTTAATGTAATTTTTATATTAGGATTAGGATAAGTGTTATGGGGACTAAGGTGAACATTGGTTATAAGACCATGTCTTATATACCATGTCAGGCCTTAGAGCAAACTACATCCCAAGTCAAACCAAATGAAAAAAAGAAATTGAGTAAACCAAGATGAAGGAATGAAGGACAAGGAGTGAAGAATGGAGGATGAAGAATGAAGACCCCCATAACACTTGTCACTTCATAATTATAATTTATTCTTTCATTATACTGGAATGTATAAGGGTAGAGCTCGGCTATCCATATTTCTTTTCAAGTTGTACTGCGATACCCGACCGCACCGGCCCCTTATTCTTTTGTGATAGCTTTATAAAATTGTTTGATATTTTGTTTAGCTTGAGCATTAGAAATAGCATGCCTTTTCATTGTTTCTTTATGATTGGTGATTACTGTGTGGCCTGGATGCGATTAGGCTCCTAGGATAAAATAAATTTTCTATCCCATTAATAACTCATAAGTAAAATTTTAAGATAATTCATAACCTCACATAAAATCTTAGGAATTAAATCAAGATAATAAAATTTTTAGTAACCCCTTAGTTGGATGAATGAATGTATAATATCATGCATATCATATTCTTCCACTCTTACTAAGAGAGGGCTTCCATCTGTGACAGAGAATAAAGGCTTAACCTGTTAGAGCCTTTGATGAAAAAATACCTCATTCTCTTCTGATTTATCCCACAATCAATTTCTCATGCACTTAGGCATACAAAATCCTATAGCATGTGTCAAAGCAAAATTCCAAAAATCAAATAAAACTTGACAAAATTTGCATTAGATTTAAGTCATTATTCATGTCCTTCATGATCTAGTCTCTTAGGGAGTGAGTTTAAGGACTTTGTTTCTCTTCTAAGTAAATAACAGCCTAACCGTCTTGCAAAGCATATGACTTACCTGCATAGATTCAAAGCATAGAAGGAGTTAGTTGGCTGCCACTCCAGGCGATGATAAGCCCAACAATTGGTGGTTTATTCTCTCTTATGGAGGTAAACCATGCACCCATTTTCGCCTTAGATTTAGGTCATTTTTGGCCCTCGACAAAGCTCCCTAGATTTAGGATCTAAGGTTGTTGTTTTCCTTTGCGGGTTACAAGCATAAATTCTCACCTCTTAGGAATTTCCACAATCTTGTATTGCGGAATTATAAGTCCTAGACTTCTAATAAAAATTCAACTTAAATAAATAAATCTTCTCAAATTTAAATGTATAAAGCTCAACCATAGGATAGATTGGGGTGCTCACTAGGCTTCCTAGTATCATGAGTACTCCCAACTTATCTCCCTTGGTTTCGATAAGAACTCTTCCCTTTTAATCTCTCTCACTTGATTTTCTATGAATAACTAATTGATTGATAGTCTTGTCTTTGAAATCTTTGGAGACAATGATCATTTACCTTAATTGAGAGTATTCTTAAGGAACCTCATTCCTTATGATGTAATTAACTATGGAGGCTTTCCTCCATAGGGAACTTAACAAACCTGATTTAAATAAACCCTGCTTTACTTTTCTATGTAAAGTAAGGGAAAAATCTCTAGTATATCTGAAGACTCGTCATGCCTTAGGAGTCCTCATTAGGTGATTAGGTCCATTATAGGATAGTGGCTTCTATCTCTTGAGATAGTATACTATTCCTTAATGTCATACCTGATCACTCTAATGAGTACATCTATGAATCTGCATGGTGTCCCCTCATATAAACACACACGAATGCAAAAATAAACACCATAGTTGGTTAGTCCTACCTGATGGTCGGCAGACTTTCCGATTGGATTTGTAAATCAAAGATAGGATTAGGCTGATATTAGCCCCTTCTTAGTGGATCCATCGCACACTAATAGGGCCCATTTTATCAAAATCACCATCCTTCCCTAGTGAAATCTAAATTAAATCCATCCACTCCTATCCCTAGCGAATACACAAACCAAAGAAATCCATATATTGATTCCATCTTATCCCCAGTAGATCTGCACTCATATCTCAAGCAGATGTGCCCTCATAAAACTAAATCACCATCCTTTTCTCAGTGGAGCTTCAAATCATAACCTAATAAATCAAATCAAATTTTCATCCTCAGTGGATGCCCCACCAATTAAATTAAATCAAATTTCTCCCCAGCGAGGTGCAAACCATATCCTCTCTCCAATGTAGCCCTCATAAAATTAAGCCAAATCAAGCCCCTGTCCGTAGTGGATAATCTAAACCTGCTTCCCTAATGGAAGGTTCATACTCTCATCCCCAGTTGGTTATAAATCCTAATCCCCAGCAAATCTTTTCTCCCAAAATCATATCAAACCAACTCAAACTCTTATCATCTATGTATAACCTGAACCAGCTTCCCTAGTGGAAGGTTCACATGCTTGATCCCTCAGTGGATCCTTTTTTCCTCTCTTATGCCCATGGCATAAGTTAAGTTGCATTGCACTAAGATCTTGATTCCTTCTGCATCTCAAGTTTAGGAGTAGATCATTTCTATTAGTTCTTGCAATCCTTCGGTCGTTGTTGATCATCTCGGTCAACACCAATATGTTTGGTGTGCCTTGTCAGTTACACCACACCTATTAGGCCCCCTTTTGTTGACCTCACTTTTGGAGTGAGCTCTCAACTTTCTCATCATAGATCTAGGACTCTTATAGACACTAAGAGTTTCTTAGTCTTAAGACACTTCTAGTGATTAGGTAAACACTTAACCTAACCCTAGATACTTAGAAGAGTTTGACATAGGAATAGGTTATGCCTTAAGGATTTAGGAGGACTTGCCTACCCTATAGCCTATACCCAATCCTTGGTTCCTTCTTTCAAAACAAACCTCAAATTTAAATTCAAATTCAAATTCAAATTCAAATCCAAGATCATAAATCCAATCCCAATTCAAATGATTGAAACTCATGATTAAATTCAAATTCTAAATCTTTTCCTAAGCCCTTTGATTTTATCTTATGGACTTAGCATTAACCAAATTCAAATCAACCCCAATTCAATTGATTTTCTCAATTATCAAATTCAATCTCAAATCAAATTCAAATCCAAATCATAAATCAAATCCAACTCCAAATGATTAAAACTCATGATTGAATTCAAACTCCAAAACCTCTTCTTAAGCCATATGGACCACCTTCATATGCTTAGCCAAAACCTCCTTCAAACTAAATAAAAATTGGTTGATTTCTTTATAAATCAATCATTCCTTCATTTAGATTCACAAATATAAATGAAATCTGAATTCAAACCATTCAAATCAAATCAAACTAAAACTAAACCAAATCAATTCCCTACTTAAGCCCTTTTGACCTACATCCCTCAATTTGGTCAAATTCGCTTCCAAATCACTCCATACCCAAGTGATTTTCTCATGAATATTTACATCTTCATTTATATTCACAAATATAAATGAAATATAAATTCAAATGGCCAAAACCATCCAAATTTTAGTCATTTTAGCCAATTTCTTGAACTAGGCTAAATGATATCTAAATCAACTCAAAACCCATGGATTTTTTCATGATTCAATCTCCTTCAATCATTGTTCCAAATATAAACACAAACTACAATTATCAATCCAAACCCAAGTCAAGCCTATGTTGACCCCTTTTGACTTGAAATTATCATATGAACCAAAACTCATTTGACTCCAAACCACTTGCAATTGGATTTATATTTTCATCCTAAGTCCATATGTGAGTTCAATTAAACTTGAATCAATTTATGATCAAGCCAATTGACCCGTTTATGACCACTTGACCCAAAGTGACCTAAAAGACCTTTTTGAGCCAAGTTCCAATTCAACTCAAATTGGATTGAACTAAGCCCATCCAAACCCCATATCATGATCAACAATCATTCTAGGTTAATCAATTATCTTGAATTGGTTCAAACCAAGTCAATCTAGCCCATTGACCAAGTCAACACTTAACCCAAATGAAACCCAAACTAGCCAAAATCCACCATATACCAAATTGATTGAAACCATTGACTCATAATCAATGATTGAACATGACGAAGCTATGAATTGAGCCAAACCAAGTCAAATTTCTCATTTGACCTAAGTTGACTCAAATTAGCCTAAAAAGCCAAAATGAGTCAAATCATGATTTGATCTAAATTAATTGCAACCAATGGCTCAAGTTCATTCCAAATCACTTATTGAACTTGACCAAAGTCATGATTGAGCCCAATTTGACCAATTGATCAACTTAACCAAACCTAGCCCAAATTGACCTAAACGATCAAATTGGCCAAAATCCAAATTAAATCAAACCAATGCCTACAATTACTTTTAATCAACCAATTGAACTTGACTCAACACCTAACCCAACCCAATTTGGTTGAATTGGTCAACTTGACCCATTTGACCCATTTGAATCCAAATGAGTCAAATTCAAATCTAAGCCAAATTAATCCAAACCAATTGAACCAAAATATCCCAAATCATCATATCAACCTAACGCAAGTTTGGTTTGACCCAATTTGACCAATTGGTCAACGCAACCCAAGCTAACCCAAATGGGCTTATTTTTACCATATGAAGCCAAATCACCCAAACCCACTTTATGGAGCCTTGTTGTTGACTTAACTAGATCCAAATTAACCCTAGTTTAGCCCCAAGCTAGCCCAGTCCATATGGGACCCATTCCAAGGGGATTAACCAATGGACACCCTCTCTTTACATTAGATTCTTGCCTTAAAAGAAAAAGTCCACTTTGCCTCTCCCATGACAGCCCTCAAAGTGCCAAATGAAGAACTCCTAGGCCACCTTAGCCCAACCCTAATCCATCCTAGCACTTTCCATGGACCAAAGGAAGCAAGCCAAACAGCCACCTCCATGATTGAACACCCCATGGGCAAAGGAAGCTCAATCCCACTCAATCCTTCCATACCAAGCCTTGAGACTCCTGCCACCACTTTGTCCACTCCTGGCAAGCCACGTGGCGCTGACCGTGAACCCTCTGATGACTCAACGGTGACTAATAGGATGGATTTTTGGAATCCATCCCGTCCGTCCATCATGTGCAATTGAGGGATATACCCCCTCAATTCGAGCTGGATTCAATACAAATCGCTTTGTGAGACTTCCTAAGCCATTTTTGAAATCCCACAGAGCACTCCCAAGCACTCACTGAGCTCCCTCGATCGGCATTCCTCCATCCCGAGCAAAGCTGAAATAGGACATCACCTTCCCGATTAATACTCCCCCTCAACTTGATCAAACACAAATTCCTTGTACCCACACTATCCCATTGCTTCATCGAAGCCAACCAAATCATCTCCAAGACTTTCCAAGTATTGGAGATAGGAGTTTGACCAAGATCGATCGCCAAATAGGAGGAGTTTGGACTTGGGAGCAACCTACTTCAACTCAATCCTGAAGCTTCTCAACATGGCCTCGCCTCAACTAGGAGAAGCTACCTCCGTCGATCCACCGCCGAACATTAGCTCCGGTGAGATAATTTTAGAAATTGGGCCTTGTATAAAAAAATTGCTTGGTCTTTACACCATGTGTTTTAAGCCTTTTGATGTGTGTGCCTCCCCTCCCCGAAGGTGTTGGATGAATTTGGAGGCAATCTGTGCTCACGTGAGCTCAAATCAAATGGGGAAAGATGGACAACATTCATCTCTCGCTGCTTGCGAATGGGATATATCATAAGTCGTATGTTCTACATGATTGGAATGAATGGCTCTAGTTAGATCTCGTGTTAGATCTCTTGATTCTCTTCCTAAATTATGGATCTGATCGTAGCCATCCAATCTTAGATCACACGGTCCACAGAATTAGTATGTTCGACGTCATCTAAGTCAGCCTTCAAATGTGACAACTTAAATAGCCAATCTCATCGTGCCACATAGAAAGTGTGTCGCGTCAGCCGCCACGTGGCCTGATGGGAATAAGGCTTTTATAAGGCCTAATTAATCCATTTTTAAGCCTGAAACTTCTTAAAATCATAACTAATCCTAAAAAAAATTAAAAATACAAACTTGGCTCATTTCGAAGATATTTCAGAGTAGAATCTAGAAAAATTATTATTAATTAATTTTGAACAGTGATTTTGGCTTAATTAAAGTTTAATTGGAAATTTAATTAGCTTAATTATTCCATAATTAATCACCCAATTGATCTAAAATTTTCTGTGGATGTTTAGGGGGATGACCTCTGCCTCCCCTATTTTTTCTAGGATTTTATTGATTTTTTAATTAGAAAAATCAATTGATTAAGGCTTAATCACTCTCTTAATTTAATTAGTGATAATTAATGAATGAATAGTCGCTTAATTAATTTTTTAAGCCTAATTACCTCTGTTGAATAGTAAAGGAGCATAGGGAATGTCATTGGGATATTTTTTTCCTAATTCATTTCCTAAGCTTTCTTTATTTTTTTGAATCAAATTAATTAAATGATTAATGAGGTAATTATGTGCTTAATTAATTGATTGATCCTTTAGATAAAATCAGAGCCTAAGTGATCAAATATGGGACATAGGGATTGAGATTAAGGCCTTTTTCTTGATCTCTTTCCTTAACTTAATTTCATTAATTAAAATTATTTAATGCATAACCAAATGGATTAATAAGCTTAATTAGCTTAATATAAAATCCACTTCACATCTAATCACCTTTAATCCATCATGGGTAGCTCTTTGGGTGTTCCATAACCTAAAGTGAGAGCTAATGAAATTATGGGTAGCTCACATGTATGAGAAAACTATAAAAGTAGTTAAGTGAAGTCCCTTAAGCCTAATTAACTATTAATCATGAGTCAATTGCATTAGGCCCCCTTTCTTTTCTTAGGAGCATCACAAATTTACTTTTCAAGTGGTTTCATATCATGTTGGCTCATTATTAACTAGTTAATTAACTTAAGGTGATGTAGATAAGGGTTAATTAATTGACTTAATTCATACCCTAATCTAATTAAGATATAAAATTAACCTAATTATTCTTCATTAAATCAAATTAACTCACACAAGGGGAATGAGATTAAGATTAGTAAACCATTTTCACAATTTCTTAAATCAAATCAAACATAAAAATGAAATGACATTAAAGAACTTTGGTGTATTTTAAATAATCTTATTTAGTTTGATTGTCCTTAGGACTTAGTTGGATTGAATAAAATCACATGCTTGTGTTATTTTATTTCTTCTCAATCATGCTAAATATTGCATGTCATATGATTCATGCATCCATCTCTTTTAAAATTAATTAAATAAAATAATTTCTTTTATGTCAAATTGCATGTGTTGATTTAAATTAAAAATATGTGTGGTATCATTATTAAATCTCAAATATATTTTCAAAAGTTTACTAATGATTGAATATACATATATATTGTAAATTTAGTTATATATACATAAGGAATGCAAGTGAATATAGATTTACTGTATGAAATAAAGTCTCTTCCTTACATTCATATGTTGATTTGCATAAGTAAGAATATTAGCAGTATATTAGTCTGGATATCCCAGGGATGCACAGCTTTAAGTAGCCCCAAAGAGGTTCCTACCTCGTTCCCTTGGTGTAGAACAATGGTGATGTACCTACTTGATTTCATTCTTATGCATTTGGACATTAGAATTTAGATATAGTTTTAATTCATTTACACAAAAATAAAACAATCAAATCAAAATACAATCTTTGCATGGTTTTCTATTTTTATAGTTTTTTATACATCCACACGTATCTAAGAATAGCAGTATATTAATCTGGACATTCCAAGGATGTACGGCTTTAAGTAGCCCCAAGGAGGTTCCTATCTCGTTCCTTTGGTGCAGAATAATGACAATTTACTCGCTTAAAACTTTTATACATGTGGATGTGTTCTTAGTTAATGAATGAAAATCCTTTTTCTATTAAAAAGACATGCATTCATACTTATTTTATTTAGTTGAGTTGATTAGTCATGTGATTTAAGGTTCTTTACTTATGCTTTGGCATAAGAATTTAGATAGAGCTTTAAATTAATATGACAAAATCATCCAACCAAAAGAAATGTCAATTCCAAATATATTCACTCACATTCATTATTTAAGTGTGCTAATATACAAATTGCATGTATAGTTATTCTTAGGCTCTAATCATATGCATGATATACAAGATGAAAAGAAATGAATAAACATGTGTTATGTGATAGTAATTCATCCCAACTAAGCTTAAGATGCATTTCTTATTAAATGAGTTTATTTAAAGTGAACCTAAACTTAGGGTTAATTAAAACAAGTAATAAATAATTCACTAAAGGGAATTGATTAATTAATTTGCTTTAGATGTGACTTAAGGTAGGGATAAAAGAGAGTAATCCTCTCTTTCTTTCTCTTCATAACGCTTAGTTGTTTAGTGTAGGTCAAATGAAACAAAAGAAAATATTAAGTAAAATTTGCAAATCAATTAAATCATTTAAAGTGATACCATCCTTTATGATTAAATGTCTTTCATACTTATGAAATCTTAACTCTAAAGCCTAGCTAGGATATACCACACAAGCCTTAACACACACATTAGATTAAGTCACCACTTCTAGCTTTATGTTAGGGCAGTGCATGGTTTGATGTATATTTTGTTTGTGATGTAATGTTGTAGACTGGATGTTAGGGTGTATGTGTATAAACTGGATGTTAGGCCGTAATTAACCTAATCATATTTTTGTAGGAGATTATACTTAAGGGGTGCTTAAAATAAATATAAATATTTTGCTGTGCAAGTTGCTTAACACCTAAGCATAATCTACATTAGGACAGGTGGAATTGGTTACCCAAGTACAGGATGCTAAGTCCAAATTATTCATATAACTGCTTAAGTTGTATGGTGTGTTTAACTAACAATTAATTTGGTGTAGTTAGATTTGCTTTTCCTATTTTTAATGTAATCTTGCTTTAGGAACTAGGATTAGTGTTATGGGGGTTTAGGATAAACGTTGGTTATAAGACCAACTCTTATGTACCTTGTGATCCTATGGAACTTGCCCAACCAAATGAATGAATAAAATGAAGGAAAGAATGAGCTTTGAAGATTTGAAGATCCCCCCATAGATCCCATTCATTTGATGTAATTAAATTATAATTATTCTTTCATTATATTGGGATGTATAAGGATAGAGCTCGGCAGCTACCCTTTTTTTTTGGGTTCTACGATGGTACCGAACCGTAATGGCCTCTTATTCTTTTATGATAGATGTATAAATTGTTTGATATTTTCTTTATATTGTGCAATAGAAGTGGCATGTATTTTTCTAGTTTCTTCATGATTGATGATTTTTGTATGGCCTGGATGCGACTAGACTCTTAGGATAAAATAAATTTTATATCTCAAATAACAACTCACAACTAAATTTTCTAAAATAACTCATAACCTCATATAAAGCCTAAGCATTAAATCAAGATAATAAAATATTTAGCAATTCCTTAGCTGGATGTTGTATGTTTAACATCACATATATCATTTTGTTTCACTCTTACTAAGAGAGGGTTACCATCTTTGCCAGATAGAAAATGGGCTTAACCTTTAAGAGCCTATGATGGAAAAACACCTATTTCTCTTTTGATTTATCCCATAATCAACTTCACCATGCATTTAGGCATATAAAAATTCTATAACCTATGTCAAAATAAAGAGTCAAAAATCAAATAAAATTTGAAAAGATTTGCATTAGACTAAGTCATTATTAATACCACTCATTCTCTAGCCTCTTAGGGAGTGGGTTTAAGGATTTTAGTTTCTTTTCTAAATAATAACAACCTATTCATCTTGCAAATCATAAGACTTGCCTACATGGTTTTAAATCGTAGGAGGAGTTAGCTGGCTGCCACTCCAGGCAATTATAAGTCTAACAGTCAGGTGGTTTACTCTCTCTTATGGAGGTAAGCAATATACCCACTTTTATCTTAGATTTAGGTCGTGTTTTGGCCCTCGTCAAAGTTCCCTAGATTTAGGATCTGAGATCATTGTTTCCCTTTGGGGCTACAAGCATAAATCCTCACTTCTTAAGCATTTCCACAATATTGTATTGTGGAATTATAAGTCCTAAATTTTTAATAAAATTTCAACTTAAATATATATAATTCTCCTCAATTTCAAATATATAAAGCCCAACCATAGGATAGTTTAGAATGTTCACTAGGTTTCCTAGTATCATGAGCATCTCCTACTCATCTCCCCTTGGCTTCGATAATAAGTCTTTCCTTTCAGTCTATCTCATTTGATCTTCCACATATAGCCAATTTATTGATAGTCTTATCTTTAAATTCTTTGAAGATAACAATTTCCTACTTTAATCGAGAGTATTCCTAAGGAACTCACATTCCCTATGATGCAATTAACTATGGGGGCTTGCCCCCATAGGGAACTTTAAAACTCAGTTTAAATAAACCCAACTTTATTCATCCATGTAAAGTAGGGGAAAAATCTCTGGTACATTCGAAGACCCATCATACCTTAGAAGTCCTTATTAGGTGATTAGGTCCATCGTAGGATAGTGATTTCTATCTTTCGAGATAGTGCACTATTCCTTGATGTTGTACCCGATCGATCACCTCAATAGGTACACCCTGGCATAATACCTCCCATACACACATACACATGAACCGAAAATAAACACCACAGAGTTCAACTAAACTTGAATCAAGTTAAAATCAAACCAATTGACCCATTTAGGTCAACTTGACCCAAAGTGACCTAAGAGATCTTTTTGAGCCAAACTCTAATCCAACCCAAATTGGATTGAACTAAGCTCATCCAAATCTCATATCATGATCAACAATCATCCTATGGTGATCAACTACCTTGAATTAGGTCAAACCAAGTCGACTTGGTCCTTTGACCAAGTCAACCTTTAGCCCAAATGAAACCTAAACTAGCCAAAACCCATCATATACCAAATTCATTGAAACCATTGATTCAAACCAATTCATAATCAATGACTGAAAATTATCAAACCTCAATTGAGCCAAACCAAGTCCAATTGACCATTTGACCTAAGTTGACCTAAATTGGCCTAAATAGTCCAAATGGGACAAATCATGATTTAACCTAAATTGATTGCAATCAATGGCTCGAGTTCATTCCAAATCATTTATTGAACTTGACCAAAGCCATAATTGAACCAAATTTGATCAATTGGTCAACTTGACCCAACCTGGCCTAAATTGACCTAAAAGGTCAAATTGGCCAAAATCCAAATCAAACCAAACCAAAGCCTACAATCACTTTAAATTAACCAATTGAACATGAACCAACACCTAACCCAATATAATTTGGTCAAATTGGTCAACTTAGCCCATTTGACATATTTAAATCCAAATGAGCCAAAATCAAACCTAAGCCAAATTAATCAAAACCACTTGAACTAAAACTTTCCAAATCATCATTTGAACCTAACCCAAGTCTTAATTTGACCCAATTTGACCAATTGGTCAACCCAACCCAACATGAACCCATTTGAACCTATTTTGACCAAATGAAGCCAAAGCACCTAAAACCAACCCTTGGGATCTTAAGGGCTAGCCAAACCTCACCCAAATTAACCCTAGGTCAGCCCATAATCATCCCAAAAGCAAAGTGGACCCCACATAAAGGAATTATTCATTGGATAAACCTCCCCACATAGGATTTCATCCCTATTTGGCAAAGTCCACTCTCCCATCACTTGGCAGACATCCTATTGCCATATAGAGCACACCAAAGCTTCCTAGCTCACCCTAGAATAGCTAGGATCGGCCATGGACCAAGGGGAGTTCACCTCTTCCCCTCTCAAGCCAAATTGAGCACCCCATAGACAAAGAAAATAAGATCTCCCCCATATCAACCTTGGAGACTCTTACCATAACTTCTTCCACTCCTGATGAGCCACGTGGACTAGATGGAGACAAGTCCGACGATCTGACGGTGGTTGGCCTTTAAGAAAATGGGATTGAATCATGTCCATCCACCTCAGATCCCCTCAATTCGAATAAAAATCAAACCATTCTACATCGTTTGAGCCAAAGAAAGTGTTTTTGAATCTCCCACAGTCTTTCCCCAAGCTTCCAAGCTCTCCTATTTTCTCCCTTCTCAGTTTTACATCAAACCAAAATAAGGGAAGCTTCCCTTGATTTGAATCCATCCATCCCTCATCCAAACTTCAATTAAACTTGCACACACCTTCCTTGGACCTAATTGAAGCCAAGCAAATCATTTCCCAAGCTTCCAAGCTGTCGTAGATAGGAGTTCGACTAAGATCGAATGCCAAATAGGAGGAGCTTGGCCTTTAGAGCAAACCACCTCAAATCAAAGCTCGTGCGGCTTAACAGGCCTTCATTTCTACCAAATGAAGCTTCTTCAATATTTGGAATCGTCGGTCATAAGCTCCGATGAGGTATGCCATTAAAAATTGATCCTTGAATGAAAATAGTTTGGAGCTTTGTGAAAGAAACTTACATTTGTGCCCATCTTAGCCATTGGATCTTTGTGGATCCTTCGCGTGAAAGTGTGGGTTGAGTTTGGAGTGGATCCAAGCTCGGGTGAGCTCGGATCAAGTGATCCATGGCGGACGGGCTCCGTCTCCCGTCGCTCGTAGGTCATAGATCACCGACCATCTGTTTCACATGATTAGAATCGATGGCTCTGATTAGATCATGCTTAGATCCTCTCTGTTTCCTTCTTAACTGCAGGATTTGATCGTGGACATTCGATCTTAGATCGAACGGTCCACGAAAAAGTGCGTCCGCCGCAATCCAAGTCAGCATTCTAATTTGACAACTTAAATAGCCTATCCCACCAAGCCATATAAAAAGCACACCGCGTCAGCAGCCACATGGTGCCGATGGGATTAGGGCTTTAATTAGGTTAATTAATCTATTTTTAAGACTGAAACTTCTAAAATTTACAACTAATCCTAGAAAAATCCAAAAAAATATAAATGAGGGTTAAAGGTATTTTAGAGGCAAATCCAAGAAAATTATTATTAATTAATTTTGAATAGTAATTTCTACTTGATTAAAGTTTAATTAAAAATTTAATTAGCCTAATTACTCTCTTATTAATTGTCCATTTAATTTCAAACTTTCCAGAGATGTTTAGGGGGATGACCTCTACCTCCCCTATTTTTCTTGGAATTTATTGGATAGTTAATTAGAGAAATTGATCGATTAAGCCTTAATTACTCACCTACCTTAATTAATGATAATTAAGTAAATGAATAGTGAATTGATCCATTAATTAAGTTCATTAGCCTCTATTAATAGTGGAGAAACTTGAGGAAATGGATTGGGACCCCTCTTCTAATCTTTTCCTTAAGTCTTCTGCATTCCCTCTATAAAATTAATTAATTATGACTCATTAATTAATTAATTAATTAAATCAATCAAAACTCAAATTATATATGAACTTTAATTAACTAATTGAAAAGATTTAAGTATTGAGATTTAGGCTTCCCTCTTTGTCTCTTTCCCTAAGTCCATTTCATATTGTTTATTAAGGATAATTAAGATTTAATTAGATAATTAATGAACTTAATTAACTTGATTAAAATTGTTTCCTAATAAACTCTTGGGTAGCTCTTTGGGTGTTCAATAATCTAAAGAGAGAGCTAATGAAATTATGCTTAGCTCATATGTGTGAGAAAACCATAAAAGTAATTGAGTTCCTTAAGCTTAATTAATTAATAATTATGAGCTAATTGCATTATACCCTTTTTATTACTTAGAAGCATTGCTAATTTACTTTTCATGTGGTTGCATCTCATGTTTGCTCATCATTATTTTGTTAATTAACTTAAGGTGATATAGGTAAGGGTTTAATTAAATGATCTAATTCATACCTCAACCTAATTAAGCCATAAAATTAACTTAATTGCTTTTCCTTAAATCAAATTAACTCACACATATGGGGAATGGGATTAGTATTAGCAAACCACTTTAACATTTCTTAAATCAAATCAAACATGAAATTAAAATGGCTTTAAGAAACTTTGGTTTATTTTAAATAAGCTTGTTTAATGTGATTGTCCTTAGGAATTACTTGGATTGAATGAAATTACATGCTTGTGTTTCTTTATTTCTTTCCAATCAAGTTAAAATGTTGTATGCCACTTATAGCCATGCATTCATTTCTTTCAAAAAATTAATTAAATGAAGATGATTTCCTTTATGTCAATTTGCATGTGTTGACTTAATTAGAAATATATGTGGTTATTATCACTATTAAATCTCAAATTTATTTTTAAAAGCTTATTAATGAATATAATATATATATATATATATTGTGACTTTAGTTACATATACATAGGAGGTGCATGTGAATATAAGCTTAGTATTTGAAGTGAAGTCTCTTTCTTACATTCATATGTTGACTTGCATGAGTTTAAATGTTAATGGGTATATTAGTCTGGACATTCCGGGGATGCATGGCTTTAAGTAGCCCTAAGGAGGTTCCTACCTCACTCCCCTGATGCAGAACAATGGCGGGACGTATCTCACTCCACGGCTTTTCCATATGTATTTAAGAATAGCGGGTATATTATTATGGACATACTGGGGACGCACAGCTTTAAGTAGCCCTAAGGAGGTTCCTACCTCACTCCCCTAGTGCAGAATAATGGCGACATACTTGCTTAAAACTTTTATATATTTGAATGTGTATTTAGCTAATGAATGAAAACCCCATTTTTTTATTAAAAAGACATGCATTCATATTTTGTTCAAGTGGTTGGATTGATTAGTCATATGATTTAGAGTACTTATCTTATGCTTTTGTATAAGAATTTAGATATAGTTTTAAATTACTATGATAAAATAATTCAACTAAAAGAAACATCAATTCCAAGTACATTTGCTTATAATCATCATTTAAGTGTGCTAAAATAAAATTTTCATGTATATATATATATGTTTAGGACTTAATCATATGCGTGATATATATGATGGAAAAAAATGAACAAACAAGTGTTATGTGATTGTAATTAATTCTAATTAATTTTAAGATGCATTTCTTATTCAATGGGATTATTTAAAGTGAACCTAAACCTAAGACTAATTAAAATATGTAATAAGCCATTCACTAAAGAGAATTTGTTTAATTATTTCAGATGTGACTTAAGATAGGGATAAAAGAGAGTGATCCTCTCTTTCCTTCTCTTTAAAATACTTATTTGTTTAGCATAGTGTGGGTTCCAAAAATTTGCCACGAACCTCTTCAATGAAAAGAGTATTTTAAAGTGTCAGTGTAATTTTTAGAAGGCAGATGGAATAGTAGATAAGACACTACCCAGAGATTTCATTCTCATTTGGTGAGAACTTTAGATCTGGTTCTAGGTTTCCTATAGGCACAAGCCCCTATAGTTAATTATCCCTCTCAATAAGTGAGAGAGAACTTTTGATTAAGGCTAGTCATTAGATCACTTAATGCATAGCGTATAGTAGCAGCATGAAGAGTTTATGATTTAAGACATGAAATTCATCATTTTAGCTTAAATCGGATGATTGGGGGAATGATGATGTGCCCAATTTAGATCCCATGGTTCCGTCATCCCAGGTAGTCGCGGTCCCTAGCCTACTTAGTCAGAGGAGGTAGTCGACCCAACCTGACAAAAGGATCCTCATCAGCAACACATGGGTTACGTCATCTAAGAAATCCTTGTAGACTTGGGGTGGTGTTTGTCTAAGGAGGGCTGTTTGCCATATCAAGTATACCCTATGATTCACAACTCAAAAGATATAGCCATTGTGGAGCATACGGTATAGTCGTGATCATAATATAATGGAGCGACCACCAAACCACTGATAGGACTCTCATCGCTTTACTTCATCACGTGGAGTCTAGAAGTCGCCTAAGACACGGGTCACATCCTTATTAGCGTGAGATTGATTGAGAGTGAACATAGCAGAACACTTGATTTGACATTGGCTCCTTTGTGAGCTAGAATTTTCTTAATTTGTCACCCCCGACAAATAGTTATGGAAGGTGGATGGATTTAGTTTGATTTAAGTTTTTAATGATAGAATTCCATTTAAGCAGTTTCAGATTGATATTTGATTTGGTCAAAAAATTGATTAATTTGAATATGTTTAAGAGCTTTAGATCCTGTCAACTCTATTTAGCTGTTAATAGAGGATTAGATCTACTGTCACCTGACAGAATCAGTTTCTCAAATATTTCATTGATTTGAAACTCTTATTATAGGTTTTTAGGTTTTGTTAACCCGGACTCAGTCCTAAGACTAAATCGGAAACAACCCGCGCAGCATCCTCAGACACTTGAATTTAAACATGCAGCGCCGTGTCGGGGCCCATGCACGTGTATTGTAATTTTAGGTAATTTTATGTTCGAATTAAGAGCTTTAAATCCTATCAACTCTGTTTAACTGTTAACAGAGGATCAGATCTACTATCACCTAACAGAATTAGTTTCTCAGATATTTTTCTGAGTTGAAATTTTATAATATATTTTTAGATTTTGTTAACCCGGACTCAGTCCTAAGACTAAACCAGGAAGCAACCCGCGCAGCATCCTCAGACACTTGAATTTAAGCATTTAACATAATGTCGGGGCACATGCGGGTGTATTTAAGACCTTATGTAGTTTTTATTTCTGAATTATGATATTGATTTCAGATTTTCATTTAATTCCAATTTTAGCCTGTGCAGCCTTTTTAGACATTAAAATTTGCACTTGAAATCTCTATGTCCGAGTACATGCATATGTTAATAGCTTAGATAATTTCACCTAATTAATGATTTTGTTGATTTTGAAAGTCATAATTAGAATAAAATTCCCTAATTTTTAATTGAAGGAAACCCTATGATTTTTATAGAATTTGATTTAATATTGCCTCCTTGTACAAAGGGTTATGGATTGATTGGCAAATATTTGAAAGTTTGCACAAGCTTTGAATAAAAATATATTCATTTTAGATATGGGTAATGAATTTATTTTTATTCAAACATTTGCATATATTTTGGATTATTTGACCCAAAGGAGTGACTACTATAAGATATGTGTGAGATCATACTTTATACAGTTGTATTCACACAAGTTTATATGTACGAAATTCACCCGAAAAAAAGTTTCAAGTCTCTCTAATTTTATCATTTAAGAACTTTTCACATTTTCTACAATAAGAGTAGACCCAATTTAGATTTATTCTAACTTCATATCAAATTCTCTATTTATTTGAAAATTAAACTTCAAATTTATTTTAAATCATTTGTGATGTATATCAAAGGAATTCAAATTTATTTCAAATTTTATAAGTTAACTTGAGTTTGATCCCTATTTTCTTATTTGAAATATGATTTTTAATTTTATTTGTACTCAAGTCTCTTTCAAATTCATTTCCAGTTCATTTATATTTAATTTCCACACCATTTTCTTTGGACTTTATATTTTATATATTTGTTTGTTAAGTCCCAAAATTTGGCAAAATTTTGGGCTCCGTCGTTCGCGTAGGGTCTTTGCGAGTGTTTTGGTCACGCCACGCGATGAGCATGATTGTCGGTATTTTGAAGCACGAGACCTTCAATCGACTGCGATGAGCATAACAAGGCGCTGATCATCTGCATAAAGCAAATATATATGCAAATAGTCTAAATTTGGCAAGTCGATTACGGCGTCGTCCCGCATAAGCTACATCGAACGTTTTTTTGGCCACGTGACGGTTGATATTTTGAAGCACCTCGGCCGACCTTTAATCCCGTTACGCCCTGATGAGCATAATGAGGCCTTCAATCACCTCCATAAAAGCAAATATACATGCAAATATTCTTAATTTCGGCAGCATTTCGGAGTAGGAGTGCCACATTTGACGGTTTTGGCTCACTTGGTACGCCCTGATGAGCGTAGCGAGTTGTGTCTTGTGACACCACAGCCGATTTCTATCTCATCACACCCTAATGAGCATGACGAGGACTTCAAGCATTCATGGTGTTGCTTTGACATCGAAAGCTCAAGTCCTGAAATTGCTAAGAAAACGGACATTGTCAGAGTCAGAACTCTATCTCCATTCACCATACCTGTACCAAGCATTACTACTATAAGAAGAGCAGTGCGCAAAGTTTTGTGCTTCTCCAGCCAAATTTTGATTCTCGAATTAGTTTCCCTGTCTAATGGGGGATCTATTATGTATGTAGAAAGTTCTTCATCTGCAAGCTGCCTATTTGGCAGATGGCTCACATTTGCATGTCTACATATCAAAGATTACAGAGCAAAAGTGCCACCCTCGCCATTATCATTTGTTCTAAGAACGATGAAGACATACTTGAACAGAGGGACGAGCGTAAGAGTCCAGAAAACAAATGAAACCACGCCATAAATCTCTATATTTGTACGAGAATGTTCAATATCATCTGCAAATGTGGTTTTGTACACATATAGAGGAGAGATACTCAAGTCACCATACACAACTCCTAAGCTCTGATATGCCATAAACAAGATAGTCTTCCAAGAAGCCTTCTTCTGATGATTGGCACTCTTTCCAGACTTGGGATCCATCATAAAATTGCGCAAAAATGTTCAAAAAAGAAATGCTTTTTTGACCGAAAAATCAGCGCAGCAAATCTTACGACAGATCTCTGTCCACAATGTTAATGCGAGCTAATAATGACCAGAACAAAGCAACGCCTCTCACTCCATGGTCTTCTGTATATCCATAAACATTCAGATTTCAAAGGAGAATCAGCCACATGTGAGAGGGCCACTTCATCATCTCTTGTGGGAGATGCAGAAGAACGGAAACGATAAGCTGCTAATTGGATAAAATTAAGAAGACATGTGGAGGGCATAAGGGAGTTAGGGACAGGGCTGAAGCGGTGGATACCGAGAGAGAGAGAGAGAGAGAGAGAGAGAGAGGAGATGGATGATCATGAACGGAAGAGAGAATGCGGCTTCCAGGAAAAAAAACAACCTCCCTACGGTTTTCTTTTTCCAACTTGCGGTTGGAGTTGCCGAGACGAAGCTTGGAGGGAATGCTTGCGGTTCCTTTTTGTGGTTGTAAGAAAGGGGGAATGGTTGAATAGCAGCATTAGGGCCGATTTGAGTTATTAGAAATTAATAGACTTTTTTAATCAATTTTAAAATGAATTTTATGCCGACATCATTATATGGTCACTTTATATATTGATTCAAAGTTATTTCGATGTTAATACATGACGCTTGCTTTACGTCGGATGTCGTTTGGTTGAGTCGTCAAATTGAGTCAATTTCAAATAAATGCGCGTGTCATTTTTCGACGCCGACATTCTTGCACTCGCTCGAATTGAGTGTGAATAGTCTCACTTGATAGATTCGATTTCAAAGCTAACGTAATCAATTTCAGCAACGAATGTCGTTTTACTTCGCCGCTCCTAACCTCGATATGCTTGCGCGGTGACTTCGGCGATCGATCATCAAGTCGTGCAATATTTATATCCTGACTAATTTCAATATTCTAAACATAGTGGCAAAGTCCGTTCATCGATCGGAGGTCATTTGAGTTGATTTTGACATCGCATTTCATTTCAATTTGCATGTCACTTCAAATCACTCGACATTTGCAGACACTGAATTGAGCACCTGACGTCTCATTTGATAGTTTTTAATGTTTTGAAGCTAACTGCATAATCAATTTCATGAACGAAAGTCGTTCGGACATCGTCGCAGCTTCCCGACTCCAATATGCACGTCGACATATTGATAGCTCGAGCGTTTAATCAATTGTTTGTTAGATTTTGTAATATCTATATTCTGATCAACTTCGACATTCTGAACGTAACAGTGAAGTCTGTTTGTCAATCGAAGGTCATTTCGACTATTTTCAGTGATATCCAGTGCATTTTGAGCCTCAATTTGCGCACTGTCACCTCCGAAGTCCATCGAATTTGACTTGTGGGCTTGTCTTGACTTATGGCACATATATGGTGGTCAACAAATGCCCCCCGACAAATATGATTCATGCATGGGGTGAGTCATGTTTGTTGAAAACTGGTTGACCATTTGGGCTTTCCATAGAGCTTGGATCATTTTAGCTTCGATTGCAATAGCTTACGGAACTTTGACGGGATTTGTCATTAGTATGCTGTCTTATTCAGGACATGCTAAATGACGGGCTTGATCGATTTGTCAGAATGATAAGAGTTTTTACACCATGTACTATCTGCTTCAATGGCTTTGCTGAAGATCCTTTCCTTTATGTCATTGCAAATTTGAGTTTCCTCGAACCCTAGCTTCGTGTTTGGTTGGGTTTGATGGAGAAATTGGTCTGCTTGTTTTGATGAAGTACTCCACTAGGGAATCGGTTTATCCGTGCTTGATCGAATTTGAAATTCTTTCTGTCCTAGCTTTGAGCTTGACGGACTTGATGAAGGACTGACCTGATTTGTCCCTATTGACTTGTCAGGAAGTGTATGCACTCCATGAATCTTGTGTTTGCTACTTTAACGAATTTGTTGAAGGATACATACAGATGACACAGCCTTCCGGCTTATACAGGGTCAATGTTGAGTTATTGGTCTAACAACGTGTGCTTTAATAGACTGAATAACCACAAAATTCATTTAGTCTAGCCATCAGTTTTGTTTGAACTATGGAATTGCTTCCTCGATCCTGTGCTTTCTGCTTTGATGGACTCGATGAGGAGATTGGTTTTGATCTGTGCTTTGAGCTTGATCAGATCACTTGCGAATAAATTGAGATATCACCCTACGGGTAATATATAGATTGACTTGAGGTAGCCCTGAATTGAGCATTTCCTCATTGCCTTGATCTATCGATCAAGTAGAAAGATCTCTTAGATCCTGGTTACTTGTAATCACTAAGCTGGATTTGATTTGACATTGAATAGCTATCATCATTGGACTGATGAGCAAGGGCTCTTTCACTACGATCTTTTCTTGCAGTATGTTGAGTGGGAAGCGTCAGCAACTCATCCATATTTGGGCTTGTTGAGTTCGACCTTTAGAACCTACTCGAGTCTTTGACTTAAGCTGTAGTGGGTTGGTGATTTTGTCATCAGACTGACGAACGGGGGCTCTTTCACTGCGGCCTTTTCTTATGGCTTGTTGAGTGAGGAGAGCGTCAGCAACTTAGCCATTTATGGGCTTGTTGAGTTCGACCTTTAAAACCCATCCATATCCTAGACTTCAGGATGTAGAGGTTGATGTTTCTCCAACTCAGTTGATTGAAGCTTCCAAAATCAGGAGTTCTTCTGACTTGATCTCTAGAATTTGGCAAATCGAGATAAATTTTTTGATATTTAGGATTATCATTTCATGCATTAAAATAGATTCATTTTGTTCCTGCAAGACTCTGTAACTTAACAGTAATAATTATGGATGTATCCAGCGATTTTCGCATAAAGCTCGATGTCAACCTGAATCAGAATATATTGGAGGATCTCATCTTATGGCACGATGTCAACTCAAATAGACTTAATATAAACTAAAAAAGGTCCCCTGTCTTATAGGGGAATTCTAAAATATATTTAGGAGAATTTTGAAGATAAAAATATACACATACATGCATATTTAAATTAATTTACTCTAAAAGAGATTTCAACATACAACATTGAATTCATTTATATATAAAAATCTAAAAATGCCCCCTGTGTAACAAGAGAATTTTCATGAAAAATTTTTTCATCTGGAGTATGTTTATTTAGGGATCTCGGCATGAAGCACGATGTCAACCTAAATAGATATACTAAAAAAATGGCCCCTGTCTTGCAGGGGGATATCTATTGTACCTCGAGAATGTAGTCGTCAAGTATACTACTTTTTCAAGTATCAACTATTAATTGGCAGCATTGGCCTTTCATCCTTTAGGTCGATGAGTTGGTATACCCCTCCTTGGTATATTTTTTCAATGACAAAAGGGCCTTCCCAATTATGCTCAAATTTGCCACCAAATTTTTGATTGGGGATAATTAGTCTTCTCAGCACCAGGACCAATTCTCCTTTTTGGAATGTTTGGGGCCGCACCATATGGTCAAAAGCCCTGGACATCTTAGCTCGATAGACTTCCAGATTTTGATGAGCTTGCAATCTAACTTCAACAAGCGCATCGAGTTCCTCCATTCTCAGACGGGAATTTTGATCTTCAATTAGACTATATTGGATGGCTACTCGAAGTGAAGGCAATTCAACTTTGAGCGGAAGAACTGCTTCAGTTCTAAATACCAATGAATAGGGAGTGGCTTTAGTCAGCGTCTTGTAGGTAGTTTGATACACCCATAGAGCCTCTATTAGCTTGGTATATCATTCTCTCTTATTTTTAGTAAGAATCTTCTTGAGCAGTTTGACTAATGTCTTGTTGAAAGCCTCTACCAAACCATTTGCTCTTGGATTATATATTGAAGAGTATCGTCAATCAATTTTGTGTTGATCGACGAACCTATAAATCTTTGCACTTTTAAAAGTTGTGCCATTATAAGAGATTATTCGACACGACACTCCAAATCTATAAACCATATTATGAAGAAGGTTGATCATTGAACTTCTTTAAATGCCCCACTTAGAGAAATAATCAGTCGCTGCTAGAATAAAGCAATGTCCAGCTGATGATGGTAGATCAATTGGTCCAATTACATCTGTACCCCAACATTCGAATGGCCATGATGCTATTGTTGGGTGTAATGGATTTGGAGGTTGATGGATGAGATTCACATGCACTTGACACTCATGATACTTCTTAGCATGATTAATATAGTCTCTCACCATAGATGGCCAATAATAGCCCATCCTTTTGATCTTTACTGCCATCATGGCACCTGACTGATGTGCACCATAAAGTCCTTCATGAACTTTAACCATCACTTTGCTAGCTTCATCTACATCTAGGCATCTTAGCCACATTTGTTCAAAGGATCTAAGATATAGAGTATTGTTAACGAAAGCACAGCGTAGCATTCTTTTCTTGATTTGAGCTATCAGTGATTTATTACCAAGTAATTTGCCTTCTTTAAAGTAGTCAATGAAGTCTTGCCTCCAATCACGTGACTCTTCTACAACAAAGGCTTCACACTACTTTTCTGAGGCAATGTCATTCTTAGCTCTTCTTGGTACAACTTCTTATTGATTTTATGGAGTATGAGGAGCAACCTGAGTTACATCCTGTTGTGTCGAATTTGGTAACCCCTCTACCTATGGGGATTGATACTTTATTGACTCTAAAACTCATTGAGTAAATATGTCGATCATGACATAATCACCATTCATCTTGCCATTTTCTTAGCTAGTTTTGCTAGGCAGTCGGTTTTGCTATTCTCGGATCGAGAGACTCGAGTTAGTGTGATGCTTTGTATCTGCTTCATAAGCTCAAGAACTCTCTTGTGATAGAAAGCTAACTCAAGCTTGTTAATTTTATAGATGCCAAGTACTTGATTTATAATAAGCTGAGAATTGCCAAAAATATGCATATTTTGAATGCCTATGAAAATAGCTTCTTCAAGACTTGCCACTAATGCTTCATATTCAGCTTCATTATTAGTTCTTAGCTCGGTCAATCCATATGATCGTCTCATTATCCCTCATTCTGGTGTTATGAAGATGATGTCGATTCCTGCTCTTGCTCTTGAAAAATTTAGAGATTGGACTTATTTGATCGATGAGGCCCAATCAAAATACATTTCTCAAATTTGTGATTTTTCTCTTTCATGAATGAGTATAATTTGCTCATCGAGCAAATCGTCATTAAGAGAAGAGTCTGCCAGAATGGGGTGTAGCTAGAAAATCTGCTAATACTTATTTCTTCACTACTCTCTGTGGAACATATGTGATATCAAATTGTAGAAGCATCGTCCATCTTGCGACACTGTCAATCGGTCTTGTCATCAAGTACTTCAGCGGATTGATCCTCGAGATGAGGGTAATATTATGAGATAATATATAATGATGAAGCTTTTGGACATCTTTGCTTGGTAGACTTCTAAATTTTATTAAGCTTGGTGTCTGACCTCGTCAAGTCCATCAAATTCTCACATCCGTAGACAGACATTCTCATCTTGAGTGAGATTGTGTTGAATGGCTACTCATAGTGAATGTAGTTCAACTTCAAGTGGCAAGACTGCTTCATCTCCAAATACTTTAGCATGAGGAGTGGATTTTGTGGGAGTACAGTCTAAATGTCACGTTGTTGTCTATTTGTAAGGGAATTTCACTTCGAGATTTTGGCCTCCAAATTTGCTCACCTATTTGTCGGGACCTTTCAACGGCGGATTCTTGGACCTATAGTCCAAGTGTCACACCTCGATGCTCACCGTGCTAGACTTGAATTAGTAGACATCTTACCAGGGTTGTAGGAGGAGGTCTCCTTAGAGGAGAAACTCTAGCCTCCCTGATGACTGGACTTTGATATTTTCTTTTTATCAGTCCTTTCTCCTTTGCAACTTTGGGAACCTGATGCACTCTTGCATATACAGTTTCAAATTCTCACTAGAGAAGCTGGGATCTAAAGTTGTTGAGTCCAAAAGGACTATTTGATTTGACCAGTAGAGCTATTTCGCTTTACCCATCTTAGGTTATCAAACCTGTTATGGGTTGGAACTCTCGCTTCTGGTTCCACAACTAGTTGTACGATTTTATGCTCAAACAATAGCTGTTGAGCGCACAGTTCAGCATTTCTCTTTTCCCACTGTCTCTAGGTTAGCTTGTTTCCAGATGAAGAAGTTTTTGTACTACTACTTCTTCTCGAGGCATTGGCCTCCATATTTATTTTTCTTTCTACTAGGACCTTTTGATAACACATTCCCAAACACGGGGTTCAGGTGTCACTCCCTGATGTTCACCGTGTAGGAATTACTTAGAACAATCTTGAGCACTTACTACCACTGATTGTAGTTTTTGTAGTGAAGCATTTTTGGCTTCTTTGATAATTAACATTTGATACCTGTTCTTCATAATATATTTTTCCTTAACAACCTTCAGAACTCTATGTCCTCGAGTAGATAGAGTTTCATGTTGTTTCTTCATAAAGGTTGAAGCTGACTATTTTTGAGCCCAAAAACACTGCTTAACATCACTGGTAAAGCTATTCCTTTCCACCCATCACACAATTTTTAAATTTATTGTGGGGTAGAAATACTCGCTTCTGGTTGTAAGGTTGGTTGTATGACTTGTGATTCAGACAACAACTATTGAGCTCGTAGTTTAGTGTTTCTTCTCATTTGTCTTCTACTCAATTTTCCTCCAGAAGAGGAGGCTTCAGTATCATACCTTCCTAATGTGAAAGGTTCAACAGGCAGGGTTATCGCATTCACAGGTAGGATTAAAACTTTCTGTACAGTGAAGGTTCTCTTCATGATTGGCGCCTCAAAATGAATCAATCTTTTAAGTACAAAGGCTCTTTTTTAAGGAACCTCAGTAGCAGTAGTGGTCATTCCAATTGTCCTCCTCCATTGTACAGATTGGTGTGTACAACATGCAGATGCTTCAGGTGGAGGATTATTTATAGCGGTGATGGCTAGGAAGTCTACACTATCGAATTGAATGGCAACTCCAACATCCCCAGTATTTATCATAATGTTAGCTAGACGAATATTGGCTTCGCAACCTAACTACGTGATAAACAGTGTTCTAAAGATCCATCGATATACAAAACAAACAGATTAGTCATAAGAATATGATTGATTTAAATTTCATTTTAATGATGATTGATTTTAAATATTAATTTTATCATGCTCGATTGTTACTATAGCTTAAATTCGACTAGCCAAAGATGGAAAGAGAATCATATCCCCAGGGGAGTCACCAGAAATCTGTGGGCTCCAAAAATTTGCCACCAACCTCTTCGATGAAAAGAGTGTTTTAAAGTGTCGGTGTAATTTTTAGAAGGCAAATGGAATAGTAGATAAGACACTACCCAGAGATTTCGTTCTCATTTGGTGAGAACTTTAGATCTGGTTCTAGGTTTTCTATAGGTGCAAGCCCCTATAGTTAAATACCCCTCTTAATAAGTGAGAGAGAACTTTCGATTAAAGCTAGTCATTAGATCGCTTAACGCGTAGCATATAGTTGCAGCATGTAGAGTTCTAAGATTTAAGATATGAAATTCATCATTTTAGCTTAAACCGGATGGTTGGGGGAATGATGACGTGCCCGATCTAGATCCCATGGTTCCATCATCCCGAAAAATTGCGATCCCTAGTCTACTTAGAGGAGATAGTGACGACAAGAATCCTCATCACATGGGTTACGTCATCCAAGAAATTCTTATAGACTTGGGGTGGTGTTTGTCTAAGGAGACAGGCTTAAGTCTACCTTAGCTGACAGAGGGTTGTTTGCCCTATCAAGTATACCCTATGATTCACAACTCAAATGACAGAGCCATTGGGGAGCATATAGGCTACGGTCGTGATCATAATATAATAGAGCCAGACTAGCCAAACCACCCGATCAGAGAACTCTGGTCGTAACTGCTTCATCTGTGGAGCCTACTAGCTAAGCTACGTAGTCATAGGACATGGGCCACATCCTTACTAGCGTGAGATTGATTGAGAGTGAACATAGCAGAACACTTGATTTGACATTGGCTCCTTTGTGAGCTAGAGTTTTATTAATTTGTCACCCCGACAAACAGTTATGGAAGGTGGATGGATTGAGTTTGATTTAAGTTTTTAATGATAGAATTTCATTTAAGCAATTTAAGATTGATATTTGATTTGGGTCAAAAAATTGATTAATTTGAATATGTTTAAGAGCTTTAGATCTCGCTACTTATTATTAAAAGGATTAGATCTACGTCACGACAAAATCGGTTCTCAAATATTTCACTAATTTGAAACTCTTATTATAGGTTTTAGTTTTGTTAACTCGGACCCAATCCTAAGACTAAACCGGGAAACAACCCGCGCAGCATCCTCAGACACTTGAATTTAAACATGCAGCGCAATGTCGAGGCCCATGCACGTGTATTGTAATTTTAGGTAATTTTATGTTCGAATTATGAGCTTTATATCCTATCAACTCTGTTTAACTGTTAACAAAGGATCAGATCTACTATCACCTAACAAGATTAGTTTCTCAGATATTTTACTGAGTTGAAATTCTTATAATAAATTTTTAGGTTTTGTTAACCCGAACCTAGTCCTAAGACTAAACTGGGAAGCAACCCGCGCAGTATTCTCAGATACTTGAATTTAAGCATTTAACATAGTGTCGGGGCACATGCGAGTGTATTTAAGACCTTATGTAGTTTTTATTTCTGAATTATGATATTGATTTCAGATTTTCATTTAATTCCAACTTTAGCCTGCGCAGCCTTTTTAGACATTAAAATTCGCACTTGAAATCTCTATGTCCGAGCACATGCATGTGTTGATAGTTTAGATAATTTCACCTAATTAATGATTTCGTTGATTTTAAAAATCATAATTAGAATAAAATTCTTTAATTTTTGATTGAAGGAAGCCCTATGATTTTTATAGAATTGGACTTAATATCGCCTTCTGTCTGCTTGTACAAAGGGTTGCAGATTCGGTGGCAAATATTTGAAAGTTTGCACAAGCTTTGAATAAAAATATATTCATTTTAGGTATGGGTAATGAATTTATTTTTATTCAAGCATTGCATATATTTTGGAATATTTGACCCAAAGGAGTGACTGTTATAAGATATGTTGTTAGACATACTTCATACAGTTGTATTCACATAAGTTTATATGTACGAAGTTCACCCGAAAGAAAGTTTCAAGTCTCTCTAATTTTATCATTTAAGGAATTTTCATATTTTCTATAATAAGAGTAGACCCAATTCAGATTTATTCTTAACTTCATATCAAATCCTCTATTTATTTGAAAATTAAACTTCAAATTTATTTTAAGTCATTTGTGATATTTATCAAAGGAATTCAAATTTTATAGGTTCACTTGAGTTTGATCCCTATTTTCTTATTTGAAATATGATTTTTAGTTTTATTTGTACTCAAGTCTCTTTCAAATTCATTTCCACTCCATTTTTTTAGGACTTTATATTTTATATATTTGTTTGTTAAGTCCCAAAATTTTGCGAAATTTCGGGAGCCTCCCGACGTCATCCCCCCGTAGGGGGCTGCATCGGGAGTGTTTTGGCTTACTCGTCACGCCCTGATAAGCATGACGATTGGTGTTTTGAAGCATCTTGACCGACCTTTAATCTCGTTACGCCCTGATGAGCATAATGACGTCTTCAATCACCTGCATAATTATCAAATATATATGCAAATAGTCCAAATTTCAGAACATTTGATGTGCGTCGTCGCATAGGGGCTACATCGAACTATTTTACATCACGCTTTGATGAGCGTGACGGTTGGTATTTTGAAGCACCTCGGCCGACCTTCAATCTTGTTATGCCCTGTTAAGCATAACGAGGTCTTCAATCACATGCATAAAAGCAAACATATATATGTGCAAATATTCTTAATTTCGGCAGTATTTCGGAGTAAGGGGTGTCACATCTAATAATTTTGGCTCACTCGAACGCCCTGATGAGCATAGCGAGTAGTATCTTCTGACACCACAGCTGATTTCCATCTCATCACGTCCTGATGAGCATGACGAGACCTTCAAATATTCATGGTGCTGCTTTGACATCGAAAGCTTAAGTCCTAAAACCGCTGAGAAAACGGACATTGTTGGAGTCAGAACTCTATCTCCAATCACCATACCAGCACCAAGCATTACTACTATAAGAAGAGCAGTGCGCAAAGTTTTGTGCTTCTCCAGCCAAATTTTGATTCTCGAATTAGTTTCCCTGTCTACTAGGGGATCTATTATGTATGTATAAAGTTCTTCATCTGCAAGCTGCCTATTTGGCAGAAGGCTTTCATTTGCATGTCTACATATCAAAGATTACAGAGCAAAAGTGCCACCCTCGCCATTATCATTTGCTCTAAGAATGATGAAGACATACTTGAACAGAGGGACCAGCGTAAGGGTCCAGAAAACAAATGAAAGCACGCCATAAATCTCTATATTTGTACGAGAATGTTCAATATCATCTGCAAATGTGGTTTTGTAGACATACAGAGGAGAGATACTCAAGTCACCATACACAACTCCTAAGCTCTGATATGCCAGAAGCAAGATAGTCTTCCAAGAAGCCTTCTTCTGATGATCGGCACTCTTTCCAGACTTGGGATCCATCGTAAAATTGCGCAAAAATGTTCAAAAAAAAATTCTTTTTTGACCGAAAAATCAGTGCAGCAAATCTTACGACAGATCTCTGTCCACAATGCTATGCGAGCCAATAATGACCAGAAGAAAGCAACGCCTCTCACTCCATGGTCTTCTGTATATCCATAAACATTCAGATTTCAAAGGAGAATCAGCCACATGTGAGGGCCACTTCATCATCTCTTGTGGGAGATGCAGAAGAACGGAAACGATAGGCTGCTACTTGGATAAAATCAAGAAGACATGTGGAGGGCATAAGGGAGTTAGGGACAGGGCTGAAGCGTGGATACCGAGAGAGAGAGAGAGAGAGAGAGAGAGGAGACGGATGTTCATGAACGGAAGAGAGAATGCGGCTTCCAGGAAAAAAAAAACATCCTCCCTCCGGTTATCTTTTTCCAACTTGCGGTTGGAGTTGCCGAGACGAAGCTTGGAGGGAATGCTTGCGGTTCCTTTTTGCGGTTGTAAGAAAGTGCGGGAGGGGGGGAGGGGGGGACGGTTGAAAAGAGCTTGCGTGGGAGCGGTTGCATGCGAACCATGCGTGGAGGAGCGGGGTGGACTGGCTGTGCATAGTAGGATAAGGGCGGGTTTGAGTTATTAGAAATTAATAGAATTTTTAAATTAATTTTTTAAATATTAATCAATTTTAAAATAAATTTTACCCTGATATCATTATATGGTCAATATATATGTTGATTCAATATTATTTCGATGTTACGAATCGCGGCTCGATGCTTTAGCGATCGGAGTTTGGTTGGTGATTCAGTTAATTTTCGAAATGCGGCGTCGCTTTTCATTTGCCACTCGTCGAATTGAGTGCGAATAGTCTCACTTGATATATTTTAATGTTTCAAAACTAACGGAGCAATCAATTTCACGAACGAATGTCGTTTGACTTACGTCGTCGACTCCTAACCTCATATGCGTGCAGGCGCGTTGATGACTCAAGCTCTTGATCAGTTGATCATCATGTCTTGCAATATTTATATTCTAATCAATTTCAACCTTCTGAACGCAGTGGAGAAGTCCGTTCGTCGATCGGAGGTTATTTGAGTTGATTTCAGTGACATCCTGTGCATTTCAGTCTCGATTTGCGCACTGTCACTTCAAATCACTCGACATTTACACAGACTCATTCGAATTGAGCACGGATAGTCTCATTCGATAGTTTTTAATGTTTCGAAGCTAACGACATGATCAATTTCATGAACAGAGGTCATTCGGACATCATCGCAGCTTCCCGACTCCAATATGCACGTCGATACATTGATAGCTCGAGCATTTAATCAATTGTTCGTTAGATTTTGCAATATCTATATTCTAATCAATTTTGACATTCTGAACGTAATGGTGAAGTCTGTTTATCAATTGAAGGTCGTTTCGACCATTTTCAGTGATATCCAGTGCATTTTGAGCCTCAATTTGCGCACTTTCACCTCTGAAGTCCGCGAATTTGGCTTGTGAGCTTGTCTTGACTTATGGCACACACAGATCAAATGAAACAGAAGAAAATATTACGTAAAATTTATAAATCAATTAAACCATTTAAATTGAAACCACCCTTCATAATTAAATGTCCTTCATACTTAGAGAATGATAACTCTAAAGTATAGTTAGGACATACCATACAAACCTCAATACACACATTAGATTAAGTCATCACTTCTAGCTTTATATTATGGCGATGCATGGTTTGATATATGTTTGTTTTATGATGTATTATTGTAGACTGGATGTTAGGGTATATGCTTCGTAGACTGGATGTTAGGCCATGATTAATCTAATCATATTTTCTGCAGGAGAATGTGCTTAAGAGACAATTAAAATAAATATAAATGCTCTCTTTTGCAAGTTGCTTAATCCCTAAGATAATCTAAATTAGGATAGGTGGACTTGGTTACCTATGTGCCCGGGTGTTAAGTCCAAATTATACATATAACTGTTTGGGTTATATGATGTGTTTAGCTAACACTTGTCTTGCAGGTGTAATTAGATTTATTTTTCCTATTTTTAATGTAATTATACATTATGAATTAGGATTAGTGTTATGGGGGATTAGGATGAGCGGTGGCTAGAAGGTTTTATCCTAGGAAGCCCCGTGATGCTTTTGAAGCAAGCAAATCCAAATGAAGAAATGGATGATATATGAAGATACGAAGAATGAAGACCCCCATAGCATTTATTATTTGTAAAAATTATAATTATTCTTTTATATGCCGGGATGTATAAGGGTAGAGCTCATTTCTCTTTTGTTATGCGGTGGTAGTCGCCCATTATTCTTTCACGTTGAATTTATAAATTGATTGATGCTTTATTTACAATTGTGTAATAGAAATGGCATGTATTTTCTAGTTTCTTCATATATGATGATTTAATGTGTGGCCTGGATCCGCTTAGGCTCTAAAGAAAAAATAAACTTTTTATCCCAATCACAACTCATAATCTAATTTTCTAAAAAACTCATAACCTCATTTAAAGCCTATGTATTAAATCAAGATAATTAAAAGATTTGGCAACCCCTTAGCTGAATGTTACATGCTTAATATCAAGCATATCATCTTATTTAATTCTTGCTAAGAGAGGGTTTCCATCCTTGCACAATAGGGGAAGACTTGACCATTGAGGGTCTCCCTTGTGGTAAAAAATACCTATTTCTCTCTAATTTACCTAATAAATTTATTTCATCGTGCATTTAGGTATATAAAATTCTATAACCTTTATCAAAACGAAGAGTCCAAAATCAAATAAAATTTGATAAAATTTGTACTAGACTAAGTCCTTATTCATACCACTCATGCTCTAGTCTCTTAGGGAGTGGGTTGAAGGACTTTAGTTTCTTTCTAAATAATAACTTCCTAACCATCTTGCAAAATATATGACTTGACTACATGATTTTAAAATGTAGGAGGGGTTAGTTGGCTGTTACTCCAAGCTGTTATAAATTCAACAGTCGAGTAGTTTACCCTCTCTTATGGAGGTAAACAATATACCCATTTTCACCTTAGAGATATGACGTGCTTTGGTTTTTGTCAAAGCTCCCTAGATTTAGGATCTGATGTTGTTGTTTCCCCTCAGGCTACAAACATAAATTCTCACCTTTTAGGCATTTTCACCATCTTGCATTGTGGAATTATAAGCCCTAGCTTTCTAATAAAATTTCAAAATAAATATATAATTCTCTCCAACTTCAAATATATAAAGCCCAATTATATGATAAATTGGAATGCTCACTAGGTTGTCATGGTATAATGAGTATTCCATGCTCATCTCCTTTGGCTTCGATAAATAAGTCTCTTCTTTTGATATATCCCACTTGATTTTCTAAATATATCATATTTATTGATAGTCCTATCTTTGGAATCTTTAGAGACAATAATTTTCTACTTTAATCGAGAGTAATCTTAAGGAACTCACCTTCCTTAGGATGTAATTAACTATGGGGGCTTGCCCCCATAGGGAACTTTAGAACCTGATTTAAATAAATCATGCTTTATTCATCCATATAAAGTAGAGAAAAAATCTCTGCTATATTCGAAGACCCATCGTGCCATAAGAGTCTTTATTAGGTAATTAGGTCCATTATAGGGTAGTGATTTTTATCTTTCGAGATAATGCAATATTCCTTAATGTCGTACCTGATCACCTCAATAAGTACACCCTCAGATTTACATGGTGTCCCCTCTATACACATAACATCTAAAAAATAAATACCACAATGACCACTAATAATCATTATGATTATCACCAACAATCATTGTCAATTATAATAGTTGTAATAGTTTGGCCATCATCATAAGACTATAATGGCCTTATTTCTAAATTGTTGTGGCTTAATTTCTATTCAATAAAGACAAACAAGTATTTCAAACATTGTAACCTCATCTTCTTCAATCAGAGGTAAAAGTTTAATTTTGTAACTTTCGATATATAGTGGATTATTTTAATTAGGCTAAGCTTATGATTTTTTTTAGGGCTTTTCCATATAAAAGTCTTATTGTCTCTAAATACTTTTAACTCTATGTGTGTTTGGATAATCTTATTAAGCTAAGCTTTAATTTATATCTAATGCCATAATTTTTTTAAGATACAACAAAAACCATAAATGAATAGGTATTTCGGCCTTTGAGGATTAAGAGATAAAAATAATAATTTAGTTTTGATGGAAATACTAAATAGTGGGGGACTGAAAATAGGAGAGGTGAATTTCTATTTAGATGGATTATTTCAATTCTTTCGACCTAAGATGAATGTTTATTTTCAAGAGATACTTTTAATTTAATCTTAGCTAATATAAAGCTTTCTATCTTATTAAGTATACTTTATGATTTACCACTTACATAATTTAGTCCATTGATAACTTATAAGTTCTGACTGTGATTGTAATTTAATAGTGTCATTTTATAGCCAATCATTCAATCTGGGGACGTTCATAATCATATTTTTTATAGTGACATTTGACAACAAAATCGCTTGATTAAAGAATAAATGTCATATATTTGCTATCATATAATATTTGAGTGTGACTATATAGATTCATTTGATATAATATTGATTTTATGTTAGTTAATTTTATCACTTTTAACAAATTTTAACAAAATGATTAATAAGAAAATTAAAAGTGACTTCCTCTCATATAATTGACTAGCATTGTTGTTAGCCTATTGACTTCAAGCTTATAAGATTCAAAATGAATTTTTAAAGTCATTAAAAATGATATTCTTATTTTTTATAAATTTAATTTCACTTTTATAAAATGATATAAATAAAATATTTAAATAACATGATTTACAATATAATATACTAGATTAAAATATAAATATAATAATAATAATAATAATATTTTAAATTACTAATTTTTACTTAATTAAATTATATTTAAAAAATATTATATATAATATTAGATAATACATTATTAATTTCGATTGTCATATTTTGTGTGATATAAGATACAAGTTGTATAAATTATTATTATTATTATTACTGTTACATATTTATAGATATATTATGATAATTGTAGCACATTTATTATTTATTTTCACTTCTTTTATGGATAACAAAATAATACTTTTAAATTTATATTTTTTTTAGACATTATTTTATATTTTTAGAAATGATAAATTTTAATTCCACTCGAGAAACAACCCGGCTTCAGTAGATAAGGATACCTGCGACGCTAATGAAACTGTCCTTACACTCTCCCTCGGCTCTGTTTCTTCATGGCAGTGATAGCTCCCACTATCCCTCTGCCGCCACACTTGCATGGCTTCCTACATCCTCTATTTAAAACCTCTTCACCATGATCTCTCGTCCTTCCTACCCTATCCGTCTGGTATTCATTCCCTCGCTCCTTTCAAAACTTCTTCTTTTTCCCGCTTCTTCTTTTGCGTTCCCTTTCCCGCTTTCTGCGCCGCCTACTCATCGTCAACTCCCCAAGCCGGCAAGGAGCTCGAAAGATTTCCCAGAAGAGAATCTTTCCGCGCGAATGGCCTCACACTCGAGATAAAGGTGGGCTATCCGCCTGCAAATGAGGGTTCTAAAGGAAATAAAGATGCGCTTCTTCCTGGGTTTTCTTCTTTGAGGCTGATGAACGAAGAAGGTGATGGAAATTCGAAGCAATCTGTTAACTTGGACAATGCGACGAAGAAGGAAAAGAAGAGTCATAAAGGAAAGCTCAGTTCGGAAGAAGTTGAGTTTAGGATTGGGTTGGATATGTGCTCGAAGTCTGGTGATGCATTGGGAGCTATCTCTCTGTATGACACAGCCGTTAGAAAAGGATTAAGGTTACAGCAGTATCACTATAACGTGCTCTTATATCTTTGTTCTTCCGCAGCAATTGGTTTTGTTTACCCTGCAAAAAGTGGGACTGATGGAAATGGTTGTTGTTCTGGTGAAGACGCTGCAGATTATGATTCAAATTTGCAAAATTTAAGTAAGCCGAAGGATTCCGGAAGCTTGAAGATGACAAAGTTGCAGTTTTTAGAGAGTTATTCAGAAGATTGTGGAGCAGAGTCCTTTGATAGTGAAATACTTGAAGTTATGGAAAAGAGTACCGAGGGAGTTCCTCTTATATTAACTGATGATCAGAGAACCTATGCAAGAAGAAGGGGGTTTGAGATATATGAAAAGATGTGCTTGGAGAAAGTTCCAATGAGTGAAGCAGCTATGACATCAGTTGCTCGAATGGCCATGTCTATGGGGAATGGAGACATGGCATTTGAGATTGTAAAACAGATGAAGGAGATGGGGATAACTCAAGGCTTCGGTCATATGGTCCTGCAATCCATGCCTGTTCCAGTAATGGAAGTGTAGACAAAGCATTTGAGGTAGAGAGACACATGGTTGAATCAGGGATCACACCTGAAGAGCCTGAATTGGCAGCACTTCTTAGAGCCAGTATCTTAGCTGGAAAAGGAGAAAAGGTCTATTACTTGCTTCACAAGCTTAGAAGTATTGTTAGGCAGGTATCTCCATCAACAGCTGATGTAATTGATGCATGGTTTAAGAGTTCGATTGCTTCTAGAGTTGGAAAGAGGAAATGGGACAAGAATGTAATAAAACAGGCTGTAAAAAATAGCGGCGGGGGATGGCATGGCTTGGGGTGGCTGGGTAAGGGAAAATGGACTGTTGTGCGAAGCCATGTTAATGATGAAGGCGTTTGTTTGTCTTGTCGAGAGAAGCTGGCTAATATAGATCTTGATCCTGTTGAAACCAAAAATTTTGCCAAGTCTGTAGCATCTATAGCAAGCAAGAGGGATAAGAACTCAAACTTTGAAATTTTCCAAGTAAAACTACTTAAACCTTCGAAGTTTGGTTATTTGATCTATTTTCTTTACTTGAGCTTTGCTCTTATAAGCAGCATCTAGAAACATGTAATCTTTACAGTTGTGTCTATGTGCTTTTTTGAGTGTTTACAAGGAGCTTTGTTTTTGAATAGATTATTTCTTTCAATATTTGTTGTTGCTGTCATATATGTGTATTGACAAGGAATTTCTGGATTTATCTTAATAGTCGAGACTCTTGTATTACATTATCTCTTATGTTTTATTTAAATGGTCATCTTGGTTTCAATTCTGCAGATTTCTTATCATAAATCTTAGGAAGATTTAGGGCTAAGGGGTAACTTTTCATCAACTTTGCAGAAATGGTTGGAGTACTATGGTCCTTTTGAAGCTGTTATTGATGCTGCAAATGTTGGCCTCTTTAAGCAGAGGCGATTTTCGATTAATAAAGTGAGCTGTGATAGTATTATATGGCATTATACTGAATTTCCTTCTAATTGAAATGTTATTTATGATTCAACCTTTTGTTTCTGAATTTGTAGGTAAATGCTGTTGCTAATGGCATAAGGCAAAAACTCCCATTAAAGAAGTGGCCTCTCATCATAGTGCATAACAAGCGTCTTTTGGGTGGCAAGATGAATGATCCCTTCAATAAGAAACTCATTGAAAAATGGAAAAATGCTGATGCTATATATGCAACTCCTACTGGATCAAATGATGATTGGTGAGACTATTTTAATAAGATATTATGGTATGATTTGTTAATATGATTTTGAGGGCATTTTTTCCATCACACACTTAATTTAATCATTATTTTTCATAATCTATATGGGAATTCTTCAATCTAGAAAAGTACAACTGAAATCGTTATGCCGTCTGATGTTTTTAGTGGGATGTTTATGCAATATTGTTAATGCAAGAGCATTGTGATGTGCTATGACATAATGGTTGTTATTGTTTACACTTTTCATGCTAATTGTCATTTATTTATGATTGAATTAATGTAATCTGATGCAGTTGATGAGAACTCAATTTGGTCTATGTTAATTATTAACCTTAAGTACAAGACGAAGAGAGCACAAGCACATGGTATCCCAATGCTGAAACATTCACCATCTAAGCTGATAAAAATTCCAGAAAACATGAACTTGATTGAAAATACTTATATTGTGTACCAAAGATCCTCACATAGACTCAATCACGTGACTTCAATTTTTAAGCTCTGTATATTTGTTTGCCATGTAATTTTATGCGGCTTAAAATCCATGTAAAAGGATGAAGGATTGAAAGGATAACTAGAAGAAGAGTTCTACTATGGAAATGACAATCTGCCTTTTAAAAAGTTGACAAGAGAGGCAAAAGGCCACTTGGCTTCCAAATTGTGCAGTAAGTTTTGGATTGGTCTATAGGATAGTTTTAATCAAGGGAAACTATTGTAACCATTCGATAGGAGCATTTCTAGGCCTTTTGGAAAGTAATTGCTCAGGTAAAGGTCGTAGCAGTGCATGAGGCTCATTTCAATGCAGATCTTGGTAGGGGTTGGTCATGCCATGTTTAATTTTGTGAAGGAAGCTGGCTGGCCGACTAGACTGCATCATAACCATGAGCTTGTGTTTTAACGCTGAAAATGGCAAGATTCCAGTTCCAAACCACCCTTGAAACATTGCTAAATTAGAGGCATTTGAGGCTTTCTGAAGCCATCTAACTCAAAAACTAACTTTAAGAGGCAACTGAGTGGTCAGTTAATAAGTTGATGGGGTTGGTGCCGACTAACTTACTTGGTAAAACTCTTAGAAGTCATTGTCAAGATCCTGAGATCATGCCAACTTGCTTAGTTGGTAAAAATATTAAGTTGTTATCAAGATCTTAAGATCGAATTTCACCTACATCATGCCTTAGCACAACATTCCACAAAAAAAAAGGAAAAAAAGATATTTATGGCTTTAGGATACTATGCACAAGGACAGTTTATCTCATTTTCTATAGTAAATTAGAAGGTTATGAGATGCTTTTTCAGCTCTATGGATCTTTGATCATTGGATGAGAGAAACACAATGTACTTTCTCAATCTAACGTACCCCTCATACTAATCATAGATTCCAATAAATGCTTCATTTTTTTTTCATGAGGTTCTCGAAAGTGGTTTCCTTGTTGATTTCCATGGAGATTACTCGTGAATTTCATCTTTTTTTTAACTGCAAAATTATGCTTATTTTTTTAATCTTACTGCATTAGATCACTATAGATGATAACATGGAGTTCAGGTACTGGTTATATGCAGCTATAAAATGCAAATGCTTGGTTGTAACCAATGATGAGATGAGAGATCATATTTTCCAGATTTTAGGAAATGATTTCTTTCCAAAATGGAAAGAAAAGCATCAGGTGAGGAAACAAAAACTAGCAGTATAAATTTTTTTAGTTCAGCAACAGTATATTCAACATTAATGTGCATTCAATTGCACTATGTAAATTACAATTTCCTTCCCCTTGCATGCATTATGTACATGTCATTTTGTGGTAACAAGTCCGAATTTATTCTTATGCTTTATATGAATTAGGATTGTAATTCTTTATGGTCAAAATCATAGTAAAATCAAACACGGTGCCAACGAGATGTAGTCATCAATTGAATGAACTTGTGTAAAATTTTGCATTTTGTGCATTGATTTTTTTCGTCTTTTATTCTTTTTTTGCTCTCTAAGTTTTTGAGTTAGATTTCACATTCATCAATGAATTTGTACCGTTTTTACTGTTATAGTCTCCATTTCCTTTCATCCTTGTGCGGCAGAAATTCTTGTAGGAGCACTGATAATTTTCCCATTGACAGAACAATTTAATGAGACTTGCTCCCATAGAATTTATAAGAGTTGAACTTTCTGTTGAAGTGCAAATTGGAATTGATTCATAAGAATAAATAAATATAAAATTGCAAGATTCCACCTGCCTTGTTCATAACTGCTGTAACTCCACAATTTCATCCCTCAGTGGTGGCTCAATATTAAGTTAAGTGTTACAGAGATGAGGATGCTCAGGTGGATGAGTGGCTTTACCCTTAGAGATAGAATGCAAAATGAGTATGTTCGGGAAAAAGTTGGAGTAGCTCCAGTGGTAGATAAGATTAGGGAGAGTCTTAGATGGTTTTGGCCACATAAAGCGTCGGTCGTCGATGACCGATTAGAGTAGATGCATTAGATTTCTTATGTTAAGAAAGGTAGAGGTAGAAAAAAGACTTGGTTAAGATGTATAAAAAATGATCTTAGTATACTTGAATTAAATGAGAATTTGACACATAATGGACACAGATGGAGAATGATTGTAGCTGACCTAGTAGGATTAAGGCTTGTTGTTGTTGTTGTTGTTGTAGTGGTGGCTCAATATTCATGAAAATTAAAACATACTAAAATATTATTCACTATATTCTTCAATTTGAAGGACTTCTAATTTTGTGTTAGGTACGTTTCAAGCACCAAGATGGAAATTTTCAGTTTATGATGCCACCACCTGCTCTGTCGTCATCCAGGTTGGTTTCTCTTTCCATAAAACTTGATTAAATTTAACAATGAACTCTATCTATAAGAAAACTTCAATTAAGTTGATTTATATGACTTAACTATCAACTAAAATGTTTATAAAATCAACATGAAGGCATTGGAGCAGAAAGAATGCATCATCACTCATATGGTTTCTAAATGCTCTATAGCAACGAACTGCTTACTATATTTATGTATTATTGTTACATTATGTAAATGTGCTATTCAGGAATCAGAGAAAGGCCACTGGCACATTCCTATAGCAGAGTGTGAGCAAGGTTCAGGCACAACCTGGATGTGTGTGACAAGAGCAAGTTCCAACATGATAGGAGCAAATTCACCAGCTAATTTAAAAGGTAAGTTGATTTTTTTTTCTTCCATGCAGTCTTTCTTGATATTGTTGGTTATCTCAAACCCTGTGGAAGAGAGAGAAGTTTGTTTCTTAGCAAAACCAAAATTGCATCAGCTTTCTTTGGAGACTTTCGCCTTAGAATTGAGCCTTGTTATTAATTTATGTAGATGCAGGCATAGTATAGAGAGGTTGTAAGAATCTTTAGTGTAGTCTGAAGTCACAAATTTAAGATAGAAAAATAGTCTCTCTTGATGTTATGTGCAGCAATCCAATCTTAACAAAACACAACATTTGCGCACAGAGGCGATTTGGATCGCAGTAGGGATTGCATGTGGATATCCCGTGGGGGCTCGTGTGTGAATAGTGCTGCGAAGAAGGCATTGAAGGTAGAGAGGCACAAGCACATGGCTGCAAATGAATCTATTTAAAGAAGAGATGAATTGTTTGATGCCTAGGTCACAAGAAAATCAACTAAAACATAGAAAATCCTCTTTAAAGTACCTTAAATTAAGATCAATGTTTTTTTTTTGTCGATTTGCTCGTCCCAATACGCATGCTTTTCTTTTTGAACAAGTATAAACTTTAAATTTGCATATCAGCTAGTTGACTCAACCCACCCGCGTAGCGCCTACCTCATCCCTCATGGCATTACCTTGGTTGTTGATCTAGGAGATTAGAACACCACCATGATAACAATGCCATCTTTTGGGAAAAAATGGTGTTAGTGAGTAAGAGAGGAAATGCTAAAGAGAATGAATGTCCCCTCACAACCTCTCTTCATTTCTCTCTTATAGTTGCACACAAAAATGTCTACTCATCTTTTAGACCATACCAAAATAATAATAATAATAATTTTAGGAAGCAACTACTTGCATCATAAGATCCTTTTTTTTTCAATTTTCTAAACTTCCCTTTTCCTTGAAAGCAGGCTTACTTGGTGATAACAATAATGAGATTACTGCTTTAGAAGAACTGGCTGCAAAGCGATTGAGATCCTCATCTGATGATAACTCTACAAAAGGAAGCCAATCTTCTTCCAAACTTCCACAAAACAAAATTAAGAAAAGATCTCAAATGTTCACATCTTCCAATCAATTTCCAAAGCTGCAAATCATTTCTGCCATTGAAGCTGCAGAGAAGATTGCAGACTGTGTTATTGATTTCCAGATCTAACAAAGACTGTAGTGTAAAATGTACAGAACCAACTGTGACTAGTTCAGGGGAGATAATGTAAGAAAGTAATTCGGAAAGAATTCTATTAAGGGAGATTCAATTCTCAAGGTTTAGTGCTACATGGTGATTTTTCCCAGTGAAGATTTTTTTAACAGGGATTACATACATACCACAAATTTATTATATATTTACCTTTCTAACATTCTATGTTTAATATTTACATACATAATACTTATATCCTTGATATCACATCAAAATTATCATAACTTTTTTAAAAGTGAAATGCATCTTTTCATATGTAAGGTGGTATAAATGTAAATATGAATTTAGGCGTTAAATATATAAATGAATAATAATTTACCTTTGATCAATATTTATTATATATAAATGTAAATATGAATTTAGCATTTATTATATATTTACCTAACATTCTAATATATATAAGTTCACTCTACTTTCATTCAAGAAAGTTTTAAGTTTTGATGCAATTTAATAGAAACGTAATAAATGCTAAAATATAATTTAAAAAAAGAATTATATACATTTAAAAAGTTTAAGATCTATAATAAAATATAATGAATTTTTATGATTAATATTTAGGAATATGGTTCCTCGCTTTGATCAATATTTATTCTCTTATACTTAGATTATTCTTTTGATTTTTAGTAGTATGAAGTATGAACTTGATTCAAAAAGTAATTAAATAATATGCCAATAATACCTTTCTATATTTATTGTTTGCACATTGTTTTCTCTCATTCTCTCCAATTTGTATGCCTATGTCACCATCTTCACTCACATATAACCACATTCAATTTTGAAATAACCAAATTCACTGAACAATTAACCAAATTAAATGCAACTTAGAAACACATCTAATCCTTATAATCAAATCAATATAAGACAACAATCACATTTAATTTTTGAATAAAACTTGATCACTCTTGACTATAACCTATTCAGTATTAAAACAACCAGATTTCCTGAACTAGTAATTAGATTCACTGCAAGCTCTAAATACATTTATTTTTAAGAAAACATGCCATTTAAGAAAATATTTAAATTCAATTTTTAACAAAGTAACCCAAACTATAACCAGATTCAATGTTGGAACAACCATGTTCATTCAACAACTAGCCAAATTAAGCTTTATTTCCTCCTCTAAGTGAAGATATACAACAGAAAAATCAACAGAGAAAACATAATACAAAATGATTCTGAAAGATAAGAATATGCATATATGTAGAAATCACTGAATCAGTGGAAAATATGCAAAGCCAAAAACAATTTGAAGCAAAGCACAAATGAAGTTCACCAATTTTACAAGCTCCCTACTTTACTGATGGGTTTATTCGTCTTTGATTTGGCCATATTAACAAGATCACCAAACAGTTTATCCTCAGGCTTCTGTGGCTTGTTGTTGGACATTGTTGGCAAGTATGATGATGAAGATGGCCTCTGATAAGATGAGCCAGCGTTCAAGTATGCACTGTCTTGCATGGAGAGCCCATACATTCTTTGAGAAAGATCATTAGGGTTTGGATATGGGTATACTTGTCTCATTTGATCATAAATTTGGGGACCTTGTAAATAACCAGCCATCTGGAATCCATACATGGGTTGCTGAGGAATAGCAACAAATGGTGCTCCATGTATTGGTGGATTATACATACCTCCTGCTTGGTTAATCTGCATTTGAGGAAGATACATTCCAACAGGTTGGTTGAGTTGCATAGTTTGAGGAAACATTACTCCGGTTTGAGTGCCCGGTGATGGCGGGGCATGTAGTACTCCTGGAAGGCCATTCTGCATTGTGGGGGGACTCTGCATCGCTGCAATCGGACTCGCTTGCATCGCTTGAGGGACTTGATGTTGTTGACTGGGTAATTGGTTAGTCTGTGTGGGTTGAGATTCCCATGGTGGTGGGGGCAAATCTCCACCTTGATCATTCATGCTTGCTGAAGAGAATATGTTCCATATCATGTGATTAGGAATGGTGAAGAGGGCATAGGCTAGAAGGAATGGTTAAATTGCGTAAATTGTGTTCAAAACGTTGCGGGTTCATATTAGACAGAACCTCGCTACGACAAAAGGTGAGACAAAAATTGCTTACCCTTATCTAGATGGTTCTCCTCATTATATAAAAAGGAATAGGTACGATGAAAAATAATGAGTAAAATTGTCGATTATCTAATAAATATTTCCTAATAAGGAACCTATAATTGTATTCCTGAAGAAAACTATTTAACCCTAAGCAAATTAATTACATAAATTTATAGCCATAATTAAGGATAATTTATTAAGGGCTTGTTTGGGGAAGCAACAACCGTATGAAAATATAGTGGTAGAGCTACTACAACAAAATCTATTGTCTAAAAAGTTGCCATTAAGTATTACAATTAAAAAAAAAAGCCAGACCACAAGTTTTCGGCAATCACTAAACTCTCTAGGTCAGGTTAGAAAATACAACATTCTCACATCAAATTTTCCAAAATGTGGCCAGAACGCAATTTTCAAATAGCGTTGCGGTGCATTTTCACACCGACACCATTGCCCCAAACGCACATTAAGTCTCAAATTAAAGCTGGATTTTTACAAGTATTAGTTTGCCCAAAAGGGACTGATGTTATTATTAGCGCTAATGACTTTCATAAATATATTTGCAATCTAAAAGTTGGAAGAAATATGGAAAGGAGACTATTATAACATCAGAGAAGAGGTCCTTACCATAGTCAAGTGATTGCTGTTGGCCATTCCATGTAGGATTTGCATGATTCATTTGAACTCCCGCAACATAATTTGCCCGCTCAAACTGGGATTCTGTTCCCCTCGGAACACCTTCATTGGAATAAATAGCAGGCTGTTGCAGGGGCTGCTGCTGAAACTGGGGTGGAGCAGATGGAGTCTGTGAGACTGGAAATGCTGCAAGAGAGCCAAAAGGACTGGATGGATTGACATTGTTGTTGTTATTATTACTTTGAGGAAACATGTCCACAAGGGCTAGAATGTTCTGATTGGGAGGAGAAGCTACTGGTTCAGTGACAGAAACAAGGGCCAGTGAATTTGAGGTTGCAGGTCCATTGAAATCTTCACCGCTTAGGAGATCCATAAAAGGATCAGTCTTTTTTACAGGGGTTGCCGAGCCATTTGATGCTGGGGGAGGAGCAGGTAATGCTAGTTGCTCGAATGGAGATGGGCTACTTGTGCTTGCAGGAGATCTGTAGATCATATAAACTTATGTTTTGGGATATTTTTGCAGTACTATTTGAATTACAACAACTAACATGCCAAGAAATAGACATTTACTAAAAACTGATATTCAGTCTTTGAATCATGATGCTAATGGTTTTGAAAGATGGTTTGAATTAAGCTAAGTTGGACGGCAAAACTTTTTTTTGTAAAGGACTGTTTGATTGTCTAAAAACGGAATACAATGTAAATAGAATATAATATAAAAAGAATACAATATATTTGAATAAATTGAGGTTGTTTGGTTAAAAACTCTAGATATACATGAGTTTGTTTTTTCTTGTTTGATAGAATGACTATAATGTCTAGTATTTTTTGGGGCAATGGGTAGGGGAGGGCGACCAGCAGTGGTGGGGTCCATGGGTGGCCAGCGGTGGTGGGATCCTGCGAGGGCAAGCGGCTGGTGGTAGGCGGCTGGCCATCCTCACTTTACACTGACTGGTGTATTTAAAATTTGTTCAAATTGTGAGAACTCTAAAAATTTGCCCAAATGCTTTGTGTATTTATTTTGCAGCAGTCTAAACACACCAAAAAATTAAAACTCTTATATTCATTTTACTTTACACTCCTAATTCACACAATCAAACAGCCCCTATATATATATATATATATATATATATATATATATAAATGGGACGGAAGAGGTCTAGGTTGACCAGATAAAATTCTGCAAATTTGCCAAAAATACTATGTGATCCATATAGGTAACTTAGGCAGTACAAAGAAGGTAACTTGCTCAAAGTTGGGTTAAAAAAAAAGATAAATTTGCTTGAGGGAATGAATGAACTACCTTTGCTGCGGAAGTTTGCTGCTATCTTTTGTTGTTGCTTTAGAATCATCAATATCAACAAGCGCCTGAAGAGACTTTGGTTTCTCTATGCGAATAGCAATTCCAGCTGCAATGGCATCATGCTTTGACAAAACACGCTGCAGATCATCATTAAGAGTAAGCCCTTGGGAAAGTAGATCCTCGTCCCTAGAATCATATCAAACAAATAAGCAAAAGGCAATCTTCTTTCGTGAAACATAATTTAATCAAAAGTTATAAAATGAATCATAGAATTTTAAACTTCATGAAAGTTAAATTCATTAGAGCTTAAGGATGATGAGATCTAAAAGGAACAAGCTCTTACGAGGTTGAATTCACAAGCTGCATCACCCTTTGCTTGTAAGAACGACATTGCTCGACGAGGTCAACAATAACCTCCTGCCTAAGCCCCTACAGATCAGCAAAAGTATGCTTTAGAACTTTCAACAGGTTAAACCAGAAGAAATGTTTCAAGCTTTGCTCAAAACTGGCGACTTTGAAGATTCATAAAGATGATGAGATAAATATAAAAGTTTGAATTCAAGAATAAAACACAATCAGCTCTCATCAGTTGAAAGTTCCTAAGCAAGAAAGTTACCTATAATTTAGATTAAGTTACTAAAATATACAAATCCAACACAGAAATAGCTCTTTACATAACTGAAATTTAGCATGCATGCCCAATACAAGAAAGTAATCTCATGTAATGCACACAAAAGTTTAAGAAAATTTGTAATTATTTTAGATATTTCTTTTGGGAAGTTATCATTTTAGCTATTAGGTGTTATGTAATACTTTCATATATATTGCAAGGGGTTATTTTTAGAAAAATAAAATAAAATTGATGAAATTGTAATGCTGCATTCATAATATGATAAACTAAAATTATTTATAATATTTAATAAACAGTTAATCAATTAAAAAGTTATTATATTTAGAATTAGGTTAACAATTAAAGTTGCATTCAATTTAATGTCAATAATATGTAAAAACTTGTAATAGTATTCATTAAAACCTTTAAAAAATTAGTAGATAAAAATCCTTTTCAATTTGATTATTTATTGCTAGCTATGCAAATTCTACTTGGGGAGGGGGATAGATGCATAACGGTTTTCACTATGGCTCTTATTAAAGGGCAATTTAAATGAGGTGACTCATACACTCATTCTCTATTCTAAACCTAAACTGAAATAAGTATTAAATAATACTAATCGCAGACTTTCCTAAGTGGTTTCATGCATGATGACTTGTAAGGATTTATCAGGGAATTAGGCTTTAGATTTTAACATTATTGTAAGGAGATTTTGATTGATTTTAGATGTCTTATAGGATAGATATTCGTAAAGCCGAAGTCAAGCGCAAAGAGTATTTGCATGCCTAAAATGTACATAATTGCATTCCTGCCTAAGAGTAATATTTCATGTATTGCACGAATAGAATATTCCCTGTGATATGCTATGATTTCTCTTGAATTCATTAATATTTTTCATGTTTTTATGTATCATACATGGAATTCTACACTTTCACGGAATTTTATAAATGATGGGATCAATTTATAGTTCATTTTTCATCTCTGGTTCCAATATCAAGCTATTGTCATTCTTGTAGAATCTGATTTAATTTATAGTTCATATCAATCATTATACATATTATGATTTTATGATACAATTGCAAGTAAAAAGCACCAACTAATAAATCCATGACATGAAAAGTTATATGCCAAGAAACCCTTATAAGTAATATGTGCTCGTATATGAATGTTTGTATGTACATGTTGATAAACAAAGCCCCCCTTATGATAGTAGCTAGCAATGATAAAGTATCCATGCGATTATGACTCTAGTATTGCCACCATTGAGAATGCCTGATTTGAGGGTTATGCCTGATGGGGGAAGAATTGATCAGCAGGTAATTATTGAATCTAGCATTGACGCTATCGAGAATGCCTGATATAGGTGTTACAACTGATAAGGGATGAATTGGTCAATAGTGTTAGGTACTATACAATCACCAAGAAACGTCGACATCTGAGCTACGCCTTGTGCCAACATGAGATACAGTCAAGGATGCATTAATTTTATGAGGCTCCTATTACTAGGGCTCCTGAAACAATGTATGATTATTTAACTTTAATGAAAATTTTATCACTCTATTGCAGTCTATAATATATTTAAATGTTAAGATAATGCCTATGACATCATATAATAAGAGAAATATTATAATCACTCTACAACCTGTGCCATGAAAGTGCTTGTTAGAACGAATGTCATGTTTATGTAAAAATTTACTTCTCCGTTGCAATTTTCATTGCTTAGCATATATATAATTTTTTTTTTTTTTTTGTAATTATAGCTATTTAAGATTCTGATATACCCATTGAATTATATATTTATTAGGTACATGTGAAAATATGGTCAATGTATAGTGTTTGCTTTAGAAACTTTAGGTTTATATGTGTTATTTTATGGTTTGTTGGAATCGTAGTATTGTGACATTTATTTGAATGTATGATGTAAGAAGACCATATGATAATGCATCTAAATGTTGTACATACATATAATTTGCAGCTTGTAAATTATTTGAATGGAAAAAAAATCAAGATTTAATGGCTCTTATACTTTTGGAAGATTATACATTATTATAAGCATTTATATGAAATGCTTGTAATGCATATATCAAGTCATGAATTGTTCATGCTATGAATGTTCTGAAAATATGAGACTGAAGTCTTTCATTTTTTTTTTTAATAACGTGAGCTCACAAGGACAATTCACCTCCTATCATCACGGCCGCTCATTTGTACCTTGATTTATATGAGCACCCAGGTCAAACTGTGACAGTAATAATGAATATACTGTCTTTTTTATCTATTGAATATTTGACATTAATGTAGAGTTTCTATTCTTTAAAGAAGAAAGTGATTATCAAATTAAAAAAATTTATACTAATTAATTAAAACACTAAAAAATAAAAGAGCACATAATATGTACATTACATTAGATATTAGTGAAATATAATAGAAGTCATTTTACCATCCTTTCATAGAAACTTTTAAAATTAAAAAAAAAATACTTTCACATAAAAAAGAATTTGTAACTTTAGAGGGGAATTTATTTGAAATGAAGTAACCTCCTAGTTTTACAGTTTTTAAAAAGCTCTCTCTGAGGCTTAATAAAATGTATATTGATTACATATTAGATAAATATGAAGTATTCGATTTAACCTTCATATTCATGATAATATTCAAATGAAATTTTTTTTTATTAAAGGAATAGATTTAATTGTTAATTTGAAGTGGGTTCTATTTTGAAATGGAGCTTTCTCGCTACTTCATAGTGTGTGTGTGTGTGTTGTAAGGTTCTCTACTTCAAGAAAATTATAATTCTATCAAAAACACACAAAATAATTATTTGAAGTAGCATAAATGAAAATTTCCACCATGACTTACCTCTCTGTTTCCGGGATCTAAAGCATTTAGCATTTCTGCAAGTACATCCATGATACCACGAGCATTCTGAATTTCTGTAACACTGAAAGGGCGCAACGCATGTTTCAGAATTCAAGTAGTGCTTTTTTACTAGAAAAGTGATTAAGTAAATGTAACGCATAACAAATAAATTTAGAGATTAACATAAAGACTTCCAAGAAAATTTTTATAATTATCAGATAAATCTGCATTTACATAATTTTATTTGCAACCAAGAATAATTAATCGGACATAGTTTGGAGTACCAAAAACTCTGGTTGTCAGCTTAAACCATGAGTAACTGAAAGATGCTTATCTAATACTAAATGGCACTTAAGATGGCTTCTTTCCATAAAATCTACAATGATATCTATAATCGATTCTTAAAAATTCTAACAAATGGGAAAACAATCCATTCATTTTGTTGAAGCGATTTGAACAGCTTCTTCATCTCTCAAAAAAGGTTTGTTTAAAATTCTAGAAGTTTGTCCATGTTTGTTTACACGAAGTGATCAGACCTTTAAAAGCTAAATCTCTTTCAAAAAGAGAAACCATTTTCAATGTTACTTTGTTCAAAAAAATTAATATAATAAAGAAAAATAGTATCACAGAATAAATCTAATATGCTAAACTCTTATATGTCTTGCATGCATACTCGCCTGCATATTTCTCACCCTTAAACTCCATCATTAAACATAGTATCCAACGCTGTTTGCCCTGTTCAATATTATCAAATGCACAGGCTTAAACAAGTTCATGCAATATAACAATTATTTTCTCAACAGTTGGATGCATCCAATGTTTCTTGATGTTGGTTGTCATCATTAAGAAATGATATCTAATTTTCAAAAAATAAGAAAAATAGTGTTCCAACTGGTTCGGAATATCACTTATTAATTCACCAGGAAAAGTTAGTTTTACGTGAAAATTCAACTAGTTGTCCAATCTTCATTAATTTCGTGACTCATGCTCAATGGAGGGTAGAATCACCATGGACACCAATGAAACAAAATCCAGAAATCTTATGCTATATATCATATCAAACGCAAAATCAAAATGATAAGTGTAATGAACTTGTGATCTAACTAGAAAACTTTTAGACTATCCAACCATCTAGCATTAACCATTCAATTAAAAGAATGAACAAGTTATGATTTACACCATTTGATTCCTTGAAATTTTTTTCTAAATAAATGCTAACTTAATGATTTCAAGATTTTGCAAAAGCCCCTCAAATTTTCTTTTGTCATTTCCATGTTAAGTCCATCAACATTTTCCTGAGCAACTCCAACAAGTACTTGATAAAACAGAAAAACCAAGTGATACATCATGACAATCACTTTGTTTTGTCACCTGCGCACAGAATACAACTTCACAATCTACCCTAGTAACTGGGTGAAGAATCCTCCCCTGGATTCTAGTCATTTATAGTCCTATTGCCATAATTAAAAATATAATAATTAGATGTTTTGGATGACTTAACTATATTCACAAGTTCTAGAATGTAAGCTAACAATAACACTCCAACCTGCCTACTTTGTCAGACTCAATTCATATGTATACAACTACTTAAAGGTTGGCGAACCAGAAGAACACAAATATAAAAGAGGGATGAATTTTTTTGAACATCTTTTCAACTTTTCTGGAGCATTTACGTACATATCACATAATTCTTATATATTTACATATTTAACCCCTAAATTTTGATATTTACATTCATAGCACTCAAATCATTAACATCATATCAAAAATACCACTATTATTACCTTTCTAGAAGTGAATACACCTTTTCAAGCACAAGTGTAGTAAAGTGTAGATATGTAAATATCAGACTTTAGGTGATAGATTGTAAATACATAGGAAAATCTTCCGTTTTTTTTTATTTATTAAACAGTGTTGTTATAATAATCTCTCTGTCAATATGATATCATTTAAAAAGCCCATACGAAAAAAACTGTACCTCAAGTTAGGAAAATCATGTGGGGCAGAAGACTCAGGTAAATCCTCTCCATAGTTGGAATTTCTCAAATTTGGAGGATAGCTAGTCAACGGCTGTGTTTGTGGAGGAGTAAATATAGGTGCAGACCTCTCGGACCTTTGAGGAAACACAGCACCAAGACGCTGAAGATAAAAGCAAATCTTGCATAAGGAAATATTAATATTATAAGATCGAAATTTAAAAATAACAATTTTGCAGCATCGTTAGGAAAATAATTAAAAAATTACAAACAACAAACTTCTGTGGACGTCAAATTTGCTTGTGCAATTGCATTTCACAAATGAACTGTAGCTTTTCTATGATCGTTGAGGTTCATCTAATCTATTGACTAGAAAAGCACTTAATTGAACATAGCACAGAATCAAACAATACCAGTAACTCCTGATATGCTACATAATACTGTGGATATCTAGCCCGAGAGCCACCAAAAGCTTCCTGCCATGTGTCTATCAATACCAATATCTTTTCCTTAACATGAAAATCAGGGTTCTGCATACAAAAGAAGCAAAAAATTATAGCCACCACATGAACCATGCTTTCAGTAAAGCTTTAAATGACATTTCACAACCTTTTTCTTCACTATCTTCACCATCTCATGGAGTATGTCTTTCTCGGCAACTTGCAAATGGACTATATCTCCACAATTCTTTATAACTGTCTCCAGGAGCTGAAGTATAATTGACAACAAAAGTATAATTTGTTATTGAAATAATTTAAAAAAATATCCATCTCATCCTGACATGAATGAAACATAACCTAGGCCAGATTAACATATTTAAAAGAACGGAAGCACAATAAAACTAAAATATGAATTCACCTGGTATCATTTAACAATTCGTTTGTAGGAATGTATTGACTACCATAGACTACGATGACATGAAGAGAATATAAACTATTCAGTATGAGCACGACATTCCTAACCTTCAAACAATACTATTAAAATTCACCTGGTAAACTGGTAAGTTAGCAGACTCATGATCTGGATGAAGATCAAGTTAACAAGGGACAAGCTTATACCTGATTAAATTCAGGCTCAATAGATGTTTTATTAGCCTGTCAGACGTCTCTCAAGTGAAAGGAGAATGCAATCAACAGCGTTTATCAGTCTTGCTAAGCTTTTGAAAAGGTATTTTAGTATTTCGTTGATACAATTCTTCATAGAACAAACACACAAGGTTTTCCCTTGAACACTCAAGAGCAGAACTCCACTCCCGATAGAAGAAGAAAAAATGTATTACCCCAAAGAATAGGAACATAATGAATTACATCTGCATGAGCCCTATAATTAACAGCATTTTATGCATGAAAAAGTATGAATTAGCATTTTAACAATTTAAGCTCTCTATCTTTCTCACACACAAATACAAGACATCTAGCAAAATTGTCACTTTTAGAGATAGCTAAAAACAATCAAACCAAACTGAAAACAATCAATCAGTTTAAGCTCGACTCGGTTCCATTGTGGAAATAAAGTTTAAAATTTAAGTAAACTGAAAAAAAAAAGAACCAAATTATGAAAATACATGGCCTTTTTTGAGAAATCTAATCAAACAAAAATGATTTATCCCAAATTTATAGCTTCTAAATCAATGTTTTATATTACCCAAAAAAATAAACTGATTCAAATTATGTTACTACTTGATCTTTTTTGAGTCATATGATCAAACATAAATAATTTATTCCAATTTTACAGAATAGAAATCATGTTTTACTACTATTACTTATAAAATTAAGCCAAACAGAATTAGACTAAACAAATAAAACTAATTTAAACCAACCTAAACAAATCAAAACTATAGCTCTTTTAGTTTCTTCTCCTTAATCACAAACCAAATGATTCGTTTTAGCATAATTTCAGCTTTTGTCAAGTGGTTGGTTTTCACTTTCTGATACTTGGATTGATTTGATTCCAAATCATAGTTGATTCAGAAACAGACTAAACAAAATTAAAAACTTCACTAAATGGTTGAGTTCATAGGCGCACAAGCGCATGTATCTCATGCACAAACACATAGCCAAGCCATCGATTAGCAATTTGATAATTGAAAATTTCCCCCGCTTATATATTGCAAAGTTGTTAGCTAGTTAAACAATTTAAGTTCTCTTTCATACACATTCATTTGAGTTAAGGAAAAAAATGTTGGATTAACAGTATAAGAAAGTCTTCCTTTTCTACATCTCAGTTTTCTGGAATTGAAAAGGGATGATTTTTTCGCTCTTCCGACCGCTGCTTCATTCTTTTGTCCGCCTCTTCCACTGAACAATTTTTCCCATTTTAACATTAATTGAAACATTAAGTTAAACAAAAAGAAACCACAAAACCTATTTTCTTTGGATTGATAGCGCACTGGTTTCACTACCTACAAACCAACGAAGATTTAGATCACTCTGTTGAATTCAAGTTTGACAAAACCCCAGCCCATCTCAACTGTAAGATTAATCAAAGATAAAGCAAGCATTTGAAATTAATTTCCTTTATTCAGAAAGCATCCAAGAGATGTTCTTTGGAGAGTTCTAGAAAAGAAAGGAGTTAATATTGGCTATATTCAAGTCATTAAGGATATGTATGCTAGAGCCGTTACTTGTGTCCAAACACAAGGAGGATTGACAAAATATTTTTCTATTTCAGTTGGATTACATCAAGGATCAGCTTTAAGCCCTTATCTTTTTGCTTTAGTTATGGATGTTCTTACTAGGCATTTACAAGAAGATGTACTTTGGTGCATGCTTTTGCTGATTGTTCTTCTTCTTTGATAAGACTAAAGAGGAGTCCAAGAGAAACTTGAATTATAGAGATCAACCTTAGAGTCTAAAGGTTTTCGTTTGAGTAGATCTAAAACAAAATATATGGAGAGTAATTTGTGGGATCCAAAAAACATCTCTTTTGGAATAAAAGAGTTGTTTAGTTAATGAAAATTTGAAAGCAGATGAATAGTAGATAAGACAACCAGATTTCGTTCTCATTTGGTGAATTTTTATATCTGGTTCCGGGTTTCCTATAAGCTATGGATTAATTACCCCTCACGTCTTGAGAAGCACTTTCGATTAAAATTTAGTCGATGAATCATTAAAACAGATATAATAATTAGTGGAGTTTAGAACATATGAAATTTATTGTTTTAATTTATAACTTTTTGTAGAACGATGGCCTTATCCCCATGGTTTCATCATCTGATCGGTCGGCGAGTTAGAGGAGTCGGCCCCCACCGAAGGATCCATTGTTAACACATGGTTCAAGTGTCCTTCAGACGCTGGAGTTTATCTAGGGGACAAATATAAAAGCCAAATTAACGTGCTTTTCTTGCCAATACATTCTATATTTCAAATCAAAGCAAAGTTAAGAACATATCTGCCGGCCGTGGCATAATTAGGTAATTATATATGAAACCACGTCGGCCTCTAGATTTATGTTTTCAAAACCACGGAGATGAGAGGACCCACAGCTTTAGAAATATTTGAGTGTGAAGTTAGTTATGCATTTGATTTGACATTAGCTCTTCGTGAGCAAAAAATTTTTTAATTTGTCACCCCAAGACAAACAGTTGCGGAGAGGTGGATTGATTTTTTTTTATTTTTTTTTTAAGTTTTAATTTAAATAATTCATTTCATTTTTATTTATTTATTTTTTACTATTTTATTTGAAATTTGATCATTTTATGATTGATTTATATTTGAATATATGATCATTTATCATTGAAATTTTAATTGTAATTCGATCATAAAACTAATATCGATTGATAGGCTCTCTACATGCGATTTTCTGGAGGATCAGTCTTTTTATGTCTGAAGATAATCCTTCAGCACACTTTTAAAGCGTAGAGGATCGGGTTTGGGTTTCTTCTTGAGGGTTTGAATTTTAGAATTATTTGGTTATATCGCATATTATATGTGATAAACTTTAGATATTAATTTGAAATTCATAATATATATCAATTTTTAGGTTTTGTTAACCAAGACCAGAAGATGTGTAGTATTGTATATTTATCTTACATTTGGATTATATGTCTTTAGATATTTGATCTAATAGATCTTGACATCAACATAAATTCTTTAAAGTATTGTAGACGTATGAATAAGTTGAAGTAGTTGAATTTGACATGATATGCAATCTGGCATGAGTTTTCTTATAGGATTTTAAGTTTTGTTAACCCAACCAAGAAGAAATCGGGATGTAGCATCTGTCTTTGTTTATATCTAATTTATATGTCCCTAATGTTTGGACATTTCAACATACATATATACTTCTCTTAAAATATTGTATGGACGTATGAATGTCGAGTTGAAATGTATATGTCAATTTAGTTTGATACAATATTATTATTGGGTTTTAATTGCTTGGGACTGGTCAGAATCAAACCGGAATATGTTAAATACTTTTCCTTTAGTAATTAATCGTGGCAATACCATTTTAAGTATTCACCAAACACAAGTGAAGTTTAACATTTTGGGGATCAATTTGATCAAGTATAGCATCATTGATACAAGATAGGGATTGACATTCATCCAGGGTATGATATGAATATTATTTAAGCTCGACACCTCATTTATGTGACAAATCAGTAGCGATATGGCTGAAATTGAACACTTTAAAGGCATTTGATCAAATGTAAAGTAATGGATCAAAGATAAACAGCATTTATTTAGAAGCGTGATATACATTTATTTGGCTAAAAATTCTATGTAACAAATCGTGAGGAAAGAAATGAAATAAATCACTTTAAAGCTTGATCAGTATGAAGTAATGGATCCAAGATAGATATAGGCATTTATTTAGAAGAATGATATGAATATTATTTGCTAAATTCTTCTTATGTAACAAATCGAAATAGAAATAAATAAATATAAATTTTAGAAGCTCATTTGATCAAGTATAAAGTAATGGATCCTCATATAGAGGGTACATTAATTCTAAGTGGGCCCTTCTATATATATATATTTTTTTAATCCAAATGAATGAAAAGTAGCATAATCTATGATCCATGTATATTTTCTCTTAATAAAGGGAGGAGAAGACAAAGACATAGTAATATCATATGTCATTAAGAGACAAGTGAATTAATTAAAATCCACCTCCTTCATGCAGTTTCATGAAAAGGGCAATCATCAATTTCATTAAGAAGATATCGCAAAAAGAGAGTTTATTTTCCCCCTCAAATCCATATATTTTTTTTGTCATATACATTAAAGGAAATGATAAAGATATATAAGAGCATGCCACATGTTCCTAAAAGACATATGGCAAAAGATAGAAATGCATATATATTTTTGAAAGAAAGTGACAAAAAGAGAATTAATATTTCCTTAAACTCATATTTTTGTCATAATCATTAAAGGTAAATGACAAAGGAGAATTCAAAATTTTCTCACATGCATGTGCATATGATATGTGATATGTGGATGAAATTGGGTTCTCTCACTGCTCAAACTAAACAAAACACATGTGTTAATGTAAAAATTAATAAGAGGAGAAGCTTAAGTCCTAAATAAGAGGATTCACCTCTCATGAAACCTTACTTTCTATTCTTCTTCTCTTACAAGACATACTACAGTCCCAAGTCTTCCAACTCAAGGAGTCAATTTGTCACTTTGACTGTAAGTTCTTTTCTAACGACATTTTTAATTTGATATTTTCAGTAGATACCACATTCAGTTTAATTCAACATCATTTCTTCTTCTATTTTTTTTTTTTTATACCTCATGAATGTGTATAGATCATTGTAAAATGAGCAGTAAAGTAAAAGTAGATAGCATACTAAACTTATGTACAAATCCAATATCTCATAAGTATGTGTAGAAATTGAAATTAGATAAGCGTTAATCAATACATTATCGTATAATGGGATAAAACACGATCTGCAAATACATAAGTATGACAAAAAATACTTAAATCTTTCTTTTCTTTTTTATCAATTTTGGATAAAATTCTGCGTAGAGATCAAGGAGGCCCTCCCACAAGAAAGGCTATATAATGGTGGTGTCAGACATAAATTTTATTTTTGTGTATGGGTTAACATATTATTAATTGTGGTATGATGAATTAAGCATGAATAAACATAATCACATACCTTCCTTTTCAAGCAGGATTTTTTTACATTTTACGTTTACCAAAATTTTTTGACCTCCGTGTCGTCATTAGAAATTCGGGAGGTAACCGCTAAGAAGGCGTGTATGGTAGTGTCATTAAAATACCATTTACCGCGTCGAAGATATGGATTAATGATAACATAGAAATCTGAAAATAAATAAAGCCTAAATTCTTCATATTAGCATAATAATATGTGAATGAAGAGCTCCCAACAAATAATTTCCTTTCCTCCCCTTTTTTTTATCAAATTTTCAACAACCTCGTCATCCGCATATGTATGGGAGAGCCTTCCCACCACCAAAGACATGTATAGTGGGTGGTAGACCATGTGTAGAAATTTTATTTTACCACGCCAAAGGCGTATGGGTTAACATGAAAAATTCTACCAGTAGAAACGTAGGTCTTATAGTAATAGATTTCAACTGCGTTTGATAAACATGCTTGCATATATATAAAACAAGACATAGCATTTTCTAAGCGTTAATTGGAACAAAATGAGTTCATGAAAGCAACATATATATCGAACATTTCTTTGAAAATATTAAAATCTGAAAATTAACCTTCTCAAAATAAATCTGAAAATTAATCTTCTTTCACATTATAATTCTCATAATAGCAACAAGCCATGTTTTAATTTCAAAGTCCAGCATGCATACACAAGAAACATGGCATATATAGCTTCTTCCATAAGAAATCAAGAGATAAACATGAAATCCATGAAAAAGAGTAGTGTGAAAGAAATATATGTATGTACATACTTGAAAATCTTCTTTTCAATTTCAATTTCAACTATGAAAGAGACATGATATATATAATTCCCTTCATAGAAAATCAATTGAAGCAAGGTAGAAACATGAAACTCATGGAGAACGAGAACAATGTAATATTTAATACATCTCTTCTTATCATGTTTCATATTCTAGCTCAAATAAAAAAAAAACATTTCCAGATCATATATCATTAAAGCGAATGATATGATTTCTCTTAGATAAAAAAAATTTCAACAAGCATCATCTCCATTAAACAGCAAACTGATATGATTTCCCTTAGATAAAAAAAAATTTCAGCAAGCATCATATCCATTAAATAGCAAACTGATATGATTTCCCTTGATAAAAAATTTCAGCAAGTATCATATCCATTAAACAGCAAACTAATATGATTTCCCTTAGATAAATAATTTCAGCAAGCATCATATCCATTAAACAGCAAATTAATATGAAAACAGGAAGGAAGCTTACACATAGCTTAGGATTTGAGCCATACACTATCTCAAAATCCATTCTAAGCTTTAGATTTCAACTTTAAACTCATAATGAAGAATAAAGCAAACTTTGCTATGAAGAGGTCATTTCCACAATAAAAGCGTGGGTATCCATAGTCAAGAGAAACGAAAAAAAAAAACGGATTTGGCCATACATCATCCCAAATCTTTTAAGGAAAACTTTTCAACATCATTCAAGCATAAGATATGGCGTATGTAATAAAACCATAACTTCCAAAATACCCAAATGTATGGAAATAAGCTTAGGGTTAGAAAGAGACGACCTGGAAGTATCGAATATTAAGGGGAAAGGAAGAGGAAGGTTTCGGCTTCCTTAGAAAGAGCAAACAACAGTCGATCGACGAACAGAACCGCAGCGTAAAAGAGAAAGAAAAGCAGGAAGGAGACTCGGAGCTGGAGCGATCGAGGAAGAGAACCGAGAGCAGCTTCAGTCGAGAGGGAAGAATCGCAAGCAACAGAGGGGGAAAATGAGAGTCGTGCGAGAGGAGTGTCGAGGGAATGAGAGAGCCTTCGTTGGCCTTTAGGGCGCGTCTTTAATTGGTTGCCTGATCAAATGAGCGGAAATTTTAATTGGGTGAGTTACGCTTTAGGATAAGGATTAGAAAGTGAGGGATTAGACGGTAGTTAATTGATTACTCCTAATATCATTTCACCTCGATTATGAGGAAATTATTTTATGCAATAAAACCCCAATATGGGTATTGATTTTAAGCTTTTCATTGCCCACGATACGCGATCGATTTCGCGTCAATCGTTTAAGCAATGTGACGGCGGGCCGAGTGAGTGAAAAGTTTAAATTGTCATGCTTCGATCGATGTTGCGCGCTTGAATCGATCGCGAAAGGCGTCGTTTGATAGAATTCGACGTTTCGGCGACAACAGCGCGATCAATTTCACGAACGAAGGTTGTCAGGGCTTCCCGACTTCGATATGCGCGTAATTTCATTAAAAAATTAATTTTCATTATTTAATTGGTCATAAATTGATTCAATATTTTTTATTCAATTAATTTCGATATTTTAGGTGCATTACGAAGTCGAATTTTCAAATTGAAGCGAATTTAATCGATTTCGACCGCGATTAGGGCATTTTAATCTCCAATTCATCTAATTAATTTCAGGTGGTACATACTTGTAGGTCAACATAATTTTAGTTGTAGAAGTTTTAGTGGTAGTGTTGTGACATTGGGTGAACTAGTTTTTAAAAAGAGTGAGCGATTCAGATGTCTAGGCTCTATTGTTCAAAATGATGGTGAAATAGATAGAGATGTTATTAGTAGAATTCAAGTTGGATGGTTGAAGTGGAGGAATGCATCTGGCTTGTTGTGTGATAGAAAAGTATCGCTTAAACTTAAGGAAAAATTTTATAAGATGGTGGTAAGACTTAATGATTTATGTTGTGGCCAAAAATATAAAGACTAAGTTAAGTTTTGCAAAGATGAGGATGCTCAGGTGGATGAGTGGCTTTACTCTTAGAAATAAAATGTGAAATGAGTATGTTCGGGAAAAAGTTCGGGTAGCTCCAGTGGTATATAAGATTAGAGAGAGTCACCTTAGATGGTTTGGCCACATAAAGCGTCGGCTGTCTGATGACCCGGTTAAGAGAGTAGATGTATTAGATTTGTATTATGTTAAAAAAAGTAGAAGTAGACCTAAAAAGACTTGGTTAAGATGTATAAAAAATGACCTTAGTATACTTGAATTAAATGAGAATTTGACACATAATAGGACACAATAGAGACAAAGGATTCATGTAGCCGACCCCACATAGTGGGATAAAGGCTTCTTGTTGTTGTTGTTGTTGTTGTTGTTGTTGTTGTAGCATCCAACAAACATACTAATCAAACTGTCTTCAATGTAGAAAGCGCATGATAGAATAGCTGAAAGTACTTACTGTTAGTGCAAGAAGCTGAACCTTTGGATTCTTGCTTGCAAGACGTTTCTTTATGCCTTTCACAACATCCCTTGCTTGCCTGTAAACAGCACAAAATATATACAGATGGTCATTAAAGAGCGTGCTCATCAATGTTGAGAAGTAACAATACCCAGTATAATAAAGGTCTTTACATGTAAAGTGAAAGAAAGATGCACGTGGCATAATTTAAATGCAAGATCTGCAGGGATTATTTCGCCAACACCAAAAATCTAGACCTCCACAAAGCAGCTCTAAGTCTGCTAACATTATAACCGTCTAACTCAAAAAGAAGAGAAAAAGATGTACTCAAGCATGTGCAACACTATAAAGTAGGATTTATTTCCACACTAGAACTCAGTTCACTAGTACAAAAACTTGTACAAGCTAGCAGCCTACATACTCATCAGGTTATAATCTTATTTGTTAATTAGCCACTTGTAGATCAGGGATTTCCCATAATGTCGATTGAAAATGCCAAGTTCAGAGTGAATTTTATCCCACTCGTGAGTTCGCCATTTAGAAGTTAACTACAAGTCAGCCCTTGCCTAAATATGCCAACTTCAAGTGAGCTTAAAATAGGTCTACATAAAAGGATGTTAACACAAGTGATGATGTATAATGTGTAGAGTCGCTAATGCAAACTATGATGAGTTAAAAAAATACATTATATACCAAAAAAAAAAAATCAAATTTTTTTGAATTTTAATTCAAACAAAGATTAATCTCTTCCATGCAAAATGAAAAACACATAATTTTTTCCAAATGATATTATAAAACTCACGAAGAAAAAAACTAAAATTTCACAAGAAATCTAAGAAAGAAAATAAAATTCCACGACAAATATGATTCATGACACAAAAACGAAAACTCATATGTAAAAACTTTACAAGATATCAATCACACACACAAGACAATCTCAAAGTAATTTAGATGAAAGAACAATCACTAATTTGAAGATATAACCATTAGCTTGATACAAGGAGAAGCATGGCCCTGAAATTAGCGTTAAGACTTACAACGTGCTTGAAGAATTCAAATCAAATAATACACACAAAAGTTTGGGAGAACATAAATTGTACTCGACAATTCATTGTAACCTTGATCAAAATCAACAACTTATCAGAATCCAGACTAAAGGATCAAACAATAAAAAATTGCAACAGAAAGAAGGTCACAGCCTTGAATAGCACATAATCTAGGACTTCATAAAGAAATGGAAAGCAATTACAAGCCAATTAGAGAAATACTTCCCTGTATAGCTAGATCACATACTGGAGGGAATTAAAAGATTTTATCCAATTATAAAATCCATGAAAAGCTGCAGTGCTTGAAGGAACTGATCTCCCTAATAGCATGATTAGTTGATAATAAAATAAGGAAAGCAATTTTAGTATGTGTAAATAGTGGAAGCTACCAACCAAACTAGAGATGTGGAAACAAAAGATGCAACAACCAAAGTACAATATAAGTAAACTGGATCATGTAAAATACCTAGAACTAAAATAACGTGCAATAATAAACCAAACCACTCAAGATAATCAAATATTAAACACATCAAAATCTCATAGGATCATCTTTATAACGAAGCAAGGTACTAAAAAAAATGACACGGACAAAAAAAAATCAATATAAACATGATTTGTAATTTCAATGAATAAAAACTTCTGGATTTATTTCACTCTCAACATGGCTTGGAAAAAATTGGCTCCAACAAATTAAGTACTTAATATTTGTAATGTGAATTGGGCCATAACTATGGTTTTTCAACCAAGGCAATCCATGAATTATCACAACTAAGTTTGGCATTCTAAAGCACAAGATGCTCTTAATATCCCCCATTAGTAGTGGACACAATCTCAGTGTGTAAGATAGCTTCTATGTAAAATAAATAAATATGACTAATAAAGTGATGGATATAAATTTCCTAAGAAGAGACAAAAAAAAGAAACGAACTCCATAGAATTAGTAGCATGTTCTTGAAATAAGGCTAAATCAAATACAGTAAATATTGAAACAAAATCAAAACTCTATAGAATTTTCAATTAATAAACATTTGTCCCAATATAACGCAATAATTCAAATGTCCTCATTTTTCTTGCAGCTAATTTTCTATAGGTCATCATATGAAATCTTCTAGGATTTAACCATATCATTGTGTATCACCTGATTTGAATTTTGTATGTGATATGTTGACATCAACAGTGGACATATAACTGTCATAGAAAACAATTAATTTCCTATGAATGTTGTCATGCAAATTCACATAGAAACTCGAATTCACAATCAAAATTAAATTCAGGTTATGAATGCAATTTCAATTCAGATATGATCGTAGATTCACTTTTAGTATCACCTTTAGCATCGTAAATTCAATCAAAAGGATGAAATTTTAATTAAAAAAACTTGTAATTCAATTTCAAAAACATAAAATCAATGAAACACTAGAGAAGGCGTCTCGTTCTCACAATGTCACCATTTTATGCATGTTTTACAACAAAGTAAAGTAGAAAAAAAAAATAAAGATAGAGACAACTAAAATAACATCAACACGCATGACTCGCACTTCCTATGAATAAAAACTTGGATGAATTGCTCTAAGATCCTCCAGAGTTTAAATAGATTTATTTTTTAGATTGATAGGTTTCAAATAATGCCTAATAGTTCCTTTCATAAAATAAATTTAATTTGGTGGTCCTATCATTTCTTCCCTCTTTTTTTGCCCTTCAATCTGGTCATTTTTTGTTAAAATATGATTACTAAAAACATTTGATCTAATTATTACTCTATGTAAGTTGGATCAATTTGATATTTATCTAACATCAACTGATTCTTAAAAACTTGTATCTAGTTATAACTAAACATACAATAATAACCATGCAAAAATAACAACTAAATAACTTCAAGCAATAACCATAATCAAAGAATCAGATGAATGGTGGATGGTGGGTAAAGCTGATACATTCATATGAGGTGACATGTAAAGATGTCTTTGGCCTCAAAAATAATTATTTATTAAATTTTAATATGACTAAAAAATAATACATCCAACTAATATAAATAAAAAATATATAGTGGTTAATCACATGACTATAGATTAATTTCTCATTAAACTTTTAGACTAACCATCTCTTGATCCTACACGAGGCATCCTGCCTCACCAATATAGAGTTTCTGAAACTTTCATCATGCCTACAACATATTAGAATAGCATACTAAGATCTAACCTATATACTCTTTCGACCAAGGCTCATTTTATACTCATTGAATATCATAAAGACATTATTTTTTCAAACTTTTGTTTATTTTTTATAAAGCATAATTGTATAATAAAATAATGAAAAAAAGTACAATATGTGCAATTGATAAGAATTGTAAGAGAAGAAATAAATAGATATATATAATATAAAATAAAAATAGTATGAACCACAAGCAACATCAGAATAAAAAAAACACTCAACAAGACCACCTAACTTAAAGCCTGATGAAAACAGAAGAGCAATAATAGTTTGTTTTTATTTTAGCCTCACATGATGAGATATAAACCTCTAATTCATCAATACATCATCACTCAAAATGCACTTGTTAGAATCTAAAAGATGTTGTGAAACATGATCATATCAGTATTCACAAATAAAAGTGAGATAAGAAACTTTTAGAGTAGAAAATATTATTTCTAAGTGGTGTATAAAATATAACTATAGGACTGACATGGCAAGCACAACAGTTTTAGCTTATAAAAAAAATAATTGGTCCCTAATTTAGAATGCAAACCTGAACTGATAAAAAAAGTAAATACCATTGTGGAAGAATGAATAATTTGTGCATTTGAGTATACTCTTGAGTCAGAAAGTTAGCTAAATTCAAGATAGACCATAAAGCAATTAGAATAATTATGATCAAAGATTTTGTAGAATGAATAATGGTGAAGGAGCCATTAAATTCAACCTTTTTCCAATAACCACAACACGATGGGCCAATCCACAGCTTTTGAAACATAGAAGAAATGACTATTTCCACCAAAACCTTAAACATTGATGGCCTAAAAAGATTAGTAGCACCACATCAAATTTTGTAATTCTACCAAAAATAGGTTCCAAATAGTAGAGAGTAAATTGCTTGATGCAAATGTGACCAAATAAAAAGCCACTCATATAGAGGTAATTGTGGTTCTTTTATAGCATCAAAAAGAGGGACCACTTTAGCATTTGCATAAAAAAATCCACTAGCATAGTAGGTATGGATGAGAGAAGGGTCTAATGTAAAATGACTCTAAAGGAAGTCTGATAATGATATGATGATGAGCAATGAGATCAACTAAATATTCACCAAACAACTATAAATATGACATGAATTTATGAATGGCATTCAAGGTGGGATGACCCAGCAAGAATTTGTCAAATAATAGAGAAAGAAAATGATCAAGTAAATTCAAAGATCCTAACATTAGTGAAGAAGATCATATGTTTGCCTTGAAAAGTAGAAGCTTGCTTATGTAAAGGTGTATCGAAGACTTCATGAAAAAATTTGGGATTGAGTGGAAGTAAATGGAAGCAATCCCAAACCCTACAATCCACCCTTCCACATTTTCAAAAGAATGATAGTTGCAAATAATATGTGAAGGAATCTTCAAGATGATTGAATAACTGAATACGGGGCGACATCGATGGTTTAACAAGAACTACCAAAACCCTAGGACCCACCAAGGTGGGCAATGGTTGAAGGACATTTGAAACAAAAAGAGGGAATCAAGAAGAGTGTCCTAAAAGGAACGAGGGCATGAGCAAACCATACCGGGAATGAAGAAAAGTGAATGTTGTTTGGAGGAGTGCCGATTGGTGAGCGAAATGGAATTTGGGCCACATCCTCAAGACAGTAGCCAGTGGATGTATGTATAGCCCCTAAAAATCCCAACCCAAAGCTGTGAGTAGAAGAGCCCTCATAGTCACACAAAGAAACCAAACATCAAAAGCACAAGCAACAAAGCACAATATCGTGCAAGATGCAAAGCAACAGCTCCCTTGTGAGCGAGTGTGATGATAAGAAAGTGAAGGCAAGCTGCATAGCAGTTCAAAAGAGCAAGTCAAGGGAACGTGACCTAGTGTGAGTTATCGAAGTTGAATTTGTTTTCAAGTGATGGGTTGGAGGGTCTTTTTTACCACAAAGGTGCCTTGATTGATGTAAATAACAGTTCAAGAAGTCTAAGGATATGAGCCTTGACTTCCACAATGCCTTGTAAATACTAGAGGGCAATGAAGAGTTGTTCAAAAAATAGTGAAACAATTATGTGGTCCCATGGGCGGTCTAAAAATTAAAGTATCATCACTTATCCTTTCAAGGAAAGATAACACCAGATGAGTTAACTATTTTAAACAAGGAGAACTAAAAAAATTGAGCAAACCTGATTGTATTAAAATAAAATTAACCACCTTCAATCTATCAATTTGGAGACAAAATAATTTGCAATGGAACCAAATCAAAATGAACTAACAATAATAGGTCAATATTATGATAGAAGAAATATTGTCTACTTTTATGAGCAACTAAATGCACCACATATTAAATAATATATTATTTTCTATAATATATGGCTCAGTAATAAAACATATGTACTTCTTATTAATCATTAGAGTTTCCAAATATTTTAGGTCGTTTCATTAATCTTCATTCATTATTCATTTTAATTAAGTGTTGATTATAGTATTAAATCTATTAAGTACAAATCTTTATGCACAACTTATAGCTTAATTAAATTTAACCTGCTCAACTTCTCACAAATACTTTGACATAAGTTTTATTTGATAGCCTTAACGGTAAAGCTTATATGTATTATTGTGCATGTCCAAACGATTTAGTCTGCTTTTAACTATCTTACTTTCAATAGTTACTACTCTGTTATGAATCTCACATAATCATTTCTCAATTTATCCTTTATAAATCTTTTACACGGGTATTTTAGCATTCTCATTTCTATCTAACTAAATTTTGCTATCAGTAATTATTTATTGCCCTCCACTTGACCATAAAATATCTACAGTCTAATTACAATTTATAATTATCCCTTCAAATATCTATTATATTTTTTATATCCTTATTATTATGAGAACTCCATTTTATCAATTTCAACCATCAAAATTAAGTAGATTGAATCTATCATCTCAACCATCACATAATAAGATGCTCATGCTTTAATAGATTGCATTATACCATTATAAATCCTATTGATGTCAAAGAAAAAAATTATATTATTTTCCCAAATCAAGGAACTTTTGATGTAATGTTGAATTCAAATAAGGAATCACAATAGTTCAATCTATTGTCATCATCCAATTGCAATCATTTTGAGATATAGAAATACAATAAAAGAAATAGGTCTCATGACTTCAAGTAAGAATTTGTTGAATCCCTTAGGTATTATTATGTGATATTTCCAAAAATATTTTCATAAGGTGGCATCTATAAAATATTGCATAATATGTCATATGTAATTTAAATGCAAGTGGATCATGGTACATAGTAAGATGCAATAGCCTTGAAGCCAAAGTGTATTATTCCTTGCAAGTGGTTCATATCAGGGCTCTACATAAGGACCCCAATATCACATAAGATCATCCAAAAGGTTAAGCAGTAAGAGGCTCTTCTTTAATTAAAGGTCAGGGAATATCTTAGAAATTATTTGGTTGAATGTATTATAGGTGTATTGTATTCTCGTTTTTATTTTTTAGTTTTAGCGTTTTGTTTAAGGGTTATATGGTCAGCTGCATTAGTAGGATGTTGCATTCTATTTACTAGTATTTTAATTTTTTAGTGTTTGATTTGAAGTAAAAGAAATACAAACTAAAATTTTAAGAGATTTGAAATACTCTAAAAGGTTGTTTGGATGTATGTATTTATACTTCAACTATATTTAAAATATAAAGTAAATACAGTATATTTTGGATACTTAGAGCCGTTTGGTTATTTGTGTTGTAAATGTAAGTGAACTATTATTTTTGTTTGATTGAATGTATTCTAAAATAGAGTGATAACATTATCTCATTATTTTGACATAGCAAATTCAATATGTGAGCAATGTGAATATCATATATTAATTGAACCCTATCAAAATAAAAAAATTCAAAAAATCTAGAATAATAAATTGCTAATTATGCTAGTCTTGAAGGATCAATGCTTAAACAAGGGAAGGAAAGGGACCTTGAAGGACGATGAAGTTTGGCTAGGGAGAACAATGAGAAAGGCTACGAAAACCGACGAAGGGGACTTCAAAGCCTATGGAATTCATAAAATGAGCAGCGAAAAGGCATGTGAAGATCAACGGGAGCTACGAAAGTCAGAGGTTGTTGCAATTCCAATCCCTAGGGAAAAGAAGGCAAACTAAGGTTGGGGCGTGAACACTACTAGAGAGCTCTATGCTCACATATATTTAGAACTCACTTGAATCAAGCGATTATTGAAGTAGTACAAAAACCCACTTTTAAGATATTAGAAATAACGCAAATAAACAGATTGCATTTTAATTGCTTTTGAACCAAACAATATAAAAACTAAAAAAAATGTAAAAGAAATGCAATACACTAACTTTTCATGGAACCAAATAGCTTCTAAAAAATCATTATTTTCCCTATATTTAAAAATCACCAATATGAGGCAATTTCCAAATCACGTCTTGTCTACTAACAATTCCTACCCACCACCACTATCCACTACTTGAACCCATAGCCGCTCTTATCAATTGTCACTACTCATCACCATTACCCACTTCTCGCCCTTACTCATGGCTAAAATCATCATCGTCTACCAAAATAAAACAAGTAATTCACTTTTCAATGAGAATCAAGAAAAGAGACGATAGATAAAACAATCAAAGACAACAAACATGACGATCGAGATGAAACATCATCACGGATGAACCTAAATAAGATGACCAACAGCCTCAAAAACTAAAATAAAAATATGTTCAAATCTAATTACAAAATAAAATTAAAAGAGAAAAGTAAAGAACTCCATTGAAATATGAAATATATAATGCCCAACCTCTAAAGCTACACTTATTAACAATACCTATTTCTACCTCTCTTAGCACAAGGAAGCCCATCATTCAAGCACCAAAAATAGCTACTAAAATAAAAGTAATAATTCTCTCTAGGGTGTACATGCAGTTGGTTCAGTCGGTTCGATCGACTTTTTTATTAAACTGAATAACTTAAAATAATTGAATCATCCAAATAATACATAAAATAGAACCAACTAAAGAGAATTATAATTTGATTTATTTGGTTTAATTAAGATATAAAAAAAAAAATTTTAATTAACTAATTAATTAAAACACAATATAATAAATTTGATACAATAAAAATTTCTTAAGCAAAAAATATATCAATTTAGACAAATAGTTTAGCATTTACAACCAAAATTACATACTTATATTTGATTGCTTAACTATTTTTATTTATTTAATTTATCCGATCCTTTTTCTTTTAAAACCGAACTGAAAATAAAAAACAAAATAATTTAATATTCACAATTGAAAACCGAACCAAACCGACCAAATAGCATCAATTTGATTCGATTTTTCAATTTAAACCAACTAGTAGACACTCCAGGTTCTCTCAGATCCAAATAAACAAATAAATTTTTCGGTCTCGTTATCGCCTCCTTCAATCGAGCCATCACGTCACAAATAGCCTTCCAGATAAGAAGAAAAAGAGGAAGAGAAATTAAGTTTTTAAATGTATCATATTAAACAAAAAAAAAATCATTTTAATGCATTTAATTTGCATTCAACTAAACAAATCCATAAATTCAAAAAAAATACATTCATTATGCACATGCATTTCTAAAATGCATTCAATCAAACAACCCCTAAGTATTTTATGAATTTTGCTTCTAAAGCAATGCCTTCCATTGACTAAATTTCTCTTATGATTGCTAAATCCGATAAGCTTAGTTATTAGTGTTAAGTCAAAGTTCTTTATTTAAAGATGAGTTAGTCTTTTAGAGGAAGACCATTAGCAATTTTGTCATAATTTAAGAAGCTTTTTATGTACCATACATATCAAAATTTGTTTCCCTATAGAGAGAAGAATATTTTAAGTTATATCTGCTACTCTCAAGCAACACTTACAAGAGAACATACATACATATATAAATATAGAGCTTCTTGTGTTATGCATTAAAGATTTAGATATGTTGAGATCATGAGTGTTGAGGTCTTACAACTTTCAACTATTTGGTTGGCTCTTGATTGGTAATTGTTTAAGTCATGTTACACTATGAATAGCTTTTGTATCCTCATTTAGACAAAGATGATACCTGAGATAATTGCTAATGAACCATTATATATGTCCTCCAAAATAGATGAGACATCATCCTTCACTGAGCGAGTTAGCTATTTGAGATAGTCCAAAGCCTTCTCAAGGTTACATTTTCTACTTTTACTATTGTTATAGCCTTCCTACACCCTCAAATCATCAAAAATATTTCTAAAACCTATTATTTTCGTGCTCCATATTTATCACATTATTGTATGATATCAGAGTGAAAAATTCTACTATTGTTTCACTTGATTTTAGTGGTTTATTGAAGTTTTTACACTTAATTAATTTTATGTATTTTATTTCTTCTCTAATGCAATCTCTTTTACCACATAGTGCTTCCCCTCTCCTGATGGAGAAACCAGCATTAGAAACACATAATTTCTATGCATATTTTCACTCTATTAGCACAATTCTCACTTTCCTAGCTTTTCCAACTCATTTTCTAAAACCTCTCAGTTATGTCCTAAAATCCCATCATAATCTAAAATTACATTTAAATTTCAATTTTCATTCAAATCCATAACTCCTTTCCTAAAACTCTTCCACAACATCTCAAAGTTCATCTTCTACTTAATTTTAATTAATTTCAAACGCAATTCATAAACACCTTATCAATTTATCCTAAATCAAACAATGTTCACTCAACTACCATTTCTATCTACCAAAGTTTAACTGTTAGCCTATAAAAGAATGAAAACCACCTATTTCATGAATCATTCCTGTTGATTTAGACAGAAATTAAAACACAGCATTGATCAAAGAAATAGTAACAAGTCTGCTTTTGTTATTATTTTCATTATTTTCCCTGTTGAACACAAATTTCTCGCGTTCATGTTGTTGCCTAAATATCTACAACATCAAGAAGACATTGTCACTTGTTCACAATTTTCTTGCAAAACTTTCAGCATTATCTACAATAATTTGAACATCAATGAGTAGCACTTCCTCAGGAATATTCATGAGGTATAACCTAAGGTTTATGTTATCTTCGATTTAACATTGGATCTCCTTGGAATTTTGTTCATTTATGTCATCTGGCATATAGATTTTGAGAACCAGAGATCCCAAGGAAAAATTGCCTGCAAACCCAACATGCATCCAAAGCCTAAGAGAGAGTACTACCATATTGGGTGGTATGTGCTTCAAATTAAATTGGAAAGAAATATTCACTATAATTAAACTGACAAATCCCTCACTTCGCATTGCTTCTCTCATGAATTTATATTGCTCAAGTCAAGATGCAACTAGGATCTAGTATGTCGGGTAATATTCTTTACCCTTGCATGAATTTTATAGCTAATCAAATTTGAATTGTGAATGCAACTACATTTCATTGTCAGCATAGAATTTTGTTCAATGCTGGTTGCATATTTGTGTTTCTAGCATATTACTACATCGAAATCATATATTGACTATGGCTTCCTCTATAAGCTGGTCTCATAGGAATCATCATCTTAAACATTAGCATTATGTTGATGCTTACTCTTTTGTTCACAACTGAATTAGAGATGATATTTTTACATTTAACTCAAGACAATAATCTACAATTTTCTTAATTGATTAGAAAACATAGAATATTTCTTTCATTGATACTGTATGTCCAATAAAAAAATGCATCATATTAGCTAAATTGATGTCAATAGATTTGAGTCAGTTGACTAAAAGATTTAACGGAGAATTTAAAGTAAATATAAAATATTGTGAAGACCATATTACAGCCCAAAATGAAATAAAGCATATCCTTAAGAAAAGTGCACATTGTTTGCCCAATAATTGATCGAACACTAGAACACGAAATTGAATTTATTGCTGAGAAGATCAAGGGAAACATGAGATATCTTTAAATTCTCATGACTCCTCACTCCACAAAAATAAATAAATAATCAAAAAGTAGCCTTTTATGACATTCATTGTTGATCCATCAATAAGTCTTTAAAAAACTACCGATTCGTCAAAACTTGAGCTTGAATTTAAATTTGAAACTAAATCAAACCTTGAACCTACATTTTGTACTTGAACATGACACTAAATCTAATATTGAATCAAAATATAGATTCAAATTTGATTCTATAAAGCTCATATATGTTGTATATGCAAGCTCACTCAAAAGAATACTTGATAAAACTCCTTTTGTACGTGACATTCAACAGAGTGATGATTTTTTTAACAGGTTCTCAATTCCGTGAATTACCAATATAGAGAAAGGGTTTTATCAATGATGTTGAATTCGCATTGATGAGCTCATAATATAAATTTTAAGAAGCTTTTTAGACTTTATTCCATCAAATAAAAATGCATTATATAGTATGCAATCTCTTTGGGTCATACTCATATCCTGCTGACACAGTCTGTCTTAAGTATGTTCTTTTTATTTCTTAATTTTCACGTTTAATTCTTACTAATTCCTTTAGTGGCAAGTTGATAATTTTAGAGGAGGGGATTCCTTTTAAAAACTCTATAAATACCACCCATTAGGGGGAGACAAGGGGTCTTTTGTTTAATTTTAGTTTTCGGATGGATTCCTTAGGAAAGAGAAGTTGGAGAGTGAGGAGTTCATGGTGGGTCCTTTTGGGCTCACCAAGAATGGTCTCCTCCTTTAGCCTCTAATGTTGTAGGGCAGTTGAACCTGAGCTGGAGCATTGGATCAGCTGCAACCACCTACAAAACAACTGATGAACCTGTTTCCATTAGGTTCTCTATTTCCCGTTGTCCTACCTATGTTTGTCGAATCTTTTGAGTAGTTGCTACCTATTGTTTGGTCTCTTGATGGCAGGAATGTGGGAGTAGATTTTCACTAGCAAGGAATACTCTATTCAATCTTCCAAAAATTCTCTTGCAGTTCGATGTGGAGGACAGGGCTGCAAGGTTTTAACACAATCAAGATAGTTAAGTTCAACAATAACTGTTTGAATTACCCCGACCAGGTTCTCTATTGGCCATATTACATTCAAACAAGCCTTATTTCTTATTTCTTCAATTTTCTACATTTTTTTTCCTTAAGAATTTCATACAAGTTCAACTGGAAGCCACAACAATTGAAGAAGGTCTAACCCAATACTATAACAGATTCCGAATAGAGTTTCTAGCCTTCAAACTGAAAGCTAAAGGCAATGGAGTGGTTGTTTTTCTTTGCATGGCCTATACTTTGTGATATGAACAAGAATACAAAAGAATTAAGATGTTTAATCATATATAATGTTGCTAATTAAGTGTTTCTTGAGACAGTTGTATTAGTGATAGAATAAATTGTTGTCTTAATTGAGTGAAATTAGCAATTCTTGTGCTTGTATCATAAGGGTACTCTGTGTCTTTTAGGTTAAAAATCACGTGAATTGTAATAAATCGTAATTGTTTGTTTTCCCTAGATTATTTTTATTCTTTAATAAAGATCAGTGTCAATTTACCTCCTCCTAGTAAGGTGTCACTTGCATGTTGATTATAGATATATAATGGAAGTTTGAAAGTAATGATGATTATTCATTGTAGTTCTTGAGGTCCCAATAAGATATATTATATCTTAGTTATGCCTGCTTATTGCACTCCACATACAACAAACTACTACAAGAGCCTATGAGTTTTACAAGAATTTTATAAAGCTTAGTCTTGATGTATATATGCTTCAATTCCACCTGACATTCATGTTAATCCATTGTTCAGTGAAAAAGATCTTTTGACTTATCAAGGTACATTCAAGCCACAATATCACTTGCAAGTGCTTCAATGGGAGTGTCTTCATCCACTACAAAATTTCTTGTGCTTAGCCTACCATCAGTTTTCATGCAGCATAAAATTGATCAAACAGTGTGATTGAACATATTACTACAAGGCCAACTATATAGTTCACAGATATATGATTTGTTGGTGCAAGTATCAACCATCATGTGATAAATTTGTAATACAAGACTAGCTGATTCGTTTTTCTCCAAACCTTCCCAAAGTAATAAAGATTTTAATACTTTGGAGGAGAGTTCTTCACGCCCCAACACCTGCCTTGCCTAACTGCCCGCCTACCCGCTTGCCCTGCACCCTACCTACCTCCCTATGAACCCTACCTCCATATCTGCCAACCTCGGCGCTTTTCTTTTCGTTACTTCAAAAGCAGTTATTTCAATTTCCGCCACGTGAGTTTTCAATAATATTTTTTTTATTTTCATCAGCCGACAGGCATTTTCTTTTAGAAATCCTAGCTAGTTTTAACAAAATATTGGAGAATCTCATTGCTCTTAAATAAACTTGAGACATGCTTGCATATTCGTCTATCAACCAAATCAAATATGTAACTATTAGAATAATTGTAAATAGGAAAGTAAGGTTGCTAGTTTAGCTTGAAAATTGAAGCTCGCTCAAAAATTGAATCGAATTTTGGATCGAATCGAGATCGAATCAAACATATTGAACCGAGCTATGAGTCAACGGCTTAGATCGACCTTTTTTCGAGCCAGCCACAAATCTGATTGAGATCGGATCAAAAAATTTATTATTAAAAAAATTAAATATATATAATACTTGTTAGCTTGTAACAACTAAATTATTTCTAAAATTAAATATATTGAATTGTAACTTGTAATCTTTTAACATAAATGTAATATGTTTATAAGTATACATATTATCTCTATGAAAATCATATTATCTTTTATTTCATGTGCTTAATTCCCTTTTTTTTAATTTTTAATAATCATTTTTATCAAATCCAAGCAAGCTTAATCAAAATGAACCAGCTCCATTCGACTTTGAGCTAAAAAAAGGAAGAAAAAATTCAATTTGAGCCGGCTCGAAATCAAAATGAGCCGGCTTGAAATTGAATAATTCAAGCCACAAGCTGATTTCCAGTCACTCGAAAATCTTTCAAGCCGATCTTGAGTCGGCCTCAGATCGACTCAAAATCGGCTCGTTAATAACCCTATATGGAAGATGATAACTTATATGTTGTTTTACATCTCCATGAATCTAAAAATTTTTGCTTACATTGTATCAATTAGTCTATGTACCGGGACTAATAACATTCAAGAACATACAGGATTATACACAAAAGATCTTTTTTTGACTCTCTTTAATCTTATGTCTCTTATCCTTAAGGGATCTTCCTCCACTAGCAAGTTTTTTCAAAAAAAAAACTATCTATTATGGTGTCGATGGGAGGCAGTTATATATTTATTGGTTTTGATATGTCTCCTTTTGAGCGTTGTTTCTATCTACTATTATTTAAAAATAATCAAGTTATTAATGATTGGGCAAAATCAAGAAACAACCCCACATGCGTGAAATTAAAAAAGAACTCCCTAAAGATCAAATTGAGTATGACTATATGTGTGATAACATCTACTATAACAAGAATATCAATGAACCCTATTCTTATCATTGCTTAGAATACCCTCTTTTAGCTTCTAAGTTTAATGTTATTAATTTAGACTCATTTTACTGACTAGAATAAAAGAATTTTCCCCAAAATAGTGATGAGCTGGAGTTATGAATTTATAATCATGGAATTGACTCAATCATCAAATTATAAGTTCAAACCAGATCGAAATAAGGCTATTATGACAAGGGGTCATTCAAGCTTATGTAAATAAATACATTGTTTACATATGAATCCTTACATCATCCATTCAATTTAAGATTAGGGATAGACACAATCAAACCCACTTTTGATATATATATATATATATATATATATCATTAATTGGGTACCTTATTCACTTCTTTGAGCTTCTCTTAAGTCGAGAAAAAGTTTTGATCTTATATCATTTTGATATATAGTTTGATATATAAAACACATTCTCCAGATAATTCTAATTGAAGTAATTTGATGTCTGACTTATGCCTACATGACTTGATTGATTGATAGAAATGCTCCAACACTCAACCTTTGCCATTCATTTCATATATATCACACTAGATAGATATCATATTCAAGGAATATGATTCAAGAATATATATATGTTATATATGTAAATCATTAAGTATGATATACATTGGCGTGAGCCTTCTACCTCCACACAATATTGCTTCATTAGGCTTTCACCTATTACAAAAAATTCCTCACTAGTGCCTACCATAAGAGTTTAAGTTGTATCTCAATGCCAATGTGGTTAATCATCTTATTAGACTAATTACTAATTATCGCCTTGGTAAGCAATTGTCTCACCAACTAACTAATCAAATGCAAGCCACTCCTCGAGCGGATTCAACTTTTTTTCACTTCAACAAACAAGATATTAACAACAATTTTCAGCTGTTGTTCTTCTCTCAAAGATAAGTTTTTATGCATTACTTACTCGTCTACCACTAGAAACACAACTTATCATTGACTCGCATGTTTAAGCATGTCACCAACGTTTATCCTGAGCCAAGATCAAGCTCTTCAAGAGATTTATAGTTACATTACTTATAACTTCTTTGTTCATAGATAATGTTGATTCAAAATTGTCTTTCATTCTAAAGCCAAAGGCTTTTTCCAACAATGCAGTCATACTCATCTGGAGTTCACTCCCAGCAATTCTTGCAATTGCTCATAATGCCCTCTTTTAGCTTCTAGGTCAATTTTTACTTCAAAATCCCTTTTACTGGCCAAAATAAGAGAATTTATTGGCCCAAAATGGAAATGTCCTGGGGTTATGAACTTATAATCCTGGAATTGACTTTATCATCAGATTATAAGTTCATCCTCGATTGGATTAAACCATAAATAACCAAATTCAGAATAGGAGTATGTACGTTCTTATTATAAGAGTCATTCGAGCATTTGATCAAACTACCTACCTACCTATTTAGCTATATTTATATATGTGTGTATGTATCACATAGACTAAAACGAAAAAAAAAATATTATTGAATTTGTTCTACATTATGAGAAATGCATAAAAGCAAAAATTCATAAAATTTAAAAGAAGTTTGGCTAGGAATCATTCTAGCCAAAATTTGATGAAGCGCAAGAAATTAAGAGAAAAAACTTACCATCAAAACATCTCTTAAAGAATAAATATATTATTCATCTCTTAAAAATCAACAAGGCATACACAAAAAAAATATATTCAATTTAGCAATTAAAGAAAATAAGATATGTAGCACTTCTAAATGATTCACTAGCAAAGACATTGGACATGTTTGATAGAAAAACAAAACAAATGTTAACTCAACAAGAAATGTTTATCTTTGGAGTCAGATCCCCTCTCTATTTGAAAGAACATAATATAATGAAGGACTAATGCTAGAAGAGGTTATACCTGTATTTTGCATAAAATGAAATGAAACAGCAACTAGGAACATTTCTAGAAATAATAATTAATAAATTCTATAGAGCCATATTATTTTAAATACCATATACTAATATATCATCTCATGTAAATTTAGATAAGGAGTGGAGGAGGGAGATGAGAAAGAGCTAGATAGAAAGAAAAGGATAGTATAAAAATTAAAAAAAAGGTAACTACAAAACTTCCTAGTAAGATTAAACGATATATTGCATACAACCACATTATTTTAAACACCACATATGACCATATAATTGTTTATTAAACTATTTTGTACAAAACAAACTGGCACGGTGATTGGTAAATTCCCACTGAAATTAATCAATAGGTTGCTATGCGCAGATATGAAGTAAGAGATAGAGGGAGGGAGGGGTGAGAGGAGGTGCGGCAGAGAAAGAAGAATCTAATGCTACAAGTGCTTATTCATGCACCTTCAGTTAGGGCAGTAAGGTTTCGATGGGCTGGGCATGAGAAAGTTATGGTATGGGATTGTAAGTTTTGGTCAGCAATAATTAAAATTCATAAGAGAAGTTATGCCTGGACAAATTCATTTGTTAAACTATCTAAAAGAATATATATATATATATATATATATATATATATATATATATAAATATATGTATGTATGTATCTCAAAAATAGGAAGAAGGCAACAGTACTTTATGATAAAAAGAATATAATGACAGCTGAAAGGAAACATTGTAAAATGGTTCGGGAATAACTCTCTTGAATGGATTGGCATCATAAAAATGAAAAATGCACAGCTATGCAAGTATAACGTGGTTGATATGAAAGTTTAAGATGGGCATGATAAAGAGTATGAAGATGAATGGGAATGGGCCACAAACTCACAGGAATGAAAGAAGTATAGTTAAAATTCAATTAAAAAAATTAAGCGAGAATTACAATCAAATGGATTGTGATAATGCATTTGGTGTTGCTCCGGAGTACAAATAATCCATGGATTTATTCAACACAGCTAATGGACATAAGAAGGTGACAAGTAGTTTCTAGGTTTTCTAAGCCAACCTACTTGTGCTGACTCTAAGTAAAATTCAAGTCAGATACACAAAGTTAGCAGTTATGGCATCAATTTACAATATTTTAGAAGCAGAATTTTGATTTGACGAAGGAACCATCATTCTAAAGTTCTATCTTGTGCTAAAATTAGTAAACTGATAATAGTTTCAATATCTTTGCCATGGTTTGCATTACAAGATACTCCATCTAATTAATAATTATTATTTACTTATATTTTAACAAAAAAGGATCTGATGTGTGATCTTATTATTTTCTGTTTACCCTATTCTCCAGGCTGCATTTTTCCAAGAAAATCTAATCTCATGGACTTTGTCCTTAAATAGCATAGTATGAAAAGCAAAGAAGAAGAATGTGGAAAGCCAAACCAAATGGCACGTACATGTGTCTGATTAGAGTTTAAAAAATGAGAGGTAAAACAGCAACCTAAAATGTAATTCTTAATTCCTAATACCAAATTCCATACCAAGTGCTTAACACAATCATAAGAACGACCATTGCTGCAGGCTCAAATAACTAGCTAAAGTCAATACCTTATGCTTCAACGAAAATAAACAAATGGTGCAAGTGATTTCTCGCTTTCACCAATTATTGTAAAATGTTTTCCTAAACTTCAAACTTTTATAAAGAGTTGTTTGGTTCAATGTTATTTAGGATAAGTTTGGGGCAGCTGCAACTAGGGATATAAACAAGTCGTGCCGAGCTCAAGCCACCTTTGACTTGAGCTTGAGCTTGATTAATTAATCGAGTTCAAGCTTAAGCTCGAACTTTAATTTACGAGTTCGAGCCGGCTCACGTGCCAACTCGTTTAAGATAAAAGAGATAAAATAATTATTATTCAAATAATTTCTATGATAAAAATGATAAAATATAAAAAATAATTAAGTAAAATAATAATAAATTACTCGATCTAAGAAAATGAGAGATAATGTTTAAATTATTATCAACTGTATACTTAAACTATTAAATTTTAATATATTTTAAGTATATTTCGTATTAATATTTATTAAACGAGCTGGCTCGCGAGCTAACGAGTCGAGTTAAAGTTGGCTTGAACTTGGCTTGTTAGCTCATCGAGCTCGGCTCACGAGTCATTGATCAAGTTTAGCTTGAGCCAGCTCACGAGCAGACTTGACTTATTTACACCTCTAGCTGCAACAATATGAAAATGGAATGGTGGAACTGCTGTAGAAGAAACTGTTGTCTAAAATGTTACGGTTAATATTATATATTTTTTATTTTAAACAAGTCAGGTCGTAGCTTTTCTCACTACAGATTCTTCAAAATGCAGCGAGAATACAATTCTCCAAATACCAGTAGCAATGCGGTTCAAAACACATTACCAAAAGCCACCCTAAACGTACACTTAGATAATAGTGTTATCCAAGGAATAGTTTTATTTTTATGTTATCAAACCAATGTAAGGTGTTTAATTTAATATGATTGTTGGATATAATGTTGTTCATGAAAGCATGTTAAATCTTCTTGGAGATATGAATCAACCTCAAAAAGCAGAAAAGAAGAGAAGAAAATGTTGGATCCATTTTATTTCTTAGCAAATTGATCAACAAAAGCCCAATTAAAACAGTTGACAGAGAATGGCAAGTGGAACCAAGCTACAGAGATTTTCTTTTACAATCATTTTTTTTTCACTTGAACATAACCTAATATTTGGATGGCATCAAATTAGGACATTCATTAATCATCCAAATTTTCTTTGTGCTATTCATAAATAGCTGATATCCCATTCATCGAAGTCATTCCATCAACCTATCTAATGGATAAAAAAAATAAATAACTACAAAAAAATATCAAAATCATTATTAATCTACTTATATATTGTTACAAAATTACGGAAGAAAATATTGAACCAAAAAATAGCATTTCATATTTAAATGGTTATCTAAATATTCGCTTAAACGGTTATTTCAATAGAAATTTTGCCCAGATAAAACTGTTATCTAAACGACATTGAAACAGGCATCCCATAGACATTTCCAATACTTTATGCCATATTCACAATTTCGCACTAACCGTACACAGATTCAGTTTATGTCTATTGCAAGTCAAGTAGGAAAGCACAAATCTATGATATTTCCCTAAACAAACAAAAAAAAAAACATTTAAAACAATTTAAACTAAAGAAAACAAATCTTAACTATCAAACGCTGAAAACATGCAAAGCCAAAAAGCAGCAGATGAATAATCCGTCAGATCATTAAGCACATACCCGGGGTCGCGATTTAAAATATCGCAGATCTCGATGTTCATAGCCCAATCTGGACCGATCAGCTCATCATTCGTGGCACGATCCACCAACGATCCGCCCATGTCCACAGATAACGAATCGATTAGGCAAGACTTCCGCCGCCCTAGCGCCGAATCGGTAGAAAAATCGCACCCCTTACGAGAAACCCTACAAGATTCCGACGAATCTCAACGGAATTTACTCCGCTTCCGGCGATCGGGAAATAATCGATCTTTTATCCACAGGAGAAGACTCTGGTTGAACTTGCCGATACTTCCTCACCTCTGTGGAGAGTGGAGAGTCCGTTCTAATTCTACTTTACTTTTTTTGTTGGGTATGTATTTTGAACATTGAAATATTGAATTACTATAAATTGATATATCTATTATTCTTATATTTATATAATAAATATAACCTTTCGTTTAATATTAGATTAATAATAATTTTATTATTATTAGTATTATTATTATTATATAAATGATAACTAAGTCAAAATAGCTTTTGAGACTGGTGGAAGCATGGGTATAATAGCGTATTTTTCATTTTTTTTATAAAAAAATATATAAAAATAAAAAAATTACATATATATATATATATATATATATATATATATATATCATTATTATTTATATTTGTATATGCTTTTTTTTTTGTTGGGATATGTGCATATAACATTGAAATATTAAATTACTATGAATAGATATATTTATTGTCCTTATATTTATATTGAATCAATATCATTTGAGCTTTTCTATTTGACTTGGAATAGGCATAAACTGAATATGTGTACAGTTAGTGCAAAATTATAGTCAAGAACAAGCTATCTAGTAAATTTTGAGTGTTTTTGTGTTCTCATTAGATAGTCAATTTTGTGAAATCAATCTTGTTCCCCATGTAATATGAATATAAGGATAATAAATATATCTATTCATAGCAATCAAATATTTTCAAATTTAAATTAGAACAAACTCTCCACTACACAGAGGTGAAAGGAAGTAATCGGCGAGTTCAACTAGAGTCTTCTCCTATGGATAAAAGATCGATTATTTCCCGATCGACAGAAGATGTGTAAATCCTGTTGAGATTTGTTGGAATCTTTTAGGGTTTCTTCAAGGAGTGATTTTTCTGTCAATTCAGCGCTAGGGTAGCGGAAGTCTTGCCTAATCGATTTGTTATCTATGGACATGAGTGAATTGTGTCATGAATGATGAGCTAATCGGCCCAGCTTGGACGATAAATATTGAGAGCTATGATATCTTAAATCAAGATCTTGGGTATATGCTTAATGATCTAATAGATTATTCATCTATTGCTTTTTTGCTTTTTGGATATTAGTTTGTTTTCTCATGTTTAATTATTTTAAATGTTTGTTTGTTTAGGGAAATATCGAGATTTGAGCTTCCTACTTCCTGAAAAAATAATGGTGAAACTGTTGCAGTAGAAGTTGTTATCTGAAAAGCTGCAATGGGGATTACAAATTTTTTTTCACTAAGTCATACCATAGCTTTATGATAGCCATCACACTATAATAGATCTGGTTGAAAAACACAATTTTTTCACCTCAAAATTTTCAAAATGCACATGGAATGCAATTTTTTAAATATTTATGAGTAGCACCACACCAATACCACCCTCCCAAACATGAGGATAAACTAAATTTATGCATGGTTAGTGTGAAATTGTGAATATAGTATAAAGTATTGGATAGGCCTATGGAATGACTTTGATGAATGGGATATCAGCTATTTATGAATACAACAAAGATAATTTTGATGATTAATGAATGTCCTAATTTGTTTCCATTTAAATATTAGGTTATCTACAAGATTAGAAAGTGATATAAAAGAAAGTAACTAACTACAAGTATAGCTTGTTCTTTTTCATAGCTAGCTACACCAAGTTCAATTTATGTGTGATTTCGTGTTCTCATTAGATAGTCAATTTTTTAAAATCAATTTTGTTCCCCTTGCAATATAAATATAAGGATAATAAATATATCTATTCAAAGTAATCAAATATTGCTATTGTGTTTGTTATAAATATTTTTCTTTTTGAAAAATTCAAACAATAACTTTCTAACAGTCACCACACTTTAATAGCTCTGATTCTCAAAAATGATTTTTTATCACTAAACTATTTAAAAAGTAATCAAAAAACTAGTAGTCAAACACAGCTGTAATTACTTTTGAAAAATAAGATAACCAAAAAACTGTCCCTAACTCACCCTAAAAAAGATATACACACGCTTCCAACGTCATCAAAAGCTCTTTTGAATTGGTTATCCTTTTTATAACAATATAATAATAATAATATTATTATTATTATTAAAATTAATCTAGCAAAGCATATAGCGAAATTAATAAAATTTCCTTAGGCCATTATTGTTTTATTCCAACGTACATATAAAATGGATTGGTTGTGTGAAATCTATGGCAACTTTAATAGAATTTAGGGTTTAGGGTTTAATTAAACAATTTGCATTCCTGGCATAGTTTAAGCTTAGTCAAATATGATATTTTCCAATTCCTTATTTTTAAGTGTTTTTAACTTGAATAATTTACATTTTTGTTTACTTTTTACACACGGTCCGAAATAATGAATGGATTAATTATATATATTTATATTTTATCAGCAATATGAATTGACTAAAAAATTATGATATTCAGAACTAATTATTTTTAGGGACATTTACATACATAACACACAATTCTTATATATTTACATATTTAACATTCAAATATAAATATTTATTATAACTATTTGTTGTAGAAATTAAACATTTTTTACAAAAAAATAATAAAGATTAGTGTCAATATTATTTCAAAAAATGATAATTGTAATTATTTCATAAGAACATGCATTATAAAAAATAAGACAACCAAAAGTTCTTAGATCACAAGAAAGTTGTCCACATTTTTATAAAGCGACACAAACATGAATAATTTGCATGAATAAAAAATTTATTTGATACCCTAAAAATAAGTTAAGTGAGTATTGCAAATTATATTTATCTTAAAAGCCTAATAATTTGATCAAATAACAAAGTTCAACCTATAAAAACTTAAGGCAGTAAATAAAACATAAAAAAAATTTGTGATAAATGATGATAAAAAATAACATATTGAAAGTGAAATAAGAATCACAAATAACTCTTCTTGGTGATATAATGTAATAAGAAGAGATAAAATATAAAAAATACAAAAATAGAAAATCATGCACCATATTTTATGTGAAAACCTCATAGAAAGAAAAAAATATATATGGGTAGATGAAAGGAATGCGCTAATTAAATGAGATTATAAATGGAATATGCAACGACTGAAGAACAAACCAAAAAAATATAATCTCAAATATCAAAAATAAATCTCACAAAGAATGGGTTAAATTTTTTGTGCAAAGTGAGGGGTACTTATTGAGTTATGTAAAACTCTTTAAAAGGAAAATACTCAAAAGGGGCCAATACAGTAAGAGCACATGAATTATAATAAATATTATAATAAAATCAATTCAATGATAGAGACTATTTGATCCTTGTGATTATACTTTCCAATTAAAGCAAGAGCATATTAATTGTAATTTAAATGCTATAATAAAATCAATCCAATAATAGAATTCATCAGAGTTTTTAGATGAAAATCCTTGAATGAAAAAAACCATCGGCATGACCTATTTAAAGTAAATCCATTGTGTATATAAAATTACTTAAACAATCTATTTTCCTCAATCACAAAAAAGGATATTATGAAGTTCAAAGCACTAGCTTGATCTTCTAGGTCTGTAATCGAGATTATTTGAGAAGTAGGTGAGAGTAATGAAGACAATGTAGAAACAACAATTAAGATAAAAGTTAATCAATAACGATTGAGCAAAGTCGAGAGATTATGGTTGGTGATGACAATTAGACCATATTAGTTGAATGATGATTATTGAGCAAATAATAATATGATAATGATAATCAAATAATAATACTCAAGTGAAACTACTGCGAAGATGGTAGTTGCTAGCGATCGTTGTCGGCTGCACTCATGGCATACGACTTTGGAGTTCTTTAAATCTCAAAGCGCTCTCTCAAATCCCAATTCAAATCAGGGCATAATTTTTCCTTTTATATGAATTATGTGGGTCAATTTATGAGTTTCTTAGATAAACATTTCAATAAATTTTAATCAAAACTATAAAATACTTCATCGGAGATAACCCGTACTGATTCCATTAATTATATATCATTCTTTCAATATATAAGTGCCTTATTGACCTCATAGTTCAATAATCTTAGACACATTAGATTTCCTTCATGAGCTACTCATTTTAACGATAAGCACACAAGATTCAAAGATTGTTTAGCCCATCAATTAAAGTCATGAAGTTTCTAACTGCATTTCAAGTGCTTGATTTGAGCTATTTTAGATGTATATTAGAATAATTTTGATGTCCTTGGACTTGTCTCATCGAAACATTTAATTTAATAGTAAATTTGATGAAATTAGAATTTGAATGATCCTAAATTTAATTTCAATAACTTATAACACAAATACTATATCAAAATTTACGCTTGATATGATGAATCTTCTAGTGGTGTGTGCACATGTTGACCTCTATTATTAGTTCTATCAAGCACAATGAAATCAACCAACAATGAACACAAAATCATATGAGATGAGTTCAAGATGCTTCAAAGGGGGGAGGGTTGTTAAATCGTCGAAAGGATGCTTTCAATTAATTCAACAAAATTTAAAATGATGTATTCAAAATGTCAAAATTATCATTGTGTGAGGCCAACGATATATGATTTGAAACTTGTGACGATAATATTTGTAGTAATAAATAATAAATTATTTAACTATTATCTAATAAATTAAGGTAATCCAAATCAAAGTCAAAATTTAATTTAAATTAACTGTTTGCTCATTAATTAAATCAATTAGGGTGTTTGGTGGCGGCATTTTATCTTTTCGTTTGGTTCCAGGAAAGTAAATTTTTTGGTCATTTCAAATACGAGATTTGTGTGTATTAAATTCTGTGGAATTCAAATTCAAATCATATCATTGATCGTGAGCGGGCCATTTCCACTCCGGGGCCGCCCCCTCCTCTGGCCGTCGTAGCCGCCGCTGGCGATACCACCATGGGTGGTAGCCGTTACATGCGCATGATGTATGCATCACTGGGTCGTGACCCAGTCGACGTCCCCGATTCACTTTTCATTACATTTTGTCTAAAAAAAATACAAAGTCATGAATTTGTAAAGCTCTCATAACTATAAAGTAATCCTTTTCATTCAACACATTCTTTTATCGTTTAATCAGTAAACAAGTATGTGTGTTTGTATAAATAAGTTAATTTTTTTATTTTTATCTCATTAGTTATGCCAGCCGTCCTCACCCAATATTCACACACGATTCCTATTAACCTTCCTGTTATGCAGAATGGAAAAAAAGGAACAGACATAACACTTCTAAACCTTTTTTTATTTACACATCTAACACTTAAAATTCCTAATTTATATTTCTAATAACTCTAAAATTCTCGTCTCAGAAAAATATGAGTCCAGATATAACTTTACATCCATATCAATCGCAATTCATGATACGTGTCAATATAAAATATGTCATATTACTTACTTAACGACGCCGTTCACGTTACCGCAGACCTTTAAAATAGTGGGAGAAACGACGTTTGAATGGGCAGGAAAAATTTAAAAGAAATATATAAATAGATTTATGGCATAATATATTTTTTTAGACAAACCGAGCTCAGAGAGAAAAACAAAAAATCTCATTTCGTTTTTCGGGAAGAACCTTGAAGATGGAGAACGAATTTGGAAGTTGTGGTCTTGATGATATTGTGACTAATTTAGCAGATGATGTATTAGATAAAAATATATCGGTAAATTTTTTGAATCGTTTTATATGTACATTTTTTAGGATTTATTAGTGATATTCTTTGATATTCTTTTATTTAATGTATATTTCCTACACTGTTAGGAGTTCTTTGCAAGAGAACTTTACTTATTTTAAATTTTGTATGTACTTTGTACTCTCAAAAGAGAGTCTATTTTGTCATTTTTTTCGATTTTGACCGTTTGAATATAATATGTTTAGTAGATAGCATTAAAAGTTGTTTGGAGGCTGATTGGTTGGTTTTTATGATATATTTATATGTGTACTCTCTGTATTCTTATGAGAGTAAAGATTATTTTCTCAATTTTTGTCAGATTTTTTGGTCTGTTTGGAGAGAATATACTTAATAGATTTCATTAGAAGTAATTTGGAGGCCGATTGGTTCATTTTAGGGGTCTTTCATCTATCCTCAGACTCTGAGTACCATTTTCTCATTTTAATAAATATTTTGTGGAGGTGATTGGTTAATTTTGGAGGCAGATTTGCATGTGTACCCTCTATACTCTCATGAGACTATACCCCATTTTCTAATTTTTTTTCAATTTTTTTGGCTTGTTTGGAGAGAATATGTTTAATAAATTCAATTAGAAGTAATTTTGAGATTGATTGGTTAGTTTTGGAGGTAGATTTATATGTGTACTATCTGTACTCTATGAGTACACCCCATTTTCTCATATTGTTTCACATTTTTTGGCCTGTTTAATATGTTTAATAGATTCCATTAGAAGCAATTTGGAGGTTGATTAGTTAGTTTTTATGAGTGTTTTGCATTTATACTCTCATGAGAGTACACTTCATTTTCTTTTTTTTCAGCTTTTTTGGTCAATTTGAAGAGAATATGTTTAATATATTATATTAGAAGTAATTTGGAGGCTGATTGGTTGAATTTGGAGGTATATTTACATATATACTCTCTATACTCTCATGAGAGTACACCTAATTTTTTTTTCATTTTTTTTCCAAAATTAGGCATCATATTATTGATAAATCTTGTTAAAACCTGAAATTTGGGTGATCCAAGACCCAAAATTCAGTAGTTTTCAACAAATATGACTCTCTCTATGCGTGAATCACATTTGTTGGGGGGGGGGGACATTTGTTGACCTCCATATATATCTACATAAGTCAGTCGATCAGTAAGATGAATTTGATTGACGGATGCTTCGAACACTGGTGAAAGATCGACATCACCAAAAGTCAACCCAAATGACATCTGCTCAATGAATGGACTTCGTCATCACGTTCAAAACATCAAAATTGGTCAGAATATAAATATTGCACAATCTGGTGATCAACCGATCAAACAATCGAGCTGTCAATGCACCGACGCACATATCGAGATCAAGAAGTCGTGATGATGCCCAAACGACATTCGTTGGTGAAATTGAATTCGTGGTTAGCTTTGAAGCATTTAAATCTATCAAATGAGACTATCTGCACTCAATTTGATGGTCTACGTGAATGTCGAAACGATAATTCATTTTTGGAAAGTGACCTCATCGTCAATTTGAGCCAAAATACGCATCGTAAATAACGTAGATTCGTCGAGCATCGAGATTACCTAGAATATACATCCAATTTAACTAAAATTATCATGCTTTAAATTTTATCAAAATTCACATATATTTGAAGATAAATCTATATAATTATCTCCTAATTCTCTAATCAACACATTAAAACTTGCAGTCCCCCATCCCCGTACCTCCACCTCCCATCCAATCAGCCGCAATTCCTATTCTACAAGCGTGACAAGAAGGTCTTTCGGTCAAACATGGTGATCTCTGTCCACGGCAGGCCGAATAGCTCTATCTTTCTGTTAGAACTCCACAGCCGAAGCCTAAGCCCAATATTCTCCTTTGACCGTCCGGCTCTCCCGTTCGAGCTTCATAACCGAAGCGGAACCAACATAACTGAAGACTACTCTTTTCGCTCTAATTTTCTCTGAGACGAGAAACCAAGCTAGCGGCACGCACTGAAGGGTCCATCCTTCGTTCGCCCATCCCTCACAACTCCCATTCCCTTTGAACGAGCGGCTACTGCTAGAGACACGCAGGCCGAACGAACAGAGATGATCCGAGGCCTTCTTCTCGCGACTCCGGTTACTTCCTACTGACGGATCGAATGATCCCCCTCTCGCTTCTCTCCAAGCTGGTAATCTCTAAATAGAGATAAGGGTTTAGCGTATTAAGCCACCCGAGAGAATAAGATGGCGCCGAGAAAGAAGTCTAAGATGGTAGAGAGTGGGAAGGGAGAAAGCTCCAGCCATGTTGATGAAAAACATATGCGATCCTTATCGAAGATAAAAAAATATACAGAAGGAGCTCGAGAAGATGAATGTGGAGGAAGATAACAAAATTTTAGAGGTGTTACAAGAATATTCTGAGATATGCAAGGAAATATACACTAGGAGAAATAAGGTGTTGCTATCCATTGAAGATTTTTTGGTTTTTTTAGTGTTTTTGAATCATCTTGTACTTGGTGAGTTTTTAAATGTGGAAGATTGAAAGATTCTCAGGTATTTGGTTTCATTAGATGTTGAAGGTCCAAAGCTAGGCTACTCCATAACATTCAACTTCTCGCCTAATCCATATTTTGAGGACAAGAAGTTGACAAAGACATACAACTTCCCTGATGAAGCAACAACTATTGTATTTGGAGCAACAATTAAGTGGAAGGAGAGATTGCATAATGCTAACAAATCATCACATAAGGCAGGACAAGGGACTGGAAGACTCGAGCCGCCCCACATAGCCAATGATAAGCAGCCATATCTCTCCTCTCCATGCTGGCATCATTGGTTTCTTCAAGACAAGATGCTGTTGAACTTATGGAATGTGCATTGGAAGAAAATTCTCCTGCTCTTCCTGCTTCTTGTCTTCAGTTTTCCTCCGAGATATTGCAAATTGTTTACAAGATGAGCAAGTAATTAGGATTTTCTCTTCTGCAAAAAGGCAACAAAGCTTCCTTTTGGAGAAGTTGGTCAAATCTGCAGTGAATAGCAGACAGAGGCAGTTAGGCTTTCATCAGCTCAAATGTGCGAGGTTTTTGCAAAAGAAATATGATGAAGCAGAACGTCTTTTTGGTTCTGCTGTTGCGGCTGGACATACCTAGTATGTTATTGGCAAGACATTGACTATGCATGCTTCTTTAAGCATGGTATGAAGTATATATACTCGATGTAGTCCCATGTGAGAAAAGGCGATCTGAAAAATTCCAGTTAAGACTTAATTAATTTAATACAAATGAACTCTAAGCTAAAAATTAAAATCTCAATTGAAATTGCAGGTATCTGAAAACCTATGCATGCTTTTTTAAGCGTGGTGGGTTTAGAATATTTCTTAAGCTGCAGTGTCATGAAAACACCGTATACGCTTTTTTAATCATGGTAGGAAGGTATAGCCTCCCAAAGCGATATCACGGGGAGCTCAAATTTCATCAAAATAGATATTGATAATTAATGAAAATGAAATAGTTAAAGAATAATATTTGAAGATTAAATGAGTAATAAGATTAATAATTAAACTAAGTATAATATACTTGGCTGCTGAAATAAGATTGAGCTTACAATTATCGATTAACAATAGTCTATAATAAATTATGTGCTTATTCAATAAAAAAAAATATTTGAATGAATAAAAAATATATTGTGCCATAAAATATTCAAAAGAGTTGAAGTCGAATATGAATAAAATTTACAACAGACATCACCGGATTCGCAACATATCATAAAAGCGAACAGAATGCATTAATTAAGGCTTCAATTGAACTTCTGCATGCATCATGAAATGTGCTTATAATTAAGTTTATCATCTCAATTTGCGTGCAATTAATCAAAGTTTTCAATGAAACGAAAAGTACATACAACATAATGCAATTATATGTTCAAATTTATAGTATCGAAATGCATATAAATAAACTAATGTGATGAGTTTTGCACACATCATAAAGTATGATTAGAATTCAAATTAAATACCTCAAAATTGTGCAAGCATTCTAAATACACTCACATGGGCCCCGACGCTATGCTCAATGCATGAATCTAGTGTCAGAATCTTTGGCGAGTTGATTCAGGTTGAGTGCTTGGTGCAGGTTAACAAAATCTAATGATATTATTATAGCTTTCTCTGCTTGAGAAAATCTATAAGAAGTTAATTATGTCGTTTGTGATATAATGGTATCTCACAACTCCCCGATGATAACTTAATTGATCAAAGATATCATTAGAGGGTAATTATTATTAAAATATACATAAGATATTTATATTCAATATTCTCAAATCCAAAATTCACAAAATATAAATCAGATCTAATCCTCATTATTAAATCAATAGAACACAAGATCCAAATAATAAACTAAATGATCATGCGACTTATATCCTCAATGATATGAAGATCAAGATATCAAGGGATAACTATTATCAAAATATTTTTATATTATATTCAATATTCTCAAATTCAAAATCCTCAAAATAAAAATCTAAGTAATCATCTATTATTAAAATAGGACAGATCAACAATAAATTAAATGATTTAAACACTGATAGTTCATACTATGTTAAATGCTTAAACTTAGTCGAGGACGTCATGAAGTTGATTCTCGATTTGGCTTTAACCGGATCTAAGTTAACAAAACCTAAAAATCCAATAATAATATTATAAGAATCTCAACTCACTAAAATATCCGAATTTCTCATATACGATAATAGATCGATCTTCTATTATTAAATTAGTAGAAATGCGGATCAAACTATAAACCACCGATGATACTGTTGATGAATATTTCAACCGGAGGGGTTTTCATAATAAAAAAAATTGATTCAAATTCTAATGTTAAATCATTATATATTCAAATTAAAATTAATTATAAAATGATCAAATATTCAGATAAAAAAATATAAATTAAATGAAACTAATTATTTAAATTTAAAATAAAATCCATCCACCCATCCGTAACTATTTGTCGAGGGTGACAAGTTAAAAAAATATTTGCTCACAAAGAGCTAATATCCAATCAAATATATAACTATTTTCACACTAAAATAATCTTGCTCTAATGACGCTTCGTCTCGTCCGTGATTTTTTCCCAAAATGGCACACATACATGGGTAAGAGCTCTCGACCTGTGTCATATAAAAATTATACCACTAATTACTCATGGGCCAGTATGATGTTCAACGATTTTGCTTTTGAGCTATGAACTATATAATGTACTTGACAAAAAAGCTAAGTAAGATAGACTTTTGTCTAGATAAACATCACCCTCCTATAAGGATTTCTTGACGACATAACCCATTTGACAATGATCCTTTAGTCGGTCGACCATCTCCTCACTAAGTAGACCAGGACCACCACAACCCGTAATGAAACCATGGGATCTTGATCGGGCGCGTCATCGTTCCCCAACCATCCGCTTTAAATTAAAGTGATAAATTTCATAAATTCATAATTTTATACTCCACATGTTACTACTATACGCTACACATATAATGACCTAACAACTAGCCTTAATCGAAAGTTCTCTCGCAGCATTGAGATGGGTAATTAACTATGGGTGCTTGGGCCTATAAGAAACCCTAACTAGATCTAAAGTCCTCGCAAAATGAGGGTGAAATTTCTAGGTAGTGTCTTATCTACTATTTCATTTGTCTTCTGAAAATTTCACCAACATTTAATTTACTCTCTTAATCGAGAGGTCGGTGGCGAATTTTTGGAGCCCACATAGAGGTCCCTTAAAATTCAAAGAACTATGAATTACAAAATTATAAAGTATAATTGTAAATTTCAATCTACATATCTGATCCTCCCTACGGGAGTAGACAGAGATCCACAATGTAATGAAATTTCAAAACTGATAAATCACATAATCAATAGACTCGATCATCTATTTGTAGGCTGATAGAATTATAAGATAAATCCTTGATGATGGCCATGTTGAATGATGATCTCAATCAGAGGATATATATTTTTAATAAAATATTTCAAAACCTTAACACAAATCATCTTAAATTTAAATCCTAACAAAATGTAAAGAAAATTCAACAATCACTAAATGCTTAAATAAAATTCATAATTTAAAATTTTAAAGCAAAATTTAATCCATCCGACTTTCATAATTATTTATCGAGGGTAACAAATTTAATGTTAATCTAAGCTCATAACAAGACAATGTCATATTAAGTATATTATAACATTTACACTCAAAATATACTACAATAGTAAGGATGTGACCCTAGTCCTTTGTCCACATGGTTTGACCAATAGAGTACACATATAAAGCGATTAAGATCAAAGCCCTTTGATTGGGTGGTTTGACTAGTAGACTTCATTATATTACAATCATGGTTGTAGCCCGTATGTTCCTTACAAGTTCTTCAACTCTTTCAGTTGTGAATCATATGATATACCAAATAAGGCTTAAAACCCTCTCTCAACTAGGGTTGACTTAAAATTACCCTTTAAAAAACATCAACCAAAGTCCATAAAGTCTTCTTAGATGAAGCAACACATAATTGCTGACAAGGATCCTTCAATTAAGTTAGGTCAACTACCTCCTTTGACTAAATGTACCAAAGACTATGATAGACTGGGATGATGAAACCATAGGATCTTGATTGTACTTGTCATCAACCCCCATGCATCATATGCTTTAAGTTTATAAATGATGAATTTCTTATATTTTAAACACCAATTTTTTAATGCAACTATACACTAAGCAATTAGTGATCTAATGACTAACCTTAATTGAAAGTTCTCTTTCTTTACCACGGAGAGAGCCAATTAACTATAGGTATTTGTGCCTATAGAAAACTTAGCATCATATCTAAAGTCCCACCAATTCAGCGCAAAATCTCTAGGTCTGAGTGCAAAATTACGAACCCCATGGTACCCCATAAGTTTTGGTTTGAAATTCAAGATACCTTTGCAGGTAAAACAAAGGAATGACCAATTACAAAGTTTCTGCATATTCACAAACCAAAATCCCATCTGTTATGATAACTAGCCAAAATGAATTGGTTCGTGTCAGCTCTTCAGCAATTGCAAATTTATTGTACACCTTTACCTGATACAATGCCAAATAGTAAATGATCCAATCCCAGGTCGATTCAATTACTTCTATTTCATCTCAAGTTTAGCCTAATTTGATTCTCAAATTGATCTCATCTCGAGTTAGATATAGCATATTAACTTTGATTTGAGCAAAAATAAATCAAATTTGTAATAAATTTCAACATCCTATGACAAGTTCTTAGTCCAATAAAAATACTTAATACACATACTTCAATTCAAATCCAAATATGTCAAGGTACTTCGATTTGATCCAAGCTCAACTCAATTCAAATTCATGTTCGATCAAGTCATGCCCAGTTCATTGACTATGATCCGAGCTCAAATCAAGCCAAAAACTGATCAAATTTTCACACGATCTTCAGTCTTTAAGCTAAACTCACAGCCTTAATTCCAACTCTTCACTGTTTCTTATTGGAAAAACATAACAATTTTAATTAAAGCAAACCCAGTCTGCAGTTAACCAAGGAAAATATTCACTCTCTACCATCAATTTGACATAAAATACAACAACAAGCTTCTGATGACCTGCCAATATTTAACATTTGATGAACATAATAATGAACTCTTCAGACCAAAATACAGTGATCCTCGCCAGAAGAAATCAAGAATGAAAGCGTATAAAGGTTCAGTAGGGAACTGGAACTCTAACAGAAGGAGGACCACTTCTCATGTCCTCTACAATGAGATTGAAGAGAGCTTCAGTTACCGGACCTTCCTTTCCTGAGAGTTCAAGAGATTGCAATATGTCAGCAATTAATAAAAGTTGCAGCAATTCAATCTTCTGATTTTTCATGTAAATTTTGTAGAATTTTCAGTTTTGAATGACAGTCTAAAGGGAAAATTATCTGCCAGAATAAAAGAAATTGTTGCAGTAGCACAGATTTTATCAGTATAAAATTTTATGAAATCTTATTGATAAATAAGCTATCATGGAACCATTGCTTTTGGCTTTAAATATTTCATGGTAAAGATCTCACCTTGTTTTTATTTGAAGTTTAGTTCAGATTGAGAAGAAGAGACCAGCGAGATAATGCCCTTGATGCAGAGCTTATCAACTGAATCTGGGGATTCCTTACTAGAAGCTCTGAGATTTGTTAGATTTGAAGGAATTGTAAGAGAGGAGATGGAAACGGATAAAGGAATTGAAATTAAATTTCACACATTTGTTTAACTGAGGATAAATTAAATGATTTTTGTTATTTAGTGGATGAGAAATCTAATTTTTGTTTATTCAAAAGAGGTTTATTTAGTGGATCATAAATTGAGTTTGTTTATTGTAAAGAGGGAACATGCGACTCACAGCGATGATTTGATATCTTTTTTCACTCATATTTAGCTAAAAATCGGATAGAAAATAATTGAAAAAAATGTATTTATTTGTATTTTTTAAAACATTAAAGTACCCATTCATTACATACATTGGAACAAAGTAAAAAAAAAACAAGAAGTTTTGCAGTAAAATGTATTTTCATTCTGTCAAATTCCTTCAAATCAATCATGCCTTAATTTTAATAATTTTAAACTTAGGATCCTGTTCTTCTCTTGAAGTTAGGAAACTTTTTATGTAAGGTGTTGAAAACAAAATCAATAAAATGTTTCATATCTAGAAGCAAGCAGAAAAAATTACAGTAAGGTGAAATAGAAACTTACCATCACCAATGATCTGATCATCCCATTGAAGAACTGGCTTCACAAGAACTCCACTACCTATAAGCATCATTTCATTTGCCATCTTCCCTTCCTTCACAGTTACTTTCCCCACTCTAACTCCTTTGATCTTCCCCTCCTTCACAAGCTTTTCTGCAAGAACTAACACTCTTCTTGCTGTGCATCCACTAAGAATTTTATCAAATTCAGGCATTAACAGCTCTCTTTCTTCTGTCAAAAAAGCAACATTCATATTGGGACCTTCGGCTACATATCCTTCGTCGTCAAGCCATATGCCTACAAAGGCGCCATTTTCTTCGGCTTCCATCTTTGAAAGAGCATTTTGTAAGTAGTTTACACTCTTCATAATGGCAAATTGCGGTGATTTTATGGGGATCGATGATGTAACTACTTTGGAACCCTTAAATTCTGGTAGATGTGTTTCATAGGCCACAGCGTATAGAGCAGATTGTAAACAGCCGGATGGAGATAAATAGAAATCACCAGGACCTGCAGAGAGCCAGTATCTTAACGCCCCTTCCGTGCATTTTGAGGCGCTTACAGTTTGTATGAGGATGTTTCTTATTCGTGAACGATCGAATGGGAGATTGATTTTAGCCATTGAAGCTGACCGTGAGAATCGATCCAGGTGTTGATCTAATTCATAGAGATACCTGAGACAAAAAAAAATATAAGATGTGCAAGTGTGTTTTAATTAGTAAAACGTCATAAGAATACAACAACAACAACAACAAGCCTTAATCCCACTAGGTGGGGTCGGCTACATGAATCCTTCGTCTCCATTGTGTCCTATTATGTGTCAAATTCTCATTTAATTCAAGTATACTTAGATCATTTTTTATACATCTTAACCAAGTCTTTTAGGCCTACCTCTACCTTTTTCTCTTAACATAAAATCTAATGCATCTACTCTCCTAAGCCATCTGACGTCGGCTTTATGTGGCCAAACCATCTAAGCACTCTCCTAATCTTATCTCACCTGGAGCTACTCCAACTTTTCTCAACCTACTCATTTTGCATTCTATCTCTAAGGGTAAAGCCACTCATCCACATGAGCATCCTCATCTCTATAACACTTAACTTAGTCTTATGTTTCTCTTTCATTTAACATTCGCACCATATAAGTCATTGCAGGTCTTACCACCATCTTATAAAATTTTCCCTTAAGTTTAAGTGAAACTTTTCTATCACATAATAAGCCAGATGCATTCCTCCACTTCAACCATCCAACTTGAATTCTACTAAAACGTCATAAGAATGAAAAAAAAAAATGTCACAGTTGGAGGGGTTATGAATTGTGATTACTAATATAGATAACTCTTATCTTAGGGTAAGATTCTTAAAACAAATGAGAATATTAGTTCAACCACATGCTAGATAGTTGAAAAAAAATATATTGATGTTAAAATATCAAGTGGTTCATCTTAACCCATAGCCTCAAGTTTTTGAAAATTGGTTTGACTTCATGCTAACATCAATCTGGTTCAAAAATATTATAAAGTACCTCAATTCTCTTACCCATCAAAAATAGCAGCAGTGTCAAAAACACCATGCCCTCTATGGACCATGTGATCATCCAATGGAACCACCATGGCCGCAAGATCAGTAGTAATACCACCGATGATGCTCGAGTACATGGCCACATTACTTGGCTTTCTAAATCTTTTCTGCTCAAATGCTCTTAGCTGCTCCACAACCTTCACATTGACTAAACCAATGTTATTAAAAGAGATAAATAATCTATTTAAGAAAGCTCCTAAGTCATAGAACCAATTCATATCCAAGAAAGAATAAAATATTAATTACAATGAATTTTCTAACGGCTAACTTTTCTGCTCAAAGCAGCTGAAGCTATGAATGCTCACTGATTTAACAATTTCTAATGAATTAAATAACCACAAACAACTTCACCCTGCATGGTTCATGAGCATTAGTGAGTAAAAACGGCAAAAAAATTTGAAATTTTTTACATCATTTTTCCTTCAAAGTAATTAAGCATATAATCAAAAAAAATTCATTGTAATTAGAAAGCATCATTAATAATTTATCTTTCTTTCTCACTAACTGCATGGCCTAAGCATCAGTTCATAAAGATACCAAGCTTTAAACTAATGAAATCTTCAAGATCATTAGTAAAGACCTTATTCTAGTCTTTTACAAAAAAAAAGAAAACCTATTCACCAAAAAGAAAAAACTATGATCACAGAAAAATTCAGTTTAATGTCAAATAACTGCCATTCTTACAGATATTCTGAGAATAATAGCTGAAAAAAAAGTTAATAATCACTCACCCTTTCTGTAAAATAATGACTAAGAGTTGGAATCTATGTTCAAGAAAGGACTGTCATTAATAACTTTAATAGATTAATCATACTTCTCTATTATAGATCCATGTGCAAAAAGCTGCAACTTCAATCATAATCCAATTAATCAATGGCCAAATTGCAGGAACTTTATTATATTGACAATTATAAAAAAGAATAACACAAAAATAATTGTCAAAATTTAGGCTTCGTTTGGGAGGGTTTTTTTAGTGCGTTTTGCTTTTGAGAGCTGAATTTTTAATTTTGATACCCGTTTGAATATGCTTTTGAAACTGTTTTAGTTTTATCTCACCAAAGATCTGCTTTAGCCTCTTTTCAAAAAGCAAAAGACAAATAGTTTTCAGGAAATACTTTTAAACCAGTTTTTCGGGAATCCGAAAAGCTTAGCCAAACGAAAGCTTAATCAGTCAGGCGATGAAAACTTGTATATAATTGTCATTACTTTCTCAAAGCATGTGCTGTTAAAAACGACCTCTCATCCCCAGTTTTATTCGAAAAAAAAATCAAAATCAAATAAGAATTACTTACCTGGGTGCCCGAGAGAAGAGGAACATCAAAATCCTTTACACTAATATTCACATGATCTGATCAAAATGCAAGCAGATTAAGAACACAAACAGAGAAACAGATAAACAAACAATGCAAGTGATATTAGAAATTTACAATAAAAAAATCAAACCAAAAAAAAATATTCCATAGAGTTTCATTAATTCTTTCCCAAGTGAAGCTATCAAAATTCCATCTTTTTCTACTCTCCCAATAAAAATAGGACAAAAACACAAAACACTATATGCTGATTCTGATATTCAACTCTCAAAAACCGTCTAAAAACCTCCATAAAAATCACATCTTTCATTCATCCTTATGCCCTAAACCCTATAACAACAAACATTTAAAACACAGAGGAAGCAATGAAAACCCACCGGCTCTATCTGAGGTCCATGTCGCCTTGGCCTCTTTCCTGAAGCGGCCGGCCGAAACGCTACGAAACACAAAGCGTCTAGTCCGATACGAGGCTGTTTTATCGGAGGCGAGTGGATAAATCGGCCCCGGCTTCAAGAAGCACCTTCCAAAGAGAAGCCATGGAGACTGGGTGTTGATTGTGGATGGAGAGACTGAAGAGATGAAACGGTGGAGAAGAGTAAAGCAGAGCGGAGACTTATATGTGAATTTTAAGGCCGGCTTTAGTTTTAAAAGTTCGAATAAGTGTTCTGTCCGAAGGTGTTGTATGACCTGGATATACACGCGGGCCCCGCTGGCCAATAGTGTGTATTTTGTGCTTAATAGGATCTAACGAACAAGAAGCTGTCGGACGTGATAACGGTGAGTCGGATACATACAGATCAACAAACTTTTGTAAACAGTTGCCGGTCGCGCCATTAATTTTCAATTCGCCATCCGGTGATTTAAAATTTTTTTTTAGAACGATTAAATTGACCATATAGTGATTTGATGATTAACAGATAAATTTTTTAAATATTTCTAAATCTAAAATTTTACAGTTCCTAAGGGGCGTTTGTGCTCAATTTTTTATTTTATTTATATTTTAATTCAAAATAAAATATATTTAATATTTAAAAAAATATTTTTTTTACTGAAAATAGGTGGTGATATATGGTGATTATAACAGCCAATAATAGTATTAAAAAGGTCAATATTAGTGATGCCCATCAAAGATAAATAACGATAATGAATGATATCGGCCAATAATGATAGTTATTTTTAACTATATTAAAAATGCATAAAAATAATTTAAATATTTAATAATTTAATTTATTTATAAAAATAAAAAATAAAAAAAATCATAGAAAAATATATCAAATAAATATGTTTTAAAACAAAATAAAAAATACAAATAAAATTGATCCTAAATAAGCACTTAAATAATTTTCATTGGCCACACTATTATTTTTCAATTCCTATTATATGAAATGAAATACAACAACAACAACAACAAGCTTTTATCCCACTAAGTGGGGTCGGCTACATGAATCCTTCTTTCTCCATCAATTATTAGTCAAATTCTCATTTAATTCAAGTATACTAAGGTCATTTTTTTATACATTTTAACCAAGTCTTTTAAGTCTACCTCTACCTTTCTTAACATAAAAAATCTAACGATCTACTCTCTTAACCCGAAGTCATGGACGCCGACGCTTTATGTGGCCAAACCATCTAAGACTCTCTAATCTTATATACCACCTGAGCTACTAACTTTTTCCAATATACTATTTGATTTTATCTCTAAGAGTAAAGCCACTTATCCACCTGAGCATTCTCATCTCTATAATGCTTAAATTAGTCTTATACTTCTCTTTTATTGGCCAACATTCTGCACCATAAGTCATTGCAGGTCTTACCACTATCTTATAAAATTTTTTCTTAAGTTTAAGTGGAACTTTTCTATCACAAAGGATGCATTCCTCCACTTCAACCATCCAACTTGAATTCTACTAATAACATCTCCATCTATTTCACCATCATTTTGAACAATATAACCTAAATATCTGAATCACTCACTCTTATTAATGACTTGTTCACCAAATATCACAACACTATCACTAGAACTTCTACAACTAAAATTACACTCCATATATTCAGTTTTAGATCTAATTAAACGAAAACCTTTAAACTCAAATGTTGACCTCCATAATTCAAGTTTCTCTTAGACTCCCTCTCTAGTCTTATCAACAAGAAGAATGTCATCAGCAAAAAGCATACACCAAGGTACATCTTCCTGTAAATGCCTAGTAAGAACATCCATAACTAAAGCAAAAAAAATAAGGGCTTAAAGCTGATCCTTGATGTAATCCAACTGAAATAGGAAAAATGTTTTGACAATCCTCCTTGTGTTTGGACACAAGTAATAGCTCTAGTATACATATCCTTAATGACTTGAATATAACCAATATTAACTCCTTTCTGTTCTAGAACTCTCCAAAGAACATCTCTTGAAACTTTATCATAAGTTTTTCTAAATCAATAAATATCATATGTAGATCCTCCTTACTTTCTCTATACTTCTCCATCAAACCTCTTAACAAATGTATAGCATCCATAATAGATCTACCTGGCATAAAACCAAACTGATTGTGAGAAACTTTTGTATCACTTATAATCTATGCTCAATTATTCTCTCCCATAATTTTAATGTATGACACATTAACTTAATTCCTCTATAATTTACACACTCTTGTGCAACACCTTTATTCTTAAATATAGGAACCAACAAACTCTTCCTCCACTAATCTGACATATTTTTAGTCTTTAAAATAACGTTAAAAAGATTTGTAAGCAGAAATTTCTTGATCTCCTAAACATTTCCACACTTCTATTGGAAAATCATTAGATCTTACTATCACATTTCATTTTCTTTAAAGCTTCTCTAACTTCAAATTTACTAATACAGCGATAAAAATAAAATTCTTCATTTTTGTTTAGGGTATTAAGGTTGCTAAAATCAATCGTACTTTCAGATCCTTCATTGAAAAGTTTATCAAAATATCTCATCCAATCTATTTTCAATATCATTTTCTAAGAAAATAACTTTATTATTTTCATCTTTAATACACCTAATTTAAAGTAGGTCTTTACTTCTCCTATCTCTTTGGTTAGCTAATTTATACATACATATTTCACCTTCTTTGATATCTAATCTATTGTATAAATCACTAAAAGCTAAATTTTTTGCATAATATATTACTTTCTTAAAATCTCTACAGACCACTTTATATCTTTCTCAATTCTATGAATTTTTACATCTAAATCAAATTTTATAATAATACTTCTTATTTCTTATCTTTTCTTGCACACTCTGACTCCACCATCAACTATTTTATTAAAAGAAGCTTTTCCTTTTGATTCTCCAAGCACATTTTTAGTAACTTGTTTAATTTCACTTGCTACTTTTTCCCATTTAAGATTAGCTTCCTTATGAATATCCTAAATTCTAAGCTCTTGTAGCTTGCTCTTAAAAATAATTTTATTTGTGTTCTTTAAGTATCCCCATCTAATCCTAGGACAATAATTTGATTTATTTTTCCTCTTACAATCTTTAATCATAAAGCCTAAAACTAACAAACGATATTGGGTACTTAAACTTTCACTTGGAATGACCTTACAATCTTTACAATCTAAACGATCTATTTTTCTTATCAGAAAATAATCAATCTATGTTTTACTAGATCCATTTTTATAAGTAATAATATGTTCATCTTTTTTTTTTTAAATAAAGTTTTAGCAACTACAAAATCACAAGCTAAAGAAAAATCTAATAAAGTCTTACATTCTTCATTAGTCACTCCAAATTCATAACTACCATAAATACTTTTAAAATCTTCTACAACTCTACCAACATATCCATTTAAATCTCCTCTAATAAATATTTTTTCTTCAAGAGGTATCTTTTGTATTAATCCTACTAATTCATTCCAAAATTTTTTTTTTTGAGCTTATATTCAAATCTACTTGAGGAGCATAAACACTTATAACATTGAGTATCAACAATAATCTTTAAACCTATAATTCTATCTCCATATCTATTAATATTTATAACATTATCCTTCAAACTTTTATTTATAATCACACCTACACCATTTCTAGTTCGACTTCTACTTGAATACCAAAGTTTAAAACCTAAACTATCAATCTCTTTGGCCTTCTCCCCAACCTACTTAAATGCAGGCTATGATGTATCGATATAAACACAGGGCCATCAACATGACATAACATAGACAAGAGATATGCATATTATTTGAAATATAGGACAAAGAATGCACATTTAAAACAACATTAAAACTTATTATCTTAAAATTAAAAAGACTAATATATTAATTACATATATTAAATAATATGAATTGAATTCATATAATGATTGATTTATTTCAATTACTCATAAAATAAAATTATATTTAAATTTGTTAAATACATGATTTTAATTGAAGTAAAAAAATTGTATGATATTATAGATTTCTTAGCTTGAAGGTGAGAAAATTAATAATTTTATGAAAATAAATCTAAAAAAAAATATCAGTGATATCAATTGAGTGACATATAATTGATATTTTCACTAAACAATTTGCATCATTGTGAGTCAATTGGATCATGCATTAAAAAAAAAAATACAAGGACACTATTATCTTGATATTTCAAGAGGGATTGCTTATAGAAGAATGAGAAATAGACTTATATATCGAGAATATTGATGCACGAGATATGCATCTTACAATCCATAAAAAGAATTGCCCAATAACAGCTGATAACTCTACACTAATGATGAAAGTGAAACTAAAGGAATGTGGCTTATTAACTAAATATATTTAGATTAGGCTCACAATATCCTTAAGTATTATATGCCTTAACTAGATGAGAAAGTCGGAATTAGAACACCATCCAATGATGAGTGCCCCACTAAGTCTAATGCAAATAGTATGGATATATGAGCTATTCTTTCACCTATTAGGAAGATGCTCATGAAAGGACTTACAATCCAAACAATAGACCAAATGCTTAACTATAGATCTTACATCCTTTGAGCATATGTTGGCTCTAACTCCACCTATGGAAGTTTTAAACCATGTATTTAAATTTCCATACAATGAGAGATAGGTTAACAAACAATGAGAAATTTGTTTTATATCTTGCCATATAAATGACAAGGATTGGTATACACATGAGAGTCTTTATGCTAATAATACATATGTTGCTAATCTAACCTTAAATTTTTTTTAAAAAATAGAAATAAACACTTCTCAAATAACAAGCATGCTAAATCACATAATGTTACTTAAAAGATGGATTATTTATGGACTTGTTTGAGATCAATTTTGTTTCATATTTTTATTTTTATTTGTATTTTTAAGTATTTTTATTTTTAAATAAATTGAATTATTTTTAAAAACACTCAAAACATTAAGAGGATATTTTGAGTATTTTCTAAAAACAAATATCACTATTAAATAATTTTAATTTAAATCAAAACATAAATAAAATAAAATTAAATTAAAAATAAAAATAAAACATAAAACAAAAAATAAAAATGATCCCATACAATCCCTAAAAATTACAAATTTTGATTCTAATCATATTTTAGAACAATAAATGCTATAAATTAAAAATTATTTCATAACTAAAACTTACATAGATTGGTTAACATGTATCAAGTTAAGCTAATCTAAGGACTACAATAGACTAAAGAAATATATTTAGAAAATGTTACTAAACATCTTACTTCATATTATATCTACAAAACTTTGAATTGGATATACTTTATGAAGCTCTCATCATAAATGTGTGTACTTCAAACTTAACCATTTATGTCTTCAATGATCCTCAATGAAGACAAATCTACATCAAATACTTACAAGAATCTTGTATATTGGTACCCAAATCAATTTAGTCCACTAGAGTTAGTAATACATGCTTTGAATGTATATTAAAGTATAACATAAACTAGTGACTCTAGATAAAAAAGATATGATAAAAGCTTGAGCATAGATCACCATCAATTAAGCATAAGTCAACCTATCTATATTTCTTTTTCAAAGTTGAACTCCAAAATAAGAAATTGATGTACTCCACAAAAAAAAAGTTGGTAATAATCTATATTTTTAAGTCTCTAAGCTCATAGAAGAGCTCATTAATTTGCTCATTCAGAACTTTGAAATAAGGATCAGCATAAAAGCTTCCTACAAGAGCATTATTTGAAACTATACAAGGAAATGAAACACTTCAATAACATCAGAACCAGTATCTATTACTTTCCTAACTACAAGAAGCTAAAGGTTGAGAAATAGAGAAGAGAAGAGGAGGAATTCTTAGGTATGTTTCAAATATACATTTCAAAAAATAAAATAAAAATACATTTCTCTTTGCTAATACTTTTTGCCTCACTCCCACTCACTTTAAGCTTTGAAATTTTCTAAGGTTCTGTTTGGATCAACGATGCAGTGTGATGTGGTGTCAACATGTATTATAGTTGTTGTTGGGTAGCTACATTTTGGCTGTATTTTTAAGAAGCTGTGGTGGGAAGCTGTGTTTTCATATTTCACTTGGTAGAATGCAATGACTGTTAGAAAGCTACAGTCTAACTTTTTTAAGATAGAAAAATATATAATACCCACCATAATTTTTTAGACAGCAACTTTATCGTTGCATTTTCATACCACTGCAACCACCCCAAATAGATCCTAGGTCTCATTAATGGCGAGAAGTCGGACTTCTCAAGCCTCCCAAGTTCTCCACCTTCTCTATATAAGAAACTTTTTTTGGAGTTACAATCTTAGGAAGCTTCTTCAGCTCCGAATCCTCCGGGCACAAGAGATCCTCAAAGTTGCCTGGCGTCATCTTCTCATTCCCCTTGTCCTGTTCAAAAGGCCATCCCATAAAGTCTGATAGTGTCATCGATGTTCGTGGCTCCGTGGAGTCCTGATTCTCCATCTTTTCCTTAAGCTCTGATGAGTTCCTGCTGAATATCTTCTGGATTGGATCCTGCGCAAGCTGATCTGCATACAGTACATCTTCAATCCTCGACATCACTGTGTACGCCAGGCTCTCGAGGACCCTTGAATAGCTCTCAAGAACAGCTTGTCCCACATCCTCCAGAAACAAATTTAGCAATGGAACAGTATCATCAGAAAAGAAACAATTCAATGTTTTGCATTTAGTTTTCAATGTGCTAAACAAATTTCTTACTTTGTTGAATTGAATCTTGCTTATGTCTAGAGCAGACTGAGGGGTGCCAGGAAATCTGTGCTTGAGGAGGTGAAGGATGGTCTCAGCTCTTTCTTCAAATTGCTCCCTCTTCTCCAAGCTAACAGCTGAGCTCCAGGACTTGCCATCCTTGTTATGCATCTTCCTCTTCCAAATCACAACCGAGGCCTCGATACGGTTCTTTAGGTCAAGAACCTTGTGCTCTGTCGACAGGTCGATTGATGCAAGAAATTGCTCAGGATCGAAGTATTCGGCTGTTATGCTTTTATATAGAGACTCTCCCAGACTTGCCTTTCCATTCTATCATGATACAAAAAATGACTTTTCAATGATCATAGAAAATTATACAAGTATGTGTAAAAAAATAAGAGTAGATACCTTTGGAAGTGAATCAATGTAAGCTTCAGGGATCTCCATTTCCATTAGAACCTGGGCATTAATGGCCATGGCTGCCTTTAGAACTTGGTTTACAGATTCTTTCTGAAATTGCAGCCATTTCCTGGATATATCAGAGAGACCATTTGGAGGAACCTTTACTGTGGGGAGCCACCACTTGTCATCTTTTCTATCCGCATTCCCTATTTCCGAGTTTTCTTCATCGCTTTTGACATACCAGAACTCGTTCTGGTCCTTGAAATCATCAAGATATCCCTGATAGATTCGTCAAAGGCTGAGATATGATCGAGAAATATGCAAGAAGGAGGATTACAAGGATTAGAATGAGTTCAAAATCTTACAATGAGCATTGCATCCAGTTTGCGCAATGCTGGAATGTTCATTAAGAGATCTCTGCGTTGCTGAGTTGTCATAATCTGTAGAACAAAGTGGAAGAGAAAGAAAGAATTTGGCACTTAAACATATATTTAGCATGGTTATGACTAAAAGGAAATGAACAAGAATTAGTTCAACCTCCATTTTTGTTCCATCATCTCCAACTTGTTGAGAAGGGACTAATTCTACAATATGATCTGTGACAGACAAAAGCCAATCAATTTCTCTCCTCCACCTTGCTTTCCTGTCAGCAGACATAGGTTCCAATTGCGCTTGTTCGCCAAACAAAGATGCTGAAACAAATGCACAAAGATTCAAAAAAAACCAACAAAAAATTCGTTTGTAGAAATGAATCTTCTATGAATTTCATATCAATCTCTATAACAATAAAGTCTTGATCCCACTACATGGGATCAGCTATATGAATCCTTCTTCTCCATTGTGTCTTATTAAGTGTCAAATTCTCATTTAATTCTAATAAAATAAGGTCATTTTTTATACTTCCTAATCAAGTCATTTTAGGCCTACTTGTACCTTGTTTAACATAGGCCGAATCTAATACATCGGATGACCAACATTTTATGTGATCAAACCATCCAAGGTTACTCTCTCTAATCTTATTTGCCATTGTAGCTACTCCAACCTTTTCACATATATATTAGTCCGAATAAGATCAAGGCATTGATAAGAAATCAATATGAGAAATTTGACATTGCTTTGTATTTTCAACAATTTGTGTAAAAATTTGTGCTTATGTTTAATAAAATTAAGATCCATTTCACATTTGGGTAGATGCAATTGCTTTGAAAGGTAGCTCTAGAATTGTTGTTAATATATATATATATATATATATATATTAAAATTATCAAGAATATCATGGATGTTTTCTTCTTCTGAAATATCAAAAATTAAATTTTTATAGCTATCACATTTTAGCATATTTCCTTATAAATTTACATATAAAAAAAAAATATTAAAAACAACAAGAAAATATGTTAGAAAGCTCAACTGAACTTAACAGCTTTTTGGAAAACAAAGCTGTGAAAAAACAGTTTCAAACAGGCACTTGATCATTGATATCAAGAGTAATGATTCCTTGAATTTGGAAACAAGTACTCTCCTAATGGAATTACTCCTAGTTAAAATTTGTTAAATGAAGAACATCATAAAATAAAAAGGCCAAAAAAAAAAAAATCAGATTTCATCAAATTCAAGAGAGAAGATGATACCAGCATGGTTGGTGATCGCATTGGACAAAGCAAGAGCTGAAGAAACTCCTTTCCCACCTCCTGACATGTCTTCACCAAGAAGCAGCTTCGCAAACCTCTCCTTCATTAGCTCAACATCTGAATGAATTTCCACCATTAACAATCATCAAACCAAAATCAAGGAACCAAAAAATAAATAAACTGTTCCTTACCTATAAATTAAATTCAAAAAACCTCTTTGGAATCAATTGGGTACTTGCAGATAAAAAATATATATTTAAGAGAACGATGATTCCATTTTAACTCATTTAAATGAAATCATCATACTTGAATTATTTTGAAGATGTTTCAGAAACATATTTTCTAACTTCAAGCAATCAAACGAACCCTTATATTATAAAACTTCATACCAAGCACAAAATCGAATTCCCTTTTCAAAACAAAGAGGATCTAAAATCTCAACATTTCCCACAAATCAAGATAGAACTCACCATATACACTACAATGCTAAAAACATCAATACAATATAAATGATTTACCTGAAGCCTGCCCACCGAGGCCGGCACCGCAGCTAGGGCAGGTGCCCTCGCCAAGCCTAAATTTGGGTGTTCTATTCTCTGATCGATCGAAGACAGACCGGATCTGTTGGGCTTCAATTGCTTCATAACTCCTAAACAACTTATCGTCCTCATTGATTCTTCCATGCTCAGCAGTAAAGCTTGGAGTTTGCCTTCCAGTCATGTCGAACATGTTCTTATCTTGCGATGGCCTCTCCAAACTGTGTCCTCTCTTCAGGAATCGAACCATTACACGCCCTAGGGCTATGAATTTGGCTCGTAAAATCCTGATAGAGGTTATCTCATTCTTCTCACCGGAATCCAATGTTTCTGAAATAACTAGGGTTTGCGTAGGGTTACCCACCTCGAAAATTTGGGGACAAGATCAAAAAGATGAGAACTTGCAAGGTTTCTGGTTGTGGTAGGAGAAACCTACTTCTTCGATGACAAAAACGATAAAACAAACGTGTGAGATCTAAGGTGAGGCTAGGTTCGGAGAAGGAGGAAGAAGAAGATCAAAATGAATCCCTTGAGAGATAAAGAGATATTGAATAAGTAGATCGCCGGAGAAGAAAACTAACCCTTTGTTCTGCCTAATAGAACATTGGAGAAGCTTTTTGGGAGTTGAGGATATTTTCTCTCTTAAGAATATATCGCTTGATTGCCGCAAAACCAAAAAAAGATGGGAATTTTGGGCGCAACTGTTCAGTTGGAGACGAAATCAGAGGAGAGAGAGGGAGAGATGGAAAGAAATTTAGGAAGAGAATGGGAGGAAAAGAGGCGGTTTTCTGTTCGAAGATGTGGGGCTGGGAGAAAAGCCCGGGAGAGTTGCAAGAGGACATCCTCTATATGAATTGTGAAGGGCAATGTGGTCAACTCGCAACAATATCCTATTTGCAATTATTTTATTATAAAATTCTAATATCCACCTCATTTTTTATCAAGGGCAAACTCAAACATAATTGAGGAGATAATTATCCCTCCTAAACTTTATAATTTTTCATATATGAGGTATCAAATTAGTCATTTTCTACCTAAAATTTTTTTTTTGCTCTCTATTTTTATCTTAACATATAAATTTGCTCCTCATGATAACTAAGGCTGGTTCACCTTTGCCTTTGATTATAAGAGTAATGCTACACTATACTTTTCAAATAATTGTCCAAAAAATATTTTAGGTAAATTGATGTATTAATTAAAAATAAATAATCAAATGAGGGCATTAAACACATTTTTTTTCTTTTTCTCTCTTAAATAATTCTTCAAAATTTGATTTTTATGTTAATGATTAGACAACACTTTCTAACATAATAATCACAAGAGTCAATTTTATAAAAATAAAACTAATGGGAGTTATTAAATAAGCCTGAGCTTTAAGATTTTGTTTACCATCACAATTGTTTTATGTAATGATTTTATCAATATTAAAATTAAAAAATTTGTCTTAAAAGTTCTAGAAAAATCTAAAGTCCCAACATACTTCTCTTCCATCTTTTGGTGTCACTTTATTCTCCTTATTCAATTAGTGTCTAACTTTTATTTTGATAGTTCTATTCTCAACAAATTTTTTTAAAGTTTTTTATCTAAGTGTGTGTTTAGAACTTCTTTCTGGCTGATTTACTTTTTTAGAAAGCAAAACAGCTTCATTTGCCTACCAATTTTTTGGTTGCTTTTCAGAAAGTTTTGGTGAAAAAAGCTGTTTTGAAAATCAGAGTTGATAGAGTGTAGTAGCAGTCAAAAAATTATTTTTTGAAAATTTCAAAACAAATTTATTTGTAACACACACATCAACTTTTTCAAAAATCTGTTTTCTCCATAGCAGCTTTACAATTAATTTTCAAAAAGTTACAGCTGCTCTAAACAAACCCTAAGTGATCCTTTAGGTATCATAATCTCTTTCCTTATTTTGAACCTCTAAGCTCTTTCCTTTGGAATTTTTTTTAATCTCTCTAATCCTAATCCTCTTATTGTTAGCTATCAAATTGTTGCCAAAATTTCTTTTCTTTCTTCATGCTATAGCTTATCAATAAATTTTCTATTCAAGATTTTAAGTTCTATAAGTTAAATTTGAGTGATATACTCAAATATAAATGAGACTCAAATCAATTTTAAGTTTAAGTTCAAGCTCACAATATGCTGCTTTGATGACATAATTAACTCTTGCACTTGCAAATAATGTCATTAAGAGTAAAATTTAGATTCATTTTAGTTGATTTCATGTCTTTAGTATAAAGTTTTAACTTCAAGAGGTTTACAAAGGTTATTGATGGGATCTTAGTTCTATTAAAATTTATATTTTTAAAAGGATTTCTTAGTTACACTTATATATAAAGATTTGTATATGAGTCTCAATTATTAATATTTAAAATATAAATTTTACTATAAAATAAATGAAGATATAAATTTTCTTAAATTTAAAAATTTATTATATAATTCATAAAGATTTACATACATATCACACAATTCTTATGCATTTATATATCTAACAATCTAAGATTGATATTTACATATATAGTATCCTTCTATGAATATAAAAAAAAATTCATTCTACTTTAAAAAGTGTGTGAAAGCAATATTTTTGATGTGATATTAAAAATTCAGGTGTTATTTATGTAAATATTAAACTTCATATGATAAATATATTAATGCACATAAAATGTGTGATATGTATGTAAATCCTCATATAATTTATATCCATTCTAAAAGAAGAAAAGGCTAAAGTTGATGCCAAAAAAATTAGCTCATTAAATATGAAATTTGATATAATATTTAAGTACATAAAAGTATAAATAGAGTCAACATTTTCAATATGAGTACATGAAACCTAAACATTTACCTTGATAGTCTATTCTTCATTAAATATTGCTTTAACTCAAATTAAATTTTTGTATACATTTGAAATACTTAGAACTTTGAGTATCTCCTCCCCCATAGTATAGATCAAAATCAATAGTTCCTACAATCTCTTCACTAATTAAGAAGACCTAAACATTTGTCACAAAGAAAAATTATTCATGGAATTATTTATAGGATTTTTTATTGACAAGTATAATCATCATCTATAACTCGTATATACACACACGTACATACTTATATATGTATATTTACACATATTAAATAGAAAAAAATAGTAAAAATATTTATATTTCGAGTCAATTTTGAATCTGCTTAGCCTAATTTAAGCCCATTTCAAAGTTGGTTTAAAGAACAGATTAAGCCAAAAATTACTCTATAAAATTTAAAAAAAAATTATACATTAATAGAAACATCTAGAAAAAATTCGATCAATTTGGATAAACTTATAAATTATTAGAAACTTTCAAAATTTGTAATCAATTAAGATAAATATTAAATCACTACCTTGAATATTTTTTCACATTAGATGATATTACTTTAGCATTAAAAAATTTATGTAGATAGCTTGTGATGTGAGCATACATAAAAATTTTAAGTATTATTCCTCTCTTAAATTATTCTCAAAATATCACTGAATAAAAAAAAATTATAATTTTAACATCAAAATTCTAAAAATGATTTTTTATTTGAAAATCAATAAGATAAACTTCCATACCAGTAACTTCTAGAAGAATGCACATATGTAAAAAAAATAAAAATAAAAAACCTATAGGGAAAAAAAACTATGAATTTTATGAACTCAACAACATAGTTGTGGACCTATAATTCAACTGATATTGATGAAAAGGTAAGCATTATATATATATATATATATATATATATATATATATATATATATATATATATATATATATATATATATATATATATATATATATATAAAACTAAAATAGGCAAAGTAGATTTTCAATCTAAAATAAAATATTGCACCCATAACCAGAAATTATAGGTTCCATCGATCATGATTAATCGATACTTTAAAAATAAAACAGGCAATATCGACATTCGACCGCCGAACGCAGGAGTGTCGATTAAAATAATATTAAAAAATTAAAGGGACACTCGTGTCATAAATAATCGAATTAAAATTATATAAAAAATATTTTAAATATAGTTTTTTATATTTTAAATTAATATAGAGAGTTTTAAAAATTTAGAGAATGAGATTTGAGCTAAAAAGAAGAATAATAAGATATATTTATTATAAATAATTAAAATTATAAAAAATTATAATTAAATTTATAAATTTAGAATAGATAATAATTTTTTGGGGGATTTACATACATACCACGTTAAACATTAATATTTACAAATTTAACACCTAAACTTATCAATTTACAATTTTAATTTAAAAAACATTCTAACACAACAAAATTACCACTCTTCTTCTCTCCAACCACCCTACCCAAAGCTTCTTCGACGCTAGGTGTTGGAGACGCTTCACTGACATCTGGGCTAAGGAATTGAGAAGTCGTTTCTTGGTCTTCCTCGAGCTCCGTAACTAGCGGTGTTGGAGACGCTTCCGATAAGCGGAGGCTAAGGATTGAGAAGCTGTTCTTCGACGCTGAGTGGCGGTTGGGTTTGATCGAAGATTAACGTCTTCGGCTCTTCCCGCATTTTCCCCGTAGCATCAGCGATCTTCTTCAAGCGAAGCTGGTCCTGTCCGACACAGCGCGCAAAGGAAAACGGGGTTTGATTGAAGATTAACGCGTCTCGCCGCATTTTCCAGAAGCCATCCTATCTTCTTCAAGCTCGCTCGTCCAAACAGCAAAGGAAACGGGGATTGCAAGGTAATACGTTTGGTATAGGACTTGTGAGAAGGATAATATTATTATTAAAAGTTTCATTATAATTTGCTTCATATAATAGTTTTGAAGTGATTCATTCAGGTTTTTGAGATCATTGTTCAGCCAAAGCTTTTGCAACCTACATTTGTTCTCGACTATCCAGTTGAAATATCTCCTCTAGCTAAACCACACCGACGGTATTTGAATGATTCATATAAAATATGCTATTGTTTTGTGAATCCACTTTTCTTCTTGTAATTTTTTTTTGTGTTCTCAGATTTCATTTGTTGTTTTAGAAAACTAGATATCTCCAACATGCTGTTGATTCATCCCTTATTACTTCTTGCAGTAGTTATATACACGATAGTGTTTCTTTGTTCATTTTTAAAGAATAGTTTAGTTTTTATCTTTGACATTTAGGATTGTAAATAGGCTATAAATTCTAAACTCGTTATTAGATTTCAATTTACTTATTAAAATTTGAATGAATCTTGATTAAATTACAATAGATTAAATAATTTGAATACTATTTGAATCATGGTTCAATACTATTCTCTTAGTATTTGAAAATAAATAATGCTTCTTTTGTTAATTATATTGGATTTTAGTTTATATGGAATCTTTGAGAAATTATTTTCTACTTACCTATCGGTGAAGTTGACTAAATTTTATTTTAAAAGCGAGATATGAGTCGTGGCTATATGTAATCTTCAAATTTAGGACATTGGTTGAAGTCAAGAGAACAAATAGAAGTAAATAAGGGAAAACAAAGAGTTAAGCTTGAGAAAGACCTAATCAATTTTATTGTGCTTAAAGAAAATGTGGAAGGAATTTGCCCATGGCTACAAGGATATGGATTTAAGTTATATTATCATATTTTTGAGACATCTCCAAAGGAATATAGACTTATTGAAAGTGATGTTGAAGTTTTGCAAATGATTGAGGAGTATTTTGCAAGTATCAAGGTGGTGGCAGTGCAGAAGATAATGCAAATAACACTTTGTCACAGGATAGAGATGTTTCTTTTCATAGTGACATGCTTGAGTGCAATCATTCCTATCCCAACAATATTGATGTTTCTAACTCTTTACTTGATGAAGTTAACGATGCAGAAGCTGTAACAATCGGTGCATATTTTCAAGATTCAACAACTTTCAAACAAGCCTTACGAACCACTGCAATTAAAAATAATTTTGGGATTAAGATCAAAGCTAGTGATAAAACCCGTGTTATTGCTACTTGCTCATACAAAGATTGTCCATGGAGAATTAGAGCATCGGTTTGTCGATGGCCAAACATTTGAGGTTAAGAAATATACTACAGTACATACATGTCAGGTATTAATAGAGCGGGAATAGATTGGCAACTTCCTCTTGGGTTGCCCAAGAGATACAAGATATTGTGAAGAAGCAACCAAATATTCCTCCAAAACATATCAAAAATAGCTTGGAGTCGACTTTTGGGTTATCACTACCATACATGAAGTTATGGCGATCTAGAAAGTAAGCATTGCATTTGGGTCGATGATATTCTGATTAGTACCTTCACTTGTCGCAGAGCTTATTGATAGAAACCGGTTCTCGCATCATTTATACTACGATAGTGATGAGTCATTCGGCGTTTAGATGTGAGCTTCAAGGTTTGCATTGATGGTTTTACGGCGGGATAGACATCTAATAGGGCTTGAGTCACTTGAAATCGAAGTACTTAGGTGTATCGCAAACTTGATGGCAACAATGGGTTGTTTATCCCGGCATTTGCGTGGTAGAAAGTGAGTCTAAGACATCGTGGCAATGGTTTCGGAAAATTTATTTGAAAGTCTTTACGACTTATATGCAAAGCATTCATATCATATATGGAGAAAGGACTAGAGGCAATCAAACTTCGTTTTCTTAATGCGAGCATAGAGTTTGTATCGTCATTTATGAACCTTAAAAAATATTTTCACGGATAGTCATCATAAATTTGTGTGGTCCACTGCGAATGCATACACAGAGCATGAGTTCAATTCCAAAGTTGCTGAAATATATAATATTATACCACAAATTTATTCGTACTTACATTCATTGCCTTATAAGTGGTCTAAAAGTACATTTTCAGCTGAAATAAAGAATTGTTATAATACAAACAACATGGCAGAATCCTTCAATTCTTGGATTGGACCTGTGAGAGATAAACCAGTTGTAGATCTTGTTGACATGATGAGTGGAATGATCAACAAAGAGCTCGAGAAAAATCGACGCTACAAGATGGCGAGTTAGTTATATCGAGGAGTATATCGGAGAAATTACAACTTCGAAAGGAATACTTTATCATCGGGCAATCAACATCACGAGGGTTGAGGTAGAGGCGTTATGATAGACATGAAGTAGACCTTGAAAATAAATGTATGCAGACAATGGCGATGATTGGTTTACCGTGCATTCATGCAAATTGCGTTGTAGGGAGTAAGGAGCACCCTCGGCATACATATGTTGATGACATTTACCATGTTCATAGGTATGATTTTAATATCCTTCTTTTGTACATATTTGTTTCTGTTAAGCAAATTTAACTAATTGTAGAGAATGGCATAGGCGCAATATCAACTCTTTTAGGAAAAGATCAATGGAAGACTGTGGACAGTGAATATTATATTCAGGCTCCCAAAACATTAAGGCCACGCGGGAGACCAAAAAAGAGTAGATTCAAGAACTTTTTAGAAAAAAATAGCCAAAAAGCACGAAATGTTCATAAATGTAGCAGGTGTGGCCTATGGGGTCACCATAGAACTATGCAAAATCGTTAAATCAAGTAGAAGATGCAAGTCATACCTCGTAGTGTTGATAGTAGAACTGCCAAGTTACCAATTAGAAGGAAGAAATTTGAAAAACAACTTAGATTGATGATTTTTTGGAACTATTTCGATGTGACTATCTTTAGTTTGTGATACTGTCAACTTTTGGACGAAGTCACATAGCTTTTGTTCCTAGCATTTCCATTTTATTTAAACTTTTATATTATCCATGATTAGTACTTTACCGTTTGTTGACAGTTTTTCTCTGCAGCAGTTTGTTTTAACTTGTGGAACATTGGAGATAGTTTGACTATTTTCATTTATGCTAGCTAATCCTTGTCCATGACATAGGTTTATTGGAGTGCAGACATATGCAGTATATGAAAGGAACTCTATTGTTTGAACAGGATCAAAATTGGAAAGTTGCATTGATGAACTTCATAAAAGCAAGGTACATGTTTATCAACTTGAAATGGTTTTGATGATCAAATTTGTTTGAACATGCAGCTCCAGTTTCTGGATGGTGAAAAAAAGCTCAACTTTTCTTCCCTTTAAGGAGTAGAAAAGGTGGAGCCTCTTATCCTGGTTCAGATTTAACATTGATTTCAGTTGAATTTTCTGAGTGATTTGAACTCTTACAATCTTCTAGTGAATGTTATATTTCATCTAAACATGGACAGAAACCATCGTAGTAGTATTTCTTCACGAAGACTGGCATTTCAGTTTCTGAACAGTTTATTTTTCATTCTTTTCTTCTAACTGCTATCTCTTTCCCAAGCTCTGCAATCCTCTTGTCTGAAGGCAACATGCTTCAACATGCTTCAAAACATTAAGCTGTCTTCTTTTGAAGATTTGCAGTATCATTTCAAGGTTTTGCAAGTGATGTTACGTGATTATGCTGTTTCAAATTTCACATTTGGTTGTAGTTTTATATTATAACAGTTCTGATGTGGTACAGCTCTATATCAAGCTCCCATCCCTCAAAATTTGTTGAAGAACAGGTGAAAAGGTACATAAACAAACTTCTTAGAGGGGCGTTATGCTGCCCTGCACCCGTGGTTCAACGAGGAGTTCAATGCAGAAAATTGATGAATTTCCTGAAGGAAGAAAAAAACCAAGAAAGTCTGGTTTTAGTTCGCTCATGGGGTATGGTACATAACTGCCACCATTAATGATATATATCAATATATGCTGGTATAATTTTATCACCATTTCATTAATACTCTAGTTTACCAGTTCAATTTGGATCCCTGATTCATTTATTTGAAACCTAAGTACCAACATCAGTATTGTTTATTAAGTGAAACTACGCTAGTTTCTGTTAACATGGTGGTTGTTGTAGTTAACTATTCCATGTTGTGATCCTTGAAACCATTTCCTGACTTGTTTTCATCAAAAGTTTTCGTCAAAATTCTGATATTCTGCATATGCTTCTTTTGAACTCCCATATTACCTGAAATTTATCAATGGCTATGAAAGTCTATTATCAATTTTTTGTTTGCTTTGTTTACATGTCTGAGTATATTATAAGAGCTGAATATTTGAGAATCAATTTTTTGTGCATATTTTTTGTTCTTTTGTTCTTATCTAATTATTAGAAATTAAAATAAATATAATATAAGGGACAAATTTTTTAAAGGAGATTTGAGTTGACTCTTTTCTTTCTCCATCTAGTCTTATTAGCATACGCCCCACTCATGCGGATGAAGATGAGATGGATGTTCCCTCAGAAGCAGATCCTCTTGAAGAAGATGATGATGAAAGGCCAGAGAGCTTTGATGACAAGGAAAGAAGAAAAGAAATGAGGAAGGGCATTGACCTTGCTACCACACTAGAGCGGATTGAAAAGAACTTTGTCATTACTGATCCTAGGTTGCCTGACAATCCCATTGTAAGACTATAATAGACTTGCTATTTCAATGCCATCTTTTTCATTCAATCTATGATTTATGGGAGTGTAAAACTTTGGCACGAAACTTTACTAATTGGTTGTGTAAATTTAGATTTTTGCATCGGACAGCTTCCTTGAGCTTACAGAATACAGTCGAGAAGAAATATTGGGAAGAAATTGAAGGTTAGTTATGTTTTCTATGTAATAGACTTGGTTTTGTTTCTCACTGAAGATATTCATTATGCTAAAATGTATATTTAGTGAATGCATAGGCTTCATATAGAATGATTCTATAGTGTTGTTGATTGGCTACTTTGACTTTGATTGATGGTTCAGTTAAAGGTAATTGAATATTTAACCTCAATAATCTGTGTTGAAATAATTTTGCTTGAACTTTGTAGATCTTGCAAGAAAATTGGAGCATTCTGAACCTAAGCAGGCACTGAACCTTCTGCGTGGATTATTTTTTTGGTTAAAGGTACGTTCTATCAAAAATCAAAATTTTAATACAAAAATTGCAAAAATCAACATTATTTGAATGCCAGAATTCTGTTATGCTTATGCTGCAAAATTTCTCTCAGCTGTTAAACAACAAGTGTTTATCAAACCTTCTCAAAAGATCTTGAGTGTTTATTTATCATATACAAACGTCCTTAATGATAGCGTTTGCTTTGCAGAATTTGTGCAATGAAGGTGCTTATCAGCCATGGATGTCAGCAAGCTCCAAAATAGTAGAAGTTTCAGATCATGAAACGATGCTTCCTCTCGGAGAAAAAAATATGGAAGCTCAAACTTCTCCTTCTTCCTTGTAAATAGTATATTAGTCTATTATTACATGCTTATGTATGTGGTTTATAAATATCATGGATGTTATCGGTCGAGGAAAATTTTGTATGTAGAATCTGTGCTGATAAGCTTGTAACCAACGATTTTTGTCTATGAATCAATCTATTCAGTTCTCCTTTTTCTTTTTTCTTTTTTTTTTCTTTCCCATAAATTTTCTAGGGTGTGAAGCTTTGCATATTTATTCTCCACAATTCCTTCAATGAAGAATCATCACATATACATCAATTTTGTGATGTCACTCATTGCTTGACCTTAATCTCCTGACCACTGTCATAACCTTTCATTATTTCTCTAATAATCCTTCTTATAAAACTTGATTATTTTCCAATTTTGTGTAATCAAATTCTCCGATTAAAAGAAAAGGTCGACTTTATAATCTTATTTATATAGCGAATCATTTTAATTAGGATATAACTCATGAATTTTTCTATTTTAAAAATTTTCATATAAAAATTTGTGTATCTTTCAATCAACTCTTTCTCTATGTATATATATGTTGAATCTGTATATAAAGTTAAGACGTAAAATTCTCACTTTACAATCATGAATGATGAAAGAAGAAAATCCTTAACTTGTTCTCAAAGATTAAATAACCAGATAGCAAACAATATACAACAAAGACATATCATAATTATAAAGCAAATGCACTATTAACATAAATTTAGGTACATTGTGAATTCTGACGACAAATCGATCTAAATCACACATCGCTCATACAAATTGACACTTCTAGTACGCACTTCACCCACACATATTACGATAAACAACCAAAAGTACAGGTAGAACAATAACAACAACTAAACAAACAATTTCATAAGAGTTAATATGAGCTCGAACTTCATTCGACCATCTCATCATGGGCTCTTATGACGAAGCACATCATGTATTGAAGGTTCAACTTCATCTACCCAATTGAAAAAAAAACCGCAATCATCTTGTGTTCTTAGGGCATCGATAAAATTTTTTCCAGATTCGGTTTTTATGAGTGTATAATACATGGTAAGTTACACCTGCATCTCACTTGATTATTTTGGAGCACATTCCCTATTATTGACGATTGACTCGAGCTCATTCCTGATATCATTGAAAAAAAGTTTTAGTCAATTCATATGTTAAAGTATAGCATCAAATAAAGTATAATTAATTTTCTGTTCCTGGAACTATGAACAAGTGCTTCCACTTCTTAATATGACAATACCAGGAGCAATCATAGTTCCTGCAAATTTTACTTATGAGTAATATTTATAAAATAAAGATCATCTTATCATGTACAGAACTGGTGGTAAGTTTTGAGGCTATAGTTGACACATAAGTATCACTAATTTATAACAAAAGAGACTAATAAATGAACAAATCAATAACATTCTTAGCAAATACATGAAAGTTAAAAGAGTTTCCAATTCATGAAAAATACAACACATTCACAATTACCACTTTCAAAAGACATTCATTTCTGTTTATGCAATAAAAGCAAACGAAATCCAAAGGTTCAAATTCGAACTCAACATAGTACCACAGATCTCTAAATGTAGACCTCCAACACACTCTCATGTTGACAATAAAAATGTCCACCTAATTTAAATATAGCCATCCAAACATTGTTTCAGAGAACTGTTATGGAAGCTGTGATGGCCATTCTTGGAGATGGTCTGCATGTAGGTGTACTACTACAAGGAAAGAAAGTTAGAGATGATAACAAGACTCTAATCCAAGCTGGTATTTCTTATGAAGATAAAATAAATAGTTTAGGTTTTACTCTGGAACCAGATACAAGAAGAACTCCAAGGTCTAATTTTAACATTTAGTCCTCACTGTTGTTTCCAGGATTCAAGATAAAGAAGTGTCAGAAACCACATTCATTTCTATTTATGCAATAAAAGCAAACGAAATCCAGAGGTTCAAATTCGAACTCAACGTAGTACCACAGATCTCTAACTGTAGACCTCCAACACACTCTCATGTTGACAATAAAAATGTCGTTGGCAGAGAAAATCCCCCAAAATCTAAACCAAATAATCACCCAAAAAACGGAAACTTCAATCAAACCCAACCGACGAAGGGCACAGCGAGAAGAAGACTCACCGAGGCGTTGCCGGCGGGAGCAGAGAGGCACGATGTGCTGAACAGCTTCTCAATCCCTTAGCCTCCGCTACCGAATCGGGAAACGTCTCCAACACCGCGCCACTCCGCGTCGAAGAACAGGTAACGAAGCACAGCGCGAAGAAGACTCACGGAGGCGTTGCCGGCGGGAGCAGAGAGGCACGATGGGCTGAACAGCTTCTCAATCCCTTACCCTCCGCTACCGAGCCGGGAAACGACGACGAGCTTCGCGCGCTGTTACGGGAGATCGAGGCACCGTTCGCGCGCTGTTACGGGAGAAAGGAATAGTTACGGGGGAGAACAGAAAGTGGTAATTTTGTTGGGTTAGAATGTTTTAGGTGTTAAAATTGTAAATTGATAAGTTTAGGGTTAAATTTATAAATATTAATATTTAACGTGGTATGTATGTAAATCCCCCTAATTTTTTTCATTAAGATTATTAAAGTACAATAAAATAAATTACTTAAATAATATATATACATATTATTCTTAAGTAATTAATTTTAATTTTTAATTATTTTAATATTTTATTTATTTAATTTATACATATTATTCTTAATTATTATTATAATACCGTGTCTAATGCCTATTCGTATCCTATATTTTTAAAAATAGAAGTGTTTAGTGTCCTTATCGTGTTATGTCTATGTCCCTGTGTCTGTATCTGTGTATCATAAATCAGCATCCATGAATCCTAAAATTTAATCTCACTTTTTTTTTCTTGCATTAATCTATCTTTTATATGATTTAACTTGGAGCTCATCTTAAACATACTAAAAAAGTAATTTAGAACTTCAATAACTATAATCATAAGAGGATTTATCTTCAGTTCAATTTTGATGTATAATGAAGTTGACAAAGTCAAATAAGTCAACTTAGGATCTTTCTTTAAATAGTATATAGTTCATAGATTTTTATAGTATATATTACATTTTTTTTTCATAACTCACAATAATTAGACTTATGCTTATGTAATTAAGATCAAGAGATTTTGGTCAAATGGCTTAAGATGACTCTAAATATGAAAGAATTTTAAAGGTTGATTTTTAAAAATTTAAGGAACTATTTGAGATCATTTTTGTTTTGGAAGATTTACATGCATACCACACAATTCTTATGTATTTACATATCTAACACCTAAAATTAGATATTTATTTATCTAATATTTTCTTATATTTAAAAAGATACATTTCACTTTTAAAAACTGAATGATGATGATATTTTTGATGTGATATTGAAAATTTGGATGTTATATATATGTAAAAATTAAAATTTGAGTATTAGATATATAATACATAAGAATTTTGTGGTATGTATGTAAATCCCCTTATTGTTTTTTTTTAAAATTTTTTTATTTATTTATGTTTTAATTTGAAATAAAATATATTTGACAATAATAGTTATTTAAATAAAAAAAACTCAAAACTTATTTTGAATATTTTTAAAAATAATGTGATATAATTTTCAAAATAAAAAATAAATAACACTCAATAAATATATTTTTAAAAATAATATAAAAAAATAGAAAACAAAATTAGTTCCAAATAGGCCCTTAACATTTTCGTTATTTTGCTAATTTTCCAATTTCCATGCAAATTTTATAACATAGAAAAATTAGAAATTTAGAAATATTTAGTAGGATTTTAACCCTTGGATTTTATTTTCTGAAATCTTAATTCTAAATTTAGAATTTCAAAATTTTACTAAAACCACAATTGGTTTATTATGATCAATTTAGAGTATTTTTATTTTACTTAAATAAGTTTTCAAATGGTGTGTACTCTAAAAAATGATTAATTAAGTTGTATTTTATGTTAGGGGCATTTACATACATATCACATAAATCTTATACATTTACATATTTATCATCTAAATTTTGATATTTATATAGGTAACATCCAAATTTCTAATATCACATAAAAAAATATCACTATTATTTATCTTTTTTTAAAAATTAATATACTTTTTCATATATAGTTAAGTATTAGAAATGTAAATATCAAAATTTTAAGTGTTAGATATGTAAAATCAATTCACAGGAGTTGTGTGTTATGCATGTAAATCTTTAATAATAATAATAATAATAATAATAATAATTATTATTATTATTATTATTATGATTATATACTTTTAAATTTTTGTTTGTTCAACTCTAAATTGGAATAGTTAATGAAGTTGCAATTTATTAACTATGAATTGTTGAAGAGTTCGCCCATGCAATTGACAGAGTTTATTTATATTTTAAACAACTAAAGAGTCTTCTTTCTCTTTCTTTATTTTCTTATTTTAATATTATCTTGCATGAATTATTTTTAATGTCTAGTCTAGACTATATTAAAATTAATTTAATTGAAAGATTTAAAATAAAATAAGTTTTATTTCTTTCGCAGTAACATAAGTTAGGTACAAAGACATAGTTGTTGAAGTGTTTATGCAATCATTAAGATACAATTAAATTGACTTATGAATTAATTTGAGTTAAACTCGAGAAATAATTAATGAGTTAAAATTTGATGAGCTAATGAGTTAAATTTGAATTAATTTTGATTCAATTCATCAGTTAATGAGCTAGCTAGCTTAAAAATATTTGTATAAAATATTTTAAAATATTTTAAATATATTAAAATTCAAGATTATAACTAAGAAACAATTAAAACTTTTAAAAATAATATTTTTTTTATCTCGACTGACTTTTTTTTGTTGTTTATCATCTAATTTTTATTTATTTAATTAATTTTTCTCAATAAAGTTCTTGAGGCAGGACCTTATTATCATGTAGACAATATTCAAATCTAAGGATCTATTTGAGTCAGCTTTAACTTTTTGAAAAATTGATTGTAATCTTGTTATAAGCGATTTTTGAAAAAGTTGTTCATGTTTTAAAATATTTTTTCTTTTTAAAATTTAAATAATCTTTCAGCCATTCTATATTACAACTTATTAAAATACTTTTCACCACAAAACTTTCTTAAAATTCTAAAATTTGGTGGCCAAAAGCTGCTTTCTTTGATCTTTCTAAAAAAAAATAAAAGTAGGAAAATATCTCAAACATCATAAGTGCTTAGCTTTAACTTCTAAAACCCTTATCAATCAGATTAATTAACATTGACAATTTTTTATTAGTTTATAATAATAATTTTTTGAATTAAAACATTCTTCACTCTCTCTTTTTCTCTTAATCTTAATAACTAAATTATATCTTAATTCAATTCAAATTCATAAAATTGAGCTTGAGCTTAAGGTCATACTCGATTAATAATTAATCAAGTTGATTAAGCATAAGTTGAGAGCACCTAAAATCAAATTGAACTTGACTTATTCAGGAGCGGAATCAATCTCAATTCTGATGATGGATAAATTTAATATTAGAATAAAAGTAAAGAGCAAAATAATTTTTAGGAGAATAAATGACTAATTTAATTATATCATATAATAAAAATTATAAAATTCAAGGGAGTAATATATAAAAAAAATCAATCAAAATTAGTATAAGTGTTTCATTATTTATTACTCAGCAATAACAGTATGTCAATCTACAGAGGAAACGACGGCACAATGAGAGAGATCTCAGCAGCGACCTTTCGTTGCACCTCTTGCGGCGATCAGCTCCTCCTCGGTTATCAGATGCGAATAGTTCCGGCCAATCAGAGTCGTCCACACGACGTTGAGCCGCGCCACCGCCCACCTGCACGCCGCCCGAGTGTGGCGCAGCAGACCCCGTCGCCTTCTTACGTCGCCGGCGGCGGCGGTTCTCTTTCCGAGCACCATAGACCGGCTCTTCCTACGACGGAGCCGCCATCCCGGTCTGCTATATCTGTTCACATTTTTTTCCATATCTGATTTCTGATCTCTTACAGTAATTACCTAATTTACTTCGCTCATTCTCATGCTTTCTTCGCAGCTTTATATTGTATGAGAAGATGCCATTTTAGTTGCCGTTGGAAATAAACAGAGAGAGAGGTTTGGATGATTGACATGTGGAAGAAGGACGACGAAGCCTGCTAAAATTTTCACTCTTGTCAATAAATTCAACTTTATTATATCTGTTAGACTAATAATTGAATTAGAAACTTCCAAATGCTTGAGCTAAATTTTCATTTTGACTTTATTTATGTTGTAATAGTTTTTTTTCTCTTGAATATATAAATTAAAATATAAAGTAAATTTATTTATTAAAAATCAAAATACATACTTTATAATTTTTATCTTAAAGAGTATATTTTTATTATTAGATGAAAAAAAAGTTTATGTATGAAATATTAAGATTAAGTTATAATTATTAAATATGAAATAAAAATCAAATTATTTGAATATGAAATAATTTTAATTTCTTTAAATTTATATAATTTATAAGCAAATGAGAAAATTAATTTATCTATATTTTATCATTTAAATGCCATAAATCAATAATATAAATGAATGATGTAAATATTTTTTTAAATACATAAATTGTCTCCAAAAATATATATCTCCATGCATATAAATTCATATAAATATTTTAAAATATATAAACCTTCTTTAAAATATGTGTCATCATGCATACAAATCTTCATAAATGTCTCTAAAATATGTCTGTATGTATGCAAGTCTTCATAATTCATTCAAATATGTGCCTTCATGCTTGTAATACATACAAATACTTCTAAAATTTGAATCATGAAAGATTATACACTTGTTCATTTTCACTGTCACTTCTCCATCATCCAAACCAAGTGTTTATCATGTACACACTCATTTTCACCTATAAATATGAGAGGAAATATGACTCTTTCATATAACAAATATTTTGTGAGATAAATTTAGTGATGAAGTATGGAGAGAAGAGAAATTAATATTATTGGGAGAAAAACAAAAGGAAGAAAAGAAGAATAGCTAAAGAGAAGAAGTTTTTAAGAGAAGTTTTCATAATCTTGTACTAATTGAGGATTTCTTTTACAATCATCAAAATTTTTGGTAGGTAAAATGTTATTAAGTTTATTCATTTTTCATAAGTTAGCATAATTGTTGTGCTTTCAATATTTCTACTTATGATGTTTATCTTATTATGCATAATTTTTTTCTTCAAATTAATTTAGTTGTGATATGAGATTATTATAGATATTTTAAAGATAAGATTAAATCAAAAATATTATTTTATTAATTTTTTATATATATATATAATTTTTAAATGAGAATGATAAGTTTCTCGTTTCATTATATCTTAAGAAGATAATATGAATAATGAAGATTACACAAAAAATAAAAAAGAACTAGCTTTTATTAATTATTTGATTAAAATTTTAATTATTTTCAAGAAAGAAGAACTTTTTTAAAAGTATTATATTTTTGTGTATAAAATAATCTATAAATTAAAGAGAAACTTATTAAGTTTATTTTTGTGAGTATAAGTAATCTATAAAATTAAAATATCATTGAGTTATAAATAATAAAAATATAAAATAAATAATAATATTTTTTTTGTCTCAACTTTATAACTTAAGTAAAAATATTATTGAAAAAAAAATTATATGAATCCTTGCATATAAGATATATATTTATGAGTAAATTTTTTTTATATGAGCAGCTACTTTCATATGGTGGTGTTTATTTTTGAGGATGTGGGACATACTATCTTGGAGACTTATTGAGTGATCAGTCGGATAAGAATGATGTATCTCAAAGATAAAAAATCACCATAATAAACCAATCAAAGACTTTTAAGGCATGGAGTCTTCTGAATATTCTGAGATCTTTTTTTACATGGAAAAGTAAAGTAGAATTTATTTAAGGGTTCATTAAGTTATGGCAAGCCCCATAGTTAATTATATCTAAGAATGAGAATTCCTTAAGATATTCTCGATTAAGTGACAATTAGGGTCTCCAAAGATTTGATTAAAACTATCAAAGGATTGGCTATTTTAGAAAATCAAATGGGATAAATCAAGGAGAAGACTTATTTTTGGAATCCAAAGGGAGAAAGTAGAAAATGCTCATGATATTAGGAAGCTAGTGAGCATTATCTACTATAGCTTTATATTTTTGAAATTGAAGAGTTAATTATTTGAGTTGACATTTTATTAGATTCTTGGGACTTATAATTCCTCAACATAAGATCGTGGAAATCAAGAGGTGAGGATTTATATGATTATAGCTATAAAGGAAACATCAACTTGAGATCCTAATCTGGGAGCTTTGGCGAAAGCAGCGACTAAATCTATGAAAATGGGTATATGGTGTACCTCCACAAGAGATAATACCCATTGGACATATTACCGGAGTGGCGAGTTAACTCTTGTGGCCTTCATATGTGTGCCAAGACAAGCCCACAAGTCAAATTCGGCGGACTTCGGAAGCGACAGTGCACAAATCGGGGTTCAAAATGCATTGGACATCCTTGAAAATGGTCGACCTCCGATCGACGAATGGACTTCGCCATCGCATTTAGAACGTCAAAATTAGTCAAGATATAAATAATGCACGACTTAACGATTATTAAGCTGAGCTATTTGCGAACCGAATTCGAAGTCAGGCAGACAAGCGCCAGTTCGTAAAATTGATTAGCGATTAAATGCCAAAATCTATCAAATAAGACTGTTCGCACTCAATTCAAAATGCCAAAATCTATCAATTACTCGGTGATAGATGTGAAAATCGGCGATTAAAAAATGCATTTTGGTAAAATTATTCAATTTAGCGCTTCAACATCATGAAGCAGGCGCGTCATTGAAGCAATGAATTCTTATCGATATATATTAATTATATACATTTATCAGCGTGAAATCCAAATTAAAACTAGTTGAATTAATTTAAAATTAATTTAAATTCTCAAATTACCTCACTGCTCAATCATTCCCTCCCATTTTTAATTTTCTGAAAAATAAAAAAAGAATAATTCAAAGAAAAAATAAATTGGAAACCACTCCCTCTACATTTCCCTCAATTACTCCCTCTCATTCTCTCCCACTCTCCTCCTCATTCTTCTCACCCGTTTTTTTTCTCTCCGATTTTGTCCCTCTCGGTCAAAAAACAAAAAAAAGAGACAAGGCAAAGAAAATTCTTTCTTCCCGTTTTCCTCTGTTCCGCGCATTTCCCCACCGCCGGCGATATCCGTGCACCGCAAAGTCAATTCCTCGCGCTCTGACCGCACTGTCGTGCCCGCGCATAGCCAGCTTCCGCCGTTCTGTGCGATCTGCGCTGCCGATCCCACCGTGCCGTGCAACCCCAGTCCCCCTCCACTCCATCTGGCCTGCACCTGTGCGCAACCTGCGCTCCCACGGCGAGACCCAAGCCCGTGCGACTCGCCGGCACGTTTCCTCCCGTCACCCAGGCCCGTCTTCCGCCACCTCGGCCCGCGGACTGCTGCCGCAAAATCGTGCCGCACGCCCCTTTCCGACCCGTGCACTAACCCTCCCGCGTCCATCTTCCTAGCCCATGATTGCAACAAACTTGACCCACAGTCGCACCCGCGACCCGAGTCCATTCCGCACGACCCGACCTACGCCCGTGTGACACGTGCACCGGCCCATCCACAGCTCGCGACCCGCCGACTTCGCCCGTGGCTCGCCTGCGCTGTCCGACTAGCGCTGCACCCGCGTTGCCCGGCCTGCTGCTGCAAATCCGGCCATACCCGTGAAACTGCTGACTCACCTGTGTTGTTCGACCCGTTCTGACCCACGCAAAAGCCCGCCAGCAACCTTCATACAGCCTTTCCTCGGCCCTATCGGCCCACAAGCCCGTCCAGCCTTCAATCTGACCTGAACCGGCTCGTTCTGCGCAATCCAGCCGCTGTCTGCAGCAACCTTTTTTGTCCTTTTCGCTGCCACAAATCGGGAAGAAAATCATCAATGAATAATTCTTTGATTTTCGACATCGTCTTCTCGCTTTAGCGTCCGTTTTCACGTGCAAATCGGAAGAAAATCGTCGATGAATTCTTTTCGTTTTGATGTCACTCCTGCTTCCTAGTCCTCTTAAATCGGGAAGAAATCGTCAGTGCAAATTCTTCGATTTTTAGCACTCCTCACTTTAGCCTTCTGCTTTCCCGTAAATCGGAAGAAAATTGTTAGCTGGCGAATTCTTCCTTTGATTTTGGGCGCCGCACTCCCTTGCTCTAGTCATCCCTCTTAGTTCGCAATTGGGAAGAAAAATTCGCCATCTTCAATTTTTCATCTCCTTTACCATTCCCATCATATCCAACCCGTTCCTTTGCTTATCACCGCAAAATATGTCGACATGTGGGGATTTGTGATTGAATATATATACATATATTGTATTTCTTTGTAGGTTTGAAGACTCGTTGTCTTAGTAGTACGATGAGATGAAAAAAGCGGTGGTCATGAGCTATAGACATCTCGAAGTAGCAGTTGTTAGATGGCTCTCTTAGTAAAATCTGAAATTTTGTAATTTCAGGACTTAAAAAAGGGGATGATTATATATTACATGTATGTATTCTTTATTGAAGGCCCGTTGTCTCTGATGAGATAAAAAAAAGATGAGACACCACTCTATCTCAATGAGGAAAACCAAAATACCGATGTAGCTAATGGGATGTGGGAGGCTTAAAATTTCAAATCTTGACTTAGAAAAATGGGAAAATAAAATGGCTAACAAGCTAAATGAAAACTTGCAGCTAATTTTAAACTAAAAAAAATCATCAAATAAGAAAAAGGGAGGGAAATTATAATGACATACGACATATATAAAAATAAAACAAAATAAAAGAAGGGTAAAAATCACTTACAAAATTTATCGAAGCAGGATTGAAAACCCACTGAAGTTCCTAATCACTTCCTTTCAAATGCCTTAACTCTAACCTTTCAAATAAATGGGATAGAATGGGCAACACCCCCTTTTGCCTTATTTATAGAAATTGGGAGAAGCAAAAAGAGGGGGAAAATCAAATAAAAGAAGGGGGAAATAAAATAAAAGAGGGGAAAAATCAAATTCAAATAAGGGGAATCAAATAAAGAGGGAGAAAATCAAAGTTAAACAAAGAGAGAAAATCAAATCCGAACAAAGAGGGTGAAAACAAATTTGAATAAAAGAATGGTAAAAGAAGAACTACTTCTAGGAGGAAATCTCCTCCTTAAAATAATAAATTAAATTATCCTTTGAACATGTAGCTCCAAAATACTTTCTTCGCCACCGGATCTGCAATTCTTTGTATAAGCAGACAGAAGGTGATACTAAATCAAAATATATGAAAATAGAAGGTGATATTAAATCAAAATCTACAGAAATAATAGGGCTTCCTTAAATCAAAAATTTAGAAATTTCATTCCAATTATGATTTTCAAAATCAATGATTTTATTAATTAGATGAAATTAGCTAAGCTATCGACACATGTGCCCCGACACTATACTAAATGCTTAAATTCAAGTGTCTGAGGATGCTACACGGGTTGTTTCCCGGTTTAGTCTTAAGATTGAGTCCGGGTTAACAAAATCTAAAAAAAACCTATAATAAGAATTTCAAATTAGTGAAACATCTAAAAAATTGATTATGTCATGTGGCAGTAGATATGATCCTCTATTAATAGCTAAACAGAGTTGATAAGATCTAAAGCTCTTAAACATATTCTAATTAATCAATTTTCAAATATCAAAAACTGCTTAAATGAAATTATATCATTCAAAACTTAAATAAAATCCAATCTATCCACCTTCCACAACTATTTGTTGGGGGTGACAAATTAAGAAAACTATAGCTCACAAAGGAGCCAATGTCAAATCAAGTGTTCTGCTATATTCACTCTCAATCAATCTCGTAAAGATGTGGTGTCCTCTAAGCGTGGCTTGGATGGCTCCATATGAAGTAGTTATGACCAGAGTCCTCTAATCGAGTGGTTTGGCTAGTCTGGCTCCATTATATTACGATCATGACTGTAGCTCGTATGCTCCCAGTAATCGTCCTTTGAGTTGTGAATCATAGGGTATACTTGGGGAAAAATATCCTCTATTAGGTGGACTTAAGATTGTCTCGCGGACAAACACCACCCAGTGTCACAAGGATTTCTTGGATGTAACCCATGTGTTCATTGAGGATCCTTATGGTTGGATTGACTACCTCCTCCAATTAAGTACGCATTTGCGGGATAAACTATGGGATCTAGATCAGGCACGTCATCATTCCCCCAACCATCCGGTTTAAGCTGAAATGATAAATTTCATGGTCTAAATTCTAAAACTCTACATGTTACTTACTACATTACGCATTAAGCGATCTAATCACTTAATCAGTTCTCTCACTTATTGAGAGGTAATTAATTATAGGGCTTGCATCTATAGGAAACCTAGAACCAAATCTAAAGTTCTCATCAAATGAGAATGAAATCTTAGGTAGTGTCTTATCTCTATCTCATCGCCTTTAAAATTACATACACTTTAAGCCACTCTTTTTCAGAGAGGTGGTGATTTTGGAGCAGATTTCTGGGACTTCGTTGGGGATAAGATTCTCTTTCCATCTTTGGTTAATCATATATGTGCTATAGTAGAAATAAAATTTGTGCAAATTCAAAATAACAAAATTGTGATTTAAGTGTATAATAAATTCAATATGAGGCTCTATGTAGAATGAATCATTCCGTAGAGTATATCTTTATTACCTATTAATTGTTCAGTACCTCAGATCTTGGTATGTGGTGAAATAATAATTGCTAATTATTAATCTCATCTTTCACTAGAAAATGGATCTACAAAGCACTCCTTTCAGTTCTAGGTCGGTGCGAACATCTAGAACACATCATCAACACCGAAGATGTCGGGCTCAATTTGGTAGCTTAAATTTCCGACCATCGTGGTAACTCTAAAGTACCCACATGTGGTACATTTGAGGCCATCGAAGGCCTCAATTCTGAAACTCCTACTAGCCATGTGCGCCAATGCCAACCAACCACATCAAGGAGTTCTCCGACAGAACTTCGGTTTCAAAAGGCTAGGTCAATCGAAGCTCACTGACAAAAAAAATCATCGAGGGACAAAGCGTGTCTTTAATTCTCATGTACAGCATACCGAACCTCTGTACTGGAAAGCATGATCATGAAGCTTCCTTATCAGGAAGTAAATTAACCAGAAGATAGAGAAGAAGGAGAAACATTGAGCTGAGAGCTCAGTAAATCCCTTTTGAACAACCTAGCAAATAAGCAATGCTACCTCCAAAAGCGAGTATTCCTATCCACAATAACTTTGACAATCTGAAGTGGGTAAAGATGAATAGCTCTACTGGCAAAATAAAGCAGTCCTTCTGGAATAACCAACCACATCAAGTTTCACCACCATAAAAAAATAGCCTGAAACACTATCTGTTAGGATACATAAAGTTCTAAAATTAGCCAAGGAGTGAGGCATAATGAAAAGAAGATTTCAGAGGCCTATGGTGATTGAAAATACCGAGGCTCCACCAAGAAAATTGCAATCTCTTAAATGGCGGCCCGGTGAAGTATGCAGCATGGTGAGCATCAAAGCGTGACACTTGGATTACATGTCTAAGAATCCGCTATTGAAAGGTCCCGATAAAAAGATAAGAAAATATGGAGGCCAAGGCCCCATAATGAAATGCCAAAGAATAGAAGAGGTGTGACATCTGATACATATAGTAAGAAATCCACCTCAAAATCAACTCATCAGAAGTGGATACCTGGAAGAAAGGATATCACTGATGAAACATATGATGGTCGACACCGTGGAGAATCCTCTAGGGGATCCCATCATCGATCAGTTTCACCCCTACAAGAGAAGATTGAGGTTGATCGTGGTCCTTTAGTAGAAGAGATACTTGTTCCACACTGCAGATCCAGATCCATTCAAAATGAAGAAATTCATGAAAAGAATATAAGAAATTCTTATAAATGAAATAAATAAATTTGATGCTAAATGAAATCTGACCACCTTCATGATCTTATAAGCGTGAAAGAGAAATGGAATTCAATGGAGGAAAAGAGGAGATTCTTTGAAAAAGAAAATATGATGGTACAAATGAAATCATGATGGAGATGTGAGAAGAAATCATATCACATTTTGAATGCGCTAACAAGATAGAACAAATGAAAATACAGGCGGTATGAGTTCATAGCACATGCGTCTGATGAGCTGAGGATGAGAAAACATCTGGTGACAATTCAAAATGCTAGATGAGCGTAATAGTGATTGAAACAATAATTAATGAAAAGATAAAGAACATCTATGGACAAAGATTTAAAATCAGTGTAATGCTCTTACCCACAATAGACAAAGTACCATACCCAAAGGTTACTAGGTGCCAAAATTCAATACTTTTGGCCGAATGTAACATAGGCCCAATTTAATTATGGTACACAGGAGGGAATCATGCTATTTTTTATCAATTAGTTAGTAACTTGACCTCGGCTTTGAATGGTATGTAAATTTCTAAATGATTCGGTAAAAATTTACTTGAATTGGAACCATATTTATGAAAAAGGTTCACTTAGTGTGCGAGAAAATCACATAATTCGACCTTTCTTTGAAGAAGGAAAAAATTAGTGATGATAAAATTCATAAGTCGTTGGCACAACCTAAGTATGAAGTGTGAGCAATAGTTGAAAGAAGAACATGCGATCTAGTTGCTAATGAGAAATATTGATGATAAAATGACACTAATTCTATGCATGACGTCGATTGCAACATTTCAAGACTTGCTCGATAGGGTGGCTAAATTCAAAAAGTTGAATCGCCCTAGACATAAGAAGAAATGAAACTCACGCTGCTTCTTATAGCTAAAATGGCGAAAAGTGGGTGATATATAATGAAGATAAAGGAAAGCAGCCAATGCATAATGATGATAAGGGTAAAAAGCTCGTTTACTCTAATCCACAACCAAAATTGGTATTAGGAGGTAATGACAAATCTCAGACTTTTCCAAGTGGTGGAGAGCGTACAAAATAGGCCACAAGAGATGATGAGCGAATGCGACCATCTCTTAAAGAAAGGATGAACAAAGAATATTCATTTAGAAGGGACAGTGTGGCTAAATTATTTTAGCAAGCAGTCAATGTTGGTTTATTAGAAATAAAAAGGCCCGAAGAAGCTGATCAAGTCAGTAATCCAAATTACTGTCCCTATCATCGAATGATTAGTCACCCTATCAAAGACTATTATGTCTTCAAAGATTGGCTAGAAAGAAAGTATCAGCGAGGTGAATTTACACTATCCGATAGTGTTCTAGTCAACCCTAAAAGAAAGTCTACAAGAATGATTACGTCTTCGTATCATCCAGAAAGACAAGAAGGAGAAAGCGGTTCTGAAGAATAGAAACAGTCTCCAAAAGACCATGAAGATCTTTGAAGCGACTAAAAGACATCCCTAGTGTCAAGTGGAAATCATCGCTTGAACCTATATTGGACTTAAGAGAGATGCCTAAACTAAGTATTTGGGCTTCTCAATGGCATTCTGATAATGCTACTTCATCACAGCATGAGAAGCATTCTACTAAATGCAAGCCTCATAAATTAAAGAAGCTGGCTAAGAAAAGAAGATCAAGAAGAGAGCTACAACTCAAAAGATCATTAACAATCTAGAGGATTATCACCAGCCAGTAAGACAACCATTTAGGCATGCAGACTTCATGCCTAAACTTCGCATTGCTGAATCAGATAAAAAAAATAATGGTCAGCCTTGTCCAGTAGAGACATGCTGAATCATCTCTGTGATGTCAGATATTCTTCAACATCGGTTACTCTAAGACGATAAGGGTAGTCAGATAAACTCGACCAACCTGTTAAAATTTCTATCAGGAAAGCAAGAAGAGCCTGAGGAGCTAGTGTCTAAATTTTGTTTAATGATCCAACAAGACAATAACAGTTTAGATGAAGATCTATATTTTCCCAACGTAGAAGAGTCAGACTCATCGATATCATCATGTATAAAATGTATGACGTTGAAAAATGAGTCTAACCCTTTTGGCCAATCTTCCAGAATAAGAGGGAAATTTGACTAAACTACCTCTTCAGAAGAATCTGAGCAAGACAAAGTTATTCAAGTTCAGTTGAGAAGTGGTAAAGTCTTACCACCTTCATCAAAGAAGAGAAATACAAATAAAGATAAAGGCAAACAAATTAAAGTCAATGAAGATATCATTCCTAAAATCCTAGAGCAAAATCATCAGAAAAGATTATAATATTCTATCACATCGAGAAAGATCCTACAATTGAGTGTGTATGCGAGGCTCTCTTGATGTCAAAGACCTCAGAAACTTTGATACAAACTTTCAAAGATCCGAAGAGTTATGAAGCTTACTTTGCTGAAAAATGCATGATCGAAGCATTGCAAACTCAAGATCTCCATCACATTTTTGAGAAGATCTTATGTTGGGAACGACGGTCATGCGTCCTCTATATGTCACTGCAGAGAGTGATGGCATATTGATCAGCCAAATATTAATTGATCCAAGTTTTTCTATCAATCTTATGAGTCTAAAGATATTGAGAGGATTATCACTCGATATCCAACATCTTGGGAGAGATAAATTGATGGTTCATGGATTCAATGAAAAGGCAAAAAACTTTGTGTTCTTTTATTCTCCAGCTCAAATTCAAAGATTTATATACAGCCAAGTTTCATGTAATCGATGCTGATACATCATTTAAAGCTCTCATGGTTCGTCTGTGACTGCATGAGTATGGCATGGTCCCATCAACTATGCATCAATGTATGAAGTATCTGAAAGATGGAGAAGAATTCAGAATTCCGGTAACCTACAACCATTCTCCATCAATGAAGCAAAAATTTATGAAGACAGTACTTCATCCTCAAAGAGCCCAAGCCAACAAAGCCTCTTGAAGCGATAACATCCACTTTAGGAACTAAAAAGAAATTTCATAAAGTGAGAGAACAGAAGTAAGGAGGAAGAAAGAAGGCAATACCGACTCTCCCTAAAGCACTTGATTCTACACCTAAATCAAGAAAATCAGTTTCTCATTTGGGAAGTGACACAGAAGAAGAAGAAGAAGAAGATATTCTGTCAAACCTAAGGAAACTTATAAGCTCTTCAAGAAAAGTAGAGTATGAAATAAGTGGTTCTAATTCAAACTATGATTTTGAATCTACTTATGGAAATAGAGTTCATATGGCTGCATCAAGGAGGATAGATCACTTGGCAGAGTTAGATGACTCACTTAAAATTATACCCATCCCTCAGCAATACTTCAAAGAAATCAGTCCATTGGAGGTTCATAATATTGAAGAATTGATAACATTCTATGTGTCACTGTTGAGTGAGAGTGGCGGAATAGGAACTCTATTTTACAAATCTGAAGAGTCTCAACCTCAAGATTTTGAACATCCTACTCAACATGAAAATTATGATGAGATAGTGCCAACAAGAATACCAATATACTATCCACAGAAGTTGCGAAGAATGATGCATAAGCTTGGAGTTCATATGGGAACTACTAAATATAAGACTCAAATATTTAACAAAATGTGGAGCCAAAGAAGTCCTCAAGCATTGCGGAGAAGTGGTAAGTTTATCACTAAAGGTCTGGGGTTCATCCACAAATCTCATCAAGATAGAGCGTGTTATAATATAATGGAAGTTGAGGTAGAAACTCATAGTGATGAAGAAAATGATTCCCATGAAATTCTTCTAAAAATGAGAAGAAGTGGGCAAACTTGAAGAACTTGAAGATGGTGGACAAAAATACTATGGATGAACTTAAAGAAGTCAACCTAGGAGGCTGAGATGATCCCCGTCAACTTTTATCGGTGCCCTTTACACGATGAAAGTTGAAGAGCTAAAAATGTTACTTTGTGAATTCAGGGATTGCTTTGTCTGGTCATATTATGAAATGCCAAGCTTATCCCCTGATGTAGCAGTTCATAAATTAGCTATCAAACTAGATGCAATGCCTGTTAAGCAAGCTCCTAGGAGAATGAGATTGGAGATTGAAGAACAGGTGATTGCAAAAACTAAGAAGCTAATCGAAGAAGGCTTCATCTGGGAGGAGAAGTATGCAGATTGGATAGTCAACATTATCCCAGTTAGGAAGAAGAATGATCAAATCCATCTCTACATTGACTTTCGGGACCTAAATAAGGCGTGCCCAAAAGATGACTTTCTGCTTCCCATATCAAAACTATTAGTGGACATCACTTTCAACTATGACATTTTCTCATTCATGGATGGATCGTCAGGATACAACCAAATCAAAATGACACATGAAGATGAAAAATATACATCATTTAGAACACCTATTAGCATTTATTGCTACACAGTCATGCCCTTTGGCTTGAAAAATGCCGGAGCTACATACCAAAGAGCCATGACACATATTTTTGATGAGTTGATTCATCAAAAGGTGGAATGTTATGTCAACGATTTGATGGTGAAGAGCCTAAATCGTGAAAACCACCTCAAAGACTTGAGAATTATATTGAGAGAATAAGAAAATATGATCTCAAGATGAATCCTCTAAAATGTGCATTCGGGGTATCCTCAAAAAATTCTCGTACATTGTACGTCAGAGGTATTGAAATTGATCCCGCTAAAATCAAGTAATTATGGAGATGCCTCCAAGAGTTTCGCTCTTTGTTCTTAAGGATACATCACATTCATATTTATATCAAACTTATCGGCGCAACCGCTTGGTTAATGAAGAAGGATGCTCCATTCAAATGGGACAAGAGTGCAAGAAGCCTTCACAAGCATTAAAAGCTACTATTAAATCCACCATCGCAGCTTTCTGGAAGCCCCCCATTCTATACACAGTTGCATTAGAAGAGTCCCTTGGAGCATTATTGACACAACACAATGAAGAAGGCAAAGAGAATGCTCTTTATTATATCAGTCGTAGATTAACTGGAGTAGAAATGAGATACTGAGAGAAGCATTGTTTGACATTGATCTTTGCAGTTCAAAAGCTTCATCATTATATGTTATCTCACAAGATTTGATCCCAACCCATACGTAAGGCCATTCGTAAAAGCAAACAGTATGTCTTAGCGATTTTCTGCACATCCTATCCCGCAGACTCTCTTAATGATGATTTTCGATGAATAAATTATGCTCATTCATGAAAGAGAGAAATCACAAATTTGGAAAATGTACTTTGATGGGCCTCATCCAAACAAGTCCAAAGATCTAAATTTTCCAAGAGCAAGAGTGAATCGATCATCTTCATAATGAAGGGATAATGAGATCATCATATGGGTTGACCGAGCCAAGAACTAATGAAGTCAATATGAAGCATTAGTGATGTTGAAGAAGCTATTTTCATAGGCATTCAAAACTGCATATTTTGGTGATTCTCCGATTATAAATCAAGTACTGGCATCTATAATCAACAAGCTTGAGTTAGCTTTATCACAAGTGAGCTCGAGCTTATGAAGCATACCAAATATCACACTAACTCGAAGTCTCAATAGCAAGAAGTCGATTTAGCAAACTAGCTAATGAAATGACAAGTATGAATGGTGATTACGAGTTCTATAGCCGTTAAAGTATCAATCTCTCGTAGAGGGGTTACCAAATCTGACACAGTAGGATGTGACTCATATTGTTCTTCATACTCTCCAAAATCAATAAAAAGTTGTACCAAGAAGAGCTAATAATGACATTGCCTCAGAAAAATAGTGTGAAGCCTTTGTTGTAGAAGAGTCACATGATTGGAGACAAGCCTTCATTAACTACTTTAAAGAAGAAAAATTACTAAGTAATAAATCACTGACAGCTCAAATTGAAAAGAGAAATGCTTGCCAATAACACACTTTATATAGATCCTTTGAACAAATGTGGCTATGATGCCTAAATGTAGATGAAGCTAGCAAAGTGATGGTTGAAGTTTATGAAGGACTTTGTGGTGCACACCAGTCCCAAGATGGCGAAAGATCAAAAGGATGGGTTATTATTGGCCATCTATGGTGAGAGACAGATTAATCACACTAAGAAGTGAGTGTCAAGTACATGGGATCTCATCCATCAACCTCCAAATCCATTACACCCAACAATAGCATCCTGACCATTCAAATGTTGGGGTACAGATATAATTGGACCAATAGATCCACCATCATCAGCTGGACATCACTTCATCCGCAAGGATGACTATTTCTAAGTGGTCAAGTCGCCCATTTAAGAAGTTATCGCCGACCGAAAGTGATCAACTTCTTCACACATAATGTCTATATTTGGATTGACCAATAATTTTGATAATGGCATAACTTTCAAAAGTACAAGATTTATAGATTCATCGATAAAAATTGAACGATTCTTCAATATATAATCCAAGAGCAAATGGTTTGGAGGCCTTCAACAAGACATTAGTCAAGCTCAAGAAGATTCTCACCAAAAATAAGAGAGAATGACATACCAAGCTAGTAGAGGCTCTATGGGCATATAGAACTACCTACAAGACTAAAGCCACTTCACTTGAAGTTGAGTTGCCTTCACTTCGAGTAGCCATCCAATATAATCTAACTGAAGATCAAAATGCTCGTCTGAGAATGGAGGAACTCGACGCGCTTGATGAAGTTAGATTACAAGCTCATCAAAATCTGGAAGTCTATCGAGCAAAGATGTCCAGGGCTTTTGACCGGTGTGGCCTCAAACATTCCAAAAGGAGAATTGGGTGAGAAGACCACCCAATCAAAAATTTGGTGGCAAATTTGAGCCTAAGGGAAGACCCTTTTGTCATTGAAAAAGTATACCAAGGAGGCATACCAACTCATCAACCTAAAGGGCGAAAGATTAATGCCACCAATTAATGGCCGATACTTGAAAAAGTACTTATACTTGATGACCACATTCTCAGATAATATAAATCCCCAAAGAGATAGGCATTTTTTTAGTATATCAATTTAGGTTGACATCGTGCATCATGCTAAGATCCCTAAATAAATACACTCTGATGAAAACTTTTCGTGAAAAATTCTTACACAGGGGCATTTTAGATTTTCATATACAGATAAAATCAATATTGTTTGTTAAAATCTCTTTTAGAGTACATGAATTCAAATATGGATGTATTTATATATTTTCATCTTAAAATTTCTCCAAAAGGTATTTAGAATTTCCCGTGCAAGACAGGGGGCATTTTTTTAGTTTATATCAAGTTTATTTGAGTTGACATTGTGCCATAAGACAAGATCCTCAAATATATCCCTATTCAGGTTGACATCAAGCTTTATGCCGAAATCCCTGGATATATCCATAATTGTTACTATTAAGCTGCAGAGTCTTACAGGAACAAAAAATAATCTATCTCTATGCATAAAAAGATAGCCCTAAATGTCAATAAATTTATCTCTCAGACTTGCCAAATTCTAGAGATCAAGTCAAAAGAACTCCCGATTTTGGAAGCTTCAATCAACTGAGTTAGAGAAACATCAACCTCTACATCCTAAAGTCTAGGACATGGATGAGTTCTAAAGGTCGGACTCAACAAGCCCATAATGGCCGAGTTACTAACGCTCTCCTCACTCAATAAGCCTCAAGAAAAAGCCATAGTGAAAGAGCCCCCGTTCATCAGTCTAATGAAAAAACCATCAACCCATTATAGCTTAAGTCGAAGACTCTAGTAGGTTCTAAAGGTCAAACTCAAGCCCAGATATGAGGTTTGCTTCTCACTCAACAAGCAAGAAGAAGGCGTTGAAAGAGCCCCCGCCGCCCAATGACGATATGTCAATCTCAAACTAGATCCAACTTAGTGATTACAAGCAACCAAGATTTAAGAGATTTCTTTACTTGATCGATAGATCAAGGCAATCTGAGGAAATGTTCAATTCAGGCTACCTCAAATCAATCTATATATTACCTACAAGGTGATATTTCAATCTATTCTTAAATGATTTGATCAAGCTCAAAGCACAGATCAAACCCTATCCTCACCAAGTCCGTCAAAGCAGAAAGAATAGGACCGAGGAAGCAATTTCATAGTTCATACAAAGTCGATGGTTGAACTAAAGAAATTTTGTGATTATTCAGTCTGTTAAAGCACAGTTGCTAGACTAATAACTCAACATGGACCCTATATAAGAAAGGTCATCATTCAGATGTATCCTTCAATCCAATCGTCAAAGCAAGAAGCAGGTTCATGGCATACACTTCGACAAGTCAATGTTGACAAATCAGGTTAGTCTTTCATCAAGTCCGCCAAGCTCAAAGCTAGGACAGAAGAAATTTCAAATCCGATCAAGCATGGATAAATCAATTCCTTAGCGGAGTTCTTCATCAAAACAAGCAGACCAATTCCTCAATCAAACCCCACCAAGCATGAAGCTAGGGTTGGAGGAGACTCAAATATGCAATAACATAAAAGACAGAGATCTTCAGCAAAGCCATTGAAGCAGATAGTAGACGGTATAAGAACTCTTATCTATTCGACCACTCAATTCATACAAGTTGGTTAATCCCCATCATTTAGCAGGTCCTGAATAAGGCAACATACTAATGACAAATCCTATCAAGGCTCCATAAGCTATTGCAAGCGAAGCTAAAATGATCCAAGCTCTATGGCCAACCCAAATGGTCAATCAGTTTTAGACAAATGTGACTCGCTCCATGCACAAATCACATTTTTGGGGGGCATTTGTTGACCTCCATATGTGTGTCACAAATCAAGACAAGCCCACAAGTCAAATTCGATGGACTTTGAAAATGATAGTGCAGAAATCGGGGTTCAAAATGCACTGGACATCCCTGAAAATGGTCAAAATGACCTCCGATCAATGAACGGACTTCGCCATCGCATTCAGAATGTCAAAATTAATCAAGATATAAATATTGCATGACTTAACGATCAATCAATTAAGCGCTCGAGCTATCAATATGTCGACACACATATCGGAGTCGAGAAGCTGCAACAATGTCCGAATGACCTCCGTTCATAAAATTGATTGCACTATTAGCTTCAAAATGCTGAAATCTATCAAATAAGACTGTTCACACTCAATTCGGATGAATCTGCGTGAAAATCGAGCGGTCGAAAGCAGCGACGCGCATTTCGAGCTGAAATTGACTCAATTTGGCGCCGACTCGAACCAAACGGCCTCCGATCGTGAAACGGACTGTGCCATTGCATTCAAAATAATGGAATTACCCTAAATCGATATATATATTGATTATGTTCATTTATCAGTGCGAAATCCAAATTAAAACTGATTGAATTAATTTAAAATTTCCAAATTACCCCCTGCTCAACCATTCCCTTCTATTTTCAGTTTTCTGAAAAATAAAAAAAAAGAATTATTTAAAAAAAATAAAAAATGAAAATCACTTCCCCCTATTTCCCTCAACTACTTCCTCTCATTCTCTCCCACTCTCCTCATTCCCACTCTCCTCATTCTGGTCACCCACTTTTTTTTCTCTCCGTATTTTCTCCCTCTCGGTCAGAAAACATAAAAAAATACAAGGTAAAGAAAATTTTTCTTCCGAAAGAGGTCAAAATAGTCAGATCTCTGGATGCTCGTCTGGGTTGCTTGGCCTTCCTCTTCAATGCTTGCTTTCCTCAGTAGCCTCCTCCTCCACATTCACTCTTGATTGGACCTTTAGTCGATTATCTCTTCTGTAGGGTTCCTCTTGAAATGGTGATGGACCCTACCTCTTTTCCCCCTCTCTTCTCAAGGCTCAAGGCTCTCTGCTGGACCTGTCTTTGGAAGAAACTATCACAGCGAGAAGAGTCAAGCCATTCTCTCTCTTCATCCCTTCCGACGACCAGTTGCTTTCTAAAGAGAACTTGGATAGCAAGAATGGAAGTTGGCATTGGGCATGCCATAAACCTTATGGCTCCCTCCTTCATTAGGAAGAAATGGGCTTTCAAGCAACCTCATCTCCGCACTCGAAGGGGATTACTTTCTTCAAATTCACCGAAGATTATGCTTTGGGACAGGCCATGCTTCCTTAATTATGTTTCAGCTGGTGGTAATCGACCAACTAAAGGAATCCATCACTCCCCTGGATCAAATTGCCGAACTTCCTATCTGGAGCGAATTTTCCAAAATGGATTAATCCCCTTATGGTGACAATCTCCGACCACAAAGGCCGAGTCACCTTTGCAAGGATTTGTGATTTCTACGTCCAACTCACGGGTCATTCTATAAACCTTGGAAGAAGATCTCAAAGTATTATCCTGGAAGCCTCGCAAATGTAACACCTTCTCCCATGACAACCACTCATGCTCATCAAAGCCTCCAATGAGGGCCGTATGAAAGCAATTTAAGTAATCTTGATGCCTAATTCTCGCAATGCCTAGGAAACACCCTCTCTCCAAAATCCATCGACCTCTATCCCTACATCCTTGAATGGTCTCTGAGACTCCATCCTCCTCTCTCCCTCAATAACACCATTAGACCTCCACTCCACCTATCTCCTTCTCTTGAAGAAAGGAAACAAGCACATACCAGAACAAATTGCCATAAGTTGACTCTTTAGAGAGCAGAATGTTTCCCACTGATCTCTGGCATGTCCCCAAACAAAAGTAATCCCTCGGCGGCAAATGAAAAGCTCCCTAAGACTCCTGCGAAAATTCAGGATGGAGATCATTCTAAAGCGGCATCAAACACTCATCTCACTACCAATAAAGGCAAGAAAAAGGGCAGGAAGCCCTCACCCTCCTCCTCCCAATGATCTACCCAACTTTGGGTTGTTGGAACGTCCGGGGTCTTGCGGCTCCGGGTAGGAAACAAGATTGTTTAAGAGTGATCAAAGACTTCAATCTTGATCTTTTGTGTCGTGATCGAAACCAAAATACAAAGCCAACCCTCGCCTCACGTCTCTAACCTGCCCAATTTCAATTTGTTTCCCTCTGAAGATAGCGTATCTAATTTCGGGTATGCTTCTGGTGGGAGAATTTGGATCAAGTGGAGAAATGATCGTGTGGCTTTCCTCTATCTCATCAACAATTTATCCACGGGTATGTCTCCTTCAGGAAATCTCCCTTTTCTTCTCACAGTATGCTCGAGAATGAAGCTAAGCTTCGACTCACCTTATGGAATGATTTAAAATTGCTGGCTGGTTCGTGTAAAGACCCCTGGATTCTGATGGGGGATTTCAACAGTACGCTCTCTTGCAAGGAAAAATCGGGAGGTAATCTGACACCTTTTACATCTCACGAATTCAAGGGTGTGAATGAATGAGTTTATCGAACTTCCTTTTTTTACATGGTCTAATCAGCAGCTTGATAGACCTATTTTTTCTAAGTTGGATCGGGTCTTATGCAATTCTAGTTGGTTGGATTCCTTTCCTTCTTCATACTACAATGTTCCCCCACCTCTCTCATTTGATCACTCCCCTCTAGTTACCTTTCTAAATTCTGTTACTCCAACCACCCATCGCTTCCTTTTTAAGAATCATTGGATAGTTGAGTCCGATTTCATGTTTCATGCGTGCATGGGGTATTCATTCATGGTGATCCCCTTTACATCCTTTCTAAAAACTTTGTATGCTTTAAAATCTAGATTTAAGATTGCTCTAGAGAAACAACTTTACTTGTGCGGTGAAGTGACATTATGAGTAAACCGATGACACCCATATAATCCATTCTTACTTTTAGATGCTAAATCAAAGGCTACATCTTCATTAAGGAAAGCATTTGATAAAGCAAAGAGCAAAGGCACATTGGCGGTTCATGAAGATGATGATCTAAAATTTTGTACCAATGTCATTAAGAAACGGAAAAGTGCTAATCTTATTAGAATTACATATCGATGAAGGGTATATATGACCAAACTCCATTGACTCTTCCGTAAGTATTTTGCTTTATTTAACTGGTCACTCAACCTCCACAAGCAGAATTTCCCAGGGAGTTGCTCCTCTACTCTACTTGAGGAGATAATCACCTTGAAATGGTCGCAAAGTATAAGTGAAACTAAAAATGATGGCTTTAACTCAAAATTTTATCTTGCAACTTGGGATCTTCGGTAAAGCATTTCTTAACACTTTTCAACTCTTTCAAACTCCCAAATGCTTTAAACATACCCTTATCACCTTACCTAAAGTTAAGCACTCCTCAAAGATTATGGATTTTATTTTCCTCAACACTTTTTTACAAGGTTATAGCCAAGGTTCACTTACAGTTAAAGAGATTCCTTCCCTTGGTGATTGATCTGGCGCAATCGGCTTTTATTAAAGGTAGGGATATTTATGACAATATCACTATGGCTTCTGAAATTTGTCATGAATTATCATCCAACATTAACCAATCCTTTTTAGATTTGATTTGAAAGGCTCGATAAAGTTAACTTCAATTATTCATAGACTTAGATATAAAGGCTTTCCTGAGAAGTTTGTCAAATGGATTGAAGTATGTATTATGGATACACCTTTCTCTATAGTTCTAAACGGCTGTATTAAAGGTTTTTTTCCCTCCACAAATGGATTAAGACAAGGATGCCCCTTATCACCATTCCTCTTCACTATTGCAATGGACACTTTATCTTGTCTTATAAATAGAGATGTTGAACTTGGTCTTTATAACCCCTTTCTCCTCGGTGTGTAGAATTTCCCACTTGTTGTTTCATGACTTTTTTGGCTATGGTGAAGCTTCTTTCTACCATAAACTCAAGTCCAACCTTCAAGCCTTGAATCCTACCTTGGGAAATCAACATCTCTAAATCCTCCATATATTTCTCCAAAATTGTAGGAAGATTAATGAGCGATTTTGAACATTGACAAGTACTTTCCTATCAAATACACGGGTTTACCTTTTGGTCGAATTAAGATGGCAAATTTCAACCCGTATTTGATAAACTTCATAAGTGGTTAGCGGTTGGAAAAGCAAATTCCTATCCTTAGTTACAATTGATTAGAGCTTCGTGAATAGTTACCTCTATCGGTTTGCATGGCTATCCCTAGTGGCATCATCAAGCATGTTCTTTTACGTAACTTCTTCTATCATTGGAAGCAAAAAAATTACATATGATTTCACGGCTCATACTTCTCTTCCAAAAAATAAAGGTGGCATTGGTCTTATTTCACTTCATCTTTGAATCTGGAATAAGATTAAGGTCTTATGGAAGGTTTGTGTTGGAGAGTCCTTGTTTGCTAAATGGTGTAAGAGTAAATATATTTCTATCCAAATTTCTCATGGAAAGTGATCAAGAAATTGCTATCAAATATAAACACTATATGACTTATCACATTGGTAATGGCTGATTTTTCCCTTCTTTATGACCCATGGTGTGGAGCAACTCACTCAACAAAATTAGTTCTAGTAATCATAAACTCCCTCTCACGATAATACACCCCTTGCTCTATCATTATAAATGGCACATGGGTCCTTCGCAGCTCGTCGGTTTTCCACAAGCTTAAATCAGTTACTTCTCTTTTTTTGTAATGATCACATTATGTGGAATAATAGAACCCAACTAATTTCAATTTTAAAGATGGATATGATTCTCATCCTACTATCGGTTGGAGCAAGAGTATTTGGTTTAAGGGGTATGCCATTAATTTTTCTCTATCCTGTTGGATGGCTTACTTAAATGGGCTAAAACTTCTGATAATTTAGCTAAGAGGGGACTTGGGATCAACACTTCCTGTTTTCACGTCATTCACATGGAATCTCTCATTTATTCTTTGAATGCCCGCTTTCTAAATTGATTAGATCACTTCTCCCAAATGGCCAATTTTTTTGAATCAACACTCCAAAGAAATATTGAGTTGGTGGTGGATACGGATCATAAAGTGCTGAAAAACTGAAATTTTGATTATGCAGCTTACTCTTTGTGGAGGGAAAGGAATAATCAACTCATCTCTCTCTATACCTTTCTCCTCTCTCTGAGTTGATTGAAGAGAGTATTCTAAGGTGGAAGTGTAAAGATACATGGCGAGAGGTTAATCATCCCAATGGAGAAGATTTGAGCCACCTTAGTCATCCCCTCGAGACTATGAAGGGTTTTAAAAGAAAATGGACTATGATGATCGAATTTGCTTTTTTGGAGGGTCCTTGTTTTGATGGCATGACGCCCATCTGTCTCCTCTCTCTTTTTAGACAAAATACGACACTGGATGGTCGTAAGGCAACCATCCTTCACTTTGGCTTTCATTCCAGAGCAATCTTATTGATTTATGTATGGGTTGATCGAGTCCATTGCATTTTGTTCTCTTTCTTTTGTGATTATCATTTTCTCTGTTGGTGGTATAGTTTTTATTCTTGTAGTTCCTTCATTCTCGTTATCGGTTGAGGTTTTTTGGGTGTTGATGGTATAGTTGTTTTAATTTTAGTCTCTCCTCATTCGGTTTTGTTATCGTGGAGGTTTTGTCCATTGACCCTAGTCTTTGTATTTGTAATTTGGTTACTTACTTTTGAATTAAATTCAACGCCTCAAATTCTTCCAAAAAAAAAATTTTTTTTCTTCCCATTTTCTTTTTCTGCATTTCCCATGACGTCCTGCACGCCAGAAATTCAATTCCTCTCGAGCATCGCGCATGAACATCCGCTTCCACCGTTGATCTCACCGTGTCAGCGTAAGATCACCCACTCCTCCTGCAGTGCGATCCACTCTCCCTGGACCAAGCCTGTGACTCGTCGGTAGTTTCTCCCATCGCTCGGCCATCTTCGCCACCCATCCATATAATCGCGCCATGCCTTCACGACCAGCTAACTCCAGTCCTTCTTCCCGCGATCTGTGAACGACACGCGCTGAGTCCTTCTGGCGATTCGACTTCATGAATTGACGCCATCATAAATCGCACCGCACTTAAGCCGCGCCCACCAGGGCCATTGGCAACTCAGCGTTGCCCGATTCAAATCTGGCCGGACCATGAAGCGTAGACCGCGTACTGTCTCCGTTTGACCGACAAAGGCCGCTGATTCCATTTCATGGCCGCTTCAAACCATCCACCTTCAACCGACCGACCCCATTTTGACCAGCGCAGGTATCATTCTTCTAGCCTTTCCTTGGCCTCACGACATTCAAACTTCAAATTGAATCGGCCCGTTGCTCAATCCAATCTTTCAAAAGTTTTTTTTTGTCCCTTCTCCTCGCCAAATTGCGAAGAAAATCATTATGAACTTCCCGATTTCGATTCCTCACTTTAGCCATCTCGTTTCTGTACAAATCGGGAAGAAAATTATCGCCATTTATTATTTTGGCGTTGACGCTCCCCTCTGGCCGTCCCTCTTCCTAGCCTCGGGAAGAAAATCATCAGCAGGAGAATTCTTTCTTCGATTTTTCGCCTCCTCACTTTAGCCTTCTGCTTTCTCAGAATCAGGGAAGGAAATTGTCAGCAGACAAATTCTTCCTTCGATTTTCGTCGCACCTCGTCCCGTTTTATTTGCTCGCAAATTGGGAAGAAAATCATCATTCTTCCTTCGATTTTCTATGTCGCACTCCCTCGTTCTAGCCATCCCTCTTCCGCTGCACCGCAAATCGGGGAAGAAAATCATCAACATGCGAATTCTTCATTCGATTTTTGGCCCCACACTCCCTCGCTTTAGCCTTCCTACTTTCTCTACACCACGAATCAGGGAAGAAAATCATCAGCAGATGAATTCTTCCTTCCATTTTTGATGCCGCACTTCCTCATTCTAGCCATCCCTCTTTTAGTCGAAATGGAAGAAAATCCCAAATTCTTCCTTCGATTTTCGATCTCCTTACATTCCCAATCGCGATCCAACCCCGTTCCTTTGCTATCTCTACGGTGCCACAAAATATGTCGAACATGTGGGATTTGAATGTGAATAGATACATATGCTTGTGTTTCTTCTGTTTGAAGACCTTGTTGTGCTCAGTGACGAGATGAAAAAAGTAGGTTTGTGGTGTCGAGGCATCGTTCACCTTCGACATGGCGTCGAGTAAACCACCACTTGTGATCTCTCCCCAAGCAAAATGCTTATTTTGTCTAATTTTTAGACTTAAAAAAAAGGCGGGGATGATTATATCTTGCATTATATGTATTCTTTACAGGTTTGAAGGCCTTGTTGTGCTCAGCAGGGCACGACGAGATGAAAAAAGACATTTGGTGTCGCATAAGACACCACTCTTATGCTTACGAACAAGCCAAAATACCTCTGACCCCTTTATGGGGATGACGCCAGGAGGTTGCCAAAATTTCGTCAAATCTTTTAACTTATAAAAATGGGAAAATAAAATGGGCTAACTTAAGGGGCGCTAAATAGGAAAACTTATAGCTAATTTAAAAAAAAGCGTCAAATAAGAAAAAAAGGAGGGAAATTAAAATGACATACGATATATATAAAAATAAAATAAAATAAAAGAAGGGTAAAAATCTCTTACAAAATTTATCGAAGCAGGATTGAAAACCTATTGAAGTTCCTAATCACTTTCTTTCAAATGCCTTAACTCTAACCTTTCAAATAAATGGGTTAGAATAGGCAACACCCCCTTTTTCCTTATTTATGAAAATTGGGAGAAGCAAAAAGAGGGGGAAAATCAAAGTTAAACAAAAGAGAGGAAAAATCAAACAAAAGAGGTGGGAAATCAAATTCAAATAAAGAGGGGCTGTGGAGATCAAATAAAAGAGGGGAAAATCAAAGTTAAACAAAAGAGAGGGAAAGTCAAATCTGAACAAAGAGGGTGAAGACAAATTTGAATAAAAGAATGGTAAAAGGAGAACTACTTCTAGGAGGAAATCTCCTCCTTAAAATAATAAATTAAATTATTCCTCGAACATATAGCTCTAAAATGCTTTCTTCGCAACTGGATCTGCAATTCTTTGTATAAGCAGACAGAAGGTGATACTAAATCAAAATTTACAGAAATCATAGGGCTTCCTTAAATAAAAAATTAAGGAATTTCATTCCAATTATGATTTTCAAAATCAATGATTTTATTAATTAGATGAAATTAGCTAAGCTAACGACACCCGCATGTACCCCGATACTATGCTAAATGCTTAAATTCAAGTATCTGAGGATGTTATGCGAGTTATTTTCTGGTTTAGTCATAAGACTGGTTCCAGGTTTAAAAAAATATATAATAAGAATTTCAAATCAGTGAAACATCTAAAAAATTGATTATGTCAAGTAGATCTAATCCTCTATTAGCAGCTAAATAGAGTTGACAAGATCTAAAGCTCTTAAACATATTCTAATTAATCAATTTTCAAATAGCAATCTGAAATTGCTTAAATAAAATTATATCATTCAAAATGTAAATCAAATCTAATCTATCTACCTTCCGCAACTGTTAAACAAAAGAGAGGGAAAATCAAATCCGAACAAAGAGGATGAAGACAAATTTGAATAAAAGAATGGTAAAAGGAGAACTACTTCTAGGAGGAAATCTCCTCGTTAAAATAATAAATTAAATTATCCCTTGAACATATAGCTCCAAAATGCTTTCTTCGCCACTGGATCTGCAATTCTTCGTGCAGAAGGTGATACTAAATCAAAATATATGGAAATAGAAGGTGATACTAAATCAAAATCTACAGAAATCATAGGGCTTCCTTAAATCAAAAATTAAGGAATTTTATTCCAATTATTGTTTTTAAAATCAATGATTTTATTAATTAGATGAAATTAAATATACACACTGCATTTAAACTATGCTAAATGCTTAAATTCAAGTATCGAGGATCTTTATTTTTATTTTGTTTAGTCTTAAGACTGGGTCCAGGTTAACAAAATCTAAAAAAAAATCTATAATAAGAATTTCAAATCAGTGAAATATCTGAAAAATTGATTATGTCAAGTGACAGTAGATCTAATCCTCTATTAGCAGCTAAATAGAGTTGAGAAGATCTAAAGCTCTTAAATATATTCTAATTAATCAATTTTCAAATAGCAATCTGAAACTGCTTATATGAAATTATATCATTCAAAATGTAAATCAAATCCAATCTATCCACCTTTTGCAACTGTTTGTCGGGGGTGAAAAATTAAGAAAACTATAGCTCATAAAAGAGCTAATGTTAAATCAAATGTTCTGCTATGTTCACTCTCAATCAATCTCTCGCCAATAAGGACATGACCCGTGTCCTCTGAACTGCGTGACTTGGCCAGTAGGCTCCATAGATGAAGCGGTTATGACGAGTCCTCGATGGGTGGTTTATCCATCCGACTCCATTATATTATGATCGCGTGTGCTATGCTCCCAATGGCTCGCCCTTTGAGTTGTGAATCATAGGGTATACTTATTAGAACAACTCTAATGTGGACTTAAGATTGTCTCCTTAGACAAACACCACCCCAAGTCTACAAGGATTTCTTGGATGATGTAACCCATGTATTGCTGATGAGGATCCTTCTGTCAGGTTTGGTCAACTACCTCCTCTGACTAAGTAGACTAGGGACCGCAGGATATGAATCATGGGATCTCGATGTCATCATTCCCCAAACCATCGATTTAAGTTGAAATGATAAATTTCATGATCTAAATTCTAAAACTCTAATGTTGCTTATACTTTCATTAAATCTTAATCCAAAGTTCTCTCTCTGAGATGGGTAATTAATTAAGGGGCTTGCATAGGAAAGAACTAGATATAAAGTTCTCACTAAATGAGGATGAAATCTCTGGGTAGTGTCTTATCTACTATCTCATTTGCCTTCTAAAAATTACACTGACACTTTAAGCCATTCTTTTCATCGAGTGGTGAATTTTGGATCCCTCCTCCCTTTAAATCCATGTAGGAAAGTCTTATGCTTTGCAAGATATGTTTATTTAGAGAGAAAACTAAGTCCTTAAACTCACCCCAAGAGAGCATGAGTGGTATGAAACCATGACTTAATCTAATACAAATTTTATCAAATTTATTGATTATTTTGGGCTCTTTGTTTTGACCTGTATATTTTTGTGCATAAATGCATGAGAACTTGATTATAGGTCAAATCAAGAGAGAAATGGGTGTTTTTCCATCAAAGGCTCTCATAGGTTAAGCCTTCATTCTCTGGCACAGATGGAAGCCCCCTCTTAACAAGAGTGGAAGAATATGATATGCATGATATTATACATTCATTCATCCAGCTAAGGGGTTGCTACAAATTTTATTATCTTGATTTAATTTCTAGGATTTTATGTGAGGTTATGAGTTATTTTAAAATTTTAGTTATGAGTTGTTAATTGGGGTAGAAAAATTAATTTCATCATAAGATTTCATCCGGGCTACACATTCAAGCATCAATCATAAAGAAACTATGAAAAGTTGTTATAATGCAATCTAAACACAACATTAAATAATTTTATAGACTACCATAAAACAATAAAAGGCCGGTCTGATTAGGGTTCATTACACCCCAAGAAAAAATATGGGTAGTCGAGCTCTACCCTTATACAACCCGGATTACAAAAAATAATACATGCTATGGGGTGTTGGTAGAAAAATTTCTATAAGGGAGTAACCTTTCAAATCTGTAGGAGAAAAGAAAGAGGACACTCTTACAATAATTCATCTCTTTAGTATGCCGTAGATCCACAGATGTACTTATTCAGGTGATCTGATACATCATCAAGGAAATAGTGTACTATCTAAAAAGATAGAAGTCACTACCCTTTAATGGAACCAATCACCTCAATAAGGACTTCTAAGGATGATGGGTGCATATAGATTCTTCTCTACTTTACATGGAAAAGTAAGCGGTTTATTTTAAACCTAATTAGTTAAGTTCCCTACAAGGGCAAGCCCCAGTTAATTACATCCTAAGGGACGGAATCCCTAAGGAAAACTCTTGATTAAGGTAAATGATCGTTGTCTCTGAAGATTTTAATAGAGAAGAACTATCAATCGATTGGTTTGTATTTGAAGATCAAAATGGGATTGATCAAAAGAGAGAGTTATTATCAAAGCCAAAATGAAAGATAAGTAGGAGATTCTCATGATGCTAGGAAACCTAATGGGCATCTCAAACTATCCTATAGTTGGGCTTTACCTTTTTGAAATTGATTTAGTTTGTTTGAGTTGCATTTTTCATTAGAATTTTAGGACTTAAGATTCCTTAACACAAGATTAAGAAAATGTCTAAGAGGTGAGGAATTATGCTTATGGCTCACAAAGGGGAAAAGCAATCTCAGAAAATCTAGGGAGCTTCGGCGAGGGCTGGAAGCATAACCTAAATCTAAGGCGAAAAATGGATAATTGATTTTCCTCCATGAGAGAGGTCAAACACCCGACAGCTTGGATTTACAACTGCTTGGGGATGGTCGCCAACTAACTCCTCCTACAATTTTAAATGCACGTAGGCAAGTCTTTATGCTTATGCAAGATAACTAGGCTATTTTTATTTAGAAAGAGACTAAGTCATTAAACTCACTCTCTAAAGAGACTAGATCATGTAAAGGGACATGCTTCAAAATGATCTAATGCAATTCAAATTTCATTTTTTATTTTATTTTTTATATAAATATTTTGACTTAGGCTAATAGGATTTTACTAATGCATGAGAAATCAGATTATTGGTCAAAATCAGCGAGAAGGAAGGAGGTGAGTTTCCACCACGGCCCTCAAAAGTCAAGATGGGTTCTATGGCAAAGGTGGAAGCCCTCCAATCAAGAGTGAAATAAGATGCATTTGTGCATGATATCATAAAGAAATGCTTAAGCAGTTAAGGGGTTGCTAATTATTTTATCTTGATTTTAATCCTAAGCTTTAAGTGAGGTTATGAGTTATTTAATATTAATTTGAATTGTTAAGTTGGGTAAAAGATTTATTTTTCTAAAGCACCTAATCCACATCTAGGCCATACATAAAGCAAGGAAGATACTAGAAAAATCATGTTACTTAATGCAAAAGCTAAACAAATTATCAAGTAATTTATAAAGTTAATAGCAAAAGAATAAATGATCGTTTGTGGTGGGGCACCACCGTACAAACTCAAAAATATCAAATGTGGATAGCCGAGCTCTACCCTTATACAACCCGGATTACAAATAAATTAAATTACAATTTAAGCAAAGGAATTCATTGTTATGGGGGTCTTCAAGCTTTATTCTTCTTTCTCCTTTCATCTTTCTTTCTTTCTTCTTTCTTCTTTTCTTTCTTTGGATAGTTGGATGGTAGATGATCCAAGGCTTCACATGGTGCATAAGATATGATCTTATGATGAATGCTTATCCTAATCCCTTAACAAATCATTCCAAAATCCTACTTATACAAATTTTTACATTAAAAGAAAAAAGTAGAAATTTAACTAACACCTGCAAAATAAAGGTTGGTCAAATCACACCACATAAATCCCAATCATGTATATTGGACTTATCACCCCACACATGGGTGACTAAGTCCACTTTGCCTATGGATTATGCTTAGGGGTATAAAGCACCTGCAAGCAAAAGAATTTATATTTTTATTTATGATAAAGCCCCTTTAGCACAATCCCCTATAGAAAAGAATAGTTAGACTAAGAATATCCTACCATTTATTCTACGTGCATACACTCTAACATCCAGTCTAAAACATATATAACAAAATAAAATATAACATCAAATCATACCCAACTCTAATACTAGAAGTGGTGACTTTTAAAGTTTGTGTTTGTATTTGCTTATATGGCTTTAGGTTTTAAATTTTCTAAGTGTGAAGGACATGTTCAACTTAGAGGAGGGTTTCATTTAAGTTGTTTAAGTATTTTGGGTTAGTTTTATTTCATATTTTAATTTGGTGTAAGTGAAACCTACAATTAATTACTAAGTTATGAAGAGAGGGAAAGAGAAGATAACTTCTCTTTCGTTCCCTAACATTATGTAATTTTCTAAAGTAGGTTCATATTTTAGTTTCATTTAAGTGAATATTTTGATTAAATATTTTAATCAATTCTAAGTTTAGATAAACTCTAAACAAACCTATTAAAAAAGAAAGTCATTTTAAAACTAAATCAAATGAATCAAAATTCACATCACTTCATTTCTCTCCCAACATATATAACATGCATATGGATGGACCCTAAGCATATCTATATATGCAAATGAGAGTAGTTAACACACTTTATGATGTATACTAATTGATTCATTTAAGAAAATTTAGAAGTTGAATATGCATGACTCTTCTTAAGTAGAAAAGGTTTTCCTTATCCAAAATTTCACATACATACATGAAAGTAAGAAATGTATAAGTGAGTATAATGCCATTGTTAACCAGAGGTGTAAGGTACAATACCTACTTAGGGATACTTAAAGCCTCGCAACCTTAGGGTTGTCCAGACTAATATACCACTTTCCTTAAATACAAACATGTATATAAAAGAAATGAAGTGAAAAAGGAATATGCAAAAGTTGTTTAATAGATTTATTTTGTTTATGCAATTTATGTATGTAGGTGTAGGTAACCCTTCTTAAATGGTAGCATAGGGATGAATAGGATATGAAATTAGGTGAGCATTAGGTCCTTTTCAAATAAACCTTATATCTCACAAAAATTCTTATTCAAAACTATGCCACACATAGGGAAGAAAGGAAACCTATACTAAGCATACCTTTATAATATTTCACATGCAAGCTTATAATTAAGATATGAATAGCATACTTTCAGATTTGGTGTTTGGTTTATCTATTTTGAAAATAATTTGGATTTAGTACTGATAATAACTATTCATATTTTACTTTAGCCAACACATGCACATTTGACATAAAGTAAATAATTTTCATTTTAAAATTTGAAACATAAAATTATGAATGCATGAATCACATGACATACAACTTAACATGTTGGGAAAGATCCAAAGCAATGAAATCATGTAAAAAAACTCACTTCTTAAATCTAAAGACATTTTTTAATAAGAAGAAAATTTTAGAATAAATCAAAGTGAATTTCAAAATGATTTTGTTTAGTTTTAAGTTTGATTTAATTTTGAAAAGGTGAGAGTTGTTATTCTAACCCATTCCACATGTGTTTTGTATTGTTATTTAATTTTAGATAATTAAATCCATTTTAAGCATTGATTAGGTTAAGGTACAAATTAAGTGTCTTAATTAACCCTTACCTACACCACCTTAAAAAAATTAACTAAGTAATTATGAGCCAATGAGATGACATAAAACTCACAAGGTATTTAAATTTTCAATGCGCCTAATAATCAAAAAAAGGCCTAATGCAATTTGGCTCATAATTAAAAGTTAATTAAGCTAAGGGGTTTAGTTTAAGTAATTTCAAAAACACCCTTTCATGCTTATGAAAGGGGTTTTAAATTCCATAATTAAACTTAGGCTATTAAACACCTAAGAATCTACCCAAAGTAGATTAATTAAGTTCTGGAACTTTTAGAATTTTGAAAATTGATTAAAGGGGTGATTAATGAATTAACCCATTAAGAGGGGATTAAGGAGAAAAGGATTTAGGGAATAGCTTGGAAATTCAAAATTATTCCATAAAACCCCACTCCTTTGGATCGACCTTAATCAAACTTGATCATAGGGTAAATCCACTAATCACCTTAATTACTCTTAATTACATGAAAGGAGAATGAAATAACAATTTTCAATTGGCTCAATAAATCTTAAGAAAATTAGGGAGGCGTCATCTAAAATAAATCTAAAGGTTGAGATTAATTGGTGAACTAATTAAAGGATAATTAGCTAATTAGGATTCCTAAAGAAACCTAAATTCAGATAAAAGGGTAATTCAAAATACATTGAGACCATTTTTAAAATATTCTAGATAAAATTATCTTTCCATAGCCTTTTTCCTTTTATTTTTTTGATTTTTTATGAAGAGTTATAAATTTTAGAAGTTTTATGGATTAATTAAGAATTAATTAGGCATTTAACTAATCCCTACTTAATCCTCAGCTCACGGCGTGACGCATGGTGGCGGCGGTCAGTGTGCTTTACACGCATCGCACCGTGAGGGTGTGACTTAACGTCACATCCCAAATGGTGGCGGCGGTACAATATCACCGATTATCAAAGATCGGTCATAAACACCTATGGTTTTAAAGGATAATAATTGAATAATGCTAAATAATCTCGGCCGTCCATCTAAAATGCGGATGGATGGCTGAGATGAGCCAAGTTCTTCCTTGAGGATCAATGGACCGTCCATGATCAAGAGATCCGAGCGATCTAGCATGAAATCATACAAAATCAACCACACCATCTAAGCATAATTGCCAAATTATCGATGGATTTCTCATCCATAAATATTTCAAAGGATCTATCAAGCTAAATGGTCAAAAAATTTCACACCTCGAGTGACCACTGCTTCGAGATGGAGAGGTAGTGCGGTGAGGCGATCCCTTGAAATTGCCTTGATTGAGTGGATCAATGGGTGACCACACCACTTCACTTGGGCTTTGGTTTGATCAATTGAGCTCTTCCTGTGGGAACTTCCATGAGCTTGGGAAAGTTTGACTTGACCCTCAAGTGCAAACAATTGGATGGAGATGTATGGAGGAAGTTAGCTAATGGATTGAGCTCCCTATTTTTTTACTATGCAAAGAAATTGAATTCAAATCCTATCTAGAAGCTTAGAATGCTCAGATGGTTGCGGGTTCTAGGCTCCAATCGTGAGTGAATATTCAAATTTCATTGAATTAAGAGGAGTATATCTCCTCCTATGGCAATCAGACGGCCAAACCATTCCTTGCCATTTTGATCCAGTTACTGAGATTGAAAAGGTTTTTTTGATGGTTTTCAGTGTGCACATGGTCGGTTTAATCCCTTGAGTGGAATGCCAACTTCCCATGTGCTAAATTTGAGCTTAAGAGGGAATTTGAAAATTCAATTTTGCTCTAAGTGGTCGGTTTGGTCTATGGGCCAAATGACCTCACCCAAACCCATTGGGTTGGGTGCACCACTCATCACTAAGTCCCCTTGAGCTTTTAGGAAAGCCTCAAGTGATTGTGAAGAGGGTATGACCAAAATATCTATGAGTTTGGCCAAAATTTGTTCTATGGCCTAGGGGTAGGATGGTCATTTTGTTATTTTTTTCACTTTGGGCATGTTGGGTATGTGGAGAAACTAGGTTTGGCCAAGTTTCATTAGATTTGGAATCCATTTGATAGGGTTTGGCTCATGTTGACCCATTTAGGTTAAAATGGGTCTAGTTAACCAATAGGTCAAATTGGGTCAAACCAAGGATTGGGTCAAGTTCATATGACCATTTGAAATATTTTGGTGGCTTTGGTTTGTTTCAATTTGGTATATATTTAGTTTTGTCTCATATGACTTCATTTAGGTCAAATGGGTCAAGTTGACCTACTTGACCCATTTGACCTATTTGAGGTAGGTCAAGGGTCATTTTAGGTTAGGTTAGTCATATGGAGTGGATTTTATCTTTATTTCCAATCAATGTGGGTTAGGTTCAATTTTGGCTCAACATGACCCCTTTAGGTCATGTTGGGTCTAAGGTCAATTGGGCTAGGTTGGGTCTAGTTGGCCAATTGAGGTTTGATCAAGTTCCACAAGTGATTTGGATGGACTTGACCCATTGGTTTCAATCAATTTGGCTTAGATCAAGTTTGACACATTTTGACCCTTTAGGTCAAAATGGGTCAACTAGTCAAGTGGCCAATTGCTAGGTTAGGCTCAAATGTTGGCTTGGTCAAGTTCAAACATAAGTCATGAGTGAACTTAGATCAATGGTTTCAAATAATTTGGCCTATGGTGGATTTTGGCTATGTTAGGTTTCATTTTAGGTTAAGTGTTGACTTAGTCAACCCTTAGGTTTAACTCAATTTGATTGATTGATCATCCCATGATGATTGTTGATCATGATGAGAGGGATATATGAGTTTGGTTCAATCCAATTTGGTTAGGATCAAAAGTTAGCTCATAAGGATACTTTAGGTCACTTTGGGTCAAGTGAGCCTAAGTGGGTCAAATGGCTTGGTCAAAGCTTGATTTGAAGTTGATTAATCTTGTATATGGACTTATAATTGAAATATAAATCCATTTATAAGTGGTTTGAAGTCAAATGGGTTTTGATCCATTTGAAAATTTCCTATTCAAAGGAAGAATATGAAGGGGTTTTGGGTTTGATTCTTTTTTATTTGGGTTTTGATTGTTTGTTTGAGGTTTGGATTTATATATGAGCTCATGATTGTAGGGTTGATTGAACCATGAGAGAGAATCAAGAGTTTGGCTTGATTTGGAATTGATTTGGATAAGTTCAAGATTTTGACTTGAAAGGCTTAGGTTGGATTTTGAGTTTATTTGAGTTTAATTTTTGAAATTGATTTTGATTGTTTGAATTTATATTTCATTAATATATGTGAATATAAATGAGAATATGAATTGATCATGAGAAGATTTCAAAGATTTGAAAGAGTTTAATCATGATTTGGGTTAAATCCATTAAAGAGAATTTAAGGGATTTAAGGAAATTTTTAAATTGAAATTTAATTTTTGAATTGGATTTGATTGATTTATATTTATATTTCATTTATATATGAAAATATAAATGAGAATAAAAATAAGTTTTGAGAAAATCCTAAGGATTTGAAAAGGTTTGATCAAAGTTTAGGTTAAATCCATTAATGGAAATTAAAGGATTTAAGGGAATTTCAAAGATTTTAAAATTGGAATTTAATTTGAGGCTTTGATTTGATTGAGTTATATTTATATTTCATTTATATATGAGAACATATATGAGAATATAAATAAGTTTTGAGAAAATTCCTTGGATTTGAATAGGTTTGATCAAGATTTAGAGCTGATTTTGGCTAAGTCCTTTAATGGAAAAATAAAAGGGACTTAAGAAAATTTTCATGAATTGATTTTGAATTTTGAGTTTAATTTGATGAGTTTGAATTTATATTTCATTTATATATGAGAACATAAATGAGAATATAAATGGATCATGAGAAAATCTCAAAGATTTGAATAAGTTTGAATCATGATTTTGGTTAAGTCCTTAAGGCAAGTATTTATGCTTATGCAAGATAGCTAGGCTATTTTTATTTAGAAAGAGACTAAGTCCATAAACTCACTCCCTAAAGAGACTAGATCATGTAAAGAGACATGCTTCAAATGACCTAAATCTAATGCATTTCAAATTTCATTTTATTTCAATTTTGGACAATCATTTTTTACTCAGGCTAATAGGCTTTTTATGACTAATGCATGAGAAAGAGGATTATTGGCCAAAATTAGCGAGAAGGTAGGAGGTGAGTTTCCACCACGGCCCTCAAAGGTTAAGCCGTATTCTCTGGAAAAGGTGGAATCCCTCTAATCAAGAGTGAAATAAGATGCAATTGTGCATGATATTATAAAGAAAATGCTCATCCAGTTAAGGGGTTGCTAATTCTTTTATCTTGATTTTAATCCTAAGCTTTTGGTGAGGTTATGGGTTGCTTAGTTTTAGTTTGAATTATTAAGTTGGGTAAAAGATTTATTTTTCTCTAAAGAGACTAATCCACATCCAGGCCATACATAAAGCCAGAAAGAAACTAGAAAAAGCATGCCACTTAATGCAAAGGCTAAATAAATCATCAAATAATTTATAAAGCTAATCGCAAAAATAAATGGTCATTTGTGGTCGAGCACCACCGCACAAATCCAAAAATATCAAATGTGAGTAGCTGAGCTCTACCCTTATACAACCTAGATTACAAATGAATTAAATTACAATTTAAGTAAAGGAATTCATTGTTATGGGGGTCTTCAAGCTTTATTATTCTTTCTTCTTTCTTTTTTTCTTTCTTTTCTTTTCTTCTTTTCTTCTTTTCATCTTTGGATCTTCTTTTGGATGATTGAATGGTAGATACTCTAAGGCTTCACATGGTACATAAGATAGGATCTTATGACTAATGTTCATCCTAATCCTCGATAACAAATCATTCCAAAATACTAAATATACAAATTTTTACATGAAAAGGAAAAGTATAAATCTAACTAATACCTACAAAACAAATGTTGGTCAAATCACACCACATAAATCCCAAGCATGTATATTAGACTTATCACCCCACTCATGGGTGACTAAGTCCACCTAGCCTATGGATTATTCTAAGGGTATAAGCACCTGCAAGAAAGAAGCATTTATATTTTTATTTATTTTAGTGCCCCTTTAGCACAATCCCCTATAGAAAAGAATAGTTAGAATAAGCACGTCCTACCATTCATTCTATGAGCATACACCATAACATCCAGTCTAAAATATTCTTCACAAAATAAAATATAATATCAAATCATACACTGACCTAACCTAAAGTTAGAAGTGGTGACTTAGGCTAATGTGTATGTTTGAAGGTTTGTGTGGTATGCTTAGCTTAGGACTTTAGGTTCAAATTTTCTAAGTGTGAAGGACATGGTCAACTTAGAGGAGGGTTTCATTTAATTTATTTAGTGATTTTGGATTATTTTTATTTCATATTTTAATTTGGTTTGAGTGAAACCTAAAATTAATTACTAAGTTATAAAGAGAAGGAAAGAAAAGAGAACTTCTCTTTCCTTCCCTAATCCTTAAGTAATTTCTAAGGTAAGTATAATGTTTTAATTTCATTTAGGTGAATATTTTGATTACATCTTTTAGTCAATCCTAAGTTTAGATAAACTCTAAACTAACCTATTCAAAAAGAAAGTCATTTTAAGATTATTTAAAATGAATCAAAATTCACATAACACACATTACTTCAATTCTTTCCCAACATATATAACATGCATATGGATGGACCCTAAGCATATCTATACATGTAAATGAGAATAGTTAACACACTTTATGATGCATGCTAAGTGATTCATTTAAGAAAATTTTGAAGTTGAATATGCATGATTTTTCTTAAGTAGAAAAAGTTTTTCTTATCCAAAATTTCACATACATGCATGAAAGTAAGAAAGGCATAAGTGAGTACAACATCATTATTTACTAGAGGTGTAAGGTACAAGACCTACTTAGGGCTACTTAAAGCCTCACAACCTCAGGATTTTCCAGACTAATATACTACTTTCCTTATGTACAAACATGCATATAAAAAAATTAAAGTGGAAAGGAAGATACAAAAGTTGTTTAATAGTTTATTTTATTTATGTAATTTATTCATGTAAGTATAGGCAATCCTTATTAAGTGATAGCATAGGGATGAATAGGGTTTGAAATTAAGGAAGTGTTGGGTTCTTTTCAAATGAACCCTACATCTTAACCCTATTCAAAACTATGCTAACATGAGAAAGAAAGGAAAGGCTACACTAAACATGCTTTATAATCTATCACATGCAATATAATAATTAAGATATGAATAACATACTTTCATATTTGATGTTTCATTTATAATTTTTGAAAATACTTTGTATTTATTAGTGATAATAGCCACTCATATTTTACTTTAGCCAACACATGCACATTTGACATAAAGTAAACAATTTCCATTTTAAAATTTTGAAACATGAAATTATGAATGTGTGAATCACATGGCATACAATTTAACATGTTTGGAAAGATATAAAGTAATGAAAGCATGTAAAAAACTCACTTTACTTAAGTCCTAAAAATATTCTTAAAGAATAAGAAAATTTAGAACAAATCAAAGTGAATTTCAAAATAATTTTTGTTTGTTCGAAGTTCAATTTAATTTTGAAAAGGTGAGATGAGTTTGTTGTTCCTAACCCATTTTCACAAGTGTTTTGTATTTTTGTTTAATTTTAAGATGATTAAATCTATTTTTAAGTGTTGATTAGGTTAAGGTATGCATTGAATGGCTTAATTTACTCTTACCTACACCACCTTAGAAAAATTAACTAAGTAATTATGAGCCAATGAGATGACATAGAACCCACAATGTATCTAAATTTGCAATGCATCTAGTAATGAAAAGCCTAATATAATTTGGCTAACAATTAAAAGTTAATTAAGCTAAGGGGTTTAGCTTAAGTACTTTTAAAACACCCCTTCACACTTATGAAAGGGGTTTTAATTTCCTTAATTAGACTTAGAATATTAAACACTTAAGCATCTACCCAAGGTAGATTAATTATGTTATGGAACTTTCTAGATTTTTTTGAAAATTATTTAAAGAGATAATTAATGAATTAACTCTTAATTAAGAGGATTAAGGAAAGAAAAAGGGTGTTTAGGGAATAGCTTAGGGGAATGCCCCATAATTATTCCATAAAACCCTTACTCTCTATATCTGACCTTAATCAAACCTAATTATAGGGTAAATCCCCTAATTATACCTTAATTACCCTTAATTACATGAAGGGAGTAATTAGGGAATGAGCAAGCAATTTCCCCAATTAAGGTTTCAATAAATCTCAAGAAAATTAGGAGAGGTAGAGGTCATCCCTTAAAATGAACCCTAAAAATTTGAGATCAATTGGTTACTTAATTAGAGAGTAATTAGCTAATTAACATTCCCAAAGAAACCCAAATTAAAAGAAAAGGGAAATTCAAAATCTATTGAAAACATTTTTAAAATATGCTAGATGAAATTATTTATCCATAACATTTTTTCTTATATTTTTTTTATTTTTGTTGAAGGAGTTATGATTTTTTGAAGGTTTTATTTAAAATTAAAATAATCTCTAACTAATCCTTATACACGCTGCGGCACAATGTGCGTGGTAGTCGTGCTTTACATGCATCATGTTAGCTTAAGTGTCATCGAGGCGGCGGCGATGGCGCGTGCGCTTTATCATCCTTAGTCGTTGATCAAAGATCGGATGATTGGATACAAATTGGTTTTAAATGGATAATGAATATAAGCGTGCCTAATAATCTCGTCCATCTAAAATGCATGGATGGCTAAGATGAGTTCTTCCACGAGATGAATGTGAATCATTCACAATCGAGGGAGATTGAGCGATCTTGCATAAATTCATTCAAGACTCAACCCACACCATCTAAAAGACTAGAGCGGCCAAGCCAACAGTGGATTTCACATGCAATGAAAATTCCTTCCACAAAGGACCAACACTTATCAATCTAAGTGGTTGGAAAATCACTAACCTCGTCGGAGGTGATCACCGGCACTCGGGATCGATGAGGAAGCTTTGTTTAGTGGAGATGAAGCCTTATTGAAGTTCCTAGGTCTTGAGGTTGAGTGGATGAATGGGTGGTCCATCTACTCTTGATCTCCCTCATGGCTTTGATTGAATTGAGTTCTTCAGGAACTCAAGCTTGGGTGACTTGATTGGTCCTTGGATGATGAGTGTAGAAGGAATTAGGTTAAAATCAAGTGTATATAAAGTGAAGAATTCAATGGACCTTCCCTATTTTGCACTGTGCAAAATCGATGAATGGAAAATTCAAATCCTCTTTTAGGGCCTTGGGAAAGCTCTCTGATGTTTTCTAACTCTCTTTGAGGCCTCAATCGATGAATGAAAAATTTAAGTGAATTAGAGGGAGTATATCTCCCCCTATGGCAATCAGACGGCTGATAATGAGCTTACTATTTTGATCCAATTGACCCTATGGAGTGGGTTGTTTAGGTTGTTAGATCAATGCACATGGTCAATTTTGCTAGAGGAGTGGAATGCAAACTCTCATGTGCATCAAATTGAGCTAAGGGGGAGTTTGAAAATTTCAATTTCATGCTATGGGGTCAGGTTTGGTCCATGGGCCAAATGGGTTGACCCAAACCCATTGGGTTGGGTGCACCACTCATCACTAAGTCCCCTTGAGCTTTTAGGAAAGCCTCAACTGATTGTGATGAGTGTATGACCAAAATACACATGGGCTAGGCAAAATTTATTCTATGGCCGGTATAATGGCCATTTTGCTATTATTTTAATTTGGGTATGTTTGGTATGTTGAGAAAATAGGTTGGGCCAAGTTTCAATGGATTTGAAATCGATTTGATAGGGTTTGGCTCATGTTGATCCATTTAGGTCAAAATTGGTCAACTTGGGTCAAGTTGACCAATAGGTCAAATTGGGTCAAACCAAGGATTGGGTCAAGTTCATATGACCATTTGAAATGTTTTGGTGCCTTTGGTTGGTTCAATTTGGTATGTATTTGTTTTTGGCTCATATGACTCATTTAGGTCAAATGGGTCAAGTTGACCCATTTGACATATTTGATTTTGGTTAGGTCAAGGGTAGGTTTAGATTTGGTTATTCATATGGAGGGGATTGATATCTTTGTTTCCAATCAATTTGGGTTAGGTTCAATTTTGGCTCAACATGAGCCCTTTAGGTCATGTTAAGTCTAAGGTCAATTGCTGGGTTGGGTGTAGTTGGCCAATTGAGGCTTTGGTCAAGTTCCACAAGTGATTTGGGATGGACTTGACCCATTGGTTTCAATCTTGGCTTAGATCAAGTTTTGATAAATTTTGGCCCCTCAAAATGGGTCAACTTAAGGTCAAGTGGGCCAATTAGGCTAGGTTAGGCTCAAATATTGGCTTGGTCAAGTTCAATATAGGTCATGAGTGAACTTGGATCAATGGTTTCAATCAATTTGGCATATGGTGGATTTTGGCTATGTAAGGTTTCATTTTAGGTTAAGTGTTGACTTGGTCAACCCTTAGGTTTGACTTGGTTTGACCCAATTTGATTGATTGATCATCCCATGATGATTTTTGATCATGATGAGGGGAAAAAATATGAGTTTGGTTCAATCAAATTTGGTTAGGATCAAAAGTTGGCTCATAAAGGTACTTTAGGTCACTTTGGGTCAAGTGAGCCTAAGTGGGTCAAATGGCTTGGTCAAAGCTTGATTTGAAGTTGATTGATCTTGTATATGGACTTATGATTGAAATATAAATTCATTTACAAGTGGTTTGAAGTCAAATGGATTTTGATCCATTTGAAAATTTCAAATTCAAAGGAAGAAATATGAAGGAGCTTTGAGTTTGATTTTTGATTTGGGTTTTGATTGAGTGGTTGAGGTTTGATTTATACATGAGCTCATGATTATGAGATTGATAAAATCAAAGGTTTGGTTTGATTTGAAATTGATTTGGCTAAGTTTAAGATTTTGACTTGAAAGGCTTAGATTAGATTTTGATTTGATTTGAGTTTGAGTTTTGTAGTTGGTTTTGATTGTTTGAATTTATATTTCATTTATATATGTGAATATAAATGAGAATATAAATCGATCATTAGAAAATTTCAAGAATTTGAAAAAATTTAATCATGATTTGGTTAAATCCATTAAAGGAAATTTAAGGCATTTAATGAAATTTTTATTTTAATTTAATTTTTGAATTGGAATTGATTGATTTATATTTATATCTCATTTATATATGAGAATATAAATGAGAATACAAATATATTTTGAGAAAATCCCATGAGTTTGAATAGGTTTGATCAAAGTTTAGGTTAAATCCATTAATGAAAATTAAAGTATTTAACAAAATTTCAAGAATTTTAAAGAAATTTAATTTTTTTCCTTTGATTGGATTGAGTTATGTTTATATTGAATTTATATATAAGAATATAAATGAGTATATAAATAAGTTTTGAGAAAATCCTATGGATTTGAATTGATTTGATCAAGGTTTAGAGTTGATTTTGCTATATCCTTTGATGGAAAATTAAAAAGACTTAGAAAATTTTCATGAATTGATTTTGAATTTTGAACTTGATTTGATGGGTTTGAATTTATGTTTCATTTATAAATGTGAATATAAATGAGAATATAAATGGATCATGAGAAAATCTCAAAGATTTGAGTCGGTTTAGATTATGATTTTGGCTATGTCCTTAAGAAATGGTTAAGGACTTAGGAAATTGTAACTTAGTAATTTTTGATGGATTTTGATCATGGGTTTCAATCATGGATTTCAATCAAGGATCTCAATCATTGAATTGAATCATGGAATTGATTTGAGTTTGATAAAATCAAATAGAATTGATTTGGGGTTTGACTTGAAAGAAGGAAAGTGAGGAATGGTTTAAGCTAAAGGGTAGGAGAATTTCCCACACAAGGCATAACCTATTTATGGCTAACTCTTCAAGTCTTCTAGGTAGGTGAGAGAGTGTCCACCTAATCACTAGATGTCTTAAGATGAACTTTTAAAGTCTAAGAGGAATCCTAAGCCTAGATGGAGGTTGAGAGCTCATTCTAAAAATGAGGTCAACAAAGGCAATAGTTTTGTGGTGTGGCGGGAGCACACATATTAGTGTTGAAAATGATCAACAATGAAGATCACAAGCACTAATAGAAACTATCATCTACTAGGGAAAAGAAGAATCTAAAACATAGTGCAATGTGGCTCACTTCCAAGACATAAGGGAGGAAATCTACTAAGGGATAGAGTGTGAACCTTCCACTAGGGAAGCAGGTTCAAGTCATCTACAAGGAGATGAAAGGTTTGATTCAATTTGAATCTCACCAAGGAGAGATCTCCACTGGGAGAGAAAATTGAATTTGTTTCAATTTTAATTAGGTTTGGATTTTTAGAGAAGAACCCTATTGGTTTGCAATAGGTTGCACTAAGTAGGAGCCATGGAGGCTAAGACCTAACTCAGATTACCAATCCAAAAGGGTAGTCTACTAAGCATATAGTAGGATTAACTTGACAAAGGATGCCTTTGGTATGTAGCTTGTACTTGGAAGAAAGTATAGTACTTTCTCCAAGTAGAGACAATTGTCTCTGTAAAGGCAACATATTGAACAACCTGGGGGACTCTTGAGTGAATGCCACTAGGGGACTTAGATCAACTCAAGGATAATCAAGATTGATTTTTATTTTTAGTTTTATTTGTTTGATTATGATGGATCCCATAGGTTTGCGATGAAGCAGGTAGGGCCAAAGAGCTTTAGATTCAATTCAAGGGAGTAGTCTACCAACCATAGGTAGGACTATCAACCAAGAAATCCTTTTGGTATATAATGGTCAAGTATTAAGAAGAAAGTACAATGACTCATCTTAGAGAGAAATCATAGTTTGCTTTGGGCAAAATCACGACCTAGAGAATTATTGAGTGAATGCTCTTTGACAAGAATAGTCAAAAGATTAATTTCATTTTTAGATTTTTATTTTTATTCCATGATTTGTGATAGATCCTGCTTAGAAGAAGCTTATAAGTCTAGACCTATCTCTTTCTTAAAGGAGTAGCTTTTCCAGATGGGGTATCCAACCAAAGTGTCTTTCAATTTGTGATCAATTTAAAGGAAGAAATCTGGTACTCACATCTTCACTAGAAAGATCTTGGGGTGATTGGTTGCTATGTAATCAACATAGTGCCTTTGATAATCATCTAGAAAGAATGTGTCATGGTCTATATCTTTTAAATGAGAATGATTGTGCCTCTTGTGGAAAATAGATTGAACCCTAAATGAGCTACGTAGAGAACCTAGGAATTTATCTCAACTCGGTGTCAATTCTATAGGGGTAAGAAAGATAGGATGTCTTGGGAGAAGGGGCCCTTTGGGGCATGAAATCTAATCCACAAGCAACTAATTTTTTTTGGTTTGCTTTAGTTATTTTATCATGGACCATTTGGTTTTGAGGATCAAAGCGAGAAGGAGCTTATATCATACTATCTCAATTTGAACTAAGAATCTCCTTTTTTGAACAAATTCTCAATCACGGGGTGGCTACCAAAGGAGAGCTCAATCCAAAAGTAACATGGGTAGTGTCTAAATGTCACAGGACTTGATCCAAATAGAGTGCCCATAGGGATGGGGAGTCTTAATCCAACACCCTAGAAGATGACATGACTAATCATTCAATAGGTATGTCCAAGGGAGAAAGCATGGGTCATATCAAATGGTGTACTTGAGTTGTTAGCAACATCAACCAAGGTGCCCTCGTTTGTAACAATCAACCTAGGAAGAAAGGAGACTCACATCTTCTTAAAGTCAACATGGTAACTCGGTGGCCTGAAGACTACCATGCTATCAAGGTGCTCTTTGGTTTCAATGATCAAATTAGAAGAAAGCTGACTCACATCTTCCAACAAATGACCATTGGGTAACATCACAAGGTGGCATGTAGACCATAGAGCAACTAATGAGTGGTGATGGCCCATATCAAATAGCACGAGACAGATTTGTGTTGTTGTTATGCATGTATTAAAAGGAATAGAATATACCGGACTCTTTTATCTTAACCATTATGAAATGATGCCACGGATGGCAATAAGAATTCCCACTAAGAAAGGATTCGGGTTCTCTCACCTAAGAGTATCAAATAGATGCCTCTTGTTCTCTTACACCTATTCTAAAGCATGAAATTATGTTTGTGTTGTGAAGAGTGATAGAATGCAGGAACTCTACCACAACATGTCTGTGGATTTGCAAGATAAGCAAACAATACTTCGAAAGAAGAGAAGATTTGATGAATAAAATCAGATTTTATTCTTTTTATTAATGAATTATTTTCAAGCATGTAGTGTCGTAGCTTCTGAGATGCAAAGATCAAAGCTAGGAAAATGTTTCTCAATAGGTGGATAGTTTGCTTCAACAGGGATCAAACGATGACTGAGGTAGTAGAGAGCACTTTCCTTTCCCTCGTCATTGGCTTGAGCCAACAGAGCACCGAGAGAGTCATCTAATGTAGCAGTATAAAGGATCAATGACGAAAGGGATGTGAGAGCTGCTTCACCAAGTATTCTTTGATATCTTTCATGTCTTGCTTATCATCCCATTTGAACTTAGCATCCTTTTGACAAGTGTTGAGAGAAGGGCTTGCATCTCCACGATAAGTTTGAGATAAAGTGTCTTAGATATGCCACCATCCTTGAAAGGATCGAGTTGAGTTAAACTCTTAGAGGTGGCATTTCTAGATAGCTTTCTTTTCAAGATCTATTTCTATTCCCGTGTCAATGAATTTCTCTGAGTGACTCAATGCACACTTGATTCATTTTAAGGTTATATTATCTTTTTCAAAACTACTCTCAAGTCAAATAGTCTTCTTTTCTTTTGCTTTTACTAGATCATTAATGTAACCTCAAATGATGGATGAGTTCATTGAAGATGAGTCATGGCTTGTATGTAACTATCATTTTAAGGTAGAAGGCAAGACCCTATAATAGAAGATTTTAATTGGGGTTCTGAAAGAATTATTTCTTTCATCTTCAGAAGAAATCTTGATTTGGTTATAGCCACATGACCCATCCATGAAAGAAAATGAGATGATGTCCACCATTAATTAGTATAGGAAGAGGAAACTCATCCTTAGGACATGCCTTATTTAAGTCCCTAAAATTGATGTAAATACAAATTTGTCCATTTTTCTTCTTAATTGGGATGATTAGCTAACCAGGTAGGATATTTTTTTCTTGAAAAATTAAGTCGATTTCTTGACTTGAAATGACTTATTGTTCAATTTCTAATCGCATGCATCTAGGAGCTTGCTTAATAGGGGTAACGTTAGGGTCTATTGCTAGCTTGTGGCTACAATGTGAGGAGATAATCCAGGCATTTCTTCATAACTCCATGCAAGTCTTTAGTTAATAACTAAGTCATTGGTTTCTTTTTCATTCAAAATGAGCGATGTAAGTTGGAGGATTTTCTTATCTGGTTGATTTCTTTTAAGCTTGTCGATTATTGAATGGATTTTTCTTCAAATTCTAGTGGTGCCTCTTTGACTTGACATCATCATCATCAAGTTTCTAAAACACACATTCTCATGAGTTGGGGATGTGTGAAGAACCTATCTAAATGGTTGGTAACAACGCAATAATCTTCATCATCGATTGGACCCATGCCAAATCATCCTGCCCTTATGCTTCCCTTCTTGTATTGTTCCATAATTTTCAAATATTGACATCCTTGGACCATTGAGACTAAACCTTTCATAGATTTTGGTGAGTAAAGTCAAGGTAATTCATTAATTCTTTAAAAGTATCTTCCAAGTCCTACATTGAGCTCACGGACTTGAGGATGATGAGAACCTCTTTGCTTTGTGTCACTAGAAGACTTAGGGACTTCCTTAATTACTAAACTTTCAACTTTCTAAGATGTAAGTGAGGTAAATGCTAAGGTTCCCAAATGTTGCCTGATAGTTTCACATAAACCATATTCGAATACTTTGCTTTGCTTGGAGGCCTGGTCTTCATCTCTGGATCAAAGTCACCTCAATGGAACTGGCGAGGGTTGTTGGTACTAATCACATTAGACTCATCCTGGTAGATTCCAAGTCTATGTGAATAGTAGGGTACTCTATGAATGACCTTGGTGAGGCCAACTAGGTCTTCCACCTCTACCTGTTTCTCTGCCTCACACGGTGGAGGTTGAGCCATCCTACCCACATGTCCATATGATGGAATGAACTTTGGGTGGAATGTGATATGCACATCCCATTCTTCTTCAATTCCCCTTTCTTGCTCACTTGGATTTTTCTTTTTCTTTTCATTTTCTATTATCTTTTGTTTTTCTTTGGAATTTGTATTTGAATTTTATCCAAGTTCACGAGAAAGGGTGTTTTGAGAAAGATAATAGGTTTCATCCTCACAGATCTCAACCTCTCTAACTGAGAATGGCTTTTCATCCCCGTTGACACGGTACTCAATTCCATCTTTTCTAAACTTGATGCACGGATGATGGGAGGATATAATAATCTTGTTCTGATGTATCCAAGGCCTACCAAGTAAATCGATGAATGAAGTATTCAAATCAATGATGTAGAACTTGACTTGGTCTTCAACACCGTCCAATGGCAACTATAGAACCTAAAGCTTCCATCATTGAATCCTCTCAATATCATTCTATCTCCTGAGAGTAGAGATGTCAATCTTCAAATAGGCAAGGGTCTTTATACTCATAATGTTTACTGATGCACTTGAATCCACAAGAAGCCAGGTGAGTCTGAACCTGTCCATGTTGAATGTAATGTATAGGGGATGGTTGTGCTCCAAGTCCCCCTGTAGAAGGTCTTCATCAGTGAAGGTGATCCCTTGGGCTTCTTTTACATAGTGTACTTCCTCACCTATAGCGGTCAGCTGAGCTAAGCATATTTCAAGAACAAGGAGAGCCTTGATTAATGATTCTCTCATATCTTTGGATAAGACAAGGACATCATATATGCTTAGCTTAGATGAGAACTTTCTTAGATGAGAAAGGACGTTGTAGTCCACCTTCGGCTGATCTTGCACAAGCATATCCAAGGGGGAGCATCCTATGGAAGGGCTTCTCGATCTTCAGTATCAATGACTTATTTTCCTCTATCTAGAGGTTCTGGCCTTGGAGGTAGAACCTTGCCACTATGGAGGTTAACTTTTGGTCTTTGAGGCAAGGTGGTGGCAGTTACCACACTTCATGCTCACCTACAACTTCTCTATGGGACTCTCAGTGATGATTCCAAGTCTATCTCAAGAGGTGAACCCATAGTATTGAGTTGGAAGATTTCAATCAAAGAGGAAGATTGTTATAGTTAATTGACTTGAAGAGTTTATTTAGAATAGAAGAAGACTCATCAAGAAAGATGTAATTCAAATCAGCTTTATTCTTTAATTTCTTGGAAGTATTTTGGGGTACAAAGTAGAAGTCAAGTAGAGTGAGTGGAGTAAAGAATTTGATGTCCTTATTCACTGATACAAGAGTTATACTAGTAGAAGAAATAGAAGAACTAGAAATGGTAGAAGTCGCAGTGTGGAAAGTTGAAGGTGGAGAGACAATCGTGGTATAAGGGCTATCTGGTGGCACATCTTTGTCTTTCTGACTCCCCCTAGAGTTGGCACTGGCAACTTGCAAATCTTGGTGTTGAGGTTTGAGGCTCGGGCACTAAGCTTTTTGATCTTCTGAATTATTTTCTTAGAGATTTTAGATAGAAATGTCCCAACCTTCTTTGATTTTGGAAGGATCACTTATATCCCCAAGGATTACCTTAATGGAACTGGAAGGTTGTTCAACAAGGTATTCCTTTGGGATAAATCATCGATTGAAACTTTGTTCAAGCCCTTAAATGTATCCTCCACATGTGTCTCTGGTGGTAAGGAAAAAATTTTGGATCATGACTTTTGCCTACTTCCTTCGGTTTCCTAGGCTCGAGAAGTTGAAAATCAGGTTTCTTTAAGAGGTTCTTAAAGAGTTTTCTGATTACCTCCCTCTTAAAAGAATAAGGTTTGTTTAACTTATCTAATAGAGTAGGTGGACCATAGCTACTTGGCGGCGGAATATGCCTTCTCTGGTATGGCTGAGCGTGGTTGTGGCGGTCATGGTGAGTTGGAGGCCGGCAGGTTGCCTTTGGTGGTAAAGGAGGTGGAGGCTAAGGTCATGGTCGGATTGATCTCTAGTTTGCTTCCCCATCATCACTACGCTCAGTTTCTTCTAAACCTTTTGGGATTTGCTTGGCAATTAATCTGGAAAAGGCAATTTTTTGGCCTCTCCTTGTAGACTAGTGGTGTTGTTGATTAGCTTCTCAAATGTCTTTATGGTGAAGCCCTTAAGCATGAAGGTGACCAGGCCATGGATATTCTTCAAGAGAATCTCAATGGCATGTTGTTGTTGACTTGGTTCACACTTCATACTCAGTTACCATCAGAATATAATCAACAAGTGACTCAGGGTGTTGTTGGCTAGATCACCTAAAGTAACCCTTCGAGCTCCAACAAATCTCTTGATGAAGAGCTCTAACTCAACAAATATCTTCAAATGGTTAGTTCACCCTTCAACACTAGGCTACTAACAAAGAGTCTAAAGAGTAAAGCGTCACTTCCACCTACATTGCAAGAACTAGGCCTGAAGTGAGCTATATGCTGCCTCAGATTCCCACTATCATCAAAGCTCTTGAAGGAAGGAGGCACAAAACCCTTGGGATACTGGATAGCATCAAATTCCTAGGTAGGTCTACCCTTTGGAACCATGATCCTCCCCAGGGCTTGAGCCAAAGCTTCCTTCACCTACTCAACCATGGATTTGGATCTTTTTTTTTATGTATGGAGGTACTTTCCACTACCTTCCTCTGACTAGTGCTACCTTGCTCAATGGGAGGTAGAGTCTTAAATCTAAGACATGCACTGTTGGTGATTGACATCGTGTACTAGCTGAAGGGCTTGCAAAACACACTTCGCTAACAAGTCCTATAACTGCCATCCTATCAATCTTTTCATCTTTCTTAAATGTTGAAGGTGATGGGTTAATTTTGTGGTGTCTCCTCTCATCACCATCCTTTGTTGCTCCAGAAGAGAACCTCTAGTATCACCATGCATATGCTGAATCCCCCATCAAGTCATCTTTATTGGGATCGGCTTTCTTTCTTTATCGGACCATGCATACCCTAAGATCTCCTTTTCTCCATAAAATAGTGTGCAACTATCTCATATGATCAACTCGGTAGGTACAAATAGCTTGGGTGACGGTGATCATATCATGAGGCGAAGCACCACCTCTGAGTCAATCTTGTGTGGTTGTACTCTAGAAGAATGATAATCGACATTGGTAATAGGGTAACAATCTGATGATCCTTTACCACTTGCCAACTGTCATCTAGAATATCACGATAGTTCATCACCATCTCGCATCATAATGGGTGGAGTTGGTGAAGCGACCACAATGCTGGGTCGCCACTCCTTCACTACATTAGGGTATAGGTCAAAGAGAACCACCTACAATGGGTGGTGTAGGAGGAGTAGGATCCCTTGGCTATAGTCGGATCACCAATGGGGGTATGTTTTTCCCCTTATGCGGCCTTCATGGCCTCGGATGGAATGGGTGATGCTGGAACCTACACTGGCGATGGCGGACGTGGAGTAGAGCGGTGGGGTGGAGACACCACCGACTCTTTGTGTATAGGAGCTACCCTACTATGATGGATGGTCCCCGTGAGGAGGATACTATCAGTATGATCGGTGCGTAGTAGAGTTGGAAAGTGACCAAGTAGAAGGTTGACGTGAACCTCATGTCTCTGCTAGTGATATATGATGTATGGGCCTCACGGGCCCTCTCCTAATGAATTTGCTTCCCTATAATGTGGGGGATAACATATCATAAATCAAGCGAGCAAACTCCGGCGTCATGCACCTGGTGTAGAGCAGTGAAGGCCGCATACGACCTACTTTGAAACTTCTTGGCGTGATGCACCGGAGGAGGAATGGATCCTCAGCATCCTCTCTATCTGATCTTGAGAGAGGATGAAACTAGTTTTTTAGTAATGAGTGGTGATGTGATCATATGAGACTCATCCATGGCTTTCGACTAAGCTCTCGCTATCATAATGCAGTTTGAACATATGGTTCTTATTTCTTGTGAGTAGGATAAGAAGGAGTGTGAGACCATACTCAAATGTGGGGGGAGGAAAAACCAGGAGCCTTACCTTGGAGGGTATAGATGATAGCAGCATGCCGGGCAACATGCAACTCTAGGATGACTACACGGGAACCATCTGGTACTTAAACCATTGAAGTCATGGTGCGCCACATCTTTCCTCTTGAGGAGATCTCATCAGAGGTAAGATGATGGCCGGACCACCTTCTTCCTACTGTGTGAGGGGAATGCCCTCACAGTGATCTTGGCCCCTCAAATCCATGGCCAAATGGATCAAATGGGTATGGTCCAAATGAGGAAATTTGATCTAAGGCTAGATCCATGCCATGAGGGAAAGGTAAAGACAAATTTTTGTGATCACCATTACTAAAATTGAACTCGAAAACTACTTGAAGAAATCTGCAATGAGAAATGAACTTGCAATAGTTTTCTATCTCCATAGATTTTGAATTTTTGAATTTTTAAAATTTGAACCCACATCCAACAACTTGGAAGTGTTAAGTGGGGTTCAAATGAATTTGGAAAGATTGATTGAAAGAGAAATTTGAGTATGAATCCAAACTTCAATAATTTGAGTATGTTGAAATATGGATTCAAATTTTGATATGATGCTTCCATAGGTTCATTTTATTTCGATTTTCATTTTTTGTGATTTGGAAGAACCTTTTCTTTAACAAATTTGGGTATGTTAAAGTAAGGGTCAAATGATTTTGTTTTGTTTGAATGTTTTGGAATTTTCACTTAGCAAATTTAGGTATGCTAAGTGAAGTAAAAGTGATTGTTTCTTTTGAAAATTTTATTTTGATTTTTGAAATTTGGAATTCTTAGCAAATTTAGGTATGCTTAGTGAAGAATCCAAGTGATTTTGAAAATAGGATTCTTAGGTATGCTAAGAAAATCCTAAGTGTTTCATTTGTTTGGAAAATTTTTTTTTGAAAAGGGTAGGATCCTTTGAAATTTGGTATGCTAAGGGAATCGTAAGGTGCTTCATTTTATTTTTAAAATGATTGAAAGTGGAGATTCAACTTTAGCAAATTTGGTATGCTAAAGATGAAATCCCACTTGGTTTTATGAAATGGAAATTTCACTTAGCAAATTTGAGTATGCTAAATGGAATTCCAAATGGTGGTTTAAAATTTTGATTTCTTTTGTTTTGAAAATGGAAACTTCTCTTAGCAAATTTGGTATGCTAAGGGAAAAAAAGGTGTTTGAAAATTTTTGTTTGAGTTTGGAAATTTTATTTAGCAAATTTGAGTATGCTAGGTGAAGTTCCAAAATATGTTTTGAAAAGTTTTGAATTTTTTGGATTTGACTTTAACAAATTTAGTATGTTAAATGAAGTTCCAAATATGTTTAAAATTTGGAAACTTCTCTTAACAAATTTGGGTATGTTAAGTGAGGTTCCAAAAATGTGTTTGAAAATTTTAGAAATTTTGATTTTGGATTTTGGAAACTTAACAAATTTAAGTATGTTAAATGAAGTTCCAAATATTGTTTGAAACTTTTTTAATTTTGGATTTGGGAACTTTTCTTAACAAATTTGGGTATGTTAAGTGAGGTTCCAAATGTGTTTAGAAAATTTTTGAAATGTGATTGTTGATTTTGATTTTGGATTTGGAAACTTTACTTAACAAATTTAGGTATGTTAAATGAAGTTCCAAATGTGTTTGAAATTTTGAAAATTTTGATTTTTATTTTGGAAACCTTACTCAACAAATTTATGTAAGTTAAATGAAGTTCCAAAATATGTTTAGAATTTTAAAATTTTTTGGATTTTGGATTTGGAAACTTTACTTAACAAATTTAGATATGTTAAATGAAGTTCCAAATATGTTTGAAATTTTGAAAATTTTTGGATTTTAATTTTGGAAACCTTACTTAACAAATTTGTGTATGTTAAATGAAGTTCTAAATATGATTGAAAATTTTGAAACATGATTTTTAATTTTGATTTTGAATGAAACTTCATAAATTTATTATGTTAAATGAAGTTCAAATGTTTGAAATTTTTTTTGAATATAATTGTTAATTTTGATATTTTGAAAAGGGGATGTTCAACAAATTTTTATTTTTGAAAATGATATTTTTATTTTGAAGTGATTGTTGCTTTTGAAAAGAGAAATTCAACTTAGAAACATATGTATTGATATGCTTAGTGACTTCCTAAATGATATTTTTTATTTTTTTGAAATCTTCATTTAATAAATTTTAAGTTTAATGAATTTTTTGAAAACTTTTTCAATAAGTGTGTTTTGAATAGAAAATTTCATGTGTACTTTGGAAAATTTTTTATTGTGATTTTTTGAAAAATGATTATTTTTTTATTTTGAAAATGAAATCATCAAAGTGAATTAAGAAGATATTCACTTTTGTGCTTTTATTTGAAAACATTTTTGGGTTTTAATGAAAGAAAAATGAAAATCATAATGATAAAACTAAAGATGTTTAAATTTTCATTTAAGAGAATGATTTAAAATAACAAATTTGTCTAAACTTAAAGATGTTCTTTTCAAAATAAAGTGATACAAAAGATAGTAGGTTTCCTTAATACAATCATTTACAAAATGGAGAGGAACTATGAAAATCATGAGATGTATTGGTAATTAGCCTTTTAAAGTTTCATTAGATGAGATCTCAATAAAATGATTTTTTCTTGGTAAGATGCCATGTAGATCAGATGTACTTATTGTGATATACATCAGGGTATAGTGTACTATGAAAGATAGAAGTCACTACCCTTTAATGGAACCAATCACCTCAATAAGGACTCCTAAGGATGATGGGTTCTACATATGCGAGAGATTCTTTACTCTTTTGAAAAGTAAAGCGTTTATTTTAAATGTTCATTAAGTTCCCTGGGCAAGCCCCATAGTTAATTACATCCTAAGGGATGGGATCCTTAGAAAACTCGATTAAGGTAAATGATCATTGTCTTTGAAGATTTCAATAGGAAGGACTATCAATTGATTGGTTTTTTTGAAGATCAAATGGGATTGATCAAAAGAGTTATTATCGAAGCCAAAATGGGAATAGGAGATGCTCACGATGCTAGGAAACCTAGAGCATCTCAAACTATCTTATTTGGGCTTTTTTAGAAATTGATTTAGTTTGTTTGAATTGCATTTTTATTAGAAATTTGGGACTTAAGATTCCTTAACACAAGATTAAGAAATGCCTAAGAGGTGAGGAATTATGCTTATGGCCCTTGAGAGAACAAAACCAGAACCTAAATCTAGGGAGCTTGGTGACCTAAATCTAAAGCAAATAGGTAATTGATTTGTCTCCACAAGAGAGGACAAACCACTTGATAGCTTAAACACAGGGTGGCTACCAACTAACTCTTCCTAATTTTAGAAATCTACATGTAGGCATTTAAAATTTCATTTTATTTATGGACGATAGCTCAGGGCTAATAGGTTTTTATTTAGAAAGAGAGGATTATTGAAAATCGTGAGGTTTCAGGACATCAGCAGGAGCCAACTGGGTTCTCTAGCAAGGTGAAACCCTCAATCAAGAGTGAAATAAGATGCATTTTGTGCATGATATTATAATGCTTGTCCATTGAGGGGTTGCTAATTACTTTTTATCTTGATTTTAATTCTGGGTTCTCGGGTGGAAGCCCTCCAATCAAGAGTGAAATAAGATGCATTTATGCATGATATTATAAAGAAAATGCACATCCAACTAAGGGGTTGCTAATTCTTTTATCTTGATTTTAATTCTAAGCTTTTGGTGAGGTTATGAGTCATATAGTTTTAGTTTGAATTGTTAAGTTGGGTAAAATATTTATTTTTCTCTAAAGAGCCTAATCCATATCCAAGCCATACATAAATCAAGGAAGAAACTAGAAATCACTTAATGCAAAGGCTAAACAAATCATCAAATAATTTATAAAATTAATCATAAAAAGAATAAATGATCGTTTGTGTCGCACCACCGCATAAACCCAAAATATCAAATGTGTAAGATTTACCCCTTATACAACAGGATTACAAATGAATTAAATTACAATTTAAGCAAAAGGAATTCATAGTTATGGGGTCTTTAAGCTCTTTCTTCTTTCTTCTTTCTTCTTTCTTCTTCTTCTTTCTTTTTTCTTTCTTCTTCTTTGATGGTTGAATGGTAGATGCTAAGGCTTCACATGGTGCATAAGATAGATCTTATGACCAATTCATCCTAATCCCCATAACAAATCATTCCAAAATCCTAATATATAAATTTTACATGAAAAGGAAAAGTATAAATCTAACTAACACCTACAAAACAAAGGTTAGTCAAATCACACCACATAAATCCCAAGCATGTATATTGGACTTATCACCCCACACATGGGTGACTAAGTCCACCTGGCCTATGGATTATGCTAAAGGGTATAAGCACCTGCAAGCAAGAAAAGCATTTATATATTTATTTATGATAGCCTTTAGCACAATCCCCTATAGAAAAGAATAGTTAGAATAAGCACGTCCTACCATTCATTCTACGAGCATACACCCTAACATCCAGTCTAAAATATTTATCATAAAATAAAATATAACATCAAACCATGCACCGACCTAACCTAAAGCTAGAAGTGGTGACTGGCTAATGTGTGCTTTGAAGGTTTGTGTGGTATGCTTAGCTTAGGACTTTATATATTCAAATTTTCTAAGTGTGAAGGACATGTTCAACTTAGAGGAGGGTTTCATTTAAGTTGTTTAGAAATTTTTGGTTATTTTTATTTCATGTTTTAATTTGGTTTGAGTGAAACCTACAATTAATTACTAAGTTATAAAGAGGGAAAAGAGAAGAGAACTCTTTCCTTCCCTAATCCTTGAGTAATTTCTAAGGTAAGTTTCATATTTTAATTTCATTTAGGTGAATGTTTTGATTACATCTTTTAATCAATACTAAGTTTAGATAAACTCTAAAAAAACATATTAAAAAAAAGGCATTTTAAGATTAAATAAAATGAATCAAAATTCACATAACACACATTACTTCAAATCTTTCCCAACATATATAATATGCATATGGATGGACCCTAAGCATATCTATACACTTAAATGAGAATAGTTAACACACTTTATGATGCATGCTAAGTAGTCCATTTAAGAAAATTTAGAAGTTCAATATGCATGATTTTTCTTATGTAGAAAAAGTTTTCCTTATCCAAAATTTCACATACATGCATGAAAGTAAGAAAGGCATAAGTGAGTACAGCCATTGTTAACGAGGTGTAAGGTACAAGACCTACTTAGGGCTACTTAAAGCCTCACAACCGAGTTGTCCAGACTAATATACCACTTTCCTTATGTACAACATGCATAAAAAAGAAATGAAGTGGGAAAGGAAGATGCAAAAGTTGTTTAATAGTTTCATTTTTGTTTATGCAATTTATTCATGCAAGAATAGACAATCTTTCTAAAGTGAGAGTATAGGGATGAATAGGGTTTGAAATTAAGTAAGTGTTGGGTTCTTTTCAAATGAACCCTACATCTTACTAACCCCTATTCAAAACTATGCTAACATGAGAAAAAAAAGAAAAGTCTACACCAAACATGCTTTAAAATCTATCACATTTATAATTAAGATATAATAGCATACTTTAGATTTGATGTTTATTTATGTTTTGAAAATAATTTGGATTTAGTAGTGATAATAGCCACTCATATTTTACTTTAGCCAACACATGCACATTTGACATAAAGTAAATAATTTCATTTTAAAATTTTGAAACATGAAATTATGAATGCATGAATCACATGACATACAATTTAACATGTTGGGAAAGATATAAAGCAATGAAAGCATGTAAACAAACTCACTTTACTTAAATCCTAAAGACATTCTTAAAGAATAAGAAAATTTAGAATAAATCAAAGTGAATTTCAAAATGATTTTTGTTTAGTTTGAAGTTTGATTTAATTTTGAAAAGGTGAGATGAGTTTGTTATTCCTAACCCATTCCCACATGTGTTTTATATTTTTGTTTAATTTTCATTTAAATCCATTTTAAGCATTGATTAGGTTAAGGTATGAATTAAGGCTTAATTAACCCTTACCTACACCACCTTAGAAAAATTAACTAAGTAATTATGAGCCAATGAGATGACATAAAACCACAAGGTAATTTAAATTTGCAATGCCCTAATAATGAAAAGGCCTAATGCAATTTGGCTCACAATTAAAGTTAATTAAGCTAAGGGGTTTAGCTTAAGTACTTTAAAACACCCTTTCACACTTATGAAAGGGTTTTAATTTCCTTAATTAGACTTAGGCTATTAAACACCTAAGCATCTACCCAAGGTAGATTAATTAAGTTCTGAAACTTTTAGAATTTTTTGAAAATTATTTAAAGAGATAATTAATGAATTAACCATTAATAAAAATGGGATTAAAGAAAGAAAAAGGGGGTTTAGGGAATAGCTTAGGAGAAATGCTCCAAAATTATTCCATAAAACTCTTACTCATTGGATTTGACCTTAATTAAACTTAATAATAGGGTAAATCCACTAATTATACCTTAATTACCCTTAATTACATGAAAGGGATGATTAGGAAATGAGCTAGCAATTTGCCCAATTAAGGCCTCAATACATCTCAAAAAAAATGGGGGAGGCAGAGGTCATCCCCTAAAATGAACCTTAGAAATTTGAGATCAATTGGTGACTTAATTAGAGAGTAATTAGCTAATTAACATTCCCAAAGAAACCTAAATTTAGAGAAAATAATTCAAAATCATTGAAAATATTTTAAAATATCTAGATGAATTATTTATCCATAGCATTTTTTTATATTTTTTTTGATTTTTTAAGGAGTTATGATTTTGAAGTTTCAATTAATTAAGAATTAAAAATAATCCTAACTAAGCTAATACCTACCACGCACATGTGGCACAGGCTTTACTTCAAATGCATCACATGCGTGAGGTTATTTAAGTTGTCAAATCCCAAAAATGCATAATGCTTTTATCCTTACTCGATCAAAGATCGACTTGAGGATACACCCAGTTTTAAAGGATAAGGATATATAAACTAATAATCTCACCGTCCATCTAAAATGCGGATGGATGGTCGAGATCCAAGTTCTTCCCGAGGATCAATGTGAATCCATGATCCAAGGGATCCAAGCGATCTTGCATGAATCATTCACTCAACCCACACCATCTAAAGGATAGAGGAAAATCCAATGATTTTATGCAATGAAAATTTCTTTCACAAAGGACCAACACCTATCAATCTAAGTGGTAAAAATCATACCTCAGAGGTGATCACCTTCGGATCGATGAGGAAGCTTGTCTAATGGACAAAGCCTGAAGTTCCTAGCCTTGAGGTTGAGTGGATGATGGGTGGACCAACTCCTCTTGATCTCTGCTTTGATTGAATTGGTTCTTCCTATGGGAACTCAATGGAAGCTTGAGCTCAAATTGGTCCTTGGATGATGAGTGTAGAAGGAATTGGAAGATCAAGGAAGTTGAGAATTCAATGGACCTCCCCTATTTTGCATTGTGCAAAACCAAAGAATGGAAGATTCAAATCCTCTTTTGAAGCCTTAAAAGCTCTGATGTTTGATAATGGCTCAATCGATCAAGAGTGAATTAAAATTTCAGTGAATTAGGGGGAGTATATCTCCCCATGGAATCATAAACAATGAGCTTATCATTTTGATCCAATTGACATGAGTAGGCTATTTAGGTTGTTGATCTATGCACATGGTCTGGTTGAGAGGAATGCCAACCTCCCATGTGCATCAAATTGAGCTTAGGGGAGTTTGAAATTAATTTGCTATGGTGGGTTTGGTCCATGGGACAAATTATGCACTCATCACTAGTCCCCTTGAGCTTTTAGGAAAGCCTCAAGTGATTGTGATGAGTGTATGACCAAAATATATGCTAGCCAAAATTTGTTCTATGGCCTAGGGTATAAATCATTTTATTATTTTTTTTCAATTTGGGTATGTTTGGTATGTTGAGAAAATAGGTTCAAGTTTCAATGGATTTGGAATCCATTTGATAGGGTTTGGCTCATGTTGACCCATTTAGGTCAAAATGGGTCAACTTGGGTCAAGTTGACCAATAGGTCAAATTGGGTCAAACCAAGGGTTGGGTCAAGTTCATATGACCATTTGAAATATTTTGGTGCCTTTGGTTTGGTTCAATTTGGTATATTTTGTTTTGGCTCATATGACATTTAGGTCAAATGGGTCAAGTTGACCTATTTGACCCATTTGACCTATTTGGTCAAGGGTAGGTTTAGGTTTGGTAGTCATATGGAGTGGATTGGTATCTTTTTTCCAATCAATTTGTTATGTTCAATTTTGGCTCAACATGACCCCTTTATGTCATGTTAGGTCTAAGGTCAATTAGGCTAGGTTGGGTATAGTTGGCCAATTGAGGCTTTGGTCAAGTTCCACAAGTGATTTGGGACTTGACCCATTGGTTTTAATCAATTTGGCTTATATCAAGTTTTGCACATTTTGGCCCTTTAGGTCAAAATGGGTCAACCTGGGTCAAGTGGCCAATTGGGCTAGGTTAGGCTCAAATGTTGGCTTAGTCAAGTTCAAACATAGGTCATGAGTGAACTTGGATCAAAGGTTTCAATCAATTTGGCCTATAGTGGATTTTGGCTATGTAAAGTTTCATTTTAGGTTAAGTGTTGACTTGGTTTGTCCTAATTTGATTGATTGATCATCCCATGATGATTGTTGATCATGATGAGAGGCAAATATGAGTTTGGTTCAGTCCAATTTGGTTAAGATCAAAAGTTGGCTCATAAGGGTACATTATATCACTTTGAGTCAAGTGAGCCTAAGTGGGTGAAATAACTTGGTCAAAGCTTGATTTGAAGTTGATTGATGTTGTATATGGACTTATAATTGAAATATAAATCCATTTACAAGTGGTTTGAAGTCAAATGGATTTTGATCGATTTGAAAATTTCATATTCAAAGGAAGAATATGAAGGAGTTTTGGGTTTGATTTTTTATTTGGGTTTTGATTGAGTGATTGAGGTTTGGATTTATACAAGAGCTCACGATTGCGAGATTGATTGAACCATGAGAGAAAATCAAGGGTTTCGCTTGATTTGAAATTGATTTGGCTAAGTTCAAGATTTTCACTTGAAAGGCTTAGATTGGATTTTGATTTCATTTGAGTTTGAGTTTTGGAGTTGGTTTTGATTGTTTAAATTTATATTTCATTTATATATGTGAATATAAATGAGAATATAAATTGGTCATAAGAAAATTTCAAAATTTAAAGAGTTTAATCATGATTTGAGTTAAATCCATTAAAGGGAATTTAAGGGATTTAATGGAATTTTTAATTTGAAATTTAATTTTTTGAATTGGATTTGATTGATTTATATTTATATCTCTTTTATATATGACAATATAAATGAGAACAAAAATATATTTTGAGAAAATCCGATGAGTTTGAATAGGTTTGATCAAAGTTTAGGTTAAATCCATTAATGAAAATTTAAAGGATTTAACAGAATTTTAAGAATTTTAAATTTGGAATTTAATTTTTGCCTTTGATTAGATTGAGTTATATTTATATTTCATTTATATATGAGAATATAAATAAGTTTTGAGAAAATCCCTTGGATTTGAATTGATTTGATCAAGGTTTAGAGTTGATTTTGGCTAAGTCCTTTAATGGAAAATTAAAGGGACTTAGGAAAATTTTCATGAATTGATTTTTTGAATTGATTTGATGGGTTTTGAATTTATATTTCATTTATAAATGTGAATATAAATGAGAATATAAATGATCATGAGAAAATCTCAAAGATTTGAATAGGTTTGATCATGATTTTGGCTAAGTCCTTAAGAAAGGGTTAAGGACTTAGAAATTTTAACTTAGAATTTTGATGGATTTTGATCATGGGTTTCAATCAAGGATCTCAATCATCAAATTGAATCATGGAATTGATTTGAGTTTGAGAAAATCAAATGGAATTGATTTGGGGTTTGACTTGAAAGAAGGAAAGTGAGGAATGGTTTAAGCTAAAGGGTAGGAGAATTTCCTAACACCCCTAAGGCATGACCTATTCCTATGGCTAACTCTTCTAAGTTTTCTAGGGTTAGGTGAGAGTGTGTCCATCTAATCACTAGATGTGTCTTAAGACTAAGGAACTCTTAAAGTCTATCCTAAGCTTAAGATGGAGGTGTTGAGAGCTCATCCTAAAAATGAGCTCAACAGACTCATATCTGCCAAGAGTGGTGTACTCATGAGTCGCATGAAACATCAACTAACTGGTATAGTTTGCAATAGCTAGAAGAAAGCGGACTCACATCCTATAGCAAAAGATTGTCGGGATAGTCTTCCTTACATGTGTTATCAAGGGCATTGAAAGTGAATGCCACTAGGGGGGACTTATATTAACTCAAAAGTAGTCAAGAGGAAATGAGCCTGACTTATCAACCTACTCAACTAGAAGATGATGGCTAGTTCAAGAAGAAAGCGTGGAGACTCACATCTTCTTAAACAAAGTCAACATGAGGTAGCTTACTGGCTGGGTAGTGAAGACTACCATACTAATAAGGCGCTCATTGGTTTTCAATGATCAAATTAGGAAGAAAGCATGGGGACTCACATCTTCCAACCAATGACCACTAAAATGACATACCAAGGTAGCATGTAGACCAACCTAGAGCCTAATGAATGAGTGTCACATGGGGCTTGCCCCACATCAAAATAGCTTGAGAAAAAGATTTATGTTTGTTTTTGCATGTGTTAAAATGGATAGACGCCTGGGACTCTACACCTACCTTAAAACATGTGGGAATTATGAAATGATGCCATGGATCAACAAGAATTCCACTAAGAAGGATGTCGCTTTGTCTTCACACCCAACTTAGTTTTAATGAAACAAGATGCCTAGGTTCTCTTACACCTATTCTAATAGCAGATTGTGTTTGTGTCAGTGAAAGAGGGATGATGCCACTGGGACTTACACCCCTAAACACGTCATGATTGAAAGATAAGGAAACTACACTTGAAAGAAGAAAATTTGATGAATGGAATCATTTTGTTCTTCTTATTAATGAATTATTTTCAAACAAGTTTTATTTCATAATATTTCTTTAGATAGAGCCCATTAATTGGAAGCATCGTGTTCCCCTTTATAATCAATAAGCATAAGAACCTTGGTAGACCTTTTATATATGGGGTCTTCCCAAGTGGGTTCAAACTTGCCTCCCATCTTTGATGAGCAACAATTGGTCTCAAGACTAACACAAGTTCTCTACTCAAAAAAAGACCTATGACCAACTTGTTGTGAGCTAAATCATTTGGCCTTAGACAACTGAGGTTTGCACCCGTAGTGACTTTCCTCCAAACCTTGAGCTCTTCTAACCGCAACTTTGCATTCTTCTCATAGTGATCTTGTACCCAATGCTATCCTTAGTGATGAGAGTTGAACTTCTAAAGGAAGAATGGCTGCACCCATACACCAAAAAAAATGGGGTAGAGAAGTGTTTTGTATGGTGTGGTAGGCCCACAAGACTTCAACCAACCGCTCATTAATTTATTATCATTAAAGAGTCTTCTTCAAGATGAGAGTTTTGTTGAATGCTTTTGTTAAGCCATTAGCTCTGGGGTAGTAGATGGTGGAGTATCTCCAATCTACGTCTTCTGGCAAAGCTGTTGATCTTCATACTTTTGAATGTAGTACCATTATCAAATATAATTCATCACGGTACCCTGAACCTATATACGATATGGTTCTTGAAAAACTAAAGCACATGGTGTGCCGTGACGAGTGGGATGGCTTCCTCCCACTTGGAAAAATAGTCGGTAGTAGCTAAGATAAATTGATGCCCCTTAGAAGAAGGAGGATCGATCAAACCTACAAGTTGCATTCAATACTCAAATGGCAAAGCCAAAGAAGGTGTAGAATGTTGGGTTTGTGGACCACACCGCACTTGACATTGATGGCATCTCCTAGCTACGCCCATGCATCGGATCAGAGCCGAGTATCTAAGTCTTTGATCTTGACTTCATCTTCAAACCGATTGATGAGTTCTAATGACCAATATACCATAAATGCCATGGGCTTCGTGTTTGTCTAAACAACGTAACCACATCTGGTCAAAGGACTGTCAATGCAGGGAGCCATCAACAAGAGCATAGGAGAGTGCTCTTTGTTTCATCTAATGGGCTTGAGATTTCTCTTGAGGTAGTTTGTCGGTGTTCAAGTAATCTATGAATTTCCAATCCACTCCTTATCCATTTTGGCAATGACAACCTCCCCTTCAAGAGAAAAATCTCGATGAGTTAAATCAATAAGTAAGACTTTTATTTTGGACCCTTATTGAAATGAACTCATATTCAACATGCCAACAACTTCATTATCATGCAAGTTAACTTGGCCAAGGCATTGGATGCCACTGCTCGCTACTACGAGAATCGCCGGGAACCTTGTAGATGGTAAGCGTTTCATTAGAAAAAGCCTTAACAATTCTAGACCAAAGCCTTTATGACTTAATTTCATGTAGCATACACCTTGTACTTAAAGAAAGATATTTAAGATTTGCCTGAGATGTGGACTAATGCTGATAACTAACCGAATCCCCAAAGATATTGATAACCATTATTGTCTCCCCTAAGTTCATGATTTGTTCATCTGGGAGATTGTCACTAAGAAAAAATCGAGGAAGTGGTTGTGCTTCTAAGAAATTATAGTGCTGTTGGCCAAACATCCAAAAGCTGGCCGTGTCATAGGTATTGTAGTGGATTGGTTCTAGATTAAGTACCTTATGAGAAGCATATAGTGTAGCTTCAGATGCAAAAGATCAAATCAAGGCAATGTTTCTAATAGGTAGACATTTCGAGAATCGACGATGGTTGAGGTAGTAGAGCTTTCCTTCCTCATCATTGCTTGGGCCAACAGAGCACCAAGAGAGTCATCCAATGCAAAGAAGTGTAAAGGATCAATGACGCCTCAGATAGGACCTAGAATGGCTTTCACCAAGTACTCTTGATGTCTTCTGCGGATGGCACTTGTCATCCCACTTGAACTTGCCATCCTTTTGACAAGTGGTCTGTCAGACAGCCTGAAGCATCTCCCCAGTCGAAGTTGAGATAAAGCATCTTAGATCATATTTTCACATGTCGATTCTGGTTCCTATATAGCAAGCCTTGAATAAGGTCTTGAAACGGCTATTGGTGATTGATTTAAGCGTTAAATGCATCTCGTCTATTTCTATTTCCGATGGCATGGCGGAATTCATCTACTAAAGAGGTTATATTGGGGCTTTGGTAAAGAGATCAAAATTTTTGACCGGATATTCTCGAAAGAAACTTCGAAGTGCAACAATAAACCCAAGCTGAGGGTGATCCTTTTTTTCTTTTCAGATTAGGTCCTTAATTAACAGTGAATGCGAGATGTTCTGAGATCAACACTGTGTAGACTATGAATTTCCCAAATGACTAGATTAGATTTCTAGCATCTGTTGAAAATCTCAAGACGTTATTGTCCCATTAAATGCTAAGATGATTTAAATGCAAGACATTATCCATTATCAAAGATGACTTTGACTCATTCTTCTGTTTTCTAAATGCAATTTTTTTTTCCATAAAACCAAATGAAACATCATCGAGCAACTTAAAAATGACCTATTGTTCAATTTCTAATCACATCTAGAACTTGCTTAATAGAGGTGTTGTTCTATTGCTAGCTTATGGATTCTACAAGAGATAATCTGTATTTCTTCATAACTCCATGTGAAGTGCTTTAAACTCACCAATAGCCTAACTAAGTTGTTGGTTTCTTCTTCATTCAACAATAAACCATATATGTTATGCAGGGATTTTCTTCGTCCCAGGTTAATTTGAGCTTTAATTGAATGAATTCCTCTTCAAATTCTAAAGTTTTTTTGACTTGGAGATCATGATCATAAGTTTCTAAACACATTTTCATAAGATTTGGGGATGTGTGAGAAGAACCTATCGATTCCAAATGGTTGATAACAACTAGGCAATAATCTCATCGATTTTCCACTGCATCAATCCTAGTCATGCTCTTGATTATGCTTTCCTTCTCAAATTATATAGCTTTTTCAAATATTCACCTTCAATAAAGCACATGTAACTGAACGAACCTTTCATATAAGATTTTGAACACAAGGTGAGTAAAAGTCAAAAGATAATTCCATTAATTCTTTAAAGTATCTTCCTCAAGTCCTACATCGAAGCTCTGACTTGAGGATGATGAACCCAAAAAGAACCTCTTCTTTCATATCACTTAGGGACTTCCTTAACTACTAAACCTTCAACTTTCTAAGATGTAAGTGAGGTAAGAGCTAAGGTTCCCAACTGCTGCCAAATAGTTTCACATAAACCAGATTCAAATACTTTGCTTTGCTTGGAGGCCTGGTCTTCGTCTCTGGCTGGAATAAAAGTCACATCCAATAGAACCCGCTGAGAGGGGTTGGCTTGTACACTAATCACATTGGACTCATCCTTTGGATTCCAAGTCTATGTGAATAGTAGGGGTACTCCTAAGAACTATAACATGACCTCAAGGCCAACTAGGGGTCTTCCACCTGAACTACCTTGCCCTCTACCCTGGAGGTTGAGCCATCCTACCAACATGTCCATATGATGGAATGAATTGGAATGTGATATGTCATCCACTTCTTCTTCAATCTTCCTTTCTTTGACTTTTTCTTTTTTCTTTACTTCATTTTCTTTTATTTTTGCATTTGCATTTTAATTTTGTCCAAGTTCACGAAAGGATGTTTTGAAAGATAGTAGGTCATTCTCATAGTCTCAACCTCCTAAGAATGGCTTATCATCATCCCCGCTGACACTACTCCGCCATCTTTTCAACTTGATGCAATGAATGAAGGAGGATGGAACGATCTATGTATCCAAGGCCTACCAAGAAAAGCAAAGAATGAATGAATCAATGATGTAGAACTTGGCTTCAGCCTTCCGCCACTAATCTCCAACAGAATATAGAACCTAAAGCCACTCGCTTGGTCATTGAATCCTCTCAACATCATCCTATCTCCTCGAGAGAGATGTCGATCTTCAAATAAAAGGGTCTTTAGACTCATAATATTACCTTCAATCCATGAAATCCGATAAGTCCAAACTGTCCATGTCGATGTGTATAGGGATGTGCTCCAAGTCCCCAAGAAGGTCTTCATCGTGAAGGTGATCGGGCTTTTTATAATGTGCTTCCTCAACTATACCAATCACATTTTGATCAAGGAGAGCCTGATTAGTGATTCCCTACTCTTTTGGATAAGACAAGGGCATCATATATGCTTAGCTTAGATGGAAACTTTCTTAGATGAGAAAGGACATTAGTCCACCTTCTACCGATCTTCCACAAGCATATCCAAGGGTGGAGCATCTATGAAGAGCTGATCTTCTCGTACTAATGACTTATTTCTCATCTGAGTGCCTCTAGAGGTAGAACCTTGCCACTATGGAGGTTGACTTGGTAATCTCTGAGGCGTGATGGCAAGTTCTACCCGCACTTCACTCACCTACAGCCTTCTCCCATGGGACTCTGCAAATCAATGATTCCAAGTCTATCTCAAGAGGTGAACCAGTAGATTTGAGTTGGAAAGTCCAACTCAATCGAGGAAGATCAAAATTGTTAGTTATTAGACTTGAAGAGTTATCAGAATAGAAGAAGATAACTCATCAAAAGAGACATAATGTAATTCAAATCGCTTTATTCTTCAATTTCTAAAGTATTTGGAGGTACAAAGTAGTCAAGTAGAGTGAGTGGAGTAAGGGATTTGATGCCCTTATATCGATACAAGAGTTCTACTAGTAGAAGAAATAGAAGAGCTATAAAATGGAAGAAGTCAGGTGGAAGTCAAGGATGGAGTTGACATGATGGTCGTGCTAAGGCTATCCTGACACATGCGCCGCCGAGCTCCCACTTTCCTAGAGTTGGCACTAGCAACTTGCAAACCTTCCTTGATGTTGAGGAGGTTTGACGTGCACCTACAAGGAAAGCTTGATCTTCTGAATTATTTCTTAGAGGTTTTGATAAAGAAATGTCCCAACCTTCTTTGGTTTTGGTAGGATCACATATCCCCAAGGATTACCCTAATGGAACTAAGGTTGTTCCACAAGGTATTCCTTTGGGATAATACACACCGATCTTGAAGTGTTCAAGCCATCCAAATGTAAAGCAATCCTCCAAAATATGGCCTAGCATATGGTGGTAAGGCAAGTTTGGATCATGACTTTACCCACTTCCTCCGGTCTCTGGGTAGCTAAAATCAAGTTTCTTTAAGAGATTCTTAAAGATTTTCTGATTACCTCCTTAAAAGAATAAGGTTTATTTAACTTATCTAAAAGAGTAGTGGACCATAGCTACCGTGGCTATGCATACCACCGGTGGTGGTATGGTTGAGGTGTGGTGGCATGGAGGTGGGGAGGCCGATGGTACTTAGTGGTGGAAAAGGAGGTGGAGGTCTGAGGTCATGGTCTCTGACTAATCTCTAGCTAGTCGCTTCCCTTGTCAACCACACTACCCTGTTTCTTCTCATAAACCTTTGGGATTTTTTGCTTTGGCAAGATCTGAAAAGGCAACTATTTGGCCTTTCCCAGACTAGCCTTGTTGATTAGCTTCTCAAATGTCTTTATGAAGCCCTTAAGCATGAAGGCAATAGGCCATGGATATTCTTCAAGAGAATCTCAATGGCATGTTGTTCAAATAGCTAGTTCACACTTCATACGTTGCGCCATCGAGAATATAATCAACAAGTGACTCACTTGCTTACAACAAGATCACCTAAGAACCCTTTGAGCTCCAAAGAAATCTCTTGATGAAGAGTTGCCCTAACTCAGCAAATGTCTTTACTGAACCATTGGGAAGTTCAACATACCAATCAAAAGCAATACCCGCTAGGCTACTGATAAAGAGTCAAAAGAGTAAAGCATCACGCCACCGCATTGCAATAACCGCCTAAGTTAGCTATGTTGCCTTTCCACTACCATCAAAGCTTTGAAGGAAGGAGGCATGAAACCCTTGGGATATTGGATAGCATCAAATTCCTCTGGTAGGTCTACCCTGGAACCGATGATCCTCCCTGCTTGAGCCAAAGCTTCCTTCACTGCCGCTCAACCATGGATTTTAGATCTTTTCATATGGAGGTACTTTCCACTACCTTCCATATGCTAGTGCTACCTTGCTCAGGGAGGTAGAGTCTCCGGATCCAAGACATGCACTAACTCACTCGACTGATCAACTAGGATGAATTGGGGGCTTGCTTCAAGACCGACACTATCGCTAACAAGTCCTGCAACTACTTGCCATCCTATTAATCTGTTTATCTTTCTGCCTTAAATGCTGTTGAAGGTGATGGGCTAATTCTATGGTGTCTCCTTGATCAACCTCTCACCTTCCATGGCTTGTTGCTCCATAAGAAGAGAACCTCTAGTATCGATCATGCATATGCTAATCCATCAAGTCATCTTTGGGATCAAAGCGACTTTCTTCATCATATCATGCATACCCTAAGATCTCCTTCTTCTCCATAAAATAGTGTGCAACTATCTCATCTAAGGATCAATCTAACTCAGTACAAAACTTGAATGTGATCATCATGCATAGAGGCATCGAACCTCACCTAGCTAGGAGTCAATCTGGGGACTCACTGAAGAATGATACTATGATATTGGCTGTTGGGGTAACAATCCTAGAATGATCCTCTATCGCAACCAACTGCCATCCGGAATATCTTGATAATCACCATCTCCGCATCCGTATGGGTGGAGTTGGTGAAGGAACACCACGATGCTTCGGTGCCACTCTTCCACACCCAGGGGCAAGGTGGCAGAGAGCTCCCCCTACCATAATGGGTGGTGTAGAGGAGTAGGATCCCTTGCCATATAATCACCAACTATGTTTTTCCTGATGTGACCTTCATGGCCTGATGGAATGGGTGATGGAACTTGAGATGGCGACGTGGGGTAGAGCGTGGGGTGGAGACACCACCGACTCTCTATGAATAGAAGCCTCCTATGGTGGTAGTCCCCATGAGGAGAATATTATATGGTCGCATAAGGCCGAATGGAAAATCAACCAAAGCAAAAGCTACCGACTAAACCTCTCCATCACTCTCTCGCTAGTAATGTGATGTATGGGCCTCACAGCTCTTGATGGATCTACCCCCACGCCACGGAGATGGATAGATCAAGGTCAACTGGTACGACTGAGCATCCAGATGCTCACCAGTGAGAATGAGGCTCGGTACCACCTCCTCCTACTCCTAGAAATTGTCAGCTGTAAGTGCATCACTGGAGGAGGTGATAAACAGATCCTCATGGCATCCTCTCTATCTGATCCCGAGAGAGGATGAAATTGGTTTTTCGTAACAAGTGGTGAAGTGATCATGGGAGACTCATCCATGGTCGACGGCAACGCTCGAAGCTCACTATCCAATAGGACCATACCTGGTGTTCTACAGTGGAGTAGGATGAACCAATTGAACCGAACCGGCTGGTACTTAAATACTAATTCTCGTGGTACTTCCAAAGCTCTTCGCGAGGAGACATCAATCGAGGGTAAGTCACCGATGATCTACCGCCTGCCACCTTCTTCCACTATGGTGAGGGAATGCCCTCACAAGTTATCCCCCCCCTCAAATCCATGGCAAGTGGATCAAGTGGGTATGATGATGAAGTCACCATCTAAGGCTAGATCCATACCATGAGGAAGTAAAGACAAATTGGAACCTGCCATTGCTAAATCAGAAACTAAAAAACTAAATTGTACTACACCGATCAAAAAGATCTACAATGAGAAATGAACTTGCATCAATTTTCTATTCCATAGATTTTGAATTTTGAATTTAAAATTTGAACCCACATCCAACAACTTGGAAGTGTTAAGTGGGGTTCAAATGAATTTGGAAAGATTGATTGAAAGAGGAATTTGAATATGAATCCAAACTTCAACAAATTTAGGTATGTTGAAATATGGATTCAAAATTTTGATAGGATGCTTCCATAGGTTCATTGTTTTGTTTTGAATTTGAATTTTTGTGATTTGGAGGACCCTTTCCTTTAACAAATTTAGGTATGTTAAAGTAAGGGTTTGTTTGAATGTTTTGAAATTTTCACTTAGCAAATTTAAGAATGCTAAGTGAAGTGAAAGTAATTGTTTCTTTTTGTGAAAATTTTATTTTGTTTTGATTTTTTGAAAATTTTGGAATTCTTACTTAGAAAATTTAGGTATGCTAAGTAATGAATCCAAGTGTATTTTGTTCAATTTTTGAAAATAGGATTCTTAGCAAATTTAAGTATGCTAAGAAAATCCTAAGTGTTTTGTTTTGTTCTTGAAATGATTGAAAGTGGAGTTTCAACTTTAGCAAATTTGGTATGCTAAAGATGAAGTCCCACTTAGTTATATGAAATGGAAATTTCACTTTCGCAAATTTGAGTATGCTAAATGAAATTCCAAATGGTGTGTTTAAAATTTTGATTTCATTTTTTTGGGTTTTGAAAATGGAAACTTCTCTTTAGCAAATTTGGTATGCTAAGGGAAGAAGTTCCAAAGGTGTTTGAAAATTTTTATTTTTGGATTTTGAGACTTCACTTAACAAATTTGAGTATGTTAAGTGAGGTTCCAAATGTGTTTAGGAAATTTTAAAATGTGATTGTTGATTTTTATTTTGGATTTGGAAATTTCACTTAACAAATTTGATTATGTTAAATGAAATTCCAAATGTGTTCTGAAAAAAATTTTAAAATTTTTGGGATTTGGAGACTTCACTTAACAAATTTGGGTATAAGAAGTCTAAAATGTGTTTAGATAATGTGATTTTGCTTTTGAATTTTTTAATTTTGAAATTTCACTTAAATTTGAAATGAGAAATTCCAAATGTATTTTGAAAATTTTGAAATTTTTGGGTTGGAGACTTCATTAACAAATTTGTATGAAGTTCAAATGTGTTTAGAAATTTTGAAATATGATTGTTGATTTTTGAATTTGAAAACTTTTACAAATTTGGGTATGCTAAAATTCAAATATGTTTGAAATTTTTGAAATTTTTTTTGGATTTGGAGACTTTTTAAATTTGATGTTAAGTTCCAAATGTGTTTAATGATTGTTGATTTTGATTTTGGATTTAGATTCACTTAAAATTTGATTTATGAATTCTAAAATGTATTTTTTAAATTTTTTTTGAAATATGATTGTTGATTTTATTTTATTTTATTTGGAAACTTCACTTAATAAATTTGATTATACAAATGAAATTTCCATTGTGTTTGAAATTTTTGAAATATGATTGTTGATTTTAATCTTTTGAAAAGAGGACCTTCATTCAACAAATTTAGTATGTAGAATGGAGATCAATTTTATTTTGAAATGAAATTTTTGTGTGTGATTGTTGCTTTTTTGAAGAGGAACTTAAAACATATGTGAGATATGTATAATTTCTAAATGATATTTTATTTTTTAGTTGGAATGAAATATTCATTTAATAAATTAAATGATGTTCAGTATTAATTTTTTTTTTTTTTTTGAAAATTTTAATTTTATTTACAAATGAACTTTCCATTCAATAAGTTTGAATGTATTGAATAGAAGAATTCACGTGTGCTTTTGAAAAGTTTTATGATTATGATTGTGATTTTGAAAACATGATTGATTTTATTTTGAAAATGAAATCTTCATCAAAGTGAATTGAAAGAAGATATTCATTTGTGCTTTTGGAAAATGTTATTAGTTTTATTTTTGAAAATTACATGTAACATATGAATTGTTAAATGAGGGTGAAATTTTTGTGAAAATATTTTATTAAGTGCATTTTGAAAAGGCTTTTGAAAAAACAAAGTTCTTTATGGAAGATTTATTATTTTTAGGATGAACCTTTCCTTATCATGAAAATGATAAGGAGGAAGTCTTTAAAGATATTTTCTTTTTATTTTAAATCTTTTCATTTTACCCATTGGAGGAACCCAACGGGGGTTTAAGACCAACAAGGAATGTGGTCCTAAAACCTAAAGATGCTGGCTAACTCAACTCAAGAATTAAACGAGCTAAGTGCCAATGGAAAGAAGGATAGTCATGGATTCAAAGTACAAACCCATTATCAATATTGAGACAATGATCATTTACCAAAGATGGAGAGAGGAACCATCCCGGAGTCAGAAAAATTTGTTGGAGAAAAATTTCTATAAGGAGTGCCTTTCAAATCTGGGAGAAAAGAAAGAGACACCATAAAAATTCATCTCTTGGGATGCCAGATCCATAGATGTACTTATTCGTGATGGATGCCATCAAGGAAAAAAATGTATACTATCTCGAAAAAGAAGTCACTACCCTTTAATGGACCAATCACTCAATAAGGACTTGGATGATGGGTGCATATGTACGAGATTCTTCCCTACTTTACATGGAAAAGTAAAGCAGAGGTTTATTTTAAATCGTTAGTTAAGTTCCCTGTGCAAGCCCCTAATTATACATCCTAAGAGATCCCAGGAAAACTCGATTAAGGTAAATGATCATTGTCTTTGAAGATTTCAATAGGAAGGACTATCAATTGATTGGTTGTATTTTGAAGATCAAATGGGATTGATCAAAGAGGGAGTTGAAGCCAAAATGAAAGATAAGTAGGAGATGCTCACGATCTAGGAAACTAGCGAGCATCTCAAACTATCTATAGTTGGCTTTACATTTTAGAAATTGATTTAGTTTGTTTGAGTTGATATTTTTCATTGAATTTTAGGACTTAAGATTCCTTAACACAAGATTAAGAAATGCACGAAAAATTATGCCCACAAAGGGAAAAGTAACAGACCTAAATCTAGGAGCTTTGAGGGGTGAGCACAACCTAAATCTAAGGTGAAATGGGTAATTGGTTTGCCTTTATAAGAGAGACAAACCACGAGACTTACAACCACACAGGGGTGGCCAACTAACTCCTCCTGATTTTAAATACACATAAAGTCTTTATGCTTATGCAAGATAGCTAGGCTATTTTTTTTATTTAAAAAGAGACTAAGTCCTTAAACTCACTCCCTAAAGAGACTAGATCATGTAAAGGGACATGCTTCAAATGACCTAAATCTAATGCAATTCAAATTTTTTTATTTTTGGACAAATATTTTGACTCAAGTTAATAGGATTTTTATAACTAATGCATGAGAAATCAGATTATTGGCCAAAATCTGAGAAGGAGGAGGTGAGTTTCCACCATGGCTCAAAGGTCAAGTGTTCTTTGGCAAAGGTGGAAGCCTCTCAATGAAATAAGATAAATTTGTGCATGATATTATAAAGAAATGCTCATCCAGCTAAGGGTTGCTAATTCTTTTATCTTGATTTTAATCTAAGCTTTAGGTGAGGTTATGAGTTATTTAATTTAATTTGAATTGTTAAGTTGGGTAAAATATTTATTTTTCCTAAAGAGCCTAATCCACATCCCATACATAAAGCAAAAGAAACTAGAAAATCATGCCACTTAATGCAAAAGCTAAATAAATCATCAATCAATTTATAAAGCTAATCACAAAAGAATAAATGGTCATTTGTGGTCACCACCGTACAAAAAAATATCAAATGTGGGTAGCTCTACCCATACTCAGATTACAAATGAATTAAATTATAATTTAAGCAAAGGAATTCATTGTTATGGGGTCTTCTTTATTCTTCTTTCTTCTTTCTTCTTTCTTTCTTCTTTCTTTTTTTTATTTTTGGATGGTTGGAATGTAGATGCTCCAAGGGTGCATAAGATAGATCTTATGACCAATGCTTATCTAATCCCCATATAAATCATTCCAAAATCCTAATACAAATTTTACATGAAAGGAAAAAAAAAAAAATCTACCTACAAAATAAAGGTTAGTTAAATCACACCACACAAATCAAGCATGTATATTGGACTTATCACCCACACATGGGTGACTAAGTCCACTATGGATTATGCTTAGGGTATAAAACACACAAGTAAAAGCATTTATATTTTTTTATTTATGATCACCCTTAAGCACAATCCCTTGCGAAAAGAATAGTTAGACTAAGAAATCCTACCATTCATTCTATACACACTAACATCAGTCTAAAATATATATCACAAAATAAAATATACATCAAACCATGCACCAACTAACTAAGGCTAGAAGTGGTGACTTAGGCTAATGTGTGTGTGCTTTGAAGGTTTGTGTGCTTAGCTATGGCTTTAGGTTTAAATTTTTTAAGTGTGAAGACATGTTCAACTTAGGAGGTTTCATTTAAGTTGTTTAAGTGTTTTGGGTTGGTTTTATTTCATATTTTAATTTGGTTTAAGTGAAATTACAATTACTAAGTTATGAAGAGGGAAAGAGAAGAAACTTTCTTCCCTAACCTAGTAATTTTCTAAAAGTAGGTTCATGTTTAGTTTCATTTAGGTGAATGTTTTGATTAAATCTTTTAATCAATCTAAGATTTAGATAAACTCTAAACAAACCTATTCAAAAAGAAAGGTATTTTAAGATTAAATAAAATGAATCAAAATTCACATAACACACATTGCTTCATTTCTTTCCCAACATACATAACATGCATATGGATGGACCCTAAGCATATCCATACAAATGAATGAGTTAACACACTTTATGATGCATGCTAAGTAATCCATTTAAGAAAATTTAGAAGTTGAATATGCATGATTTTCTTAAGTAGAAAGGTTTTTTATCCAAAATTTCACATACATACATGAAAGTAAGAAAGGCATAAGTGAGCACAACACATTGTTAACCGAGGTGTAAGATCAAGACCTACTTAGGGCTACTTAAAACCTCACAACCAAGGTTGTCTAGACTATATCTTTCTTTAAATACATATATAAAAGAAATAAAATGAAAAGGAATATGCAAAAGTTGTTTAATAGATTTATTTTGTTTATGCAATTTATGTATGCTTAAATGGTAGCATAGGATGAATAGGATATGAAAGTGGGTGAGCATTGTCCTTTTCAAATGAACCTTTATCTCACCAAAATTCTATTCAAAATTATGCTAGAAAGAAAGGAAACCTATACTAAGCATACCTTTATAATATTTCACATGCAAGCTTATAATTAAGATATAGCATACTTTTAGATTTGGTATTTATTTTTATGTTTTGAAAATAATTTGGATTTAGTAGTGATAATAGCCACTCATATTTTACTTTAGCCAACATGCACATTTGACATAAAGTAAAACAATTTTCATTTTAAAATTTGAAACAAAATTATGAATGCATGAATCACATGACATACAACTTAACATGTTGGGAAAGATCCAAAATGAAAGCATGTAAACAAACTCACTTTACTTAAATCCTAAAGACATTCTTAAGAATAAGAAAATTTAGAATAAATCAAAGTGAATTTCAAAATGATTTTTGTTTAGTTTGAAGTTTGATTTAATTTTGAAAAGATAAGTTTGTTTTATTCCTAACCCATTCCACATGTGTTTTGTATTTTGTTTAATTTTTATAATTAAATCCATTTTTTAAGCATTGATTAGGTTAAGTGGTAACCACCTACACCACCTTAGAAAAATTAACTAAGTAATTATGAGCCAATGAGATGACGTAAAACCCACAGGGTATTTAAATTTGCAATGCACCTAATAATGAAAAAAAACCTAATGCAATTTGGCTCACAAAAAGTTAATTAAGCTAAGGGTTTAGCTTAAGTAATTTCAAAACACCTTTCATACATGAAAGGGGTTTTAATTTATTAATTAAACTTAGGCTATTAAACACCTAAGCATCTACCCAAGATTAATTAAGTTCTAAAACTTTTAGAATTTTTTGAAATTGATTAAATGGGTGATTAATGAGTTAACCCTTAATTAAGAGGGAATTAAGGAGAGAAAAGGGGGTTTAGGGAATAGCTTAGGGAAAATGCCCCAAAATTATTCCATAAAACTCCTACTAACTGGATCTGACCTTAATCAAATTTTATCATAGGGTAAATCCACTAATCACACCTTAATTACCCTTAATTACATGAAAGGGTAATTAATGAAATAGCAATTTCCCCAATTTAGCCACAATAAATCTCAAGAAAATTAGGGAGGTAGGGTCATCCCTAAAATGAACCCTAGAATTTGAAATATGATTAATTAATTAAAGCTAATTAAGATTTCTAAAGAAACCCAAATTAGAGAAAAGTGTAATTCAAAATACATTAAGATAATTTTTAAAATATTATAGATGAAATTATCTTTCCATAGCATTTTTTTCTTTTATTTTTTTGATTTTTCTATGAAGAGTTATGAATTTTAGAAGTTCTATGGATTAATTAAGAATTAATTAGGCATTTAACTAATCCCTACTTAATCCTCAGCTCATGATGCGACGCGTGGCGACGACGGTCAGCATGCTTTACACGCGTCGTGTCGTGAGGGACGGTTGAGATGAGCCAAGTTCTTCCTTGAGGATCAACGGAGACCGTCCATGATCTAAAGAGAGATCTGAGCCCGATCTAGCATGAAATCATTCAAAAATCAACCCACACCATCTAAGCATAATTACCAAATTATCTAACGGTGGATTTCTCATGCCATGAATATTTCTTTCACAAAGGATCAACACCTATCAAGCTAAGTGGTCAAAAAATTCCACACCTGATCACCGGTGCTCGAGATCGATGAGGTAGCTTCGTCTGGTAGAGATGAATCCTTGTTGAAATTCCTAGGCCTTGTGATTGAGTGGATCAATGGGTAGACCAACACCACTTCACTTGCCCTTTGGTTTTGATCCAATTGAGCTCTTCACTTGCGTGGGAACTTCAATGAGCTTGGGCAAGTTTGACTTGACCCTCGATGGAGTGTCTGAAACAGTGGATGGAGATCAATATGGAGGAAGTTAGGCAATGGATTGAGCTCTCATTTTTTTTGCCTTTGCTCTGGCGAGAATTAGAAATTATCCTATTTAAGAAGCTTAGAATGTTTAAGATGCTTATGGGTTCCAGTTCCAATCGACTGAGTATTCAAATTTCATTGAATTAGGGGGAGTATATCTCCTCCTATGACAATCGGACGACCGAACCATTCCTTGCCATTTTGATCCAGTTGCTGAGATTGAAGAGGTTGTTTTGATGGTTTTCAGTGTGCACATAGTTGGTTTAATCCCTTGAGTAGAATGCCAACTTCTCATGTGTTGAATTTGAGCTTAAGAGGGAATTTGAAAATTCAATTTTGCTCTAAGTGGTCGGGTTTGGTCTAAGGGCCAAATTGCTTCACCCAAACCCATTGGGTTGGGTGCACCACTCATCACTAAGTCCCCTTGAGCTTTTAGGAAAGCCTCAAGTCATTGTGAAGAGGGTATGACCAAAATACTATAAAGCCCAAATTTGTTCTATGGCCTAGGGGATGGTCATTTTGTTATTTTTTTTCACTTTGGGTATGTTGGGTATGTGGAGAAACTAGGTTTGGCCAAGTTTCATTGGATTTGGAATCCATTTGATAGAGTTTGGCTCATGTTGACCCATTTAGGTTAAAATGGCTCAAGTTAACCAATAGGTCAAATTGGGTCAAATCAAGGATTGGGTCAAGTTCATATGACCATTTGAAATGTTTTGGTGGCTTTGGTTTGTTTCAATTTGATATATATCTGGTTTTGGCTCATATGACTTCATTTAGGTCAAATGGGTCAAGTTGACCTATTTGACCCATTTGACCTAGGTGTCAAGGGTGTTAGGTTAGTCATATGGAGATTGGTATCTTTATTTCCAATCAATTTGGGTTAGTTCAATTTGGCTCAACATGACCCCAGTCATGTTGGGTCTAAGATCAATTGGGCTAGGTTGGGTCTAGTTGACCAATTGAGGTTTTGATTAAGTTTCAGTGTGATTTGGGATGACATTGGTTTCAATCAATTTGGCTTAGATCGAAGTTTTGACAATAAAGGGTCAAAATGGGTCAACTTGGCTAAAGAGCTTAAATGCGTCAAGTTAAAACATAAGTTATGAGTGAACTTAGATCAATGGTTTCAATAATTTGGCCTATGGTGGATTTTGGCTAGGTTTTTTTGGTTAAGTGTTGACTTGGTCAACCCTTAAGTTTGACTTGGTTTGACCAAATTTGATTGATTGATCATCCCATGATGATTGTTGATCATGATGAGAGGGATATATGAGTTCGGTTCAATCTAATTTTGTTAGGATCAAAAGTTGGCTTATAAGGGTACTTTAGGTCACTTTGGGTCAAGTGAGCCTAACTAGGTCAAATTGCTTGGTCAAAGCTTGAATTGAAGTTGATTGATCTTATATATGGACTTATGATTGAAATATAAATTCATTTATAAGTGGTTTGAAGTCAAATGGGTTTTGATCCATTTGAAAATTTCATATTCAAAGGAAGAATATGATGGGGTTTTGGGTTTGATTTTTTATTTTTTTTGGTTTTGATTGTTTAATTGAGGTTTGGATTTATATATGAGCTCATAATTGTAGGATTGATTGAACTATGAGAGAAAATCAAGAGTTTGGCTTGATTTGGAATTGATTTGGCTAAGTTCAAGATTTTGGCTTGAAAGGTTTAGGTTGGATTTTGAGTTGATTTGAGTTTGATTTTTAGAATTGGTTTTGATTATTTGAATTTATATTTCATTTATATATGTGAATATGAATGAGACAATAAATTGATCATGAGAAGATTTTAAAGATTTGAAAGAGTTTAATCATGATTTGGGTTAAATCCATTAAGAGAAATTTAAGGGATTTAACGAAATTTTTAAATTGAAATTTAATTTTTGAATTGAATTTGACTGATTTATATTTATATTTCATTTATATATGAAAATATAAATGAGAATACAAATAATTTTTGAGAAAATCCTAAGGATTTGAAAAGGTTTGATCAAAGTTTAGGTTAAATCCATTAATGAAAAATTAAGAGATTTAAGGGAATTTCAAAGATTTTAAATTTGGAATTTAATTTGAGGGTTTGATTTGATTGAGTTCTATTTATATTTCATTTATATATGAGAATATAAATGAGAAAATACATATTTTTGAGAAAATCCCATGGATTTGAATAGGTTTGATCAAAATTTAGAGTTGATTTTGGCTAAGTCCTTTAATGGAAAAATTAAAGGGACTTAAGAAAATTTTCATGAATTGATTTTGAATTTTGAGTTTAATTTGATGGATTTGAATTTATATTTCATTTATATATGAGAACATAAATGAGAATATAAATGGATCATGAGAAGATCTCAAAGATTCGAGTAGGTTTGAATCATGATTTTGGTTAAGTCTTTAAGGGAAGGATTAAGGACTTAGGCAAAATTTGGACTTAGAAATTTTTGATGGATTTTGGTCATGGGTTTTAATCATGAAATTGATTTTAGTTTAGAGAAAATCAAATATAATTTATTTGGAGTTTGACTTGAAGGAGGGAAAGTGAGGAATGGTTTAAGCTAAGGGTAAGAAATTTCTTAACACCCCTAAAGCATGACCTACTCCTATAGCTAACTCTTCTAACTCTTCTGGGGCTAGGGGAGTGTCCACCTAATCACTAGATGTATCTTAAGACTAAGAAACTCTTAAAGTTTAAGAGAGATCCTATACCTAAGATGGAGGGGTGGAGAGCTCATTCTAAAAATGAGGTCAACATAGGGGTCTTCTTTTCTTCATTTTTTCCTTCTCTTTCTTTTGATTTGATTTGCTTTAAAGGCATCAAGAACTAAACTTTTTGGCCACTGCTCATCCTAATCCCCCATAATACTAATCCTAATTCTTAATGCAAAATTACATCAAAAATAGAAAAATCAAATCTAGCTACACCTGCAAAATAAATATTAATTAAACACACCATACAACCCAAGCAGTTATATGAATAATTTGGACTTAGCACCCATACATGGGTAACCAAGCCACCTATCCTAGAGTTATGCTTAGGCTCAAGCACATAAACACATTTGTATTTTATTACAATGTAATTACTTAAGCACTGTGATCGCTAATCACGGTTATCATCCATGAGCATACACCCTAACATCCATTCTAAAATATTACATCACAAAATAAAACAATATCATACATACAATGCCCTAAATTAGCACTAGAAGTGGAGACTTAGTATTAATGTGTGCTTAAGGCTTGTATGGCAAGACTTACTAGCTTCTTAGTTTAAGTTTCAATTTGAAGTTCAAATTTGTTTAAATTTTACCTTTGGGTGATTTCAATTTAAATGATTTAATGATTTACTTTTCATTTTTATTTCACTTTTATTTGGTTGAAGTGATGTTTAGGTTTTCGAGAATGAAGAGTAGAATGAATTTTATTTGTAGATGGAACTCACCCTATTCTATATCTTAACTCCTATTAAAATGAAATCTTCATTCTAAAATGAAGATTCTTCCCAAAAAGTCTAATTAAGTTCTCTAAGTATTTTAATTAGCCCATTTGAATTTGTGCAATTCATTTTATTTGATTTAGAATTTAGAATTTGAGTTTATTTAAGTATTTGATTGATTGATTTTGGATTAGATGTCTTGATTTGGTTAAATTTTGATAATTCAATATCCATTAATTCAATCTCTAGTTTCTTTCCCTTGGATTTTAATTTAATTCCTTAATTTCGTATGATTAATATCATTTCGATGTTGTTTAAATTTATTGATTTCATTATTTCATTTAAGTTTGATTTAGATTGGTGAATATATTTTAATTTACTTATGATTTATTTGAAGTTTAATGTATTCTTTCATTTGAATTTCAATTAAAGGGTTGATTTATTGAATTTAGACGTTTAGTTTATGTATAGATTACCTCTTTAGTTTGATGATTAATCTCTTATCTTAGTTCAATAGGTTTGTTTATTTGGATTTTATTTTTGTTTAACTTATTTTGATATTGATTGGAATTTGGGTCGGTTTGATGACCTTAGAGTTTAGATTTAATTTCTTTTTAGGGTTTATTTAATTTGATTATGGTTTATTTATTTATAGTTGGCTTGGATAAAATGAATTGAAAGTTTGCTTTGATTTTAATTGAGTTTGATTATTTATGATTAGAATTTTATTTTAATTTCATTCATTTATCATGTTTATTAGAGTTTAGTTTATGTTTTAATTTTACACACTTTAATAGTTAATTAGTTTATCTTATTTAAGTGGACTGAATTGAATTTAACTTGATTATTTATTAAATTGATGAGAGTCTTTCTTAAATTAAATTAATTTGATTTAATTTAGGTTATTTGCTTGAGTTTTATTTTTGTTTGACTTATTTTGATATTATTTGAAATTAAGAGTAATTGGATATGATTTCATAACTTTAGAGTTTATATTTAATTTTTTGTTTATTTGATTTGATTATGATATTTAGAATATGAATTAAATAAATTTGTTCATAATTTTACTTGACTTATATTGTCTATGTCCTAAGAGATTTGAGTTTATATGTATATGTATATTTGTTTTAAAATATAATTTGAATTAGTTATGAATTCTTCCAAAATTTTATATGAATAACTAATCAAATAAAGCTTAGCCAATTGTAATAGTTGAGTTAATTATAATCAAGGATATGTCACATAACTAAATTTTCTTTTTGATTTTAGAATCAACATATAATAATCAGAGATTAAATCAATTCTTTTTTTAATTGACTTTCATAAATTATGTTCAAATAACTTTTTATATTTGATTATAATATTTATAATATTATTAGTTTAATTTATTTTAATCATTTTTTATATTAAGTTTTACTTAGATTTTATGATAATTTAATTTGCACTTTTTAATTTTATTTTATCACTTTTTTGTGTTTGAAATTCTAAAGATTGATTAACTCCTTTTTTTATTTAATTGAATTTAATTATAAATAAAATATTAGACTAATCGTGATCATTTGATCAAAAATCAAATGACTCATGAGTTAATCGTGGCTTTATAGGTGAAATCAAATCACTACGTCATTCAACTTAATCAAAATAATTTATTTCAAACACATAAAATAAATATTTGCTGCCTAAACTCGCCAGAATTAAAAGTTTAGCTCAAAGGTCTAACGACGCTTGATTCAACACATCAAATAAGATGTTTTCTAAGTGTTTAAAAATTATATCTCATTGGAGCTAATGTCCAGTGAATTCTGACGAGGAGGTGATTTCATTTAGTAGAAATGAAGCCCTACTTTGAGATGTTTGTTGAGCGCCTCCTCGCCAAGTATCTCATAATCTCACTCACGGCCGCTGATGTACTAATTCGATGGTTTCTTTGTAGATCACGCAGGATTTGGTGCGATGCCATTGCGCCTTTGCGAGCTCTAGCCTTATCGACTGATTGCGAAAGGTCTTGAATGGATGCCTTGCACACCCGGGATGTTGCTGCTTGAACTTCTGCCATGAACTCCACATATGAACCCTTTATTGCTTTTGAATTTTCATCAATCTTATCAGATATATTCTTATATTCTCTTTCTGCTTCCTCGGTTAGTTGCATACAAGCTTGTGTCTAAATCTTAAACCTCTTGGAGGTCCTACTGTGAGATGCATTGATCTCCTTAAGAACGTTAATGTAGCACACATCAACTCGCCGCTTCAAATATTCGAGGCTGGAAGAGGCCATATTTCTCAGATCGGCAGTTGTCGATAGCAGTTTCGCCGGAGTGCACCAAGATCGGAGGACCGAAGGCGGAGACAGACCTTTCTTCTTGCTGGAAGTGGCGGAAACGAAGAAGTTGAATTTTATACCAATTTTATAAGAACTGTATGAATTTATTCTCTTTATACTAATTGTTAAATTTTAATTATATAAATTATATTTAAATGATTTTAATATTTATTATATCACCTAATTGAACTCCTTTCAATCAAAAACTTACAGATTTCTTAGCTCAGAGACAGTTTAGTATCAACTTATTTTTAAAATTAAAAAGATCAATTTTGCTCACGTTCGATAATATTGTAGAACTGGACTTTTCATTTATTTTTTTAATCATCTGAAAGGGTTCACGATGGACTCCAAACACTTGAATTTCATACAGAAACCTATGTTCTTCTCGATCTCAATATCTGTTGAATGGGCATGGCCGAGCTCCTTCACCTCTATCTCTGGTCACCCAAAGCGTCGGGTGTCACAGTTCCAAGCTGGGGACACTATAGGGTTAGTTTGGCTACAAATAGGATTTAGCTCAAGTCAGATTTAAATCCTATAAATCCAGATTTAATAAATCTTAGGAGAGTTCAAATTGAACATGGTTTGGCGTGAGAACTGGTAAATTTTGCTCAGGATTTGCAATTTCTATTAGCCATGAAAAACTCTTTATCCACCACCATTCCTATTGTCTTTTACCAGCTCAGGAAATGAGACACTTTGCAGAATTAGAACAGACAACACGTAAGAACAAGCATATGCTGCTTCCTTACAGAAAATTTAGCTTCCTTTCAGATAGTAACGAAACAAAAATCGCTGTAAAAATGGCAGAATTCAGTGGGAGCAGTTTGTGTTTCATGTTTGCGAGTCACAGATCTTGCAGCTAAATAACGTGTGGAAAATGCTGGACAAATAAAGAATGAGGGAAGGTGAAATAATTAACATGAAAATGACTTACAAGTACATATATTGTTGTAAATTCTTAGTTCTCTTCTTGGTCTTCAGTTTCCTTAAGGCACAGGATTCAATCTGCCGGATTCTCCCCTGCTGACACCCATAAGCTCTCCGATTTCCTGTAGTGTCTTCATCCTCCCATCCTCCATTCCGAACCTCCACCGAACCACCTTCTTCTCCCTCTGGTTCAAGCAATCAAGAGTCTTGTTCAGATCCTCCTTCATGAATTGCTTAACAAGTATCTCCTCTGGGGTTAATGCTTCTGGATCTGATACTATGACATTAAAATTTTCAAAAACTTCAACCATTTATTTATAATTTACACTACCATCACTATGCTGGTGCTAGGAATGCTGACAAATATCAACCTCAATGAAAGTTTTAAAAAAAAGTTAATCTTAGCAAAAGGTAAATTTTATAATAATCAACTAAATTTAATAGAATCACCATCACAAACTCAAGTTATATAGTTTACCAAGAGTGATTTAGACTCACCAACGAGAAACCATTCTTGGTGCATTCCACCAGATTATCTACGATTTCTGTGGAGTGCCCACACTTGGCAAACCTTCTAGAAGCTCACAAGTCGTTCCCATAATTTGAGTTGCTTCGTTGATAGCTCTTACGCAATTGATCACCTAATTAACGTTGAGACTAAGTCTTGTTGAACCAATTTAAGTTATTAAGAGAAAGAGCAATGGTTTTATGTATATTCATACGTAATCAACTAACTATAATCGAATTCTTTTGCCTTTACTTCCATTCCCATAAGCATGTTGGACAACTTTACAAAGATATATCTATGAATTGAAATTCAAAGTAAGCGACTAATGCTAACCCTTCCTTCCTTAAAATTTAAACATTGCCAATACACCTTTAAGAAGAGGAGAGAAAGTAGTACATAACCATGCTCTCAAAACCAACCAATGGAGTTTTGAGAGCATGGATAATATGAACAATGGATTAAACACATCATAGTTAAGAAAAGGATGTCAATACATCCATTCACAATCCCAAAAAATTACAACCATCGTTAATTTCACCAAAAAAAGGCATTCTTGTCATACTAATCATGGATAATATAAAAGTTTAAATAAAATGTAAATGCTAGGAACAAAGTTATGTGACTTCCAAAAGTTTATAGTATCACAAACTAAAATAGTCACATCAAAAATAGTTCCAAAAAATCTCAATCTAAGTTGTTGTTTTCAAATTTCTTCCCTTCTAATTGGTAACTTGCACGAGTTCTACTATCAACAATGGCTTATGGAGGTATGCATACTTGCATCTTCATCCGCTTGATTTAACGGATTCTTGCATAGTTCAGAGTGTCCTCATAGGCCACACCGCTACATTTATGAACATTTGCTTTTTTGGCTATTTTTTCTAAAAGTTCAATCTAATTTTTTTTGGTCTCCTGGCTCAATGTTTTGGGAGCTTGAATATAATATTCACCCACGTCTTTCATTGATCTTTCCCTAAAAGAGTTGATATTGCGCCTTCGTATGCTATTCGATACCTACAATTAGTTAAATTTTCTTAACACACTATAAACAAATATGTACAAAAGAAGAATATTAAAATCATACCTATGAACATGATAAATGTCATCAACATATGTATGCCACAGAGAGTACTCCTTACTCTACAACTAACCGCATGAATGCAAGGTAAACCAATCATCGCCATTGTCTGTGTACAACATTTATTTTCAAGGTCTACTTCATGTCTATCATAACGCCCCTCAGCCTCAACCCTCTATGATGTTGATTGCCTGATGATAAAGTATTCCTTTTGAGTTGTTTCTCGATATATTCCTCAATATGGGAAACTAACTGTGCCATCTTGTAGCGCCGATTTTCTCGAGCTCTTTGTTCCATGATCATTCCTCTAATCATGTCAACAAGATCTACAACCGGTTTATCTCTCAGGTCCAATCCAAGAATTGAAGGATTCTTATATTGTTTGTATTATAACAATTCTTTATTTCAGCTGAAAATGTACTTTTAGACCACTTATAAGGCAATGAATGTAAGTACAAATAAATTTGTGGGCTAATATTATATATTTTCGAACTTTGGAATTGAACTCATGCTCGTATGCATTCGATGGACCACTGCTGCAATTTATGACTATCACAGAAAATATTTTTAAGATTCTTCCACAAATGAGGATACAAACTCTATGCTGCATTAGAAACACGAGTTTGATTGCTTCACCTAGTCCTTTCTCCATATCGATATGAATCTAGTGCATATAACTCGTAACCAAGACTTTCAAATAAGTTTTCAAACCATTGCCACGAAATGACTCACTTTCTACCACTTAAATGTCGGTAAACAACCCATTATTTCCATCAAGGGAGTTTGATAGTAACACCCCTAAGTACTTGATTTCAAGTGACAAGCATCAAGCTATTAGATGCCATCCGAAGAAAACCATCAATGCAAACCTTGAAGCTCACATACAAACGCCTGAATGACCAGTCATCACTATCGTAAGTATAAATGATGCGAGAACCGGGGTTTCTATCAATAAGCTCTGCGACAAGTGAAGGCACTAATCTGTAATTATCATCGATTGACCCAAATGCAATGCTTCGTTTACTCTTAGATTGCCATAACTTCATATATGGTAGTGATAACCCAAAAGTAGACTCCAAGTTATTTTGATATGTTTTGGAGGAATATTTGTTCTTCTTCACAATATCTTGTATCTCTTGGGCAAGAGAGGAAGTTGTCAATCTATTCCGATTAATACTGTGACATGTATGTAGTATATTTCTTAACCTCAAATGTTTGGCTATCACAAAAGTGATCCTCTAATTCTCCATGGACAATCTTTGTAGGCAAAGAATAACACGGTTTTATCACTATTTTGATCTTAATCCCAAAATTATTTATAATTGCGGTTCATAAGGCTTGTTTGAAAGTTGTTGAATCTTGAAAACATGCATCGACAATGTCTTATCGTTAACTTCATCAAGTAAAGAGTTAGAAACATCAATACTGTTGGGATAGGAATGATTGCACTCAAGCATGTCACTATGAAAAGAAACATCTCTATCATGTGGCAATGTGTTATCTTCGTTTGTTGCATCCACCACCTCAACCTTGATACTTGCAAAATACTCCTCAATTATTTGCAAAACTTCAACATCACTTTCAATAAGTCTATATTCCTTTGGAGATGTCTCAAAAATATGATAATATAACTTAAATCCATATCCTTGTAGCCATGGGCAAATTACTTCTACATTCTCTTTAAGCATAATAAAATTGAGTAGGTCTTTCAAGCTTAAGCTTTTTGTTTTCCGCTTCATATTTACTTCTATTTGTTCTCTTGACTTCAACCCAATGTCCACCAAATTTGAATATTACATATACACGACTCATATCCGCTTTTAAATTAAAATTTAGTCAACTTCACCGATAGGAAGAATCAACAAATGTTGGAGATATATAGTTTTTTAAAACAACAAATAAAATCGAGAACACAACAAAAAATTACAAGATAAAAAAAGTGGATTCACAAAACAATAGCATATTTTATATGAATCATTCAAAAGCGCATACCATCTGTGGTTTAGCTAGAGGAGATATTTCAACCGGATAGAGAACAAATGTAGGTTGCAAAAGCTTTGGTGAACAATGATCTCAAAACCCGAATGAATAACTTTGAAGTTATATGAAGCAAAATTAATTGATTAAACTAGCTATCAATTCATATGACAACCAAATGGTTACACTTATGGATTTAAAATTATTAAGTTATAAATAACTTTTGATCCAGGGAAAAATTCATCGAAAAAAAAGAAAATTTTCATCTGTTCATATTTAATAATTTCGATATTGAAAAAAAATCAAGTTTGTCCATAATATCTGGACACTTGACATTGTTCCAAATGAATTAATGTTTCATTCACATGGTGGTCCATTTAGACTGGTAAAAAAGGCAATCAACAAAACAAAATATTACATATTATGCAACACGAAACTTGATTTAATAAAACAATAACCAAGAAACAAAAAAAGCAAACTCATGTATTTGCAAGTCATAAATAGTTTAGAGTTTTAGAGCTTGTCAGCGAACCTGTGCCGAAGGGTAAAGCTTGTGGGAGAATCGCTCCAACTTGCGAACTAAGACAAGACAAAGGGGAAGGGCTTCAATAAGTGAAGACGAAGAAGGAAATCATGAAACTAGGGGAGAGTTGGGAGATCAGAGTTCACAACTTTGATTTCGAGGGAAGACTCCAAAGCTTGTGGGAGAATCTAGCTCCAGCGATCTTGCGAACGGCGAAGACAAAGGGGGAAGGGCTTCAATCAGTGAAGACGCAAAGAAATCGAAGCTAGAGGAGAGTTGGAGACTAGAGTTCAACTTTGATTTCGAGGGAAGACTCAACACCTAAACGTCAAGAACGCTTTAGACGCACAATAACAGGCTAACCGAAGAAACGAATTTACGGGAGAACAAAGTGATAATTTTGTTGTGTTAGAATGTTTTAGGTGTTAAATTTGTAAAATGGTAAGTTTAGGTGTTAAATATGTAAATATTAATGGTATGTATGTAAATCCCCTTTTATAGCAAAGTAGGTCTAATGATGATCATACGACGCGGCGCCACATCAAGAACGACAACTAGTTTTTTTTTTAAAGGGTAGCATTTTGCTCATATTGGAGTCTCTGTCGAATCTTACGAACTTAGTATTGTTAGAATTGTAACAAAATTTTCTACAACTTTCATGTTGGTCAAAATCTAAGATTGTGGCATATATAGCTTTTGCAACACGCATACGAAATAATTTGAAAGTAGAATATTTTTGCTATAAGACACGAATCTAAAGCAAGTTGGTATCTTTGAAATCATAACGAAATTTTTTACAACTTTTATGTTGGTTAAAATTTACGATATTACAAGTATTTTTTTTAATATATATTTTTTTGTTAATTATAGCATAATTATTACTTTTCAACATTATTAGATTATTCTTATTGAGGTATTTGATTTTACTATAATTTTTATTGAAATTATAAATTTGATAAAATCAAAATTTAAATAATTTTATTTTTTATTTTTAGAAATATTTAACTAAAAAACTATATTAAGATTCATATTTAGTTGGATAATTTCTTTGGTTTATATAAAATTGATTAAACTTAATTCCATAATTTTATTAAAAACATTAATTATATTGGATAAGATGATGGAGAGTTTTGGATAAATTTATTTATTAATTATATTGGATAAGATGGATGATGTGTTATAATAACGTAAATAATTAATCTTTAAGAAATTTTTTGAGATAGTTTTACATTTTTCACATTGTCATCCTTAAAGAAATTAAAATATATTTTTTAATTAATCATGCCATAATTAGCATTTATAGTGAAAAAAGAAAGCTCAGATAATTATATTAACAGTTAATATATAAAAAATTAGAATAATTGTGTTATAATTAACAAAAATAGAATATTAAAAAAATACTTGTAATAAGAGAACTGCTGTGTATCGGATCACAATTATAAATTTCAACCAACAGTTTTGTATGATATGATTACAATTAATTTCGCTAGATTCCGATATCGTATGACTCCAATACATGCAAAAATGATAGCTCAAATTTCGACACCGTAGCAGCGATTCTCAAAACTACATGTATCGGACCACAATCTTAAATTTCAACCAATATAAAAGTTGTAAAAAATTTTGTTACGATTCCAACGATACCAAGTTCGTAAGATTCCAGATGACATACGCAGAACCCCGATACGTGTAAAATCAAAGTTCGCCCCAGTTTAAAAAAAAAAAAGCCGGAACGGACGACTGGCTTGCTGACGTGGTGCCATATCAACATCAGTCGTCTGTTCAAGAGACGACTACTCTTATTTTGCTAAAAAAAAATTTACATATCTCAATTGCTAATTACAATTAGTACAGCTTATTTTTAAATTTTGCCTGAAGCGGAGAGGGTGCTTGGCTTTTTGCTCCAAGGAAGAACCCAGCCAAAGATGACACTGCGACGAGATCATAATGGCGTGATAGAGGGAGCCCTCAGCCTTCTATGTTTTTTTTTTTATTGAGTTGTCGGTGATAGAAAAAGATGACACTCCAATCAAATTTTTTCTTTTCTTTTAATTAAAAAAAAAACACGGAGGCTTCTGACTGGAGTCCGCACGGTGCGGACTCTGCACATAATAATCTCTCCATCTCCGCCGGCCTCTGCTTAATTTGTTGCAAGCATTCCTGTTCACTACTTTGCATTCACCTTCACCACCGGCTATCGTCGCCGATGAATTTTTGACGAAACCCGGAAAGTTAAATCCAAGTCTAAGCCTTCCCAACATGGAATCCCTTGGTGTTCTTTTCACGTATCCCGTGGACTCGTACCTGGAGGAGGAGCTCGGCCGGCGATGCAAGCTCTTCCGTCTCTGGGATTCGCCTCCGCAGAAGCGTAAGGAGTTCCTCCGAGCTAATTCCGGCGAGATACGGGCGGTGGTGGGAAGCTCCATTATGGGAGCCGATGCTGATATGATCGACGCGCTACCGAAGCTGGAGATCGTTGCTTCCTTCAGTGTGGGGCTCGACAAAGTCGACCTCAATAAGTGCAGGGAGAAGGGAATTAGGGTTACCAACACCCCCGATGTTCTTACGGATGACGTCGCAGACCTAGCTATTGGCTTGGCTATCTGCACCATGCGGCAGATCTGTCAGAGCGACCGCTTCGTGCGGAGTGGCGCCTGGGTGACCACAGGGGTTTACCGGCTTACTTCTAAGGTAACGACTTGATCAGCAATGGCTATTATGTTTATTACTCTTATGAAACAGTGTTTTTCAAGCTATGATGGCATGTGGATGCTCCATGGTGCTATTTGTTTTGAGTTATTATATACGGTTCTATCTCTCAAATACTATTTATTTAATTTATACCTATTATATATAAATATGTGGTTATTTTTAAAGCAAATAACTGTTTAGTATAGACTATAGTATTATCTTTAGGGTTCAAACACACCTATTAAATTTACCCCCTTGCTCAGATGCTATAATATGTTGTTCACTTGTGCTCTTGTTTACGCAGGTTATGGTACTAGAGTTTTTTGAGAAAGAATGTTTATAATGAACGAACAATGATATTTAAAGAAAATTTTGCCTGAATTATAATGCTTTAGCTAGAGAAACATGATTTTCATAGATAATTTTGATTAAAAATCTAGGTTTTTTATGTTTCTTATGGAATGTGAGGGATTTGTGTAGAAAAGAACTTGTTTTTCGAAATGTGAGGGATTTATATAACTTTATTAAGATGTGTTTATGGTTCTGCATTTTTTCACTTGTTCAAGTAGTTTTATTATTAAGTTGATGATTGGAGATATCCATCTCCAAATATTTTCTTTAGTCTTGTTTTGAATGATGAGCGATTGTTGTGCTCGAGGGTGAGTGGTAAAGGAGACTGATTTGTAATTAAGTAGATATTTGAAGAAGATGTGTACATCTTCATTGACTAGTTGATGAACATAACAATGTAGGCCGCATGTTTGTTTTCAATTTTTGTTGTACAGTGAACACAAAGATAAAGACCAAGTATGGGACCTGGGTATAGAAAGTACAAACATAAAACATGTTCTAATATCTAGAGGTCATCCAATTTCCAGAGTCATCAAGATGTTCAAAAAATATAAAAGTAATTACTTAATTTGTTATCTAAACACATCAGCAAACTAAATGTCCAAATTCTTCTAATAACATTACATGACATTATAATAGCAAGAGGCAACTTTGTTGAAATTTTCAGGGCTATATCACATTGAATTAAAACCAGGCTTTGATATGCTTTATTAAAATGTCCACATAAAGGAATGATCATGCTATATTTATGGTACTAAATGCATAACCTTTACAACTGTCTTTGGATACGAAAACTTTTAGGAAAGGGTTCTAAAAGCTTAAAACAATGGCTGATGATTCACAATCAACACTTAAATTATTGAGATTTCATTATAATTCTTTCCCTTCTCTTCAATCCAAAAAAATTCTTTTTAAAATTTGGATGTTATGAAAACTTTTAGGAAAGGGTTCTAAAAGCTTAAAACAATGGTTGATGATTCACAATCAACACTTAAATTATTGAGATTTCATTATAATTCTTTCCCTTCTCTTCAATCCAAAGAAATTCTTTTTAAAATTTGGGTGTTGTTTGTTCCCCGCTATTTGTCATACTTTTATGTTCTTAGTAATATTAATTGCTTGATTTGTTATCATGTTTTAGTACTATTATATTGAAATCAATAGATATCCAAGCCTCAAGTTATTTGATCACTGAATCATATTTAGAATATTTTGTTGATCTATTTGAATCCAATCACACAATTTAACATATAATGTTAGCATATTGACAAAAGAAACTATTTCAGATTGATATAAACATTGTCATGATGATACCTCAACTAGGCTAAGGCTACAGGACTTCTCACTTTGATGAAAGAGGCATGGGCTGAACCAGGAAATAATAAAATGTGGGTGTCTCGACTTTAGCAAATATTTGTATGGCCTAGGACTTGTCTCTTCTTTTTTTTGGTTATGGTTGTTAAATATTAGAGATACTTGTCATGATTGGTTGTGGGCCTTTATGGTGAATGATGTTAATGATCATATTGGTTGGGATATGCAAAAACTATGTTACTTTACTTCTTCTAATGCTTTCTCCTTACCATTTTTCTAAGCAATCTCTTCTCTCCACCCTATTTTTTATCTAGCTATTGTTGTTGTTTTTTCGACAAACTCTTAAATTGCCAATTAACACTATCATTTTGGTGCTTTTATTGACTTACCCAACCTCTGATTATGGCCAACCTACCCGTTAAGTGAAGATGGGCAAACACATGATAACTGCTAAGGAATAGCTCTAGGAATAGGCAAAGATTCTCGAGGAAGTCCTCTGGTTAATTCTTATTGAAATCAAACAGGAGCCCAATGAACTCACCAACAGACCATGACATTACTATTTCATGATACAATGGAGGTAACCCCTAGACTTGATAAAAAAATTTGAACAGTATTATAGCTTCCATAAGCTCTCTGAGCTCGCCCTCACTTACTTCCATATGGATGGTCTGTTATTTTCTTTTTCTTATCACTTGACCTTCATTTTACTTATCGTTTTGCTTTAGGTGTCTTCACAATAATCTTTGACCTGTTGCTCTCAAGTTCCTGCTACTGTATAATGCCAAAATCTTCACCATTCACTAGGATATTTGTTTGCTGTTGCTTTTTCTGAACATTTAGCATATGCTTAGAGGTGCTTGAAAGAGTTTTTTAAAAGTGACCTTCAAGGACCTTACAATTAACGGTTTTGTTACTGGCTTCAAAAACTTTTTGTTTGCTTGATCTCATGTGATATTTCCACTGGATTAACAAATTTTGATGACATTTACTTTGTTAAATCTGTGATCCAAAAAACATTAATACATAAATCAATCGACAGTGGTTGAATAAACATGCTAAGGTACTATATGTCTTGGATGGATTTCATGCCAAGTGTTAATTTCATTGAAGTAAGAAATTTATTTGTTCCATTTTCGATATGCATTCTTATTACGTTTATTTTGAATTTCGTATGAAGAATAAAATTTTGCATAATTGATTATTACCTGATAAGCTGGTACGAGATACATTAAACATATAACAACAATCTTTTCATGCCTTAAATTAACTAGATTCATGTTATCATTATTCTTTTTTCAAGTGTTAGAATGATTTAGTTAATATGTTATGAATTTTTTTATAAAAATAAGAGCGATGAACAACAAAAGAAGCAAAAAGAATAAAGTTTTACGTGGAAAACTCAACACGGGAAAAAATACTGGTAGAAGAGGAGAATTTATTATATTAAAAAAAAAGATAATTACAAGTAGAGAGAGAGAGTATTAAACTCATATGACCGAATCAAAGAAGAGGTTGATCCATTATATGAAGAAAGGAGGTATTTATAGATTTCTACAAGACCTCTTATAAGAATTGCTCAAAAGAAGGGTAGATATCTTCAATCCATATGTTTATAATTTCTTACTAAAGAGAGTGGGGCCCACAATAATTCAGGTCACAAATTTAACAAATTTGAAATATGATTATTGTTTTGTGGAAGATTATTAGATTTCATCCTATGATGCGAAGTGACGAATCTCTTAACTAGTAACAATGTTCTGAAAAATGAAAAAAAAAAAAAATTGAGGATTCCAACTTGAAGATAAACCCAAAAAAAGAGTCAATAATTGTAGGTGGATTGATCTTATCGTTCATTTTCTAATTAAGAGGTGAGATTACAAAATTATTATTATTTTGTGGAGGCTGATTGTGTTGATCAATTGGGGAAGTACTGTCAACTTAGCCCTCAATTTTACCGGTCGAGCTCAACATTGAGCTTGTGAGATCCTTCGGATTTTGCACGGGAAATGCAACACACTTCTAAATGCTGCGACTTACACGTCGTAATTGCTTAAAATAGCTAACACAGTAGAAAATTTTGGAAACTTTCTAGTAAGGCCAAAATCATTTATTTCTGACAAAAAATAAGTGATTTATAGTCGATATAGTGCTGTAGGATCGGTTCTTTGTATTTTGCATGGGGAATGCAATATATTTTCAAAAATTGTAACTTACATAGTCATAGTCGCTTAAAATAGTCAACACAAAGGTTGTGAAAAATTTTATAAGCTTTTCAACAAGATCAAAATCATTCAATCCCGACAGAAAATGAGTGAGTTATGAATCATATAGTGTTGTGGGTTGATCCTTCATATTTTGCATAGAGAATGTGATACATTTCTAAAAATTTATACTTACACAATTGTAATTACTTAAAATAGTCATCATAAAAGTTGTAGAAAATTTAAATGAGACTAAAACCATTCCAAAGTCTATTGTTCTCCCTGATGACGTGCCGAGCTTCAAACCCTTCTTCTGCCTACACATTTCATTTCTTTTTTCCCCACTTGAAAATTTCTCTTAGCCCTTTCTCACTTCTTCCATTGAGCCCTGATTCTAGGAGAAGAAAGGTTTAAGTCTGCCCAGAAATGCAAGTACAACAAAATGAAATTTGAACAATGGAAAAAAAAGGATCAACTTTGATCTCTACTTTGTAAAAGAATCTGAAAATTTTGAATTCTTTTCAACAAGAAGAACAAGAAAGCAATAGACTAGTGGTTGTTTCGGAAAGAAGCAATTTATCAAACACCATGAGAGAAGATGATCGAATAGTTCAAATTTTGACTGGACGTAAAAGTTGGCTTGATTTTGATTTTGATTTTTAGGCTCTAAACCAATGACCAAATTAAAGCTTATCCAAAACAACAAGAATAAAAACAACAACAAACTACTGCTTGTTTCTTCAAATAAAACATCCAAAGAGCACCATGACTGCTGAAAAATGAAAGAAGAACCAAATTTTAGTTCTTGTTTTTTTAAAAAATTAGAAATCTATGAAGAAACTAATGATTATTTCTACGAAGGCACAATCTGTCGAACACCATGAAAATAGATTAATAACTAAATCAAACTTGGATGAGAAGAAGGAAATTAATGGTCGAGGAAAAAAGTAAATTGTGGAGCATAGGAAGAAAGAGGGAACGCGTGTTGAGGCCGTTAATAACTATTGGATGCCTAGTTGCCCAATCTAGCTGAATATAAATCTCTCCAAGATATCATGTAAGAAACTCGAAGGAGCCTTCTTAGGGCCAAATTTTCAAATAGGCACCCTTGTATCCATAATTAGCTGACTAAATATTATTAAAAAAAATTATGAATAGGTCTAGTCATCTATTTAATGAGCGACTGATTTACTTACAAATTTTTTTAATTCTATTTTGATCTTACAATACTACATTAACTATAACTCACTCATTTTTTGGCGTAATTGAATGATTTTGGTCTCGAAATTTTCTACTTTTGTGTTGACTATTTCAAATAATTATGATTATGTAAGTTGGAGCTTTTGGAAATGTATCGCGTTCTCATTGTAGAGTATGAGGGACTTAGGGTCCGTTTGGGACAGCTGCAGTTGTTTGAGAAGCAATATTGAAGCTGCTGCAGAAGAAGCTGGTGACAAGAAGTTGTTGTTGCTAAAATTGTGATTCTGTTTAGAAAACTTAGTTCAAAATCTGCTGTGCTACAACTGTTTGTGCAGAAAAGGCTAAATATTCCTATGAGCATATGAGCTGAATAATATGAAACATAATAAAGAAAAATATGATAACTAATACTCATATATAATTATAAGTCAACTAAATTACATTAAGAGATTATACATCACTTAATAAATAATACTAATATTAAAATTATAAGTACAACAACTAGTGCAATTAAAATATTAAGCCTATTTAAATTTTTTTTCTCCAACTCTTTCCAAACCGTATCATTTGTTTGAAACCTCAGTGTTGTCAACCATCGAAATAGTTCGATCATCTTGTCTATTTCTTGGACACCTGAAAAATATTCTCCCATAATTTTTTTCTCTATATAAAGTGAATACATAAAATTACAAATCGCAGTGCAATACACAGCTCTGGAGGTAGTAGAGATCCTTAAACTCATATTTCCTGAGATAAATTTGTATTATTAATAAAAATATTAATATGAGGACGGGTGACATTACAAAATAATTTGACAATAATAATTAAGCAGTTATTTATAAAAAAATATGAAATAAGTAGTACAATAAAGATAACTTGTTCCAATAAACTTGCATGCAACTTACGTGATGCCATAGTTAACAAAATAGAATCATCTTACAAAGAGAATCCGACCTTCTTATTCTTTTTTTAATAAATATATGTTAGATGAATTTAAATAAAACAAGAAGAATATTAGGGTAATCACAATATGTTAATTTGCATGTTTTGATATAAATAATGAATATACTTAATATTATTTGGAGAATTAGGTTTAATTAGTACATTATATATAATTTTTATAAATATATTTACTCTTTCTCTCTCTTATCCAAACTCTCAAATACGTATTCATTCCTAATTATCTCGAGAAATCAAGTTTTAACCATTCACACTCATAACTCTCCAAATCTTAATATATATATTTTTTCCACAAAAGATAGAAATTTTATTACCAGAAAAAGAAGATACACAATCCTTAAAGGGGAAAAATCTCAAGGCTAATGCTTCAAAGAGCTACAATAATCTTAAAGAAAAAATTCTCCTAAATAATACAAAAATAAAATAAAGAAAAAAAAAAAAGAGAAAATCAACAACAACACTAGCCCCCTCATGAGAAAAGATCAAAACCACTGCAAGGCTCCACCCTGTAAAAATACTTGCAATAAGCTCAAAAAGGAAATAAGTAAGTGTATAAAGAGACATTAAAGGAAAATAAGAAAGAAGGCTCAGGCTCAATCAAACTCCATCTCAAGGAGTAACTCATATGTGAGCATTCAAACTTAAAAAAAAGGGTTCATCACATAAAATGCTATCAGCCCTAAAGATAGAAAAAAAATATCAATGTCATCACAACCAAAACACCCATTAGAAAGAACCAACCACCGAGCACCAAAACTAGATACCATATAGCAGGATACAGGGCCAGCACAGCCAATCAGAGACAAACCACTACCAGCAATCAGAAAAGCAACAATCACCAACAACATCAATCCAGAGGACCAAAGCTAAGAATGACACTCCCTCCAAACCCCAGAAAAAGCAGCCGACAAAGACACAAGACCAATCATCAACACATAAAATCAACATAACAACAAGCCAATCACAACCAAACAAGAAACCAGCCCAGAATCTTAATATATATCATTCAGCTTTATTTTTGTGCATATTCATCAACCCTAACTCCACTTTTTTTGGATCAATCTATTCATTATACTCTTCTAAGATAACTTTCATCACACATGCCCTTAAATTCAAATCAAATAAAAACAAAGAAATTTTTTTCTAAATCCTCGCAGACATTGATCACCCCACCCACCCCTCGGCCAAAAATCCTAGCCGCAAAACAACCATCCAAAGCAGGCAATGAACACCAGTTACAACAACACTACCAAACATCCGATCTAGCTTCTCTTCCAACTCTGGATCAATGCCACAATATCAAAACTTTCTAGCATTGGGTATCACCTATAGTTGAACATATATAACTTTCAATGTTTTTACACTTACATATGACAACAAAGTGCACAACATAAATGAGCCAAATTACAACAAAAAATTTACCCGTAGCTTCTCTCGCCACCACTCATCGGAGGCATCGATAGTCTTCTTTGTAGAATCCCAACCTAACCCCGTTGCTCCTGGTTTTAACTCTTTTCATAACTTTCAATCTTTCTTCAGCTGATCTCATTTATTTTTTAGTTGTGTTCTATCATACTCTCTTCCAGTAATCTCTTTAAATTTATTTGTTATGTTTGCCTAATCCTTCCTATTAAAGTGAGTTGTTGATCGGTTTCCTACTCAATCTCTGCTAGGTATATGTCAAAAAATATCATTTTGACATCTCGCTCTCAAGTGGCACTCAAACCACGATCTCTAGAGACTCCCATCTCGAGTTTCTAAACCTTAAACAAAAGAAGATAAACAAATTACCAAATGAAATGTAAATCACGCTTTTTTACTTCTAATAAGATTGTGTATGTAGACATGCTCCTTTTGTACAAACAAGTACATGAGAATTGGTAAATCAAATAATCGTCTATGTATTAAAAGCCTGAATGCACAAACACATGTGCTCAGTAACAAGTGTAAGCTAGAATAAATGAATCGATATTATAAGCATAAATGTATACTAATAATCCCAAGGAGAGAAATATTAGAACTCATCTTACATACTAGAATCACTTTGAAGTATGTGTTGTAGGCACAAAAATTCCAACTTGCGATATCAAATGATAGAGAAATTTTGAAAAAATAGTAGCATAATCCCATTAAATAATATCAGAGTCTTCAATAAATCAGATTGAAGCACAATGTAGTAATCATATTTTCAAGCTCAAGGATGATTGTGTTCTGAAGCTTATCATAAGTCATGTCTATCTCTACACCAACTAACCAAAGAATCCAAGAAAGAGCAGGTTAAAGGAGGCCATGGAAAACATTACTAGTGAAGTAATTAATTTTGACGACTCTTAAGAATACCAACAATATTTGTATTATGTAAGCAACGGCAAGAAAAATTGAAGCATCCCAATGCAATGAGATATAAATGTAGGCAATAGAACAACAAATTCATATGATTCAAACCACTTGCTGCTTCAACCTTGGTGTTTTTGTAACCAAACACCAAGCCCTTAATCTATTTCATAGGCCTCCTTTATCAGCAAATACCAACATAAGTTTCCACACTACCAATCAAAGTCTAATTCCTCTCAATAACATAGGAATGCAACAAGTTCAGCAGTCTACATATAGCAACCTCATATTAAATTTGTTTGAGAAAAAAACAAATACTGTTATCATTTGCAAGTAACAAGAAATCCATTTGGCCAACCAATATGCAATATTCCAAAGTTATGAAACAAGAATGGGCTTCCCATAATACGGAGAAGCTAAACACAGTAAGGTTAACATCTATTAGGAAGTGGCTCGAATAGAAATCTGAAACAAATTGGATGCCAAGCTACTGTTGACCTACAACTATGTGCCATTGGAAATGAAATAAATGACCTAGAGGATAAACCTCCTAAATGCGATCGGATTCGATCAAACTCGCATTGATTTGAAAATCCGGCTTCGTAATGCTTCGAAAATATTAAAATTTAATTAAATAAAAAAATATCGAATCAATTAATGATCAATCAAATGATTAAAATCAAATTTTTAATGAAATTACGCGCATATCGAAGTCGAAGCGCGACGTCCGAGCGATCTCCGTTCATTGAAATTGATCCGGTCATCGCCGAACGTCGAAACCTATCAACGGCTTGCCGCGTCGATTGAGAAAGTGTCGGCGTCGAGCAATTTGAGACGTCGCTAAAATTTATTCTGACGCGCCGACTTTGCTCAAACGACTTCGATTCGAAATCGATCGCGTTGTGTTGATTGAGAACAACTAAAATTAACACCCATATTGTTAGGGTTTATTGCATAAAGTAAATCCATAAAATTTAATGCGAAATGATATTTGCAATTAGATTAATTAGCGGCTGCCTAATCCCTCTTAATCCTTACCTAACCTCTGCCGCCCTACTGATGAAATGACCATGGCCGATTCTTATTGTGCGGCAAATCAAAAAGCGGTTGGCCTAAGTAGAAAGGAATACTCACGGCATTCCTCTCCGCGCTCACGAGGGCTCACGACATTTCCTCTCTCGTTTTCTGCTCGGTCTCTCTCTCGGCGATTTCTCTTCTTTGCTCGGTTCGTCGAAGCTTAGACGCGACATACTCCCGACACTCCTTCTTTGCTCGCATTCCTCTCCGCTTATCTGCTACTCACGACTCTCCCCTCTCACTCTGCGGCTCTCTCTTCCCCTTCTCATGAGTCTCTCCTTTCCGGTCGGTCGAAGCTCGAAATCTCGCCATTCATCATCCTCCCTTTACTTCTTCTGTCTCTCTCAGCCAGAGTTAGTCGTTGGCGAACCCTGCTGAAATCCCTTTTCCTTCTTCTCCTTTTAGCAAATCAACACCTCAGGTCGTTTCTCTCTAAGCTTATTCTTATGCATTTGGGTATCTTTGAAAAGGGTTTTGCAAAATATGCTTAAATTCATGCTTAAATTCATCGAAAGTTTCCTTTAGAATTTGGGATGATGTATGGCAAATCTCATGCTTATTGCTTTTATTTATGAAATTTAAGTTGTTTAGTTTCTTTGAAAAGATGATTGGGATGATGTATGGCCCAAATCTCATTTTATTTCCTATTATCTATGGATTTTATGGTGTTTATCTTGCTGAAAATGCTTTGGGATGATGTATGGCCTAATGTTGTGTTGCATGCTATCTTTTAGGGGTAGTTATGATCTTTATTTCTTTGGAATTGGTTATACTAAGGAAATCAAATCGATTTGCTTTCCAAGAAAAGTGATGCTGAAATCATTTCTATGAGAGGTGGGAAGTTATTAATTTGTTATCGAAGTGTGTTGTTTCTTTGAAATGTTGTGTTTACAAAATTGTTAAATCATGTTTACAAATTGGGGAAAATTGCTGAAATCGTTTTACCAAAGGGGAGATTGTTGAATTCGTGTTTACAAAATGGGGAAAGCTATTAATTTGTTATCTAAAAGCATAATGCTTTTGAAAAATTTACGGATATGGGAAATTGCGAAATCGTTTTTTACCAAAGGGAGATTGTTGAATTGTTTACAAAATGGGGAAAGCTATTAATTTGTTATCTAAAAGCATAATGCTGAAAAATTTACGGATATGGGAAATTGCGAAATCGTTTTTCAAAGGAGAAATTGTTGAATGTGTGTTTACGAAGAGAGGAAGCTATTAGTTTGTTCTACTAAGGGAGGAACTATTAATTTGTTGTCTTAACTTGAAATTTCTATTATCAGTAGAAATTGCATTGTTTCATTAGTTAGTAGGCATTGTGTTTGCTGAAATCATCTTTACTTAAGGCGAATTGAATCAGATTTGCTTAAAAAAAAGGGTATGATACATGCTGAAATCATTTTAATCAAATGGGCTATGCCATACTACTTGTTATTTCCTATTGATTTCATTTGTTTTATCTCTTGCACATGAGTAGGATGAAATCTGAAAAGTAAAATCTAAAATTAAATAGAAAGGGGTTATGCCATGCTACTTGTTATCTCTTATGGATTTCATTTGTTTTGCCTCTTGCATATTTGTCTATTTCTATCATTTTGATATCTTGTTAATAGGGAAATCTCAAATTTATTGTCCACGACATACCCATGCACGCCTTCGGTGGTGCGCCTTCATTTAATAACCCCACATGTTTTATACATTAGAATTTTGATTATTATGCTCTTAATTAAATATACATGAAGTAACTTTTATTATGAAACGCAGTTCTTAAATTCATTAATTATAAGATTTACTACGTTAACTTGAGAATACATGAACCCACGACGCCTTTTCTGTATGAGTATCAAAATATATGAGGTCAATGACACCATGCATTGAAGAATGTTATCAAGAAATTCTATGGGACGACGGTAATGAATTTTTTAAAAAAAGATGAAAAAAAAAAAAGAATACGTCATTTAAAATCTTCTTTTTTGACATATATATTTAATACTTACGCTAATCTCTATATAACGAAAAGTATCCATTTGTAGAAGTATAAAAAGTGGTAATATAAATGTTTATTAATTTCTACGCAGTATTTTATTTGCCATTACGACATGACCGAGAAGCCACCTTAAGATTCTATCTACACATAATGATATACATTGGGATATCAAATATAATTATTCTCCTACTTTATTTATCATTCCAATTACGATTAATACATCCAGGACATGTGAAAATATGAAGAAAACATATTTAAAATAAATTAAATCTACATATTTATTCACATCTACGATGATGAAAATAAAATCATCGTTAAAGAGAACTTATGTCATAAGACAACTTAACATTTTGAAGATTTTAACTGACTAAGATTAAAAGAAGATAGAAGTAAGATTTTGAGAAGAATCCTCTATTTATAAGGCTTCTCCTTCTTTCTCATCTATCTTACGATCGACAATAATATATAAATACTGTTACATAAAAGTGCCAAAATAATATACATATCATATTTCCAGGTAAGACCTAAATTACGTTTTGTATTACCTTACATTTGATCAAATGGTTTAACATAATTTATTTCACTCTATACCCTTGTTGATTTGTGACATAAAGGGGTTTTGGCCAAAATAATATATCATATTTTTTTAAAGGCTATGTTTTAGTCTATTACCTTACATTCGATCAACAGTTTAACATAATTTATTTCACCTTATACCTGATTTGTGACATAAAGGAGTTTTTTACCAAAATAATATGAATATAATATCAAAGGAAGTAGCATGTTTGGTCTATTATCTTATATTTGATCAAATAAGCCCAACATAATTTATTTCATCTATACTTTCGATTTGTGACATAAAAGTGTAAAATAATATATCATATTTCCAGGAAGCCTAGTTTTGTCTATTACCTTATTGATCAAAAGCTTAACATAATTTATTTCAATACCCTCATTGATTTGTGACATAAAGAGTTTTCAAATAATATATATCATATTTCCAATGAAACGCTTAAGTCATGTTCTGTTACCTTACATTTGATCAAATGCTAACATAATTTATTTCATATATCATGATTTTTTCATGTAAGTAAGTAAAATAAATAATGTCATATATCTGATAGATCAATCTCATCTCATATACATTATTCGGTGGTTTCTGACCGATTAACAAAACCTAAAATCCAGATCAAAACTCATACTGTATTATCATGTCAAATTCAATCGCTAACTTAGATATTCATACCTAACTTTAAAAGACAGATACATATGTGTGTTGAAGTTTAGTAAATTAAATATCTGAAAGATATAATCGCAAAGATAAAATATAAAAGCAGATACTACATTTGGTTTTTTTCTGACCTAATAAACTCAAAAGTCAAAATTGAGCGAACTTCAACATTAACATCTTTCTATGCAATTTTCAAAAGAATATTCATACATGAATTATTAAGATAAATACAAAAGAATCATGTTCATAATCGGTCTTTGACGGTCGTTAACAAAACCTAAAATTTGATAAGATTTCAAATTAATAATATCCGGTAGTTTAATTCCATATAATACAAGATAATCAATTCACATACTGAATCCAAACTCAAGAAGAAAAGTCCCAAACCATCTCTTATGTGAGTAGAAGTTTGGATTATACTTACGAGATAATTAATTGACCATCCTCTCAGTAAACCTAGGTATGCCTATCATTGAAGATATTACGATCGGGGTAATTATAATTAAAATTTCAAATGATAAATGATCATATATTCAAATCTAAAATCAATCAAAATGATTAAAATTCAAAGAAAATAACAAAAATATAAATAAAAAATGAAATGAATTAATTAAATTAAAACTTAAAAAAAAATCAATCCACCTTTCTCTTGTCTTCTGGTGACAAATTAAGAAAACGCTCACAAAGCAATCAAATCAAATGATAACTATCTTCACTCAAATATTTAAAGCGTAAAGACGTGACCTGTCCTCTCACTGATTTTCGCAATATGACACCATAAAGACACACTGAGCCCTGGAGTTGCCATGATATGACACCACTAAATTATTTGGCCATGCCGCAGTCAGATGTTCTTAAACGCTATTTTTGAAATGAAATGTAGAATGATTTGCAAGAAAAGCCATATATTTAAGGTTGACTTATAGTCCCTGACAAACTCCACCCTGTCTACACATTGGACGACGTTCGTTGTTGCCGACAGGATCCTTCGGTTTCCACTACCTCGACTTGGACCGTGGATCACGATATGGATGAGAACCATGGGATCTAGACGCATCGTTCCCCCCACAAAAGTTTTAAGTTAAAATAATAAATTTCATAAGTTCTAAACCCACTCACTGATTATATACTGCTCTTAACGATCATACTCACTTTAATCGAAAGTTCTCTCTCAAGAGAGTGTAATTAACTATATATGCTTATGGAAACCCAAGATATAAAAGTTCTCACCAAAGAACGAAATCTTGGTAGTCTTATCTACTATTCATCTTTCTAAATTATCACCGACACTTAAACCCTTCTCTTTCTTTTAAATTATGCCAAGAATTTGATACCACTACCACCAGAAATGGGAACTCCTAAGTAAACAATATTTTAATGAAACAAAGAAAAAATTAACCAGATCCAAAGGCCTAAGATGAAGCATGCTACAATCACCCTAAACCTACAAAGAAGATATCGAAGTATACAGAGTTCTCAAATTCGGAGTTCATAGCTCAGTCCATAATAAGAAAATCCAAAACCATGAATGAAATAGGGACTCCATCCCTAAACCATGTTTTAATTAAACTTTTAAAAAACATTCACCAGATTCAAATGAGAGTAACAATAAGCATGTTGTTTTCAGTGCAAACCCACAAAGAATGCAGATCTCCCAAATCCAACGAAAAGAGATCAACCTGATAATAGCTAACAGAAATCATAAACGAAATAGGTAGTGCTCGCTTGATAACTAATGTAATAGAGGGGAAAGAAGAGAATAAACATATTGTTCACTAGGAACCACAAATGTAGGGCGAAATCGAGGAAACAACGACATATAATACACCGTAGAAGTGAAACCATGTAGAAATAAAGAAGTCACAAATCATAGGTGATACCGTAAAGAAGTGAAGACAACGGATAGAACACACCTGCTTGACGGACAAAAGACGACATAAGAGAAGGCAGCGAGGGGATGATCGAAAATTTCGAGGTCACGGGTTTGAGACGAGGGCAATCCACGGATAAAAAGTGGAATGCGGTCGAAGGTCCTCGGTTAAAAAACGGGGTTTTCAAACTTGAAGCAGTGCCGAAAGCAGCATTGCCGCAGTAAACAAACACCATCACGTCACATTTAGTGACTCAACGGACCCGTGACGCGACCTCAAACGGACCCTTACTCTACAATCTTATGGGATTGTTTGGTTGCTTAAAAAAGAAAGCATTGTAAAAAGAATACAGTGTAAAGTGAATATAATGTATTTGAATTATTTTACAATATTTGGTTGAAAATCATACAAACATGAGATTTGTTATTTCTTATTTGATAAAGTAAATGTAATGTATTTGGTGGTGGCGCGGTGACCATGTAGTGGGGCTGGTGGTCGATGGTTGTCAATCGGAGATGGTAATGGTGTTGAGAATGGTGGTGTGGTGATGACCGGTGGTGGCGTGGCTAGCGAGCGATGGTGGTGGTGGTTCCGAAGCGGCGATAGTCCTCACTTTACACTAAACATTGTATTTGAATTCACCCAAATTGTAATTCCAAATCAAACAACACCATTTCAAAGTATTTCAAATATAGTCAAAATACTTTGGACTTTTACTTTGCAGCACTCTAAACACCCCAAAAGTTGAAATTCGTGCATTTACTTAACACTCAAAACTCAACCAACCAAATAACCCCTATATCGTTCATAACTTACTCTTTTTTGCTAGAATGGAATAACTTTGGTTTCGTTGGAAAGTTTTCAAAATTTTCTGCAACTTTTGTGTTGACTATTTTAAATGATTATGACTGTTTAAGTCACAATTTTTGGAAATTTACTGCATTCCTTTGCAAAGTACGAAGGACCGGCCTTATAACACTATTTTAGTTGTAGCTCACTTGTTTTTTGTCGAAATTGAATGATTTTGGTCTTGTTAAAAAGCTTACAAAATTTTTTACAACTTTTTGATTAACTATTTTAAGCGAAACGACCATGTAAGTTGAAGTTTTTGGAAATGTATCACATTCTTCATGCAAAAATTTTATTTAGTATATAGTGCTTAGGCATTGTATTTGCAATACCTCGGAGGAGCTGAGAAATGATGTATTTGATTTAGGGATAGAGAATAGCACCTTTGCTTTGGAGGTTAGTGCCTTGGTGCAAGGATTCGTGGGTTTTTGCTAGAAAGATAAATTAGTTAGCTTCTTGGCACTATAGCGCATCCTTGTGGAGTTGAAACCTGTGCAAAGGAGCTAGAATGACATAATGGCCAGCGCCTAGGCGCTACTTTCATAGCACTGTGGTGTGAAGAAATGGCAGTCCTTTTTCAAGTAGTTTTCTACAGTTTTAAGGGGTTATTTTCTTTATTGTCTAGGGTGCATATGTGAAGTGTGTATGTTCTAGAGTTAGTTATACATGGAGATTGCTAGAGAGGCTTAAGTGTAGAGAGATTTGTACAATTCTCAAATTTCATATTATTGAATTTCTTGGTATGATGTGGCTTCATAATTTTTTCTTTTTAATGGTTATTAATGTAAATTCTAATGTTCTTCTTGATATATATATATATATATATATATATATATATATATATATATATATATATATATATATAATTTTGTTTGTTTAGTTCTGAGTTTGCTTTTATTTTCTTGATTCTTCTCCCAACAAATTAAATATAAATGAAAAAAAAACTTAGATGCTAGATATCAAATCAGATGAAGTAAAACAACTCCAACTATCTTTGTAATCTGCAATTGTTTTACTATTAATAAGGAGTAAGGGTCAATTTGCAGGTGTTCTTGAACTTCCGTCAGAGGAACTGAATGTTTCTGGAAACATTCACAGGAGAATCATGACATTTTTATAGATCTGACTACATCTTCTTTTATTATCCTGCAGTTCAGCGGCAAAAGAGTCGGCATTATCGGACTCGGCAGGATCGGCTTAGCGATTGCTAAGAGAGCTGAAGCATTTAATTGCACTATCAGCTACCACTCGAGAACAGAGAAGCCAAACACACACTACAAATACTATCCAAACCTCATTGCTATGGCAACCAACTCAGATGTGCTATTTGTGGCTTGTGCTCTCACAGAGGACACTTACCATATAATAAACAGAGAGGTTATTGATGCCTTGGGCCCTAACGGTGTCCTTGTGAACATCGGCCGCGGACCTCATGTAGATGAGCCTGAGCTTGTTAAGGCACTTGTCGAAGGCCGACTGGGTGGGGCAGGGCTCGATGTATTCGAGAATGAACCTGAAGTACCAGAGGAGCTTCTTCCTTGACAATGGTGCTGTTACCTCATGTCGGAAGCGGCACTGTGGAGACTCGCAAGGAAATGGCCGACCTGGTTCTTGGGAATTTGGAGGCTCATGTGCTGAAGAAGCCTCTGCTAACTCCAGTGGTCTGAACTGACTCAAGTGCCTTCTATTTCATGTAAGATCAAAACACCTTTTTGCTTTAACAACTGATTTGCTCATTTCCATTACTATGATTTGAACTGTATATACTGCCTCTGAAAAACATATGGATCTAGAGTGACACATCAAAATTTTCTGAATATTCTGCACTTAGACATGGAAACTGAATTCCCTGGCTCTGCAGCATACTCTTATTATGTAGTGATGATTGGTTGGTTTGTTGGAGTGAGTTAATATGAAAGCTTTTATCATATAAATACTATATAAATTAGGGAGGATTTGGACATGACAAATATGAATGAGTTTCCTCCTAGTTGTCATTTTGACTTGGTCATCACCTTAATATATTTCTCACTCTCACTCTCTCTTTCTAGATTCATATTATATATTATAACATTCATAAGAATCACCTCTTTATTCATATATAGGTTTTTCTAGTTAGCACTTGTCTGGTATTGGCAAAATATGGATCCTGGGAGAATGTGACTTTGAGTGCTGCAAACTCAACGGTAAATAACTTTTTTACTTATTGTCGCTATATTATGACTTATGATTCTGTTATTCATATTATATTTCTCATAATTTATTGTTTATTGAGTTTTAATTCTAAAACCCCATTTGTGATAACTTTTAATTTTAATAGATTTACTTTGATTTTTGTTGGATTTTAAGTAGTTGCTACTTATATACTTTTTCTAATTCCTTTTCTCTTTGTTTTTATTTTTTGTTGAACTATTATTGAAGACATCTTAGATGTAATAATATTATTTATTTTTTTTATATGCTTATTTTACATATTCTATTTACAACTATTTATATATGAAATTTTTCTTGGTCCAATTTTTCTTTATTGATTTGATATTAAATATTTGAGTGTTATTTATGTTGGTATTAAAATTTAGATGTTAGATATATAAATATATAATAATTATGTGATATGTATGTAAGGTTGTTAGTTTAGCTTGAAAATTGAGGATCACCAAAATCGAATTGAAATCTAGATTGGATAGATCAATTATTATATTAAACGGAGCTATGAGGGAAAGATTTGGATCGAACTTTTTTTCTAGCCGATCTCGAGCCGGGCATAGATTAGATCGAACCAGCTAGAAATCGGATCGAATTTATCTATTATTAAAAATATTTAAATTTATATAGAATATTTTAAGTTTGTAATAATAAAATTATTCTTAAATTTAAGTGGATAGAGTTATAACTTATAATATTTTAAAATAAATATAATATATTTATAAGTATAAATATTATTTTTTAAAAATCATATATATATTTTTCATTTCATGCACTTAATTCAAATTTTTAAAAAAAATTTAATAATCATTTTTATTAAATTCAAATTACTCGATCAAAATAAGTTATTCCATTCGAATTCGAGCAAAAAAAATGAGTTAAAAATGTTCAATTTGAGTTCGAAATTAAACGAGCCACTAAAAATCAATTAAAATGAAATGAGCCGAATCGAATAGTTACAGATCTCGAGCTTGAAAATATTTCGAGCCGATTTCCTCGATCTCAAATCGCTCATACCTATATGTATGTAAGTTCTCCTTTATTTCTAAGCACTAAGAATAGCATATGGGAGCCAAAGTTCAAAGGTGGTTGTTTAGGCTATTATAAGAAATGTGATATCATGATTTAAATTTGAATTAATTGTCAATTAATCCCTCCAACCAAAAGCCTGTATTTAGACTCTTTCAGCTAAAAAAAATTATAATATTTAAAGTTTTCTTTATGTGTGCAATTCAAGAAAAATTAATTATATATATATATATATATAATTTTGTGTATGTTTATTCACACATAAATATATAAATTATGTTGGAGGTGCAGAATATATTAGGGAGGTAAAATTACTAAAATGTTTATCATATTAAATAATAATAAAAATAAAAAAATAAATAAAAATTCAGGGGGCTAAAGGTTGTTTATAGACATTAGAGATTGCTTGGATAGATAGAGTGGATATGAACCTTCATAACATCTCAAAATTTATGTGAATTAGGTTTTTGATCCAAATGGGTGGGTGATCACCGTCCAAATGCTTGGTTTCTGGATTTACCAATTTGGGTCATATTAATAAATTCAAATTGACCCATTTGACCAAAAGAAAGGGTTATGGCCGATTCATCAATTACAATTAAGATGAATGTGATCTTTTTTAATTTGATTTAATTTGAATTTTGGCCAAATTGACCTTTAGCCAATTTGGGCTAACTTAGGTCAAGTTGACGTGCTTGATTGATCAAGAATTAATTATGACAAGTTCAATAATCATTTTATTATGAACTTTACTAATCAATTTGGGATACGATTTGACGATTTGGCCCTTAGTTAATTTCAATTTTCAAGATTTTAATTGATCAAATTGATCATCCTAATTAACAATCATGGTGGTGAATATCAATTTGGATGAGTAAATGGTGTACTTTGGTCAATTTGGACAATTGTTTAGTTTTGGTTTGATTGAAGTTTGAACTTATATATGACTATGAAATATAAATTCAACGATAATCAATTTGGAGTCCATTGCTGCTCAATTGAAAGTTTTAAGTCAAGCGCTATTGGGTTGACTTGAATTTGGTTTGATGATCAGATTTTATTTATATTTGGATAAATGATCAAATGAATGATTGATTTGAGAAAATCCATTAGTTTTGACTTGATTTGAATATAATTTGGCTAAGTCCAAAGATTGGCTTAGGCTTGGGATCGAGTTTGATTTGATTTTATTGGTCATTTGAATTTGAATTTCATTTATATTTATGAATATAAAATTAAGGAATAGTTGATTTATAAAGAGATCAATTAGTTTTGATTTGATCTAAGGGAGTTTTGGCTAAGCTTATGAATGTGATTCATATGACTTAGGAATAGTCTTAGGATTTAAATTTGATTTTAGATTTCAATCATTTGGAGTCAAATTTTGAAATTAGATTTGGAATTTGAATTTGAATTTGAGATTTGGGTTAAGAATTGAATCTAGGTTTGTTTTGAGAAAGTGTTTCTGGGATTGGGTATATGGGATATGTAATTTTCTTAACCCCAAGATACTGTCTTTATGATTTCTCTACGCTCTGGTTAAGTGTTCACCTAATCACTGTAGTTATTATAAGAGTTCTGGTGTCTCAAGAGTCTTAAGTCAAGAAGAGGAGGTTAAGAGCTCACTCAAAAGTGTGTCGAAGAGGAATAATTTATTATATTTTAATCAAAAAATGCTTTCAATGCAACGATCGCAAAATACTTAAATAAAATTAAGATAATAGATTTAGTAAGGTTTAAAAGAGATCAAGAAATATGAAAATAATTTCAAAGACATAAATTAATTTAAAATCCTTAAAATATACTTCTAAAATAGATCTAAGAATAAATGATCTTTCAAATAAGACTAATGAAGAAATATTTCAAGAACCAAAAGAAATTTGTAGAGAAAAAATTTCAACAAGTTGAAATAAATTCTACAAACATTACAAGAGTTTTACAAAAAAATAAGAAACTTTTGATGTGAAAAACTTAAACTTTGATGTCCAAAACTAATCAAAAAAATATAAATTGGAAAGAATAAATATGATGAAAATAGTATGAACAACTAAAAGGAATTAAGATCAAAAAAAATAAACTCAAGTAATTTGAGAAAGCTTGATAGTTTTCCAAACCAAGAATTTCATCTTGCAATATTTGGAGAACATTTGGAAGGAAAATCTAGAAAATTTTCTCTTAGATTTGGAGGGATTTTGAATTTAAATGAGGAATCTTTACGAAGAGAACAAAGAAATATTTATATAAGGTCATTTGAACTATTTCAAACAAAAATATTATTATTCTAACATCATTTTATCATATAATAATTTAATATTCAATAAAAATATAATTTATATTAAATAAATATTAAATTCAAGCAGCTAAAATTTGGCTATTCACATGGGCAATTTAAAAATAATCAAATATGACTCTTAATATATTCAAAGCATGTAATATGTATTCTTTATTAAAATCGGTTAATGTTTGAAAAATCATATTAAATTCAATTTTAATCAAACGTGAGTTATGTAACCTATCAAATTAAAGAAAAAAATCCAATGAATCCGTTGGAGATGAAATCATATATAAATCCCTTGATTATAAAATTTTGGCTAAAATACAAAATTCACATATTTTTTGTTAATTTTGAAATATGATATTTAAATATTATGATATAATTTATATATATATAATCATACATATATTAGTTATGATATAACCTACAAATTAAATTAAAATATTTAATTATATTAAGTAAATAAAATAATTACACTTAATAGTCTTAATTTTTTTTATTCTTTTATTATTTTGACAATTCAAATGCTATGTGAAACATATAATTGAATGTTAATAGATAGATTTATATAAATCATTATCATCATTTAAAATAAATAAAAATAATATATTAAGTGGAAATTGATTCATGCTAATGAACCTATATGGATTTCTAAAATAGTTATAAATGAATATAACCTAAAATATTATATATTGAGCTTTACATTATCCATTTTGATTTATCTTTCATTCTTCTATTCTTGTATTTTCCTCAAACATATTGTGAGATGTATTATATATGTAATTAACAATTAATATATTTGAAACACATAAAACATATATTAGAACATCCAAGCATTCATTTGTTATCATCAAAATTGATCAGATTGAACATGAGGCTCATTAAGCCAACAGGAGGGTTATCCTAATTTCTAAGGCATATCCTAATCCTATGATTAACCATTCTAAATCTCTAGACTCAGGTTAAATGTTCACCTAATTACTAGAAGTGTTTTATGACTAAGGAGCTCTTAGTGTCTAGAAGAGTCTTAGATCTAAGATGAGGAGATTAAGAACTCACTCCAAAAGTGAGGTTAACAACGCATTATACAAATATATGTGTGAGAGTCTCTAACTCTATTTGTTTGATGTTTTAATGACATGTAGCTTGCTATCTATTTTGATTCAAGTGAAGTTTCTATACATTAACTTAAGCTTTGATATGATTTATTTTATAAAATTAATTATACATACATAAATAAGAAGTAGGAGTTAATATATATGTATGTGTAAAATCATAAATTTTAATTACAAGTAAAGATTTGATTTATTAGGTTAACAATATATAAATCTTATTGAGTTTTATAACTCACCCAAAATCTTTTATTAATTTTTTTTCAGATTTCTCATAATGATGCAATTAAACCAAAGTGAAGGCATATGATAACTTTATCTTATTTATCACTTATTATGTATGTTTAATTATGTTAGTCCAAAAGCGGTTCCTTAAATATGTCATTGCACTATCTTTATGAATTTTATATTTATCGTTATGATGTATTTTGCTTTAGATGTCTATACGACCTAAAAATTTATGTTAAGAATTATGAGACTTCTTTATCATTATTTATGTGGGTTGTGACATGTAATATGAGCTAATATTACGTAATCTCTACTACTAAACAAAATCAATATAAAAATTTTACAATCATGCCAAATAATGTTTCTATAATTAGAACAAATCAGTCACACTCTTCTTCTCAAAGTTGGACTCTTGTAGTTTTTATGGGTAGACACACTACTAATTGTTGTTTATCTCATTAGCAGGCTTACTTCTTCTACCACTAACAACCTGTCCCCCTATCATATACTGTATAATAAATCACCAGATTAAATCCATCTAAGAGTATTTGGATGTGCTTACTACCCCTGGCACATCCCCAATCCACAACCATACTCTCTCCATCTCTCCCTCATCAACTCAATGCATCTTCATTGGTAATCATCTTAGCTATAAAGGTTATAAATGCTATCAACCTACCATTGACAAAGTCTTCACCTCTATGCATGTTCTCTTTCATGAAGTTGTCTTTCCATATTAGTACCAGTCTACCTCCACTATCTTATAACCATCTCCCACTTCCATACCTCCTCTCTCTCATCCTTCTCTCCACTCACTCACAATACCATTATATTCCCCGACCACCCAACTTTCCTTTACCAACACTCTTAAAGTCATCACCTGCTCCTAGATCTTCTCTTCTCCAACCTTTTAACTTCTTACAACTTACCATTGAATGTCCTTCCTCCCCCTTTACCTCCATCTCTGCTTATAACACCTACACTATGCTCATTGCTAGTGTCCTTATCTACCAAATATCTTACTTGCTTACAAACTAGTCACCTTAAACTAAAGAAAATACTTAACTTACACCACACTATTACACCACCCCTTGAACCTGCTTGTTACTCTTCTACGATTAAATTCAAATGTCAGCGCAAAGCCATGTCCGAGGAATTCCAAACCCTGCAAGCTAAAGGCACCTGGACTATTGTCCTACCCCAACCCCATCAAAATGTTCTAAGCTATAAGTGGACATATAAAACCAAATTCAATCCTGATGGATTGTTGCTCACTACAAGGAACACCTTGTAGTACTAGGCTTCAAACAAAAATATGGCATTAACTAGACTAGCATATTCAATTTAATTATCAAGTTACCCACTATCCACATTTTACTTATTATTACTCTTAATAACTTATGGCCAATCACTCAACTTGATGTCTCTAATGCTTTCTTCCATGACAAACGCAATGACACAATTATATTCAACAACTAAAGGACTTCACTAATCCACATTACCCAAACTATGTCTGTCACCTACATAAAGCCCTTTATGGCCTCAAGCATGCTATGCTACCCTATCCCACCATCTACATACACTTAGGTTCTTCTCAAGCTCAGCCGATTCCTCCCTCATGCTTTATCATAAAGACATTCACACTTTGTACTCATCGATGTAGATGATCTTCGAGTCACTAACAATGAAAATTTCTTTCATCACCATACTCATCTTAAATCTCCAGCAAACACTGCAAGTGAGAACTCTTGGAGATGTTGATCACTGTCTTGGCATTCATATCACTCATACTCTCTAAGGCCTCCTCTTAAATCAGTCTCTCTATTCTCGAGACATTCTTTTCAGAGTATGGTCTTTTGCAAAGTAGTTCAAAACCCCCACTTCTATACATGAGCTCCCCATATCCTCTCCGAACAACCCATTCCTTTACCCCTTATACACTGCCACATAGTGAGCTCCCTTCAATACCTTACTGTTACTTACTCAAACCTCTCCTTTACCATCAACAAAGCTTGCCAGCATATGCACAATCTCCTCTTATCCCAATATATATACCTCAAAATGTTGTTCCATTACATTCATGACACCATTGATCTTGTTTACCCATTACCAAATCCACTCTCTCGCTTCAAGCTTACTTAGATTTTGATTGGGCAAGATGCACCGAAGACTACAAATCTACAATATATTATTGTATTTTTTTTTTTTTTTTTGGATAACACTTAAATTTTATGGGTAGTCAAAATGAAGTCAACAGTAGCACGTTCTTCTTCTAAAGTAGAATATCAACCCCTTGCCATAGTCGCAATTGAGATCATATAGATTCATTATAAACTTAAAAAATTTATGTTCCACTTCTGTAAGCTGTACTTTACTATAACGGCTGTAACCATATATATATTCACCAAGCCCCTCCCTATCTTTGTATTTCACTATCTATATAACAAGTTGATGCTTTGACAATGACTCCTCAGCATGCGGAGGAATAACAATATACCATAAGTTATAACAAATCAAGCTAGGCCAAAGATACCTACAATCCTCTCCAAACAAATAATACAGAGCAATGGAATTGCAACAATCTCTATACAAATATTCCATTGGCCTCCTTACCTTGTCTTTATATATGATACCTATATATACCAGTTTCTCTATATATGAATTCTCTAGCTGCTTAGTTTCATTCTTTATGCTTTCTCATACTATTCTATAGAAAGAGCCATTGATGTTTGTTTGTGTGACAACATCAATCAGTGTTGATATATCCCTTTAAAATTTATAAATCAAGCACGAATATCAAATCAAAGTATGTATATAATCAAATTAAATGTCTTAGTGAGATGAGTCCAATAACATTAGAATTGAGTTAAATCGAGCCCAAATGAGCTCAAATCAAGCTCAAAATCTATATATAAAATTTTTGAAATGCTGACTGAATGATCAAATGACTTCTAAATTTGACGTGCTTATAGTCGAATCAAGCGGCTCGATGAGATGAATCCAACGAGACTAAGATCACTCAAATTGAAGGTCATTTGAATGGTCAAATCATCAAAAATTATCTATGATCAAATGAATCGATATAAACCATCCGATGAAGTGTTTTAGGATTTTGGCTACAATGACCAACATACCCCTCTCAGAATTCTGTAAATAGACCACATTCTTGTCATAAGAAAGAAGGAGCTAGAAGCGAACTTGAGAGAAAGCTAGAATTCAAAGTTCGTCATCACCACTATTATCGACGCCGCTTCATTTATCACCAACAACCGCTATGTTCTTACATCACGATACTGTTGTTACTTGATTCTAATTTCATCAGCTTTCTCATATACAATCTTGTAATCTCATTATCTTATTATTGGAAAGATTTGAACTTTGTATTACAAAACATATATATAGTGGAGTATTTTTACTGGGCTAGGCCTCGTGATTTTTCCCCTCATTCTGGGATTTTTCAACATAAAAATTATGGAGTTTCTTTTTTTCTTTTCATCTATTTGTGTGCGGGCTAGATCTCTATACAAAGCGAAGATGTAAAATTTTACTCTACCGCTATAAGTTTTCTAGCACACAATAGTTTGCCGTCGTTTGTGGAAAATATTTCTTTTACATCTTCACAATAGTTGACAATCTGACTTCATGTTAAGAGCAACACCATCTATATGATGAAAGAAATCATACTTTAGAGGAACACATAAGAAGAATGAAGATCCATCAAATTTCGATCCTTCAGCTTTTGTTGAAAACTAGGGGGTAATTCTTAATCTCAAAATATCATCCATGTTAATATTCTGAGCATCTAATTGATTACCAATCCAAATAAGTCAAAGTTGGAGAATATTTCAACGTTGGGAAGAAGATAACTTGACAAATTATTTCTTTGATTTGACATTATCCCTACAGATTAACGTAATCAAGCAATACTCTGATAAATAACCTCAGAAGAATCAAAATGTTTAACTTCTTCCACACATGTTAACGTCATCGAATAAAACTCTGACAAAATAATCTCGGATGAGAGTTAAGATTTTTGACATCTTAAACATAGGTTAAACGTCACCGAGTAATATTATGACAAACAATCTCAGATAGGTAAAAAATCGATCATGGGTTCTTCTCTTAAAAGGCATACCCATACTATATGGGAAGTTGATAGTGAAAAATGTATTCACACAAAGACCTCATGAAGATAAGTGGTAGACAAAGTCTCTACTGATAACCTCTAGAAGGCACACCCTTGAGGAAGCCTCGATGAGAAGCTAGAATTGGATAAGGTCCTCACTAGAAAGACTCCAAGAGAGTATGTGGTTGACAGGGTCTCCACTCATTAAAAATCTCAGAAGGAAAAGTCTCAGAAGGTATAGGTACATCAAAAATCTCAAAAGATAAAAATCTCAGAAAGTAAAATCCTCAGAAGATACAGGTACATCAAAAATCTTAGAAGGCAAAAGCCTTAGAAGGCATATTAAAATCTCAAAAAAAAATAAAGTCTCGAAGGTAGAAATGCATTAAAATCTCGGAAGGCAAATCGCCGGGAAGATATCATTAAAATCTCGTAAGACAAAAATATCAAAAGGTACATGTATACTAAAAATCTTAAAAAATAAAAGCCTCAAAAGATACAAGTATATCAAAACTCTTATGAGATATATATAAATCATAATCCTTTCGAAGTCAAAGTCTAAAAAAGGTTATATGATTACCATCATCATTCGGGGGCAAAATTTTTATAAAAAATATATCTTTTATACTAGGGGCAAAGGCCTTAACAAGCATAAAAGATAAAACTAAATCTTGTGAAAGTAATTCATGCCCCGCATATCCATGATAGTTTTAACTTTTACTTTAAAAAAATCAAGGATCCCAGAATCACACTAGAGTTTGAATTTGGGATACGTGACGTCTAACCAGGTCAGTTTCAAATCCCGGGACTAGAGAGAACTAGAGTCTGCTAGGAGGGTCGAGCACTATCATAAAGGTTAATGGAGGTTTCAGGATTTAGAAAAAGTTGGAAAAACTTGAAAGCACACTGGAGCCTGAATTTAAAATACGTGACGCTTAACCAAGTCAATTTTAAACTCGAGGACGAGAAGAACTGGAGTCTGCGAGGGGGGTCACGCGCTGTCATACAGGTCAGTGGAGGATTCCATAATTTGGAGAAAGTTGGAAGAACTCGGAAGCACACTTGAGCAGCTCTCTCTCTCTCTCTCTCTCTCTCTCTCTCTCTCTCTCTCTTAACGGAGGGCTTATTGCAGTGTTTGCTGGAGATTTAAGATGAGTGTGGTGATGAAAGAAATTTTCATTGTTAGTGACTCGAAGATCATCAACATCGATGAGTACAAAGTGTGAATGTCTTTATGATAAAGCATGAGGGAGGAATCGGCTGAGCTTGAGAAGAACATAAGTGTATGTAGATGGTGGGATAGGGTAGCATAGCATGTTTGAGGCCATAAAGGACTTTATGTAGGTGACAGACATAGTTTGGGTAATGTGGATTAGTGAAGTCCTTTAGTTGTTGAATATAATTGTGTCATTGCGTTTGTCATGGAAGAAAGCATTAGAGACATCAAGTTGAGTGATTGGCCATGAGTTATTAAGAGTAATAATAAGTAAAATATGGATAGTGGGTAACTTGATAATTAAATTGAATATGCTAGTGTAGTTAATGCCATATTTTTGTTTGAAGCCTAGTACTACAAGGTGTTCCTTGTAGTGAGCAACCAATCCATCAGGATTGAATTTGGTTTTATATGTCCACTTATAGCTTAGAACATTTTGATGGGGTTGGGGTAGGACAATAGTCCAGGTGCCTTTAGCTTGTAGGGTTTGGAATTCCTCGGACATGGCTTTGCGCTGACATTTGAATTTAATCGTTGAAGATTCCCAGTTAAATTTTTGGTTATTAAATAAAAAATAATTGAGCATAAATGCGCGGCATTAATATAATAAAAAGAGATAGTTATTTTCACTGAAAATTAGGCATTTATTTTTTTGACCTAGAAGAAAATTAAATTATGATGTCACGCTTCACTTTAAGTAGGCCACTCAATTAATAATAAATCATAATTATGCATAAATAAACAATTATCTAAATTATGCACATTTATGCTAAAAATATTATAGAGAGATTTACGTACATAGCATATAATTTTTATATATTTATATACTAATATTTAAAATTTTATACCTATAGATATTATATTTTGTCTATGATAAAAATATATATTTCACTTTTTAAAAATTAATGATAATGCTATGTTTTTTGTAATATTAAAAATTGAGATATTATTTATAAAAATATGAAAATTTATCGTATTAGTATATAAATATATAAAAATTTAATATGTATTTTTTTTTAGGGTAACTCTTCTCCATTTTCTCCTTGAATTTTTGATTTAAAATTTCATATGTTAATTTTTTTAAAATTTTGATTTATGAAATTTATGGTTCTCTTTGTTTAATGAAATTGCTTGTTCTATGTATTTGTTGTAATTAAATGCATGTTTTGAAGAAAAATTTATGATTTTTTTTGTTACATTTAGATTTTTTAATAGATTTATAATTTTTTTTAAGATCTAGATTTTATTTTATAGTTTTAATATCAAATTAAATATGTCATATTATCATAGTTTATTAAATAATTCAGAGTGATTGGTGCATTGGATTCATATTTGATTAAATGATTTTTTTTTTATGGTGTATTAGTAATCAAATGTTAGGTCACATAAGAAGCCCAAAACATGTAACTAAATCACTAGTTAGGTTTTATTTACACCTCAAGGAGTATACATCTCATTTTAGGTTAAAAAAAGGACAAATAAATTGAGAATTATCTAAATTTTGATTTAATCAAATTTATATTCAAAGTAAATATTTCAATATTCTAATTCAAATGAGCAATAATTAACCATTTGAAATATAGTTGAAAACTTCTTGATACTATTTTTATAGCCAAACAATCTATAAATCTTATATGGATATAATCTAAATAAGTATTTTGATGAGATGCATACAACAAATTCAATATTACACAATCCTAATGTTATTAAGGTACTTAATTGTTTACAAAATGATTTATGATTTTGGAAATCAAATTGGACATTCTAATCGAGTATTTAGATTTTGGTGGAATTTATCAAAATATGACCAAATAAAGCTACAAACAGAATCCAATTTCTCACATGAAAGGAACCTTAATCTAAAATTGAAGAAGCCTATAACCTTATATGATGATCAATGTTTATAATTGCTATCAATCTGCTATCACGCAAGCAATGTTGTTGCTTAACTACCCTTATTTGATGATCATCATTTAATTGTCATTAACGACTGTCATTTTCAACTATCATACTCTATCATAGTTATTTGATCGTCATAATTTGATTGTCGTTTAACCATCATCATCTAAATCATCATTCCTCATTTCTTAATCATTGTCATCATCCTTTATCATTTCCTTAGAGTTCTGGTACAATCATAGGAGGTCAAATTTCTGTCTTATATTTTATAATTGTCTTTTTTCAATTAGGAGAAAGATAGAACTTTTTGTTGCATCACTATTATGGTGCATTATTTCAATTGTGTTAAACCTCATATTTTTTCATTAAAAAAATTTGATGTATTTTTTTGAATTAGTTTAATATGTGTGTGTGAAATTCTCGCTATTACCTACGAGTATTGCAACTAATTCATCATATAACCATGAATCACATGTATATGTTTTCATGCCTATAGCTTAAATGCTCATGAAACTTTATTATGTCAAGAAACTTATATCTATATATTTAATGTAGTTGAAGTGAATGCAAATGAAATTTTCTATGTGAATACTTGCATGTGCATATTAAAAGATGGAACCATCATCTAATAATACTAGCTAAGAATGGCTGACCTATATGTTGACTATTTTGTCTTCCATTACTCCATTGATATTATGTGTTTGAACAAATATTATGGGTATTAAAGTACACATTAATGTATAAGGTTTAGGCAATACTTCTATAATGGATCATTACGATCGTCTATTCTTATCACTTTTATTTAAACTCTTAAGATGGACTGTGATAGTAAAACCTTAGAGAGGAGCAAAAAATGTTGTCAACTCATTACTAGTGATGCATTGGTCATTGGTGAGACCATCATCCTCTTAGAGAACTCTTGAGTTCTCATGTGATTGAGGTTAAGATAATAAACCTCAATTAGCTTATAGCATTTTGTCTAAAAATGTCTAAATATGCCAAAAGAGAAATGAAGATACTTAACATGGCAGGGTGGATTAGATTCAATCTAATTTTCATGTCAATTATAATCTAAGATCGTGTGTATTGTCATATATCAATGTATAATATCATAAAAAAAATGTATTAATAACCCTATACAAATAAAAAAAGTCTAAAATCTTAATTAAAAGTTTATAAGATTTGAAATATTTTTTCATCTTAATATTCATATTTGCTAGGCTCACATTTATGCTTAACATCATAATAGGTGCATGTTTTAAATATTGCATAAAGTCACAAAGTTAGATACTTGAGAAATTATATTATTTGTTGGATTTATGTTAATTTTGCCATAAATCTTTTTTTATATAGTTTGTAAAAGTTAAGATGGCATATCACATTTTTTTAATAGAATAATATAATGCAAAAAATATGAGTTGTGAGCTATTTAAATATTTTAAATTTATTTTAGGGACATTTACATACAAAACACATAATTCTTATATATTTACATATATAATACTTAAACTTTTATGTTTATCTCAAAATTTTATCATTACATAAAAAATGGCACAATCATTATTTTTTTAAGTGAAATGAACCTTTTTATGCATAAGAAAAGTGCTATTTAATTTAAATATTAAATTTTAGGTGTTTAATATATAAATATATTAGAATTGTGCACTATATATTTGTATATTTTTCTTTATTTTATCATATTTCATAGCTTTTTTTTTTAAATTTATAGTCAATGTTGGTGAGTCAAATTGAGCTTATTTATTTATTTTTATACAATAATAAAAAGTTTTATTTCTATCAAAAATGATAATCAAAACATAATCCATAAAAAGCTAAAATTTTTGTTACAAATGCTAACAATATTTTAAGAGTTAAATTTTTTAACAAATTTGATATCAAAATAAAAGAATGAGTTCAATAATCGAGCCAAATTCAAGCTTTTCAATCAAATTTGAGCATTTGAGTCAAGCTTATATATGCTTATATATATACAAACTTATTCTTCAATTAAAAGTATTATCATCAGTTATATTTTTTAAAATAAAATATAAATTTTTAAGCATAAAAAAATATTGGATAAATATTGATATGACACTGAAAATTCTACTAGTTGAAACGAATGGATGTCAAAAGTTGATCCTCAATCAAACCTTAGAGATCGACTTAAAATATTCTTAAAACTCAGGATATCGGTTAAATATCTAAATAACTCTCAAACATGGATTTATAGTCAAATCGGGCCTCGACGGCGGATCTAACGCCCAAGATCTCATAATTCTAACTTCATTTGAGCATTCAAATACACAAAATACATCATATGATCGGGAATCATCATGCCGTCAATGGAGAGGAGTGGTTGGATTTTCTGCACCCTCCACCTACAATCCTCATTCCTCATATGAGGAGGCCAAACAAGAGAGAGAGAGAGCTCAAAGCTCAAGATTCTCCAAGCACAATCTGACCACTGACGGCCGTCCAGCCACCGCCGCCGATCCTCGTGCCGTCAATCTCTGCCGATCTCCATCATGACCTTCATCACACCAATGTCTCTCGTTGTTCACCATCATTCGCTACCACTAACAATGCCACCAACGCGATTACATAGTTGTTCCCCTTCTCATATGCAATCCTGTAATCCATAGGGGAAGATTTTGTCAAAGCAGATACATAGTGGAAGGTTTTATTGCCAGCCATTTTTTCCCTCTTTTGAGATTTTTCACATAAAAATTCCTGAGTTTTCTTGTCACTTTTAAATACTGTGTGTCGTATTTCACAACAAAGCGAAACTTTCACTCTACCACAACCGGTTTTCTAGACGCACAGTTGGTCATGGGAAATGATTCCCATTATTTCATCTTGTATGACGACCAAGTTTCCCAACAAGATCAAACTACCAGTGAGGTGAAGCATTTCAAGCTTTTAAGGAGCACATAAGAAGAATGAAGATTCATCAAACTTTGATCCTTCAACTTTTGTTGAAAACTGGGGGGCAACTCTTAATCTCAAAAGATTATCCAAATCAATATTCTAGATATCTAATTGATTATCAGTTAAAGAAGCAAGTCAGCAATACCAATGAAAAAGACCAAGGTTAAGGAGCAACTTTGGCTACAACCATAAACGAAAGTTTTGATTCGACCTCTTCCATACAGGTTAACGTCATCAAGTAATACTTTGACAAACAACCTCGGATGGGCCAAAAATTTTCAGCGAATTCAATTCAATCTCTTCCACACAGGTTAACGTCATCACTCTGACAAACAACCTAGGATAGGTCAAAAGGTCCTTGGTGGACTTCCCCTCTTCCATACGCACGCCATCGGGTAACACCGACAAATTACGGATAGGTCAAAATCCTCACGGATTCAATTCGACCTCATCCATAGTCATCGGGTAACACTCGACAAACAACAACTCGATAGGTCAAAATCCTCGAGATTCAATGACCTTATCCATATAGTTAACGCCATCGGGTAACACCTCGACAAACAACCCGGATAGGTCAAAATCTCGGCGAATTCCATTTAACCTCTTCCATACGTTAACGCCATCTAAATACCTCGACAAAACCACCTGATGTCAATGGTTTCAATTGACTCATCCATAGGTTAACGCCATCGTACCCGACAAACAACCTCGATAGGTCAAAAATCTCGATTCCATTCAACCTCTTCCATAGTTAACGCCATCGCAACACTCGACAAATAACCGGATGGTAAAAGTCTTGTGGATTCAATTCAATCTTCCATTACGTTAACCATCGTAACACTCAAACAACCTTGGATGGGTCAAAAATCCTCAGTAGATTCAATTCAACCTCTTCCACAAAGGTTAACGTCATCGAGCAAAGACTCTGACAAACAACCTCGGATATGTCAAAAATCCTCAGCGGATTCCATTTAACCTTTTCCATACAGGTTAACATCATCGGGTAACACCCTGACAAACAACCTCGGATAGGTCAAAATCTCAATTCCATTCAACCTCTTATAGTTAACGCATCGGTAATAACTCAGAACAACCTCGGATAGGTCAAAAATCCTCAACGGATTCAATTCGACCTCTTCCATACAGGTTAACATCATTGAGTCGCACTCTCATAAACAACCTCGGATAGGTCAAAGAAAAACTGCCGACCATCGCCGGCAATCTCCGCCGATCACCACATCATCGCGGCCATCCTCGCTGACTACTAACGCGGCCACCACCGACTATCGCTAATTGCCGCCACCACCTTGGCCGCTAATCACTATAGCCATCGCTGCATCGACATCGCTGCTGAATTATCGTCACTTTCGCCGGGTTACACGATCGCCATTCCGCTGATTATCGACGTCGGCCACTGCTGACTACGCATTATTTCGGCTGGTACCATTTATCGGCTTAACCATCAGTGCCCGCTATTATTTCCGGCTATTATCGCTGATTATTCCGGCTATTACCGCTGATCATCTGGTAATCGCTGGCTACCACTATCGTGTTGGTCATCTCGCTGATTATTAACGCTATTGCAATTGCCATTCATTATCGCATTGTTGCTGACCATTGGTTGCCGCTAATCATTTATAGCTACCGCTGCTGGCATTGCTGCCGGTTACTGCTGCTGACTATCGCTGATATCGCCGGCAACTCCGCTGACATCTTCGCCGGTTAACCCGCTGATTACTACGCTATTCATGTGCGACCATTTATCGGCCACAACTATTAGATCTCGGTTACTATCGCTGACTACTGCTCGGTACGCTTACCATCGCTGGTAATTCGCGGTTACCACCATCGCCGCTGATTATCTCCGGACATTTACGCTTGCCACTGCTGACCATTGCCGCATTGCCGCTGACCACCTTGCCGGGCTGCAACCATCAGAATTGACCGCATCGACTACTATCGCTGGTCACGCATCGACTATCGCTGACACCAGAGTCACCACCATCCGCCGGCTATCCTCGCTGATTATCGACGCCGGCCACCACCGCCGGTTATCGTCGCCGGCATCATCACCATCCAAACCGGTCCCGGTAAGGCCACGCTTTTCGAGGGAAAACGAGCTCGCCAGATACCGCGGGCCTCGATCGCCTTCCAAACCCGGCCGGTCCGACGAGGCTGACGCCTCTTCGTGGAAAACGGAACAACGACGTATACCGCGGCCTTGATCGCCTCCAAACTTAGTCGGTCTGACGAGGCCGGTTGACGCCTCTTTCGAGGGAAAACCGGAACAACGACGTATACCGCGGGCCTTGATCGCCTCCAAACTCGGTCGGTCCGACGAGGCCAGTTGACGACTATTTTGAGGGAAAACCGGAACAATGACATATACCGCGGGCCTTGATCGCCTCCGAACTGGTCGGTCACGAGGCTGGTTGACGCCTATTTCGAGGGAAAATCGAACAACGATGTATACCGCGGGCCTTGATCGCCTCCAAACCCGGTCGGTCCGACGAGGCCGGTTGACGCCTCTTTTGAGGGAAAACCGGAACAACGACGTATACCATGGGCCTTGATCGCCTCCAAACCACATTCTCTCAAGAAGAAGAGAATGTGCCTTCTCCCTTGGCCCTAGGAGGTTTTTATAGATCCACTATAGGGGGAAAGAGAGAATAAATTTTTAAAAAAAATCCTCTATTCATTATGACGTTTAATTAAAAAAAAGCCCTCTCTTCATTATGACATTTAGTTTTTTTTTAAAAAAAAAACCCTCTATTCATTATGACGTTTAATTATAAAAAAAACCCTCTCTTCATTATAACATTTAGTTTAAAAAAAAACCCTCTATTCATTATGACGTTTAATTAAAAAAAAAACCATCTTTTCATTATGACATTTAGTTAAAAAAAAACCCTCTATTCATTATGACGTTTAATTAAAAAAAAAACCCTCTCTTCATTATGACATTTAGTTTAAAAAAAAAACCTCTATTCATTATGACATTTAATTAGAAAAAAAAACCTTCTCTTCATTATGACATTTATTTAAAAAAAAATCCTTCTACTCATTATGACATTTAATTAAAAAAAATAATTCAGATATTTTAGGATGAATTAAAATAATGTCATCCAAAAATAATAGGCCAATCGACATGACAATTCTAATCAAGACGAATCTTGATGTGCGGTTGATCCTCTAAACTTGGCCGAGATCAAGACTTAAAATATCCTTAAACTCGGGATGCGTTAAATCTCTAAATAACTCTCAAACGAGTGTTTATATAAATCGAGCCTCGTGAGTTGGATCTAACGAGCCCAAGAGATCTCATAATTCGACTTCATTTGAGCATTCAAATATATAAAATACATCATATGATGAAGGGAATCATCATGAGCGTCCAGATGGAGAGTGAGTGGTTGATTTGCATGTATTCTAGACGCCACTCCACCTATAAATACCTCATTCATCATAGATATACAAGCAGAGAGAGAGAGCTCTAAAACTCAAGATTCTCCAAGCACAATCGCCACCACTCGACGGCGTCAATTCTCCGACCGCCGATCCTCGCCAATCTTGCCGATTCCATCATGACGATCTTCATCGCCGATCTCTCATCGTTTTCACCATCATCTCGCTACCACTAATAATCTTACACTGAACATTACATAGAGTTCTCTTTCTCATATGCAATCCTGTAATCCCTTATAGGAAGATTTTGTACTAAAACATATACATAGTGGAAGATTTTCAGTTCTATTTTTTTTCCCTCTTTTCGAGGTTTTCCACATAAAATTTCTGGAGTTTTCTTATTCACTCTTTAAATACTTATGTGTATGCTGAATTTTATAACAAAGTTAAGACATAAATTTTCACTCTACTGAAATTGATTTTCTAATATGAAATAAATATAAATGCATAAAAAATATATGATATTTATGCAAATCTTTCAAATAAAAACTATGTGATTGGCCCGCTTTGGAACGCTCCAACCGTCCAAAATATAATCAGACAAATTAGCCGGCCACGATAGGTCTACAGAACCAAATCTTTTCGCTCTTGTCGTGTTCTCTGTTTTATCTCCCAGCTGATTTCATCGTATGTCGAATAAATTTTTAACATTAGTATAATTTAAAATATAATTAATAATTTAAATATCTTAATTATACATAAATTATATATAAATTACTTGTTTAATGAGTCATTCTTATATAAATGACAGATAAATTATTTAGCGGCTGTATTTATATTTAAATTTTTAAAAATTTCTTCTCGTATGTCATCTCCACCGGCCTCTGCTTAATTTATTTGCAAGCATGTCATCTCCACCGGCCTCTGCTTAATTTATTGCAAGCATTCCTGTTCACTACGCATTCACCTTCACCACCGGCTATCGTCGCCGATGAATTTTTGACGAAACCCGGAACGTTAAATCCAAGTCTAAGCCTTCCCAACATGGAATCCCTTGGTGTTCTTTTCACGTATCCCGTGGACTCGTACCTGGAGGAGGAGCTCGGCCGGCGATGCAAGCTCTTCCGCCTCTGGGATTCGCCTCCGCAGAAGCGTAAGGAGTTCCTCCGAGCTAATTCCGGCGAGATACGGGCGGTGGTGGGAAGCTCCATTATGGGAGCCGATGCTGATATGATCGACGCGCTACCGAAGCTGGAGATCGTTGCTTGCTTCGGTGTGGGGTTCGACAAAGTCGACCTCGATAAGTGCAGGGAGAAGGGAATTAGGGTTACCAACACCCCCGATGTTCTTACGGATGACGTCGCAGACCTCGCTATTGGCTTGGCTATCTGCACCATGCGGCAGATCTGTCAGAGCGACCGCTTCGTGCGGAGCGGCGCCTGGGTGACCACAGTGGTTTACCGGCTTACTTCTAAGGTAACGACTTGATCAGCAATGGCTATTATGTTTATTACTCTTATGAAACAGTGTTTTTCAAGCTATGATGGCATGTGGATGCTCCATGGTGCTATTTGTTTTGAGTTATTATATACGGTTCTATCTCTCAAATACTATTTATTTAATTTATACCTATTATATATAAATATGTGATTATTTTTTAAAGCAAATAACTGTTTAGTATAGACTATAGTATTATCTTTAGGGTTCAAACACACCTATTAAATTTACCCCCTTGCTCAGATGCTATAATATGTTGTTCACTTGTGCTCTTGTTTACGCAGGTTATGGTACTAGAGTTTTTTGAGAAAGAATGTTTATAATGAACGAACAATGATATTTAAAAAGAAAATTTTGCCTGAATTATAATGCTTTAGCTAGAGAAACATGATTTTCATAGATAATTTTGATTAAAATCTAGGTTTTTTATGTTTCTTATGGAATGTGAGGGATTTGTGTAGAAAAGAACTTGTTTTTCGAAATGTGAGGGATTTATATAACTTTATTAAGATGTGTTTATGGTTCTGCATTTTTTCACTTGTTCAAGTAGTTTTATTATTAAGTTGATGATTGGAGATATCCATCTCCAAATATTTTCTTTAGTCTTGTTTTGAATGATGAGCGATTGTTGTGCTCGAGGGTGACGTGGTAAAGGAGACTGATTTGTAATTAAGTAGACATTTGAAGAAGATGTGTACATCTTCATTGACTAGTTGATGAACATAACAATGTAGGCCGCATGTTTGTTTTCAATTTTTTGTACAGTGAACACAAAGATAAAGACCAAGTATGGGACCTGGGTATAGAAAGTACAAACATAAAACATGTTCTAATTTCTAGAGGTCATCCAATTTCCAGAGTCATCAAGATGTTCAAAAAATATAAAAGTAATTACTTAATTTGTTATCTAAACACATCAGCAAACTAAATGTCCAAATTCTTCTAATAACATTACATGACATTATAATAGCAAGAGGCAACTTTGTTGAAATTTTCAGGGCTATATCACATTGAATTAAAACCAGACTTTGATATGCTTTATTAAAAATGTCCACATAAAGGAATGATCATGCTATATTTATGGTACTAAATGCATAACCTTTTACAACTGTCTTTGGATACGAAAACTTTTAGGAAAGGGTTCTAAAAGCTTAAAACAATGGTTGATGATTCACAATCAACACTTAAATTATTGAGATTTCATTATAATTCTTTCCCTTCTCTTCAATCCAAAAAAATTCTTTTAAAATTTGGATATTCTGAAAACTTTTAGGAAAGGGTTCTAAAGCTTAAAACAATGGTTGATGATTCACAATCAACACTTAAATTATTGAGATTTCATTATAATTCTTTCCCTTCTCTTCAATCCAAAGAAATTCTTTTTAAAATTTGGGTGTTGTTTGTTCCCGCTATTTGTCATACTTTTATGTTCTTAGTAATATTAATTGCTTGATTTGTTATCATGTTTTAGTACTATTTTATTGAAATCAATAGATATCCAAGCCTCAAGTTATTTGATCACTGAATCATATTTAGAATATTTTGTTGATCGATTTGAATCCAATCACACAATTTAACATATAATGTTAGCATATTGACAAAAGAAACTATTTCAGATTGATATAAACATTGTCATGATGATACCTCAACTAGGCTAAGGCTACAGGACTTCCCACTTTGATGAAAGAGGCATGGGCTGAACCAGGAAATAATAAAATGTGGGTGTCTCAACTTTAGCAAATATTTGTGTGGCCTAGGACTTGTCTCTTCTTTTTTTTGGTTATGGTTGTTAAATATTAGAGATACTTGTCATGATTGGTTGTAGGCCTTTATGGTGAATGATGTTAATGATCATATTGGTTGGGATATGCAAAAACTATGTTACTTTACTTCTTCTAATGCTTTCTCCTTACCATTTTTCTAAGCAATCTCTTCTCTGCACCCTATTTTTTATCTAGCTATTGTTGTTGTTTTTTCGACAAACTCTTAAATTGCCAAATAACACTATCATTTTGGTGCTTTCATTGACTTACCCAACCTCTGATTATGGCCAACCTACCCGTAAAGTGAAGATGGGCAAACACATGATAACTGCTAAGGAATAGCTCTAGGAATAGGCAAAGATTCTCGAGGAAGTCCTCTGGTTAATACTTATTGAAATCAAACAGGAGCCCAATGAACTCACCAACAGACCATGACATTACTATTTCATGATACAATGGAGGTAACCCCTAGACTTGATAAAAAAATTTGAACAGTATTATAGCTTCCATAAGCTCTCTGAGCTCGCCCTCACTTACTTCCATATGGATGGTCTGTTATTTTCTTTTTCTTATCACTTGACCTTCATTTTACTTATCGTTTTGCTTTAGGTGTCTTCTTCATCTTAATCTTTGACCTGTTGCTCTCAAGTTCCTACTACTGTATAATGCCAAAATCTTCACCATTCACTAGGATATTTGTTTGCTGTTACTTTTTCTGAACATTTAGCATATGCTTAGAGGTGCTTGAAAGAGTTTTTTAAAAGTGACCTTCAAGGACCTTACAATTAACGGTTTTGTTACTGGCTTCAAAAACTTTTTGTTTGCTTGATCTCATGTGATATTTCCACTGGATTAACAAATTTTGATGACATTTACTTTGTTAAATCTGTGATCAAAAAAAATTAATACATAAATCAATCGACAGTGGTTGAATAAACATGCTAAGGTACTATATGTCTTGGATGGATTTCATGCAGAGTGTTAATTTCATTGAAGTAAGAAATTTATTTGTTCCATTTTCGATAGGCATTCTTATTACGTTTATTTTGAATTTCGTATGAAGAATAAAATTTTGCATAATTGATTATTACCTGATAAGCTGGTACGAGATACATTAAAACATATAGCAACAATCTTTTCATGCCTTAAATTAACTAGATTCATGTTATCATTATTCTTTTTCAAGCTGATTAGTTAATAGTTAATGAATTTTTTTTTAAAAATAAGAGCGATGAACAACAAAAGAAACAAAAGAATAAAGTTTTCGTGGAAAACTCAACACGGAAAAAAATCTGGTAGAAGAGGAGAATTTATTATATTAAAAAATTACAAGTAGAGAGACAGAGTATTAAACTCATATGACCGAATCAAAGAAGAGGTTGATCCATTATACAAAGAAAGGAGGTATTTATAGATTTCTACAAGACCTCTTATAAGAATTGCTCAAAAGAATGGTAGATGTCTTCAATCCATGTATTTATAATTTCTTACTAAAGAGAGGGGGGCCCACAATAATTCAGGTCACAAATTTAACAAATTTGAAATATGACTATTGTTTTGTGGAAGATTATTAGATTTCATCCTATGATGCGAAGTGATGAATCTCTTAACTAGTAACAATGTTCTGAAAAATGAAAAAAAAAAAAAAATTGAGGATTCCAACTTGAAGATAACCCAAAAAAAAGAGTCAATAATTGTAGGTGGATTGATGTTACCGTTTATTTTCTAATTAAGAGGTGAGATTACAAAATTATATTATTTTATGGAGGCTGATTGTGTTGATCAATTGGGGAAGTACTGTCAACTTAGCCCTCAATTTTACCGGTCGAGCTCAACATTGAGCATGTGAGATCGGATTGCAATACTTCTAAAATTAATTAAAATAGCTAAGTAAAAAAGTAGTAAAACTTTCCAATAAGGCCAAAATCATTTAATTCTGACAAAAAATAAGTGAGTTATGGTCGATATAGTGTTGTAGGGTCGGTTCTTTGTATCTTGCATGGGGAATGCAATATATTTTCAAAAATTGTAACTTACATAGTCATAGTCGCTTAAAATAGTCAACACAAAGGTTGTGAAAAATTTTATAAGCTTTTCAACAAGATCAAAATCATTCAATCCCGATAGAAAATGAGTGAGTTATGAATGATATAGTGTTGTGGGTTGATCCTTCATATTTTGCATAGAGAATGTGATACATTTCCAAAAATTTATACTTACACAATTGTAATTACTTAAAATAGTCATCATAAAAGTTGTAAAAAATTTCGTAAACTTTTCAATGAGACTAAAACCATTCCAAAGTCTATTGTTCTCCCTGATGACGTGCCGAGCTTCAAACCCTTCTTCTGCCTACACATTTCATTTCTTTCTTCTCCACTTGAAAATTTCTCTTAGCCCTTTCTCACTTCTTCCATTGAGCCCTGATTGTAGGAGAAGAAAGGTTTAAGTCTGCCCAGAAATGCAAGTAAACTACAACAAAATGAAATTTGAACAATGGAAAAAAAAGGATCAACTTTGATCTCTACTTTGTAAAAGAATCTGAAAATTTTGAATTCTTTCCAACAAGAAGAACAAGAAAGCAATAGACTAGTGGTTGTTTCAGAAAGAAGCAATTTATCAAACACCATGAGAGAAGATGATTGAATAGTTCAAATTCTGACTGGATGTAAAAATTGGCTTGATTTTGATTTTGATTTTTAGGCTCTAAACCAATGACCAAATTAAAGCGTATCCAAAACAACAAGAATAAAAACAACAACAAACTACTGCTTGTTTCTTCAAATAAAACATCCAAAGAGCACCATGACTGCTGAGAAATGCAAGAAGAACCAAATTTAAGTTCTTGTTTTTTTAAAAAAATTAGAAATCTATGAAGAAACTAATGATTATTTCTACGAAGGCACAATCCTTCAAACACCATGAAAATAGATTAATAACTAAATCAAACTTTGGATGAGAAGAAGAAAATTAATGGTCGGGGAAAAAAGTAAATTGTGGAGCATAGGAAGAAAGAGGAACGTGTTGAGGCCGTTAATAATGGTGGTTGCCCAATCTAGTCGAATATAAATCTCTCAAGATATCATGTAAGAAACTGGGCCATTTTCAAATAGGCACCCTTGTATCCATAATTAGCTGACTAAATATTATTAAAAAAAATTATGAATAGTCTAGTCATCTATTTAATGGTGATTACTTTTCAATTTTTTTTAATTTTATTTTGATCTTACAATACTACATTGACTATAACTCACTCTTTTTTTGGCGTAATTGAATGATTTTGGTCTCGAAATTTTCTACTTTTGTGTTGACTATTTCAAATAATTAGGACTATGTAAGTTGGAGCTTTTGGAAATGTATTGCGTTCTCATTATAGAGTATGAGAGATTTAGGGTCCGTTTGGGACAGCTGTAGCTGTTTGAGAAGCAACATTGAAGGCTAGCTGAGAAAGAAGTGCTGAAGTTGTTGTTAAAATTGTGATTCTTTAGAAAATTTAGTTATCTTTTACTTTGTTTTGTCAGAAAAGGCTAAAATATTCTATAATATAAATAATATGAAACATAATAAAGAAAAATATGATAATTAATACTCATATATAATAATAAGTCAACTAAATTACATTAAGAGATTATACATCACTTAATAAATAATATTAATATTAAAATTATAAGTACAACAACTAGTGCAATTAAAATATTAAGCCTGTTTAAAATTTTTTTTCTTCAAGCATGATCACTGTTTGAAGTGTCATCATATTGTCGTTGTCACAAATAGTTCTTGATTATCTCTTCTTCTTGGACATCTGAAAAATATTCTCCCATAATTTTTTTTCTCTATATGAGGTGAATACATAAAATTACAAACCGCAGTGCAATACACAGCTCTGGAGGTAGTAGAGATCTTTAAACTCATATTTCCTGAGATAAATTTGTATTACCAATAAAAATATTAATATGAGGAAGGGTGACATTACTAAATAATTTGACAATAATAATTAAGCAGTTATTTATAAAAAAAATATGAAATAAGTAATAAAGATAACTTGTTCCAATAAAATGCGTTACATGTGATGCCATAGTTAACAAAATAGAATCATCTTACAAAGAGAATCCGACCTTATTCTTTTTTTTAATAAATATATGTTAGATGAATTTCAATAAAACAAGAAGAATATTAGGGTAATCACAATATGTTAATTTGCATGTTTTGATATAAATAATGAATATACTTAATATTATTTGGAGAATTAGGTTTAATTAGTACATTATATATAATTTTTATAAATATATTTACTCTTTCTCTCTCTTATCCAAACTCTCAAATATGTATTCATTCCTAATTATCTCGAGAAATCAAGTTTTAACCATTCACACTCATAACTCTCCAAATCTTAATATATATATTTTTTCCACAAAAAGATAGATATTTTATTACCAGAAAAAGAAGATACACAATCCTTAAAGGGGAAAAATCTCAAAGCTAATGCTTCAAAGAGCTACACTAATCTTAAAGAAAAAATTCTCCTAAATAATACAAAAATAAAATAAAGAAAAAAAAAAACAAAAGAGAAAATCAACAACAACACTAGCCCCCTCATGAGAAAAGATCAAAACCACGCAAAATCTGTAAAATACTTGTAATAAGCTCAAAAAGGAAATAAGTGTATAAAGAGACATTAAAGGAAAATAAGAAAGAAGGCTCGGGCTCAGTCAAACTCCATCTCAAGGAGCAACATCATATGTGAGCATCCAAACTTAAAAAAAAGGGTTACAATCACAGAAAATGCTATCAACCCTAAAGATAGAAAAAAAATATCAATATCATCACAACCAAAATACCATTAGAAAGAGAGCAAGCACCAGATCTCCTGTTGACTACTATATGTGAAATTAAATAAATGAAGTAGAGGTTAAAGCCCCATTGCGATTAGATCGATTAGATTCAATTTGAAAATTTTTTGAAAATATTTAATTAATTTGAAAATATCGATTAATGATCGATCGAACAACTAAAATTAATTTTTTTTATTAATATCAAAATCGTGAAGCCGATGGCGTCAGAACGACTCGTTCGTTAGTATTGATGTCGTCCACGAAGCGTATCATCAAGCGGCGCCCATGTCGATTGACGAAAGTGTCGCGTGAGCGTCGATCAATTTGAGCGGCGTTGCAATTTAAATCTAATTTCCCGGCCGTAAGCGTTGCTTAAGCGACCTCCGATCACAAAATCGATCGCGCCGTTGCGTTCGACTGAAAATACACAAAATTGACACTATATTCTTGGGGTTTATTATTGGGATGATATTAGTCAAAATTTACGTGATTAAATAGTATCCTAATTATTAAGGCGATGTGCAATTAGTCAGTAATTCTCCTAAGCCTTTAACCACTTGCCGCTCGACCAATGAAAATAACCGGCCTAATCCCCATTGGGCGTTTAGGCAACCAATCGAAGGTCGATCGGTATATCACGGAAGCTAGAACGTTGACCTCATTCACGACATTCTCTTCATTCGACTCTCCCTCTCGTTCTGCGCTCTCATGAAGCTCTCGTGCGACTCCTCCTGCTTGTTGGATGCAATTCCCCCTCTCGCGATTCCTCCCTCTGGTTCTCTACTACTCTCGGCTTTCCCCTTCGTTTCTTTCGGTGAAGACTCCAGTTCTTCCTTTCTTAGTCAGTCCCGTGAGCCTGGCGGAACCCCTTTCATTCTTCCTTCTTTGCAGCAGGAAATTCTAGGTTGTTTCCTTTCAACCCAAGCTTATTTTTTGTGGGATCCAAAATTCACGACATCTTTCGATAAAAGGAAAGAAAGAGTTGTTTAAGTGTCGGTGATAATTTGAAGCGGATGAATAGTAGATAACTACAGAGACTTGCTTCTCATTTGGTGAGAATTTTTATATCTGGTTCAGGGTTTCTATGGTAAGCCTATAGTTAATTACCCCTCCCGTCAGAGAAGCACTTTTGATTAAATTGATGAATCGTTAAAGAGAGTATATAATTTGAGTGGAGTTTAGAAACTATGAAATTTATTATTTTAACTTAAAACTTTTTGTGGGGAGCGATGGCCTTGATCAAGATCCCATGGTTCGTCATCCCATCGCGATCCACAGTGCAATTCGAGGAGGAGGTAGTCATTGGCGGAAGATCCTTGTCGCACATGGTTCGTCGTCAAGGTGTCCTTGTAGAGACGCAGGGTGGAGTTTGTCTAAACAAATATAAGTCAATTAAATAAGTGAACTTTTGCCCAAATCATACATTCCACATTTCAAGCGTTAAGGGAACATCTGAGTGGCCGTAATTTAATGGTGTATATCGCGTGAAATACCGGTCGAGGAGGGCTCGTGCCATTTATGTATTCTGCTGGCAAAATCAGCGGACGGACAGGGCGTCGCTGAGCTTTAGAATATTTGAGTGTGAAGGTAGTTATTATTTAATTTTAATCTTTGTGAAAGTTTTCTTAATTTGTCACAGAAGACAAACAATTGCGGAGGGTGGATTAATTTTATTATTATTTTTATTTTTTATTTTTTTAGTTTTAATTTAAATAATTCATTTCACTTTTTTTTTATTTCCCTGTTATTTTCTTTGAATTTTGATCATTTTATGATTGATTTTAGATTTGAATATATGATCATATTATGAAATTTTAATTATAATTTACCGATCACAGATTGATATCGATTGATAGACCTTGTATTACGGTTTTCTGAGGATGGTCTAAATTATTCTCGAAGTATAATCCTTCCTTGTCCCAGTTTGAACAGAGGATCGGGTTTGACTTTCTTCACGAGAATTTGAATTTTAGAAGCTATGTTAGTTGATGTATTTGTATATATAGATTACTCTCGGATATTATTAATTTGAAATTCTTATAATATCTTTTTAGGTTTTGTTAACCGGACGGTCAGAAGACCAAGCCGGATGATATCTGATTCTTTTGTATTTGACTTAGTATTTACTCACGTGCATATATCATTCTTTGAAAATTGTATGGACATTAAGATGTCTAATGTTGAAGTTTTGATGTCAAATTTTGATTTTGAGTTTTGTTAACGGGACCTCAGAAGACCAGGGAAGTGTAGCATTGTTCACATGATTATAATGCTGAATTTTAATCTGAGATTTTTAGGTTTGTTTTTGGTCAGAAGAATAGGGAAGATGTAGTATCTTTTGAAATATGATATCATATTATTTTGGCCAAAAGCACTTTTATGTCATGAAATGAAATATAGGTAAATTATTTTAGCTATTTGATCAAATGTAAGGTGATAGACCAAAATAAAAGAAGCGTTTGTTTTTAAATCCTCTCTTTATGTTGCAAATCAACATAAAGGTAAATAATTATTTTGAATCATATGATCAATCAAGTGATGGGTTAGAATGAGTTTAGGCATTTGATTTGGGCTAAAACTTCTTTATATTTATGCAAATCAGTAACAAGGTGAAAATAATTGATTTAGAATATGATCATAAATAAGGTAATGGGCAAATAGAAGACAATTTGATTTAAATTTAATAAGTCTCTATGTTGCAAATCAAAACATAAAGGGCTGAAAATAATTGATTTAGAGGATATGATCATAAATAAGGTAATGGGCCAAATAGGAAATTTGATTTAGGCTAATAGCTCTCCACTAAATCAAAAGAAAGTGAAAATAATTGATTTAGAGGCCTATGATCAAATATCAAGCCCATTTATTTCTCTTGATAAGGGAGGGAATAAAAAAATATGTCATATTTCATTTAAAAAAGAGCAGTGGATTAATTAAAATCCACCTCCCTCACATCTGGCTCATGGCAGTGGGGAACAAACTCATTAAATTTATTAAAGAGGTATGAGACTTTCCTTTTCAAAGGGATAAGGATGCTGAGGGCATGCACATGTACATGTGCATCTGTGCATAATGATGGCGTCAGATAGTTATGCGTCTGATTTTATGACAAGCGTGATTCCATAAGAGTAGATGGCAAAGGAAAGAAAGGCCAAGAAAGCTATAAATAGGAGGGGTTTCCCTTTTACAAAGTCTTACATTTTCTACTCTCCTCTTCTCTTTAACCACAAGTTTAAGTTCTTTCCTTTCTGAGGATTAAGGTGTGCCACATACTTGTGAGTTTCTTTTCTCAACAATTTTTTTATCTTCTTGATATATGTCGAGTTATATGGTAGATTTAGTTTATCTATGTATTTTGCTTCAAGTCTTATATCTCATTTATGTATGTAAATCAGTGTGAATAGTAAAGTAGAGGTATGAGTATTCATATATAACCTAAAAGCACTTTAAGCCAACATGTGAACCAAGCATTTCATCCTTTCTTTTATCTTCTTTTTTTTAAGAAAATTTGTGACCTCCACGTCATCTAGATGGAGGGGGTCTTCCTCATGAGAAAGCGTGTATGGTAGGTGTCGTGAGACACATTATTTACCTGCCGAAATCGTGTATGGGTTCTGCGACATTTCCTTGCGTTGGAACAAGCGTGAGCAAGTATTATCCTGATTTCCCCGCGTTGGAACAATGTGAGCGATTATATATAGGCAATAAATTTGCATTCACATGTATATGAAATTAAAGTATAAGCATTTATATGACATTTCAACTTTTTTATTTTGAAAATTTGGCTCCGTCCGCATAAATACTTGGGCTTCACCGAAGAAAGTGTATGGTATGGTGTGTCGTGAGACACATGACCAAATTTATTTACCCACGCCGAAAGGCGTGTATGGGTTCTGACATTTCCTTGCGTTGGAACAAGCGTGAGCAATCTATAACAACGATTTCCTGCCGCGTTGGAACAATGAGCAGTACTATCCTGAGGTTTCCGCGCGTTGGAACAATGTGAGAGTACTTATAGAGCAAAATAATCAAAATTTACATACCTCCGGCTCTTCCCCACGTGGGGTTGTGAAGGCTGGGTATGTCGAGAAAGACATGTATAGGTGTATGTCATTGAAAGCGGTAGTGATAGCATAACATTTCCATGTTGGAGAACATGGTAGACTTATATCATAAATTTAAAGCTCTTGCATATAAATAAAAGGAAAGGCTGCATAAACATTTGATTAGGATCAAAATTTACAACGACCTCCGCTCTTCCCACAAGTGGGGTTGCCATGAAAGGGCGCCCACCATGTCGAAAGACATGTATAGGTGTATGTCGTGAGACACCATGGTAGAAATTTTGATAGCATAGCATTTCTACCATATTGGAAAACATGGTAGGTCTTATATCATAAATTTAAAATTTGCATTCATATAAACAAAAAGAAAGCTGCCTGCAATAAATTTGATTAGGAGCATCAAAATTTAATGACCTCACTCTTCCCTGAGTGGGGGTTCAAGAGGCTTGTCGAAAAGGCATGTATAGGTGTATGTCGTGAGACACCGTAGAACGATAAGCATAGCATTTACCATATTGGAAAACATGGTAGATCTTATATCATGATTTAAAACTCACATTTGCATATAAACAAAAGAAAAGTGCATAAATTTGATTAATCAAAATTTATTTTCACATGAGGGGTTGAAAGTGAATTTTCATGTCAAAAGATATATGTATGTCGTGAGATCTAAAATTTTGATAGCATTTCCACATATTGGAAAATGGTACTTATATCATGAAATTTAAAACTCGCATTTACATATGAGCGTTTTTTATATACTTAAAGACAAGATTTTATGAGCATTGCATTTTCATCACCATTTCACTCTAATTCAAGAGCAAGAAAAGAAGGCATAGAACAATGTATCTCGCATGATTCCAACCTCAAATACTCATGGACGTGAACATATAATTGTTTTAATGCAAGATAGAGACATGGCAATTGCTTTTGAGTAAAGTATGAACAAGTACTAGGCAAGATGCAACTTTAATTAAAGCATCAAAATGAAAGCTTTAAACTTGCACAAAGCCACATTTCAAGTCGCATTCAAAGGCTCATGACTTAGTGATCACAAAGAGAAAAAAACAATCTAACAAAGTCAATCGACCTTCTTCCTCTCAATTTGATTTCAACTTGCATATGAAAGAGGTATGATGCATATAATTCCCTTCATATGAAATAAATTGAAACCTGAGAAACATGGAATTCATGGGAGAACAACATTATATCTCATCAAAGCAAAGCTAATTGATTTCTTCCCTTAGATAAGAAAGTTTAGCAAGCCTTATACTCATCAAATAACCAAATGATTGATTCCCCTTTAGGGAGAATATTTTCAGCAAGTATTTTACCCATAAATAGCAAGATGATTGATTCCCCTTAAAAAAATAAATTTCAGCAAGCTTCATGCCTCACAGACCATAAGCTAATGATTTTTTCCTTAGATAGAAATATTTTCAGCAAAGGAAACACATAAGGATCCATAAAAAAAAACAAACAACACCATATTTGGGCCATACATCATCCCAAGTCATTTTTAGTAGGCTATGCATCACTAAATCCAGTGAATAAAGGCAATAAGAAGTGAATTTGGGCCATACAAAAGGAAACTCTTAAGATAATCCCAAGCATATGATATAAAGATATTTAGCAAAAAACCCTAACTTCCAAAGAAGCTTAAATGCATAAACAAGCAAGGTTAGAGAGAAACAACCCTGAGGTTTCAATGCTAAGAGGAAAGGAGGAAAAGGGGTTTCGGGCTAAGGCTCATGATCCTGCTCTTTCACGCGACTGACTAAGAGAGGAAGGAAGAATCGGAGAGGGAGAAGAGCCAAGGCGCTGGAGAACGAGGGAGTTCTTTCGCAGGAGGAGGAGGCCGTGTCTCCTCAGCTTCGACCTGACCCAGAGCAGGGACGAGCTCACCGAGAAGGGAGAGAGAGCGAGACGAGCAGGGAAATGTCGAGACCCGCAGAAGATCGCATCTAAAGGGGAGAGACGGAGAGAGCTGCCGACAAAAAGGGAATCGAGAGAGGGAAGAGCCGAAAGAGGAAAAATGCGTGAATGAGGGTCAACGCCCTGCTTGCCTCTTAGCTGTCTCCTCCGATTGGTCAAGGAGCGAAGGTAGGGAATTTAAGAGGGCTGATTTAAGAGGAGTTTATTAGTGCTTTTAATTAATTAAAAATAGATTTTGTTACTTTGACAAACCCCAGCAAGGCCAATTTGTTTGCCGCGTGAACGAACGCCATCAATTGATCGATGTCGCTCGCCGACGACGGCCGGATGAAATTAAAACAGCATTACGATTCGACCGATGGCAATTGCCATCTGACCGCTGAAGTTTCGCTTTCGCCTTTGACGCCATTTGTTTTGGCGAACGGAGGTCGTTAGCGTCGCTTCCGACTGATACGCACAAATTTCATAATTTGATTTTAATTATCCGATCGATCCTTAATCGATTCAAAATTTTCGATTAATTCATTTTAATGTTTTCGACGATCGAATCAATCGAATTAAAACGAATTTGATCGGTTCGGATCATGATTTAAGGGATTTTAAAATCCACCTTATTTATTTAATTTAATGCACATAGTCAACATACATACAATTTCATTTCTTGTGATAAAATGAAGTGGATGTTTCTTTGGTTGGAATGATGCTAAGAGTTTTTGGAGATTTGGGATGATGTATGGCCCAAATCTCATTTTATTTCCTATTATCTATGGATTTTATGATGTTTATCTTGCTGAAAATGCTTTGGGATGATGTATGACCCAAATCTTATTTTTTCTTGTTGTTTTCTCTTGTCCATGGATGCCTACATTTTCTTTAGGTGTTTGCTGAAATTGGTTTTACCTAAGGGAGGTTGAATCAATTTTTTTTTTAAGGGGTATGTACTATCTTATGAGTTTCATTTGTTTTCTTGCCTCATGAAATCTAAAATGAAATCTGAAATTAAAGAAAAAAAAGAGGGGGGGGGGGGGGGGGGGTTTGTCATGTTACTTGCTATCTCCTATGGTTTCATTTGCTTCTTGCACATGAAATCTGAAAATGAAATCTAAAATTAAAGAAAAAAGAGGGGTTTTGTCATTTACATCTCCTATGAGTTTCATTTATTTTGCCTCTTGAAATCTGAAGATGAAATCTGAAATTAAGGAAAGAGGGAGGTAATTTCATCTTGTTTCTTACTCCTATGAGTATCTATGCTTTTAACTTGCTGAAAATGTCTTATCTAAGAGGAAATGAATCATCTTGCTATTTGATGATTATGATGCTTGCTAAATTTTTTAAAAAAAAAGTTAAGATAGAAGTATGGAGATGTGACAAGTAAAGATGTATAGCCTAAATGTCATACTACTTGTTGTTCTTCTACGGGTTACATATTTCAATTGGCTTCAACTAACTTCCTATGGCTATGATACATGCTGAAATTCTTTTACCTAACATGGGAATGATACAATGCTTGCTGAATTTTTTTTGCTTAATGAAAGGTAAAGCTATAAGCATGAAAAGGGTGCTTGGAGGGATTATGTGATTTAAATCCAAAGTTACATGTTAATTTTTCCCTCCTTCAAGTATCAATCTTTACTATTTAAATATGATAGCCCTTCTCTCATGTGTTCAAAGCCCAGATAACAAAGAAAACATATTATATGACATACTTCTTTCTATTTATGCTGAAATCTGAAAGGAGAAGAGGTATTTAAAGTGTCATATAACATAAATCATATTTGAAAATTCTTCTTTTATTTATATGTCAATCCAAGATTGAAAGGAAGAGGTAATCCTACTTTATCACATAACTAGTTACAATGAGACTCCAAATGTGAGATTCATTTTCAAAAGTAATTTTCAGATTTGTTAAGAAATCATGTTGCTTTCATAAATTTATTTTGATCAAAATGCAAAGAAATGCCTTGTTTAAATATATATGCAAACATATTCACGAAACGCAGTTTCAAATTCATATATAGACTCACACGTTTCTTCAACATGGAATCATGATATAAGTACCCAACATATGCTTTCAACATAGAGAAATTTACGATATAAGATAATGCTTTCTCCAACACTAGAAATTTATATATAAGATCACACATATTTCTCAACAAGGAGAAATTTATATAAATACTACATTTTGCTTTCTCCAATGGTAAAGAAATTTATGATATTACACACACATGTTTCTCCAACAGAGAAATCATGATAAATACATATGCTTCTCCAACATGATAAGAAAATATATAAAGATCTACACATGTTTCCAACATAGGAAATTTGTGATAAGTACCCACATGTTTTTTCAACAAAAAAATTTGTAATATAAGTACTTACATGTTTCTCCAACATAAGAGGAAATTTGTGATATTATACACATATTTCTCCAACACTTAGAAAATTATTGCTATACAGGAAACCCACGACTTTCTCAGTGCAAATAAATTTTCTACTCACCTGATCTACCATGCACGCCTTTCTGTTGGGAAGGTACTCCAAATACTCCATATGGGACGATGTCGAGGATAAATTGATAAATAAAATGAAATCCAAATTTGAAGACAAGGACATGATACGATTATTCGCTTCATCATAAATATACGACAATTACAAGATGCTTACCTACGCTAAATTTTAATATACTCAATCTTCATAAAGATATGACAATTACTTATTTAAAGCTCAATTTCATTTTGCCTAAGTGGTGATTATGCCATATGAACGCAGAAAGAAAATGACACTGACATGAAAGATATAAAGTACGCATATATCACTGTGAAAAAAACAGCATATTAAAATGCTAAATGATTCGCATATATTCAAAGTTCATTCTATTCAATTGAATGCCTTTAATACGCAAGTTAAACGAAATCTATGACTTACAAGTTAATGTTCTTTGCTTAACCATTCGATCTACGCAAATACTTAATCAAATTCATAATCACAATACATATCTAAAAGAATATATACATTGATCAGATAAGGATCGAAACAAAGCTATATCATCTGTAACATAAATCACTTTTGAATGCTTTTCACATTTTATAACGACTCTCACTTGATACATGCAAGTATCAGAAAGATAACGATATCTTATGGGATAAATCTATACTGACTCACGACAAATAAGTAGAAAGTCAACTCAGATACCTTATGTAACGCATCTATTTGATCGATAAACACTTGGAATGGTCAAATTCATGTAACGTATCTATATGATTTACAACAATGCAGTATCAAAGTTCATGCTTATAATTCACATGCCATGTCAAACATCTACATCTTCAATTACATTCATATGTCCATACAATATTTTAAAGAATGATCAGATACTGAAAGATTCATTCAAATTAAATGCTTAAATGTATTATACGCAAAGAATCAAATGAAATGAACATATGCTACCATCCCTGCTGCTGACCCTATCCGTTAACAAAACCTAAAAAATCTAATGACGCTATCAGAATCTTAAAAGTTAATTCTATGAATAAAAAAGATAAATCATCTAAGATCATCATAATGATCCTCAAATTCAAGATCTCAAGAAAGCCCAAACTCGATCCTTTCAAAGTATACAATCTAGCCGAACAATATCTTAAATAATTAATATGACCGATCCTGCAGAAGATAAATGAGTCGACGTTATTCTCCCTGGACAGTCCAGTTAACAAACAAAAAAAAAAAAAAAAAAAAATTAATGATGTCATTATACTATTTTAACCTAATAAAATGAGTTAATTTATCATACGACAAAAGATAAATCTATCCAAGACACGCATTGATTTTCAAGTTCAAGATCTAAGAAAAAATCTCAAACCCGATCCTCATGTAAATCTAATACAAGGAGAATGATCTTGAAATAATTGATCTGGGATCTGATCAAAGAAGATAATGAGTCGACAAGATCTATGCTTCCGGGTTTTAGACCGTCCCAAGCTAACAAAACCCAAAAATATCGATCAAGAACTAAACTCAGAATTGATATCTACATTTCAACTTGACATTCATATGTCCATTAAATTTTCAAAGATACTGATGGTAAAATATATTTAGATCATATGCAAGTTAGATAAAACAAAGAACATATGCTACATCTTCCTATTGGTCTTCTAACCGTTAATAAAACTTAAAATGTGATATTATAAGAATTTCAAATGAATAATATCCAAGTTAATTGCCATATAATACAAAATATGAATCAATCGACATACTGAAATTCAAACCCTCAAGAAGAAAAGTCAAAACCCGATCCTCATGCTCAAGTAATGACAAGATTTTGAAGCGATTATACTTTCGAGATAATGAATTTAATCCTCTCAGTAAAATCTAGTAGTAGCTGCCTATCAATCGATATTAACCCCATGACGGGTAATTATAATTAAAATTTCAATGATAAATGATCATATATTCAAATATAAATCAATCATAAAATGATCAAAATTCAAATAAAATAACGAAATATAAATGAAAAATGAAATTAATTATTTAAATTAAAACTTAAAAAAAAATCAATCCATTCCTCCAAGAATCGCGTCTTCTCGTGACAAATTAAAAATTTTGCTCACAAAGAACAACGCCAAATTAAATACATAACTACCTTCACACTCAAATATTTCTAAGTTCAAAGCGACGTAATCGCTTTCCTCTCTGTATTTTGCTGATATGACACATACCACATAAATCTACACACTGTTCTCCGACAGTCTGTCGTATACGACACTACTAAATTACTTGGCCACAAACAAGAACCCAGATGTTCTCAACGCTCTTTGAGTTGAACGTAGAATGATACGTAAGAAAAGTCTTACGTGCAAGGCTGACTTATATTTGTCCCCAGACAAACTCCACCTCGCGCCTACACGACACTAATTTGACGAACCCATGTGTTGTCCGACAAGGATCCTTCGTCGCTTGACTACCTCTAATTGCACCAGGACAACAACCCTGGATGACGGAACTGATCTGGACGGGCACATCATTCCCTCCCACAAAGTTTTAAATTAAAATAATAAATTTCATAAGTTCTAAACTCCACTCACCTAATTATATACTGCTCTTTAACGATTCATCGATATTTTAATCAGTATTTCTCTCAAGACGGGAGGATAATTAACTAGTGAGTTGCTATAGTGAAACCTCAAACCAGATATAAAAGTTCTCACCAAATGAGAACGAAATCTGCAGAAATCTCTACTATTCATCTCTTCAAATTATCACCGACACTTAAACAACTTTTTGTTTTCCAAAAGAGGTCGTGAATTTTTGATCCCACAACCACATACAGATAGATAAGATGTCAAATCAAGCTACAAACCACTACCAGCAATTAGAAAAGCAACAATCACCAACAACATCAATTTATAGGACCAAAGCCAAGAATGACACTCCCTCCAAACCCTAGAAAAAGCAGCCGACAAAGACACAAGACCAATCATCAACACATAAAATCAACAGAACAACAAGCCAATCACAACCAAATAAGAAACCCGCCCAGAATCTTAATATATATCATTCTTAGCTTTATTTTTGTGCATATTCATCAACCCTAACTACACTTTTCTTGGATCCATCTATTTATTATACTCTTCTAAGATAACTTTCATCACACATGCCCTTAAATTCAAATCAAATAAAAACAAAGAAATTTTTTTCTAAATCCTCCCACACATTGATCACCCCACCCACCCCTCGGCCAAAAATCCTAGCAGCAAAACAACCATCAAAGCAGACAATGAACACCAGTTGCAACAACACTACCAAACATTTGTTCTAGCTTCTCTTCCAACTCTGGATCAATGCGACAATATCAAAACTTTCTAGCATTGGGTATCTCCTATAGTTGAACATATATAACCTTGTAAATATTTTTACACTTACATATGACAACAAAGTGCACAACGTAAATGAGCCAAATTACAATAAAAAATTTACCTGTAGCTTCTCTCGCCACCACTCATCGGAGGCATCGATAGTCTTCTTTCTAGAATCCCAATCTAACCCCGTTGCTCTTGGTTTTAACTCTTTTCATAACTTTCAATCTTTCTTCAGCTGATCTCATTTATTTTTTAGTTGTGTTCTATCATACTCTCTTTCAGTAATCTCTTTAAATTTATTTGTTATGTTTGCCTAACCCTTCCTATTAAAGTGAGTTGTTGATCGGTTTCCTAACTCAATCTTTGCTAGGCACATGTCACAAAATATCATTTTGACATCTCGCTCTCAAGTGGCACTCAAACCACGATCTCTAGAGACTCCCATCTCGAGTTTCTAAACCCTAAACAAAAGAAGATAAACAAATTACCAAATAAAATGTAAATCACTCTTTTTTACTTCTAATAAGATGTGTATGTAGGCATGCTCCTTTTGTACAAACAAATACATGAGAATTGGTAAATCAAATAACCGTCTACGTATTAAAAGCCTTACTGCACAAACACATGTGCTCAGTACCAAGTATAAGCTAGAATAAATGAATCGATATTATAAGCATAAATTATACTAATAATCCCAAGGAGAGAAATATTAGAACTCATCTTACATACTAGAATCACTTTGAAGTATGAGCTGTAGGCACAAAAATCCCAACTTGCGATTTCAAATGATAGAGAAATTTTGAAAAAATAGTAGCATAATCCCATTAAATAATATCAAAGTCTTCAATAAATCAGATTGAAGCACAATGTAGTAATCATATTTTCAAGCTCAAGGAAGATTGTGTTCTAAAGCTTATCATAAGTCACGTCTATCTCTACACCAACTAACCAAAGAATCCAAAAGAACAGTTAAAGGAGGCCATGGAAAACATTACTAGTGAAGTAATTAATTTTGACGACTCTTAAGAATACCAACAATATTTGTATTTTGTAAGCAACGACAAGAAAAATTGAAGCATCCCAACAATGAGATATAAATGTAGGCAATAGAACAACAAATTCATATGATTCAAACCACTTGCTGCTTCAACCTTGGTGTTCTTGTAACCAAACACCAAGCTCTTAATCTATTTCATAGGCCTCCTTTATCAGCAAATACCAACATAAGTTTCCACACTACCAATCAAAGTCCAATTCCTCTCAATAACATAGGAATGCAACAAGTTCAACAATCTACATATAGCAGCCTCATATTAAACTTGTTTGAGAAAAAAACAAATACTGTTATCATTTGCAAGCAACAAGAAATCCATTCGGCCAACCAATATGCAATATTCCAAAGTTATGAAATAAGAATGGGCTTCCCATAATACGGAGAAGCTAAACACAGTAAGGTTAACATCTATTAGGAAGTGACCCGAATAGAAATCTGAAGCAAATTGGATGCCAAGCTACCACCAGAAATGGGAACTCCTAAATACACAATATTTTAATGAAACAAAGAAAAAATTAACCAGATCCAAAGGGCCTAAGATGAAGCATGCTACAATCACCCTAAACCCACAAAGAAGATATTGAAGTATACAGAGTTCTCAAATTCGGAGTTCATAGCTCAGTCCGTAATAAGAAAATCCAAAACCATAAATGAAATAGGGACCCCATCCCTAAACCATGTTTTAATTAAACTTTTAAAAAACATTCACAAGATTCAAATGAGAGTAACAATAAGCATGTTGTATTCAGTGCAAACCCACAAAGAATGTAGATCCTCCAAATCCAACGAAAAGAGCTCAACCTGATAATAGCTAATAGAAATCGTAAACGAAATAGGTAGTGCTCACTTGATAACTAATGTAATAGAGGGGAAAGAAGAGAATAAACATATTGTTCACTAGGAACCACAAATATAGGGCGGAATCGAGGAAACAACGATATAGAACACACCGTAGAAGTGAAACCATGTAGAAATAAAGAAGTCACAAATCATAGGTGATACCGTAAAGAAGTGAAGACGATGGGTAGAACACACCTGCTTGAGGGACGAAAGACGACATAAGAGAAGGTAGCGAGGGGATGATTGAAAATTTTGAGGTCATGGGTTTGAGACGAGGGCAATCCACGGGGATAAAAAGTGGAACGCGGTCAAGGTCCTCGGTTAAAAAATGGGGTTTTCAAACCTGAAGCAGTGCCGAAAGCAGCACTGCCGCAGTAAACAAACACCATCGCGTCACATTTAGCGACTCAACGGACCCGTGACGTGACCTCAAACGGGCCCTTACTCTACAATCTTATGGGGTTGTTTGGTTGCTTAAAAAGGAATGCATTGTAAAAAGAATACAGTGTAAAGTGAATATAATGTATTTGAATTATTTTACAATGTTTGGTTGAAAATCATGCAAACATGAGATTTGTTATTTCTTATTTGATATAGTAAATGTAATGTATTTGGTGGTGGCGGTGGCGGCGATGACCGACATGTAGTGGGGCGATGGTCAGTGGCTGCGATGGTTGTCAATCGGTGGAGATGGTAGTTGGCAGTGGTTGTTTGTAATGGTGGTGGGCTGTGGTGATGACTGGTGGTGGTTGTGGCTAGCAGTAGCGATGGTGGTGGTCGGTGGTTCCGTGGCGAGCAGCGATAGTCCTCACTTTACACTAAACATTGTATTTGGAATTCACCCAAATTGGGCGAATTCCAAATACGCCAAACAACACCATTTCAAAGTATTTCAAATATAGTCAAAATGCTTTGGACTTTTACTTTGCAGCACTCTAAACACCCCAAAAGTTGAAATCCGTGTATTTACTTAACACTCAAAACTCAACCAACCAAATAACCCCTATATCATTCATAACTTACTCTTTTTTGCTAGAATGGAATAACTTTGGTTTCGTTGGAAAGTTTTCAAAATTTTTTGCAACTTTGTGTTGACTATTTTAAATGATTATGACTGTTTAAGTCACAATTTTGGAAATTTACTGCATTCCTTTGCAAAATCTGAAGGACCGCCTTATAACACTATTTTAGTTGTAGCTCACTTGTTTTTTGTCGAAATTGAATGATTTTGGTCTTGTTAAAAAGCTTACAAAATTTTTTACAACTTTTTTGTTAACTATTTTAAGCGAAATGACCATGTAAGTTTAAGTTTTTGGAAATGTATCACATTCTCCATGCAAAAATTTTATTTAGTATATAGTGTTTAGGCATTGTATTTGCAATACCTCGGAGGAGCTGAGAAATGATGTATTTGATTTAGGAATAGAGAAGCCAACACCTTTGCTTTGGAGGTTAGTACCTTGGTGCAAGGATTTGTGGGTTTTTGCTAGAAAGATAAATGAGTCAGCTTCCTGGCGCTATAGCGCATCCTTGTGGAGTTGAAACCTGTGCAAAGGAGCTAGAATGACATAATGGCCAGCGCCTAGGCGCTACTTTCATAGCACTGTGGTGTGAAGAAATGGCAGTCCTTTTTCAAGTAGTTTTCTACAGTTTTAAGGGGTTATTTTCTTTATTGTCTAGGGTGCATATGTGAAGTGTGTATGTTCTAGAGTTAGTTATACATGGAGATTGCTAGAGAGGCTTAAGTGTAGAGAGATTTGTACAATTCTACTCAAATTTCATATTATTGAATTTCTTGGTATGATGTGACTTCATAATTTTTTCTTTTTAATGGTTATTAATGTAAATTCTAATGTTCTTCTTGATATATATATAATTTTGTTTGTTTAGTTCTGAGTTTGCTTTTATTTTCTTGATTCTTCTCCCAACAAATTAAATATAAATGAAAAAAAAACCTTAGATGCTAGATATCAAATCAGATGAAGCAAACAACTCCAACTATCTTTGTAATCTGCAATTGTTTTACTATTAATAAGGAGTAAGGGTCAATTTGCAGGTGTTCTTGAACTTCCGTCAGAGGAACTGAATGTTTCTGGAAACATTCACAGGAGAATCATGACATTTTTATAGATCTGACTACATCTTCTTTTATTATCCTGCAGTTCAGCGGCAAAAGAGTCGGCATTATCGGACTCGGCAGGATCGGCTTAGCGATTGCTAAGAGAGCTGAAGCATTTAATTGCACTATCAGCTACCACTCGAGAACAGAGAAGCCAAACACACACTACAAATACTATCCAAACCTCATTGCTATGGCAACCAACTCAGATGTGCTATTTGTGGCTTGTGCTCTCACAGAGGACACTTACCATATAATAAACAGAGAGGTTATTGATGCCTTGGGCCCTAAGGGTGTCCTTGTGAACATCGGCCGTGGACCTCATGTAGATGAGCCTGAGCTTGTTAAGGCACTTGTCGAGGGCCGACTGGGTGGGGCAGGGCTCGATGTATTCGAGAATGAACCTGAAGTACCAGAGGAGCTTTTCAGGCTTGACAATGTGGTGCTGTTACCTCATGTCGGAAGCGGCACGGTGGAGACTCGCAAGGAAATGGCCGACCTGGTTCTTGGGAATTTGGAGGCTCATGTGCTGAAGAAGCCTCTGCTAACTCCAGTGGTCTGAACTGGCTCAAGTGCCTTCTATTTCATGTAAGATCAAAACACCTATTTGCTTTAACAACTGATTTGCTCATTTCCATTACTATGATTTGAACTGTATATACTGCCTCTGAAAAACATATGGATCTACAGTGACACATCAAAATTTTCTGAATATTCTGCACTTAGACATGGAAACTGAATTCCCTGGCTCTGCAGCATACTCTTATTATGTAGTGATGATTGGTTGGTTTGTTGGAGTGAGTTAATATGAAAGCTTTTGTATCATATAAATACTATATAAATTAGGGAGGATTTGGACATGACAAATATGAATGAGTTTCCTCCTAGTTGTCATTTTGACTTGGCCATCACCTTAATATATTTCTCACTCTCACTCTCTCTTTCTAGATTCATATTATATATTATAACATTCATAAGAATCACCTCTTTATTCATATATAGGTTTTCTAGTTAGCACTTGTCTGGTATTGGCAAAATATGGATCCTGGGAGAATGTGACTTTGAGTGCTGCAAACTCAACGGTAAATAACTTTTTTACTTATTGTCGCTATATTATGACTTATGATTCTGTTATTCATATTATATTTCTCATAATTTATTGTTTATTGAGTTTTAATTCTAAAACCCCATTTGTGATAACTTTTAATTTTAATAGATTTACTTTGATTTTTGTTGGATTTTAAGTAGTTGCTACTTATATTCTTTTTCTAATTCCTTTTCTCTTTGTTTTTATTTTTTGTTGAACTATTATTGAAGACATCTTAGATGTAATAATATATTATTTATTTTTATATGCTTATTTTACATATTCTATTTACAACTATTTATATATGAAATTTTTCTTAGGTCCAATTTTTCTTTATTGATTTGATATTAAATATTTGAGTGTTATTTATGTTGGTATTAAAATTTAGATGTTAGATATATAAATATATAATAATTATGTGATATGTATGTAAGGTTGTTAGTTTAGCTTGAAAATTGAGGATCACTCGAAAATCGAATCGAAATCTAGATCGGATCGAGATCGAATCGATTATATTAAACGGAGCTATGAGCAAAAGATTTGGATCGAACTTTTTTTCTAGCCGATCTTGAGCCGGGCATAGATCAGATCGAACCAGCTAGAAATCGGATCGAATTTATCTATTATTAAAAATATTTAAATTTATATAGAATACTTTTAAGTATAATAATAAAATTATTCTTAAAATTAAGTGGATAAAGTTATAACTTATAATCTTTTAAAATAAATATAATATATTTATAAGTATAAATATTATTTTTTAAAATCATATATATATTTTTCATGAACTGTTGCCTTCCACTTAATTCAAAATTTTAAAATTTTTTTAATAAACATCTTTATTAAATTCAAATTACTCGATCAAAATAAGTTATATCATTCGAATTCGAGCAAAAAAAATGAGTTAAAAATGTTCAATTTGAGTTGGCTCAAAATTAAAATGAGCTCAATCAATTAAAAAAATGGAGGCTCGAAATCAATAGTTAGCCACAGGCAATCTAAATGTTTGAAAATATTTGAGCGATTTCGGTTCGGATCGGCTCTAAATTGGCTCGTTAACAGCCCTATATGTATGTAAGTTCTCCTTTATTTCTAAGCACTAAGAATAGCATATGGGAGCCAAAGCTGAAAGGTGATTGTTTAGGCTATTGTAAGAAATGTGATATCATGACTTAAATTTGAATTAATTGTCAATTAATCCCTCCAACCAAAAGCCTGTATTTAGACTCTTTCAGCTAAAAAAAATTATAATATTTAAAGTTTTCTTTATGTGTGCAATTCAAGAAAAATTAATTAAATTATATATATATATATATATATATATATATATATATATATATATATATATATATATATATATATATATATATATATATAAAATTTTGTGTTTGTTTATTCACACATAAATATATAAATTATGTTGGAGGTGCAAAATATATTAGGGAGGTAAAATTACTAAAATGTTTATCATATTAAAGAAAATAATAATAATAAAAATAAAAAATAAATAAAAATTCAGGGGGCTAAAGGTTGTCTATAGACATTAGAGATTGTTTGGATAGATAGAGTGGACATGAATCTTCATAACATCTCAAAATTTGGGGATATGATGCATCAAAATATTAAGAAAATCTATTCTAAATTTTATTAATTTATGAGTTGGATAAATAAAAATAATAGCTAAAATAATGTATAAATAAAATAAAACATGTTTAATAAATCCTAATGAAATATTGATTAAAAACATGTCAAGGCATTCAATCTCAAATAAATACAATTAGAAGCTTTTTGATTGGATTTTTTTTTTTTTGAATTACATCTATTTAGAAATGAATAATAGTTGAAATGTATGTATTTTTAAAATATTAGAAATTATTTGATTGGATGCAATTAAATATATTGAAATATTTTTATATTTGTTATGATATATTTTCATTGCATTGAAATATAAAGAGAGTAGGAATGATGATCTGCAAGTTGTAGCAATGATGAGCAGAAGTTAAGCGGATATTATAAGTGAGCATAGCAGTGTAAGATATCTTAGCCTATTGATTGAGAGCTTTAACTTTTCAACTAAGAGATTTTGAGTTCAAATCCTTACACATGCATTATGTGTGTGAGTTTGTGATTAATTTCGCTGAAATGTCAAAAAAAAAAAGGTGAACCTAGCACAACTAGGGGTGTAAACAAGCCGAGCTTGAGCGAACAGAACTCTTGTTCGCGTTTGGCTCGTTTGAAATTTCGTGTTCGACTCGTTTATATATTGGTATTCAAACAACGAGCTTTTGTATTTTTATATGAGGGAGGATTGAGCCGGCCCGTCTTTTGTATAATAAAAGTTTTATAAGTTATATTTGTATTTGTGATATGTAAATGTGTTTGTATGTATATATAATAATAATAATAATAATAATAATAATAATAATAATAGTAATAAATAATAGTAATAAATAAAAATAATAATAATAAACTAATAATAATAATAATAATAATATAATATAATATAATATAATTTTTTATTTTTACTAAATCGAGCCAAAACATGATATAAATGATTGTTCGTGTTTTCGTTATATATCGAGCTGAAATGTCACGTTCGTGTTATTTTCGTTAGTTAAATGGTAAACAGTACGTTAAAACAAATGAACTTTTTGACAGTCTGCACAACCTAGAGAAAACATAAATTTTTAAATATTTTAAAATTTCTAAAATTTTATCTTTTATAATTTATTTCATATCAAATATAAAAATTAAGATAAATTTACATATAAAGCATACAATTTTTATATATTTGATTTAAAAATTGATATTTATAAAAGTAGTACTTTTATGAATTTGAAGATGTATTTTATTTTAAAAAATTAATAATATTATTATTTTTGATCTAATGTTTAAAATTTAGGTATTATTTATGGAAACATAAAAAAAATAATATATTAGATATATAAATATATAAGAATATGAGTTATATATAAAAATACTTTTTTTAAAAAAAAAAAACACTATACAAAGTGTTGTTAATAAAGCCGATCAACCACGAGTCTACGTCTACGAGCAGCCCCTTTTCCAAATGTTCAGCTCATTTATTGGAGAGTAATGGGCGGCGAAGCCCCACTGCAAACTTCAATCGCAACTCTCTCTCTCTCTCTCTCTCGCTCGCTCTTCCTCTCTCGGTTGCTCTATTCTTCTCATTGGCGGCGAAAAATGCTACGGTTTGCTCGTCGGCTTCTGAGCAATATGCCGGAAAGCACAGTCTACGGCGGACCGAAGCCGCAGACGGAGGGGAAGCGCGTGACTTTGAACCAACTCCGACAGAAACATCGCCGCGGCGAACCCATCACCGTCGTCACTGCCTACGATTACCCCTCCGCTGTACACATCGATATGGCAGGCATAGACGTTTGCCTCGTCGGGGATTCCGCGTCCATGGTTGTCCACGGTCACGACACAACCCTGCCGATCTCCCTGGACGAGATGCTCGTTCACTGCCGCGCCGTTGCACGAGGCGCATCTCGCCCTCTCCTAGTTGGCGACCTACCCTTCGGCTCCTACGAGTCTTCTTCTTCCCAGGTTTTCTAGTTCTTCCTTGATTTGCTGTTTATGCGCTATTTTGTGGGGGATTCATTCTGTTTGTATTAAGGTAAAGCAGGCGGTGAATACGGCGGTTAGGGTTTTGAAAGAAGGGGGGATGGACGGGATCAAGCTCGAGGGAGGCGCGCCGTCGAGGATATCGGCGGCCAAGGCTATTGTGGAGGCGGGGATTGCTGTTATGGGGCATGTTGGATTAACTCCTCAAGCGATTAGCGTTCTCGGCGGGTTCAGGCCGCAGGGTAAGACCGTTTGCAGCGCTGTCAAGGTTCGTTTAATCTTCGTATTATTTGTTTTTCTCTTCTCTTTTGTAGTTGTTGTATTATCTTCATCAATGGTTGATATGGGTTGGGTAGTGGCAGTGCAATCTATAAAATCCAGATAAATAATTTTTTTTTTCACTCTTCAAATCATTATTTTCATATAAAAAGAAGTGATGTTGGAACATAGACATATATTTTTTACTTAACCATATGCCACAAATTTCTTATATATGACATTTGTATGCATTTTGAGAAGGAACACATGTTTTTGAATTATATTAGCAATAGGAATGTGAACACAAAAAAAATTTATTATCACATCTGATATGACAAATTAATTGACGAATCTTGATGTCAGCAAGTTGATCGTGTTGAACTAATTTCAAGCACTTAAGATATCGTTGGAAACTTTGGGATATCGGTTAAATCCCTAAATAACTCTCAAACATGGAGTGTTTATTAAATCGGCGTCTCGGATCTAACAACAAGATCATAATTCGACTTGAGCATTCAAATACTTAAAATACATCAAATGATTAAAGGAATCATTTTGAAATGTCGATGGAGAGGTGGTTGGTTCATTTATTTCAGGCGCCACCGTCCATATAAATATCATTCCCGTATGAGAGGCCAGCAAGAGAGAGAGAGCTCTAAAGCTTGAAGATTCTCGCAAATCCACCCACCACTCGATGGTGAATTGCCGTACTGCCGCCGGTCGATTCGATCCTCATGGTCGTCAATCTCTGGTCATCATTAGTGGTCGATGTCGCCATTTCATCCTACTAGCTGTATTTATCACGAGCGTGTTACATGGTTGTTCCTTCTCGTATCACATCATCCGTTATGGGAAGATTTTGTACTCAAAAGATACATAGTGGAAGATTTTTCTTAGTCGCGGTTTTCCCTCTTTTGAGATTTTTTAAAATTGCAGTTTTCTTGTTCACTCTTTAAATACGTGTATTTGTGGATTTCACAACAAAGTTAAAGTAAACTTTCACTCTGTATGATTTTCAGTTTGGCCGTCTGAGAAAGAACCCATCAATCAATTTCACGTGAACACCTGCATTATGGCCGATAAACCATACTGGCCTAACTCCGACTCCGTCACTCTTAAAATCAATGAACCAAGGGCGCTTCGCCTTCTCACAATAGGCGTGGCTGTCGGTGAAGAGCGGCAGAGATCTCTTTGGAAGATCGTGTCCCGAATGGAAGAGTCTCAAAATGAGATAATCCACTTTCGAGGAACACAGCGACCACCACGACAAACACACTCCCCAAGATCGATCGTTGGCGGGAGGTCAAAATGCCGATCTCCTTATGAAGTTCCTCTTCGGCGGATCGCGATCTCTTTGACGCTGCTTGGTTACTACTCATCCATCATGCGCTCAATGCTAATCCACCAATTATTCTTTGGTAGCTTGACACATTCGTCTTGTTGACCCTCATCGTGTTATCGTGCAATTACGACGCTTAATGCAGCAATTTCACCTTCCAAATCATCTTCCCCTCACCGCATGGTATGAGAATCCTCACCTTTAGCGAAGCTATTCTTCAACATCCTATTCGTGGGTTTCAAGCTTTCGAGCATGATTCTATGATGGCGACTCACATGAACACATATCGACCTACGGGATGCATATCCAACGAGCTCGACACACCTTTGCTTTTGCTCTTTTCCGTTACTCTCGAGGGCAAGCTCACTTCTACTCCAAGGGGATCCATACCTTTTGACTTCGCCAAGATTTTTTTTGGAGCGTTCATTCTGAAGGATCATTAAAGATTCCTCCCATCTCTGGCATTCGTCGAATGAGGGATGAATCACTTGGAATACTTCGAGGTTCTTCAAGCTTCGCCAAATACAGGAATATACAATTAAGATGAGTTTTCCTTGGATGACTCCGTCTAGGGCCTTTTTACTCGTCACTAATGTGAGACACGGTCCGCTTATATGCCGACTTAGTTCATCGTGTGGAAGAACAAATCTCTACCGATGAGGCCATTAATGCCCATCACAAATAATTTGAACAATCTACAAGAAAATGTAAGAGCTAGAAATGCGCGAATCGTGAAAAGCGGTGATCTCCCTCCACGCTCAATATCAGCGTGAACCGGAAAGGAATACGCCGTGAACATGTCTCGTGTCAACCTCTCGATGGTATTCGAGATGAAGAAAATATCAGTGGACTCCATGAAACCAAATTCAATCAGCAATATTGTCACTTCCATCGTGGATATCTTCGAGGCATGCAAACAACTCAAAGAAGAAATCGAGAATCATTCAAAGGATATTTACGTCGATTGTGAAGCGAATCAAACAAACATACCTCCAACTGGGGCAACCAGGACAATCATTACAGAAATAACAAAATAATCATCAAACAGTTGGGAAAATTGAAACAATCGCAGGAGGACCAATACTATCTAATCAAGTTTTCATTACCAGGAGTTAAAGAAGTCATTGATCATTCCATCACTTTCTGACTTAGAAGGAGTTTATTCTCATCAAAGACTATCGGTAGCAGATGGTGACCCATGCTTATAATGTTAAGAGAATTTTGATTGACAATGAAAGTTACATTGATGTCTTGTTTACTCATTTTTTTTGAGTCCGGTTAGGAAAAGCTCCAACCTGCGGGATCATTATACGGGTTTGATAATGCTTAGTAGATGAGACAATCACCCTTCTTGTCCTTGGTGAATTTCTCGACAAGTGACTCATCTAATCCAATTCATGGTGGTCGGTCATATAATCTTATCTTTGGAAGGCCTCCAATCAATTTTTTGCGGTCACATATCTCATCTCAGATGAAATTTCCAACCCGTTGGAGTTGTGGTCTGTGAAATCAATAGATAGCGCAATCATACTAGCAAACCACGCTTAGTGACCTTGACATCGAAGATTTTAATTTTGAGATGAAGGAGTACCGAGCTTCCCCCGAAGACTTGCTCTGTTCATTGCATTATCGGATGACTATTACGAACAATGCAAGTTGGATCTCGCTCCAGACGAACAAAGGGAAATATTACTTCTTGCAAAATCAAGACATCTTGCGGAGTCAAATGAGGACGTCGGTCGATCCGATGTGATCATGCACTCCCTCGATCGACATTCAAACCGATCATCCGGAAGAAGCGAAGTTTTACGATCGCTCAGTATTGAACAAGAAGTTAATAAGTTTAGGCGAGATTCATCGGAGTACATTACATACTAAAGCAAAATGGTTAAGAAAACAAATTGAGCATGAAGAATGTGTATTGATTACACGACCTTCAAACTTGCAGAAAGATAGTTTTCCTCTTCCTCGAATTGATCGGTTGATTGATCTTGCATCGGACATCAAATGCGGTTTTTGGATGCTTACTCAGTTACAACCAAATAAGATGGATCCAACGGATGAAGAAAAGCATTTCAAACATATAAATGTTTATCTTCTTAAGTTATGCCGTTTGGGTTAAAAAAGCGTTGGTGCTTTATCATGACTTATGAATAAGGTTTTAAAGACTATTAGGCCTGATGGAGGTATATGTGGATGACATGTTAGTGAAAAGCTTGGAAGAATCACATATTTGACTTAGAAATATGCTTTAACCTTCTTCGACGTTATAATATCACCTCGACCAAATGTGCTTTTGTGGTTACGTCGGAAAAATTTCTTGGATTTATGGTAACCCAGGTGGGATAGAGGCCAACCAGAAAATCAAAGCTCTCAAAGATATGACTCTCCAGAAGAATATTAAGGAAGTTCAACGTTTGAATGGGCCATTCTTCCATTATCCAGCCCGTTGGGGATAGATACTTGCCATTCTTTAAAATATTAAAGGGAGTTAAAATAATAATTTTCGATTGGGGATGAATGTCGGTCTGCTTTTAGCAATTAAAGGGTATTTAGCATCCTACTATCAAGCTATCCAAGGAGAGATGTTATACTTTATACCTGGTCTCTTCACATGATAAGCTCAGTTTTAGTACGAGAAGAAAATGAGATACAACGATCAATTTACTATGTCAGTAAAATTCTCTTTGATATAGAAAGTCGTTATCCACTTGCAGATAAAGTGGTTTTGGTTTTAGTTTTCTCAACATGAAAATTACGTCCATACTTCATTTCATATCGCGTTTACTCATTTACCATTAAGGCCATCCTGAAACCGAGCATCACGGGAGGTTAATTAAATGGTTAGAATTGGGAGAATTTGATATAAATTTTCTACCCGCTGTATAAAGTCTCAAGTACTCATGAGACTTTATAGTGGAATCGCCCAACTCAGGAGGAGTATCTGCATGCCGTCTCCTCAATGGACCCTCATGTTGATGGAGCTTGAAATCTGGGTGCGGAATCTTACTCATTTCCCGAATACAGAGTATGGAACTAAAATTTTCTGTATAATAATATGTGAAGGAGGCTACTGCTTGATTGTAAAGCTCAGACTTAGTGTCACTCTCGACTTAAGTTGAGGGAAATTTTAACTCATAATCCCATTTATGATATCTCCACTTGGTAAAGTCTCTTCTTGCATTCACATCTACTTGAGAGAAGAATACTTGACGCTCTCTTGCTTTACATCTAGGAGATCTATTTAGAGAAAATGTTGAAGAAATATATTTTCTAACATCCAAGGTGGTGTAATACAATTAATGAGATAAAGAATATTAGGTGGATGGACCCCATCAGTCTTTTCTGAAGGAACCCTTCACGAAGACCCAACTTATGCTTCTCAGAGACAAAGCTTCAAACTTTACTATTATCGGTGAAAGCAGCTTTCTCACGGGCCGTCTCAAATGCCTCTCATCTTGATTAGAGAGATTCACTTTCGAGGATATGTGGAGAACACCAGGTGGAAGGCGCCACTTAAAATTATAAGCAGGGTTCTATTGGCTGATGAAACAAGGCTTGGGTTCACAAAAAAATGTGCAAGTTGTCGGTTTACTCTAACCTCTCTCTCATATGCATATAGCTCTCATCCTTCAAATCCAGACCTTTTGCTCGGTGAATTGATATCATGGGACCTTTTGATAGCGTCAGGGGAAAGTTTATCATTTTGGCATTCTTCACTAAATGGGTGGAAGCGAACCACTCGCTAAAATCACGCAGTCAAATGCTAAACAATTTGTTTGGAAAAATATAGTATGTCGATTGATTCTTCAAAGATCATCCGACAATGGAACCCAATTCTTGGAAAAATCTTTACGTCCTTTTGTAAAGATCTTCACATTCAATCTGCTGGTTGTATACATCCTAACTAACAGAAGCTACCAACGGGACTATACTCGGACTAAAACACGTCTTGAGAAGGCGATAGGTTGATGAGCTTTCTAATATTCTTTGGCTTACACTACATCCGCACCGTGGTGAGACACCATATAACTTGTGTTTGACACGGTATTATACCGGTAGATATCGGGTTCCAAGTCCATGAGTTCAATTATTCGATCATGATGGTAATGAAGAAAAACTCAAAGACGGACTACTCCCGAAACTTCGTGACATCTACTTGGTGCTTCTATCACCAAAGGGTAGCTCGTCACTTCAACGGAAGAGTAAAACCTCGTCTCATCTCATCGGTGACTTGGTCCTCTAAGTCTGAAGGCAGAGGCCCTCAACAATAAACTCACCTCTTTGGGATGAACCATATGTAGTTATAGTATGGTCAAGGGAACATTCAAGCTCGAGGATCCGGAGAAAAACTACCTCGAACTTGGAACAGAGAATCTCAGAAAATATTATCGGTAATTCCTACATAATTGCAACTTTTATTTTATCTCGTTTGTCATTTCCTCTTCATGTACCCAGTGGAATAAAGACTTGTTGTTGTTGTCATTTCCTCTTGAAACTCATATCCAGGTGTTAAAATCGTCTTATGATTGTATCATGAACTTATCAGAGTAATGAATTTATAGCTTTTTTTTTACAAGCTTATTTCTTCTTCATTTAATCCTCCCACTTGAAATATACAACTCACGTTGTATCTCGATGGGCATAATCAATCGAGGGACTTGATGGACCTCTTCCATGGTAAGAAGTCAGTAACACTTTGGGCGATACAGGATAGGTCAAAAGATCTTGGTGGACATCGCGACCTCTTGTCTGAGTTAAAGTCAGTAGACTTTGGCGAAAACCTCGGATGGGTCAAAATCATTGGATTGATTCCATGACCTCTTCCATGAGTTAACGTCGTGAGTAACACTTTGGGCATTACAGGATGGGTCGAAAGGTCTGAGTGGACATCCCTTGCGCCTTGCCTCAGGTTGGCGTCATTCATAGTCAAAATCCTCGGTGGATTCAATTCAACCTCATCCACAGTTAGTGTCGTAATAATATTCACCAATTGCAGATAGGTAAAAATAAAACAAGAGCGTATCATCTAAAAAAAATCATCACAAATATTACACAAAAGAAAAGGAGGAGGAAAATAAGAAAAGAAGAAATAATGGAAGACAACGCATTCAATTCATATCGTTGGCCTTGCATGTGATTTAACACCTTCTTGAATGCGCGGCTTGAAACGAACTCCCATGAGTTGAAGCTAAACTCTCGGATGCCAACCGGGGCAAACATCTTCTTCGAAATATCGACGTAGTCACAATGCATGTCTTCTTTTCTTAGGAAGAAATATTACCACCGATTTAATTGGCGCTTCTTGAAAGAACCCTATAAATATGAGGAGATCTTTCATCACCTTTACTTGACCTCTTTAGTGGAAAAGAATGAGATTTTCCACGGATGGAAAGGCCAACCTTGAGCATTCTATCTTCAACTATATTTCTAATGCGTAACTCATGGTGTCTTTCTACATCGAAACATTAAGAGTTGCCAAGATCTCATTCTCTTGATCGTGAATCGGAAGGTCATTCAATCTTCCCCATCTCTCGTGAAGACCCACTCATTTTTTATAAAAAAGAATCCAGTAGACCAATTTTAGAGGGATCGTCGAAAATTCTATCCAATTTTATAGTCAGATAAAACACGTCCAGTATCACACGTGAATACACATTCGGCACAAGTATTTGATGTTCAAAGTAACACCACTCTCTAGAAGATAAGACTATTAAAGCTCGAAATGAAAATTGTGACAAACACCACATATTTTGAAGATCTCAATCAACTTCGGGAAAGGGAATCATCATACGAAGAATCAAACGATAAAGTATCACGGTGGAGGTGAAGCTCGTCGGACTTTTAGCAACAATGACCACCAACTCATTAGGGAAGTGAAATTTTCTGCGGAACACCATTAAACTATCTGATGTGGTAGTGGATGATATATCGTCTGTAGCCGTCACGTTATGGGTTTTTTTCTGGCCATCGTCCTGTGAAAATACATGATAAATAAAGAGGAAGAAATGACAAAAATCTGAAAATTTTGTGAAGCAATTTACTTATCCCAATATTTGGGCGTATCCTTTTTTGACTTTCTCGCTTACGGATAGTTTGGGATAAAATTTTTTATCTGATGGTACACATACATATATAAAGAGAGAGAGAGAGAGAGAGAAGATACCCCTAATGATGCTCGAAATTACATCAAACTTTCTCGAGTCGTTGACGATGGTTCCCTAACGCTTTACTCGCCAGTTATCAAATCTTGAACCAAATTGAAGTTCCAAGAAATCAAATTTCCTACAAGAAGAAGTAGGAACTACGGGCCTTGATCGCCTCCAAATCCGGTTGGTCCAACAAGGGCAGTCAACGCCTCTTTCAAGGGCTGAGCGCCAGATGAACTACGGGCCGATCGCTTCCAAACGGTCCGACAAGGCGGTCAATCTCTTTCGAGGAAAATCAGTCTCGCCAGATGAACTGAGCCTTGATCGCCTCCAACTGGTCCAAGGCGTTAACGCCTTCGAGGGAAAATCGAGTAGGCCTATGGGCTCGCCTCAAACTCGATCGGTACAGGCGCCAACTCTTTCGAGGGAAAACCGGGCTCGTCGAACTAGCTAAATCGCCTCAACCCGGTCGGTCCGACAAAAGTTACGCTCTTTCGAGAGAAAATCCATTATGAACTATGAGCCGATTGTCTCCGAACCCTCGGTTCGACAAGGCTTGGCCTTTCGAGGGAAAATCGAGCCTCCAGTGCTGAGTCTTGATCGCCTCAAACCACCTTCTCAAGAAGAATAGAAGGTGTCTTCTGGGGGGATTATATAACCCTCTTTATACATAGTTTAAAAAAAAATTCGTTATGACATTTAATTAAAAAAAACCATCTATTCATTATAACATTTAATTAAAAAAACCCTATTCATTATGACATTTAATTAAAAAAAACCTCTTTTCATTATGACATTTAATTAGAAAAAAAACCCTCTTTTCATTCGACATTTATTTAAAAAAAACCCTTCTACTCATTATGACATTTAATTAGAAAAAATTTCAAATATTTTGGATGAACTAGATAATGTCATCCAAAAAAAAATAGAGCTGATATGAAAATTCTTAGTGAGCCGAATCTTGATGTCAAAAACAAGTTGATCATCAGTTGAAACTACTCGAGATCAAACATTTAAGATATCGTTGGAAACTTTGGGATATAGTTAAATCCCTAAATAGCTCTCAAACATGGAGTGTTTACAGCAAATCAAGCGTCTCGACAAGCCGAATCTAACAAGCCAAAGATCTCATAATTCTGACTTCATTTGAGCATTCAAATACTTAAAATACATCAAATGATTAAAGGAATCATTTTGAGCCGTCCGATAGAGAGGAGTTGTTCGGATTTTCATTTATTTACAGAGACGTCACTCCAATTTATAAATAGCTCATTCGCATACAGAGGCGCAAGAGGAGATTGCTCAAAAGCGAAGATTCTCCAAGCACAATCCGCCACCACTCGGCGTGTCAACCATCGCCGCTCGCCGGCGCCGTCGCCGCCGTGATCTGTCATCAATCTTTGTCGGTCTCCATGACGACCTTCATCGCCATTCGATGTCGTCATTGCTGTATTACCTCTGCTTCATTATTCAACGCGTACTACATATTGTTCCCTTCTCTATGCAATCCTGTGAGATTTTGTACTCAGATACATAGTAAAGATTTTTCTAGCCGTGGTTTTCCTTTTTTTGAGATTTTCCACGTAAAAATTTTGGAGTTTTCTTCATCTTTAAATACTTTATGTGTGTCTTTGGATTTCACAAAAAAGCGTAACTTTCACTCTGATTTTGATTTTCTAGCACAACATCAAAAATCATTAAAATTTTAAGATGGAACAAAATTGCATTGTCATGGGGTGATTAGTCTTCTAGCAAGGGCGATTAGCCCTCGTTGGTGACTGGGGACTAGTTCATCACAGAGGCAGCTCCTGTTTGCATATGTGCAGGTTTGAGTTGAGTTTGAGCGCTCAATTTAAACTCAGTTTGAAATCAAAATATTTTACTAAGTACTAAAATACATTCATTAGCTGATAATAGATAATACTTAAACAAATTAAGTACGTTCAATATTTAAAATTTACAAATTTGTGCGATCCAATTATTTGTACTAGTGCATTTCATTCTAACAAATTAATTATGCTATTTCATTAATCATTTTTATAACTTTTTTACTTCACCTTACTCAAGTGGCCATATGTTCCATATTTAACTCAAACCCTACTACAAATAGTAATATGGCTGCTAAATTATTCTTGGAAGTGGCAAGTTGCTACGCACAATGCAAAAGGTAATAATTTAAATAGTTAAAACAATTTTTTGTATCTGCAGTAACATTTTATTATAAAAGAAGGTAGAGAGAAAGAGGGAGGGAGGGACGGAGGGAGCCTTGCCACCATTTCTTCTAACACTCATAAACTACTAATGAATTAAATTACTCATAAAAGCCTATTAATATGCTCATTACATTTATTAACCTATATAACCCATTAAAGATCCCTAATACGCTTCTTTCAAAAATTTTAAAATAATGCACATCTTATACAAAAATAAAAAAAAGACAATGTTCCTTTGTAAGATTTTTTTCTATGACATTTTATATGAGATACGTGCTGAAAATGAAAACATGTTAGTTTTTTAGGGTTAATATTGCCCATAAATCTATTTGAATTGCTGCAAATTTAATATTTCAGGAGACCTAACAAGTGGCAAGATAGCATGACACCATTATGTTAGCTAACAAACCACCCTACTTGATTTATTTATCTATTTATGTTTCTAATTTTCAGGTGAGTGATTGATGAATGATTGAAAGCTTTTTCAGGTTGTGGAAACAGCTCTTGCGTTGCAGGAGGTTGGGTGCTTCTCAGTTGTGCTGGAGTGCGTACCAGGGCCTGTGGCTGCTGCTACCACATCTGCGTTACAAATCCCAACGATTGGCATTGGAGCAGGACCACATTGCAGTGGACAGGTCAGGCTCATCTTAAGATTCTATATGAATGGGAAATTTACATTCGATTCTGTATAATTAATGAGTTACTAGTCATTGGATTCTAGTTTAGGATCAATGCATCCTTTCTGCATGCAATGTTGCACATTATTTTCAAATCATATGTTGGACACCTATACTTTTTTTTCTTCATATCCACTAGATATATTTCCCATGACATTGCAGCCTTATCTAGTGTTCAAATATTTAAATGGCCTCTCTATTTGCAGGTTTAATGCTTAATTGAACGCTTCTCAAAATTCAGAGGCAGGATGGTTGTGTACTGTGTACTAGGGATGTAAATGAATTGGCCAAGCTTGAGTCACCTTTGGCTTGAGTTTGAGCTTAGTTAATAATTGAGTTTGAGCTCGAGCATATGAGTTCGAGTCGGCTCATGAGCGGGCTCGTTTAGTATGAGAGAGATATAATAATTATGATTCAAGCAATTAGTATTATAAAAATGATAAAAAATTAAGAAATTACTTGATATAAGAGAATGAGATATATTTTTTAAATATTTTTAATAATTATATATTTAAACTATTAAATTATAATATATTTTAGCTATATTTTATATTAATATTTATTAATTGAGCCAACTTGTGAGCTAATGAGTCGAGTTGGGGTAGGGTGAACATAGCTTGTTAGGTTATTAGCTGATCGAGCTTGGCTCACGAACTATTGATCAAGCCGAGTTCGAGCTGACTCACGAGTCGACTTGACTTACACTCCTACTGTGCACACTCTTATAATTTTTTTTAAATTATTACTTTATCTATTTAAAGGTCAATGTTTTGCCATTAAGAGCCCTTTGAGCATTTTTTTAAGAAACTCAAAAATGCACTTAAGATCTCAACAACAACCAAAAACAGTTGTAAAAGAATTAGGATGCCAGCTTTTTTTCCATAAAAAGGTGATCCCATTATTATTTATGACTATGCTTTACTTTATTATTCTCTGATATTCACCAACTTTAGGGTCATTTAATACTTGTTAATTAGTGCCCTAATCCCACTCCTTAGTATAATCATAAATTAATTCTAACCTTAATTAAACATGATGTTAACAAAAGTCATTATCCTTTGTAGCTCCCAACATTAATATAGTCTCATGCAGGTGCTGGTCTACCATGACTTGTTGGGAATGCTGCAACACCCTCACCATGCAAAGGTTATTTTCAATCTTTCGATCTTCTTTATTGTAAGAAGTTAAATTTCTGCAAGTCATTCTTGAATATATTCTGCCCCCTTGGCAGGTCACCCCTAAATTCTGTAAGCAATATGGTCACGTGGGTGATATGATTAACAAATCACTCTCAGAATTCAAACAGGAAGTTGAGAACAGGGTATTTCCTGGTCATTCCCACACTCCATACAAAATAGGTGCAGATGATTTTGATGGTTTTCTCAAGGAACTGGAGAAACTGGGCTTGAACGAGGCAGCTTCTGCAGCGGCCGCAGCTGTTGAGAACTAGGAAAAATTGGGAAGCCATCAGTGGATGCTCCTGCTTTCTGAGTTTGGTGAGTTTGTTACTTTATCAAACAGGTTTCCTATTACTTCTTCTGTATTTTCTTTATTTAGTTTCAGTAGAAATATTTCTTTTGAGTGTTCAAACACCCATGGGAACTTGATTTATGTCATAGGATGAATTGATAGATTGATCAACTTTGTAGTGCAATATGAACTCAAAGAAATGATATACTCACAAAAGATTACCCAAAAAGTTTTGCCATATGATCACTTGAATAAGTCTAACAATAAAACCTTCCTTTGGAAAGCTGCATAACACTGGTCTATTTTATTGGGCTGCCTATAAAAGTGGTAGATTTGTTTGAGTGTAGCAATACTCTTTTGATTGGGCTGCCTATAAAAGTGGTAGATTTGTTTGGAAAGCTGCATAACACTGGTCTTTTTGATTATGATGAGTCTCAGTGCTATTGAATTTACTTTTAGATGAGTGTAATATATGCATAGTCAATGTAAATTTATGTTGCACTTATCTCAAAATAAGTTTAATAGGCTTAAAAACTTATTTTGACTAAAAATTTGCTCAGGAGATTCTGACTCCATTGTATTTCAAAATATTTATGTTAAAAATAATTGCAAAATAAATGACCTTTGAACGAGTGAATGATCGGAAATATTTGTAGTGTTATTATATCGTTGTATTAGCCTTAACTTTGAATTAGCTGACAGAATCCCCAAATATATGTGCTCTACAAAGCTTTAGATGAGTTAAAAGCAGCACTTCTGTGTCCTCATAGTTAAACATTTCATGTGTGTTTACTGTCTTCAAGTGATTCTTTTTTGAAAATTTATATAGAAATCCACAATTTTCACTCAATAGATTCAGCATTGAAATTTATTGGCCTAAGAATAGGTTAATCTCCATACTCATGGCTCGGCTCGATTAGAGCTCATTTATGTCTGTTTGATTAATCAATCAAATGAGCCTGAACATTTTTTTAAATACTCGATTGTTAAATGAACAAGCTTGATCAGCTTGTCGTTCGGTTCATTTATGTTCATGAACATTATCATTTAGAGTTCGTGAACAAGCTCTCTAAAGAGTTCGATTATGACTCGATTAAGGCTTATTTGTAAACATTATTGTTCAAATTATTATTTTTTTAGGTTTAATAAGTTTTATTTGATACAACTCATGTATATTTCTCAACAAGCTGCTTGTGAATAAACTCGATTAAAGCTTGATTAAAACTCGTTTATTTTATTAAATGAACTTCGTTAACAAGTTCGATAATCCAATTTGAACCGAAGCTCGAGCTCGATGATGATAAACAAGCTCAAGCTTGAACACTATTCTTAAAAACTCGAATGGAGCTTGAATTTGATAATATTAAACAAGCTCAAGCTTGAACACATATATACTCTGCTGGGCTTGGTTTGTTTGCAGCCCTACTTACAGTTGTCTAAAAGGGTAGCAGTAGAGTTGCTACAGAAGTTGCTTGCTAAAAAGTTGCGGTGTATATTATAATTTTTTTTATTTAAAAAAATGTCAGATCTTAACTTTTTGGTAATCATCACACTCAGATCAGGTTGAAAAATACAAATTGTTTACCGCAGCTCTAAAATGCGGGCAGAATATAATTTTCAAACTGCACTGCAATGTATTTTCTTACCGCATAGTTGCTCCAAATGCGATTGTAGTCTCTACTATTTTTTTTCTCAACCTCCACACAAAGTTCTGTTTTTTAGATCATCAAGCATTGGAGCTCTAAAAGTTTATGCTATGATTTATAAACTTCTCAAGAAAATATGGGATTAGCAGCTTAGAGCTTATTTTATATATGCTACCGTCTATGGTTGCTTCCTTCTTTTGACTTTCTCTTGACTTTTTATTTATTTCAACTATTTCTTATATCCTTCAGGCATAACTCCAATCTGAAGTTTGGATGTATATATATATATATATATCCATCCATCCATCTATCTGTATCTAGTTATGCAACTCATCAATGACCTATTTATGAAAAATTATCTTTGTATTTATTAGTCAAATTTATGCCAATTTTAATTATTTTAATTTTTTGATTTATATATTAAGAGAATATTAATGGGATCGTCAAGTTTTTATTTTAAAAAATTATAGAATTTAAGTTGATATAAAATGCATCGCAAATAGTTTCTAACTTATTCGAAACTTTTTTTCTTAGAGGAGTTGATCCAATTGGTTGATGGATATGGGCTGTCTGTTAAATTTTTTTATTTGGCCCATAACGAAAGTCAAGGATCTACAAAAAGCTTTTGGTAATTTTGAAGAGAAGAATTATTTGCTTACCAAATTGTATTGTAACCTGTGTTTTAAAAACCGGACCGGTCTTAACACATGGGGCCATATGGAGAATAAATTTTGAACGTGAACCGGCCATATGGAGACAGTAAATACATGGCCACTGAATTTTTCAAAAAATGATCTTCGTACAATACCGGTCAAAATGTTCAGATCAATCGGTGAATCGACGAATGATTTTTAAAAATTAGTTGATTTAACTAAATTATATAAATACTATATTTAAATATTAAATTTAATGAAATATATTTTTAAAATATTTTTAGATGAGATTATATAATTTTTAAATTATTTTTATAATTATAAATGAGATTGAATTAAAATAATAAATTCATCAAATTATTCTAATTATATCACAAGTTTATTTCATTAGAAATAGTACAATATTATTTTTTTTAATGATGTAAGATTAAAGTAGTTGAATATGAAAATTTTTTTGATAGAAATAAAATTGGGCTTTAAAACTGTAAAAAATAAAAAGATAATATTTTAATTAATAATTATATAATTTTATTATAAATTATAATTTATAATATATATTTTAAAGAATATAAAATATTATATAAATATTTTAAAATAATATTTTATAAATTTTTTAATAAACTCTTTTTTTATATTGTAATTTTATATTTTTATATTATAAATTATTTTATATTCATAAATTTATATTATCAAAATTTTTAAATTTTTTATTATAAATTATTTCTATATTTATTTTTTCTTATATATTTATATTATTTTATATATTAATTAAATTAATATTTAATAATTCTAATATTAGTTAAATAATCGAGTTTAATCTCGATTGCAGAACCTCTTTTTTCGATTTTATGTCCGATCTAATTTTTATAATCTTAATTATAATACTAATACTGATAATGAAGGAATCTTTATTCATTATTACGGTTCTGTTTGATATAATCTTTAATAATTTTGTTTTCATGTAACAGTCATAATTTCATTTAACTATATATTTTGATATTTTCAGTTTTTTTTTTTGTGAAAAATAACTTTTAACAATAAAATCCTTTTTAACCCTGCTAACAATTTTATCAAAAATTATGTTTTAATAGAGAAAAAAATTATAATACAAATAGTAAATTTTTAAAAAAATTGGTACCATAATGTACAAATGCTCCAACATTATTTCCACAAATTTGAATTCAAGATTTTAAACTATAAACGAAATTATGACAATTCAATCTCAAATTCTGTCCTATTGCATCAATTCTATGATAAGTCTTCTCGTTTTGACAAAGAATGATTATCTTTGTTTGAAAGAAGACATTAAAAAAAAAATCAATGATTTTGAATATTATAAAAATCTGATCAAACATTATTAAATCGGAGAAAAGAGAAGTTCAAAAAGTTTATTTCTTTAAAATTAAACCGTTCTTTGAAAATTAGCCCAATTCATCAGTTCACTGATTCAACTATAATTCTAATTGATTTTATGCAGAGGTGCAAAGAAGCAGGTCTGATCCAATTTTCAAAATCTTGAAAGAAACTAACTACATGGATAAAAGCTAATATACTGATCAACAGCATTTTTTTTTTTTTAAAAAGATTAAATTTACTCTGAGAGGATTGCTTATACCCACCTTTGGATATTTCATGCGTATGGTTTCTGATTAGGTACATAGAAATCAAGAAAATAACATTCATTATTAAAGGGCAGCAGTTCTCAATTAAAACATAGGGTATTCGATAGAAAGATGCATTATTGCATGGATTGATGAAAAGGCTACATTAATAAATAAACAAACAATAATCACTATTGTCGATACAACTTTAAAAAGTAAAAAATCACATATAATTTTGACTATGTGATCATCAGCATCATAATGTATGAGGATGACAATTGTATAATGAGCTTCAAACATGCATTAAATTACAACAAAATTAGCACTAGGCAATGATTAACAAAGAAATTCAGCCTATTTTAAGTTTTCCAACCAATGCACAAACCCTTCTAACTTATCATAAATACAAACATATTAACTTCTAAAATAAACAACAACGTATCTGATGATTTCAGGGTAAATTAACAAAATTCAGCCTATTTTAAGTTTTCCAACCAATGCACAAGATCCTTAAAAATGTAACTTCTAAAATAAACACAACGATCTGATGATTTCAAGGGTAACTACCAAACAGAGGAAAGCAAGTCTCACTTACATCCTATTTACCGCTTATAGAATGCATCTGCTATCGATCATTTTCTTCCAAATGATCTCTCTTCATCAAAGCTACATTGTTCTTACAGAGTCTTCATCTTCAATTTCAGATCCCATCTTTTCGTCCACTGTACTTTCTAATGAAGAATGGGCATCGAACATTTCATTGGAATCTTCATCTGACTCAGAGTGGTGATGGGATTCCTGAGAACTGTTATATCCAGCATTATTACTAATTCCACCACCTTCAGGATCTGTGGCATCAATGAGGAAATTGGTACCATCTTCAGATGCATTTCGCTCTGTATTTCGTTTATCGCTTTGATCTTCGGTGGCTAAAACTTCTAGCTGTTCGACATGACTGGAGAACTTCTCATTGATATCATTTTGTATGACTGGAGGGTTAACTGTAGCAGGTTCTGAATCACTTCTTTCATCATGAGCATCAAATGTTGGAGCAGTTGTATTTTGAGCAGGTAAAGACTGAAATGCATCCCAATCATCATCATCATCATCATAATCATTTTTGTCACCATCAGCATCCTGTTCTTCATGCTTAAGAGTTTGGGCTGCCATGACAGCTGACTCATGAAGTTTATTATCTCTTGTTTTTATGTCTGATTGCATGTTTATCTTAGTTGTTATTGTTGTTTGATCTTGAGTTACTGAAGCTCGAATCATATCCTAAAATTCAAGCGTGAGAATTTCAGATTTTTAGAGAGGAATGCACCGGAAAGAGAAGGAATGTGAGAAAATGAACTTATTCAGAGAAAGGATAATTCGTTTGGATAAACTGAGATTATTACATGAAGAATATCATATACTGACTAAAAAAAGGGGGGATAAGTGCCACAATAAGCTCAGATAACAAATTAGAAATGAAAAAAAAAAAGTTAGAACATCTTAACAATACCTGAAGTTGTTGTCTGCGAAATCCTGGCATTGACAGCATCACATCCTTAAGATGAGTAGCAGATGATGGAATGTGGACCAAATGGCCAACCAGTCTTCTTGCAATTACGTTGACATCTTGAAATCCCTGCTATGTGAAAATCAAATTTTTATAACAGAATACAAAAAAAAAACAAAGTCTTGGCTGGATATTATGTTCAGATTACCTGTGAACGAGTTTCACTTGAATAAAAAACCATAATTAGGGCCTCTAAAGCAGCTTTAATACTGCTTGGGGATGCTCTGTTCTTCTTGTGTATGAAAGAGGAATAGTAGCCTCAAGCACTCCTCAATAACAGAGATGGATTCCTTGCTTGCTGATTCCTGCATAAGAGTATTTATTTGCTCATCATTTGGAACTTGACAGGAGAAATTTGTTGGTCAATTACCTTTAACTCATGTTGGATTAGAACATATATATCTCCAAGGACTTCACCAAATAAGAACAAAAGAAATGATTGCTCTTGACGTTTGAGGGTTCAGCAAGTTCTCTTTGACCAATATTTTTGAGCATATTTAGTCCAATTGATTGAACCTACAAGTCCATAGTTTTAAAATGTTTATGACTATCTTGTTGACGCTTAAAACATTTGTACAAATTTAAATCACCAGAAAATCCTTAAAATACCTGTTTGTCGCTATCACATATAGCATCCTGGACGCATCTTGTACACAATCGGAATATTGAAAACATGCTCAGTTGGTATCTTTCTTCATTGATTCTGAAAATTTGAGTTTCGTAAACTAATTTAGCAACAGCAGCAGTTTCTTCTAGGCATAAAGAGATAATTTTCCCAAGAAGTTTGCTAAGGTCATCCAACTCATTATCTATAGTGTTGATCCTTTTTGTGCATTCTTGAGACACAGATACTAGCAGACTTGCCAGAAGCACTGCCCTTAGATGTGTATGATCTACCATGTCACGCCCAGTTTCATCTGCAAAACGGAATTCACATGGTTCCTCATGAAAGGTTATTACAAGAAAAAAGGCTATGGAAAGAAGTTATCCCTTGTAAAAGATCTGTCCCTTAGTTGTTGGAGAAGGTTGTTGCTTAAGCTAATGCTCTGTAGACAACGGAGACATCGATTTCTGTTGATTGGTTGATATAAACGTCCTAATCAACAAGCTGAAGAAGAATGTTTTATTTACCGTTTTTTGTGCCACATAGGAATTGCCTTTTCATTACATTGAACACACGGATTCATGCTAAAAAAGAAAATTGGGATTGGTTGTTGGAAGAAGAATCTTAGGATATAATATCTAATCTGTAATATATTCAAAGAAGGTTATTAGTTGTATCTGTATAACTATAAATATTTTTCGCCTATTTTCATGTTTACTACTTTCCTTTTTTCCTTCTTTGATTAGTCTGCAATATTGGCTCTCATCAAATGCTTTGAATAAAAGAATATTTTTGTATTCTCCACATGATAACAAAGACTAAGTTTCTATTCTGATCACCTTTTGCATCTTCACCCTCATCGCTGGATGTGTTTTAACCTTAATAATTACCTTCATAACTCAATGTGAAGCCCTAGCAATCTCATTGTTACTTGTTGAGTCCACAATCTCTTTACTAAGTCTCCAACCCGCCAATAATCTCTATTATGTTATTTCTTTGCTGACTTGACATTGATCTTACTCAATGTCTCCAAACTCTCCACCAAGTACAATGATCTCTACTCTAAGCTGCAATTATTCCAATTGCAAATCTCTTCAATAGCAATTCATCCTTATTGTCGATGCTTGATCTATCCAAAGGATCAATTGGGAACTTTTCTAGAGGATCTTGAAAAACCTTCAGGCAATAAGTCATTGGTGTCTTCAAGTTTCCTGCCTCCATTGGATTAAATACTTCGAATGAAACCTGTCAACTTTTGGGTCATGGACATAGTGGTTACTAATCATGACTCATTTTAAAAATTTAGTATATATACAGATTGTTCAGGTTGTAGAAAAATTGCACATCTTACGGCTCTTTAAATACTATAGCCTATATATAAGATATCCATATTAGTCCATCATTGTGCTAAAAGATGTTCTACATAATTCAAAGCTGTCATCTATTTCAGAATAGGAATTTTTATAAATTTTGTATAACAATGTCGTCTGTCATCCTACACAATATCTATTTCAGAATAGGAATTTCAAAAGACAACTAGATATGCAAACGAACAGAAATTTTTTTATCTTTAGACACAAAGCAATCCTGTTGACAGCAAGAGTGAACCGCCCTTCCTATTTCTTTTTAAGCAATATTTATTCAATGAAGTTAAAATATAATTTCATCATCATAGACTAAGATATCCATCATTTAAGGCTTTTAAGAATGTGTTTTTCACTATATAAGCGGACTTGATACTGAAATCTTACATAGCAATGAGTATACTTTGCAAAATACAAACTTGCCCCTCTTTTGACTATTTGTTCATCTTGAGTTGTGTGAGTTGTGTTCTTTTTACTTACAAAATCTCTTAGGCTTTTTTAATAAAAATAAATATGGTGTTGTGTTCTTCCCAATTTTCATAACCCTGTACAAAACCAATTTAGTGTCAAAATAGTTTAGGTTTGATAATACAAAAAAATATTTATCTTAGGTTTTGACAACATATTTCAAATAAGATACTATTCATGTGTCATCAAGCGTAAATACTCCACAACGGAATAAAATTGCTTAAAGGAAAAAATGGTTGGTCATCTATTTGATACAACACATATTTTTGTTTCAAAACAATGTACATACATGTTACATGGGGGAATAAATTTTGATTGTTACACACCTTATAAATACTCATCTTATGGAGTTTTGGATTATAAGAGTCCAATGAATTTGTCCAAATTCTGTCATAATTTATGAACTTTGAATCATCTAACTTCTAAGATTTTTGGGTGTATATCTATTCCTCACATTCATAATTCAAATTAAAAAAAAAAAAACTTGAACTAAGGGCTATCAAATACATTTTTGGGGACATTTTTCAACTCAAAAGGTATTTAAGTACTACCATCCACCTAGCAAGAGGTTTTATATGTAACACCACAAAATTTTCAGGTAAAATAATACATCTAATTTGATTAGGTTATTTATAAATTTATATTAATTAAAAAACTAATTAAAAAAATCAATTTAGAAATTATAAATAATTTTTCTAATTACCCATTAGTCACGTCATTTTATTGTAGCATACGCACTTAAGTCGGCATGCATTGGGTATTAATTCCCGTTCGTCCCTCATATCTTGTAGAATTCTCAATGTTGGTTTCGTTTCGTACATCTCGTGAAGTCAGGAGTAGGAAGTGGCCCGTCTGAGTCGTGTGAGGGTAGGTTGGAAGTGAGGATCATTGACAACCACGTCGTCGTCGTCGTGGGTGCCGCAAAATGGGGAAGGCTTCAACACATGGAATCGAGGCCGGGGTTGTGTTGAGCGGCGCTCTCGGCTCGTCGCTCATGGCTGGGCGTTGGAGGCAGGGCAACTATGTGCAAGGGGAGCACACTAAGAGTCGAGGCCGTGGGAGGCTATTTCCCGTTAATTGGACATCGACTAGCAGGAGCTAGGGTTAGCTACATGTAAGGAGAGTCTCAACCCAGGGAAACAGGCCTTAGCGTTGGTCGGCCTAGCGACAAGCACGAATAAGAGTGTTGGCCAAGCATGGCAAGTTTACAAATGAGTAATTTTAGATATTAATTATATATATATGAATTTTAAATTGATAAATCAATAATCAAAAGTTAACAGATTAAATATTTTGTTGACAATAATTTAATAAAGTAGTCGATTTGATAAAAAAAAAATCACACGTGTATATAATAAAAATCATGTGTTATTGCATAATTAAATTGAAATAATGGATTAGATCAGTTTAATAAAAGTAAAATGAGGATTTACAAGTTAAATCTCTATTAACTTGTAAAATAAAAAAGTTGCCTAAATATTGATAATTTTATTAATATTATATTTAGTTAAATAACAAGTTAATGAATTAAGTTAATTTAAGATAAGTAATAAAGTGTTTAATACAAATTTTGTTGATATTAATAAGTTAAAAGTCAAATCATATATTTTATATTTTAACTTTCAATCAAATACAAATTATTAAATTTCCATATGATTTAACTAATTGAATAAATCTCAATTAAATAATGATTAATATTGATATCATGAAATTGAAAGAAAGTAAATCTAATTAACTCTGAATATTTTAAGTAATATTCTAATTTTATTATTTTACAATTAAGTAAAAGTAAAGCACCAAAATATAGTGTTGGAAAGAAGATCATGCGAGTGCCAATTTTGTTTGGTAAGTTTCAAATAATTATTAAAGTGTAGTAATTTTCAATAAAATTAATAAAATATTAAATTAAATATCAAGTGTAAATATTAAATTGAGAGTATTTGGGCGTCATTGATAGAAGAGTTGAGACTTTAGATAGGCGTAAATAAGTAAGTTTTTATAAGAAAAAAAAAAAATCTGATACAATTTATGCGAAGGTTGAAGCAAGTTTTAGAGCTTTTATGTATTGCATAGAATATAAACCATTGTTAATTATTCATATTAAAAAAATTTTGAGCATTATAGATTTTAAATTATGTGTAAAGTAAAATTTTGAGCATATAGCATTTCAAAGCATTGACATTAATTGGATTACATATAGTAGGTTTGTGATAAGTAAACGGTTTCATTTTATTCTTTGCTTCATTTTTTATATTAAACATTTAATCTTAAATGACAAATGCACATATTAATGCAGATTTAACTAAGAAATATCATGTAATAGAAATTAGGTTGATAATATATTAAAATGTTACTTGCGCAAGTTTGGGACAAAAAGATCCCTAGTGAGGCAAAATAGTCCTCAAATGATATAATGTGAGGTAAAATGGTTCTTAAATGATATAAAATAGAGCAAAATGATCCTCAATGTAACTTTCAAACTAGGTATATTAATAACATTGACAACTAAAAGTTTAAAGCTAACATGATGATATATAAGTTACAAATATACACATTATATATTCTTCAAATATGTAATAAAGTAAAGATTAAACTGTTAATTGTAAAATTAAGTCGATCATGTATATACACTTATATTTTACTTATTTTAGATTGACATTCATATTAATTTCTATTATTCAATCATTGAATTCTATGTTAGACTTTTTTTTTTTGCTGAGTCGTATAATTTATTAATTGAAAATAACTATTTTTACAAGCAAAGGTAATGATAAGTTGAAGGAGTAGATTTTTGCCCTTTTTTGGAAGCATTTTGCGGTGAAGCTATTGTAAATAAGTTTTGAGATGAGTTCAATAAACTTTAAGTTACTGCTTTAAATTTGATATTTTAGATGCTCTATAGCTTAGTATTCGAAATTTCAATTAATTTGCCTTCACTTGCTATGAATATTGATTGATTTTAGTAGATTATTATTATGTAAATCTTCTTGGGTATTGTTTGGGTGAATTTAGAATACAGAATGAATCTCTTACTCTATTCTATAACAAATAAATTTTTTATAATAGATATTTAATAACCATTCAGTCAGCTAAATCTATCTTTTCTATTACGTCCTATTTCTATGGGTTGTAGGTTATTATAGGGTGTGACATTAAATCTAAGTTGATGTTCCCTTTCATAAAATAAAATCTAATCTAACCCTTAGTTTTATAGGAAACACAATTATGGAAGAAAAATAGGTTTCTCTTTCATTAATCTTCATAATTAAAATCCATACTTCATAAGTTTGGAGCCTCCTATATCATGCTCCCTATGAAATTTATGAACCTCTCTCCACATCTACCATGTCTCATTGTAAAAGGTTTTTCAAGACAAAATGTACTTAAGAAAAAAGCTTTTGTTTCTGAACTTGCACCGGTTTGAAGTTTGGATTAGATTACTGTAAATAAGAGAACAATTTTTTATTTTAATGAGGCATCAAATCATATGGGCATCAATCCAAATTCCTATTGCCAAAAAGGAGGCTTGGGGAGGGGGTGCTTTTCTTGAGTGAGCCTTATATTATACCTTCTTCAATGGCATTGAGCTTTATATTATTTTATCCTATGAGTAGGAACTGATCATTGGCAGAATATCATTGAAGAAAAAAAGAATTCTCAAGTTACAAAGAAGCTAGAGAACCTAGTAAGAAACATTTTTTCACATTAATTGCATTTCATTTAAGCCAGGAGTCAAATTAAGTTTACATTCATATAAAACAAAATGAACTGCCATGAAGCGAAGATGCTAACCAATACTTTACACACATACCTTTTATATAGCTCTTCAAAGGTCACGAAGTTATGGAGAAATGCAAGTACTTTGGATAAGCATAACTTGGTTGATGCTCCCTAAACCACTCGCATGTTGTTGACATTAAGGCTATTATCATCGTTTCTTGACTCTTCTGTGAAACCACAAAACACACTAGGACGATTAAATAATGGCACAGGTAAGCTGAATGCCTTAACAAAAATCACCAAGAAATTAACATCCATTTAGTTCACAAGATAAACCACAAAACACACTAGGATGATTATAGAATGCCATAGGTATATCGAATGCTTTAACTAAAGCTTCCAAGAAATTAACATCCAGCACCAAGATAAGATATAAGGAGTTCAAGAAATGCATGCACATGATATAAAAGCACACCTTACTGTTCATACGTCTTACTAATCCTTCAGCAGTGACGTATACTTGAGAAAAAAATCCTGCGAAACTTGCGTCATCTTTTGACATGTTACTGCTGCAGCAAACGAGACACATGAAAAAATATAGATGCATTAACAGGTGCATACATGTGAAAGCATAGTGCATCTGCTGTAAGGAGAGGAGGGGATGAAAAAACTATAAAGTAGTATAAATCTGCATATCTACCTATGAAATGTTGATAGGCATTTGAAAAACAATTCCATAGCTGCAGCTGTGAAATCTTCTATTTCAAAGTAGACGTCAGGGCAAAACAGTACAATCTGTCACAGGAAATAAACATTCCCAAAAGTATATAAATCACTGAAAAAAAGTCCTGAATAGTAGTCAGAATATTAATAAGACCTTTCGGTTAGAAAACGATTGCCAAGATAGGATATCAACAACTTTAATGTACTAGCCTAAGGGACAAAACTTAATCCTTATTGTGGCACAACAATCACAAGCATCATGATGCCCATAACATGTATTATCAGTCGAATGTTGATTGAATAAACTGAACATTTTACAGAGTGGAACTTTGTTCATCCACGACCATTTCATGAAAGAAAAAGGAAAAAATTTTCTTGGCAAAAATGTTCAAGAAAATAAATTTAATTCAGCTTCTGCAGTGAGTTTCTGCAAAATGGCTAATCTATTTGAGTTCATGTACTTGACCAATAAGGTTGTGCAGGGAATTAAAATTCTTGCTAATTTGTCCGAACTCTAGGGAGGATGCAAAAATTACCACCAGCAACCAGGACATCCTCAAAATGAAATAGAAGCCGAGCAAATCAATTGCTTTGCCAGAACAGCATCAGAAAATCTATGATGTCCTCAACCACAGGAATTCAGAATAAGGAACAAGGCATATCACAGAAGCGATTGTATTACCAGTGATAATGAACTAGACCGGTTCAAGTCAGTTCTACTTGAATTAAACTTAGTTTCTCTCATGATAAATTCATGCAGAACACAGAGAAAGGACTCAGTTGGAGCGACACATCCATGCAAAGTGTGAGCCTTGCTGGGAAGCTTGGGGACAAAATAGATGGAGGATAGTTTGGACCCAACAACAACGTCAAAGCCAATCTTTTATTGACATCTCTGGCTATGAGAGGTCTCTATCTCTCTCTCTTTCTCTCTTGCTTGTGGTGGTGGATGGTGGAGTGACTCCCTCCAATGAAGTGGTGGTCTCCATCTCATCGTCGAGGTCACATAAATACTTTGGATAAGGGAATTCCTTAAATATGAAAGTAATTTACAAACCATATATTAAGATATCTGGTTTTGTTTAATTATTTCTTAAATTGGGTTATGAATGGAATTATGTTTCCTTATTTTCACTCAAATTTGGGCATATTGAACTAATAGGGCTAACCAGGGGTGAAAAAGGCTCCTGTTCTTGATGAAATCTGCAGCCAGCAAGATGGCTGAGAGATCAATTTGCTAGCAGAGGTGCTGGATGGTAGTGCAGGGTGGGTTTCTATGACAGGAGGACTGCGAAGCAACAGATGCAGGACAGCAAGCAGGATGGGTGAGAAATGTTGGAATCAGGTTCTTTAAGGAAAAAAAGATACATGCCTCGATACACCCAAGATACAGTCACACTACTTGTTGAATTATAAATTTACCTCCAATAGGAAGAAACAAAGAAAGCAATCTAACAGTAGCAAAAACTAAAAAATAAATCTAAAAACAAAGCAATCTATTTATATTAAATAAAGCAAACCCTAATCTAAATGAAAAGTGAACCAATCTGGAAGACCTGAATCTGTCTAGGTTCATATTGAAGTGGTCTAGGAAGAGGCGAGGTTGTGTTTGTGCTGGAGCACCTTTTAAGGTCGTAGTCCATGTCATTTTCTCTAAGTTGGGGAGGCATCATCTTCGTCCATTGGAGTTTCCAGATCCTTGTAATATGGTGACAAATCTGTTGCATTGATTGTGGTTGAAATATTATAATCACCATGCAAGTCAACCTTGTAGGCATTTTCGTTGATCCATTTGACATTTTTGAACGAACAATCAACTCATGATTTGAGCTTCTTGAATGAACATACATGAAACCTTTCATTCTTCAATTTGATCCACACCATGTTTCGTTTCTTGAAAGCCATGACCTTCCTAGACTTATTTGATTACTTCTGATATCAAGAGTTTTGCCAGACAATCTCTTTCTTTGCTTGCTCATGTAAGTCTTACATCTCTTTAGCTCTAATCTTTGCATTAGTGCTACGCTCAATGATAGGAAGAATATGCACTAACTTTAAAGGTGTGAGTGGATTTCCGCCAAAGACAATCTCAAATAGAGTGTATCCAATGGAGTGACTAGTAGATCTGTTGTTGTAGGTAAACTCAACCTAGGAGAATCAAATTTCATTGCTTGATATTTTTGCCCACAAAGCATTTAAAGAGATTACCTAAACTGTAGTTTACCACTTCCATTTGTCCATCACTTTGTGAGTTGGTCACTGAGCTGAACAATAGCATTGTACTCATCTTCCCCCAAAGAGTCATCTAAAAATGGTTTAGAAATTTCACGTCTTGATCCGAGGTGATTGTTTGTAATACTCCATGAAGACAAACCACCTCCTTGAAATAAAGATCAATTATGTGTGAGGCATTCATCATCTTGTATCAAGATATAAAATACGTTATCTTAGAAAAGTGATCTACTACCACCATAACAAAATCCTTATTTTGTTAAATTTGCGGCAAATCTACAAAAAAATCTATGCTCATATCTAACCAAGGTGACTCTGACACTAGGAGAGGAGTGTATAAGCTTGAACTCTGTCCGTGTTTTAGCCATGTGACACACTTTGCACTGCTTGATGTGTCTGTCAATATCCATGATTATCTTGGGTAAAAAAAAATTCCCATTCACTAGAGAGAGTCTTATTTTGCCAAAGTGTTCAGCTAGTCCTCCATTATGATACTCATGTAATTTAACCTCCTTGAGTGCACACCAAGAATGCACAACCTATTCTGAAAGATGAGATATTCATCTCCCTAGTGATACAACATAAAATCTCTCTTAACATCTACTCCAAATTTCTTGAAAATTTTCAGGCATAGCATAAAAGTCCTTCAACCCAACAACCTTTGACTACAAGATAGTGATCAATAAGTGATAACGGCTCAGAGTATCAACTACCTCATTCTGAATATCTACCGTGCACTTGAGCACAAAGTAAAAAGAAGATTGGAACTTCAATCAAGATATATGCCTACCCTTCAGCTTGTTTTGATAGTTTATGAACCTCAATGCTTCATGATCAATGAAGAGGGTGAATTCATCAACTAATAAATAATGACTCCAATAACTTAGAGCTATCATAATAACATAAAACTCTTTGTTATATGTTGAATACTTTTGCATTGAAGCATTGAGCTTCTTGCTAAAGAAAACAATAATATGTCCACCTTGATTTAGAATAACTCCAATCTTATATTTAATGCATCACACTCTATCTCAAATACTTGATTAAGGAAGTGTTGGCATAGAAGCCTGCGTCACCAGCTACTTCAATTATGTCAAAACTAGCATATGCTTCATCTGATCATGAAAATTTGTCTACCTAGAGGATCTCGGCCAATGGGGTTGAAATTAACTTGCAATTCCTAATGAATCTCTTGTAAAATGAGGTCATCCCATGTAGTTGAGAAATATGTGTGAAGAATTATGATTTGGGCTAGTTCACAATAGCTTCTACTTTAGCTGAGTCCACCTTTATGACAGTAGTTGAAACAATATACCTAAAAAAATATATCTGGGAAGTGAGAAAGTGGCACTTCTTAGGATGCTTATACAACCATTTCTTCTTAAACTTCAAAAACCTGTCTCAAATGCTTCAAATGATCTTCCACCAAATAATTGTAAATCAAAATGTCATCAAAATATATAACCATAAATTTTCTAGTAAAGGCTTGGAAGATTAGGTTCGTCAAACTCATGAAGATGCTCAAAGCATTAAACAAGCCAAAAGACATTACTGTTTATTCATACAACCCATCTATAGTATTGAAGACAATCTTCCACTCATTCCCTAGTCTCATTCAGATTTCATGATAACCACAATGGAGATCTATCTTGGAGAAAGTAGTTACCTCATGTAGCTTACACAGGTCATCTAGTCGTGGAATGGAGAACTTGTACTTGATGGTGATCTTGTTCACAACTTTACAGTCGATGAATGTATGCTAAGAGTCATCCTTCTTAAGCGCAATCAAGGTTGGAACAACACATGGACTAGTATTCTCACGTACAAATCCTTTAGACATTAGATCCTTAGCCTATCTATGTAGCTCCTCGTGCTCTGCTAATTGCATTCTCTACTCAGGTCAATAGGGGAAGACTGATCTTGGGATAAGATGTCTAATGTTGTATGTCTTTCAAGGGTGGCAGCCCGACTGACAAGTTATCAGTCATCACATCCTAGAACTCCTTCAATAATTGGCTACATTGCTTTGAGTATCAACTCTTTTCTCACTGTCCCTTCTAATAATATAAGAGCTCATGTTATAGGTGCCTCTTTTATGGTCTACAAGAAGATAGCTCGAGACACAAACTCCAATTTTACCTGATCACTAAACATCTCAATTTCCGTCCATGATAGGAGTGCAAAGTGGTTTCTATCCTTTGTTAATGTATAGGTGTTCTTGAACCCATCATGAACTGTCCTCCTGTCATATTACTAAAGTCTGCTTAGAAGGATTTGACAACCATTTATAGGCATGACATCACATCATACCTAATCCTATAGCTTTTCTTCAATAGAGAATTCCACCAAGCACTATTTATCAACACAAATCTCATTTTCCTTATTCACCTAGGTCAGTGAATATGGTTGGAAGTGTCTTTATGCAGAGTGATTAAACTTTTCTACCACCTATATAAAAAAGATATTCTCACAATTATCTCCATCAATGATAATGTGTGTGTTAGTAGCAGAACCAAAAGTTAAAGAGAGGGGTGGCGAAATAAAAAATAATTAAAATAAATTAAAAGTTTTAATTCAAAAAAAAAAGATTAAATGAAAAATAGCTAAAAAAAATTTATAAATATATTTTTTTAATTTAGTCATTATGATTTGGCATTTTAAATTGTGTCTGACACTTCTTCATTTCATCAAATTTATCAAACAATGATTCTACATCACACTTTTTTTTAGTTCAATCTTCTCCTGTTGAACCACAAGCATCTCTCTCTCATCTACTGAAAGCTAGTACGCATCCTTAGGTTGCCATCTCCTGACTATTACGCTCTCAATCGGATCCTACTAACTAAAGGAAATCACTATCTTGTTTGGGCAATTGAGGCTATATGACTATACCCATGGCAGTTGAAGCACATCTTGGCAAGAAAAAGTATTTGGAGAGCTGGTCTATTGTTTTTCTTCTCATATGATGCTAACTTCTCCCCTTGTGTGGTTGATTAACACCCTAGAAGATGAGCTCCTGCTACTTGATCCCAAGATAGACCCTTGCTTGAATAGATGAGTGATCCTAATAGTCTTGTGTTGCTTTTCCACTTTTAGTGCTAGTATATGCAATGATTAGTAAGGCTGCAGTTGCACCACATTGCTGATGGATGATTTTAATCCTCTCAAATAATGGGCAATGATATTCTCCTCAAGCTCTACCAACTCACACTTCAGCATGAGTTATTCAAATTCTATTATCTAGTCCTCCAATAATATATTCCGTTATTGCAAATTATTAAGCTTTAAGAAGACATCTTGTCTAGTGGGCTAGTAGGTACTTGCGCCACAACTTTCTTTTAATATTGGTCTAGAGAGTGATTTTGCTCTTCACCTCATGCTGGCATATATGCATCAAAATTTTCCACTATAAAGAAGTGTTTTTCTTGAGCTTAATAACCACCAACTTAACTCTCTCGTCCTGGGAAATGTCTTTGTAGTTAAAGACTTGCACCATTATTCAGAGCTATTCAATCAACTCATCTAGATCCATATGACTTTCAAATTCTGGAAAGTTAATTTTCATCCCAAGATCATTGTCTTTCCTCCATTATTTAATATCAAATCATTGCGGCATTGGTTCTTCATCATTGGATTCCTCTTAATGAATGGGGTTCTCATCTTCTCTTTTAGGAGGGTCATCGTTGTGGCTATAAATGATTTCCTGATATTATCTTCTCTGAAATTCAACGAGCGTATGCTGAAGATGTAGGATTTCTCGATGCATTGCCTCCATAGTAAGCTTCTGAACTTCTCTTGGATTATTTCTCCTTGGCGGCATTTTAATGTTTCTCCAAATCAGTCTTTCGGTGTAGGTTTTCGGTGAATTAGGCTGGAGTATATGCCGGCCAAAAAAATTTGGAGAGGAGTTTTGGAAGAATTTCGATTGGGTGGAATAGGTTTAGAGGGTAAAATATATACGCAAGATAGGTTTAAGATAAATCTAGCTCTAATATCAAATGATACATTCTTGAATGTCAAGATGGTGAAGAAATGGAAAAACAAGAGTTAGGGTAAGATTTAGAACCTGAAAATAAGAACAGCATTCGGGAACTAAGTCTGGTTGGCGTATTTGAGACTCCAATTTGCAGAAGACGGTGTGGGAGAATCAGGTTGGAGGAGTTGGTTTCAGATTTGAAGGTTGCAGGCAGAAAATAGCTCCTGTTCTTGATGAAACCTGCAGCTAGTATGGTGCTTGGCAGCAGAAGTTGCTAACAGAGGTGCTGGACAATAGCGGAGGGCGGATTGCCACAGGAGGGTTGGAACAGCGAAGCAACCTGTTGGAAGGGAGTTTATAGATGCAGGACAGCAAGCAAGATGGCTGAGAAATGTTGGAGCAGGTTCTCGAAAAAGGAAAAAGGGATACAATGCCTCCATTCAACCAAGATATAGTCTTATCATTTGTTGAATCCAATATTTACCTCCAAGTGGAAGAAAACAGAGAAAACAATCTCTAACAGTACAAAAAAACCAAAAACTAAACCCTAAACACAAAACAATCTATTTATATTAATTAAAAAAAAAACCAATCTAAAGGATAAGTGAACCAGCCTAAAAGACCTAAACCGGTCCAGGTTCACATTGAACTGGTCTAGAATAGAAGAGAGGATAAAATTGATATAATTTTTCTAAGTTTGTACAATCTTGAACATAACATTTGTTATTAAATATTGATATAAAATACTTCTTCTCCAGTCATTTACATCCTCATATTCTACAAAATTATATTTAAATTTGTTACTATATTTGATTTATCTGAATGTAATAATTTGTATCTGTTCACTCTAATTGAAAACAGCTTGTAACAATCTGAATCAAACATGTGTTTTGTTTTATCTGTTAAACCCTCAACACTGACACACTCATTACAAGATGTTGGCATCTATTTTTATATCATCTTATATACATATATTCACTTGTACTTATTATGTATTTTCTAAAAGGACATACTTATCTCTATTTATTTTGCCTCCTAGTTGTTATAGTATGATTAAGACACTGAGTAGAAAAGTAGACAAGGTGTAGAAAGGTAAATGGTGACTGGAAAACAAGCTAAGTAAGAAAAGTGATGCATTTCCTCTTTGGAAGTGTTGTTATTATAAGGCTTAGGTTGTATGAAGCCCTGTTGATGCTTTCTCATTTTTGTTAAAAGCTGCCCAACCTTATGAGATGAACGTGTATAATAGCTAGATCTTTTTTAGTTATTCGTGGTTCAAACGTGTAAAATTTATTTAGATTTAGTTGCAATGAGGATTTATTTTAGTAGATATAAACTATTAAAATTGGGACATGATGTAAATGAATAATTTTGGAAATATGTAAACGTGGAAGGATCACAAAATGTCTGAAAAATTTTCAGTAATAGTTGGACGGAGTATGACAGGATTAAAGATGGGCAAAAGGGTGGGTGTGTGTGTGTGTATGTTAAGGGGTGGAGTGGGAGGTAGGGACGTGGGGGCGGTTTACATTATAATCAATTGGAATCAAGACAAAATGATGGGTCTAATAAGCAGAATAAGTACAAAATTTAGTAGTATATCACATGAGCATGCATGATTATCATCGTCCCAACTATTTGGTGATGGTTATATGGATTCTCATCCTTCATTGTTATTAAGTTTTACATAGGGTGATCACTCTATTTTGTGCAAATCCCATTTCACATTGAACAATCTTATATTAGGTTTACCTTTTTTTCTTCCTAACCCATTTGAAGTTAGTTTATTTACTAGTATTACTGATAATGCATCACACTCCCGTTAAATATAGACTCTAGTCAACAGAAAACCCAAATAATAGGAGATCACGGGAAGCTACACAATCACAAAAGAAGTTAGAAAAATCCTCATGTATTCCTTGGGAGAAGTGCAATAAATTTTGTTGAATGTAACTGCGTTCATAGAAAATAACTTGAATAAAAATGGCCACTAAATTAGCAACAAAACAGTAGATAAAGGCGGTTCCCCGAGCACTCATCATATCAAAATAAATCATGAATAGATGATTCTGATGGAAATTAATACTATTTAGTAGAATGAAATATGAACCTTAGAGTAACTAACAAAAGTACTTACTGCAAATGCTAGATGATTAATAGATATGTGACTATTAGGTCTTTGTTCATTAAGGGGACATTTGATTTGCAACAAAACATTTGCTATGTAAATCAAACTCCTTCAACGAAAAAGAAATAAACAACAACAGTTTTGAGATATCAATAGCCTTAAAATTCATTTGGTGTGTGAGGTACAACATTGAACACTTAAGAATATGCTACCAAATAAATGAAAAATCGTATGAAAAATGAAAGTAGTACCATTCAGATTTGGTGCCAGAAATCCTTTAATGGATTTAACATGTCCATAACAGCTAAATCAGAAAATATATATAAACAAGACATCAAAACAAAGCAAATGTTCATTCAGAGCCTAGTCTGCTTTACCTGTGAAAGTAAACCAACAACCAGACTATTCCATGAACTAGACGAAGGTTCAGAGCATATGAGAATCTGCATCCAGAGGAATATATTGTCATTAAACTAGTACATCTATTCTGGATCCAATAGTAATTTTATGTGTATATAAATTAGATTAATCACATTTCAAAATCTTGAACGCCACATGATGCTTCTGGGGTTTATGCATATCCACCTCATTCTAGACCTCAACAACATTATGCATAATTTATCATACATTTGTTTTCTAGTCTGACTTTCTATATCCATTAGATACAAGAACAAAAAACTTGTTTTCCTATACAACATGAAAATCACTGAGCGATTGATTATTTCAAATTTCATTATGATTTAACATTAAATCAACCATGTATCTAAATAGTTTTCAGAAGTTCATATGAAACCTTAACTTTACCAGTATATTTAAAATAAGAATCATTAGGCAGGCTCAAAACACCATACGTTGTGGTGTATTATATTTTGGTTGTTTTGAAAGTTCCTACAAGAAGCACTTATTTGGCAATGCAATTCATTCATTCCAAAGCTTCAAACAAAAATACGTGAGTGATTCCAAAGTCAATCGGGCATGCAATACACAAGGTTCTAGTGTCATGGATTTTTTTTTAAAGAATATAACTATGGAATATAAAACCCACCTGAAGAAGTTCTTTGCATAAGTCCAATGTGAGAAATTTCAGGCTAAAAAATCTTTCCTGGGAAAGAGATTGAAATACCAATAAGGCAATTTCACCTGATGTCAGATCATGTGTCTCCCCAAGAACTGAATCACCATCATATTTATTCTTTGCATAGCAAAATGGTGTTTTGCTTGTGTGGCCAGAAGAGGCTGTTTCCCATGAAATAGAATGAGCAATGACAGTCCCCAAAGAAAATCAAAATCCCTGGGCTCTAGTCTAACCATACTGTATCCTGATACAAAAGAAGATTTATGAAAATTTATTGTGCTGCCAGATTTTGAAGCCCGGTCTGCTTCCAATCTCACAGGGATTGCATCCAGAGAAGTTGCTTCCAATATCAACGGCCATGATTCATCTAGACAGTCTCGCACTTTGGATGAGACTAATGGTGACTGTACACCATCGAGGAAGGGTTTGAACTTTAGAGATGCATAAGAAAAATAAAAGAGCATAAGCAGTAAGGAATAGTTGTCATAAAAAACTTACAAGTATAGTTTTCATTGAAAGCTTGTTTTGAGTTCAGATGGCCTTACGCTAGACTTGGAATTCAAGCCAAAGCTGATGAAAACATAATCCTTGAGAATGCTTATCCAGTACTGGCCCAAAATAGTTGAGCTACTTGAAAGAAGAGATGCAAGCTGCAGGTACTCATCTGGAATATTGTCTTCCTTTCTAAAGAATTGATACACAAAACTTTTGATCGAGGCATGAGCAGCCAAAAGTCTCACTTTAATCTATCATAGGAAGAAAACAAAATGCTTTCAATATCTTTTCTGGATTTCTGGTAACTACAATGTATATATATATGAGTGAGAGAGAGAGACCTTGGATGCAACCCATTCAGCAAATGAGGGGTAGCACAAATCCTTAATATCATTAAGTGGCTTGGAAATTAATGAGAACATTCGGGTAACAACAACACGGTCCCCGCTAAGGATGCTACTTGTCAGAAGCTGAAATTTCAAGAGAAGAATGACGATTTCTAATTTTTAGATGCTGATATAGACTCTTGAAAATTTGGAAAAATGTTCAACTTAGACCTTGGTAGCCAACTGCAGGCCAGCCTCCAGAAGCCAAGGACTAGAAGAAGTGCTTATTGCTGATCGCACAGCAGATACTAATTGAACCTATAGTCAAGGAAATGACTGCTTCAGCTACTAAATTAGGTAATTTGATATAAGCATGAAAATAAGGTGCAAGCACTGGCGTTATCAACTAGTCATTCTATAAAATAAAAAGCAATGAAATATTGAAGACCAACCTGATACTGTTCCAACAGAAGGTGACCAGGTAGCTCAGGATCTTCAGTTTTTCCGAACTGGATGACAAAACATTACAATAAATTGATTAACAGGAGAGGAAAAATTGATGTGACTGAAGCACAAACGGAACAGAAAATTACACTAAACTGTGATGCTTAATTAAATATTTAACATGATATAACACAAGTTTACATCCCTTTATCAAGATAGGTAATATGCAAGAACACAGTTAAATCAAAGTAAGTCAATACGAAATGGGACAGCAGTTTAAAAATAGCACAATCCATCCACATTTAAATCAATTTAATTTACAAAACAAGCCATCCGGGACAGCCAATCATCAACAATCAAATTATTGTCCATGGCAGGAATCATGGTGTACCTATAAATAAGGAATATTCTAGATAGGCATGTAAAATTTGAAGCATACAACGAGAATCAGAACCTGCATCAACTCAACAGAGTAAGAGATCCCCTAAAACAACTGATATTTTAATAAAATATTAGTTCTATATAAATTGTCAATGGCAACCACGATTATTTAATTAAAGCATTTCTCATTAAAAAACCAAGGCGCTCGGAGGCATTCATATTGAAAACTCATGCATTCAAGTAGACAGCTGCACCACCAAAACAACAAGCAATGAATAGCTTTCTCATTGGCATGTAATATCATATAGATGTCTTCAAAAGCCAAAACAAAAAACTTAGTCAAAAAAAAAATAATAATAAAAAAAATCTAAGAAAATTTATACCCCACTTTCACATATCTTGAAAATGATCAGACATATTTTTTATAAAATTCTACACTTCATTTCAATTATTTTGATATATATATATATATATATATATATATAAAATTAAATATAACATTAATTATTAATTAACTAACTAATTAATAGAATATTCAAAAATATTCTTTTTTTAATCTCATCTCTTTTAATCTTCTCTTTCCTTTATCCGTGAATTACAATGGCAAGGCTAGGGCAAATAAGACGTGAAATGGATAATAGAAGCTCTTGGTTAAGTGAAAAAAATAAAGATGACGGAAAAGAAAAAGGAAAAAGAGAAATGGAGGAGATGAAGAGGAGGAGAAGAAATGAAGAAAAAGAGAAGAAAAAGGGGGAAAGCTAAGAATTTAAGTAAGAAATCTGTTTTTTTGTTTTTTTTTTGGGTGGTAGAAATTTAATTTTCATGCTTTCTTTTTAAATCAATTTAATTTTCAAAGGATAAACTTCAAAGACTTGAATAAAAAGGAATTATTTTAAGGTAAAATGTTAATTGATTTAATTTCAAGTTATAATCTAATAATTGATAATAAATTAAAAAATTATTACTTATTATTTACCAAAGACAAAGAGTCGGAGAAATAGAAATAAGGAAGCGCCTAGTAGTAGAAGTTCCTATAATTGAGATGAGATACTTAATCTTTAATACAAGAAGTAAATAATTCTTACATGTAATATTTGTAGTTTTTCTTCATATTGAACATGTTATTAGAACCTAATATTTACAAGTAAAATTTATGTATTTTTATGTAATCATTTATTTTAAGTAGTTTTGTAATATGTTTATTACTAATGGAAAAAATATTTCATAAGATGATACATAGTAAATGACCTCAATGTAGATTTTATATATATCATACTTTCTTCACATATGTTGATGTAGGGTGATTGCTGATAGATGTATAGCCATGTTAAATATATGATTAATATAGAAGCTATTTATGATTCTTGATATTTGAATTCTATATTAGAGTTGTTTATCTTATGAGTCTCATAGCTTACTAGTTTATTATTAAAGTTGTTTAAAAAATAAGATTGATGATAAGAACTAAGTTCAATTTAGTTATCATATTTTGATATATAGTTGATGTAAGACAAAAAAAAAAAAAACTAAGATAATGAATCAAATGAAGTTTAATATTTTTTAAAAAATCTCGAGCTTACTATATGCTTTGTAGATATATAAATGAAATAATTTAGAATACTTCCACTTAGTTTGATTGGTTTAATTTTATTGAATCCATATGAATTGAAATAAATTGTCATATGTAGTTTTTGGTGCATTTAAGTGATTAAGTGTATCACCCACTCTATTTTGGTGAGTAGAATATCAAAATGGGTATTGGAGATTGATTCAATTAGTTAAATTATACCGGCCTATGTTAAATCACGCACATATTTAAAAATATCATCATGAGGTGTGATATGATGAGTGTAGTTTGAGGTAGAACGGAAAAGTCAGGTTGTTGTGGTTGTGATACTGAAGGTGAGGATGGCAAAGTAGATGTGGAAATGGTTGTTGAGGAAGAAGAATAGGCTGCAATAAACGGAATGAGAGTAAGAGGAATCTAAGATGGTTGTGCTTACGGAGTAGAAGATAATGATTTAGTGTGATAGGAAAAAATGTCCTCTTGAAAACGGACATGCCAAGAGATAATGCCAATAAGAGGATTAAAACATTTATCAAACCCAAACCCAAACCTCCTTAATTTATTTGGGTGTTGCCATCAATGACAAAAGTTCTTGAATTGACTAACTAATTGGATTGTTCCTTGATAAGCTGCATGTTAAATACTTTGTTGTTCCTCTTGGAGATAAAAATACTAGGAAAAAAAAAATTTGAGGAATCCAATTATCTATGAAATTCAATCCAAGCTTTCTAGTTGTAAGGGTAATTGCTTATCTAGAAATGCTTTCTTTTATCCCCTTTCATTATTTATCTTTCTTTTTAGTTCCTAATTGAGTGATTATTAAAATTAAATCTATAAAGAAGAATTTCCTTTGGGCTGGTAAAGGTGAGGAAAGAAGCTCCATCTTAATCAACTAGAAGTGCATTGATATTTAGAATTGTTATATTATTTTAATATTTGTATAATACTTCTTACTTCATGATTTGATGTCAAAATATTAATATATTACTTAATACTTTTTTTTGTAAATTATTATTTCTTACTATATTAGAATGTTAAAATGTTCTATTTAAATATGTCAATAGATTGGAGTATTAATCTATTACTTCTTGCTTTGTATTTTGATGTATGTACTTACTTTGTGTAATTTGTTAACTTTGAGGCTCATGTCTCACCTTAGAGACAAAAATACCTCAATATCTAATTGTGCAATTTTAAACTTTGCATAAATTTCTCCAACATCAAAAAAAATAGGAATGTGCTTTGGTTAATGAATAATCTCCCTTACCAATTTTTGAATTTTCAACCCAACTTGTTAGAAGGGTGATATGTACCATCCAAGAATAATTTTTAGATCTTCAACTTCCAATGAAGTTGATTCTCTATTTAAGGCTACTATTTAATTCGAAAGTTTTAGCAATTTTATAATTTTGAACTTTCTTTCAAATTATTGTAATTTTCTTTAATTTGAACATTTTTATTTGTTTAATTAGAAAAAGGTTCTCTTAGCCTTTCACTCCTCCACCTAATATAATTTTCCTTGCCCTGATAGTGCAAATGAACGATAGACAAGGCTTCTTAGAGGTTATTCATGATCATTTGATTAACAAATCAAACGAGCTTGAACACTTCTATAATTACTCGATTGCTAAATGAACAAGTTGGAACAGCTTGTCATCCAGTTCATTTATGTTAATGAACATTATTGTTTAAAGCTCGTGAATAAGCTCGGTAAGGACATTATGGCTGACACGGCTTATTTGTGAATAGTATTGTTTAAATTATTATTATTTTTAGGCTTATAAGCTTTAATTGATACAGTTCATGTAAATTTCTCAACAAACTGCTTGTGAACAAGCTCGATTAAGGCTTGATTAAAGTTCGTTTATTCATTAAATAAGCTGCTCATTAACAAGCTTGAAAATCCAATTTGAACCGAGCTCGCGAACAAACTTGAATCGAGCTCGAGCTCGATAATGGTAAACAAGCTCAACCTTGAACACCATTCCAAAAGCTCGAATCGAGCTCGATAATATTAAACAAGCTCAAGCTTGAACAGGATACATGCTCGGCCATGACTGCTTGCCCTATCTCCTGAGAGAGTTTGTTTCTTCCTACTTAAATTTTCATAAGGTAGTTTAATTTATAGATAAGACACAACACTGTTTGCAGTCAGGAAAAAAAAAAAAGAAGAGGGAAAATTTTTGAAACCCAAACTGACTTCCACAACATTAGTGAAAATGGTTAAAGTCCGTTCGTCTATAAGAAGAGACTAGTCTCGGCAAAACCTTACAAGCGAGAGAGAAGAAATCGAGAGACCTACCATACATACACTCAAAACTACCGAAGCCCCTTAGTCGCTCAATTAGCCCTATCCTGCCGCTACTTGGCTCATCAAAGACTAATTGAGTCTCCATACCTTGCATGCAAGGGTTGAAGTCGACGGTTGAAGAAGAGAGAAAGTGCCAATCAACCCTAGCTACTGATCAGCCCCAGCTACCTCCATCCCTAGCCGATCCATTGCTCGCATGCCAAGCCCTAGCTGAACTCCCCTTAGCCAACCAAAACCTTTCCCTAGCTGATCCCCTCTGGGCTATTTCAAAGAAATAGAATCCTATTTCTCAAATTACCCCTCCTATTTAAGTCTTGGATAGGTGTCATCAAAGGGAATTTTGTCCAACAAAGGAAATAACTTTTGAAGATTTGATTTGAGATAAATTTTGAAAAAAAATTTCATATATTTAATTCCTTGCTCTACAAAAAAATTTCGAAGGCCTCCATCGTAGACTAGTGCGAGATGAAATTACCTCCTTCCATCGATCTTAGACTCAAAGCAAGTGAGAAGAGCGCTTTTTTTGCATAACACAACATTAATAAGCCGCCATCTAGCTGAAATAAAAAAAAATATTAACCCAATATTTAAATTATTTGAAATTAAATAAATCATAGGTTTAAAATTTGAAGACCAACGTCCATTGATCTTGGATTCAACCAGGGATTTTATGAAGGCCTCCACCATCAACTTTGGGTTCGATACAAGATAAAATTACCTTCTTCCGCCGATTTTGGATTCGAAACAAGAAAGAAGAGTGTGCATCACACTAAATTTTGTAAATATAGCATTGCTAAGTTATGCTATCAAGATTTCATCAAAATTACTATCCTTAAATTTTGATCAAAATTATAAAAGATCAAATTAAACATTTAATCTCAAAGAGAAGTTAAACTATTAATTTATTTCAAACATAAAACAAAATTGCTCGATCAATTTAGGTATATTTCAATCAATCTCATCAAAATTGATCAAAAGAGATCTAAACCAAGTATTTATCTCAAAATTAAATCAAAGATGTACTTTGAAGATTAAATCAAAGATTCATCTTAAACATCAAATCAATGATACATCTCAAATATTGAATAAAAAAAATTCAATTTTAAATATAGAAGGAAATTGAATCAAAAGATTCATCTCAAACATAAATGGAGATCGAATCAAAAATTAATCTCAAACATGAAATTGAGATTAAATCAAATAAACACTAGCATTTTGATATAAGCCCAGTCACTTGTTCGGCATGTGAACTTCCATAAAACTAGCACTCCAACGGATATAAGCCCAATCACTTGTTTGTCATGAGAACTTCCCTAGAATTATAATATTCCAAAGAGATATAAGTCTAATCCAAACTGACATTCCAATAGTAGTTATATATTGCAAAGTGGATCTTAATACTTAGCATGAGCATTGTAATATTTAAATCTAAATTTAAATGTTTTAACGCAAACTCCATTTACAATTTAAACAATTTCAACGACGAAATCTAATTTATATTCATTGAATTTCACGTTAATCTTAGCCAAATTGTTCACTAGGTGAACTTCACATTCAAACATGACATTCTAATAAATGTAAGCCTAATCCAAAGCAACATTCCAAAAGGGAAGTCAAATTTAATGATTTTCTAATGTGTGTTAAAAAGCAAACAAAACACCAAAAACTAGCATTCAATGGATGTAAACCCAGCCACTTGTTCATCATGTGAACTTCCCTAAAGCTAGTATTCTAATGGATATAAGCCAAATAACTTGTTCGTTATGCGAACTTCCCAAAATTGGCATTCCAATAAATATAAGCCTAGTCACTTGTTCACTATACGAACTTCCCTAAAAGTATGGCATTCCAAAGGGATGTAAGTTCAATCAAATTAGCATTCCAATAGATATAAGTCTAAGTTATATTGCAAAGCGGTTCTTAATACTTAGCATGAGCTTTCAAATATTGAAATCTAAATTTAAATGGTTGTAAGGAAAACTCCATTTGTAACTTAAACCTTCTAATGAACGTAAGTCCAATTTATATTAGCCAGGCAAATTTCACATTAATCTTAGCCAAATTGTTCACTAGGTGAACTTCACATTCAAACACCACATTCTAATAGATGTAAGTCTAATCCAAAATGACATTTTAAAACGTGATGTAAGTCCAATCTAATGACTTTCTAATATATGTGAATTTGACCTGTGTTTTCAAAGCAAACACTACTAACCCAAAATTGGTATTCCAATAGAAGTAAGCCCAAGAACTTATTATTCGCCATGCAAACTTTCTTAAACTGACACTCAAATGAATATAAGCCCAGTAACTTCTCAAAATTGACATTCCAATTGAGATAAGCCCATTCACTTGTTCTCTATGCAAACTTCCTTAAAATTTAATGGCGTTCTAATAGATGTAAGTTCAATCTATGTTTGTCATGCATATATCACATCATTCAAATTGACATTTCAATGGATGTAAGCCCAATAATTTATTAGTCATAGAACTTCTATAAAACTTTAGCATTCCAAGACGATTTAAGTCCAATCTACTAGCATTCCAAAAAATGTAAGCCCTACCACTTGTTCGCCATGCAAACTTTCCTAAAATTATGGCATTCTAATAAATGTAAGCCCTCATACGCGTTTGCAATGCATGCTTCATAAAATTGAATAATTGGATAGACTTATAAGTTAAGTTTAGCACAAATAATTCAATGAACACTTGTACAACAAAATCTATACTACAACTCTAGTCTACTCAGGATCTCTGAGATGAGACAATCCATGGTTGCTGATCAGATTCCCTGGATATTACGACTAATAGCCCTTTAATGTTGATAGATTGAAATAGCGATAGTCTTGGAGCGACAAAACTATGGTATTTTGATCACACCACTAAGCACTAATTCACATCAGGGATTAATATATATTTTCAATCTTAATCGAGAGTGCTCTCCTACTACAATAAGAGGGGCAATTAACTATGAATGCTTGCATTCATAAGAAGTAGAACCCAAATCAAAATAAAATCTAATATTATGTTAGGAGAAATCCGGTTGAATATAAATCAATTTGCCTCATGAAAAATGAACATCCCTAAGTTGGCTGAGACTCAAAGATGTTTTTCCTGAGCAATCAAACACATATTTCATTCTCATTTTGAGAAGACTTTAAGCTATGGTTCTAATTTTTTATAGGAATAAACCCATATAGTTAATTACCCCTCTTGATAAAAATAAAATAATTCGATTATGTCTAGACCTAAGAAGCTAAATGTTTAGTGTGTAATATCATCGTTTTGCTTATAGGGTTAAAAAAGTCATCACCTTTAGCCTAGAGCGAAAGGTAGGGGAATAGTGATGAATCTGATCAATGTCTCATAGTTTTATCATCATTAATTGTGATTCCATTTGCTTAGTAAGAGTTAGTTGACCTAATTTGACTAAAAGAACTTTGTTAACAATCATAAGTTGCACTATCCAAGATGACCTTGTAACCTACAATGGATGATTGTCTAAGAGTATAACATCAAGTACACCTTAGTTAATTAAAAGAATTATGTATTAGCCTATAATGATGTTCCTAACTAGTGTTCCAAAATAGTTTTATATGGTGTTTTCATTATAAGATTTTTAAAGAGGGATTCCCTAACCTATAATGGTGTTCCCAAATGATTCTATATTGAGAGTAGAGATGAAAGAATAAGACAAGTAATTCTATCTTCAAGAAGGTATAATTTATCCTTTTCTCTAGGTTAATCATCTTTTCTGTAGTGAGATCCTAAAATACATAATTATATTCAGTGAATTTTGGATTAAGAAAAGATATATTACGAGGTAAGGAATATTTAGAGCTTCATTAAGAGTAAATGTAAGATAAATAAAAATATCCCCTTTACTTGCTATAGTCATTAGTGAATTATTAGCTATTTTAGTTTTTCTATTACTAAGATAAAGTTTGTAGGTTTGTAGTTGCTCATCTTGAGGTTTTGTTAATAATCTAATTCAAACTAATAAACCCTTATTGCATTAAAATATTCAAAGATAGAATCTTGTTTGATTGTTAAAATCTTAGTTTTAATCTCATAGATGAAAGTAACATCTGACTTTTTGAGTATGCTTATTTGACAATGTCTCAAAAGTTTTTGTGGTTAAGAATAAAATATACTGCTCATTAATTTCAGCCATTAGGGTGTTTCACAACCATTTCAAGATCATAAAATCTGCGTCATTCAAAAGTGCAAACTTTAGGTTTTTTAATTTTAGGGGTAAATCCATGAGATAAAATTTTCCTTTTCCTTTCTAGAAGATTGTCACAATTTGAGACCAATTCAAGTAGCTCTTCCATTTAATCTATATGAGGCATGTCGGCCCCATTGAAGCTCTCCATTAATCTAGTTTTCACCATTCATAATGGTTGACTCATTGAAGGAAAATCAAAGAAATCAAACATAGGGAAGAGAACAATAAAAGATAACATCAGAAGTTCAAAAATAGGACTCTAGCTTCGATACAATTTCATTTTGATCTAAATAAAAGCACAATTATGAAATATCAAAAATAGGACTCTAGCTTAGCTCTGATAAAATTTCATTTTGATCTAAATAAAAACACAATTAAAAATATTTCTGAGTGCTTTTAAAAATTGACATGCCATTCAGAATGTTTAACATGTCTCATGAAGATGTTGCATTGTTCTTGAGAAGAAGGTTCAAATTTCAAATTCTCTTGAGAGATATATGCTTTTCGATTTTTCAAGGATGTATCATGCTCATATAAATGTGTGAGTGTATTTGCTTTTTAATAGCTGATACACCTTGGAGGAGGTACACACTCATTAGTGTGTTTATGACAACACATTTTTATAGTGACTACATGCTTCTTGAGGATAGGAACACTTATCATAGTACACAAATTTGGTGTGATTGCATAAAACACTTGCATAATCTTTAGGGCAATTTGTGATTTAAATTTATTCAGATTGAACTATTCATGTTTTTGCTGGTGAGTATAATCTTATTAAAATGTGTGCAAATTTTTCATTTCTAAAATAATATTCACATGCTTGTTTGCAGATTCAATTGCAATTATTTGACAATTTAAAATCTTTTGCACTTAAATCATTAGTAGTTTATTCACTCTAGTTTGTAGAGTCTTGATAGTTCTTAATGTTGAGAAAAGTCTTCATGCTTGAGGCAAGCTATCAAATCTTTTGATGGCTCCCCTCCCAAGTCCTATGTTCAACACTCGAAACTTTTTTCTAATTTCAATTCTTATTTCATTTTTATTTTATACGTCTCATTAATTTTAGCCATTAGGGTGTTTCATAACCATTTCAAGATCATAAAATCTGCGTCATTCAAAAGTGCAAACTTAGGTTTTTTTTAATTTGGGGTAAATCTATGAGATATGATTTTCCTTTCCTTTCAAGAAGGTTGTCACAATTTGAGACCAATTCAAGTAGCTCTTCCATTTAATCTATATGAAGCATGTCGCCCTTGAAGCTCTCCATTAATCTAGTTTTCACCATTCATAATGGTTGACTCATTGAAGGAAATCAAAGAAATCAAACATAGTGAAGAGAACAATAAAAGATAACAAAGAGTTCAAAAATAGGACTCTAGCTTGCGATACAATTTCATTTTGATCTAAATAAAAGCACAATTATGAAATATCAAAAATAGGACTCTAGCTTAGCTCGATAAAATTTCATTTTGATCTAAATAAAAGCACAATTAAAATATTTCGAGTGCTTTTAAAATTGACATGCCATTTGAATGTTTAACATGTCTCATGAAGATGTTGCATTGTTCTTGAGAAGAAGAATCAAATTTCAAATTCTCTTGAGAGATATATGCTTTTCGATTTTTCAAGGATGTATCATGCTCATATAAATGTGTGAGTGTATTTGCTTTTAATAGGATACACCTTGGAGGAGGTACACACTCATTAGTGTTTATGACACATTTTTTATAGTGACTACATGCTTCTTGAGGATAGGAACACTTATCATAGTACACAAATTTCAGGATTGCATAAAACACTTGCATAATCTTGGGGCAATTTGTGATTTAAAATTATTCGATTGAACCGTTCATGTTTTTGCGGTGAGTATAATCTTATTAAAATGTGTGCAAATCTTTCATTTCTAAAATAATATTCACATGCTTGTTTGATTCAATTGCAATTATTTGACAATTTAAAATCTTTTGCACTTAAATCATTAGTAGTTTATTCGCTCTAGTTTGTAGAGTCTTGATAGTTCTTAATGTTGCGAAAAGTCGTTCATGCTTATGCAAGCTATCAAATCTTTTGATGGCTCCCTCCCAAGTCCTATGTTCAACACTCAAACTTTTTTCTAATTTCAATTCTTATTTCATTTTTATTTTATACGTCTCATTAATTTCAGCCATTAGGGTGTTTCATAACCATTTCAAGATCATAAAATCTGCGTCATTCAAAAGTGCAAACTTAGATTTTTTTAATTTTAGGGGTAAATCTATGAGATATGATTTTCCTTTCCTTTCAAGAAGGTTGTCACAATTTGAGACCAATTCAAGTAGCTCTTCCATTTAATCTATATGAAGCATGTCGGCCCCCTTGAAGCTCTCCATTAATCTAGTTTTCACCATTCATAATGGTTGACTCATTGAAGGGAAATCAAAGAAATCAAACATAGTGAAGAGAACAATAAAAGATAACAACAGAAGTTCAAAAATAGGACTCTAGCTTAGCTCTGATACAATTTCATTTTGATCTAAATAAAAGCACAATTATGAAATATCAAAAATAGGACTCTAGCTTAGCTCTGATAAAATTTCATTTTGATCTCAATAAAAGCACAATTTAAAATATTTTTGAGTGCTTTTAAAAATTGACATGCCATTTAGAATGTTTAACACGTCTCATGAAGATGTTGCATTGTTCTTGAGAAGAAGAATCAAATTTCAAATTCTCTTGAGAGATATATGCTTTTAATTTTCAAGGATGTATCATGCTCATATAAATGTGTGAGTGTATTTGCTTTTAATAGATACACCTTGAGGAGGTACACACTCATTAGTGTGTTTATGACATATACATTTTTATAGTGACTACATGCTTCTTGAGGATAGGAACACTTATCATAGTACACAAATTTCATAAAAACACTTGCATAATCTTTAGGGCAATTTGTGATTTAAAATTATTCAGATTGAACTGTTCATGTTTTTGCTGGTGAGTATAATCTTATTAAAATGTGTACAAATCTTTCATTTCTAAAATAATATTCATATGCTTGTTTGCGATTCAATTGCAATTATTTGACAATTTAAAATCTTTTACACTTAAATCATTAGTAGTTTATTATTCTAGTTTGTAGAGTCTTGATAGTTCTTAATGTTGCGGAAAGTCGTTCATCGGAGGCAAGCTATCAAATCTTTTGATGGCTCCCTTCCCAAGTCCTATGTTCAACACTCGAAACTTTTTTCTAATTTCAATTCTTATTTCATTTTTATTTTATAATTTCATGTTTCCTTTAAATTCATTTGACTGCACGAACGTACATAAGTCCCCTATATTTTAACCTTTTCAAAACAATTACAGCTCGAATTTTGACAACCTGCCCATATCTCTCCTACATAGGAAGCATCTATAGGGAGTGATAAGCTTTCTCATCATACCTAAAAAAAAAGCATGGTTAGTGTTGTAAGACATCGAGGGTTCAAACCCATCATGCTTAAAAAATATGCATAAACCTTCAATTAATTACAAGAGAGAATAAACAACATAATTTTCTCACATTGGAACAATATGAACATTACTTAATTTTATATTTCCCCACAATGTTAGAATAACATGTATGAGCACTTAAATTTTTAATGGCTTTTCCCGTATTTTTTTCTATACATGTGATGGCAATGATTTTGATGCAATGTTATGACAAAGATCACACACAATCACCCTTTTTGATATTTCTCTTATATATATATATATATATATGGAGAGAGAATGGAGGTAGAGAATGAAAGAGGGATAGAGAGAGTGGATAAGAGATTTATTTTCTCTTTATCTAGAAAGATAAAGATAGAGGTAGAGAGAGTAGTGGGAGAAGAGGAGGGAGAGAAAGAAGAGAAGATGTCAATCAGGGTTGCAAGTTTGGGGTTGAGAGAGATGAGACCGTATGAGAGCGAAAATGGCTCCAAGCTGATAGGGACCGCAAGTGATTATTTGTGATAGGAGGGGAGGTCAATGCCGACAGGAAGATTGATGAGGGTCCGCTACAGTTGAAGTCAGCAGTTGATTTTGTAGCTATCGATAGGTAGGAGAAGATGGCTTAAGGAAGAAGAGAGAGATCAGAGATGGAGGAAACAGGTAAGAGGAGATCTTGGGTTTGATTTATTGCGAAGATAAGAAAGGTCATGCTGAAAGAGGGAGGAGAGTTCAAGCATTGGAGTTGACATGAGGGGCGAGCGGTTTTGAGAAAGCGGATGGATGTGATGGGAGATAGGGAGTTGCTTCAATGGCACAAGCCTTATATAACAAATAAAACCAACAATTGGAAGAGGGAGCGGAGCAGAGAATGAAAAAAGCAGGTTTTGTAGGAATCAGGACAGATAGGCGAGGAAGATGGAGACCAAAGGGAGAAGAGAGATGGGCGTGCATGATTAGGGATTCATGGGTGACATGAGTGTGGGGTGATGAGATGAAAGCTCTTTTTAAATTTCTCTTTTTTTTAGTAAGTAAATAGTAATGCATCTTTAAAAAGTGGTTTTAGAATTGAAAGAAGGTAAGGAAAACATGTATCAAGGAATATAGGGATGAAGGATGAGTCTGAATGCTATGTACTTGAAAATGGTTGCAATGAAAATTTATACCTACTTAAAAAGATTCTATCATGTAGAATAATTGTAAGGTAAATAAACAGAAAAGGTACACCTATGACTTGCCATACAGCAATCTTTAGCCACCATACCTGCTAGACTAGTAGGATAAAAAATGTCACTGTACAATGAAGCCTCACAATAGTAGACGAATCTACTAATTTTATTAGAAATTAATAAATCTATTTTCTTAACAGAATCAAATTCAGTAAAAGAAGTTTATTCTGCCATAAGCCAATAACTTATATTACCTATGTACTCATACTTTAATTAATTTTAAAATCAGTAGGCCAATATAAACACCAGTGTCTCACATGCAAATACATTTAAAGTAGTAAATATGTTCAAATATAGTTTCTCAAAATAATAACTTCAAAATAATGATATCATTAATACTAATTAAGGCATCAAGACCAAAAACATTTCAGCACTGTTCAAGAATGAAATTCATTTGCACTTTAAAGGACATGATGATCTAGCATAGAAGCAATGTGTATCATGAAAAGGAAAGATAGATATTGAGCCGTTTTAAAATTGATATAAAATTGGAACTACCTTCTCCATAATGGTAGTTAATAGCTCCACACCTATAGACTGCATCCATGCAAACTGGCTAGTGCTTATCTAAACATAAACAAACGCGCCATACCATCAAACAATTTTCCAGAATATTTCCAAAAGGATCACTAGAGAAACCATAAAGCAGTAAACCTGATAAGAAAGAGAGATGATTTCTTCCAGGTGCAGTACTAGCCAATCACTGGAGCTACCCCCCTTGCCACGCTGACTCCTTGCTAAAAAAAGATCAAAATGTGCAGGATTTGTTCCAACTGCTTTTGGCAGATGGCTCAAACACCTAGGCAAGAAGAAAGCTATATAATGATGGTGTTATGGTATTTCAAGCAAGCACGATGAGGTAGAAAAATAACTCTACAAAGACTGCGTAATTAATCCATTAATAGTATAATACCCAAGACGTTCAAAAAATACTTGTGTATGAGAAACTAAAAGCAAGCCTACCAGGATAAAACAATAGGCAGTAGCCTAAATGCAATATATCGATAAGAAAAAATGCAATAGATATGAACATAACATACTCTGCAGCAAATAGCCTTGTTCGATATCTCAGATGTTTATCTTTTTTATTAATCGAATCCTGGATTGACTCCATAGAGGAGCTTGCAATCATGTCTTCATCAAGTACTCCAAAATGCAACTTTGCTTCACCTTCCAATGCACCAATTATGCGTTCGTTTTCATTATTTGCACCATTCTCAGCAGTACTCTTTGTTGATACTGAAAGGGCCTGAATAATTGAGTCACAAAGTCAGGATCAACAAGGTTAACATATAAAAAATATCTACAATAGGCTAGTCATTATTATTATGACGAACATATAACAGATTACACTGCAAAACAAAAGAAAAAAAAAACTTCTTTATTAAGATGAAGTAACACAGGCAGGCTGCATCCACATTCAATTGCTTCAGGTAGGAAAAAAAAATTAACTATCAAACACATCACAATTTTAAATTATTTACATAAAAAATCATCATAGAATTAATGAGTTGTTAGTAAAAAATGTATCAACCACCATAGTCATTTCTGTGTTTCCAGTATGTATACATAGCATATGAAGGAAGCATGACAAAAAAAATCACAAATTTGAATTGTTTACATGAATGTTAACGCAATGTATTAAAGAATTCATGTCAAAAAAATTTTCACAAATTTTATGCTTTGCTACTCCTAATGCAACCCTACTTTTCTCGTCCGACTTAGGACGAAAGAGATGGAGAAGTAAAGATTTTGTTAGGGTGAGATGTATTAAGAATGAAAATCATAAAGTTTTTTTCTCAGAAGGGGATATTAAACATAGATGGATGAAATATTTTGATAAACTTTTCAATAAAAGTTGTAAGATACTTTCACTTCAGCAACCTTAGTACCCTAAACAAAAATAGAGAATTCTGTTTTTACCGTCGTATTAATAAAATTGAAGCTGAAGAGACTTTAAGAAAAATGAAGTGTGAAAAAGCATAGGACCTAATTATATTCCAATAGAAGTGTGAAAATGCCTAGGAGATCAAAGAATTTCTTAGCTTATTAATCTTTTCAATAATATTTTAAAGACTAAAAAATGTTGGATGAGTAGATAAAAAATTTGTTGGTTCCTATTTTTAAGAATATAGATAATGCCCAAGAGTATGAAAATTATACAAGAATTAAGTTAATGTGCCATACATTAAAATTAGAAGAAAGAATAATTGAGCATAGGTTACAATGTGATACAAAAGTTTCTCAAAACAAGTTTGGTTTCATGTCGGATAGGTCTACTATCGAATATATTTGTTGAGAGGTTTGATGGAAAAGTATAGAAAAAGTAAGGAGGATCAACATATGATATTTGTTCATTTAGATAAAGCATATGATAAAGTTTCAAGAGAAATGCTTTGGAGAGTTCTACAAAAGAAAGAAGTTAATATTGGCTATATTCAAGTTATTAAAGATATGTATATTAGAGTCGTTACTTGAGTTAAAACACAAGGAGGATAGAACAAATATTTTCCTATTTTAGTTGTATTACATCAAGGATCGGTTATAAGTCCATATCTTTTAGCTTTAGAATGTTCTTACTAGGCATTTACAAAAGGATGTACCTTGGTGGATGATTTTTACTGATGATATGCTTCTTGTTAATAAAACTAGAGAGGGAGTTCAAAATAAACTTAAATTATGGAGGTCAATCTTAGAGTCTAAAGATTTTCATTTAAGTAGATCTAAAACTGAATATATAAAATGTAATTTTAGTTGTAGAAGATCTAATGGTGGGGTTGTGACATTGGGTGATCAAGTCATTAAAAAGAGTAAACGTTGCAAATATCTCGAGTATATTATTCAAAATGATGGTGAAATAAATGGGGATGTTATTAGTATAATTCAAGTTGGATGGTTGAAGCAAAGTAATGCATCTAGCCAGTTGTGTGAGAAAAATACCGCTTAGTCTTAAGAGAAAATTTTATAAGATGGTGGTAAGACCTGCAATGATTTATGATGTAGAATGTTGGCCAATAAAAGAGAAGTATAAAATTAAGTTAGGTGTTGCATAGATGAGGATGCTCAGGTGGATGAGTGGCTTTATCGTAAAGATAAAATGTGAGATGAATATATACGTGATAAGGTTAGAGTAGCTCCTGTGACAGACAGATACGATTAGAGAGAGTCGCCTTACATGATTTGACCACATTAAGTGTTAGCCGTCCGATGACCCAATTAGGAGAGTAGATGTGTTAGATGCACCTTATGTTAAGAAAGGTAGAGGTAGACCTAAAAAGACTTGGTTATAATGTACAAAAAAAGATCTTAGTTTATTGAAATTAAATGAGAATTTAACACTTAATAGGATACAATAGAGAAAAAGGATTCAAATAGCAGACCCAACATAGTGGGATAAATGCTTGTTGTTATTGTTGTTGTTGTTGTTGTTGTTGTTGTACATGAATTTTGAAGATTCAAATGTAGACTACAAAGAAAGGAAATCAACTGCATCAAAATAAGGAAAGGTGTAACACTCAAAATTTAGAAGTTTTAAGATAAAATTCTTTCCAAAAATTTTACCCATTTTTTCTTACCTCAAAAGACCATAAATATTTTTATTAAATTCTATGTTTTGTTTTGATCATTCATATATAAAAATTTAAATAAAAATCGAAGTATAATATTAATTATTAAATAACTAATTAATTAAATAATTAATAGAATATTTCTAGATAATTCTAATTAAACCTTATTCTAGCCTGGGTAAGAGAGGAGAATAATGGGAGTGACACGGGAAATGAGATGCTGAAGCATGCAGATAGGTGCTGCATGTGTGGAGGGAAATTTCTCATATTGAATCGAATTTGGAGTAATATGCCTCTATTGGGATCGGTTTAGCTATCCTAAGCTAGGGTTATTGTTGTTTGATATAAATAGATTTTTATATGTTTTTAGGGTTCAGTTTTATTTCAGTTTTGTATAGGAAACTTTTTTTTGTTTTCTATTTTGTAGCTATATCCAAACCTCGCAAGTGGTGTCTAGAGTTGTATCTTGTATAGATTTGGCAGTAGTTCTCTCCCAAGTTCTTTCTCATTCCAAAGCCATCGAACAACTTTCTAATTGCTGTCCCATTATTTTTCAGCAGCCGAATTGCTACTTTTGCAAGCCGATTTCCCCAAAAAGTAGGTATTAACCCTTGGTAACCCAATTACGGCATTTTCCCTTACTCCTTTTGATCCTAGTTACCCTCTAGGTTATCCTATACATTTGATATCATAGGTAGATCTACCCTACATCTTTCTTAGGTAGGTTTCTCTCTCCCAAAATCACACCACTAACTCCACAACCCTCCAAAACCTTCTCTAAAATTTTGGACAGCGAACCTTCTATTTTCCGGTTCAAAACCCAACAGCCCAAAGTTTCCATATTTTCCTTAAACCTGAAAACTAAAACTCAAGTTAGCAACCATGCAAAAAGAAATCCCTGAAAAGGCTACTTAAGCCCATACCATGGAAGAGATGCAACTGGAAAAGTAACAAAACAAACAAAGCCCAAACTTGCCAAATGATGACTAATCAAATGAAGAACAAGAAGGAATCACTTCCACCAATCTAACTCCAATGACGAAACCCATGCCTCACCGATTTGATATTGCCTATAAAAGAAGGGAGCGCCCATGAGAATATGGCCTCATGGTGAAGTTCCAAATGCCTTCATTGGGTGGATACAAATTGTGGAGTGGATCTTTGAATATAAAGATGTTCTAGATGACAAGAAAGTCGAACAAGTTGTCATCGAGTTCAAGAAGAGTATTTATTATGGTGGGAGAACCTGTAAGCGCACAAGGCAATATAAATAAGATCACCACGTGATCTAAAATGAAGGAGCTACAACAAGATGTTTTCTTGAGATTCCATAATCTATAATAAAGACAACTAACTGTTGAAGAGTATACAACTAAGTTTAGGCAGCTCATGTTGAAATGTGACTTGGTGGAGCCAAAGAATAACATAATTATCGGATATTTGGGAGGATTGAAGTCTACTATTAGCAACGTGGTGCAGTTACAATCATTCTGAACCCTGATTGATGCGACAGCTCAAAGTGGAAAGGCAACATAAGAGCTTCAGGAGAACTCCACCCTTCAAATAGAGCTTGGCCCCTAGATCTAGCAGCAGAAATCACCTACTAGAGATGTAACACCTACCACACATAAGGATAAGTTGGCTCATCACTTTTGGAGGATTTTACAGAGAAAGCTAGGTTCAAAGCTCTAATTCAGTTTAGCAGCACAACCTCAGATTAAGAGATAGGTAGACGCAGTGAATCGCAATTTGGAGAATCTCCTGAATTATTTTGTGGGGGAAAAAAATCAAACAATGAGACTTGATTCTTTCCCAAAAATAGTTTGCTTACGATATGTCCACCATCCAATCTACAGGTTGTCGTACTTTTGAGATAGCTTATAGAAGGAATTCCCTCACTCCATTTGAGCTGATTTCTAAATTCTAAATTTTCAAGAATAGATCAAAGGAGAGATTGATAAGCAAAATGCTAAGTACCAGAAGCAAGCAAACAAATCTCCATACTAAGTTTTAAAGAAGATGACTTGGTGTGGATTACATTGAAGGAGAGGCTCCCCACGGGCTCATTTGGAAAGCTTAAACTTAAGAGTAGATAATCCATTCAGACTCATTAAGAAGTTTAATGATAATGCATATAAAATTGATCTTTCAGGCAATTACAACATGTTGGCTACCTTCAATATGACTGACTTGCCACCATATCATGAGGATGCAGAGACTCCAATTAGTGAAGGTGATGCCTTCCCAACATGGGGAGAATGACACAGGAAGCGAGATGTTGAAGCACACAAACAAGTCTTGCGTGTGTGACAAGAAATTTACCATCATAGACTTTCATCCTGTTCAATTCTAAACCAGATTTGGAGTAATAAGATTAGCCATCCTAGGAATAGACTTATATGTGCTTCGGGTTCAATTTTGCTGTAGTTTTATATTGAAGACATTTTTCTAATTTTTTTCCTAGCTGTATCCAAACCTCAAAAGTTGTGCTTAGGACTATATCTTATATAGATTTGATGGTGGAGCTCTCCCAAGTTCTCCTTTCTCATTTCAAAGTCATCAAACAACCTTCTAATTGCTGTCTCTATATTTTTCAGTTGCAAATCGAATTCCCCAAACCATAGGTATTAACCGTTGTAGTAAAAGAAGCAAAAGAGAAGGAAATGATAAAAGACAAATTAAAAATTGAGATAAGAATTCCAATTCTTTTTTTTTTCAAATTAAGTTATATTTGGAAATAGAAATCCTACTCTTCTCCTCATATTAAGGTTTATATAAGGAGAAATTATTCTAATGTACAACATTATTTTGAGGTTAATTTGTGATTAATTTAGTTGAAAATGAAAAAATATAATTAAAATGAGAAATTTATTTGTTTTGAATTGCTTGCAAAAGAAGGAAACTATGGAAGGACCAATTCAAGGAGGCCAATCATCAGTTAGGTAAGATACCAAACTTCTAATTCAACAAGCAAATATTTTTTTAGTCTTTTGCATGGCCATTAAAGATAAATTATATTTATAGGTGAATTGTATTAGAAATATTTCATATTACAGGATGCAGTTTTACAACTTATCCACTCATACATTTTGATAATATGAGCTCACAAATGTATTATAATTATACAAATATTTTGTCAATTTGTGACATTTTTAAAAGAACACGTCTGATATATGCAAATTACCTATTATATAAACAATTGATCAAGATTCTTTTAAAATGAGCAAATTTTATTTAACTGTTAAATAATGAAAACACAATGAGCTTGACGTTATGAGAAAATATGTTAAAGAATCCCCGATGGGCCAAAAAAGTCCTTTATGTCAAGTTTCACCTTAAGCTTTATAGAACTTTATGATGTATGTCATGTGATTTGGATTTACAGCTAACTATCTTATGATGACTAATAAATATAAACAATCGTACATGACAAATTCTAAGATTGAAGTAAAGAAAAAATAATGCGATGAAAAATAAGTAATGAACGATTCGATATAAATAAATTAATATGCATATCAATGACTAACATAATACAGTGAGAAAATTTACATTTAATATTGCAACACTATTCTTTTATGCAGACTTGCAGCTAAATTAATGTTAAACTTCATGCCATAAAAATTTAATGTTTAATGCTACAATTTGCTCATTAAAGATACTAAATCTATGGTAATTGATAATAATTCCAATACATCTTGCTTACGATTCTCGCACATGTGAAATTTGTCTTAGAGTTGTTTATTTTGTTAAGCCCGATAGCTCAATAGATTATTAGGACTGCTTTACAAGAAAAGGAAAAGATAAAGACGAGGCTGAGTAAGAATAAAGTTAAATTTATTATCATATTTAATAAGTAGTTGACATAAGCTATGAATGATGCTTAGACTTCAGCATCATTCAGAGCTTTTGTATATGAATTTTGATGTAATTAAATGCTCTGTAGATATATAAATGAAATGTTTTGAATTGCTTGCACTGACTCTCACTAGCCTATATTCTTATTAGATATTGTATGCTATTTCGAGTGTATTAGAGTGATTGTGTTTATCACACACTCTATTCAAATAAGAAGAATGCTAGAATAGGTCTAGGACTGGACTTAATTAGTTGAATCAAACTTGCCTCTGTTATGTCCCGCATTTGTTTAAAAAGGAGGTCATCATAGGGTGTGATAGAAGGATGGTTACCAGATATCAACATATGAAAATAATCATAGCTAATAACAACAACACAAAGACAGATGAATAGTTGAGAATTTGGCACAGGGGCTTAAGGATTTATAACATTATTGATGGTTGTACTCCAATTATATTGGTATCATTTTTTAAATTAAAATTTGATCCAAGTCACATATTCTTCCAACTTTTTTCACCATGTTAATGCTAGAGATTATTTCAACCAAATCCTATCCCTTTCTATAGAAAAAAAAGGCAATTTCTATCCATCTTGCAATTGTTAGTCCTCCATTAGATCAAGTTCGCTCTCAAAATTCAGAATCAAATAATTTTTCATGATGGTCAACAATCAAATAATTCTAACAAAGCAATATGAATGATGATATTCTGATAATGGAAATTTTCCAATCCGATTTACTAGATGGGACCAAAAAAGAAAAATATATTTCCATTCTTCTATTTTCACTAGGTTCAAGAAAGGCATTCCAAATGAGCTCTTCATCTCCTTTATTATTTTTCCATACTATTTGGATGATCATCCTTTCAAGCTCTACATACATATTCTTTTGTACTTTTCAGTGTACTATGACGACTCTATGAAATGCCTTCACTTGCATTATTTTTGTTCTACACACACACACACACACACACACACACACACACACAAATGTATCTGTGTGAACTCTTTAAGAATCTTCTTCTTTGTGTATTCTGAATGGTTCTTTGCATCACAAGCCTACCAATTTGAGGGGACTTCTTGGGTTATTTCTGCATTTTGATACATCATGATGGTTTGTTTGGCAAAATGAGAGATTGATGAAGGTATTGTGAGCCAATTTCTCATGAAATTGCATACAATTACATAATTGGTATCACATTAGAATGGATCGCTTATGAATCACATATAAAGGTCAGCATTGAGGCATTGGCACCAAATCTTGGAAAGGGGTTCTGCAGGTGCCGTTTGGGAAGAGAGGTAGATAGGAAATGTGAGGAATTAAAGGCCCCAATGTTTTGATCTTGGACGGTGGAAAATCAGGAACCATACAGTAATCTATAGTGGGAAGGGCATCGGGGACAGAAGTTCTTCCGGAAGATTCATGTGCCTCAATAGGTTCATGGAAGGAAATAGTGGCCTGGAGTTGAAAAGGACTAAAAAACAGTGAAATAAGCAATACATATGAATCAAGAAAGCGAAAATCACAAGATATAGATAAGACCGGAGTAAACTTTGATATTTCTTCCAAAACACATGCATGCTAGGAGGAAGTCATAACCAACATCCTATGAGCGAACTGGCATCTGCGAGCATTTATATTAAGTCCCTAAACAAGCCAAAAAAAGTCAATATGATTACTTAGAATTGAATTTCCATATCTTAAAATGTAGTAGACAAGATATTCAATTAAACATTTTCCTACAAAGTCTGGATGCAGTGGAGTTTAGAACTGTTTCTTAAGTCCATAATATTTTAATGGAAAATTGTGCCAGAATTCTAAGAGGTTTTCAACACAGCAATACTGGATGAGAAATAAAAGATTTCACTTTAATATATATCTGCTTAAGCTTTATGCAGCAAGGATAGCATACAAATCCGAGAAAGAGTAAATCAGTAACAAACAGGATACCATTTTATGTAGTACTGACAACCATCGTGATGGGCAAGTTGGACATGATGCATAAAGAAGTCGAGTAATTGTTGCACGCACTAGATTACCAATCCTGCTAGACAATGGGATAAAGCAACTCAGTTACTATCATTTAAATTACAAGGATGCAGTTATATGAAGATATTAAGAAGATTAGCTGCCCATTGGATAACCTTTTAGATTATGTTGATATTCTACTTTATAAACTTAAAAAAACAATATCCTGCTGCAAATGTCAAATAATTTACAACTTCATCTTTGTGAAACAAACATAATTAACAATATCAAAACACCTTGTCTAAAATAGAGAAAAAAGCATAATTAAAACACAAAATCAAAAGCACATTGCTGCATGTTTTCTAAATTTCTTCAGTGTACAGAGTGAAGCTCTGCGTTTGTTCTAAATTTAACTGCAGCATCTCCTAAGAGGTCATTCCAGATTCAGTTGCCTCTCTTAAATTGAACAAAGAACAAGGATATGACACCTAGACAATGCAGCTTTCATAGATTGAAATCTTATGGGTTTCTATCTTAAAGATTCTCTTTTTTCCCCCTCATTAAAGAATTGAGATAGTTGCCTTAGATGGTTTGATCACATAAACCATCAGCTGTCCGATGATCTACTCTATATTAGATTGGACCTATGCTAAGAAAGGTGGAAGTAGACCTAAAAGATTTGGTTAGAGGGTAAAAAAAAGACCTTATTAAATTAAAATTAAAAATTTGACACTTAATAGGACACTATAGAGAAGAATGATTCATGTAGTCAAACCCACAAAGTGGAATAAAGGTTTGTTGTTATTGTTGTATTAACAAATTGGGATAACCCATTGCAATAGTCTCCATGTAGTCAAATCTGCTCTAGATAAACTTTTCAATATGTCCTTAGATGATATGTATCTGCCGGAATTCCTTTGGTTATGGTTGCCTTTGCTGTAGTACATACCAGTGGCAAAACCAATATTAGACTAGTTAATATCTGCCTCATCTTTGTCAAGGAAACCTTTTATAGGATGATCGGTTTAGCTTTCCAAGGATTATGGTAACCGTTTGCCTCTACTCTAGGTCTACCATTTATTCTACTTATTGCCAATTATAGCAATATCACAAATTCTTGTGGGATTGATTTTGAAATCCATCTTCAATCCAAACCATTAAAAGATTGGGTTTGAATTTACTGATCTAAGTAAACTTATGCTTAAGAAAACAACACAAAATCAATTAAAACTGAACAAACCTTGAAGCTTTTCAAAAAATAAAAAATAAAGACTAAAAAAACCACACCAATACCATGGAAATCCTAAAGACATCATAAAAAAGCATCTAATAAATAGTAACAACAGCTACTGAAGCACTTCAAAATACAGTAATTCAAATTGCCTTGCTCTTGCGTTGTTTTAGTGTCCTTTGCTGTACCATCTTTTCTTCTCCAAGATACTTTACTGCCTCTTTTACTACATGAAAAGGCTACACATATCATAGAAACTATCCCTGAAAGAATGCCACATATGACATTGAAATAAGATCAACAATTCATGTCGAGTGGGATGATCGTTTGTGTTTAGCATAAGGAAATCAGGAATAGAAACATAAAGGATCTGGGTGTTTGGTTTGAGAGATCGAATTCATTCAATAGTCAATAACAGTTATTTCTTATAGTTTTAGGACACCTTTTACATAGAACAAGTCCTCAACATAAACAAAAATTAATTTGATCTAATATGAAAAAATGAATATTATTGCATATTAAAACATAATAAACATGTTTAAAACATGCATAAAACTTAATAATATGCAAAAACAAAAATCAATGGCTGAGATTTGTTTGACCATAACCAACAAATATCATTTAACTCTTTCTAAAAGAAACTCTACTCCAATGAGTTAGAAGGTGGCATACATAGTGGTGGTGGAGGTGGAATTGAATAGTACATCACTCTTAAGTACACCGTGAAATAGATAACATTATAGTCAAACAATCATTATAAAGGTTCCGGATAAAGGACCATCTATTATGATATGATTGCCATGAAAAAAGACAAATTGGAAATACATTTATTCTTTTGAAGACTTCCTTTCAAAAATTTAAACCTTAAATTCAGAAGTGATATAAAAGACCTTTGGACACCTATTATTGACAAAATTAAAAAAAAAAGCTTCATGAAAAAATAAATTCCTTTCTATTGGTGGGAGAATTTTTTTGATTAACTTTGACTTATTTCTAATTTCTAATCTTTTGTGGTTCTCTTGATTTAGGATTCTGAATTGTGTAATCAACAAAACTAATTATAATAGTAGAAGTTTTTTGTGGAACGAAGGTAAATCAACATAAAGAACATATGTAGACCTAAAAAACCTAGTGGCCTAAGTGTTTTAGATACCCATGAAACAAATGTTTCTAGTATTTCAAAATGAATCTAGAAATCAATTCATATGGATTTTATACACCTTATCAAATCACATCATTCAAATCAAATATTTGTATGACACTACTCATGACAACTTCTATCAAACATTGTAAAAGTCAAAATTTGGAATGATTTTCAACCGATAATTTGCCTTTATTAAAGCTTCACCATAATTGCTTGCAATCCAAGTACTTGATGAAATCACTTTTCTCTCCTACTTTAGCTGCCATATTCACAGGAAATGGATCACTACTTTTCATCAGGATAATGATATTTTAATAAATCATTACTTTTCATCTGATTAATGATATTTTAAATAATCACAGTGAGTTGGTTTAGATTATATTGAATTCAACCATGAAAGTGGTAATCTCTTAGAAGAATTTTCTCAATTAGTTCTTTATTTTCATTCTTAATGCATGGACATATTATCACAAATTCTTGGATTTAAAAAGTATTTAGCCCTTTTAATATTGCTTTTTTTAGGGTGGAGTGTTATTTTGAAAAAAGAATCCTACTAAATTAGGCTTCAAAATATATACAGACAACAACAACAACAACAACAACAATAAGCCTTATCCAACTACATGGGGTTGACTATAAGAATCCTTCTTCACCATTGTATCCTACTAAATGTCAAATTCTTATTTAATTCTAATAAAAGGTCATTTCTATACCTCATAATTAAGTTTTTTTAGATCTACCTCTAACTTTCTTAACATAAGCTGAATCTAATTCATCTATTCTCCTAACTAAAGCATCGGACGGCTGACGTTTTGCATAACCAAAATCTTTAGAAATTATCATATGTAATTTCATCCAAGTTCTCTTCATGTAGAGAATATGTTAAGGATATTTAGGACATTCTCCTTCTATCAACAATTTGGAACATTTGATCAAATGCTTTAATACTATCAAGGAAAAGTAACTTTGCTTCAACACTTTATTTAAGCTTATTTTTGGATGGAATCTAGTCATAGAAAAAAAATAAAACCTTTGCTTCAACACTTTAAACCTTCTTGACAAGACTCTAGATCTTTTTAAAGCTATTATTAACTTTTTTTTCTCTATATTATAATTTTGTTGGTTAATCCTTTATTAATTGAATTATTTTATATTCCCAAAATTAGATATGCACGACAACCCATCAAAGATAGTACAGTTTGTTGGAAAAAAATGGTGACAAATCACTAAATAATATAACTGGAAATTCTGAGAGATGTAGAAACAAGCAATTTATTTTCCCTTCAACTTTCAAGATAAACTTGACAAAATTTTGCACCTCTGACCTTGACCTGTCATTGTTAGACTATGATGAATTCAAGATGTCTCTCACAACAAAGCCAATTTCTGTAATTCACGAAACCAATAAAGAAGGGCAAAACTTTTAACATACTCTGAGTCAGTTTTCATCAAGCATCTAAATAGATCTTCTTCAATCTTCTCATTGACCATATTCTGTTCAAAATTATTCATGAAAAAATAGTAAGAAACAGAAAACATTTTGAATGTATGACATAAAAGGTTATAAAAAAACTAATGAAATGGGTACCCCCTACAAAGATCAACAGACTACCTCTACTATTTTTCTCCTATGTTAAATCACATTATAAAACAACACGAGTTCCAAATTCTAACTCATGAATATCAAGCAGATCGGTTATGCATTGAGAATCATAACAATTAAAAGTACTAATACCACTCCAAAATTTAAGAAGTCTCACATAATTATGCAGTTAATATGATGTTTTACAATGACATGGTAAACTACCAGAAACCATTGTCTGAAGAAGTTGAAAAAGCTATCATACCTCTGTTAGAGAACATGTCTCCTCGTGAAGAAGTTTTGAGATATTATCAAATATAAACAGCTATACAATTCTTCGCTCATCGGTCCTATTATGTGTCAAATTCTATTTAATTCTATACTAAGATCATTTTATACATCTTAACCAAGTCTTTTTTAATTACCTCTACCTTTCTTAACATAAGGAAAATCTAATGCATCTCTCCTAATCGTCATCGGACTGACGCTTATGAAAAACCATCTAAGGCAATTCTCCCTAATCTTATCATCATGAGCTACTCCAACTTTTTTAACATACTCATTTTGCATTCTATCTCTAAGGGTAAAGCCACTCATCCATGAGCATCCTCATCTCAGAATAATTTAACTTATTTCTTATGTTTCTTTATTGGCCAACATTCGCACATAAGTCATTGGTGCTTCTTACCACCATCTTATAAAATTTTCCTTAAGTTTATGGAACTTTTCTATCACATAAGTATGTATTCCTCCACTTCAACCATCCAACTTGAATTCTACTAATAATATCTCCATCTATTTCACCATCATTTTGAACATAGATAAATATCAATCACTCACTTTATTAATGACTATACCTAAAGTCACAACACTACCTAAAATTTCTACAACTAAAATTACATATATTCAGTTTTAGATCTCTAAACGAAAACCTTTAGACTCTAAAGTTGACCTCCATAATTCAAGTTTCTGGACTCCCTCAGTCTTATCAACAAGAAGAATGTCATCGAAAAGCATACACCGTGGTACATCTTCTTGTAAATGCCTCAAGAACATCCATAACTAATGTAAAAAGATAAGGGCTTAATGTTGATCCTTGATGTAATCCAACCAAATAGGAAAATAGTTTGTCAATCCTCCTTGTGTTTGGACACAAGTGACAGCCTAGTATACATATCAATGACTTGAATATAACCAATATTAACTTTGTTCTAGAACTTCCAAAGAACATCTTTTTTATCATAGCTTTTCTAAATCAATAAATATCATATGTAGATCCTTTTATTTTCTATGCTTCTCCATCAAACCTCTTAACAAATGTATAGCATCCATAGTAGATCTACGCATGAAACCAATAGAGAAACTTTACATCGTAATCTATGCTCATTACTCTCTCCCATAATTTTAATGTATATTAACTTAATTCTTCTATAATTTGCACAATCTTGTGCATCACCTTTATTCTTAAATATAGAACCAACACTCTTTCTCCACTATGATCTTTAGTTTTTAAAATAACATTAAAAGATTTGTGCAAGAAATTCCTGATCTCCTAAACATTTCCACACTTATTGAAATATTATCGTCTCGCTTTTCCACATTTCATTTTCTTTAAAGCTTCACTAACTATTTACTAATAATAAAAATGAAATTCTATTTTGTTTAGGTATTAGCTAAAATCATGACTTTCGATCCTTCATTGAAAAGTTTATTAAAATACTCATCCACCTATTTTCAGAACATGTCTCTTTTCTAAGAAAAGACTTTATTATTTTCATCCTTAATACTGACTAACTATGTCTTTACTTTTATCTCTGATTCTGGTATAAAATAACAACATGATATATTGATTATAATTATGAAATACCATATTTCTTAACCAATTTCAAGAGGTTAAGCCCAATACATAGTCAGGATTACAAATATAAGCAGGTTTGAACCCGATTGCTATTTATCTATAGTTTCATTAAAAAAACTCTCCCATATCATGCGAGCTATGTTTGTGCACAAGCTACCTAGTTTCCACCCTATCTCACCAGCTTGCACCCACTCACAGCCACCACACTCACTTGTTGATAGCTATCATAAGCCTTCCACTCATGTAAGCTCCCAGCTTCGTCCCACTTGCCACTCGTAGCACATGTTCACCCATGATTGATGAAATTTAATCATTTGAACTTCATTTACATGAGATCAACCTAGTCTTATCTCCATCTACATGGTCAACGCCTAGCCCTGTCCTCGCAAACCACTTATTTTGCCTCACTCACCTGTGACTGAGTCAAGTTGTCCCTAACCGCTCAAATTTACATTGTTGAACCAACAATCCCTCTAGAGGTAGATGATTCCTTGATTTTCTTGACATCGATGAAATAGTTAACATTTTGAAAGGATAAAAATTCAAAAAAATTTATCCCCTATATTTCAAACCCCTCAAAAATGATTATATGAATTTTTATAATATCCTAGAATTTATTAGGATCATATATATATATATATATATATATATATATATATATATATATATATATATATATATATATATATATATAATCAAAAGTATAATTTATATATTAAATTACATAGCCTAAAGTCTATTTTAGTTTTATTGTTCATATAATTAATTCACTGTAGACTTAACTATTGTATTGTATCTTTTAAAATGATTTCGAAGTTTCTACTTTCCTCTGCATGCAATGGGTGATAGATGATGAATATTTGGATGGCTTAGCATAAATATTATATGAATATACAGGTATTTCTAGTAAAACACCAAAACAAATAAGCACTTCTCTCATTTTCACCATCTTGTGCTTGGCAGCTTGGTTGGACAGTGAGTAGAAGGGCTCAAGGTCAAATAAAGAAAAAAAATATAAAATATAAAATAGTCAAATTTTCCTTTATATATGTATATATGTTATTATTATCATGTGTAATAATGAATAAATAAATATTCTGATTGTAACAAAATTACAAAGAATTGAAAAAGGTCTTCTGATTTATATATATATATATATATATATATATATAGAGAGAGAGAGAGAGAGAGAGAGAGACGTACACACACAATAACAATACTAATAATTTTAACATAATAATCATAAAATAGTAATAATAGTAAATAATACAGAATAATAATATAATACTACTTATAATAATAATAGTATAGAATAAAATAATAATAATAATAAAAATAATAATAATAATAATAATCATCATCAATGTTACAATGATAATGATTATAAAGATGACAGTAAAGATAATTAACATTTGTGCGTAATTCAAAGTTTTTACAATGAGGGGAATTTCATTCAACAAGAGCAACCAACCTTATTAACTTATGAATATGATTTATATGTGAATATTGAATGAAATTATAGGTGCTTTCATGCTTCTAAATATGTAATAAGCAAAATTTTCATTTGACATCAAACCATTATAAAAAATGATGTTTTGTTCCCAATTTATGAAGTCCTCATAATAATATGATTGTTATTTTATGATTGAATCTTAATTGATCTTTCTAATGATACACAAAAGATACTGTTAAAGTTAATGATGAAAAGAATGAAAATGACTATGTTATAGAAAGACTGTGAATGCTGCCTTATGGAATTGGAATTCACTCTTATAGTATTGGTGAGGACGCAGCGTTTCTGTGCACGTAAATAAAAATAAAAAAGGTTGCCTATCCTTTTGGGCGGTTTGAAAAATATTACGATGTGCCTTTCAGATACAGTTAAACGGTGGCTCCTGTGGTGGTTGAATTATAAAGCAGAAAAAAGAAGTTAAGATATAAAAATGAAAAGAAAAGATAGAAAGCTCTTGATTCTATTCTTTTATGAAAGCATTTTTCTTGTTATTTCATGATGAAGACATGATATTAACTTAATATTAGATAACTAGCATTCAGGATGTTTCTTAAATCTTAAATTAATATAATTTAGAGATAATTATCCACTGAGTTATTTAACTAACTATTTCATTGATTATTTTTAAAAAAAATCTCTAATAACATACATGGATGGAAGACAGGTGCATATATATAGTCAATGATTTTCCTCTGGAGCTAGAAACTTTACCTAATGTTAAAGTAATATGAATGATGTAGTACATTATGAAATAAATCTAGTAAAATATAAAATAGTAGTAAAGTTGGCTCTATTCTATTAACAATAATGTTAGAATGACTTAAACATTCATCTAATCGTTCATTCCAGCATTGATAATCTCAGTCGTGACACAACAATCACCGTTTTCTTTATTACCTTATATGTGTGTGGTGTGTGTATGTATATATGCGTGTATATACATATACATATATACATATGTGTATATGTATGTATACATACATATAAATATAAATATATGAACATATATACTATTTTTATATCAAACTTCAAAAAATCAACTTGACATGCACCTTGAGCACCATGCATCATTGCATCTACATTGTACAAATAGCACACATCATTTTAATGCACCGCGCACACTACGATAGCGAGGGTGTGACATGACACATGCTATTTTGTGCCATTAACATGTATGATATAGCAAAATACATTTGCATTCTTTTTAATAAAATCATCATCACCTACAAATGATGAAATTTTGAGCTAGATATAACTCCAAAATAAGGTACGCATCTTTAAATGAAACTTTAGGTGCAAACCAAGTTCCATCATAAATCATGCAACATAGGCTCAACCCATATACTACAAAAATTTACTTCTGAACACATATGAATGACTTTTCAACTCAATTTCATTCCTAATCCCCTCCAATGAAATTATATCACCACATATCAAATTTAATTGAAAAGTCCACAATGAGGCATCAATATTTTCTAGAGCATAAGAATATTAAAACAACAAAAAGTAAAAAAATTCAAAAAATAATGTAACCCTCACCCAAATTAATATAGTGTCATAAAACAATCAAGCCCTCAAATCAATTTGATTAACTGGTCAAAGTTATCTAAGAGCTTTCCTCATCCATGATGTTCTAAGTTACATTAATGGGTCTTCCAATAAAGGTAAGCTCCATACCAATTAATTTGAGTCAACACAAAACTAATGAGTTTGTCAAAATAAGCTTATTTCTAGGAATTTCTAATGAATATAACTCTCACCCCAATAAAGTTGAGTGAACTCCAGTGATAACAAGCCACTAATCAAAATCAAAACAAACCAATCAAAATCTCAAGTAATTTATAAATGCTTCAGGATAAACTGGAACACATAGATGGTTGAAAGTCATATCATGCCTCTAAGTTTTTACTATCATGTCTATCAGCTCTGAACTGAAAGGAACTATCTTGTGTGCCTTTTGAATATTTAGTAAACCTGATTCGACCTGGTCTCTGATTGTGAATCAAGCTCCTTTAATGTTGTGGCCAATACAAAATGACAACACATCTTTGACACATGCTAAAGTCTGCTCATGATACTCAAGAAGACAATACCCATGATTACAAAACAAGCTCTTTAGATGCTACAATTTGAACCCAAAATGACATTGATAAACTAAGTCTATTAGTAGACCAGAGATGATGGAATCACAAGATCTTGATTGAGTTTACAACCATCCTAACCACCATTCCTCATGCGAATATATTCAATACGAAGCACTAAAACCTAAATTGCAAATGAACATATATGACCTTAATAGAGAGTGCACTCCAATGAGTAGAAAGGTAATTAATTATGGGAGCATGCATACATAGAAAATATTGACCCCATATCTAAATATATCCTAACATAATATCAAGAAAAACAACTTCTTGAAGGAAGGGGTAGCATATCCAAAGCAATCACATCAAAATTCTACAGTCATTAAAGATTTCAACAATTCTGCACTAGAAAGTAAAGCAATATAATGGCATTTTCTTAAATGTAGGATTTGTTTGGGGTAACTGCAACCGTATGAAAAAACAGTGAAGTTATTGCAAAAGAAGCTATTATCTAAAAAACTACGGTGAATATTACAAATTTTTTTTCAAAAAAAAACTAGATTGCAGCTATCTAGGAGCCACCGCACTCAACCAGATCAAGTTAAAAATGTAGCTTACCCACTGCAGCTTCTTCAAAACGCAGTTTCCTAAATGACAATAGCGTTGTGGTTCGAACCGCACCATAGGTGGAAAGCTACCCCAAAAGCAACCGTAGTTGTATGAGCACACTCATAATGATAACACTATAATGAAGAAAATTTACCCTTCAAGGAACTATGGTGGTGACAATCTACCATGTACAAAGAGCACTAGGTTACAGTGTGTAAGCTAAAATGGATCTTTTATTTCTTTCAAATCCTCTAGGAAGCTACATAACGAACCATACATAACAAAGAAGAATACTAGCTGCAACTGACTCCCTTTTCAGATTTACTCACCCTTCCATCTAGAAATACTTAAGGTACACTACCATGTTTCCCATAATATTACATGGAAGTTGGTTTTATCCTTCATCTTTCTCAAATTTTCATGATCAATGTAAGTATTCTACAGCAGTTATAATTTGAACTCCTCAGTTGCAGAGAACAAGTATTTGATAAAGAATACAAAGCTATTTACAAAGGACCAATTTTCTAATACAAATCCGCCCATCAAATAAGATCGCTACGCTTTCATAATTGTTGAAAGCAGCTATTTATTCTTAATTTAAATTAAATTCAATCTAAGTAAGAAATTAAATAAGTGAAAGGAAAAAAAGTACAGCCAAAAATAAAAATGTGCTTACAGGATATTTTTCAACAAGATGATGGAGAGTAGATACAGCAAGATGCCTAAGACTTGGCTGTTGAAAAAGAGGCATTAGCTTGCATCAAGATGATGAAAAAAATAACTGTGCAAAAATCAGAAGAAGAAACTAATGGTATCCTAAATTTCCGTTAAAAAGGATGTTCTATAGGGGCCACCTGTCTTGATGATAGCGTTGGAAGCAGAGATTGAACATGAGAATGAATCGAAACAGCTTGTGGGGCAAAAAGTACAAGTTGTTGAGTGAATCTAACGGACCTGCTATAAAACAATGCTTAAACAGCTGTCTGCAAACCATCAACTAAAGCGGAAAACTCTAATATTAATACGAGACAATATCTATTTCCAAAATCTTCAAACAGCCCTCCATTTCCAACAGATTCACAGTAGAAAAATAAAATATTCTCAAGACACTTACTCATAAAGAGTTGATATCTCAGGGCAAGAACTTATTTCTGCAATAACAGACTGAAATGGAAAACAAAATACATTGAGATATAAAAGAAGTTAAATGTCATGTGGACAGTGAGACAAAAGGTAACTTGGTGAAACCTTGCAACGCGAGAAAAAAGTGCTGCCAGGAGCAAGCTCAGGACCAATAACAGCCACAATAGCATTAACAATGCGCCCTATCTCCTGTCGAAGTTCCACGAGCCCATTCTCCTCACCTAGTAGAATTTCCATAACAAGGAAGAGTGTTGCCTAAAAGCCAAAAGCAAAACAACGTCATTCGCAAATTATGAATGACAATACTAGTTCTTTATCAAATACACAGCTTCAAATAAGTAAGCAAACAGACAGAAAAAGGTCCTTATTTTTCTTTCATATTGGAAAACATTTGTCATTAAAAATGTCCTAAAAAATATTAGAGAAGATGATAAAATAGCAAACAAAAGCAGGCTTCAAGCTTTCCTAAATAAAAGTTGTAAAAAGGAAAAGAAATACTCATCATATGTAAGTTCAACATAGTAAGCAAACTCCAAAAATGCAAATTTAATCATGGAAAAGTAATCTAAATTAAAATGTTAGGCAGTTAACAACACAACCGGCAACAAAGAAATTAACAATTGGTATATGAATCAGATGCATCCCTTTTATAAGCAAAAATTAAAGAAATTAGAATATCTCCAGAACATCCATCAATACAAGAAGAAAAAATCGATCATATACCATACTTCTAGTTTAATTTGATTATTAAATAATAAAAAATATAAGGCATAAACTTCTAAAATGAGAAAATCAAGAATAGCAGGTATGACAATACCATCAATTAGATAAAACCATTTATAACGTGTCATTCAGCAACAGTGTAGAATTATAACGAGTCAAGTGCACAACCTTAGGCCATGTTTACATTCAATTTTGTTTCCTTTTCTTCTTTTTTCAATTTTCAAAAACAGGAAGTTTAAAAACCAAAATATGTTCGATAACCATATACTCTTTTCTTGCTTTCGGAAACAAAGCAAGATGTCCTGAATTGTTGTTTTCACTTTCACATCTTTTGGAAACAGCCCTAAGAAACTATTTCAATTAATTAAAATTAATTAGGCAAATAAGAGATTGATTATGCTAACAAGTATTAATTTGTGATATACATACATACATACATACATACATATATATATATACATATATATATATATATATAGATATATATATATATATATAGATATATATACAGAGAGAGAGAGAGAGAGAGTTGTAATGGTGCTTAACTATGATAGTTCAGTATATTTACTGAATTAATTATTTATTTAGTAATTAAACTAAATCATCACTAACAATATATCAAGACTATTTATAGAAACTTAGCGTTTTAATTAAGAGCATTAGTTTAATCATTTTTAATTGCAATAATTAAGCCTAAGACAATAAAAAATTAATTATATACTCAGATTGTAATTAAATATTCAAACTAATTTGGTGATAATTATAAATTAATCAATATTGAAAGAATTGAGTATGCAAGAGATAATTAATTATTTAATAATAGATTTTTAATTAGTGAGGTATAAAGACTAAAAATAAATTAAGGGTATTAATTAAACACATTAATTTTTATTAGTGTTATTTATGGTAATTAAGTTGAAGATAATCATCAAAACAAAATTAAATGAGTAACAAATAATTAATTGCTTACTTAACATAATTAGAATTTTACTTAAGAACATTAATGTTTTGTTAGTATTTATTAATGGTGATTAGACATGGTATATTTAATTAAAAATAATAATTAAAAAGTAACTATATATTTTGGTTGATTAGAAATTAAGAAAAATTTAAATTGGCATTAATAAAATTTTACTATCATTTATTCTATATTATTTAAGATCAGCATTTTTAAAATATTCATTTAAATTTTGACTCATTAATTAAATTGTATTACAAAAATAAATATTTATTAAAATATTTATTAATTAGTAATGATGATATTAACTCAAAATAATAATTCTTTATGATAATTTTTACATAACTAGTGCGTGTGTGTCTATATATATAGCTGTCAAATATCTTTTCATTTTTTGTTTCTGAAAACAGAAAAGAAGTAGACCACCCAACTACATTTTTTGTTTTGAGTGAACCAGAAAAAATAAATAAATAAAAAGAAACAAAATTAAATTTAAAAAAAATCAAAAACAGCAGAAAACAAATCCAAACATCACTTTAAATAGGAAAATTTGACGTCTCATGCCTCTTAATAGATGAATTGGAGAAACATGCTCAATTTTATTTTCTTAGAGAAATATGACTAAAAGTTCATTTCAGGCCGAAATAACCCTTATTTTACAAATACAGTCAAAACCTTCATTGAATAAATTACGCAACTAATCGATCATAAGAGTTTCTCAACCCTTCTTCTTCGCAGCACCTTCATTGTTTCCAATTATTACAATGCATGCATATTTGAGTTGTAGTGAAGTTTCAAGACTATCTCTCCACTCAACATATGTGAAGGTTAGTGATAATATACATGTGGCTCTTTAAATTTGATTATGGTGTATGCAATCTAAACCCTAAACCTAGAATATCATTACATATCATATTACCAAATATGAACTTATTAAAACCATATTTGAGTTGTGATTAAACAACAATCGAATAATCTTTAAATCATGTTCGAAAAATCTTTGAACAATAATCTTACCTTGATAAAATTATCTTTAAACCATTTTCAATTCCAATTGTAACAATTTTAAAAATATGATTGAACCATCTTTGAATATCTCTTTGCATGGTTTGAAGATAGTTCGACCTTGATTCAATTATGAATCAATTATAGTTTGAAGATGATTGGATCATTGGACAATCATTATTCATAAATGGTTTAAACATTATTGATAGATGGCCCAATCATAGTTTTATTACGGCTCGAAGATTGTTCGAATAATGATAATCACGACTTATTCATGTTTTGAGGATAGTTCGATCATAATTCTCAAATATGATTCAATTATTTGAGTTAGTATGCTCATTTAAGTTATTTGAAGAAAGGTCTTACAATGCTCAATTCACATATAATGGTGGGGTGTATGGAGAACTGGATAGTTTGAATCTAATGACCACATTATTGAAGCTGCCAAATCCTTCTTTGGTCAATTATATAGAACATCTAAATTGCAGATCTCTGTAATCTTTATTCAACAACTGTCATGGGAAATGATTAATGACGATGAGAATAATGGATACACTATTTGTGTACATTAGAGGAAATAACACCACAATTAAAGATGATACGCTTGCTTTGATTATTAATTTGAATTTTGGAGAATTCTCATTTAAGAAGCTCTAGAATAAACGAACAAGCATCATTGTAATACCCAAAAATATCAAGTCAGGTGAGATTTAACTGCATTTTAAATATAACAAATTTTATATATTCCAAAATTTTCAAATGCATTTTCATCAAATTCTACATTTTGCTTGGATCAAAATAACATACATATGTATGTGTGTGTGTCTATCTATCTAATTTATCTATCTATATCTATATCTATATATATATATATATATATATATATATATATATATATATATATATATATATGTGTGTGTGTGTGTGTGTGTGTGTGTGTGTGTGAGAGAGAGAGAGAGAGAGAGAGAGAGAGAGAGAGAGAGAGATTTATATTCATTTATTAATTAATAACAATTGAATAAATCCTTTATTTATATAGTGAGATGGCTTTATCAGAGAATTTATAGATTGATTTATTCCACCATCAGCTAGATTAGCATTGTAAGAGAAATTCTTCAATTTGGCTTGGGGATCCAAAACTATGATGCAATATGAAGCAGAGTTCACTTCTCTTACCAAATATGCTCCACATTACATCAATACTTAGGAAGAGAAATGTCACAGATTTTTATGAGATCTCAGTGATCAGTTGAGGCTAACATTAGCTCCATTTAAAATCAATCAGTTCTTAGTGTTAGTTGAAAAAGCCCTAAGGATTGAAAATGAGTTAAATTTTTCTAAGTAATATTGGGATCCACAGGCTAGCAAATGTAAAGGCTTTGAAAAGAGGACAAATTTTTCCCAAAGAAGTTCAAATTTGATAGCAAAGAAGAACATGTTCAAATGGAAAGAACTCTCTGTAATAAATGTGGGAAGGGACATTTTGGTCAATGCTTAGTTAGATCTAGGAAATGCTAGAGATGTAGTCAGATAGGACGCAGTCAGATAGATTGTCCATTAGAGAAGAAAAATAATATAAAGCCATTCAGTTATCAGGGGAGCAGAAGAATTTTTTGGAGTAGAAAACCAAGTAGTACTCGATTTTATGGAAAGCCTTCAACACTAGAGAAAGGTGAAACATCAAAACACAAGATAAATTCTCTAGTAAATAATAGAGTTTTTGCCACACTCCTCAGGGAGTGAAAGAATCAAATGAAGTGATGACAGATATGCTTAAAATTTCAGATCAATTGGGTTCAATTTTATTTAATTCTAGTGCTTCGCATTCATCCATTTTTAATAATTTTTTTTGTTAGTTTGCAAGTTTACACTTTGTTTTACACCTGCTCTGAATGTTGTGATGCCTTCTGGTGATAATTTTTGTACGAATAGAAAATGTGTCGAGAACATTAACATTCAAGGTAAACAATTGCCTACATAACTAATAATCATAACAATTAAAACCTTTCACATCATTTTGGGTATGGAGTGGTTGATTAAATATTTTGCAACAATTGAATGTTGGAAGAGAAAAGTGAAATTTTGCATACCTAGTGAGAAGTTATTTTTTTCCCGTGATAGGAATATTGTATCTTCTTTACTCAGTGCAATGAAGATGAGCAAATAATTGAGAAGTGGTGAATTTATATTTTTAGCAAAGCTAGAAGTGTGAATAAATGTGTTAGAATTGAAAAATATTCCAGTAGTTTCTAAATTTTGTGATGTATTTCCTAAGGAATTACCAAGATTGCCACTAGAAAGAGAACTGGAGTTTGGGATTGATGTGCAGTCAGGTACAGTGTTATACACAAATCTCCTTTCAAAATGGCTGTCACACCCCAGATGACCCCCTTATGCTAGGGTCAATCTGAAGTGTAACAGAATAGGATGACTCGATTGGACATAGATTCCACCAACACGTTCCAACCTGTGCAGGGAACGAAAGTGAGATCTAATCAAATCATCACTAAACTATTTGCATTCATATACTACTTAACTTAATTCATATCACAAATCAGCATGAAATCTTTAAGTTTGTAAATAAATACAGAACTAAAAGACATTTAATTTATCGTACTCCAAAAAGCCTTTAAGCTTCCCAAAATTATACAACAAAAGACTAACTTCTACCCATTTCGTCTTTTCTGAAATTATCAACTCGGTCCGAAGGCAACGCCTCTTTTCGAGGGAAAATCGAGCCTGGCCAGATGAACTATGGGCCTTGATCGCTCCAAACTCGGTCCGACAAGTGGCGATCAACGCCTCTTCGAGGGAAACCGAGCCTCAGAGATGAACTAGGCCTAAATCGCCTCAACCCGTCGGTCCGGGAGGCAAAGGACGCCTCTTCGAGAGAAAATTGGAGCCTCGTAACCATGAGCCTTGATTGTCTCGAACCCTCGGTTCGACAAGTGGTTGACGCTTTCGAGGGAAAATCGAGCCTGTATGAACTACTTCTTGTGATCGCTCCAAACCACCTTCTCTCAAGAAGAATAGAAGGTGTCTTCTCCCTTGGCCCTAGGGGGATTTTTATAGATCCACTATATGGGGAAAGAGAGAATAAATTAAAAAAAAAACCCTCTCTTCATTATGACATTTAGTTTAAAAAAAAAATCCTCTGTTCATTATGACATTTAATTAAAAAAAAACCATCTATTCATTATAACATTTAATTAAAAAAAACCCTCTATTCATTATGACATTTAATTAAAAAAAAAACCTCTTTTTCATTATGACATTTAATTAGAAAAAAAAACCCCTCTTTTCATTCTGACATTTATTTAAAAAAAAACCCCTTCTACTCATTATGACATTTAATTAGAAAAAAAATTTCAAATATTTTTGGATGAACTAGGATAATGTCATCCAAAATAAAGTAACTGATATACATGAAAATTCTACTAAAGACGAATCTTAAAAACAAGTTGATCATAAACTACTGAGATCAAACATTTAAGATATCGTTGGAAACTTTGGGATATAGTTAAATCCCTAAATAGCTCTCAAACATGGAGTGTTTACAGGAAATCAAGCGCCTCGACGTCAATCTAACAAGCCAAAGATCTCATAATTAACTTCATTTGAGCATTCAAATACTTAAAATACATCAAATGATTAAAGGAATCATTTTGAGCCATGAGAGGAGTTGTTCGATTTTCATTTATTTACTGAGACGCCATCCGATTTATAAATATTCTCATTCCTCATATGAGAGGCCAGAGAGGAGTTTTCAAGATTCTCCAAGCACAATCTCGCCACCACTGACGCCGTTAACCATCGCCGCCTCCGCCGTCGCGCCGGCCGATCCTCGCCATCAATCTTTGTCGGTCTCATCATGACGACCTTCATCGATTCGATGTCCCCGCCGTTCACCATCATCTACCACTAGAACTACTACCAATTACATAGTTGTTGTTCCTTCATATGTAATCAATCCCGTTATCGGAAGATTTTGTACTCAAAGATACATAGTAAAGATTTTCTGCCTTTTTTTTCTTGAGATTTTCCACGTAAAAATTTTGGAGTTTTTCACTCTTTAAATACTGTCTTTGGATTTCACAACAAAGCTAAGGCGTAAACTTTCACTCTACCGCAACTGATTTTCTAGCACGCAACAACATCAAAAAATCATTAAAATTTTAAGATGGAACAAAATTGCATTGTCATGGGGTGATTAGTCTTCTAGCAAGGGCGATTAGCCCTCGTTGCTTGGTGACTGGGGGACTAGTTCATCACAGAGGCAGCTCCTGTTTGCATATGTGCAGGTTTGAGTTGAGTTTGAGCGCTCAATTTAAACTCAGTTTGAAATCAAAATATTTTACTAAGTACTAAAATACATTCATTAGCTGATAATAGATAATACTTAAACAAATTAAGTACGTTCAATATTTAAAATTTACAAATTTGTGCGATCCAATTATTTGTACTAGTGCATTTCATTCTAACAAATTAATTATGCTATTTCATTAATCATTTTATAACTTTTTTACTTCACCTTACTCAAGTGGCCATATGTTCCATATTTAACTCAAACCCTACTACAAATAGTAATATGGCTGCTAAATTATTCTTGGAAGTGGCAAGTTGCTACGCACAATGCAAAAGGTAATAATTTAAATAGTTAAAACAATTTTTTGTATCTGCAGTAACATTTTATTATAAAAGAAGGTAGAGAGAAAGAGGGAGGGAGGGACGGAGGGAGCCTTGCCACCATTTCTTCTAACACTCATAAACTACTAATGAATTAAATTACTCATAAAGCCTATTAATATGCTCATTACATTTATTAACCTATATAACCCATTAAAGATCCCTAATACGCTTCTTTCAAAATTTTAAAATAATGCACATCTTATACAAAAATAAAAAAGACAATGTTCCTTTGTAAGATTTTTTCTATGACATTTTATATGAGATACGTGCTGAAAATGAAAACATGTTAGTTTTTTAGGGTTAATATTGCCCATAAATCTATTTGAATTGCTGCAAATTTAATATTTCAGGAGACCTAACAAGTGGCAAGATAGCATGACACCATTATGTTAGCTAACAAACCACCCTACTTGATTTATTTATCTATTTATGTTTCTAATTTTCAGGTGAGTGATTGATGAATGATTGAAAGCTTTTTCAGGTTGTGGAAACAGCTCTTGCGTTGCAGGAGGTTGGGTGCTTCTCAGTTGTGCTGGAGTGCGTACCAGGGCCTGTGGCTGCTGCTACCACATCTGCGTTACAAATCCCAACGATTGGCATTGGAGCAGGACCACATTGCAGTGGACAGGTCAGGCTCATCTTAAGATTCTATATGAATGGGAAATTTACATTCGATTCTGTATAATTAATGAGTTACTAGTCATTGGATTCTAGTTTAGGATACGCATCAATGCATCCTTTCTGCATGCAATGTTGCACATTATTTTCAAATCATATGTTGGACACCTATACTTTTTTTTCTTCATATCCACTAGATATATTTCCCATGACATTGCAGCCTTATCTAGTGTTCAAATATTTAAATGGCCTCTCTATTTGCAGGTTTAATGCTTAATTGAACGCTTCTCAAAATTCAGAGGCAGGATGGTTGTGTACTGTGTACTAGGGATGTAAATGAATTGGCCAAGCTTGAGTCACCTTTGGCTTGAGTTTGAGCTTAGTTAATAATTGAGTTTGAGCGAGCATATGAGTTGAGTCGGCTCATGAGCGGCTGCTTAGTATGAGAGAGATATAATAATTATGATTCAAGCAATTAGTATTATAAAAATGATAAAAAAATTAAGAAATTACTTGATATAAGAGAATGAGATATATTTTTTAAATATTTTTAATAATTATATATTTAAACTATTAAATTATAATATATTTTAGCTATATTTTATATTAATATTTATTAATTGAGCCAACTTGTGAGCTAATGAGTCGAGTTGGGGTAGGGTGAACATAGCTTGTTAGGTTATTAGCTGATCGAGCTTGGCTCACGAACTATTGATCAAGCCGAGTTCGACTCAGAGACTTGACTTACACTCCTACTGTGCACACTCTTATAATTTTTTTTAAATTATTACTTTATCTATTTAAAGGTCAATGTTTTGCCATTAAGAGCCCTTTGAGCATTTTTTTTAAGAAACTCAAAATGCACTTAAGATCTCAACAACAACCAAAACAGTTGTAAAAGAATTAGGATGCCAGCTTTTTTCCATAAAAGGTGATCCCATTATTATTTATGACTATGCTTTACTTTATTATTCTCTGATATTCACCAACTTTAGGGTCATTTAATACTTGTTAATTAGTGCCCTAATCCCACTCCTTAGTATAATCATAAATTAATTCTAACCTTAATTAAACATGATGTTAACAAAAGTCATTATCCTTTGTAGCTCCCAACATTAATATAGTCTCATGCAGGTGCTGGTCTACCATGACTTGTTGGGAATGCTGCAACACCCTCACCATGCAAAGGTTATTTTCAATCTTTCGATCTTCTTTATTGTAAGAAGTTAAATTTCTGCAAGTCATTCTTGAATATATTCTGCCCCTTGGCAGGTCACCCTAAATTCTGTAAGCAATATGGTCACGTGGGTGATATGATTAACAAATCACTCTCAGAATTCAAACAGGAAGTTGAGAACAGGGTATTTCCTGGTCATTCCCACACTCCATACAAAATAGGTGCAGATGATTTTGATGGTTTTCTCAAGGAACTGGAGAAACTGGGCTTGAACGAGGCAGCTTCTGCAGCGGCCGCAGCTGTTGAGAACTAGGAAAAAATTGGGAAGCCATCAGTGGATGCTCCTGCTTTCTGAGTTTGGTGAGTTTGTTACTTTATCAAACAGGTTTCCTATTACTTCTTCTGTATTTTCTTTATTTAGTTTCAGTAGAAATATTTCTTTTGAGTGTTCAAACACCCATGGGAACTTGATTTATGTCATAGGATGAATTGATAGATTGATCAACTTTGTAGTGCAATATGAACTCAAAGAAATGATATACTCACAAAAGATTACCCAAAAAGTTTTGCCATATGATCACTTGAATAAGTCTAACAATAAAAACCTTCCTTTTGGAAAGCTGCATAACACTGGTCTATTTTATTGGGCTGCCTATAAAAGTGGTAGATTTGTTTGAGTGTAGCAATACTCTTTTTGATTGGGCTGCCTATAAAAGTGGTAGATTTGTTTGGAAAGCTGCATAACACTGGTCTTTTTGATTATGATGAGTCTCAGTGCTATTGAATTTACTTTTAGATGAGTGTAATATATGCATAGTCAATGTAAATTTATGTTGCACTTATCTCAAAATAAGTTTAATAGGCTTAAAACTTATTTTGACTAAAATTTGCTCAGGAGATTCTGACTCCATTGTATTTCAAAATATTTATGTTAAAAATAATTGCAAAATAAATGACCTTTGAACGAGTGAATGATCGGAAATATTTGTAGTGTTATTATATCGTTGTATTAGCCTTAACTTTGAATTAGCTGACAGAATCCCCAAATATATGTGCTCTACAAAGCTTTAGATGAGTTAAAAAGCAGCACTTCTGTGTCCTCATAGTTAAACATTTCATGTGTGTTTACTGTCTTCAAGTGATTCTTTTTTGAAAATTTATATAGAAATCCACAATTTTCGCTCAATAGATTCAGCATTGAAATTTATTGGCCTAAGAATAGGTTAATCTCCATACTCATGGCTCATTCGATTAGCTCATTTATGTTGATTAATCAATCAAATGAGCTAACATTTTTTAAATACTCGATTGTTAAATGACGATCAAAACTGTTGGTTCATTTATGTTCATGAACATTATCATTTAGAGTTCGTGAACAAGCTCTCTAAAGAGTTCGACTATGACTCGATTAAGGCTTATTTGTAAACATTATTGTTCAAATTATTATTTTTTTAGGTTTAATAAGTTTTATTTGATACAACTCATGTATATTTCTCAACAAGCTGCTTGTGAATAAACTCGATTAAAGCTTGATTAAAACTCGTTTATTTTATTAAATGAGCTACTCGTTAACAAGTTCGATAATCCAATTTGAACCGAGCAGCTCGAGCTCGATGATGATAAACAAGCTCAAGCTTGAACACTATTCTTAAAAACTCGAATGGAGCTTGAATTTGATAATATTAAACAAGCTCAAGCTTGAACACATATATACGGGCTTGGTTTGTTTGCAGCCACTTACAGTTGTCTAAAAGGGTAGCAGTAGAGTTGCTACAGAAGTTGCTTGCTAAAAAGTTGCGGTGTATATTATAATTTTTTTTATTTAAAAAAATGTCAGATCTTAACTTTTTGGTAATCATCACACTCATCGTTGAAAAATACAAATTGTTTACCAGCTCTAGGGCAGAATATAATTTTCAAACGCACTGCAATGTATTTTCTTACCGCATAGTTGCTCCAAATGCGATTGTAGTCTCTACTATTTTTTTTTTCTCAACCTCCACACAAAGTTCTGTTTTTTAGATCATCAAGCATTGGAGCTCTAAAAGTTTATGCTATGATTTATAAACTTCTCAAGAAAATATGGGATTAGCAGCTTAGAGCTTATTTTATATATGCTACCGTCTATGGTTGCTTCCTTCTTTTGACTTTCTCTTGACTTTTTATTTATTTCAACTATTTCTTATATCCTTCAGGCATAATCTGAAGTTTGGATATATATATATATATATATATATATATATATATATATATATATATATATATATATATATATCTCCATCCATCCATCTATCTGTATCTAGTTATGCAACTCATCAATGACCTATTTATGAAAAATTATCTTTGTATTTATTAGTCAAATTTATGCCAATTTTAATTATTTTAATTTTTTGATTTATATATTAAGAGAATATTAATGGGATCGTCAAGTTTTTATTTTAAAAAATTATAGAATTTAAGTTGATATAAAATGCATCGCAAATAGTTTCTAGCTTATTCGAAACTTTTTTTTCTTAAAGGAGTTGATCCAATTGGTTGATGGATATGGGCTGTATGTTAAATTTTTTTATTTGGCCCATAACGAAGTCAAGGATCGACAAAAAGCTTTTGGTAATTTTGAAGAGAAGAATTATTTGCTTACCAAATTGTATTGTAACCTGTGTTTTAAAAACCGGACCGGTCTTAACACATGGGGCCATATGGAGAATAAATTTTGAAAGTGAACCGGCCATATGGAGACAGTAAATACATGGCCACTGAATTTTTCAAAAAATGATCTTCGTACAATACCGCTCAAAATCTTCAGATCAATCGGTGAATCGACGAATGATTTTTAAAAATTAGTTGATTTAACTAAATTATATAAATACTATATTTAAATATTAAATTTAATGAAATATATTTTTAAAATATTTTTAGATGAAATTATATAATTTTAAAATTAATTTTATAATTATAAATGAGTTTGAATTAAATAAATAATATAATCATCAAATTATTCTAATTATATAACAAGTTTATTTCAATAGAAATAGTACAATATCATTTTTTTTAATGATGTGAGATTAAAGTAGCTGAAAATGAAAATTTTTTTGGTAAAAATAAAATTGGGCTTTAAAATTGTAAAAACTAAAAAGATAATATTTTAATTAATAATTATATATTTTTATTATAAATTATAATTTATAATATATATTTTAAAGATTATAAAATATTATATAAATATTTTAAAATATTATTTTATAAATATTTTAAAATATTATTTTATAAATATTTTATAAATTTTTTAATAAACTCTTTTTTATATTGTAATTTTATATTTTTATATTATAAATTATTTTATATTCATAAATTTATATTATCAAAATTTTTAAATTTTTTATTATAAATTTTTTCTATATTTATTTTTTCTTATATATTTATATTATTTTATATATTAATTAAATTAATATTTAATAATTCTAATATTAGTTAAATAATCGAGTTTAATCTCGATTGCAGAACCTCTCTTTTTCGATTTTATGTCCGATCTAATTTTTATAATCTTAATTATAATACTAATACTGATAATGAAGGAATCTTTATTCATTATTACGGTTCTGTTTGATATAATCTTTTAATAATTTTGTTTTTCATGTAACAGTCATAATTTCATTTAACTATATATTTTTATATTTTCAGTTTTTTTTTTTGTGAAAAATAACTTTTAACAATAAAATCCTTTTTAACCCTGCGAACAATTTTATCAAAAATTATGTTTTAATAGAGAAAAAAATTATAATACAAATAGTAAATTTTAAAAAAAAATTGGTACCATAATGTACAAATGCTCCAACATTATTTCCACAAATTTGAATTCAAGATTTTAAACTATAAACGAAATTATGACAATTCAATCTCAAATTCTGTCCTATTGCATCAATTCTATGATAAGTCTTCTCGTTTTTGACAAAGAATGATTATCTTTGTTTGAAAGAAGACATTAAAAAAAAAATCAATGATTTTGAATATTATAAAAATCTGATCAAACATTATTAAATCGGAGAAAAGAGAAGTTCAAAAAGTTTATTTCTTTAAAATTAAACCGTTCTTTGAAAATTAGCCCATCAGTTCACTGATTCAACTATAATTCTAATTGATTTTATGCAGAGGTGCAAAGAAGCAGGTCTGATCCAATTTTCAAAATCTTGAAAGAAACTAACTACATGGATAAAAGCTAATATACTGATCAACAGCATTTTTTTTTTTTTAAAAAGATTAAATTTACTCTGAGAGGATTGCTTATACCCACCTTTGGATATTTCATGCGTATGGTTTCTGATTAGGTACATAGAAATCAAGAAAATAACATTCATTATTAAAGGGCAGCAGTTCTCAATTAAAACATAGGGTATTCGATAGAAAGATGCATTATTGCATGGATTGATGAAAAGGCTACATTAATAAATAAACAAACAATAATCACTATTGTCGATACAACTTTAAAAAAAAATCACATATAATTTTGACTATGTGATCATCAGCATCATAATGTATGAGGATGACAATTGTATAATGAGCTTCAAACATGCATTAAATTACAACAAAATTAGCACTAGGCAATGATTAACAAAGAAATTCAGCCTATTTTAAGTTTTCCAACCAATGCACAAACCCTTCTAACTTATCATAAATACAAACATATTAACTTCTAAAATAAACAACAAAATTAGCACTAGGCAATGATTAACAAAGAAATTCAGCCTATTTTAAGTTTTCCAACCAATGCACAAACCCTTCTAACTTATCATAAATACAAACATATTAACTTCTAAAATAAACACAACGTATCTGATGATTTCAAGGGTAACTACCAAACAGAGGAAAGCAAGTCTCACTTACATCCTATTTACCGCTTATAGAATGCATCTGCTATCGATCATTTTCTTCCAAATGATCTCTCTTCATCAAAGCTACATTGTTCTTACAGAGTCTTCATCTTCAATTTCAGATCCCATCTTTTCGTCCACTGTACTTTCTAATGAAGAATGGGCATCGAACATTTCATTGGAATCTTCATCTGACTCAGAGTGGTGATGGGATTCCTGAGAACTGTTATATCCAGCATTATTACTAATTCCACCACCTTCAGGATCTGTGGCATCAATGAGGAAATTGGTACCATCTTCAGATGCATTTCACATTTCGTTTATCGCTTTGATCTTCGGTGGCTAAAACTTCTAGCTGTTCGACATGACTGGAGAACTTCTCATTGATATCATTTTGTATGACTGGAGAGGTTAACTGTAGCAGGTTCTGAATCACTTCTTTCATCATGAGCATCAAATGTTGGAGCAGTTGTATTTTGAGCAGGTAAAGACTGAAATGCATCCCAATCATCATCATCATCATTTTTGTCACCATCAGCATCCTGTTCTTCATGCTTAAGAGTTTGGGCTGCCATGACAGCTGACTCATGAAGTTTATTATCTCTTGTTTTTATGTCTGATTGCATGTTTATCTTAGTTGTTATTGTTTGGTGATCTTGAGTTACTGAAGCTCGAATCATATCCTAAAATTCAAGCGTGAGAATTTCAGATTTTTAGAGAGGAATGCACCGGAAAGAGAAGGAATGTGAGAAAATGAACTTATTCAGAGAAAGGATAATTCGTTTGGATAAACTGAGATTATTACATGAAGAATATCATATACTGACTAAAAAAGGGGATAAGTGCCACAATAAGCTCAGATAACAAATTAGAAATGAAAAAAAAAGTTAGAACATCTTAACAATACCTGAAGTTGTTGTCTGAAATCCTGGCATTGACAGCATCACATCCTTAAGATGAGTAGCAGATGATGGAATGTGGACCAAATGGCCAACCAGTCTTCTTGCAATTACGTTGACATCTTGAAATCCCTGCTATGTGAAAATCAAATTTTTATAACAGAATACAAAAAAAAAAAACAAAGTCTTGGCTGGATATTATGTTCAGATTACCTGTGAACGAGTTTCACTTGAAATATAAAAAACCATAATTAGGGCCTCTAAAAGCAGCTTTAATACTGCTTGGGGATGCTCTGTTCTTTGTGCTAGTGTATGAAAGAGGAATAGTAGCCTCAAGCACTCCTCAATAACAGAGATGGATTCCTTGCTTGCTGATTCCTGCATAAGAGTATTTATTTGCTCATCATTTGGAACTTGACAGGAGAAATTTGTTGGTCAATTACCTTTAACTCATGTTGGATTAGAACATATATATCTCCAAGGACTTCACCAAATAAGAACAAAAAGAAATGATTGCTCTTGACGTTTGAGGGTTCAGCAAGTTCTCTTTGACCAATATTTTTGAGCATATTTAGTCCAATTGATTGAACCTACAAGTCCATAGTTTTAAAATGTTTATGACTATCTTGTTGACGCTTAAAACATTTGTACAAATTTAAATCACCAGAAAATCCTTAAAATACCTGTTTGTCGCTATCACATATAGCATCCTGGACGCATCTTGTACACAATCGGAATATTGAAAACATGCTCAGTTGGTATCTTTCTTCATTGATTCTGAAAATTTGAGTTTCGTAAACTAATTTAGCAACAGCAGCAGTTTCTTCTAGGCATAAAGAGATAATTTTCCCAAGAAGTTTGCTAAGGTCATCCAACTCATTATCTATAGTGTTGATCCTTTTTGTGCATTCTTGAGACACAGATACTAGCAGACTTGCCCAGGCCAGAAGCACTGCCCTTAGATGTGTATGATCTACCATGTCACGCCCAGTTTCATCTGCAAAACGGAATTCACATGGTTCCTCATGAAAGGTTATTACAAGAAAAAAAGGCTATGGAAAGAAGTTATCCCTTGTAAAAGATCTGTCCCTTAGTTGTTGGAGAAGGTTGTTGCTTAAGCTAATGCTCTGTAGACAACGGAGACATCGATTTCTGTTGATTGGTTGATATAAACGTCCTAATCAACAAGCTGAAGAAGAATGTTTTATTTACCGTTTTTTGTGCCACATAGGAATTGCCTTTTCATTATTTCTCTACATCGAACACACGGATTCATGCTAAAAAAGAAAATTGGGATTGGTTGTTGGAAGAAGAATCTTAGGATATAATATCTAATCTGTAATATATTCAAAGAAGGTTATTAGTTGTATCTGTATAACTATAAATATTTTTCCTATTTTCATGTTTACTACTTTCCTTTTTCCTTCTTTGATTAGTCTGCAATATTGGCTCTCATCAAATGCTTTGAATAAAAGAATATTTTTGTATTCTCCACATGATAACAAAGACTAAGTTTCTATTCTGATCACCTTTTGCATCTTCACCCTCATCGCTGGATGTGTTTTAACCTTAATAATTACCTTCATAACTCAATGTGAAGCCCTAGCAATCTCATTGTTACTTGTTGAGTCCACAATCTCTTTACTAAGTCTCCAACCCGCCAATATAATCTCTATTATGTTATTTCTTTGCTGACTTGACATTGATCTTACTCAATGTCTCCAAACTCTCCACCAAGTACAATGATCTCTACTCTAAGCTGCAATTATTCCAATTGCAAATCTCTTCAATAGCAATTCATCCTTATTGTCGATGCTTGATCTATCCAAAGGATCAATTGGGAACTTTTCTAGAGGATCTTGAAAAACCTTCAGGCAATAAGTCATTGGTGTCTTCAAGTTTCCTGCCTCCATTGGATTAAATACTTCGAATGAAACCTGTCAACTTTTGGGTCATGGACATAGTGGTTACTAATCATGACTCATTTTAAAAATTTAGTATATATACAGATTGTTCAGGTTGTAGAAAAATTGCACATCTTACGGCTCTTTAAATACTATAGCCTATATATAAGATATCCATATTAGTCCATCATTGTGCTAAAAGATGTTCTACATAATTCAAAGCTGTCATCTATTTCAGAATAGGAATTTTTATAAATTTTGTATAACAATGTCGTCTGTCATCCTACACAATATCTATTTCAGAATAGGAATTTCAAAAAAGACAACTAGATATGCAAACGAACAGAAATTTTTTTTATCTTTAGACACAAAGCAATCCTGTTGACAGCAAGAGTGAACCGCCCTTCCTATTTCTTTTTAAGCAATATTTATTCAATGAAGTTAAAATATAATTTCATCATCATAGACTAAGATATCCATCATTTAAGGCTTTTAAGAATGTGTTTTTCACTATATAAGCGGACTTGATACTGAAATCTTACATAGCAATGAGTATACTTTGCAAAATACAAACTTGCCCCTCTTTTGACTATTTGTTCATCTTGAGTTGTGTGAGTTGTGTTCTTTTACTTACAAAATCTCTTAGGCTTTTTTTAATAAAATAAATATGGTGTTGTGTTCTTCCCAATTTTCATAACCCTGTACAAAACCAATTTAGTGTCAAAATAGTTTAGGTTTGATAATACAAAAAAATATTTATCTTAGGTTTTGACAACATATTTCAAATAAGATACTATTCATGTGTCATCAAGCGTAAATACTCCACAACGGAATAAAATTGCTTAAAGGAAAAAATGGTTGGTCATCTATTTGATACAACACATATTTTGTTTCAAAACAATGTACATACATGTTACATGGGGAATAAATTTTGATTGTTACACACCTTATAAATACTCATCTTATGGAGTTTTGGATTATAAGAGTCCAATGAATTTGTCCAAATTCTGTCATAATTTATGAACTTTGAATCATCTAACTTCTAAGATTTTTGGGTGTATATCTATTCCTCACATTCATAATTCAAATTAAAAAAAAAAAACTTGAACTAAGGGCTATCAAATACATTTTGGGGACATTTTTCAACTCAAAAGGTATTTAAGTACTACCATCCACCTAGCAAGAGGTTTTATATGTAACACCACAAAATTTTCAGGTAAAATAATACATCTAATTTGATTAGGTTATTTATAAATTTATATTAATTAAAAAAACTAATTAAAAAAATCAATTTAGAAATTATAAATAATAATTTTCTAATTACCCATTAGTCCCGTCATTTTATTGTAGCATACGCACTTAAGTCGGCATGCATTGGGTATTAATTCCCGTTCGTCCCTCATATCTTGTAGAATTCTCAATGTTGGTTTCGTTTCGTACATCTTGTGAAGTCAGGAGTAGGAAGTGGCCCGTCTGAGTCGTGTGAGGGTAGGTTGGAAGTGAGGATCATTGACAACTACGGGTTCAGCCTCGCGTCGTCGTGGGCTGGTAGACCAGGCCGCAAATGGGGAAGGCTTCAACACATGGAATCGAGGCGGTTGTTGGCGCTCTCTCGTCGCTCATCACATGCTGGAGGCGGCAACTATGTGCAAGGGGAGCTACACTAAGAGTCGAGGCCGTGGGAGGCTATTTCCCGTTAATTGGACATCGACTAGCGGAGCTTAGCTACATGTAAGGAGAGTCTCAACCCGTGGAAGCAGCCTTAGCGCTATCTAGCAAAAGCACGAATAAGAGTGTTGGCCAAGCATGGCAAGTTTACAAATGAGTAATTTTAGATATTAATTATATATATATGAATTTTAAATTGATAAATCAATAATCAAAAGTTAACAGATTAAATATTTTGTTGACAATAATTTAATAAAGTAGTCGATTTGATAAAAAAAAAATCACACGTGTATATAATAAAAATCATGTGTGCATTGCATAATTAAATTGAAATAATGGATTACTGATCAATGAGGATTTACAAGTTAAATCTCTATTAACTTGTAAAATAAAAAAGTTGCCTAAATATTGATAATTTTATTAATATTATATTTAGTTAAATAACAAGTTAATGAATTAAGTTAATTTAAGATAAGTAATAAAGTGTTTAATACAAATTTTATTTGATATTAATAAGTTAAAAGTCAAATCATATATTTTATATTTTAACTTTCAATCAAATACAAATTATTAAATTTCCATATGATTTAACTAATTGAATAAATCTCAATTAAATAATGATTAATATTGATATCATGAAATTGAAAGAAAGTAAATCTAATTAACTCTGAATATTTTAAGTAATATTCTAATTTTATTATTTTACAATTAAGTAAAAGTAAAGCACCAAAATATAGTGTTGGAAAGAAGATCATGCGATGAGTGCCAATTTTGTTTGGTAAGTTTCAAATAATTATTAAAGTGTAGTAATTTTCAATAAAATTAATAAAATATTAAATTAAATATCAAGTGTAAATATTAAATTGAGAGTATTTGGGCGGCGTTCATTTTCGCAGTGATAGAAGAGTTGAGACTTTAGATAGCTGTAAATAAGTGCTTTTATAAGAAAAAAATCTCGTCGATACAATTTATGCACGAAGGAGGTTGGGCAACCCGTTTCACGAGGGAAATTCATTAATTAAGTAAAATTTGCAAGTTTAATGTAGAAAGCAAGTTTTTTAGTTTATGTACTGTTTTTATGTATTGCATAGAATATAAACCATTGTTAATTATTCATATTAAAAATTTTGAGCATTATAGATTTTAAATTATGTGTAAAGTACAGACATAATTTTGTTGCTATAGCATTTCAAATCAGCAGTTGACTTGTACTATTAATTGTGGATGCATTCATTTAGTAGGTTTGTGATACAGTAAACGGTTTCATTTTATTCTTTGCTTCATTTTTTATATTAAACATTTAATCTTAAATGACAAATGCACATATTAATGCAGATTTAACTAAGAAATATCATGTAATAGAAATTAGGTTGATAATATATTAAAATGTTACCTGCGCAAGTTTGGGACAAAAAGATCCCTAGTGAGGCAAAATAGTCCTCAAATGATATAATGTGAGGTAAAATGGTTCTTAAATGATATAAAATAGAGCAAAATGATCCTCAATGTAACTTTCAAACTAGGTATATTAGCCAACAGGCTTGACAACTATATATGACACGTTCCAAAGCTAACATGATGATATATAAGTTACAAATATACACATTATATATTCTTCAAATATGTAATAAAGTAAAGATTAAGCTTAATTGTAATTGATCATGTATATACACTTATATTTTACTTATTTTAGATTGACATTCATATTAATTTCTATTAATTGAATTGTGAACAGAGGGTAATGAAGGAGTAGATTTTTGCCATTTTTGGAAACTATTTTTAAGCGGAAGAGTTAAGGAGTAGATTTTTTGCTTTAAATTTGATATTTTAGATGCTAGTATTATTCAATTAACCCTTCACTATGAATATTGATTGAAATTATTATTATGTAAATCTTCTTGGGTATTGTTTGGGTGAATTTAGAATCTGAGAATGAATCTCTTACTCTATTCTATAACAAATAAATTTTTTATAATAGATATTTAATAACCATTCAGTCAGCTAAATCTATCTTTTCTATTACGTCCTATTTCTATGGGTTGTAGGTTATTATAGCAGGGTGTGACATTAAATCTAAGTTGATGTTCCCTTTCATAAAATAAAATCTAATCTAACCCTTAGTTTTATAGGAAACACAATTATGGAAGAAAAATAGGTTTCTCTTTCATTAATCTTCATAATTAAAATCCATACTTCATAAGTTTGGAGCCTCCTATATCATGCTCCCTATGAAATTTATGAACCTCTCTCCACATCTACCATGTCTCATTGTAAAGGTTTTCAAGACAAAATGTACTTAAGAAAAAAGCTTTTGTTTCTGAACTTGCACCGGTTTGAAGTTTGGATTAGATTACTGTAAATAAGAGAACAATTTTTTATTTTAATGAGGCATCAAATCATTTGGGCATCAATCCAAATTCCTATTGCCAAAAAATTGCTCTCCAAATTCTGTGAGGAGGCTTGGGGAGGGGGTGCTTTTCTTGAGTGAGCCTTATATTATACCTTCTTCAATGGCATTGAGCTTTATATTATTTTATCCTATGAGTAGGAACTGATCATTGGCAGAATATCATTGAAGAAAAAAGAATTCTCAAGTTACAAAGAAGCTAGAGAACCTAGTAAGAAACATTTTTTCACATTAATTGCATTTCATTTAAGCCAGGAGTCAAATTAAGTTTACATTCATATAAAACAAAATGAACTGCCATGAAGCGAAGATGCTAACCAATACTTTACACACATACCTTTTATATAGCTCTTCAAAAAGGTCACGAAGTTATGGAGAAATGCAAGTACTTTGGATAAGCATAACTTGGTTGATGCTCCCCTAAACCACTCGCATGTTGTTGACATTAAGGCTATTATCATCGTTTCTTGACTCTTCTGTGAAACCACAAAACACACTAGGACGATTAAATAATGGCACAGGTAAGCTGAATGCCTTAACAAAAATCACCAAGAAATTAACATCCATTTAGTTCACAAGATAAACCACAAAACACACTAGGATGATTATAGAATGCCATAGGTATATCGAATGCTTTAACTAAAGCTTCCAAGAAATTAACATCCAGCACCAAGATAAGATATAAGGAGTTCAAGAAATGCATGTGCACATGATATTGCAAAGCACACCTTACTGTTCATACGTCTTACTAATCCTTCAGCAGTGACGTATACTTGAGAAAAAAATCCTGCGAAACTTGCGTCATCTTTTGACATGTTACTGCTGCAGCAAACGAGACACATGAAAAAATATAGATGCATTAACAGGTGCATACATGTGAAAGCATAGTGCATCTGCTGTAAGGAGAGGAGGGGATGAAAAAACTATAAAGTAGTATAAATCTGCATATCTACCTATGAAATGTTGATAGGCATTTGAAAAACAATTCCATAGCTGCAGCTGTGAAATCTTCTATTTCAAAGTAGACGTCAGGGCAAAACAGTACAATCTGTCACAGGAAATAAACATTCCCAAAAGTATATAAATCACTGAAAAAAAGTCCTGAATAGTAGTCAGAATATTAATAAGACCTTTCGGTTAGAAAACGATTGCCAAGATAGGATATCAACAACTTTAATGTACTAGCCTAAGGGACAAAACTTAATCCTTATTGTGGCACAACAATCACAAGCATCATGATGCCCATAACATGTATTATCAGTCGAATGTTGATTGAATAAACTGAACATTTTACAGAGTGGAACTTTGTTCATCCACGACCATTTCATGAAAGAAAAAGGAAAAAATTTTCTTGGCAAAAATGTTCAAGAAAATAAATTTAATTCAGCTTCTGCAGTGAGTTTCTGCAAAATGGCTAATCTATTTGAGTTCATGTACTTGACCAATAAGGTTGTGCAGGGAATTAAAATTCTTGCTAATTTGTCCGAACTCTAGGGAGGATGCAAAAATTACCACCAGCAACCAGGACATCCTCAAATGAAATAGAAGCCAAATCAATTGCTTTGCCAGAACAGCATCAGAAAATCTATGATGTCCTCAACCACAGGAATTCAGAATAAGGAACAAGGCATATCACAGAAGCGATTGTATTACCAGTGATAATGAACTAGACCGGTTCAAGTCAGTTCTACTTGAATTAAACTTAGTTTCTCTCATGATAAATTCATGCAGAACACAGAGAAAGGACTCAGTTGGAGCGACACATCCATGCAAAGTGTGAGCCTTGCTGGGAAGCTTGGGGACAAAATAGATGGAGGATAGTTTGGACCCAACAACAACGTCAAAGCCAATCTTTTATTGACATCTCTGGCTATGAGAGGTCTCTATCTCTCTCTCTTTCTCTCTTGCTTGTGGTGGTGGATGGTTGGCCAGGAGTGACTCTACCTCCAATGAAGTGGTGGTCAGAGAGCCATCTCATCGTCGAGGTCACATAAATACTTTGCGGATAAGGGAATTCCTTAAATATGAAAGAGTAATTTACAAACCATATATTAAGATATCTGGTTTTGTTTAATTATTTCTTAAATTGGGTTATGAATGGAATTATGTTTCCTTATTTTCACTCAAATTTGGGCATATTGAACTAATAGGGCTAACCAGGGGTGAAAAAGGCTCCTGTTCTTGATGAAATCTGCAGCCAGCAAGATGGCTGAGAGATCAATTTGCTAGCAGAGGTGCTGGATGGTAGTGCAGGGTGGGTTTCTATGACAGGAGGACTGCGAAGCAACAGATGCAGGACAGCAAGCAGGATGGGTGAGAAATGTTGGAATCAGGTTCTTTAAGGAAAAAAAGATACATGCCTCGATACACCCAAGATACAGTCACAGGTTCTTTAAGGAAAAAAAGATACATGCCTCGATACACCCAAGATACAGTCACACTACTTGTTGAATTATAAATTTACCTCCAATAGGAAGAAACAAAGAAAGCAATCTAACAGTAGCAAAAACTAAAAATAAATCTAAAAACAAAGCAATCTTAATTAAAAAAAAACCAATCTAAAGGATAAGTGAACCAGCCTAAAAGACCTAAACCGGTCCAGGTTCACATTGAACTGGTCTAGAATAGAAGAGAGGATAAAATTGATATAATTTTTCTAAGTTTGTACAATCTTGAACATAACATTTGTTATTAAATATTGATATAAAATACTTCTTCTCCAGTCATTTACATCCTCATATTCTACAAAATTATATTTAAATTTGTTACTATATTTGATTTATCTGAATGTAATAATTTGTATCTGTTCACTCTAATTGAAAACAGCTTGTAACAATCTGAATCAAACATGTGTTTTGTTTTATCTGTTAAACCCTCAACACTGACACACTCATTACAAGATGTTGGCATCTATTTTTATATCATCTTATATACATATATTCACTTGTACTTATTATGTATTTTCTAAAAAAGGACATACTTATCTCTATTTATTTTGCCTCCTAGTTGTTATAGTATGATTAAGACACTGAGTAGAAAAGTAGACAAGGTGTAGAAAGGTAAATGGTGACTGGAAAACAAGCTAAGTAAGAAAAGTGATGCATTTCCTCTTTGGAAGTGTTGTTATTATAAGGCTTAGGTTGTATGAAGCCCTGTTGATGCTTTCTCATTTTGTTAAAAGCTGCCCAACCTTATGAGATGAACGTGTATAATAGCTAGATCTTTTTAGTTATTCGTGGTTCAAACGTGTAAAATTTATTTAGATTTAGTTGCAATGAGGATTTATTTTAGTAGATATAAACTATTAAAATTGGGACATGATGTAAATGAATAATTTTGGAAATATGTAAACGTGGAAGGATCACACAATGTCTGAAAAATTTTCAGTAATAGTTGGACGGAGTATGACAGGATTAAAGATGGGCAAAAGGGTGGGTGTGTGTGTGTGTGTTAAGGGGTGGAGTGGGAGGTAGGGACGTGGGGGCGGTTTACATTATAATCAATTGGAATCAAGACAAAATGATGGGTCTAATAAGCAGAATAAGTACAAAATTTAGTAGTATATCACATGAGCATGCATGATTATCATCGTCCCAACTATTTGGTGATGGTTATATGGATTCTCATCCTTCATTGTTATTAAGTTTTACATAGGGTGATCACTCTATTTTGTGCAAATCCCATTTCACATTGAACAATCTTATATTAGGTTTACCTTTTTTTCTTCCTAACCCATTTGAAGTTAGTTTATTTACTAGTATTACTGATAATGCATCACACTCCCGTTAAATATAGACTCTAGTCAACAGAAAACCCAAATAATAGGAGATCACGGGAAGCTACACAATCACAAAAGAAGTTAGAAAAATCCTCATGTATTCCTTGGGAGAAGTGCAATAAATTTTGTTGAATGTAACTGCTTTCATAGAAAATAACTTGAATAAAAATGGCCACTAAATTAGCAACAAAACAGTAGATAAAGGCGGCTCCCCGAGAACTCATCATATCAAAATAAATCATGAATAGATGATTCTGATGGAAATTAATACTATTTAGTAGAATGAAATATGAACCTTAGAGTAACTAACAAAAGTACTTACTGCAAATGCTAGATGATTAATAGATATGTGACTATTAGGTCTTTGTTCATTAAGGGGACATTTGATTTGCAACAAAACATTTGCTATGTAAATCAAACTCCTTCAACGAAAAAGAAATAAACAACAACAGTTTTGAGATATCAATAGCCTTAAAATTCATTTGGTGTGTGAGGTACAACATTGAACACTTAAGAATATGCTACCAAATAAATGAAAAATCGTATGAAAAATGAAAGTAGTACCATTCAGATTTGGTGCCAGAAATCCCTTTAATGGATTTAACATGTCCATAACAGCTAAATCAGAAAATATATATAAACAAGACATCAAAAACAAAGCAAATGTTCATTCAGAGCCTAGTCTGCTTTACCTGTGAAAGTAAACCAACAACCAGACTATTCCATGAACTAGACGAAGGTTCAGAGCATATGAGAATCTGCATCCAGAGGAATATATTGTCATTAAACTAGTACATCTATTCTGGATCCAATAGTAATTTTATGTGTATATAAATTAGATTAATCACATTTCAAAATCTTGAACGCCACATGATGCTTCTGGGGTTTATGCATATCCACCTCATTCTAGACCTCAACAACATTATGCATAATTTATCATACATTTGTTTTCTAGTCTGACTTTCTATATCCATTAGATACAAGAACAAAAAACTTGTTTTCCTATACAACATGAAAATCACTGAGCGATTGATTATTTCAAATTTCATTATGATTTAACATTAAATCAACCATGTATCTAAATAGTTTTCAGAAGTTCATATGAAACCTTAACTTTACCAGTATATTTAAAATAAGAATCATTAGGCAGGCTCAAAACACCATACGTTGTGGTGTATTATATTTTGGTTGTTTTGAAAGTTCCTACAAGAAGCACTTATTTGGCAATGCAATTCATTCATTCCAAAGCTTCAAACAAAAATACGTGAGTGATTCCAAAGTCAATCGGGCATGCAATACACAAGGTTCTAGTGTCATGGATTTTTTTTTAAAGAATATAACTATGGAATATAAAACCCACCTGAAGAAGTTCTTTGCATAAGTCCAATGTGAGAAATTTCAGGCTAAAAAATCTTTCCTGGGAAAGAGATTGAAATACCAATAAGGCAATTTCACCTGATGTCAGATCATGTGTCTCCCCAAGAACTGAATCACCATCATATTTATTCTTTGCATAGCAAAATGGTGTTTTTGCTTGTGTGGCCAGAAGAGGCTGTTTCCCATGAAATAGAATGAGCAATGACAGTCCCCAAAGAAAATCAAAATCCCTGGGCTCTAGTCTAACCATACTGTATCCTGATACAAAAGAAGATTTATGAAAATTTATTGTGCTGCCAGATTTTGAAGCCCTCTGCTTCCAATCTCACAGGGATTGCATCCAGAGAAGTTGCTTCCAATATCAGCCATGATTCATCTAGACAGTCGCACTTTGGATGAGACTAATGGTGACTGTACACCATCGAGGAAGGGTTTGAACTTTAGAGATGCATAAAATAAAAAGCATAAGCAGTAAGGAATAGTTGTCATAAAAAACTTACAAGTATAGTTTTCATTGAAAGCTTGTTTTGAGTTCAGATGGCCTTACGCTAGACTTGGAATTCAAGCCAAAGCTGATGAAAACATAATCCTTGAGAATGCTTATCCAGTACTGGCCCAAAATAGTTGAGCTACTTGAAAGAAGAGATGCAAGCTGCAGGTACTCATCTGGAATATTGTCTTCCTTTCTAAAGAATTGATACACAAAACTTTTGATCGAGGCATGAGCAGCCAAAAGTCTCACTTTAATCTATCATAGGAAGAAAACAAAATGCTTTCAATATCTTTTCTGGATTTCTGGTAACTACAATGTATATATATATGAGTGAGAGAGAGACCTTGGATGCCACCCATTCAGCAAATGAGGGGTAGCACAAATCCTTAATATCATTAAGTGGCTTGGAAATTAATGAGAACATTCGGGTAACAACAACACGGTCCCCGCTAAGGATGCTACTTGTCAGAAGCTGAAATTTCAAGAGAAGAATGACGATTTCTAATTTTTAGATGCTGATATAGACTCTTGAAAATTTGGAAAAATGTTCAACTTAGACCTTGGTAGCCAACTGCAGGCCAGCCTCCAGAAGCCAAGGACTAGAAGAAGTGCTGCATTGCTGATCGCACAGCAGATACTAATTGAACCTATAGTCAAGGAAATGACTGCTTCAGCTACTAAATTAGGTAATTTGATATAAGCATGAAAATAAGGTGCAAGCACTGGCGTTATCAACTAGTCATTCTATAAAATAAAAAGCAATGAAATATTGAAGACCAACCTGATACTGTTCCAACAGAAGGTGACCAGGTAGCTCAGGATCTTCAGTTTTTCCGAACTGGATGACAAAACATTACAATAAATTGATTAACAGGAGAGGAAAATTGATGTGACTGAAGCACAAACAGAACAGAAAATTACACTAAACTGTGATGCTTAATTAAATATTTAACATGATATAACACAAGTTTACATCCCTTTATCAAGATAGGTAATATGCAAGAACACAGTTAAATCAAAGTAAGTCAATACGAAATGGGACAGCAGTTTAAAAATAGCACAATCCATCCACATTTAAATCAATTTAATTTACAAAAACAAGCCATCCGGGACAGCCAATCATCAACAATCAAATTATTGTCCATGGCAGGAATCATGGTGTACCTATAAATAAGGAATATTCTAGATAGGCATGTAAAATTTGAAGCATACAACGAGAATCAGAACCTGCATCAACTCAACAGAGTAAGAGATCCCTAAAACAACTGATATTTTAATAAAATATTAGTTCTATATAAATTGTCAATGGCAACCACGATTATTTAATTAAAGCATTTCTCATTAAAAACCAAAAGAGGCATTCATATTGAAAACTCATGCATTCAAGTAGACAGCTGCACCACCAAAACAACAAGCAATGAATAGCTTTCTCATTGGCATGTAATATCATATAGATGTCTTCAAAAGCCAAAACAAAAACTTAGTCTAAAAAAAAATAATAAAAAAAAAATCTAAGAAAATTTATACCCCACTTTCACATATCTTGAAAATGATCAGACATATTTTTTATAAAATTCTACACTTCATTTCAATTATTTTGATATATATATATATATATATATATATATATATATATATATATATATATATATATATATATATATATATATATAATTAAATATAACATTAATTATTAATTAACTAACTAATTAATAGAATATTCAAAAATATTCTTTTTTTAATCTCATCTCTTTTAATCTTCTCTTTCCTTTATCCGTGAATTACAATGGCAAGGGTTAGGGCAAATAAGACGTGAAATGGATAATAGAAGCTCTTGGTTAAGTGAAAAATAAAGATGACGGAAAAGAAAAAGGAAAAGAGAAATGGAGATGAAGAGAGAGGAGGAGAAGAAATGAAGAAAAGAGAAGAAAAGGGGAAAGCTAAGAATTTAAGTAAGAAATCTGTTTTTTGTTTTTTTTTTTTTTTGTGGTAGAAATTTAATTTTCATGCTTTCTTTTAAATCAATTTAATTTTCAAAGGATAAACTTCAAAGACTTGAATAAAAAGGAATTATTTTAAGGTAAAATGTTAATTGATTTAATTTCAAGTTATAATCTAATAATTGATAATAAATTAAAAAATTATTACTTATTATTTACCAAAGACAAAGAGTCCGGAGAAATAGAAATAAGGAAGCTCGCCTAGTAGAAGTTCCTATAATTGAGATGAGATACTTAATCTTTAATACAAGAAGTAAATAATTCTTACATGTAATATTTGTAGTTTTTCTTCATATTGAACATGTTATTAGAACCTAATATTTACAAGTAAAATTTATGTATTTTTATGTAATCATTTATTTTAAGTAGTTTTGTAATATGTTTATTACTAATGGAAAAAATATTTCATAAGATGATACATAGTAAATGACCTCAATGTAGATTTTATATATATCATACTTTCTTCACATATGTTGATGTAGGGTGATTGCTGATAGATGTATAGCCATGTTAAATATATGATTAATATAGAAGCTATTTATGATTCTTGATTATTTGAATTCTATATTAGAGTTGTTTATCTTATGAGTCTCATAGCTTACTAGTTTATTATTAAAGTTGTTTAAAAAAATAAGATTGATGATAAGAACTAAGTTCAATTTAGTTATCATATTTTGATATATAGTTGATGTAAGACAAAAAAAAAACTAAGATAATGAATCAAATGAAGTTTAATATTTTTTATAAAAATCTCGAGCTTACTATATGCTCTGTAGATATATAAATGAAATAATTTAGAATACTTCCACTTAGTTTGATTGGTTTAATTTTATTGAATCCATATGAATTGAAATAAATTGTCATATGTAGTTTTTGGTGCATTTAAGTGATTAAGTGTATCACCCACTCTATTTTGGTGAGTAGAATATCAAAATGGGTATTGGAGATTGATTCAATTAGTTAAATTATACCGGGTATGTTAAATCAACATATTTAAAAATATCATCATGAGGTGTGATATGATGAGTGTAGTTTGAGGTAGAACGGAAAAGTCAGGTTGTTGTGGTTGTGATACTGAAGGTGAGGATGGCAAAGTAGATGTGGAAATGGTTGTTGAGGAAGAAGAATATGCTGAAATAAACGGAATGAGAGTAAGAGGAATCTAAGATGGTTGTGCTTACGGAGTAGAAGATAATGATTTAGTGTGATAGGAAAAAATGTCCTCTTGAAAACGGACATGCCAAGAGATAATGCCAATAAGAGGATTAAAACATTTATCAAACCCAAACCCAAACCTCCTTAATTTATTTGGGTGCAGTTGCCATCAATGACAAAAGTTCTTGAATTGACTAACTAATTGGATTGTTCCTTGATAAGCTGCATGTTAAATACTTTGTTGTTCCTCTTGGAGATAAAAATACTAGAAAAAAAAAATTGAGGAATCCAATTATCTATGAAATTCAATCCAAGCTTTCTAGTTGTAAGGGTAATTGTTTATCTAGAGGTGAACGACTCACTCTGATGAACTAAATGCTTTCTTTTATCCCCTTTCATTATTTATCTTTCTTTTTAGTTCCTAATTGAGTGATTATTAAAATTAAATCTATAAAGAAGAATTTCCTTTGGGCTGGTAAAGGTGAGGAAAGAAGCTCCATCTTAATCAACTAGAAGTGCATTGATATTTAGAATTGTTATATTATTTTAATATTTGTATAATACTTCTTACTTCATGATTTGATGTCAAAATATTAATATATTACTTAATACTTTTTTTGTAAATTATTATTTCTTACTATATTAGAATGTTAAAATGTTCTATTTAAATATGTCAATAGATTGGAGTATTAATCTATTACTTCTTGCTTTGTATTTTGATGTATGTACTTACTTTGTGTAATTTGTTAACTTTGAGGCTCATGTCTCACCTTAGAGACAAAAACACCTCAATATCTAATTGTGCAATTTTAAACTTTGCATAAATTTCTCCAACATCAAAAAAAATAGGAATGTGCTTTGGTTAATGAATAATCTCCCTTACCAATTTTTGAATTTTCAACCCAACTTGTTAGAAGGGTGATATGTACCATCCAAGAATAATTTTTAGATCTTCAACTTCCAATGAAGTTGATTCTCTATTTAAGGCTACTATTTAATTAATTCAAGTTTTAGCAATTTTATAATTTTGAACTTTCTTTCAAATTATTGTAATTTTCTTTAATTTGAACATTTTTATTTGTTTAATTAGAAAAAGGTTCTCTTAGCCTTTCACTCCTCCACCTAATATAATTGTGGGCTCCTTGCCTGATAGGGCTGCAAATGAACTGATAGTTCGACAAGCTGCTCAGGGCTCGGCTCGATTAGAGGTTATTCATGATCATTTGATTAACAAATCAAACGAGCTTGAACACTTCTATAATTACTCGATTGCTAAATGAACAAGCTGGAACAGCTTGTCATCCAGTTCATTTATGTTAATGAACATTATTGTTTAAAGCTCGTGAATAAGCTCGGTAAGGAGCTCGATTATGGCTCGATTACGGCTTATTTGTGAATAGTATTGTTTAAATTATTATTATTTTTAGGCTTATAAGCTTTAATTGATACAGTTCATGTAAATTTCTCAACAAACTGCTTGTGAACAAGCTCGATTAAGGCTTGATTAAAGTTCGTTTATTCATTAAATAAGCTGCTCATTAACAAGCTTGAAAATCCAATTTGAACCGAGCTCGCGAACAAACTTGAATCGAGCTCGAGCTCGATAATGGTAAACAAGCTCAACCTTGAACACCATTCCAAAAAGCTCGAATCGAGCTCAAACTCGATAATATTAAACAAGCTCAAGCTTGAACAGATACATGCTCGGCTCAGCCCGATTCGTTTGCAGCCCTATCTCCTGAGAGAGTTTGTTTCTTCCTACTTAAATTTTCATAAGGTAGTTTAATTTATAGATAAGACACAACACTGTTTGCAGTCAGGAAAAAAAAAAAAGAGGGAAAATTTTTGAAACCCAAACTGACTTCCACAACATTAGTGAAAATGGTTAAAGTCCGTTCGTCTATAAGAAGAGACTAGTCTCGGCAAAACCTTACAAGCGAGAGAGAAGAAATCGAGAGACCTACCATACATACACTCAAAACTACCGAAGCCCCTTAGTCGCTCAATTAGCCCTATCCTGCCGCTACTTGGCTCATCAAAGACTAATTGAGTCTCCATACCTTGCATGCAAGGGTTGAAGTCGACGGTTGAAGAAGAGAGAAAGTGCCAATCAACCCTAGCATCAGACTACCTCCATCCCTAGTGATCCATTGCTGCATGCCAAGCCTATGAACTCCCCTTAGCCAACCAAAACCTTTCCCTAGCTGATCCCCTCTGGGCTATTTCAAAGAAAATAGAATCCTATTTCTCAAATTACCCCTCCTATTTAAGTCTTGGATAGGTGTCATCAAGGGGAATTTTGTCCAACAAAGGAAATAACTTTTGAAGATTTGATTTGAGATAAATTTTGAAAAAATTTCATATATTTAATTCCTTGCTCTACAAAAAAAATTTCAAGGCCTCCATCGTAGACTAGTGCGAGATGAAATTACCTCCTTCCATCGATCTTAGACTCAAAGCAAGTGAGAAGAGCGCTTTTTTTGCATAACACAACATTAATAAGCCGCCATCTAGCTGAAATAAAAAAAATATTAACCCAATATTTAAATTATTTGAAATTAAATAAATCATAGGTTTAAAATTTGAAGACCAACGTCCATTGATCTTGGATTCAACCAGGGATTTTATGAAGGCCTCCACCATCAACTTTGGGTTCGATACAAGATAAAATTACCTTCTTCCGTCGATTTTGGATTCGAAACAAGAAAGAAGAGTGTGCATCACACTAAATTTTGTAAATATAGCATTGCTAAGCCGTTATGCTATCAAGATTTCATCAAAATTACTATCCTTAAATTTTGATCAAAATTATAAAAGATCAAATTAAACATTTAATCTCAAAGAGAAGTTAAACTATTAATTTATTTCAAACATAAAACAAAATTGCTCGATCAATTTAGGTATATTTCAATCAATCTCATCAAAATTGATCAAAAGAGATCTAAACCAAGTATTTATCTCAAAATTAAATCAAAGATGTACTTTGAAGATTAAATCAAAGATTCATCTTAAACATCAAATCAATGATACATCTCAAATATTGAATAAAAAAAATTCAATTTTAAATATAGAAGGAAATTGAATCAAAAGATTCATCTCAAACATAAATGGAGATCGAATCAAAAATTAATCTCAAACATGAAATTGAGATTAAATCAAATAAACACTAGCATTTTGATATAAGCCGGTCACTTGTTAGCATGTGAACTTCCATAAAACTAGCACTCCAACGGATATAAGCCCAATCACTTGTTTGTCATGAGAACTTCCCTAGAATTATAATATTCCAAAGAGATATAAGTCTAATCCAAACTGACATTCCAATAGTTATAAGCCTAAGTTATATTGCAAAGTGGATCTTAATACTTAGCATGAGCATTGTAATATTTAAATCTAAATTTAAATGTTTTTAACGCAAACTCCATTTACAATTTAAACAATTTCAACAGACGTAAATCTAATTTATATTCACCAGGCGAATTTCACGTTAATCTTAGCCAAATTGTTCACTAGGTGAACTTCACATTCAAACATGACATTCTAATAAATGTAAGCCTAATCCAAAGCAACATTCCAAAAGGGAAGTCAAATTTAATGATTTTCTAATAGGTATAAATCTGACATGTGTTTGCAAAGCAAACACCAGTAACCAAAAACTAGCATTCAATGGATGTAAACCCAGCCACTTGTTCATCATGTGAACTTCCCTAAAGCTAGTATTCTAATGGATATAAGCCAAATAACTTGTTAGTATCGAACTTCAAAATTGGCATTCCAATAAATAAGCCTAGTTATGCAGAACTTCCCTAAAAGTATGGCATTCCAAGGGATGTAAGTTCAATCAAATTAGCATTCCAATAGATATAAGTCTAAGTTATATTGCAAAGCGGGTCTTAATACTTAGCATGAGCTTTCAAATATTGAAATCTAAATTTAAATGGTTGTAAGGAAAACTCCATTTGTAACTTAAACCTTCTAATGAACGTAAGTCCAATTTATATTAGCCAGGCAAATTTCACATTAATCTTAGCCAAATTGTTCACTAGGTGAACTTCACATTCAAACACGACATTCTAATAGATGTAAGTCTAATCCAAAATGACATTTTAAAACAGATGTAAGTCCAATCTAATGACTTTCTAATATATGTGAATTTGACCTGTGTTTTCAAAGCAAACACTACTAACCCAAAATTGGTATTCCAATAGAAGTAAGCCCAGTAACTTATTCGCCATGCAAACTTTCTTAAACTGACACTCAAATGAATATAAGCCCAGTAACTTCTCAAAATTGACATTCCAATTGAGATAAGCCCATTCACTTGTTCTCTATGCAAACTTCCTTAAAATTTAATGGCGTTCTAATAGATGTAAGTTCAATCTATGTTTGTCATGCATATATCACATCATTCAAATTGACATTTCAATGGATGTAAGCCCAATAATTTATTCGTCATACGAACTTCTATAAAACTTTAGCATTCCAAGAGGATTTAAGTCCAATCTACTAGCATTCCAAAAAATGTAAGCCCTACCACTTGTTCGCCATGCAAACTTTCCTAAAATTATGGCATTCTAATAAATGTAAGCCCTCATACGTTTGCAATGCATGCTTCATAAAATTGAATAATTGGATAGACTTATAAGTTAAGTTTAGCACAAATAATTCAATGAACACTTGTACAACAAAATCTATACTATACTACAACTCTACTCGGGATCTCAGATGAGACAATCCATGGTTCTTGTCGATTCGGATATTACTAATAGCCCTTTAATGTTGATAGATTGAAATAGCGATAGTCTTGGAGCGACAAAACTATGGTATTTTGATCACACCACTAAGCACTAATTCATCGGATTAATATATATTTTCAATCTTAATCGAGTGCTCTCCTACTACAGTAAGAGGGGCAATTAACTATGAATGCTTGCATTCATAAGAAGTAGAACCCAAATCAAAATAAAATCTAATATTATGTTAGGAGAAATCCGGTTGAATATAAATCAATTTGCCTCATGAAAAATGAACTCCCTAACATCCTATAAGTTGGCTGAGACTCAAAGATGTTTTTCCTGAGCAATCAAACACATATTTCATTCTCATTTTGAGAAGACTTTAAGCTAATTTTTTTATAGGAATAAGCCCTTATAGTTAATTACCCCTCTTGATAAAAATAAAATAATTCGATTATGTCTAGACCTAAGAAGCTAAATGTTTAGTGTGTAATATCATCGTTTTGCTTATAGGGTTAAAAAAGTCATCACCTTTAGCCTAGAGCGAAAGGTAGGGGAATAGTGATGAATCTGATCAATGTCTCATAGTTTTATCATCTCGAATTATTGTGATTCCAGATTTGCTTAGTCAGAAGAGTTAGTTGACCTAATTTGACTAAAAGAACTTTGTTAACAATCATAAGTTGCACTATCCAAGATGACCTTGTAACCTACAATGGATGATTGTCTAAGAGTATAACATCAAGTACACCTTAGTTAATTAAAAGAATGTATTAGCCTATAATGATGTTCCCTAGTGTTCCAAAATAGTTTTATATGGTGTTTTCATTATAAGATTTTTAAAGAGGGATTCCTAACCTATAATGGTGTTCCCAAATGATTCTATATTGAGAGTAGAGATGAAAGAATAAGACAAGTAATTCTATCTTCAAGAAGGTATAATTTATCCTTTTCTAGGTTAATCATCTTTTTTAGTGAGATCCTAAAATACATAATTATATTCAGTGAATTTTGGATTAAGAAAAGATATATTACGAGGTAAGGAATATTTAGAGCTTCATTAAGAGTAAATGTAAGATAAATAAAAATATCCCCTTTACTTGCTATAGTCATTAGTGAATTATTAGCTATTTTAGTTTTTCTATTACTAAGATAAAGTTTGTAGGTTTGTAGTTGCTCATCTTGAGGTTTTGTTAATAATCTAATTCAAACTAATAAACCCTTATTGCATTAAAATATTCAAAGATAGAATCTTGTTTGATTGTTAAAATCTTAGTTTTAATCTCATAGATGAAAGTAACATCGACTTTTGAGTATGCTTATTTGACAATGTCTCAAAAGTTTTGTGGTTAAGAATAAAATATCTTCATTAATTTCAGCCATTAGGGTGTTTCACAACCATTTCAAGATCATAAAATCGTCATTCAAAAGTGCAAACTTTAGGTTTTTTAATTTTAGGGTAAATCCATGAGATAAAATTTTCCTTTTCCTTTCTAGAAGATTGTCACAATTTGAGACCAATTCAAGTAGCTCTTCCATTTAATCTATATGAGGCATGTACATTGAAGCTCTCCATTAATCTAGTTTTCACCATTCATAATGGTTGACTCATTGAAGGAAAATCAAAGAAATCAAACATAGGGAAGAGAACAATAAAAGATAACATCAGAAGTTCAAAAATATGACTCTAGCTTAGCTCTGATAAAATTTCATTTTGATCTAAATAAAAGCACAATTAAAAATATTTCTGAGTGCTTTTAAAAATTGACATGTCATTCAGAATGTTTAACATGTCTCATGAAGATGTTGCATTGTTCTTGAGAAGAAGGTTCAAATTTCAAATTCTCTTGAGAGATATATGCTTTTCGATTTTTCAAGGATGTATCATGCTCATATAAATGTGTGAGTGTATTTGCTTTTTAATAGCTGATACACCTTGGAGGAGGTACACACTCATTAGTGTGTTTATGACGATACATTTTTATAGTGACTACATGCTTCTTGAGGATAGGAACACTTATCATAGTACACAAATTTCAGTGTGATTGCATAAAACACTTGCATAATCTTTAGGGCAATTTGTGATTTAAAATTATTCAGATTCACTATTTCATTTTTTTGGTGAGTATAATCTTATTAAAATGTGTGCAAATTTTTCATTTCTAAAATAATATTCACATGCTTGTTTGCAGATTCAATTGCAATTATTTGACAATTTAAAATCTTTTGCACTTAAATCATTAGTAGTTTATTCACTCTAGTTTGTAGAGTCTTGATAGTTCTTAATGTTGCAGAAAAGTCTTGTTCATGCTTGAGGCAAGCTATCAAATCTTTTGATGGCTCCCCTCCCAAGTCCTATGTTCAACACTCGAAACTTTTTTCTAATTTCAATTCTTATTTCATTTTTATTTTATACGTCTCATTAATTTTAGCCATTAGGGTGTTTCATAACCATTTCAAGATCATAAAATCTGCGTCATTCAAAAGTGCAAACTTAGGTTTTTTTAATTTTAGGGGTAAATCTATGAGATATGATTTTCCTTTCCTTTCAAGAAGGTTGTCACAATTTGAGACCAATTCAAGTAGCTCTTCCATTTAATCTATATGAAGCATGTCGCCCCTTGAAGCTCTCCATTAATCTAGTTTTCACCATTCATAATGGTTGACTCATTGAAGGGAAATCAAAGAAATCAAACATAGTGAAGAGAACAATAAAAGATAACAACAGAAGTTCAAAAATAGGACTCTAGCTTAGCTCTGATACAATTTCATTTTGATCTAAATAAAAGCACAATTATGAAATATCAAAAATAGGACTCTAGCTTAGCTTTGATAAAATTTCATTTTGATCTAAATAAAAGCACAATTAAAAATATTTCTGAGTGCTTTTAAAAATTGACATGCCATTCAGAATGTTTAACATGTCTCATGAAGATGTTGCATTGTTCTTGAGAAGAAGAATCAAATTTCAAATTCTCTTGAGAGATATATGCTTTTCGATTTTTCAAGGATGTATCATGCTCATATAAATGTGTGAGTGTATTTGCTTTTTAATAGCTGATACACCTTGGAGGAGGTACACACTCATTAGTGTGTTTATGACAGTACACATTTTTTATAGTGACTACATGCTTCTTGAGGATAGGAACACTTATCATAGTACACAAATTTCAGTGTGATTGCATAAAACACTTGCATAATCTTCGGGGCAATTTGTGATTTAAAATTATTCAGATTGAACTGTTCATGTTTTTGCTGGTGAGTATAATCTTATTAAAATGTGTGCAAATCTTTCATTTCTAAAATAATATTCACATGCTTGTTTGCAGATTCAATTGCAATTATTTGACAATTTAAAATCTTTTGCACTTAAATCATTAGTAGTTTATTCGCTCTAGTTTGTAGAGTCTTGATAGTTCTTAATGTTGCAGAAAAGTCTCGTTCATGCTTGCGGCAAGCTATCAAATCTTTTGATGGCTCCCCTCCCAAGTCCTATGTTCAACACTCGAACTTTTTCTAATTTCAATTCTTATTTCATTTTTTTATTTTCGTCTCATTAATTTCAGCCATTAGTGTGTTTCATAACCATTTCAAGATCATAAAATCGTCATTCAAAAGTGCAAACTTAGGTTTTTTTAATTTTAGGTAAATCTATGAGATATGATTTTCCTTTCCTTTCAAGAAGGTTGTCACAATTTGAGACCAATTCAAGTAGCTCTTCCATTTAATCTATATGAAGCATGTCCCTTGAAGCTCTCCATTAATCTAGTTTTCACCATTCATAATGGTTGACTCATTGAAGGGAAATCAAAGAAATCAAACATAGTGAAGAGAACAATAAAAGATAACAACAGTTCAAAAATAGGACTCTAGCTTAGATACAATTTCATTTTGATCTAAATAAAAGCACAATTATGAAATATCAAAAATAGGACTCTAGCTTAGCTCTGATAAAATTTCATTTTGATCTCAATAAAAGCACAATTTAAAATATTTTTGAGTGCTTTTAAAAATTGACATGCCATTTAGAATGTTTAACACGTCTCATGAAGATGTTGCATTGTTCTTGAGAAGAAGAATCAAATTTCAAATTCTCTTGAGAGATATATGCTTTTCGAATTTTCAAGGATGTATCATGCTCATATAAATGTGTGAGTGTATTTGCTTTTTAATAGCTGATACACCTTGGAGGAGGTACACACTCATTAGTGTGTTTATGACAATATACATTTTTTATAGTGACTACATGCTTCTTGAGGATAGGAACACTTATCATAGTACACAAATTTCAGTGTGATTGCATAAAACACTTGCATAATCTTTAGGGCAATTTGTGATTTAAAATTATTCAGATTGAACTATTCATGTTTTTGCTGGTGAGTATAATCTTATTAAAATGTGTACAAATCTTTCATTTCTAAAATAATATTCATATGCTTGTTTGCAGATTCAATTGCAATTATTTGACAATTTAAAATCTTTTACACTTAAATCATTAGTAGTTTATTCGCTCTAGTTTGTAGAGTCTTGATAGTTCTTAATGTTGCAGGAAAGTCTCGTTGATGCTGGAGGCAAGCTATCAAATCTTTTGATGGCTCCCTTCCCAAGTCCTATGTTCAACACTCAAAACTTTTTTCTAATTTCAATTCTTATTTCATTTTTATTTTATAATTTCATGTTTCCTTTAAATTCATTTGACTACGAATGTACTATATTTTAACCTTTTCAAAACAATTACAGCTCAATTTTTGCCCATATCTCTCCTACATAGGAAGCATCTATAGGGAGTGATAAGCTTTCTCATCATACCTAAAAAAAAAAACATGGTTAGTGTTGTAAGACATCGAGGGTTCAAACCCATCATGCTTAAAAATATGCATAAACCTTCAATTAATTACAAGAGAGAATAAACAACATAATTTTCTCACATTGGAACAATATGATCATTACTTAATTTTATATTTCCCCACAATGTTAGAATAACATGTATGAGCACTTAAATTTTTAATGGCTTTTCCCGTATTTTTTTCTATACATGTGATGGCAATGATTTTGATGCAATGTTATGACAAAGATCACACACAATCACTTTTGATATTTCTCTTATATATATATATATATGGAGAGAGAATGGAGGTAGAGAATGAAAGAGGGATAGAGAGAGTGGATAAGAGATTTATTTTCTCTTTATCTAGAAAGAAAGATAGAGGTAGAGAGAGTAGTGGGAGAAGAGGAGGGAGAGAAAGAAGAGAAGATGTCAATCAGGGTTGCAAGTTTGGGGTTGAGAGAGATGAACCATGAGGCGAAAATGGCTCCAAGCTGATAGGACCGCAAGTGATTATTTGTGATAGGAGGGAGGTCAATTGACAGGAAGATTGATGAGGGTCCTACAGTTAAGTCAGCAGTTGATTTTGTATCGATAGGTAGGAGAAGATAAGGAAGAAGAGAGAGATCAGAGATGGAGGAAACAGGTAAGAGGAGATCTTGGGTTTGATTTATTGCGAAGATAAGAAAGGTCATGCTGAAAGAGGGAGGAGAGTTCAAGCATTGGAGTTGACATGAGGGGCGAGCGGTTTTGAGAAAGAGGATGGATGTGATGGGAGATAGGGAGTTGCTTCAATGGCACAAGCCTTATATAACAAATAAAACCAACAATTGGAAGAGGGAGCGGAGCAGAGAATGAAAAAAGCAGGTTTTGTAGGAATCAGGACAGATAGGCGAGGAAGATGGAGAGAAAGAGAAGAGATGCATGATTAAGGATTCATGGGTGACATGAGTGTGGGGTGATGAGATGAAAGCTCTTTTTAAATTTCTCTTTTTTTAGTAAGTAAATAGTAATGCATCTTTAAAAAGTGGTTTTAGAATTGAAAGAAGGTAAGGAAAACATGTATCAAGGAATATAGGGATGAAGGATGAGTCTGAATGCTATGTACTTGAAAATGGTTGCAATGAAAATTTGTATACCTACTTAAAGATTCTATCATGTAGAATAATTGTAAGGTAAATAAACAGTCGAAAAAGGTACACCCGTATGACTTGCCATACAGCAATCTTTAGCCACCATACCTGCTAGACTAGTAGGATAAAAAATGTCACTGTACAATGAAGCCTCACAATAGTAGACGAATCTACTAATTTTATTAGAAATTAATAAATCTATTTTTTAACAGAATCAAATTCAGTAAAGAAGTTTATTCTGCCATAAGCCAATAACTTATATTACCTATGTACTCATACTTTAATTAATTTTAAAATCAGTAGGCCAATATAAACACCAGTGTCTCACATGCAAATACATTTAAAGTAGTAAATATGTTCAAATATAGTTTCTCAAAATAATAACTTCAAAATAATGATATCATTAATACTAATTAAGGCATCAAGACCAAAACATTTCAGCACTGTTCAAGAATGAAATTCATTTGCACTTTAAAGGACATGATGATCTAGCATAGAAGCAATGTGTATCATGAAAAGGAAAGATAGATATTGAGCCGTTTTAAAATTGATATAAAATTGGAACTACCTTCTCCATAATGGTAGTTAATAGCTCCACACCTATAGACTGCATCCATGCAAACTGGCTAGTGCTTATCTAAACATAAACAAACGCGCCATACCATCAAACAATTTTCCAGAATATTTCCAAAAGGATCACTAGAGAAACCATAAAGCAGTAAACCTGATAAGAAAGAGATGATTTCTTCCAGGTGCAGTACTAGCCAATCACTGGAGCTACCCCCCTTGCCACGCTGACTCCTTGCTAAAAAAAGATCAAAATGTGCAGGATTTGTTCCAACTGCTTTTGGCAGATGGCTCAAACACCTAGGCAAGAAGAAAGCTATATAATGATGGTGTTATGGTATTTCAAGCAAGCACGATGAGGTAGAAAAATAACTCTACAAAGACTGCGTAATTAATCCATTAATAGTATAATACCCAAGACGTTCAAAAAAATACTTGTGTATGAGAAACTAAAAGCAAGCCTACCAGGATAAAACAATAGGCAGTAGCCTAAATGCAACATATCGATAAGAAAAAATGCAATAGATATGAACATAACATACTCTGCAGCAAATAGCCTTGTTCGATATCTCAGATGTTTATCTTTTTATTAATCGAATCCTGGATTGACTCCATAGAGGAGCTTGCAATCATGTCTTCATCAAGTACTCCAAAATGCAACTTTGCTTCACCTTCCAATGCACCAATTATGCGTTCGTTTTCATTATTTGCACCATTCTCAGCAGTACTCTTTGTTGATACTGAAAGGGCCTGAATAATTGAGTCACAAAGTCAGGATCAACAAAAGGTTAACATATAAAAAATATCTACAATAGGCTAGTCATTATTATTATTATGACGAACATATAACAGATTACACTGCAAAAACAAAAAGAAAAAAAAAACTTCTTTATTAAGATGAAGTAACACAGGCAGGCTGCATCCACATTCAATTGCTTCAGGTAGGAAAAAAAAATTAACTATCAAACACATCACAATTTTAAATTATTTACATAAAAATCATCATAGAATTAATGAGTTGTTAGTAAAAATGTATCAACCACCATAGTCATTTCTGTGTTTCCAGTATGTATACATAGCATATGAAGGAAGCATGACAAAAAAAATCACAAATTTGAATTGTTTACATGAATGTTAACGCAATGTATTAAAGAATTCATGTCAAAAAATTTTCGACAAATTTTACGTTGGCTGTTGACTACCTAATGCAACCCTCTACTTTTCTCGTCCGGGACTTAGGACCCGACAAAGAGATGGGAGAAGTAAAGATTTTGTTAGGGTGAGATGTATTAAGAATGAAAATCATAAAGTTTTTTTCTCAAGGGGATATTAAACATAGATGGATGAAATATTTTGATAAACTTTTCAATAAAAGTTGTAAGATACTTTCACTTCAGCAACCTTAGTACCCTAAACAAAAATAGAAAATTCTATTTTTACCGTCGTATTAATAAAATTGAAGCTGAAGAGACTTTAAGAAAAATGAAGTGTGAAAAAGCATAGGACCTAATTATATTCCAATAGAAGTGTGAAAATGCCTAGGAGATCAAAGAATTTCTTAGCTTATTAATCTTTTCAATAATATTTTAAAGACTAAAAAATGTTGGATGAGTAGATAAAAAATTTGTTGGTTCCTATTTTTAAGAATATAGATAATGCCCAAGAGTATGAAAATTATACAAGAATTAAGTTAATGTGCCATACATTAAAATTAGAAGAAAGAATAATTGAGCATAGGTTACAATGTGATACAAAGTTTCTCAAAACAAGTTTGGTTTCATGTCGGATAGGTCTACTATCGAATATATTTGTTGAGAGGTTTGATGGAAAAGTATAGAAAAAGTAAGGAGGATCAACATATGATATTTGTTCATTTAGATAAAGCATATGATAAAGTTTCAAGAGAAATGCTTTGGAGAGTTCTACAAAAGAAAGAAGTTAATATTGGCTATATTCAAGTTATTAAAGATATGTATATTAGAGTCGTTACTTGAGTTAAAACACAAGGAGGATAGAACAAATATTTTCCTATTTTAGTTGTATTACATCAAGGATGGTTATAAGTCCATATCTTTTAGCTTTAGAATGTTCTTACTAGGCATTTACAAAAGGATGTACCTTGGTGGATGATTTTTACTGATGATATGCTTCTTGTTAATAAAACTAGAGAGGGAGTTCAAAATAAACTTAAATTATGGAGGTCAATCTTAGAGTCTAAAGATTTTCATTTAAGTAGATCTAAACTGAATATATAAAATGTAATTTTAGTTGTAGAAGATCTAATGGTGGGGTTGTGACATTGTGATCAAGTCATTAAAAGAGTAAACGCAAAATATCTCAGTATATTATTCAAAATGATGGTGAAATAAATGGGGATGTTATTAGTATAATTCAAGTTGGATGGTTGAAGCAAAGTAATGCATCTAGCCAGTGAGAAAAATACCGCTTAGTCTTAAGAGAAAATTTTATAAGATGGTGGTAAGACCGAATGATTTATGATGTAGAATGTTGGCCAATAAAAGAGAAGTATAAAATTAAGTTAGGTGTTGCATAGATGAGGATGCTCAGGTGGATGAGTGGCTTTATCGTAAAGATAAAATGTGAGATGAATATATACGTGATAAGGTTAGAGTAGCTCTGACAGACAGATACGATTAGAGAGAGTCGCCTTACATGATTTGACCACATTAAGTGTTAGCCAATGACCCAATTAGGAGAGTAGATGTGTTAGATGCACCTATGTTAAGAAAGGTAGAGGTAGACCTAAAAGACTTGGTTATAATGTACAAAAAAAGATCTTAGTTTATTGAAATTAAATGAGAATTTAACACTTAATAGGATACAACAGAGAAAAAGGATTCATATAGCAGACCCAACATAGTGGGATAAATGCTTGTTGTTGTTGTTGTTGTTGTACATGAATTTTGAAGATTCAAATGTAGACTACAAAGAAAGGAAATCAACTGCATCAAAATAAGGAAAGGTGTAACACTCCAAAATTTAGAAGTTTTAAGATAAAATTCTTTCCAAAAATTTTACCCTATTTTTCGCCTACCTCAAAAAAGACCATAAATATTTTTATTAAATTCTATGTTTTGTTTTGATCATTCGATATATAAAAATTTAAATAAAAATCGAAGTATAATATTAATTATTAAATAACTAATTAATTAAATAATTAATAGAATATTTCTAGATAATTCTAATTAAACCTTATTCTAGCCTGGGTAAGAGAGGAGAATAATGGGAGTGACACGGGAAATGAGATGCTGAAGCATGCAGATAGGTGCTGCATGTGTGGAGGAAATTTCTCATATTGAATCAATTTGGAGTAATATGCCTCTATTGGGATCGGTTTAGCTATCCTAAGCTAGGGTTATTGTTGTTTGATATAAATAGATTTTTATATGTTTTTAGGGTTCAGTTTTTATTTCAGTTTTGTATAGGAAACTTTTTTTTTGTTTTCTATTTTGTAGCTATATCCAAACCTGCAAGTGGTGTCTAGAGTTGTATCTTGTATAGATTTGGCAGTAGTTCTCTCCCAAGTTCTTTCTCATTCCAAAGCCATCGAACAACTTTCTAATTGCTGTCCCATTATTTTTCAGCAGCCGACTACTTTTGCAAGCCGATTTCCCCAAAAAGTAGGTATTAACCCTTGGTAACCCAATTACGGCATTTTCCCTTACTCCTTTTGATCCTAGTTACCCTCTAGGTTATCCTATACATTTGATATCATAGGTAGATCTACCCTACATCTTTCTTAGGTAGGTTTCTCTCTCCCAAAATCACACCACTAACTCCACAACCCTCCAAAACCTTCTCTAAAAATTTTGGACAGCGAACCTTCTATTTTCCGGTTCAAAAACCCAACTTAAAAACAGCCCAAAGTTTCCATATTTTCCTTAAACCTGAAAACTAAAACTCAAGTTAGCAACCATGCTACCAAAAAGAAATCCCTGAAAAGGCTACTTAAGCCCATACCATGGAAGAGATGCAACTGGAAATTCTCCAGATACAACGGAGGCTTGTTGAAATTAAAAGTAACAAACAAAAGCCCAAACTTGCCACCATGATGACTAATCAAATGAAGAACAAGAAGGAATCACTTCCACCAATCTAACTCCAATGACGAGAAACCCATGCCTCACCGATTTGATATTGCCTATAAAAGAAGGGAGCGCCCATGAGAATATGGCCTCATGGTGAAGTTCCAAATGCCTTCATTGGGTGGATACAAATTGTGGAGTGGATCTTTGAATATAAAGATGTTCTAGATGACAAGAAAGTCAACAAGTTGTCATCGAGTTCAAGAAGAGTATTTATTATGGTGGGAGAACCTGTAATAAAAACAAGATCACCACGTGATCTAAAATGAAGGAGCTACAACAAGATGTTTTCTTGAGATTCCATAATCTATAATAAAGACAACTAACTGTTGAAGAGTATACAACTAAGTTTAGGCAGCTCATGTTGAAATGTGACTTGGTGGAGCCAAAGAATAACATAATTATCGGATATTTGGGAGGATTGAAGTCTACTATTAGCAACGTGGTGCAGTTACAATCATTCTGAACCCTGATTGATGTGCAGACATTAGCTCCGAAAGTGGAAAGGCAACATAAGAGCTTCAGGAGAACTCCACCCTTCAAATAGAGCTTGGCCCCTAGATCTAGCAGCAGAAATCACCTACTAGAGATGTAACACCTACCACACATAAGGATAAGTTGGCTCATCACTTTGGAGGATTTTACAGAGAAAGCTAGGTTCAAAGCTCTAATTCAGTTTAGCAGCACAACCGATTAAGAGATAGGTAGACGCAGTGAATCGCAATTTGGAGAATCTCTGAATTATTTTGTGGGGAAAAAATCAAACAATGAGACTTGATTCTTTCCCAAAAATAGTTTGCTTACGATATGTCCACCATCCAATCTACAGGTTGTCGTACTTTTGAGATAGCTTATAGAAGGAATTCCCTCACTCCATTTGAGCTGATTTCTAAATTCTAAATTTTCAAGAATAGATAAAAGGAGAGATTGATAAGCAAAATGCTAAGTACCAGAAGCAAGCAAACAAATCTCCATACGCCTAAGTTTTTAAAGAAGATGACTTGGTGTGGATTACATTGAAGGAGAGGCTCCCCACGGGCTCATTTGGAAAGCTTAAACTTAAGAGTAGATAATCCATTCAGACTCATTAAGAAGTTTAATGATAATGCATATAAAATTGATCTTTCAGGCAATTACAACATGTTAGCTACCTTCAATATGACTGACTTGCCACCATATCATGAGGATGCAGAGACTCCAATTAGTGAAGGTGATGCCTTCCCAACATGGGGAGAATGACACAGGAAGCGAGATGTTGAAGCACACAAACAAGTCTTGCGTGTGTGACAAGAAATTTACCATCATAGACTTTCATCCTGTTCAATTCTAAACCAGATTTGGAGTAATTTGGCCATATTAAGCCCGATTAGCTATCCTAGGAATAGACTTATATGTGCTTCTGGGGTTCAATTTTTGCTGTAGTTTTATATTGAAGACATTTTTTCTAATTTTTTTCCTAGCTGTATCCAAACCTCAAAAGTTGTGCTTAGGACTATATCTTATATAGATTTGATGGTGGAGCTCTCCCAAGTTCTCCTTTCTCATTTCAAAGTCATCAAACAACCTTCTAATTGTTGTCTCTATATTTTTCAGTTGCAAACCGAATTCCCCAAACCATAGGTATTAACCGTTGTAGTAAAAGAAGCAAAAGAGAAGGAAATGATAAAAAGACAAATTAAAAATTGAGATAAGAATTCCAATTTCTCTCTTTTTTTTCAAATTAAGTTATATTTGGAAATAGAAATCCTACTCTTCTCCTTATATTAAGGTTTATATAAGGAGAAATTATTCTAATGTACAACATTATTTTGAGGTTAATTTGTGATTAATTTAGTTGAAAATGAAAAAATATAATTAAAATGAGAAATTTATTTGTTTTGAATTGCTTGCAAAAGAAGGAAACTATGGAAGGACCAATTCAAGGAGGCCAATCATCAGTTAGGTAAGATACCAAACTTCTAATTCAACAAGCAAATATTCTTTAGTCTTTTTGCATGGCCATTAAAGATAAATTATATTTATAGGTGAATTGTATTAGAAATATTTCATATTACAGGATGCAGTTTTACAACTTATCCACTCATACATTTTGATAATATGAGCTCACAAATGTATTATAATTATACAAATATTTTATCAATTTGTGACATTTTTAAAAGAACACGTCTGATATATGCAAATTACCTATTATATAAACAATTGATCAGTATCTTTTTAAAAATGAGCAAATTTTTATTTAACTGTTAAATAATGAAAACACAATGAGCTTGACAAATAGCACGTTATGAGAAAATATGTTAAAGAATCCCCGATGGGCCAAAAAAGTCCTTTATGTCAAGTTTCACCTTAAGCTTTATAGAACTTTATGATGTATGTCATGTGATTTGGATTTACAGCTAACTATCTTATGATGACTAATAAATATAAACAATCGTATGACAAATTCTAAGATTGAAGTAAAGAAAAAATAATGATGAAAAAATAAGTAATGAACGATTGATATAAATAAATTAATATGCATATCAATGACTAACATAATCTTGAGAAAATTTACATTTAATATTGCAACACTATTCTTTTATGCAGACTTGCAGCTAAATTAATGTTAAACTTCATGCCATAAAAATTTAATGTTTAATGCTACAATTTGCTCATTAAAGATACTAAATCTATGGTAATTTCTGATAATAATTCCAATACATCTTGCTTACGATTCTCGCACATGTGAAATTTGTCTTAGAGTTGTTTATTTTGTTAAGCCTGATAGCTCAATAGATTATTAGGACTGCTTTTACAAGAAAAGGAAAAGATAAAGACGAGGCTGAGTAAGAATAAAGTTAAATTTATTATCATATTTAATAAGTAGTTGACATAAGCTATGAATGATGCTTAGACTTCAGCATCATTGAGCTTTATATAATTTTGATGTAATTAAATGCTCTGTAGATATATAAATGAAATGTTTTGAATTGCTTGCACTGACTCTCACTAGCCTATATTCTTATTAGATATTGTATGCTATTTCGAGTGTATTAGAGTGATTGTGTTTATCACACACTCTATTCAAATAAGAAGAATGCTAGAATAGGTCTAGGACTGGACTTAATTAGTTGAATCAAACTTGCCTCGTTATGTCCGCATTTGTTTAAAAAGGAGGTCATCATAGGGTGTGATAGAAGGATGGTTAGCAGATATCAACATATGAAAATAATCATAGCTAATAACAACACAAAGACAGATGAATAGTTGAGAATTTGGCACAGGGGCTTAAGGATTTATAACATTATTGATGGTTGTACTCCAATTATATTGGTATCATTTTTTAAATTAAAATTTGATCCAAGTCACATATTCTTCCAACTTTTTTCACCATGTTAATGCTAGAGATTATTTCAACCAAATCCTATCCCTTTCTATAGAAAAAAAAGGCAATTTCTATCCATCTTGCAATGGTTGTTAGTCCTCCATTAGATCAAGTTCGCTCTCAAAATTCAGAATCAAATAATTTTTCTCATGATGGTCAACAATCAAATAATTCTAACAAAGCAATATGAATGATGATATTCTGATAAATGGAAATTTTCCAATCCGATTTACTAGATGGGACCAAAAAAGAAAAATATATTTCCATTCTTCTATTTTCACTAGGTTCAAGAAAGGCATTCCAAATGAGCTCTTCATCTCCTTTATTATTTTTCCATACTATTTGGATGATCATCCTTTCAAGCTCTACATACATATTCTTTTGTACTTTTCAGTGTACTATGACGACTCTATGAAATGCCTTCACTTGCATTATTTTTGTTCTACACACACACACACACACACACACAAATGTATCTGTGTGAACTCTTTAAGAATCTTCTTCTTTGTGTATTCTGAATGGTTCTTTGCATCACAAGCCTACCAATTTGAGGGGGACTTCTTGGGTTATTTCTGCATTTTCGATACATCATGATGGTTTGTTTGGCAAAATGAGAGATTGATGAAGGTATTGTGAGCCAATTTCTCATGAAATTGCATACAATTACATAATTGGCATCACATTAGAATGGATCGCTTATGAATCACATATAAAGGTCAGCATTGAGGCATTGGCACCAAATCTTGGAAAGGGGTTCTGCAGGTGCCGTTTGGGAAGAGAGGTAGATAGGAAATGTGAGGAATTAAAGGCCCCAATGTTTTGATCTTGGACGGTGGAAAATCAGGAACCATACAGTAATCTATAGTGGGAAGGGCATCGGGACAGAAGTTCTTCCGGAAGATTCATGTGCCTCAATAGGTTCATGGAAGGAAATAGTGGCCTGGAGTTGAAAAGGACTAAAAACAGTGAAATAAGCAATACATATGAATCAAGAAAGAAAATCACAAGATATAGATAAGACCGAGTAAACTTTGATATTTCTTCCAAAACACATGCATGCTAGGAGGAAGTCATAACCAACATCCTATGAGCGAACTGGCATCTGAGCATTTATATTAAGTCCCTAAACAAGCCAAAAAAGTCAATATGATTACTTAGAATTGAATTTCCATATCTTAAAATGTAGTAGACAAGATATTCAATTAAACATTTTCCTACAAAGTCTGGATGCAGTGGAGTTTAGAACTGTTTCTTAAGTCCATAATATTTTAATGGAAAATTGTGCCAGAATTCTAAGAGGTTTTCAACACAGCAATACTGGATGAGAAATAAAAGATTTCACTTTAATATATATCTGCTTAAGCTTTATGCAGCAAGGATAGCATACAAATCCGAGAAAGAGTAAATCAGTAACAAACAGGATACCATTTTATGTAGTACTGACAACCATCGTGATGGGCAAGTTGGACATGATGCATAAAGAAGTCGAGTAATTGTTGCACGCACTAGATTACCAATCCTGCTAGACAAAAAGATTGCTCGTTAAAATTAATCATGATGGCACATGGGATAAAGCAACTCAGTTACTATCATTTAAATTACAAGGATGCAGTTATATGAAGATATTAAGAAGATTAGCTGCCCATTGGATAACCTTTTAGATTATGTTGATATTCTACTTTATAAACTTCAAAAACAATATCCTGCTGCAAATGTCAAATAATTTACAACTTCATCTTTGTGAAACAAACATAATTAACAATATCAAAAACACCTTGTCTAAAATAGAGAAAAAAGCATAATTAAAAACACAAAATCAAAAGCACATTGCTGCATGTTTTCTAAATTTCTTCAGTGTACAGAGTGAAGCTCTGCGTTTGTTCTAAATTTAACTGCAGCATCTCCTAAGAGGTCATTCCAGATTCAGTTGCCTCTCTTAAATTGACGGTACAAAGAACAAGGATATGACACCTAGACAATGCAGCTTTCATAGATTGAAATCTTATGGGTTTCTATCTTAAAGATTCTCTTTTTTCCCCCTCATTAAAGAATTGAGATAGTTGCCTTAGATGGTTTGATCACATAAACCATCAGCTGTCCGATGATCTACTCTATATTAGATTGGACCTATGCTAAGAAAGGTGGAAGTAGACCTAAAAAGATTTGGTTAGGAGGGTAAAAAAAAAGACCTTATTAAATTAAAATTAAAAATTTGACACTTAATAGGACACTATAGAGAAGAATGATTCATGTAGTCAAACCCACAAAGTGGAATAAAGGTTTGTTGTTATTGTTGTATTAACAAATTGGGATAACCCATTGCAATAGTCTCCATGTAGTCAAATCTGCTCTAGATAAACTTTTTCAATATGTCCTAAGATGATATGTATCTGCCGGAATTCCTTTGGTTATGGTTGCCTTTGCTGTAGTACATACCAGTGGCAAAACCAATATTAGACTAGTTAATATCTGCCTCATCTTTGTCAAAACCTTTTATAGGATGATCGGTTTAGCTTTCCAAGGATTATGGTAACCGTTTGCCTCTACTCTAGGTCTACCATTTATTCTACTTATTGCCAATTATAGCAATATCACAAATTCTTGTGGGGTTGATTTTGAAATCCATCTTCAATCCAAACCATTAAAGATTGGGTTTGAATTTACTGATCTAAGTAAACTTATGCTTAAGAAAACAACACAAAATCAATTAAAACTGAACAAACCTTGAAGCTTTTCAAAAAATAAAATAAAGACTAAAAAAACCACACCAATACCATGGAAATCCTAAAGACATCATAAAAAAGCATCTAATAAATAGTAACAACAGCTACTGAAGCACTTCAAAATACAGTAATTCAAATTGCCTTGCTCTTGCGTTGTTTTAGTGTCCTTTGCTGTACCATCTTTCTTCTCCAAGATACTTTATTGCCTCTTTTACTACATGAAAAGGCTACACATATCATAGAAACTATCCCTGAAAGAATACCACATATGCCATTGAAATAAGATCAACAATTCATGTCGAAAGGGATGAGTTGTTTAGCATAAGGAAATCAGGAATAGAAACATAAAGGATCTGGGTGTTTGGTTTGAGAGATCGAATTCATTCAATAGTCAATAACAGTTATTTCTTATAGTTTTAGGACACCTTTTACATAGAACAAGTCCTCAACATAAACAAAATTAATTTGATCTAATATGAAAAATGAATATTATTGCATATTAAAACATAATAAACATGTTTAAAACATGCATAAAACTTAATAATATGCAAAAACAAAAATCAATGGCTGAGATTTGTTTGACCATAACCAACAAATATCATTTAACTCTTTCTAAAAGAAACTCTACTCCAATGAGTTAGAAGGTGGCATACATAGTGGTGGTGGAGGTGGAATTGAATAGTACATCACTCTTAAGTACACCGTGAAGTAGATAACATTATAGTCAAACAATCATTATAAAGGTTCCGGATAAAGGACCATCTATTATGATATGATTGCCATGAAAAAGAAAATTGGAAATACATTTATTCTTTTGAAGACTTCCTTTCAAAATTTAAACCTTAAATTCAGAAGTGATATAAAGACCTTTGGACACCTATTATTGACAAAATTAAAAAAAAGCTTCATGAAAAATAAATTCCTTTCTATTGGTGGGAGAATTTTTTTGATTAACTTTGACTTATTTCTAATTTCTAATCTTTTGTGGTTCTCTTGATTTAGGATTCTGAATTGTGTAATCAACAAAACTAATTATAATAGTAGAAGTTTTTTGTGGAACGAAGGTAAATCAACATAAAGAACATATGTAGACCTAAAAAACCTAGTGGCCTAAGTGTTTTAGATACCCATGAAACAAATGTTTCTAGTATTTCAAAATGAATCTAGAAATCAATTCATATGGATTTTATACACCTTATCAAATCACATCATTCAAATCAAATATTTGTATGACACTACTCATGACAACTTCTATCAAACATTGTAAAAGTCAAAATTTGGAATGATTTTTCAACCGATAATTTGCCTTTATTAAAGCTTCACCATAATTGCTTGCAATCCTAAGTACTTGATGAAATCACTTTTCTCTCCTACTTTTAGCTGCCATATTCACAGGAAATGGATCACTACTTTTCATCAGGATAATGATATTTTAATAAATCATTACTTTTCATCTGATTAATGATATTTTAAATAATCACAGTGAGTTGGTTTAGATTATATTGAATTCAACCATGAAAGTGGTCGACCTCTCTTAGAAGAATTTTCTCAATTAGTTCTTTATTTTCATTCTTAATGCATGGACATATTATCACAAATTCTTGGATTTAAAAAGTATTTAGCCCTTTTAATATTGCTTTTTTTAGGGTGGAGTGTTATTTTGAAAAAAGAATCCTACTAAATTAGGCTTCAAAATATATACAGACAACAACAACAACAACAACAATAAGCCTTATCCAACTACATGGGGTTGGCTATAAGAATCCTTCTTCACCATTGTATCCTACTAAATGTCAAATTCTTATTTAATTCTAATAAAAGGTCATTTCTATACCTCATAATTAAGTTTTTTTAGATCTACCTCTAACTTTCTTAACATAAGCTGAATCTAATTCATCTATTCTCCTAACTAAAGCATCGGACGGCTGACGTTTTGTATAACCAAAATCTTTAGAAATTATCATATGTAATTTCATCCAAGTTCTCTTCATGTAGAGAATATGTTAAGGATATTTAGGACATTCTCCTTCTATCAACAATTTGGAACATTTGATCAAATGCTTTTCTAATACTATCAAGGAAAAGTAACTTTGCTTCAACACTTTATTTAAGCTTATTTTTGGATGGAATCTAGTCATAGAAAAAAAATAAAACCTTTGCTTCAACACTTTAAACCTTCTTGACAAGACTCTAGATCTTTTTAAAGCTATTATTAACTTTTTTTTTTCTCTATATTATAATTTTGTTGGTTAAACCTTTATTTTGTAATGGTATTTTTATATCCTTTTTCTTTCTATTAATTAAAAGGACCAAATTTTCATCCAAAAACAAATCAATGGTCAAAATTAAGTTGTTGATGTCATAATATTCCATAAATTCTCAAAATTAGATATGCACGACAACCCATCAAAGATAGTACAGTTTGTTGGAAAAAAAATGGTGACAAATCACTAAATAATATAACTGGAAATTCTGAGAGATGTAGAAACAAGCAATTTATTTCCCTTCAATTTTCAAGATAAACTTGACAAAATTTTGCACCTCTGACCTTGACCTGTCATTGTTAGACTATGATGAATTCAAGATGTCTCTCACAACAAAGCCAATTTCTGTAATTCACGAAACCAATAAAGAAGGGCAAAACTTTTAACATACTCTGAGTCAGTTTCTTCATCAAGCATACGAAATAGATCTTCTTCAATCTTCTCATTGACCATATTCTGTTCAAAATTATTCATGAAAAAATAGTAAGAAACAGAAAACATTTTGAATGTATGACATAAAAGGTTATAAAAAAACTAATGAAATGGGTACCCCCTACAAAGATCAACAGACTACCTCTACTATTTTTCTCCTATGTTAAATCACATTATAAAACAACACGAGTTCCAAATTCTAACTCATGAATATCAAGCAGATCGGTTATGCATTGAGAATCATAACTATACAATTAAAAGTACTAATACCACTCCAAAATGCACTTAAGTCAGTCACAATCTATAATTACGCAGTTAATATGATGTTTTTACAATGACATGGTAAACTACCAGAAACCATTGTCTGAAGAAGTTGAAAAAGCTATCATACCTCTGTTAGGAGAACATGTCTCCTCGTGAAGAAGTTTTGAGAGATGGCAGAGAAGTATCAAATGTTTAGCAATAATAATGACTAAATATAATCAGTTTCATTGTTTTTATACTCTGATTCTTGGTATAAAATAACAACAGTCAGATATATTGATTATAATTATGAAATACCATATTTCTTAACCAATTTCAAGAGGTTAAGCCCAATACATAGTCAGGATTACAAATATAAGCAGGTTTGAACCCGATTGCTATTTATCTATAGTTTCATTAAAAAACTCTCCCATATCATGCGAAGCTATGTTTGTGCACAAGCTACCTAGTTTCCACCCTATCTCACCAGCTTGCACCCACTCACAGCCACCACACACTCACTTGTTGATAGCTATCATAAGCCTTCCACTCATGTAAGCTCCCAGCTTCGTCCCACTTGCCACTCGTAGCACATGTTCACCCATGACTGATGAAATTTAATCATTTGAACTTCATTTACATGACATCAACCTAGTCTTATCTCCATCTACATGGTCAATGCCTAGCCCTGTCCTCGCAAACCACTTATTTTGCCTCACTCACCTGTGACTGAGTCAAGTTGTCCCTAATCGCTCAAATTTACATTCTTGAACCAACAATCCCTCTAGAGGTAGATGATTCCTTGATCGCCAATACTTCTTGACATCAGATGAAATAGTTAACATTTTGAAAGGATAAAAATTCAAAAAAATTTATCCCCTATATTTCAAACCCCTCAAAAATGATTATATGAATTTTTATAATATCCTAGAATTTATTAGGATCATATATATATATATATATAATCAAAAGTATAATTTATATATTAAATTACATAGCCTAAAGTCTATTTTAGTTTTATTGTTCATATAATTAATTCACTGTAGACTTAACTATTGTATTGTATCTTTTAAAATGATTTCGAAGTTTCTACTTTCCTCTGCATGCAATGGGTGATAGATGATGAATATTTGGATGGCTTAACATAAATATTATATGAATATACAGGTATTTCTAGTAAAACACCAAAACAAATAAGCACTTCTCTCATTTTCACCATCTTGTGCTTGGCAGCTTGGTTGGACAGTGAGTAGAAGGGCTCAAGGTCAAATAAAGAAAAAAAATATAAAATATAAAATAGTCAAATTTTCCTTTATATATGTATATATGTTATTATTATCATGTGTAATAATGAATAAATAAATATTCTGATTGTAACAAAATTCGCTCAAAGAATTGAAAAAAGGTCTTCTGATTTATCATATATATATATATAGAGAGAGAGAGAGAGAGAGAGAGAGAGAGAGACGCACACACAATAACAATACTAATAATTTTAACATAATAATCATAAAATAGTAATAATAGTAAATAATACAGAATAATAATATAATACTACTTATAATAATAATAGTATAGAATAAAATAATAATAATAATAAAATAATAATAATAATAATAATCATCATCAATGTTACAATGATAATGATTATAAAGATGACAGTAAAGATAATTAACATTTGTGCGTAATTCAAAGTTTTTTACAATGAGGGAATTTCATTCAACAAGAGCAACCAACCTTATTAACTTATGAATATGATTTATATGTGAATATTCAATGAAATTATAGGTGCTTTCATGCTTCTAAATATGTAATAAGCAAAATTTTCATTTGACATCAAACCATTATTGCAAAAATGATGTTTTGTTCCCAATTTATGAAGTCCTCATAATAATATGATTGTTATTTTATGATTGAATCTTAATTGATCTTTCTAATGATACGCAAAAGATACTGTTAAAGTTAATGATGAAAAGAATGAAAATGACTATGTTATAGAAAGACTGTGAATGCTGCCTTATGGAATTGGAATTCACTCTTATAGTATTGGTGAGGACGCAGCGTTTCTGTGCACGTAAATAAAAATAAAAAAGGTTGCCTATCCTTTTGGGCCAGGTTTGAAAAATATTACGAGACGATGTGCCTTTCAGATACACAGTTAAACGGTGGCTCCTGTGGTGGTTGAATTATAAAGCAGAAAAAAAAGAAGTTAAGATATAAAAATGAAAAGAAAAGATAGAAAGCTCTTGATTCTATTCTTTTATGAAAGCATTTTTCTTGTTATTTCATGATGAAGACATGATATTAACTTAATATTAGATAACTAGCATTCAGATGTTTCTTAAATCTTAAATTAATATAATTTAGAGATAATTATCCACTGAGTTATTTAACTAACTATTTCATTGATTATTTTTCAAAAAAATCTCTAATAACATACATGGATGGAAGACAGGTGCATATATATAGTCAATGATTTTCCTCTGGAGCTAGAAACTTTACCTAATGTTAAAGTAATATGAATGATGTAGTACATTATGAAATAAATCTAGTAAAAATATAAAATAGTAGTAAAGTTGGCTCTATTCTATTAACAATAATGTTAGAATGACTTAAACATTCATCTAATCGTTCATTCCAGCATTGATAATCTCAGTCGTGACACAACAATCACCGTTTTCTTTATTACCTTATATGTGTGTGGTGTGTGTATGTATATATATATATACATATACATATATATATGTGTATATGTATGTATACATACATATAAATATAAATATAAATATATGAACATATATACTATTTTTATATCAAACTTCAAAAAATCAACTTGACATGCACCTTGAGCACCATGCATCATTGCATCTACATTGTACAAATAGCACACATCATTTTAATGCACCGCGGCACACTATACAGATAGCGCCGAGGGTGTGACATGACACATGCTATTTTGTGCCATTAACATGTATGATATAGCAAAATACATTTGCATTCTTTTTAATAAAATCATCATCACCTACAAATGATGAAATTTTGAGCTAGATATAACTCCAAAATAAGGTACGCATCTTTAAATGAAACTTTAGGTGCAAACCAAGTTCCATCATAAATCATGCAACATAGGCTCAACCCATATACTACAAAATTTACTTCTAAACACATATAATGACTTTTCAACTCAATTTCATTCCTAATCCCTCAATGAAATTATATCACCACATATCAAATTTAATTGAAAAGTCCACAATGAGGCATCAATATTTTCTAGAGCATAAGAATATTAAAACAACAAAAAGTAAAAAAATTCAAAAAATAATGTAACCCTCACCCAAATTAATATAGTGTCATAAAACAATCAAGCCCTCAAATCAATTTGATTAACTGGTCAAAGTTATCTAAGAGCTTTCCTCATCCATGATGTTCTAAGTTACATTAATGGGTCTTCCAATAAAGGTAAGCTCCATACCAATTAATTTGAGTCAACACAAAACTAATGAGTTTGTCAAAATAAGCTTATTTCTAGGAATTTCTAATGAATATAACTCTCACCCCAATAAAGTTGAGTGAACTCCAGTGATAACAAGCCACTAATCAAAATCAAAACAAACCAATCAAAATCTCAAGTAATTTATAAATGCTTCAGGATAAACTGGAACACATAGATGGTTGAAAGTCATATCATGCCTCTACGTTTTTACTAATCATGTCTATCAGCTCTGAACTGAAAGGAACTATCTTGTGTGCCTTTTGAATATTTAATAAACCTGATTCGACCTGGTCTCTGCTTGTGAATCAAGCTCCTTTAATGTTGTGGCCAATACAAAATGACAACACATCTTTGACACATGCTAAAGTCTGCTCATGATACTCAAGAAGACAATACCCATGATTACAAAACAAGCTCTTTAGATGCTACAATTTGAACCCAAAATGACATTGATAAACTAAGTCTATTAGTAGACGAGATGATGGAATCACAAGATCTTGATTGAGTTTACAACCATCCTAACCACCATTCCTCATGCGAATATATTCAATACGAAGCACTAAAACCTAAATTGCAAATGAACATATATGACCTTAATAGAGAGTGCACTCCAATGAGTAGAAAGGTAATTAATTATGGGAGCATGCATACATAGAAAATATTGACCCCATATCTAAATATATCTAACATAATATCAAGAAAAACAACTTCTTGAAGGAAGGGGTAGCATATCCAAAGCAATCACATCAAAATTCTACATTCATTAAAGATTTCAACAATTCGCACTAGAAAGTAAAGCAATATAATGGCATTTTCTTAAATGTAGGATTTGTTTGGGAATTAAGTATGAAAAACAGTGAGTTATTGCAAAAGAAATTATCTAAAACTACGATTGAATATTACAAATTTTTTAAAAAAAACTAGATTAAAGATCCCAGGGACTCAATGGATCAGTTAAAATGTAGCTTACCTGCGGCTTCTTCAAAACTTTCTAAATGACAAAGTTGTGGTTGAACCATAGTGGAAAATAAAAAGCAACCGAGTTGTATGAGCACACTCATAATGATAACACTATAATGAAGAAAAATTTACCCTTCAAGGAACTATGGTGGTGACAATCTACCATGTACAAGAGCACTAGGTTCAGTGTGTGCTAAAATGGATCTTTTATCAAATCCTCTAGGAAGCTACATAACGAACCATACATAACAAAGAAGAATACTAGCTGCAACTGACTCCTTTTCAGATTTACTCACCCTTCCATCTAGAAATACTTGGTACACTACCATGTTCATAATATTACATGGAAGTTGGTTTTATCCTTCATCTTTCTCAAATTTTCATGATCAATGTAAGTATTCTACAGCAGTTGAACTACTCAGTTGCAGAACAAGTATTTGATAAAGAATACAAAGCTATTTACAAGGACCAATTTTCTAATACAAATCCATCAAATAAGATCATCACCTTTCATAATTGTTGAAAGCAGCTATTTATTCTTAATTTAAATTATTAATCTAAGTAAGAAATTAAATAAGTGAAAGGAAAAAAATTACAGCCAAAAATAAAATGCTTACAGGATATTTTTCAACAAGATGATGGAGAGTAGATACAGCAAGATGCCTAAGACTTGGCTGTTGAAAAAGAGGCATTAGCTTGCATCAAGATGATGAAAAATAACTGTGCAAAAATCAGAAGAAGAAACTAATGGTATCCTAAATTTCCGTTAAAAGGATGTTCTATAGCCACCTGTCTTGATGGCGTTGGAAGCAGATTGAACATGAGAATGAATCGAAACAGCTTGTGGGGCAAAAGTACAAGTTGTTGAGTGAATCTAATGACCTGCTATAAAACAATGCTTAAACAGCTGTCTGCAAACCATCAACTAAAGCGGAAAACTCTAATATACGAGACAATATCTATTTCCAAAATCTTCAAACAGCCCTCCATTTCCAACAGATTCACAGTAGAAAAAAATAAAATATTCTCAAGACACTTACTCATAAAGAGTTGATATCTCAGGGCAAGAACTTATTTCTGCAATAACAGACTGAAATGGAAAACAAAATACATTGAGATATAAAAGAAGTTAAATGTCATGGACAGTGAGACAAAAGGTAACTTGGTGAAACCTTGCAAGAAAAAGTGCCAGGAGCAAGCTCAGGACCAATAACAGCCACAATAGCATTAACAATGCGCCCTATCTCCTGTCAGTTCCACGAGCCCATTCTCTCACCTAGTAGAATTTCCATAACAAGGAAGAGTGTTGCCTAAAGCCAAAAAGCAAAACAACGTCATTCGAAATTATGAATGACAATACTAGTTCTTTATCAAATACACAGCTTCAAATAGTAAGCAAACAGACAGAAAAAGGTCCTTATTTTTCTTTCATATTGAAAACATTTGTCATTAAAAATGTCTAAAAAATATTAGAAGATGATAAAACAAACAAAAGCAGGCTTCAAGCTTTCCTAAATAAAAGTTGTAAAAAGGAAAAGAAATACTCATCATATGTAAGTTCAACATAGTAAGCAAACTCCAAAAATGCAAATTTAATCATGGATTAAAATGGTAGGCAGTTAACAACACAACCGGCAACAAAGAAATTAACAATCGGTATATGAATCAGATGCATCCCTTTTATAAGCAAAAATTAAAGAAATTAGAATATCTCCAGAACATCCATCAATACAAGAAGAAAAAATCGATCATATACCATACTTCTAGTTTAATTTGATTATTAAATAATAAAAATATAAGGCATAAACTTCTAAATGAGAAAATCAAGAATAGCAGGTATGACAATACCATCAATTAGATAAAACCATTTATAACGTGTCATTCAGCAACAGTGTAGAATTACGAGTCAAGTGCACAACCTTAGGCCATGTTTACATTCAATTTTGTTTCCTTTTCTTCTTTTTTCAATTTTCAAAACAGGAAGTTTAAAACCAAAATATGTTCGATAACCATATACTCTTTTCTTGCTTTGAAACAAAGCAAGATGTCCTAATTGTTTTCACTTTCATCTTTTGGAAACAGCCCTAAGAAACTATTTCAATTAATTAAAATTAATTAGGCAAATAAGAGATTGATTATGCTAACAAGTATTAATTTGTGATATACATACATACATACATACATACATACATACATATATATATATATATATATATATATATATATATATATATAGATATATATATATATATATAGATATATATACAGAGAGAGAGAGAGAGAGTTGTAATGGTGCTTAACTATGATAATTCAGTATATTTACTGAATTAATTATTTATTTAGTAATTAAACTAAATCATCACTAACAATATATCAAGACTATTTATAGAAACTTGGCTTTAATTAAGAGCATTAGTTTAATCATTTTTTGTACAAATTAAGCTAGACAATAAAAAAAATTAATTATATACTCAGATTGTAATTAATATTCAAACTAATTTGGTGATAATTATAAATTAATCAATATTGAAAGAATTGAGTATGCAAGAGATAATTAATTATTTAATAATAGATTTTTAATTAGCATTAATTTTTATTAGTGTTATTTATGGTAATTAAGTTGAAGATAATCATCAAAACAAAATTAAATGAGTAACAAATAATTAATTGCTTACTTAACATAATTAGAATTTTACTTAAGAACATTAATTTTTTTGTTAGTATTTATTAATGGTGATTAGACATGGTATATTTAATTAAAATAATAATTAAAAGTAACTATATATTTTGGTTGATTAGAAATTAAGAAAAATTTAAATTGGCATTAAAATTTTACTATCATTTATTCTATATTATTTAAGATCAGCATTTTAAAATATTCATTTAAATTTTGACTCATTAATTAAATTGTATTACAAAAATAAATATTTATTAAAATATTTATTAATTAGTAATGATGATATTAACTCAAAATAATAATTCTTTATGATAATTTTACATAACTAGTGCGTGTGTGTCTATATATATAGCTGTCAAATATCTTTTCATTTTTGTTTTGAAAACAGAAAAGAAGTAGACCATAACTACATTTTTTGTTTTGAGTGAACCAGAAAAAATAAATAAATAAAAGAAACAAAATTAAATTTAAAAAAATCAAAACAGCAGAAAACAAATCCAAACATCACTTTAAATAGGAAAATTTGACGTCTCATGCCTCTTAATAGATGAATTGGAGAAACATGCTCAATTTTATTTTCTTAGAGAAATATGACTAAAAGTTCATTTCAGGCGAAATAACCCTTATTTTACAAATACAGTCAAAACCTTCATTGAATAAATTAGCAACTAATCGATCATAAGAGTTTCTCAACCCTTCTTCTTCGCAGCACCTTCATTGTTTCCAATTATTACAATGCATGCATATTTGAGTTGTAGTGAAGTTTCAAGACGACTATCTCTCCACTCAACATATGTGAAGGTTAGTGATAATATACATGTGGCTCTTTAAATTTGATTATGGTGTATGCAATCTAAACCCTAAACCTAGAATATCATTACATATCATATTACCAAATATGAACTTATTAAAACCATATTTGAGTTGTGATTAAACAACAATCGAATAATCTTTAAATCATGTTAAAAAATCTTTGAACAATAATCTTACCTTGATAAAATTATCTTTAAACCATTTTCAATTCCAATTGTAACAATTTTAAAAATGATTGAACCATCTTTGAATATCTCTTTGCATGGTTTGAAGATAGTTCACCTTGATTCAATTATGAATCAATTATAGTTTGAAGATGATTGGATCATTGGACAATCATTATTCATAAATGGTTTAAACATTATTGATAGATGGCCCAATCATAGTTTTATTACACGAAGATTGTTGAATAATGATAATCTGGACTTATTCATGTTTTGAGGATAGTTCGATCATAATTCTCAAATATGATTCAATTATTTGAGTTAGTATGCTCATTTAAGTTATTTGAAGAAAGGTCTTACAATGCTCAATTCACATATAATGGTGGGTGTATGGAGAACTGGATGTTTGAATCTAATGACCACATTATTGAAGCTGCCAAATCCTTCTTTGGTCAATTATAGAACATCTAAATTGCAGATCTCAGTAATCTTTATTCAACAAGCAGATGGGAAATGATTAATCGATGAGAATAATGGATACACTATTGTGTACATTAGAGGAAATAACACCACAATTAAAGATGATACACTTTGATTATTAATTTGAATTTTGGAGAATTCTCATTTAAGAAGCTCTAGAATAAAGCGAACAAGCATCATTGTAATACCCAAAATATCAAGTCAGGTGAGATTTAACTGCATTTTAAATATAACAAATTTTATATATTCCAAAATTTTCAAATGCATTTTCATCAAATTCTACATTTTGCTTGGATCAAAATAACATACATATGTATGTGTGTGTGTCTATCTATCTAATTTATCTATCTATATCTATATCTATATCTATATATATATATATATATATATATATATATATATATATATATATTGTGTGTGTGTGTGTGTGTGTGTGTGAGAGAGAGAGAGAGAGAGAGAGAGAGAGAGAGATTTATATTCATTTATTAATTAATAACAATTGAATAAATCCTTTATTTATATAGTGAGATGGCTTTATCAGAGAATTTATAGATTGATTTATTCCACCATCAGCTAGATTAGCATTGTAAGAGAAATTCTTCAATTTGGCTTGGGGATCCAAAACTATGATGCAATATGAAGCAAAGTTCACTTCTCTTACCAAATATGCTCCACATTACATCAATACTTAGGAAGAGAAATGTCACAATTTTTTTATGAGATCTGATTGAGGCTAACATTAGCTCCATTTAAAATCAATCAGTTCTTAGTGTTAGTTGAGAAAGCCCTAAGGATTGAAAATGAGTTAAATTTTTCTAAGTAATATTGGGATCCACAGTAGCAAATGTAAAGGCTTTGAAAAGAGGACAAATTTTCCCAAAAAGTTCAAATTTGATAGCAAAAGAAGAACATGTTCAAATGGAAAGAACTCTCAGTAATAAATGTGGGAAGGACATTTTAATGCTAGTTAGATCAGAAATGCTTAAGATGTAGTCGAATATTATGATAGATTGTCCATTAGAAGAAAAATAATATAAAACCATTCGGTTATCAGAGCGAAAAGAATTTTTGGGTAGAAACCAAGTAATCATTTTATGGAAAGCCTTCAACACTAGAAAGGTGAAACATCAAAACACAAGATAAATCTCTAGTAAATAATAGAGTTTTGCCACTCCTCGAGTGAAAGAATCAAATGAAGTGATGGCGATATGCTTAAAATTTATCAATTGGGTTCAATTTTATTTAATTAGTTTCTTCATCCATTTTTAATAATTTTTTTTGTTAGTTTGCAAGTTTACACTTTGTTTTACACCTGCTCTGAATGTTGTGATGCCTTCTGGTGATAATTTCATGCGAATAGAAAATGTGTAGAGAACATTAACATTCAGGTAAACAATTACTACATAACTAATAATCATAACAATTAAAACCTTTCACATCATTTTGGGTATGGGTGGTTGATTAAATATTTTCAACAATTAATTGAATGTTGGAAGAGAAAGTGAAATTTTGCATACTAGTGAGAAGTTATTTTTTCCGTGATAGGAATATTGTATCTTCTTTACTCAGTGCAATGAAGATGAGCAAATAATTGAGAAGTGGTGAATTTATATTTTTAGCAAAGCTAGAAGTGTGAATAAATGTGTTAGAATTGAAAAATATTCCAGTAGTTTCTAAATTTTGTGATGTATTTCCGAAGGAATTACCAAGATTGCCACTAGAAAGAGAACTGGAGTTTGGGATTGATGTGCGGTGTGCATTATACACAAATCTCCTTTCAAAATGGTGTCACACCATGATATCTGGGTGTCGAGTGTACAATAGGATGACTCGATTGGGCGTAGATTACAGCGTTGAGCATTCTTCAGCGAAGAGTGAAAGGTGTATCAATCAATCAAATCATTAATATTCATCATTACTACTTAACTTAATTCATATCACAAATCTAAATGAAATCTTTAAGTTTGTAAATAAATCTGGTATTAAAGTTTAATTTTCAGTGCACTCTAAAATAGAATTATCTGATTCAAATAACACTTTGTTTCCGAATTATCAGCGGTAGCGTGTAAAATTTAAAAGCAGTGAGACAAAGAATCTTAAAGTAATTTCGATTGAAAGTAAAACAATCGATGCATTATGTAAAAAAAGCGAAAGTGTCTTTTGTAATGTAACGATGTGATCGATATCTTTGTAGTCAAGTAGAAGTTATATAATATAACAATATCTTTGCGTAATAGGCGTAGGTTATCGTATCTGTCGAGGATCATTCAATTCATCATTTCGGTTCTTTATATCAAATCATTTTAGAAATGTCGTTATAATTGTAGGTTTGACTTATATAAAGGTCGTTTCACGTCGGTAAAAGTAGGTAAACGGTATATCTTCACGTTTTGAGAGTGACATTAACGACCCCAACCTCAAAATGTCGAGTCGGGGATAAGATCCCAATCACGGCTCATCTGGTCACTTTTTCTTTATCTGACTGCGTAACATGCCTATTCATAATTTTCCGGCGTTTCGTTTATCACATTCTGCGTTGAGCATGTTTTCAACATTTTATCTTGATAAATCAATCTTTGACCAGAAATGTCATTGTAATCATTCTTTATGAGGTCGTAATAAGCATTTATTTTTCGTTGATATACGAGAAATATCTACGTGCTCATCTTATTTATGAGTAGTGAAACTAAATACATAGTCGTAAAGCGATTAAATACGTAAGAATGAAAGCAATTTAAAATAGCGTATGTCTCACTCGATTAATGCGTTGTCATGGTGATAAGCTCGATTCCGCCGATACCATAATGAAATAACTTCTTCTAAAATCTTGTGTCACTAAATGAAACTCATAATTAAGCATTTTGCAGAAATTGATATCTCCCGTGAACTGCTTTGAATGACTCTGCCATATTAATTCACCGTCAATCACAAAATTAACAAACCTCAATCCAATCCATTTTTAATACACAAAATTCTACAATTCACTGCTAGCCATTCTTATGCATTTCATTTGACACAAGGAAGGGCATAGGTGAAAGAAAAGGATAGGGAAAGAAATTTAGAACTTACAAAATTCAAGTTTGATGGAAGCAATCTCCGATCGGTTCAGAGCCGTCGGTTCAGGATTTCAAAACCGAAGCTTATGGTATTTCCCAACCGTCAGTTCCGCGGGACTTATGTCTGCGTTTCCAAGCGGCAAGATATGAATTCCAGTCGGGTCAGAGGAAGGGTTCTGACTCATCATATGCGCCAGGGAAGCAAAGCCAGCCGACCAGCGAGGGAAGGAAGCGGTGGTTCCATGATCAATAAGGAGCGTCAGCCAGAAGGAAGGAAAGGAGGAGAAGAACTTTGAGAAGCGGGCATAGGGAAGGAAGTGAAATAAATGAACGTATTACCTTCGATCTACCATACGCGTCGAGCGTTAATCCCGTTGCATGCTTAAGATCTTCTGTTAAGTCTTGATGACGTTAATTAAACAAAATTAATTAGAATTAAATTAATGGATATTACAATTCTACTAAAGAATTATAGAATTGAAGTATCGGTTGCGATGATTGAAAGTTACAAGGCGCATTTTACTGGAGTGCAGATATTATTTGTTAAGAAGAAGGATGAATCTATGCAGCTATGCATTGACTACAAGGAGTTGAACAAAGTTATAATCAAAAATCAAATACCCACTGTCGAGAATCGAAGATTTGTTTGATCAGCTTGAAGGGGCTACAGTATTTTCCAAAAATGATTTGACATCTAGATATAATCAAGTCAAAGTAAAGGATGCAAACAATACTAAGACTAAATTTAGAACCAGATATGGCCATTATGAATTTATTGTAATGTCATTTGGTATAACCAATGCTCCTAGAATCTTTTTGGATCTAATGAATCGCATCTTCAAACTCCAAGTAGATCAATTTATTATTATTTTTATTGACGATATTTTGATTTATTCTAAAACTGATGAAAAGGATGTAAATCATTTGAGAATAGTTTTGGAGTTATTGAGGAAAAGTCAATTGTATGTTAAATTTTCAAAATGTGAATTCTAGATGCACAATATTGCATTTCTAGGTCATATCATCAGTAGGGAAGGAGTTTTTATTAATCTTCAGAAAATACAAGGAATATTAGAATGACCTACACCCTAAAATGTTATAGAAGTTTGTAGTTTTATGGGTCTAACAGGTTACTATAAGAGGTTTGTAAAGGATTTCTCATAAATTGCAATGTCTCTATCCAATTTAATGAGAAAGAATGTCAGATTCCAATAAACAGCTAAATGTAAGCACAAATTTCAAGAATTAAAGAAGCATCTAACAACTGCTCCTGTTTTAGCTATATTCCATCAAGGATATTCAGTGATGCATCATTAAAAGCATTGGGTTGTGTACTAATGCAAAACATAAGATTAATTGCATATCCTTCTACACAACTGAAATCTCATGAAAGAAATTATCCGACTCATGATTTAGAGACGGCAGTGGTATTTGTTCTTAAAATATGGATACTACTTATATGGAGTGAAATACGAGATCTTTACTGATCATCAAAGCCTTAAGTATATCTTTACCTAGAAAGAATTAAATTTAAGGCAAAGAAGATAGGTGGAGTTCATTAAAGATTATGATAGAAATTCAATATTGTCCAGGCAAAGCAAATGTGGTGTGATGCATTAAACTGCAAATCTATGGGTAGTGCTAGTTGGATCATTACCCAGGAACCTGAATTGATCAAAGAAATGAATGCCTATAGTTGAAAGTTCGAAGGATTGATAGTACTAAATATCTGTATCAATTGATTATGCAATCAACTTTAATTGATAGAATCAAAGCTACATAGAAATTGGATAGTGAATATCAGAAATTCATTGATCAGATTCAAATTGATAAGAAACAGCATTTTACTGCAAATGCAAAAGGGCCATCAAAAATAAGTTACAATTACGAGTGTCAAATGACACTAATTTGAGATAATAAATTTTACAGGAATCTCATCATGCAGGATACACTATCCATCAAAAAATTCAAAGATGTACAGATTTGAAAGTTGCTTTTTGGTGGCCAACTATAAAGAAAAACATAGCTGAGTATGTTTCTAAATATCAGACTTATCAGCCCAATGAACTGTTGCAATCATTGCCTAAACCTGAGTGGAAGTGAAAGAAATTACTATAAATTTTGTTAAGGAATTTCTTAGATCCAAGCAGAATCACAATAGCATATGAGTTATTATTGAGAGATTGACTAAGTCAACTTATTTCTTACCTATTATGCAGACAGACTCAGTTGATAAATTGGTCAGATTGTATGTATGGAAATAATCAGATTACATGGTATTCCTAAACTAATTGTCTCTAACTGAGATGGTAGATTCACCTCCATATTGTAGACGGGAATTCAAAGTGACCTGGGCACATAATTATATTTGAGCACAACATTTCATCCTCAAACTAATAGACAATCAGAAATAACCATTCAAGTTTAAAAAGATTTGTTGAGATTATATGTTTTAGAATTTGGAGGTAGCTAGGAAGACCATATTCCTATGATTGAATTTGCCTAAAATAACAATTACTAATCTAGCATTTAGATGGCTCTATATGAAGCACCTTATGGTAAGAAGTGCAAAACTCTATTGAGTTGGGTTAAGTAGAAGAACAATAGTTGTTAGGTCCAGAGCTAGTTGATCACGCTACAGAAAAAATCAGATTAATCAAAGATAGATTGAAAGGTGCTCAAGGCCATCAACAAAAGTATTATGACCCAAAATACAGAGTTGTGGAATTCTAAGTTAGAGAATTTGTGTTTTTGAAAGTTAAGCTTATGAAAGGAATTAACAGATTTGGTTAATAAGGAAAATTGAGTCCTATATACATAAGACCGTTCAAAATTATTAAAAGAATTTGCAATATGGCTTACTGACTTGCAATACCAGAAGAACTGTCCATTCATAATGTTTTGCACTTTTCAATATTAAAAACATGAATTACAAATACAGAACAGAGGATTCCAAATACATGGAGCTGAAGAGAATTTTGGAATTTGATAGGAAGAAATTAAGAAATAGATAAATTTTTTATGTTAAAATTAAATGTTAAGTACAGACCAATCAAAAAAGCCAACTAGGAGAATGAACAAGAAGTGAGACAGAAATTTCCCTTCCTATTTGAATGATTGCAAAAAAAATTTCGAGAACAAAATTTTTATAAGGGAGAATTGTAATACCCAAAAACATCAAGCTAGGTAAAATTTAACTGCATATTAAATATAACAAGTTTTACATACATTCCAAAATTTGCAAATGCATTTCATCAAATCCTACATTTTGTTTGAAACAAAATAATATACATATGTGTGTGTATATATATATAAATATATATGATTTATATTCATTTATTAGATAATAATTATTAAATAAATCTATTAATTAACTAGTTAATTGATGCCAGTTTAATTATTGCCTTAGGATAATTAAGAGAATTGACTACTATAGCAAAAATCTGAGATTTCCAACTAAAATTATATGTATCGATTGGATGAGAAAGTGGAGTAATTTAAGGGCTGTGATTTAAAGATTATTTAATATAAAGATAAACCTGCTTAAGTAATTTTTAACCCTTACACTCCTTCCTATTTCTCCCGGAAACCTACCATCGCACCTTGCCAACTGTTCAGAGTGTACAGGAATAAAGTGCTGGAGGGGGAAATTGGCATCCCAAGAGGCTATTGTGTTGGATTTCTTGGATCAGTGGGGGGAAGACCGATGGAGAAGGGGAAATACTGAGAACTGTTGTGGAAACCGAGAGATATGTAATGGCTACGTTTGGAAAATGTTGATAAAATAACATAGGAATTAAGAGAATAAATATAAAATGTATTTATTATACATAATTAGATAAGATACTTAACTATTTACTACAACTTTCTTCCTTGTATTAGCTGTGCTGTAGCAAAGCTGAAATTATGGGAAGAAAATCATGACCTTTGAAGAGTTATAAGAGGGATTTGAAACTTTTAATAACAGGTATGTATATAAGTACAAGTATGTTTTATATGTATATGATTATATATGTGTATAATAAAAATGATAAGTTATGGATAACTAAGGAAACTCAATTGTTTTCATTTTCGATTCTATCATGGGTAACTCATATGGTTTAACCGTAACAATTGGTAGGCTAGGAAGAAGAATGCTGGTAGTCAACAGTATACATATGCATGTATGTTGTATAATATAATGTATTAAGAATTCTCACCTAAAGTTCTTAATTACTGATTTTTAGTTAAGTAACACAATTAAAGAATTAGAAGAGAGAATTAAATGGGAAAAATATTATAGAAAAAGAAATATTAAATGAGTTGATAATTGTGAAACTATTATAAATTTAATTAAATTCTTATAATTTCATCAGGCATGCGATGTTGGATGTAGAAGTAAACTACTGGAAGTAGTGTGATTATTTAATTGCCAAGGATTATATTAGGCAAGGTCAAATTCAGGTAAGGAGGTGATTTAAAGTTTGGATTATATGAGGCAAAGTCAAATTCAGGTAAGGAAGTGATTTAAAGTTATGAGGGTATTAAGTTGAGTTATTTTAAGAAATTTTAAGCATTAAAAGGAAAAGTTGTTATAGGTTGTATATTCAAGGAGACCACAAGTACGTGACGTCACTAGCCCAAATACTGTGGTGAGATATGTAATTGCTAATTTAAATTCAGTTTTCTCGAAAATTGTTGGTTGTCACAGTTCTACTACTTCCTGTGAATGTTTTATATATTTCATAGATTTTCTATCATATCTCGATCAGATACAAATGATTATTAGCTGCATAATTTAGAATAATATTTTATTAATTTACTACGATCATAATCCAATCAAATGTCTTATGTCATATTACACTGCTGTGCATATTGAAAATATTTCAATGCAGAAATTATAAATTGTTAAATAAAAAATAATGCATAGAATAAGCAGTGAAATGTCATAAAATTATTATAGGTGGGCTATTTTATGAACATGTGCAAGTAGGCAAAAGTATAACGAGATGAGCCTTTGACAGAGAACCTTAGAATTCTCAACTCTTGGCATTTAAGTTGAATTAAATCAAATGGTGTCAGGGGGCAGTTGATATGAAGTGTGGATACAGTGAATCTTATCAGCAACTTTGGTCAATGGGACGAGCAACGACCCTCATGTTTTTTAGGAGTTAAAACATAAACAAATATAAATGACATTTCTAATAAAACAGTTTGATTTAGAACTAAACAAAACTGCATGTAACAATTTGCTTACATATATAATTATCTCAGATGCTTACTGTTTACATTTCACAGTCTTACAAATTACTGTTTATTCTGTATACTAATTAGCATGCATTTACAATTGTTCAATTCTCACCTGTAAGCATGACTTTACTTACAGTTACTTCCATGCAACTTCAATTTTACATACACATTATTTCTTAATTCTTGTTTTGGGTTTACTTTAGGATTACTTGTCTCATTAGGCTTCTAGCTAACAATATTACACGTTAACTTTCAGGCAAGAATGAGAAGAGTAGTTGCAAGACAGAATTTTTGAATTGTATAATTTTGGAAGATTGTAAAAACTTTTAAGTGCATACGATTTATATTTTAATGTCTTTAATTGCTTTGTATTTATATTAATATTTGATAGTACACACTTCTAGATATGTGACTTAAATATGAAATATTTGTTAGAAAAAGTCAAAATGTAAGAGTTTGTTCGTGAATATTAGATGAAATTCAGTTTTCACCTCCTTACGCCGAATCCTTACATGTCGAGATGAGCTAAGTCATCTCATTATATTACACCTCAGGCTAACCCTGAGATAAAGGGGGTCTTTTAAGGTGTGATAATCATGTAGTGTAAAAACTACTTGGTTAGAGATAAGAATATCAAAAATATAAGAATAAAAGGCTTGGGCTATGAGAGATTACCTTTGAAGGAAGATTTTGTTCTTTTTGGGAGAGAAATCTATGGCAGTAAATCCTTTATCTTGGAGTTCAATTGTTATCCAGGTAAATGTTTTGGAGATTGGATTATTAAACATCACAATCATTTTTCATCAACTCGTATAAGAAAACAAACCTTATTAAGAAAAGATAGGTCTTCTCTACTTAAGATTATGATTTGAACTGATCAAAATCATTAATAAGTCATATAAGAAACTCAAATACTATTTCTTTATCAATAAACTACATGAGAATTACAATACAACACATCATTCTAAAATTTTGAAAATAATCCAATTAAAGCTAATTAACCTTCATGACATTAAAATATTCAATGACAGAAAGATCACTTTGCCCAAGTCATATCATGATCAAGAAATCTATTTCTTCACAAAGCATGAACTTTAGGTCCTTAACCTTTGGAGGTATATTCATAAAATGTTGGATCTTTTTTTCTTTTTCTTTTCAGAAGATTTTTATGATTTGAAACCACTTTAAATAATTCCTCTCATTTAAATAATATTGAGCTTGAAATCCCTACAGTTCTTCATTAATCTGCTTTTCACAATTCATGATGGTTGACTCCTTGGAAAGAAAGTCAAAAAAAGAGACATAATGAAAAAAGAATGAAAGAGAAAAAGAACAAAGTTTGGAAAATAAGACCCTAACCTTGCTCTAATACCATATAGAAAAGAAGTAACAAAGAAAGCTTGAATTATTCATTCTTTCAATGGGAATTGACATACAAAACTATATAAAGAGAAAAAAGAAATAAATAATTAAGAAAATTGCTTCTACCTATCACCTCCATTTCCTCTACTCTATATGAATAAGTAATGAATCCATGACCTCTAATCTTCCTTATCTAGCACTCCCGCCAACCCTACTTGATCCAACTACTTTTCAACACTAAGCATATAATCAAAATTTTCTCATATATTGTAGTGTACTAGCATGCACATTACAGTTGGTGAGATGATCAAAACTCATCCGCCTAGTGTACCAATAAAAATTGCAAAATGATCAATGAAACATAATTTCAAACTTAGCACAATCAATTGTAAGATATCAATAGCCAACAATAAAAGGGATGTGAAGAAATAAAATTTAAGAATTATTATATTTATTTTATTTTCAATTAGAAAATTTTAGCTGTATTTTATGTTCAATTATTATTTTAGATAATTTTAGGATAACTTGATTTCCATCTTATTTGATGCCATGTTTTTATAAATAGTGGGAGTTATATTTTGTAAGGAATGATGGAATTGAATGGCAAAATGAATTAAGCTCGGAGTTTTCTTCTTTTTTTTTTGTCGTTTCCCTTTGCAGTTTTTATCCCTTCTAAGGTTTCTCCTTGCCGCTTCACTTCCACCTCTTGCCTCCATCCCTTTGAAGCATTTATTCATGTATCTCTTTAAACCCCTTCTTCTCTGTACCTTTCATATTTACCTCTTATGCCGGATACATCTTTCCCACTACCCCTCTCTGTATCTGGAGGCATATGAATGATGATTACAACAAAAGTAAATGGCATCAACATGGTATCCAAAGTTGATAATAAATGTATCGATTAAATAATTCAGCCCTTCACTATGCAGCATTCTCAAACAAACAAAAGGATATAATTTTCTAGCGTACACCCTGAATGGATACCAGTTATTTCATGGAACCAAGGAGCCACATCAACAACTAGTTTTTTTTCAAATGATTCAGTCGTATTCTTCTCATTGCATAAAATCGACCAAACTTTGATTTGGGTTTTGGGATGTTCAAACTTCAAAATAGGCATTTTCTACTTTATCAATGTCGTGACACAGACTATTATTTCCTAATAACAATGGGACTAGTAAATTACATAAGCAATAGGACTCGAACAACTAGCTGGATTTCAAAAGGCAAAAGTTCATAAAATTTGTAAACCAGTATGAATAGATGAGTATTGATGAAAAAAACAACATAAAATTATGGTCATGAGCATTTTTAGAGATAGCACTCAAGAAAAAAAGGGTGAATAACTATCAAGAAAAAAAAATCTTTAGATGAATAAAAAAACTGTCAACGTAAAAGAATACTATGGTCACAACACATAAACTACCTTCATAATAAATACCTGTACTTGGGAAACAAATGATAAACTGGCAGCTTCTATGGTTAAAAGCAGTGCATGCAATGACCATAACTGAAGAGTAGCATTTGAACTCTTAGCCAGTGAAGAAATTGAGCTCACTGTTGCTGGAACTAAAGAAGATAGAGTCATTCCTCCTACACTGCATGCCCAACACCAAAACTAGATGACATAACTTTTGAACAGGAGAATCACAGAAGATATATAACTATGATATGGAAATTACATGGTAAGAAAAAAAATAAACACAAAATTATCAAATATAAAATTACCGCGATAAAATGCAAACTTGCACAGATGAATCCACCATTATTGTAAACTTTTATTCTCTTATTAATGGTGGATACGTCTGCTTGAATTTCAACCAGCAGACTTAAAACAAACATACCGGCAAAAACAATGTTTGGCTTGCCAAATCACAAAGAGAGAAATGTATCAAAATTTCCAAATGACAATACCATCTATCGGATAAGCATAATGAATTAGCTAAGTATGACAAAGCCGACTAATCTAGTTGCTCAGGTTTACGTCAAATAAAAATGGATCTGACAACAGTTCGTGTCATTATTGTAAGATATCAGGCAATGTTAAGCTTATAATCGAATCTTAAAAAATAGGAAAAATATATTGGCAAATCTTTCTCCAGGATGCTACTAGTTCATTCAGATCTCATGCCAATAAAATAGAATAAATCTTTAAGCATATAACGATAGCCTTTTAGAATAAAAACCATTTATAGAAGGATTCATGATTGAGAGAAAAATACTAAATTTTGGCTACTAAAAAAGAATCTGGAAGGTTTTCTTGACATCAAATAACTTTTTTTTCAGAAGGTTGCCAATACGTACCAAAATCCCCTATATAATGTCAAACTCATTAGTAACCATTGCAAGTTTATAATTCATGCAACATATGTAGATATAGGAGCGTGTTGGGCCACCTGGTCCCACCTGCACCCAACCAGTCCATGCCCTCCTTATTCAAGCCAGTCCAAGTAGCCACTGACCCTAAGGTTTGGTTAAAATGGGAGCTGCCCATTTATGCTTACTAATTAGAGTTAGGGTATTTGTGCTTTTTGTTTTTATTATGTTTAGGCTTTGTAATATAAGTGTTGTTGTTAGAGAATGGTTTGGGGATTTGGTTTATGATTGCATTGGAGAGTCATCTCTAAGGTTCCTAGATTAAAACTTTTTGTATCCTCCAACATTAAGCGATGAATCTGCTTCCAAATCATTGGCCAAGTATCTTTCTTTGCATTTGAGTTATTTAGCAAGTTAAAAAGTTTTTTTATTTTAATCTCAACCCTATTTTTCCTCCTTACATTCCCCCATCTTCATAACCCTAGCCGTCAGCCTCCCCTCTCCCTTCCATTGATCGCTAATCTATTTTTTTATGCCCTAGAACCAGATCATTTGGTATCAGCCAACAGGTTACAGTCATCCCAGTGCTGTCCTGCATCAAGTTCAATGGAAATTTTCCAACCTGCTACCTTCCAGATCATACCATAGGCATTTTAATCCAATCAACCTCCAAACACTCACCAAGTCTGGAATTTATTGCTGTGTCGTGACGTCCTACACCTATCATTCTCATTACAACTAGTTCCTCTGTTATACTTGCAGTATTTGACCGGATTACTTCATTCCAACCCTATTTCATCTTTCTAGTTCTCGGTTTAGCATCAGGGCGGTCTCATCCTACCCTCCAAACCCTCCACCAAGTGCTAGCTTCATCTATTCAAAAGTAGGAAAGCGCCTCTCATGACTGTTGCCGCCCTGGCACACAGATCAACCCTTTTGTGCCCATTTACAGTAGGTTGGCCTGAGAAAGCTATTCCAACTTACCAACGACTGAAGGAATAAGTGACTTTGCTGTAGTTTGTCAATTGTAGGTGTGAGCTCCAAAAAATTCATATTTGGCCTCTCAATTAAGAGAGTTTAGAATTTGTCAGTCAAATTTTCATAAACCTAGAGATTTCACGTAATTTGGTCAGGACTTTAGATCTAGTTCTAGATTTCCTATAAGCAAAAGCATCTATAGTTAATTACCCCCTTATAAAGCTGAGAGAGAACTTTTGATTAAGTCTGGTCATCACTAATTGTTTAGCATATAATAACAGCAAATGAAATTTAAGAAATTTAAGAAAATTCATCATTTGTTAACTTAAAACATATGGTTGGGGAAAGGATGACGCGCCCGATCAAAATCTCATGATTCCGTCATTTCGAGCTATCCCAAAAGACCTTATAAACATGAGTTGATGTTTGTCTAAGGAGACAATTTTAAGTCCACCCTAACTAACAAAGAGTTTTTTGCCCTATCAGATGCACCCTTTGATTCACATTTCAAGGGACAGGGTTATTTGGAAATATATGAAATTTATACTATGGCCATATAACGATATCATTTGGCAAATCAGGAGGATTTTGGTTATGTATATATGTGTAGTTCTTGGTCAAACCATTGAAACAAAGGACTCGGATCACGCTTTACTAGCATGAGATTATTTGAGAATAAACATAATAAAATACTTGACTTAACATTGACTCTTTCATGAGCTAGAATTTTTCTAGTTTATCACCTCTAATAAAAGGTTGCAGAAGGTGAATTGAGTGAATTTTGCTTTAAGCTTTTTAATATTTAATTTTATTTGTGCATTTTAAATTTAGAAACTTTCGCATTCTTCGTATATATTATTATTATTATTTTTTATAAAATTTGAATTTATATTGATTTGACATTGAATCTTAAATATGAACAGGTGCAAAATTTTTTAAGAATTTGATAATAATATATCACTCTGGTTGAAATCTACAATCAACACAGCCATCATCGTAGTATTTAAACTTGATTGATCATTCAGTTCATCGTTCAAGATCTTGTCAACTCTATTAATCTAATGACAAAAGATAGGATCTAAGTTTATATTTTGAGAACTTAAATATGGAATAACCGAACATTAATATGGTGTATAATTTTATAATGATAACCCTTTTAGTTGATATCCTCAGTCAACACAGCCATAATTGAAATTTTAAACTTATCAACTCTGTTTTTTTGCTAGAAAAAAATTGGATCTACGATAAATTGCAATATAAAATTTATTTAAAGATTGGCGATCCTATAGACCTTATTAACTCTAGCTTAAGTATAGAAAATAGGATTTAGAATTTGCATTTTAAAAGTTTACATTTAGGAAACTTTATTAACAATAATATCAATAAGCTTATATTGTAATTATATGACGAAATTAACTTCTCAAATAATTTATCCAATACAAGAGTTATAATAGAATTACTAGACTCGGATCCAGTCCGACCCAACCAGAAATCAATCCACACAGCATCCTCAAACATTAGAATTAAACATTTAATCTATGTGTCAGGGACCATGGAGGTTATCTTGATTTCAATGTTCTTTGCGCAATATAAGAGACTTGCACAATACTTGAAGATTCTTACATGATTTTCGAAGTATTTACATGAATTTGAATTCACTTTACAACACATGAAAATGTCTCAATTAAGGTTGTTTGTGTGAATTTTAAGACATTTAACTTGAATAAAACTTGCCTCGAAGTACATGACAAATTACATGTTTAAGTCTTTCACACATATATCAAGGCAATGAGATTGAATATAGGGTCATCTCATAATGTGCGAAAGTATCAAGCTGATACATTTGAAAGCTTGCATAATTTTGAAACACTTCAATAAGATATAAAATCACTTCAAAATATGTGCAATGAATCTACCATCATTTATATATCTACGTGTATTTCAAAGCTATAGATTTGAATGTGAGATAGTCACGTAATACATGCGAGCATTTAACTCACTTTTTTTTTAAAGCTTACATGCATTTTATAGCACTTGAATGAGATGTAAGATTGGTTCAAAATAATTGCAATGAGTTTAATTCATTCGAGAGTTTGCACGGATCTAAAAGCATCTGAGTTGAACAATTGATTGCTTCAAAATGTGTGCAAGAGTTTAATGTCTTCATATATTTAAACGAATTACAAAACATTTGAATTGAATGGATAACTGCTTCATAATATGTGTTAGTATTCATTTGAAGCTTCTTATCAACATCCTTTGTTTGTTTGTACGTATTTGTTACAAATCTGATACATCAGTGTACTTTAGATTATGATATTTGATCTTGCATTTAACCAATATGGAATCAATTTCACTTCTTTATTGTTTAAGTTCTAAAATATTCAATGAGAGATTGTGCTTCTTTGACCAAGATGAGAGACGTTTACAACTGGAATTTAAATGAGATTAAATGAGATTAAGCTAATTTTCTCAAAATTCATGCCAATTTCACCAAAACTCCTCGTGAGACGACCTCATGTAATATGAGTGTATTATATATAAGTTTATGCTCGTCCAACTGCGTGATCCGTTTCACGATTGAATATCCTTTGAGTGATTTCGGTGCCGAATCGAAAAAATTTCAACTCAAATCTCACGATACCACATTCGTTCAATCGACACTCGCACAGACTTAGCTGAATCAATCGCAGACAGTCTTTTTAATAGATTTCAACATTTTGATGATGATAGTGCGATCAATTTCGTGAACGGAGCCCATAATGTAAATTAAAAAAAGTCTAATTAGATTCTTGCTCTACATTAATTTTTTCCTATGCCAGAAGAATTGATAGAGACAATCTGCAACTTATACAGCACCTTAGTGCTAACAATGACGCTAAAAGAATATTCAAGCTTCTCAGCCATCCAATGCCATTTTAATTTTATTTTTAATTTAATCACAAGGATCACACACCACACAACTTTTATGCTCATGGCTAATTATGACAACATACAGTCCAGATTTTTTTCCACAAGTCCGCGATTCCAGCTTATTATCTGCCATATCAATGCCCCGTTTTCTAAACAATCCCAAACCCTAACATTAAAATCATGACAAATTCTAACCCTTATCATCTAAAAATCAACATCTCTAACATCATCAATAAGAATACAATTAATGCAATTTGCCCACATCTACAATCCAATGTTACATCAAATTGATATCAAAGCAATCCAATAACAAGAGTGATTGCAGTGAATCATCCACCTTGATTACGATGGTGCACCATTAATGCTTATTCATGGATGAAGTTTTAACATAATGCAGAGAAATTTAACTTAACAGACTTCTATTTTGGGAAAATTAATAACAATCATTCAAATACAAATTCACATATTTTCTAGAAAGAAAATTTCATTTTCAATTGGAGAATCGAATTGAATTTTTTGAAACATGCTTGAAATGATCTCATGGATGATTGCATTTTCTGTAGTTTGCCAAATGAGCTGTGGAAGAGTTACTTTTGAAGTGTAACAACCTGCTAGATTGAATGTGATGGCTAGATGATCAAAAGCATCCAAATTGTTACTATTAGAAAGTTTCTTGAAACAGCACAGTAATAAACAAGCCTTAAAATTTGAAAGAAACAAAACAAGTAAAACAATGAATAAAAAGAGAATTAGAAAGTATGCAGACAGATGCATCAATAAATTACCTGCGATGGATGCAACCCAACCCTAGTGCAATGGAACCAATATAGTTTGAATCAGATGTTGATACTAGCTCCCCAAGTAGACTCTTTGTCTAATCAACATAAATAAATGCCTAAATTCAGTTGAAGTGTTAAAGAATGCAGAATCATCTTGAATAATGCCCAAAAGGATACATCTACATTAGGTAGATTAGTGCCACAAGAAATTAGAAGAGGTCCTTATAACATCTAGAAAATCATTTTATAGACATCCTAAAGATAACACGAGAAATATGTCACCGCAAAAAACATGCAATGGGTACCAAACCTTCATAAAATAAATGTTAAAAGTGCGTTCATATTAATCAAAAACAATGAGAACTACAGGACAGCAAGAATGTATGAGAACAGACCATCCTAGCTGTGATGATGTCACCCCCAAGGCGAGCCACTAGGCCAAGTCCTTCTGCACATGCTCTCCGATGGGCTGAAGTGATTTCACCTTCTGCTAAAATGCTCTTTACAGAGGAAAACAGATCAAAAACAGAAACCAACCATGATTAGCATCACACCCCAGATTAAATACAAATACACAGACACAGACAAATGCAGACACATACACTCTTATAGAATCTTTTTATTTGCGTGATTGCCTGTATGGACATGCATACACTTCAATTAATTGATTAAATATGCCTCTTTTGGGATAATAAGGCTCCTTCTTCATTTAAATTTCAAGGCTTATGGCCTCCAAATAAAATCAAGACCTGGGATCATGTAAACTAGACTGCTAAATGTTTACATGCAATATTCAAGCACTATGCACACTAAATGTTTTCAAGATGGACTGTTTACATTGCATGGGAATACATAGTGACTTCTGTACCATGGAAGTTTGATGGTACATAGGATGCTTACTCATGCTTGTCATTCAAAGTATCACATATTACGTTTTAATCTTGATTATACCATACTTTATGTTATGTTGTCCTTAGTTTTCTACATTTTAGGAGGTTAGTGTCATCTGCGATTTAAGATTAGTTGGCTGCTTTCTTATTTATTCATGTCTAGTCTTTCTTATTTTAACAATGGCTTAGAATAACAAACAGTGAACAGGATCAACTAAATTTATGAGATTTCAGCCCTTATGAATTATTGAGAATTTGCATCACCATCTTTCAGCTTTAAGAATACAATGCCTTGCCTTGGAGATTCAACAACCCTACATTTTGAGAAATTAACCACAACTTGGGAAGGTGCATCTTAACCCAATCCACCGAGTACGTAAAATGTGTCAGACATTTATGGAGCGCCTCGGTACAGGTCAAAAGTTGTCCTTTCTGTTAAATGTCTCTGCCCCACGCCAGCTTTTGAACGATTTTTTGGCCTACTTTGGCGCTTTGTCAACCGCTAATCTGCTTTTTTTATTTTTATTTCAAACATTGAATTGTTTAAAATTTTTGCGATGGTGCCTAAGCATTGCAGCACTACATATGCAGCTCCTAGGCACTAGATCTGTATAATCTATATTATCTTTTGGGCTTCCTAGCATCGAGGCGGACCCTTGGCACCTAGGCGCTATTTCTCCAGGATCGAGGCACTGCCTCCAATAGGTAAGCATCAAACTCCCACATATCTAAATCTAGCATTCCAATGAGATGTAAGTCAAATCCATATGTTTGTTATGCAAACTCTAAATTCTATCTGCCACTCCAAAGCGATATAAGAGAATAAAGTACAATCTGTATGTTCGCTATGCGAACTCTAAACCCTACTAACATTCTAAAAGGATGTAAGTTGAATCTATAGATTCATCATGCAAACATCATCCTACCCGGCTTTTCTAAGAGATGTAAGTCCAATATATAGGTTCGCTATACAAATATCATCCTACCTGGAATTCCTATGAACATAAATCCTACATACATCTACAAGACTTTATAAAATCAAATTAATGGATAAACTTATAAATTAAGTTTTGCCTAAATAATTCAATAAATATTTGCAACTCAAGCTTGCTTGGGATATCTGAGACAAGGCTACGCATGCCTACTAATCAGGCTCTCTGGATATTATGGCTAATAACCCTCTAATGTCGATAGACTTGAATAACGACAGTCCCAGGACAATGAAATCATGAGATCTTGATCGGGACTACTCTCCTTTTTTCCTTTAGAAAATCATCCACACCTCACCACAGACATCAGTTTATATAAGAGATTTATGTTTACTTCCAACCTTAATCGAGAGTGCTCTCTTATTGCGGTAAGAGAGGTAATTAACTATGGATGCTTGTGTTCATAGAAAGTAGAATCCAGATCTAAAATAAACCATAACATAATATTAGAAAATTTTGGTTGAATATAAATCAATCTGCCTAACGAAGAACAAACTTCCTACATATCCTATAAACATGGCGGAGATTTTCAAAGTTGATTTTCCTAAGCGATCAATAGCCCACTTGCGAGTAAGTACATTGCTTAATAGTATGTTAAAAGCATTAATAGGGCTTTTTATTGAATATTGAAATCATGGTGATAATAAAGTTATCCTCCTTATAGTTTTAATAGCTCATCATTAAGCTTCAGCGAGACTCACAGGAAACGTAACAATTTGCCAACAAGCATAGGTACAACACTCGATGAATACTTAAATTGTGTTACAACTTATACTGAATAAATTAAAGAGAATTAAAATGAATTAAATAAGACTTATGAGGAATGTGGAGGGCTTGTTAACAAATGTGAACAGAGATAGTGAAAAATTTGATGTTCACCTACAAATATAAGGAAGATATATCAATAGATATTTGAGTAGCAGTGTATCTTGCCTCAAAAGAATTCACTTGGGATTGAATTCATACAAGATTGCTTGAAGGATCCATAACAGCTCATCAATTACCATGAATGATACACTTTCAATGACTACTTGGATTTGCATTTGAATGCAAGGTTGAAGAACAAAAGAATTGTTGAGTGCTATGTTTAAGCTAGAATAAAATTCAAATAAAATTCATGAGAAATTTATAAGGAAGCCAAACTAAGTTGAAAGAGCTTGACTTCAATGAATAATTTAGTTGTATTTAGAAGAAACTATATCCGTTTACTTGAAGAAGATATAACAGCTCGTCTAGACAAGAACAAAAGTTAAATATGATTAACAGAGATTTAAAAGCTCGTTAACGTACATGAGCCAAGTAACCACTTTGCTTACATTTAGCTCGTTAACAATTTAAATGCAAGCAAGAATGTAATGATTTGAAGTACAACATAAATCTAAAATACTCACAACCGAATCTGCAATATTCTCGTACAATCAGATAGAACGAGACACTAAAATCAAAATTTGTATGCATTATGGAGTGATTAATTCTCCAAATCAGGTGCATCAAAATACATGCAAGTGATTTAAAATAAATATTGCATGAATCATGGGGCAATTTTATATCTGAATCAAACGCATTGAAATGTGTGCGAGTAAATTGAAATTAAGAGTTTTGCACAAATTATAGAGCAACCTTTGATCTAAAATTAGGTGATTTTAATCCTAATTATAACATTAAAAATTAATAATTATAACAATTTTGGTGAAATTATTTAAGCTAAAAATGTTCGCATGCGCTCAGATATAAGAATTCAGAGTACAAATGTAAAATTATCTAAATTACAAAATGTTTGTATGTGCCCAAACACAGAAATTCAAGATAAAATCTTAATATCTGAAAAGACTGAGCAAGCTGAAATTGAGGACTAAATTAACATGTAAAATCAATCCTCAAATTTCAACATAAAATTTGCCAAATTCCAAATACCCGACACAGTGTCGAATGTTAAATTTAGTGTCTGAGGATGTTGTGTGAGTTAAAACCTAGAATTCATTTTGCTTATTAGGTGTGAAAACATATGAATATGTTTCAAAATTCTCAAAATTTAAATTCAAATAAAACATAAAACCACCCGCATGTGCCCCGACACAGTGTCAAATGTTTAAATTCTATATCAAAGAATATTGCACATGTTACAAATGAAAGTACTTCAAATTTCTAAATTAAAAAATGTGCCAATATTTTGAAAAAATCACTTTTGCATAAATTTATGTTTCTTTAAAATCTGAAAAAATAATCAACTTTAAAATCACAAAGAGCCATTATAGGTCCCAATCTAGAATTTGATCCTTTACTTGCAGGGTAAAGTTGATAGGATCTACAATATAATAAGATTTTAAATTTGATTGATTATATACAATTGATAGATTTGATCCTTTGCTAGCAACTAAATAAAGCTAATAAAGCCTAAAGCTCTAAAATTGATTCAGTTTGATTAAATAAATACCCTAATGATAACCGTGTTAATTGAAGATATCAACCGAAGAAGTTTATTTCTAATAAAATTTCTCGAATTTCAATATCAAATTTTCTTGAAGTCAAATTTCAATTAATTATAAAGTGTTTTTAAAAATTTTCAAAAATCAAGAAAATGTCTAAATGCAAAATTCATCAAAACTTAAATTAAAATACATTCATCCACTTTCTGCAACTATTTGTCAAGAGTGATAATTTAAGAAAATATTAGCTCACAAAAAGGCTAATGTCATATTAAGTATACTACTACAATCACACTCAAAATATTCTACGCCAATAAGAATGTGGCAGATGTCCTTTATCAACGTGATTTGACCAGTAGGCTCCACATACGAAGTAATTATGATCAGAGCACTCAGACTAAGTAGTTTAGCCAGTAGGCTCCACTATATTAAAATCACGACTGTGACTGGTATGTTCCTCAATGATTTTTTACCCCTTCGAGTTGTGAATCATAAGGTATACATAATAAGGCACAAATCCTTCTGTCAACTAGAGTGGACTTAAATTGGTCCCTTAGACAAATAACAACCTAGGTCCACAAGGTCTTCTTGGACAACGCAACTCATATATGCTGACAAGGATCCTTCAGTCAAGTTGAGTTGACCACCTCCTATGACTAAGTGGACCAAGGACCATAATAACCCGGGATGATGGAACCATGAGATCATCGTCGTTCCCCCAACATATGCTTTAAGTCAAAAATGATGAATTTAATTAAATTTCAAAATTCAATTTTTTGCTACTATACGTTAAACAACTAGCGACTTAATGACTAGTCTTAATCAAAAAATTTCTCTCACCGTTGTGGCGACGGGTAATTAACTATAGGTGTTTGCACATAGGAAACTTGAGACTAGATCTAAAGTCCTCACCAAATGAGAATGAAATCTCTAAATAGTGTTTTATTTATCTATTACAAATAATCATCTGCCTTCTGAAAATTTCGCTCGACATAAATCTACACTCTTTCATCGATTAAGTGACTAGGAGTAAACTTTCACTCCCCCTCACACCTTACCTTTGTGAAAGTAAGTAGTTCCAAAGATGTGCAAGGATAGATAAATTCATTCAAGGACATAAGTATGTATATATATGTATGCGTACATGCATGAGCATTTATATGTATATACTAATGCATATTGCGTGGATGACGTTGAGCATCCATACGCAACTACATATAGTATTCATGGATACAATTATCTATTTATCCATTCATTAGTGGATTAGTGTAAACATGATAGCATACATGTCTACATGCAAGTATCTTGCAGGTGGATAAAGAAATTAATAGAGAATAAAAGAGAGAGAAAGAGAATAGAATGCAAAGTGCAGAAGAATATCTACCAGAAAGATCGACTGAACAGCACTTAAAATATCAGGCCCACAACTTTGTATGCGTGCACCAAGCATTGCCTAAAAATAACCCAAATCCATGGAAAGGGACAACATTTGTAAGAGTTATTCAGATCACACAATCCAACAGATGAAAAATTTAATACCTTCAAAGCAGCCAAGAGAGCAACACATGCATTATTAATACAGGTCAAATACCAAAATTGCTTCTTTCCAGTCTTCAGGCAATTGTCAATTTTAGAGAGGAGTAAGGCCTTCCCACGATCATCCTAGAACAAGGTTTAATATAAACGTAAGATCCCTCCAGAAAGTTCATAACAGCATGAATATAAATTTGTCAGAACTGAGCACACACCTGACTGGAAAAGATAGCACCAAAGCACAAGAGCATCTGATTGACTAACAATTTGCTTATGGAGAATGGCTTCAATAAATAATGTAAATTGGACACATTAGTGAACGGAAATAAACAATCAGACATGACATAAAATGTAGGGAAAAACGTATTGTCTAGAAACACCAACAAAATTAAGTGATTTCTGAACAAAAAAAAAACGGTAAATTTAAAAGATTTCTTCTAATCCACTGTAGACCCACATGCCCTAGTGACCCATATTAGACTAAAAACTTCAACATTTTTCATCAGTAAAATGACATTACCTAATTTAGAGTAACTTGATTGCTAATAACATACGATATTAAAAAGGATAAAGTTGAAGCAATTTGTAGTTGATTAGCAAAGCATTGCTGCATGGAAGGGATGAAACAATTTCTTTTAATTTTAATCAAGCTTGTAATATAGGTTAAGGAAGACGTGCTTAACAGATCATAACTGATGCTAAAGAATACACAAATATCACTAATTCTAAGTTAAACAATTCCAAACTGATGTTAATAGATACAAAAAGTAGAAATGAATTTGAAGGATACTAAAAATTTTGAAACAAAATTTCAAAATATTAGAGAGACAAAGAATGCCTAAATCTAGGGTTGAAACAAAGAAAATATCATTATTCTAATGGAAATATGATCATTGATTTCTTATTACATGTACCTTCAGAACAGTTAACAGATATTAAAAAGGTAACAGATGCCAAAAACGTAACGAGCTTCCAAACAACATACTCAACCTGTGGAAAACTAAAGAGTTCCTCTTCCCACACGCATGGCATAAGCCCATCATTACTGCCATCAAAAGATCGAAGTTCGTCTTCAAAACTATCCCTGAATAATGACCAAGAGAGGCTGAGACGCTTAACAATAATAACACATCAAAGTCTGAAATGATATGTGGGGAAATTTTGAACAAGTTTAAAACTATCAGGTTCAGCTCATTATCTGGAAAATGAAATTGAAATCAGCAGAATTACAAGAAATTACCTTCCAGGGATCCAAGGACCCAAACATGCATCTCGTTTGTCTAATAAGAACTTCAAGCACGAACTTTCTTCACATACAGAAGGTTCACTGTCCATGCAGAAAACAGTGTAAGCAGTGAACACAATCAAAATAGTAAGGAATAATTTTGTCCGAGGCACAGCAGTGAAGATTTTGATATTTTTCAAATAACACTTAATATTGATATCAAAAGATTACATAAAGACTTTACCTGAATGGAGTTGTGCATATCTGTAAAATCTGGGCATGCTCACGTTTATATGCCATTGGATCGGAAACAGATTGATAAGCCATTAATATTCTAATGGTGAAGAGGTCTAGTGGAGACCTCAAATTCGGCAAATGTTTGGCTGCTAAGGATGATAGGTGGGACAGAGCTCTGCTTATCATTATATAAGAAATTTTAGCATTCATAAAAGGCATTTACCTAAAGAAGAAATTAGCAAAGAAAAACTAAAATGTAAATCAAGTATCACATTTCGCATCGCAACAGATAAAATACCCGCCAAGGTATGCTAAAACAGGTTGAAGCAAAATCCCATCACCAATAGCTGTAGTAGGAGAAACAAAACTTTTAATAAATGCATCAAGTGCCTCAATTGCAGCTGACAATACCCTGAAAGTTCAAAAAATAACATAAAATATTGAATCGACAGAACCCAAAATAACTAGCCAAAAAACACCATGAAATAAAAACAAAACTAAATTACAAAGCAAACAAACTTGATCAATCCAAGTAAGAGAGGACCACGTCAGATGTCAAAAAAAATAATCAATTCGTACACGGGAAACTAACCTAGAAGAAGAAAAAAAATATGTGATGGTGATGAAACTGAGTAGATTGTCAAATTCGCATGGAGTAATCATATGTTACCAATGTTGCTGTCACATCATTCACAAATGCTTAAATAATTCGAGGTATAGACGTACACCAATTAAACTGATTACTTTAAAATGTGGTTAATGGACTTTTCTTCTGCTTATAAAGAAGCAACAAAATAATCGCTTTCCAAAAAGTTTGTAAAATATTGATTCATAACCCTAGATACAGTAGCGTAATAGAATATTAAAGTTTAATAAAGGTAACACTTACGAATCCTCCTAGATACCAAAACAGAACAACAGTTTCATAAATAATTAATTCATTCATAACAATAAGGCACAAAACTAATCGAAGGTTAATTATCAAATAAAAAATTTTGAAAAATGACACCATAGTACCCAAGAACCAATCTCACCATAAATCAGATACCAAATCTTGTGATTTCCTAGAACGGCTGTCAGATCCTCCCACAAAAGGATCAGCCCACAGCAAAAGAACATCAAAAACTTGATCTTCAAGTTCCTGTACATCAAGCAAAAACTTGATTAAATCCTAATAAATAATAACAATTTCAAGTATGCGACATCTCTAAGAATATAAGGGGCACCACTTTCGGCATAGAAGCAACAATAGATGCCAAGAGTAACCACCCTGCTTCCATTTCCACAGTGGCAGCGGCAGGGTTCCAACTAAATTCAGTCAGCAACTTCTTTGATACTTCAAGTACAGCCTTTGGCGTCCTGTTGAACGAGACTCCAGCATTACATGGTAAAAGGGAAAAGAGAATTTTGATTCCAAACGTAGGGAAAGAAATTTTGACCATGAAAACGTTTTTATGGCCCAAGAAAATTGAACCAAACCTATGAAGAAAATAAGCAACCGAATACAAAAAACAGCTCAAGTGAAATAAGAGGAAAAAATATAGCAGGCAGTGATAATCTAAAGACAAATTAAAATAAAAATTATTCTAATAAAATAATGTGCAACGAGTTCAGGCATTAGAGTATCCAGAAAATGTTAAAGACAGGAATCACTTTTTAAATCACACAGGAGGGAAAGATAACGCAAATTGAATAGGACTTTCAAAAAGTGCACGTAAGAATGAAACTGGCATTAACATTACCATTTCTTAGATGGTGAAAAAAAAATTAAAAGCAGAAAGAAACAAACCAACTGATTATCAATGATAACTCAAAAAAACAATAGGCCGTAAGTAAATGTGAGCCACAAACCCCCAGCAAGAAAGATTTTAAAGACATCTAAGATTGTGAGTATCAACCAAATGTTCCAAAATTTTCACAAAGAGAAAAAACCAATATAGTCCGCCAATTATTCATATGTGGCATTCTAGTCTCAAAGTATCACATTTTTTCTAGTCCTTCAACCATATAAAATTGATAACAATTCGCCCCACAAGTGCAAAATTGGGGAAATTGAGATATAAATTTGATTTTAATTTTCCCTCAATTCTACAAAATTGATTCCAACTTAAGATCATTTGAAATTAATTTTGTATGGTTAAGAGACTAAATTGGAAAAATGTGATATTCTAGTACTATTTAATGCATTTTCCCTTAATCACAATAAATGACTCTAATTACATGAGAACATAATTGTGATTGTATTGTGTAAAAAGAAATTCAAATGGCTGATTTAAAGTAATGAACAATTGGTGACATTTAAAGTATACTTGATAACTTTGAATAAAAGGATAAGCAAAGAATTTTAAGCAAGGCTTTCATATATTTCGTAATCATCTTTGTTGTTTTTACATATGTTTCATGAATGCTCAAATCCAAAAACAAAACAAAAAAAAATGATCCCTAGACTTGAATGGGACCATTTTAATAACAAATTATAAATATGTTGAATCTAATGCCTTACCTCCTCCTCAAATACCTCTATTGGATTATTTGGATCATATTTGAGTAGTTAAAGTGCTATTTTGGGTTAGAATTACGTAGTCAAAAGACTAAATTGGGCACACATTAAAAAGTATGTGACCTCTCTAACGGCCATTTTGGCCTTTTTCTTGATCAAATTTTTTTTAAACTTTAATGTTATCAGTAATTAACTTTATGTAGTAAATTAAAATCAATAGCACAATCTTAAGTCTGAGGATCATTTAAAAAAATGATAAGTACACATACGAATATACAAATACATTATCTTGTTTGCCTATGCTTACAAATATATAAGTCACATTTTAAGATTTCAACATATTTGCATGTTCACATAATGAACTACCATAATGCTCATCTTCACAAAACTTTAATTTGCTGATGCAATGCATATGCATGACCCTAATAACTTCCCAACTCCACATCAAGCATCACGAATCTCCCAGTTTCTTGTTTCGAGTAATTAAATTTAGAAAACCCCTTACTGTTTTCTCATTGTAGTGCTTTGAATGCCCTTGTCATGTTAAGCAATGCTAGATGATGCAGATTTTTGCTGTTTGAAGAATGGAAGATACTATGGCCCACAAACGAAAGAAAATCACAAAAAGCACTGACAAGAAAAAATTGCGTTATAAAATTTCACATCCAATACATGTCATTCTTGATGCTGAGTGTTTCACAAAAACTCAGCCTTAATGTCTCACATAGCAGTCACTAGTCATGCACACATTTTAATATATGGGAAAGCCTAACAGATTCTCTCATACCCCTACACAAATCCACATAAACAGAACAAAATAAAATTAACATTCTGACCAAAACAAAGCAGCAAGATGAAAAAAAAGAGTAAGAGCAGAAACTACAAATGTCAAACAAAATGAACAATTGAAATACAATACATGTCATATTGAAAAGAATAGAACTGAACAAAGAAAAGTATTTATAAAACAATCTACATCTAGCCAATGATCTCGCATAAGACCTGTAACAGAACACTCAAAACTATTAGCACAACAATCAGAAAAATTGATTATAAAATGACAGCACAGACTAAATGCAAGAAAAATAATGCTACCTTAAGCAGAAAATAAAATTTTAAGCCAAAATGTTCATAACAAAATCCATAAACAAAAAAAATAAGTTCATCAACAAGCTCACAAAGAGGTGCAACAAAACAAAATGAGATCACCAAAAATCCAAACAAAAAATTGAGCACACATTTCAAAAAATGCATTCATTAACAAATGCTCGAATCGCCAAATTCAGGCAATTTAAAATCAAACACGGCATCAGAAGGCAAAAATTCATCAAATTGCAGTGCCTCATAAGTCATCCAAATGTAATAAAATGGTGCTTCTAATGCAAACTCTCACATGCATTCCAACAAGAAAGCACTGTTTTAAAAACCGGATCAGACCTACCGGCTCAACCGATTCGACCGTGAACTGGCCGTAGGGCCGGGCCGGTTAACCTTAAAAAACCCCTTTGCATCGAACCAGTGAGAACCAGCTTGAACCATTGGATTGAACCGATCAATTGACGAACCAGACCTGGTTATATAAAACTAGCCGGTCCCATCTAATCACTTTTTAATACTTTAATAAAATGGTTAAAACTATTAAATAATTATTAAATATAATATTTTCATTATTTCTTTTAAAATAAATTTAATAAATCTTAAAAGCTTTATTGTTAATAATATAAGTTTAGGTAAATTAATTCATAACATACCTACCAAACCACTATACCAAGCCCCCACATAGGTAAGACCTAAGCTTTCCTTTGTGATGTGAGACAAAAAATTTTAGGATCATGTTGAATCTTGACTTGGACTATAAGAATAAGAGATTGGATTAGAGAGTTGAGCATTTAAAATATTAAATAGGCTTTGAAATATGAGAATCCGAAAACATTTAATTTTTTAACTATATACACTTATTGTAAAAAATTTTATAATATAAATAAGTTATTTTAAGAATATAAAATTTATAATATGTTATAAATATTTTACATATTATATATTTTATTATTATTTATATTTTACAAAGTTTTAAAATAATTTTTTTACAGCAAAAAAATTATATTCTTATATAAAGTATATTTATATTTATAAACCTATATAAAACTTGTTCTTAATTTTTACATATATTGAATAGACATATATTTAGATATATAATAGACTTATTATTATATCTTAATAAACTTTAATTTGATTTTTAAATTTATAATTATTAAAAATATTGCTTATATATTATTTATTTTATTTTATATTTACCATAGATTTATATTATTACATCATTTAGTTTATTTTTAATAATTTTAATATTTATTACATCATCCGATTCAACCACGGGTTTAACTCAACTTGAACCATTGAACATTAAACCTCTCCTTCTTCCGGTTTTTATCCGGTCCAATTTTTACAACCTTGCAAGAAATTATCCAAATCAAAATAACTTCAAAGCATTTTGTACACTCGAAAAAATTTCCAATCAAATTATGTCACTCCAAGAAGTATGTAATTGCTCTAGACAACTGTGCAACTGCATCTTGCAAAACTCATAATGCATGCATGCATTTGAGCAGGTCGCCACACCTAAAAGCAAAGGCTGTAATTCTCAAACTTCTAGCCAATCCTCCACAAAAAAGTAGATTTGACAAGACTAATAACGTAAGGTATTCCAAATTATAAAATCCCTAAAAAGATGGTACAAATAGGCTACCCTATTTGTAAGGCAAGGTCATAAGTGCTAAATTTTAGATCAAATCCTCCACATTCTCAAAGTGGAGTTGACAAGAACTATCCTACCCATCCTTAAGTCCAGTCCTCCATGTGTCATCCACTAGAGTTGGCAGGATATCATTTTGAAAAGAATGATCTTAAATGTTCCTACTCCCAATTGCAATAATGTAGAATGGGAATCAAATAGTCAATCGAAAATCTCACAAAAAATAATTTGTTTTGAATTTGCATAAGTACTTCAAGGCCATCCACAAGAAAAATTCATTTAAAAGGAAAATTCTTGGGACCACCTCAACAATGAGCCAAGTCATAAGTTCTCAATTTCTAAACCCAATTCTCTCCGCATAGGAATAAAGTCAATAAGGTACATAGTACAATAAATATCCACATAAAGTCAAATAATACAAATTAAATGCATATCAAGAAATAAGTTCATACCATAAAGAAAAATGATTCTAAGTTCTAACAAACTTTTCTTTGATGATTTCTGCCTAGATGATAAATCTCAAATAGAAGGGACCCTTACTATAAAAGTGATATAGATTCAAGTGTTCTAGATGGCAAACTCAAGATGAAATTTTTTGCCTACAGTAAAGACCTTTTACTAGATTGTGTACTGTAGAACTTGAATTCCTGTAATAAATTCTACTGCATGAAATGGAGATTTTGCTTGAGACATACTATGCGCTAAGATGAGAAATTAGAAACTTGAGTCAGTAAAGTTTCAACACTATTATGCTTCAAAACCATCAAAATTGCAGAGAATATGACAGCGGCAGATAAGTTTACCTGGAAGGGTAACCGAGTGGTAGCTTTGGTGATATGGAAATAAGTGCGGCTATAAAAGTTGCTTGGCCATGCAAGGAGAACAGCTCATTATTTAATAGATTCCCCTTTTTTATCAAAGATTGGAACTGTCAGCATAATCATGAAAGGACTAGCCATGACTACAAATTAAAAAGTTGATAATTTATTACCTTTCCATTAGCAACACTTTCTCTCAAAGCATATAATGTAGTCACACCATAAGAAATAAGGCCACCAACAGACGTAGGGTCAACCTCAGCCAACGCACGCAATGTCAAAGCTGCTTCTATACGTACCTATGCAGTAAACCTATCCATAAGCATCTGACACGGAAACCTCTAAAAGTACAAGGCTGCTAGAAGCATAACTTCAAATAAAATATATCAATGAATAACAAAAAAAATATATCCAAGCACATATAAAATAAAGCAAAAACTTCACAAATTTATCATTTTATCATTGCCATACAGATGATAATTTTCCTTGAGAACTCTGTTATTTGGTATGAATGAAGACAACCAAATCTATATTAAAGTTACTAAGTATTAGTCCATGCTACCTATAAAACAGAAAACATTATTCACAACCTGAAGAAATTTATTACTCAAAAAAAAAAATTTTAAATAATAAAACACGTGATATCTAGTACATAAAAACGTTCTAGTCTCACACTTACCTCGCTTAACTGCAGAGCTCTGGATGACATTTTTATGATCATATAGCATAATGAAAAATACTCATCCTGCCTGGCCATTCTGCCATCGATATTGGGGTAAATCAATTTTAGCTGTTATAGTTTGTCTAAGATTTCACTTGGAACCCTATAATTTTCATTGCCTAAATCAATCATATAATTCAAAACTATGACAGAGACATCCAAAACTCAAATAGCATTACAAAGTCAGTCGAAGTCCGCCCAAATGAGATGACGACATCTCACTTGGGAGCCCACCGCCAACTTAAAAGAACTACTGAGACCACAGTTATAGATCTCCAATCTTCAATTCGCACCACATTCCCATATGATAAGTCAGCATTCTGTCATTTCATTTAAGTAGAATTTGGCTGCCTCTATTATAGATGTGATTGCAATGACTTGCATTTTAGGGACTTGACTGTGACAACTGAGATTGTTAGGATCAATGTGAAACTGAAGCCAAAATTATAGAAATTAAGAAGTGATTTACCATAATTATTTTAATTATATCTACAATTTCAAATCAGAAGTTGACATATATATTAATCTGAAAACCAAGAAGCATTCCCATTTTCATCAATAAATATTCACTACAATCCATGTTTTCATTGTTCATTAAACAAAAAATTTTTAGCTTCAAGTAGCATTCAATCCAAATTTTGAAAGAATTTTGACAACCTCCCAACATCTCCACCACATAAGTGACATCTACAAGAGTGCTTTAAAAAAAATATGGAAAATCGATATCATGAGACACAGCAGCTAGGGAGTCTCCAAACCCACCCTGCTTAAAAAAGAATGTACAAACCTCCAATCATCTACATGAGAAAATGTGCAACACAGGATTTCCTCAACGCATTGGAATAATGTAAACGAATACTTCGACATTTTCCCATCATTATGGAACAATGTGCAAAGGCACTTAGTTTTAAGATGTTTTTATTGCTTTACCTTATGTGCGAGAGAGCATCAACTACAAGATGAGCCAACAGATTTAGGTGATACACAATTTTTTTCTCTTTTTTCTTTTTTCTCTTTTTCTTCTGCTTTCTTTTCTTTTTTTCCATATTTTCTTCCATATATCTTCTATCTTCTCTTCTTTTTTTAATTTATGCTTATATATAGAGAGAAATGAAGGGAGAGAGAAATGGAGGCTAATTGAGAAGTCATTTTTTAGTTCCATGTTTAGAGAGAGAGAGAGAGAGGGAGAATAAGATTTTTTGTTTTTCTTTTTGTTTAGAGAGAAGGGAATGAGGTAGAGGCTTTGCCAGTAAGAATTGAACAAGATTTAACATAAAACCTGCTAAGAACCTAAATGAAATCTTTAAATCTTGAAGAATCATGAATATTATTTCTCCTTAGTTTAACCTAAACCCTAAGATTTAGAAAATCCAGCTTTGGATAGAATTAACTCAAATCCACAAGTCTAACACGCCCCTCTTCTTCTTCACTTACCACTAATCCCGTCCAGACCATCTGCAGCAAGCTCCCAAGCAACTCCCTCACCACTGAGGCAAACAAACCCCTCAAAACCTTCGCCAACAAATTCCTATTTTCAGTTTCCTCACTTCTTTTGTCTAGGGTTTTAAGTATGAGCAAAATGGTTAAGGGACAAACGGTGGTGTGTGGTTTCATGCATGAGAGAGGGAGGGAGGTATAGGTACTTTGATAACAACGAGAGGAATGAGGTGAAAAGTCGTGTGCGGCTCTAAGCAAATCAAATGAGTGTGTGTGGTAGGGAACAAGCTGACGAACGCGAAAGTGAGCTTGAAGGGGAAACGAATGGTTGATGCTTTGACGGCACAAGGGAGAGAATGAGGTTGTGTATTGAAGACGTGTTTGTGCATAGTAGGAAACAAAGACCGCATCCTATAAATATACATGAGTTCCATTTTTTTTTTTTTTTTATTTATAGGTCAACATATGTAACTTCCTTTCTCGACAACTCCTCCCTCCCAGCTTGCTATCTTATGTCTCACACCCTCTCCTTATTCCCCTAGCTTCCCTCTTAATGTAATTTTATGTATCCTAATTCCACGTCTTTCATCCAAAATTTACCTCCCCATTTACTCCTCTGCTTCTTTTTGCTTGCCTCTAGCTCTCCTAATAATAGTATTTGGAATGATCCTAAAAATTATTAAGGCAATAAATAACAAAATTGAGCATTTCAACGACAAAAATAATAAACTAAGGGTGATAGCATACTGATTCTTAAATGCAACTTAATCATGTTTGGCTTAAACGAATTAACCAAGGATGACTTTATGTTGAAGTTAATGAGTCAATTAAATAAATTCATTGGGGTTGATAATTATATTTCCAATTTAGAGTTTAGTTATTTATTCCAAACCTATTGCATTTAAACAATGCATAATAATTTAAGCTCTTGTTTATAGATTGTTTATTATGATTAATCAAAGTTATAATTTGTTTTGTTCTTTTTTAAATAATCTTCATTATGTAATTAGAAGTACATGTGAAGTTTTTTTTAAATGTTATGATCATTCCAGGAAAATTGGTTTAATTTTTCAAATGATCTACAATTTTATGATTTTAAAATTAAATTCCCTGTCAAATGTTCTTATTGTTAAAACAACTACGTTAAGGGAATTATGCAAACAAAAGTTTATATATGAACACTTGCATTAGCATATCGATTAACAAAACTAATTGCATGGTAGTAGAAGAGAATGCTAATGCTAATGTACCCATAAATTGATGATGCAATTTAGAAGTATTTTGAAAAATCATGATCATTCAATAAGCTTTGGTATAGGGTTTGAGTTTCCAAATGATATGGTATTGTTATAAATGCTATTCCATATTAAATGCTCCACTTGTTAATGTTACAAAAGGATGCAAAGAAAAGCCTATAGAGATGAACACTAAATATGCATATAAATAATAGAACCTTCTCATGATACTAGTTAGGAATGTTAGCATATGCATGCATTGATGACTCTTTCACAACTAAGATTGCAGAAATATGAGTTTTGTTTCACTTATGCAAATGAAAAATATAATAGTCAATAGTGTGAAATATCTTCTTGATGCTAAGAATAACATATGTATGAACTACGCCTGTTTGTTGCAATAGTAACTATATTAGCAACCAACAAGTTAGTTTATGACAAACTATTGTAACTAAAACTATTGAGATGAAATGAAGTCATTAACAATATAATTCAAAAGTTATGACGCTATATATATGATTCATAAAAACAAGTATACTCAAATGAAAAACAACAGCGTCGATCATTGCGCAATTTATGCCATAAAAATAGTTGTAGTGACAATGGCATTTTATGTATCAATCTTTGCAATCTTTAATGAATAGCATGCATATTGTTTCATTTCTTATTGTCTCTATTGTTATTTAGAATTATGATCTATCCACTATATTATATATATTATAATGACTCGATCCGAGAGCTCAGAGTACCGAAGTCGGAGCAAACAGTTAAATGGATATTATAAACATTCTCACAATGTTATAATTTGAAAATAGCCATCTACACTATCATTTTAGATTTTTTAAAAGATTTCTCATAATATGCCACACATACATTATTTTAATCCTAATTAAAATACCCATCGCACATACAAATACTCCCAGATGAATCGGTTTTAGTTACAATAGATTTTTCTTAAAAAATGATTATCAACTAAAGAAAGAGTTAAACAACACAGTAGTATAATCAAAAGCGCTCTTTGAAAGCAAAGCAATGCGAAGAGGGGAGCCTTCGTTTCGCTTCTCAGTAGCGTGACAACTGTGTGTGAAGCCAACATTAGTGTAGAGTTGCGCAAAGCGCACGTAGCGGGTTGAGTGGGGATCAGGCTTATTTATCGAGATTTAGGGCACTCCCTTCCACTCTAGCGGCGTTGAAGAAAAAGAGGACCAATCGACGCAGTAGATCCAACTCAACTTGACCTAGTCCACAGCTTATTGACGCAACAACTCAACTCAGCCTCATCAGCATGCACCTTGCACTATCAGTTATTATGCCCAATGTCTTTAATAAATGTTATTTCTCAATGTCAAATTTTCTGTGATAAAAAAAACTTGATCATATTGCCCATATCAAAGTTCAAAATAATTTTAAATATGAATTGTTATCTAGCAATTTCATATCCATATATTGTTGTAAAAGGTGATTAAGTTCACCAACTTGAAAATAAGAGCTCAAATTTTATGGACATCAAGAAGGACCAACAATGCCAACCTTCTCTTTGAATTTGCCAAAATAAGAGATAGAAAGTTAAAGGACACCAAGATCTTTTGGTTCAGGTTAGAGATACAACCAAAATGTTGAAGGAGTTGGAGGAAGTTTTAGTTGTCCAAGATCCCACAAAGTTACAATAGAAGTCTTACATGGGTGCTTCATACCACAAAAATGGATTTCACTACTTAACTCGCTACTAAATTCAGCTTATAATGAAGGAATCCTATCAAATGGCAACCAAGGAGCTACAAAAGCTGAATAGCCAATTATAGGAGTTGCTAGAGAAAGACTTCATCAAACCTAAGGCATCATTTTACAGAGCTCCAATACTCTTTATAAAAAAAGGATGAAAGCACGAGGATTTGTATAAATTATAAATTACTTAACAAATTCATAAAAAAAAAAAAAAAATCCACTGCGGAAAATAAATGATCTATTGCATCAACTTCTACAAAAGTTGATTTAAGATAACTTATCACTAGTTGTGAACTACATATTGTGGGATCCTAAAATTTCCTCATTATATGAAAACTTTAGATCTAGTTCCAGGATTTCTATAAGAGCAAACACCTACAATTAATCACTCATCCCATGATGAGAGATAACTTACGATTAAAACTAATCATTAGATTGTTGAGAACTTAGTATATAGTGGCAGCAAATTAAATATAAAATTTAAGAAAGTTATTGTTAACTTAAAGCAAATTATGGGAAATGATAACGAGCTCAATCAAGATCACAGGTTACGTTATCTCGGGCTATCGTGATCCATAGTTTACTTAGACAAAGATAGTCGATACAATCTAACCTAAAAATCCTTATCAGCAGTCATGGGCTGCATCGCCTAAAAAAAATTGTAGACCTAAGATAAGTGTTTATCTGAGGGGACAATGTTAAGTCAATCTTAAATAACATAAGACTTTTATATCTTATCAAATACATCTTATGATTGATAGTTTAATGAGAAAAGTCATTGAGAAACTTATAGATTACAGTTACTATCATAATTTAATTATGTCATTTTGTGGCAAACCATCTAGTCACAAAACTTTGAATGTAATCGCTATTTTCATGGTACCATTTGGCGGTAAAATCACATGGACAAGGATGCATGTCATGTATTTACTGGCATAAGGTGGTTTGTGTGTGACAAAACACATTCACTTGATATGTCATTAACTCTTTATGAACTTAGATTGATCCAAAATTTGTCATTCTCAACAAACTATTATAGAAGGTGAGTTAATTTTGCTTTAAGTTTTAGGTGAAAAATTTCTTTTGAATATTTTGTATTTTAGAATTTTCTTAAAGTTGTTAACATTTTTATCTTCACTTAAGTAATTTACATACAGACTTACGAGCATTTTTAATAAGGGTCCCTCTCAACATGACCATCATTGAAATTTCAAATAGTTTTCATATAAATATCTTGAACCTTGTCAACATTATGCAACTATTTGCAGAGGATCAAGTCTACAAATTAAACTTATGGCTACATCTGGTGAACATAGCATCGAGAATTAAGCTTGAAATCATTATTTTATTGTGTTTTATATAAAAGTTTGCTATTAAAATGTTCTTTATAAAGTTTAAGTCTTATCAACTTCCATATTAAAATGTCGAAGATTGGACCCGAATGGTGAAATATAGATGTAGTATTCCAACAGAGGGGGTGTATAATTTAATAAATATTTAGCTTAATTATGAAAGAGAGTTTAACATTTCAAAATAACTGTGAATATTTTTAAAACATTTACATGCTTTTTTAAAATGAGAATAATTTGAATTAAAGCTTCATTTTAACCCCACACAATATTCTCTAACCATGTATTTAATCATTTAACTAGTTAGTCGAAGCACATACCGGTATACTTTATATTTAAATGTACTTATGCATCAATGTATATGCACAATGCATTCAAATAAATTTAATGTATCTAGATAATGCACTCATATGAGTTTATATTCATTTATAAAACATATATGCATAAGTTTCAACGGACCATATGCTTCTCAAAGCACTTGCACAACATCGGAAACAATGTGATTAAACTTAAAAACTATCACAAGATGTGCAAATAATATAAATAATATTATATTTTGATAGTTAATCACTAATTTTATCATTATGATATGTTCGTAAATTCACTCTACAATCTTTGAAAAATCACCCTCCATCCATCTATATATGTGCTTATGGATTCGGTGACCATTATTTTCAATATAAGTCCTAATTGTGCATTTAGAATGGTGCATTTTGTTACATCCATTCAATTTTTATGAATGCTTAAATATAACTTATCATGGTACTCTTTACACTTCTCATAAAGCTATCTCATCCAACCATTTTCATGTGGGATTATATATATGATTTTACAACAAAATTTTCTTAATAATGCCTTCACTTCCATTAAAGTCATACTCCGTTTCTTCTTGATTCTTCTCAATCCATCCAATGTAATATATGGCATTATATAAATATTCAATAGAAGGTCACATTTGAGTTCTTTATAATTCTTTTCAATTAAATCAATATGACATGCAGCATCTAAATATTCATTATAATGCTTTGATTTATATTCATTGAAAATTTTGAAAGTCCAATTTTATTTGTAAAGGAGCTTATAAACTTATTACAAATTACTTACAAATTCAGTGCAAGTTATATTCAATTCTAATTTTTTTCAAGATAGTTCACATCACACATAAATATTTATTGTCCTTCATTTTTGTCTTACAAATGAGCATTTTAGCAAGAATGATAACAATTTGGCATGAATGAGAATGCACAATGTAGAGAGAGGGGGAGAATTTTCTCTTTATTTTTTTACTATCTGGTTTTCTAGAAATAGAAAGTGAGAGATTTTTTTGTTACTGTTTGGAGAGAAAGTGAGGCTGAGAGGAAGGTTTGGTTCAGTGGACTCGAGTTAAGGGTCGTGTGCAAATAGAGAAGAGTTTGGTGAGGATAACGAGTCGAGCAAGCAATGTGAGCGGGATGAGCAGATGTGACAACGGGAGTTGGGTTGCATGAGAGAGTTTGGTGAGGATGGAGGGTCAAGTGGGTTATGTTTGGAGGTGTTGGGTCAAAGGTGATTGGAGAGATTGCACGTGACTTGGTTCGACTATGCGTGCAAAATCGATTAAGGGTGGCTCATCTATGAACAGGCTGATGAACGGCGGGAAAGAAGAGATGATGAAGGCATGCGAGAGAAAGACGTTGGAGAGATTATTGATTCTAGAGTTGGAGAGGACGATTCTGGTTTGTGCAATCAGCAGGTGGAGGAACAACTATCACATCCCAAACGATAACTTAAGACCCATCGAAAAGATGTAACAGAGAATAAATTTAGGTGATTATATTTTTCTTAAACAACTATTCTGAAAACTTTACATGCCATAGAATAGTATAATAGATCAACACAATCATCTAAATTCACCCAACATATCATAAGAACATTTAAACAATAAATCTACCAATTCATAGCAGGCAGAAATAACTCAAATTGAAACTTCTCATACCAACTACAGAGCATCTAAAACGCTGAATCTCAAAACAATACTATTAAAGAAATTTTGAACTTACCTCTAAAACTTATTTACAATATTTTCCGCACAACTTCCAAAATGGACAAAACTTACTCTTCCACCTTCTCCTTACTCTTCCATGAAAACAGTTATAATCAACTGTTAAGTCATATGACTTAGTAAGATAAGCAATCTAATACATATTTGAATTATAGAAGAATAGGACATTAACATGCATGGGACTAGACAATTAAAATATATGTTGCACACATATTCATTATGACATAATTTATTAGCAATTCTTCTCTAATGCACATTATTATGTACACATTATATATATATATATATATATATATATATATATATATCATATATATATATATATATATATATATATATATATATATATATATATATATATATATATAGTCACAATTTTAAATTTATGTATATAATTATCACATTCATCATACATATCATAACATATACATACGTGGAATTTCTTTCTATAGAAGACCTTTTGCTCCATATCATAGATTTGAGATTTTGCCTCCTAACCCTTTGTCCCAATTCTCGCACAATATCATAACATTTCACCCTTTTTCCCAATTTTCAAGTAAAGTAATATTATAACATTTGAGGAATTAACTTTTCTTTCAATCTTTAAAATAATATAATTAAAGGTTTATTCCTTAGTTAATTTAAACCCATTTAATTAATCCCATTAAATTACTACCAAAACAATAAAAATCATATTTAATATATATCTATTTATTAAAATCCATAAAATAAAATTTTATCAATATTTTATCATTTTATCATTTGCATATACTATCAATACCAAAATAAATTTCCTTAATTATACTATATTAAAAAGAAATATTAAAAATAATAAAAAGAAAATTGATTAACCTCTAAATCCCACGACCAAAAGAGTCGCGACACCGCGAGCCGCAAAGAAGCGCCGACAAAAGTCGCAAACGGCTTCCTAGCAAACGAAGCTGGCCGCCCTCAGCTGTGACGTGACTGTTATGCACCGCGACGACCTCCGGATCTCCCTCTCTCTCTTGCATCGCCTCTCGCCTCTCACGGAAAGGCCGAAACCGAGGGGAAGGAAATGCGAAGGAAAAAAAAGAAGGGTTTGTGCGATTTAAACTCTATTGATGCAATTTTTAATTTCCCTAATCCAATACATGTCGAGGAAAGTGCATTTGCTCATTCTAGCTACAGTGAACTGTGGTTTACAGCTAATTATGGGTTTAATTAAATTATAAGTATAATTAAAAAATTAATTATTATTAATATATTTTATTAGATAAATATATACCATACAATTCTCCCTACTTATAAAAATTTCGTCCTCGAAATTTCTTGATCTAGTAAAAAGATAGGGAAATTGCTGCTTCATTTCATCTACACTTTCCCAAGTCACATCTTTCTCTAGCCTATTTTTCCACTTCACTTTCACAAAAAGAATCTGTCTACTTCTCAATTTCCTAACTTCAAATTCCATAATTCTTTCTGGCTCTACTGCATAAGTTAGATTCTTTTGAAGTTCAATCTTCTTATGTAATGTTCTCTGTGATCTCAGAACCCATTTTCTAAGCATTGAAAAACATTAAATATTTGGCGATTAATAGTTTGTAAACAACCTTACAACTTTTCTATAATTTCAAATGGCCCAATGTACCTAGGACTCAGCTTTCCACCTTGACCAAATCTAGATATACCTTTCATGGGTTTGACTTTCAGAAATACAAAATCTCTCACTTCAAATTCTATCATCTTATGCTTGGGTTCATAATATTTTGTTGTCATCTTCAACTTATCTCTCGATAATAATCTTTTAGTTACTTGATCAACCAATTCGGTCCCATTAACTCTTTTCGACTTCAAGCCAACTCAAAGGAGTCCGCATTTTCTACCATACAAAGCTTCATTTTGGATACTAGATTGATAGCTATTATTATAGGCAAACTCTATCAAAGGTATATGATCTTCCCAACTACCGCCAAAATCCAAAATGCACAATCTCAGTAAATCTTCTAATACCTGAATTGTTCGTTCAGATTGCTCATCTATATGTGGATGAAATGCAATGCTGAAATGTAGTTTGGTACCTAAACCAGCATGAACACTTTTCCACAGTTTTGATGTAAACCTACCATCTCTGTCTGATACAATAACTTTTGGAATTCCATGTAATCTAATAATTTTTTTATGAACAATTTGGCTAATTTCTACAAATCGCTCACAACAAAGTAAAAGTGTCGACTTTGTTAATCTATCAATGATTACCTAAATACAGTCATGCCCTTGTCTTGATCGAGGAAAACCCATAACGAAATCCATGGCTATAGTTTCCCATTTCCACTCTAGTATAGGCAGTTATTGAAGCATACCACTGGGTTTTGATGTTCTGCTTTGACAACTTAACAAGTTTCACATTTAGATACATATTCTGCAACATCCTTCTTCATTCCAGGCCACCAAAAGGGTGTTTTCAAATCCACATACATTTTTGTGCTTCCTGGGTGAATTGCATAACCAAAATTGTGATTTTCAAATAAAATATCTTGAATTAGATTTATCTTTTTTGATACCCGCAATTTAAAATTACTTTTGAGCACACCCTATTCATCAATAATAATGTCTTTTCTTTTACCTGCTAGCATTTGATCCGTTAACTTTTGTAAATCATCACTGACTTTTTGTTCAGTTTTAATTATCTCTTCCAAAATAGGCTAAACCTCCATCTGGTATAATCTACTTGTGCTCTGCTCATTTTGTGTTCCAATTTCTAACTAGGTCAAGTATATCTCGAATTAATTCCTTTACGGTTTAACTGTGGCTTGCCCACCTGATTTTCTGCTCAATGCATCAACAACCACATAGGCTTTTCCAGGACAATATTGTATATCAAGATCGTAGTCTTTTATTAACTCTAGTCAACACCTCTACCTCAAATTTAATTCTTTCTAGGTGAAAATATATTTTAAACTTTTATGATCTATAAATATCTCGCATCTTACGCGATAGAGATAGTGCCTCCAAATCTTCAAAGCAAAATGATAGGAATTCCAAATCATGTTGGATAGTTCTTCTCATATGATTTTAATTTTCAAAGCATAAAGAATCACTTTCCCGATTAAAACACACAACCCAACCCTTTTAAAGAAGGGTCGCTATAAATTTGAAAATATTTTGTACCTGATGGGATTGTTAATACAGGAGCAGTCGTCAATAGCCTTTTAAGCTCTAGAAAGTTCTGCTCGCAATCATCTGTCCAGTCAAATTTCATATCATTTCTCATAAGCCTGGATAAAGGTGATGCAATCTATGAAAATCCCTGCACAAATCTTCTATAATAACCTGTTAAACCCAAAAAATTTCTCACTTCTGACACATTGGTTAGTCATGGCCAGTTTACCACTGCTCTAACTTTCTTTGAATCTATAGAAATGCCTTCCCCGCTAATGATATGTCCCAAGAAAGTAATATTTTTCAACCAAAATTCACATTTAGAGAATTTAGCAAATAATTGATGCTCTCTCAACAGGTTTAACACTATTCTGAGATAGTTGACATGATCCTCCTCAGTCTTTGAGTAGACCAATATGTCATCAATGAATACTATCACAAATTGATTGAGATATGGTTTGAAAATTCTCATATCCATAAACACTGCAGGTGCATTAGTTAATCCAAAAGACATAACTAAGAATTCGTAATGCCCGTACCTAGTGTCAAATGTTGTCTTTGCAATGTCACCTTTTCTCACTTTGACTTGATGATATCTCGATCTCAAATCGATTCTGGTGAACACAGAAGTTCCTTCCAACTGATCAAATAAGTCATCAATTCTAAGGAGAGGGTACTTATTTTTAATAGTCACACTATTTAATTCTTTGTAATTAATACACATTCTCATAGAACTATCTTTCTTCCTAACAGTACTGGTGCACTCCAAGGAGATGAACTAAGTCTGATAAAACCTTTCTCGATTAATTCAGATAACTGATTTTTCAACTCCTGCAATTCTTTAGTAGTCATTTTGTAAGGTGTTTTAACTATCGGAATAATTCTGGGTTGCACTTCAATTGTAAACTCAATTTCTATTTCAAGAGGTAATCCAGCAAGTTCCTCGGGGAATACATCAAGAAACTCATTCACTACCAGAATAGATTTGATATCACTAACTGCATCTTTAATCACTTCTACACTGGCTAAAAATATCAAGTCACCAGCTTTTATAGCTTTGTCAATATTGAGTGAATGTATTAAAGAGGCTATCACTCCCTTCTCACAGTGAAAATAAAACGATCTCTCATTAGGTAAATCAAATCGGACCATTTTCTTCCAACACTCGATTGTAGAAAAATATTTTGTTAGCCAATCCATTCCCAAGATCACTTCAAACTCAATTAAAGGTAGTAAAATTACTTCAGATGAAAATTTCCTACTTGCTATCACAATGTTGACAATGCACATTTTGTTGGCTAACATGCAATCACCAGAGGGTAATAAAATTCAAACACCAGAAATAAGGCAAACAAGTGGCAAGTCCAATGTATTACAAAATAGCTCAGACATAAATGAGTGTGATGCACCAGAATCAAAAAGCACTCTAGCAGGAAAATCTGAAATAGCTATCATACATATCACCACATCTGAAGATTCTCTAGCTTCTTGGAAAGATAAGGCAAAAACACGAGCTGATATTGACTTCACATTAGCTCCAGACTTTATTCCTTTATCCTTATGAAATGATTTATTCATAAAAGATAGTACATTTATATACTTCTAGCTTCGGTGCAATTCTTAGCTCTCTGCTCCCCTGAACATTTCTTGGACAGTTTCTTTTGATATGACCCACTTCCCCACATAGATAACATCTTCCAGAATTTACTAAGCATTTCCCAGAATGATTTTCCACATATAATGCAAACTGGTGCTGATGTCTGGCCTCCTTGTTGATGTTGTTGTTGCCCGGATTGATGCAGATGTTGTGATTTCTGACTAAACTTTTGTTTTTTAAATTGCTCAGATCTAACATCTAACTGTCTCCTCTTACTGCCAGTATCCCATCTTTGTCTGACAATATCCATATCATGCTCCAAAGCTTTAGGACTCTCCACTAATTCTCGCAAAATCCTTAATTCGAAAAATTAAAGGTTGTCTGAATGATCTCTCGCCCTCGAGAAATCTATAACACTTCACTTGGTGTACGAAATGAGCAAGCGATAAGAGATGTAAATTTCGCCTCATATAATCATCAGCTTGTTGTTTGAGTCGATTTATAAATTTCTCCTCGCATTGCCTGGGTCAAGGAGGAATGACTAATATCTAAAGACTTGCTCAAACTCTTCCTTGCACTGATCGATGACTACTCGCTTTCCAAATTTATTTCTAACTATCCTCTACCACCAATGTTTCGCTTCCAAATATCGAGATACTCTTCTTCTATCTAATAGGCATTTCATCCCATTTAAAATTTTCTCAATTCGAACAATCCAATCTTCAGCTACCCTAGCATCTACTCCTCCCTTGAATAATGGCGCTTCAAACTCTAAAATAATTTCAACTGCTTATCAATATCACCACTGATACTGGTACTAGCACTAGTGCTCTGAACTGCAGTTGTAAATGGTATTGGTACTGATACAAATGTTGGTGGCACAATAGGTGTTTTCTCCAGCTGGTGCAATAGTTTCAGAATTTCAAAGATCTGCGGCTAGTGACGACCCATTTGTTCCTTCGCACCCTTTAAGTCATATCTATAAATGAATAGTATAACATGTATCTTCATATATATATATATATATTATTCATCTTTGTATGGCTCAAAATATACGTTACAAGCTTATATTGCGTGCACCGCTCACTTATTCCACTAACCCAACCTATGCTTTATAGAAATCGAATCATATTCCCTTTTTAACACCTCTAAACCAAATCATGCTTCTGTAATTGATCATTTGAATTCAAATGCTCTAATACCACTTTTATCACATCCCAAATGATAACTTAAGACCCATCGAAAAAGATGTAACAGAGAGAGTAAATTTAGGTGACTATATTTTTCTTAAACGACTATTTTGAAAACTTTACATGCCACAGAATAGTGTAAAAGATCAACACAATCATCTAAATTCACCCAACATATCATAAGAACATTTAAACAATAAATCTACCAATTCATTGCAGGCAGAAACAACTCAAATTGAAACTTCTCATACCAACTACAGAGCATCTAAAAAATTGAATATCAAAACACTACTATTAAAGAAATTTTGAACTTACCTCTAAAACTTATTTACAATATTTTTCTCGTACAACTTTCAAAAAGGGGGCAAAACCTACACCACCTTCTCCTTACCCTTCCCTGAAAACAGTTATAATCAATTGTTAAGTTATATGACTAGTAAAATAAGCAATCTAATACATATTTTAATTATAGAAGAGTAGGACATTAACATGCATGTGGACTAGACAATTAAAATACAAGTTGCATACATATTCATTGGTTTGTACAATACACAATAGCTTATTAATAATTCTTCTCTGCCTAAACATGATGTACACATTACTACATAACACACACACACACACATATATATATAGTCACAATAGCTTTAAATTTATGTCATGTAATTATCACATTCATTGGCAAACATATTATAACGTATACATTACATGGAATTTCTTTTCTTTCTATAGGAGACTCTTTTGCTCCATATCATAACATTTGAGAACCCTTTTGCCTTTCTGGGAACCATTTTGTCCCAATTCCTACGTAAGTAATATCATAATATTTGAGGACACTTTTGCCTCTCTAGGAATCCTTTTGTCCCAATTCTTGCACAGAAAATATCATAATATTTGGCCAATTTCCTGATTACTAACACATAACATGTATAAGCTAAGTTGTTGAATGCCCGTGTTTTCAACAATAGGAAATAGTATGCAAAATAATCAAAAATAAATTGAAACCATGCAACGTGGCATAAATATAAAACTATGCATATGACTTGGTTTCATATAAAACATACAGTATAAACAATCAATATTTTATTCAATAGCATTGCAGAGAAGGATAAATATATTTGTATTAAAATTTGCAAATCTTACATAAGTGATGAACTCTCGCAAAACGTGATGTCAAAATCTCTTACGCACATAAACAATATCAACAGGGCTTTTCCTCATACGAATATTATTCGAAAACGCTTAATACTACAAAAACTGAAATTTCAAACAATTAATCAATCACCTAATAATTTGCAATGATTCATTATCATTTATTAAAACTTACAGGTGAACGTGACAGTTGTCACGCGTGCTTCCTACAACAACCCTTCTTATCTGCTTAAAGAAAATAATAATATAATCAACTTTTCTTTCAATTTTTAAAATAATATAATTAAAGCTTTATTCCTTAGTTAATTTAAACCCATTTAATTAATCCCATTAAATTGTTACCAAAATAATAAAAATCATATTTAATATATCTATTTATTAAAATCCATAAAATAAAATTTTATCAATATTTTATCATTTTATCATTTGCATATACTATCAATACCAAAATAAATTTCCTTAATTATACTATATTAAAAAGAAATATTAAAAATAATAAAAAGAAAATTGATTTACCTCTAAATCCACAAAGAGTCATGCCTTACCGAGCAGTAGCAGCGCCGACCCACAAAAACGAGAAAGCAGACTTCCCTAGAGGAGGCTCAGCGTCGGTCCCCACAGCGCCGACGCTACCCGCGCCTGACCCTCAGACCATACGCATCCCCTCTCCCGCACGCCTCTCGTCTCTCGCGTGAAAGGTCGAACCGTGAGCTCACGTGAAAGGCCAAACCGAGAGCCAGGGAAGGAAATGCGAAGGAAAAAAGAAAGGGTTCGCAATTTAAACTCTATTGACGCAATTTTTATTTTCCCTAATCCAATGCATGTCGAGAAAAGTGTGTTTAATCGTTCTAGCTACTGTGAAACTGTGGTTTACGGCTAATTACAGGTTTAATTAAATTATAAGTATATTTAAGAAATTAATTATTATTAATATATTTTATTAAATAAATACATACCTTACAACAGCGACCTAAGGTTGAGGATGTAGGATGTAGGTGAGAGAAGACGAATTGAGGGTTGTAGCATGAGAAGTTTAGCCAAAAGGGAACGAGCTCTGGAGACCAATGGAAAAGAGAAGTGCATATTATAAACGAAAATAAGAGTGGAGCACTCGATTTCATGCAAAATGTGTGAGATGTGGGTACAACATAGGAATGGAAAGGAGAATGTGAACTCCTCTCTTTCTTTTAATTCTCTTTTAAAAAGTAACAAGTCAGCACATATAAAGATTTGATTAAAATGGTGTTTGATTGTACATAAGGTCACTTTGAGTTTCTAGTGAAGTATTTTGGAGTTACGAATATCCCATCCACATTTACAGATCTTATGAACAAGATCTTCAAGCCATTCCTCAACTTAATTGCTATTGTATACATATATGACATAGTTGACTATTCCAAAAGCAAGCCTAGAATTGTTAACCATTTGTACTACAAACACTAAAGGGAAATCATGATTGTTAGATTCACTAAACAAATGAGCTTAAACATTTTTCTAAATACTCAATTGATAAATTCACGTGAACAAGCTCATTAAGGAGCTCGATTACGACTTGATTAAGGCTTGTTTGTGAACAATACTGCTTAAATTTTTTTATATTCTTAGGCTTAATAAGCTTTAATTGATACAAATCATATATATTTCTCAACAAGCTTCTCACGAATAAGCTCAATTAAGACTTGATTAAAGCTCGTTTATTTCATTAAATGAGCTGCTCGTTAACAGACTCGATAATCCAAATTAAATCGAGCACATGAACAAACTCGAATCGAGCTCGAGCTGAATATTAGTAAACAAACTCAAGCTTGAACACCGTCCTAAAAAGCTCGATAATGGAAAACAAGCATCAACTCGAACACGCACATCCTCGGTTTAGTTCATTTGCAGCCCTAACCAAAAATGTTCAATTGATTATCAATTATAGAGACCGACCAATTTTACTTAGATTACATTTTATAGGCCTTGTTGGTTACTACAAAAGATTCATTGAGACTTTCTCCTATAATGAAAATTGTAAAGAGTAATATGTGAAAAAACATTTCAGCAATCGAAGACTTGTCTAATTAAAGTTCCAGTGTCGACATAAGCTTCTAGAATTGAAGGACTGAAGATCTTAAGTATTATTTCAAAAAGAGATATGGGGTATGTTTCAATGTGACATGGCTGATTCATTGCCTATGTCTTATAGTAATTAAAAAATCATGATAAGAATTATCTTACCCATGACATAGATTTAGTTGTTATAACATTTGTAATGAAGGTATGGAAACATTATATTAATAGAGTCAGATGTAAAGACATTTACTAACTACAAAATTTTGAAATATATGATTTTCATAAAAAGTTTAATTGGAGGTAAAGATGATAGTTAGAATGCATAAAGGACTACAATCTAGAAATACAATACCATTCAAAAAAAGGATAAAATTGTTGCTAATGCCTCAAGGATAAAAGTGTTAGTACAAACTAATTGATTTCCTAACAAGTATGGTTGATAAAAGCTATAGGTATGTTTCAATTATACATGAAACAAAAAACAAAATAGCATACTCTAAAGGATAAAATCTAAGATGCATTGCAACGAGATGCCAATTTCTTGAAGATCATAAATCGAGCGATATCAGGACATATAAGATGTCTATGAAAATGATGTAGTGAGTTGTTGATATTTAAAAACAAAAGTATGCATTCCTAATAATGCTGCTAAGAGGGGTGTTCTCCATAATGTAAATTATTCATGTTATATCATTCATTTAAAAAATAGTAAGGTGTATCAAGAGCCCTATCACGATTCGGCCTGAAAACTTAGAATATCTAGGAACAGACAGTCAAACGATAGAATTACATTATCTAATATTTATAATATTCTACAACAATCATCAAAATAGAAAAAAAGACACTAAATCACAAGAATTTTGAAACATCTAAGCACACATAAAAATATCCAGTTGCATTAACAATTATAGTAAAATAATTTAACAAAGATAAAATGTTTTTCTTTATGATATCTATTTTCATGAGCTCATCTTCTTCTATAAACGAACTCTCTTCTATTAATCATTTAACTTAAAGGTTCTTTCACTATAATAAGCATTTAAATAATAAGTTAAGTTTTATAAAAATTTAATTAATAATTACAGTTCTAAAATATAATAATTTTATACATATGCTCTAACATGTAATGTAGTAAAAAAATAATTGAATATTACTAGTTTACTTTATGAGAACTTTTAATCCTTTGTATTTTCTCTAAATACAATATTTAATCATTTTCATTATATTTCATTTATAAATCATCTTAGGAGCACCTTATGAATATTGTGTCAACTAAGGTACATTGATTTCCATTTTTTTTTTTTTTCAAGTCTTTTTCATTTCTATTTTCATTTTCATTCAAGGGTGCAATAGTATCACCGTAAGAATGTGATAACTTAGATTAACTTATACATTCATTTCATTTGTTATTTCTTTTAAAATATGTATTGAACTTTCAACGCAAATAAAATGTAGAAGTCTTTCCAAAATAATTTATAATTCTGATGCAACTATAGTAAATTAAAAATTCAATTAATGTTAAACATAATTTCAAAATCTAAATATTTTAAAAAAGAATGTATTTATATTTTAAAAAACTAAAATTAGTATATGTAGGAAAGTAATTACTCACTTTGATCTCATTGTGGTTCATTAAAATTATCCCTTCAGCTCCTTATCTCTTTTCTTTTCCTTAAAATTAAAAAGAACCTTTTTGTAACATTTACAGTATATCTATCTCCCCTTAACTTGGTTTCTTTTTTTAATCACTTCACTATCAATGACATTAAAATACTTTCTTTAACACTAATTCATAAATTTGATATCTTCTAAAATTATAAACTGAATTAATAAAACATACATTGATTACAACTAAATCTAAGATTTAGTCTTCATTGAATTTCAAATTTGATTTTCTTGAAACATTCTTAAATAATTTTAATTTAATCCTCTTCTAATATATGATCATAATTTCTAAATATTTTTTATGAAATTTCCTTAAATGAGAAATTTTACATCATACATGTATATGAATCCTTTAAAATTTGCTCTAAAGTTTCCACTTAAAATTTCATCATATATTATTTTGATCAACACAAGGAAAAAAAGAAATTTATCTTAGCTGAATTTGTTGTCTGTGAAATTGCCTCCTACACTTATTCTTTCTCCTACTCTCCTTTTCTCCTTGTCGTTTTCTTCTTCCTCTTCCTCTTCATCTCTCCCTTTCTCTTCTTTCCACCTCCTTTTATTCTGTTGGCTAGCCCGACCCCTCTCTATTGTTCTTTTTTTTTTCTGCATGTTGTTGTGGCCCCTCTTCCCGTATCCCATTTCTTGTGAGAGGGAATAGTGCTTTGGTTCTCTGAACCAAAGCTACAGTTAATAACTTCCTTTTAAAAACTACTATTACAAGCCCAAGAATTAATTTTGGTGGCCATGGCTCAAGAGAAGTAAAACTTTCTTTATCAATAGATGTCCCATTGCCAAATAATTAGGCTAAGCATCAAAAGCCAAAAAAAACTATTGGAGCCTTCACCCACACTAAAATAGAACGGGGTGAGACAATAATCAACTGTGTTGTCAGCCTACTGAGTTCATATACTATATTACCTATTGTTAACAAATTGAATAAGTCAATACATTTTGAGTCTATCAAATAGACTAATTATATTGAGAAGGCGGTCAAGATTTATGTAGATGACATTCTATGGTTACATAGGATATTTTTCTCTCCTTTGCCTTGAGCGTTTGCTCCTCTGCCTCATCTCTATAGTCCAAGGCCTTCCCAATATTAAAATGTGATGATCATAAAAATCACTAAGTAATTAATAATGGCCGATAACAAAAAAACAAGTATTATTGTTAATTGAGTCTTAAAGATGTCTGAGAGGCATCTTAACATAATATGCATAAAATAATTAATTATTCACAATTATTTATATTATTAGGTTATACTAATTGTAAATAATTTTATATAATAAATCTACAGCATAAATGTGTATGTATATAATACTAAATAAAAAAGATAAGAATCTGGGCTATGAGGGCCATAGTAATAAATAAAGCGAGCAAGTCACAAGAGAGAAAAACGAATAAGCCATCAACCAAGTGAACCTCAAATAAGGTTGGAGTAGGCAAAGCCAAGTATGAGCTATATCAGTGAGGTTTAACACAACTTTTAGAGCTTAAGAACAAGGTATCTAATGGTTGAAAATAAAGGAAGATCAAAGGTCCCTTCTCTTTTAATTTTTACTCATGTCATTGGAATCAAAGTACATCCTAACCTTAGATTTTTCATTTCTACTAGTTTGTATGTGATGTTACTTGATCATGATGCAATAACAACAAGCCTTTATCCCACTATGTGGGGTCGGCTACATGAATCATTTTTCTCCATTGTGTCCTAATAAGTGTCAAATTTTTATTTAATTCTAATAAACTAAGGTCATTTTTTATACATCATAATCAAGTCTTTTTAGGTCTACCTCTATCTTTCTTAACATAAGATACATCTAATACATCTACTCTCTCTATCGTCGACCAACGTTTTATGTGAGCCCATCTCTCTAATATTATCTGTCACTGGAGCTACTCCAACCTTAAATAATATTTAATTAGGAATTAAAAGATTTATGTACAACTATGCAGAATTGAAGGGATTAAGTAATTTAGTCTTCTACACATCTTATATGTGACATTGTGTTTAGCATATAGAAATTAAGGATGATTTGATGTTAAGGCCAACAAGTTAGTTGACTGATAGTTAACTAGACGAGTAATTACAATTCCATTAAAAGCATTTAGTTCATTCTTTCATACCTATCATACTTGAGCCATTCATATTTGTTTAAGCTCACATTCATAATTTGTGCACCATATCAAATGAATTATTGCCCGCTTGTGTCGATGGGAGATATATCAGAAAGTGGTGTAAAGTATGCTAAGAATAACAAATGTGTTGCACCATATTCTGGCATTATAAGGATAAATCGAAACCATTTCCTTCAAGAGAAACCCACATAGCAAAAATATAACTTAGATTGAAAGAAACAACGGGGTTTTGTTGGAAGATGATTAGGAAGGATCGAGTCCTCTGTTTTCGGCTAGGTTTGATTACTTGAGAGAGCAAGGAACTATGCGAGGCTCAGAGAGGGAGGATCGTCGTGAAGCGAAACGAGAGGAGAGTATGACGTGCCTAGAGCTTGATCGAACCGAAAGCAACAAGGAATCGCTTCGGAGAGAGAGACCGAGAAAAAACGAGAGATCAGAGGAGAATGTCGTTAATTGAGAGAGGAAAGAGTCGAAATGAGAGAGAGGATCGTGAAATGAGGTCAACGCCCTCATTTCGTTCTTTTAACCGCGCTTCGATTAATTTTAAACGGCAATAGAATGCTGAGTCGGCTAATTCCAATGGATGTTTGGAGGGTTAGGTAGGATTAGAGATTAAGGATTAGCGGTCATTAGTCACTTTAATTATAATTAAATATTATTTTATGTGACATTAATTTAAACCCTAACAATATAGATTTTAGTGTTTATTCGCCGCAAGCGATCAATTAGTGATCGGGCTGATTACGTAGTGGTCAATAAATGAAATTGTCGGTCGCATTGCAAACCATCTCCAATTCGTTTGAAACGTTTTCCGATAAATTTCGGAACGCGATCGAGGCCCCATACGAAATTTGATAGATTATCCGAAGGACGATATAGCTTGAATTATTTTCAAATCGAATTGAATTTAATTGATTTCGGATGGTAGAAACCTCTATGTCATTTACTTAATTTTAATGACATGGTTAAATGGTCAACAATGGCTTAGGAAGGGCATTGAATAATTAAATCATGTTTTTTTCTTCTTGAATCCTGATTTATCTATGGGAGACACTAGACCTTACTCGCGAGACTTGCTTGGACAAATAAGGGAGAGAAAGAGAGGTAGACAAGTAGAGAGAGCACATATGTTAGTTTGTGTATATGTCACTAGTATGAAGAAAATACACAGATGACCGAGTGGATCCAAGTACAATAAATCTCAAAGAAGGAAGCTAACAAATCCAAATAGCCTATAAAGATCTTAAGAGCCAAAAAGTCCTAGACATAGGGTAGAAGACTATAGAAATGGCTACACCACACTCATAAAATAATAAAAAATTGTACATACACAAGAAATTGCTCGTGTAAACATGTACACAATAGCCAAGTATAGCTGGAGGTGTGCATCTAGATAGCATATTCTCCCATGTGGATCGACTCGTCTAACCCTAAATATAGAGCAGATTCATTGAGCCCCTACTGAGTTGTACCTTAGGCAAAGTGCTAGCGGGTTCACCTATGGAGGTCGCCCGTTAGGTATGTTGGGCAATTGCTAGCAAGTTCACTTGCCGAAGTTTCCCATCCAGTATGCTAGGCAAGTTTGCTAAGTAGTCATGGTGAGCCTGCCAAACAAGATGGAAAGTTCCTTGCTAAAAAGTTGATCACTATTAGATATGTTCCTTTAGCCACTGAGCGAGAGGTAACTCAATGTAGGACAAGCTCTGCATCAGCTGACTTAATCGAGTCATCACCTTCACGGCAACCTACTTAGTCCGAGGTGTACCCTACATACATATTTAGTTCATTGATTCTCTTGCTTCTTGTAAAGGTGACTTGCAAAAGGACAAGAGAATTAATTGTTGAAATGATAAAAGAAATAATGTCATATTATAGAAATTAAAATTATAGGCGCAATTATCGTTATGTTAAAATCATTTGGAAATATGTTAAATCGCCTTTACTTTGACCGTTAATGTGATAGTAGGAAAACTTTCACCTATAAATTAGGCTTTAAAGATGCATAGAGCCCCACATCTCTTTTTCCGCTTTTGCCAAGTGTGTTGGTGTCATAGCTTCTCGAAATATGGTCACCAATGTGAATAATCACATTCTGTTGAAGGCGCTTATGAAGTGCACGGTTACTGAAAAAGTCAAAGACTAGAAATCTGATCGGCCTTTAGAAATAGCGAGTGTTGCTCTTGATGAGATAGCTCATGTGGTGGGTTATGTGCTTGCTAAAGTATCTCAGGTGATGACCAACATTTTGGTTGGGATGAGTGTGCCTCAACAGAAGGAGATCCCAAAGATAAGACGAAAAGAGCAATGATCCATGAGCAACTATATTCGGCTCACCACAAGTTAATGGAGGCCTGTCTCACAAAGCTATTATCTTGCTACAATTTTCATTTTTTTATTAGTGAATTAACTAAAGCTCATGATTAACTTATAGGCTGAATTAATGACTAACTCGGGTTTGTTTACAATGAGTACAGTTATCTTTCAGGTGTTGCATAAGATGAGTCAATTTATGAAGAATTATTTCTGGTGGTATGGCAAGCTCTTGCCCAAGCAAGCCTAAATTCCTAAGTTAAAATGAGTGCATAGAAAGCATCATTGATTGCATGATGAATTTTTTGAGTTTGGAATGACTGCTTCGTCGAGTTTCCTCATCACGTTGCCCATATCTACTTTAAATAAAATTATTGCTAAACATGTTGCTTCATTGCATTTTGAAGGAACAATCATGATTGGGGAGAGTGGGGAGTGACAAGCTCTCATCTTCCAACTTCCTGCATCTGCAAAGAGAGGGAAGCTCCCACAACAGTAGACAAGATGTGTGCATCCGCAAAGATGAGAGCAGAATCGTCAAAATCAGGGCTGTCCAACAGAGCAAAAAACGTAAGAAAGTAGTAAGAAGGTTAGTAGTCTCGGCTTAAGCCACTGCGTAGCCTTCAGTCACATTAAATAGAGGTTGGATTGCAGGAACCGATTGGAAGTTCACAGTTTCAACAGCCAAGCAAGTGCAGGGAACTATAGATTGTGCTACTAGAATTAGTTGGAAACACTTCTTGAAAACAAAAAAATCATACGACTCCAGTTCAATCAAGATACAACCTCACCAATTGACCAAATAAAAAATGATAGTTTCAGAATGAAAAAAAAACCAGAGAAAAGTAGTCTCTAATGTTCAACCAAGTAAAAACTAGCACCAATACACATAAAGAGGCATTTAAATCAATTAAAAAAATCAACCCAAACTAAGGAAGTAGAATATGGTTTATTACAAAAGACTAAACTGGCCCCTTCTTTAGTTCAATTGAACAGGTTCTTGAGACATACAAGGATGGGATCCCATAGGCACGCGGGCGCCCCCGAGTGGGTTGTTCCCAGCTCTCACATCATTATGTGTAAATGTCACTAGTAATGACGAATATACATAGATGACCGTGTGGATCCATGTATGATGAATGTCAGAGAAGAAAGCCAAAAGGTTTAGATAGCTAGCGGACTGGTAGATATCTCAAGGTAAGAGCCAAAAACCCCTAGACATGCATCATGACCCTTTATTTATAAGATTGGAGGGCTATATAAATGACAACACACCATACTCATATAATAATAAAAGAAAACATACAAATTCTAAGAATTGTCCTAGCATAAACATATCTACAATAGCCAAATGTAGCAAGAGGTATTGCCTCTAGATGGCGTAGACTCCCACATGGATCGACTCATTTGGTCCTGACTATGGGATGAGTTCACTAAGTTCTTGTGCGGTGTACATTACAAAAGTTGTCATGGGTTCACCCATCGAGGTCTCACATCCGGTATGTTGGCAAATTCATCGAGCGGTTCCTAGCAAGCCTATTGAATGAGATGACAAGTTCCTAGTTAAAAGCTACTCACTGTTTGAGGTATTTATTTAGATGTCAAGTAAGTGACGACTCCTTGTGGAATGAGCTATGCATCAACCTAGTATGATCAAATCATTAGCTAGCTTAGAGAGGTGCTTCACCGTGAGCTGCTTGGCTTATTAAACTCAACGATCATAGGAATAGAAATTGCCAAGGTAATTAAGGACTAGAGCATTGGAAAGATACCGAACATGGCAAGAAGTTTGCATAAGGAATGAGTCTCGACTACTGTTTAATCTCACTTGGATCACTGGCATGATAACCATACGCCTGTAGATTGACCCCTATGGTTGGAGAGTTTAAACTAATTTATTAGGAAGATTTTGTATTGTTCTTACAAAATTTTTGCATTATAATCACTCTCATCATTTTACCCATTATTAATCCTTATAAATAGAGCTATATTATTGTGAAACAAACACAGCAGAGCACTCTACAATTCTTCTCCGCTATTTCTTTTATACACTCTACTTTTATAGTATACTTGCCACATCTTCATATATTGAACTCCATGCACTAAAATTACTTCAATCTATTCACTCTTTATTAAATAATATTAGGCCCTCTATCTCTTTTTCCAGTTTTTCTCTATCGTCTTAGCTTTTCATGCACTTCAAAACTAGTCTCAATTGTTATGATTAATTCATTTGTCAATAACAAAGATCAAAGTATTTTATTTTAAACGTTTATAGCATGTAAAAAGGTATATCTAAAGTTTTTCGCAATAACTCATTTTAAAGAACTACGAAGATAAATAAAAATAATATTTTTATCGCCTGTCCATAAGAAATAAAAAAACCCTAATTCTGAAATCATAAATGGATAAGTAATCATTTAAATGTAAAAGAACATCTAAAAAGATGTTTCCTTATCTTGCACAAACAGCAGACTTTGCATATAAACCACAAAGCGCTATAACATCAGCAAGACCTAAATTAAGACTAGAATATCGACAGTAGTCAATACATAGAAAAAATTTGGAATAGAGTTGGATCCCCATTGATTTATGACAAGGGTAGGACTAGTGCAAATTAAAAATCAAAAGGTAATTATCTAAGTGGATATAGTTTTACACTTTTCACAACTAAAATGTTTCTCCTCAAAGATAGGTCCATAATCTCTCCAGTCACTTAATATTATCATATATAAGCTCAATTTCCATTACCAAAATTCTTACTGCCCCTTTGTAATCAAATATTTGTGCAAAAATACTTTTATCCAAATATTTAGCATCATCTCAGTCATTAGGATTTCACTGAAACTATTTTGTTAACCATGCTACTTTAGTTTCTGCCATCATTCCCCAAATCCCAATAGGTATCTCATTAGATGCTAAATCTCTAACTTAATGCATTTTCTGCAAAGCTAAGCCAACCTCTGTATTTCAGATCATTCCATGGTATAGGAAGTAATTCCCTTCATTTTGAACTTCATAGAGATGTCAGCTGTAATGCATTTCATTTACTAATTTCTCTAAGAATAAGCAATGACACGTTTCATGGCACTAATTCCACTGCAAATCAATTGTCAAATGAAAAAACTCAGTATAAAAAACAAAGGATATGCATGAGGTAACCCACTTAGATTAATTACTGCAAAATGAGATAACACAATACACATTACCAGTAACTTTTGTCACGATGGCTTTGTACATACGAATTTCCACTTTCAACAGTCTACAGCAGAGAAAACACATTGACATACAACAATGAAGCAGCTAATGCCTCTACCATTGTTATTAATCTGGTTTCTATTAGTTTAGGAATGAAAAAGGACACAATATTACATTAGCTTATTTCTAGCAGAAATATAAAAATAAGAGCTCGAAAGAAGTTCAAAATTTGACAAATTTTCGAAATATCAACATATTAGTTTTCTCATGCTTAGAAAAATAGATTTAAGATACCTCTCCCAATGCTGTTAAAAGGTATGCGAGGATCCGAAGTATAGCAACTCCAGCAGATGGATGGAAGTCCGTAGATTCCAGCTACAAGGTGTTGAAGTGTTCTTAATCAGAGTAACATCAACAGTAGAAACAACTAACCAGGCATATCACAACAATCTATTAACTTATAAACGAACCTTTCTAGTTAAAAGAACTAAAAAACTCCTTTGTGTGGCCTCTGTCATTTGATCAATTGCACCAACTCGTAAAATATACAGAACACAAGCCTTCAAAGCAAAAGAATAATCAATGAGTTTCTAGGGGCTGAGGAACTTCTATTCCCAATGTGATTATACCGTTTAATGCACATGCATTGTCGCCAACTTCAACAAGCAGGTATTTATTTGTTATACCAGTCCTAAAAGCGTTAGCTTTGTTTACAGCAGGGGTGAATTATAAAAATTCCAAAAAACTAGAGTAACTCAATGAGACAACCTTGTGATGGCACCATCAATGCTAAATAACTATCAATGGCAAAACATAAATGTGCTTAGGATGGAACTTAAATAATAACAGAAATCGATTCACTTTGGAGAGAAATAACAAATATTTACAGAAATGATACCAATGCATGAGCATCCGTAGAAGCATTTCCTTGAAGCACGTCAATAGCACGTACAGCATAGTTTTGAAGTTCTTCATCAGGGAAATGATACTTTAGATGGATCAACTGGTCAAAACAAATCCAGCTAAGTACCAATCAAGAATAAAGCTGTTGAACAAAGGTTGAATAAAATGATGAAAATTAAACAATAAAATATTCATTTCCAGATTGGTGAAATATAAAATATCTTCTAGCCTGATGTAATACTCAGAAGAATCAAAAAGGTAAATTAAAATAATTTTCAAAACATACTCCAAAATTTGCATTATCTGAAAATCATTCAAATCAATTTTATAAGATTCTGCATTTTATTCTGATTAAAACAATATGTATAAGTATATATAAAACATAATTATATTGACAGTTATAAATTAAATTAATTAATTAATCAATCAAATTTTAACTTAATTTCCTTTTTTTTCTGTTTGCAACAATGGAGCAACCCACTTTTTGCGACATGCAAAAGCTGGCGAGTTGATCAACGACTGATAAAAAAATATAAGTTAAATTAATTAAAACTAATATTTATTAATTACAACTCACATATATCTCACGTCTTCTCTCATTTCTCCTCACAATTTCTTGCAATTCCACGGTGCAACTCGGCTTGGTTTGTGCACGCGAGAGTCGCAATAAGGGAGGGTTTTGGTCTAGGGGCTCGGTTCTTGGGTGGCATGTGAGAGACAAAGGGGATGGAAGGAAATACCGCAGCTCTGGGGGTTTTAAGCTCGACTAGGAGGAAGGCAGATAAAAAAATATTTATATATAATGACATGAAAAAATTTAGTAGTTTTACTTGATTAAAACAGTTTAATTAACATTTCAATTACCTTGATTAACAACTAAACAGGAGTAATTGTTGAAGGATAGTTTTCAAAAAAAAAAAATAATTGTTGCTACTGAAATATAGGTAAATGATATGATTATTTATACCAATATGTGACTTATTTAAAAATATTTGAAATTTTAATAAAATTTAATTCAATAATCATTCAGTGCTTATTTAAGAAGCTTTTGGGTTTAGCTATGTAAGGAAAATAGAGAGGCTGATAGAAGCTCGAATTACAAGTTTGCATTAACAGAAGTCGCATCGAAACTATATATACAAAAAGAAAGTTTCAGAAATTCCAATTAGTGAGGGTAAATCTTCAATTGGGTAAGTTCACAAATTCTAATACAAAAATCAGATCTTTATTTCTTGCACTGGTATTTATATGTGAAATAGCATAACGGTGGTAATACAAAGAAAGCTATTCATGTTGTGAAATTTATTTTTAAAGATTCCTAATCATGTGCAAATTCTGTTATTTCAACCCAACAAATTAAACATTTTAATTTTATAAATGACATCTTAATTCGCTATAATGTCAAATGACATCATACAACACTTGTAATTTGCTCGTTTGTTTATACAATTAAATTGCATATTTGACGAGGAATCACATGCTTATTGAAATGTTTAATTATAGAAACATATGGAGCTGAGAAATATCATATAATGAGAATCTAGTGGCAATATAATGTTTATGATAACTGTGCGGGCGAGGCAAAAGAGTCTCAATGAGGTAAAAAGGTTCCAATGTAATGAAATTAAGAAAAAAGATCTCCTATTGAATATTGAGGCAAAATGGTCCTCAAATAAAGTTCAATGTAGCCTTGAGATAAATTTATGATGGTCAATAACCATAACAAATATACATGAGATGTTTTAAAGTTAAAGTAAAATTTGTTGCAATTGAATTACTTACGCAAGTATATTGTGAAGTTCTTATATAAGTTTTATGATATCAAAATTAAGTTGCAACGCTATATTGTTGTTGATCACAAGCGCTCAATTTTAGTATATAATTTATGAATAACATGCATATTAATTTTTATTATTCAATAGTTGAATTATTTATTAGATTTGCAAATATTGCTAAGTCTTATGACTCATTAATTGTTATTAATATTTTTACAAGGAAAAAAAAAGTTAGTATTGAGACTTGGTAGAATCAAGCCCTTTTTGTGAGCATACTTTGCAGGATAGCTATTGTAAATAAAATTACGAGATAAGTAATAAATAAAGTTATGCTTACTATTAAAAACTTTGATGTGATTTACATGCTCTATAGATATAATTAATAATACAATTTGGATTGCTTTTGCTTAAATTTGAATAATTGAGCTTATTGGATTTATACAACAACAAGCCTTTATCCCACATTGTGAGGTCGACTACATAAATCCTCTTGATCCATTATGTCCTATTAAATGAACTTATGATGCTAGAAAAATGCATCATGTATTTTCGAATAAATTTTAATGATTGAATATATCTCCCACTCAATTTTGAGGATCTAATACAAGAATAGTCGTTAGAGATATCTTCAATCAGCTAAATTCTACCCGCCTCTATTACGTTCCACGTTGGCTGATATAAAGGGTCATTATGTGGTGTGATACCTGCTCTCCTCATATTAATCCATAATGGAAAGCCAATAGAACATTATAATGTAAGGCTTTTAAAGGTCAAGGCAAGCACCTCCAAAAAGAAATTAATTGGACATCAATTTTGATAACTCACTTTCATCCTGAGATATTTAAAAACATAAAAAATATATTTGTATTCATAAGCCATCCAAGCTTCTCCTTCTATATAATAAGAAGTTTAAATAGCTTGTTGACTCGCATATAAACATCCCAGCATTCTTTGAGCAGACCAAATATATCATAGAACTAAGATCTAAGGATGACCCTATGATGCAAATCAATATGTTCTTAGTTCTTAAGCCATATCAAAGTTGCAACTAGCTATCCACAAGGATTTCATCAACGTGATCATGTGAACAATTGCCTTGCTCAACAAATGACACTAAAGTTTGGTAAAGAAATTCAGCAAAAAATCCCCCACCCCCCCCTTTAATTTTTTTTTTTTTTTTGAAAAGTTGCAGCAAACCTTTATTAAAACCAACAACACAAGTACCTGGCATTCAACTAACAAGGCTAACTCAAACAAAATAGTACATTCCCCTTAGCATAATGTGTACGCATTTTCATTTAACAAAGAACAATAATTCCTTTCATTATCAAAATAAATAGCAAGATAGTCCCCTAACTATTTATATATAGTCAATTTAATCCTAAAGTATAAACCTAACTATAGCCCTAAGTTTATTGACTATGGATAGGATCAACAAAATTCTTTGTTGAGAGATAGATTTCACAAACATTTTTAAATTTTACAATTTTCATGAGAATTTCTTATTTATCTTGATTTGAACACAAAATGATTTTTATAGTTTGGGGATTTAGAAAATAAGATCCATTTCAATGAGATTTTATGTCAATACAGCTATCTATAGGGTAAGTTGTTTTAAGCAATCATAATTAACATTTAAAGCTCTATTTTAATAACTCATTTAGTTGTGATCTACTTTCAACATAGTCATCATTAAAATAAATTACTAGACAGTATTTATATTTGAATTTGAAAGCTCTATTTTGAAAAAGAACTCCTATTGACATTTACTTTCAAAATGACAATCATCAAAGTATTTTATTTAATCTTACTACTCTAATCATGTAAATTCTACCCACTTATTTGTAGAGAATCACATTCACATATTTGAATTATTTATATTAAAATTCTTCGCACTACTTTTGTTAACATTCTTTATAGATAATGTTTCTTAATTAGCAACTATCAAGTCTATGCGCTTATTAATCTTCACTTAATGTAATAAAGGACATTTTCATTGTCTTTTCCCGAAAGTTGCATTTTGCATTTAAAAGGAAAGTAAAGGGTTACAAAATAAAAGCACCAAAAGTGCAAAACTAGAAAGGAAAAACAGGAGGTAGCGACGCTCACGGTCCATATCTAAAATGCTAGAAAAGCGAAGGGAAGATACAAGCATCAAGCGGGATGCCATACAAAATCGGACTTCGATGGCGAGCACGATGTCTAATCGTTGGTCCCTAGATGTGGGAGAAGATCACTGGAACCGAAAGAAAGCCAATATCAGTGTGTCTTTGGAAGAATCGATAAGTCACATGGTCTGGCGAAGATAAGTGACCACCTGGTTGTAAGCCTTCAGATCGACCCCTTGCACTCATACATCCGGATGTGACCAATTACAAGCATACCGCACTACGAGTCTTATCCAGTCTTGAAGATGTATCCCTGACCTTGATGAGGTTGCGGTATCATCTCGATGGCGACTCCAATACGCGGGCAGGAGAAGAGGGCACCATCAACATTGGCCTTAAGCCATCAGGAGGAGTCCAAAAGTGTGAGGAATCGGTAGATGAAACTGGAACTCCATTGCTCTCGAAATGGAAAGCGGATGTGTTGGCGAATGCCTCCAAGATGTTTGACAAGCACCTTAGGGGTTCCATGAGGCAGTGAATCTTGGCATTCCAGCCCTCAAACACGGTATATAACATAGCAGTATGCCTTCCCCCAAGCTAGATCAGTCTTGGGGATCTTTGTCGAGCCTCGAAGAGATCGAGAAACAGGAAGGAAGGTATGACAAAGCCCCAAGAGGATAGAACCTGAAGGACAGCCGTCGTGAGAGAGCATCTGGTCAGGATGTGCTCTAAGTCCTCCTCCTCGGTGCAGCCCCAAGGACACTGGACCTCCTCAGTCAACCCCCTGTGACGTAGCCAGGAGAGTGTTGGAAGGGCCCCTTTCAGGACACGCCACCAAAAGAACTTCTCCCGTGGATGCAGCTGAAGCTTTTGAAGCCACTGGCTGATAGGTGTAGTGGGTGGAAAGAGAGCCTCATAAGCAAGTCTTGTGAGGACTTGCTTAGAAGAATGTATCGGCTCATCGGCAACTAACTTCGGTGTGTAACTTCACTCACTGTGATCGATCCAGTCCTTCCCAAAATGAAGCTCCAATCTTCCAATGTCCCGGATCGGTCGGCGAATAAAAAGAGCACAGAAGGTCTTCAAGGTAGCGGTATCCAAGAATGTGGGTTTCAGAAAGTGGGATGTCGATCAACCAATTACAGGAAAGGACATGTACCTTGTTCCGTCGGCCGACTTCCGGGTCGAGGTTTGAGGCTTTGAGCAGAATGTGACCCATGACTTAGAGTCACCTCTCCTCGGAGTAATCCCGGATATCATCCCTCGAAAGGCGGTGTAGGAGGGAGTCGAACGTAAGAAGTCCAGAAATCGTGCCACGAGGGGCGGTCAGTGGTGGCGAGTGAAACCAAGACCCCTCCAGGAGTACAAATAGAGGCCCATTTCACATAATGGATGCTCTTACGGGAAGAGCTCTTGTCCCTGAAAGATCGCACATCTTCTCGATCTCTGACACATTCATGGGTAGCATAGTATGTGTCGGTTGATAAACAGGCAAGGCGGCGAGGTACGTGGAAATAAGTGTGGCACGACCAGCCAGGGAAAGGTGACGTGCCCCCCAGGCAGAAATCTTCTCCCTGGCCCTCTGAATCGGTGAGTGATCCGCTCACGCCTAGCGGTTTGAGTCCCAGTAGTCCATCTCCACGGACCCTCCGAACCCAAAAAGCGGGTAATGCGGTTGGTCCTCCATCTTTTGCGACCTTGGCGAACAAGATGGATGTCTTGCACTATCATCTGTGCCGTCGAAACGGTCATCGAGGATAGCCTTGATTTGCTTACCATGTGCCAGCACGAGAGGTAATCAAAATGTCATCGGCATAAAGTAAGTTGGAGATCACAGTACCTCCGGTGTCAGATCATGCTAAGTTGGCACCCTGTTGCTTGAAGGCTGAGTAAGCGACTCGAACATAAAATAAAGAGGTAGGCGAGAGGACACCCTTGGCGAAAGCCAGAGCTCAACCCACTCGGTCCTCATCAAAAGAAAGAATGGAGTACCAGGATGGGTGACACTTTGAATGACCCATTTGAACTGGCGGAAACCCCAAAGAAAGAGCATCTGCTCCAAGGTTTGCCAACTCATCTATCATCGTAGGCACCTCCATATCTACCTGATTGCCATGAACCCAACGAGAGGTAGAATGTTGAAATTTGTTGAAGATCTCTTGGGCAGGAGACAATGGTGAGAGATGTTCCGCTGAGGGACAAAGGCTCCCTGCTCCTCTCGAGATGAGGGTAGGTAAGAGATGCTTCAATCTGTTGACCAGGATTTTGGCAATCAGCTTATAGATGGTCTGACATAAGCTGATTGGTCGGTACTTGGAGGGACAGCTGGCTCCAACAACCTTAGGGATCAGGACAATGAGGGTATCCTTCCATGAGTCATCCATTCGGGAGGTACTAAGAACTCTGGATAATTTGCCAAGACATCAGACTTCACACATCTCAAAGCGCTTGTAAAGGAAGCGGTAATCCCATCGAGACGGGGCCGATTGGGCCCAAGAGAGCCTCCCAAACTTCATCCTCGGTCAGCGATGCATCAAGAAGGGAAAAAATATGAGAAGGTCTTTGCTCAAGAGGCGGGAAGGCCAATTCTCAGGGGGAGACGCTCCTGACCCATTTCTTACGGAAATAAGTGGTGAAGATCTCGGTATAGCCTCACTATCCACATCTCCCATCATCAGTCATAACATATTCTGTTGGTGCGATGTCAGAGGAGACAGCAGTGTGGAAGAAATGAGTGTTACCATCCCCTGTTGTAGCCATCTAGTCTTTGCCCTCTGCTTCCACCAATGCGAGCCTGTAGAGTTCGGATATAACGAGCGAAGCTCACCCTCTATCTTGTAGTGAGACTGAATCGAACAATCGGCGAGGGTTTCAATGTCCCGCTCAACTCCTCCTTGAGCAAATGGAGGTTCTTGACATGCTTCACTCCGATAGTAAAGAAACGCGAAGGTGCGGTAGCTTTTACGTGGAGCACATCGACTAGAGCGTGTCGACCTTGCTCACTTACGCCACACTAGCCTCCCACAACAGGATAGGACGAAGTGTCCTCAAAGCGGATCCATGTGGGTGGAGTATATGGGATAGAAGAAAGAAGTAATGGGCAATAATTGCGAAGCAATGCGGGGTAGATGATGAACCTTAGTGTCTCCAGTATGTTAGAAACCCGAATTGACCAAAACCCGATCGGTCGTTGCAGTTTTGCTTCTCCCATCTTTGTTGTTGGTCGGGTATACAGGCCCGATGAAGTCAAGATCATGTAAGTCGAGTGTGGTCAAGCAAGCTTCCATCTCACGAAACGACACAGAATAGGTGAATCCAAAGCGCTTGTAGGAAGCGGTAATCCCATCGAGACCGGGCCGATTGGGCCCCAAAGAGCTAGGGCCTCCCAAACTTCATCCTCGATCCGATGCATCAAGAAGGGAAAAAATATGAAGATGCTGCTCAAGAGCGGGGAAGGCCAATTCTCGGGAGACCGCTCCTCAACCCATTTCTTACGGAAATAAGTGGTGAAGATCTCTAGCCTCACTATCCACATCATCATCCGTCATAACATAGCTAATCTGGTGTGATGTCAGAGGAGCAGCAGTGTGGAAGAAATGAGTGTTACCATCCCACATTTGTAGCCATCTAGTCTTTGCCCTCTTCCAAATGCAGGCAGCCAATGTAGAGTTGGATCGATAACCTTGGAAGCTCACCCTCTGTCTTGTAGTGACAGATCGAAACGGAGGGTTTCAATGTCGCTCTCCTCCTTGAGCAAATGGAGGTTCTTGACATGCTTCTACTCCAATAGTAAAACACCGAAGAGTGCGGTTGCTTTTACGTGGGATCGGCCTTAGAGCCGTGTCGGCCTTGCTCCCGCCACACTTGCCTCCACACGCGGATAGAATGACCAGAGTGTCCTCAAAGCGAGATCCATCAGTGGTGGAGTATATGGGATAGAGAGGCTGAAAGAAGTAATGCAATGGAAGCAATGCGGAGATGATGAACTAGTGTCTCAAGTATGTTAGAAACCTTGAATTGACCAAAACCGATCATTCGTGCAGTTTTGCTTCTCCCATCTTTGTTGTTGGTCGGGTATACAGGCCCAATGAAGTCAAGATCATGTAAGTCAGTGGTCAAGCAAGCTTCCATCTCTGACGACACAGAATAGGTGAATCTCAAAGCGCTTGTAAAGGAAGCGTAATCCCATCGAGACCGGGGCCGATTGGGCCCCAAGAGCTAAGGGCCTCCCAAACTTCATCCTCAGTCACTGATGCATCAAGAAGGGAAAAAATATGAGAAGGTACCTGCTGCTCAAGAGGCAGGGAAGGCCAATTCTCGGGAGGCAGCTCCCTGACCCATTTCTTACGGAAATAAGTGGTGAAGATCTCATATAGCCTCACATCCACATCTCCCATCATCAGGTCATAACAGCTAATCTGTTGGTGTGATGTACAGAGGAACAGCGATGTGGAAGAAATGAGTGTTACCATCCCCGTTGTAGCCATCTAGTCTTTGCCCTGCACCGCTTGCACCAATGTAGAGTTGAGATCGATAACCTTGGGCGAAGCTCACCCTCTATCTTGTAGTGAGACACGAATCGACAATCGTGATGCGGAGGGTTTCAATGTCGCTCAACTCCTCCTTGAGCAAATGGAGGTTCTTGATCTTACTCCGATAGTAAAACGAAAGTGCGGTGCTTTTACGTAGACATCGCCTTAGAAGCGTGTCGGCCTTGCTCCACTTACGCCACACTAGCCTCCACACAACGGGATGGGGCGAAGTGTCCTCAGCGGATCCATGTGGTGGAGTATATGGGATAGAAGAGGCGAAAGAAGTAATGGGCAATGATGCAGCAATGCGGGGTAGATGATGAACCTTAGTGTCTCAGTATGTTAGAAGCCAATTGACCAAAACCGATCGGTCGTCCAGTTTTGCTTCTCCCATCTTTGTTGTTGGTCGGGTATACAGGCCCAATGAAGTCAAGATCATGTAAGTCGAAGTGGTCGAGCAAGCTTCCATCTGAGCGACTGAGGAATAGGTGAATCTCCAAGCCTTGTAAAGGAAGCGATAATCCCATCGAGACGGGGCGATTGGGCCCAAGACAGGGCCTCCCAAACTTCATCTCGATCCGATGCATCAAGAAGGAAAAAATATGAGAAGTTTTCTCAAAGCGGGGAAATTCTCAGGGCTCCCTGACCCATTTCTTACGGAAATAAGTGGTGAAGATCTCGGTATAGCCTCACACATCCACATCTCCCATCATCAGTCATAACATAGCTAATCTGTTGGTGCGATGCAGAGGAGACAGCGATTGTGGAAGAAATGAGTGTTACCATCCCACTTGTGTAGCCATCTAGTCTTTGCCCTCACTTCCAAATCTTGAGCTGATGTAGAGTTGGATCGATAACCTTGGGCCTCACCCTCTTGTAGTGAGACTGACATCGGAACAATCGGCAGTGCGGAGGGTTTCAATCTCAACTCCTCCTTGAGCAAATGGAGGTTCTTGACATGCTTACTCCGATAGTAAAACACGAAGGGTGCGGTACTTTTTTTTTAGGAGCACATCGACCGGCGTAATCGCCTTGCTCCGCGCCACACTAGCCTCCACACAACAGGATAGGACAGCCAAGTGTCCTCAAAGCGGATCCATCGCTGTGGTGGAGTATATGGGATAGAAGAGACTGAAAGAAGTAATGGGCAATGGTCTGAAGCAATGCGGGGTAGATGATGAACCTTAGTGTCTCAGTATGTTAAAGCGGAATTGACCAAAACCGATCGGTCGTACAGTTTTGCTTCTCCCATCTTTGTTGTTGGTCGTATACAGGCCCAATGAAGTCAAGATCATGTAAGTCGAAGTGGTCGACAAGCTTCCATCTCACGAGCGACGGGAATCTCTTCCCCCTTCTTATCTGGCGAGATAAGATACAATTGAAGTCACCTCAGATGATAGTAGGTACACGTAGATCAACATTATCACTAATGTCTTGCGGTACTCTCTGTGATAGGCTGGTTGGCATACACCCAAGCGTCCCAGAGTTATCAACCATGCTAACCTTCCCGACCTTAGCGTCGAGAGGATAAGGGGATGAAAATCAAGCAGTCTGCCGCCATAAGATAATCATACCTCACGAATATTGAAGGGTGGCGGAGAAATTGCCCATTTGTTCCCGTAGCATGTCCACCTCCCTTTGGTAAGGCTGCTCGATCTGGTCGACCAAGCCGATGATACATAGGTCATGGCCGATGAGGTGGCGTGGTGTTGCAGGTGGTCTTCTTTTGGGCACCCTGATTCAGAATAAGATGGAAGACATCATCCACATAGGGGATCCGTCATGCAGTGGTGTGAGTGGAGCCTTCTTCCTCTTTTTAGGAAGATTTTCACACCAAATTTTTTAGCTCCCTCACGAAAGTGTGCCTTGGAGACCCTTGGTTTGTGAATGGTGGTCTTCCCTCCCCTTATCAGGAGAGGTTTAGCATTTTTCCAAGATTTGTAGGGGCTTGAAAAATAGGAGGTTTTGAGATGTCAATGCAGGGAGATTACGAGAAGGGTAGCACGTGGTGGAGGCCCACTTGCTCGGCAGCCTGACTTTGTAGCGGGTTGACCACCTCACGTGGTCTTCTAAGCAATCAGGCGTCTTCTTCTTATGGGTAACAAGCACCCATGGGCCATGTCGATGTCGGTGGTCTAGAAGGTATGGTAGAAGCCTGCTGGGCAGGGTCAGGGTCAAGCTGAATATCAGGGCATTTGCCCTTATCCATAGTGGATCGGCATGGTATGGGTAGGCTGCTTTCACCTTTCTCGAACATTGAAGTTTGAGATTTTTCTACCGATGAAGTTCTATTAGCTTACTAGGAGGGGTGTTTAGAATTACCTAGGCTTAGTGCGGTTGGAGGTCTGTCTTGGTAGGACAAGAATCGCCTTATGGCCAACACCGCAATAAAGCATAGGTGGGAAATCCCCTCATACTGGTGGTGGAAGAACCTTCCATTTCTTAGTTGATCCAAACTCTGTGGGAAGCTTCTTTGGAAGGTCCATTCGATGCATACTCAGCATATAAGCTTTGCCCCGACAATTGGTGGGATGATCCACCCATAATGGCTCTCGAAGAAGGAAGCAACCACATGTTGATATTGTCCCAATCTGAAGGGGAGATTAGGGAATCTGACCCAAATAGGAGAAGACAACCCATGAAGAGATTTGGGGTTGAAGGTTGGGGTCCACTTGTCCAAGCCAATGACATTTCATGACAAACCAAGGGCCATTCATGGACAACATCCACAGCTTCAAGCGTGTCAAAGGCACACAAAGCGGTCGGGAGAGACCATTACACTTGAAGGCTCCCCAGCCCCATTTTCTCAAATCACCATTTAGGAAGTAGTAAGAAGGTCTTCTCCCAAGTATCACTCTGAGGGCTTTATCCGACTTTTGGTTATCATCAATAGCATCATCATCTAGTCTAATAGTAGAACCATCCTCCATTAGAGTGAAGATTTATCCGAGGAGCAAGCTTCACAAACTCTTTCCGTTTCCATGGGTTAGCAGGAATGGAGCTCCCTTGTCCTTGAGTTGGCGAGAATGAGTTTGACCTTGCACACCCCTAGATGGGCTATGATGCTCAAGAGGGTTAGTAGTAGTGGATCCACCTCCTTTTGGAACATGAAACTCCCAAAAAAATTGATTGGGATAGCTTGGACATTTCCACAAACACCTTGTGCCTTGTCTTTGTAGCATCTTGATCATCCATATGGAGGTCACTTGCGCCCCATTGCGACATGGGTGTCCGGGCAATGTCCATCCCTTCTCGACGATCACCTCCTTGTCGAATTTGGCAAGCGCGTCTACCTTTGCTTGCGAAGCCTCTACACTTGCCGGGGCTTGCTTGGTGTGGCAACCGCGCCAATCCGCGCATGTCCCATGCGACCACTTTCGCAATAGGCACACCCACTGCGCGATCTTCGCCCGCAAGCCTCGCGCTTCGGCCATACCCGGACCGCCACCGCGGGATCTACTGATAATCCGCGCCGCGAGCCTTCTGATAATCCGTTGTTGTCGAGTCTACGTGCGGTTCGATCGAGAACTTGCCACCGCGATTCTACGAAATCCGTTGTCGCGAGTCTGATAGCCTTCGATCAGAACTCCTTGCCGCGAGAATCTGATGGCAGCGTTCTTGAATTGATCAGCGGCGGATATCAAGCATTGCGCGTCGGACCGCGCCTTGTCTTCCGTCCCTGCGAGAATGAGCGATGTCGCGCTTGCCATGGGCGGTCCGTTTACGTCCCACCGCCCGGGATCGGCAATTCCTTGCCGATCCGTCAGAATCTGATAATTCCATGGCGTGCGTAGTGAACAGTAACCGCGGGCTTGCTATCCTTTCTTGATCCTTTGTCTCGGTGAGGAGGAGGCGTACCCCATAGAGAGAAGGTCGATTTCAGCCACAGAGAGAGAGGAGGGCGTCGGTGTGCGGACACTGCGTCGGCGTCGGCGTCGAGGAGAGGGACGGCAGCGAGCTTCTCCTGAGAGAGGAGACGGCTTCGGCGAATCGTCTTCTGCGTGCGGACCTGCGTCGACGTCAGCGTCGGCGGAGAGACAGCGATTTCTTTTCTAACGGCTTCTATCGCAGCGGAGAGGGACGACGACTTCGGCGAATCGTCTTCTGGGTGCGGACTACGTCGGCGTCGGCGTCGTGAGGAGAGAACAACCTGATTTCTTTAATCTTTTCTCATATTGTCTTTTTCATATACGATGGCAACAATACTCTAAGAAACTCCACTAATGCTGTTACATATAATAAGAGAGGTTTCCCCAAAATTATTGATGCAAGAATGGGTAAACTTAGCAAGCATTTCATAATACCATCAAACTTCTTGGTGTTTTTTGCCCTATTTGAAGCAGATATTGTTCATCAAATTTACAATCAATTAAAATATATAAAACAAATTGCAAACAAAATATCGAATGAACACAAGCTATTCTTGTAAAGAATGAAGCTAACAAAGATTTTTTTACAAGAAGAATCTAGACAATCTACTTGATTTCGTTATGGCCAATTTCAATTTCTCTACAATGTGCAATGTACCAAAAAAAATTTTAAGGGACCAAAAGCACATTTGAGAAGATTCATTTTGAGATTAAACTTTTGGATCCTCTCAAATACAATCTTAAGATTATCAAGATGATCTTTAGGCTCTTTACAATCATTGCTCATGATGATAAGATCATCAAAGTAGCATTCTACCTCCTAGTGAATAAGGTTGTTAAAGATGTGTTTCATAGCTCCTTGATAAGTAGATTTAGCATTCTTCAATTTAAAGAGCATGACTATATAGATGTCAATAGGCATCCTCAATGATGCACACTTTTCATCACCGAGAACCACCTTAATCTGATTGTACCTTAACAATTTATTTATAAATGAGAGTATGTCATAGTTTAGGGCGTTGTCCAAACAATAAGAGTAGAGTCATCTTTCAAATATGCTTTATTATAGTCACAGAAGTCGACAAAGACATGAATTTGACCATTTTTTTCTTTATGAAAATGAATATGGTGATTCAATCGACATTATTTTCATCGAGAATAATTTTGCTTCGATGGGCATTTAGGTTTTACAGTCACTTGATCCTATATTTCAAGTCTCATTCATCTCGGTGCTTATTTTGGAAGATCATGTAATTTGAATTTAATAGACAATATATAAACTACCATGTCAAAGGAGAAGTCAGACATCTCGATATATATCCAAGTGCCTACATTCACAATCTCGATATATATCCAAGTGCCTACATTCACAAAGTAAAGCCTTTATTACTTCAATTTTGTCCTTATAGAGAAGAACACTAATGAAGATTGGGTTAGGTTATTTCATAATTTATAAATTAATTTCTTTTAACTTAATCATTATAGCAATTTGCCCAACATTTTCATACAGTTCAGGTGTTGGCTTGACTTATATGCTTTCATCACTAGAAAGATCTACGTCATATGAATTTTCTTCATCTTCAGTTTCAATCTCCATTTATGTATTGCATAACAAAACTTTCCCCAAGAATATCTACTTCAAATGAATCCAAAATCTTTAGTGGTGTGATTATCATTTCTTCATAATATCTATAAGATTTTCCGTATGGAATATCAACTTCATCATTTAATGATACCAATAAAAACTCCTAGCTTATGACCCATTCTTCAAACCTGTGGAAATAACAAGTTGGCAATTTTGCAAGTAAATCTCTTCAAATCCAAAGAAATGACTAAGCTAAGAGTGACACTTTAGGATGTTGAGCAAAAATGTGCTTTTGGTATCTTAAAATTTTGAGACCAAAAGCACATTTGAAGATGTTTGTTATAATTGTCTCATAGGATGTTGACATTTTTGCATATTCTAAGCCAGTCAAAATTTTGCTCTTCAACCCCATGAGATAAGTATAACAAACATCTTGATCTGCTATCTTAAAGCAAAATGAGTACATAAAATGCTTTATAGCTCTTTGACCCTAAGCACTCACGAGGAGTAATCACTTTAGGATGTTAAGCAAGAATATGCAAAAACATGAATATATTCTTTGATATTGATAGGTTTAATCATATCCTTGAAGGGATAATCCTCAACCTTACTTCTATTAGTAGCTTCAAAGGCAAAAAAAAAAGCACATGCCATGTCATTATTGACATGAGATATTTGAGAGTAATCAAAGTGGTGCCAGTTTTCTCTTTGTGAACTTAGATTAATCTTAAATCTATTACCTTCGACAAACTACTAAGAAAGATAGATGGGTTAGCTGCTCTTAGCTTTAACTGAGATTTCATTTGGATAATTCTTCATTTTTATATTTTTTTTAGATTTTGGTCATTTTATCTTGAGTCTTGATCGAAATAATTTGAATTAAGTTTTGACAATATTTTGAAAATAAAATCTCCTTCGATTGAGACTTTTTTATTAACACGATCATCATCAAGATATATGAATATTTGAAGCATTTATATTTTTTTATCCCATGAAAGTCCATTTCAGCAACTTCCAGACGTCTCCACCACATTTTAAGTACAATGAAGCTATCCTATTGAGATAACACATAAGATTCTTTAACCCACCACGTTAAAAATGTATGCACAGTACTTCATGTAACCACTCGAAATATGCACAATCATAACAAACTTTCTCTATCACGTCAAGACAATACATACAAATACTTATATTTTTATGACACAATGAAGTTGTTTTGCATTTTATAAACTTTGCACGTGAGTTATTGAAGACAATGATGAATCCATTGTAAGATCAAGATGCACACACTCTTCTTCTTTTATGTCCTACTCTCCCTTTTCTTACACTCTTTTTTTTTTTATTTTGTTTCTTCTTGTATCTCATTTTTTTAATATATGTGTCAAGAGAAACAAAAAGGGGTAAAGAGAAAAAGAGGCTGGTAAAGGAAATAAAGAAAAAGAGAGCTAGAGAGATGTAGAAATAAAAAGGAAGAAACAAAGAAAAAGTTATAAAAAGCAAGAGGGATAGTGAGAGAAAAATATAAAAAGAGGGAATACGGACATGTGGGCTATTAGTGGGGACATTCGTGGGTTTCAAAGGTCATTATCAACGCTCAAGTTCATCAAAGTTATAAACTACAAGTGGATGTGACAATTTAGTTGACGACAAAGCAATAGGTTTAAAGTTGGCAATTGTAGCGGCTAGAAATGAGCAGAAGAAAAGATTGATGGCTATTGTTTGGAGATATGAGGTCATCAGGATGATGACTAGCTAGGCTTAGAATGAAGAGAACTTACAAGTTGCTCCTCATAGTTAAGGAAGAGCTTAGTTGCTGGGTTGATGACTTGCAACGACTAAAACAACAACAAGAGAAGCTAGACGTAGGAGAGTAATCACAGTGAATGAGATGCTAAGGAGGCTCCACAACCGATGAGCATGCAAGGGAGATGACAAATCAATAGTGGTTTTTAAAGATTAACTGTCTTTGCATGCTGTCAGCCCCCCAAGTTCCTTCTCTACTGAACTCCCATTACGACTTCCTGTTGTATTGTTGTTAAGGGATTTGTCAACAAACTCCTATTGTGACTTCCTCACTTCTTCGTCACCAAGGCCTTCGAAAAATTAGGTAGGAGCAAAAGTGACATAGGATGAAGAAGGTTTTGGATAGGAATGGAGAACAATGGAGCTAAAGATATGTGGATAAAAGAGAAAGCATAAGTGGATATGCGAGCAAGAAGTGAGCCCAAAAGGCCTGAGAGGAGGTGAACCATGTGATAACGAATAAACAAGCAATAGGATCTACGGGGTGTGTGAGGAATAGAGTGATTAGTTTTTTTTGTCTTTCATGTAAAACGAGAGCAAACTAGATGAGAGGGGATAAACCATGTAATAAAATTTATTCAGTGTTGGCACAAATATGGGAAAATAAAAATTGACTATTTTAATTGAATTTTTCAAATTAAATTTTATTAAATAATTAAGAGACAAAATCAATGTGCAATTGACCTCTCATATAATTTTTCAATATTCTAGATGCCATGGCATTATTTATTTTACAAAATGAGCAATGCTTAAATGATTTTGATTGTGATTGAGGTGTTTTAAACTAGACTTGCGCGAAGTCATGCCAATTGACTTAATCTCAACATGTTTGACAAGAACAATCATTGGACCCATTCTTGATAATTTCAACACTAAAAATAGGTTGCACTATTTGTTTTTAAAACAAGTAGCAATTACACTTTGATCATGGTTGAACTTTTTAAAGAAATTCACGACTTCAAATCATTTATCATTTTTAGTTTAATTGAACTAATTAAGTTATAAAACATGTATGAAGGCAAAAGATGCATAAAAAGCTAAGAATGAGCACTACTTCACCCAACCTTCCTCGAGTCCTTAGCCCACCATGTGAAACCCTTAAGTTTAATGAAACTAAACTCTTAAACATCAAGGCGCCTTTTAGTATAACAATTAGAATTTCATTAGAAACTCCAAAGTTAAACGTGAGCATGAAAGCACTCTTGAGATGGATGACCTCCAAGGAAGTTACAATAATGGGATAAAATCACGAGACCATTTAATAGTTTGAGCTATTACAAATAATATTAAAATGTTGCACCAGCCTGAAGATCAAAACTTAAGTGTCATACAAGACAAAATGCTACAACATAGGAGCCACTTTTTAAACCCTGGATGGGATAAAGTGCTACATGATGGGAGTAGCCTCTTAAACTTGTAGGGGCTACGTCTAAAATCCTATCCACCTAGTGCATGATTTTGGGTTAAAAAAACTAACGAGGGTGTCAATTATTTAAGTGTAGGAGATTATGTCAGCTTCATCATCAAAAGAGAAACCACCTGTCTCCTTCTATGGCCTACTGTTCCATCTAAATCGTATCTGGAAAATCCTTTAATTCTAACCAACTCCAATTTGGGAATAAACTTCTGATCTAACAATATCCTGATCCTTAAACTTTCTACCACACAAAACACAAGCAAGCATCCCCGCACAAACTTTCAATACATCAATAGGCTTCAAAGGCACACTTTAGTCTAATATAACCAAAGGATGGATTAATACACAAAGTTTAAAAAACAAATAAGAACAAATAAAATGTGCAAAATTTACTAGCAACTCATGAAGAGTTAGGTCTTGGGGGCTTTGTTTTGAATATTTCTTACAAAGTTAAAGTTGCAACTACCTGAAGAAAGAATACCCATGATAAAGTCAATCCAATTCGCAAATCCTTAGCTCGAACTCCAGTTGCTGCAATAAAATAGTTGAAAATGCTTCCAATCAAATAATAGTGAAGAAATGACTAATAATACAGTTTATTTCATACAATATCATGAGAAGATTATCACTGCTACACAAATAATCCATACAAATCATTCATGATATAAATCAATTGATCAAAAGAAGAATATAATTGACTCAAAAAAATCAAAGTCATAAAAAAATGATCGCTCAAGAGAATCAAATACAACAACAAGTCTTTATCCCACTATGTGGGGTCAACTACATGAATCTTGCTTCTCCATTGTATCCTATTAAGTGATAAATTCTCACTTAATTCTAATAAACTAAGGTCATTTTTTATACATTCAAATCAAGCTTTTTTCGGTCTACCTCTACATTTCTTAACATAAGTGAATCCCATATACTCTCTCTTGGTCCTTTGGACCGACTTTATGAGACCCATCTAGGCACTCTCTCTAATTTTTTATCACTAGAGCTACTCCAACCTTTTTCATGAATATATTCATTTCGCATTTTATCTTTAAGAGTAAAGCCACTAATCCGCATATGCATCCTCATCTCTAAAACACTTAATTTTATGCTTCTATTTTACGGGACAACATTCTGCACTAGAAATTTTCTATCATACAATAGGCCAGATGCATTCCTCCACTTCAACCATCCAACTTGAATTCTACTAATAACATCCTCATCTATTTCACCATCATTTTAAACAATAGGCCCAAGACATCTGAAACATAATCACTTGATCATCCAAAGTCACATCCCCACCACTAGAACTTCTACAACTAAAATTATACTACATATATTTAATTTTAGATCAACTTAAACGAAAACCTTTAGACTCTAAGGTTGACCTCCATAATTTAAGTTCCTTTTGAACTCTCTCTCGAGTCTTATCAACAAGAAAAATGTCATCAGCAACAAGCATACGCCAAGGTACCTCCTCTAGTAAATGCCTAGTAAGAACATTCATAACTAAAACAAAAAGATATGGTTAAAGTTGATCCTCGATATAATCCAACTGAAATAGAAAAATATTTTGTCAATCCTCCAAGTAAAAATATCCATAACTAAAGCAAAAAAGATATGCTCAAGTAAATCAGATGATTAAAAAAAATCACCTCCATGCAAAAATGTTAGGGCATCCTATTTATCCAAAAGCTTGGTCAGCTGAATAAATCATTGTCAAAAGCATCCACGAAAAAATATACCAATTGTTTGTAACCAAAACCTTAAAGGAAGAAAAGCCACCATCCAAATTACTTCTACCTTTTCCAAGATCTAGTCATCTATCTATCTATAAATATAAATATATATCCACACACACACACACAAGAGAGAGCAAAACTGCAACTTTTCATATTAATTACAAGGCGATCAATAAAGTTATAACATCAAAATCAGTATTGTTGATCTTAATCCATTTAAAGAGAAATAGCTATTAAAAAAGTTCATAAGATACTACGAAGACCTAATCATACATAAAAAATTCTAAAAATTAGTGATATATAGGTAAGTGATTCCTAAAAATCTTACTTTTTGAGAGAATCAAAACATTAATCTAGTTCAAAAAGCAAAACACACATAAAGATTTCATTCAAAGTAATAGATTTTATAGAAAATATAAAATATTACAATGAAAATTATAAGCATGCTTGATATTAGGCTATAAAATTGAAGAATTCAATGAATTTTGGATCATGACACATTTCAACAGTGGAGAAGAACATGAACCGAGCTGATTTCCAATTTATTCCTCTATAACAAATCTTTTAAAATAATAAATTTATAGGACAAATTAAATTTTCTTCACTATGATAGAAGCCAAAATAAATAAATATATATATATATTACCTTTGGAAAAGAAAATTAACTAAGATAATTTAGAATGATTAAAGTACTAATTGATCCTAGTTTTACTTAATATTTAAAATCAAAATAAATGTAAGGGAAATTTATATACATAACACACAATTTTTATGCATATATATATATATATATATATATATATATATATATATATATATATATATATACCTAAAATTTTGATATTTGTAAATACAACACGTTTCATACTACAGGAAAAGGTAGATCTTTTATTTTTAAAAAAATAATGATTGTGTTATTTTTATGCAATATTAAAGACATCGGTGTTATTTATCTAAATATAAAAGTTTAGGTGTCAAATATATAAAATTGTGTGCTATGTATGTAAATGCCCCTAAATATAATTAATCATATTTCCTCTTAGCAAAGTAAGTCTCAAGAAAAAAATAATAGGTATTTAGAATTAAAAAAACAAATTCCTTTACATCATATTATTCAAATGAGATAATTACCTAAAATAAATGAATAATAATCAAAAATAGTAAATATCATAATTATTTCAAGTATGTTAAAGGTTTGAGTGAAAGAGTCAAGTGAAAAAAATTTCACTTGCAACACATTAATTATACAAAATTATGTTCCAATACTTATATTGGATAAGTTATGATGCTTATATTGATAATGTGTACATATTATAGGGATGAGTAGATCAAACAATTTAGAACAAAAATGTATGTGTGTGAGTATGTGTGTGTGCGTGTGCGTGGGCGTGTGTGTGTCTGAGAGAGTGAGAGAGAGAGAGACACACACACACACAGAGCAATCAAGCAAGAAAAATGAGAAATCAAGCGAGAGAAATGGAAAAAAAACAAGAGAGGGCATTCATGACAATGCGTCGTGCAAGTGAGGAAGAACAGAAGATGTTCTCCCAATTCAATAACTTATTGGGGCCCAAGAGGTCAAGCAATCTAACATGACCAATCAAAAAAGAGCACACAACAAGGAGATCAATCAAGACACTTGTGGGAGAGGTTTCAATGGTGGCTATTGGTGTGTTTAAAGCATCAATAAAAACAAGTAGTGATTTCTTGCTGCTCTCATTACCACACTATTAACCCTAAATTACAACATGATACCACCAAAAATTTAACTTCTTTTATTTCTAGGTTACAAATGATAATGAAAGTTGTTTGCCATTTTGATTTTTTCTTTTACATCAAAGTATACTTAAGAGACTATTGTTCAAAAAGCTTCATCATTTTATGAGTTAAAAATATATCAATGATTTTTTTGCATAAGGCAATGGCAAAATCCTTCTTCAACATCATTTCAATTATTACTCCAAAACAACGATTCATCAAGCTGAGTCAGCTAACTACTATAGGTTTGGGGCAAGGATTAAAATAACTCTAATAAATCTCGACTAATGACCTTATTAATTGTAATATTAATTATTGACTGGATGCTATAGCAAAAGAAGCTGAGATTATTATGATTAAAGTTCATTAATAAATATATAATATAGTACTAAATTGTAAAGAGAATAGCTCTTCTTATTGAAGTGCTTAAAGATCACTTGAAAAGATGAAATTATATTTATAAGATGATCTAAATATACATTTCAATGATACAAAATGGTGTGTGCATCATGTATCAAAATGATGTGGACTATTTGTGCCATACATCAGCAATACTACATGACACATTGCCCACATGCCACACACACACACACAGTATATATATATATATATATATATATATAGTCATTCATATTTATCTATATTTATATTTATATGTTTTAAATATTTTATGTCATATTTAAAATAGCACATCCAATGTCATGCACTATGCAATATGGGTCCACAGAGACCCTCATGCTATGGTGCATCATAATTTTGAATTATATAATAGTTATGAATGGATTGTTGTTTAGTTAAATGACATTCAAATAATATTGCTTTATAAAAATAATAAAATAATTACAAACTTTTGAAATAGAAATTTATAACCTTAATTAGTAAAAATTTAAGAAAAATAAGCACTTCATTCCTAAGGATGACAAATTTAGTAAAAGTTTAAGGAAAATAAACAGTCCCTTCTTAGGGATGATAAGGTTAATACATGATGAGAGGGAATGAATTATTAACATCTAAGAGTTGAGTACTAATCATAACATTAACAAAGAGTACTAAGTGATTTAGTTTTGTACATGTTATTATTTTTGGTTTATAAAAATAGATCAGTGATAAGTTGATGTTGGGATTAATGAGCCAATCCACTAAAGGTTATTAAGGTTAAATTATGCAATTAACTTAATTTCTTAATGAGTTAAGAACCAAATTGATCCCCCAACTATTTATGGATAATCAAAATAATCTCAGATTAAATAAAATAACCAATTTAATCCCTTAATTATTTGCAAAAGGACCAATTTAGTCCTACCGATTGGATTTGAATGGAAACGAATAGACATACAATAAGATGGGGTAATATTGAAATTACAAAATAAGGTAATATCATCATGATACTAATATAATTAAAAAAACATAAAATTTATGCCAAAAATTTATTTGCTCAAAAGATTTGCATGATATTAATCTAATCTCTTTGAATATGATTGTACTTATTGCACGCAAAAAAAAATTAAAAAAATGATATGTTTCATAAATTTAGAAAAAATTAAAATTCCAAAAATGCTTCTATTTTTAATACCCCAAACCATTAATTTGGATAGCAGGATCAAATTGATTCCTTCTTAAATAGTTAAGAGACAAAATTGGTTATTTTATTTAGTCAAGAACTATTTTGATCTTCCATAAATAGTTGGGGGACGAATTTGATACTCAAGTCATTTGTTAATGAAATTCTTCAGATTGATATGTGCAGTAAATGAGATGTCGCACAATTTTAGAGTTTCCAAAAAATGCAATAATCATTCTTTTGTTATGTATTAAAGATCATTCAACAGTTTACATTCGTATATCTAAATGTTATACCACCATTATGGTCAAGTTTTCAATATACTATGAGATTGTTATGTCTAAGACTCTAATACCATGTTATTTATGCATCTATAAATCTAAATGTCATGCCACTGCCATGAACATGAATTCAATTTTTATTCTTTAATTTTTTGTTTGTGTTTCTAAAAGACATGATCCTAGATATCATGCTATTGTTAAACCTATCATTTCAAATATAATGCTATTGATATACTTACAAAATCAATTTTAGCTCAAAAGCTCATACAGATAAAGATATTGCATCAAATGATGCATGCAAAGAAAAGTATATATACATGAATGTTGCACTTGCAAGTTGATAGCATATCGCTCCATTTGGTACTAAATGGAAAAGCTAATGTATACACTCATTTATGATTGTAACCTTTTTGTTACAAATAATAATAGATATAAGAGTTGCACCCCATAGTAGGAGTATGCATTAATTGATTTAAACCGAAAAATAGAACTAAACTGAGTATATTTGGCTAATTTGATTTGGTTTATTAAAGGGTTGTTCTGTTTTTTGTTTTTAATTAAGAGTTATTTGGATTGTGGTTTTGATTCAATTTCAAAAATAAATTCAGTTAAACTGAAAATCAAAACACCAATAACAAATATCTAATTTCAAATAACTGAACTGTTATATATATATATATATATATATATATATATATATATATATATATATATATATATATATATATGTGTGTGTGTGTGTGTGTGTGTGTGTGTGTGTGTGTGTGTATTGTTTGGTTTCTCATTTTCTCCTTATTAATTTATTAATAAAGAGAAATTTATAATTATTAATTTATTTTTTGTCTTTGTATTATCAAAATTAAATTTCTATTTTTTTACTTTTCAAAATTCAATTAAATCAAAACCAAACCAAATAACCCAAATTACATTTCAGTTTGATTTGGTTCGGTCATGGAAAAACTTAATTCATTTCAGTTTTCTGGATTTCAGTTGTAAACCATTCAGTTTAACAAATTCGCCAATCAATCCATCCAAATAAAGGCATAAGATAATAGCAAATTTAAGAGTTGAGACTTGTTGTACAACAAATGTATCACCCTAACAAAATTCAAGTCTAAGAAGAGTAAGATCTGAGAAAAAAAATTTTAACTATCTTTATGTTATGATCCATGAGATGATGGTGAAGATGATATTCAAAAGCTAAGATTATGCCTCATGTATGATCACCCCATGATATATGTCATGATAATAATTGTAATGCCAAATATTCTATTTATGTATAAATCTTTCAAATGTTCAATGATTTAGCATGATATGACTTATTTTTCTATTGTTTTTATTGTTATTTAGAATCATGAAGTACCCACTAAGTTATATATTTATATATAGCTTACACACAATAGTCAATGACAATTTTTCAATAGTCTCCCACAAAGTAAATGAGCCTTAAACAAGATTCTATGCACAGCAACGAGAAATACCTCTAGTTAGGTGCATGTATAAAGATAATCAACGTATAGTTTAGTTTTAGACACTTTTGTTTAAATTTGTTATAAGATAGTTTGTTAGATTCATGGTAATGCAATGTTTATTTAGATGGACATTATACATGTTTCATATGCATGCACAACGCCATACTCTACAATTATTTGAAATAAAAAGATCCAAGTTTTAGCGGCACTTTTATGCCTTAATTGTATATTTAAACAATTATATATTATTATATATTATTATAAATAATCATTTTACATTGTTATAAATTGCTATATAAATGTACATAATATAATGCATTTAAGAAGTCATAAAATATGCAAATGTAATTGTTATATTCGTATAAATCAAAATAATGGATAATGAAAGATCAAGCACACGAGGACATTTCACCTCCTTTTGTCATGGTCATTTGTTCCTATTGCGATTAATCAGAATTCCTAAGTTGGATCATGACACATTGAGCCACATAAATTGTTTATTGGATTCAACATAAACAAAAACTTGGGGATTAGCATGCACTACATACTCCTTGACTTGAGGAATAGATTTGAGAGGCTGTCTTCCTTTCCTACTGTTAAGAATGAAATCTCAATTGCAGCAATCAAAAGTCCTTTCAGAGTCCATCTTGAAAATAAATTATTCTTTTAAAAGAGGAAGAATGATTCATGCACGGCAATAATACAGTCCAAAGTTCCTCTTACTTCAGTAAAAGCAGCTTGACGCTGGAAAACCAAACAACTTAAAAGGAATCAAAGTCAAATTCCAGCAATTCTGCATTGAATGCCCTACCCACTGGAGTAGGTAATATGTCCTCTAAAACAGGCTTTGAATTCCAGATTGATGAAAGTAATAGAAAGAATTCAATCCTTGCTCTCGATTGGAAGTTTTGGAATGATGATTTATTTTATATTGTTGTCAGAAATAATTTAAAAACATAAAATTTCAAAAACCAAGTGTCTTCCTCAACGACTTAGAGGAAAGGTATATGAATTGAAATGTCTATTTTTCTAGAAATGAAACAGAATTTAGTTGTATGGCCCAACTTATTGTATCTATAGCAAATAGTAGGATCCCTACAATCTCTTATAAAATGACATTTTCCCAGACATTTGAAGCCATGAGGTAATGCAAGCTTGCACAATAAATTCTTGGAAACGTTCACAGTCAATCCAATCAAATGAAGACAAAGGACTCCTGATACATCAATTTCGTAAAACGCTCATAGCGACCAATAGCATTACCGCAGAGACATCTGCCCTCTTTGAATCTTCTAGGGCAGTTGGTACCTAAGGCAAATATAATCCTTCAAGAATCTAAGATATGAATACAGTAACTATATCCATAATACCACATTCTAGCTAATTCAACGAATTACTTAAATATATGTAATCCATAATTTCATAAATAAATATTATTATTATAACAAATTATATTAAATTTATCATTATAATAATATTTTTTAGAAAAAACGTTAATTGTAACAATTATAATTATACAAAAAATTTTAAAGAAAAAAATTGAACCATTTAAAATTATTTAAGACTTTTTTATCAAGCTTTTTTTACTCTGAACTAACATGTATAAAATAAGTATTATGAGAGCTACTCTTTCTGTGACAAATAATGCATACAAAATCTAAGAATTATGAAGTAATTCACCCACGGTTACTCTGTTTTATACCAAGAATGTAATTTATTAACGATTGCACAGCCTTTAATTTGTAGCAAAATTTATGTAATATTTCTATATAATTTTTTCACTATTTTTGGGAAAATATTTTTGCTTCCATAAATTCGAGTTGAGAATTTTTTTTTCCGTGCATTTGCCTATGGTGTTTGTCAATTGTTATAAAAAGCCATGGTAAGTCATTCCATATATAATTTTTTAAAGAAAACTTCTTGCTTTTGCACTTTTCAGCCTTACTTATAAAAGTCATTAAGTGGAATGAAGCTATACTCTTAAATATTGAGATATCTTTTTTGTGTAACAGTTACAATTCTATTAGAAATTCAAAATTAAGTATGCTCATATGATAATACTTCCAGTATAGGCGGCTCACTAAAAAATTACAACAATGGGACAAAATTGTGAGGCAATGGTTAAAAGTTCAAGTTGTTATAAATGACATCAAAGAATTACACCAACCTAAAGATGGGAACTAAATGCCATACAAGTAAAGTGCTATGCCATGAAATCTATCTCTTTCACACTAAATGAGACAAAGTGCCACAAGGTGAGAGCCACCTCTTGAACTTGTAGGTGCCACCTCAAAAATTATATATATATATATATATATGATGAATAATTCTAGGTTAAGAATACTAACAAGTACATCAATTAAAAGTGGAGAAGATTATAAAACCCCTTAAAGAAAATGAAACTAAACTCTCAAACATTAAAATATCTTTTGGTATAAAATTTAGAATTTCATTGAAAAATCCAAAGTTAAGCATGTCCATACGAGAGCACTCTTAGGATGAGGACAATGGAAGTCATATCAAAGGGACAAAGCTGTCAGAACATTAGGCAAAACCAAACAATATCCCGATGATTAGTTACGTGCATGGAAAGTTTGATGTCAACCTCTTCTTTTGAGACATTTAGGAAGTTTCTCTTTTAAGAGATCCAGGGATTTGCATGAGATGGTTGAGTATCCTTTCTCTTATCACTAATTATCTATAGCAACTTATCCTGATCTGCCACCTCAACAGTAACTAAATTAAAAATATTCAATTTTCACTAGTTTTAACATGGAAAATTCAAACAATGTCAAAAAAACACTTATGAAGAATTATGGAATCAAGACATTTATAGAACATAACATGCTAAAGCTATAACACGGTCCATTGGAAGTTATTTCAAGGGGACAAAACTATGAGAACATTAGCCAAATCAAACAATAATCCGATGATTAGAATTCCGGATGTTACATTACATGCTTAGAAAGTTAAGACATTCAGGAAGTTTCTCTTCTAAGAGATCCGGGGAGTTGCATGAGATGGTTGAGTATCCTTTCTCTTATCTCTACTTTATTTGTAGTGACTTACTCATCCTGATCTGCCACCTCAACAGTGACTAAATTGAAAATGTTCAGATTTTCACTAGTTTTAACATGGAAAATTCAAACAATGTCAAAAAAATACAAATGAAGAATTATGGAATCACAACATTTATAGAACACAACACGCTAAAGCTATATAACACGGTCGACTCAAGAACGTTTATGAGTTAAAAGAGAAAATAAGTTCCATATTCCAAAAGCTAAGGATTGCAATCCTCAGCACTTTCAATGCAGTAAAAGCATTTCAATGCTTTAGAAAAATTAATCATTGAGCTGTCAAAATTTTTTAGAAGCAGCATGTGAAAAACAACAGATGAAGCAATCAAAAAAATTGAAAACAATTAAATATCACAATTAAGAATTTTTATCAAAAAGATGGTAAACAGGCCAACTTAAAAGCAAACAATTATCAATCAACACTTGTAGAAAGGGATAAAAAATAAACGACAGATTGAAGGTAATGGAGAATCTACTACCAATATGAAGAGCATTACCTTTAATGAATGGTGAAATCAAATACTTTTGCAAATTATCCTCGAATTTCTTTGCTGGAACAGGGTGATCTTTTCCTTTTTTATTAACCTTTATGTCAAGTAATCAGTTATCTTTTAAAGGAAAGATCTCACGGAAAATGAATGAATAAACAGAAAGAACTAAACATGGCATACATGTGCTACCAGATTCATTACAAGAGCAAGCAATGCACCTAAAGCCTCAGTAAATGCATCCCTAACAACTGAGACTGGATCTTCAAGGGCCTATTTAAATATCAATAAATTTACATTAAACAAACCGACTAGATGCTAAACCATGGCTCATTTTAAATAAAAAATTTTAAAATGAAACTAAAGGATGAACAAAGATAAAGATAAAGAGAAAGTACTGCAAACTAAAACTGAAACTATACCTTGACACAATGTGACATTGAATTTTCAAGCTCTGTGATTAATATACCAGGACTGCCTATGCTAGCAAAAGTTTTCAAGCATCTTGCTGCAGCAAGCCTAACAATAAATGCCTTATCACTCACACCTAATCTCATGATGATCCTGAAAGATTCTGAATAAGCAGAAGATGCACCACCAGAACCTGAACCTTCAAGCGCACTCTCAAGCATTTGTAAAGCATCTTGTCGTACAAAATCCTGGGATATCCATTAGAAAAGTAAAAGATGCAATGGATACAGCAGCATTTTTAATAGTTACCAATACAATTAAACCAAAAAACGAAAAAAAAAATTAAAGCAGTAATGTCAAGGCACCATCCGAAAAGAGCTAGAAGCCTTGCATCATTTCCTAAAACAAATGGACGGCAATAACATAAGTACCAACAAAGACAACGCTAATGACTAAAGATCAACTTAAGTTATCATACAAAAGTTCAGATTGCTGCATATTAATATAATAAATCTTCTCTCAGACAGCAAATATTATTAGGAAATGAATTGATTAGTTAAATAGCCTTTTTAAAGCTTGCTTTCATTCTGAAAAAGCAATGCCAACCTCGTTATTGACAACAATTCTAGAGCTTTCAACACAAAGAAGTGCAATTTAGGGTGAGCATACTTGAATTTGAATCCGTTATTTTGAAGGAAAATAAAAATATAAACAATCCTATTGCATTTACTGGTTATTGATCCAGTTCATTGATAAGCAAAAAAAGATGCATTCCATCACTTAAATCATTATGCTTCCATATAATTGCAAAAAAATCCAACCAACCAATAGATAAAACTGTAATGCCAATAAGCTAAGAAAAGAGTCAGCGCAAATCATGAGAAGAGTTTTTCTTCAAAAGCTTAGCGCTTATATTTAACCACATAGAAATGGGGTTTGTCAGACCAAAACCAATAAGCTTATGGCCTTTGTTTGAATCTGTTTTGCTAATTTTCTTTGTTTTTTTTTTTTTTTTTTTTTGGTACTTACAAAAAATGTTTAGATGGTCTAAGAATTTTCTCTTTGCAAAACTAATAACTGAAAGCATGCTTTACAACCAAAAGCAAGCATATATATATATATATATATATATATATATATAGAGAGAGAGAGAGAGAGAGAGACATAACAATCACAATTAAGTCGTTTTACATTATATAAGTAAATCTTATTTAAGCCCTATTGAATTCAATTTTGTCATCATAAAACTACTCAATAGTAATCTATAATGTCAAATAAATACTTAGAATATGTTCGAATAAAAAAACAAAAGTTTAACAAATATATTAATTATATCAGCCTTCAAGAATAGAAATAAGCACTGATCATTTTTACCAGTATTAATTAAAGTTCATATTAACATACAATGTCTTAACCAAAATAATGATAAATTAATTAGTTTTGACCAAATTATCATAATTAAGCACAATTAAATTATTAATGATGCTGAAATGAGTGTGATCTCATGAGACAACATGTAATGGGGGAGCTGATGAGCACCAAAGACGACTCTGCAATAATGGGTGGACATAATAGATATTTCTTAATATTGTTGAAAGCTTCTTGTCATTATTAGTCCTATTTAAACAGAGCATTCTTCTTTATCAACTTTATAAATCGCTAGCATCTATCTAATAGATTTAATATAAACTTCCTGATGAATGCAAATAGTCCTTTCAAAAAATAAAGTTAGCGAATTTGGTAGCGGCATCCCGGTAATCGCCTTGATCTTGTTGGAGACAATTTTGATTCTTCTATAGCATACAATATAGTCCAAAAAATTTCTAAGGAAACCCGAACGCGCACTTAAGAAGATTCATCTCCATATCATATTTTCTAATTCTTTCAAACACAATTCTTAAATTATTGAAATGATCTTTATAATCTAAGCTTTTAGCAATCCAACAGGTCAAAGATGTGTATCAAAACACTTTGATATGCAGCCCAACATTGTTCAAATGGATGGTCATGACTGTATGCCAAAATATACCGATTGGAGTCATGAATCATATATATTTCTCATCTTTAGGAGCCATCTTAATTTGATTATATCTAAATAATCCATCCATAAATGATTACGTAAAATAATTGGAAGTGTTATTCACCAATAGTTTCAACACAAAGAAGATAGTCATCCTTTGAGCAAGCTCTATTGAGATTCTAGAAATCAGTGCAGATGTAAACTTGATCGTTATCTTTCTTTACAAGGACAAGATTGACTATCTAATCAGCATATTTCTCTTCTCGAATGAAGTTTGTTTCAATGAGTATTTTAATTTATGCACTCACATATTCCTCAATTTCAAATCTCATACGCCTCAATGCCAGCTTGACAAATGGGTTGATAGCTAATTTGTGAACTGCTACATCAAAGAATAAATCAAACATTTCAGCATATATCTACGTAGAGTAATCTCTAAATTCAGAGTAGTAGCTTTATTTCTTCAGATTTATCGACAATCAGAAAAGCACTAACAAAGGTTAGGCAAAGATTTTTTTCAGTTCTTAAGTTTACCTCTCTCAATTCATCCATTATAACAATATGCCGATCATTTTCAAGTTCTTCATGTGCAAGCATATAAGTTGAGTTTATTAGAGCTTTTGCTCAACTTTGATCACTAACATGAAATGACATTCACCTATAAACATTTAACATCACAAAATGATGGGGCGTGTTTCTATAAGTAAAGATTCGTTGTCATCTTCAATTGGATTGATAATATGAAGTTTAAGCATAAAGTTTGCAAGCCTGATAGGCTATCTTGTCAAGTGATATACTCCTTCAAATTATTGACAATCTTCGGTTATAGTTTTTTTATTTTATTTAATCTAGTTACCTTCCTTGATATATTTGGTGGGATTTGACCAAGCTGCTTCCCACGTTGGACAACTTAGCACCACTAAAAAGTCCGAGCCAATGATGTGGAGACTGATGCATGCAAACTTGAACGATTATTTCCACTTTATACCAAAGACATTTTCAATCTCCTTTTTGAATCAGCAATCTCTCCTTATTCAACTTGAATTGATTTTTCTTTCATCTTTAGAGGAAGATATAGAAGAGAACATAACCATACTTGCAAATACCCTTTTTGGGTGAATCAAGATATTATTAAACAATGTAAATTCACATTTTCTATTCTTTTTTCCCAGCCAATCTTTAAACACATAGAAATTTTTAATAAGATAGCTAATCACTCGGTGATATAGATAGTAATTTAAATAGCAATTAAACTTGTCTCTTCAGGACTTCTACGCTCTAGCATTTCAAGACATCTTTTGAGCGCTTCAAGAAATAATTTAACCACACTTTATCATTTAAAAGAGTATTATTTATTTATTCTTTCTTTGAGGGATAGGTGTGCTCACTCATCGTCTCCTACTATTTACTTCAGATTCTCCCCACCAATAGGGAGGATCCATGGCTTCTCATTACCACTGAGTACTAGCTTTGGTTGTGCTTGGACTTAGCTGATTGGTTCCCCTTTCATCATTATAAAAAAGTTATTTGCACTTATCAATATAGTAGGCCACACATTTTCCTCCACTTCGGCTATAAGAAGTAGCATTAGTTTCACTTCTTTTCATGTATGAGGGTTTACTTCTCTTCAAGTAGTTTGACCTTGAAAACTTTTAACTTCTTAATTTTTTTTCACCAATTCAAGCAACTCATGAAATTTTGTGATAGAAGCTAAGCAACATCTTGTCATCAATATTGCACATCAGTAGTTGGATTACATGAACCTCCTTAACGTCCTATTCATATTCACCAGTGTGTAATGTATTTAGTCATTGAATCATCTCTTCTTTTTTTCTAGGGTAGGATCATCTTTCAAAACTTCCAATGCATATGTTTTTCAGATCATGCCTTTCATGCATCTAATCACATCTCCTTTTGTAGAGATTGATGCATCTACTATCCTCTAGAAAGTTCAGCTCAACCTATCACGGTGTTCCTTTCTCAATTGCTCTAGAGATTTTTGGCACTTTATAGTGAAAAGGGCAAGGGGAAAACTCATTACCATGCATACATCCTCCTCATCATGTGCAGCTGAGAACTTACTATCTCCTCACCTTAAAATCCTAAACCCTAAAAGAGGATGAAACCTACTCTGCCCAGAAGTGGAGATATCATAAAAAGGGTTGACTCCTTTAATCTTAACCTCAACAATGATTTTTATTTATATCTATTTCCTTTGCTTTAGTATTCTACTTCTAATTCTCTGATTCTTATTTCTCCTTTGAATATTGATCATGAGAGAAAGGATAGATGAGGACCCAACCTCAAATGTGCCAAGAATAACTAATGGAACAAAATCAAACAAAGGCTACTTCAACTCTTTTTAGAATTTTCAACAGAAAATTTGAGAATTAGAGCATCAGCAGCTTTTTACTTATCTAGGTAGAGAGAAGAAACAGGCTTAGCAGTTTCAGATCTTAAACCAAATTCCAACACAGGCTTTTTGTTTTGGACCGAACTGTAACTACTAGGAGTACTTGTAATCCCTTCAGAGGTGATATTCAAATTTTCTAATCCAGATCCAAACTTTATAGCAGAACCATCTAACATCTTTCCAGTGTCAACAGGAAAGACATCAAGAGAAGTAATAGCTTGACAACAAAATTCTGAGAATCAAGAATAAACTAGAAAAAAAAACCAGGCTCTAATACAATGTTATTAAAGAAGAAAGAATAACTTTATTTATCAATGATTCAAGGTCACTGATAGACGATAATACATAGAATATTCAAGGAGAAAGAAATACAATACTAAACAAAACTGAAATATTAAAAAAAATCATACAACTATTGATTCCATACCTAAGGCATCGAAATAACCTTTCTAATCAAATGTACATTATAACCTACCTAATTTAATATATATAAGTTAATTTGCTTTCTAATCATTCAATAGATACACATACATAAATATTTACATATACATGTATATAGATGCATACATACATACATACATACATACATAAATATATACATATATATATATATATATATATATAAATATATATATAATACAATACTAAACAAAACTGAAATATTAAAAAAAAATCACACAACTATTGATTCCATAAATAAGGCATCGAAATAACCTTTCTAATTAAATGTACATTATAACCTACCTAATTTAATATATAAGTTAATTTGCTTTCTAATCATTCAATACACACACACATACATACATATATACATATAAATGTATATAGATGCATACATACAGGCATACATACATACATACATACAGACATACATACATATATATATATATATGTGTGTGTGTGTGTGTGTGTAGAGAGAGGGGGGGGTTGAATCGAGCAAATATGGCAAAATTAATAAATGATGATTGCAATTTTATGCAAATCGAGTTCAAAAACACTTCAATTACTATCGAAGTCACTCAAACAATGCTTATTTACAAAATGAACTTCGCAGACGCATCTGAAACGTTAAAATTAACAATGAAAATTCTTCGATCAATTTGACGAATACGACTTCACATAAATCAAATTCAAAATGCATCGATCACCATCAAATCTATCTAAACATCATCCGTTCATGAAATTGATTGCACTTATGCATTCATAGCGTCAAAATCTATCAAATGAGACATTGCGCAATCAATTTAATCAAGCAGAATGACAACGACTGGCTATAGGCGAGCATCGCAAAATTGGGCTTAAAGCATCACCAAAATGACTCAAATGATGTGTTCAAAATATCAAAATAGCCTAGAAATAATACCCATATTACTTGAGCCCTCAAATGAATGTGAATCTCAAAAATAGTGCGCATGTGAGGCAACATGTATCCCAAGATGTGCAAAAGATGATGAATTTTGCAACAAAAATATGAATGAAAATATAAATAACAACAATAATATATTTTATTTCAAATATAAACATATGAGTATGTTGTTTAAAATTAAATCAATTAAAATCAATTTTTTAAATTATTATCATATACTAAGCAATTATATATATATAATATATAGATTAATAAAATAATATAATATTTTATAATATATGCATATATATATATATAATAAAGTCTATTTTAATATATATATATATATATACATTCCGAAAATTCACACTCAACCTTTTTTTGAAAGAGTTCAGTTACATATAAGCCAAAACAGCATTCAAACCACAAATGCACGTAGAGATTTATAATTAGCCTAATAGTGAATTCATTGCTTCAGTATGCTTCGAAGTAAAAATAATTTGCTATTAACAGTTAACAGTAGACGCATGAACAAAACCAACACATGCACGTGTCACATTTGTAAATATTAATCAAACAAATCGAAAAAATTCAGATTCAGCATAGTATGTTTGAGAAAATGTTTGTGCATCTGCAAGTGTTTTTTAGTATATTTCTATCAATCTTTATACATGCGCCTGCGTTTGTCATGCTAGTTTGTCTTGCTATGATGTATGCCTGTCAAACTATGATTATGTTGTTAAGGAAGAAAGCCTAAGAGCATTGATTTATTAAAATACTGAAGCCATCGTTGACGCATTATTAAAATTAATCACCAGCTGTCCTAGGAAACAACGTTCTATTTCATAGACAATTAGAAAATTACCTCGTGGAACTTCAGTAGTTTTGCAACAATATTGACTGTTTCAATCAAACCTGAAGTAATCTTCCGACCAAAATAGTGATACAACTCCCTCAAGCTTTGTGCTAGACCTACAATAATACCAGGAAAAAACAAGCAAAAATGAAAAAAAAGATAAAATCTCAAAGATTTGCATCGATCAGTATAGCTTCTAAAATGAACCAAAATAAAGAAGATATTCTAATTACAATTATAAGAGCCTTCTATAATGATGCGTATGTAATGAGACATAAGTTAAGGAAAAATAAAAAAACAGAAAATTTTAAACACGACAATGAGAAACAGGAAGAGGAGACCTACACAGAAAACGCATGGAATTACGTTTCAGACAGCCACAGTAAGAGAGTGATGGGATTGTTAACGATAAATGACCAAAATTAATCAAAGTTCAAGAAGTTGAGGAGGTTAAGTAGATATACCTCCATGGGGGTATGACACCCAAAATAACCTTCACCCTTTTAAGTCAAATCTAACCTTTATAAATTTTAGATAAAAACACTGAAAGTTTCTTTAACAACCCTCCAGCCCACTTACATAATCAAAACAGTAAGAGTTCAAACAGCTATCCATTTTTAAAATAGATTGACATTCACCACTTACCATGGTATCCATTAATTGCAATAAATGAGGATTCACTTCTACTGCCTCTGTCTAGTTCTCCTTAAAATGTTGCATTTTATTTAAAATTTAGAAGAGTTCGGATACATCAAAGTAAGGAAAAAGCAAAAAAATAGAGGCCAAGCCTCTTGTACATATGTGAAGCACAAACCAAATACAAAAAGTATGAGATCAAAAGAAATCTAGCAAAAAGGTCTAAGTTGCTGAAATCTTCAGATGGTCAACTCGAGGCAGGGATCATCTCTCCAGAAGATGGTAACCCATGTCCTTTGCCACTAAACTCAAGGTCCTGATAAAATACATCTTGGGCAAACCAAGAGAAGGGGGACACCAAGAAAGGGAATGAAACGGCCACAAGGGCCAACCAATGTCGCAGTGCTCCTGTATTAAGCCCCAAGGTATCCATATCATGGTCCCAAACCTAATAGCAGGGGAGGCCATGAGAGTCCCAGGAAGAATTGAAGTCATGTGATCCCTGAGTGGGGTAGCTCCCACATGTCCAGCTGCTCATGGGGAGGCCTTCTTGTACTTCTTTAGAACCATGAGTCCAAGCTGAGCCAAATCCTTCTGAAAGTGGACTTTAGAAACTCTGTGCTTACTAGACCTACTTCTGCTAGAGCTCCATCGCCTATCCTCCTTTGTCTCAAAGTTAGGGCTGGTCCTAGGAGTGAACCCAAAAATGTCTCTGAGGCTCAAAGCTCCGGCATCTAGTTGTGCCACCGTCTATGTGATTGTCCTCATCAACCTAGATGGAGGACTCAGCTTGGTTGGACTTTGTGCTAGGTCTAGTGGTGGTAGTGTCCCTCCTCGTGGTCCCACTGCTTTGTTCTCTGGGCTGGTCCTAGCTGTGAACCCAAAAATGTCTCTGAGGCTCAAAGCTCCGACATCTAGTTGTGCCACCGTCTATGTGATTGTCCTCATCAACCTAGATGGAGGACTCAGCTTGGTTGGACTTTGTGCTAGGTCCAGTGGTGGTAGTGTCCCTCCTCGTGGTCCCACTGCTTTGTTCTCTAGTGTTAACTATCTTGCCTCATTTTATTTTTATGTAATATCTTATTTAAGATTATAAATCTTCCATTTCTTGAAATCTTGTGGTCATTCATTCACAATACCATACAACTTCAATCCTACACTTTTCTTTCTAGCTTTTACACAATTACCTAAATATTTATGATTCAAAATATGTCATTGCTGTTCAAAAGCTATTCATTGCTGTCTTTAAACAGTAGCTTTCATGTAAACCTCAAAATTTACTTCAATGATAAAATTTCTAAAATTCAATGATAAAACCTCAAAATTCTAAAATTCAATGATACTCAACTCACTGGGTTTTCCTTTTTTAATTGTCCAAATGAATAAACATAGCATTCCAAATGGTAACTCCTCCTATAGCCAATATGATATTCTCTTGTCATAAAGCTCTCAAATGGCTCATACATGCAGATATGTAATTTACAAACCACTTAAATTTCTTTGATTCTCTGAAAACCTTCCTATAAAATATTTTGATTGTGAGAAAATCAACAAAATCATCAATATCATTCCAAGTGATTAACATAGTTGAAAACACTGAGACACTTGTTCATGGAGGATTTATGATTAATCCATGGTAAGAGCAATGCATGTAAAAATTCCAGATGTTGACAACAATACTTGCATGTACTTCATAGTGTTTCATTATGGTTTTAATTTTTTTTTTTCTGATTTCCATTGACCAGCTGGCTTTGAATGGCATGGAAAATGGCTTAATATTCAAGGAGTAAGCAACATACATTGGTTCAAGGTTGTCACTGACTCAGTTGCATAAAAATGCTTTATTGTTCAGGAAAAGTACTGCAAAACAATAGAAAATTAGATATTGTTCTAAAATTTAATGCCAGCTCTGAGAGACTGAAAATGCTTATCGTAAACACCAAAGTTTGACTTCTCTAGATAATAGAAAAAAGGGTCATGTAGTCATGCAGACCAGCACAGGAAAGGGGTTCACTCCGTTTGCAATCAGCAAGCCATCCTTGGAGACTGCTTACTCTTGAATATATGGAAATTCCGTCACCTTTTCCAATTACCCTCACCATTGCTAACGAAGCAAGACGTCTTATGGGACGCCTGGCTCCCAGAACAAGCAAAGAAAACAAGGCATCTTCGCACTTCCGTTGCCACTGCACTATAATCTCCTGCAATAATACAATGAACATACATCACAAACATATTTCATTAATTGAGCCTTCCTAGCATTTTTATTGCAGTACTATGTATAATAAAATAATAATAATAAATAACAAAGTAATAGGTGCCATAAAGTATACAGCCATTCGTGAATGGTCAATCCCATGAATCATGGATAAGTTCACGGGGCCGCAATGCTACAGTACAATCCACTTCATGGACCAAGAATAGTAACAGAACCAAACTAGAACGTCATTGCCCATTAAATAGGGATGAAAAACCTCACTAATCACTTTGAGACGCGAGGCAAGTGTAACGATCTGGACACAAAACTGATAAAGATTCCTAGATGTGTGGACCGTGTAGCAATGTTTATATCTTCAGTGAAAGGGATCAAGCCGAACAATAGGAAGTGGAAGGACCACGATCTGAGCAATTTTCAAAACATGAAAAGACAGGAATGAGAGGCTTCGAGGGTTTAAGGTAAAGTCGAATATAAAACCTGAAACTCTTCTTCGATGGCGACTACTAGCGCGGAGAGGAGATCGAAGCAGAGAAGCGGGTCCGGAGGCTGTTGAGGGGCCGAAGCGACGATGGACTCTAGCTGCGCGACAAGGACGCCAAATTTGGATAGCGGAACGCTCTCGGTCTGGCGTTTCGCCATGGGAACTGGGGATGGGAATTCTTCACTTCACTCTTCCTTCAAAGAATCAGATCCTTCAGAATCAGAGAAGGGGAGGAGGTGTTCCCAGCAACGGATGGTGAGTTTCCCCCGAGCACGTGGGTTAGGGCCGATGTGTCGACAAGCATGATGCGGTCGGAAAGGAGAAGTCAATGGTATTCCGAATGGATGCGGTGATCCGGTCTAATTGTCGGAGAAAGATCTCTTCATTTTGGCTGTGCTTGCTTCTTTCTACACTAATTTGAATTCTTTAAATTCCAGAAAATAAAAATTATTGAAATTATTTACTTAACAAAATATTTTTTAATTGCTCGTGTAAAACTTAACTTCATTTATCTTATAATATATATGATTAATTTAATATTTTCATTATACATTCACTAAAAAAATATCTAAAATTTTATTTTGGATAAAATTATCCCCAATAAAAAAGAGACTAATATTCAATACTTTTTATTGAAATTGAAATTCTATAAAACTAATTAATTATAATTGATTTCAATTTATTCAAATCTAATTCTAACTCAGTACGAGCTTAATTCAAATTTAATTTAAATCTTAGTTCACTTTTGATTCGAGGTTTGGTTCAAATTTGAGATGGAATTGGGATCTCAAAAGAAGTTCAAACAAAATTGGTAATTTGCAATGGGTGAGAACTTCACGATGGAATCTTGAACTAGGATCGCCAAGTTAGTAATATTTATGAACCAACAATAAAGAGGAGAGGAGTTTGTGGTGATAGCTTATTGAGGGTAGGCATTGAAATATCAAAATAATGTGAAGTGGAAGTGGAGTTCATGACAGGAATTATGAGTAAATAGCAACAAGGTTAATAATGTGTTAAGAAGAAGAAAGTTAATAATGGAAACTTTCTTACTAGCGAAAACAAAGATTTGAACCATGCTTTGAATTTGCTCAAATTTGAATTGGTTTAAACATTTTCAGATGAATTATAAGTCCAATAAATAGTTTGTGAATATAAGAAGTTATATTTCATCATGAGTAAATTTTCTTAGAAGAAAATTTCAGATATATTTCTCTTAATAGAATAAAGATATTGGCCAATTAAGTGTATGACGAAGCATATAATGTTGGGCAAAATTTTTAAATTAAGTATTATTAAAAAAAAATTAATTTTGGTATAGTCACCCGTTTAATGGAGGACTACATAGCCACGTCAGAGTCTGACGTGGTGCGGTTGTCCCGAGGCTGGGATGAGAGCTAGTCGTATGTTTAATGGGTGACTAGCTCTAGATGTCCTAGAGCTAGTCGTCCGTTAAACAGGCGACTAGCGCTAGGTTAACAAATGGGGTCAAACGACCCCATTTTCATTTTGCGAGCCCAATTCGACCGCGACCCGTAGTGAGAGCGTCCAGCGAGCAACCAAAGACTAGCAACCCCGACCTTCTGCGACCCACGGTCCGTCCATCCGCAATCGGCCCGAACGCCATGCCCAAGTCCGACGCCCCGCTCCCCTCCGACGGCCCCTTCCGTCCGACAAACTGGAAGCCAAAAATGAACTGCTTCAACTCCCTCCGTTGTTTGCAGCACACATTGACGCTGATCTTCATACATGCACATTAAATCTCTATTTTTTGCATGTGTAATTGTTTAGGTTGTCTTGATTGGTAAAATATGGAGTGTAATTTTAGTTATAAAAGTTATAAATTATAAAAGTGTGAACACTTCAGTGTGAACGTTTCATATATATTGGGACTATTGTTTAAAATGATTGTGAAATATATGAGGATGCTATTAGTAGGATTCAAGTTGGATGAAGTGAAGGAATGCATTTGGCCTATTGTGTGATAAAAAAGTACCGCTTATAGTTAAGGGAAATTTTTTTAAGATGGTGGTTAGATTGGCAGGGATTTATGGTGCAGAATGTTGGTCAATAAGCATAAAGGTAGATCAGGATGCTTAGGTAGATGAGTGGCTTAACTCTTAAAGATAAAATGCGAAATGAATATATTTGTGAAAAAAAGGCTCGAGTAGCTCCATTGAGATAAGATTAAAGAGAGTTTCCTTAGTTGATTTGTTGACATAAAGTGTCGAAATTTATGCAAGTTATTTCTAATGATTGGTTATACATACGTTTTTGCAAGTTATTTCCTAAAGTATGCAATCTTAATATGATTGATTATTTTTTAGATATTTATTTTGCCTCGACTCATCTTGTCAATAATGAGTAGAGAATTGGTCTCGTTAATCTTATTCTACGGAGACGAACTAACTGTCGACGTTAGTTTATTCCAACTTATGTGGGTAGTCGAAATCGTTCAATTAAAGTTCTATGGCACAGCACCTTGTTGAATTTGAAACAAAGAATTATGAGATCCCTGCACATTAATTTAGAGCATCATCCAGTTAGTCTGACATGTTGTTATCCGATGGGTAACGGATTTATAGTGTATGCTATTTTTGATGATGAAGTTTGTAACGTTGTATTGGACGAAGCTTCTCATCAAATATTGGTGTTGTAAGTGAAAGTCGAAGATGCTAATGTTGCATCCACATCAACTGATCCAGTGTTGAGGTCAGCAGATATATCATCGACCCATACATAGGATTTCATCACACTTGCTTTAATGACATAGAGCAGTTTTAAGGAATTGATTCCCAGATAATACCTTGTTTATCTTACCCTACTTTTGTAGTTAATTTTCAATAGTGATGTGTGTCATGGTATTGATGTGTGTCGTGAAATTACAGATCCAGTGGTGATATTATTTATCAATCAGAGGAACCATATGTGCTATAGTGCGGTGATAATGCTATGACTATGAGGCAAGAAGTGACTCGAAAGGGATATTAGTAATGATGATTGTTCACCTGGGTTAGAAGCTATGGTTGATAATGTAGCTAGTCAAGATCTATTAAAGAATCATTCATTCTGGAATATTGAGAATGAATGTACAATATTTTCTAATAATGAGTATGTTTGAATGTGTCAAACTATGAGAGAATGGGATAATAATATTTTCTTTGATGGTCCATCTGAGGAAAATGTCTTATTATATGATGTTGAAATCTCAGGCGATCTTGTTGAAGGAATTTGTTTTATAATTAAAAGGAGCCTTTAGTTTGTTATTATTGGTTGGTGTATAATTAATAATGTTTAATTTCAAATAGTCACCTTAAACTAGAAGAACTATATTATGATATATATACATCACGATAGTCCTAATAAAATATGTAATTGGCGGTCTACATTTTAGTGCAATAAGCGTCTAGGGGGAGCTTGGAGAATCTCCAGAGTTGGAGATGACCATAGGTGTATCAATACAATGATAGTCAGTGGTCATCAGCAGTGCAGTTCTAAATTCATTGCTTATTTTATTATGCATGTAATCAGGCATCAAATTGATTTGAAACCTAGAGAGATTATAGGTATAATGAAATTAAAATTTAATGTGAAGGTATCATACATGAAGGCCTGGGATGATAGGCATAAGGCAATAAAGGCAATTTTGGTAGTTGGGAAGAGTCTTATAAGACTCTAACGTCTTTATGAAAATAGTTTGTTCCACTCTATTAGGTACAACCTAATAGTACACAGCGATTCTAGAGACTTTTTTGGGCTTTTGGTTCTTCTAGTTTGGGCTAGGGTAGTTGTCATCTTGTCCTCAGCTTGGATGGTACATTTTTGTGGGGTAAGTACTGTGGTACATTACTAACTGTTGTTGGAATAGATGAAAATAACAGTTTGTTTCCTCTTGCCTTTGTTATGGTTGAATCTGAGTCAACTAAATCATGACTGTGGTTTTTAATGTGTCTATAGGAGATGTTACCCTTGGTGTTAACTAGACGTGATCTGCATATAATATAAGATAAACATGCTAGCTTGTTGCGCGGCTGTAGAGAAAATTTTTCTTGGGTCGTTCACAGGCATTGCTTGCGACATCTGCGTGAGAATTTCAAAAAAGTCATATGTAGATTGGGAGTTGGTGATGTGGAGTTTCTATGCCAGAAAATACATATGGCTAGAAATAATGATGATATGTGTGAGTTTAATCGTTATAATGCATACATAAAAAATAAAGAAAGAGGCACATAAATGGCTTGTGGAGTGATATCTAGTTAAGTGGTCATTAGTGCATGATGGTGGAATGCGTTATGAAACTATGACAATAAACTCTTTTGAATGCTTCAATGGCATTCTTAAACGTGCACGTGGTTTTCTAATTCATGCACTGATAACTATTATTTATTATAACTTATTTATATTTTTTATGAAAAGATTTGCCACTACAACTCAACAATAGGAAGCTAACTTATCTATGTTCACATAATGAAATTTTGCAATGTTACAGTGTTCTAAAAGAGAAGTAAGATAATTTCCATAACTAATTAACATCAACCCTAAGGAGATGCAGGTGTTTGATAGATCATGCTCATTTATTGATTTATCAGGTAATAATCAGTGTATATGTATTTGTAATAAGATAATTATATAACATTTGTCATGCCCGCATGTTATTGCTGCATTGGGATTCAGAAGATTAAATCACTGTATGTTCCACAATATTACACTCTGCATTTGTATAAGCTTACATATGCAGCTGAGTTCCATACATTACTTGATCGTTCTGACTGGCCATCTTATAATGCTGAAGAAGGTATTATAGAGTTGTTACCGGCTACTTTTTGTAGAAGGTCTGGAATACCATGGGCCATTAGGTTTATAAATACTATGGATGAGAACAGAGCTAGCAGTAGCAGATCATGTAGTCTATGCAAGATAGTTAGTCATTACAGGTCATCATGCCCATACAATGTCAACAATATAAGGTATGTAGTTTGCTCCTTATTAGGATTTTCTACATTATTCTAATACTCTTTTTTTAGATTATAGTATTAAAGTTTTCCTTTTTAGTTTTTATAATTGATTGACACTTATTATGACATGTGTTTCTTTCAACAAGTATGATGGCCGAGGAGCACCTCCCTCCGGTTAGATGTAGACATAGGAGGCCATGCTAGGGAGGATACCACACAGCAAAATCAGCCTCCTCCAGAGGTCCACCTTAGCATAACCTCCTTGCATGGTCGGTACAGAACCGCCCACCCTAATACTGTAAGTATAATTTTAAGTTTAACTTTATATTACTAACATCTTAGCTCATCATATGATTTATGCGTTTGCGTGATTTATTTAAATGCAGAGTACTGTTCTAGAGGCCGCTTCCTACTTGCTTATGTTGAAGGAGTGGCTCATCACTTGTCGTAGGTTCACTATTGGTCTACGTACACTAGGCCTTAACTGTGCTAGCCAGTAATGTTACATTTGCTTGAATCTTCATCTACTTACTGCTCTTATTAAAAGATGGTCTCTACAGACCAATACCTTCCACATGATCGTTGGTGAGATGACAGTGATCTTATAGGATGTGGCAATGATACTGAGCTTATGTGTTGATGGGCCTCCTATTATTGGCTCAATTGTGGTTGGTGAGGGGAACAGGTGGCAGAGTTGGCCAGACTGTTACAATGAGTTGTTGGGTCGACATCCTCTATCAAATGTGGTGTACCATGATCCGACAAACTCACACACCACATCGATATTCCGGATGAGTCAGGCGCAGGCACAGACTTGCATGCCTCTAAGGTGGCTCAGATGGTCTTTCTGTAGGGAATCATATGTCTATATGGATGTCAATGAGTTTAGCAGACATGTTCGTACCTTTTTTTTTCTTATTGGGAGTTTCCTATTACCAGACACTTCAGGATCTGAGGTCTATCTGCAGTATCTACCACTACTTAAGGATATAGATATATTTAGTACACTGTCCATCGGGAGAGCAATTATGGCGCATTTGTACAGAAGGTTATATGAGTCTACGAGGTGCACTAGGGCCAATATTGTTGGCTCTGGCTGCTTACACCTTCTGCATATATGATCATGGGAGCACCTTCATGTAAGGAGGCCGACTATGCATATGCTATATCTGAGAGATCTGGTCAGGCTCAACATTAGCTTGAGGTATAAAATAATTTTTGCTATTTTAAATTTATGCTTATATGTTTGTTCTGAATGTGTTGTGTGAACAGGTGGAACGAGCGATATGTGCATCAGATGCCGGTGGCGAACATGGTAGTATATAGGAATGAGTTGGATGGTCTGCTACATACACATGTATGACTTTCAGAGTAGTTATTGAGTTTAGTTTTCATAATGTGTATGCTTATGTTAATATACTTTCTAATATGTACAGGTGATTTGAAAGCCCTACATTGAGCATATCACGCAGCACCTATTAGGTATATGCTCAGCATGCTCTGATATTTGGTTAGCATGATCTCCACTCATCAGCGGAAGAGGGTAGAGTGGCACTTAGCTGATCGAGTGCTCAGACAGTTTGGACTTATACCCAGGGTGGATGTGGCACCTGTAGGCTCTACCTTCAAAAGAGTTGACGATCGTAGTAAAGCTGATGTAGACTGGGTTGATTATCATCAGGTTCACATTGCTGTGTGGGAGAGGCGGAGGGATAATATAATTAACTGTTTAGATGAAGATGAGAATAGACTGACGGTTATCAATCAATACATATTGTGGTTCAGATATTAGGCTTCACTCTATTTACTGATGGCCTCGATAAATCGTCCCACTACTTACTATCCTAGAGCACCTGCAGAGTGCATATATATGAGTATTTATATGTATTATACTAAATTCAATATGTTGCTTACCTAGTTAAGACTAATTCCAAATGTTATTTTTTGTGCACTCAGAGCACATATTGGCCACTCAAGACATCTTTCAACAGTACTTCGGTCGTACCGATGAGCATGAGTTACAGGGAGCTGTAGATAGATACGAGATGCTTTGTAGGGACTTGAGGCTACGGGTACATATCAGCGACACACATTATGGATCGGAGCCTGCAGGGTTTCTCACAGTAGGATTGGGGTGTCGGACCATCTAGATATGGTGATTCAGGTCCTTCTACATACCAGCCTAGTTTTGAGTCACAGTCGTCTTTTATCCCATCATAGGACTATCCTACATAGATATCTAAAAAACTTGCATTGAGGGCCACCATCAATTGCGTGATCATCCACCATGTGCACCTGATTAGTATACACTTGGAAGTGGTGTGATTCCATGCAAATGATGGAGGTGTTAGCTATTTAGGATAGTGTGGCTTGGCTATAGTACATGTATTCATTTATTTATTATTTGTCACTTATCTTTTATTTTTTTTGTATATTATAGTAGATGTTTCATTTTTTTGTATTGTTATCTTACATATATTATTGTAAGCTTTATCTAAAGCAACAAGTAGCAAAAAGATAAAAGCTAGTATACATATCCTTAATGACTTGAATATGCTTCATGTGTTTGGACACAGGTAACAACTCTAGTATACATATTCTTAATGACTTGAATATGCCCAATATTAACTCCTCTTCTTTCTACAACTCTCCAAATTACTTCTCTTGGAACTTTATCACATGTTTTCTCTAAATCAACAAATATCATATGTAGATCCTCCTTAGTTCCTTTATACTATTCCATCAAACCTCTTAACAAATGTATTGCATACATAATAAGAACATCCATAACATAAAGCAAAAAGATAAAGGCTTAAAACCAATCCTTGATGTAATCCAACTGAAATGGGAAAATATTTTGTCAATCCTCCATGTGTTTGGACATAAGTAACATCTCTAGTATACATATCCTTAATGACTTAAATATGCCCAATATTAACTCCTCTCTTTTCTACAACTCTCCAAAATACTTCTCTTGGAACTTTATCACATGCTTTCTCTAAATCAACAAATATCATATGTAGATCCCCCTTAGTTACTCTATACTTCTTCCTAAACCACTTAATAACCAGCTAAAAAAAAATTCCTACAGGCTAGTCGCTTGTTAACAGACGACTAACTCTAGGACTTACAGAGCTAGTTGTCCATTAAACGGGCAACTAGCTCCTGTCCCAAATACAAGGCAAGTACTCTACCACGTCGGATCCAATGTGGATACCTAGTCGCCCAATTAACGAGTATACATATATTAAAAAAAATTAATCTTACTTAATTTGTTAATTACATTTTAAATTATACTTAATTTAAAAATTAACTTCATAATGTTGAATTTTTCTAATTTATTTAGGTATTAATACTTTAAGAATACTAAATGTCAATAACTTACATGTGAAATATATTTAATTAGATTATTGTTATCATTATATAGGGGTGGGATTGATGAGATGTTATTTTCCTCAAAAGTGTCATGATTTTTAAATTTTATCAATTTTTTTATAAATATTTATGTGCCATGTGTATTAATAATTTTATCCAATTTAAAGAGAGTTTGGGCCTGCCTGATGATGATTGTAAATGTCTTTTCTTATAACAATAGAAGATTATGGATGTTGGTTAATTTATCAAGAGTTAGATTAATTAAGAAATCATGAGATTTAATTTCAATTTTAGTTGAATTTGGATATAATTTAATAAGAGTTTTCTTATTATTATTATTATTATTTTTTTTTTTTGTAAAGCTTATGAAATTTAAACTTGTTGGGATCAAAAATCCTTTACTCATGAATCTACCAACCACCCTAGGCTTAGCCATTATTTTCATAAGGTTTAGAAGATCTAAATTTGGTTGAAAGGAGCAAAATATGAGATCAAATGTTGAATTTGGATGAGAACATAATTCCTATTATTAACTTGAGTTACTATGGTGTTATTTTTATATTTTATTTTCTTCAATCTTGTAGAGTAATAAAAACAAAATACACTAGTTTGGACACTACGTAGATCTGCATATATACTTATTAGGGTGATCGGGTATGATATTGAGGAATGACGTACTATCTTGAGAGACATAAGTCATCATCCTACAATGGATCTAATCACCTAATAAGGACTCCTAAGGACAATGGGTCTTCGAATGTACCAGAGATTCTTCCCGTACTTTACATGAAAAAGTAAAGTAGGGTTTATTTTATATTGGGTTCGTTAAGTTCCTTATAGAGGCAATCCTCCATAGTTAATTACATCTTAAGGAATGAGATCCCTTGATAATACTCTCGATTAAGGTAAATGATCATTGTCTCCAAAGATTTCAAAGATAGGATTATTAATCAATTGATTATTTTTAAAAACCAAGTGGGATTTGAGCAAAATGAAAGAGTTATTATCAAAATCAAAGGGAGATGAGTAGGGGATGCTCATGATACTATGAAGCCTAGTGAGCATCCTAAACTATCATATGGTTAGGCTTTACATTTTTGAAATTGAGGTGATTCATATGTTTGAGTTAAATTTTCATCATAAATTTATGGCTTACAATTCCACAATACGAGATTGTTGAAATGCCTAAGAGGTGAGGATTTATACTTGTAGCCTGCAAACGAAAACAATAACCTCAGATCCTAAATCTATGGAGCTTTTGCGAAGGCTAAAGCATGACCTTAATCTATGGTAAAAATGAGTATATGGTTTATCTCCATAAGAGATGATAAATCACCCGACTGTTGGACTTACAACTGCCTAGGGGTGACTGCCACCTAACTCCTCCTATGATTTAAATACATATAGGCAAGTCATATGCTTTGCAAGATAGCTAGACTATTATTTATTTAGAAAGGAGACTAAGACCTTAAACACACTCCCTAAGAGACTAGATCATGTAGAGTATGAATAATGACTTAAATCTAATGCAAATTTTGTTAAGTTTTATTTTAATTTTTTTACAATTTATTTGACACAGGCTATGAGATTCATATGCCTAATGTATGAGAAATTGGTTATGGGCCAAAATCAGAAAGAAGGAGGTGTATTTCCACCATGGCTCTCAAAGGTCAAGCCATTTTCTCTAGCAAAGGTTGAAGCCCTCCATGAGCAAGAGTGAAGCAAGGTGATTTTTATGCATGATATGAGACATACAATATCCAGCTAAGGGGTTGCTAAATCTTTTATTATCTTGATTTATGTCCTAAGCTTTTGGTGAGGTTATGAGTTATTAATATTTAATTTTGAGTTGATTAATTAGATAGAAAAATTATTTTTCCCTAAGAGCCTAATCGCATTCAGGCCATTCATCAATCAATGAAGAAACTAGGACAATCATGCTATATTAATGCACAAGCTAAACAAACATCAAATAATTTTATAAATCTAGGGTAAAAGAATAAGAGGGTGATGTGGTCGAGCTCCACTGCACAAACTCATAAAGAAATGGGTAGCCGAGCTCTACCCTTAACAATCCAGATTATAAATGAATGATTACAATTAAAAATGAATTCATGTTATGGGGGTCTTCATTCTTCCTTTCTTCATTTCTTTCTTTCTTCATTTCTTCAATTTTTTCTTCCTTTTAGCTGGTTGGGATGTAGTTTGCTCCAAGACTTCACATGGTACATAAGATTTGGTCTTATGACCAATGTTCATCCTAATTCCCCATAACATTCATTCTAAATCTTAATTACAAAATTACATGAAAAAAGGAAAGATAAATCTAACTAAACCTGTAAAATAGAGATTAACTAAATATACCACACAATCCAAGCATGTATATGAATAATTTGGACTTGACACCCCACACATGGGTAACCAAGTCTACCTGTCCTAGTTTGGATTGTGCTTAAAGGTATAAACAATCTACATAGCAAAATTATTTATATTTTTATTATAGTGCCCCTTAAGCACAATCCCCTGTAGAAGATATGATTAGGCAAAGATCGCCACATACACCCTAACATTCAGTCTAAAATATTACATCATAAAATAAAATCAGACATCAAATCATACACCGCCCTAACATAGAGCTAGAAATGGTGACTTAGCCTAATGTGTGTGCCATTTAAGACTTATGTGGCATGTCTTAGCTAGGCTTTAGGGTTGAAATTTTCTAAGTATGAGAGATTCAATTTAGAAGGGTGGTTTTATTTTAAGTGATTTAGTTGATTTGTCAATTTTATTTTAAGTAATTTCTAAGGTAGATTCATTAATAAATTTTTTAGTGAATATTTTCTTATGTATTTTAATTAACCTTAAGTTTAGATTTACTCTAAATAGCCCTACTCAAATAAGAAAGGCATCTTAAGATTAATTAAGGTGAATTACTATCACATAACACACAACCATTTATTCTTTTCCACCATGTATATCATGCATATGAATAATCCTCAACATATCTATACATGCAATGCTAATCTTAATACACCTTAATGATGAATACAAAGAGATGTTGTTTAAGAAAATTTAGATATTTCCATGAATGCATGTTTTTATTAAGTATAAAAGAGGGACTCTTTTATTCATTAATCAAATGCACATTTACATGTATAAAAGACATAAGTGAGTACGATGCCATTATTTTCTACACGAGTGATGTAAGGTACGAGACCTACTGTGGCTACTTAAAGCCTTGCAATCTCAGGATGTCCAGACTAATATACCACTTTTCTTAAATACATGTGCATATACAAAAAGAAATAAATGAAAGAAAAGTCATGCGAAAAGATTTTTGTGTTTGTTTTGGTTATGCAATTTACATGTATAAATGTGAAATTTTTTCTTATGTTATAACATAGAAGTGGATAGGAATGGATTTAAGCAAGTTTTATGTTCTTTTCAAATGAACTATGCACTTTGCAAATCCTATTCAAATCTATGTTAAGAGGAGAGAAGAAAATCACATAATACACATTCCATGCTATAATCACATGCAAGCTTATAAATACTTATAAGTAGCATACCTTCATTTATAATCTTTGATTTGTAGGATTTGAAAATAATTTTTGATTTAATGGTGATAATAATCACTCATATTCTTAACTTTAGCCAAAACATGCAATTTGACATAAAAGAAAATATTTTATTTAATTAATATTGTAAAAGACATGAATGCATGGTTTCACATGGAAAACAACATTTAGCATGCTTGGAAAGACATATAGTGATGTAAGCATATGACTTCATTCACCCTAATTAATTCCTAAAGACAATCTTATAAGATAAGATTATTTAAAGTGAATCAAAATTCTTTAAAGAGATTTTTAATTTTGAATTTGATTTGAAAATGATTTGTGAGAAAGAGTTTGCTGGTCCTAACCCATTTCCCCCATGTGTGAATTGGTTTAGTTTAATTTTAGAATAATTAGATTGATTTTATGTTCTGTTTAGATTAAGATATGAATTAATCCATTAATTACCCCTTACCTATACCACTTTAACATAATTAACCAAATAATTATGTGCCAACATATGATATGCAACCACATGAAATTTAAATCAGTAATGCACCTAAGAAAGGAAGGGGCCTAATGCAATTGGCACACAATTATTGATTAATTAAGCTAATGGATTTTCATTTAGTATTTTCATAGCCCTCCCACACATGTGAGTTGGATATGATTTCCTTAAACTTATCTTAGGCTCTTAAACACCTAAGGATCTACCCAGCAAGAGATTGATTTTGAAAGTTTGATTAGACTAATTAAGTAGATCATTAGTGGATTAATCTTTAATTATGTTTGGATTAAGGAAGAAAGGGGGTTTAGGAATAACTTAGGTAAAATATCTCAAACATATTCCATAAACCTCCTCCTCACTTAAATAATATTTAATTAACTCAATTAAGGGATTAAACCACTGTTCATATGCTTAATTACTCTTAATTATATAAAGAGGGTGATTAGAGGTTCATTAATTAATTTCTAATTAACTCATTAATAAATCTAAAAAAAATTAAGGGAGGTAGCAATCATCCCACTAAACATGTCTGAGAAATTTAGAATTAATTAATGAAGTAATTAGGGAGTAATTAAGGTAATTCAATTTTTAATTAAACCCTAATTAAGAAAAATTCAATATTCAAAATCCATTGATTTTAATTTTATATTATTCCTCAATGAATTATCTTTAAAATGATCTCTCATTTATATTTTTGGATTTTTTTATATTTAGTTATGAATTTATGAAGTTTCTGTGATTAAAAGGTAATTAGAATACCCTAATTAACTTAATCTGGCCATTGGACCACTAAGTGCTTTTCATGTGGCCATGGGATTATTTAAGTTGTCATATCACACGTCGCATCAGCTGGCAATTCGCTTTCCCCTAGGTTGTCCGATCAAGGATCGGATGACCAAGGTTAATCACATGGGTTTAAAGGATAAATTAGCGGATCTAAATGATTTAATCAGGGCCGTCCATCCAAAACATGCGGGATGGATGACCCATGATTCATCCCTACCTAAGCTGCAGGAGATGGAGGCCGTTCATTCTCCATGGCTTGATCTGAGCTCACCTAAGCTTGGATTAGGTTGAGATTCACCCCACACATCAAGAGGTGTAGGTAAGAACATTCAACAACTAGATCTAATGGGATTACAATTCTCTTCACAAGAAATCAAACAATTTTCAATGGAGGATCGATTTTGAGTCATACCTCACTGGAGGCTATCACTGGCGCTTCCAATGGAGGAGGTAGCTTCTTCTAGTGGAGATGAAGCTTTGTTGAAAGTTCCAAGCCTCAATTTTGAAGTGGATGTGTGGGTTGACCAAGCTCCCCTTCAATGGCTTGTGACTTTGATCAAAATCCCCCTTCCTGTGGCTTGGATGCTTGGGAAATACTTTGGGTGAGCTCGACTTACCTTCATGGTGCTTGTAAAGTGAATTTAGGTTTGGTGGAGAATTGAGTAAAGTGGGATTTCCTTATGCCTCCCTTATTTTGGCTTTGAAGAAAGCCGATAAGGAGAATTCAAATGAGCTTGGGAATGCTTGCCAAGGCTTGGAGAAGCTTGGTTTTAGTTCCTAGGGCTCAATCAAATTCAGAGAGTGTGCATTGCATTGGAATGAGGGGGAGTATATCTCCCCCTCCTTAGATCGGATGGCCGAGGCTTGCTCTTCCATTTTCCTTCAATTGCTTGGATTGAATGGGTTGGTTAGGCTGTTAGGGACTCAATGTGCTTTGGTTTTGGCAGAGGAGTGGAGGAGAGGAAGTGCACATGTGCTAGGTGAGTGTATGAGGAGATCCAAGTCGAGAATTTCCATTGGAGGGGTCAATTTGGCCTTGGGTTGAGTCATGGCTGACCCAAACCCATTGGGTCATGACTGACCCAAACCTATTGGGTCATGTTCAGTGCCCTCCTTAGTGTCCATGTGGTCCACGAGGAGGATGCCAAGTGGCCATAAGAAGGAATTGGCCAAATTTCAGGTGAATTTGGCATAGGTTATCCTTTGACCTAAGAGTAAAATGGTCATTTGGCCTTGATTTTGATTTGGATAGATTTGAGATGTTTCAAAAATAGGTTGGGCCAAATTTCAAGGAATTTAGTGTTGATTTGATATGATTTGGCTAAAGTTGACTGTTTAGGTCAAAATGGGTCAACTTGGGTCAAGTTGATCAATTCATCAAATTGGGTCAAACTAAGAGTTGGATTAAGTTCATATGACCATTTGAAGTGTTTTGGTATCATTGGTTTGGTTCAATTTGGTTTATATTTAGTTTTGGTTCATTTGAGTTTGGTCAAATGGGTCAAGTTGACTTTTGACCCATTTATTGACCCGTCATGGGTTGGTTTAGACTTGGTTGATAATTTGAAATGTATTGCAAGCTTTGGTTACAATTAATTTTGGTTTGGTTTCATTTCAAGCTGATTTAACCTGTTAGGTCAAGTTAGGTTAATGGTCAATTGGGCTAGGTTGGATCTAGTTGGCCAATTGAAGCTTTGGCCAAGTTCAACAAGTGATTTAGAATGAATTTGACCCATTGGTTGTAATTAATTTAGCTTAGATCAATATTTGACTCATTTTGACTTTTTAGGTCAACTTGGGTCAACCTGGGTCAAGTGGCCAATTTGGCTAGGTTCGTTCAAATTGATGGCTTGATCATGTTCAATCATTGATTTTGGATTGGTTTAGATCAATGGTTTCAACCAATTTGTCCTATGGTAGATTTTAGCTAGTTTGGGTTTCATTTGGGCTAAGTGTTGGCTTGATCAAAGGTTAAGTTTGACTTGGTTTGATCCAGTTTGAGTGATTGATTATCCTAGGATGATTATTTCTCATAATGTGAGGCTTAGATGGGCTTAGTTCAATCCAATTTGGGTCAGATTAGAATTTGGCTCAAAAAGTACTTTTGGTCACTTTGGGTCAAGTGAGCCTAAGTGAGTTAATTGGCTTGATCAAGGCTTGATTCAAGTTTGGTTGAACTCACATATGGATTTATGATTAAAATATAAATCCAATTGCAAGTGATTTGGAGTCAAATGATTTTTGATTCATTTGACAAATTCAAATTCAAATGATGAACATGGGTTTGATTTGAATTAGTTTGATTTTAATTTGATGATTAAAGTTTGTGTTTATATTTGGGTTTATGATTGAAAGATTGATTGTTTGGAGAGAGAATCCAAAGGTTTGAATTGATTTGAGAATGATTTGGTTAAGTTCAATAATTTGACTTGAAAGGGTATAGGTTGGATTTAGGTTAGATTTGGGCTTGAGTTTTGAATTTAGTTTTGGTTATTTGAATTTATATTTCATTTATTTTTGCGAATATAAATGGGAATATAAATGAGTTATGAGAAAATCTTTTGAGTTTAAAGTGATTTGGATTTGATTTTGGCTAAGTCCATAAGATGATATCAAAAGATTTTAAAATTCAATTTTGAATTTATTTTTGGTTTTTTGAATTTATATCTAATTTATATTTGTGAATATAAATGAAGATATAAATGGGTTATGAGAAAATCTGTTGAGTTTGATTTGAGCTAAGTCCATAAGATGAAATCAAAAGCTTAGGAAAGATTTTGGATTTAGAATTGATCATGGATTTCAATCATTTGAAATTGATTTATGATTTAGATTTTTGGAATTGATTTGAATGATTTGTGAAAAATCATTTAAGTTAAAATTGATTTGAGATTTGATTTGAGTTTTGAATTTAGTTTTGGATTGAATTTGAAGTTGATTTGAATTTGAGGTTAACTTGAATTTGAGATTGATTTGAATTTGAAGTTTAAATTGAAAGAAGGAAGTAAGGATTTGGTTCAAGCAATAGCGTATACAAGTTTTTCTAATACCCCATCAAGCATAACCTATTCCTATGGCTAACTCTTCTAAGTCTCTATGGTTAGGGTTAAGTGTCCACCTAATCACTAGAAGTGTCTTAAGACTAAGGAACTCTTAATGTCTAGAGGAGTCCCATGTCTAAGATGGAGAAGTTGAAAGCTCACTCTGAAAGTGAGATCAATAGTTACTTGAGCCAAAATGATTTAGTTTATGCTTGAATACAACTACCTTATGTAATGATTATTTAAATTAAGTTCTAGCTTGCAATCCATTAATTTGTGAGTTACATCTTCAATAATTGATGTTTGTTAATCCTATAAATTTTGCTTGGAATTGTTACAAGTTTACATTACGTTCAAATTAAAATAATATTTAGGTGCTTTTTTGCTAATTATCTATAAAGTTTTGTATTAGTTTTGTGATGAGTCTTCACTCAACCTATAAATTTATTGAAGTTAAATAGCTATGAGATAATGATTTCATTAAAAACAATTTACATCATTAGTTTCTTAAAATTTGATTTTGGAACTAAATCTTAACATAATTTAGCTTTTATTTAACATCTTAAAGTTTTTTAGCCAATACATGTCATGTTGATAACAATGTTCAAAGTTAATTATGATTACAGATATATTAAATCATTGGACACTAACAAACTTATGGTTGAAATATTTATGAGTCATTAATTTAATAAGCAACCTTCTTGTTGACTGCAACACTTTAGTGATCTTGATAAACATTTACATACTCAGGTTCCACAAGTTGAGAGCTTATAAGAAGCTTCCAATCAACCATGGTGAGACGATAGAATGTGTTTAAGGGAAAAGAAAAGATATGAGTAAATGGGTTTGATTTTTTATGTCTTCTCTTTGTAACATCTCTAGCAAGCAAAACTTCCCAAATCATTGACATCATGAGATTTAGGTAGACCTTTAAGTTAGAAGGAGAATGAATGATTGAGCAATATAAAAGGGGCTTGGTATTTGAGGAGGTGATTATGTGCTAAACTAAGGGTACAAAGGGACTAAAAAAATGAATTCAAATGATGTATTTTTACTGAAAAATTAAATTTCTTTATAAATTTTGGTTGGGTGATAAATGAATACTAGCCTAATTTCATCTTACTATTTATAATGAGTGGCATACTAAGAAGAATATGAAGAGTCTTTACCTTAGAAAACCTCTACTTCACCAAACATATTGATAACAGTTCCACCCTACCCCATAGGGATTTATCAAGGCTAACTAAGATTGATCAAAGTTTGCCTAACTTAATAGATTTACTCAAGACAATTGGATTCAATCATTATCAAAATGGATCAATTTACCTTGTTCATGTTAAATATAAGTTTTTATGATATGATAGTGTAGATTGACTACCTATCAATATAAATTTAAGTTCAACAACCGTTAATTAAGTTTTAGTGGGGACAATTTGATGTTGTCTTAAAAGGGTTGATCCAAAGACTAGACTTATAGGACACCCTTAATGTAGGAAGAACCATAGATGGTTACTTGATATGGAAGGCCAAGGGAGCCATTGACTAAGTTAATGATTCTCTAGAATGAGTTTTGAACATGTAAGTCATTAGGGGCTATGTTATTGAAATATAATAAAAATGGGTGACTACATTGAGTATGTAAATCTCCACTATTTGTAGTAAAAATTTTATCATATGAAGTAAATATGGTAAGGAGAAGTTTGCAAACTCTCATTTAATGGTGTCAAATTTAACACTGTGGTGTTTATTTTTGGATATGAGACACCAAACAGATCTCAGAGGGTACTTATTAAAGTTATCAAGTATGACATTAAGAAATGATGCACTATCTTGAAAGATAGAAATGATCACCCTATAATGGATCTAATCACCTAATAAGGACTCTAAGGCATGATGGGTCTTCGAATATACCAAAGATCTTTCCCCTACTTTACATGGAAAAGTAAAGTAGGGTTTATTTTAAGCTTGGACCATTAAGTTCCCTATGGAGGCAAGCTCCCATAGTTAATTACATCCTAAGGAATGGGATCCCTTGGAATACTCTCGAATAAAGTAGATAATTAAGGTCTCAAAAGATTTCAAGCCTAAGATTATCAAATGATTGGCTATTTTAGAAAATCAAATGAGATACATCAAGGAGAAGACTTATTTTTGGAATATAAAAAGAGAAAGTAGAAAATGCTCATGATACTAGGAAACATAGTGAGCATTCTAATCTACCCTATAATTGGGCTTCATATATCTGAAATTGAAGAGATTTATTTATTTGAGTTGAAATTTTAATAGAAAGCTAGGACTTATATTCCAACCATACAAGATTGTGGAAATGCCTAAGAGGTGAGAATTTATGCTTGTAGCCCGTAGGAAATAACAATGTCTGATCCTAAATCTAAGAAGCTTTGGCATAAGCTAAAGCATGACATAAATCTACGAGAGATGGACATAATGGTTTACCTCCATAAGAGAGGATAAATTGTCTGACTTTTAGACTTACATCACCTAGAGTGGCTGCCAGTAAACACCTCTTATGATTCAAAACTATGTAGTCTGGTCTTATGTATTGCAAGATAATTGACATGTTATTTAATTGGAAAGAAACTAAAGTCCTAAACCCACTCTCTAAGAGACTAGAGCGTGAGTAGTATGAGTAACGACTTAATCTATAAATGCAAAATCTTTTCAAATTTTATTTTAATTTTCACACTTCATTTTGACAAAGACTTTAGGATTTTGATGCCTATATGCATGATGAAAATATGTTATATACCAAATCAGCTAGAAGAAGATGTTCTCCACCACAAGGGATGCCCTCACAGGTCAAGCATTCCCTTATCGTGCAAGGGTGGAGATCCTAAATGTTCAAGAGAGAAAGAATATATATGCATGTTGTGAGACATTCAACCATTCAGTTAAGAGGTTGTTAAATCTTTTAATTATCTTATTTAAAACCTAGGCTTTATGGTGAGGTTATAAGTTATTTTAAATTTTAATTATGAGTTATTAATTGGGGTAGAAAAATTAATTTTACCCTGAGAGCCTAATCGTATCTAGGACACATTAAAGCATCAAACATATAAGAAATTAAGAAAAGCATATTATTTCTAATGCACAATCTAAACACAATATCAAACAATTTTGTAGACTATCGTAAAAGAATAAAAGGCCAGTGCGATCAAGTTTTGCCGTACAATGGGTAGCCGAGCTCTACCCTTATACAACCTGATGTATAAAAGAATAATTATAATTATAAATAATAAATACTATGGGGGTCTTCAAGTCTTTATTCTTCATGTCTCCTTCATTTCTTAATATCTTTGCTCCTTTGATGTGGTAGACTTCAAGGCAGCACATGGCACCCCAGGACTAAGCTTTCTAACAAATGCTCATCCTAAACCCCCATAGCACTAATCCTAATTCATAATATAAAATTACATTAAAAATAAAATAAGTAAATCTAACTACACATACAAAACAAGTGTTAGCTAAACACACATACAACTAAGCAGTTATATCATAATTTAGACTTAGCACCTTGCACATGGGTAGCCAAGCCCACCTGTCCTAACTTGGATTATGCTTAGGGGCATAAGCAACCTGCAAAGAGAGTATTTATATTTATTTTTAAGTGGCTCCTTTAAGCATAATCCCATGAAGAATATAAGATTAGGTTAATCATGACCTACCATTAAGTCTATGAAGCATACACCATAACATCCAGTCTAAAATAATACATCACAAAATAAAACATACATCACACCATGCACCATCCTAACATAAAGTTAGAAGCGGTGACTTAATCTAATGTGTGTGTTAAGGCTTGTGATAAGTCCTAACGAGGCATTAAGGTTATGATTTTCTTAATGTGAAAGGATGTTTAGTCATAAGAGGTTGATTTCACTTTAAGTGGTTTAATTGATTTGAGAATTTTACTTAGTATTTTTTTGTTTCATATACCTTACACTTAGCAACTAAGTGTTATAAAGAGAGGAAAGAGAATTACTCTCTTTCATTCCTACCTTATGCCACTTTCTAAAGCATGTTAATTTAATTTGTTCTCTTTAATGAATGACTTATTACATATTTTAATTAATCCTAAGTTTAGGTTCACTTTAAATAATCTCATTCAATAAGAAAGGCATCTTAAGATTAATTGGAGTTAATCATTATCACATAACACATGCTTGTTCATTTCTTTCCATTATATGTAGTATGCACATGATTAAGTCCTAAACATATTTATGCATACAATATGTTTTTGGCACACTTAAATGTAGGATGCATGAATGATTTTCATAGAAAAAGAGAATTCTCATTCATTAGCAAAATAAACATTCGAATGTATGAAAGTTCTAAGCAAATACTTCACCATTATTTTGCACCAGGGGAGTGAGATAGGAATCTCCTTGGGCTACTTAAAGTCATGCATCTTCGGAATGTCCAGACTAATATACCCGCTATTCTTAAATATATGTGAGTGTACAAATAACTATAAGAATGAAAATCATGTGAAAATTGTATTTAATTTATTTGATTTATTTGTGTGAATGAATTAAAGCTCTATCCAAATTCAAATGTCAAGATGCATAAGAATGAAATCAAATGGGTACGTCGCCATTATTTTGAACCAGTGGAGTGAGGTAGGAACCTCCTTGGGAAACTTAAAGCAGTGCATCCCCGGAATATCCAGACTAATATATCCACTAATATTTGTACTTATGCAAATCAACATATGAATGAAAGAAAGGCGCTTCACTTCATACACTAAGCTTATATTCACATGCACCTCCTATGTATGTATAGTTAATGTCACAACATGTATTATTATTCATTAATAAGCTTTTGAAAATACATTTGAGATTTAATAGTGATAATAGTCACACATATTTTTAATTTAAGCCAACACATGCAACTTGACATAAAGGAAATCATTTCATTTAATTAATTTTTGAAAAGGATGGATGCATGATTACAAGTGGCATACAACATTTTAATATGATTGGAAAGAAATAAAGAGACACAAGCACGCTAATTTCATTCAATCCAATTAATTCCTAAGGACAATCATATTAAATATGCTTATTTAAAATAAACCAAAATTTCTTATTAAGTTATTTTTGGATGTTTGATCTGATTTGGAGAAAGAATAGATTTAATCATTAGATTTAATCATTTACTGCTCTTAACCCATTCCCATGCTTGATAATTAATTTGGTTCAATGAAAAGATAATTAGGTGAATTTTATGGATTAATTAAATTGTGAAATAAATTAAATCAATTAATTAACCCATGCATATGTTACCTTAGACTAATTAACTAATTAATTATGAGCCAACATGATATGCACATGAATTAGAATTTAAATCAGCAATAACCCTAAGAAATAAAAGGCTTAATGCAATTGGCTCACAATTAGTGGTTAATTAGATTAAAAAACTTAATTAAGTACTTTTATGACTTCCTCACACATGCAGGTTAGCCATAATTTCATTAAATAGCTTTAAGTTATCAAACACCTAAAGATCTACCCAAAAACTTAATTAGATGAGTTCTTGAATGATTATGATTTTAATTTGATTAATTAAGCCATTTTAATTAATGAAGTAAACATTAATTTGTCCCAAATTAATTAGTTTCAAGTCAAGTGAAATGAACTTAGAGAAAAGAATGGGAAAGAGGTCTTAATCTCATTCCCCATGTCCATTCATTGTTATATAATTATTAGAAATTTTAATTAATGGTTTACTCACAGTTTAACATGTTAATTAATTAAAAAAATAATTAAGGCTAAAACTCAATTTTCAATTAACCAAGCAATAAATCCCAAAAAATTTATGGGAGGCAAGGGTCATCCCATTAATCAATCTCAAAAAGTTTAAGGTAAATTATTTGAGTAATTAGAGAGTAATTAAGCTAATTAAGTTTTCAATTAAACCCACATTAAGCCTTAATTACTGTTCAAAATCAATTGAGAATATTTTTATTAAATTCTTCTCTAAAATACATTCAAAATGGATATTTATTTGTATTTTTATGATTTTTCTATGATTTGCTATGATTTTTTAAATTTTCAGTTGATTTAAGTGATTTTTCCTAATTTTTATAAAGTTCATTAATTTATTTTTACTATTTCAACTTTGGAATACAATATCTTCCAATCTAGAAGTTCTTTTGACTTGACATTTTTATGGTGGGTGCATTTTGACTTCAATTTTAATCCCTAAAAATTTGAAATCAATCTCATGTGTATTTTTGATTAATTAATGGAATTTAAATTTCACTAAAACTCAAATTAAGCTCAAACTATTCAGTAAAATTTGGCAATTTTGGGTTTGTTGGATTCTTCTTAGAAAGATGAATCCAACGAGCATTGTTTGTAATTTTTAGTTAAGTATTTTATTTTCTATAAAATTTTCAAAATTTAGGTGATTAAAATAAATTTTAAAATAAAAAAATAGGCACTTTTCCCACTTAAACCAGTCAACCGCGTGCGACACTTGACGTAGCGCCACCCTGCGTGATTGACCGAGCGGTTCGTGTTGTGTGACGGCGATAGTAGTGAAGCGGAAACCACGCAATGTGGCATTGCATGTCAGCGTGAAGCTGATCGCGATGATCCGAGATAAATCGGCATCATAATCGAAGGCGAAATGCCGCAGATCGCATGCGATGGGCGTCCGATCCGGATGATGGGTAGGTAGTGGCGGTGTTCCAGGCGACAAAATCGACGGGAACCACTATTTCCTATCGAAAAATCATGAAATAACGATTTCTCCCCCAAATTGGCTTGATTTTGCATTAGTTTTCATCAAAAAACTTTCTGATACATTTGGGGATCAAATCAAAATAAAAAATGCAAGGTTTATCTAAGAAAAATTTCTAAAATCATGCAAAATTATCACAAATAATAGATCCTATGATTGACTAAAGTTTGGCAAACTCATCTCACTGGGGATGGTTTCCAACGGTGGTGAAGATCCGAGCAAGCTCCTGGGTGTGAGATAAAGCCTTGGAATAATTTTGAAGTGTTGCTTTGCTTTGGAATGTCGTGATCACCAATGGTCGTCACCTCCTTATCAGAATTCGCTCAATTTTAGTGTTTTTAGCTCAAGATAAGTGGGGAAATGGTTGATGGTTGTTTTGGGAAGCTCTTCGAAGCTGAATGAATGCAAGAGTTCTAGGAATGAGGCCTCTTTCTCTGCCTTCAAAAGGATGGCTGAATTTTTCCATTAAGGATGATGGAGAGGTGGTTGGGTGGTGATGGCTTGATTGAAGACTTTGGATTTAGCTCCAAAGTCTTCTTTTTCAATAGTAGGATCAGCTTCATTGAATGTAAAAGGATGGGAGGAGTGGACCTTGCTCTCTTTGGGTAAAATCACATGTGGGATATCATTTCCAAGAGGGATTACCTTGAGTTTGTCTTCAATTATGTTTGGGCTAATTTTGGCTGATCCCAAGTGGGTTTGGGTTGGGTTTGATCAGCTCCCAATGGGTCATGACTTAATTTCAAGGGATTTTGCTCAATTTGGATCACATGGGTCACATTAGGTCATGTTGAGTTAGGTTGACCAATTAGTCAAATTATGTCAAGCCAAGGCTTAGGTTAGAGTCAAATGATGATTTGAAGTATTTTGGTATGATCAATTTGATTTAATTTGGCTTAGGATTGATTTTGGCTCATTTGGAATCAAATGGGTCAAATGGGTCAATGTGACCAATTTGACCAAAATTGGCAAAATTGGCTTGGGTCGTGGGTTGATTCATGTTTACTTAGCTAATTGAAGATGAATGTAGTCTTTAGTCTGAATCAATTTGGGTTTACTTTGAATTTAATCCAAATTGATTGTAGGTCAATTTGGGTTAAATGGCTCAATTGGGCTCAATTGATCAAATTGAGTTCAATTATGGCTTTAGTCAAGTTCAATACTCAATTTAAAATGAACTTGAGTCATTAATTACAATCAATTTAGGTTAGATCATGATTTAACCCATTTTGATCCTTTAGGCCAATTTGGGTCAACTTGGGTCAAACGGTCAATTGGGCTTGGTTTCGCTCAATTGGTGGTCAAGTCAGGTTCAAATATTGATTTTGAGTTGATTTGAATAATTGGTCTCAATTAATTTGATGTAAGATGGGGTTTGGTTAGTTTTGGTTCATTTAGGCTAAAGGGTTGACTTGGTCAAATGATCAAGTTGACTTGGGTTGACCCAATTGATTGTAACTGATCATTGTATGACGATCAACAATCATAGTGGAAGATTCTGGTGATCTTGGTTCAATCCAATTTGAGTTGGATTGGAAGTTGGCTCAAATGGGTCCTTTAAGTCAGTTTGGGTCAAGTAGACATAAGTTGGTCAATTGGTTTGATTTTGGCTTGATTTAGGTTTAGTTGGACTTATATGTGAGCGTAGATTGAAATATAAATCCAACTACAATTAACTTAGAGTCTAATAGGTTTTGGCTCAATTAAAAGTTTCAAGTCAAAAGGCTAAGTTGGGCTTGAGTTAGGTTGACTTGGATTTGGTTTGATGATTGTAGGTTTTATTTATATTTGGATAGATAATTGAAGGAATGATTGATTCAAGTGAAAATCCATTGATTTTGGCTTAAATTGGATGTCATTTGGCTAAGTCCAAAGAATTAGCTCAAATGGCTTATATTGGGTTTTGATTTGAATTTGGATTTAGTTTTGGTCATTTAAATTTATATTTCATTTATATTTATGAATATAAATGAAGGAACAATTGATTTATAAGAAAATTGATAGAATTTGGAATGATTTAGAGGCATATTTGGTTAAGCACATGGAGGTAGGTCCATCTGACTTACAAGGGGTTTTGGATTAGTTTGATTTAGTTTTGATCATTTGGATATGGATTTTATCTATATTTATGAATATAAATGAAGAAATAATTGATTTATAAAGAAAAAATTGAATTTGACTTGATTTGAAGGGGGGGGGGGGGTTTGGCTAAGATTTTGAAGGTGGTTCATGTGGCTTAGGAAGGGTCTTGGGATTTGAATTTGATTTTAGGTTTCAATTATTTGGAGTCAAATTTGAAAGTAGATTTGGAATTTGAATTTGAATTTGAGGTTTAATTTGATATTTGAATCTATGTTTGATTTGAGAAGGTGCAGATGGATTAGGTTTAGGCTATATGATAGGTGATTTTCTTAAGTCCTAAGGCATATTAGCCCTTCTAAGTCTTTATACTTAAGTTAAGTGTTCACCTGATCACTAGAAGTGTCTTATGACTAATGAGCTGTTAGTGCCTAGAAGAGTTCTAAGTCTAAGAAGAGGAGGTTGAGAGCTCACTCCAAAAGTGAGGTCAACAAACACTCTATATCCTATAATTAGTGCAATGACCACAGAGTCAAATGCATAATCAGTTCTCCTACTAGTAAGGGAACCACCAGCTATCAATTATAGCTTGACATTCTTCTTGAGCATAGCCTCATGTTTGATATTTTATTGGTATTCTAGCATGTGTCTTCTCCACAATCACCATCAATGACAAGTGTGCATCTTTTTTTATAACAAATCAGTTGCCAATATAACTATTCTCCACTTCAAAGTAACTAAAAATTAAAAAAAAAATTATAAAGTGGAGTGAAACCACTCTAATTAAAGCCATAATGAAGTGGCTAGACTTAATGGCCTTTGAATAAAAAAAGCACATTAAATATGAAAGAAATAAATTAAAAGCTAGTAGTATGGATGAAAAATTAAAAGGTAAATATTCAAAATTTTAAGATTTAAATTTTGAATTTCATTCTTTAATTATTAGCATAATTTTAATACTTTTGATATTAATGTTATTTAATATTTATGCATGACAGTGGTGCACTATAAACCTTCAGTCTTAATCTTTTTATGGGACCATTATGACCTCATCTGAATGTATGATCTTACCCTGGTAATTAGACCATGATAATATGTTGTTTGATGTTTTACACACATTGACTAAAATAAAATTTGGGCATATCATTTTTTTAGGTTGAATTTGAATTATCTAACACAACCATATTGTCTTGAACTAATCAATGTTTTGTTAGTTTGAAATAGAGTAATTTATATCTTCAATGAATTGACTTTGAATTAATTAATATTACTCGGATAGAAATTTAGTTGACCACCCCTGATCATATATAATTTGAGGCACTTAATGTTCAATCAAAATAGCTTAAATTAATTATATTTGTCAAGGCTTTATTTTGTTCATTATTGAGAAATAACCTATGATGCATCTTAATATCTTCTTTAAATATTATCTCTCTCAGTTGCATCAACGTGAATCCCCTTTTTGTACATCCTAAGTTCTTTCCAAAGTTAACAACCTAAAATGAAAATATATGAAATTTCATTACAAAATAAAATATTCATTGTCCATATAATGTTTTGTGAAATATGTGACCTAGTTTTTATCACTCAATAAATTAAAAAAGAATAGCTCATGGTAAAGATAGAATAGCAAGAAAGTGAAAATATGCTCATGCTAATTAATTTTAACATAAACAATATGCAAATATAAAGACTCTAAAAGATATGAAACTTCTTTAATTTGAGGTGTAGAGATGCTAGTAAAATAAAATATTATAATCTAAAATAAAAAAAGATAACTATAAATGTGATGTTGTAAGTAATCCCTCATCATAATAACAAATTATTTGATTCTTAGAAGTACATCTTCAAGGTAATTATTCCCTCTAAATTAAAGCTTTCATTCACTACACGAAGAGCATAAGGGAGCGAAAGAATATAAATATTTAATGCAAAATAAGTAATTTAAATGTTCTAAATTGTCATGTTTTTATAAGGATGAGACTAACAATATGGTTGTAGTATAGTTAAACTAAGCCAAGCTAAGCACATTATAGATTTGATTTGGCTTACTCAAACTATATGTTATTCAAGTTCAATAAAAGCTTGAATCTGCTTTAACATATGTGTTTATATTTAACCTATTTAGATTTTTATATTATTGAGCATGAGTATTTGCTTAAATTAATCAAATAAATACTTAAAATAAGATAATAAGTAAGCTTAAGAAAATAAATGAGTATATAGCATCTTATAGTAAGAAATGATTTTATAAGTTTAAATAACCAAGTAATTTGATACTTAACACTAACTAAATAATCAAGCATAAATTAAAAATAATAATAAATAAGTCATATATAAACTTTCTTGAAATCATATAACATAAATAAATACCTACAAACTTGTTCATTGAAATAAAGAAATAGAAAGAATTACTTCAAATGAATACAAAAAATCACTAATGATATATTAATTAATTTTAAAATTTTGAAAAGTAAGAATAAATATTTATCTATACCATTATGTCAAAAAATAAAATAATTGGGAACTCATTAATCATGATCATATGAGATGTAATTTTTATAATTTTAGCATTATTATACTTAGAATTGTACATTGAAGTCTCATAAGAAAATGTAAGTGTTTGCCATATAATGATGTGTACTTGTCCTTGTTCAATTTTTTTTGGGAATGTATATAAAGGCCATTTTATATTGAGTTATGTATCTGTGGTGTTTATTTTTGGATGTGTATGGAGGACACCATGCAGATCATAGAGGGGATACTTATTGAAGTGATCGGGTACGACATTGAGGTATGATGCACTATCTCGAAAGATAGAGATATCACCATTTAATTGACCTAATCACCTAATAATGACTCATAAGGCATGATGTGTCTTCAAATATAACATAAAATTTTCTCCTCCTTTACATGGATGAATAAAGTAGGGTTTATATTAAACCGGGTTCTAAAGTTCCTTATAGAGGCAAGCCTTCATAGTTAATTGCATCTTAGGGAATGAAATTCTCTAAGAATACTTTCAATTAAAGTAGACAATTATTATCTCTAAATAATTCAAGGTTAGATTATCAAAGGATTGGTTATATTTGGAAAATCAATTGGAAAAGTTCAAGAAGAAGACTTATTTTTTGAATCTAAAGAAAAATAAGTAGAGAGCACTCATGATACTAAGAGGCCTAGTAAGTTCTCCAATCTATCCTATAATTGAGCTTTATATATTTAAAAGTGAAGAGATTTATTTATTTGAATTGAATTTTATTAGATTCTAGGGCTTAGAACTCACCAACACATGGTTGTGAAAATGCCTGAGAGATGAGAATTTATACTTGTAGCTCAAAGGGAAATATTTACATCGAATCTTAAATCTAGGGAGCTTTAGTACGAGCTAAAGCACGATCTAAATCTAGGTAACAGGTGGACATAAAAGATTTACCTCCACCAGAAAGTATAAATCATCTGACTTCTAGACTTACAACTGAGTGGCCACCAGTTAACTTCTCCTACGATTTTAAAACCATAAAGTATGATCTTATGAATTACAAGATGGCTAAGATAGTCATTTAATTAGAAAAACTAAGTCCTAAACTCACTCCTTAAAATACTAGAGCAAGAGTGGTATGGGTATATGACTTAATCTATAAATGCAAAATCTTTTCAAATTTTATTTCATTTTTGACACATCATTTATACAAAGGCTTTAGAATTTTTATATGCCTAAATGCATGCACAAGTAGATTATTGGATAAATCAAAAGAGAGAGGGTGAAGCTCCATCAGTAGGGGTTGCTCTCATAGGTTAAGCGGCTTCTATGAGTGTAAGGATGGAGGCCCTCATTTTGTATGAGTGATTCAAGATGATATGTTTGATATTAGATATACAACCATACAACTAAGGGGTTGCTAAATCTTTTAATTATCTTGATTTATATCTTAGGCTTTATGGCGAGGTTATGAGTTGCTTAAAAATTTAATTATGAGTGATTATTTGGGTAAAAATATTTATTATTTATCCTAAGAGCCTAATGCATCTAGGCCACACATTAAAACATCAAATATGAAGCAACTATAAAGAGCATGTCATCCTAATGTGCAGTTTAAACATAACATCAATCAATTTTATAACTACCTCAAAAGAATAACAGACTGATGTGGTTGGGTACCACCGTACAACCCGAAAAGAGAAAAGATGGGTAGCTGAGCTCTGCCATTATATAACCTGAAATATGAAAGAATAATTACAATTTGAATGAATACATGTTATGGGGTCTTCATTTTTCATATCTCCATTTCTCCATTTCTGATTTGGTTGTGCTTTAAAGGCATGACAAGGCACCCCAAGACAAAGCCTTTTGACCACTGCTCATCCTAATCCCTCATGAAACTAATCCTAATTCCTATTGCAAAATTATATTAAGAATATGAAAGTAAATCTAACTACACCTGCAAAATAGATGTTAGCTAAACATGCATATAATCTCAAGCAATTGTATGTGTAATTTGGACTTAGCACCCTACACATGGGTAACCAAGCCCACCTGTCCTAACTTGGATTGTATTATGGGGGTTTAAGCAACCTATAAAGTGAGCATTTTATATTTATTTTTAAGCATCCCTTTAAGCATAATCTCTTACAGAAAACATGATTAGGCTAATATCGGCATAACATTCTGTCTACGAAGCATACACCCTAACATCCAGTCTGAAATATTACATCATAAAATAAAATATACACCACATCATACCCCGTCCTAACATAGAGCTAGAAGTGGTGTCATAATTCTAATGTGTGTGTTAAAGTCTTTGTGGTATATCTTACTAAGCATTAGAATTATATTTTTCTAAATTTGGAAAACATTCAAGTTAACAAGATGATGAATTTCATTTAAAGGTGTTAAATTGATTTGTAAATTTTAATTTATATTTTGCTTTGTTTCATATAATTTACACTTAACAACTAAGTGTTGTAAAGAGGAGGAAGAGGATTGCCATATTTCATCCCTACCTTAAGCCACTTTCTAAAGCATATTAATTCAGTTTGGGCTACATTGGCTTGGGTTATGTGTTGGTTTGGGTTTGATTGACCAATTGAAGATGATTGTAGGCTTTGGTTTAAATTAATTTGAATTTAGTTTTGATTTAGGCCAAATTGACCCTTTGGCTAAATGGGTCAATTGGGTTCAATTGGGACTTTGGTCAAGTTCAATAATTAATTTGGAATGAACTTGAGCCATTGGTTACAATCAATTTGGTTTATATTTTGATTTGACCCAATTTGGCTTTTAGGTCAATTTGGGTCAACTTGGGTCAAAAGAGCCAATTGGGTTTGGCTTGACTCAATTGAAGGTCAAGTCATATTCAAATATTGATTTTGAGTTGGTATGAATCATTTGTTTCTTGGATTTAATACTTAGCATATCTATACTTACAATAAGTTTTAGCACACTTGAATGATGAATGCATATGTATATTTTGAGTTTATTATTATTAAATTATATGAACATATAAATTAAAGCTCTATCCAAATTCTAATACCAAAATACATAATGATGGAATCACATAAGTACATATCATTGCTAACCAAGAAGTGAGATAATCAAATGACCTCCTTGGGACTAGCTAAAGCCTCGTATTCCTGGGATGTCCAGACTATATACTTATTAATATTCCAAATCTATGTAAATCTATACATGAATGAGGAAAAGAGAACGTTAATTTATACATATCACATGTGCTAGTGACTTAGGTGAATGTAAATGCATGTATTTCTGGTAACAAAAAGAGATCTTCATCCTTCTAATAAGCATACATACACATGTGTAAAAGATGTAAGCAAGTACATGTCATTGTTAAACTAGGAAAGTGAGGTAATCAAATGACCTCCTTGGGGCTAACTAAAGCCTCGTATTCCAGATGTACATACTATATACTTGCTATCTTAAATACATATGAATGTATACGCAACTAGAAAGATGAGAATCATTCAAAGGTTGTATTTTATTTAATTAAATCATTTAGGCATATGAGTTAAAGCTCTATCTAATTTCTAATATCAAAATAGAAAAGAATGAAATTTAATGAGTATGTGCTGTTATTAAACGAGAGAAGTTAGGTAATCAAATGACCTCCTTGGGGTTACTTAAAGCCTCGTATTCCCAGGATATGCATACTATATAACCATTGTTGTTCAAACTCATATAAATTTATATATGAATTATGAGAAAGAGAGCTTTATTTAATATGCTTAAGCTATAAACACATGTAAATCCTATGTGTATTCATTACTATCAATACTCTAAGTATTATAATTAATTCATAACCTTTATAAAATAATTTTGAATTTATTAGTGATAATAGCCATACATATATTTTATTAAGCCAACACATGCAAATTTGCATAAAGGAAATTCATTTGATTTATTTAAATTTGAAAATATGAATGCATGAAATCAAATGATATACAACATTTAATGTACTTGGAAAAGAACAATTGAATATAAACACACGATTCATTCAATTAAACTAATTCCTAAGGACAATCACATTAAATAAACCCATTTAAAGAAAACCAAAGCTCTTTTATTAATTTTGATTTTTAGATTAAACTTAACTAGGAAGAGAACTTATCATTTGCTGCTATAAATCCCATCCCCGAATCAGTGATTTGATTTGGTTTCAGAAAAGGTAATTAGGTTGATTTTATGAGTTAATTAGGTTGTGGTATGCATTAAATACATTAATTAACTATTTCTTATGTTACCTTAATATAATTATCCAAATAATTGTGAGCCAATATGATATGCACATGAATTAAAAATTAAACTAGCAATGATCTTAAGGAATAAAAAGGCCTAATACAATTGGCTCACAATTAATGGTTAATTAAATTAAGGAACTTAATTAAGTACTCTTATTGTTTCCCTACACATGTGGATAAACCATAATTTTCTTAAATAATTTTAGGTTATTATACCTAAAGATCTACCAATGATTTAATTAATTAAGATCTGAGGTGATTTGGATTTTAATTTGGTTAATTAAATTATTCACTTAATTAATTACACCTTTAATTAATCTCCTTTAAAGTGAGATGGACTTAGAAAAGAGATTGAAAAAGAGGTTTCCATCCCATTTCTCTTGCCCATTCACTGTTCAACAGTGATCAACATGCCTAATTAATCAATTTGTTTGTTAATTAAGGGTTAATTAATCACATAATTAGTTAAGAAAGTAATGAGGGCTTAAATAAGAAATTCTCCTAATTACTTAAGCAATAAATCCCAAGAAAATTATGGGAGGTAGAGGTCGTCCCATTAAACAATCTTAAAAAGTTTGGATTTGATTACTTGAGTAATTAAAGAGTAATTAAGCTAATTAAGGCTAAATTAAGTCTCCATTACTATTCAAAATTACTTAGAATTAATTTTAAATGATCCTCCTCTAAAATACCTTTAACATGAGTATTTATTTTCAAATTTCTAATTTTTCTATGATTTATTATAAATTTTAGAAGATTCAGACATTAAAATCAATTAATTATCCTAAATTAATCCAAAACTCATTGGAGCCATGCAGACCGCTGATGTGGCATGCTTTCCACGTGGTGCCGCAGAAATGGTCACTTAAACGTGTTCTACTCAGTACTGACGTGGCTGATGGTGGACACGCTTTCTTATCCACCATTCGATATAAGATCGGATGATTACGATTAATCCTGATTCCTTGAGGGATTAAATTGAGATTTAACTAGCAAATAATCACAATCGTCAGTTCCAATCACATAGAATGGATGGTGCAAGATCGATCATCCCCAAGCGATGAGAGATGGAGGCCGTCCACCATTACTCACTCGATTTGAGCTCACCCGAGCTCAGAACAACTCCAAATGGATCCTACACCTTTGCACGAAGGATCCGAAGGGATCCAATGGTCAAGATTGCACGACATGCAAGTTTTCCTTCAAAAGGTCAAACTAATTTTCACCAAAAGCTTGATTTCATGGAATCACCTCGCCGGAGCTCAAGACCAGCGGTGAATCCAATTGAGGAAGCTTCATCTAGCGGAGATGAAGCTCTGTTGAGTTGCAATTGGATCACTTTTTTGTCTTTTGCTTGGAAGGCCATGAACCGATGATTTGGAGGTTGATGTCGCACATCTGGTGGTTAGAGGGCTTGGGAGGCGATTCATTTTTGCTCAATGAGGTGGGAATGGTGTGTGTGAAGTTAATTTGGATTTAGTGAAAAAATGAATGAGTTGGATTGAAGGAGGGGTTGTCATGTTTCGATTTGAAGAAATTCGGCAATGGGAAGCTTGATTTGCTTGGGGAGGGCTCTAGGATTTTTGAAATGGTTTCTAGGGAGTTTCCAAGAGTGCGTGTGTTCGATTTGGATCAAATTGGATGGGGTATACCCTCTTCCCTTGGATCGGATGGTGAAAATTTGTTTGGCTTCTAATGGTCGTTCGATCATCTGTGGTGGTAGGGAATCATCCTAGGTGACTCAGTTTGAGTGGCCAATGGCAAGAGAGTGGCTGCCAAGGTGGGATAGTGGCTATCCTTTAGTTTCATATGTTCCAATGGGGTGAGGTGAGTTCACCCCATGGGTCATGGCACCCCCACCTCTTGGTGGCGTGTCTTAGTTGCCTAGGTGGACCATTAAGAGAGTGCCAAGTGGCCAATGTATGAAAATGGCCACTTACTGTGTGATTCTTCTCATGTGATACCCTTGAAACCAAGGGTAGAATGGTCATTTGGCATTACATTTGATTTGGATAGATTTGAAATGAGTAAAAAGTGGGCAGCCTAAATATCAAGTGATTTGGAGTTGATTTGATTAAGTTTGGCTCAATTTTGCTCAAATGGGTCCATTAGGGTTAGGCTAGGTTAAGTTGACCAATTGGTTAAATTGGGACAAACTAAGGGTTGGGTCAAGTTAATATGATCATTTGAGATGTGTTGGTGTCATTGATTTGGTTTAGTTTGGCTTAGATTTGATTTTGGCTCATTTGGAATGAAATAGGTCAAATGGGTTAAGTTGATTAATTTGACCAAATTGACCAAATAGGTTGGTTAGGAGTTTGTTTGGGTTTGATTGATCAATTGAAGATGATTGTAGGTTTTGGTTTGAATTAATGTAAATTTAATTTTGATTTATGTGAGGTAAATTTGGGTTAAATGGGTCAATTGGGTTCAATTGGGGCTTTGGTCAAGTTCAACAATTAATTATGAACTTAAGCCATTGGTTGCAAACAATTTGGTTTATATTTTGATTTGACCTAATTTTGCCTTTTAGGTCAATTTGGGTCAACTTGGGTCAAGAGAGCCAATTAGATTTGGCTTGACTCAATTGATGGTCTAGTCATGTTCAAATATTGATTTTGAGTTGATATGAATCATTAGTTTCAAGTGATTAATACTTAGCATATCTATACTTACAACAAGTTTTAGCACACTTGGATGATGAATGTATGTGTATATTTCATGTTTATTTTTATTAAATTATTTGAACATATAAATTAAAGCTCTATCTAAATTCTAATACCAAAATACATAGTGATGGAATCACATAAGTATATCATTGTTAATAAAGGAAGTGAGATAATCAAATGACCTCCTTGGGGCTAGCTAAAGCCTCGCGATGTCCATACTATATACTTATTAACATTCCAAATCTATGTAAATCTATACATGAATAAGAAAAAGAGAATGTTAATTTATACATATCATATGTGTTAGTGACTTAGGTGAATGTAAATGCATGTATTTTTAGTAATAAAAGGAGATCTTCATCCTTCAATTAAGCATACCTACACATGTGTAAAAGATGTAAGCAAGTACGTGTTGTTGTTAAACTAGGAAGTGAGGTAATCAAATGACCTCCTTGAGGCTAACTAAAGCCTCATATTCCCGAGATGTCCAGACTATATAGTTGCTATATTAAATACATATGAATGTATACACGACTAGAAAGATGAGAATCATGTAAAGATTTTATTTTATTTAATTAAATCATTTAGGCATATGAATTAAAGCTCTATCAAAATTCTAATATCAAAATACATAAGAATGAAACTAAATGAGTATGTGACATTGTTAAACTAGTGAAGTGAGGTAATCAAATGACCTGCTTGGGGCCACTTAAAGCCTCGTATTCCTGGGATGTCCAGACTATATAGCCATTGTTGTTCAAACTCATATAAATCTATATATGAATTATGAGAAAGAGAGCTTTATTTAATATTCTTAATCTATAAACACATGTAAATCCTATGTGTATTCATAACTATCAATACTCTAAGTATTATAATTAACTTATAAGCTTTAGAAAATAGTTTTGAATTTATTAGTGATAATAGCCACACATATATTTAATTAAGCCAGCACATGCAAGCTTGCATAAAGAAAATTCATTTGATTTATTTAAATTTGAAAATATGAATGCATGAAATCAAATGATATACAATATTTAATGTGCTTGGAAAGGAACAATTGAATATAAACACACGATTCATTCAATTAAACTAATTCTTAAGGACAATCATATTAAATAAAACCATTTAAAGAAAACCAAAACTCTTTTATTAATTTTGATTTTTAGAATAAACTTAAAGAGGAAGAGAACTCATCATTTGTTGCTATAAATCCCATCCCCACATTGTTGATTTTATTTGGTTTAAGAAAAGGTAATTAGGTTGATTTTATGAGTTAATTAGGTTGTGGTATGCATTAAATACATTAATTAACCATTTCTTATATTACCTTAATATAATTATTTAAATAATTATGAGCCAACATGATAAGCACATGAATAGAAAATTAAACAAGCAACGGTCCTAAAGAATAAAAGGGCCTAATGCAATTGGCTCATAATTAATGGTTAATTAAATTAAGGAACTTAATTAAGTACTCTTATGATTTCCCTAGACTTGTGGATTAACCATAATTTTCTTAAATAATTTTAGGTTATTAAATACTTGAAGATCTACCAATGATTTAATTAATTAAGATCTGAGGTGATTTGGATTTTAATTTGATTAATTAAATCATTAACTTAATTAATTACACCTTTAATTAATCTCAAATTAATTAATCTCATTTAAAGTGAGATGGACTTAGAAAAGAGATTGAAAAAGAGGTCCCCATCTCATTTCCCTTGCCCATTCACTCTTCAATAGTGATCAACATGCCTAATTAATCAATTTGTTTGTTAATTATGGGTTAATTAATCGCATAATTAGTTAAGAGAGTAATCAAGGATTAAATAAGCAATTTCTCTAATTAACTAAGCAATAAATCCCAAGAAAATTATGGGAGGCAAAGGTCATCCCATTAAGTAATCTCAAAAGTTTGGAATTGATTACTTGAGCAATTAAGGAGTAATTTAGTTAATTAAGCCCAAATTAAGTCTTAGTTACTATTTAAAATTACTTAGAATTAATTTTAAATGATTATCCTCTGAAATATCTTTAACATGAGTATTTATTTTCATTTTTCTAAATTTTTTATGATTTGTTATGAATTATGAAAGATTCAGCCATTAAAATTTATTAATTAGCCCTAATTAAGCCTAATCCCATTGGCACCATGCAAACTGCTGATGTGGCATGCTTTCCACTTGGCGCTGTAGGATTGGTCACTTAAACGTGTTCGACTCAGTGCTAACATGGCTGACGATGGACATGCTTTCTCATCCATCGTGCGATCCTATATCAAATAGTTACGATTAATTTTCGATTCCTTGAGGGTTTAAATCGAGATTTAACTTAATAATCATGATCGCCCATTTAAATCATGCAGAATGGATGGTGTGTGATCGATCGTCCCCTCGAGTAAGGAGATATGGAGGCCGTCCATCATTCCTCGCTTGATCCGAGCTCACCTTAGCTCGAAATAACTCCAAATGTATCCCACACCTTCGTACGAAGGATCCGAAGGGATCTACAGGTCAAGATTGCATGACATGCAAATTTCCTTTAAAAAGTACAAACCAAATTTCACCAAAAGCTCAGTTTCAGGGAATCACCTCACGGAGATCAAGACCAACGAAAAATCTAATTGAGGAAGCTTCATTTTGTGGAGATGAATCCCTGTTGAGTAGCAATTGGAGCAATTTCTCATCATTTGCTCGAAAGGTCATGAATTGATGATTTAGAGATCAGTGTTGATCGAAGTCACACATCCCATGGTTGGAAGGGCTTGAGAGGCAATTCATTTTTGCTCGATGAGGTGTGGGGATGGTGTGTGTGAAGTTGATTTAGAGTTGGTGAAAAAATGAGGGAGTTGGATAGAAGGAAGGGTTATTCTATTTTGGTTTGAAGAAATCTGACAATGAGGAGTTTGGTTTGCTTCGGGGAGGGCTCAAGGGTTCTCGAAATGGTTTCTGGGGAGTTTCTGAGAGTGAGTGTGTTCAAATTGGATCGAATTGGAGGGGGTATACCCATCTTTTCTTAGATTTAGGTCATGCTTTGGCTCTTACTAAAACACCCTAGATTCAGGATCCGGGGTAGCTATTTTCTTCAGGCTACAAGCATATCAACTCAAAACATATAAACTTCTTCAATTTCAAATATATTAAGCCCAACCATAGGATTGATTGGAATGGTCGCTAGGCTTCATAGTATCATGAGCATTCTTTATATATTCCCTTTGACTTCCAAAATAAGTCATCTCCTTGAAATTTCTCAATTAATTTTCCAAATATAACCAGTCATTTGATAGTCTAGTTGTGAAATCTTTGGAGACAATAATTGCACCCTTTCATCGAGAGTATTCCTAAGGAATTCACCTTCCAGGATGTAATTAATTATGGGGGCTTTCTACGATAGGGAACTTTTGAACTCAATTTAGTATAAACCATACTCTATTCATCCATGTAAAGTAAGGAAAAAAAATCTCTAGTACATTTGAAAACCCATCATGCCTTATGAGTCCTTATTAGGTGATTAGGTACATTGAAGGGTGATGTCTCTATCTTTTGAGACATTCAAAAAATTTCATCAGTGTGTTCATCATTTCTTGGATTGGACGGTGCAAATTCTTTTGGCTTCTAGTGGTCGTTCAGCCACCGATGGTGGTTGTGGGTGGGGAATCATCTTAGGTGGCTCAATTTGAGTGACCAAAGGCAACAGAGTGACTACCAAGGTGAGATAGTGGCTGTCCTTGGATTTCAAATGTGCCAATGGGGGAGGTGAGGTGAGTTCACCTCCCCATAGGTCATGGCGACACATTCACCTCTTGGGTCAAGGCGGGTCCTAGGTAAGTGGATCATGAGGGAAGTTGCCAGTTGCCAAGAATGAAATGATCACTTACATGGGTGATTTGTCTCATGTGATACCCTTGACCTAAGGGTAGAATGGTCATTTAGCATTAGATTTGATTTGGATAGATTTGAAATTAGTCAAAAGTGGGGCAGCCTAAATATCAAGTGATTTGGAGTTGATTTGATGAAGTTTGTGTTAATTTGGCTCAAATGGGTCCTTTAGGGTTAGGTTGGGTCAAGTTAACCAATTGGTGAAATTTGGGCAAACTAAGGGTTGGGTCAAGTTCATATGATCATTTGGGATGTGCTGGTGTCATTGATTTAGTTTAGTTTGGCTTAGATTTGATTTTGGCTCATTTAGAATCAAATAGGTCAAATGGGTTAAGTTGACCAATTTGATCAAATTGACCAAATTGGCTTGGGTTAGGTGTTGGTTTTGGTTTGATTGACCAATTGAAGATGATTGTAGGCTTTGATTTGAATTAATTTAAATTTGGTCTTGATTTAGGCCAAATTGACCCTTTAGGTCAATTTGGACTAAATGGGTCAATTGGTTTAATTTGGGATTTGGTCAAGTTCAATAATTAATTTGGAATGAACTTGAGCCATTGGTTACAATCAATTTGGTTTATATTTTGGTTGACCCAATTTGGCCTTTTAGATCAATTTGGGTCAACTTGGGTCAAGAGAGCAAATTGGGTTTGGCTTGACTCAATTGAAGGTCAAGTCATGTTCAAATATTGATTTTGAGTTAGTATAAATCATTGGTTTCAAGGGATTTGGCTTAGGTTACAATTTGGCTTATTTGGGTTCATATGAGTTAAAGAGTTGACTTAGTTTGACCCAATTTATGACAATTGATCATTATAGGGTGATCAACAATGATGGTAGGAGATCTAGATTAACTTGGTTCAATCCAATTTGGTTGAATTAAAGTTTGGCTTAAATGGGTCCTTTAGGTCAGTTTGGGTCAAATGAACCTAAGTGGGTTTAGTTGGCTTAATTTTAAGTTGAATTGAATTTAGTTGAGTTTAGATATGAGTTTGGATTGATATATAAATTCAATTGCAATTAATTTGGATTTGGATGAGTTTTGGTTCATTTGAATATTCGAAGTCAAAAGGGTTAAGTTGAGTTTGACTTGGATTGATTTTGGTTTAGTCTGATGATTGTAGATTTATTTATATTTGTAAACATGATTGAATGTATGATTGATTCATGAGAAAATTAATTGAATTTGGGTTTTAGAATGAAGGAATTTGACTAAGTCCATGGAGTTGAATCATGTGGCTTTGGAAGGGTTTGATTTAGTTTTGATAATTTAAATGTATATTTGATTTATATTTGTGAAGGTGATTGAAGATATGATTGATTTATGAGAAAATCAATTGAGTTTGAAGTGATTTGAAGAAAATTTGGCTAAGCTCATGCAGGTAGATCACATGGCTTAGATTTGGATTTGATTTAATTTGGCTTTGATCAAGGTTATTTGAATGTGGATTTGATTTGTATTTGGGAAGTTAATTGAGGAAATAATTGATCTTTGAGAAAATCAATTTAGTTTGGATTGATTTAAAGGGTTTTGACTAAGTTCATGGAATTAGATCACATGGCTTAGGAAGGATTTGGTTTGGATTTGATATTTAGTTTTGGTATGATTGTAGATTTTGCAAACTGATTTGATTGTAGAATTGATTTAGGGAAAAATCAATTAAGTTTGGATTGATTTGATTATAAGTTTCAATCATTTAATTTGGATTTGGATTTGAGTTTGGATTTGAGTTTGGATTTGATATGACTTGAATTTTGTTGTGGTTTAAGAAGGTAAACATAAGTTGGGCTTAAGTCATGGGATAGGTAGATCAACCTAATCCCTAAAGTATAACCTAATCCTATGATTAATCCTTCTAAGTATCTAGTCTTAGGTTAAGTGCTCACCTAATTACTAGAAGTGTCTAATGACTAAGGAAGTCTTAGTGTCTAGAAGACTCCTAAAATCTAAAATGGAAGATTGAGAACTCACTCCAAAAGTGAGGTCAACAACATCATACTTATTTTTATTCACATATAACTTGTAATAATTAAATTATATCTTTTAACATGAGTTATTAATTTTACCAATGAAGCTTTTTCAAACTTTTAAAGTTCTCTTTCTATTTCTCCTTTCAAAGAGATTAACTTAGTTATCATCATTAAGAACTTCTAAAACTCCTATTAAATTTGCAATTACATCAACTTCAACATCTACTTCAATATCATTCATGGTATGATTGCTTAAAGGGTCAATACTAGAAACTACAAGTATTAATTACAAAGAGTTGCATGTTTATGAGCTATTAAAATATTGAGATAATACATTAAGCATATTTAACATTTGACTTAACTCAGTCACAAGTTTAACATAATTATCTTATTATAGCATGTTAACTATATACCAAATTTATGATAATATTTATTATTGTATTGTATATGTGGAGCTGGAAATATCTTTGAAATTAGTGAGAAATTTGGAGAATTGAAGATAGGATTTAAGAGGATTGATTTGATTCAATTCCCTTATTAGTCCTAATTACTTTCAAGCCACTTGTCCTACAAAGCTAAGATGGTGTTCTCTTATACTGCTCACTTAGATATTAACAATAGGCAAGCTAAGGAAAAGAAGAGTATAAAATGTGCATACCTCCTATTGGCCACTTAAGTCATGACTTCAATTTGTCCTCCCTTAGATAGATGAGGGTAACTTAAAGTGGATGACTAGAAAGTATAAAATGAGAACATAATTAGAAAAACAAAAGACTAAAATTCAAAAAGTACCTCTAATATATAAAATAAATATATTAAATATAGTGTGAGTTAATAAGCGCTTAAATAAGTTTCATTTAATTAAATATTGATCAAACAATATATGAAATATCATGTATTTAATAAGTTACTTTTTGAAAAAAAATAATTTTTTTAATATACATAAATAAGATGTCATATGCCAAACTTAGTTCATCTAGCCTTTGAGTTTTTAAGAAGAGTTCAAACATGTGTAATTAATAACTTGAATGATTTTCAAATAAGCTAAACTCAAGTTGTTCGTTGGATACATTTGTTCAGTTATAATGATGAATTTTTACTCAAAAATAACTTGTTAACTAATAACTTTGCATGCAATATTATAGATATTGATAAATTTAATTTTGTACTATTACATTAGCAAGCACAAAAGAAAAAAATAATAGAGTAATAAGTAGTATTGGTATTAAAATTGTCAATGCTTTCATATTAGTTTAAGTTAGTTCAAGCTATACTTTTTGGATAAACTTAATATGAATTTCTTCAAAGCATCTGTTAGGAAGTACTTAAACAAATTTTATTTTATTATTATTATTATTTTTTGCTCAGATTTCTTGTCCGTGAAACTCTAGTCTCCATTCCTAAAGCATTCTATAGAATCTTATCTTAGCTCAATCTAGCTAGGATTTTGAATCTCAACCTTTAAATTAGTTAGATAGCAAATGTCCTTATAATGGCTATAATATACTCATTGACACATAAGTGGTCATATAAGGAAACATAATTTATTTGCTTTTAAGTAATCTTAAGGCAACCTTCTTTTCTTGCTCAACCTTAATTGGTTTCAATTAACATAATTCAAAGTGTATAAGCATCCAATCTTCATGTATAAGCATCCAATCTTCTTCTCTTCTTATAAATTGTTTATAAACATATTGTAATTCTCTGTGAGAATCATTTCATTTAGTTAATGGATATTGATTTAACTTATGTTTAAAACTAATCAAGAGCATATAAAACATGTTAAAAAATTTGTTATGATCTAGATAAATAATCATATCATTTATTATAAAAAATTTTAGCCATCTAATCATAGGCACCATAATCATATTTGGCCAATGGAATAGGCTGAATTTTTATTAAACCAAAATATTCCTAGTCTATAAGGATCTAATAAAGTAAGGCTAATTCAAACCTTTGACTTAGAAGAGCTATCCCTGATTGATTCTCTAATTAGTTTAAATGGTTTGATGACAATCCCATGAAAAGAAGCTAAATCCTTAGCAAGTTTTAATAAGGGACAGATAAAACCCAAAGCAGATTGATTTAACTTCGTAAAACCTATCTAGCCAAATTTAATAAAATAACCTAAATTAACAATTTTATTTGTCTTAAGAAGATTCTAACAGATCAATCATGTTGCCATTTTTGGCCCCTTAAGGCCAATTTAACTAATTTGAACAATTTACCCAAGTTGGGTTCAATCAACCTTTGAAAATTATCTCAATTGACTTACCATAGATGAATAAAGCCTAATCAGCCCTTAGCACAACCTAATTTGGTTAAATATCAATTTTTCCCCAATTTGACCTAAGTAAATTACATTAATCAAAATGATTACAATTAATAACACTTTAAATAATTTTGAGAGGTTCCCTATTAACAAATTAACTTCATCTACTATGTAATTAGTCAAATTAATTCCAATTTCTAACTAAGCATAATTAAGCTTATAGAAAGCCTCAAACCATACTGATCAATTTAATTACAATTGATTAAATTAATGGGATAAATTATCCTAAATTATTTGAGTTGACTATAATTGAGTTCAATGTACTATTTGATTGAGCTAATTAATTTAATTAGACCATTATTCTAAAAGATAACAACATTGTTCAGAGATATATCACTTATATGAATTTGATTAGATCACTTCAATCAAATTAAGTTAATTGGATTAAATTATACACTTTTTGGTTATCCCTATTGCACTTTTGGGTTGACTTGATCAACCACTTTTAAACATAAATGGTGAAACCTAAAATGTTCAGTTTACTTTGATTTATGTTAACTTTGGACATTTAAATCTCTTAGCTAAAGGACCCTACACTCAATAGGGTTTTTTTAAGTTAAAGGAGAACCTTAAGTCTTCATTATAATTGACCCCATAAGTTGGCCAATTGGCTCACCAAAATAGGATTGACTCAAAGTGAATCTTTAATGAGCTCAATTTGATTAAATCATACTTTATCTTCAAATTTAGCAAGCTAGGTGGATTTCTAATTAATGTCTGTGAATGGAGTGTTCTTTAACATTTTGGTGTTTAATTTTGGATATATATAGATGGGGGGACTCCATGCAGATCTGAGGGTGTACTTATTAAAGTTATCGGCTACGACATTATGGAATGATGCACTATCTTGAAAGATAGAAGTCATCACCATATAATGGATCAAATCACCTAATAAGGACTCCTAAGGCATGATCGGTCTTCGAATATACCAGAGATTTTTCCCCTAGTTTACATGGATGAATAAAGTAGGGTTTATATTAAATCGGTTCTAAAGTTTCTATGGAGGCAGGCTCCCATAGTTAATTATTTCCTAAGGAAAGTGAATCCTGTTGATCTCACTTTTGGAGTGAGCTCTTAACCTCCTCTTCTTAGACTTAGGACTCTTCTAAACACTAAGAACTCATTAGTCATAAGACACATCTAATGATTAGGTGAACACTTAACCTAAGCCAAGAGACTTAGAAGGGTTAATCATAAGATTATATTATGCCATAGGTCTTAAGGAAATTACCTATCATATAGCCTAAACGCAATCTCGATACACTTTCTCAAATCAAACTCAAATTCAAATCTCAAATCAAAACTCAAATTCAAATCCAAATTCAAATCTATATCCCAAATTTGACTCCAAATGATTGAAATCCAAAATCAAATTCAAACCCCAAGACCAAATCCAACATTAAACCAAAATCCAATTTATACCCTTTAAGATAATTCTTTGGACTTAGCTAAATTTTATCTAGATCAAGTCAAAACTAATGGATTTTATCTTAAATCAATCATTCATTCAATTATCTACCCAAACATAAATGAAACTTTCAATCATTAAATAAATCGAAGCCAACCCAAGTCAAACCCAACCTAGCCCTTTTCACTTGAAAGTTTCAAATGAGCCAAAATCCCTTAGACTCCAAATTGATTGTCGTTAAATTTATATTTCAATCCAGGGCTCATATATAAGTTCAACTAAACTCGGATCAAACCAAAAATAAACTAATTGACCCACTTAGGTCCACTTGACCCAAATAGATCTAAAGGACTCATTTGAGCCAACTTCCAATCCAACCTAAATTGGATTGAACCAAGCTCACCAAAATCTTCCACCATGATTGTTCATCACACTAGAATGATCAATTACAATCAATTGGGTCAAACCAAGTCAACTTAGTCATTTGACTAAGTCAACCCTTAGCCCAAATGAACTAAAACTAGCCAAAACTCATCTTACATCAAATTGATTGAAACCAATGATTTCAATCAGCCCAAAATTAATATTTAAATATGACTTGACCACTAAGTTGACCCAAATTGGGCTAAAGGACCAAATTGGGTCAAATCATGATCTAACCCAAATTAATTACAACCAATGGATTAAGTTCATTCTAAATTCATTATTGAACTTGACCAAAGCTATAATTAAACCTAATTTGATCAATCGACCCCAATTGAGCCATTTAGCTGGCCTAAAGGGTCAATTTGACCTAAATATAAATTAAATTTAAATTGATTCAAACCAAAGACCACATTCATCTTCAATTAGATTGAACATGAATCAACCCATAACCCAAGCCAATTTGGCCAATTTTGGTCAAATTGGTCAACTTGACCTGCCCATTTGATTCCAAATGAGCCAAAATTAATGCTAAGTCAAATTAAATCAAATTGATCATACCAAAACTCTTCAAATTATTATTTGAACTTAACCTAAGGCTTGGTTTTGACCCAATTTGACTAATTGGTCAACCTAACTGATATGACCTAAATTGAGCCAAATCTCTCGAAGCTAAGCCATGACCCATTGGGGGCTGATCAAACCTGACTCAAACCCATTCGGGATTAGCCCAAAATTTACCCAACCTAATTAAATCCCTCATGGCTCCTCCCTCACATGGGATTCCACCCAACTTCATTTAATTCTCCCCATCACATGCATTCAACTTCCCCCCATCCATGGCATTCAATGGAGCTGATCATATGGCGGCAAGAAAGGACTTTGAAGAAAAAAAATCCTCAATCAATCCATCATCCATCCCAACCACCCCAAGCAAAATGACAACACTTGGAGCCAAAAATTCAAAAAGAGGATTTTCGACTATTAAGGAGAGGGAAATGAGGCTTCATTTCTCTTACCACTATTCATTCAAGAGCTCTCTACCACCACTTCCTCTCTTGAGACATCAAAATTGGGTGGATTTTGGTAAGAAAATGACAAGCACTAGAAAATACATTATTTTGAAGTGAGCGACCATCGATCCCAGCAATGGATCGGATGGATCAGTTGTTGAGCGTCCTTCGACAAAACCGTGATTTACTCTCGATTCGCAGATCGGGTAGAGTCCGTCTGCGATTGGATGGTCTAGATCATGCACATTATTTTCCGGATCCATTTTCCGCTCACGCGCTTCAAACCACATGGCCGCCCAACAATGCGGGCACCACATAACCCCGTTTCGTTAGTGCACAGGTGTTGGCTAGCGTCAAGTGGGAAAATGCTTATTTTTGATTTTAAAAATTATTTAAGTGTCTTGAAACTTTGAAAATTTATATAAAAATAAAATACTTAACAAAAAATTACAAATTAGGGCTTGTTAGATTCTTCTTTCCGAGAGAAATCTAAAGAACCAAAAATTTTAAAATTCCACTAAATGGTTTGAGCTTAAGTTAGGTTTGAGTGAAAATAAAGTTTCATTAATTACTCTAAAAATATAAGTCAGATTGAGTTGTAATTTTTAGGGATTGAGAATAAAGTTAAAGCACACCTATGATAGAAATTGCAAGTAAAAAAGACATCTAAATTGGAGAAATTAAAGTTTAGATTGTCTATTTTAATAAAATAAATCAAATAAAATTCCAGAAATTTATAAAAATCTTCAAAATGGCTTAAATCACCTCAATTAATATCTAAGATATAATAATAATAATAATAATAATAATAATAATAATAATAATAATAATAATAATAATGATAATAATAATAATAATGATAATATGATCTTGTGAAGCTTAATGAACATACAATAAATATTTAGGGTTAAATTTAACAAATTAAGGAATTAATTAAAATAAAATTCATAATAATCTAAATAATAAATTAAATTAGAAATGAAATAAGACTTCAGCAGTCATTAATCAAACCTCAAATCAAAAAAATATCATATAATCCTCAGAGAAAATTAAATTAAATATGATTTAACCTATTTAAGTTAATAAAACTCAATTAAATGATTAAATTTTAAATCAAACTTAAAATTAAACAAAGAAACTTTAACATGGGTCAAACTAGTATAACTAAACCTACACTAAGCATGGAATCTTAATCATATAAAACTCCTTAATGAATATAAATAATATGAAACTAATTAATCATTAAGTAAACTATAAAGTTAAATTAATTATAAATCTAATACATCATAATTGCTTAATATTAATCAAACCAAATTAATCAAACATCTAATTAATGCAAACTTAATGAATTAATCCATTATCTTAATGAATCGAATTAATTTGAATAAATTACATTAAAGCTAACTGTTAAATTAAACTTAAATTAAACCCATAATTAAATTTAATATTTAATCACACCCCTCAAGTAAACTAATTAAGTTAATCAAATTAATCATATTAAACATAAATGCAATTAAATACCAATCAAATCCTAAATTAAACATAAATCATTAAGTCATTAATTACATAATTAATCTAAATAAATATAAAACTAAATTAAAAATTAAATAAATCTTTATTTAATTGAAAAATTAACTTAAAGACACTTCTTAATTAAACTAAATACCCTTAAGCTAATCCAATTGAATAAACACCTAATTAATGCAAGCTTAATGAATTAATCCATCATCTTAATGAACCAAATTAACTTTTTAAATCAAATTCAAGTCAAACACTTAATTAATCTACTAATTATTTTGATCACACGTCTTAAATAAGCTAATTAAGTTAATCAAATTAATCATATTAAATATAAACTTAATCAAACATGAATGCAATTAAACTAATCAAAACCTAAATTAAACCTAATTTAGTAAGTCATTATTTACATCATTAATCTAAACAAATATGTAATCAAATTAAAAATTAAACAAATCTTTATAATTAAAGTAAATATACTTTTTAATTAAACTAATTACATAATTACATTGAACCTATGCAAACCCATAGACTAATAAAGCTAATCAAATCAAATTAAATTAAATTTAGAAAGACTCTCATCAATTTAATATGTAATCAAATCAAATCTCATTGAACCTACTTAAATAAGATAAACTAATTAACTATCCAATGTATGAAATCAAAATACAAACCAAACTTTGATAAACATGACAAATGGATGAGATTAAAATTGGAATCCTAATTATAAAGAATCAAACTCAATTAAAAATCAAAATAAAATCTCAATTAATCTAATCTAATCAAACTTCAAATAAATGAACCATGATAAACATAAATTAAATCATATAATTATAATCAAAGAAAAGAATTAAATATTAATTTAAAAGGATATTGAATCATCAAGTTTTAATTAAACCAAAACATCTAATCTAAAATTAATCAATAAAAAAAGACATGAATTTAAATAAACTTAAACTTCATTTGAGCTTAAGGATATTGAATTATCAAGATTTAATTAAACCAAAATATCTAATATAAAATTAATCAATCAAAAACACATGGATTTAAACAAACTTAAACTTCATTAGATATTAAGGATATTAAATTATCAATATTTAATTAAACCAAAACATCTAATCCAAAATAAATCAATCAAATACTTAAACAAACTCAAATTCTAAATGCTAAATCAAATTAAATTAATTGCACAAATTTAAATGGCTAATTAAGATGCTTAAGGACCTTAGTTAGACTCTTTAGGAGTTAGGATGTAGAATTTGGTGAGTTCTGTCTACAAATGGAATTCATTCTACTCTTCATTCTTGAAAACCTAAACATCATTTTAACCAAATAAAAGTGAAATAAAAATGAAAAATAAATCATTAAATCATTTAAATTAAAATCACCCAAAGGTAAAATTTAAATAAATTCAAACTCCAAATTGAAACTTAAATTAAAGAAGCCTAGTAAAGTCTTACCCCACAAGCCTTAAGCACACACATTAGAATACTAAGTCACCACTTCTAGTGCTAAGTTAGGGCATTGTATGTATGATGTTGTGTTTTGTTTTGTGATGTAATATTTTAGATTGAAAGTTAGGGTGTATGCCTTGTTGACTGGATGGTAGGCCGTGATTAGCCTAATCATATTTTCTACAGGGGGTTGTGCTTAAGGGGCCACTGTAATAAAATTATAAATATGTTTGCTGTATAGGTTGCTTAGCCCCTAAGCATGACCCATGTTAGGACATTTGGGCTTGGTTACCCATGTGTGGGGTGCTAAGTCCAAATTATTCATATATCTGCTTGGGTTGTATAGTGTGTTTACTTAACATTTATTTTGTAAGTGTAACTAGATTTACTTTTTCTATTTTTAATATAATTTTGCATTAGGAATTAGGATTAGTGTTATGGGAGATTAGGATGAGTAGTGGCCAGAAGGCTTAGTCCTTGGGATGCCTTGTGATGCCTTTGGAGAAAATCAAATCAAAAGGAAGAGAAGGCAAAAATGAAGAAAAGAAGATCTCCATAGTATATATTATTTTTTGTAATTCAGGTTGTATAAGCGTGAGTTTTCCATATTTTTCTCTTTTTGGTGTCTGATGACCTGCCTTTTATTCTTTTATGGTAGTCTATAAAATTATTTGATGTGTATTTAGATTGTTGCTAGAATTTCATGCTTCTTCTAATTTCTTCATGTTTGATGTTTGAATGTGTGGCCGGGATGTGGTAGGCTCTTAGGATAAAATTAATTTTTCTACCCCAATTAATAACTCGCAATTAAAATTTAAAATAACTCATAACCTCACATAAAAGCCTAGAAATTAAATCAAGATAACAAAATATTTAGCAACCCCTTAGCTGGATGATTGTATGTATTACATCATGCATGTCATATTCTTCCACTCTTACTAAGAGGTGGGCTTCCATCTATGCTAGAGAATAAAGGTTCAACCTGTGAGATCCTTTGATGGAAAAACACCTCTTTCTCTCTTGATTTGGTCCATAATCAAGTTCTCATGCATTTAGGCATACAAAATCCTATAGCAGTGTCAAAATAATGAGTCTAAAAGAATCAAATAAATTTGATAAAGTTTGCTTTAGATTAAGTCATGAATTCATACCACTCATGTTTTAGTCTCTTAGAGAGTGAGTTTAAGGAATTAGTCTCTTTTCTAAATAAACAACAGCCTAGCCATCTTGCAAAGCATAAGACTTGCCTACATGGATTTAAAGCGTAGGAGGAGTTAGCTAGCTACCACTCCAGGTAGTTTGAAGTCCAGCAGTCGGGTAGTTTATTCTATCTTGTATACCCATTTTTGTCTTAGATTTAGGATATGCTTATGGTTTGTACCAAAGCTTCTTACCTTAGAATTTGAGGTAGCTATTTTCTTGGGATACAAGCATAAATCCTTACATCTTAGGCATTTCACAATCTTATATTGTGGGATTATAAGTCCTAGTATTCTAATAAAATGTCGACTCAAATAATTAACTCTCTTCAATTTCAAAATATAAAGCCCAACCATAGATAGAATGCTCACTAGACTTCCTAGTATCATGAGCATTCCCTACCCATCTCCCTTTGACTTCCAATAATAACTCTTCTCCTTGATCTAACCCATTTGATTTTCTAAAATAACCAATCCTTCGATAGTCTTAACCTTGAAATCTTTGGAGACCCTAATTGTCTACTTTAATTGAGAGTATTCTTAAGTAATTCTCATTTCTTAGGAGGTAATTAACTTTGGGGGCTTGCCTCCATAGGGAACTTTACAAACCCAACTTAAAATAAATCCTACTTTACTTTTCCATGTAAAGTAGAGAAAGATCTTTGGTATATTTGAAGACCCATCATGCCTTATGAGTCTTTATTAGATGATTAGGTCCATTATAGGGTGGTGATTTCTATCTTTTGAGATAGTTCATCATTCATTAATGTCGTACCAGATCACTTCAATAAATACCCTTAAGATCTATGTGGTGTCCTACTTCTCAAAAATAAACACCATAAATTTCTCTGGCGACTCTGCTGGGGAGGGTTCCTCTCTCCATCTTTAGTAGACAATTATTATCTTCAAGCATTGATAGTGGACTTATATTTTATATAGGCCCAAGACTATCATTATTTCCATTAGCACTTAGCTTATTTCATCCTTAAGCAAAGCTCACCAACATCTTTTAGATTTTAGGACCTCACTCCGTGTAGGTCTTAAAATCCCTATTAGGTTCCCCCACTAGGTGAAAATTAAAATGAATCAAATAAAGGAGATGACCAAAATTAAGAACCTCTTCACCATCCTAATGGTGAGGCAAGGTTCATCCCATGAACAATAAGAAAATCAAAACCCTTCTGTAAAATAACATGTCTTTCCAAAAGCACTTTTTCAAAATATACATAATAAGATATCTTTATACAAAATTTTGTATGAAAGTTTTTTTTAAAAAGGCACAAAACACAAATAAGCAAACCTCGCTTAACAAATCTACAATTATTACATAGAAGTTCTTTTCAAAATCAAAATCAATCATTTTAATGTCTTTTTCAAAAGCACATTTTCTTTGGAAATAGGTATCCCCATCCCACACACTCAAATTTGTTGGATGGAGATTCTATTTTAAAATAAAATCATGATATAAAATTGAAACTCCACTTAGCATACTTCACATGTGCTAGAGTTGAAGTTTTCCTCCTTTTTGAAAAGTAATAAATCATACACACAAAGAGAAGTCAAGACATATTTGAACCCCCCACTTGACATACCCAAATTTGTTAAATGGGAGTTCCCCTTCCCTTGGAGAAGGAAAAAAAATTGAATTCTATTTAACACCATTTTAATTTGTCTGATAGAACTCCTTCTTGCCAAAGTCTTGGACTTCAAGACACATTTGGATCTCATTTGACATGTCCAAGTATGTCAAATGAGAACCCCTTTTTTCAAAATCTAAGAACTAATTGAACTCCATTAAACATACTTAAGTTTGTTAAATTAGTTCTTTTCTTTCAAAAATCATAAACACATTTGACTTTCACTTAATATACCAAATCTGTTAAGTGAGAGTTTCATTTTCAAAATCATAAACACATTTTGACTTTCACTTAACATACTAAATTTGTTAAGTGAGAGTTTCATTTTTAATATCATAAAAATATTTGACTTTCACTTAACATACCAAATTTGTTAAGTGAGAGTTTCATTTTCAAAATCATAAACACATTTAATTTTCACTTAACATATCAAATTTTCTACGTGAGGGTTTCTTTTCAACACACATTTGATCCCTATTTTAACATAGCAAATTTGTTAAATAAGGATCCAATTTTTCATGTCAAACCACACTTGAGCTTTCACTTAACATACCAAATTTGTTAAGTGAGAGTCTCATTCTCAAAGAAAAAAAAAGCAAGCATATCTCAAACACATTTAGAGCTTTCAGTTAACATAACCAAATTTGTTAAGTGGAACTCCCATCTTCATAGAAAAGCAAATCTATCTCACAATCACATTTGACTTTCACTTAACATACCAAATTTGTTAAGTGAAAGTCTCATCATCAAGCACAAATCAAACACATGTGGCCTCTACTTAACATACCAATTTTGTTAAGTAAGAAGCCCCATTTTCAAATCAAAATATCACATAATCAAATCTTCACAAGTAAAAATATTTTAAATACATAATCACAACCTCTTCTTACCATACCCAAATTTGCTAAGTAGAGGTCTTTCAAACTATCAATATTTTCAAACAAGATTCACAAAACATAAATATCTCCAAGAAAATCTCTCCTCAAATTTTAGAACCCCACCCAACCTACCTAAATCGATTAAGTATGGGTTTTAAATTGAAATCAAATGGCAAAGACTCTCCTCAATATCCAAAATCTCTCCAAAAATTTCAATGAACCCCACTTAACATCCTTAAGATTGTTTAGTGTGGGTTCAAATTCCAAATCAAATCTTAAGATCAATGATTGAAAGTGAATATCCAGGTAAGTGTTTGACTCAACTGTATTTCAATAATACAAAATTTAGTGTATTTAATTCTTTCAACCCTCAATTAGTATAACATCCATGGCTCCCAACAAGTTCATGTTTTTCGTCCCCACTAGTCTAAATTTATCCCTGGATCAGACTAGTTTCTCTACTACTGGCTCCATCGAGGTCATCTACTTTGGCCATGGTTTTGAGGGGGTGAGGATTTTTTATGAGGGGACAGCCCTCACTACAGTTAGTAAGGAGGAGGTGGTGGGGCAGACACCGCTTATCCGATTTGATATGCCATCTAATGAGTTTGCTCCATTAAAGAGGAAGGCCATTGTTGTTCTTACTGCCCTGCTAGTGTCAATTTTTTTTTCCAGTTGTTCCAGCTCAGGTCAGTTAGTTACTCCTACTATAGCTCTAGCAAGGGCTACTCTCCCTCCTTGGACACTCCAAAGGGGAAGGCTATCTTGGCTTTTGAGATAGTATCCTTCATATTTGAGGTGGGTGCTAGCTCTCACTCTACCATACCTACAATACCACGCACACAAGAACGCAAGGTCAGCAAAGATCACAAGAGGCAGAGAGATGGACTCCACTTCTCATGTGGCTGAGGAGGGATCTCCCTGTGAGACCTCTCCACATTTGAGTGGTAGTAGCTTCCACCCCCTCTCAGCCTTAGATGGAGAGGAGGGATACAGGAGGATTGTTGCACTATTTCCACCACATATTTTCAGAAGGGGAAGCCCTGGCCTCTCTTGCACTAGGTTGGTCGAGCCTACGGATGCTCAAAGTATGGTATAGTTTTTGATTTGAGGACAGTCATCCCTAGAGCAGTGGTCGGTCAAAGGGAGAGAGCCTGAGGCTCGGGCATCTCAGGACAAGTAGAAGGGAGCGAAGGTTTGTCGGTAGTTAGCGCTAATAAATTTTTGATTGTCACGGGGTGATCATTGACAATATCCTTACCAGTGCTACTCGTCATAGGAAGAGTAGGCCCATAGTTGAGGGGTAGTCAGTGCTACCTCCTCACCGCTCCACTCATTGCCCACCATCACCTATCTTGCTCACTCATCCCCCATGCCAACCAAGATCCATAAGCCCCCATCCGGGGAGAGACCAACACCATTGGTGATCCAACTACGATCTAAGGGTCCCACTCCATCTACTCCACTCATTGAGGTAAGGTCAAGCTCTCATATTTGACCTCACCTCAGCTATGGAGAGGAAAGAATGGCAACCCAAGTCCTCTATGGTCGAGTCATCACTGCAGTCACAACAGTTACAGTTATAGCAACCCTTACAATCTCCACCTGCAGTATCAATGGCAGAAGGGGTAGAGGATATAAATGTAGTGTCCATGGCAGTGGATCCTCCCATAGTCAGTGTTCAGCTAATGGTCAGTGATTAGCACAAACATGTCAGTGAGCACAGTCCTCCTGGAGATAGTAGTACAACATCAGTAAGCAATGCCCGATGTATTTCTATCAATGAGCATATCCCCACTACCGGTCAGCAGTGAGTATTAGTCCATGCATGATTAGACTGCTCTTTAGATGAGATCCACACTCAGTACTTCACTGAGAAGAGGGAACTCCTTGGGGGCGATCACTCAGATGAGAAAGATGTTAGGGTCATTTTGATCTAGATGAGGAAGATCTCTTAGAGGACTCAGTGGAAGTCCATATGGTCTACACTAGGGATTCCCTCTTTAGGGATCAACATAGCCAGGAGGGTGTTGTAGTTGAGGAAGAAGACACAGCTCATTCAACCCAACACCTTTGTCAGCAACTAAGGCAGAGAGGTGAGCATATCAGTAAGATGAAGAAAAGAGTTGAAGACTTGTTAGCACCCCAGCACAAGGCAGCTACATGCTACTCCTTAGAGGCAACCACCCTAGGTTGTTGCATGTTCTAGATCAGTCTAAGAGTACATCTCCCATGGACCAAAATAGTGGCAGTCTATATAGAAAGGTCACAGGTAGTACCTCTATGCCTAAAAGATATATAAAGCATATGGTGGAATAGCAAGTGAAGGAAGCATTGATGCAAGCTGGTAGGTGGTTTCAAAGGGTAGACTCTACATGGAGAATTTGATGTAGTCCAATATCTTAAGGGTTTTGTGCCACCATCCTTCAAGATCTTTATTGGTAGTGGAAACCCTCAGTAGTATGTAGGGCACTTTAGAGCTGCATGTTGCGTCAAGGTAGTGATTCACTTCTCTTTCAACTCTTCATTAGCAATCTATCAAGGATTGCATTTGATTAGTACGTTGAACTGCCCAACAATTTAGTGAAGACTTTTGCTGAGTTGGAGAACCTCTTCATCAAGTGGTTTGCTGGAGCCCAACAAGGAGAAACTACAGGTGACTTCATTGTGGCACAATAAAATCCCAATGAGTCCCTTATTGATTATATTCTCAGGTGGTGAAACCTGAGTATGAAATACGAACCATAGCTGTCTGAACAACATGCTATAGAAATTCTTCTCAAGAATATTCATGGTCCATTGCTTTCATGCTCAAGGGATTTACAATCAAAACCTTTGAGAAACTAATGAACAAGAGCTAGATAAATAATTATCTTTTAAAGATGAATCATTCAAGCCCAAGTCATAGAAAGAATTCAAGAAGAAGCTAGGGGTAATAGTGTCATACAAGGAAGCAACCTGAGCTCATGAGAGACCTCACAACCCTGCCACCTCCTCTATACACCACCTCGATAATCACCACAGTTGTCTCACCACCGCCTCCTCACATCATCTCACAGCGATACTCATATCCACCGCCAGGTAGCTATTACCCACCTACTCTTATTGTTAGATTGAATAAGCCATATTCATTCAAGAGGGAGGTAGTTAAGAAGATCTTTAAGAATCTCTTAAAGAAATCTGACTTTTAGTTACCTGGCCTAAGAGGCCGGAAGATGTGGGCAAGAGTAATGATCCTAATTATTGCCCCTACCATCGCATGGTTAGTCATGTCATGGAGGATTGTGTCACCTTTAAAAGCGGCTTGAGCAATACAAGTCGGACTGTTATCCCCAAGGAACACTTATTAGAACAACCCTCCATTTCCATCAGAGTAATTCTTGGAGATACTTGAGATTCTCTTAAGATAAGAGAAGGTTGAGATATTGCCTTATCCCGAACCTCTAAAAAAGTTATCTCTAAGATCAAGAAGCTTTCTTTATAAGTGCCTGAAGCAACTCAACCATCTAATAACAAGGAAGGTTTGCAAGTTTCCAAAGACAACTTGAAGAAGGTGTCGACCAAATGCGAGTGAAGCATACTTACTTGCAGGGATAGCATAGCGGCCAACCACAGTCCAACACTCCATCCACCTTTTGCTACTACTTTTCCTCCACTAGCTCCTCTTACGCGGAAGAGCAATGTATGACAGAACTATATCCGACCTCGACTTTATTAGATTTTTATAATGTACCTCTAACTAAGAAGAAATTTATGAAGAAAGCTTTCACTTACATCTTGTCAACTTCTGATACTCTAGATTTTATTCCTCTCAAAAACTCTCTAGATTTTATTCCTCTCAAAAACTCTCCAAGTCTATAAAATAATAATGATAACTCTAGTTTTGATCATTCTCTTCTAATTTAGAAATGGATTTTCCATTTCTAAATCACACGGGTTCACCTCTTGAGATTGATTTGGAGTCATCCGACTCGATGATCCTATAGGAGAAGTGATAGGTACACCAAATGAGAAGGTAGAACTTCCTACAAATTCATCATTCCAAGAGGTCACTGAAGTTAACCTTCATAGTGGCAAAGTTCTTCCTCCTACAATGGCACCTCAGGATAAGGGTAACCAAATCATTGGTTCTAAAGAGCAGATAGTCCCTCCAGAGGATGCTCCACCCATGGATATGCTTGTGGAGGATCTAGTCAAGGTTGACTACAATGACCTAGCATATCTTATAAAGCTACTAAGTTAAGCATATATGACGCCCTTATCTTATCCAAAGAGATGAGGAAATCTCTAATCAAGGCTCTTCTTGATCCAGAGATATGCTTAGTGGCCTTCGAGGGAGAGGTTCGTATCTGGAGTTACATTTTGATGAAGACTTTTCTAGGTATTTACATTATAATGGATATTGGAAGATACAATATATCCATAGTTCTTGATCGGTGCATAATGAGTGTATGAGTCTAAAACTACTTGAGGATTGACATCTCCAAACTTTCAAAAGAGAGGATGATGTTGAGAGGATTCAATGAACAAGGCGGGAGGGCCTTAGGCTCTATAATGTTATCATTAGAAGTAGATGATTAGAAGACTATCACTAAGTTTCATATTATAGACTCAGATACATATTTCAAAGCTTTGCTTGGGAGACCATGGATACATGAGAACAATGTGGTTCATTCTCTACATCTGCATGAAGTTCATGAGGGTGGGATTGAATCTGCAAAGGAGATCTTAAGTCATTCAAATTCAGGTTATAAAAATCTATAAATAGTTCTCACAAACTTGGTGAAAGTTCAAAGATAAAAGAAAAAAAAAGAAAAAGAAAAAGAAAAGAAAAGAAAAAAAAATGAGAAAGAAAATAAAAGGGAGTGAGAAATAGACTTGGAGGAGAAAGTAGAGCCTGACATTAGATTCTACCCACAGTTTGTTACTTCATTGAACATATGGGTATGATGACTCGACCTCCACCAGGCAGAGGAAGAGATAGATCCAGAGATATGCCTAGGGATGGAAGACTCCCTTATTGGCCACCCAACAAGAGTTATGTCCTTGCTACCAGGAGTATGCCTACTATCTATATAAACTTAGAATCTAGTTCAGAGGATGAGTCATATATGATTAGTGCGGCAGCTAGCACTTCCAAACAATAGATCCCCATGGAAGTGATAGTTGAGCCAGGCAGCGATGAAGACCAGGCTCCTAAGCAAAGCATAAGTGTATTCAAGTCTATATGTGAAACAGTTAGGCATCAGTTGGGAACTTTAGCTCTAACCCCACTTTCCTCACAAAAAAGTTGAGTGTTTGGTAGTTAAGAAGCCCCTAAGTCTTCCATAAATGTAAAGGTGTAGAAGTTCTTTCTTGGAGCATCATCCTCAAGTCAATAAGCTGATGTAGAACTTGAGGATGATTCATACAAAAAATTAATAGAATTACCTCTTGATTGGTATTCGCCTCATGTTTTTAATTTAGCTAAGAAAGGATTAATTCTACATGCTTGGTCTAAACATATGTTAGATTACTTTGAAAGGTTATGGGATAATAAATGCACATTCACAATCAAGACCAGGACTAGGATTCAGTATAGTGGGTCTAGTTGATGATGATGATTAGTAGTTAGTCATCACCAATCATTTGGAATCTGATAGGTTCTTTTAAAATCATGCTAACTCATATGAGGAGGTGTGATTAGAAACTTTAGATGATCCAAATGACTTTGAACTCAAGGATGCACCACCAGAGTTTGAAGAGGAGATCAGATCAACCATCGATGAGCTCAAAGAAATTAACTTAAGAATTGAAGAAGATCCATGCCCAACATACATCAGTTCTCTGTTGAATGAAAAAATGAATTATGGTGAAAATTTTATGCATTCCTGCCTTCATCTATCCCCCTTTTGGAAAAAAGGATAAATGAAAAAATATAAATATATAAAATACACCTTGTTGGGATGTCACGTAGATCCGCAGATATTTTTATTAAGGTGATCGGGTATGATATTGAGGAGAGGTGTACTATCTCAAGAGATAGAAGTCACCACCCTACAATGGACCTAATCACCCGAATAAGGACTCCTAAGGACAATGAGTCTGCATATGTACCAAAGATTCTTCCCCTACTTTACATGAATAAGTAAAGTTAGGTTTATTTTAAACCAGATTCATTAAGTTCCCTACAGGGGCAAGCCCCTATAGTCAATTACATCCTAAGGGACGGGATCCTTTAAGAATACTTTCGATTAAGGTAAATGATCATTATCTCCAAAGATTTCAAAAGGTAGGACTATCAATCGATTAGTTTATTTTAGAAGATCAAATGAGATTGATCAAAAATAGAGAGTTATTATCGAAGCCAAAGGAAGATAAGTAGGAGATGCCTACGATGCTAGGAAACCTAGCAGGCATCTCAAACTATCCTATGGTTGGGCTTTACATTTTTGAAATTGATATAATTTGTTTAAGTTGATTTTTTTCTTAGAAATTTAGGGCTTAATATTCCACAACAGAAGATTATGAAAATGCCTAAGAGGTGAGGAATTATGCTTATGGCTCACAAAGGGGAGAAACAACCTCGGAACCTAAATCTAGGGAGCTTTGGTGAGAGCTAAAAGCACAACCTAAATCTAAGGCGAAGATGGGTATTTAGTTTGCCTTCATAAGAGAGGACAAACCACCCGAGTGCTTGGACTTACAAATGTCTGGGGGTGGCTTCCAACTAATTCCTCCTATAGTTTTGAATTCATGTAGGCAAGTCATATGCTTTATGCAAGATAACTAGGCTATTGTTTATTTAGAAAGAGACTACCTCCTTAAACTCACTCCTAAAGAGACTAGATCATGTAAGGACATGCTTCAAATGACCTAAATCTAATGTAATTAAGATTTCATTTTATTTTCATTTTTGGACAATCATTTTGACTCAGGCTAATAGGATTCATATGCCTAATGCATGAGAAATGTGATTTTTGGCCAAAATCAGTGAGAAGGGAGGAGGTGTGTTTCCACCATGGCTCTCAAAGGTTAAGCCAAGTTTCTTTGGCAAAAGTGGAAGCCCCCCAATCAAGAGTGAAAATAATATGCATTTGTACATGATGTTATAAAAGAAGTACTCATCCAACTAAGGGGTTGCTAATTTTTTTATCTTGATTTTAACATAAGCTTTAGGTGAGGTTATGAATTCTTTAATTTTATTTTTGAATTGTTAAATTTGGTAGAAGATTTATTTTTTCCTAAGAGCTTAATCCACATCCAGACCATACATAAAGCAAGGAAGAAACTAGGAAAATGATGCTACTTAATGCACAAGCTAAATAAATCATTCAATTTATAAAGTTAATCACAAAAGAATAAGAGGTCATCCTGGTTGGGTACTACTGTACAAACCTGAAAAACAAATTAGGTAGCCAAGCACTATCCTTATACAACCCAGATTACAAATGAATTAAATATAATTAAGCAATAATTCATTATTATGGGGGTCTTCAAGCTTCATTTCTTCATTCTTTTTTTTCTTTCATCTTCTTCTCTTCTTTCTTCTTTGGTTCCTCCCTTTGGATGGTTGGAAGGTGGATGCTCCAAAGGCTTCACATGATGCATAAGATGAGATCTTATGATGAATGTTCATCCTAATCCATAACAATCATTCCAAAATCCTAATTGCAAAATTTACATGAAAAGGAAAAAATAACATGAAAAGGAAAAAATAAATCTAGCTAACACTTGCAAAATAAAGGTTAGCTAAACGAACCACCAAATCCCAAACATGTATATTGGACTTAACACCCCACACATGGGTGACTAAGTCCACCTGGCCTATTGGATTATGCTTAGGGGTATAAGCACTTGCATATCAAAAGCATTTATATTTTTATTTATTACATTGCCCCTTTAACACAATCCCCTGTAGAAGATAATGGTTAGACTAAGATCACCCTACCATTCATTCTACGCACATATATCCTAACATCCAGTCTAAAACATATATCACAAAACAAAAGCAAGCATCAAACCATACACCACCCTAACCTAAAGCTAGAAGTGCTGACTTAGTCTAATGTGTGTGTTTTGGAGGTTTGTGTGGTATGCTTAGCTATGGAATTAAGTTAGAATTTTCTAAGTGTGAAATATGTTCAACTTAGAGTAGGGTTTCATTTAAGTGATTTAGTTATTTTGGGTTGATTTTATTTTATGTTTTGATTAGGTTCAAATGAATCCTACAATTAATTACTAAGTTATAAAGAGAGGAAAAGAGAGAGAACTTCTCTTTCCTTCCCTAACTAAGTAATTTCTAAAGTGGATTTATATTTTAGTTTTATTTAGTAAATGTTTTAATTAAGCATTTTAATTAATCCTAATTTTAGATGAACTCTAAACAAACCTATTCAAAAAGAAGGCATTTTAAGATTCAATAAAATGTACTAAATTCACAAATCATACATCAGTTCATTTCTTTCCCAACATGTATAACATGCACATGGATGAGTTCTAAGAATATCTATACATATAAATGATAATGTTTAACACACTTTATGATGCATGCTAAGCAATTCATTTAAGAATATTTAAAAGTGAATGATGCATGATTTTCATTAAGTAGAAAAGGGATTTCTTATCCAATTTTCACATGCACACATGAAAGTAAGAAAGGCATAAGTGAGTACAGTGCCATTGTTAACCAGTGGTGTAAGGTACAAGACCTACTTAGGGCTACTTAAAGCCTCACAACCTCAGGGTTATCCAGACTAATATACCACTTTCCTTAAATACATGCATGTGTACAAAAGAAATGAATGGAAAAGAAAAAATGCAAAAATTTGTATTAGTTGATTTATTTTTTTGTTTATGCAATTTATATGTGCAAGCATAAGTATCATTCTTAAGTGATAGTATAGGAATAAATAGGATATGAAATTAGGAAAGTGTTAGGTTCTTTTCAAATGAACTATGCACCTTGACAAATCCTATTCAAAACCATACTAAAAGAGAAGAGAAGGAAGACCTACACTAAGCACATCCTTATATTTTACTCACATGCAAGTTTATAATTAAGATATAAGTAACACACTTTTAGTTTTGATAATTGATTCATATATTTTGAAAATAATTTGAATTTAATAGTGATAATAGCCACTCATATTGTTTACTTTAGCCAACACATACAATTTTGACATAAAAGAAACATTTTCATTTTAAATTTAATTTTTGAAAAGCATGGATGCATGAAATCACATGACATACATAGTTAACATTTTGGGGAAGAACTAAATCAATGAAAGCATGCAAACTCATTCACTTCAATTAAATCTTAAAGACAATCATATAAAATAAGAAAGCTTAAAGTAAATCAAAGTTTATTTAGTATGATTTTTGTTTGGTTTTGAATTTGAATTAATTTTGAAAATGTGAGTTGAGTTTGTTCTTCCTAACCCATTCCCACATGTGTTTGACTTTTTTTTTAATTTTTAGATGATTAGATTCATTTTATGTTTTGATTAGGTTAAGGTATGAATTAAACATGTTAATTAACCCTTACCTACACCACCTTATCATAGTTAACCAAATAATTATGAGCCAATGAGATGACATAAAACCTCACAAAATTTAAATTTGCAATGCACCTAGGAAGAAAAGAGCCCTAATGCAATTTGGCTCATGATTAATAGTTAATTAAGCTAAGGGGTTTAACTTAAGTAATTTCAAAACACCCTCACACATATGAGTTGAGTTTTGATTTTATTAATTGAACTTAGGCTCTTGAACACCTAAGCATCTACCCAAAGTAGATTAATTAAGTTTTGGAAAGTTTTAGAATTTTAAGAAATTAATTAAGAGTGTAATTAATGAATTAACCCTTAATTAAGATAAGATTAAGAAAGAAAAGGGAATAGTTTAAGAGAAATGCCCCAAAACTATTCCTGAAACCTCCTATTCACTGGATCAAATCTTAATCAACTTTAATAATGGATTAAAACACTAATCAAACTTTTAATTATCCTTAATTACATAAATGAGATAATTAAGAAATGAATTAGCAATTCCCCTAATTAGGCTGCCAATAAATCCTAATAAAATTAGAGGAGATAGAAGTCAACCCCCAAAATATACCCAAGAAGTTTGAGATTAATTAGTGGATTAATTAGAGAGTAATTAGTAAATTAAGATTTCCAATAAAACTAAAATCAGAGGAAGATACAATTCAAAATCCATTAAAACCAATTTTAGAATATTCTAGATTGAATTATCTTTCAGTGGTAATTTACCTCATATTTTTTTATTTTTCTTTAGAGAGATGTGAATTTTTGAGGTTTAAGTAATTAATTAGAATTAAACAAACCCTAATTAATTCCCTTAATCCAATGGCGTGACATGCAGGCGATGATTTAGATACACTTTACATGTGTCAGGCAATGAGCAACCACTTAAACATCTTGGCACAACGTTACGTGGTAGCGGCGCTACGTAGTTTGGTATCCATCATTTGATCAAGGATCAAACAGTTAGGATTTAACCCACGGTTTTAAAAGATGAAATAGAATTTAAAATGTACATTTATTCTCAACCGTCCATTCAAAATGCGTGGATGGATTGCCAGAGATCATCCCTATTCTTCCTTGAGGAATAATGGAGATCTTCCACTTTCAAAGGGAAGATTTGAGCTTGATCGAGTTCAGATTGGAATGAAATCTTGCACACACCATCTAACCCTAATGACAATCACATCTAATGGTTAAAATTTCATGCCATTAACATTTCTTTCACAAAGGACCAACACACATAGAGTTTAGTGGTCAAAAAATGTCTAACCTCGTGGAGGTAATCATCGGTGCTTGATTCCATTGCTTAGATGGTTGAGCTGAGAAATTTTTAGTGGTCACGAGGTTGGGTGGATAGCTCTATGGACCAACTCCTCTTTAGCTTTCTTGTGGCATTGATCTAGGTAAGCCTTCCTCTGCCTTTGGTGCTTGGGAAAAGGCTTGGGCAAGCTTGACTTGACTCTCTGGTGGAGTGTGCAAAGGCAAGTTGGTTGAATTGGACTGTGGAAAAAGTTTGCAAATCAATGGAGCTCCCCTATTTTCACTTGAGGAAAACTGAGAATGGCAAATTCAAAATCCTTCTAGGAAGCTTAGGATCACTCTAAGATGGCTCCTACCACTCTCCCTTACTAAATTGATAGTGAGGTAGTGAGAATTGAAGTGAATTAGGGAGAGTATATCTCCCCCTATGGCAATCGAATGATCAAGCTTTATTTTCCATTTTGATCTAATTGTCAAGATTAAAGGACTGTTTGAGCTATTAGAAGTTTGCACATAGTCTGTTTAGGCTAGGGAGTGGAGTGGTAACTTCCCATGTGCTTCAAATTGAGTGGGAACATGATTCCCATATGGCTAATTTGAGCCATGTAATAGTTTTATCCTTGGGTCAAGTTGGGCTAACCTAAACCAATTGGGTTGGGTGCACCGCCCTCCATAGGGTCTACTTCACCTATTAGGAAGGTATCAAGTAGATGTGAAGAGGAATTGACCAAATTCCTCATGGATTTATCCAAAGTTTGTTCTATGTCCTAGGGGTAGAATGGTCATTTGGCTGATTTTTGAATTTGAATATATTGGGTATGTTGAGAAAATAGGTTTGGCCAAGTTTCATTGGATTTGGAGTTCATTTGGTATGGTTTGGCTCATGTTGATTCATTTAGGTCAAAATGGGTCAACTTGGGTCAAGTTGACCAATTGGTCAATTGGGTCAAACCAAGGGTTGGGTCAGTTCATATGACCATTTTAAGTGTTTTGGTGGCTTTGGTTTGATTCAATTTGGTTTAGGTTTGAATTTGGTTCATATGAGTTCATTTAGGTCAAATGGGTCAAGTTGACCAATTTGACCCATTTGACCTACTTGAGCTAGGTCATGGGTAGGTTTAGGTTTGGTTAGTCATATGAAGTGGATTGGTATCTTTATTTCCAATCAATTTTGGTTAAGTTTGAATTTGGCTCAACATGACCCTTTAGGACAAGTTGGGTTCAAGATCAATTGGGCTAGGTTAGGCTCAAATGTTAACTTGGTCAAGTTCAAACATAGTTCATGAATGAATTTAGATCAATGGTTTCAAACAATTTGACCTATGGTGGATTTTGGCTATGTTAGGTTTCATTTTGGCTAAGTGTTGACTTAGTAACCCTTAGGTTTGACTTGGTTTGACCCAATTTGATTGATTGATCATCTCATGATGATTGTTAATCATGATGAGAGGCATAGGTGAGTTTGACACAATCAAATTTGGTTAGGATTAGAATTTGGCTCATAAGGGTACTTTAGGTCACTTTAGTGAGCCTAAGTGGGTCAAATGGCTTGGTCAAAGCTTGATTTGAGATTGAACTTGTATATGAACTTATGATTGAAATATAAATCCATTTGCAAGTAGTTTGAAGTCAAATGAGTTTTGATCCATTTGACAATTTCATATTCAAAGGAAGAATATGAATGGATTTGGGGTTTGAATTTGAATTGGATTTTGGTTAAGTGATTGAAGCTTGTATTCATATTTGAATTCATGATTGTAGGGTTGATTGAATCATGAAGGAAAATCAAGAGTTTGGCTTTATTTGAAGTTGATTTGGCTAATTTCAAGATTTTGACTTGAAAGACTTAGGTTGGATTTTTTGAAGTGATTTTGATTGTTTGAATTTATATTTCATTTATATATGTGAATATAAATGAGAATATAAATGGGTTATGAGAAAATTTCAAGGATTTGAAGTGATTTGATCATGATCTAGGCTAAGTATTTTAAGAGGAAATTTAAGAACTTAGGAAATTTTTGGAGTTTGGATTTAGTTTGATTGATTTATATTTATATTTCATTTATATATGTGAATATAAATGAGAATATAAATGAGTTATGAGAAAAGCTCATGAATTTGAATTGATTTGAACATGATTTAGGCTAAGTCCTTAAGAGGGAAATTAAGGACTTAAGAAGGATTTTAAATTTGGAATTTAATTTTTGAATTTGATTTCATAGATTTGTATTTATATTTCATTTATATATGTGAACATAAATGAGAATATAAATGATTTATGAGAAAATTTCATGAATTTGAGTTGAATTAGATTTGATTTTGGCTAAGTCCATGAAGGCAAATTTAAAGGACTTAGGAAATTTCATGAATTAATTTTGAATTTTGAGTTTAGTTTGATTGGTTTAAATTTATATTTCATTTATATATGTGAATATAAATGAGAATATAAATGAGTTGTGAGAAAATTCTATGAGTTTGAATTAATTTGATCATGATTTTGGATAAGTCCTTAGGAGGGAAATTAAGGGACTTAGAAGATTTTTTTGGACTTTGAAATTTCATTCATAGATTTCAATCATGTGGCATTGATTTGAGTTTGGAGAAAATCAAATAAGATTGATTTGGAGTTTGACTTGAAGGAAGGAAGGTGAGGAGTTCAAGCTAAGGCCAAATTTTCCTAACACCCCCAGGCATGACCTATTCCTATGGTTAACTCTTTAAGTCTCAGGGCTGGGTTAGTGTCCACCTCACTAGATGTGTCTTAAGACAAAGGATCCCTTAAAGTCTAAGAGGAGTCCTATGTCTAAGATGGAAGGGTTTAGAGCTCATTCTAAAAATGAGGTCAACACTAATGATTTAGTGAAACTATTGACTGAGTTTAAGGACTTCTTTACATGGAGTTATGAAGAGATGTCCAGTCTATCTCCTGACATAGCAGTCCATAAACTAGTAATAGAACCTAATGTTAACCCTATCAAGCAGACTCCTAGACACATGTGATTAGACATTGAATAGCAGGTCACTTCTAAAATCATGAAATGATCAATGCTAGCTTTATTTGGGAAGACAAATATCCTACCTGGTTAGCTAGTGTCATCCCAGTTAAGAAAAAGAATGGCTAAATTCACATATGCATTGATTTTAAGAATCTAAATAAGGCATGTCCTAAGGATGAATTTCCACTTCCTATACCAGATTTAATGGTGGACATCGCCTCATCTCATACATTATTCTCCTTTATGGATGGGTCATCTGGCTACAACCAAATCAAGATGGCCCCCGAGGATGAAAGAAACATTGCTTTTCGAACCCCGATCGAATCTATTGTTATAAGGTCATTCCTTTCTACCATAAAAATGCCTATGCCACATACCAGCAGACCATGACTCGAATCTTTGATGAACTCATTCATCATTAAGTTGAATGCTACATCGATGATCTCGTTGTCAAAAGTAAAGAAAAGGAAGACCATCTCTTTGACTTGAGAGTAGTTTTTGAACGGTCAAGACAATACAACTACAAAATAAACCCTGTGAAGTGTGCATTTGGAGTAGCTTCAGAAAAATTCCTTGGATTTGCTGTCCGACACCGGGGAGTTGAAATCGATTCAAAAAAATATCAAAGCAATATTAGAAATGTCACCCCGTAAAAGCCTCTCAGGTCATTCCAAGGGTCGTTGGTGTATCTAAGATGCTTCATTTCCGAACTTATCAAGAAGATGCCAACCATTCTCCACACTTGTCAAAAAGGATGCCAAGTTCAAGTGGGACGATAAGTGCTAACATGCCTTCGAAGACATCAAGTAATTCATGATCGCGGTTCTGCTATCCGCAAAACTCATGTTATATCTTCTTTGCATGACTCCCTTTATCCCTTTGTTGGCTCAAACCAATGATGAAGGGAAAGAAAATACTCTCTACTATCTTAGTCCTCATCTAATCCCTGCTGAGGCAAACTACCCACCTATTGAAAAACATTGCTTAGCTTTAATCTTTGCATCCCAAAAGCTACAACACTACATGATTTCTTATAAGGTGAATTTGATCTCTAGAGTCAATCCACTACAATATCTCATGATACGGTCGACCTTATCTAGATGGTTTTTATGTTGGTCCATGATTTTGTCTCAGCTTGACATAACATTTATACCCCTCCATGCCATTAAAGAATAAGCACTTACAGATTTCTTAGCATCTCATCCACTCCCTACTAATTCTCCGCTTAATAATGATCTCCCCAATGAAGAAATCATGAACTTAGGGGATACTAGTGCTCGCCGCTGGGAGATATACTTTGATGGTGTAGTTTCTCTCAAAGAGGAGAATAACCATAATTTACTATCCCAGGGAAGGTAGGGGTAGGAATAGTTCTCCTAACTCCTGACCGTGAAGTGATGAGATTCTCATATTATCTGTCCAATCCATGCACCAACAATGAAGCTGAATATGAAGCTCTGATTGATGATCTAGAGTTAGTCATTACACTATGCATCCAGAGTATCAACATCTTTGGGGATTCTCAGTTAATTATCAACCAAATTACTGGGTCCTACAAAGTTTTAAAGTCTAAGCTCCATCATTATCACAAGTACATTATAGAGTTGTTGTCCCAAATCCCAAAGGTTACCATTTACAAGATTCCTCGAGGAGAAAACGCAGTAGCAGATGCATTAGCCAAGCTTACTAAAGAGTTGGCATGTTTGGAAGATGAGTTCATTCCAATAATGGTCTAAAATAGATAAGTCTTATCCGTTTTTGATTCTGAACTCATTGAGAGATTCTCTCTTGAAGGGGAGGTTTCCATTGCCAAAAAGGATGAGAGTCAGATTGGAGGCAACCATTCATGAATTATTTAAATATAGGTGTTGACCTCAATTTTAGAATGAGCTCTCAACCCCTCCTTCTTAGGCATAGGATTCCTCTTAGACTTTAAGAGTTCCTTAGTCTTAAGATGCATCTAGTGATTAGGTGGACACTTAACCTATCCTAGAATACTTAGAAGAGTTAGCCATAGGAATAGGTCATGCTTTATGGGTGTTTGGAAAATTTGCCTACCCTTAGCTTGAACAATTTCTCACTTTCCTTCCATCAAGCCAAACTTCAAATCAATCTCATTTGATTTTCTCCAAAAATCAAACTCAAATCGACTCCATATGATTGAAATCTATGATTGAAACCCATGATCAAAATCCATCAAAATTCCTAAGTCCAAATCTTTCTAACTCCTTAATCTTCACTTAAGGACTTAGCCAAAATCATGATCAAAACCAAATCAAATCTTTGAGATTTTTCTCATAACTCATTTATATTCTCATTTATATTCACATATATAAATAAAATATAAATTCAAACCAATTAAAATAAACTCAAAATTTGGAATCAATTCATGAAATTTTCCTAAGTCTTTTAAATTTTTCTCAAAGGACTTATCCAAAATCATGATCAAACCAAATCAAACTCATGATATTTTCTCATAATTCATTTATATTCTCATTTATATTCAATATATAAATGAAATATAAATTCAAACCAATCAAACCAAACTCAAAATTCCAAAGCAATTTATGAAATTTTCCTAAGTCCTTAATCTTCCTCTTGAGGATTTAACCAAAATTATGACCAAACCTATTCCAACTCATAGGAACTCATTTATATTCTCATTTATATTCACATATATAAATGAAATACAAATATAAATCAATCAAATCAAATCCTCAAATTAAATTCCAAATCTAAAATTTTCCTTAAGTCCTTAATTTTCCATTAATAGACTTAGCCTAAATCATGATCAAACCAAATCAAACTCATGGGATTTTCTGAAAACTCATTTGTATTCTCATTTATATTCACATATATAAATGAAATATAAATATAAATCAATCAAACCAAATTAAAAAATTTAAATTCCAAATCTAAAATTTTCCTAAGTCCTTTAAATCCCTCTTAATAGACTTAACCCAAATCATGATTAAAGCACTTCAAATCCTTGAAATTTTCTCATGATCCACTTATATTCTCATTTATATTCATATATATAAATGAAATATAAATTCAAACAGTCAAAACCAATTCCAAAAATAAAATTCAAATCTACTCAAAATCTAATGAAAGCCTTTCAATTCAAAATCTTGAACTTAGCTAAATAAACTTCAAATCAAGCCAAACTCTTGATTTTCCTTCATGATTAAATCAACCATACAAATGAATTCAAAGATAAATCCAAATTTCAATCACTTAATCAAAATCCAATTCAAAAATCAAACCCTAAATCTTTTCATGTACACCCTTTGAATATGAAATTGTCAAATGAATCAAAACCCATTTGACTTCAAACTACTTGCAAATGGATTTATATTTCAATCATAAGTCCATATACAAGTTCAATCAAGCTCAAATCAAGCTTTGACCAAGCCATTTGATCCACTTAGGCTCACTTGACCCAAAGTGACCTAAGTACCCTTATGAGCCAAATTCTAATCATAACCAAATTGGATGGAACCAAACTCACCTATGCCTCTCATCATGATCAAAAATCACTATGGGATGATCAATCAATCAAATTGGGTCAAACCAAGTCAAACCTAAGGGTTGACCAAGTCAACAGTTAGCCCAAAATGAAATCTAACATAGCCAAATTCCATCATAGGCTAAATTGATTAAACCAATGATCTAGGTTCATTCATGAAAGATGTTTGAACTTGACCAAGTCAACCTTTGAGCCTAACCTAGCCCAATTGGCCACTTGACCCAAGTTGACCCAACTTGACAGAAAAAAAAAAGGTTGACCCAACTTGACTTAAAAAGTCAAAATGTGTCAAAACTTGATCTAACCCAAATTAATTCAAACCAATGGGTCAAGTTCATTCCAAATCACTTGTGGATCTTGACCAAAGCCTTAATTGGCCAACTAGACCTAACCTAGCCCAATTGACCTTAGACCCAACTTGACCTAAAGGTGTCATGTTGAGTGAAATTTGAACATAACCAAAATTGATTGAAAACAAAGATGTCAATCCACTCCATATGACTAACCAAACCTAAACCTACCCTTGACTAGCTCAAATAGGTCAAATGGGTCAAATAGGTCAACTTGACCCATTTGATCTAAATGAAGTCATATGAGCCAAATTCAGAACTAAACTAAATTGATTCAAACCAAAGCAACTAAAACATTTCAAATGATCATATGAACTTGACCTAACCCTTGCTTTGACCCAATTTGACCAATTGGTCAACTTGACCCAAGTTCACTCATTTTGACCTAAATGGGTCAACATGAGCCAAACCTTATCAAATGAATTCCAAATCTCTTGAAACTTGGCCAAACCTAGTTTCTCCACAAACCCAACATATCAAAATTGAAAAATCAATAAAATGACCATTTTACCCCCTAGGCCATAGAATAAATTGTGGACTAATCAATGTAATTTGGTTATGCCTCTTCATATCCACTTGATACCTCCTAATACCTCAAAGGGGTCTAATGAAGAGTGGTGCACCCAACCCAATGTGTTTGTGTTAGCCCAAATGGATCCAAGACCAAACCCGACCCCATGGGTCAAATTGGCTCATTCCAAATTCCTCCTCCACCCAATTTTATGCACATGGGAGGTTAAGGTCTCAAATCAACCATGTGGCAACTTAAAATAAATCAAACAACCTCTCCAATTTGAGTAATTAGATCAAAACGGTAAGCCTATGCTCGACCATCCGATTGCTAGAGGGAGATATACTCTCCCTAATTCAATTCAAAACTATGATTCCTCAATTTGATCAAGCCTTAGAGAGTGTTAGGAAATATCAGAGAGCCTTCCTATGTATTCTAAGAGGGATTTGAATTTGATATTTCTCCATTTTCTCCATTAAAAAATAGGGGAGCTCACTTGAACTTGCAACTTTCAAGATCACTTCAATTCCTCTTGCACACTTCCTCTAAGGATCAATCCGAGCACACTCAAGCATCCATTTGAGTTCCCACAGCAAGAAGAGAAGGAATTGGATCAAATCTTCAAGGGACGTCAAGTGGTGTTGGTCCGTAGGATGATCCACTCAACCCCAAGGCCTAAGAATTTCAACAAGGCTTTGTCTCCACTAGAGGAAGCTACCTCATTGATCTTGAGCATCGGTGATCACCTCTAGTGAGGTATGGAATTTCCTAACCACCTAGCATAGGAGGTGTTGGCCTTTTGCGAAAGGAATTTTCATGTCATTCAAGATCCACCATTGGATGAGTTCCTTATTGGCTTTAAATTGTGTGGGTAAAGTTTTGTTTCAATCCAAGCTCAATCAAGCTCAGATCTTCCACTAGATCATGGATGATCTCTATTGAGCCTAGGGGAAGAACTGGGGAGATCCTCACCATCCATTCATGCATTTTGGATGGACGGCTAAGATTATTCCCACGTTTAGAAATTCATTTATCCTTTTATAAAGTTGATCTCACCATCATCTTTGATGGGCTCAAATCGTGTACCACCACCGTGCCACCTTTTGGATTTGATGTTTAAGTAAGCGGCTCACATCACGATGCGTGTAAAGCTTCCCGCCGCACGCATGTCGTCTTGTGGGGGTTAGATTCTTAATTAATTCTAATTAATCTTCTGATCTTCTAAAAATCATCTCTCTCTCAATAAAATTGAGAAAAATATGAAATAAATTTCACTGGAAGATAATTCAACCTAAAATATTTAAAAAATAATTTCAATGGATTTTGAATTATGTTTTTATCTAATTTTAAGTTTTATTAGGAATTTTATTTTACTAATTACTTCTTAATTAAACCTCTGATTAATCCCAAACTTCTTGGGTATATTTTAGGGATGACCTCTACCTCCCTTAATTTTCTTGGGATTTATTGAAGGCTTAATTGGAGGAATTACAAATATGATTCTTAATTACCCTCTTTATTCAATTAAGGATAATTAAGTTGTGATTAGTGATTTTAATCTATTATTAGGGTTGATTAAGGTCAGATCCAATAGATAGGAGGTTTAGAAAATAATTTTGAGATATTTCCCTTAAGCTATTCCCTAAACCCCCTTTTCTTTCCTTAATCTTCTCTTAATTAAGGGTGAATAAGCACATCTACAGATATGTGTGGCATCCTAAAAGATGAATTTCTATATTCTTATCTTTTCTTTTCTCATCAATAGATTTGAAAGGCGACTCCTTATAGAAAATTTTCTCCACAGATTTTTCTAGTGACTCCGCTGGGGATGGTTTCTCTCTCCATCTTTGGTAAATGATCATTGTCTTTGAGTATTGATAGTGGGTTTGTACTTTGGTATGAATCCGAGACTATCCTTCTTTCCATTGGCAATTAGCTTATTTTTTTTTAAGTTGAGTTAGCCAACATCCTTAGGTTTTAGGACCTCACTTTGTGTTGGTCTTAAAACCCCCTTTGGGTTCTCCAATGGGTAAAAATAAAAAGATCTAAATAAAAAAGAAAATATTTAAAGACTTCCTCCTTATCATTTCTATGGTGAGGAAAGGTTCATTCCAAAATAATAAAGGAAATAAATTTTCCACAAAAATTTTTTTCTTTTCAAAAGCACTCTTTCAATACACTTGATAAAATATTTTTCACAAAAAATTTATCACCCTCATGTAACAATTCCCATAATTGTTACATGTAGAATTTTGAGAATAAAACCAACAATCTATTTTTCCAAAAGCACTAAAGAACATCTTCTTTCAAATCATTTTGATGAAGATTTCTTTTTAAAAATAAAATGAACAATCATCCTTTTCAAAAATATCAAAACCAATTAGAAAGTTTTCAAAAAGCACACATGAATCTTTCTATTCAATACACTCACACTTATTGAATAGAAGTTTCATTTGTAAACAAAATTAAGCTTTTCAAAAGCACATATGAACACACTCATTTAATATACTCAAATTTATTAAATGAAGATTTCATTTTCAACTAAAAAATAACATCATTTGGAAATCCCTCTTAAACATATCTCACATATGATTAAGTTGGAATTCCCCTCTTAAAAAAAATAATAATCACACACAAAACAAAAATTTAACATTTCAAAAATAAGATTGATCTCCATTCTACATACCCAAATTTGTTGAATGGAAGTCCTCTCTTTCAAAAATTAGAACTTAACAATCATACTTTCAAAATTCTAAACACATTTGGAACTTCATTTAACATACCCAAATTTGTTAAGTGAAGTCTCCAAATCTAAAATTCAAAATTTTCAAAACACATTTGGAACATCATTTAACATGCTCAAATTTGTTAAGTGAAGTCCCCAAATTCAAAATTCAAAACTTTCAAAACACATTTGGAACTCCATTTAACATTCCCAAATTTGTTAAGTGAAGTCTCCAAACCCAAAATCAAAATTTTCAAACACATTTCGAAACATCATTTAACATTTGTTAAGTAAAGTCTCCAAACCCAAAATTCAAAAATTTTCAAACACCTTTTGGAACCTCATTTAGCATACTCAAATTTTCTAAGTGGAGTCTCCAAATTCAAAACTTTCAAAATTTCAAAAACACATTTAGAACTTCATTTAACATACCTAAATTTGTTAAGTGAAGTCTCCAAACCCAAAATCAAATATTTTCAAAACACATTTTGGAACTTCATTTAACATACCAAATTTGTTAAGTGAAGTCTCCAAATTCAAAATTCAAAATTTTCAAACACATTTTGGAATTTCATCTAACATACCAAAATTTGTTAAGTGAAGTCTCCAAACCAAAAAATCAAAAAATTTCAAACGCCTTTTGGAACCTCATTTAGCATACTCAAATTTTCTAAGTGAAGTCTCCAAAGTCAAAACCAAAATTCTCAAACACCTTTAGAACTTCTTTCCTTAGCATACCAAATTTGCTAAAGAGAAGTTTCCATTTTGAAAACCCAAAAAAGTCAAAACTTTTGAACACATCTTTTGGAATTTCATTTGGCATACTCAAATTTGCTAAGTGAAATTTTCATTTCACAAAACTAAGTGGGACTTCATCCTTAGCATACAAATTTGCTAAAGTTAAGTCTCCACTTTCAAAACAAATCAAAACAAAAAAAATGAAACACTTAGGATTTCCTTAGCATACTTAAATTTGCTAAGGATCCTACCTTTTCAAAAATCAAAACAAATCAAAATAAAAATGAAACACTTAGGATTTCCCTAGCATACCTAAATTTGCTAAGTATTATACTCTTTTCAAAAATTAAAAGATCAAAATAAAAATGAAACACTTTGGATTTGGTTAGCACACCTAAATTTTCTAGGAATCCTATTTTCAAAAATCGAACAAAACACACTTGGATTCTTTACTTAGCATACCTAAATTTGCTAAGTGGGAATTCCAAATTTCCAAAATCAAAATAAAAATTTACAAAAGAAACAATCACTTTTTCAAAAACACTTCACTTAGCATACCCAAATTTGCTAAGTAAGTGAAATTCCAAAATCATCAAACATAAACAAAATCAATTTGACCCTTACTTTAACATACCTGAATTTGTTAAACGAAAGGGTCCTCAAATCAAAAAAATTCAATTTCAAACATGAACCTATGGAAGCATCCTTATCAAAATTTTGAATCCATATTTCAATATACATAAATTTGTTGAAGTTGGATTCATATTCAAAATTCCTATTTCAATAAATCTTCTCAAATCCATTTGAACCCCACTTAACACTTCTAACTTGTTGGATGTGGGTTCAAATTTTCAAATTCAAAATTCAAAAAATCTATAAAGATAGAATCTGATACAAACTCATTTCTCATTGATTCTTACGATTGTCTGATCAGTTTTTTAGTCTTATAGTTATTGTGATGGCGGTTCACAGTTCATTTTATCTTCCCCCATGGTATGGATCTGGCTTTGGATCACGCCAATTTCCCCGGACTAGACCATATGAATCTGATTCACTTTGGTAGGGGATTTGAGGGAGCCAGGATTACTTGTGAGGGCATTCCTCTCACTACAGTTAGTAAGACCACGGTGACTGGGCAGAAGCTGGTCATCAGGATTGATTTACCGTCTGACTCTGATGTCTCTTCATTGAAGAGGAAAGTGATGGCAGTCCCACAGACTTTAATTATAGTAGTGCCAATAGTACCAGACCCGATTGCAGTGCGCCCCAGGGTTTCTTATACTGCCCTAGTGAGAGCTAGCACCATCTCATCTGTACCCTATAAGGGTAAGGCTCCCCTGGTCTCAAGGCTTGCCTCCCCTACATTTGAGTATGGGTCTAGCTCGCACTCCTCCCATCCTACCTAGACATGGCATAGGAATAAGAATCGCATAATCAAGCGGTACCACACCAAGATTGCTAGGGAGTTAGAGGCACCAGCCGTTCAGCTGTGGATGAGTTCCCCATTATTTCTTCACCACTGGTTACAGAAAACCAGTTCTATCCTCTCTTTAGGTCAGACATAGAGGATGTTAGGAGGATCCACTCATCACCTCCTCTAGTGGTGCATTATCAGCCAGCAGTTTTTAGGAGCGGGAGGTTGTATGTCGGCTTCTGATCTGTTTTACACTAGGTAGGTGGAGCATACAGACGCTTAGAGTCCAGAGCTCAGTTTGATCTTCGATCCATTATCCCCCGTAGCATGGGGAAGCATATTCCCCAGGAGAGGACCACAGAAGCCCATACAACACATATTACCAACAGTGAGAGGCAGAGATTTAGCCGTTAGTCAGCAGCATCTACTCTTATTGATTTTCCAGCTCGGTGTGCTACCTGTGCCGACCATTCTAACAGTATCCTTCTTACTAAGATTAGTCACCATAGGAGGGCAGTTCCTGTGCATAGAGAGTCGGTGGTGTCTCCACCCCACCACTCTACCACTCATTTTCCATCACCAGTTTAGGTTACAACATCTCCTATTTTAGCATAGGCCATGAAGGCCATATTCGGGGAAAAGTACACCCCGTTGGTAGAGTCGAGCCCTGCTGCTCGACCTTCTGTCCCAGTGGTGGTGCGGAAGGAGTGGTGACCCTGAAGCATTGTGGTCATCCCTTCACCACCCATACATCAAGATGTGGAGATGGCGACAGTCATTTCAGATATTCCAGATGATAGTCCAGCTACACCAGTGATAGTGAAACATCCTAGGATTGTTACCCCTCTTATAGCTAGTAGCAGTCAGGAGTGTCATTCATCTAGTGAGTACAATGCACATAAGATTGACTCTCCAGTAATAGGCAAGGTCTGATGCCTCTCAGTGCACAATAGTGATCACACCGGTCAGTCTAAATTATTTATACCTACTCAGATGGATCATTCTTTAGATGAGATAGTTGCACATTATTTCATGAAAAAAAAGGAGATCTTGGGGTATGACTGGTCATATGAAGAGAAAGTCAGCTTCAATCCCAACGAAGATGACTTATTGGGAGACTCAGCTGGAGTTGGCATGCTTGACACTAGAGGATCTTCTCTTGAGGAACAATAAGCCATGGAAGGTGATGAGGTTGATCAAGAAGACACCACAGCATCAGCCCAGCACCTCTAGCATCAGTTGAGGCAGAAGTATGAGAAAATTAATAGGATGGCATGACAGTTAGAGGACTTGTTAGCAGTAGTTTCAGTGCTTCAGAAATAAGCCTCATTAGTTCATCCTACTACAGTCGACATTAATCAGCCTGAGTTAGTGCATGTCTTGGACCTAGTCAAGACTCTACCTTCAGTTGAGTAAGGTAGCACTAGCCTATATAGGAAGGTAGTGAAAAGTACCTCCATACAAGAAAAAGACATAAAATCCATGGTTGAGCAATAAGTGAAGGAAGCTTTGGCTCAAGCCCAAGGAGGATCATCAGTTCCAAAAAGTAGACCCTACTCAGAGGAATTTGATGCTATCCAATATCCTAAGGGTTTCATTCCTCCTTCCTTCAAAAGCTTTGATGGCAGTGGAAACCCAAGGCAGCACATAGCACATTTCAGGGCCAATTGTTGCAACATAGGTGGCAACGATGCTCTACTTTTTCCCCTTTTCATTAGTATCCTAGCAGTATTTCTTTCAATTGGTATGCTAAACTACCCCAGTAAAGATATTTACCGAGTTAGAGCAACTCTTCATCAAGAAATTTATTGGAGCTCATCAAAGGGTTACTGTAGGTGATCTCGTTGTAGCATCAACACGGTGAGTCCCTTATTGATTATATTCTCCGATGGCATAACTTGAATATGAAGTGTGAACCACAACTGTCTAAACAGCATGCCATTAAGATTCTTTTGAAGAATATCCATAGCCCGGTCGCCTTCATGCTTAAGGGCTTCACTATCAAGATATTTAAGAAGCTAATTAATATGGCAGCTAGTCTACAAGGAGAGGCCAAATAGTTACCTTTTCAAGATCAGTTGCCTAAGCAAGAAGCCGTAGAAGGTCTATGAGAAAAAGCCAGGAGTAGTAGCAGTGATTGACAAGGGAAAATAGCCAGCTAGAGATCAATTCGAGAGACCAAGACCTCAACAAGGTCCACCTCTTTTTCTACCACCGAGGTAGCCTACCGCCTCCACCAGTCTCCATAGCACCACGCTTAGCCATACCACACAGTGCATGCATACCCGCCGCTAGGTAACTATGGTCCAATTACTATTTTAATTAAGTTAAACAAACTTTATTCTTTTAAGAGGGAGGCAATCGGAAATCTTTAAGAATCTCTTAAAGAAACTTGATTTTCAGCTACCCGATCCTAGGAGACCAGAGAAAGCTGGCAAAAGTCATGATTTAAACTTTTTTTCCTTACCACCGAATGCTAGACCACGTTTTAGAGGATTGCTTCACATTCAAGGACTGGCTTGAATACAATTTCAAGATCGGTGCTGTAGTTATCCCAAAGGAATAATTTATCGAAAAACCTTCTAGTTCCATTAGGTAATCCTTGGGATACATGTGATCCTACCAAAACTAAAGAAGGTTGGGATATTTATCCAAAACCTCTAAAATCATTCAAGATCAAGAAGCTTTGCGGTGCAGTGCCTAAACATCTATCACCAAGGAAGGTTTGCAAGTTGCCTGCCACTTTAGAAAAGGGGAGAAGTAGCAAAGAAGATGTGTCGCCAGATAGCCCTTTGGCATAGCCACCAACCATATCTAGCCTCCAGCCTATAGTTGCAGCTTCCACATCGGTGACTTCTTCCATTTCAGCTAGCTCTTTTGTTTCTTCTACTAGTAGAACTCTTATATTAGTGGATAAGGGCATCAATTCTCTTTCTCCACTTACTTTACTTGATTTCTACTTTATACCTCTAAACAATATCAAGAAATTGAAGAATAAAGTTAGTTTAAATTACATTTGTATCACTTTTGATGGGTTATCTTCTTCTATTCCTAATGATAATTCTTCAAGACTAAATAACTATAATGATTTCGATCTTCCTCTTTTTGATTCAGATTTGGACTTTCCAACTCTAAATATTACGGGTTCACCTCTTGAGATAGACTTAGAATCATCCGATTCTGAGAGTCCCATAGAAGAAGCTGTAGGTGAGCCTGATGTGCAGGTAGAACCTTCCATTACCTCACATGAGATCACAAGTCAACCTCAGAGACAATGTACCTCATAGGGCAAAGACCTCAAGATAGAGGAAAATAAGTCATTGGTACCAAGATCGAGAAGCCCTTCCATAGGATGCTCCGCCCTTAGATATGCTTGTGGAAGACCAACCGAAGGTGGACTACAACGTCCATTCTTAGCTAAGAAAGTTGTAATCTAAGCTAAGCATATATGATGCCCCTGTCTTATCCAAAGAGATGAGGGAATCACTAATCAAGGCCCTCCTTGATATTGAAATATGCTTAGCTCAGCTGACTGCTATATGTGAGGAAGCACATTATGCAAAAGAATCTCAAGGGATCACCTTCATAGACGAAGACCTTCTTTTAGGGGACTTGGAGCACAACCTCTACATCATAGACATGGAGTTCACTCTGTTCTCATGGATTTAGGTGCATCGATGAACATTATGAGCCTAAAGACCATTGTTTAGAGGAGATCAGATGATGTTGAGAGAATTCAATGATCAAGGTGAGTAGGCTTTAGGCTCTATAGTGTTACCTTTGGAGATCGGTGATTGGAAGATTGAAGCCAAGTTTTACATCAATGATTTGACTACTTTGTTCTCTTCTTTGCTTGGTAGGCCTTGGATATATCAGAATAAGATCATTCCATCTTCCCTTCATCAGTGCATCAAGTTCAAAAAAGATGGGATTGAATACTGTGTTAATGGAGATGAAAAACCATTTTTAGTTAGAGAGATTGAGATTTATGAGGATGTGACCTACTACCTTCCTCAAAACACTCTTTCTCGTGAACTTGGACAAAATTCAAATACAAACACAAAAGAAAAAGAAAATGAAGAAAAAGAAAAGATAAAAGAAAATGAAAAGAAAAATAAAAGTCCAAGTGAACAAGAAAGGGGAATTGAAGAAGAAATAGATTCAAGATATCACATTCCACCCAGCTTCATTCCATCATATGACATGTGGGTGGATGGCTCAACCTCCACTAGTAGAGAGGCAGAGATAAAAATAGAGGTAGTTCTAGAGGTGGAACCCCTAGTTGGACATTAACAATAGAGGTCGTGTTCCAGTTCATAGGAGTACCCCTACTATCACATAGACTTGGAATCCATAGGATGAGTCCAATGTGATTAGTATACCACCCAACCCCTCTCAGCCATTGGAGGTGACTTTGATCCGCATAGATAAGACCAAGCCTCAAGCAAAGAAAAAAGTATTTGAATCTAGTTTATGTGAAACTATTAGGCAAGATTGGGAACCTCTTACCTCACCTACATCTAAAAGTTGAAGGTTTAGTAGTTAAGGAAGTCCCTAAGTCTTCCAAAGGACATGAAGCGTAAGAAGTTCTTTTTGGGATCATCTTTCTCAAGTCCTAAAGTTGATGTAGAGCTAGAGGAAGATACTTTTAAAGAATTAATGGAATTACCTTTTAATTTTTGCTCGCCTTGTGTTCAAATCTTATACAAAAGATTTAGTTCCTCACATATAGTCCAAGCATATGTTAGAACACTTTGAAAAGCTATAAAATAACATAGGCATGGAAGCACAATCAAGAGCAGGACTAGGATTCGGTATAGTGGTTCCAGTCGATGAAGAAGATTACTACTTAGTTGTTACCAATCATTTAGAGTCTGATAGTTTCTTCTCACACAACCCAACTCTTATGAGAATATGTGTTTAGAAACCTCAAATGATCCAGATGATCTACAAGTCAAAGAGGCACCACTAGAATTTGAAGAGGAGATTCATTCAACAATAGACAAGCTTAAAGAAATCAACTTCGGGGCAAAAGAAAATCCATGCCCGACATACATCAGTTCTTTGCTGAATGAAGAAGAAACCAATGACTTAATCTATTAACGAAGTTTAAAGATCGCCGCATGGAGTTATGAAGAGATGCCCGATTATCTCGACATAGCATACAAGCAATAGATCATAACATTACCTATTAAGCAAGCTCCTAGACGCATGCATTAGAAATCAACAACAAGTCATTTCAAGTCAAGAAATTGATCGATGTCGGTTTCATCAAGAAAGAAAAATATCCTACCTGGTTAGCTAGTGTCATCCCAGTTAAGAAGAATAATGGCCAAATTCGTATTTTCATCGATTTTCGGGACTTAAACAAGGCATGTCCTAAGGATGAGTTTCCTCTTCCTATACCAAAATTAATGGTGGACATTACCTCATCTCATGTAGTCTTTTCTTTCATGGATGGGTTATCTCACTATAACCAAATTAAGATGTCTCCTAAAGATGAAAGAAACACTACTTTTAGAAACCCTAATAGAATTTTTTGTTATAGGGTCATGCCTTTCGGCCTTAAAAATGCTGCTACATACCAATGAGCCATGACTCAAATCTTCAATGAACTCATCCATCATTAGGTTGAGTTTTACATTGATGATCTAGTAGTCAAGAGTAGAGAAAAGGAAGACCACCTCTTTGACTTGAGAGTAGTTTTCAAGGTTAAGACAATATAACCTCAAAATGAATCCCCTGAAGTGTGCATTCGAAGTAACTTCAAAAATTTCCTTGAGTTTTTTGTTCGATCAGGGAATAGAAATAGATCCTGAAAAGATTAAAGCTATCTTAGAAATACAACCTCCTAAGAGTTTAACCCAACTCAGATCCTTTCAAGGATGGCTGGCATATCTAAGATGCTTTATCTCAAACCTATTAGGGAGATGCAAGCCATTTTCAGCACTTATCAAAAAGGATGCCAAGTTCAAGTGGGATGACAAGTGCCAACATGCCTTTAAAGATATCAAAGAGTATTTGGTGAAGCCAATAGTTCTAGCAGCCCTTATCTCGGGAAGGTGCTCATCCTCTACACTGCTGCATTGGATGACTCTCTCAACACTTTTTTTGGCCCAAGCCAATGACAAAGGGAAGGAAAGCGCTCTCTACTATCTTAGCTGTCATCTGATTCCTGCTTAAGTAAAGTATCCACCCATTGAGAAACATTGCCTCCCAAAAGCTACGACATTACATGCTTTCTCATAGGTGAACTTGATCTCTTAAATCAATCTACTGTAGTACCTCATGACACGGCTAATGCTTTCTGGATGTTTGGCACATTGGTCCATGATACTTTCACAATTTGATATCACATTTGTACCCCTCCATGCGGTAAAAGGATAGGCACTGGAGAATTTCTTAGCAACACATCCACTTCCTGCTAATTCTCCACTTAGTGATTATCTCCCTAATTAACAAATCATGAACTTATGGGAGGCCGGCAATCACCGATGGGAGATGTATTTTGATGGTGCTGCTTCTTTTCTTAAAGGTGAAGCACCATGATATATTCTCCCAGAAAAAGCAAGGGTAGGAATAGTTCTTCCAATTCAAAACTATGATGTGATGAGATTCTCATACTATCTTTCCTACCCCTGCACCAACAACAAGTTCAGTATGAGGCTTTGATTACCAATCTGGAGTCAGCCATCACTATCAGTGTCAAGAGAATCAACATCTTTGGGGATTCTCAATTGGACATCAACCAGATTACCGGGTCCTACCAGGTCCTTAAACACAAGCTTCATCATTACTACGAGTATACCATGAAGTTGTTAGCCCAAATTTTGAAGTCACCATCTACAAGGTTCCCCAAGCAGAGAACACAGTAGATGCTTTGGCTAAACTTGCCAAAGAGTTGGCATGTATGGAAGATGAGTCCATTTCAATAAGGGTCCAAAATAGACAAGTCTTATCCCTTATTGATGCTGAAATCATCGAGAGACTTTCTCTTGAAGGGGAGGTTACCGTTGCCAAAATGGATAAGGAATAGGATTGGAGGTAACTATTCATAGATTACTTGAACACTGCAAACTACCTCAAGAAAAGTCACAAGCCCATCAGGTGAAATAGAGAGCTCTCTCCTATATTCTTGTTGATGGCACTCTGTACCGCCGGTCCTTTGATCAGATGTGGTTACATTATCTGGACAAACATGAACCCGTGGCATTGTAATCAAGGTACATTCAAATCTATGCAGAGCACATTAGTTCGAAGATGAAGATGAAGATCAAGAGACTTGGAGACTACTGTCCTTCAATGATCACATATTGCATGGATGTAGCTAGGATATGCCATCAGTGTCAGGTACACGATGTGGTCCTCCACCAACCACCCAACATTCTACACCCTACATTGGCCTCATGGCCATTTAAGTGTCGGGGTACTGACATTGTGGGTCCGATCGATCCTTCTTCTTCCAAGGGGCATCGGTTCATCTTAACTGCCACCGATTACTTTTCTAAGTGGGCGGAAGCCATCCCACTCAGAGAGGTCACAACTAAGCATGTGCTTCAATTTTTTAGCAACCATATCGCATATAGGTTTGGGGTGCCTTGATAATTTATATCCGATAATGGTACGACATTCAAAAGCACAAAGATCAACAGCCTCACCGGACATGGTATAGATTGGAGATGCTCCACCATCTACTACCCTAGAGCAAATGGCTTCGCAGAAGCATTCAACAAAACTCTCATCTATATACTGAAGAAAACTCTTGATGATAATTAGTGTTAGTGGAACAAGCAGTTGGTTGAAGCCTTGTGGGCCTACCATTCTCACACACAACTCCAACTCAGTCTACCCCATTTTCCTTAGTGTATGGGTCTAAAGTCATTCTTCCTTTAGAAGTTCAACTCCCATTACTAAGGATAGTATTGGATAACAAGATCACTACATAGCAAAATTCAAAGTTACAGTTAGAAGAGCTCAAAGGATTGGAGGAGAGTAGGAAAGATTAAAGATCAAAAAATTATTCTAGGTCTCTGAGAGAGAACTTGTGTTAGTCCCAAGCAGACCAATTATTGCCCATCGAAAGATGGGAGGTAAGTTTGAACCCACTTGGGAAGGCCCCTATGTCATAGAGAAGGCCTACCAAGGAGAATCTTATCAGCTTATTGATTATAAAGGGGAACACCCAATCCTTCCAAATAGTGGACTCTATCTAATATTACCCATGAAATAAATTATGTTTGAAAATAATCATTAATAAAAAGAATAAAAATCTGATTTCATTCATGAAATCTTCTCTTCTTTCAAAGTGTTGTTTGCTTATCTTGCGAATCTGACGTGATGTGTTTAGGGAAGGTGTAAGAGTCCCCCAGTGGCGTCCTATCCCTCTTTCACAACACAAATAAAATCTTTCGATGCTTTTAGAAGAGGTGTAAGATAACCCAAGAGGCATCTTATTTCAATTAGCATAACTAAGATAAGTGTGAGAGAACCCAAGTGACATCCTTTCTTAGTGGGAATCTTGTTTTCCATCCGTGGCACTATTTCATCAAATCCCCTAGTGTGTTTAAGGTAGGTGTAAGAGTCCCCCATAGGCATCTTATTCCTTTTAACACATGCACAACAATAAACATTAATCTTTTTTCTTAGGCTATTTTGAGGTGGGAGCAAGCCCCCTATGACACTCACTCATTAGCTGCTCTAGGTTGGGTCTACATGTTACCTCGCTAGTATGTCACCCTAGTGATCACTTGTTAGAGGATACGAGTCCTCATAATTTCTTCCTAACTTGACAATTGCAAACCAACGAGTGTCTTGTTAGTATGGTAGTCTTCACTGCCCAGCTAGTAAGCTATCTCATGTTGACTTTATTTAAGAAGATGTGAATCTACAGGCTTTCTTCTTGAACTAGCCATCATGCTCTAATAAGGTTGAGTATATTTGAGGTTTAGGAAAAGTCCCTCAGAGGCTCCTTTCCTCTTTACTACTTTTGAGTTAATATAACTCCCCCAATGGCATTCACTCAGTAGTCGCTTTAGGTCGAATAACACCTGTCGAGCCGAAGACAGACTATCCCAACAGTCAATTCCACTATAGGAGGATGTGAGTCCCCATGCCCTCTCCTTGAGTTGGATATTGAATACCTATTAGATATATGATTAGCCATGTCATATTCTCCAGGGTGTTGGATTAAGCCCTTAGCCACCCCATCCCCTATGGGCACTCTATTTGGATCAAGTCCTTTCCGAGTTACTTCTGGATGGGACAGTTTCCCTTTCCTGGTTGCCACCCCTGTGGTTGAAAAATCTGTTCAACGGATGGATAGATTCTCCCTTGGTTCAGTAAATTTGAGATAGGTCTAGGCCTATATAAGCTCCTTCTTAATTTGATCCCTCGTAAACTAATAGGGTCCATGATAAAATAATTAAAATAAATAAAACAAATAAAATTAATTTGCTTATGGATTAGGAATTCAAACCTTGAAAGGGCCTCTTTTCCCAAGCATACATTCTATCTTTAGGGCAGTGTCAACAAATCTCCCTATAGGAATTGCCTGACTACCTGAGTTGAGATAATTCCCCGGGTCAGCACTCACTTTGTAGTCACCCTTAGGTCAGGTTCAATCTATTTTTTCATAAGCAGTTTACCCCGGTAGTCATTACGCTTTGAAAGATATAAGACTATGATGCATTCTTTCTAGAATAATTATCGCAAACTGATGGGCAGCCCTAGGTCAGGTTTGATTTATTTTCCAAACAAATTGATCACCCCAGTGGTCTTTTCTAGTGGAAGATGTGAGTCCCCTAGCTTTCTTCTCTTCAATTGATCATTACAAATCGAAAGGCACTCCTTTGGTCAGATAGTTCTCCCATCGATCGGGAAGCTACTTCCTTTGGTTTAGTAAATCTCAGATAGGTCTAAGCTGATATAAGCTCATTCTCAGTTTGATCCATCATAAATTGATGGAATCCATCAAACAAACCTAAAAAATGAAATTACTTTTGACCATTCTTTAAGACCCATCTAAGTTGCCAAGAGGCATTCACCGATCGTGTTCGATTTGTTGCCCAAAGCAACTGATCACCCTAGTGGTTCTTAATTGTGGAAGATGTGAGCCCCCGCACATTCTTCCTAACTTGACCATTGTATACCAAAAGGCATTTCCCCTTGGTTGGATAGTCATACATTGAGGTTGGTAGACTACTCCCTTTGGATTGGTAAAATCTGAGTTGGGTCTTGGTCTCCATGGCCCCTACTCAGTGCAGTTCATCACAAACCTATGGGATCCATCATAATCAAAACAAACAAATCTAAAAAATGAAATTAATTTTGACTATCTTTGAGTTGATCTAAGTCCCCCATCGGCATTCACTCAAATGTCAGCCCTAATTCAGGTTCGATTTGCCCAAAGCAATCGATCACCCCAACGATCTTTTCTAGTGGAAGATATGAGTCCCCGAGCTTTCTTCTCTTCAATTGATCATTGCAAACCGAAAGGCACTCCTTTGGTCGGATAGTTCTCCAATCAGTCGGGAAGCTACTCCCTTTGGTTCAATAAATTTGAGATAGGTCTAGACTTCTATAAGCTTCTTCTCAATTTAATCCATTGCAAACCAATGGAATCCATCAAAATAAATAAAACTAAAAATGAAAAATCAATCTTTGACTACCCTTAAGCTGATTTAAGTCCCCCAGTGACATTCACTAAATTGTTAGCTTCAAGTCGGGTTCGATTTATTGCCCAAAGCAACCAAGCACCCAATGGTTCCCTATTGTGGAAGATGTGAGTCCCCGTGCTTTCTTCCTAACTTAATCATTACAAACCGAAAGGCACCCCTTGGTTGGATAGTTCTACTTTGTGGTTGGTAGGCTATTCCCTTTGAATTAGCAAATCTGAGTTAGGTCTAGGCCTCCATGGTCCCTACTTAGTGTAGTTCATCGCAAACTTATGGGATTCATCATAATCAAAAAAAAAAAAAAATCTAAAAATGAAATCAATCTTGAATATCTTTGAGTTGATCTAAGTCTCCCAATGGCATTCACTCAATAGTTAGCCATAGGGGGAGATATACTCCCCCTAATTCAATTCACAACTACGATTCCTCAATTCTATCATGCCCTAGAGAGTATTACGAAAGATAATAGAGCCTTCCTAAGCATTTTAATAAGGATTTGAATTTAAGATTTCTCAGCTTTCTCCATTAAAAAATAGGGGAGCTCACTTGAACTTTCAACTTTCTCCACACTCAAGATCACTTCAATTCCTCTTGCACACTTCCTCTAAGGATCAATCCAAGCACACTAAAGCATCCTTTTGAGTTCCCACAGTAAGGATAGAAGGATTTGGATCAAAGACGCAAGGGGCATCAAGTGGTGTTGGTCCATAGGAAGATCCACTTAACCCCAAGGCCTAAGAATTTTAACAGGGCTTTGCCTCCACTAGATGAAGCTACCTCATCGATCTCGAGTGCCGGTGAGGTATGGAATTTTTCAACCACCTAACATAGGAGGTGCTGGTCTTTTGTGAAAGGAATTTTCAAGTCATGCAAGATCCACTGTTGGATGTGTTCCTTATTGGCTTTAGATGGTGTGGGTAAAGTTTTATTTCAATCTGAGCTCAATCGAGCTCAGATCATCTCTTAGATCATGGATGATCTCTATTGAGCCAAAGGTAAGAATTGGGGAGATCCTGGCCATCCATCCTCACATTTTGGATGGATGGCTAAGATTGTTCCCACGTTTAGAAATTTATTTATCCTTTTATAAATCTTGATCTTCGCACCGATCTTTGATCGACGAGATCAAAGCCTCACCGCCACACCACCTTTAGATTTGATGTTTAAAAGTCCTCATGGCAAAAGCATGTGCACCACTACCGCCACACGTCGCATTGTGAGCTGAAGGATTAGTTAGGATTCTTAATTAATTCTAATTAATCTTCTGATCTTCTAAAAATCATATCTCTCTCAATAAAATTTAGAAAAATATGAAATAAATATCGATGGAAAGATAATTCAACCTAAAATATTTTAAAAATAATTTCAATAGATTTTGAATTATTCTTTTATCTAATTTTAGGTTTTATTAAATTTTACTTTGCTAATTACCTCTTAACTAAATCTCTGATTAATCCCAAACTTCTTGGGTATATTTGAGGGGATGACCTTCATCTCCCCTAATTTTCTTGGGATTTATTGAAGGCTTATTTGGAGGAATTGCAAATATAATTCCTAATTACCCTCCTTATGTAATTAAGGATAATTAAGGCATGACTAGAGATTTTAATTCATCATTAGGGTTGATTAAGATCAGATCCAGTAGATAGGAGATTTAGAGAATGATTTTGGGGCATTTTCCCTAAGCTATTCCCTAAATCCCCTTTTCTTTCCTTAATCTTCTCTTTTTAATTAATTATCCCCTTAATTAATTTCTAAAAATTCTAAAACTTCTAGAACTTAATTAATTTACTTTGGGTAGATGCTTAGGTGTTTAATAGACTAAGTTCAATTAAGGAAATCAAATCCCAACTCATATGTATGAAGGGGCATTTTGAAATTACTTAAGCTAAACCTCTTAGCTTAATTAACCATTAATCATGAGCCAAATTGCAGTGGGCCTTTTTCTTATTAGGTGCATTGCAAGTTTAAATTGCTTGTGAGTTTTTTATGTTATCTTATTGGCTCATAATTACTTGGTTAACTATGCTAAGGTGGTGTAGGTAAGGGTTAATTAACTTGCTTAATTCATACCTCAACCTAATTAATACATAAAAATTAATCTAATCATCTAAAAATTAAACAAAAATATCAAACACATGTGGGAATGGGTTGGAAATAGTAAACTCAACTTACCTTTTCAAAATTAAATCAAACTTAAAACTAAACAAAAATCATATTGAATTCTCTTTGATTTATTTTAAAAATTTTTATTCCATAAGAATGTCTTTAGGATTTAATTGAAGCAAATGCGTTTACATGCTTTCATTGCTTTGATTCTTTCCATAACATGTTAAATTTGTATGTCATATGGTTTCATGCATTCATATTTTTAAATTCAAATTAAAAAAAGAAATTGTTTACTTTATGTGAAATTTGCATGTGTTGGATAAAGTAGAAATATAAGTGGCTATTATGACTACTAAATTCAAATTAATTTTAAAACATATAAATCAGTTATCAAATCTAAAAGTATGTTATTTATATTTTAATTATAAGCTTGCATGTGAAAGAATATAAAGGTGTGCCCAACATAGGTTTCTCTTCTCTTTTATGTTAGCATAGTTTTGAATAGGAGTTGGTAAGATATATGATTCATTTGAAAAGAACCTAACACTTACCTAATTTTCTATCCTATTCATCCCTATGCTATCACCTAAGAAGGGTCACCTATGTTTGTGCACATAAATTGCATAAACAAAATGAATCAATTAATTCAACCTTTTCATTCTTTCTTTCCAATTTATTTCTTTTATACACATATTTGTATCTAAGGAAAGTGGTATATTAGTGACCCAAGGTTGAGACTTTAAGTTTTAAGTAGTTCTTGTACCTTACACCTTTGGTTAACAATGGTACTTTACTTATGCCTTTCCTACTTTCATGTGTTCATGTGAAAAATGGGATAAAAAACCCCATTTTTACTTAAGAAAAAGCATGCATATTCAACTTCCAGATTTCCTTAAATGAATTACTTAGCATGCATCATAAAGTGTGTTAAATATTCTCCTTGTATGTATATATATGCTTAGGATTCATTCATATGCGTGTTATACATGTTGGGAAAGAAATGAAGTGATGTATGTTTTGTGGATTTAATTCATTTTATTTAATCTTAAAATATCTTTCTTTTGAATAGTTTGTTTAGAGTTCATCTAAACTTAGGATTAATTAAAAGACTTAATCAAAACATTCACTAAACTAAATAAAATGTGAATCTACTTTAGAAATTACTTAGTTAGGGAAGAAAGAGAAGATCTTCTCTTCCCTCTTCATAACTTAGTAATTAATTGTAGGATTCACTTGAACCAAATCAAAACATGAAATAAAATCAACCCAAATCAATTAAACAACTAAAATGAAACCCTCCTCTAAGTTGAATATATTTTCACACTTAGAAAATTTGAACCTAAAGCCATAACTAAGCATACCACACAAACCTTCAAAAGCATACACATTAGCCTAAGTCACCACTTCTAGCTTTAGGTACTGTCATTTTTGTTTTTTTTTTATTTGTGATATATGTTTTATACTTGGATATGTATGCTCATAAATGAATGGTATGCTCTTAGTCTAATCATTATTTTTAGGGATTGTGCTTAAGCTATCATAAATATATATAAATGTTTTACAGTGCTTCATACCATAAGCATAATCAGGACTTAGTCACCCATATGTGGGGTGATAAGTCCAATATACATGCTTGGGATTTGTGTGGTTTGTTTTAGCTAATCTCTATTTTGTAAGTGTTAGTTAGATTTCCATTCTTTTTCTTTTCATGTAAATTTGTGTAATTAGAATTTTGGAATGATTATTATGGGGATTAGGATGAATATTGGTCATAAGATCCTATCTTATGCACCATGTGAAGCCTTCGAGCATCTACCTTCCAACCATCCAAAAGAAGGAACCAAAGAAGAAAGAAGAAAAGAAGAAGAAAGAAGAAAAGAAGAAATGAAGCTTGAAGACCACCATAATAATGAAATCTTTGCTTAATTGTGATTTAATTCATTTGTAATCCGGGTTGGTTAAGGGTAAAGCTCGGCTACCCAATTTATTATTTTGAGTTTGTGCGGTGGTGACCGGCCACAATGACTTTTTATTCTTTTTGCGTTTAACTTTATAAATTGATTGATGATTTGTTTAACTTGTGCATTAAGTACTTTTCCTAGTTTCCTTACTTTATGTATGGCTAATGTGGATTAGGCTTTTAGAAAAAAATAAATCTTTACCCTACTTAACAACTCAAAATTAAAATAAAGAACTCATAACCTCACATAAAGCTTAGGTTTAAAATCAAGATAAAAGAATTAGCAACCTTAACTGTTGAGTATTTCTTTATAATAACATGCACAAATGCATCTTATTTCACTGATGAGGGATTCCACCTTTCCAAAGAAACTTTGACCTTTGAGAGCCATGGTGGAAACTCACCTCTTTTTTCACCGATTTTGGCCAATAACTTTATTTCATGATGTGAATCCTATTAGCTAGTCAAAATAATTATCCAAAAAATAAAATAAAATAAAAATTTGAATTGCATTAGGTCATTTGAAGCATGCCCTTACATGATCTAGTCTCTTTAGGGAGTGAGTTTAAGTACTTAGTCTCTTTCAAAATAAATAATAGCCTAACTAACTTGCATAAGCATAAAGACTTTCCTACATGTGTTTAAAATCATAGGAGTTATGGCCACCCCTGTGGATGTAAGTCCAAGTCGTGTGGTTTGTCCTCGTGAGGCAAACCAATTACCCATTTTTTTGCCTTAAATTTAGGTTGTGCTTTCGGCCCTCGCCAAAGTTCCCTTGATATAGGTTCTGAGGTTGCTTATCCTCTTTGTGGACCATAAGCATAAATCCTCACCTCTTAGGCATTTCCTTAATCTTGTGTCAAGGAATTATAAGTCCTAAATTTCTAATGAAAATTTAACTCAAACATATTAAATCAATTTCAAAAAATGTAAAGCCCAACTATACAATAGTTTGAGATGCTTGCTACGCTTCCTAGCATCATGGGCATCTCCTACTTATCTTCCATTTTGGCTTCAATAATAACTCCCTCTCTTTGATCAATCTCATTTGATCTTCAAAAATGAACTAATCGATTGATAGTCCTTTCCTATTGAAATCTTTGAAGACACAATCATTTACCATCGAGAGTTTTCTAAGGAATCCCATTCCTTAAGATGTAATTAACTAGGGCTTGCCCGAGGGAACTTAACAAACCCAGTTTAAAATAAACTCGCTTACTTTTCCATGAAAGTAAAGAAAGAATCTACATATGCACCTTCATCCTTAGTCCTTATTGAGGTGATTAGGTCTATTAAATGATAGTGACTTCTATCTTTTGAGATAGTACATTATTTCCTTGTTGGCGTACACGATCACCTGAATAAGCACATTTGCGGATCTGCATGGCATCATAAAAAGATGAATTTCTATATTCTTGTCTTTTCTTTTCTCACCAATAGATTTGAAAGGCGACTCCTTATAGAAATTTTTCTCCATAATAGGCAAACTACCTCAAGAGAAATCACTAGCATACCAAGTGAAGTAGAGAGCCATTTCTTATGCTCTTGTAAACACCTATATTTCAATCATATGTGGTTATGTTTACAAACATGAATCTCATAGATCATGAGAGGTACACTTATTTATGGAGCACATCAATTTAGTCAAGATGAAAGCCAAGATGAGACTAGGATACTACTAGCCTGGATCAGTTATAATGTAAGAGAGATACCACCAATGTCGTACATGATGGTCACATCAACCACTCTACATTCTACATCGACATTTCATGGCTATTTGAGTGTGGTATCCATAGTGGGTCCGACATCCTCCTTCTTCTAAGGGTCAGGTTCATCCTAGTCTCAACTACTTTTCCAAGTGGGTGGAGGCAATACCACTAGAGGTCACAAAGATATGCTAATTTTTAGAACCATATCATATATAGGTTCAGGGTGCCTCGAAGAATAATATTTGATAATGGTACTGCATTAAAGAGCACTAAAATCAACAATTTTTCCCAGAGATAGCATAGATTGGAGATATTCTACCATCTACTACCCAGGGGAAAATGGCTTAGCAGAAGCCTTCAACAAAACTCTTATTCACATACTGAAGAAGACACTAGATGATAATAAATGATAATGGCATGAACAATTGGTTGAAGCCTCGTGGGCATACCACACTACCTATAGAACTCCAATGCAGTCCACCCCTTTCTCCTTAATGTATGGATCCGAAGTCATCCTACCATTAGAGGTCTAACTCCCATCATTAAGGATAGTTATGGGTAGTAAAATCACAAGAGATGTTTGGAAGTGCAAAGGTTTGAGGGAATATATGCATGCTAGAACCTCAATTTATACAAAGCTAAGATGATTCAAGCTCATAATAAGTTGGTCTATGGTAGAACTTTTCAAGTAGGAGAGTTTATTTTAGTTCTAAGGAGATCAATTATTGCCCGTCAAAAGATAAGAGGCAAATTTGAACTCACTTGAAAAGGACCTTATGCCAAAGAGAAGGCCTACTAACGAGGATCTTATTAACTCATAAATTGAAAATGAGAGCGGTTGATGCTTCTAATCAATGGGCTCTACTTAAAGAAATATTATCCATAAATATTGTTTGAAAATAATCATCAATAAAACTTCTTTTCATATCAAATTCCATCTCTTAAGTGTTAGAAATATCTTTCGCTTGTGAATCCACCATGCCGTGTTTAGGGTAGGTATAAGTCAACCTAAGAGGCATCTTATCCCTCCATAATACGAACACAACCTACAGATGTTCCTCCAGTGCTAGTAGATTAGGTGTAAGAGAACCCAAGAGGCATCCAACTTTGACTAGTACAACTAAGTTAGGTGTACCCAAGCGACATCCTTTCTTGGTGGAGTCACAATTGCTCTATTATTTCATCCATTATTCTATGTAGGTAGATGTAAGAGAACCCAAAGCATCCTATTCTCTTTCACAACACAAATAAACACATATCTTTATCTCGACTATTTTGATGTGGGAGCAAGTCCCTGTGGCACTCACTCATTATGCCTAGTGGGCCGACATGCTACCTTGCTATGTGTCACACCATGGTCATTGTTGCGATGTGAGTCTGTGCTTTCCTAACTTGATCATTGCAAACCAACGAACCTGGCTTGGTAGTTCATCAAGCACCAATAAGCTACCCTATGTTGACTTTGTTTAAGAGGATGTAAGCCTACACTCTTTCTTATTGGACTAGCCAATATGCATTGATTAGGTTGAATATATTTGAGGTTTAGGATAAGTCCCCCAGCAGCTCCTTTCCTCCTGACTACTTTAAGCTTGAGTCTACTCCTTACACAGGACTCCTCATTTAGTAGTCGCCATTGGTTAGATAGCCCCTATCAAGCTGAAGACATACTATCCTAGCAATTAGTTCTGCTTTAGGGAGATTTAAGCCTACATGCCTTCTTTCTAATGATTGTTAAAATCGATGGGTGCCTTAGGTTGGTTATTATCGCTGACGGTGACCCACATACACCACTCTGCAGATGTGAGTCCCCATGCTTTCTCCTTAAGTTGGCCACCCAATACCTACATTTTTATTTTATAGATTTGATAATGCCCTAGCATCCTCCTGTCTGCATTCTATGATCATGTCCTAAACCCCATTTAGACACTACCCCATTTATTTTGGATTGAGCCCCCTTTCAAGTAACCACCATGGTTGGAAAATTTGTTCAACGCCACATTCTCCCTAGTCCAAGAAGTCTGAGATACTCTATATGAGCTCCTTGTCAGTGTGGTCCCTCACAAACCAATAGGGTCCATGCAAACATAAAATAAACAAAATTTATCTCCTCTTGTGGATTAGAAATTCAAACCCCCAGTGGCCCCTTTCCCAAGCAAGAATCCTATTTTAAGCACAAGAAACTCCCTATAGGAATCGCTTAACTACTTTTATGAGATAAGTCCCGTGGTCACACTTAGTCATGCTTAGGTTTTTAACTTGTTATGCCACCAATGAGTCAATCGATGATCTCTTTGAAAGATATGCTATTACATTCTTTCCAAACATTACAAAATGAGCATCCTAGTCTCCAATTTACAGTGATGGATCACCCTGGGTTCCTTATTTTGAAGATGAGTCCCACACTTTCTTCCTAACTCGACCATTGCAAACCAAAAGACACCCCTTAGTTGGTTAGTTCTACCAATATGACTATCCCTTGGATTTGTAAACCCAAGATAGTCAAAGCAATATTACCGCCTTAGATCCATCGCACATCCATTGTGGTTCATCTAAAATTAAATTTTGATTATTCTTGAGTTGATATGAGTCCACAAAGTGACATTCAAAATAGTATTAGGTCTGATTGATTATTTGCATAATCACCCAATGGTTGATCCTTATTTGAAGATGTAAGTTCGCATGATTTCTTTCTAGTACATGCACAAAAGGAAACCCATGGATAGCCTACCTTGTGGTCGGTAGACTACCCTTGGATTTATAAATCTAAGAGTGTCAAGGCCGATATAGCCCCTTCTCAGGTCCATCGCATATCCACAACATAACTGACCAAATTAGATCAAATTAAATCAAATCAAATCAAATTAAATATAAATTAAATTAATCATCAAGACTACTCTTGAGTTAAGATAAGATCCCCAGCGGTGCTCACTCAGTAGTCGCCTTCAGGTTCATGTCATCTAATAGATTACCCTAGGCTTTTCCTCCTTTGAAGATGTAAGCTATGCTTTCTTCAAGCATAATCATTGACACTAAAAGCAACCCCTTAGGTTGATACTACCTTACATCTTTAGACTTATAAATCTAAGATAGTGGCCCCATGGCTCTTCGTGGTACATCACACAATGAGTCATAATAAAATAAATTCAAAACTAACCTCCCCAGTTGAGTCAAATTAAACATATTGAACAAACCAAATTTCTCCGTAGTGAGGCACAAATCAAATTAGCCTCCCTAGTGGAGCTTAAATCTAAATTAAACATATCTAACCCAGTGTACATCCTAGAGATATGCCCCTCACCTAGAACCCTTCTCCAAGAGACATAACAAATTAAACCAACTCCCTAGTGGAGTCTAATCAAATAAATCAAAGAAACCCAATTAAATCCTTATCCCCAACAAATATCCCAAACTCGCTTCCCTAGTGGAAGGTTCTTATTTCCAATCCCTAGTAGATTCGAGCACATATCCCTAGAGGATATGCCTCCATATCAATTAAAAAAAAATTAAAATCAATTTGATGTTGATCCCCATCAGATTATAGATTCTTATCCCCAATGACACACACTACAAAATTATATTCACAATGAAACTCAAATTCTTATCCTCAACCATAACTTGAACTGTTTCCGGTTTAACATACTAAATCCCTGGATTCTTCTTGCCTCTTATGCCTCATATAAAGAGAGCGATCACACTAAGATCGTGATCATCTACCTCTCTGTGTGTAGATCATTTTCATTAGTGTTTGTAATCTTTGGATGTTGATCATTTCATTAATGCCAAATGTGTCGTCGTTACACCACACCTTTTGGGGGTCCTTTTGTTGACCTCACTTTTGGAGTGGGCTCTTAACCTCCTCTTCTTAGACTTAGGAATTTTCTAGACACTAAGAACTCCTTAGTCATAAGATACATCTAGTAATTAGGTGAACACTTAACTTAAGCCTAGAGACTTAGAAGGGTTAATCATAAGATTAAGCTATGTGTTAGGGCTTAAGGAAATTATCTATCCTATAGCCTAAACCCAATCTAGTTACACTTTCTCAAATCAAACCCAGATTCAAATTTCAAGTTAAACCTCAAATTTAAATCCAAATTTCAAATCTATATCTCAAATTTGACTCCAAATGATTGAAATCCAAAATTAAATTTAAACCCCAAGACCAAATCCAACATTAAACCAAAATCCAATTTTTACCCTTTAAGCTAATTCTTTGGACTTAGCCAAATTCTATCCATAACAAGTCAAAACTAATGAATTTTCTCTTAAATCAATCATTCATTTAGTTATTTACCCAAATATAAATGAAACTTGCAATCATCAAATCAAATCGAATCCATCCCAAGTCAAACCCAACCTAGCCCTTTTGACTTGAAAATTTCAAATGAGCCAAAATCCCTTAGACTCCAAATTGATTATCGTTGAATTTATATTTCAATCTAGGGCTCATATATAAGTTCAACTAAACTTGAATCAAACCAAAACCAAACCAATTGACCCACTTAGGTCCACTCAAAGTAACCTAAAGGACTCATTTGAGGCAACTTCCAATCAAACCCAAATTGGATTGAACCAAGCTCACCAAAACCTTCCACTATGATTGTTAATGACCCTAGAATGATCAATTACAATCAATTGAGCCAAACCAAGTCAACTTAGTCATTTGATCAAGTCAACCCTTAGCCCAAATGAACCAAAACTAACCAATACTCATCCTACATCAAATTGAACCAACAATTTGAACCATCCCAAAATCAATATTTAAATATGACTTGACCACCAATTGAGTCAAACCAAGCCCAATTGGCCATTCGATCCAAGTTGACCCAAATTGGCTTAAAGGACCAAATCGGGTCAAATCATAATCTAACCCAAATTGATTGCAAACCAATGGCTCAAGTTCATTCTAAATTGATTATTGAACTTAACCAACACCATAATTAAACCCAATTTGATCAATCAAGCCCAATTGAGCCAATTAGCGAAATTAACCTAAAGGGTCAATTTGGCCTAATTCCAAATTAAATCCAACTTGATTCAAACCAAAGACCACATTTATGTTCAATTAGCCAATTGAACATGAATCAACCCATAACCTAACCCAATTTAGCCATTTTTTTTATCAAATTAGTCAACTTAATCCATTTGACCCACTTGATTCCAAATGAGCCAAAATCGATTCTAAGCCAAATTAAATCAAATTGATCATACAAAAACTCTTCAAATTATTATCCAACTTTGTGTTTGACCCAATTTGACCAATTGGTCAACTAACCCAATATGACCCAATGTGACACATATGACCCAAATTAAGCCAAATCCCTTGAAACCAAGTCATGATCCATTGGGGATTGATTAAACCCGACCAAAACCTATTTGGGATCAGCCCAAAATCAACCCAACCCAATTAAATCTCTCATGGGTCCTCCCTCACATAGGATTCCACCAAACTTCATTTAATTCTACCCATCACTTGCATTTAACTTCCCATCCATATTCAATGGAGTCATATGGTAAAGAAGAGAGGATTTTGGAGCAAAAATCCAAAGTTCTCAATCAATACATCTTCCATCCCAACCACCCCAAGTAAAATAACAACACCTTGGAGCCAAAAATTCAAAAAAGAGGATTTTCAATCACTATTAAAGGAGGGGAAAATGAGGCTTCATCCCTCTTTCTCCTATTACTATTCAGCCCCCAAGAGCTCCCCAAAGCAATCGACCACCACTTCCCTCTCTTGAGCCAAAACATCAAAATTGAGTGCATTCTGGTGAGGAAATGGCAAGCACTGGAAAATACATCATTTCGAAGTGAAGGCAAAGGATACACTCATTCCAAAGCTTTGTACCGAGCTCTCACCACCAAAACCATCCCCATGAGGTAAATTTTCAAATATTAATGGTCTTAGATTTCATTTTGTGTTAATTTTCTTATGGTTTTAAGAATTTTTCTTATATAAACCCCACAATTTTCATTTTATTTAAAAGCATAATTTTTTTCGAAGAAAATTGATGCAAAAATGAGCTCAATTGGACCTCATTTCACATTTTTTCATTTTTCATCTGTTCGTTTAGCAAAGACCATCATCCTTGACTTAGTGGATTGAATGGCTCAGATCGCATTGGACCCACATCCTTCCAACACCCGTAACATGATCGCTTCCGATCCCATGATAATATGGATCTGACGGTGATCTGGACGCCAATCGAATCCATATCATTTTCCCGATCCGATTTTCGCCATATTTTAATCGCACATGGCTAACGCGATGTACATGGCATCGCACTAATTGCATGCCACGGGCACCATGTTGCCCCATCAAATTCAAGGTGAAGTGTCATTTTATTGATTTTAAAAATTATTTGAATCAAACTTTGAAAATTCATAAAAAAATACTTAGTGAAAATTACAAATAAATCGTTGATTCATCTTTCAAGAGAAATCAAAACCAAGAATTTCTAAATTCACTAAATGGTTTGAGCTTAATTAAATTTTAGTAAAAATAAAGTTTCATTAAGTACTCTAAAATATAAATGATTTAGTTAAAATTTTAAAAAGATTAAAGTTAAAGCACACATAAATAGAATAAGAAAAAGGACTTTATTGAGAGAAATTAAATTTTGAACTTGATTGTCTATTTTAATAAAATAAATCAAATAAAAATTTAAATTTACAAAATCTTCAAAATTTCTTAAATCACCTCAATTAATATCTAAGATCCTAAAATAATAATAATAATAATAATAATATGATCTTGAAGCTTAATGACAATAAATATTTAGTTTAAAATTTAATAAATTAAGAATTAATTAAAATGAAATTCATAATAATCTAAATAATAAATTAATATCACAAATAAATAACACTTAAGCAAATCATTAATCAAACATCAAATCTAAAAAATATTATATAATCCTCGTGAGGAAATTAAATTAAATATGATTAAATATATTTAAGTTAATAAACTCAATTAAATGATTAAATCTTAAATCAAACTTAAAAAATGAAATAAATAATGGAAACTTTATCATCAAACTAGTATAACTAAACCCAATTAAGCATAATCTTAATCATATAAACTCCTTAATGAATATAAATAAACCTTAATCTAATTAATCATTAAGTAAACTAAAAGTTAAATTTATTATAAATACACATCATAATTGCTTTATTAATTAAACCAAATTAATCAAACATCTAATTAATGCAAACTTAATGAATTAATCATCTTAATGAATCAAATTAATTTAAATAAATTACATTAAAAACTCTTAAATTAAGCTTAAATCAAACCCCTAATTAAATTTATAATTAAATCACACCTCAAGTAAAACTAATTAAGTTAATCAAATTAATCATATTAAACCTAAGCTTAATCAAACATAAATGCAATTAAATACCAATCAAATCCTAAATTAAACATAAATCATTAAGTCATTAATTACATCATTAATCTAAATAAATATAAAACCAAATTAAAAATTAAATAAATCTTTATTTAATTTAATAATTAACTTAAACTTCTTAATTAAGCTAATCAATAATAAACACCAATTAATGCAAACTTAATGAATTAATCCATCATCTTAAAGAACCAAATTAACTTTTTGAATCAAATTCAAATCAAACACTTAATTAATCTACTAATTAATTTCATCGCACATCTTAAATAAGCTAATTAAGTCAATCAAATTAATTATATTAAACTTAAACTTAATCAAACATAAATGCAATTAAATACTAATCAAAGCCTAAATTAAACTTAATTAAGCTAATATAATCAAATTAAATCAAATTAAATTGAATTAAGAAAGGCTCTCATCAATTTAATATGTAATCAAATCAATTTTCATTCAACCTACTTAAATAAGATAAACTAATTAACTATCCAATGTATGAAATCAAAATAGTAACCAAACTTTGATAAACATGATAAATGGATGATTTAAAAATAAAATCTAATTACAAAGAATCAAACTCAATTAAAAATCAAAATAAAATCTCAATTAATCTAATCCAATCAAATTATAAATAAATGAACCATGATAAACATAAAATTAAATCACATAATTATAATCAAAGAAAAGAATTAGATATTAATTTAAAAGGATATTGAATTATCAAGATTTAATTAAACCAAAACATCTAATCTAAAATTAATCAATAAAAAACACATGAATTTAAACAAACTTAAACTTCATTAGATATTAAGGATATTGAATTATCAAGATTTAATTAAACCAAAACATCTAATCTAAAATTAATCAATAAAAAATTTAAACAAACTTAAACTTCATTAGATATCAAGGATATTGAATTACCAAGATTTAATTAAACCAAAATATCTAATCCAAAATCAATCAATCAAATACTTAAATAAACTCCAATTCTAATGTTAAATCAAATCATGAATTACAAATTCAAATGGGCTAATTAAGATACTTAAGACCTTAGTTAGACTCTTAGAGTTAGGATGTAATAATGAGTTTGCCTACAAATGGAATTCATTCTACTCTTCATTCTTGAAAACCTAAACATCATTTTAACCAAATAAAAGTGAAATAAAAAAATCATTAAATCATTTAAATTAAAATCACCCAAAGGTAAAATTTAAATTTCAAACTCCAAATTGAAACTTAAACTAAAGAAGCCTAGTAAAGTCTTGCTACACAAGCCTTAAGCACACACATTAGAATACTAAGTCACCACTTTTAGAGCTAAGTTAGTGGCGTATGTATGTGTTTTATTTTGTGATGATTTTAGACTAATGTTGGGGTGTATGCCTCAGACCTGATGGTACAAAATCATATTTTACAAGGGTTGTGCTTAAGGGGCCATCAAATAAAATTATAAATGTTTTTGCAGTTGTTTAGCCCTAAGCATATAACCCATGTTAGACAGTGGGCTTGGTTACCCATGTGTGACGTTAAGTCCAAATTATTCATATAATTGCTGGTTGTATGGTGTGTTTAGCTAATATTTATTTTGTGTAGCTAGATTTACTTTTCTATTTTAATATAATTTTGCATTAGAATTAGGATTAGTGTTATGGGAGATTAGATGAGTAAGAAATGCTTAGTCCCTGGTGCATGATGCCTTTGGAGCAAATCAAATCAAAAAGAAGAGAAGGAAGAAATGAATAAAAGAAGATCCCCATAGTATGCATTATTTTTATAATCTGGGTTGTATAAGGGTAGAGCTCGGCTACCCATCTTTTTTTTCTCTTTTTGGGGTGTCCAGTGGGACCCGACTGCACTGACCTTTTATTCTTTTATGGTAGTCTATAAAATTATTTGATGTTGTGTTTAGATTGCACTAGAATTACATGCTTCTTCTAGTTTCTTCATGTTTGATATTTGAATGTGTGGCATGGATGTGGTAGGCTCTAAGGATAAAATTAATTTTTCTACCCTAATTAATAACTTGTAATTAAAATTTAAAATAACTCATAACCTCACATAAAAGCCTAAGAATTAAATCAAGAGAAGAAAATATTTAGCAACCCTTAGTTGGATGATTATATGTATAACACCATGCATGTCATATTCTTCCACTCTTGTTAAGAGGGGGGCTTCCATCTGTCTCAGAGACTAAAGGCTTAACCTATGAGAGCCTTTGATAAGAATACCCCTTTCTCTCTTGATTTGGCCCATAATCAAGTTCTCATGCATTTAGACATACAAAATCTCATAGCCTGTGGCAAGATAAAGAGTCAAAAAAATCAAATAAATTTGATAAAATCTGCATTAGATTAAGTCATGAATGCATACCACTCATGCTCTAGTCTCTAGGAGAGAGTTAAGGACTTAGTCTCTTTCTAAATAAAAAACATCCTAGCCATCTTGCAAAAGCATAAGACTTGTACATGGATTTAAAGTAGATGAGTTAGTCACGCCACCCAAAGGTTATAAGTCTCAGCGGGTTTATTCTCTGGAGATACCATATACCCATTTTCTCCTTAGATTTAGGATGTGCTTGTGGTTTGTACCAAAGCTCCCTAGCTTAGGATCCAAGGTAGCTATTTCTTTAGGCTACAAGAATAAATCATCACCTCTTAGGCATTTTCACAATCTTATATTGTTGGATTATAAGTCCTAATATTCTAATAATATGTCGACTCAAATAATTAACTCTCTTCAATTTCAAAAATATAAAGCCCAACCATAAGATAGATTGGAATGCTCACTAGGCTTCTTAGTATCATGAGCATTCCCTACCCATCTCTCTTTGACTTACAATAATAAGTCTTCTCCTTGATCTATCCCATTTGATTTTCTAAAATAACCAATCCTTTGATATTCTTAACCTTGAAATCTTTGGAGAGCCTAATTGTCTAATTTAATCAAGAGCATTCTTAAGGAATTCAAATTCCTTAGGATGTAATTAACTATGAGGGCTTGCCTCCATAGGAAACTTAACAAATGTGGCTTAAAATAAACCCTACATTACTTTTCCATGTAGGGTGGTGATTTCTATCTTTTGAGATAGTACATCATTCCTTAATATCGTGCCTGATCACTTCAATAAGTACCCCCTAAGATCTACGTGGTGTCCCACATCTCAAAAGTAAACACCACACATCCCTTATGAACACTCTCGATTAAAGGAGGTGATTTTTATCTCCAAAGATTTTAAAGATATGACTATCAATAAATTGGTTATATTTAGGCAGTCAAGTAGGATAAATCAAAAAGGAGAGACTATTATCAAACCCAAAAGAGATGAGTAAGGAGTGCTCTGGTTTTACTTTATATGTTTGAAATTGAAGAGAATTATATATTTGAGTTGAACGTTATTAGAAATCTAGGACTTACATTCTCATAATGCAAGATTGTGGAAATGCCTAAGAGGTAAGGATTTATGCTTGTAGCCCAAGGGAAAACAACAAATTTAGATCCTAAATCTATGGAGCTTTAATGAGAGCCAAAGTATGTCCTAAATCTAGGCAAAGATGGGTATATGGTTTACCTCCATAAGAGAGGGTAAACTACCTGACTACTAGACTTATAACTGCTTGAAGTGGTAGTCAACTAACTCCTCCTACATTTTAAAACCATGTGGTCAAGTTATATGATTTAATAAGATGGTTAGGTTATTATTATTTAAAAAGAAACTAAAGTTCTTAAACCCACTCCCTAAGAGACTAGAGCATGAGTGATATGAATAATGACTTAGCATAATACAAATCTTATAAATTTTTATTTAATTTTTGACTCTTTAATTTGACACAGGTCATAGGATTTTTATATGTCTAAATGCATGTTGAAATGAGGTTATTGGCTAAATCAGAGAGAAAGATGTATTTTCCACCATAGAGGAGACCCTCAATGGTCAAGTCCCCTATCGTGCAAGGATGAAAATCCACTCTTAGCAAAAGTGAAATAAGATGACATGCATGATATTAAGCATACAACATTTAGTTAAGGGGTTGTTAAATCTTTTAATTATCTTGATTTAATGCCTAGGATTTATACTAGATTATGAGTTATTTAGAAAATTTAATTATGAGTCGTAGTTGGGGTAAAAACATTAATTTTTCCATAAGAGCCTAATCAGATCCAGCCACACATTAAATCACCATATAAAATGAAATAAAAAAAAACATGTCAGTTCTATCACGTAATTGTAAACAAAACACCAATCAATTTATAAACCCAACATCAAAGAATAACAGGTCGGTGTGGTAGGGTCCCATCGTATAACCCAAAAAGAGAAATGGGTAGCTGAGCTCTACCCTTAAACAACCCGATATATGAAAGAATAATTATAATCTTTATAAATACATAAAAGCTACGGGGGTCTTCTGATCTTCATATCTCCTTCATTTCTTTATTTGGTTTGCTTGCTTCGAAGGCATCACAGGGCCTCCCAGGATGAAGCCCTCTAGCCTTCGCTCATTCTAATCCCCCATAACACTAATCTTAATTCCTAATGCAAAATTACATTAAGAGTAGGAAAAGTAAATCTAGCTACACCTGCAAAATAAATGTTAGTTAAACACACCATACAACCCAAGTAGCTACATGAATAATTTTGACTTAGCACTGCACATGGGTAACCAAGTCCACCTGTCCTAACTTAGATTATGCTTAGGGTTAAGCAACCTTCAAAAGAGAGCATTCATATATATTTTAAGCACCACTTCAGCATAATCTCCTGTAGAAAACATGATTAGGTTAATCACGGCCTAACATCCAGTCTAGGAAGCATACACCCTAACATGCAGTCTACAATAATATATCATAAAATCAAACATACATCAAACCATGCATGTATGTATTAAGGCTTGTGTGGTATGCCTTAGCTAGGCTTTGTTGTAATTTTCTAAGCATGAAGGGATTTAACTATAAAGGATGATTTCACTTTAAGTAGCTTAATTAATTTATAAGTTTTACTTAATATTTTCTTTTGTTTCACTTGGCTTGCACTTAACAACTAAGTGTTATGAAGAGAAAGAAAGAGAGGATCGCTATCTTTTATCCTTACCTTAAGTCAATTCTATAACAAATTAATTGAATGGATTCTCTTTAGTGAATGACTTCTTATATATTTTAAATTAATCTTACTTTTATGTTCATTTTAAATAGACTCATTCAATAAGAAATGCATCTTAGGATTAATGCATCTTAGGATTAATTAAAGTTAATTACTATCACATGACACATGTCTATTCATTCCTTTCCATCACATGTAGCATGCATATAATTAAGTATTAAACATACCTATACGTGCATTATGTCTTAGCATACTTGAATGATGAATATGAACATATATGTTTAAAGTTTATATTTTTCTTTTGATTGAATTATTTTTGTCATATTAATTTAAAGCTCTATCTAAATTCTTATGCAAAAGTACATAAGAATGAAGTTAAACAGGTACATGTCATTGTTAACCAGGAAAGTGAGGTAATCAAATGACCTCCTTGAGGCTGGCAAAGCCTCGTATTCCCGGGATGTATGACTAAATACATTTGCATTCAAAACTGCATACAAGAATGTAAGAAAGAAAACTTTTAATCGTATGATTAATTAATTCTATCACTTAAAAATTACAAATGCATGTATTTTTGTAAAAGAAAGAGGGGTTTTAATTTCATAATTAAGTACACACACATGTATGAGAGATATGTGCTAGTATATACCCTTCTTAACTTGGAAAGTGAGATAATCAAATGACCTCCTTGGGGCTACTTAAAGCCCCATATTCCTGGGGCGTCCAGACCAACTATTTGCTTTACTCAAATACATATGAATGTACACACATATAAAAGAGAGCAAATCATGCAAAAGTTGTATTTTATTTGATTGAAAATATTTATGTACATGGAGTAAAGTCCAATTGAAATTCTAATATTGAAAGAAAAGAACTTTACTCCATATACTTAAGTTATAATCATTTGCATTTCATATGTATTCATAACTAGCATTTATAGCATACATAATCATTTATTTATAAGGTTTGAAAAATAGATTTGGATTTACTAATGATAGTATCCACACATATATTAATTAGAGTCAACACATGCAAGCTTGACATAAAGGAAATCATTTATTTTTAATTGATTTTTTTTTAAGAAATGAATGCATGAATCAAGTGGCATACAACATTTTAATATAATTGAAAAGAAATAAAGAAACATAAGCATGTAATTTCATTCAATCCAATTAATTCCTTAGGACAATCGCATTAAATAAGCTTATTTAAAAAAAAACCAAAGCTTGTTAATGTCACTTTTGATTTTATGTTTGACTTTATTTGAAAGAGATGTGAGAAAGGTTTGCTAATCTTAATTCCATTCCCCATATGTGTGAGTTAATTTTATTTAACAAGAAGCAATTAGATTGATTTTATAGATTGATTAAGTTAAGCATAGATTAAATCAATTAATTAACCCTTACCTAAGTTACATTAAGATAATTGATTAAATAATTATGAGCTAATATAATATGCAAATGAATTGAAAAGTAAACAGAAATGCTCCTATAAAATGAAAGGGGCTAATGCAATTAACTCATGAACATTTAATGATTAAGCTTAAGGAACCATTTTAATTACTTTCATGATTTTCTCACACATATAAGCTAATCATAAATTCATTAAGCTATTTTAGGTTCTTGCACACCTAAAGCTCTACTCAAGATGGATTATGGGAAAACAAATTTAATTAGATTTTTAATTTAATCAATTAAGCCATTAATCCACTAATTCATCTCTCCTAATAGAAATTAACCAAAGTTAACAATTATCTTGAAATGAGATGAGCTTAAGAGAAAAGGTAGGGAAAGAGGTCCCCATCTTTCCATAAGCCATCCATTGGATTAAGCATGATTTAATATGATTTGAAATCTAATTTAGTTAATTAAATTTTTAATTAGTTAATTAATTAACCTTAATTAAAAGAGAGAAAATTAGAGAAAGGATTAGGAGGGAGGCTCCAATCCACTTCCCTAAGTCTCCTTACTATTCAACAGTAATTAAGGAGTTCAAATAATTAATTAATCACTATTCATATGCTTAATCATCCCTTTATAAAGTTAAGAGGGTAATTAGTGCTTAATTAATCAATACTCCCAATTTAACAAGCAATAAATTCCTAGAAAATTAGAGGAGACAGAGGTCATCCTCTCAAATATTCCCGAAAGTTTTGGGATCAATCACTTGAGAGATTAGAGAGTAATTAAGATAATTAAGTTTTTAATTAAACCTTACTTAAGCTCAATTTATTGTTCAAAATCCATTGAAAATATTTTTATTAAATTCTTCTTTGAAATACCTTTAAAATTGCCATTATTTGTATTTGTTTGACTTTTCTACAACTAGTTATGAATTATGGAAGATTCAGCCCAAAAAAAATATATTAATTAACCTTAATTAAACCAAATCCCACCGGCACGATATGGCATAGTGCACTTTCCACATGACACTATGGGATTGGTCATTTAAGTTATCACATCTGCGAGTTGAGTCAGCTAACAATGGATGCGTCATTGATCCCCGCCGTCTGATCTCGGATCAAACTTGAGGCATAAAGGGAGAAATCACATTTAATCTAAGATGATTTGATCATGGCCGTCCATTCCAATCACGCAAAATGGACAACTCATGATCTTTATTCCTGCTAGCGATGAACGATAACATCCGTTCGCCATGGATTATTCGATCCGGGCTCACCTGAGCTTGGATGAACTTCAAAATCAACCCACACCATCAAGGGAAGGAGACGATCACATCCAATGGACAAGATCACATGCAATGAAGATTTTCTTCTAAAATGATTAATCACACTTAAGCTGGAGATCAATTTTCATGGAAATACCTCGAGCTAAGACCGGTGGCTCTCACGCTTGAGGAAGTTTCGCCTAGTTGAGGCGAAGTCCTGTTGATCAGCATGGGCCTTGATTTGGTGTGAATTTCTTTGGAGACCAAGATCCACCTCCTTGACGTTCGGCTTTGATCAAACTCAAACTTGGAGTTAATTTGGAACTCGAGAAATGATTTGGGTGGCCTTGACGAGGTGTGGTGATGGAGTAGGAACGAGGAATTTGATTGAAGTGGGGCATTGGTGAAGTTGGGATTGAAGCTAGCCTCCTCTATTTTGGTTCCTCACGAGAAGAGAGAATGCTGAGAGTGGGATGCTTGGATTCGCTTTAGAACTACAAGGAAGCTCATATGAAGTGAATTGGTGTGCTTTTCATTTGAATTGGAGAGTATACCCCCTAATTTTGCTGAGTTGGACAGATGGGATGGCCTCCCATTTTTTGGCCAGCCAACCACACCAAAGGTCTCTACCCATGTGGCAATTCTGGAGCAAGGAGGGGGAGATTTGCTTGGTCTCTTTTCCAGGCTGGAAGGTGTCAACTCACCCTGGATTAAATTTACCCAAGTAGGTGGTTTGCAAAAGAATTTACAAATGTGGGTTGGGTGGTCCATTTTGGGATGACTTTGCAAACTAAGGTCAATTTGGGTCAGGTTTGGTTAGCCACCAAAGTCCCATGGATTAGTTTTATGGGTTTTGGCTTCATTTGGTCAAATGGGTTCATGTTGGGTTGGGTTGATCAATTGGTCAAACTAGGTCAAACCAAGGCTTGGGTTAGATTCAAATGATGATTTGAAGAGTTTTAGTTCAAGGGGTTTCAATCAATCGGCTTTAGGTTTGATTTTGGCTCACTTGAGTTCAAATAGGTCAAATGGGCTAAGTTGACCACTTTGGTTAATTTGACCAAATTGGGTTGGGTTAGGTGTTGGTTCATGTTCAATTGGTTAATTGAAAAATGATTGTAGGTTTTGGTTTGGATCAATTTGAGTTTAATTTGCATTTTGGCCAATTTGACCTTTTAGGTCAATTTGGGCTAGGTTGGGCCAAGTTGACCAATTGGTCAAATTGGGCTCAATTATGGCTTTAGTCAAGTTCAATAATTTATTTGGAATGAAATTGAGCCATTGATTGCAATCAATTTAGGTTAAATCATGATTTGACCCATTTTGATTTTTTAGGCCAATTTGGGTCAACTTGGGTCAAATGATCACTTGGACTTGGTTTGATGAATTGAGGGTTTGGACATATTCAATCATTGATTATGAGTTGGTTTGGATCAATGGTTTCAATCAATTTGACATATGGTGGGTTTTGGCTAGTTTATGTTTTATTTGGGATAAAGGTTGACTTGGTCAAAGGACCAAGTTGGCATGGTTTGACCCAATTGAGGTGATTGATCATCCAGAGTGATTGTTGATCATGATATGAGATTTGGATGGGCTTGGTTCACTCCAAATTGAGTTGAACTAGAACTTGGCTCAAAAAGATCCTTTAGGTTGCTTTGGGTCAAGTGGACCTAAATAGGTCAATTAGTTTGGTTTTGGCTTGATTCAAGTTTAGTTGGACTCATACATGAGCCGCCAACTATAATCAATTTGGGGTCTAATGGATTTTGGCTCATTTGAAGTTTTCAAGTCAAAAAGGCTAACTTGAGCTTGACTTGGGTTGACTTGAGTTTGGTTTCATAATTATAGTTTATGTGTATATTTGGGTAAATGAGTGAAGGAATGATTGATTCAAGAGAAAGTTCATTAGTTTTGGCTTTATTTGGATAGGATTTGGTCAAGTCCAAGAAATTGGCTAAAAGGTTTGAATTGAGTTTTGATTTGATTTTGGATTAATATTTCATTTATATTTGGGGATATAAATGAAAATATAAATGAGTCATATGAAAATCACTTGAGTTTGGAGAGATTTGGAAGCAAATTTGACCAAGTTCATGGAGGTAGGTCAAAAGGGCTAAGGAGAAAATCAATTTAGTTTGATCTATTTATGGTCATTGGAAGGTGGGCTTCATTTATATTTGTGAATATAAATGAAGGAATAATTGATTTATAAAAAAATCAATCAAGTTTGGGATAATTTAGGTGGAGATTTGGCTAAGCTTATGAGAATGGGTCATAAGGATTAAGAGAGAAATTTGAAACTTTGGAATTGATTTAGGTTTCAATTATTTGGAACTGAGTTTGGATTTGGATTTGATTTGACTGATTGAATTGATCTTTTAGAAAATCAATTGAATTGGGATTGATTTGAGTTTGGCTAAGGATAAGTCCATAAGATGAAATCAAAGGGCTTAGAAAGGTTTTGAATTCATTTATGAGGTTTCATGGAGAAAAATTGAGTTTGAATTTGATCATGAGATTTATTATGAGTCTTGGAAATTTGGTTTGGGTTTGATATGAATTTGAGGTTTGGTTTGAGAAGGAAAGTATGGATTGGGTTTAGGCTATAGGGTAGGCAAGTCTTTCTAAGTCCCTAGGGCACAACCTATTTCTATGGTTAACTCTTCTAAGTCTCTAGGCTTAGGTTAAGTGTTCACCTAATAACTAGAAGTATCTTAAGACTAAGGAGCTCTTAGTGTCTACAAGAGTTCTAGATCTATGATAAGAAAGTTGAGAACTCACTCCAAAAGTGAGGTCAAAGCCAAGTTCAAGAATTAGCTTAAAGGGCCTGAATTGAGTTTTGACTTGATTTTGGACTTAGTTTTGGTCATGTGAATTATATTTTATTTATATTTGTGAATATAAATGAAGATATAAATATTTTATGAGAAAATCACTTGAGTTTGGAATGATTTGGAAGTAAATTTGACTAAGCTCATAGAGGTAAGTCAAAAGAGCTTAAGTAAGAATTTGATTTATTTTTGGCTATTTGAATGGGAGTTTCATTTATATTTATGAATATTAATGAAGAAATAATTGATTTATAAAGAAATCAATTGATTTTAGGATAATTTGCAGGAGGTTTGGCTAAGCTCATGGAGGTAGGTCCATAAGGCTTAAGAAGAGGTTTGATTGGATTTGGATTTAGTTTTGGCTATTTGAGTATGTTTTTTATTTATATTTATGAATATAAATGAAGGAATAATTGATTTATAAAGAAATCAATTGATTTTGGGATAATTTAGGTGGAGATTTGGCTAAGCTTATGAGAATGAGTCATATGGCTTAGGAAGAAATTTTGGGATTTGGATTTGATTTTGGGTTTTAATCATTTGGAATTGAATTTGGATTTGAATTTATATTTCATATTTGATTGAGGGATTGAATTGATCTTTGAGAAAATCAATTGAATTTAGATTGAATTGAATTTGGTTGAGGCTAAGTCCATAAGATAAAATCATAAGACTTAGGGAGAATCTTGATTTGGATTTGATTATGGGTTTCAATCATTTGATTTAGAATTTGGATTTGTATTTGGTATTTGAATTTGAATTTTAATTTGAGGTATATTTTGAGAAGGAAAGACATAGGTTGGGTTTAGGCCATAGGATGGGCAAGTCTCCCTAAATCCTTAAGGCACAACCTACCCCTCTAGCTAACCCTTGTAAGTCTCTAGGCTCAGGTTAAGTGTTCACCTACTCACTAGAAGTGTCTTAAGACTAAGGAGCTCTTTTATCTATAAGAGTCCTAGATCTATGATGAGGAGGTTGAATACTTACTCTAAAGTGATGTCAACAAACATCCCTGATCCATCCTCAAGTTACTTGCCTCCATAAATCAAAGTGTGCTTAATGAGTTAGTGGCTTACTATGGCCTTTACCCATTCTTAAATGAATGTGAGAAACATTACTATGAATTTTGTTAAGATACGCCCTATCTCAAGATAAGGCCATGATGCTATGTCAAAATGTTTCTTACCCAAGAAATAATTCGATCTAGTAGAAAAATTAACCCATTATATGTGAAAGAAATAGTGTGATTTCATGATATACCTAAGATAAGCACATTTAATCATAATGAAAATTTTACTTCTATATTATAAAAAAGTATATAAAAAGGTTGGGGTACATAATTGAAATTTAACATAAACATTCACTAATAGATATATGGGTAGTTTGATAGAACTATACATTCCTTAGAAAATTTATTGAGATAATGTGCTTTAAATTTCAAGGGAATCTAGGAGAATTAGATTCCTTTAATTAAATTTACTTATAATAACAACTTTCATTCTAGTATAATAGAATATATTCGAACTTTCAATAGTAAAAAAATATAGAGTACCTTTAACATAGAAGGATGTAAATATAGAACACACTTTTAAAGTTATCTTTTTATATCTCCTTTCAAAGATATTCTTTTAGTGTTCATCATTAAGAACTTCTAAAACCCCTATAAAATTTGTAATTACATCAACTGCAACATCTACTTCAATATCATTCATGGTATGATCACTTAAAGGATCAACACTATAAACTATAATTCTTTATTATAAAGCATATTTAGATAAGACATTAAGCATATTTAACATTTGACTTAACTCAATCACAAGTTTAATGTTAATATCTTATTATATCATGTTAGCTATATACCAAATTTATGATAATATTTATTATCATATTGCATATGTGGAGCTGACGATATCTCTAAAATTAGTGATAGTTTTGGAGAATGGATGATAGGATTCATGAGGATGATTTGATCCAACACCCTTATTCATCCTAATTACTTTCAAGCTACTTGTCCTATAAAGGTAAGATGGTGTGCTCTTAGATTGGTCACTTAAATATTAAGTAAAGGTAAGCTAAGAAAAAGAAGAATATACCTATTTCCACTTAAGTCATGATTTCAATTTGTCCTCCCTTAGATAGATTAGGGTAACTTAAAGTGGATCACTAGAAAGTATAAAAAGAGAGCATAATTATAAAAACAAAAGACTAAAATTCGAAAAGTACCTCTAATATATAAAATAAATATATTAAATATATTATGAGTAAATAAGCACTTAAATAAGTTTCATTTAATTAAATATTGATTGAACATTATATGAAATATCATGTATTTAATAAGTTACTTTTTGAATAATAAATAAATAAATTTTTTAATATACATAACTAAGATGTTATATGCCAAAATTAGTTCATCTAGCCTTTAAGTTTTTAAGAAGAGTTCAAACATGTGTAATTACTAACTTGAATGACTTTCAAATAAGCAAACTCAAGTTGTTCGGTGGATACATTGGTTCACTTATAATGATGAATTTTTACTCAAAAAATAACTTAGTAATCTAACAAATTTGCAAGCAATAAATATTAGGTAAATTCAATTTAATACTATTACATTAGCAAGTAGAGAAGCAAAAACAATAGAGTAATAAGTAGTATTGGTATCAAAATTGTCAATGCTTTCATACTAGTTTAAGTTAGTTCAAACTATACTTTTTTGGATAAGCTTAATATGAATTTCTTCAAAGCATCAGTTAGGAACTACTTAAACAAATTTTTATTTTTATTTTTTTTGCTCAATCTCTTGTCCATGAAACTCAAGTCTCCATTCCTAAAGCATTATATAGAATCTAATCTTAGCTCAATCTAGCTAGGATTTTCAATCTCAACCTTTAAATAAGTTAGATAGGAAATGTCCTTATAATGGCTATAAGATACTCATTGACACATAAGTTATCATATAAGGAAACATAATGCTTTTAAGTAATCTTAAGGCAAACTTCATTTCTTGCTCAACCTTAATTGGTTTCAATTGACACAAATCAAAGTGTATAAGAATCCAATCTCATTCTCTTCTTACAAATTATTTATAAGCATATTGTAATTGCATGTGAGAATCATTTCTTTTAGTTAATGGATATTGATTTAACTTATGTTTAGACCTAATCCTGAGCATATTAATCATGTTAAAAAAATTGTTATGATATAGATAAATAATCAAACATTTTATTTTAAAAAATTTGAGCCATCTAATCATAGGCACCATCATCATATTTGGCCAATGGAATAGGCTGAATTTTTATTAAACCTAAGTATTCCTAGTCTATAAGGATCTAATAAATTAAGGCTAATTCAATCCTTAGACTTAGAAGAGCCATCCTGATTGATTCTCTAATTTTTTTTAATGGTTTGATGACAATCTCATGAAAAGAAGTTTAATCCTTAGCAAGTTTTAATTAGGGACACATAAAGCCCAAACCAGATTGATTTAACTTAGTAAAACCTATCTAGCCAAATTTAATAAAATAACCTAAATTGACAATTTTATTTGTCTTAGGAAGATTTTAATAGATCAATCATGTTGCCTTCTTTGGCCCCTTAAGGCCAATTTGAACAATTTACCCAAGTTGGGTTCGATCAACCTTCAAAGATTATCTCAATTGACTTACCATAGATGAATAAAGCCTAAGGAAAAGACGAGTAGAAAATGTGCATACCTCTATTGGCCACTTAAGTCATGACTTCAATTTGTCCTCCCTTAGATAGATTAGGGTAACTTAAAGTGGATGATTAGAAAGTATAAAATGAGAACATAATTATAAAAACAAAAGACTATAATTCAAAAAGTACCTCTAATATATAAAATAAATATATTAAATATACTATGAGTTAATAAGCACTTAAATAAGTTTCATTTAATTAAATATTGATCGAACATTATATGAAATATCATGTATTTAATAAGTTACTTTTTGAATAAAAAATAAATATTTTTTTAATATACATAAATAAGATGTTCTATGCCAAACTTAGTTCTTCTAGCCTTTCAGTTTTTAAGAAGAGTTCAAACATGTGTAATTACTAACTTTAATGATTTTCAAATAAGCAAAACTCAAGTTATCCGTTGGATACATTGGTTCACTTATAATGATGAATTTTTACTCAAAAAATGACTTGTTAATCTAATAACTTTGCAAGCAATGTTATAAATATTAGATAAATTCAATTTAGTACTATTACATTAGCAAGCAAAGAAACAAAAACAATAGAGTAATAAGTAGTATTGGTATCAAAATTTTCAATGATTTCATACTAATTTAAGTTAGTTCAAGCTATACTTTTTGGATAAGCTTAGTATGAATTTCTTCAAAGCATCAGATAGGAACTACTTAAACAAAAAAATAAAAAAAATTTACTCAAATTTCCTGTCCATGAAACTCTACTCTCCATTCTAAAGCATTCTATAGAATCTTATCTTAGCTCAATCTAGCTAGGATTTTCAATCTCAACTTTTAAATAAGTTAGATAGGAAATGTCCTTATAATGGCTATAAGATACTCATTAACATATAAGTGATCATATAAGGAAACATAATTTGTTTGATTTTAAGTAATCTTAAGGCAAACTTCTTTTCTTGCTCAACCTTAATTGGTTTATGTTGACACAAATCAAAGTGTATAAGCACCCAATCTCCTTCTCTTCTTATAAATTATTTTTGAGGATATTGTAATTGTCTCTGAGATTCATTTCATTTAGTTAATAGATATTGATTTAAACTTATGTTTAGAACTAATCCTGTGCATATTAATCATGTTAAAAAATTTGTTTTGATCTAGAAAAATAATCATATCATTTATTTTTTAAAAAATTGAGCCATCTAATCATAGGCACCACCATCATATTTGGCCAATGGAATAGGTTGAATTCTTATTAAACCTAAGTATTCCTAGTCTATAAGGATCTAATAAATTAAGGCTAATTCAAACCTTAGACTTAGAAGAGCTATCCCTGATTGATTCTCCAATAGGTTTTAATGGTTTGATGACAACCTCATGAAAATAAGTTTAATCCTTAGAAAGTTTTAATTAGGGACACATAAAGCCCAAAGCAGATTGATTTAACTTTGTAAGACCTATATAGATGCAACAATTTTATTTATCTTAGGAATATTCTAATAGATCAATCATGTTGCCATCTTTGGCTGCTTAAGGCCAATTTAACCAATTTGAATAATTTTCCCAAGTTGGGTTCAATCAACCTACAAAAATTATCTCAATTGACTTACCATAGATGAATAAAGCCTAATCAACCCTTAACACAACCCAATTTGGTTAAATAGAAATTTTGCCCGAATTTGACCTAAATAAATTACATGAATCAAAATGATTACAATTAATAACCCATTAAATAATTTTGAGAGGTTCCCTATTAACAAATGAATTTCATCTACTATGCAATTAGAAAAATTAATTTTAATTTCAAACTAAGCATAATTAAACTTATGGAAAGCCTCAAGCCATGCTAATCAATTTAATTACAATTGGTCAAATTAATGGAATAAATTATCCTAAATTATTTGAGTTGGTTATAATTGAGTTCGATGTACTATTTAATTGAGCTAATTAATTTAATTAGACCATTATTCTCAAAGATAATAACATTGTTCAGAGAAATATCACCTATATGAATTTGATTAGATCAATTCAATCAAATTGAATTAATTGGATTAAATTATACACTTTTTAGGTTGTCCCTATAGCACTTTTTGAGTTGACTTGATCAACCACTTCTAAACATAAATGGTAAAACCTAAAATGTTTTGTTTACTTTGATTTAAGTTAGCTTTGGACATTTAAATCTCTTATCCAAAGGACACTACACTCAATAAGGTTTTTGTAAGTTAAAGGAGAACCTTAAGTCTTGATTATAATTGACCCCATAAGTTGGCCAATTGGCTCACCAAAATAGGATTGGCTCAAAGTGAATCTTTAATGGGCTCAATTTGATTAAATCACACTTTATCTTCAAATTAAACGAGCTAGGTGGATTTCAAGTTAATGTCTGTGAATGGAGTGCGCTTCGACATCTCTAATCCATCCTCAAGCTACTTGCCTCCATAAATCAAAGTGTGCTTAATGAGTTAGTGGCTTACTATGGCCTCTACCCACTCTTAAATGAATGTGAGAAACATTACTATGAATTTTTTAAGATACACCCTAGCTCAAGATAAGGTCGTGATGCTATGTCATAATGTTTCTTACCCAAGAAACAATTCAATCTAGTAGAAAAATTAGACCATTATATGTGAAAGAAATAGTATGATTTCATGATATACCTAAGATAAGCACATATAATCATAATGAAATATTTACTTCTATATTATAAAAAAAGTATATAAAAAGGTTGGGGTACATAATTGAATTTTAACATAAATGTTCACCAATAGATATATGGGTAGTTTGAGAGAACTATACATTCATTAGAAAATTTATTGAGACTATGTGCTTTAAATTTCAAGGGAATCTAGGAGAATTAGATTCCTTCAATTAAATTTACTTATAATAACAACTTTCGTTGTAGTATAATAGAATATTTACGGAACTTTCTATGGTAAAAAAAAATATAGAGTACCTTTAACATAGAAGGATGCAAATATAGAGCACACTTTCATTTAGTTAATTTTGCACATTTACAATATACTTTCTTCATTTGTACTAAACAACATGTTTAAATTAAATATACATAAGCAATTATCTTTAAATGTGTAGGTGTTAATACTAATCCATACATAAGCATTTTTAGTAAGGATTATCAGCATTATACTCTTTTAACATCTAATATATAACTTGGATGCCTAGTAGTTCATGTATATTTATGAGTTTTGGATCATGAGGATAATTTAGGCAATGCAAATTATAGTTGTTGATAGAGAATTTTTTTATTAAGTTGGGTCAACTACCTTCATAGCTAGGACTTTCTTACTTTGGATGATATCTTCATAAAATGCTAATATAAATATTTCTATATTTTTTTTAATTCGTTAACAATACTTGGTGACCTATTTGAGCTCATTCACCCTATTTAATTTTGATTATAGTCCATATTTTTTTAACGTATGGAGGCTAAACTTGAACACAAACATGATTTCTTTTTCAATAGAGTCTCTTAGAGGTGTTCTAATATTATGAATTTTCTTTTGATACTTATAAACTAGATTATTTTTTTAATTTTTTAATTTAACTTTTTAGTGTTAACAAAATTATAATCTACAATTTTTTATGAATATTTTACATGAGACTTTATAGATTAGTTAGTATAATCTCACTAAACATCTTTACGTATGCCTTCTTGTGAGATATTTTATATGAAAATCCACTTGTTTATTATAATCTATTATTTTAATCAAATGTGTGTGTTAATGTTGTTTTTATTAAAAGATGAAATGCCACAAATAATTTAATCAATATTATAGAGAAATTATCTTTGTTAAAACAATACAACATGAAGTTGAAGTTAACCAAAACAAGGAGCTTTAGATAGTTATATGGAAACATGATATTTGTGACAAAAACAAAATTAGGCCTCGGTTAGCTTTGAGTTATTATACCAATTTATGTTACAATCGAATGCACACTAAAATTGAATTCTAGTTTTATAGTTCATATGATGTTTTACATATTAATGGATGTTTAAGTGATGTGATGACATACTAAATCAGATTCTAAAGATTTTGTTCTCTAGATGATCAAGTATATTCATGTCTAACACATGATTCATGAGGGGGCGCGAGGTGATTTGGCTTTAATACACGCCAAATTTGAATTGTATATATATATATATATATATATATATATATATATATATATATATATATATATATATATATATATATATATATATATATTGTGCTAAATTGCTCTCTAACTAGCTATAGTTTACATTTGCATTTACCTTGATTTATATGTTTGTAATGGATGGATAATTATATGATTACATGTTAACATTATGAAATTAACTTTATCAAAATTTATGTATTTTTAATTTTTTATAATCATACTTAACATTACCATTATCATTATAATTAAACAAATTATTTCTTACTTTATTTGTTATCATGGTGATTCAAACATTAAATGTACTCATACTTGTTACATGTAGTTATCAATGCACTAATAAACTATATTGTTTAATACTCTCTCAAAAATAATTAGATTTCATTTTTTTCATTATATACATTTTATGTACATGTGTGTTTTACTTCTTAATTATTGTTTACTATGCAGAAAGATGTTATGTGACTTCTATAACAATTTTTTGAAAACGATTACTCAAATGTTAGCCCTGTTGCACATTGTGTACCTTTATATACATAATATAATAATATTATTAAATATGTGTTCAATTTCACTTATATGATACATAGTGGTTTATATTATTATAATGTCTATTATATCTCTCATACTCTGTCACATCCCAAACGATAACCTAACACCCATCGAAAAGAGACGTAATAAAGAGAGTAAATTTAGGTGACTGAATTTTTCTTAAACAACTATTCTGAAAACTTTACATACCACAGAATAGTGTAATTGATCAACACAGCCATCTAAATTCACCCAACAAATTCACAAAAATATTTGAATAAATAAATCTCCACATTCATAGCAGGCAAAAATAAATCAATTAAAACTTTTCATACTAACTACAAAGCATCTAAAACACTGGATATTAAAATAATATTTTTGTAAAATTTACTGATCTTACCTTCAAAATTTATTTACAATGTTCCCCCGAACAACTTCCAAAAAAGGCAAAACTTACTCCTCTACTTTCTCCTTATCCTTCTTTGAAAAATAGTTATACTTAACTGATAAGTCAAACAACTTAGTAAGATAAGCAATCTAATATATATTAGAATTTTAGAAGAATAGAATGTTAATATGCATGCGAATTAAACAATTAGAATAAATGTTGCATGCATAATCAATTTGATTTGTACCATAATAATTTATTATCAATTTTTCTCTGTCTCACACATGATGTACACAATAATACATAACACATATATATTAAAGATAGCTTTGAAATATGTTATGTGTAGCTATCAAAGCTATTGACGAATATATCATAACGTAAAAGTTACGTGGAATTTTTTTTATTCCTATAAGACCCTTTTGCTCAATATCATATCATTTGAGGACCCTTTTGCCTCACTAGGAACCCTTTTGTCTCAATTCCCATGCAGGTAATATCATAATATTTGACCAATTTCTTGATTACTAACACATGACATGTATGAGCTAAGTCTATTGTGTTCCCATATTTCCAACAGTAGGAAAGATTGTATGCAGATAACCAAAAATAAACTGAAACAATATACTACTTATGGAGATACAACAAAGAGCAAGACATAATTTAATTATTGAGTGACATAAATATGAAACTATGCATATGACTGGGTTTTAGATAAACATGATGATGATTATATGAGAACATATAGTGTAGATAGTTCATATTGTACTCAATGAAATTGCAGAGAAGGATAAACATACGTTCTATATTAGAATTTGCAAATCTTACCTAAGTGCCAAACTTCTACCAAAAATCGAGAATGTCTGAAACCTCTTTCGCACATAGACGGTGTCAACAGGACTTTTCCTCATATGAATACTAGTTCAAGTTATTCAAAAAGCTTGATGCTTCAAAACTGAAATTTTAGACAACTAATAAATCACCTAGTAATTTACAATAATTCATTAAAAGCATTTAAATATTATATTTTATCAATTCTTAAAACTTACAAGTTAACGTGACAGTTGTTACCAACACTTCCTACTACAACCCTCCTTATTTATGCTTTAATCCTACTTAAGGTAAAAAGTAACATAATCTGAATTTGAATTAAAGCATTTAAAATTTAATTAAAATAAATTTATATCAATCTTTTACTATTCATAATAATCCTAAGTTAATTTAAATGTAATTAATTAATCCAGATAAATATTACAACAATAACAACAAGCCTTAATCCCACTAGGTGGGGTTGGCTACATGAATCCTTCGTCTCCATTGTGTCCTATTATGTGTCAAATTCTCATTTAATTCAAGTATACTAAGATCATTTTTATACATCTTAACCAAGTCTTTTAGGTCTACCTCTACCTTTCTTAACATAAGGCAAATCTAATGCATCTACTCTCCTGTCATAATGGGACATGACGCTTTATGTGGCCAAACCATCTAAGGCGACTCTCCCTAATCTTATCTACCAGCTACTCCAACTTTTTCCCAACATACTCATTTTGCATTCTATCTCTAAGGGTAAAGCCACTCATCCACCACATCCTCATCTCGTAACACTTAGTCTTATGTTTCTCTTTATTGGCCAACATTCACCATAAGTCATTGCAGTCTTACCACCATCTTATAAAATTTTTCCTTAAGTTTAAGTGGAATTTTTCTATCACATAATAGGCGGATGCATTCCTCCACTTCAACCATCCAACTTGAATTCTACTAATAACATCTCCATCTATTTCACCATCATTTTGAACAATAGAGCCTAAATATCTGAATTGCTCACTCTTATTAATGACTTGATCACCTAAAGTCACAACACTACCACTAAAACTTCTATAACTAAAATTACACTCCATATATTCAGTTTTAGATCTACTTAAATGAAAACCTTTAGACTCTAAAGTTGACCTCCATAATTCAAGTTTCTGTTGGACTCCTCTCTAGTCTTATCAACAAGAAGAATGTCATCGACAAAAGCATACACCAAGGTACATCTTCTTGTAAATGCCTCGTAAGAACATCCATAACTAAAGTAAAAAAAAGGGCTTAATGTTGATCCTTGATGTAATCCAACCGAAATAGGAAAATATTTTGTCAATCCTCCTTGTTTGGACACAAGTATGACTCTAGTATACATATCCTTAATGACTTGAATATAACCAATATTAACTTCTTTTCGTTTCTAGAACTCTCCAAAGAACATCTCTTGAGACTTTATCATAAAATTTCTCTAAATCAATAAATATCATATGTAGATCCTTCTTATTTTCTCTATGCTTCTCCATCAAACCTCTTAACAAATGTATAGCATCCATAGTAGATCTACCTGGCATGAAACCAAGCTGATTGTGAGAAACTTTTGTATCACATCATAACCTATGCTCAATTACTCTCTCCCATAATTTTAATGTATGGCACATTAACTTAATTCTTCTAATTTGCACACTCTTATGCATCACCTTTATTCTTAAATATATGAACCAACAAACTCTTTCTCCACTCATTTGGCATCTTTTTAGTCTTAAAAATAACATTAAATAGATTTGTAAGCCAAGAAATTTCTTGATCTCCTAAACATTTCCACACTTCTATTGGAATATTATCCGTCTCGCTTTTCCACATTTCATTTTCTTTAAAGCTTCACTAACTTCAGATTTACTAATACAACGATAAAAATAAAATTCCATATTTTTGTTTAGGGTATTAAGGTTGTTAAAATCAATCGTACTTTCAGATCCTTCATTGAAAAGTTTATTAAAATACCTCATCCACCTATTTTCAATATCTTTTTCTAAGAAAAGCACTTTATTATTTTCATCCTTAATACCTCTCACTTGAACTATGTCTTTACTTCTCCTATCTGGTTGGCTTATACATACATCTTTCACCTTCTTTGGTATCCTATCTATTGTATAAATCACTAAAAGCTAAATTTTTTGCATCATATATTGCTTTCTTAGAATCTCTATAGGCCATTTTATATATTTCCCAATTCTTCGAGTTTTTACATCTAAATCAAGTTTTATAACAATGTTTCTTATTTCTTATATTTTCTTGCACACTCTGACTCTACTGCCAACTATTCTTATTAAAAGAAGCTTTTCCTTTTGATTCGCCAAGCACATCTTTAGCAACTTGCTTAATTTCACTTGATATTTTTTCCTACATAACGTTAGCTTCCTTATGAACATCCCAAACTCTAATTTCTTGTAGCTTGCTCTTAAAAATATTTTTATTTGTGTTCTTTAAGTGTCCCCATCTAATCCTAGGATAATAATTTAGTTTATTTTTTCTCTTACAACCTTTCATCTTAAAATCTAAAACTAATAGTCGATGTTGGGTACTTAAAATTTCACTTAAAATGACCTTACAATCTTTACAATCTAAACGATCTATTTTTCTTATCAAAATAATCAATCTGTTTTACTAGATCCATTTTATAAGTAATAATATGTTCATCTCTTTTCTTAAATAAAGTATTAGCAACTACAAAATCATAAGCTAGGCAAAATCTAATATAGTCCTACTTTCTTCATTAGTCACTCCAAATCCATAACCACCATGAATACTTTTAAAATCTTCTACCACTCTACCAACATGTCCATTTAAATCTCCCCAACAAATACTTTTCTTCAAGAGGTATCTTTTGTATTAATCCCACTAATTCATTCCAAAATTTTTCTTTTGAGCTTACCTCCTACTTGAGGAGCATAGACACTTATAACATTGATAATCTTAGTATCAACAATAATCTTTAAAGCTATAATTCTATCTCCACATCTATTAATACTTATAACATTATCCTTTAAACTTTTATCTATAATCACCTACACCATTTCTAGTTTGACTTTTAATACCAAAGTTTAAAACCTAAACTATCAATCTCCTTGGCCTTCTCACCAACCCATTTAGTTTCTTGAACACATAAAATATTTATCTTTCTATGAACCATAATATCTATTAATTCCATTAATTTACCCGTAAGAGTACCTATATCCTAACCTAATTCTAATTTCATGGACTAACTTCTTTGCGCATCCATAATGTGGGAACCCCTTGCTTATTTAACAACCTGCAGGCTCACGTGACTCATTTTTTTCAGCGTATTCAAGCCATCTGACGGGGCCCTAGCTTCAATGATTTAAAGGATTCATGTCATGATTATTTGACAAATTTTATGTATGACTACTTAACAACCCTCCACTTTTTGCATCCGGACTTGGGACCGGCAATGGTAGTGTTAATCTAGATAAATATTAAATCATAATATATGTATTATTGTAAGTTTATAATTTATGAAACTCTTAGATTTTATTTCACTTAATAATTTTTTATTTTAAATATATCTACCCATCATACTTAACTTATTTTTACCCAAAATAAATATTATTATCCATAAATTTCAGTTTTATGAATATTAGATATATATATATATATATAAGATATTAATCATTTACATTCACTATCCTTTACAAATTAATTCATTAATTAAACTATACTTATAACCATTTACATATAACCAAAACCCTAAGAAAAATAATTAAATATTAAAAAAATAAAACCCTTATTTACCTTTTAATTTCCACGGACCGAGCCTTACCCGAGCTGCAACACAACCAATGCCCCATCCCGCCGGAGGAGTCGAGTAGCACCATGACCGATACACACCCCACCCTCATGGCCTCTCTCTCCCACACCTATCATCTCTCGCGTGACATAGAGGAACCGAGAGCCATGAAATAAATAATGAGAAAGGGAGAGTGAACCAAGTGATTTTATATACTCAAATTCTGAAACCAATGCATGTCGAGCTAAGTGCGGTATTTCATCCTTGCTATAGTGTAACAGCGGCTAAATAACAGAATAAAAGGGCTGATTAAGTATTTAATTAAATAATTAAGATCTTAATAATTATTAGTTATTAAAAATAAAAAAATCAATTAATATTTCTTACATTTCACTATTCTTTCTAGCTCTACTGCATAAGTTAGATCCTTTTGAATTTCAGTCTTCTTATATGATATTCTTTGGTCTGCATCTATACTCCATCTTTTGAGCATTGAAACATGAAAAATATTGTATATATTAGACATATTTGGCGATAACGCTAATTTGTAGGAAACATTTTCTACTTTTTCAATAATTTTGAAGGGTCCAACGTACTTAGGACTCAGTTTCCCTCCTTAACCAAATCTAGATATACCTTTCATAGATCTGACCTTCAGAAATACAAAATCTCACACTTCAAATTCTATCATTTTATGCTTTGGATCATAATATTTTTGTTATTTATCTTGTGTAGTTTTCAGTCTGTCTCTAATAATTCTATTCTTTTTAGTCACTTGATCAACCAAATTTGATCCCATTAACTGTCTTTCTCTGATTTCAATCCAACTCAAAGGAGTCCTGCATTTTCTACCATACAAAGCTTCATAAGGAGTCATTTGGATACAAGATTGATAGCTATTATTGTATGCAAATTCTACCAAAGGTATATAATCTTCCCAACTACCGCCAAAATCTAAAATACACAATCTCAGTAAGTCTTCTAATACTTGAATTGTTCGTTTAGATTGCCCATTTGTGTGTGAATGAAATGCAATGCTAAAATATAATTTAGTACCTAAACCTGCATGAACACTTTTTCACAGTTTAGATGTAAACCTACAATCTCTATCTGATACAATAACCTTTGAAATTCATGTAATCTGATGATTTCTTTTTTAAATAATTTGGTTAATTTCTCTACAAAATTAGTCTATCAAATGGACAAAAAGTGTGTTGACTTTATTAATCTATCAATGATTACCCAAATATAGTTATGCCCTTGTCTAGATCGAGGAAAACCTGTAACAAAATCCATGGCTATGTTTTCCCAATTCCACTCTAGTATAGGTAGTGGTTGAAGCATACCATTGGGTTTCTGATGTTCTGCTTTGACAACTTGACAAGCTTCGCATTTAGAAACATATTCTGTGACATCCTTCTTCATTCCACCGAAAGTGTTTTCAAATCCTTATACATTTTTGTACTTATTGGGTGAATTGCATAATAAGAATTATGAGCTTCAAATAAATATCTTGAATTAGATTTACTTCTTTTGATACCCACAATCTAGAATTACTTTTAAGCATACCCTATTCATCTATGGTAATATCTTTTCTTTTGCATCCTAGCATTTGATCCATTAGTTTCTGCAAATCACTAACTTTTTGTGTAGTTTTAATTCTATCTTCCAAAGTAGATTGAACCTTCATATGGTATAATCTACTTGTGTTATGCTCACTCTATGTTCCAATTTCTAATTGTAGAGCTTCTATATCTCTAATTAACTATACTTTCTGGGTCAACAACCTGTTGGCTTGCCCACCTGATTTTCTACTCAATGCACCAGCAATCACATTGGATTTGTATGACAATATTATATATCAAGATCGTAGTCTTTTATTAACTCTAACCAACACCTCTGTCTCAAATTTAATTCTTTCTAAGTGAAAATGTATTTTAAATTTTATGATCTATAAATATCCCACATCTTACACCGTAGAGATAGTGCCTCTAAATGTCATGCATTGGATAGTTCTTCTCAGGCAGTTTTAATTGCCTCAAAGCAAAAGTAATCAACTTCTTGTTCTGCATTAAAACACAACCCAAACCTTTTAAAAAATTCATCACTATAAATCTGAAAACCTTCTGTATCTGATGGGATTATTAATACAGGAGCAGTCGTTAATAGCCTTTCAAGCTTTAGAAAGCTCTGTTCGCAATCATCTGTCCAATCAAATTTTACATCCTTTCTCATAAGTCTGGATAAAAGTGATGCAATCTGTGAAAATCCTTGCGCAAATCTTCTATAATAACCAGTTAAACCTAGAAAACTTCTCACTTTTGACACATTAGTTGGTCGTGGCCAGTTTATTACTGCTTTAACTTTCTTTGAATCTACAAAAATGCCTTTTTTGCTAATGATATGTCCTAGGAAAGCAATACTTCTCAACCAAAATTCATATTTAAAGAATTTAGCAAATAATTGGTGCTCTTTCAATAGGTTTAGCACTCTGAGATGGATGACATGATCCTTCTCATTCTTGGAGTAGACCAATATAACATCAATGAATACTATTACAAATTGATCGAGATATGATTTGAAAATTCTGTTCATCAAATCCATAAACATTGCAGGTGCATTAGTTAATTCAAAGGGCATAACTAAGAATTCGTAATGCCCATACATAGTGCCAAATGTTGTCTTTGCAATGTTGCTTTCTCTCACTCTAACTTGATGATATTTTGATCTCAAATCAATTCTAGAGAACAGGGAAGATCTTTCCAACTGATCAAATAAGTCATTAATTCTCTGTAATCAATATACAATCTCATGGAACCATCTTTCTTCTTAACAAACAGTCTGGTGCACTCCAAGGAGATGAACTAAGTCTAATAAAGCTCTTCTCGAATAATTCAAATAACTGATTTTCAACTCTTGCAATTCTTTAATAGTCATTCTATAAGGTGTTTTAGCTATCGAGTAGTTTGGTTGCACTTCAATTGTAAACTCTATCTCTCTTTCAAGAGGTAATCTAGCAAGTTCCTCAAGGAAGACATCAATAAACTCATTCACAATCAAAATAGATTTGATATCACTAACTGCATCTTTAACTACTTGTACACTGGCTAAAGATATCAAGTCACCATCTTTTATAACTTTGTCAATATTGAGTGAATATTTTAAAGAGGCTATCACTTCCTTTTCAAAGTGAAAATTAAATTGTCTCTCATTAGGTAAATCAAATCAGACCCTTTTCTTCCAACACTCGATTGTAGCAAAATATTTTGTTAGCCAATCCATTCCCAATATCACTTCAAATTCAATTAAAGGTATTAAAATTAATTCATATAAGAATTTTCTACCAATTATCACAATGCCAATAGTGCACATTTTGTTGGCTAACATACAATCACAAGAGGGCAATAAAATTCGAACACCATAAGTAAGACAAACATGTGACACGTGCAATGTATTACAAAATAGCTCAAGCATAAATGAGTGTGATACATCATAATCAAAAAGTACTATAGTTGGAAAATTTGAAATAGCTGTCATACCTGTCACCACATCTGAAGATTCTCTGGCTTCTTGGGAGGATAAAGCAAAAACATAGGTTGGTATTGACTTTACACTAGCTCCAGACATTATTCTTTTATCTTCTTGAAATGATTTATTCATAGTAGGCTTTGTGCCTTTATACAATTTTGGCCTCGGTGCAATTCTTAGCTCTCTACTCCCCTGAATATTTCTTAGACAATTTATTTTGATATGGCCCATTCCCCACATAGATAACATCTTCTAGAATTTTCTAAACACTTCCTAGAATGTGCTTTTCCACATATAGTACAAACTGGTGCTGACGTCTGGCCTCCTTATTGATGTTGTTGCTATCCAAATTGATGTTGTTGTTGTAATTTCTAATTGAACTTATGTCTATATTGACGTCTGGCCTCATTATATATACATACCTTACATAGGATTGGGTTTGTTGTATTTCAAAATAATAATAGAAGCATGAAAAGTGCACTCCCAATTCATTATTTGTTAGGTATGTCTTAAAGAAATAATTATTTCTAAAGTCTCAATTTTGTATTTGTTACTGTTGGGGCATCCCCTGGAAGTGACGTGCTATATGGCTTATACTGATGAAAAAATGTGCAAGGGCACGCATCACGTGCGTGTTAAATAAGCAAGGGTTCCCACATTATGGATTGATGTGGGCAAAGAAGTTAGTCCATGAAACTAGAATTAGGTTAGGATCATGGAATATAGGTACTCTCACAGGTAAATTAATGGAATTAATATATATTATGGTTTATAGAAAGATAAATATTTTATGTGTTCAAGAAACTAAATGGGTTAGGGAGAAGGCCTAGGAGATTGATAGTTTAGATTTTAAACTTTGGTATTCAAGTAGAAGTCGAACTAGAAATGGTGTATGTGTGATTATAGATAAAAGTTTAAAGGATAATGTTATAAATATTAGTAGACGTGGAGATAGAATTATAGTTTTAAAGATTCTTATTAATACTAAGATTATCAATGTTATAAGTGTTTATGCTCCTCAAGTAGGTTTGGATATAAGCTCAAAAGAAAAATTTTGGAATGAATTAGAGAGATTAATACAAAAGATACCTCTTGAAGAAAAAAGTATTTATTGGAGGAGATTTAAATGGACATGTTGGTAGAGTGGTAGAAGATTTTAAAAGTATTCATGGTGGTTATGGATTTGGAGTGACTAATGAACAAGGTAATTATATTAAATTTTGCCTTAGCTTATGATTTTATAGTTACTAATACTTTATTTAAGAAAAGAGATTAATATATTATTACTTATAAAAATAAATTTAGTAAAACATAGATTGATTATTTTTGATAAGAAAATAGATCATTTAGATTGTAAAGACTGTAAGGTCATTCTAAGTGAAAGTTTAAGTACCCAACATCGATTGTTAGTTTTAGATTTTAAGATGAAAGATTGTAAGAGGAAAAATAAATCAATTTATTATTCTAGGATTAGATGGGGACACTTAAAGAACACAAATAAAAATATTTTAAGAGCAAGCTATAATAGCTTAGAATTTGGGATGTTCATAAGGAAGTTAATATTATGTGAGAAAGAGTAGTAAGTGAAATTGAGCAAGTTGCTAAAAATATGCTTGGAGAATAAAAAAGAAAAGCTTTTTTTAATAAAAATAGTTGGTGGTGGAGTCAGAGTGTGCAAGAAAAGGTAAGAAATAAGAAACATTGTTATAAAACTAAGTTTAGATGTAAAAACTTGGAGAATTGGGAAAGATATAAAATGACATGTAGAGATTCTAAAAAAGCAATATATGATGCAAAAAATTTAACTTTTAGCTATTTATACAATAGATTAAATATCGAAGAAGATAAAAGTTGTACGTATAAGTTAGCCAACCAAAGAGATAGAAAAATAAAGACCTAGTTCAAGTGAGGTGTATTAAGGATGAAGATAATAAAGTACTTTTCTTAAAATAGAATATTGAAAATAGGTGGATGAGGTATTTTGATAAACTTTTTTGTGAAGGAGCTGAAAGTACGATTGATTTTAATAACCTTAATACCCTAAATAAAAATAAAGAATTTTATTTTTATCATCATATTAGTAAATCTCAAGTTAGAGAAGCTTTAAAGAAAATGAAATGTGGAAAAATAGTAGGGCCTGATGATATTCCAATATAAGTGTGGAAATGTTTAGGAGATCAAGGAATTTCTTGGCTTACAAATCTTTTTAATATTATTTTAAAGACTAAAAAGATGCCAAATGAGTGGAGAAATAGTTTGTTGGTTCCTATATTTAAGAATAAGGTGATGCACATGAGTGTGCAAATTATAGAGGAATTAAGTTAATGTGTCATACATTAAAATTATGGGAGAGAGTAATTGAGCATAGGTTATGATGTGATACAAAGTTTCTCACAATCAGTTTGGTTTCATACCAGGTAGATCTACTATGGATGTTATACATTTGTTAAGAGGTTTGATGGAGAAGTATAGAGAAAGTAAGGAGGATCTACATATGATATTTATTGATTTAGAGAAAGCTTATGATAAAGTTTCAAGATATATTCTTCGGAGAGTTCTAGAATAGAAAGGAGTTAATATTGGTTATATTCAAGTCATTAAGGATATTTACAATAGAGTTGTTACTTGTGTCCAAACACAAGGAGGATTGACAAAATATTTTTTATTTCAGTTGGATTACATCAAGGATCAGCTTTAAGCCCTTATCTTTTTGCTTTAGTTATGAATGTTCTTACTAGGCCTTTACAGGAAGATGTACCTTGGTGTATGCTTTTTGCTAATGACATTCTTCTTATTGATAAGACTAGAGGGAGTCCGAGAGAAACTTGAATTATGGAGGTCAACATTAGAGTCTAAAGGTTTTTGTTTAAGTAGATCTAAAATTGAATATATGGAGTGTAATTTTAGTTGTAGAAGTTCTAGTGGTAGTGTTGTGACATTAGGTGAACAAGTCATTAATAAGAGTAAGGGATTCAGATATTTAGGCTCTATTGTTCAAATTGATGGTGAAATATATGGAGATGTTATTAGTAGAATTCAAGTTGGATGGTTGAAGTGGAGGAAGCCGCTGGCCTGTTGTGTGATAGAAAAGTTTCACTTAAATTTAAGGGAAAATTTTATAAGATGGTGGTAAGACTTGCAATGACTTATGGTGCAGAATGTTGGCCAATCAAAGAGAAGCATAAGACTAAGATAAGTGTTACAGAGATGAGGATGCTTAGGTGGATGAGTGGCTTTACTCATAGAGATAAAATGTGAAATGAGTATGTTCGGGAAAAAGTTGGAGTAGCTCCGGTGGCAGATAAGATTAGAGAGAGTCACCTTATATGGTTTGGCCACATAAATCGTCAGCCGTTCGATGACCCGGTTCAGAGAGTAGATGCATTAGATTTGTCATCTTTTAAGAAAGGTGGAGGTAGACCTAAAAATACTTGGTTAAGATGTATAAAAAATGACCTTAGTATACTTAAATAAAATGAGAATTTGACACATAATAGGACATAATGGAGACGAGGGATTCATGTAGCCGACCCCACTTAGTGGGATAAAGGCTTGTTGTTGTTGTTGTTGTTGTTGTTGTTGTTGTTGTTGTTGTTGTTGTTGTTGTTGTTGTTCTTATTGTTGTATGCCACTCTAGAGTTTATGACCACATGGAGCACTCCATTTGAGACTTGCCTTATCCCTTTGGACAATAAATTGAATGTCCACTTTTAGTTTTATCACACTTGAAAATATAGAAAGATAAATTATTTAAATAAATTTAATTTGGATATGTGGCATATAGTTGCAAATTGTAATAGTTCTCCAATGTGTTATGTTAATAATATGTATGTTGAAAGATAAACTTGGTTACAAGGTGAACTTGTATTTGGCTAATCGATTTCAAATATATAAGAAGGTTTACATGCATACCACACAATTTTTATGCACATATTTACATATCACCTATGTTTAATTTTTACATATGTAGTACATTTCTTATGCATTAAAAGGTATAGTTTACTTAAAATAAGGTGGTTATAGTATATTTTTATGATAATATTAATGTACAAATAAATTTAATAATTCATCTTCATTTATCAACACATATTTATCCAATATTATTTAATGTGGTTATGATATGAAATCTTTTATGGTAATAATAGGTCTTTATTAGCTGGGAATGCTAGTATTAAGGAAAAAGTTAATAACTTATCATATGTTGAATCATTTATCTGTGTTCAAGTAGTGTAAATTCATTCTTGGTGCATTTGATTGAGAATGCGGAGAGGGTCACATGCTTTAAAGGAGTTAGGTCCTAATAGGTGCAGTTGTTACTTATAAAAATAAAATTATCTTAGACTTTACAAACAAGAACCAAGACAAAAAAAAAACCTTAGCAAACCTCTCTCATTAAGAATGTGGAGGTTGCAAAGGAAGAATGAGTAACAAGGAAAACCCATAATGAACTTGTTGATATGCATAGAGATGTAGGGTCTGTTTGAGATAGCTACAACTTTTTATAAAGATGGTTGCAAAGCTGATGTTGTGAAAGCAATTTTTTAGAAAATTATTGTGAGTGTTACAAATATTTTTATTTTTAAAAAAGTTAAATATGAGCTTTTTGACAACCACCACACTTTAGTTACTATGATTCTCAAAAGCAGCTTTTTGCCAAAAAAATTTAGAAAAATAGTTAGGAAGTTGGTAGCCAAATAGAGCTATTGCTTTCTAAAAAGCAAACCAATTAGATAGTTGCCCTAAATGCACTTGTAGTCATGCGCAAAGAATCATCTTTGAGTTCCATATAGGCAAATCTTGCTTTCCTCTACATAAAAGAGTAATAAGAACTAAATGAAGATTATCCAAAGTAGGTCATTGATAATTCTTAGTATCGAGCCACATTGAGGAAAGGTTCTAAGGATTCTTGAAAAAACAAAAGCCTTTTGGGAGTGTAGCTTATAAGTTGGCTTATTGTTCATAATTTTGATCTATAAACTTTCTTGAGAGCATAATTATGAATAAAAAAGAAAGATCTAAAAACTATACTAATTTAAATGCTTTAATTGAATTAAATATTTTTTTATTATATGACACATAAGTATAGAGAGCCATCTGAACATTTACATCATATCCTTTAATCATACTAGTCACTCAATTATAATGAACAAGCTAGACAAGCTCATATAGTCAAAGGAAATGTCCCCCATCACCTTTAGGACTACTAGCATTTTTTATCAAGGTAAATTCCTACTATACATTAAACCCTAATTTAATGCACCGTATGAGCTAAATTACATAAATTTTATTATTTTCATTTGGTGATCATAACGAAATTCTTATTTGAGATAAATAAGATCAATTATTTGACCTCTTCATCCCTCAAGGTTAGGTTATAAGTCCCAACATTGGTATATTTTGTAGTCATGGAAGTACAAGTGCTATCTGACTTATTTGTTATGTTAGATCTCCAATAGGTCATGTATAATTTGTTTTACTATAAATCACACTTTGAGTTTCTTTTTATAATTATTATAGAGTTAGAAGTTCTAAATAGAAATTATTTTTGTTATTACTCCTCCAAACCTCATATTTTCATTGCATTCACCTATCATCCTTGCTTCCATTACTTTCATCATCTCTATTTTCATAAAAAAAAAGGTTATTGTCTAATATTTTTACATCATTCCTTATCTCTTACACTATCATTCTTTTACATCAACCTTCATATTAATTATTGCAAAACTCCAAAAATCAGAATTAAAAGTGCTCTCACCAATATTTTTATAAATATGTGGATGAAATCAAATATAGCTACAAGCATGACTTGCTTTCAATTTGTTGTGAACCTGTCGTGAAAAATTCCTATAAGGAAGTCGCCTTTCAAATCTGTGGGGAGAAAAGAAATAGAGCCCACAAAAAATTCATCTTAGGATGCCACGATCAGATGTACTTATTCGTGTCGGATCATCATCAATAGTGTACTATCTCGAGAGATAGAAATCACTACCCTTTAATAGAACTAATCACCTTAATAAAGACTACTAAGGATGATGGGTCTGCATATGTACCAGAGATTCTTTCCCTACTTTATATGAAAAAGTAAAGCAAGATTTATTTTAAATCGGATTCGTTAAGCTCCCTACAGGGGCAAGCCCCCATGGTTAATTACATCCTAAGGGATGGGATCTCTTAGGAAAACTCTCAATTAAGATAAATGATCATTGTCTCTAAAGATTTCAATAGGGAAGGACTATCAATCGATTAGTTTATATTTTGAAGATCAAAATGGGATTGATCAAAAGAGGGAGTTATTATCGAAGCCAAAATGGAAGATAAGTAGGAGATACCCACGATGCTAGGAAACCTAGAGAGCATCTCAAACTAACTTATAGTTGGGCTTTACTTTTTAGAAATTGATTTAGTTTGTTTGAGTTGTATTTTTATTAGAATTTTAAGACTTAAGATTCTTTAACACAAAATTAAGGAAATGCCTAAGAGGTGAGAAATTATGCTTATGACCCACAAAGGGGAGAAGCAATCTTAGAACATAAATCTAGGGAGCTTTGGCGAGGGTCGAAAGCACAACCTAAATCTAAGGCAAAAATGGGTAATTGGTTTATCTCCTTAAGAGAGGACAAACCACCCGACAGCTTAGACTTACAACCGCCTAGGGGTGGCCGCCAACTAACTCCTCCTACGATTTGAAATACATGTAGGCAAGTCTTTATGCTTATGCTAAATAACTAGGAAATTATTTATTAGAAAGATACTAAGTCCTTGAACTCACTCCCTAAAGAGACTCGATCATGTAAAGAAATCGTGCTTCAAATGACCTAAATCTAATGCAATTCAAATTTCATTTTTATTTTTATCTTTGGACAATCATTTTGACTCAAGTAATAGAATTTTTATGACTAATGCATGAGAAATCAGATTATTGGCCAAAATCAGCAAGAAGGAAGGAGGTGAGTTTCCACCATGGTTCTCAAAGCTCAAGTCGAGTTCTCTAGCAAAGGTGGAATCCCTCCAATCAAAAGTGAAATAAGATGCATTTGGCATGATATTATAAAGAAACACTCATCTAGCAAAGAGGTTGCTAATTCTTTTATCTTGATTTTAATCCTAAGCTTTAGGTGAGGTTATGAGTTGTTTAATTTTAATTTGAGATTTATTTTTCCTAAAGAGCTTAATCCACATCCAGGCCATACATAAAGAAAGGAAGAAACTAGAAAAATTATGCCACTTAATATAAAAGTTAAACAAATCATCAATCAATTTATAAAGCTAATCGCAAAAAGAATAAGTGACCGTTGTGGTCAGCACCACTGCACAAACTCAAAAATATCAAATTGGGTAGTCGAGCTCTACCCTTATACAACTTAGATTACAAATGAATTGAATTACAATTTAAGCAAAGAAATTCATTATTATGGTTTAAGCTTTATTCTTATTTCTTCTTTCTTCTTTCTTTCTTCTTCTTTTCTTCTTTTCTTCTTTAGTTCCTCCCTTAGATGGTTGGAAGGTGGATGCTCCAAGGCTTCACATGGTACATAAGATAGGATCTTATGACCAATGTTCATCCTAATCCCCATAAAAAATCATTCTAAAATCTGAATTATATAAATTTTTACATGAAAATGAAAAGTGGAAAATCTAACCAACACCTGCAAAATAAAAGGTTAGCTAAATCACACCACGTAAATCCCAAGCATGTACATTGGACTTATCACCCCACACATGGGTGACTAAGTCCACCTGGCCTATGGATTATGCTTAGGGGTATAAAGCATCTTCAAGCAAAAGCATTTATATTTTTATTTATGATAAGCCCCTTAAGCACAATCCCTGGAAAAGAATAGTTAGACTAAGCATTCTACTATTCATTTCTGCATATAATATATATATATATATATATATATATATATATATATATATATATATATAAACATCAAACCATGCACCAACCTAACCTAAAGCTAGAAGTGACTTAGGCTTAGTGATTGTGTGCTTTGAAGGCTTGTGGCTTAGCTTAGGACTTTGGGTTTAAATTTTCTAAGAGTGAAGAACATGTTCAACTTAGAGAAGGGTTTCATTTAAGTTGTTTAAGTGTTTTGGATTATTTTTATTTCATATTTTAATTTGTTTTAAGTGAAATCTATAATTAATTACTAAGTTATGAAGAGAGAGAAAGAGAACTTCTCTTTCCTTCCCTAAACTTAAGTGATTTTCTAAAGTAGATTCACATTTTTAATTTTATTTAGGTGAATATTTTGATTAGATCTTTTAATTAATCATGAGTTTAGATAAACTCTAACCAAACCTATTCAAAAAGAAAGATATTTTAAGATTAAATAAAATGAATCAAAATTCACATAACACACATTACTTCATTTCTTTCCCAACATATATAACATGCATATGGATGGACTTTAAGCATGTCTATAAATGTAAATAAGAGTAGTTAACTCACTTTATGATGCATGCTAAATAATCCATTTAAGAAACTTTAGAAGTTGAATATGCATGATTTTTCTTAAGTAGAAAATATTTTCCTTATCTAAATTTTCACATACAAACATGAAAGTAGGAAAGGCATAGGTGAGTACAACGTCACTGTTAACCAGAGGTGTAAGATACAAGACCTACTTAGGGCTACTTAAAACTCTGCAACCTCGGGGTTGTCCAGACTAATATATCACTTTCCTTAAATATAAACATGCATATAAAAGAAATTAAATAGAAAAGGAATATGCAAAAGTTATTTAATAAATTCAATTTTTTTTGTTTATGCAAATTATTCATGCAAGTATAGGAAATCTTTCTTAGATGATACATTGGGGATGAATAGGGTATAGAATTAAGTAAGTGTTGGGTCCTTTTCAAATGACCCCTACATCTTACCAACTCCTATTCAAAACTATGCTAATTTAAGAAAGAAAGAAATGCTACACTAAACATGACTTTATAATCTATCACATGCAAGCTTATAATTAAGGAATAAGTAGCACATTTTTAGATTTGATATTTCATTTATAAGTTTTGAAAATAATTTGGATGTAGTAGTGATAATAGCCACTCATATTTTACTTTAGCCAGCATATGCACATTTGACATAAAGTAAATAATTTAACTTTAAATTTTGAAATATGAAATCATGAATGCATGAAATTACATGACATACAACTTAACATGTTGGGAAAGATCCAAAGAAATGAAAGCATGTAAACAAACTCACTTAAATTCTAAAGACATTCTTATAGAATAAAAAAATTTAGAATAAATCAAAGTGAATTTTAAAATGATTTTTGTTTAGTTTGAAGTTTGATTTAATTTTGAAAAGGAGAGATGAGTTTGTTGTTCCTAACCCATTCACGTATATGTTTTATATATTTTTTTTTAATTTTTAGAAAATTAGATCCATTTTATATGTTGATTAGGTTATATGAATTAATTGGCTTAATTAACCCTTACCTAGACTACCTAAGAAAATTAACCAAGTATGAGTGAGATGACATAAAACCCACAAAAAATTTAAATTTGCAATGCACTTAATAAGGAAAAGGCCTAATACAATTTGGCTCATAATTAAAAGTTAATTAATTTAAGGGTTTTAGCTTAAGTAATTTTAAAATACCCTTTCACACATGTGAATTGGATTTTGATTTCCTTAATTGAATTTAGGCTATTAAACACTTAAGAATCTACCCAAGGTAGATTAATTAAGTTCTAAAACTTTTTAAAATTTTTTTGAAAGTTGATTAAGGGGAAAATTAATGAATTAACCCTTAATTAAGAGGAGATCAAGGAGAAAAGAGGGGGTTTAGAGAATAGCTTAGGGGAAATGCCCCAAAAATTATTTTATAAACCTCAAACTTACTATATCTGACCTTAATCAACCTTGATCATAGGGTAAAGCCACTAATCACACCTTAATTAGCCTTAATTGCATGAAGGGGTAATTAGGGAATGAAATAATAATTTCTCCAATTGAGCCCTCAATAAATCTCAAGAAAATTAGGGGAGGCAGAGGTCATCCCCTAAAAAGAACCCCAAAAATTTGAGATAATTGATGACCTAATTAAAGGATAATTAGCTAATTAAGATTCCCAAAGAAACTTAAATTTAGAGAAAAGAGTAATTCAAAATCAATTGAAATCATTTTAAAAATATTCTAGATGAAATTATCTTTCCATAAAATTTTTCCTTTTATTTTTCTAATTTTTTAGAGAATTATGAATTTTGGAAGTTTCTTGAATTAATTAAGAATTAATTAGTGCATTTCCTTAATCTTAACTAACTCCTAGCTCACGGCACGACGCGTGATGGCGGTGGTCAGTGCGCTTTACACACGTCATGCTATGAGGGGGAGACTTAAACATCACACGCACATGCTTAAATTCTCCATCTGATCAAAGATCAGACTGCTAAGAATTCCCCCACGATTTAAATAGATAAATGAGAACTAAAATGTGTTATGTAATCTCAGTTGTCCATCTAAAATGCATGGATGGATGGTTAAGATGAGCCAAGTTCTTTCCCTTGATCAAAAGACCTTATGATCAAGGGGAAGATCCAAGCTCGATCTAGCATGGAATCACACCAAAATCAACCCACACCATCTAGAGAAATAGAATGACCAATCCAATGGCCAAAATTCAATGAGGTGAAAATTTCTTTCACAAAGCTCCACACCACATTGAGTTTAGTGATCAAAAAATTTCATACCTCATTGGAGGTGATCACCTACACTTGAGATCGATGAGGGAGCTTCGTCTGGTGGAGATGAAGCCCTGTTGAAATTCCTAGGCCTTGGGATTGAGTGGATCAATGGATGGACCAAACACTTTACTTGGGCTTCAGCTTTGATTGAATTGATCCTCTTCTTGCTATGGGAACTCCAATGTGAGCTTGAGTGAGCTCGGATTGGTCCTTAGTAGAAGTGTGTAGGAGGAATTTGGAGGAAATCAAGTGTAGAGGAAGTTAGCAATTCACTCTACCTCCCTTATTTTTGCACTGTGCAAAATCAAAAAAGAAGAATTCTAATCCTCTCTAAAGACCTTAGGAATGTTCTTTGATGATTGCTAAGGGTTCCTAGGCTTCAATCAACAAAGAGTGAATTAAAATTTCATTGAATTAGGGGGAGTATATCTCCCCCTATGGCAATTGGATGACCAAACCATTCTTTATCATTTTGATCCAATTGCTCAATTTGGATGGGTTGTTTAGGCTGTCAAATCTTTGCACATGGTTGGTTTGAGGCCTTGAGTGGATTGCCAACCTCCCATGTGCATCAAATTAAGCTTAGCAGGGAATTAGAAAACTTAATTTTGAGCTAGGTGGTCAGGTTTGTTCTGGGGACCAAATGGGTTGACTCAAACCCATTGGGTTGGGTGCACCACTCATCACTAAGTCCCCTTGAGCTTTTAGGAAAGCCTCTAGTGATTGTGAAGAGGGTATGACCAAAATACCCATGGGCTAAACCAAAATTTATTCTATGGCCTAGGGGTAGAATGGTTATTTTACTATTTTTCTACTTTGGATATGTTGGGTATGTAGACAAACTATGTTTGGCCAAGTTTCATTGGATTTGGAATCCATTTGATAGGGTTTGGCTCATGTTGACCCATTTAGGTCAAAATGGGTCATCTTGGGTCAAATTGACCAATTGGTCAAATTGGGTCAAACCAAGGGTTGGGTCAAGTTCATATGACCATTTGAAATGTTTTGGTAGCTTTGGCTTGATTCAATTTGGTATATATTTGGTTTTGGCTCATATGAATTCACTTAGGTCAAATGGGTCAAGTTTACTTATTTGACCCATTTGACCTATTTGGGTTAGTTCAAGGATAGGTTAGGTTAGTCATATGGAGTGAATTGGTAACTTTATTTCCAATCAAATTGGCTTAAGTTCAATTTTGGCTCAACATGACCCCTTTAGGTCATGTTGGGTCTAAGGTCAATTGGGCTAGGTTGGGTCTAGTTGGCCAATTGAGGCTTTTGTCAAGTTTCACAAATGATTTGGGATGGACTTGACCCATTGGTTTCAATCAATTTGGCTTATATCAAGTTTTGACACATTTTGTCCCTTTAGGTCAAAATGGGTCAACTTGGGTCAAGTGGGCCAATTGGGCTAGGTTAGGCTCAAATGTTTGATTGGTCAAGTTCAAACATAAGTCATGAGTGAACTTAGATCAATGGTTTCAATCAATTTGGCCTATGGTGGAATTTGGCTATATAAGGTTTCCTTTTAGGTTAAGTGTTGACTTGGTCAACCCTTAGGTTTGACTTGGTTTAACCTAATTTGAATGATTGACATCCCATGATGAGAGTGATATATGAGTTTGGTTCAATCTAATTTTGTTAGGATCAAAAGTTGGCTCATAAGGGTACTTTAGGTCACTTTGGGTCAAGTGAACCTAAGTGGGTCAAATGGCTTGGTCAAAGCTTGATTTGAAGTTGGTTGATCTTGTATGTGGACTTGTGATTGAAATATGAATCTATTAACAAGTGGTTTGAGGTCAAATGGAATTTGATCCATTTGAAAATTTTATATTCAAAGGAAGAATATGAAGGGGTCTTGGGTTTGATTTTTGATTTGGGTTTTGATTGAATGATTGAAGTTTGGATTTATATATGGCTAATGATGAGAGAAAAGCAAGGGTTTGGCTTGATTTCAAAGTGATTTGGCTAACTTCAAGATTTTGGCTTCAAAGACTTAGATTGTATTTTGAACGGATTTGAGTTTGATTTTTGGAATTGGTTTTGATTGTTTGAATTTATATTTCATTTAAATATGTGAATATAAATTGATCATGACAAAATTTTAAGAATTTGAAAGAGTTTAATCATGATTTAGGTTAAATCGATTAAAGAGTATTTAAAGGATTTAAGGGAATTATTAATTTGAAATTTGATTTTTGAATTGGATTTGATTGATTTATATTTATACTTCATTTATATATGAGAATATAAATGAGAATACCAATAAGTTTTGAGAAAATTCCATGAGTTTGAATAGGTTTGATCAAGGTTTAGGTTAAATCCATTAATGGAAATTTAAGGGATTTAAGGGAATTTCAAGGATTTTAAATTTTGAATTTAATTTGAGGGTTTGATTTGATTGATTTAATTTTATATTTCATTTATATATGTGAATATAAATGATAATATAAATATGTTTTGAGAAAATCCCAAGGATTTGAATTGATTTGATCAAGGTTTAGGATTGATTTTGGCTAAGTCCTTTAATGGAAAATTAAAGGGACTTAAGAAAATCTTCATGATTTGACTTTAAATTTTGAATTTGATTTGATGGATTTGAATTTATATTTCATTTATATATGAGAATATAAATGAGAATATAAATGGATCATGAGAAATACCAAATATTTGAATAGGTTTTGATCATAATTTTGTCTAAGTCCTTAAGAAAGGGTTAAGAACTTTGGAAATTTGAACTTATAAATTTTTGATGGATTTTGATCATGGGTTTCAATCATGGATTTCAGTCATGGATTTCAATCATGGGATTGATTTAAGTTTGGAGAAAATCAAATAGAATTGATTTGGAGTTTTGACTTGAAAGAAGAAAAGTGTGGAATGGTTTAAGCTAAAGGGTAAGAAATTTTTCTAACACCCCTAAGGCATGACCTATTCCTATGGTTAACTCTTCTAAGTCTTCTAGGGCTAGGGGAGTGTCCACCTAATCACTAGATATGCCTTAAGACTAAGGAACTCTTAAAATCTAAGAGAAGTCCTATATCTAAGATGGAGGGGTTAGAGCTCATTCTAAAAATGAGGTCAACAGAACCTAAATGCTTTAGGTACCAATGCATCTAAACTAATATTATTTTTAAACTACATGAATGAAAAAAAAATTAAACTTATTATACATATTAAATTAGAAAAAGTTTAATACTTAATCATCACATTATATTAATGTATTACATCCTACTTAATGGTCAAACAAGTTAACTTTACCATTGAATATGTAACAACTTCCAAAAAAATAATTTTTTTTTGCTTGCTAAAGTACTAATATGAGGGAGAGTTTGAAGTTGTTATACATTTTAAATCAGAGTGTGAATTTAAATATTTTTTATTTTATAAAAAGGTTTTTTTATAATTATCTAGAGCTAATATGAAAGTTTTTTTATTCTAAGTTTTGATTTTATGTGAGATAATCATCAAAGAATCTTTCATAGAACTTTGAAACATTTTTGACACTCACATTTAAAATTATTCTTTTCAAATGCCTTCATGAACTAGCTGCTCATATATTGTATGATTTTTTGATCCATTATTAGGTATTGAAATACTAGTGATGTGATAGAGTGACATTCTATAATCTTTAAATTTGGTAATTGTTAGATTAAATTTAAGTACAAAGTTAGAAGGAAACACAAAAGTATGAAACCTATGAGTGTTATAAGCTCAATAGACATTTTATGTTGAGGGAAGATTAAAAAAGGACTATTCCTTGGCTAAGAGACTATATTTATGAATTATGCAACCATAGCAAAATATATCAAAAAAGTTTTTAAAAAAATCTTATCCTAACTAACATTTAGGTGATGGAAATGATCAAATAATCCAATAATAGTGGTCAAGCTAATATGGTTTTTGCAATACATGATAGTCTCATTAATTATTTTACAAAGATTGAAAGAAGCTCATATAAAAGCAAAGATGTAATACATTTGAAAAAGTGAATGAGTGACATATGATAGTCACATTTTGGTGTATAATCATTTAAGTTGTAATAATAATGATAACAAGCTAATTTTATTGCTTATATTATGATATAATTTTAATTAGTTAAGTTATGATTGTAGGCCATGTTTAGCTGATTTTATGGTTTTCAAGCAAATTCTTTATTCTAAAACCAGTGATCAAAGCTACTTATAGAACATGAGTTATGGATACTTATTCCTACTAATAATGTTCGTAGAGAATAAGAGCATTAATATGTACAGTATAAATGAACACATTTTAAATGAGAAAATTATAAGTCACATATTTATACTATGGTGCCAATATAACTTATAACAAACATGCCATATATAGATGAGTCACTCATAAGACTTAAAATATTATGAAGAAGCATTCAAATATCCCTTTAAAATATAGTAATAATAGCTTAGAGATGATGTACAATTATCGTTATCATATATAAAGTAATAATGCACAATTGACCAAGCTCAGGAAATCACTTTAAGATCAGTTGATAAAAATGAAAATTGGGTGTTTACAATGAGAATGAAGCTTATTGATAGAGGCATTAACTCTTGTATTAAATATAATTATTATTGTGATTACAATTTGTTTCAAAAGAAATAAAGGTTAGTTTCAAGGTATACACCAATATGTCCGTTTCTAGTTGTAGACATCTTACAATACTTAATGCTAATCATTTTAAATCAAAGTATTTATAGGTATTGCTATATATAAATTTTTTATGATAGTAATGGTATTTTATCATAGCTTTTGTGATAGTTGAATCTGAATAAAAAACATGGGAATGTTTTTTTTTTAATAATTGCATTTTTTTAATAATAAGTTTGATCTATTGGCTTTCATGTTAGATATTAAGAAACATGTATGAGACTATTAAGAATATATTTTTACTACAAGCCACAAGATTTGTTTATTCCCTTTATGAAAGAATAACATAAAGATGTATCACAATTATCATAATATTCATACGCTTCAAAGCTTAGCATGGAAAGCTATAAATGCATACATTATATGTGGGTTTGATGCAGAAGTAAATTTCAATATCAATTCATAGCTTCATTCTTAACAACTTACTCTATCATGTAAAAAAGAAAATGCTTTTTTGTAGTAAATTAAAAATTAATATGACACAAATAACATAACATAATAATTTAATTCCTAGACTAGGGAGGCTATAATCAAACTAATTGTTGATTTGATTGACATGATGTTGACATTTCTTTTGGAGTGAGTTCTTAATCTCCTCATTATAGATCTAGGACTCTTATAGACACTAAGAGTTCTTTATTCTTAAGACACTTCTAGTGATTAGGTGAACACTTAAACTTAAGCTTAGAGACTTAGAAGGGTTAGTCATAGGATTAGGTTATGCCTTAGGGACTTAAGGAGACTTGCCCATACAGTGGCCTAAACTCAATCCATGCTTTCCTTCTCAAACCAAACCTCAAATTCAATTCAAATACCAATTCAAATCCAGATTTCACTCCAAATGATTGGAACTCATGATCAAATCCAAGCTTAAAATCCTTTATAAATATTATGATTGAATTCCATGGCTTTACTCTTAGCCAACTTCAATTCAATCCCTCCATCATATACCAAATCTAATTCCAAATCCTAGATCAAATGATTGAAACTTGAAATCAAATCCAAAATCAAAATCGTTCCTAAGCTTTATAATTTTATTTTATGGACTTAGCCTTAACCAAATCAAAACCAATCCAAATTCAATTGATTTTCTCCAAGATCAATTCAGTCCCTCAATCATTTATCAAATTTAAGTCCAAAATAAAATCCAAATGATTGAAACCCAAAATTAATTTCAAGCTCCCAAAATCCTTCCAAAGCTTTATGATTCACTCTTATAAGCTTAGCCAAAAATCCCCTTTAAACTAAATCAAAATCAATTGATTTCTTTATAAATTAATTATTCATTCATTTATACTCACAAATATAAATTAAATATAAACCCCCATGATCAAAACTAAATCAAACTAAATCAAACCAAACTAAAACTCTTCTTAAGCCATATGGACCTACCTCCATGAGCTTAACCAAATCTCAACCCAAAATCAATTGATTTCTTTATAAATCAATTATTCCATCATTTATATTCACAAACATAAATGAAACACACATTTCAATGATCGGAACTAAATCAAACTAAATCAATTTCCTTCTGAGCCCTTTTGACCTACCTCCATAAATTTAGTCAAATTTGCTTCCAAATCACTCCAAACTCAAGTGATTTTAAGTCATTTATACCTTCATTTATATTCACAAATAAATGAAATATAAATTTAAATAGCCAAAATTAAATCCAAAATCAAATCAAAATCCAATTTAAGCCCTTTAAGCCAATTCTTTGAGCTTGGCCAAAACCCACCTAAATCAAGCCAAAATTAATGAATTTTCTCTTTAATCAAGCATTCCTTCAATAATGTATCCAAATATAAATGAAACCTACAATCATCTAACCAAATTGAAATTAATCCAAGTCAAGCCTAATTTAGCCCTTTTAACTTAAAAATTATAAATGAACCATAACCTACCATAGCCCAAATTGATTGCAGTTTAATTTATATTTTAATCCTAAACTCATTTATAAATCTAAGCCTTAATCAAACCAAAACTAAGTCAATTGACCCACTTAGGTCCACTTAACCCAAAGTGGCTTAAAGAACCCATATGAGTCAAGTTCTAATCTAACCCAAATTAGATTGAATCAAGCCCATCCAAATCTCATTCCATGATCATCAATCACCCTAGGATGATCAATTGCCTTGAATTAGGTCAAACCAAGTCAACTTGGCCATTTGACCAAGTAAACCTTAGCCCAAATGAAACCCAAATTAGACAAAACTCACCATACACCAAATTAATTGAAACCATTGATTCACACCAACTCATAATCAATGATTGAACATGACTTGGCCATCACTTGAGCCAAACCAAGCCCAATTGGCCATTTGACCCAAGTTGACCCAAATTAAACTAAAAGGCCAAAATGGGTCAAATCATGATCTAACCCAAATTGATTGCAACTAATGACTCAAGTTCATTCCAAATTGATTATTAAGCTTGACCAAAGCCATAATTTAGTCTAATTTGACCAATTGGTCAACCCAATTCAACCTAGCCCAAATTGACCTAAAGAGTCAAATTAGCCAAAATCTAAATTAAACCCAAATTGAACCAAATCAAAGCCCACAATCATTTTTAATTAACCAACTAAACTTGAACCAACACCTAACCCAACCCAGTTTGGTCAATTTGTTTAATTTGATCAACTTAACCCATTTGACCCATTTGAATCCAAATGAGCCAAATTGATTGAAATCAATTGAACTAAAATACTTCAAATCATCATTTGAACTAACATAAGCTTTGGTTTAACCCAATTTTATCAATTGGTCAACCTAACTCAACATGACCCAAATTGACTCATTTGACCAAATTAAGCCAAAACTCATAAAACCAACCCATGGGGCCTTACAACCATACCCAACCTGACCCAAACCCATCCTAGGTCATCCCAAATAATTGGAGCTAAACCCAAGTCAAATCCCCTTTGGATATGTCTCCTCATGTGAGATTTTGCCAAAATTGGCAAAGTCCACTCTCTTATCATCCTTAGCACCCATCAAGCACCGAAATGGGGTATCATTTAAGCCACCTAGCCCACCCTAAGTGGGCTAGGCATGCCATGGACTAAAGGGAGGTGAGTTAACTCACCTCTCTCCCAAATTGAGAACCTAATGGTTCCAAGAAAGATCCATCAAACCATAGAAAGCCTTGAGACACCTCCCAAGCATTCATCCACTCAAACTGAGCCACGTGGACCTGATGGGGACAACTCTAGCACTCTGATGGTGGCTGGCCAGCTAAAAAATGGTAGGCAATCCTCGTTCATCTGCCTCAACCAATTGAGGGGTGTAGCCCCTTAATTTGAATGAGAATTCACACGATTCACTTGATGAGAGCTCCAAGACACTTTTGAAACACTCTAGCACTCCCTAGAGCATTTCCAAGCCTTCCCCACTTTGGATTTTTTCTTCCTGTGCGTAGTCAAAACATGGGAGCTCACATCCGATTCCAACCTCTCCATTTCTCAATAAAAACTCAATTTCTCTTGCACACACCTTCCACATACCTCATTAAAGCTACCCAAGCCATTTCTCAAGCTCCAAATCAACTGGAGGATGGACTTCAATCAAAGTTGAAGCTCCAATGCACCGTTCTTGGCCAACCAAGCGATCCACTTTGAATCAACTCAATTGTCATTCAACAAGGCTTCGTCTCTCTGACCGAAAGCTCTGACCGGTCTTAGCTCTAATGAGGTAATTGCTTCAAACCAAGCTCTAGGGAGAAAATGGGTTGGAGCTTTTTAAAGAAAATTTGCATGTGAGCCAATCTTAGCCGTTGGATCTTTGTGAATCCCTTGCGCGAGGGTGTGGAGTTATTTTAAAGTGAATTCGAGCTCGGGTGAGCTCGAATTAAGTGATCAATAGTGGACAAACTCGTTGTTCGCCGCTTGCAGAAGAGATCACGCGAGTCATCCATTACATTGTGATGAATAGCATGATTAGATCACGCTAAATCATCCATTTAATCCTTCCTTTACTGCGAGTTTGATCGTGACTATCCGATCTTAGATCGGACAACCCATGGGAAAGCATGTCCTACTGCCATCCGAGTCAACCGCAGATGTGACTACTTAAATAGTCAATCCTATGGCACCATGTGAAGAGCGCGCTGCGTCAACGCGCCGTGTGGTGCCGATGGGATTAGGCTTAATTAGGGTTAATTTAATGATTTTTAAGGCTGAAACTTCCATAATTCATAATAAATTGTAGAAAAATCATAAAAATACAAACAAAAGCTCATTTTAAGATATTTTAGAGAGGAATCTATTAAAATTATCTTTATTTAATTTTTTAATAATTTGGGTTTAATTAAGATTTAATTTAAAAGTTAATTACCTTAATTACTCATAATTAATTACCTAATTAACCTCAAAATTTTGAAGATTATTTAAGGGGATGACCTCTGCCTCCCCTATTTTTCTTGGGATTTATTGGTAGATTAATTAGAAAAATTGGTTGATTAAGCCCTAATTACCTTATGAACTTAATTAAGTGATAATTAAGTATATGAACAATAACTTGCTTAGCTAATTGGGTCAACTATCACTGTTTAATAGTGAGGAGGCTTAGGGAATTGGATTGAGGCTTCTCTCCTAATCTTTTTCTTAAGTTTCCTTCACTTTTTCAAGAGAATTTAATCAAGGATTAATGGATTAATTAATTACTTAGTTTAATTAATTTTTAAAATACATGTGAACTTAATTAATTGAGGGGTAGGTCTTTAGGTGTTCAATAGCCTAAATAGATTTAATGAAATTATGATTTTTCCATATGTGTGAGAAAATCATAAAAGTAATTAGTTAAGTTCCTTAAGCTTAGTTAACCATTAATTGTAAGCCAATTGCATTAGGCCCTTTCATTTCATAGGACCATTGCTAATTTACATTTCAATTCATTTGCAAATCACATTGGCTCATAATATTTGAATAATTATTTTAGGTAAGGGTTAATTAATTTAGTTAAATCATACATTAACTTAAATAATCCATAAAATCAACCTAATTACCTTCTCATTAAATCAAATTAACTTATAAATATGGGGTGGGATTAGGATTAGCAAATCTCTTTCTCTTTTTCTCTCTTTCCTTAAATCAAATTAAATATGAAATTAAAAATGATATAAAAAGGTTTAGTTTGCTTTAAATAATTATATTTGATAAGTTTAGTGTAATGAAATCATATGCTTATGCTTATTTATTTCTCTCCAATCATATTAAATGTTGTATGTCATTTGAATCATGCATTCATCTTTTACAAATTAATTAAATCAAATGGTTTCCTTTATGTTAAACTTGCATGTGTTGGTTTAACTTAATATATATGATTATTATCACTATTAAATTCAAATATATTTTTCAAGACTTACAAATGAATAGATGCTAGTTATAAATATATAGAAAATATATGTGATTATGCATTAAGTGTATGGATTGAAGCTTTCTTTCTATGATTCATTTGTAGATTTACATGCATTTGAATGTTAATAGGTATATAGTCCAGACATCCCAAGAATATGAAACTTTAGTTAGCCCCAAAGAGGTCATTTGATTACCTCACTTCCCTGGTTAATAGTGATAAGTACTTATTTGATTTTATTTACATGTATTCCTACATTAGAATTTGAATAAGATTTTACTCCATATGCATAAATATTTCAGTCAAGCAACAAAAAATAACTTTTGCATGATCTTTCATTCTTGTAGTCACTTGCACATTCATGTGTATTCAAGAATAATGAGTATAGATGCATATTCATTATCTCCTGCAAGTCTATAATATTTCAATCAAGCAATAAAAATGATACCTCCAAAAGATGCAGTCTGCTGCTGAAACCATCAGCTCCAAATACTTCCATTGGAATGCACATAATCATAGAAGTAGGCAAAATAAACCGGAAAAAAAGTCATAAATGATGTACTCCAAAAGGTATGATCTGAGATCAAAAAACTCACAATCATCCATTTGCTTCTCAATATCTAAAACAATAATATCTGAAAAAAGTCCCAATTCAGGCTCTTATTCAAAATACAAAATCAATTATTAATGTCATATTCTCTTGAGCAAGAATATCTTAACAAAATATGGAAACATTACCGATAAATTTTATTTAATACATCGCTAAATTGGTTGTCGTTTCCGCGTTCTCCATTTTTTTTTGTAAAAAGGAAATGATTTTCTATTTCTCTTCGAGCTCGTTTGCACGAACTAACTAAACCCTAAATCTATATATTTCTTTTAAATTCCTCCGCATTCCAACGGCGTTACTGGGCGGGTAATGGGGAAATGTCTCTGACGTGAATCACATCGGCGCTTACGGGCTGGGATTTCTGATCGCCCGTTATATTCGCTAATCGCTAAAAGCGGGAAAAAAAACCGGACGTCATTCGTGGATTGAGTCAGCATGTAAAATTCGTCGATTTCGGATAATATTTTCTCCGAATTGACACTCCTAATGTGTCCTATATAACCTAGCATGCATGTCATGCATCATGCTTGATTCCATGTGGCATCTTATATACATTTATACATACTCTATGATATTCACCATACAATCTTAGTCTATGATATTCGTCATACGATCTTACAGGCTCTATATGAATATTAGTCCAATATTAATATGTTATTAAAACAAGTAACAACTGATAAGAAGTTCCGCACCCAAAATTTGTTGTGATATCGTCGCCTGAGCTAAGGCCCTCGCACGTTATCTCCATGCTACCGCTAGAACCAGGGGCGGTGATGGTTTTGAAAGAGAAAAGGTAGTGAAGAGCTGATCGTAAGCGCTGCACTGGACGATGACATGGCTTCAATCCTCTTCAACGCTCGATATCCCGCTCCACCGTTCTTCTTGAGCTTTCCCCTTCTTTCCAATGTTCCGCAACGGAAACCATTTGTTTTCTCTGTTTTATCCTGTAGCAAGAAAACCCTCAATGCCACCACCAGTGGTGGAAACGGAGCTCCCGAACCCCCAAAACGCACTCAACGAGCTCGAAAGAAGGCACCGTCCTCAACCACCGCGAAGAAAAAACGCGCTGCCATGAAAAAGGATTCAGCTTTGGAAGAATCCGAAGTCGCTGATGCCAAAATTGAACCGAAGGGGATGAAAGTGGAGGATGACGAAGAAGAATTCGACGATGAAATGGATTTCCCCTACGAGTCTCCGCCGCTGGTTTGCTGTTTCGGTGCGGCGCAGAGGGAGTTCTTGCCGACCGTTCGAGTCTCCGAGCAGCGAATGCATCCGGACCAATACTCATCGTGGAAAGGCTTGCAATGGAATCCGCCAGAGTTTGTAAGGGCTCCAGGCGGATCTCCATCGAATGTCGCCATCTCCCACGTTCGATTGGGCGCCTTCATGGGGAAAGTTGGTGATGATGATTTCGGGAACGATCTCGTGTACAAGATGAACACAGAAAAGGTCCAGACTCGCGCGGTCAAGATCGATCCGGCTGACACGACTGCGGCTTCTTATATGAGGATAGGGTTCCGGGATGATGGCGATCGCGGGAGAATGGTGGCGGAAACCATAAAGGCTTGTGCAGAGGATTCCTTCTTGAGTTCTGAGATTAATGTTGCGGTCCTAAAAGAGGTATTGAACTGATTCATGAGAAATGCAAACTTTTTTTTTTTTTTTTTTGAGAATTGAAGAAAAGAACCTTTTCAGTGCTTGATATTTAGCAGGTTTAGATGCAATCCTTTATTTCCATTTAAAGCATCGTGGGGGATTTCCCTTAAATCATGGTGCCTGTCATAGTGACTGCTATTTTTTATGCTCGTAGCAATACATGATATGTGAACAAGATGCACAATAGAGGAGGTCAGGTTTTAAAGAAAGACAAAAATGAATATGATAAAGGAAATACTAATATTTAAAACATTAGTTTTTAAATCAATTATAAATTATATTATTCATTTTAAAAATTTAGATTAGTTGTCCTCCTCATATTCCTTATCATTATCATCATAAACTAGACTATGCATATTCATTATCTCCTGCAAGTCTATAACATGATCTTCTTCATCACCTTCAACAACCTCAAGTGTTCTATGCTTATGTGAAGATCCCATCCCTTATATAGCGGTCTGAAATATTATAGCTTCTTTCATAGGCATTACTAATTTCTATAAAAATACTCCATGCTAACTCTTCTTCACCAAACGCTTAGAGATCCTCTTTCTCCTAGTCAACATCAAATTTTGTTGTTAACCAATTAACACTATCAAATTCATTCAAAGTCGGTCAATGATTCAGAATCACATATTACCATTTATGTCTTGTTTAATGAACTATGTTTTGCTTAAGGCCCACATAAAGAGCAATTTGATGCTCTTTTAATTCCATCTTGATGGAGCATGATACAACCCTTGCCGTGCTATGGGCTATAATGCATGCTATGTTGTTTTATTATTAAATATGCCTCAAAGAAACACACTTCAAAGGAGATAGAGAGTGTTTCATAGTATTATCATAAGTTATATTTAGATTTTTAAGAGGATTGGAAATTCATATGCATTATTTGATCTCAAGTAGCCTAAAAGTTGCAGTATTCTTCTCAACTTCTCGGTATCTAAGCTGTGTATAGATTAATGGTGGTTGAAATGAGGTTTTTCCCAAACTATGCAGGCTAGAATCCTTCATTTCAATTCACAGGTTCTTTTATCTCCTGCAATGCAACCTGCTCTTTTTAGAGCGATTAAACTTTCGAGGAAGTTTGATAGTAGAATATTCTTTGATTTAAACCTGCCACTTCCCCTTTGGAATTCTCGTGATGAAACCAAGGAAATGATCAAAAGAGCATGGGATGAGTCTGATCTCATTGAAGTTTCAAGGCAGGAATTAGAATTTCTCTTGGATGAAGAGTACTACGAGAAGAAGAAATTATATACCCCAATATTATTCAGAGTCATATGAGCAGACCAGGAAGATTCGTGATTATTACCATTACACTCCTGAGGAGATTGCTCCTATTTGGCACGACAGAATAAAGATATTGTTTGTTACTGATGGAACACTTCGCATCCATTACTATACTCTAAGTTTGATGGTGCAGTTATTGGGACAGAGGATGTGCTTATTACTCCTTTCACATGCGATCGCACTGGCTCTGGTGATGCTGTTGTGGCTGCAATTATGAGAAAGCTCACAATACATCCAGAGATGTACGAGGATCAGGACTTTTTGGAGAGGCAACTCAGGTTTGCTGTTGCTGCTGGTATCATTTCACAGTGGACTATTGGAGCTGTGAGGGGTTTTCCAACTGAAAGTGCTACCCAGAATCTGAAAGAGCAGGTGTATGTGCCTTCTATGTGGTAGAAAATTTTGAAATGAGAATACAGATTTGATTGAAGGTCTTGACTATGTCTCATTATCATCGGTCTTACTTGCTGAAGGCCTTGAAATATCTTATCAAAGGGCAGTTGATTTCCGTTGGATTGATTCTTCATTTGCGGGTAATTCTTTGCAATTTTGAGTTAGATGTCTGTAATCACCATGATAATCCTCACTACTGTATTCTGAGTTAGGCGGTGGTGCGCACCATTTTATTGAAAGTCTGTAAAAGCTTTATATAACCTATATATTTTCCCTTTTTTTTGTTAGGCCAGCAAGTCATTTTCTTGTTTTCCTTTTGCATATTTTAATTTTTTTTATTCCTTATTTTCTTTACATCATTTTAATGCTTTTATTTCTTATTGAGCCGCCATTCATCAATTTCATGGATAAATCAGGAGATGTCGGACTAATTTAGTAGTTCATGGAAGTGTAATTGAATTAGTACTGGTAACCATTTTTTTCACATTGATGAATGTTGGATCTTCCATTTTGAAGAATCAAGTACATATTTTAAAAATTATACCTTAAATAAAAAAATCCTAATGTATTGGAGAATCAAAATACTTGCTTTTATTTTATTTTAAATTTCAGAAGTCCACTCACTTATCCGCACTGATGGCCTTGTTGAATTCTTCAATATCTCCTCCGAATTTTCCATGCTCTTAGAATGTAACCATGTCATATACATCATTGTTTGGGCTGACAATATAATTGGCAATAGCAATTAATAATTGATGAAAAAGTTAATGGATCAAAGGATTATCATGCATTCAAATGATTATAACATTTATCTTTAAAACATACAATTGCTATGAGTCATATGACAATGTGATTGGCATTATTCAATTATCATTTGTTTTATAAATATCAATACATACTAGTTTTGATGCATTTGATTGTTACTAATATTCTTATGTTAGTTGAGTGTCTTTTGAAGGATATGAATTTCATTAACAATATAAATATAAATCTAATGATGATCATACATATGATTGATCTAGCCAACTTCATCTAGAACTATCTATTGATAATGATATATCATATTATATTATACACATTTTTTTTGAACCCAAAAGATTCAAATATTTATATTAATTTTAGAAGTTCAGTCACTTGTGCCCCCTATACAAGTCAAAGAATTATCTGTGTTAAATTAGTATATGAGAATTACACTATGTTAATTTGGTCTTTACAAATGAACTTATCAATGAAGACTAATTGTTAGTAATCGAGTCTTTTATTGAGCTTGTGATGCAACACAAATGCATGATCAATTTTTAAATAAGAGCTTGACGTAAAGATTTTGGAAGCATCATAATCATAATCATCATCAATAATGCAAATTTCATGAATCAGCCAAGAGATTGGCTTCTTTGTGAAGAAATTATGCATATGTTTAAATTCAAGTCTATTCAAATTCCTATATATGCTATGTATGTTCCCCATACTCTTAAAATTTTATGAAAATCACTCTAAAATTTTCTTCAAAAAGTTTAAAAGTTAGCATCCAAGCATGAATCAAGAATAATTGAAGATTGAAATCACCCTTTCTTCTTTATTCTTGGTTTTGATGTCCAGCAATTTATAAATATTAGTCATGAAACTTTGTTTGGATTATTATTGAATAAAATTATACAAGCTTTTGTAGAAATATTTTGTGGTTGTTGTACTCCTTGATGAAGCTTGGTTATTAATATCTTAGCATTTGGTGAGTTCTTAGTTATCTCTCGCTCTATAACATAGCTTCCTCTTCAGTCTTCCCCTTCCCCTTAGTTTGGCTTGGCCAATCTTTAAACCGTAGCGTCCCTCAACCTCTCCAGTATCTTTATATCCTTCCACCTTCCTCCACAACACTAAGGTCTCAATTCACCATTGCCATCAAAATACCCAAGACAAAACCTTGACATAAGGAGACAAATTTTGTTCACTAAAAAAAAAAAAAAAACATAAAACTCTCTAAACACTCTCAAAAAATTCATAAAAAACACCTTTATTAGTTCCCTCATATCCTAAACCTTTGATCTGATGTTCCTCGTTCTTTCTCTTAAAAGAAACCTGCCATTTCATTTCAAAAGCTCCAATTTCAAATTTATCCAAAAACTTGATTACCTTCTTGTCCCTTGTCCACACAACCATTCTACTATCACCCAAAGGTCACCAATTAACCTATCACCTTCACCATAATGTTCTTCTAGAGCTTGCATCAGCTTGACCTTGATATTGTTTCTGAAACTATTCCTAAGCATAAATTATATATCATATTTGGGCTTATTATTGAACTTTAGATTGAATTATTTTCTATTGTTGCAATTGTTGGGATGATGAAGCTAGTTGACAAAATAATTTCAATATTCTTATGAGATTCTTCTGTTTATTTAGAGGCAGGCATAAGTTTCAAAACTGTAAGTTGCTCCATCTCAAGAAATACATGTTGAGTTTATGTTAGTATCACTGCCATCAGCATGTGACTTTGATATCCTCTTCCATTTTACTGATCAAAATAAGATATATGATGCATTGTGATGTATAGAACTAAAGTTTTCAGATTTTGGTTTCTATGTTCAGTTTACATATGCTGCTGATGTGAGATATATATTGTGAACTAATTTCACACGCTCTCCTCCATTGAAACGAAACATATTAGAAAGGGCTTTTGTCAGATTCTTTTAGAGAAGACTTTTATTGATCCAAGGGAGTAAATATAGTATAAGATATGTGACAAGTTTGTGCAAGTATTTTCTACATTATTTTATTGAGACTCTTATCGCCGATAAACTATTTATAGATCGATTCAAGGATATATTAGGACATATCACACTTGATAATCTCTTGCATAATATAATCTTATCATCATCCCATAAGATCTTTCCAAATTTATTGGGCAGACTAATTTTTTTCTTGTAAGCTCTATTTTATTTCCCTCTTATAAATATTTTCCCTAGCATTTTAATATTATTTATAGCACAATGAAGTCTTTTTTCCTGTATTTGTAGCTGATATAAGTCATTAGACCAAACCTTTATAAATTTTGGTATTCTTTTTGTGGATTTTATTCATGTTTTATATTTTTTTTCTTAGTGAAATTAAGTTAGATTGATAAGTTTAATATTTGGATTTTGAGAATATCTTGTTCCATATGTCTCTTATCAAACATCTTGAAAATATTGTGCATTCACTTCTTTTGGTGTTCATGTTGAGCTAAGCAGGCTAAAAGAAAGCAATCATTGGGATCATAATTTTGACATTCGTTAAAATAATCTTGTTAGAAATATCAATAGTGAATTTGTCAACCACCATTGTAAGAGTTTAAATTCAAAGTTGTGGGCTTCAAAATAGCTCTGTGACACTATGAGATTGCAACAAATTGCCTTGTTCTGATTGAAAAAAATGATTGTGACATGTTCTAATGAGTACAAAAATTAATGAAAGAAAAACATATATATCCCAAAGATTTTGGCTATATAACTAGACCTGCCAAATTTGATTTATTTAGTTATAATGGGTTTGATTTCTTATAAAATTAACTATATCTCGGATAAGAGGCTCGAGAAAGCTCTTGATTGAAGATGTTCATTTGTTTTTCTGATTCAACATTGACGGGTTCTATGTTACTTTAGCTAAGGATTCTTGAATCACCAAGATCTTAGTCAGCCTAAAATCACCTTAAGTCTAGGCTTCATCTAAACTAGGGCTAAGATGATCTAGTGTTCTCTTAGATTACTATGTTTGGGTCCAGTAAAATCAATAGTTTAAAAGTACTATGGATTTTAGATGCCTAACATTCTAGAAAAAGAAAGGACATTTAGAAGGTCGCCAATGGGTTTATAATAATAAGAGCATTAAGGACTCTTATAATGAATTTAAGGGTTTCTAAGCTAGCTTAAGAGTCTTCTAGGTCCTATTGGGTCTATGGTCAAAGGGTGTCAACTTGACATGGACTCGAGCCAAAAGCAATGTGTTTGGGTTGACCTAATCAACTTTTAGATTAAATTTTGGTTTAGAATTCTGATAAATTTAATTTTTTTGAGCCAAGTTAAGCTGACCCATAAGCTTAAGATTTACCTCATTTTGACTCACAAATCTTAATAGATTGAACCTAAATTTGACTTGAAATACATGTCCAATAGGTTACCCGGGTTGTGTTCAGGTTAGTTGAATTGAAAGCATGCCGTGTTCTAGTCAATATTTTGATCCGTTTAATAAATGTGTTAGATTTGGGTCATATTTATTTAGGTTAGGCTAAATCCAGATTAAACCTGCACATGACTCGTTGACTCAAATTCACACTTCTAATCGGGTCATTAGGGTTTCTTTACCTTATAGTACTCTCCTAAGCACAATATTGAATAAGTTATCAAGATCTTGAGCCACTTGAGGACATTCTAAGATTAAGCCTAAGGTATTTGAATTTTGACATTGACTATGAAGTATTAATGGTACTAAGGGTTAATGTATTAAGCAAAGTTCCTAATACCTTCTAAGCATCACAAGGTGCAAAGTAGAGATATTCTATATCTCCTTGGAGGTTTGGATCAGACTTATTTCAAAAGGAGGTCAATAATTATTTTAAAACAAAATATTTATTCTATTTTAGAATGTCCTTGAAATGATGGGGTAATTTCTCATTATCTTCGATACTTTTGGATAACTTCCTCGGATGGTGGTCCTTTATGCTTAGTAATAGAAACTTTTTATGCTTTATTGTATTTTCATACTCATTGCTCTCTACACAGGCCGTTGATTAGATTTGACGTGTTGACCTCCATGCATGTGCCATAAGTCAAGTCGAGCTCACAAGGTGAATTTGATGAGCTTTAGCGCGCAAATCGGAACTGAAATGCCCTTGATGGCACCGAAAATCAGTTGAAATGACCTCCGATCAACCAACGGACTCTGCTGTCGCATTCAGAATGTCAAAATTGATTAGAATATACAGATTGCACAATTCGACAGTCGATCGATTAAGAAAAGAAACGCTACATCATGCTCGGTCAGCGCGTTCGCCAAATATTGTAAAATTGATCACACTGTTAGCATCGAAACGTCAAAACCTATCAAATGAGACTGTTTGCGTTCAATTCAAATCAGTCTGCGCGAATGTCGAGCGGTCGGATGCGATGACGTGCGATTCTGAGCTGAAATTGACTCCAATTGGACGTCGACTTCAAACCAAATGTCCTCCGATCGCAAAATGGACTATGTCGTTATGTCTAGAACGTCGAAATAATCTAAGATTAATATATATATTAATTATATGATAGCGTCGGTGCAAAAATCAGAATTAAGAATTAATTTTCATTTAAATAAACAACCCTATATATACCTAGTAAGACCTAACCTAAGCAGAACTCTATTATTCACGGCTTCGATTCCTATTCATTCCCTTAGCAGCCGCAAGTAGGGGTGTGCATTAGACGGTTCAAACCGAAAAATCGAACCGAACCGATGTTAATTGGTCGGTTTGGTTTTTTATATTCATTATTTGGTTTTTGGTTGAAATTATGGATTAATACGGTTTTATGGTTTTTGGTTCGATTTTAAGTTATTAAATTTTGGTTTTACGGTTAAACTGATTTTTGCGATTATAGATTAGGCGGGCCGACTTGAGCCTATTTCGCGTATGGCGGTTTAGGGCTTTCTCCATTTTCGGCTCGCTCTTGATGAGCGTCGGCCGCTTCGTGGTTTGGATGAGTCTTGCGAATAACTTCATTGAGGTATTGTAGGAAACTACATGAGGTATTTTGTGTTTACGAACTTTAATGAATTTAGGGTTTCTCTATTCTTCTCTCGATCGGTATGTGAACATTTTAGAACATTTGAGTTTAGGGTTAAATGAAGCAGGATGTATTTTAGTAGTTTTGAAGATATTTTTGTATGTTCTCTGTCTTGTCAATGGTAGCCATTATTTTCAAATATTTGAGCGATTTAATACGAAATGTTTAGTTTATCACATGGTAGGATGTTTGGTCATGTTTAAAGATGAATTTTTGTGGCGATTAGGGATGATAATATGTTCGGTCGATGGAATTAAATTACGTGGCCTTATTTACATCTCTCTCTTATGAGAGTCTGAGCATTTTAGTCTCTTCTCTTTGCTTTGTTTGGAGAAATTTGTTCATTTCAGATTCATGAGAACAATTTGGAGTTTGGTTGGTTTTAGTATTATTTTGCATCGTACTCTCTTGAGAGTACAAATACTTTATGGATATTTTTTAGTTTCTTTGGCAGTTGTTATTATTATGTTTACATTCAATGGAAGTAATTTGGTGTTGTTTAGTTGGTTTAGTAGTGTTATTTCAGTACTCTCAGTACTCTTGAGTCTGAGATGATTTTAAATTTTTCTTTCTTTGGCAGTTGTTTGATTATGTTCATTACATTCTAGTGGAAGCAATTTGGTGGTATGCTGGTTGGTTTAGAAGAGTTATTATGCATATGTACTCTCTGTACTCTTTTTGAGAATGAGATGATTTTATTTTCTTTCTTTGGCACAGTTGTTGATTATGTTCATTACATTACATTAGGCAATTTGGTGGTAGTTTTGTTGGTTTAAGTGTTATTTTGCATATGTACTCTCGTACTCTCTTGAAATGAGATGATTTAATGAACATTTTTCTCTTTCTTTGGCACAGTTGTTAGATTATGTTCATTACATTAGTAGAAGTAATTTGGTGGGATGTTGGTTGGTTTTAGTGTTATTTTTTGCATCTATCTCTCTCTGAAATCTAAAATGATTTTGGACATTTTTTCCAGTTTAGTTGGCAGTTGTTGTTGATTATGTTCATTAAATTATATTGGAAGCAATTTGGTGGTATTTTGTTGGTTTAAGTATTATTACTCTCGTACTCTCTTGAGAATAGATGATTTGTGAATTTTTTTTTTTGGCACGGTTGTTCAGATTATGTTCATTCCATTCAGGTGGAAGCAATTTGGTGGGATGTTGGTTAGTTTAGAAGTGTTATTTTGCATATTCTGCGCTCTCTTGAATCTGATTGATTTTGTTATTTTTTAGGTTATTTGGCAGTTGTTCAGTCATTCATTACATTCATTGGAAAATTTGGTGGTTTTTGTTGATTTTTAGTATTATTTTGCATCTGTACTCTTTGTACTCTCTTAAGAGTATAAATGATTTTATGACATTTTTCTTTGGCCGTTATTGATTATGTTCATTCATTCCGATAGAAATTTGGTGGGATATTGGTTGGTTTAGAAGTGTTATTTTGCATATGTACTCTCTACTCTCTTGAGAATCTGAGATGATTTAATGGACATTTTTCGTTTTTTTTGCTTTGTTGTTGATTATGTTCATTGTTACATTAGAAGCAATTTGGTGGTGGTTATTTTGTTGGTTTAGAAGTGTTATTTTGCATATATCTCTTTGAGAATAATGTATTTTTTGTTTTTTGGCTTTGAGTTGTTGTTATTACATTCATAGTGGAAGAAATTTGGTGGGATGTTGGTTGGTTTAGAAGTGTTATTTTGCATCTGTACTCTCTATACTCTCTTGAAATCTGAGATGATTTATAGTCATTTTTTCAGTTTCTTTGGCTTTTGTTGTTGATTATGTTGTTCATTACATTGGAAGTAATTTGGTGGCTATTTTGTTGGTTTAGAAGTGTTATTTTGCATCTTCTACATACTCTCTTGAGAGAACATATGATTTTGTGGACATTTTTTCCTGTTTCTTTGGCTTGGTTTTTCAGATTATGTTCATTACATTCTAGTGGAAGTAATTTGGTGGGATGTTGGTTGGTTTAGAAGTATTATTTTACATCACACTCTCGTACTCTCTTTTCTGAGATGATTTAATGATATTTTTTTTGATTTTTGGCGCAGTTGTTTAGATTATGTTCATTCATTAAATGGAGGAAATTTGGAAATTTGGTTGGTTTTAGTGTTATTTTGCATGTACTCTTTACTCTCTTGAGAGTCTGAGATGATTTAATGGATATTTTTTTGGTTTCTGCAGTTGTTGAGTACATTCATTACATTCAGTGGAAAGCAATTTGGTGGATTTGTTTGGTTGATTTTTAGTGTTATTTTGCATCTGTACTCTCTGTACTCTCTTGAATGATGATTTATGACATTTTTTTTTCTTTGGCACGGTTGTACATATTATGTTCATTCTGATGGAATAATTTGGAGTTTGGTTGGTTTTTTAGTGTTATTTTGCGTATCTCTCTGTACTCTCTTGAGAGTCTGAGATAATTTTAATGGATATTTTTTCAGTTTCTTTGGCACAGTTGTTGGATTTCATTCATATTGGAAGCAATTTGGTGGTTTGGTTGGTTTTAGTGTTATTTTATATCGTACTCTACTCTCTTGAGCTACAGATGATTGTGGACATTTTTCTTGTTTTTTTAGTTGTTGATTATGTTCATTCATTGATTCATCAGAATAATTTGGAGGATGTTTGATTGGTTTTTAGTGTTATTTTGCATCGTACTCTGTACTCTCTCTGAGATGATTTTATGGACATTTTTTTCGCAGTTGTTGAGTGAGTTATATATTCTGTGGAAACAATTTGGTGTTTGTTTGGTTGATTTTTTAATGTTATTTTGTATCGTCTACGTCTCTTGAGAGTACATATGAATTTAATGGAGATTTTTTATTTCTTTGGCACGGTTGTTGAGATTATGTTCATTGCATTCATTGGGAATTTGGAGGAGTTTGGTTGGTTTTAGTGTTATTATTTGCATCTAATTTGTACTCTCTTGATACATTTTTGGATATTTTTCGGTTTACTGTGCAGTTGTTCATTCATTCATTTGATTAGCAATTTGGTATTTGGTTGGTTTTAGTGTTATTTTACATTCTACTCTATCTCTTTGTACTCTTGAGAATCTGAGATGATTTTGTGGACATTTTTTTTGTTTCTTTGGATTGTTGATTATGTTCATTCGATTCATGGAACAATTTGGGACATTTGGTTGGTTTTAGTGTTATTTTTATCCTCTGTACTCTCTTGAAATGAGATGATTTAATGGCATTTTTTTGTTTCTTTGGCACGGTTGTTCAAAGTCTTTTCATACATTCCAGTGGAAACAATTTGGGTATTTTTGGTTGATTTATTAGTGTTATTTTGCATCGTACTCTCTTGAAATCTGGATGATTGTTGATATTTTTTCACTTTCTTTGGCAGTTCATTGTATTATTATGTTCATTCGTTACAGAATAATTTGGAGTCTGAATAATTTGTGGATATTTTTTTGATTTCTTTGGCTTGGTTGTTTAGAGTCACGTTCATTACATTCAGGTGGAAGCCGTTGGTACATTTGTTTGGTTGATTTTAGTGTTATTTTGTATACATCTTCTCGTACTCTCTTGATAAATAGATGATTTTATGGATATTTTTCTGTTTCTTTGGCTTTGGTTGTTCAGTTATGTTCATTCATTCATCGGGGAATAATTTGGAAATTTGTTTGGTTGATTTTAGTGTTATTTTTGCATCGTACTCTCTTGAGAGTAGAGATGATTTATTTTTCCATTTCTTTGGCTTTGAGTTGTTATGTTCATTCATTCATTGGAAGCAATTTGGTGGATTTGGTTGGTTTAGTAGTTATTTTGCATCTGTACTCTCTTGAAATCTGAGATGATTTATGACATTTTTCCATTTTTTGGCACTTATTTTACGAAGTTCTGATATGGGAAAAGGATAACTTGATCTTACTGCTAAACGGTGTTGATAATAAACGATCTTGATGAAGTCATTGACATTTTAAAGAAATGCATGATTTATTAGACTCGAATTAGACTCAATAGCCATTACCTGATCTGTCATCTTGGGAGATAGAAAGCAAGCTTTCTTTTGGGTGCGGTGCATTCCTTTCACCCGATGAAGTTCGTGTAGAGGGATGCCAAACAGGGGTGAAGGTCTTATGGCAAATCCATTATCATGATTATTCATGGACTATAAGACTATCTTGAGCATGCGGATCCTTCGTTACGTAGCAGTTTGTCTGATTACATCGTTTCTGTATCAAATCTTTTTTGTATATCACATATAGGGTGGCATCGAATTGATTACTCGTGATGACATAGAAATTTCTTTGAATACAAGCGAGAGGCCATAGGCTTTCTAGTTTCCTGATTTGATGGTATTACATCAAAGATTCATACCAGAGGACACATGCGGGTGGATTTGTCTTCTTCTTATGGTATATTTTATATCTTTGGTTATGTATTATTTGATGCATTGAAGTTACATAAATATTAATTGTAGATGCGAGCACATAAGCATCATGAGGCCACCATCTCCATTTGCGCGTATCTTTGCGATGGCCGAAAATAAAGTTTCAGATGAAGCTTCAGGTTTAGGAGGACACCGGGTGACATATAATAATATCCTTAGTTCTTATAATTATGTATTTATTTATGTTGTAGTACATTTTCTTATCGGTTTAACAAGTGCGCCTTCCATTCGAGGACATATCGAAGAGGAGACACAGCTCCTTGAATCATTTTCCACATCATGGTACATGTTGAGCGAATGGATCCATTCTAAGTTTGAGTTCATTGAATCTCCATATGTCGATATTCTCCCCATCCAGGTGTCAGCACTCTTCACTACCCTTAAAGGCTTTGCGGTGGAGAGGATACTACTTGAGTTTAGGGACTTGAAAGATATAGTATCTTCTTTTCAAACAGCAATGGAGAGAATGGATGGATTGATTTCAGTTACTACTATCGAGGAGGTTCTTGCAGCGTGAGGGTCCTCATCCACGACTCTGTGGAGGTGCAAGCTGTCCCAGGGGAAGGCTGTTGCCCCTGGATACTTCACTTGGGAAGGCTCGCCCTGTGGATACTTCCACTTGGGAAGCCAGTAGCCTTCCTTAGGGAAGCCCTGTTGAGTCTCCATGGGGAAGTATTGTGGAGGCCTCGATTGAAGATGCTCAAAACCTGTCGGTGACATTGAGCGTGGTGTGAAAGCTTCGGCGGTAAGGAAGAGGAAAGGCTGTAGTTCCCCTTCACACACTTACAGGAAGTCAGGCAAGAATAAGTGATGTGGTGGCCTTAGATGACAGTGTAAGTTACTCTTTTAAATTTGAGATAATAGAAATAGATTTCACTAAATTTTTTTTATAGGTTCAAAGATGAGCGGTAAAATTGATTATCCACAGATCTATCGTTGTGGTGGAAGGCATCGGTCGGTATGAATCATCATTAGATCGATCCTTAATTCATAGTGAATCTAATCATCACTAACTTTCGTCGTGTAATTTAGTTCGGAAGAGCACATCATTTTGTTGAGTTCTCATCTATTTTTACTGGCGATGCTCCATCTTATTGACGTCGCTCGATTGAGGACAAGTAAATCAATCTTCATCCTCATACATAAAATAACTATTCATTTAATTAAGATCACTTTAAAATATTTATCACTTGCGGGGGTGATCTGATATTCGCGTGAGAATATCATTATTGCGAGGCGGTCGATGAGTTCGAATATATCTCTCGGATGCACACATTGATGCCGCCCTTTGTTGGTAGAGAGTACTCATGCGAGTGTATGTCCCTATTTGTACATCTCATTGCATTGGGTAAGTATATGTGTATTATAATTCAATCATTATTTTAGATGGAAACTACAATTTCTAGCGTTCTCTTCTTAAAAAATATGGTACCAGGAAAGCAAAATGTTCATCACTATCCCTTGATTATTTCGAGTGCTACTCTTACTTCCAATTATAGATAATGTCAACTTGGACACTCACGGTTGGGCATATTAAGCTAGGGGCATTTTTATGACTCATTACCAAAAAACCATTCTTATAAGTTGATTGTAAGAGTTATTTTCAATTTGGTTAAAGCGATTTTTTAGCCCCTTATTTCTTCTTTGCTTTTGATCAAATTACTTGTTGAAGATCTTGTCTCTTTTGTGAGCGATCCACAAAATGGCCAATCGAAATGGTGGGTGGGTCGGTCAAGATAATAGTGTTGATTGGGATGTTTGTCAAGTACATGGAGGCATTAAAATCACTTAATTGGTGACCACCAAGATTGGCCTAAGAAGATGAATTATTTTAGGGCGAGTTAAACACTATCTTTTGTTTGGGAATGAAAAGCCAAGTAAAACGACATTTAAAGTTTGATAAGTAGGAAATAATTGTGCGTATTTCAATTTTTTTCAATATTATTGGCGGAGAACTCTGCGACAAGTTGGTTGATAAGTAGGAAATATTTTTTTTCAATATATGCGAGTTTAGATCTTTTATTATTATTATATCAAATTGCTCATAATATTGAAAAAAATATTTCTATATCAACCAATTCTCTATAATAAAAAAAAAAATACCTCGTATTATTTCACTTATCAAACTTTAAATGTTTAACTTAACTTTTTCATTCAAATAATGGTTGGATTTGATATCTTCTTGCCCTCTTGGTGATTACGATTGTATTCTTTATCTTTGTATCTTGACCCTTCTTTGATTGGCCATTTGTGGATGTTCTTCTCTTGATTATATAGTCAATAAGTAAAAAATGATTCTGTGCCTTATGGGTTGGTTTTGTAATGAGATTTCCTCGGCTGTCATAAGTATTTTGATCGATATCTTTGGATATTTGCTTTTCTATTTTACTAAAAAAAAAAGAATAAAATAAGTTTTCCATCAATGTGATTGTTTGCTATAAGATGGTATAAAACAAACATGGGAATCTCCCGAGCATCAATATTTAATGACTCGACATCGTCTCTTTTGATATTCAATCTTTTCACTTAATTACGAATAGAATTTTGCGTATGAAGGCGTGAAAGATTGACTTACTTTTAAATAAGATCGCATCTTAAAAGCCAATGAAATATTGCCTCTATTTCTGCTTGTGATGAAGAGTAATTAATTCGATCTAAGATGATTCATACCTCCGTGCTCCCATCGATATACATCTGTGTCGACCTTCTCATCTTTGAACTTATAAAGAAATTTAATTAATCTATTTTATTATCTCAAATTTAAAAGAAAGTAACTTTATACCTTCTTTAAATCTGAGTGGAGGCCACCCATCACTTTAGACTTTCTGTAAGTGTGTGTGAAGGAGAATATATTCCTCTTCCTTATCTGTCGACTTTCACACCAGCTCAATCGTCGATTAAGGTTTGAGCATCTTCATGTGCATTAGAGGCCTCCATGATAGCTATGGTAGAATTTGGGGAATGTGAAATTTCCTCACTTCCCAATGAAAGTATCCACACTTCCCAGTATCCATAGGCAGTATGGTTTTATATGAGTCTCCACAGATGGTACTTGCAGAAACCTCTCAATAAACCTTGATCCATCATTCTCTGCCATTGTTGCTTGAAAGAAGATAATATATCTTTCAAGTCCTAAAACACAAGTATCCTCTCCACCAAACCAGTAGTATAGAGCATGCTTACGGATGGGAGAGAATATCGAGGAGGACATATGGAGATTCAATAGGTGAACTCGGTGGACTTAGAATGCTGTATCGCTCAACATGTCTATGTTGAAGGATTGAGGAAGTCTCCTCTTAGATATGTCTCGAACAAAATAGTTAGCAAATAAAATGTGATGACTACAACATAAATAAATACATAATTAAGATAAGTGATATTATTATATGTCGATGTCCTCTAAACTAATGAAGGTTTCATCGGAAATTTTATTTTGATCGCGGATCATGACTTTGTAAATGGAGATGGCGCCTCATGATGCTTTATAATTCGATTAAATTAATATTTTATATAGTTAACCATCAAATAATACATAGCAAGATATAAAACATATCATAAGAAGAGTGACAAATCCACTCATGTACCATGCAGGTATGAATCTTTGATGTAATATAATGAAACTTGGGAAATTTCGCCATTGTATTGAAATTTATCTATGTCATCTAGGTAATCAATTCGATGCCACTTTATGTTAAGATATTTGATAGCGAAACGTATGTCTGGCTACAAAATGCAAGCGATCTCTACTCAAGAATAGTCTTATAGTCCAAACAACTTGGGATTTCAATAAACCTTCTATTTGGCATCCCTAAATTCACCCATGTGAGTTGCTCGCCTACAAAGAAAGCTTATCATCTGAGAATTGAGGTATTAATGAGTCTTGATGAATTAATCATAATTGATCTAATGAAGATCTTTCGTGCTCGATAATATTCATCGATGCGTGTCTTTTCAAATTTGCTATTTGGATTGATACAGAAGTATGAGAATGCTTCTTGAAATATCTTACTAAATGAAGTATGAATTAATGATAATGTAATGAGCATCACCTTACAAAAAAGCGGAAAAAATATCCAAAATCATCTACTCTCGATAGATGCAGTATCAAATAATCTAAAAACTAATCAAAATTTTCAATTATTCATCATGTCAGATGAACATGTCACAATGCCAAAAGAAAAAAATATGTCCATAAAATCTCTATACTCTGAGAGATGAGAGAAATGCAGATGCAAAATATCTTAAATCACCAAACAAACCAAATTGCTTAATGTAATGAACAATCGAACAAGGGCCAAAGAGAAAAAATGTCACAAAATTCATTGGAGAGAATAAGCATCTGATCAAATAACACTAAAAAATCAACCAACCCAAATTTTTTCATGTAATGACATGTCAACAATGAAAGCGAGAAAAAATGTTCAAAATCATCTTCTCGAGAGTGCAATTGCAAAATAATACTAAAAAACCCAAACCCATGAATTCTTCTGAATGTAATGAGCATCATTACAAGCCAAAGCTATGAAATCATGTAGTCTTAGAGTCTAGAATGCAAAATAACACTAATCAATATCCCACCAAATTCTTGTAATGTAATGACATAATCGAACAACCGGAACCGAAAAAATGTGAAATCATCACTATCAAGTGAGTAAAGCAAATAATACTAATCCAAACCGACCCCAAATTCTTTCTGAATGTAATGAACACTAACAAGAAAGCGGGAAAAAATGTTCACAAAATTATATGCTAAAGATGCAGAGAATACGTATCAAAATAACTAAAAATCCAAACAACCTCCAAATTATTCACGATGAATTCATGACATAATTTGAATAAAGAATCTGAGGAAAAATGACAAAATCATTGTACTCTCGAGAGTCTAGAGATAAATATAAGTAAAATAACACTAAAAAATCAACCACATCAAATTGCTTTGTGGATTTAATGAACAACAAGAAAGCGGGAAAAGTGTCACAAAATCATCTGTACTCTCGTGAGTATAGAGTCTGAGATGCAAAATAACACTAAAAATTAACCAACATTCTCAAATTGTTCCATGAATTGATGACATGTCAATAATCGCTAAAGAAATAGGAAAAATATCCATGAAAATGTATACTCTCAGAGAGAAGAGAGCATAGATGCAAAATAATACTAAAAAAGCAACCAACACCAAATTGCTTTTGGAATGTAATGAACATACTTTAACCGAGCCAAAGAATGGAAAAATATCATAAATCATCTACTCTCAAGAGAGATCTGATGCAAAATAACACTAAAAAACCAAATGCGACCCAAATTGTTCACGATGAATTGAACATAATCGACAATAGCCAAAGAAAACGGAAAAATGTCCATAAATCATCTCAGTACTCTCAGAGAATGCAGAGTACTGATATAAAATAACACTAAAAATCAATCAAACCAAATTGCTTCTGTGAATGTAATGAACGCACAAAGAAACAAAAGCTGGAAAAAATATCCAAAAAATCATTACTCTCGAGAGTAAGAGAAATCATATATAAAATAAAATCAAAAAACGACTCCAAATTGTTCCGATGAATTCTGAACATGAATGTCAATAATCAAGTCAAAGAAACAGGAAAAAATATCCACAAAATCATCTGTACTCTCAAGAGAGTTTAGATGCAAAATAACACTAAAAAATCAACCAAACAGTCACCAAATTGCTTCCACTAGAATGTAATGAGCACACCAAAGCCAAAGCTGGAAAAAAATTAAAATAAAATCATCTTCTGAGAGTCTGAGAGAGCTGAATCAATAACACTTCAACCAACCAACATCCTACCAAATTCTTTGTTTGGAATGTAATGAGCATAATATGAACAACAGGGCCAAAAAAGCGGAAAAAATGTCATAAAATCATCGTTCTCTGAGAGTCTGAGCAGTCTGAAAATAATACTTAAACCAATAAAACATCCACCAAATTATGTAATGTAATGAAACATAATCGAACAATGAGCCAAAGAAGCTGGAAAAATGTCCATAAAATTATCACTACTCTCTGAGAGATGAGATCTGATGCAAAATAACATTTCTAAACCAACCAACATCCCAAATTGCTTACTAGAATGTAATGCATAATCAAAAAGAATAAGCGGAAAAATTTCTACAAAATCATCTTTCTTAAGAGTCAGAGATCTGAATCAAAATAATAGTACTAAACCAAATAACAAATACACCAAATTGTGAATGTAATGAACATAATATGATAGACAAGAAGAAAAAAATTTTCCATAAAAGTATCTGTACTCTCAAGAGAGTACAGAGATAAAGCTACAAGAAGAAGAAGAGGAAGAAGAAGAAGAAGAAGACACTATGGGGGTAGAGGTGGTGTACATGGTACAACACGGAGAATCGTCGGTGTCTGCACATCTGGGTCATGGGTCGAGACCTTTATCCACATTGAGGAACCCACCAGTCAAACGAAAGCAAAACCTTTAGTTCCTCCTCAGTGATGAGCAAGAAGAGGAACCGAAGAAGAAGATAACACTGCGACACTACACACTTGCTCAGTGCAAAGGCAAATGATGGCGATGGCGAAGGATAAGGAGATCTCTCTTGAATTCAAGATGAATCGGATGATGATGAGGAAACACATTGCCGTGCGCACACGTTCCTCATCAGCATCAAACAACCAACTCCACCAGTTGAGAAAGAGCTACAAACCTCTGGAGCACAAAGTGCTCATAATGATAGAAATGAAGTCAATCAATTGACTACTCCACCCATTCTCCAGCAAATATTGAGCACATCCGAGCCAGTGACTGTTGTACAACTTGAAACTATTATAAATGAAAAGATTAAAGCTGTCATAGCTACAGAACAGGTGGAAAAATTGGTGAAAATAGGTTGCCCATATTCTACAGAATATGACAAAGTGTCGTATCCTAAAGGTTACTCAGTGCCTAAATTCCATTCATTTGATGACAACGGTAACCCCATGCAACACTCAGCACAATTCAAAGCAACTTATGGTAATATTGGGGGTAATGACGCATTGTTGTTAGCATTTTAACTTCTTACTTTGAATTAGTGCCGAGTTGCCAAATGACTCAATTAAGACATTCGCCAAGCTGGAGATAATGTTTATCAAAAGATTTTCTAGTGCAGTTAGAAAGACTACAGTAGCTAATCTCGCCCTGGAGAAGAGAAGGACGAGTCAGTCACTAAATACATAACTCGCTAGTGCAACATGAGCATGAAGTGTGAGCAACAGTTGGAAGAGGAACATGCAATTCAACTACTATGCATGACTTCCATCACCACCTTTCAAGAACTATTGGATCAGGTGAAAAAATTTGAAAAATTGAATCTTTCTAAAACTGAAAACCATTCAGACAGAACAAAGAAAGGGAAGTTTTCAGAATCAAGGGGGAGTGAATCTCACACTGCTTCATATGATTCAAATAGAGGAAGGAGGGCAACTTACAATGTAGATAAGGGGAAACAACCTATCTAATTTAAAGAGAAAGATAAACTACCATTTAATTCTCAACCGATGTTAGTTCTTGGAGGTAATGACAAATCCAGAACTTTCTCGAGTAGTGGTGATCGCCCAAGGCAATCATTAGGAGATGATGATCGAATGCATCCATCTCTTAAGGAGAAGATGAACAAGAAATATTCATTCAAAAGGGAAAGCGTGGCCAAACTATTTTGGCAAGCACTCAAGGCAGGGTTCGAGTTGCTAGAATGTAAAATACTTGAAGAGTCAGGATGAACTAACAACCCAAATTATTATTCATATCATTGGGTAGTTAGCCACCCTATAGAAGATTGCTATGTATTCAAGGACTGGCTAGAAAGAAAATGCAGGAGAGGTAAATTCACGCTATCCAATAGTGTTCTTATTCACCCAAAGAAAGAATCTGCAAGGGTGGTTATGTCCTCTTCCATGAAAGATAAATCAAAAGAAAAGAGCGTTGAGGATGACAAATGGGAGGCTGATTTCAAACTATGAAGATGAAGCAATTAGAAGGCGTTAGGTGTCGGATCTCCACTTGAACCGGTCTGGAACCAAGGTAGAATCTACATCAAAAGGTTACGCTCTTGAAGCGTCGGTGTTTGGTGTTCCGTCACGAAAATAACCTATTGATTTAAAACTCCCAAAGGTTAGCCAAACAAAAGAAGATAAATAAGAAATTTACTATCCAAAAGATTATTAATAATCTTGAAGAATATTAACGACCATTAAGACAACCAATTAAGCTTGTTGATTTCATATCAGGACTCTTAAATCATTAAAATAAATGATGAAGGAGATGATGACGAAGAATCTCTTTCTAGAGAAGTCTATCAGGTTATCTCAACTTGCTTGGATACTCCCCGACAGAATCTAGTTCTTTGAGATAATCCAAGAAGAAGAACCACCAATGATGTGTCATTCAAGCCTTGCCCGATGGTGAAGTAAAGAAAAGATAACTCGGAAGAAGACTTGTCCTTTTCGGAGGAAGATGAGTCAGAGTCTTCAATATCACCATTAATGAAGGGCATAAAACTGGAAAGTGATTCTGAAGGTTCCATCCGATCCTCAGACATAAACAATGATTCTAAAGACGAGACTTCTTTAGAAGAATCTGAGCCAGATAGAGCAGCCCCAGTACAGATAAGAAGTGACAAGGTGTTGTCGTCATCATGGAAGAAAGGAACACAAAATAAAGGCAATGACAAGAACATAAAAGTTAATGACAATATCATTCCCATGATCTAAAGAAGAAGTCTAACATGAATAAAGGAATCGATTACAACATCTTATCGCACTTGAGGAAGATCCTTACACAATTAAGTATGTATGAGGCCCTCGATGTCGCAGATCTGAAATCTTAAGCTCTTAAGAATCAGATAAATATGAAATATGTATGGCCGAAGTATTACAATCTCAAGACCTTAGATGATCACCTTCTCGAGGAAGATCTTATGCTTACATGTGCTATATGTCTCTACAGTGATAGTGTCATAATCAATCAATTCTAATTGATCAGGTTCATCGTTAATCTCATGAGTCACGAAAACATTGAGAGGATTATCCCTTGATGTTTGACATCTAGGGCGGGACAAATTGATAATCCGACTTCAATGAAAAGGGCAAAAGGATCTTTTACTTGCCACTAAGATTCGGAGAACTTCACACAGAAGACAAATTCCATGTCATTGATGTTGACATTTCGTTCCGCGCCTTGTTGGGGCATCCCTGACTACATGAGTATGGAATAGTCCCGTCTACTTTGCACCGATGCATAAAATACATAAGAAACGAGAAAGAATATAGAATTTTTGGCAACCTTCAGCCATTTGAAGTCCATGAAGCTAAAATCTACGGAGATGCAAAATACTATTTGTTGAAGGAGCCCAAGCCTCAACAATCCTAAGCTTCTACCTCAAAGGTTACAACACAAAGTGAAGGAAAAAGGAAGGAAGAAAGAAGGCGCGACTCTTCCTAAAGCATTAGCTCACATAAGTTGAAAAGACTAGTCCCTCATCAGGCGGTGACATAGAAGAAGAAGAAGATGATCCTTTGTCGGGACGAGGAGTGAACAAGTCTCTGGTGAAAGGAAAGAAAATTATGGAATACTCAGATTTTGAGTATGATTCTCAACCTACATATGAAAGTGAAGTTCAATGTATCTCTTCAAGAAGGACGGTAAACCTGTTGATATCAGAAGAATCATTAGTGATTGTGTCGGTTCCTTTTCAACACTTCAAAGAAATCACTCCATGAAGTCCATACATTGTTGAAGAGTTAAAGACTTTCTATGTGCCTCCTTTGGAAGTAATGAGCGTGAAATTTCATTTTACAAATCGAGTGTTATCAGATTTGATTGGCTCATGCAATTTGATGAATATGATGATATGGTTCTCACAAGAATGCCAAAATATTATCTCAAGGATTATAAGATGATGCACAAATTGGGAGTTGATATTGGAACAGATAAATGATGAGTCCACTTCTTTGATACCCTCTGGGGTCTAAAAAGTCCATAGATCTTACGAAAAAGTGATAATCATACATTTAAAGGTCTTAGATGCATTCATCGTAAACATCGTCAAAGAAAAACGCTATCACGATGCTGTAACAGAAGAAGATATTGATGTTGAAATTGAAAATGAAGATAATCTTTATGAGGGTGTGGGCGGCGGTTACCATGGATGAGTTGAAGGAAATCAACTTGGGAATAGAGGATGATCCTCGTAACTTTTCGTCGTGCCCTTACGATGAAAAGTTGAAGAAATAAAAGCTCTCATATGTGAATTCAGGGACTGCTTTGCTTGGACATACTTGAAATGAAGCTTATCCCGAGGTGTCGGTTCATAAACTTGTCATTAAATCGGATCTGATGTTAAGCAAGCTCTGGCGAATGAGATTGGAGATTGAAAAAATAGGTAATTCAAAACTAAGTTGATCGAAGCGCTTTATCAGAAGAAAATATGTGATTGGATAGCCAACGTTGTTAGTGAGAAAGAAGAATGGTCAAATTGTATTTACATTGATTTTGAGATCTAAGCATACAAAAGATGATTTTTGCTTCCATTAATACTAGTAGACAATACTTTCAACTACGACATGTTCTCATTTATGGATGGATCGATACAATCAAAATATGGCTCATGAAGATGAAAGCACACATCATTTAGGGGCGTTGATATATCTTTACTCATGCCCTTTGGATTGAAGAATGTTGGAGCCCATATTAGAGGGCCATGACACGCATCTTCGACGAGTTGATTCAGTAAAAAGTAGAATGCTATGAGGATGACCTCGTCGTCAAGAGCATAGATCGAAAAGATCATTTTGGTGACCTGAGGATGGACTTCAAAAGAATTAGGCAGTACGATCTCAAGATGAACCCTCTCAAATATGCATTTGGTGTTTCTTCTGGAAAGTTCCTTGGCAATGTGGTACGACATAGATGAATTGAGATCGGCCCTAATAAAATCGAAGTGATAGTGAATATGCCACCGTCGAAGAATCTTTGCCAGCTTCGTTTCATGCAGGGACATTTGGCATTCATCCGACGCTTCATATCAAATATGTCGGGTATGTGTCAACCATTTGCTAAATTAATGAAGAAAAATGCACCATTTAAATGGGACAATGTGTGCCAAGATGTATTCAATAGCATCAAAAGATACCTGTTGAATCCACCAATTTCAGGGAAGCCTCTCATTTTATATGCAGCTGCATTAGAAGAATCTCTCAGAGCATTGCTTGCATAGCACAATGAAGAAGGCAAGGAAAATGCGCTATACTATATCAGTCAAACATTGATAGGAGTTGAGGCAAAGTACTCTCTGATCGAAAAAGCATCTTGCATTAATCTTTCTTTTCGAAGCTTCGACATTATATGTTGTCACATAAGATAACACTCTCAAAGATCGATCGAAGTTCGATAACAAGGCGGCGTTGTGGTCATTTGGCAATGCGATTACTCTATACGATTCGATATTACATATGTATGTATAAGGAAATACTAGCGATTTTGCATCATCTCAGATTCAACGATTTAATGATGATTTACCTGATGAATAGATTTTGTTTATTCATAGATTTTGTTTATTCATGAAAGAGAAAGGCTGCAGATCTGGAAAATATATTTTGATGATGCATCATCTATTAAGCCCGCTCAGCCCCCAAATCTACCAAAAGTAAGAGCTGGCGTTGGCCTCGTCTTTATAACACCGGAAGGTGGCATAATGAGACGTTCATACGAGCCAAGAACCAACAATGAAATGAAGGCATTGGTAGGTCTCGAAGTTGTGGTTATGCATTCAAAATTTAAGAATCTTTGGAGACTCTCAATTGGTAATCAACCAAGTGTTGGGTCTATAAGATTAATAAGCTTGAATTACTATTATCATAGGTGCTTGAGCGAAAGTGAAATTCCATTAAACTAGCTTGAGTTTCTCGATCGAAGAATAGTAAAGTAGATTATGCGGCCAAGCGGCAAAAGAGATGGCAGGACGACGGATGTGTTGATTGAAGTGTCCACTCGTCAAGTTTACCGTAAATCCATATTCCATAGTAGGGGGGACATCAAACTCAAAGAGAAGCAATTCAAATTGCTCCTCACTCTAAGAACGATAAGTACAAGAGATAAAAAACTCAAAGTACGAACAAATCATGCGAAGCTTTCATAGTGGAAGAGCGGATGATTGGAGACAACCCTTCATCGATTATTTCAAGGAAAGAAAATTGTGAGCAATAAATCACTAGGCAAATTACAAAAAGAATCCTATGATATGCTTATGTTAATGACACATTATACCAAAGATCCTTTGAGCAAATGTGGTTGCGATGTTTAAGGATGGATGAAGCCAACAAAGTTATGTTTGAAATTAATGAAGGACTTTGCGGGGCGCATCAGTCAGGTTCTAAAATGACAACAAAAATTAAGATGATGTGATACTATTGGCCTTCAATGGTGAAAGACTGTATAGATCTTGCCAGAAAATGTCATGATGTCAAGTCCATGGGAATCTCATTCATCAACCCCCGAATCCTCTACACCCAACAATAGCATCCTAATCGTTCGAAAGTTGGGGCACGCATATAATTGGACCGATTAATCCTCCATCATTAGTGGGACATCGATTCATTTTAACAGCTACTAACTACTTCTCCAAATGGGCTAAAGCTGCTCCGTTTAAGGAAGTCACTACTGATCGAGTCGTTGACTTCTTCACCAACAATATTGTCTATAGATTCGGGGTGCCACGACGAATCATTTCAGACAACGCCCAACTTTCAAGAGTGTGAAGATATTCGATTCACAACACAAAATCGACACGGTATCATCATCTACAATTCAAGGGTCAAGTAGAGGCTTTCAATAAAACTTTAGTGAAGTTGCTTAAAAGATTCTCATAAAGAGAGTGGCACACTAAAATGATATAAGCTGGCATACAAACAACTTACAAAATGCCAACCAAGGCCACTCTTATGCTCTAACATTTAGAGTTGAGTCGCTCGCCACTAGAAGTCGAGCTATCACTTCGAAAATGCCTAATTCAATCTTTCTCAAGATGAGAATGCTTGCCTGTGAATGGAAAAGTTGGATACGCTTGACGGTGTTAGACTCTAAGCTCAACAAAGTTTAGAAATTTATAGAGCGTTGATGTCTAAAGCATTCAATAGTCCAAGATGTCTGACATTCTAGAAAGTTGAATGGTTCCGAGAAGGCCAATCAATCATCCCTCATCGCAAGATCGGTGGTAAATTTGAAGCTAACTGGGAATGTCCTTACGTCATTGTTGACCTCATTTTTAGAATGAGCTCTCAACCCTCCCATCATAGGCTTAGGACTCCTCTTAGACTTTAAGAGTTCTTTAGCCTTAAGACACATCTAGTGATTAGGGGACACTCAAACCTAGCCCTATAAGACTTAGAAGAGTTAGTCATAGGAATAAGTCATGCCTTAGGGGTGTTAGAAAAATTTTCTACCCTTTAGCTTAAACTATTTCTCACTCTCCTTTTTTTAAGTCAAACTCTAAATCAATTCTATTTGATATTCTCCAAACTCAAATCAATCCCATGTTGCAATTCCATGATTGAGATCCTTGATTGAAATTCAATCCCATGTTGCAATTCCATGATTGAGATCCTTGATTGAAATCCATGATTGAAACTTATAATCAAAATCCATCAAAATTTCTTAAGTCTAAATTTCCAAAGTCCTTAACCCTTTCTTAAGGACTTAGCCAAAATCATGATTCAAACCTATTCAAACCTTTGAGATTTTCTCATGATTCATTTATATTCTCATTTATATTCACATTTATAAGTGAAATATAAATTCAAACCCACCAAATCAAATTCAAAATTCAAAATTCAAAATCAATTCATGAAATTTTCTTAAGTCCCTTTAATTTTCCATTAAAGGACTTAGCCAAAATCAACTCCAAACTTTGATCAAATCACTTCAAACCCACGAGATTTTCTCAAAACTTATTTATATCATCATTCATATTCTCATATATAAATGAAATATAAATATAACTCAATCCAATCCAATCAAAAATTAAATTCCAAATTTAAAATGCATGAAATTCTCTTAAATCCCTTAATTTTTCATTAATGTATTTAACCTAAACTTTGATCAAACCTTTTCAAACTCATGAGATTTTCTCAAAATATATTTGTATTCTCATTTATGTTCTCATATATAAATGAAATATAAATATAGATCAATCAAATCCAATTCAGAAAATTAAATTTCTAATTAAAAATTCAATTAAATCCTTTAAATTCTCTTCAATGGATTTAATCCAAATCATGATTAAACTCTTTCAAATCTTCGAAATTTTCTCGTGATCAATTTATATTCTAATTTATATTCACTTATATAAATGAAATATAAATTCAAACAATCAAAACCAACTCCAAAAATCAAACTCAAATCCATTCAAAAATCAAATTTAAGCCTTTCAAGTCAAAATCTTGAACTTAGCCAAATCACTTTCAAATCAAGCCAAACTCTTGATTTTATCTCATAGTTCAATCAATCCTATAATCATGAGCTCATATATAAATCTGAACCTGAATCAAACAATCAAAACCTAATTTAAAAATTAAACCCAAAACCCCTTCATATTCTTCCTTTGAATATGAAATTTTCAAATGGATCAAAATTCATTTGACTTCAAACCTCTTGTAAATAGATTAGTGTTTTAATCATAAGTCCATATACAAGATCAATCAACTTAAAATCAAGCTTTGATCAAGTCATTTGATCCACTTAGGCTCACTTGACCTAAAGTGACCTAAAATATTCTTATGAGCTACCTTTTGATCCTAACCAAATTGGATTGAACCAAACTCATATTTGTTCTCATCATCAACAATCATCATAAGATGTTGTCAATCAATTGTCAAACCAAGTCAAGGGTTGACCAAAATTAATACTAATGAAACTCTCAACAAAAAATCCATATAAATTGAATTTGAAATCATTGATCCAAGTTCACTTATAACTTATGTGAACTTTTGAGCCTAACTTTTTGGCCCACTTGGCCCAAGTTGACCCATTTTGACCTAAAGGGCCAAAATGTGTCAAAACTTGATTTATGTCAAATTGATTGGAACCAATAGGTCAAGTCCATCCCAAATCACTTGTGGAACTTGACCAAAGCCTCAATTGGCCAACTAAACCCAACATAGCCCATTCATTAGACATGACCTGGGGTCATGTTGAGCCAAAATTGAACCTAACTCAAATTGATTGGAAACAAAGATATCAATCCACTTCATATGACTTACCAAACCCAAACCTACCCTTGATCTAACCCAAATAGGTCAAATGGGTCAAATAGGTCAACTTGATCCATTTAACCTAAATGAGTCATATGAGTCAAAACCAAATCTAATCCAAATTAAACAAAACCAAAGGCACCAAAACATTTCAAATGGTCATATGAACTTAACCCAACCCTTCGCTTGACCCAACTGACCTATTAGTCAATCCGGTTGACCCATTTGACCTAAATGGGTCAATATGAGTCAAACCCTATCAAATGGATTCCAAATCCATCAAACTTAGCCCAACCTATTTTCTCAACATACCACATACCAAAAAAAAAATTAGTAAAAATGACACTATACTCTAAAGCATAGAACAAACTAGCTATTTTGGTCATACACTCATTACAATTTAAGGCTCACCTAAAATATCAAGGGTTCATAGTGATGAGTGGTGCACCTAACCCAATGGGTTTGGGTCAACCCATTTGGCCCATGGACCAAACCCGACCACCCATGGCCAAATTGAAATTTCAAACTCCCCCCAAAGCTTAATTGGATGCACATGGGAGTTAGCCTTCCACTCCTATGCTCAAACCGACCATGTGCACACCTCTAACAGCCAAAACAACTCATCCCATATGGTCAATTGGATCAAAACGATAAACTTATGCTCGGTCGTCCAATTGGCATAGGGGGAGATATACTCCTCCTAAATTTCATTGCCACTTGATCGATTGGAACCTAAGAAGCCTTAGAAACCTTCACAGAGCTTTCCCAAGGTGCCTAAGAGGATTGAGAATTCCCATTCTTCGGTTTTGCACAGTGTAAAATAGGGGAGGTCCATTGAAGAGCAAACTTATTTTACACTCAATCTCATCCAAATTCCTCCTACACTCATCATCAGAGGATCAATTCGAGCCTGCCCAAGCTTCCAATTAAGTTCCCACAGCAAGGAAGAACTCAATTCGATCAAAGATGTAAGGGAGATCAAGAGGAGTTGGTCCACCCATTCATCCACTCAACCTCAAGAGCTAGGAACTTCAACAGGGCTTTGTCTCCACTAGACGAAGCTACCTCATCGATCCCAGTGATCACCCCTCGAGGTTAGTGAATTTCCACTTCAGAGGCTAAGAGGTGTTGGTCCTTGTGAAAGAAATTTCTATTTCATGTAAAATCGCTGATTGGATTGGCCACTTTGGTCCTTAGATGGTGTGGGTTGAGTCTTGAATAAATCCATGAAGGATCGCTTGGATCTCCCTTGGAATGTGAATGGTTCACATTCATCCTCGTGGAAGAACTCACCATCTCAGCCCATCCACATTTTTTTTAGATGGATGAGATTCCTCCACATTTTAAATATTTAAAACCGATGTGTATCCTCGGCAATCGAGGAGCGTGATGCCTTTCCCGATGGACAACTTAAGTAGGGGCATGCTAACGCACGTATAAAGCGCAACGGCAGCCACGTGAGCAGTAGTATTAACCTAGGATTAGTTAGGGATTATTCTTAATTTTTAATTAATTCAGAAACCTTCAAAAAATCATAACTCAACCTAGAAAAATTTAAAAAATATGAGGAAAAATACTATGGATAGATAATTCCATCTAAAATATTCTAAAATTATTTTCAATGTATTTTGATTTCCCTTTTTCTTTGAATTTGGGTTTGTTTTGGAATGGTGATTAGTTAATTATTCCCTAATTCAATCACAAATTAATCTCAAACTTTTAGGATTCATTTTAGGGGATGACCTCTGCCTCTTCTAATTTTCTTGAGATTTATTGAAGCCTTAATTAAAAAAATTGCTAGCTCATTCCCTAATTACCCCTTCATGTAATTAAGAGTAATTAAGGTATAATTAGTTGGTTTTTCCTATGATTAAGTTGGATTAAGGTTAGATCCAGTGAGTAAGGGTTTTATGGAATAATTTTGGGGTATTTCCCCTAAGCTATTCTCTAAACCTCATTTTTTTTTCCTTTAATCCCTTCTTAATTAAAGGTTAATTCATTAATTATCCTTTTAAAAAAATTTCAAAAATTCTAAAAATTTTCAGAACTTAATTAATCTACCTTGGGTAGATGCTTAAGTGTTTAATAACCTAGTCTAATTAAGAAAATTAAAATCCCTTTCAGAAGTGTGAAAGGGTATTTTAAAAGTACTTAAGCTAAACACCTTAGCTTAATTAACTTTTAATTGTAAGTCAAATTGCATTAGACCTTTTCATTATTAGGTATATTGCAAGTTTACATACCTTGTGAGTTTTATACCATCTCATTGGATCATAATTACTTAGTTGATTTTTCTAAGGTGGTGTAGATAAGTTAATTAATTAATTAATTTCTAACCAATGCTTAAAATTGGATTTAATTATCTGAAAATTGTACTAAAATACAAAACACATGTGGGAATGGGTTAGGAATAGCAAACTCTTCTCACTTTTTTAAAACTAAATCAAACTTCAAACAAACAAAAATCATTTTGAAATTCACTTCAATTTATTCTAGGTTTTCTTATTATTTAAGAATGTCTTTAGGAATTAAGTAAAGTGAATTTATTTACATGATTATATTGCTTTAGATCTTTCCCAACATGTTAAATTGTGTGTCATGTGATTTATGCATCCATGATTTCATGTTTTCAAAGTTTTAAAATGAAATTGTTTACTTTATGTCAAATATGCATGGCTAAAGTAAAATATGAGTGGCTATTATCACTACTAAACTCAAAGTATTTTCAAAACCTATAAATGAAACATCAAATCTGAAAGTGTGCTATTCATATATTAATTATTAGCTTGCATGTGATGAGTTATAAAGTCATGTTTAGTGTAGCATTTCCTTCCTTTCTTATGTTCGTATAGTTTTGAATATGGATTGGTAAGATGTAGGGTTCATTTAAAAAGAACCCAACACTTAATTAATTCCAAACCCTATTAATATTTATGCTCTCACTTTTGGAGGATTACTTACACTTGCATGAATAAATTGCATAAACAAAAATGAAACCATTAAGCAAACATTTGTATATTCTCTTTCCATTTCATTTTCTTTATATGTATGTTAGTACTTAAACAAAGTGGTATATTAGTCTGGACAACCCCAAAGGTTTGACTTTAAGTATCCTTAAGTAGGTCTTGTGCCTGGTTAATAATGATGTTGTACTCTTATGTCTTTTCTTACTTTCATGCATGTATGTGAAATTTTGGATAAGTAAAATTTTTCTACTCAAGAAAAAAATGCATCTAAATCTTCTAAATTTTCTTAAATGGATTACTTAGCATGCATCATAAAGTGTGTTAATTATCTTCATTTATAGATATGCTTAGGTCCATCCATATGCATGTTATATATGTTGGGAAAGAATTGATGTAATATATGTTATGTGAATTTTGATTCATTTTTCTTAATCTTAAAAGGTCTTTTTTTTGTTAGGTTTGTTTAGAGTTGATCTAAATTTAGGATTGATTAAAATATATAATTAAAATATTCACCTAAATGAAATTAAAATGTGAACTTACCTTATCTTTATAACTTAGTAATTAATTATAGGTTTTACTTCAACAAAATTAAAACATCAAATAAAAATAACCCAAATTACTAAACAACTTAAATGAAACTTTCATCTAAGTTGAACATGTCTTTCACACTTAGAAAATTTGAACCTAAAGTCCTAAGCTAAGATGCACAAAACCAAAGCATATTAGCTAAGTCACCACCTTTAGGTTGTGGGTGCATGGCTTAATGTTATGTTTTGTTTTGTGATTAATATTTTAGACCTGATTGTTAGGGTGTATGCTCATAATGAATGGTAGGGCGTCTTGAACCATTCTTTTTTCGGATTGTGCTAGCATCATAAAATATAAATGCTTGTAGGTGCTTATACCCTTAGCATAATCCATAGTTAGGTGGACTTAGTCACCCATGTGTGTGATAAGTCCAATATACATGCTTGGATTTATGTGGTGTGATTTGACTAACCTTTATTTTGCAAGTGCTAGTTAGATTTATGCATTTCCTTTTCATGTAAAAGTTTGTATATTTAGGATTTTGGAATGATTTGTTATGGGAGATTATGATGAACATTGGTCATAAGATCCTATCTTATGCACCATGTGAAGTCTTGGAGCATCTACCATTCAACCATCCAAAGGAGGATCCAAAGAAGAAAAGAAAGAAGAAAAGAAAGAAAGAAGAAGAAGAAGCTTGAAGACAATGAATTCCTTGCTTAAATTGTAATTCAATTCATTTGTAATCCGATTGTATAAGGGTAAAGCTCTAATTTGATATTTTGAGTTTGTCCGGTGGTGCATAAATGACCATAATTTATTCTTTTTTTTAGTTTTATAAATTGATTGATGTTTGTTTAACTTGTGCATTAAGTCATATATTTTTTCTAGTTTCTTCATTGCTTTATATATGGCCTAGATGTGGATCAGGCTCTTTAAGAAAAAATAAATCTTTTATTCAACTTAACAATTCAAATTAAAATTAAACAACTCATAATCTCATATAAAGCTTAGGATTAAAATCAAGATAAAAGAATTAGAAACCCCTTAGCTAGATGAGTTCTTTTCTTTATAATATCATGCATAAATACATCTTATTTCACTCTTGATTGGATGATCTCTGAGAACCCACTGACCTTTGAGGGTCGTGGTGGAAACTCACCTCCTAACTCCTAGTTGATTTTTGCCAACAATTTACTTTCTCATATATTAGTCATAAAAGTCCTATTAGCCTGAGTCAAAAAAAGAAATTGTCCAAAAATGATAATAAAAATAAAATTTGAATTGTATTAGATTTATGTTATTTGAAGCATGCCCCTTTACATGATCTAGTCTCTTTAGAGAGTGAGTTTAAGGATTTAGTCTCTTTCTAAATAAAATACTAAATCTCTTGCATAAAGCATACATGTATTTAAAGTAGTATGAGGAGTTAATTGGCGGCTACTCCCAGGCGATTGTAAGTCCAAGCTATCAGGTGTTTTGTCCTCACTTGTGGAGGAAAATTAATTATCTATTTTTTGCCTTAGATTTAGGTTGGTTGGCTTCCGCCTCATGCTCCCTGATTTAGTTTTAGTTGCTTCTCTCGTGGACCATAAGCATAATTCCTTATCTCTTATTCATTTCCTTAATCTTGTGTTAAGAAATCTTAAGTCCTAAAATTCTAATGAAAAATACAACTCAAATAAATTAAATCAATTTTTAAAATGTAAAGCTCAATTTTATGATAGTTTGAGATGCTCGTTAGGTTTTCTAGCATTGTGAGCATCTCCTACTTATTCCCATTTTGGCTTCGATAATAACTCTCTCTTTTGATCAATCCCAAATTGATCTTCAAATACAAACCAATCGATTGATAGTCCTTCCCTACTGAAATCTTCAGAGACAATGATCATTTATCTTAATCGAGAGCTTTCCTAAGGGATCTTGTCCTTGGATGTGATAACTAGGCTTGCAGAGAACTTAACGACAACCTTAGAATAAACCCCTTTACTTTTCATATAAAGTGGAAGAATCTTTGGTACATATATCAGCCATCATCCATGGGTCATTATTGAGGTGATTGGTTCCATTAAAGGGTAGTGACTTTTGTCTTTCGAGATAGTACACTATTTTCTTGATGACTTATCCGATCGCCTGAATAAATACATCTGCGGATCTGAGTGGTGTCTTACCAAGACGAATTTTAGCATTTATAATTTTGCCTCTCCTTTCACCACAGATTTGAAGGCGACTCTAATTATGTGTGCAGGAATTTTTCTCCACAGTCATAGAGAAGGTGTACGAAGGAGGAGCCTACCAACTTATTGCCAAGAATGGTCAATGATTGATGCCACCAATCAACGGTCGATATCTCAAAAAAATAACAACTGATTATGGATAAGTATATAAATACTTAAATGAAACTTGTACTAGTATTATATATTTAGCTAAGTTTGACATCGTGCTTTAAGTCGAGATCCTTAGATAAGTATATATAATAATCAGAACGAGCTTCATTTATCTATATTAAAGAAGTTCAAACTCTATAACGCATTTTTGAACCAGTCTGCAATCCCCCTGTTAGATATGGAGCATTTTTTTAGTTTTTATAAATTAAAGTTGTTCAATCATTCCATGTGAAACATTAGAGCTTCTTGTATATGCATTCAGGTTGACATCGAGCTTTACGCTGAGATCTCTGAATATATCTATAATTATTATTGTTAAAGTTGCAGGTCTTACAAGAACAAAAGAATCGACTTTAATGCAAAAAGACAATAAATGTCAAAAGTTTCCAAGATTCAAATGTTGAAGATCAAGTTAAGAACTCCCGATTTCTTCAATCAACTAAGTTAGAAAAACACCAACCTACATTTTCAAGTGGGTAATGGGTTCTAAGGTCGAACTCAACAAGCTCAGTGAGTTCGACGCTCTCCTCACTCAACAAGTGTGAAAGGCAGGTGAAGAGCCTCGTCGTCACAGACAAGCCATCACATTTAAGTCAAAAAAACTCGGTAGGTTCTAAAGGTCAACAAGCTCACAAATGGTCGAGTCAGGCTCTCCTCACTCCAAGCAAAAAGGTCACATTGAAAGAGCCCCTACTTTCAGTCAATCGTGATATTTGTCAATCTCAAACCAAATCACAGTGATTAACCATAATCCAAGAGATCTTTCCACTCGATCGACAGACCAAGACAATTTGAGGAAACTCTCAATTTAGAGCTGCCTCAAGTCAATCTATATATTATCTACATGGTGATATTTCAATCTCTTTTTAAATGATCTGATTAAGCACAAAGCACAGATCAAAGCCAATCCCCTCATCAAGTCCGCAAAGCAGAAAGCACAGGACCGAGGAAATGATTCCATAGTTCACACAAAGGCAATGACCGAACTAAAGGATCTTCATGGTTATTTAGTCTGTTAAAGCATACATTGTTAGACTGATAACTCAACATTGACCTAATATGAGCCAGAAGGCTGGGTCATCTATATGCACCTTTCAAAGAGTCCGTCAAAGCAGCAAGCAGAGGACTTAGGGTGTACATACACTTCCTAATAAGTCAATTTAGACAAATCAGGTAAATTCTTCATCAAAGCCCGTCAAGCTTAAAACTAGGGCAGAAGAAATTTCAAATCTCAAAGCAAACAAACTAATTCCTCCATCAAACTCGATCAAGCATGAAGCTAGGGTTGGAGGAATTCAAGTTTACAACAACACAAGAGAAAGAGGTCTTCAACAAACCCATTGAAGCAGAGAGTAGATGTAGAAGAGCTCTTATCCAGCCGACAAGTCGATCCTGACAAATCTATCAATCCCGTCATCTAACATGCCTAAATAAAGCATCATATTCTTGACAAGTCTTGTTAAAGCTCCATAAGCCACTGAAATCGAACTGAAGTGATCCAAGATCTATGACCAGCTCAAAGGGTCAACCGGTTTTCAACAAACATGACTCGCTCCATGCACAAATCATATTTATTGGGGGGCATTTGTTGACCTCCATGCATCTTCATAAGTAGAGCTCTGAGGTGAATTTGACGAAGCTTCATAGAAATCGAAATACCTGACTCAAAATCAATCAAAATGACCAAATTGAACTTTTGTTGTTAGAATGTCAAAATTGTTCAGAATATACATATTTCACAATTCGACACTCAATTGATCAAGAAAGAAGATCGTCAACGTGCTGACACGCATGTCAACGTCGGGAAGCCGTGATGTTGCCTAAAAGACCTCCGTTCGTGAAATTGATCGATCGAAGCCGAACGCGAAACCTATCAAATGAGACAGTTCACGCTCAATTCGGACGAATCGCCGGGCAGGTTATGCGACGGCATTGAAAATTGATTCGATTCGATGTCGACTGGCCGAAGGACGTCTGCTAAAGTTACTATGTCGAACGATACTTAGGATTGATATTTATATTAATTATATGATAGCATCGACGCAAAAATCAAAATTAGAGATTAATTTTCATTTAAATAAACAACCCCGTATATACCTAATAAGTAATAAGACCTAACCGTTAAGGAGAACTCTATTATTCACAGCTTCGATTCCTATTCATTCCTATAGCAGCCGCAAGCCCCCTCGGTTCCTTCCTCCCAGCCGCGCGAGCCAAGTACACAAGCAGCTCCCTCCGTCCGTTCCAAGTAGTGCACGAGACCCGCATCCTTCCTTCCGCTCCCGTCCTCCGTTCCCTTGTTGTTCACGCACGTCGAACGGATCCAGAAGTCGCAGGCTTCCTCTCTTCACTTTCCCGCTGCCAGCCGGTCTTCCGTCCCTATAGAGGACGAACCGAAGCCCCTCTAGCCACTCAGCCCTCCGTTCGAATAGCACTTGAACTCCACGAAATCGAGCCGCTCGATCGTCCCGTCCAGCTACTGTTCCCGTCGCCCTTAGCAGCCGAACGAACCCTCCCTAGACCTGTTCGAAGCTCTCTCAGGTAAGCAATCGAACCTCTCTTTCGAATACTTCAGCTTGTATGAATCACGATTCTGCCTCCACTCCCTCTTCCTGCAACATAGCAGCCACTAGATTGAACCCAAGCTGCCTTGCTGTCCTCTCATTCATCTGAATCACCTTTGCACTTGGCTTCTCGTTGCCTTCACACCAGATGCAATAACCGCTATCACCTCTCCTCCCTGTAGAAGACCGGATGCTTGCTGAACTCCCTCATGCAGTTATTTCCCTGTTCTCCAAAATTCCTCCCTAATCCCGTTCCCTTGCACTCTGCACTCACACAAAGCAGTGGATCTCCACATTCTTCCCCCTCCCTTATTCATTTGCTATTGCAAAGCCCTAAGAGATAGTGGGCCTATATGATTTCAAGTTGAATAGCCCATTACTTGAATTCCTCCAATCCAGGATCTTGGGTAAAACTTGAAGAATAAGGCAACACTTTGTAGGGATTAAAGTTTTCTCTTGTTGTTTGACATAGTGCAAGCTAAATCCCACTCAAGCTTTTCTACCAACCCAATTAATATTTGGAACAAAATGAAGTATTGGAGACTAAATCTTATAGGACTGAAAATTATGTTTTGCTAACTTTTATTTATATGGTCTAAATCTTGCTTATATCCTACTATCAAGGTGTCTTCTTGAAATGCCCAACCAAAAAAAAAAAAAAAAAAAGAGAAGTATGAAGGAGAGCTGAATCTTAAGCTTAACAAGAGTAAAATACTCAAACTTGAATGCTCCTAAATTCTTGTATGCGATGCATTTGACGAATGAACCCATACATCTTCTTTAGCGGTGGAAAACTTCAGAAGGACACTCGCGATGGAGAAATTTACATGATTCTTTTATGTGCGAACCTATACACGCTTCTTTGTAGGTGGGAAAAATGAAGACTTAAGCTGCTATCATCAACTATTTTGCAAAAGTATAAAATGCTCAATCTTAAATGCACCTAAATCCCAATTGTTGATCTAACGCTGGAACCGTTCAGCTCTTTTAGCATGGGAAAACTAGACACTCGCGATCTGACGGAGATTTGCATATTTCTTTTGTGCATGTAACCTACACACTTTGTCGTGGTAGGAAAATGAAGACTTAGGGGTGGTTTACCACTCATATCTTTGTAGCGTGGTGGCAGGCAGCCCCTGTCTTATGTGGGACGATCGGAGGTTAAATTTGAACTAAGAAAAATAAAGTACTTGAATGAATGAATCACTATAAACTAAAAATTAAGATATGAAAATTCAAACTAAAATTAAAATTAAATCTATGAGCATCAGCTGAACTTATAAGGAATGATTGAAAAGTCAAAATTAAGCTTAAATTGCGAACATAATCCTCTTGAACGCATTAAATTCATAATAACTCTCATAGGGAAATTCTAAGAGAAAGAGAGAATGATTGAATGGTGGTAATACTCTATCGGTGATAATTGATCTTGAATTATTATAAAGCCACTCAATTAAATTTTATATAATGAGAAGTAGGAAAGATATGATAAATGTGGGACATGGTAACAATATGATTCATTGAATTATAAGATAATCCAATTGAAGAAACTCATGATTAGTGAGCTATGAAAATGAAGGATTTTGGATGATCTTTACATGTATTAGAAAGATACATCTCTCATCTAATCCAAATTCTTTTGATGCACATGCAAACATTCAAATATCAATCATTTCATTATTTCATGGAAATATCAAAAAAAAGGGAAAAAAAAGAGGAAGAGAACCTATATCATGAAATAGTCTCCTCTAAAGCTATAGCTTTGAGATTCACACTAAGTATCCAAATGAAATGATTCATTGTGCATATTCACAGTATTATTCTCATTCCATCCAGTCTAAATGCCTTTACTCATGCATTCAAATGAGGCGACTTTATGCATGTCGATGAGGTGATATTTCACTTAATTTAAATTTAAACTTCGATTATAGCAATATGATGTTTTCTTATACTATGAGATATACTCATATTCAATTACGCCACATTGACGCATATGCGAAAGACTTTTAAAAAAATAAAAAATACTTTGACATGCACTTGACAAACATCATCACTTCAATTCAAGTGTACGAAGACTCAAAGTGTTTTAGAAGAGGCAAATATTTGTGCATATGCTAAGGCAATCATCCTCTTAATTTAGATATCTTGAAATACATATGAAAGCTTGAACAAAAGAATGAGTGCTTACATATGTTTTGATGTAATCATATGCCTTATCCAAGTGCTTCAAAGCTTGTGAGAGCTTTCAAATAATTGAAATACTTACACGTATTACAAGATAACTTTATATCCGATCTTATCGCACTGAGATGTGTGTAAATCACTTAAATGGTGGAATACGCATTCGTTAGAATGCAACTCAGTATTCAAACATGATGTTTTAAAACTCATGCAAAGTTTAAAATGAAAAATATTTACACGCATTTTGAGGAATTTCTTCAATTCAATTTCAAATATCTTGAAGCGTGTATAGTTGTTTAAATGAAATGAATGTGTAAGTTGGATGTAAAATGAATGAACGGATACCTACAAATATTCCAAAATCTATATAACGCATGGGCCATACATCGAATGTAACTTGTGTCGGATGTTGAGTTGATTCGGTTGGTTAGGGTTAACAAAAAAAAATTCAAAAATAATATTATAATATTTTCAACTTAATGAAATATAAAAACTAATTACAATATGACGTAGATTTGATCTTATTATTAAAGTAATAGAATTGATATGATCAAAACAATAAAAGATCAAACAAACTTATGAACCCCGATGATGGCTGTGTTAAATGAAAGTTTTAACCGGAAGGGATAATTCAATCAAAATATGATTACAATTTCAAAGTAAATTAACTTAGATTGAATCTCAATCTAAATGCAGAATTTAAAATATCATTGGTATAAATGTAAGTGAAATTCAATATTAAAAACTTAAAACTAAAAATCTAATTCACCGCAATTGTTTGTTGGGGTGATAAATTAAGAAAATCACAGCTCAAGTGATATCAAATCAAGTATCTGTATGTTTCTCAAATAATCTGTCAGCCGAGGGCAGCTCGACGATTCGTGGCGGCGGTATACGCATGATCTATTCTGATCGAGTCCTTACGGGTGGTTGTTAGAATGACCCATATATACGATCGTAGTGGCTTCATTAATGTTCCTTTGGCTCGTTTGGAACCATGGGTATAGTTGATTGGGCAAAACTCTATGTTAGCAGTAGGCCTTTATCTCTTTAGACAAACACCAAGTCTACAATTTCTTGGACGTAACTTCATTATGTTCTTGATAAGGATCCTTCTGAGTTGGGTTCTACCAGTGACGGACCGCATGATGGGAATAGGATTTAGATCGATTCATCATCGTTCCTCCAACCATTCGTTTTAAGTCAAAATGATAAATTTCAATTTAATTTTATACTGCTGTTCTTATTAGCGATCTAACAAAATCAAAAGTTCTCTCTCATTATGAAGGTAATTAACTATAAGTCTTGTATGCCAGAGCCTAGAAGATCTAAAATAAATTAAATCTGGTAGTGTCTTATCTACTATTATTTCATCCTTAAAATTTCATCTACATATTTAAAACTCTTCAATTCAATTGTCGAGAGGTGAATTTTCAGAGCTCACATGACGATGTAAATGTGGGCCTCTTCTTAAATTTGCACATTTTATGAGGGTCTCTGCCCAAATTTTCTTATACAAATGCATGTAGCACACGGGGTTGGTTGAGCTATGTTGCTCAAAACTTTTTCATATCTAATCACGATATTGGGGAGGCTAATAAAATCTCTTATGCAATACAAAAATAATTATTTAAGAGTTATGAAAATTTAGAGAAAAATGCAAAATAAAAAAAAGAAGAATGCTCTATAGAATAGGAAAATCATATCAATTTTGTGAAAACAAATATCATGAACACCTAAATGATATCTTTCTTTAATATTCTTAACAAGCATCAAACTTACTCCCTTTATGTCGTTAATCTTATAAGCTACTTGTTTCAGGGGGTTAAACTTGTATGATGAATATTAAGAAAATTAAGGGTAATTCTTTTGCCTTTACATATATAACACTTTCTTATGCATTGAAAGGTGTATTTCACATAAAAAAGTTATTGATCGTGTGAGATGTGAATGCGGTAATAATTGGCAACGAATTAGGATAGATACTTAGGGTAGTTGGTTGGCTATGCCTGTGGGAAATGATAGTATGTGAATGATCCTAGTTATGGTTGTGTATTTGATTTGGATTAGTAGACCGGTGAACTAGGATTTGGTTGTGTGATATAAGTGATAGTGGTTGAAGTAGTGGTGGGTGGATTGAATTTCAATGTAGCTTGAATTTTGGTTGTGATAATGATAGTAGTGGCAAGACACCCTCTTATGCTTAGGGAATATATATTTTATGGATTTCATGTTGTGCTCTTCTTTTTTGCTAAAAGACATGTCATGCCATGTTCTTAAATAAAATTTTAATATTTCAATCTTGCTTATTACATATTACATAATAGTTATTCTTTGATAACAATAATCATAAAAGTTAATATGAAATTTATGAAATTATTATAAATGAAGTCAATAATTATCTATGCTATGCAAATAATTTGAGCATTATGACGAAATTAAGTTCAAATAAGGAAGTTCACTCATACCATAATTATAAAGGCTTGCACATAAGTTACATATATCAAAATTTTAGAGAAGTTTGCACTATTGTTACATCTATAGTGTAAAATGAAGATAAATTTTTGGTTGAATAACAAATCAAATCCAACTTCTATGATTATTGCCCACTAAACTTAACTTGTAATCTCTCTTACAACATCCCATTGGAAACTAAAAAAAATGTGTGCCTAATCGCTATTTTTTTCAATTATATATTTTGCAAATTAAAAGTGAAAAGACTTATTAATCTAGCTTCACAATTATTTAAGAACATCAAATTATTGAAAGAGTCCAAACAATGATGAATGCTAGTGTAATAATGAGAAATGTTATCGCAATTGTTGGTGGCAACACACACACAGAAAGAGAGAGAGAGAGAGAGGTGAAATGCCGAGCTTTTAGGATTGCAAGAATGAGGGTTTTAAGAAGGAGATGAGCAATAATAGTGGATAAACATAAGATTCATTGAATAATGGTATAATATGAATATGATAGTCAAGTCAATTTGTACTTTTTTGTGACAATTCATGTCCATTTTACAAATTTTATTTTGCCATATTATTGCATATTCTATGAATTCAATCAATTTTTTTTTTGGAAATTTTCAAAAATGACATTGAAATAAATGTTAGTAGCTTTTTAAAATTTTCTTCTTCATATTTTTTTTTCTTCCATATTTCTCCAAGCCTTATACCATCATCAACTTAATGATGGCTAGCCTTTTGGACTTTTATGGCCATTTAAGAAGAGAATTAAAAAGAAAGAGGAGGTGTTGTATGAGATATAGGAGGATAATTTCAGAAGCATATATATATATTATGGTTTTAGCTCATGGTGAGTTACACAGATCGATCCTTACATCAAGAATAACTGTTTTACATTTCTCAAAAATATTTACATAGTTTCATGATATGATCAACGAAATATGATTTAGATAATTTCATGATGAAATTCATTTATTAAATTGTGAAATGTTGTCTCTTTTTTATGCTCCTAAGTATTTTCATCTATTATTAATAAGAAAATGATGTGTTTACTGCATTTTCAAGATGATTGATTGATTTTTTTTCTCCCTCTCATGTGATGGTGATGATGTAGATGATATAGATATGGATATTAATCAGTTTATAAGAGATTCCATGTGTCCTGCAGGCAAAATTGACACGACACCTCGCTAATCGTCTGAAAATCCGAGTTTGGGTTGACGAATAATTTTGTGGGCCGTTGAAAAGAAATTGACCTATTTGATTTGTTTTGGGTTGGGTTGGTGACCCTGGATTGATCGATTTTCGCCAACTCAAATTTAAATTCGATTTTTTACACGAACTCGAATTTTGACTTAAAAAATATATCCGGTCAATCGGGTTGAAGTCGGGTTGAGTTGAGTTGACCGTTTAATAAGGTTGAAGTCAACCCTTTGGTCGGGTCAAATCGAATTGTCCGGCCGTCGACCGTCGACCTTGACACACCCTAATATGTATAACCTAGCATGCATGTCATGCATCATGCTTGATTCCATGTGGCTTCTTATATACATTTATACATACTCTATGATATTCACCATACAATCTTACTCTCGTCATACGATCTCACAAGCTCTATATGAATATTAGTCCAATATTAATATGTTATTATAGAGATAAATTGATAATATACATGCAATATGAGTGTTCATACTTTGATGATGAGCGTATTGATATTCATATACCATATTAGCTAATGAGCATATCAATAAGCACTAGTGCTACTACCCTTTGCATTGGTGCAATCACCTAGGTGATTAAACTTGTGCTACTTATTTAGTATTTGCATTTGTTTAATATTAATAGTATTATCTATCATTTATATATATATATAAAAAGCCTTTAGTCTAATCTTTTTATGAAAAGAATAATAATTTTAAAACTTTATAATTAAAGGCCATAATGCATATATTTCACAAGTATAATTTTTCTTGGCATGCAAATATTAAGATAAATTTATTTGTAGAAAAATTGTTTGCACATACTTCATATATGTTATAATCAGACGAGATGTGACTTATTATATTAAGTGGGTCATAATTTTAAACATTAATTTCTTTTCATTCATCATTAAACTATGCAACAAAAGAATTGTAAAATAATATTCTAATATGATTTAAAGAATTAAATAACATAGAAAAATAATATTTTATTAATTTAACATATTTTATAGATTTTTTTTTCTTTGAACTTTATATCCCCATTTCTTGATATCCCAAATTACAATTTACAATAATATTATCTCAATAACTAATTGAAGTGAATTTCGTTGATCTCCGTCTTTGGGAAGCGCGGTTTCGTTTGTTCAAAAGAACGGCGGTCGGAGCGCAGCACACTTTGAACTTTGAAATTTTTTTTTTGGCAGAAGGTTGCCCTCATTAAACTAAGAAGCTAGCGCCATTTTCGTCAGTCATCGAAGTGGCCAGCTGCTTCGATCCTCCTCGACGATGTCCACCGGCTCGCCTCGAGCCCGAATCAATCAGGTCTTTCATCTTCAAACCCTATTCGTTTTCACCGTCTCTCACTATCTTTCCTTCTTTTTCACCAAACCGCGTTTTATTCACGAAATCCATCATGTTTTTATACCTTTTTGGTTGTCATCCGTAATCAAACAGTTCTTCACATCTAAGAAAAAAAGGTCTGAGAAAGACCTGAAATCATCGTTTTCTGGATCTCCCGAGGGCAGTCTAGCTGGATATTTGGTTAGATCTCCGGATGCAAAAACTCACTTTGACCCCAAAGACACTTCTTCCCGACCCGGTCCGGTCAAGAGGAATTTGACATTGGAGATTGGGCTGGGTTCTGGCATCGCGAAGAAACCTTCTTTGTCCTCTCCGGAGTCTATAGGTGACTCGAGGACGGATGAATGTCTCTGTAATGATCAAACAGGGGTTCTTTCTGATGCTTTGGTTGCCCGTGAGGTTATCAGTGCAGAAGCTCCTTCTAAGGAGGAAGGGGGTTCTGAATCAGGTGGAGGTAACTCGGAGCTAAAAAAGTTTGCAAATGATTTCCTTTCTTTATATTGCAGGTAATTCTTAGGTTTGCATCTATGATTTATTAACGTTGCAGTTGGCGTGATCACTATTAACATGTCTTGTAGATTATGAGATATCTTGGCTTAAAGTTGCATAAAATTTAACTTATGCTTTCTTGAGAATTAACCTTAAAAATGTTTATTTTTGTTTGTTAAGTGATCTTCAATCAGCCTTACCGGAGACAAGAGAGCCTAAAGGGAAGAAAAGAGATGGCAGTCATTTTTTGTTATCCACATGCAGTAAAAAGCACTGCATCAGAAATAGAGTTGATACAAGAACAGATACAAATAAGAATGCTTCTGAGGTAATGATTGCAATGAAATTGATGAGGTGAGCACTTTAATTTATTTTTTTCTTCTTGGCCTAGTAAACTTTAACATGGTAAAACTTGTGCAGGTGCCAGGATGTAATGATTACAAAGAAATTGATGAGGCTGATACTTCCTGTGTTTGCTTAAGAAGATGTAGTAAGACGCCTGATTTAAAATTAATAAACGCTGGGTTTAATGCGCTTGCTTCATCTGTTGAAACCCCTAAATCTGCATCTAGAAGTTCCAGGTTCTCACCAGGGGAAGAATTTTGGAATGAGGCATTTCAACTTGCTGATGGTTTAAATGTTCCAGTTGAAAGGCTACCTGAAAATTTACTAGTTTCAACAAGCGAGAGTTCTCACAAGGCATTTTTGAAAGATGCTTTGTCTTGTGTTGCTCGTCAGAATTCTCAATATCTCTGTGGATTAGAGATTGTCAAATCAGATGCCCAAAATGTTGTAGGAAATGTTTTATTAAAGCCTAAAGAAGCAGTCACGGAAGGTATTAAAACGCCACCTTCTGTGATTCAGCAGAATGAAGTGTCACCTCTGCCAATACGGCATTTTGATTTTATCCAAGAGGAGAGTAATACTATCAAGAATTCTGATCAGGGTTTTCTGGGGAGAGTTAATTGTATTACCAGTGCAGGAAGTGGACTTATTGATAGTGATTTTGTAAATGATCAAAATTTGCATATTAAGAACTGTGAAAGTGAGGCATACAGGAAAGCTTTTGATAAAAAACAGAACCTAGATAAGATGCATTTGTTAGATCAGAAGTTGCTTGAACCCATCCCTGATGCTTCCAATTTTGATGGAAATATGGAAAATGGTGTCTCTTTGGGTCAGGTCAGCAGAGGTAATCCATCACATAATGGTTTGACAACTCTTGGTTCAATTTCAGCTTTACATGAAAGAATAGATGCTGAAGCATTGGAAGCTAGATCAAATGCTCAAGCTTGCCACGGAAAAAACAGCACGCCAGCTAGTTCCATTCCTTTGAGGGGTCATTTGCAGCTTAGCCATTGGCTCCCTTCTCAACTTGTTAGTGTATATTCCAAGAAAGGCATTACAAAACTCTATCCTTGGCAGGTCTATTTTCCTTTCCTTTATTAATCTTTCCCCTATACTTTAATGAGTAATTACTTTAGCTGCACTTGGAGACTTTAGTCACTTCTCTGGAATAATGCAATATCTCCTATGTATGGTTTAGTGGAATTTTTTTTTTCAGTCTTTTCTGTACAAAACAGTTTTGGTTCGGGAGGAAATTTGCTTTGAAAATTCCCAATTTATATACACGCCCTCTTTATGATTGCATGATCTAGAAAGGTATTTATGAAGCAACTCGTCCAACTGTGTGAGAATATAGTGATTTTTGTTTACAGCATAACAATAACACCACAATTGGACCAAGCAAATCCTTAATTGCTACCATAGATTAATTATCAAATTTATATCATTTACTTATCACTATAGTTGTGACCGCAAAACTGGAGAGATGATTTGCATAAATTGGAGGTTTAACTAGTTTCTAACTATCGTTGATGACTTTTATTTTGAAAATTCTAGAAAATGTTATTTGTATTTTTTTTTCAAAGTGTAGGACCTTGTTTCTTTTATAATGATGCAATTCCTATTGTTTACACTCCATAGACGTTGCATTCACATATGAAGGTAGAAGGCTTCCCGACTTCTTTTGGGAAAAAAATGTAGATTTTTGATCACTTTGAAATTTTTGATTTTGTTTGAGGGCTTATTCTTATTGTATTGGCTATCTAGTCAATAACTTGATTTAATTATAGCTTTGCTTAGTGGCTATGTATTATGAATCTGGTATTAAGTTGTGTAAAATCCATTGGCTGCTTGACTTCAAGATTTTTATTTACCCAAAAAATTGTTGGGTAAATAAAAATTTGTCAGGTTAAGTTGTATGTACTTTTGTTTTTATATATTTCTACAGCTTCTCTTCATAAATTTGTTAAGTCTTTTGCTATTCTCGTTGAAAAAGCATGCTTGTAAGCTATGTTATTGGATAGATCTACTGAGCAAAGCTTATAGTTATTCTTGTTAAATATTGTAGGTTGATTGTCTTCGTGTCGATGGGGTCCTGGAGAGAAGAAATCTTGTATATTGTGCATCTACAAGGTTTTGTAGTTCGCATTTAATTCCAGCTTGTCTAATTTATACCAAATTTTAGTTTATATTGCTACTGTTTTTGTTGATCTAGCTTTTGGTATTATGGCAACAAGCTATTTCTTTCTAAATTATTTTGTCAAATCACTTATTGGATTTTTATTTGCTAAGGATTTTTGCAAAAAAAAATTATAATTGGGCAGCTAGTATTGGATCACTTTTTTTCCATATTTGAATTATTTCCTCTATGAGATGGATTTCTTTTTGTTTGGTTAAGTCCAACTTTTAATTGTCTCTTAACTTTCATTTCATCACTGGATGGCATTATTACGAGAATTCTCTTTTGAGTGTTCATGAATTCGAAACCCAAAACTCCATAACCTAACAGATGCAAAAGTAGGCTGAATTTTTACTTTGTTGTGGCTAGTTGAGTCATTTTATATCTTTAAGATCTCATGGTCGTGTCACATTCTAGCCTGCTATTAAGTTGTTAGCAGTTTGTTGTCAGTTTATTAGCAATTTATTTGTACTTTTTGGCAGTTTATTTTTTCGGGTTAGGGTAACTAAAAGACATAAGAAATTTTTTGGTATTATTTGTATTCTTATGTGGACGTGAATACCTTATTCCTTAATCCAAATTGGTATTTTGATTCTTGATCAAGTGCATTGCTTAAAATTTTCTTAGAGAGGTGATGTAGTTCAATAACGAGGCTTGCTTATCTGGTTATTTTTTCCTGAATCTTTTCTTTATTTTGAGATTTTTTTCTCCCATAAAAGTCTGAAGAAATCTGAGGTTTAAACTCTTAATCAACTGTCAAGGTTTTCTTTTTCTTCTTAAGTTTGTTTAGTTATCAATCTATCCCTACCATGAATTTCCATTTCCCCATCTTTCCATCAAAAATGTTTACTTTCTCTCTATATGTTCTCTATTTAATTCAAAAGTTTTTTTTCTCTTTCTCACCCATGCTTGGTCTTATTCCACAACCTCCATCCAATTTAAATCACGGTTGAAAATTTGAATTATTTTATTTTATTCTTTTCCAACATTCCTATGCAACTTATGCAGCTCATAAAATAACTATTTAAATCTTGTTTTAACCTTGTCTAAATCCATTCAAAACCACAATCCATATCATCAGAACATTTTAACAATAGCATATTGTAATCGACCCCTCCTCATATCCATGTAAAATTATACCCATGAAAAATTACCACTCTCTTTCACCTAACAGAATTATGCTATGTCCCCCCTTGCAATTTAAGGCATGTGAATAGAGCGGTATCTCTTTCCAGTATGCATTCCATGGAATAACGAGCTTAATTTTAAAACAGTGGAATAAGGAAGTGATATGGAAAAAGTGAGTAAAATCATATATGCAAAACCGATTACTTTCCAAACTAGTCAGCCACTTCCATTTGCAAGGAGGTCCATCCCCTTTTTTTGACCTTTTATGCCTAAGGGATTTGAATCTTTGTCAAGGACTTCAATTGGATGTCAAGGTTTGACTGTATTCTATAATAATGGTACTTGGCTTGATTTTAAATTATGGAATAAGTTCTGTCAATTGGGCCACCCTGTGCCATGCATAGGACTAAGTTTAAGAACCTCGCTGAAATTATTTAAATCCTATTGCATATGTTTGCTTTTATTCCACTAAACTGAATTTTAGAAGAAGAGTTACATCATCTATCAACTATACTATCTAAGCAGGATCTGATTGAATTTACTATATACACTGCATAATATAATTGATAGTTATCAAAGCTTGGCATTAAAATATATTTTATTGTCAGCAAAGTAGCTTGATCATAATATTTCAGACTGGTTACTATTCTTGTTAGTATCTCATGTGGCATATTTACGAATCATTTTCATTACATATATCCAAAATCATAATAGCATTATGAGGATGCATGCAGCTGAATTTATGTTCCTTAATATTGATTGATGGCAGGAGCTTATTTTATTCCTTATAGAGTATAGAAAATATAGAGATTATCAGGATTCACATCATAACAATGTTGATATTGGTATGATTTTATCTCTCTACTTCTAACTAACAAAATCCGTGTGGTAATGATCATGAAAAATTTACTATTTTGAAAAAGGATTTAATATTTTTCTTCTATTATTTGGTTTTATATGTCAACCTAGCTAGGCATATTCAATGCTGAAAAAAAAAGAAAAAAGAAAAAAAAGAGGATAAAGTACGTTTCATATAACAACAAAAAAGAATAGCAGAAGTACTAAAAATTTTTCTCAAGCACTGACTCTTACTAAAAACTGCTGGTCAAGTAAAATTCAACATTATTGATTTCAACAATTTTTTTCAGGTAATAATTTAAATGAGAGCGCCACAGTATTTTGGATTTGGTGTTGATTAAGAAAAATATCTGATTTTTTGATATTGTTATGGACATTAATCATTGAAGAAGGTGATAATTTTTATAAATATGATATAACACTGCTTCATTCCACTAAACAGAGAATGCAGCATAACTTTATAAAAGCGTTTCAATTCTTTTGAATTTATTTCGAGTTTTTAGTTTTTTTTAGCCTTATGTAAATAACCATTTTATTTAGGTTGAGTCATCAATCTGATAGGCATGTAGATGGCAAATATTACTGGATCCTGCATTGGGTTAGATCGACTCATTCTAAGCTCACCTAATTCAAATTTGGCATGACAAAACTGTAGTTGTTATTATGCATTGCTTCCCCTTAAATTAGAAGTTATATATGGTAAACTGTATTAAGTTTCAAAATTTTTATATCATGTACAATTTGCAACATTTCAGCGCTGGTAAAAGTTTTGTGGCTGAAATTTTGATGCTGAGGCGGGTTATAGCAACAGGAAAAATGGCACTTCTTGTTCTTCCCTATGTGTCAATTTGTGCAGAGAAGGTACTTTAATTCACTGTTTCATTGTCAATGATGGGCATTTTAATATCATTAATCTTTTACACTTTTTATTTCATCTAGGCTGAACATTTGGAACCACTTCTTGAGCCTCTTGGCAAGCATGTGCGTAGCTTCTACGGAAACCAAGGTGGCGGATCACTTCCTAAAGATACATCAGTAGCTGTTTGTACGATCGAGAAGGCCAATTCCTTGATTAATAGGTTGTTAGAAGAGGGGCGTCTTTCTGAAGTTGGAATTATTGTGATTGATGAACTTCATATGGTGAGTTGTCTATTTTGTTCTCATAATATTTTGGTTAATTTCTGTATGTAAACTTAAACTGTCATTTTTTTGTTCCTTTTTTTCGGGATCAACATACTCTTTAAATTTTTTTCATGGCACATACTTTTTATTATGATGATAACTTGATTGTGATTGACAAGTCACAAAGTGACTCAATAAACTAAGTGGGTGTGTAAGAGGTTTAATTTGGGGAAGTATTACTAAGACTGATTGAATTTTCAGTGGAAGATTTGCTCTAACAACACATTAATGTTTCTTTGAGAGGGCTTGCTTATATTTCGCTGCTCATATGCTAACTTAATTTGTGCGTGTTTTTAACTGTTTGATGGTCGAGAGAAATGCTAAGAATCTTTTCAGTTAGCTAAGAAGAAGATAATACTCTTTGCAATGTAGTTGGAAATATTTTTAAAATAAAAAATAAACAAATCTTTTGCCTGACTTGGAAATGCTTACAAGAAATTGTCTCTTTTATGCTCCCTAAGGTATATTATCTTCAGGATGTAGAATTTTATGCATCGGAGGGAAGGGCTTATGGCCATATTTCTCCAACATCTTTTTTCGCAGATTTGGATTTCATTGAGACCACTTTTTTTTATTATGCATAATTTTTTTCCATTTATTCTTATTATTAATCACGTTGGTAGTTTTTAATTAGCTATAGATTTCATTTTGTGGTAATCGACTTATCATATTTTTATTTGCAAAAATTTACCTGCACTATGGAAAATTAATGAAAATCAAAAGAAATACCAAAATAGTGAATCCTCATATTCTTTATATAGCTTCATCCAACTAGGAAACTAAAATAAAGGTTGCAGGATTATTTTATTTATTAAATTCATCATAATATGATTTTTACAATGAGCAAGGGCTATTTATAGAAATAGCCTAACAACTAAAATTAAAACTACCTCTAAGAGTTATTATAAGATAATTATCATAAAAAAAGATATAATATTAAAGTTGCAATTTCTTAATATAATATTAAAATTGTTATTACCTAATAAGTAAAATTTAAATTCATAAACAAAACATTATTTATCTATATTATCAATCAGGTGATAGATAGGAGACTACATCATTTTTCTTTTGTGATTGGAAAAATTCTATTATGGAGATTAGAGTGGTTGAATTTCTTCACAAGGTCAAAGGAACTACAATATAATCAATCAAAAAGTCATGGAATCTCTTGAAAGTAATTAGACTAAGTACTCTATCTTGCTAGAGCATTTATAAATTTTTCAAGTGTTACTGATAGAAGTGCTAGCAATAGAATCTGGTAAAATGTATTATAACCTGCATTAATTTTGCTCGCAGGAACAATAGAGAATAAGAACTCGAGGTTTATTATGTCTTGATAAAAAATGCATCATTGAAAGGATTATCACTACTACATGCTTAAAAACCTAACAAATTAAATCGTAATCGTTCATAAAAAATTTCTAAATACTATATTGAAGCTATATAACAACCATATACATTTCATCATGTATAAAAAATATTTCAATTCTAGTATTTAATTTATAGAATTTATGAGCACATAATGAAATGAACTTATATAATACTTACTTGTGGAACATAACAACTTCAGGTTATTGAATGGTTAAATCCTGAAGTATAGGTGAATTAGTATAAAAATTCGATTCAAATTATATGAGTTATTTTAAGTTTTCATATTCAATTTTAATTCTAGTTTTAGATTTCTATTTAGTTTATGTTTTAGATTTAGATTCAATTTTAAGTCCAGTTTTATTTCGCATTCTAAGTAATCAGTTAGAATATGTGATAAATTAGTTAAGACTTGTTCTGTTTTCATGTTTAAATCATTTGTTGGAAAGGGTTTATTGTCATTGAATTCTTAATAGTTTCATTATTAGTATTTGAAAATTTAGTAGATCTTGGCATAAGAGACAACAATTTTATTAGTGCATTGCGAGACTAGATTATCTTTTCTTGACACAGAGTAGACTACCTGAAGAGTTTGTGTACCTACGGACTGAACTTTTTATGTGTAGAATTTTTTGGAATGTGTAGCAGTTGCCTTGTGTTAAGAAAGGTAGAGGTAGACCTAAAAAGACTTGGTTAAGATGTATAAAAAATGATCTTAGTATACTTTAATTAAATGAGAATTTGACACATAATAGGACACAATGGAGACGAAGGATTCATGTAGCCGACCCCACCTAGTGGGATTAAGGCTTGTTGTTGTTGTTGTTGTAGCAGTTGCCAAATAAACAAGGGGATAAGCAACGGTTGTATTAATAGATCCATGTGGATCTATCTTAGTGTGATGTATTGATTTATATTATTTCTATAAGAAATGAGCATTCATCTCATTTTAAGGTTTTCTGATGAGTTTCAATTATAGTCTGTCATATTCCTATTCTTATATTAAAGTCAACCCTTGATTGCAAAAATACTATTCGGGTGGGGAGTAACATGAGTGAGCAATACATGATCATATTGACATTAGATTTTTATCGTTATATGGTGTAGGGTTCAACACATGACAGATCTTCCTAGGAGAACCTTAAGAAATGAAAAGATATAACATAGAGTTCAAGTTACCAAAAAGATAATATAAAAGTAAAGCATAGAGTGAACGACTAGTGAGAATGGGGTGACAAGTTATAGTAAGTTTGATGAGAGATTACCTCCATCTTGTATCTTTGAAAAATATTTTCTAACCAAAGAGTGAATGATTTTATAGCTTAGTTATCCTCAAGGGTAGATAAGCTTGCCTAAAATACAAGAATGAAAATATTACATTTAATATGTTGTAGTTATCATGTGATTGTGGTTAATATATACGTAATTTGTAGATATATGTTAATTAGAATATACTTATTAGGGTGATAAATTAATCTTTAAGGGCAGATGTTAGTGTTGTTCAATGAATTCTATTAATTTATGATGAAGATGATTCTCAAATTTAGATGTTTTAATGCATTTTTCCTTTTATAAATCACACATAAAACTCACTTCTTCAAATTGATTTATGCATTCAATTATACCTCAATTATCTTCCCCTAAATTCATTAATGTTGCTAGATTTATATTAAGTAGATAATTATTTGTCGCTCATTTTGTTTTTTATATTCATCCAGATTTCAACAAAAAAAAAAAGAGCCTAAGTTTCAACATGTTGTAACATATTTTACAAAATTATTTGTCTCACAGGATCAGCCAATGTAATTATTGCATATCTAACACACTCTAGATCACTCTTGGAATACCTATAAAATAGACCATATCACAGGGTTGTACACTCTTGATCCCGAAGTTCAAACACTCAATTTGGAAAAAATTTGGGTTGTCGCTACCATTAAATGTTGGGCATCAACTTTTGTCTTTTTGATTGTTTCAAATTCATGTGTCATTGACCACGGCAATTCCTTGATTATCATGATTATTGCTAGAATAATAATCGTCAATAACATCTAGAGATTTTTTATTATTTCTATGTTATCATTGCTCTATATGATCTTTTTGATCTCTAAGATCAATGTGGTCTCTAGAGTTCCCATTTTGCTTAGGTTGGAGACAATGTACAATTGGACTTATGCCATGTACAATCCGGCTAATAAAATTGAGGAGGGCATCATTGTTATTCCATCCATACTGTCTCAATATATAAATCATTTGTCACTTCTTTTACTAAATCATTTGTGATTTTTGGAGAATGTGAAGGTCTCTAATGTGTTGGATTTTTATACGATTATTTGGTAATTAAGGAAAACCACGAGTGGTTCTTTTAGTTGTAGTTTTAAGCTTATTTATTTGAAACATTTGGTCTTCTATTTGGCTCATAGTTTAATGTTACTACCTTTGCTTGATTAAATATATCTTCTAATTTTGTATATTTTCTTTATCTATTAATCATACCAATCTAGACTCAACCCTAGAGGTTGGAGTTACCAAGGTGGAAACAAAAAAGTCAGATGGTAGATTTTTATATAAAATGAAAATTCATTACAACTTTTAAATTTAAAAAGCCATTAATAATTTTTTTTTTCATTTCTAACTGATCATATAGAAGTATTTTTTTTATCAACACAATTCTTATAAGATATAAATTTAAGACATAAATTTATTATTAGCTATTTTTATTTGCTCCTTTTCTTCTATACACAAATTCTCTTCGATCACCCATATAGATTTAAGGAGTCTCATTTGAAAAATAAACATAAACTAATAGGTTGAGTTATACAATAATTAAATGAATAATTATAGTTTTATCTACATAAATTATAAAATAAGAAACATATACATGTTAGACTTCATCTATAGGTGACATTCATTTTTATTTCAAATAAAATTAAATATTACTCATAAAATAAAAGTTGATTATCATTTAATAATCATTTATCATATAGATACAATGTAATTTGGATAACATTTCAGCTTTTACATTTTATCATAGGAGCACTAACTAAAATAGTATTTTAAATAGTAAATCCTTTTTCAATTCTTCTTTCACACGTACAAAGATTTTATGAATTATGTTTACATTTGACTATATCAATAATTTGATTGTCTATGCATGCAAAATAGTGATCATCAAACAATCATTATAATAAATTAGTCTCAACACTTAATTGTATAAGATGCCATATAAAACTATGCATTACAATTGAATATATAATTGTAATTATTATAAAATAGTACTGCTGCCTCACCTAAACTTAAGTTAGTTTATGTTGTCATTTAATCTATAATTTTCATCTTTGATTTAACTCCTGTAAGCATAAATAATTTCTTTAATATCTAACTTAATGTTACATTAAAATTTTAAATATGTAATAATGTTTAAATCATTGATTTCTCTCCATAAATTTATTGTTATATATATATATATATATATATATATATATATCTTACTAATTTAGAACAATAATATTCCAGCAAATTTATAATTTCAATTATTTGTGTCAAATATAAAAACTTAGGAATAATTTGTCATAAAATAATAAATTTAACTTTCAAAATTTTCTTAATAAGATTCATAAACTTTTCTAATTATTCTTATCTAAAGTAAACTTTTTCTTCGTTTGTTCAATCTTCTGCATATTTTAAATACACTATTCCCATTCAAACTAAAATTCTAAATCTTCTCTTCAAATTATAAGCATTGGGTCTATTAATTTATACATAAAAAATACAAGTAGAAATTTACCTCCAAGTTTGAAATTTTTTGAGAAGAATGAAACCCAAGCTTGATTGTTGAAAATTAACATTGCCTTTGTGCATGTCTTAATTTATGCAATCCAAGTCGTTGACTATCACACTTTCCTTGCTTGAAGCAGACTCATCACTTTCTCTTCAGTTTATCTATCTCTCATTTTTATTGTTGCTCTTCTTATTCCTACACATCCTAACTGCTGTCTTCTTACATAGACGCCACCTTGCATGTCGTTCATGGTCATCCTAGCTCTCACTCTCTCCCTCATTTTTCTCTCTTTCACCCATCTCACTCGACGTTGGGATACTGTTGCTCACCTTGTCACCTTTTCCCTTTATTAGATGGAACTGACGATCATTGTCTTATAGTCTAATTTTGCCAACTCAACACATAAAGTGTCAATATAAAAGTCAAATGAGGCTATAATTGTGCTAAATTGAATTAATTTTTTTAGCCATTTTAGGCTAATATTTAATATTGACTAATATGTTTTATTTATTTAATTTTAAATTTATTTTATTAGCGTGAATTATCTTTTTGGATAATGTTATGCTCGAATTTGAATATTAGTAGGATTAGATTTAATTTTGAATAGAATCAAATTTTATTTTGAAATATTTGTCTATTTCTTACAAATTTTATTTTTATAAATATGGATTGAAAGTATTCTGATTATTTACAATTGACATTAAATGAATGAAACTATTCTTGAGGCATATTTTAGTCCTCTCTCTTAATCCAAATTGCATATACGAATCTCTCCAAGTAATGTAAAGCAAAAATCTCTTTTATCCTTCTCTCTTTAATCTTCTGACCCACATTAGTTATGTCACTTTATTCTAGGACTGTCAAAAAAGTTCATTATTCATGAATAGCTTGTATATAACTCATTAAGTAGGTCTTGTTCGAATCGTCCATTAAGTAAGCGAGTCGAACACGAACAAATATTTTAAGTTTGAATTATAAATGAGTCAAACACGAACAATCCTTTATTTGATCGTGTTCGGGTTGTTTTCGCTCGAAATAAGGAAATTATATATATTATTTATATAATAATATATTATCTTATATATGAGATAAAATTATCATAGCTCATGTGGAGGAGTGGTGGTGCGCCTTTCACTGTATATGATAGGTGCAAATTCGAATCCAACACTCTTATATATAGTTTTCTAATTTAATTTTTTATTTTTTTTATAATTTCATATTTTAGTCTCACACTGCAAAGAGAAGTTGCAGTGACTTAGTGTGGTTAAATATCATCTCATTTGAATGTGTGGCTTCAAGGCTTCTAGTTATATAAAATTTGAGCCATTTTGAGCTAAATGAGATGAATGAGCTTAGTATGAACTATATAAGCCAAACAAGAACTGTAGATTTTCAAATAATTTCAAATGCAAGCTGACTCGAGCAAAAAAAATTTCAAACGAGCCTTACCTTGGGTGTCATGGCATGGAGTTGGCTTCCAGCCGATCCTAGCTTTTGAATTGGTCCAAGAAATTTGAACCAACTGGTTCAAAGGTTATTACTATATTTCAGCTTTCTTTTAGTTTAGGGGCTATTTGGGATTAATTTTGTTTTTATTTTTATGTTGTTTTTGAAAACATGTTTGTTTAGAGTGTTTTTTATGTTATTTTATTTTTTGTTTTCAAAAATAAATAATATTATTTTTAAAAATATTCAAAATATCTAAAAGAATGAATAATGTTTTGAGTGTTTTAAAAAATAACAACTACAATCAAACAAGTTTTATTTTTAAGTAAAACATAAACAAAAGAAAACAAAAATACAAATTAAAAAATACAAAACAAAAGTGATCCCAAACGACTCCTTAGGGTTTTGTTTAGTTAATATAAATAGGTTTTATGTGTATTAGGTTTTCAATTTTTTTATGTCTTTGCCATAGAGACTGTTTTTCTCTAGGATTATTGGATTAAAACTTGCCATATCCCTCAACGTTGGGTGGTGAATTTGTATTGATTTAAATTTCAATTCTATACAATAATTTAACCCTAAAGAAATTGATTCAACCCACAATAGAGTTAAAAAAATTTCAATTTGATCTGGACTAATTTAAATGGCAATTACATGTAGTCTATGTACCCCACAACTTGGGAGAATAAATAGCCTCACTTACACTTAACTTGATATTAACTGAATCATAGTGGAGTTCTAAATCAATGAACTATTGGTGACTTTAGACTTGCTAATTTGAAAAAAGAAGGATTCCCTACTTGTAATGGAAATAATATTTTTCTATAGCAAGATCAAACTTAAGCCTTGTTGTAATGTTCTCAATAGAACATTTTAGTTAAATTACTTACAAGATGTGGCGGATCTCCAAGATTTTCAACCAGATGGATGCATGAAACATACATTTTTTGTTTTCTCTTTAGTTTTTTTGTTCTTTTTTTCAATTTCTTTCTTCTTTTTTTGTTTGTTGTTTTGAAGGTTTCTAGGAATAGAGTGGTTCACGGATTATTCATTCATGAGAATAGGAGTTCACCTGATAAGAGTGGCCAAGGACACAATGAATTTGCAAATAAAAAAGGAGATATGAAGAAAGCAAAGTAATATGTACGAATCAATGAATAAGGTTTCATGAGAATAAGGTTCATGGATTAGGCTTTCATGAGAACTGTAGTCACTGGAATACAAGTGGTACAAGAAACACAATGAATTTCCAAAAAAAAAAAAAAGAAGTAAGAATTACAAAGAAATCATACTAATACTAAACAATGAATATTCAGTTTGTTGATGTTGAGTGATCAAGTCATTGAGCTGTTTGAACCTCAAGGAAAAAGAATTAGAAAGTTAAAAGAAAGGCTGTAAGAATTTTTTAAATTTTAATAACTCGATCAATAATTAAAGTTCATACATGAGGTCTTATTTAGTATAAAACTTAAACCCTATTTTAGGATAAACAATTCTTGTCCTTCTTGTATTACAAACTAATCCTAGAACAAAATAAAATTGGCTGTTCAACTCTTTTTTTGTTTTTCTTCTTGCATTTGTCCTATTAGGAACTTGATTTACTTAAATTAATTTGGCTGATATCAGCATATCATTTTATTGACATAGCGTATATATTGTTGCAAAAAATAAATAGGAAATTAGAAGAAAACTTAGAGATATGCCAAACAACATATAGTCAACCTATTGCTGTATCCTCAAGGCGTCAACTTTTCCAATCCTCTTATTAAGGACATTAAAAAGCTAAAATAATGGTTATAGCTGTCTTTAATTTTGATAACTCAATCAATAATGAAAGTTTGTATATAGGGATTTGTTTATAATGAAACTAAATCTTAAATTATGATAAATAATTCTTATTCTTGTTACTTCCGAACTTATGAAAACTAAAAGAATTAAAAATTCAAACATAAAATATAATTATTCTAGAAAGTCATGAGAATGAATTTAGTTCTTCTCCTTGGTCATTTGATTCGACTCATTCGGGTTAAGACTATGAGAAAAATAGGTTGTCTAGATCAGATTTTCTAGCAGTAGTGCATCATTCCTTTGACGCAGTTTATGATACAAAATTGTAAAAAAGAGGAAATAGGAAGAAAAAAGATTGCAAATAAAGAATACTGAACTTATTAATGATTGAATCCTCAAGACATTGAGTTGTTGAATCCTCAATCCAAGAAAATTAGATAACCAAGATATAAGCTGAAAGAATTCTTTATAATTTCAATAACTAAATTTGTAATGATGAATGTGGTCTTATTTATGAAGAAGTTCAATCCCTATCCTTCTTGCATTCCAAAATAATTTAAAAATTAAAGAATTAGCTGATGAAAATTCGGATATAAATGATAATGGGTCTAGGACGACATCAAAATTTGTCTGGTTTAGCTCCTTCGCTGCATGGTTGTACTCCTTAGATTTGGCCTATGAGAAACTTAATTTGTTTAAACTTAATTGGCTGAAGGTTGCATCAAGGATTTCATGAGAATAGTTATTCACTGGAATTAGAGTTTAAGGGAATATGCTTTTCTAGTTTTCGAGTGATGAGGTGGGCCAATTTGGGGGATTTTATCTATATTTGGATTTTGTCAGGTTATTTGTTAGAGGAAAAATGCCGAATATTTGGTTTTAAATCTAAAATTGTAATTAAAAATTTAGATTTGAAACATTTTGTTGCGATTTTTTAGGAGTATCTGTTATAGTTTATTAAAATTTAAAAGTGTACCTATTATTTGTTTAAGAATATTACGTTTTTTTGCCCTACTCTGCAACTATTCTGTTAAAAGAAGGGTAGTGTGAGTTTCTTGAATTTTAATTGAATTTGTAGGTTCAAAGGTTGTTTACCCTTCCAACTCGAAGGGTAAATTGAATGTTTGTTTTGGCTTTAACTGTTATTTTCTAACTTAAGGTCCCTTTGCTAATGGCCATGTCATTTCCATCAAGGTTAAGAATGACATGTTTCAGAAGATATATTGTAGATTTTATACAAAATGATTTCGTGGCTTGGTTCTACTATTTATTTCTTTGGAGAAATATTTCTTTCGTCCTACGTTTTTTTTTTTTTACTTTTTTTTGCAGGATTTCTATTCACTACTTGCTATATTTTCTAATTTGTTATATTTTCTGTTCCCCTAGTTTTAAAAAATTATGTTTCGTCTTTACTGGTTCTATAATGTTTAAAGCACTCAAATTATCACTTTAGTGATTCTAGGTTGGCGACCAACATAGAGGATATCTTTTGGAGCTAATGCTGACTAAGCTGCGTTATGCTGCTGGAGAAGGCATATCAGAATTATCTAGTGAAGAGGGTTCAACTACTAGTAGTGGAAAAACAGATGCTGCATGTGGTCTGCAGATTGTTGGAATGAGTGCCACCATGCCCAATCTTTCAGCTGTAGCTGATTGGCTTCAAGTAAGAACCTTAACACTTTTATCTTAGTTGAAGTTTGCTTAATTTTGAAAGGCCTGTTGGGCGTACCTTTGGAGGGAGTTTCTCGTAACATTTTTACTTACGGAGTATGGAAATTATATAGACAGAATTGGCTTTCCTAAGATCGATTGTTTTGACTTCTCTGTTGGTGTCTTACTGGGACGTGGCACTGAAGTTACATGGCTCATGCTTGATTCAACTCTGAAGCACAAAATTTTATTGGTCACGGTTTTTGTAGTGGAAAGTTTAAATTGTTTAACCGATTCAGAAAATTGGCTCCAAGATCATTGTTTTCTGTATCACAGGTGATATTTGGAATATTGGTTATTAACTTAAACTTTGTTATGTTCTTGCCATAATAATGGTGAGAGAGCTGATGTGCAATAGCTATGTTTCTGCATTTAGACCTAAAACCTATTTTGCTAATGCATGGTAATATCGAGTTCATCTTAGATCCCATATCTAACTTGGGCCTTCTAGTTTTGACCTTAATGTATGGTAATATTGAATTAATCCTTTCTTTGACTCCACCCACTATTGGTTGTCTTTGAAGTATGACCTCGTGAAAATTCATGTGCACTAATGTAAATGGAACTTCAAGTTGAATTCCTTTTGTTCTTATATAGGTTGCTTTAATCATTGGCCTTTTCCTGATTATTTCAATTTTTCTGTTAGTATTCACTGGCTTCTTCAGTCTTGTTTATTTTTTATGAGGAAGAATTTTTTAAGCTACATAAATTAAATATGCTGTTTACTGTTAGGACATAAAGTGTGTAAAATGTGTTGTAATTTGACATTATACTCATTTTATTGGCTCAAATCGGAAAATTAAACATTGTGGACCAAATAAAATTAAATATGACTTTGCTGTCATAGTTCCTGTTTAACATTCTGTGTTTGCAATCAGTTGTTAGTTAATGCTTTTATTTTAGTTAAAACAATATTGTTTAACTTACAGGCAGCACTGTATCAGACTGATTTTAGGCCAGTCCCGCTAGAAGAATTCATTAAAGTTGGAAACACCATTTTTAATAAAAAGATGGATGCTATTCGTGTTTTACCAAAAACTGCTGACCTTGGTGGAAAAGACCCAGATCATATTGTGGAACTTTGCAACGAGGTAACTTTTTTTTTTTATTTGGTCCTGTGAATAATATATTAACTAACAAGATTTGTTTTTTTTTCAAGCAATCATATAAATTTTTCTTAATTAAGATGTTCTTTTTCAAAATGACTTTTGCCCAGGTTGTTCAAGAGGGTCACTCGGTGCTATTATTTTGCTCAAGCAGGAAAGGTTGTGAAATAACTGCGAGGCATATTTCTAAGTTCTTAAAAGGGTATTCTATTTCCATGCGTGGTGTTTACTGTGAATACAAAGATTATTCCTCAGCTATTGAAGCCTTGAGAAGATGTCCTTCTGGGTTGGACCCCATTTTTGAAGAAACTCTACCTTCTGGTGTAGCATATCATCATGCTGGCCTTACGGTATATGTTCTATTTATCGTTTTCTTTCCTCTTGCATCTTTATTATATATGGATTTAGTGAAGATTGTGCAGAAAAGTTGTTATGTACTTACTTTGTATTAGTTTTTGTCATGACTCCAGCCTGAAAGCTCAGAGTGTCCTAGCGGAAATTGGTCATATAGATATTTTAAAATTTTTTATATTATCATTAATAAAAAAGTGTGATTTACAGTATCATTTTTAATTGATAAAAACGTACATACTCTAATACTAGTTTCAAGATCTATCTCTTGGAGAAACTTTTCTACTATACAGGTACTCCTGTCTTCCTTTCACTTTTGATGTTAAAGATTTCTTGAAAATGATCATCAACCAAAGAATGAGTTAAAAAGCTCACTAAATAATTATGTTTTAAATCTATAATAATTCTAGAATTAAGAAATAGTAGGTATGCTAGTTTCTATTAGTGAATAAATATTTTTTTTTCATGAAATTATAAGAAAGATGCATTCATAGAAGAGTGAGATCAAGAATTGTTTATCTTTTATTTTCATTTTTTTATCTTATATTTTCTTACTTTATAATACACCTATCATATAAATCATTGTTTAAATGCTTACCTTAAAGGCACATCATCACATAACCTTTACCAAATCATTCCTAGAGAGAAACCAACTTTTTTCAAATCTAACCCTTAAGGAAAAATAAATTTTTTCATTTTCATTTATGTGCACGTATATTTCATTCCCAATCAATATCATAAGGGGGTAATCTCTATTAGTTAACATGTACAAACAATCACTCTATAATATATTCATTTTCATGCATTCATAATAAGTTTAATAATATCTTTTTGCTTATTATTAAAAATTCATTCAGGGTTTAATTATAAAATAATAATCATATCAACATGTGTATTTCATAAGCTAAGATAGTGAAAATCATTTTAAGCTTCAATAATAATAGTAGTTTAATGTCAAATAAAAAACTTTCCATGAGATATATACAAAAGTATAAAAGTACTATTATTTGAGTATACAAGCAATACATAGTAATTAATGTATTTTGTTCTAGAAAAAAATAATTACTATAAAATAGTAAATATAATTACTTAGAGGCTGCTTGGGATCAATTTTATTTTCTGTTTTCTGTTATTATTTTTATGTTGTTTTTAAAAATATATTTGTTTGGAGTATTTTTATATGATTTTATTTTTTATTTTCAAGAACAAATAATGTTGTTTTTAAAAACACTCAAAATATCTAAAAGATGTTTTGAGTGTCTTTAAAAACAAGTACAATTAAATAAGTTTTATTTTTAAGCAAAACATAAATAAAATAAAACAAAAATACAAAATAAAAAATAAAAAATAGAAGTGATCCAAAACGGCTTCTTAGTTTACTTGGAAGACTAGTTTGTCTCCTATCCTCTGATCGTTGTTTCTCTTGATGTGAGACTTATGTGAATAAAATTTTATTAAATTTTCTCTTTATCATAGAAGTTTTAAGTTATATTTATTATTAAAATTTCAATCCTAATTTATTTTAAGAAAATTTTTTCATCGCTTAATTTTCAGGCTTTGTTTTAAATGCCTAAAAATGTTTTATGTGGAAGATGCTTAATTGATTGTTTTAAAATTCTTTTTAAAATTATAGCTCTCTTAAATTTAATTTAATTTTTAAATAAATAAGTATAATATATATATATAATCGTTTTTTAAAATAAAATTTTAATTATGTAAATTGCAATATTTATTTTAAATTTTTAAAAAATTTTAAATTTACTATAATTTATAAATTATAATTTATCTTAACTTAATTAAATCATCAATTGAAATTAATTTAATTCCTATAATTATATATTTTAATATTTCTTAATTTATCACCTTAAATAATTTGTTATTATTATTTTTAATTTCTTTAATGTATCTATATAATGTGTGTATTTATTTATAATATTATTATAAATATAATTATTTTATTTTATTTTATTTCTTTAATATAAATTTAATCAATTTGTTATCACTTTTTATATATCGTTACTCTGCCTCTCTTTTATTAATATATATATATATATAATTTTTAATTAGATTATTATTAGTTATCATTATTATTAATGGGTTATTTATATTATATTATCATTATTATACTAATAATAATATTATTATTATTATATTATGATTAATAATAATATTATTTTTTATTGCATTATTTTGTATTTTATTTTTATTAACATTAATTAGTAATAATAATAACATTGTTATTAATATATCTTGTTATTATACTATTATTTTTATATTATTATTACATAATATTATTAGCATGTGCATAAATAAAACAAAACCCTTTCTTCTACTTGATCTTTCACCTTTGTTCGTCTTGCTTCGATGGCTCTTACCTGCCTTAGCTCCTAAGCACACACACATTACCTTTTACATGCTCCTAAGCACACACATATTTTAAGATGAATGATTAGAAGATGAAAAATAAATCAAATTATTGTCTTAGGATTATGGGGTATTTAAAGAATACTAATAAGATATCTTTAAAGTAAGGTGCAAGAGCTTAGAAATTGGGAGGTTCATAAGGAAGCTAATATTATATGAGAAAAAATAGGAAGTGAAATTATGCAAGTTGCAAAATATATGTTTAGATAATCAAAAAGGAAAGCTTCTTTTAATAAAAATAGTTGTCGGTATAGTCAAAATGAATGAGAAAAGATAAGAAATAAAAAATATTATTATAAAACTTGATTTAGTTGTAAAAACTCGGAGAATTGGGAAAGATATAAAGTGACCAGTAGAGATTCTAAGAAAATAATATATTATGCAAAAAATTTAACTTTTAGTGATTTATACAACAAATTGGATACCAAAGAAAGTGAAAGATATATGTATAAGTTAGCCAATCAAAGAGAAGTAAAGATCTAGTTTAAGTAAAGTGTATTAAGGATGAAAATCATAAAGTTCTTTTCTTAGAAAAGAATATTGAAAATAGGTGGATGAGGTATTTCGATAAACTTTTCAATGAACGATATGAAAATACGATTGATTTTAGCAACTTTAATACCCTAAACAAAAATAAAGAATTTTATTTTCATCATCGTATTAGTAAATTTGAAATTGGTGTAGCTTTTAAGGGAATGAAGCGTGGGAAAATAGTAGGACCTGATTATATTTCAATAGAAGTGTAGAAATGTTTAAGAGATGAAGGAATTTCTTGGCTTACAAATCTTTTTAATGTTATTTTAAAGATTAAAAAGATGTTGGATGAGTGGAGAAAGACTTTGTTGGTTCCTATATTTAAGAATAATGGTGATGCACAAGAGTGTGCAAATTATAGAAGAATTAAGTTAATGTGTCATACATTAAAATTATGAGAGAGAGTAATTGAGCATAGGTTACGATGTGATACAAAAGTTTCTCAAAATTAGTTTGGTTTTATGCCAGGTAGATTTACTATGGATGTTGTACATTTGTTGAGAGGTTTGATGGAGAAGTATAGAGAAAGTAAGGAGGATCTACATATGATGTTTGTTGATTTAGAGAAAGCATATGATAAAGTTTCAAGAGATGTTCTTTGGAGAGTTCTAGAAAAGAGAGGAGTTAATATTAGTTATATGCAAGTCATTAAGGATATGTATACTAGTGCTATTACTTGTGTCCAAACACAAGGAGGATTGACAATATTTTTCTATTTCAGTTGGATTACATCAAGGATTGGCTTGAAGTCCTTTTTGTTTTGCTTTAGTTCTTACTAGGCATTTACAGGAAGATGTACCTTGGTGTATGCCTTTTGCTGATGACATTCTTCTGGTTGATAAGACTAGAGAGAGAGAGAGAGAGAGAGAGAGAGTCCAAGAGAAACTTGAATTATGGAGGTCAACATTAGAGTCTAAAGGTTTTCGTTTGAATAGATCTAAAACTGAATATATGGAGTGTAATTTTAGTTGTAGAGGTTGTAGTGGTGGTGTTGTGATATTGGGTGACCAAGTTATTAAAAAGAGTGAGCGATTCAAATATTTATGTTCTATTAGTAGAGGAATTCAAGTTGGATGGTTGAAGTGGAGGAATGCATTTGGCCTGTTGTGTGATAGAAAAGTACCGCTTAGACTTAGGGGAAATTTTAGAAGATGGTGGTAAGACTTGCAATGATTTAAGGTGCAGAATGTTGGCTAATAAAAGAGAAGCATAAGACTAAGTTAAGTGTTGCAAAGATGAGGATGCTCAAGTGGATGAGTGGCTTTACTCTTGGAGAAATGTGAAATGAATATGTTCAGAAAAAAGTTGAAGCAACTTCAGTGGTAGATAAGATTAGAGAGAGTCGCCTTAGATGGTTTAGCCACATAAAGTGTGGGTCGTCTAATGGAGTAGATGTATTAGATTTGCCTTATGTTAAGAATGGTAGAGGGAGACCTAAAAAGACTTGGTTAAGATGTATAAAAGATGACCTTAGTTTACTTGAATTAAATGATAATTTGACTCATAATAGGACACAATTGAGAAGAATGATTTATGTAGCCGACCCCACTAGTGGGATAAAGGCTTGTTGTTGTTGTTGGTGGTGGTGGTGTTGTCTTCTTCTTGAACATATGTTGCCTTGATCAATTTTGATCGAAATTGTGTCATTATGACTTTGATGCGATGCCATGTTTTTTAGTAATTTTCATCTTATTTGATCGAATTTATCTTATGAAGTTTTTGCTTGCAATTTTGATTTTTTGAATTTTTTTGTAACAATTGAACTATCTCAATCTTGACTAGCATGGTGCCATGATCATTGTCCATTGATTTTATATCTCGTTTCCAGTTATAAAATATATATGTAGGTCAACATCTTGATCTCTCTCTATTTTTCTTTATAGGGGTTCATCTTGTTAAAATGCGAAATGAGTATGTTTGGGAAAAAGTTGGAGTAGCTCCAATGGCATATAAGATTAGAGACAGTCACCTTAGAGATAAAATGCGAAATGAGTATGTTCGGGAAAGTTGGAGTAGCTCTAATGACATATAAGATTAGAGAGAGTCGCCTTAGATGGTTTGGCCACATAAAGTGCCAGCCGTCCGATGAGGAGAGTAGATGCATTAGATTTGCCTTATGTTAAGAAAGGTAGAGGTAGACCTAAAAATACTTAGTTAAGATGTATGAAAAATAACCTTAGTATACTCGAATTAAATGAGAATTTGATACATAATAAGACACAATGGAGAAGAATGATTCATGTAGTCGACCCCACAGTGGTATAAAGGCTTGTTGTTGTTGTCATTGTTGTTGTTGCTGTTGTAGGGGTTCATCTTGTTAGCTGATTTCCCCACCTGCATAGTTTATAACACAACATTGCCAACTTAACTCACATAACATGTTCTTAAACAAATTGCATTCTGTATTGTATAACATTTAAAGGCGTTATATTATTCATCATGAATGTGCTAATTGATATTATACATCAATTTATAACTCATAGTTATTTGATGTCATAATTTGAAATACAACATTTAATAAGTTGCATGCATACTCACAATGTTTCAATCATGAACTTTGTAATATGAAAATTTTATATTACATAGCTTATATATCAAACTAACTATTCTAAAGTTATTATGCAGAAGATTAAAGCATACTTGCTTCTTGAACTAGAGATTAATTGTCTTACATGAATATTAGATCAATGCTGATATATGTTTCATCACACGAGTATATGTTTCTTTACACCATCATAAAATATTCTTTTATATACGTTCTAGTAAATGTAGATTTCTTTAGTATAAACTTAGGTTAGTAATTATAAACTAAAAGTTAAGTAAAATAATTTTAAAATATTCTTTTACCTTAAGTTGATGTTTTCTTATAAAAGCCTTAAAGGTTGTTTGGTTGGTTAAAAAAGGAATGTAGTGTAAAATAAATTCAGGGGCTGCTTGGTTGCCTGAAAGAAGAATATAGTGTAAAAAGAATATAGTGTAAAAAGAATGCAGTGTATTTAGATTATTTTAGGTTGTTTGGTTGAAAATTTTACAAATAAATGAGTTTATTTATTTTTTTCTATTTGATAAAATAAATGTAATGTAAAGTATTTTGAAGGTTTTGCGACGATCACGAGGAGAGACCGACGCCATAGGTGGTGGCGACAAGGGGACATTCGAGTGACGGCGGTATGATGAGGCTACTAGAATTTTAATTGCTAGTGTATTTGGAATTCATCCAGATTTGAGCGAATTCAAAATACACTAAAATTTAACTTTTTGATGAATTCCAAATACATTACATCACTTTGAAATTTTACTTTGCATCGTGCTAAACACAAAAAAAGCTGAAACTTCTGTATTTACCTTACTTTTCAACCAATCAACCCCTCAATGTAAATGAAATTTAGTGTATTTGAAATACTTTGTAGTTGTTTGGATGGATGTAATTCAAATTCAAGAAATTTTTTTAGGTGTTTGGTTTGAGTAAAATAAAATTAATGTAAAGTTAGTTGCGGGTGACGGTGGTGGGTGGTGATGGGTGAATGCAGTCGGTGGTGGCCGACAATTGCGGGTGGCGGGTCCACGTCGGGCAACGGTAGTCAATGGCGGGCAGTGGGTAGCAACTATCACCCTTACTTTACACCGATTGCCGTAAAATAAAATTGCCAAATCGGACGAAATTTTTTTCCACTGGATTTGAACTAAAAGGTGAAAAAAAATGCATTGAAATTTTACATTACATTTCTTTTTCAACTACACAAACATCAATATTTCATTTTTTACTGAAAAAGGAATGCAATTATTCCCTTTTCACCCAACCAAACAACCCTGTAATGCCTATTAATCTCGATCAAAAGTTGTTTAGCCTGAAAATTAAAAATAAAATAAAAATTCTGCCTCTAAACTAAGCTTCTAGCTTCTCTGTGCTTTTTGCTTTTCTTCACGACACAATTCTCTTATTGCTCACGAGTTTAAGAAATAATGGAAAGTGCATAGAGCTTAACACACACATGGATATATATATATATATATATATATATAGAGAGAGAGAGAGAGAGAGAGAGAGAGAGAGAGACTTATTCTTGAAACTGTAGTCATTCAATTCTGCATCAGGCACTGCATGTATGGATAATTGAAAAACCATTTTTGTGGACAATCCATTAATTTTTTGAATAGTAACATTTAATAAAATTCAGAGTTATTAATACCATCATTAATATAATTATATATGTAATACATTTATACGTAAATTCATTAAAATGATAATAATTAAATATATAATTCTTTAAAAATATTTTTTTTATTTTTCATGAGGTATGAAAATTGGGGGATAACAATTTTATGTCTTTTTCATTTTACGTTCGAATATGTTGTAGTATTTTGACAACAGAGTGTGAAACAAGCTTGGAGGTTTAAGCCTCATTGAAACGATCCTGTTGATGAACTTAATGGCATGATATTTGGATGTCATCCTCAATATCTATCGTTGAATAAATTGCTGAGGACCCTGAAGGATATCCTATCAACAGCCATCATCATGGTTGCTACTTTTGAGTGTCCTTTTGTTCTCAAATGATAGGAATGATCCATCGTGTGGATCCCACCACTCAACTGCCAAAACTAAAGAAGAAACAAATCTTGAGCAAAATTATGTTGTCGACAAACCTGTAATTCCTAAGAGGAAGATGTTGCAGATTTTGATCTAAGCATTTGTTGTTAACTTTTTGAGTTGATAATTTTATAGATCCAGTTCATGAGGTGTATGTGTATTTACTTATGGCCGGTACTCACATCAGCTCTTTAATGTTTCTTTCTGTACACTGCCTTACTTTTGGTTAGCCCATCTCTGTTTTTTTTATTTCTTTGTAAATAAAAACCAATCTTGTGTTGAACTCTAATAAAATTTCTTCCATAATTTGCTTATAAAGCAATTACTTCTAATGATTCATAGGTTGAGGAAAGGGAGATAATTGAAATGTGTTATCGCAGTGGAATTGTTCGTGTTTTGACTGCTACATCAACATTAGCTGCTGGAGTTAATTTGCCTGCTAGGCTGGTCATATTTAGGCAGCCAAGGATTGGCCGTGATTTCATTGATGGAACTCGATATAGACAAATGGCTGGTCGTGCTGGTCGAACTGGAATAGATACTCGAGGGGAAAGTGTATGATCTTCTATTGTTTATAAATCTTTCATGTTTCATATCAATTCAATATCAACATGCTATGGCTTTTTTCTTCACTAGACATTTCTTCCTTATACGATGTGATATTATTTAGTTATATTAGAGATGTTTTTTTTTTTCAGATACTTATTTGCAAGCATGATGAAACTAAAAAAGTTATTGCCATTCTCAATGATGGTTGCCCCCCTTTGCAATCTTGTCTTTCTGAAGAGAAAAATGGTATGACTCATGCAATCATGGAGGTAGTTGCAGGGGGAATTGTCCAATCAGCAAGTGACATTCATCGTTATGTTAGATGTACTCTTCTCAATTCCACTAAACCTTTTGAAGATGTTGTGAAATCAGCCCAAGATTCTCTTCGGTGGTTATGCCACAAAAAATTTCTTGAATGGAATGAAGAAACACGGTTGTACAGTTCGACACCTCTTGGTCGTGCATCATTTGGCAGTTCTCTCACACCCGAAGAATCACTGGTTGGAATATTCATTATCATATTGTTGCCTTTTGTGAATTCTTTCCTTTTCTTTTATTACTCTATTGAGCTTCATTTGAATTTTGTCTTTTAGGTTGTTCTGAATGATCTTTTGAGAGCAAGGGAAGGATTTGTTCTTGCATCTGATTTACACTTGGTTTATTTGGTGACACCCATTAATGTTGAGGTGGAGCCTGATTGGGAGCTGTACTACCAGAGGTTTATGGAATTGTCTCCGCTGGACCAGGTGCTTTGCTTTAGTTTTCTCAATCTGTCTTAGCCATTTATTGAGACTTTATTGGTTCATTATTTATGAATGCTGATATTATTGTTGTAATGTATTTTCTGTGAAATGTTAATGGCTACTTCTTGCAGACACAATGATGGAATGAGTTGCAGTCGAATTGTTTATTTTTGAAAAATGTGACAATTTTTTTCAGGATTCTGTAGTGCAGCTGTGTTGAATTTGGGTGCATTTTGAATGCCACTCAGAACTAATGATGACTAATCTAAAACAAGAAGGAACTAGTTTATTTTTGGAAAACTAATCATATGTTCTATATAGTAGCTTGAGATTTTTAGTAGTTTGTGATGCCCCCGTCGTGCCTGTAGACATGCATTTCTCTGTTGCATATGACGACCAAATATAGGCATATCTCATAACTGTGACTATTTCTATTCCTGACTTTTACTCACATTTTGACTTCTGTCTCATTTGTCTCGTTTTCTAAGATTATAACCTCAAATGAAGTTCATCTTTGATGAAGCTTTTTTTATTATTAGGATACAGCTTCGTAATAAGGCATTTCTTAATTCCATGCAACAATTTTTATTGCGAAGAAATAACAGGTCTTCGGAAGGAGTTTGTAAACAATGAAACCACAATGCAACAATGAAAGTGAAAGTTGTATTCTTGATCCACTAAACATTTTGTGTCTTAGATTACTCAAATGGTTGTCAAATTTAATAAGGCATTTCCTACAATGTTTAAGCTTTGAAGGTTGTCAAATTTCTTGTGTTTGTTATTGATGGAAGCTTTCTTTAATAATTTCTAAGTATTTCTTGTTCTAGAATTCTCTTCCATAAAAGCTCAGTGTTCATCGTTGTTTTAGACCATAATTTATTTTAATGTCATATAATCTGGTTCATTTTGTTAACTTTCTGAATGAGACGTTATTCTATATGTTGAGGCTAGTGCAATTTCCTATGGTTCTTGATGAATTACATTTTCTTAAAAAATTATGACATAGTTGCCACTATTTGTGCTCTGGTCTAAATATTTCATTTCCTATGGCTCATCAAAGTTTTCTTGTTAATTACGGAAGCACATATTGCTTCTCATAACTTCTATTCTGCTGTCTGTCTTCGTGAGATATTCAGACATTTGATTTAGTTCTTAATTGTAGTCTGTTGGCAACCGAGTAGGAGTGGTGGAGCCTTTCTTGATGCGCATGGCCCATGGTGCCCCAATACCTGTTCAATATCAATCAAAAGGGAAGAAAAAGAGTCCAAATGACAAGTTGAATGCAAGGAGTACAACCAGAGACTGTGATATACTTTCAAATGGACAGTCTATTCGAATTTCTAGACGTTTCTATGTCGCACTTATGCTCTCAAAACTTGTACAGGTTGCTTTTCACTTTTTGTATGCAAATTTGGATTTAATTAAAATTCTTTCTTTAGCATTTCATCTTGCCTTTCCTCTTTTGCTGCCTAAACAATGTTGTTTAAGGTTAATTTGTGGTGCTCATCCAGGATGCTAAATTGTTTACTTTTGTAGAATTTTTATGGATTGCAGTTGTATATCAAGTTTGTTTTAAAGTTAGACATTCCTATTAGCTTTATGGTTTTGATTTTTTTTGCTAATTTTTGTTAATAATAAGTTAAATGATGTTTAATGGTAATGGTGAGGCTATTAACTTCTTTGCTGCAAAAACTGTTTTTCAGTCATTGGCGTAGTAGGGGATCATTTGTCTGCTCACTATTGAAATTAAGCTAAGAGCGGGAGGACGTCTAACTATTTTTTTAGCAAGTATATATCATTGGTGGTTTTTCAAAATCATGGCTGGTGTGAGTGAATCTACAAAAGAATTTTGAGCCATGTCCAGTTGTCTATTTAGGAAAGCAGTGAGCTCGGGGATATTGTTGTGTTTTCGGAATTTTTACTTGATTCATTTCTACTTAAGGTTTCATATTGTGGGCAATCTTGTAATATTATATTAGAGTACATCTAAGCTGCATTTTATGTTTTTTTTTTGTTTTTTGAAATGATTAGTTAATGAGTTTATTCAATCTGTTTGACATCTGTCATTTTATCTATGTAATATTATATGAGAGTACCATAAGATGTCTTTTGTTCTGGAGGTTGTTTATGTTTGAGGAATTATCCTTCCAGGAGGTCCCTGTTTCTGATGTTTGTGAAGCCTTCAAAGTTGCCAGGGGAATGATTCAGGCCTTACAAGAAAATGCTGGAAGATTTGCTTCAATGGTATCTTTATTTTGTGAGAGATTAGGTTGGCATGATTTGGAAGGTCTTGTTGCCAAATTCCAAAACAGGGTCTCATTTGGGGTGAAAGCAGAAATTGTGGAGCTCACTACCATTCCCTACGTTAAGGTAAGTGATCTTCGCTCAATTTATGAAATTATTGACGATATGTGGAACGCATATTTATCTTTTGATTTGCTAGTTTTGCTTGCCACATTTCCTGCTATATCGTAGGGCTCACGAGCAAGGGCACTTTTTAAAGCTGGTCTACGCACTCCTGTTTCGATTGCAGAGGCATCTGTTTCTGACATTGCTAAAGCTCTATTTGAGTCTTCTTCCTGGTCTGGACAAGGTGAGTATTCATGTTCTTTGATAAAAATATTTAATGATAATCTGCTGTTAACAGTAGCAATATTACTATTGCCAATGTATGAGGTTATTATTTTTATTTACCATATTCTGATTTGTTTGACACTTTAGTAAGTCTAAAGTTTTTAGAGGATCTAATTAAATTGCTGATTTGAACGCAATAGGTGGAATTACAGTTAAACACATGTAGTGTATGTGGGTAAAAATCTAAGAGCTATTGATTGTCTGGACTTAGTTGTGTAGTTTATTTTAGAAAGATATGTCATCTATCAACTTAATCAATCACATATGTTTCATGAATGCACATAATTGTGCACTCATTAACAGCTACTCGTCAAGAATGTCTATATTGAAGTTCAGCTCATCATTGAGACTAAGATAATGACTATCATGCAATGTGCTCTCTGTTTGGTTGCTTTTTTGTTCTGTGAAAGAGTAACTTTTAACTGACATATTGGTAGGCACATTTATCAAGGTATATTAGGTGGGAATCCATATAGATTTATTACATCAGATCTTATTCGAGATGGGATGTTAATTTTGTTCTTAGTTTGATTCAATGATCTTATTAAGCTTTGATGAGTCACGAAGAATTTTGGCTGTAATTATTTTCGCTAGAGGTTAGAGGAAACTCAAACATATTATTTTGATATATGAAGTAATATATTTTTGTTACTTAATTGGATAAGGCTCGTTTGTTCTTTTTCAGGAAGTTTGAGAAGTTCATTTTTAATTATGAATATCGGGTAGTTATGTTGATTGAAACTTAGATAATAAACAAATAGATAGTCATGGTTTCAAAAGTTGGCTTTAAAATTATTTTAAGATGCTTCTCGTTAAGAGGACATGAAATTCAAGGTATTCTAAGCTAGATTTTGAGAAAACTCAACTTATGAAATACTAAATAATCAGCTATCATTTTTATTATATGTGGTCTTTGAATGTGCGCTATGTTAGTGACTATGTTGTAAAGAGGACATGGTTCATCCTCTTGGAGTTTCAAGAAGGGCATCGTGCAATTTTTAATATAGGTTGGAGGAAAGGTTTCAAAATTTCTCATGACAACTGACAAATTGACTAGGATTTATTTTAATTATAAGGGATCTAGATGTTCTATAAGTTAACCCTATATGATTAATTATTTTCTAGCACAATGCAAAAAATACTCTTGATTAAGTGTAAAATATGCCATAAGGTTGGGAGATTGTGAACAAGTGGGGTTGAATGCTCAACTCGATCTTGGTTCTATGTTTTTGTCATCCCTAGTTACCCTGTTGACCTTATTGTGGTAGTCTGAGAATATTAAACTATATCTCCCAACAAATCTAATTATCATTCATGTGTTATTTATTCTCAAATAGCTCAAGTAGATTTGGGTGACAATGTACCAAAGGACATATTCTTTTATGATGAGGTTTTAAGATTTTTTTTGTTGGTTTAAAAAAGCACAAGATCATCGATTGTTTAATGACTTGCCTTAGCTGATACTAAGATAGGCTCAAAGATGTGATGGATGGTCAACTAGAATTTAGAAATGATGAGACATATCACTTTGGCTCAAAAGAGTGACACGAAAATTCAACCATCTAGTAATAAATCTTAAGCGCACCTAGGACAAAGAATGCATTTTTGAATATAGGATGGAGACATATTTCGGATTATGGAAAACCCTTTATTACAAAGTTGTAGCCCATATCAGGCATTTTATTCAGTAGCTATCATTGAGGATTGATCCTTCGCTTTTTAGGTGATTGAGTTATATGATAAAGGAAATTATATTATATTCCTCAAGCTGTTTCAAGAAAGAGGCCCACAATTGTGCTTATTTTTTTTTGTTGGAATCTTATTCAGTTCAAAGGGATGCATTTGTTATAAGAGTTTTAATTGTTTACTTTAGTGACTATTGAGATCACTTAAGTAGGCCAATATGAGGGGTTTGGGCTGTTGTTACCAAATTTTTTTTAACTTGTCAGCTTGGTGTTTCACTATTCTTTTGATTGGGTTCAACTAATTTATCTTCTTTGGGTTGATCCGATACTTTTTGAGACTTATGTCCATGAGTCTATCCAATTGAGTTTGAGATTGGAGCTTATGTTTAGAGGAAGGTTTAAGATATAAAATTCTAGGCTTTTTGGATTAGCTTGCTCTGAGGATAAACTTGATTGAAGTTGTCAAGGAGTTGTTTATTCAAGGTGGGTAGGTTAGGCTATCCAAGGATGGGGACTCAACTCTGTGTTATTTGACATTAAAATGATTATACAAATTTCTTGGAATATGCTTTATTATCCTTTATCCCCTTTAGAATGTTTTCATGTTATAGATGCTACTCTAGATTCTTACCTTTTTGAGTTTGCAATTTCTTAGTTATTATTGATTTATTTGATATCAGTATTACTCTTATTTTTCCCTCTTTGTTAGCATCATAGATGATTGTTAGGCTTATTGATATTTCAAGAGCTATGCCTAGGAAAGCTACATATCAACATTTTAAATGTATCTCTATTATTTCTAGGACTACAAATGAACCGAGCTGAGCGGAGCTTGCGTGTGCTCGGTTCAAGCTTGTTTACCATTATTGAACTCGAGCTCAATTCAAGCTTTTTAGAATGGTGTTCAAGCTTGAGCTTGTTTACCATTTTCGAGCCATTATCGAGCTCTAGCTCGATTCAAGTTTGTTCATGAGCTCGGTTCAAATTGGATTATCAAGCCTGTTAACAACCATCTCATTTAATTAAATAAATGAGCTTTAATCAAGCCTTAATCGAGCTTATTTGCGAGCTGCTTGTTGAGAAATATACATAAGTTGTATCAATTAAAGCTTATTAAGCCTAAAAAAATAAAAATTTAAATAGTATTGTTCACAAATAAGCCAAATTGAGCTGTAATCAAGCTTCTTAACAAGCTTATTCACGAGTTTTAATCAATATTATTCAAGAACATAAATGAACGGAACGACAAGTTGTTCAAGCTTGTTCATCTAGCCATCCAATATTGACAAAAGTGTTCAAGCTTGTTTGATTCAAATGATCATGAACGAGATCTAATTGAGCCGAACGGGTAGCTCGTCGTACACTTGGTTCATTTGGAGCTCTGATTGTTTCTGATCTTCTTTTTCCTCATATGATCACATTGCATTCATAATGCTACCAATGATTATTTTGATGTGGAGGTTATTGATGATTCAAGTTATGTTTAATCTGATGATCCTATCTGAAGATTATCTAGATTTGTGGAAAAAAAGTTTTAGCTTGTATTTTCTTATGATGCATAAATTATAAAAAGTTTTTCTCTATTCTCTTAGGTATACTAAATTTCAAGCTAAATATAATACCTTTCTTGATAACATTAGCATTTTTGACTTAGCATGTGTCTGAATATGAGCTTCCTTCTTTCGTCTTAAGTAGACTCTCTCAATTCCAAGTTATCTTTATCCAATACATTTATTTCTTTGCTTTTTATAAACAATTCTTTGTAAATATTTGTTCATGCAACTTTTTCATTGACGAATAATAGAATTTCATTGCCTTTAAAACAACTAGATGTTTGTGTGTCATTTTTATCAGTGATGTGGGACTTAAATCTTTGAGAAATATCAAAGAACGAACTTTACAATCTCTTGAGTGAGATTACCTTAAATCTGTGATTGCTATTTTTAGAAATTGACTTTGATAAATTTTAAGGTGCTTTGCATACTTGCTTAGAGGTAGCTAGGTGGTTCTCCATTAAATGGGAACTTTGGTAAGTCGCACATGAAATAATATTTGTATTTTCTTTCATTAATGAATAAAGTGTACATCCCTTTTCCTTTTATTTGTTTTTTTTTTCTCATAGTTTATGGTGTTTTAGATTTAGCAATTTTCTTGATTTTTTATATTTTTCTAGGATTAGGCTTAATATGATTTGTGTTGAGATTTGGTATATTTTGATTATAGTATCATTTATGGTTGAGATTTTCTTATCAATGCAATCATTATAAGGGTAGTTTGCATGATTAAGTATTATTATTTTGAACCTTGTCAATTCATTAGTATTTGTTTGCATGTCACGTATTATTTATTTAGACGTTTCTTGTATTACGGACCTTATCGTAGAACCCAATATGTACACGTTCGAGTATGTAGATAGAGGCTTATGATTGAGCTTTATGTTTTGAAAAGTAATTTTCTTAATTAAGTGCATTGAAGGCTGTATGCAAGCATAAAACAAAAATAATTTGATAAAATTCATGAGTGTTCCATTTCCATTCTATGATATTGTAGGTTTGTTTGATTAGATTGGAAAAAAGATTTAAAATCATTATTCATTTATAATTTGCTGAAATTTATTACTTAAATATACTAAAAGCATTAGTCTCGTTAACTTCAAATTTTATGGGGAGGTGGTATTGGATTCGCTACTTGGGACTTGAAAGTTTGTCTTATCGATAGGGTGATTCACTTGAGAACATTGTGCAACACAACACATTGATAAGTTTGAAATTAAGAGAGAACTTGAACATATTTTTCTTGAAAGGGATCATATCTTTTTAGAGTGGTTGTTTGCATCTTGGGTTAATGTAACTTTTATTTGTCTAGTCTTTTTTAGTTAACGTAAGATTTTTAGACTTTAAGTTCAAACAGTTAGTACATTTACTAGAGCACATTTGGAAGTAATTATTTTGATATTTGGGTGCATTATGCATGTTTTTGATGTGGTGCATAATTTGTGAATGCACACCAGGGAAACGGAATGGGCGTTATATGTGTTGATGTTCATGTGCAGGGGCTGGAAGTTGGAAAGGTGTGGTTGAGGTTGTCATCATTGGACTGTTGGCAGTCGGCGGTTTGTGGGATCATCGACAAGGGAGGTGCTGAATGGGAGATAGGTTGCGTGTGGGTCTACGAGGGTTTTTGCGCTTGGTAGAGTAGCTAAGGGAGTTGTGGCATATGGAGATTGGGCTTAAGGTTTGGTGTGGGTGAGTAAAATGAGGGATAGTTAGCAAACCTAGTGTGTGAGAGGGGGAGAGTGAAGATGGGAGAGAAAAGGAGAAGCTAGATTTTAGGATGGAAGATTTACATAAATGGAACACAATTCTTATGCATTTTACACATCTAACACCTAAAGTTTGATATTTATAAACATAACACATTTCTTATGCATGAAAATGTGCATTTCACTTTAAAAGTTAATTATGATTTTATTTTTGATGTAGTAAAATTTAATGGTACAAGTGGATGCAAAAGTGGAGGTTTTAGGTAGTCAAGTGTAAAATTTTGTAATAATCATGACATGAATCCTTTAAATCATTATATTTAAGTAGAAGTTATAGTATGAATCTGATGAAAAAATGTTTGACATTTTATTGGAGCGTTAAATGCGAGTTGCACATTATGGAGAGGATCGAGAAGTTAGTCCATGAAACTAGAATTAGGTTGATCTTGGAATATAGAACTCTTAGAAATTAATGGAATTAATAGAATTATATTCATAGAAAGATAAATATTTAATGTGTTCAGAAACTAAATGGGTTGGTGAAGAGAGATTAAGTTTATTTCCTTTGGTATTGGTAAAAGTGACTAGAAATGATGTAGGTGTGATTATAGATAAAGTTTGAAGGATAATGTTATAATTATTAATAGATGTGGAGATGGAATTATACTTTAAAGGTTGTTGATCAAGATTATCAATGTTATAAGTGCTATCTTTCAAGAGGTAAGGAAAGAAAAATTTTGAATGAATTAGAGGATTACAAAAGATAAAAGTTTGGATAATGTTATAAGTATTAATAGATATGGAGATGATTATAGTTTTAAGATTATTGTTGATCTAAGATTATCAATGTTATAAATTATACATGTTAAGTAGGTTTGGAGGATAAAAATTTTAGAAAGAATTAGAGGGATTAATACAAAAGATACCTCTTGAAGAAAAAAAATATTTATTGAGATTTAAATGGGATGTTGGTAGAGTGGTAGAAGATTTTAAAAGTATTCATAGTGGTTATGATTTGAGTTAATGAAGATTATATTAGATTTTTACGATATGATTTTTGTAGTTCTTACCTTTATTTAAGAAAGAGATGAACATATTATTACTTATAAAATGGATAAATAAAATGATTGATTATTTTTTTAAAGAAAAAAGCTTTGATTATAAAAAATTGTAAGTGTTAAAATGAAATTTTAAGTAGGCATCGATTATTAGTTTTAGATTTTAGATGAAAGGTTGTAAGAAAAAATAAATTAAATTGTCAAGATTAGATGTAAAAGAACACAAATAAAAATATTTTTAAGAAGAACTAGAAATTAGAGTTTTGGATGTTCATAAGGAAATTGCGTTATGTGAAAAAATATCGTGAAATTAAGTAAGTTCTTAAGATATTACTTGGCGAATCAAAAGGAAAAACTTTTAATAAGAATAGTTGGTGGTATAGAGTGTAAAAGAAAAAAAATAAGAAGATTGTTATAAAAACTTGGTTTTAGATGTAAAACTTGAGAATTGGGAAAGATATAAAATTACTAGAGATTAAGCGATATATGATGAAAAGTTTAGTTTTTATGATTTATAGAATAGATTAGATCTCAAGAATAAAGATGTATGTATAGTTACCAAAAAAGAGATAGGAGAAAGAGACTAGTTAGTGAGGGGTATTAAGGATGAAAATAATAAAGTCTTTTCTTAAAAAGATTAAAATAGGTGGATGATGTATTTTAATAAACTTTAAAATCTGAAGACGATTGATTTTAATAATTATACCTTAAACAAAATAGAGAATTTCATTTTATCATGTATTAGTGAATCAAGTTAGTGAACTTTAAAGAAAATGAAATAAGAAGTTAGGAATGATAATATTAATAGAAGTGTAAAATGTTTAGGAGATCAGGAATTTCTTCAAATCTTTTTAATGTTATTTTAAAGACTAAAAAATGCGGATGAGTAGAAAGAGTTTTGGTTCATATTTAAGAATAAAGGTGATACAAGAGTGTTCAAATTATGAGGAATTAAGTTAATGTGCCATACATTAAAATTATGGGGAGAGTAATTGGCTTTTACGATGTGATAAGTTTCTTGTTTTGGTTTCATGGATAGATACATGGATGTTATACATTTGTTAAGAGGTTTGATGGAGAAGCATAAAAATAAGAAGGATCTACTATGATATTTATTGATTTAGAAAGCTATGATAAAGTCTCAAGAGATGTTCTTTGAGAGTTCTGAAACAAAAGAAGTTAATATTGGTTATATTCAAGTCATTAGGATATATACTAGAGTCATTACTTGTGTCCAAATACAGGAGGATTGAAAATATTTTCCTTTGGATTACATCGATCAACATTAAGCCCTTATGTTTTACTTTAGTTATGGATGTTCTTATGAGGCATACAAAATGTACCTTGGTGTATGCTTTTTTTCGATGACATTCTTCTTGATAAGACTAAGTCCAACGAGAAACTTGAATTATGGAGGTCAACTAGAGTCTTAAGGTTTTTTAGTTTAAGTAGATCTAAACCAATATATGGATTGTAATTTTAGTTGTAGTTTTTGAGTGTAGTGTTGTGACTTTGGGTGATCAGTTAATAAGAGTGAGATTCAAATATTTAGGCTCATTGTTAAAATGATGGTGAAAAGATGGAGATGTTATTAGTAGAATTCAAGTTGGATGGTTGAAGTGGAGGAATGCATCCTATTATGGGATGAAAAGTTCCACTTAAACTTAAGGAAAATTTTATAAGATGGTGGTAAGACCGCAATGACTTATGGTCAAATGTTGACCAATAAAGAAACATAAGACTAAGTTAATCAAGATGAGGATGCTAGTGGATGAGTGGCTTTACCCTTAGAGATAGAATGCAAAATGAGTATGTTCAAAAAGTTGGAGCTCCATGGTAGATAAGATTAGGGAGAGTCGCCTTAGATGGTTTTGGCCACATATAAAGCGTGGATCCAATGACATTAGGAGAGTAGATTTAGATTTGCCTTATGTTAAGAAAGGTAGATAGACCTAAAAGACTTGGTTAAGATGTATAAAAAATGATCTTAGTATTTGAATTAAATGATTTGACATAATGGACACAATAGAGCAAATTCATGTAGCCACTCCATAGTGGGATTAAGGCTTCTTGTTGTTGTTGTTGTTGTTGTTGTTGTGGTATTAAAAATTTAAGTAATATTTATGTAAATATTATAGCTGTATATAAGAACTGTGTGCTATGTATGTAAATTCCTAGTGTGTTAAAAATTATGTGAAAAAATTCGACAAATTTTTAAACTAAGGTATGTTTGGGGCAGCTATGAAAACACAATATGTTATCGCAGAAGAAGTTGCTATCCAAGAAGTTGTGGTTGGCTTTACAATTTTTTATTTTAAAAAAGTTAGACCACAATTTTTTGATAACTACCACACTCTACTATGTTTGGTTAAAAAGCGTAGCTTTTCTACCATAGATTCTTGAAATGTAGTTAGAATGCAGTTTCCTAGTCATCAGCATGTGGAAAGCCACCCCAAACACAGCTGAAAACTTAATTCTATTAAATCAAAATTATTAATATATGTAAGTAAAAAAAAATATTGACCAAACATTTTGCTTAATACAATTATTACTTTGTAATTATTGAACAGAAAGAAATTTAAAATTTTATAAAAAATTTAGTCATATTCATGTGCAGAAACTAAGATATGAAAATTTTAGGTCTATTTTTGATCTTTACTTTGAATGTTACCCAAATTTCTAGTTGTTAAATTTGTGTTATTTGTTTTATCTTGGCTCATTGCTTTGATTGATGTAACTAGGGGTGTGCATTATTTGGTTTTAACCAAAAAATCAAACCGAACCAAAGTTTTTGAGTAATTTGGTTCTTTGAACAAAGGATTTTGGTTTTAATTAATGAAAATTTTGGTTTTAGTTTTGGATCGGTTTGTTAAATAAAATTTTGGATGGAACCAAATAAATCAAAATAATTATATAATATGTTATTAATTTATATATTATAGTGTATAGTAAAATTATAAATATAAATATTACTTGTTATTTACATAAAATATTATGCAAATAATTTTAAATATAGAACTTGGTTTATCTAAAACCAAAGAAAATAATAGCAAATTGTTATTGGTTTGTTTGGTTTTATATTTTATTTAGATGGTTTGATTATATGTTTAGAATCCAAAATTGGTTCTAAAAATTTATCCTCCAATCCATCCAAATCAACCAAACGCACACCCCTAGATGTAACATTGGGCCACTTAAACTAATTAAGAGCCTTAATGGCTCAAAATGGATCAATTGGGTTTTTCATGTCTTTATGTGATTGGTCAATGATGTAATTGACCAGCTTCGACTCACATTTGTAGTTGAGTTGATCTAGGATTGGTCAAGTGAACCAGAGATCACATAATTCAGTCAGGGATAGGCGGAGAAACTGGGGTTCATTTGAGCTGTCTGGGGCACGAAGGAACCTCTAAGCCTTTTTGGGATGACGGGAGGTCAAATAGGGCTATTAAGGTTAGCTGGGATCAAGGACGGCTATTGGCCTTGACTTGTTACGCCTGTTGGGCCAGGTCAAGGGCGTTGGTGTCTGAAACTGAACAACATAGTCTCAAAGCACAGATTTATGATTTCAACTACTCAATCTTCTAGTAAACATATACCCTTTCTTAATCAAACTTCTTGGTATGCCGAGGTGAGCATTTGATAATCATTCATTTATGTAACTCTTCCAAGGATATTTAGTTTTAAATCAACAAACTATACTAGGGATTTATGCTCGAGTACATTTTAGTTGATGATTTCATTTTACTTCCTGAAATAGTGACCATGGATCCAATGTTAATATGATGGGAATGCGCCATGACAGTAGTTTGTCTTCATTGTTAATGAGACATAATTTAACTATTCCTAGGTCGATTTGAAGAAAACAAGAGTTAGTTTTGATTAATATGCTACTCTTTTCATTTTATGGTACCAATTTTGTACACAATTGTGAGCACTTTGCTCAGGCATTGTCTCAAGTTTGTAGATGAGCTGGAATTTCTTATGGCTCTAATGCATTCTATTTTAATTTTTCTTCTTTTTGTGATCGTCTACGATTCTTTGATAGTCACCTCGATACTGATTAACATAGCAGTGAGTTTTTTTTTTCCGAAAGAATTCTTTCAGCTTTTCTGCAAATTCTATATACATCGTTCTAATATTTTTTTATAGCGATCTAAGTTTGTTTGTCATTATTTGTTGTGGAAACAATCTTTCATGCTGATTGTACAGAAGGTTTAGCTAAGAAACGCATACATATGGGAGTTGCCAAAAGGATAAAAAACGCTTCACGGAAAATTGTCCTTGAAAAAGCTGAAGAAGCAGGAGTTGCTGCCTTTTCTGCTCTGAAGTCCCTTGGAATTAATATTCCTCAGATTTCTCGCCCTACGCTAGCTGACATTGCTGAGAATTCTCCTCAGCAAGATAGTGCCGCTTCTTCCAAATATGCTGAATCACTATTTGAGAGATCAGATTCAGAGGACACAAAGGCTACTAGTTATCCTGCAGCAGGTAACAAAATTATAGTGCTGGATAACAGGTCTGAAGATATTATAGTACAAAAGGATAGCATGAAAATAGATGGTACTATGGGGAAAACGGGGGCTTTAAATTTAGCTGGAGAAATGCAGCACGATCACATTGTGCCTACTTCTGAATTGTTAGATAAAGCTTTGGCTAAGTGCAATTATCCTGATCTGCTATTTGACAAGTTTGTCAAACCAAAGGGTGCATCTTTCCCCACGTTAAGATCTGCTAATGATGTGCATATCGTGAAGCATGAGTTTGGCAATAAAGAAAGAGATATTGAACAAACTCTAACCATCTACAGCAACGTTAGAAGCTTTGACAAAGGCCCCTCTTGTGCAAGTTCATTTCCTGGTGGTTTTGTTTTCTTGGAACAGTGGGATCTGAAAAAGGAGTTCTATTTCGATCTTCATTACTCCAAGTTGCCAGATGAAAATTCCTCTCTACGGTTTGAAGTTTTTGGTTTGGCTGTATGTTGGGAAAACTCGCCAGTATACTATATCAATATTTTGAGGGATTTTTTGCCATCTGGGAAGGAAAGCAGTTATCATGATGAAGTAAGCAATCCAGAAGGTGGTTTTAGCAAAGATCTAGCATCTTGTGGCTGGACTTCTGTTAAAAGTAGATGGGAAAAGTTAGGTAAGATAATGAGTAGAAATGGTGCTCGTAAATTCTCCTGGAACTTGAAAACTCAGATCCAAGTATTAAAAGCTTCCTATATCTCGCTTCTGAGGTTCAGCAGGCTTGGACTTGAGCAAAAAATGTTGAATGGCACTGAGCTTATTGGTAGTTCATATATTTTGCTGCCAACTATCTCTGTGCATGATGGGTTTGATGTATGCTTAATGACGTGGAGCCTTTGGCCTGATGAGGAGAGCAAGTCCACTCCCAGCCTTGAGAAGGTATATGCTAATGAACATGCAGCTTGATATTAGTTTCTATGGTCTTGAGTGGTAGAAATCTTTAATAATTATTTCACGCATTAACCACTAATTCTACTGCAATGTTTAAAAGGCCTTATTGGTTAAGGGAGCATGAGCTTTGAAGTGAAGTACTAGAAGATTTTATTAACTGAATTATATTTGAAAATTTCTATATGCATGCTAACATGTAGAACAAAATAAAATAGACATTTAGATGGAGAGAACATGAGATTTGGGTTATTTCATAGATGTCCTGTGTTTTATATTGAATGAATTGAGCAATTCATTGATTAGAGGTGTTAAATGACCTTGCATAGATGTCAAACCTCAAAATAAAGAATGAAAATGTGGAAAATGCAGTGGAAGTTTTTTTTCTTTATTCAGTGTTTAGAAAGCTTGCTTAGTTAAGGGAGCATAAGCATTGGAGTATGAAGAGCTTGAAGATCGAACTGCAGATAAAATGTAACATTTGAAAATTTAATTATACATAGTAAAATATAGAAAAGCAAACTGAATTAGACATATTTAGATGGTGAGAACTTGAGATTTATGTAATTTAATAGTTTGTCTTGGTGAGTTACGGAGAAAAAGAGGTGTTTGTTTAATGAATTGAACAATTTATTGGTTAGAAGTGTTAAGTGACATCTCATAAATACCAAGGTTCTAATTAAAGTATGAAAGAATAAAAACAGTGCAAAATATTATTTTTCTTATTTGTGTGTAAGTAAGCTTAATTTTTAAGTTTCATAAATCTACTAATTAATCAATTTAAAAAACACATTAAAATCTTTATTTAGAAAAGGAACATGTGCTTGAAAGATAGGTTTGATGAAAAGGGAAGAGGAAATAGAACCATGATATGAGAATTTTACCCAATGTTGTGTGAGGCAAGTTCCTAACATAAATGTTTAAATTAGGTGGATTAACTATGCTTTATATTTTGTGATTCATAAACTTTTGATTGCTCAGTTGAGACGAGAAGTTTAAGCCTCAAGAACTCTAAGCATTAAACACAATAAATTTCAATCTATTAATTTCAAAGTGATTCAAATCATTTTGTGAGAACTTCTCTTTTAAGCTGTGAAATAACAAGCTTAGACGGGAATGTTTTAGAATGGTGATTTTTGGTGTAGGTGGTCAAGAAGAGGTTATCTAGTCAGGCTGCACTGGCTGCTAACCAGGATGGCAGGTGGAGAAATCAAATGCGTAAAGCTGCTCATGATGGCTGTTGTAGGCGTGTTGCACAAATTCGAGCTTTGAGTTCTGTCATGTGGAAACTACTTGTTTCTGAAAACCTGGTTGATGTGCTCTCCAGAATTGAGAACCCCATGGTACATTTTCTTGTTAATTTAGAGAATTCTAATTTTCTTATATTTTTCCTTTAAGGAATTTTATTTTGAGCATTAGTATTTTCATGGAATTTATCTGTTTTCCTTGGTTAATCTTAAGCTCTTTATATCTTTTGAATCCTTACATCTTGCAGGTTAGAGTTCTTGCAGACATGGAACTTTGGGGTGTCGGTGTTGATATGGAAGCATGCCTCAGAGCTAGGCATGTTTTAATGAGAAAACTGAAGGAACTTGAGAAGGATGCGCACAATCTGGCTGGCATGCCATTTTCTCTTTATTCAACTGCAGACATTGCCCACGTACTTTATACCCACTTGAAATTACCAATACCTAATAACAGAAAGAAAGGAAAGCTTCATCCTAGTACAAACAAACACTCTCTGGACTTATTGAGGTTTTCTTCTTTATTTTCCTCAACTTTGTTCACTAGTGGGTTGACTTGTGATTTCTGTTCCCGTAACTTATTTTTTGAAAAATAATTTGAAAACTATAGTGTTTATGAATTTGCCCCACTGGAATATCTTTAAAGTTGTTTCCATGTAACATATTTAATCCTAAAGTTGGTAGATTACATTTATATGAACCTGCATGCATTCTACATTCAATAGAAATCAGCAGCATTTATATCATACAAATTCATAAACACTATAGTTTGGCTTACAGAGAAGAATGGAGACAAGTTTGTCGGCACAGTGCTATAAACTCTTTAGATTTGAATTCCTGAACCCTGATGTTCTCTGCTTGGCGAAAAGAAATCATTTTATGTTGGAGTTTATGCACTTGTTGACTTTTCAATCTCTTCTTAGTGACTTTCCATGCCTCTATCTTGGTGTTCTTCAGTGATTCTTTATCATCTGCTCTAGAATAAGTTTTTTGTTGTTAACCTGGTTTATTTTCATGGATTTTGTGTAGAAATGTTTACGTACTTATGTTATCATGCCCATGTGCACATTTGTCTAAACAAGACATATACCTACTCAATCGTCTTCTTCTATCAGTACTAGGATGTGCGTGCTACACTCTAAATGATATTATGTACGTACACACCTACAAAGACGTAATTCATATATGATCGTTTTTTTAATTTGGATAAGTGTTTAAATGTTTCATAAATCCAAACTTGAAAAATGTATCATAATGTACCGTGCCTTTTTTTTACAATTATTGACCAGGTGAACTTGTTGATTTCTAAATTTTTATAGTTCAATTTTGTTCCATGCTCAGTTTTGTTTTGAAAGCTTGTGACAGCTGATAAAGTTAGCTAAATTTATTTGTTTCATGGTGGAAGCTTAGCAATAAATATTTCTGATAGATTTATTTTTTTTTGTCTGGATTTTGATTCATGAAATGAAAACTTTGATCTCATGATGATGTCATGTTATCAGTGATGATGTGCAACGTTGCTTCTGAATTTGATATTTAGTTTTCTTTGTCGTTATATTACTGGAGTTAAAACAATTCTTAAAGCATTCAGGCTAGAGTTTAGACAGTTTAAATATTCTTGCCATTGACTTTCATTGCTACTGGTTGCAGAGGACAACATCCCGTCATTTCAATTATTAAAGAGCACAGGACCCTTGCAAAGCTATTAAACAGTACATTGGGGTCAATTTGCTCTATGGCTCGCTTGTGTAGTAATTACCAGAAGTATATAGTGCGGGGACATTGGCTTCAAACTTCAACAGCTACAGGGAGGCTTGCAATGGAGGAACCAAATCTTCAAGTAAAATTCTTGTCGACATTAAGATATTTACTATTTTTTTTAACCTGTTTATAACAATAGATTTGTTTTACTGCAGTGTGTCGAACATATGGTGGGCTTCACAACCCATGATCCTGATGCCAAAAACTCATTGGATGTTGATCATCATCAAATAAATCCTCGTGATTTTGTCATTCCTACACAAGTAAGGTTTATTTTAACTCATCCTTTTTATTATAGAATGTGATTAAAATTTAGATGGATTCAATGTTACCTTTGATGAATTGCAGGAGAATTTGTTATTGCTCACTGCTGATTACTCCCAGATAGAGCTACGACTTATGGCACATTTCTCCAAAGATTCTTCACTAGTTGAATTGCTAAGAAAACCTGATGGTGATTGTTTTACCATGATAGCGGCAAGATGGACTGGTAAGCTGGAGTCTACTATTAGCTTGAAGGAGAGAGAGCAGACCAAAAGATTAGTGTATGGTATCCTGTATGGGATGGGTCCGAACTCCCTCGCAGAGCAACTAGACTGTAGCCCTAGGGAAGCTGCTGAAAAGATCCAAACCTTCAAGGCTACGTTCCCTGGTGTTTCTGCCTGGTTGAACAAAGCTGTTGCCTCCTGCTGTGATAAAGGGTCAGTCCATCAGTCTTCTTGGTTTTTTTTCATACCGTAATCATTATTTTTTTGTGATGACTTAATGATTCTTTTATTTGGACAACGGTTCCGATTTACATTTCTTAGTTTGTTGCATAAAAACTATGGGGGTAACTTTGTTTTAAAGTTAATTTGAAACTAGTTTGGAGCCATTCATAGCTATGGTAATGTGTACCCTTCATGTACGCAAGAAGTGATAACTTCCATAACCAAGAAATGCTTAACAGAAGAAATGACTAGATCATGTTCATTGTAGTCTTATCAATAGCGCGCTTCGAAGCCATAGTGATGCGAAATGAAGGCTATTGCTTCGCAACACAGTCATGAGGCACTGTGCGTGAAGTGTGTTCACGTAGCATTGTGCAATGTGCCACACATAGTGGATTGACACCAAATACGGAAATGCGGATTAGGTGCGGCTTGCTTATTATATAATCGGGACTAAATCTAATACTAATTATTTAGTAAGCAAGCCGTAGCTAATCCGCATTTGGGCACCTGATTAGCTGCGCGCAGTACTTTAAACAGTGCTAGGAGAACGTTCTTTAGGTTTGAAGCATGCATTTGGTGCACAATCGCCACGTGACAATGCTGATTTAAAGATAAAATAATCAGTAAAATTAATAAAATAATCGGTAAAATTTTTATTAGTGGTTTCATTAGTGGTTTAAAGATAAAATAATCACTAAAATTAGTAAAATTAGCATGGTGGGACCAAACATTAAAATTAGCCCAAAATTTTTATTCATTTTCATGCAACATTTAGTAAAATTTCAGGTGATTTTTGTTGTCTTATTTTTGCACTTTTAGTTTATTATTTTAATTTATGTTGATTTAATTTATTTCCTAGAGAAATTTTGTTCAATTAGTTAGGTTGGATTTTGGGCTAATTTTAGCAAATGATTCTCCCTCACTTCCCTGCCAAATTTTCTCACTACATCAAGAAATATATATATGCAACACCAGATCGAATTTAAATCCCTCAACATGTCAGGAACGATGTATTTTGGTGGTGCATGTAGTACTTGAACAAGTAATCTTTGAGTCCACTAGATCAAGAAAGGCATGCATGTACATTATATAGAGTTCCCTTGTGCAACATTGATAACTTGTTCATGAGAAGAGAGATTTAAGAGGAAGCGAAAATGTAAATCCTTTCTTGTTGGTTGTAAAAATCTCTCATGAGTTGATGACATTGATCGTTAGATATTGTGTTTCATATTTTCATCTTAAGATATTAGTTCTTGCTTCTTGTATTTGTTGATCATCTTGCATGATGCAGAATGTAAAGGGCATTTTTGTTGGATTTCCTGTCTATGAGACTTTTTGATTTTCTTGGTTGGATCAGATCACAGATGCAACCCTTTAGATAATGACTTCATTGAGGTAGGTCTCAGAACATCAGGTGATCAAGTGTGGTGAGCCATTTGAATTCCTCACATTTTTTATTGGGGAGACTTGGAGATTTTATCTCTACTTCCTCAAGTCAAGTGCTCCATCGTCTAATTTGAAGCTCAAGCTTGTCTTCTTTTAAAGCTTAGTGTTTTCTGTGAAAATTTGGTGCAGTAACTACTACTGGCGAATTCCATCTCATCTTGTGGGGATAGGATTAGCAAAACTGAAACTAGATCTTATTTTATATGGGTTACAATATAAGGAATGGCAAACATCATATCTTACTGACTTGATGTTTTAACCCCTACATTCATGAGGTAATTGATCAGCATAGTTCTCTGAATTTTGCTTAATATAGTTTATTTTTGAGGGATTTTTCTTTAAACTTTGACTTCTAAGTAGCATTGCAGCGTGGGTTAGGAGAATTGGCAGAGCTTCTTGGAAGAGTGGAGCTTTGCTTTATTACAAGAGAAATTTCATTTAGACTTTGATATGCATATTTAAAAAGTGCCACTATTGGACTTGATGATTTTTTTGATGACTTAGGTGGTGACATTTTTGTGTTGAGATTTTTAAAGTATTAGTGTTCCAAAGGTTGTCCTTGAACCTTTATCATATGTCACTTAATAGATGTATGAGCATTTGATCGAAGAGGGTTGCTTTCTTCTTCAATTTATTTGCTTTACTAAGTTTTTGAATGCGAAATAGACAAATTGGTGGTTGGTCATGCATTAGTTTGAGCTACGCTCTAGATCTCCTATCGTACTTGTTTTAAGGCCAAGTAAGCTCTAATAGTTGGAGAGTTACTTTGAGTTTTTGTTTGAATGGTTATCTCATCTAAATTGGAGGCCCTAAAGTTATTAATTGCAACCTTGTCTTACAGGCATCATGACCTGCATGCACATTTTTTTGTTATTATATATTTATAGAGTTAAGGATAAAATTGGTCCCCTAGCTATTTATGGAAGATCAAAATAATTTCAGATTAAATAAAAGGATCAATTTAATCTCTTAACTATTTAAAAATGGACCAATTTTGTCTTATCATTCAAACTAATGGTTTGAGGTGTTAAAAGTAGGGACATTTTTGAAATTTTAATTTTTTTTTCTAGATTATGAAGCATCTCAACTTTTTTTATTAATTTTTTTCTTGCATGTTACAAATATAAGGAGATTAAATTAATGTTATGTAGATTTATGCAAATAAATTTTTGGCATAAATTTTATGTATTTTTATTATAATAAATGTCATTGTAATGTTAACTTATTATGCCCCACCTACTTCATTACGTGTCTATGCATTATTATCCAAATCCAAACGATAGGACCAAAAAGGTCTATTTTCAATTAGTCAAGAGATTGATTTGGTCATTTTATTTACTCTCGGATTATTTTGATCTTCTAAAAATAGTTGGGAGATTAATTCTATATTTATATGATAGCTATTATAGGTGAGAGCCCTCTAGACTCTATTTGTTTACTTTCCTGTAGATGATGAACTTAGAGGTTGAATGTCATATTTTTCACATTATTTTATACACTTTTATAATTATAAAAAATAAGAGTGCTATTTAAATTTTTTATTTTTTTAAAGCTAGAAAGTATGAGTTGCATACCTCTCATTGTGTTTGATAAGGTTCGTGAATTTTTAAAACATTTTTAATTATTTTTCAAAAATGTTCACTTTTAAACAATCTCATGCAAGTAAAGGCGTGGCCCAAGTTATTTGTCCGGGTGATTTGGCCAATATGCTTTACATATAAAATAGTTATGATTAGAGTCTTTTGATCACGTTTGTCAAAACGACAATTATATTATACCAGCTTATAAATGTATTTCCTAAATGATTTGAGATAATCATTTATTATATGACATATATCATTTAGAGTGGACTTAAAATTGTCCTATTAGATAAACAATCAATTCAAGTCTATAAAATTATCTTGGGTGAAGCAACCCATAGTTGCTGACAATGATTCTTTAGTCAGGTTGGGTCGATTACCTCCTCTAACTAAGTAGATCAAGGATCACAATAGCCCGAGATGATAGAATAATGGGATCTTGATTGGGCACATCATTTCCCCACCATTCACTTTAAGTTAAAAGGTGGTGAATTTCTTAACTCTAAATTAAAACTCCATTTGCTACTATTATATGCTAAGTAATTAGAGATCTAATGACTAGCTTTGATCGAAAGTTCTCTCTCAGTATTAAGAGCGGTGATTAACTATAGGTGCTTGTACCTATAGCATACCTTGAACCAGATCTTAAATCCTCACAAAAATAAGTGTGAAATCTCTAGGTAGTGTCTTATTTGCAATTTTATTTGGCTTTTAAAATTTGATTGGCAAATCCAAACTCTCTTCGTTGAGAGGCCGGAAGCAAATTTTCGGAGTCCACACTTTCATGCTAGTCTTTATCACAATTTCTACCCATATTTTCTTTTGTTTGGTCATTTTCTTGATAAGCTTTTCACCAATCAGGTCCTTTTTTGATTTACTTAAACAACGTTGATTCTAATCATTTTATTCCCATGCTTCCAATTTTATGTACTCTTTCCACCTTTTATTTTCTATTATAATTAGCTACTCATTTTAACGTTCCATTTGTGTTCACTTGTTAAAACACGTAAATCTATAGAGGATTTTACAGTGCTGTAATTTTATATATTGGCCCTTGAATCACCTTGATATGCTGTTTATTGATGTTTCCAAATTAACTCTTTTGGTTTTAACCATCACGCTTTATTTATTTATTTTTGATCTTCATTGAACTCCAAAAAAATTATTATACCTGCTTGTGTAAGTTACTTTAATAAGCTGGATTTATAAGTTAGCAGACAATTTCTTGAGCATTTTTAAGAATGCACACCTTTCTCAATTATTTTACTTTTTCCTTGTTTACCAAATTAACTCTTTTGGTTTTAACCATCACGCTTTATTTATTTATTTTTGATCTTCATTGAACTCCAAAAAAATTATTATACCTTCTTGTGTAAGTTACTTTAATAAGCTGCATTTATAAGTTAGCAGACAATTTCTTGAGCATTTTACTTTTTAAGAATGCACACCTTTCTCAATTATTTTACTTTTTCCTTGTTTACCATATGATACCAGAAAGGTTATAGTATCATGGAAGTGCAAAGATTGAAGTTTATGTGGCTCCATAGATTTCCCTGAAATATCAATTGGGTGTTTATAATTTTGCAAAACAAATATTATGCATCTGGATGTTGTTGCCTTCATTAATAAATATGCATGTGGGATTTCTAAGAACTTTGAAAATCTAGATATGTAGAAACCTTAATGGGAAGAAAGCGGTTTCTGTCAAAAATAAATTTTGGAAACAGCAAAGAGAAGGCTAAAGCGCAGAGACAGGCTGTTAATTCAATATGCCAGGTATTCAGAAATGTTTTGAAGGGACTCAATTTGAGTTTCTTGGGCTTTATTGGTTAATTTTTTTGGTTTATTTTAGGGCTCAGCTGCCGATGTGATCAAAGTTGCAATGATAAAAATCCACGCAGTCATTGTTGAAGGTGTTTACTTGCCTGATGCAGACAGTGGATCTGAGATGCAGTTTTCCATTCTGAGAGGCCAATGCAGAATTATTTTGCAGGTGCTTACAGATGCCTTTACTTGCTTTTCTCTAATCTATTATATAGAGTACCAATTGTTTGGATAACCAAAAAAATTTTATCATTCGTTTGCTTCCTACCGTTTGAGAAAATGGAAATTATTATAAATATTATTTACGGTAAATTATTAAAATAAAGTTACACGCATACTGCTTTGAATGCATGCTGGATTTCAAGGTTGTGCTCAACATCACTTTCTCTTTTCTCATTTTTCTTAATTTGTCAGCTATAGAGTCAGGACGTCCATTGTTCAGTGTGCAATGAACCAGTATTTTTTTCTTGTTGAAGTGCATTCTGTTTGATGTATTCTAATTCCCGCTGTACCTTTATTTATATCTTTATTAATATTTCAATAGTGAAGTTGTGGTAAGTGGTTTTTGGCGCTTTTTAAATTTGTGGAGTTGAAATTCCTTGTTGTAAAATCTCTACTAAATTTGAGAGAGATTTCTTAATTTATTGTGATTATTGGAGCGAGATTTAATCTTCTTTGTGGGTTTGACATCTTTTGTTGATTATAAAGAGTTTGTAAATTTTTATAGAATCTTGTGATTAATTCTATATTTTTAAGTCCATATCTTGTTACCATTTTAAATAAAGCTTTAAAAGAGTGATTTGACATCATTGACATCCCACAATAGTAAACAATGCCAATCAAGCTGGAAGGAGGGAGGGGAATTTATGTAGACAAAATGATATTTTTATTCTCATCTCTAATTTTTCTATTATGTATAATATGTTTATATGTATTTTTTGAAGTTTAGTAGATTATTCAATGTCTATGCTGTATTGGCGTAGATGTAATTCACCAAAGCCCATAAATTTTGTGTTTTCTTACACTTGTATATTTTGCTGCATTTGATTTCTCTTATTTGTGCTTATGATTAACCTAACATTGCTTGCACAGTCATCCTTGTTTGATGAATTTTTAAACGATCATTCTTCTCGAGCTTATGAGTTCTTGTGATTCGGGGTTCCACTTTCAAAAGACATTGCTTCTTAAAATGTCACTCGCTGGGTTTTGATAGTTGTAGGAAATAGATCTCCAGCGAAAACAAAGTTGTTAATTCATCTAGTTTTTAGAAACTATGCATTTTTCTACTTAAGCTTTTGGGATGCTGTCATTGGCATCGGAATAATTCAGGAATACTTGCGGCAAAACTCTCAATTTTATTTTATTTACCTGTGCACCACATCCTTTGCATCGTTGGCCCTCTAACAGTATGCACACCATAAATTTGATGTATTATGTCCTCGATGAGCTCTAATGATTTATGTCTAGATTAGTGATTTTATTTCTTTTTCCATTTTGCTTAAACTGTTAGGTGCATGATGAACTTGTGTTGGAAGTTGATCCCCGTTTTGTAAGGGAGGCCGCAATACTTCTTCAAACATGCATGGAAGGCGCTGTTTCACTATCAGGTATTATCTGACAATAGTGGTAGTCCATTGTAGTAGATTTATTTTCATAGTGCCATTTTGAATATTATCTTCCAAAAATATAAAAAACTTAAAAGAATTATGAATATTTATCTTGTAGTTCCTCTGCGCATCAAAATGAAGATTGGAAGAACCTGGGGTACCCAGGAGCCTTTCGTGTTGAATCCTTAAATCTATTGATGAATAGAAAATAAGCTATATGAGAATTTGTGAAATCGGCCATTGCTGGTAAGTTGTATCAATTTCCTCTTTCATAGGTTTTGCATATTTTTCACATATTCCTTGATTGCAAAACCTTATGCCAGCCAAAACTCTGATATTTGAAAATGTTGTATTATTATATTATTTTGTAGCAGACTCGAATCCAACTGTTATTTTTCTCAATATAAATTAGAGAATCAACCTGTTCAACATGAATTTTATGCATTTTTTATTAATAATTATTCAAGATTAAATGAACAACTTAGAAACTGTTTCAAAAACTATATAGCATTTGATTACTTCAAATTTATGATGAAAATTATGTGTTTCTGATGAGACAAATTCAATGAAGTTAAAATCATTTATATTTGAATGCAATTAAACTAAAAAAAAGGCTCATAAGCATAATTAAATATTTTTAAAAATTATTTAAAGGTTTGAATGAACTTCCAATTTTATATGCTCATATTTACATCTAATATCTCATTGAATGATTCTAAAATGTCCATGATCAAGCAAATGCATTTTGAATTCATTTGGACATAGAAATGTCCAAAAATGGAAAAAAATTAATGTGTTCCCAACCTCTATCTCATTTTCCCATATTCCCCTTTGGAATTTAATGTACATCACCTTATGTCATCTTTGATACCATCTCAAAAAAATCACTCTCAAGATTCTCTTTTGTATATATCTAAGAGGTTTGTGGCAAGGGGTAGACTTTTCCTGAGTGTTCTGCTTGTTGTTTATTTTGTCAGTATTATTCATCATCACCTATTGTTTTTCATCAACGTCACCAACTTCTATTACCTTCGGTGATAGTCTCCAAATAAGTTTTTGAGTTGGATTCTCACCTCCTCATGTTGCAAGGGTGAACTTATTATAACTTTAAACCTTGACTAGTGGATTCATTTTGATTGGGCTAGGCCTTGTTGTTTAAACTCTTCAAATTTTCTACTTAAAAAACTTTGTATCTTTTGGATCTATGTAACCATGTCTAGTATTTATTATTTATTTTATTTCTTCCAATTTTGTTAAGAACATTCTACATTAAGTGGTTTTATGGTTGCCTGAAGAAGAAATGCAATATATTTTGAATACTTTCAAACTATTTGGTTGTCTGTAAAGTAAATATAAGGAAATTATTTTTCTATTTGGATCGGTGTATGTAAAGTAAAATAATATATTTTGAATATTTTAGAGTTGTTTGATTGTATAAAAAATTATTACAAGAATATTTTTTGTGCTAATATAATTATCAAATTATATATTAAAGTAAAAGTAAAATTATTATATTATATCATAATTAATAAATTAATTATTTTTTATATTTATTTTTTATTAGCTAATATGGATCAAATAGGCTACATTTTTTATGAATATCAATGAAACGAATGATAAATATTGAAAATTTGAACTCATGATAATATTGCACATAACTCATTTTTTGAAGAATGGGATGAATTTAATATCATTGAAAAGCTAATGAAATTTTTTATAACTTTCATGATGTTCACTTTGCTAATTGGGATCAAATATGCTGCATTTTTAAAAATGTTGAATCACATGAAGGCTAAATGTAAACCAAACTTAATTATAATATTTCACATATAACTCGTCTGTCGACGGAATTGGATGAATTGATCTCATTGGAAAGTTAATGAAATTCTATACAACTTTTATGTTGATCACTTCGGCTAATTGAGACTCGATACGTTACCATTTTTGAAAATGTGGAATTGAAAAAAGATAAATGTTGAAATCCAATCCCATGGCGATATTTCACACATAGACTTGTTTTTCGACGAAATTGGATGAATTTGATTTCTTTGGAAAGTTAGTAAAATTCTATAACTTCAGCTAATTAGGGCTGGATATGCCACTGCTTTTCAAAACATTAATTCAAAAAGAGTTAAATGCTTAAAATTAGACCCTATGATAATATTTAGCACATAACTTATTTTTTGACAGAATGGGATGAATTTAGTGTTATTGAAAAGTAAGTAAAATTTTCTACAATTTTCATGTTACTCACTTCAGCTAATTGGGACAGGATATATAATTTTTTATAATATTAAATAGAAAAAGGCTAAATGCTGAAAATCCGATCCTATGATGATATTTCACACATAATTCACTCATTTTTGGACGGAATTAGATAAAATTGGTCTTGTTAGAAAGCTAATGAAATTCTCTGCTACTTTCATGTTGACCACTTGAGTTAATTGGGACCGGATATGCTAAAGTATTTTTCTATTGCACACATAACTCTCTAGTTTTTCAGCAGAATTGGATGAAATTAGTTTCGTTGAAAATCTAATGAAACTTTTTTACAACTTTCTTGTTGACTATTTTAGCAAATTGGGAACGTGGAATCACAAAAATGTTAAATGTTGAATATCAGATCTCATGATAATATTATACACATAACTCGCTTATTTTTCGGCGTAATTAAAGAAACTTGGTTTTGTTAAAAAGCTAATGAAATTTTCTATAACTTTCCTGTTGACCACTTCGACTAATTGCGATCAGATATGTTTTAATTTTTGATAGTATCAACATAATTAAAATATGAATGATTATGTTTCTTTTAATCTCTTTTGATTCATTTAATGCTTCATTGTATCACTAGAAACAAATTGCTTCATATAACATAAGAAATCTAAAATACTTGCAACACATAACAACCACCATAAATAAGACATTAAGCATTGCAGTTTTTGCATACAGCATGAATATCCATTTGCGCAATACAATCAAAAAGAAGTTTACAAGCATCACAAATCTTAAGATCTTTTAATTTATACTGTGAACTAAGAGAACAAGTTATTCTTGAGTATAAAAGTAGATTGGTATGATATGAGGAAACAATTTTATCATTGATAGTTCAAGAGCAGCTAACGTATATACCAACAAACTTAGTAATTTAATATAAGCAAAATTTACTGAAAGAGATGTTTTGAGACATTTGTCGATGTCAGTAAAGAAAAAATAGCAAGTAAATATTTAAAGTCGCTAAGGAGCATCAAATCCTGCATGCTTGTAGCAACATAAAAGAATAAACATTACTATGGCGTTAGAAAATTTAAGAAAGCCAGCACCAATTTAGAGCATGTAAACTATAATACAATTGAAAAAGATACACTACAAGAAAAAATAGAGTTAGAAAGAGACCAAACATTTAATTCAAAGAGACATCAATAATCAAATTTACTAAAAAAGTGTCTGATAGGCAGGAAACAATCACTCACAAAGTTTTTATGGTGGTTAAGATCATATTCAAATGATGCACCACTTTATAGCCAAAAGAGTTCAATATTTCTAATCTTACGAAAATTTAATTTCACTATAAAGAGTTGTTTCATGGGTCATTGCAACAAAAAGTTTGAAATTACATTACAAAGTCTCAAAATATAAAATCATTTTCCTAACTCCTTGCACATCTATTTAGTCTTTGATCTTGAAAGAAAAGATTGAATCATTTGTAATATTTTTCAATAGTTTTTTGTATATTATGTCAATCTCTTTATCATAAAAGCCTGAAATACTAGAGAGTTCTATTATGAGTTTGGTGAACATTTTTCTTTCCTCAAAAGCTTGTGTTATACTTTGAATTGCATTACAACTTAAGCTGCACTATTAACCATAATGATAATATAATCACAAAGTGATTTATTAACATCATGCTCTTTGGTCTTTTTGCATTTAGGGTTTCTCTTGGAAGATAAAGTTATTGAATGTTTTGTCACCCTGTAAAGTCCTATGTAAGATCAACTTCAGGTCGATCAGTTGGTTGAGATGCATCTAGACTTATCTCAATAAAATTTAAGGATTCATTATCACCTAATTTGATATGTTGAGTACCAATAGATGTTTGAGAATTTTTTGATTTCATTCATTCTCTAGTGCATTTCTTTCAACACAAACCTTCTCTAATTTATTGTAGTTTGTAATTTTAGTATTTGAAAAACTTTTATCTTTTGGGAAAGCTATAATACAATAAATACAAAGCATGACACATATTTCTTAATAATTTTATTAAGAAAGATATATGCTTAAAAAATATCTAAATATGTGATGCATATTCATCTTGCTCTATCAGTATCATTTTTATACCTTCAATCTAAGATACTCTTGATTGTCTCTTTAGTTCTTAAATGTGATTTCATATAGCTCTTTAATGTCTGATCTAATTTTTTGCATTGCTCTAATGTGATTTCAATTCCATTTTTTTTTTAAATTTAAGAGAAACATTATTGTACATAGTATCTTTGAAGCTTTGGGTGCTTCTTATGTTTGTATTGACGTATTCACATAATTTGAAGAGTTCCTAAAATTCATTCTAGTTTTGTACTTCCAAAAAATGCTTTTGTTTACCTTTTAAAGTAGGTGAGTGGTTGGGGGAGAGTTCTATTACGAGTTTGGTGAATTTCTTTCCTCAAAAGCTTGTGTTGTACTTTGAATTGCATTACAACATAATTTGAAGAGTTCCTAAAATTCATTCTAGTTTTGTACTTCCAAAAAATGCTTTTGTTTACCTTTTAAAGTAGGTGAGTGGTTGGGGGAGAGTTCTATTACGAGTTTGGTGAACATTTTTCTTTCCTCAAAAGCTTGTGTTGTACTTTGGATTGCATTACAACTTAAGTTGCACTATTAACCATAATGATAATATAATCATGAAGTGATTTATTAACATCTTTCTCTTTGGTCTTTTTGCATTTAGGGTTTCTCTTGGAAGATAAAGTTATTGAATGTTTTGTCATCCTGTAAAGTCATGTAAAGTCCTATGTAAGATCAACTTCAGGTCGATCAGTTGGTTGAGATGCATCTAGACCTATCTCGATAAAATTCAAGGATTCATTATCATCTAAATTGATATGTTGACTACCAATAGATGTGTGAGAATTTTTTGATTTCATCCATTCTCTAGTTCATTTCCTTCAACACAAACCTTCTCTAATTTATTGTAATTTGTAATTATAGTATTTGAAAAATTTGTATCTTTTGGGAAAAGCTATAATACAATAAATACAAAGCATGACACATATTTCTTAGTAATTTTATTAAGAAAGATATATGCTTTAAAAAATATCTAAATATGTGATGCATATTCATCTTGCCATAGTAGTATCATTTTTATACCTTCAATCTTAGGTACTCCTGATTTTCTCTTTAGCTCTTAAATGTGAGTTCATATCGCTCTTTAATGTATGATCTAATTTTTTACATTGCTCTAATGTGACTTCAATTCCATTTTTTTTTTTTTTTAAATTTAAGAGAAACATTTTTGTACATAGTATCTTTGAAGCTTTGGGTGCTTCTTATATTTGTATTAATGTACTCACATAATTTGAAGAGTTCCTAAAATTCATTCTAATTTTGTACTCCCAAAAAATGCTTTTGTTTACCTTTTAAAGTAGGCGAGTGGTTGGGAGAGAGGCTCCATTTAACCTAATGAAATAATTATTTTGTCAAAGCAAGTTTTTATAGTTAATATGAATAACATATATTTCAATCATCTAAAAAATAGAGAAAGAGCAAACAAAAATCATATTTTTTTCAACAAAAAAAGGTCTGTGATTTATAATATGAAGACAAATATCCACAACTAAAAAAAATGTCTAAACTTGGCAAAAAGACATGTCTTTTAAACATGTATGACTTGCAAAATACACATCTTTCACCAAAATATATATACAACTAACAAAAAAAGATACATTTACATCACTAAGAAAAGAAGTATGATCGAGAAAAAGGAAGATATGTATCATCATAGAACAAGAACAAGTTCAGAAAAAAGATAATTTACTGTCATCCAATTTTTTAGGTGATAATGAATTTCGTTCATGCGGCTTCATATTGCATTGACTATTTGATTAATTTATTCCAACCACTTCCCATAATCATTTATAACCCTTATATCATGCCTGCTAACATGCCCTCTCTTAACTCATTCATTCTCTGTTAGAATGAAATCACACAATCCCTTGAAATTATCTAATTATGTAATACACAATATACAAGGACAATATCAACTTGTGTTTGTAATAAAAAATTTGAGTCACATTTTATAATTTCAAGATTCTTCAAAGAACTAAATGACGCTCCACCATATTATGGAGTAATGAATATCAAAGGTTAAACAACTCTTTATTGCTTGTTGGTTTTATGTTAATGAATTCCTTCATATGATATTTTGTGGCGTGATATGGTGATAAAATTTTTTTCTAGTTGAGTATCCACCATTCACTGGTAAGTAATTGTGAAATAGGTGTGAAGCATTTTTCTATAAAACTAGCATAAGGAATAAAAGTGATATTCATATTATCGTCATTTTGTACCTTTTGTAACAACCAAATTATCTGATTGTTCTAATGCATTTTGTAGTATTGGCATCATGCGCTAAACCTTTTCACCCATTTAATACATGAATTTTAATTTAATGTCTATTACTGCAAGTACATTTTGGGTGGTAACCATATGATAGGATTTTCTCTCTCTAAAGTAGATTTGTACTCCTTAATGTGGATTCCGTCAAGAGATTATTCTAAAATTAGTTAGTTATATTAGTGAGAGCAGTGATATACTTATATGAGATATAATCATCGTACTTTGAAGAAAGATATGAATTTTTCATTAGATTGTATTTTACGTGGAGTTTAGAGTTTGGAGTGTTGGAGGCTATTCAGATTGTGGAAAGTTGATTCGAATGACTCAATTCTGCACACTATGCCCAAGAGTATTTAACATAGCAACTCTTCAATTTACATATTAAATATGTCTACAAGCAAACTTTTTGTGCGGGATAAATTGCGCAATTTGAAAAAATGGTGCTCTTCATTCGTATCAAGTTTACGCAATCTGAATTAGATCCGTGATACAACTTAGAGAGATACATTATTTTGATCATGATTAATTCTTTGTTGATCTCTTCTTAGCATATCTAATAAAACAAATATAAAAGTGATTGTGTCAACAATACTAGCATGAATGATTGAAGTATGCTGATTTCTACTGATCTTCAAGTCTTTCAAAAACTCATCTCAATCGGAGGATCATTCTTCATTATCTTCTAGTGTTTCAATCATTGATTTTTATACTATTAGTTAGTAAGCTATGTCCTCAAAAAAATAATAAAAAAAGAGTTTAGAAGAAAGACAAAACCACTAAATTTTTTGAAAAATTGCTAGTTTTAGTACAAACTTATGCAAACTTTCTGTGCATGCATGAATAAGCATGTATCTATATGAATATACAATTAAATTTATATAACACAATGAGAAATATTTTGAACATGATATAAATAGTCCATAGGAGCTTCAGTGTGAAGGTTGTGTAAATTTTATTAGATTTTAAAGAAATTAATGATAAATTCAAGCTATCTGGTGATATGAACTAGGGGTATGTAATTTAAATCTAGCGATAAGGCAATGATGAGCTTAAAACCAAAAGGTCTCTTGTGCTGTAACTTTAAAGAAATTAAATGTAAGTAAGATGTGATCATTTAAAATTGTGTAATATATTGAGTTAATGCTTACAAGATGGAAATTATATTCATTTTTTAATGTATCTATGTTTAATTTATTTTATGAGCTTGTTGTAAATTCCTTTGATTATACTCTTTTTTCATCTCTTCATTATGAGTACACATCAAATTTTCTAGTAGATCCTTGAATGCAACGTATTTTTGAAGTTATTATAAGTGATGAGATTATAATCACTTTTGATGGTGGATTTCAAAAAAATTTTATTCATTGGAGAGATAAATATGCTATGTTGATAAATGAATTACTCTATAGGACACTTGTGATTTATGTCTGAATTTGCTGGATGAGTGTAATTGCTAAATTCCTTGAAGCGGAATTTGTCCATACTGGTCATATTTGATGGACCTTTTCTCGTAATTCCTGTTAGAGGCATCGTATTATGCAGTAATTTCTATGCGGCTATTTATTTTTCCTTATTTGGATTTTCTTTATTTTTTATTTATGAGTGCATGCAAAAATTATGCCTGAAATGGGTTTTGTTTAATTTCTTCGTTTCATACTAATTTATCTATTAATGCATTAATTTATTTTCCATTTTATGCATTAATTTCTATCATTAATTATTCTTGTTTTGGTTTAAGGTTGTTCCCCCCTCTCCACTCCTTGAAAACAGGAAAAAAAAAACGGAGATTGTGATGAATTGCATTATATCTTTATGCTGCTGTATATTAGGAATTCATGTTGTTTTGAACTGCTGTTAGGTTTGGCATCAGAAATTAAGTTCCTAGGAGTCACATTTTTTTTCAAGGTGGGCAGCTTAATGGGGGTAAAGGAGATAGGATGGTTAAGGTTTGGTATTACGCATTGGTTTCATGAAGATTTACATGGAATTTTAGGAGAACAAGCATGGAAGAGAGGTCGATAACACGTGGAAGGAGGGTTTGCATGCGGCAGTTATTCACAGTTGGAGATGAAGAGGTTTGCGCAAGAGAGAGTGCATGATTTCTAATTTTGCTTCATTTGAGGGGATTTCAAATCATATAAAAATTTTCTCTTTTATTTTGCGTTGGTCCAAACAATGGAAGGCAAACTGTGCATAAACTAAATGCGGTGTAAATGGAATGTCGCTAACCAAACAGCCCTTGAGGGAAAATCATGAATGATTATAAGTAAATTTTATAAAACTAAACTTAAGTATGTTGTGATGTATGGATAAGTGTAATGGTTGTAATAAGGTTGTCAATAGCTTAATTGTATAGGATAAAATGTGAATGTTAAGATGGATGTGATAAAATTAGGAATGATAGATTGTGGAACGATTTCATTAGAAAGCAAAGCAATGAGAGTAATATTTACTAAAGATAAGTCATTGAAAAATAGGTATTATTTCATTTGCTGTGATGAAGTTTATAAAATGCACTGCACCCAAAAGAGTGGTAGATAAAACAAGGGCTGAAAGAAATTAGGAAAAACAAGGGATAGATCAGAGGTTATATGTAAAGCAGTGCAAAAATATTTTGCACAAAATAGATTTGATCCATCAACTAATACTCAGTTGGAATGGATGGACGAGAAGGATCTCTGGAAAACTGAACAATCAGCACTGCATTTGATGTCTCCGTTGTATGTCGATATTGTAGTTATATCATCGTTCTTTCTCTATTTGTTTCAAAAGCGGAATGCTGTTGGAAAAAAGGTGAATTGCTTCTTTTGAAAGATGATCAACTGTTGTATGTTTTGAAATTATAATTCATTCCACCTCACGTAGTCTCATCGTGCAGTTTAATGTATCGGTCAGTTGGCATATGTATATGCTAAGTTCGGCCTCAAAACATTTCAGCTGTGCTGTGTCATCATTTCAATGACATGTATCGAGTGCCATGCATGGCCTGCATTGGTTTTCAAAATGAAGATTTTTGATGGTCTGGAAGTTAATTGTTTTCTGATACATCCAACTTTGATTCATGTTTATCATTCGGTTTCTTTCTTTGCTCTTCAGTCCGCCTGAGATCCAATAAAATTAGTTAAACATGGATGCCCGGTCTTTTCATTTTTCTGTTTTCTTTGTCAGTTCGGTATTTTTTCTGCTCACATGGAATCACAATTTCGTTTCTAATTCATTGAATTTGACTTAGTCGTATGTTGTACTGCTTTATTTCATCAGTAAATATGTGATTTCTAAATATTCCATTTCTATGGAAGCAGTTGTTTGGTTATGTCAACATCAATTCCTAAGCCCATACATACCTTCTGCACTGAAAACACTTAATGTGTAATGATACGATCTGGTTAGTCATGCTCATGTTGCATGCCTGCCTTCAATGATGTTGATAAGATGATACTGCATGAAAATTGGAGTTTTAGTCAGCCTCACGAAAAACTTGAGCATCCAGGATTTCTTCACTAGAAAAAAATAAAGAAAGTTTACTGGATACAGGCATCCTAAAATCAAAGTGGACAGTTTGATCATTGAAAGTCATCTGTTTCGTCCGTTGGTTACAGGATAGAAATTGGTGAGACTTTAGTCACAGCTGCTTACTTCCTTAGCATACACCAATGTCTATCGTAATTTTTTTATAAAAAATTTCAAGCTGCTTAAGGGACAAAGGTGAGTATACATTTTTCCAAAACTGGCTAGTATGATTCATGATACAGATGCAGATTAGTTTGCGGTCTTTGGAATGTTGTGAATTCATAATTAAATTTTGTGAAAATTTTTATCATTAATTGTTATATTCTCATCTCTTATGTCAATTGCATGTGTCCAACCATTGAAAATATTTTGGTTTGTCTCTTTCTAAAATCATTTCTAACAGCTCTGGATGTTTAAAAAATTGGCCGAACAGGATGTTTCAGAAGTGGAGCTCTGGATTCTTTTCTCCTCTCGCTCCTTATTTTATTCTATCGGAGGAGCATTTTTTTCAAATGACAACAAGATGCATGGTTTTCAATTGAATCATCCAAAATTATATTTGATCTGTTTTGTGAGCGAAGTTTACAAGATGAAAGTTTATACAGCAATATATCATCTGAGAAGTCAATTATGAAAGCATGGCTCTCTCAGGAATAAGTTTAGTTTTGCCGTTTTAGCGTTAGAAACACAAGGACTTGATTGGACTACAATCCTTTTTCATTTCATTGAGGTACTGTGCAAATGGATTCAAGAGTGAATTTTCCAACATGCTGTTAGTGATCTTGCTTTTGAAGGAGGGCCTCAAGGATAGGTAATTAAAAGAGGCTTGCAATATTAATTCTGATCCTTTTTTAAAAGATATTGAATTTTTTCTTACCAATGCCTTGCATTACAGATAGTGGCTTTTCTGATGTTCATTTCATCCTTTATATTCACCGGGCAGATTTGTTACTTTTTTGATGCTGGTACCCAGCTTTTATTAGACTTCAATTATTCTTAATAACAAAATAATACGAGGGTCCTATTTTACTGAGAAACCATGAATTTTATGCTGTTTTTAATCTGATTTATCTAGCCTTTTTTTTTTCTTTAATACAGTTTTTGTAACTGTTTGTTTCATTAAATATCTTAATTACATTAAATTAACCTGAATAACTTTTGATTAGGTAATAATAACCCTCACTAGCTAAGGTTCACTATTAGTTATTGTCAAGTTACCAATATTTTGTGTTAGGAATCTTTAAGACATTATGGGATATTTTGTCATCCCTAATCGCTTAACCTCTCCAAACGTGTGGGACTAATCAAAATGTATAGGTGGTGTTATGATGGTTCCGTGCTGAAGAGCAAACTTTGTGAAAGGGATGACCAACATCAAAATTGGTGTTTTAGATGAATTATTACTCTTTAAGGCTCTGTTTGGTTTGATCAAATTGATAATGGAAATGATGAATGAATTGAAATGACATTTGTTTCGCCCCATATTTGGTTGAGAAATTTTATCACATATATATCATATGCGCCGCAATGATAATCTAATAAAATTTTCTTCATTTTTTGATGATAAATACATGCCATTCCTTCATCTCTTTTGCACACTTTGTTTAATTTATTGTGGTATACTTCTTCCAATATCTAATTCCCAGTTTTTGGATCTTTCCACTTGAATTCTTGTAGGCAAAAATTTTGAAAATCTGTGACAATAAAACTGACCATAATGGCTGAAAGTTGGTAGCCAACAAGGCCTGGATGGTGGCTTACTATTAGTACCTGAACTGGAATGCATTGTTCTACATTTCTTAGACTATATTCCATTCCATTCATTTGTAGAAAATAATTGTTAGAATTTAGAGGCCTGTTATCCTGGCCTAATTCACTGACACAGGCATAAATTTTTCTAATTGTTTACTCTACAAGTTAACGCAACTATTGTGTAATTTGTAGATTGCATTATTCATTCAACTGATTTTTTTTATTTTTTAAAATTTTTTCCTTGTGGTGAGGTGAAGAACGTTTGTTTTAATAAATTTGAACAGGTGTGAAATAAAACTTGTTGAAGAGTCATAAGCCTTATAAGCTTGTTTCTTGTGAGCTTAAACTTTCTTTTTTAAGCTTACATTCTTGGCAAAAGAACAACATTCATGCAAGAAAAACAGCTTAGGTTTAGTTTTAAATTGATTTACCCTAGTTCTTGTTGGGATCATAACCATAAGCTTATTTGATGTTTATTTTTAATGAGAATGGTTCATAAAAACTAAATTAAACTAAATCATTTGAAAACTAAATATTAGATGAATATTCATGCAACTTTGTGCTTGGCTTGAAAGCTTAATCTTCCCACCTAATATTAGTAGGATCTGTTGAATATCTGAATGTGGTAAATATAATTTTTAGTGCAAGATTACAACTCCTAATAAAAGTATAATGAAGCATGTAGGTTTATTAGGCTTGTAATTTACTCTTCTTGTTTGATTGGATGGTCACCTACTTCACTTGGCATGAACAACCCAAGACCAATTTTATCTTTCAAGTTATTTTGTATTTTTTTTTTTAATAATTATCTTATTTGTGTAATAATCATGATAGTTGATATATGGTTGAAAATTAGTTGGAAGGTGATTGAAGGATGGAATATGATTGAAATAAATTTGATTGTTCATCCTCTTAGATGTTTCATATGGCTAAACTCCTATTTAAAATTCAAATCGATTCAAGCTCAAGTTAGGATATTGACTTCTGAATTGCAGCTTTGATGAGGATTGAGCAAATTAACCTTATCTCAATTATATGTCGACTTAATTTTTAATTGCATTGCAATCAACATTCATCTAATTTTTAAAAGTATAAAAAATAAGTAAATAAAGTAATTGTTGAACATAAAAATGTAAATTTTAAGTTATTAGTTTTGTGTTGATCTTGCCAAGTGATGAAAATTGCAATTTTTCAAATTAGAAGTGAAATTCAAGCTTTCAAATAGAGTTACATGTTTTATTATTTCTTTTACTAAAATATATTGAGTGTATTCTATTTAATGGTCATATGTTTGTTCTACCATTTTGGTCTACATATTGATTTAGGTTTGTTTAAGATAGTTGTAGTTATATAAAAAATAATAATAAATTATAAAAGTTATTATTTAAATAAATTATATGGGTATATATATATTTGTTTTATCAAAGTTAAATTGTAATTTTTTTATCACTATTATAGAGAGTAAGTCAAAGTGAAAAATATAATTTTTGCATTATAGATTTTTTAAAATAGAGTTAGAATGTAATATTCAAATGATATTGTGGTTTGATATGGCACTGTATTGAATCACCTCCGATGCCCCAAATGGAGCCTTTATCTCCTACAAATGTGGGTGGATAGGGGTCTTGTTCCTTATTTACATAATTTATTTTCATTGATATCTCAAATTTTGATGTATTATATAGCTAATATTACTATTTTTAATATTTATTTATATAATATTTTAATCTATACGTCTTAATAAAAAGATCACCAATATTAATTTATCTAAATTGTTATGATTTTCTTAATGTATATATTTAATGTTTAGTTATTAAGATGTTATACAAGTGAATATGAAATATAGGTATTTGATAATAAATATGTAAACATTAATCCACGAATCAAGAAACTTTTGACCTTAATGACAATTGAGAGAGAGAGAAAGAGAGGGTCAATAGGAAGAGGTCTTAGTTATCTTACGTGTGTGCTTTCGACGGACAAGACGAAGTAGCCATCGCTAATGTTTAGTCGTCGTGAGTCATTGTCGATGCCGCTAGGCCATTGTATTGTCGATAGTCTCCCATCAGTGTGCGATCGAGGAAATGGGGGGTGGTTGAAACCTAAAGCTCAATCCTGCGGCTTTGGAGTCAATGCTAAGAGTTGAGAATATGGAGAGTTGAACGTGTGCGTGCGTCCCAGGAGAAGCTGAAGTCTGGTATAGGGCACGTTGAACCGGGCTATAGGAGGAAAGTGGTATTTTTTTTTTTATAATTTGAGAAAATGCATTTATATTTATATAAATTTTCAATTATAAAATTTCAAATACTTAAAGTTCATTTTATTACACAAATTTTTACATAATTATAGTTTATTATATAGTACATATTTTAATTATATCAAAAGTTATATAAATAAATCATAAATATGTTGGAAAATTTATAAGAGCAATTAAATTGAAAATTAATAAATGAAAATGTTAGATTTAAAGTTTAGTAATGAAATGCAATTATATAGACTTTAATCTCAAAGTTTATAAAATCATAAATTTATGTTAATTTTCTCTACCTCTAATTAAAATTGAAATCAATTATAGATTAGTAAAAATAATAAATATTAATTGAAATTAAAATTAAATTTATTTATATTAAGCTATTGTAGCACCTTATATTTTTTTATACTAAGAAAAAAAAATAAGATTTAGAGAGCATAACATATTTTATTTTATATATGTATATTTCTAGAAGAAAAAGTAAGCAAGGATAAGAAGTGAAATAGTGTTATATTATTATGCTAAATGAAGCAAATATTAATTAGAAAGAGAACATATTTGATTAAAATAAATAGAGAGCGTTGTATATGTTAAATAAATTAATAGCTAGCTGAAATGAATATGATAGTGAATATCATTAATAATTAAACTAATTTAGTTGGAAAATAAATAAAAATATTTTAATGAAAGTGAGTGTCAATTAATAAAAAGCATATCTTAATAAAATAGACATAAATAAAAACTTCCAAATATTGATCAGATTAATATTTTATTTATAGGCCCGGACTGGTGATAAAGATAATATTTTTGAAATACTTAGAATTATTTTGTCTGTTGTTACATCAATTTAGGAAATTATTTTTCTGTTTGTTTGATAGCAAAATAAATCCTAATATTAATGTTTATTTATTTATTTAAATATTTTTGTATTAATATACTATTTTTAATTTAAAAATATATTTAGGGCATAGGATGCAAGCGTGATGCTGCTTATATGGTTGGTGGTTGAGAGTTGATGAGCTTATACACAACACAAGCAATGCTATGACTCTTATTGATTTTATTTAACTTTCATATAATGCGTGTGTGTTTTAATTTTATATTTAATTTGAAGTAAAATAAAATTAATTTTTTATGGAATTTATAATACCCCATAAATGTCAAAAAAAAAAAAAAAAAATTCGAAGGATTTAGAATTTTCCTAAATCATTTCGCTTTCAGAATTTAAAATGCCAACAGTTTTATATTCATGACACATGCTTGTGTCCTAACTGAAAGACAACCCTTATACGATTCCACTAACAAAAGTTGAATTTTTATTTATTTATTTATTTTACAATCAATCAAATATAATTTATAAAATACTTAACAACCAAGCTGTCTCTAATTAATAAAAAAATTTAATATAAATAAGTTAAACAGCTCAGCTCGAGTTAAAATTAGTTTAATATAAAATAAATTTATTTTCCGAGTACCTCAAGATATTCTCATCTGATTATATGCTGTTAATTTCTATATTTCTATACAAAGATTAAGACATTTAAATAAATAATAAAATAATAGATTAAAAATAAGCTTTTTTAATATACAAACTAAATTTATTTAAAAGAAATCATGAGCCAATCACCTCCCATCATTGACTTAACCTCTAACATTGATTTGCAAGCTTAGTTGTTCAGATTAAAACAATTTTTTTTAAAAAAAAAAAATGAAGAAGCTTAACTATCAGAAGTCTCCCTCCCTTTTTGGGATTCAAAATCACTGAAGACTTTCAGCAGAATAAGACATTGGAGAGAACCAACGGCTCTCATGGCTATAGTGCTCATTATTTCACGTGAAAGCCCCGCAAAAGATGGAGAAGGGATGCGATCTGAGTGTCCCTATTGTCCTATTGGCTTAGGGAAATCCACTTCTTGTTCCGGTGTTGCTTAGTTCTTGGAAGCTCTTGCCTACAGGAATATTGCACTGCTTAGTAATTTCCACCTTGTATTATTATTTTTTCCTATCCTATGCTTTGGAGCGCAAAGGTTTGAGTCAGCAGTAAAGTAATGTTTATTCAAATGAGAAGAAAAAAAAAATGGTGCCAATCTCCTCTTTGTACGTCTTTGTTTCCTTCTTAGTTCTTCTGCTTCACTTTCACACACAAACACAAAGAGAGAGAGAGAGAGAGAGAGAGAGAGAGAGAGAGAGAGAGAGAGAGAGAGGGAGAGAGAGACGGTAGGGTACTGGGATGGGTAATTAGGCCAAAGGAACTGACAAAATTTGCCAACTTGTCCATCATTACCTGCATGGATTTCCTTTAAAAAGAAAAATGGAGGAAGATATAAAGAAATAAAGGGCCAAAACTGTCACATGGATGCTTACACCACAATCTCTGTAATGATTCAAGCAAATTATGTGCTTAATTAGGAATTTTTATGCAAATTGTAACATATTATATATTCCTTCAAAAATTAACCGTAGAAAGATAAATTAATAGCATTTAAAATATGTTTCAAGTAAGAGGATTAATTTCATTTCATGGTGTTAAGGTCTCCCGTTAAAGTGCAACGTATGACTTTTTATTGCTTGCACATAAATGCTTCGTATTGATTTGCACTTAATAGAATTATGAATAGTGATAGAATTAAAATTTTAAATAAGAATAAGTTTATTATATATTTATTTTCAAAGTCACCACAATTCTATAAATAAATTAAATAAGAAAAATATGAAAAACAATAAAAAAGATAAGCCATTTAGTCATAAAAATTAGATTAATTATTTAAGTAACATTTATGTCTAATTTATTTTTTCTACTTCAAGAATTTTAATGTATAAGTTTTATTAGTAATTCTAAATTTATAAATTATATTATAATTTTCTATTTTTAATTATTTATAATAAATATATCTTATTATTTTCTCTTTCGATAACTTAAAATATAACAAACTTTAATTAAAAATATATTTTTTAATTGGGCACATCTATATCATGTCCGACACATGTCAAAGACGTATTAGCCAGCCACACATATCGTGTCCAACAAATGAAGTACAATGCATACTCCTTTTTTATAAATATTGGTGCATTATAATCTTAAAATAATTCATAATCATTTAAAAGTCCTATTCAAATTGATACAAAATCAGTTGAATTAAAAAATATAACTTAATATTGAGCTTTCAAAATCAATATCAATTATCTATATAAGTTAATAAAGAATCTTCAATAACTATATAGCATGTATTTTCTTTAGAGAGAGAGAGAGAGAGAGAGAGAGTAGAGAGAGCAAACTGCAAAGGGTGAATTTGACTTAATAAGTTTGGATAGCCCACCAGTACCAACTGCTTTGTTTGATGCATTGTTTGATTATAGACAGTTAAATTATTAATCTTTAAATAGTATGGTTGTTCGAAATTCAAATAGCTTCACACTATTAAATCCCAGAATGATAAAGGCCTGACTTTTTTTTTTTTAAAAAAAATTTATAGTGGAAACTACAATACTGTATGTGACTAGAAAGCTCTGTGATTTCAAATCAATAAAGAAGAAACTGTTATTATATGCAGTTTTCAGATAAAGCTGTTTCATAATTAATCATATGCTAAAATCCACCGTCTCTCTTGATTTAAGCGAACTCCCCGAGTTCAATCTCCAGAAAGCGGCCATACCAAGGTGGGGAAAGTAAGTGGGACTACACGCGTGTGATGAACAGTGACAACGACATCTCACCCAGTGGGTGAGTTGGTGATACCCATTGCAAAAAAAAATAAAAAAATAAAAAAAAATCATATGCTAAAAAATTTATCTTAATAGGCTAATAATTTTTGTTTTAATACTACATAAAGCTCTTAAAGCATAATATAAAAGAATTTCGCTTAAGATCAAATTTATAATATGAAAAATCCTTCAAAAAAAAAAAAAAAAACTACAGAGCTTAAATTGATAATGAATTTATATGGAATTTAAGCGCTTAAATCGCGTAAATCCCATCAAACACTTTTCCGTGATTTAGGAAATCTTGTAAATCCTATAAATCTCTTAAATCCTGGATTTATTAAATACTTTAGGAAGGTGGATTTACGGGATTTATAAAAACTGAAGCGTGCGAAGGGACGAAAGGCGAGGGCTTCCATGGGGACATTTCTATGATTTTTCTCTCACATGCTTTTGTAATTTAATTCCAAAGATATTAATCTATTAATATAATTTAATCTTTAATTAATTTTAATTAATTAAAGATTAATATTAATACATATTGCTTTAAATTAATCTTAATACTAATAATTGATTAATTAATATTTAAGTTAATTTTAATTGAGTATAACTAATAATTTATTAATATATCATTAAAATTTAATTATAATTTATGAAATATAATTATAATTTGATAGTTAATTGATTTTAACTAATATAATAATTAATATTGTTTTTAATATAATAAGTTAATTTTAACTATTTTAATTTAATAGTATTAATGATTAATTGATATGCTATTATAAATTAAATATCTTGGATATAATTATTATTATTTTAATATTTTCTTTAATTGTGTAAGATACTTTAATATATGGTGAAACTTTTCAACCAAAGAGTAGGTCAAATCGCGTATATATATGTGTGTGAGATTAAATTCTTTAAATGTCTCGAGAAAAGAATGCATTATTAATTCCTTCAATAGTAAATTCCTTTTATTGCTCATAAATGCTTATGCTTTTTATCTCTTCCTCTAATATATTGCTTCTTTTAAATTAAAACTTATTATAATTATTATTTATTGAGAAAATTATATTATAAATCAAAATAAAATTAATTAATATTTTATTTTCAAGTTGCCTGAAATTCAAATTCAATTGACTTATTCCTAAGCTAAAGTTAAAATTTTTGAATTTTGATTTGAGTTTAGCTCATCAATATTATTCAAACCCTCTAAAATATTAAGAGGTGGATTTTGTTTGTTTTTTTAAAAAAAAAACCTGCATATCAAAAGAATTTGAATTTAAATAATTAAAATATATTAAATAACTTATCTTCCGAAATATTAAATAAAACCACATGCCTTGAGTTATATCAATTGATATTAAAACCGTTTCTTTATCTTCCTTGCAATTATTTGCCACGTGTCAATTAAAGTTCAAATCTTGTTGTTGTTTCAGGGACAGCTTTAACAGTTCTAAAGCCTATAGCGATCACTTCTTTTTGCACTCCTTGTAAGCTTTTTAACTTTGAATTGTGGCTTCCCAATGTTAATAAAATAAAATAAAAATCTTCTTTTTTGGAAAGCTAATTTGTGCCATCAATTTGATCTTCAGTTATAAATAGGGGATTATTGATTGGATGTGGTCATCATTAGATAAAATTTTGAACTTTTGAAAAAAAAAAACAGTTTATCTCACTAAAATCTTTTTAATTTCTTTAATTTGTTATTCAACAATATTAATATGAATTAATTAGTTAATTTTGAATAAACTGAGGTAAACACAATTAGATATTAATTAAAATGCAAAATTAAATATGAATTAAAATAAAAATTATAGTTGAAAGAGATTCTCTTGGATTTATTTTTATTACTATAAAAATAAAATATAAATACATGTTGAGTTTTTAATTGCAAATAAATAGATGCTCTTTTTTTAATAAAACAAATTAAAAATAGAAACGAAATAAATGCTTATTATAGCAACGCAAAATAAACTTTAAAAAAACATTTAAGATATATATATATATATATATAATTTTATTTATTTTAAAATGATGGCACATCAACTATCATAAATATATGACATTGACATCAATTTATATATACGAGTGATAGTTAATGTAAATATGATTTATTCAACCTTGTCCGAATATTCTCTCATTAACAAACTAAGCTCTCCTCTCCTTATTATATATATATATATATATATATATATATATATATATATATATATTTTGAAGGGTATCCACTCAACACCTCACCCATCTTGTGGGTGGGATATCGTTATTATCATGAGGCATATTACGTTAAATCGCATCTTAAGCGATATCCCCAGAAGAGCGCTTGAGAGGAATCAAATCTGGTCAGGAGTTCGTTCCGCATTAAAGCAGGGTGGATATTTTATATATTTTTACCATTGTATACAAAAATTTGTTCAGAATTTAGCATTTTTTTGCATTATATCTTAGTATATTTATCCAATAAATAACTTTGTGATGCACCAATGACTCCAAATTCAACTAATAATTCTTAATAAATTAATTAAAATAATAAAAAAAACAAAAATCAATATCATTTCCACTATTCATCAGTAAGCAACAAAGGAATTAATTATAGTTTTCATAAAAAATAATAAATTAGGCCAAAATATACTAACAATTTTTTAGTCAAAATAAATCTAAAAATTATTAAAATTTTTTAAAAACAAATTTAACATCCTTTATGAGCTTATTTTTTCCAAAATAAAAAAAAATTTCTTATCACTACACATTTCACCCCATTTTCATAAACTCGGTGTATTAATTCATCAATTATTTTTAAAACTACAAATAGAATATTATAGCATTATTTTTTTAAAAAAAATTCAAAAGCTCTATTTATAAATACTTAAAAACCTCCACAGTTCACAGCCACCTATCATTGTAAACTAACCATTCTTGGCCCTTACTCTCCTCCCAATAAGAGAGAGTAGCAAAGATAATTTATGAAATTTTTTGGAAAAAGCTATTAATTGCATGAGTTATTACTCACTTGTCCCTTGTAAATTACTCAGAAAATGACTGCCAATATGAAAAAAATATATGGAATAGAGAGAGAGAGAGAGAGAGAGAGAGAGAGAGAGAGAGAGGTATGTTTCTTGCAATATGAGTAAGGTTAAATATGTAAGAATTTGCTTGAAAAGATTTCAACTTTGTGTTGCAAGGAAATAGACAAGAAGGAATTAAGCTTGTTTTGTCTCTATTGATGGAATAAATGCAAATCTCTTCCATAAGAAGGGTCTATAAGTAGGCAAGTATTGTACTGTTTTGTATATCATGCATTGGTTGCTTTCAATAGTCTATAAGAGGAATCTTAAGTTTAGATAGGTAGGCTCAAGAAGCTTATTTTCCATGTGCTTGCATTTATGGGGCATTGAAGAATGTAGGCATTGTTTGGATGATTGGGGATTATTATTGAAGATTTGAAATTGATTTATTTATTTTTTTACAAATTAGAAGTTCCAATTTACGTAAAAAGTTTTGAGTTTAAGCTGATGATAATATGATCAGAATTGAGACGAATTATAGCGAAAACTGAGTTTGAGATTACTAGATTTGACGAAAGTCAAATAACCTGATATGAGAAATGTTTTGATTAATTTATGATAGCATCAATTAAATATATAATATATATGATTGAGAAAAATAAAATAAAATATTTGTAAATAGAATTTAAATTTATAATATCTAGTTTTAATATATTCAAATCAAAAAGTTATGAGTCTTGGAGCTAAGTAGCCAACCAACCTAAAACATTTAGTTTCAAAGCATCTCATTCCATTTATTTTACATTATAATTTATTTTATATATTATTCTATCATTTTGCTCCCAATAAGTATGTACTAAGTAATCAAATTAAATTCTCTGTCCTGCTTCCGTGGCCTTTGTATTGGTTGCCGATATACTCCTTCCCTTCCCTCCTCCCCTCATCCCCTATAAAAACTCTTCTTTTTCAAACTAAAGGCGACTGCTTTCTAGATTCCTCAGAAGGAGACGCCACAATGGATAACAAACCCCGTCTTAAAGACCGCCTCGCTCGCTTTTTCCGACCACCCGCGCTTCTCCGTGCCTCCGCCGCCGTCAAAAGTAACCGGAGCCTTTCCGCCGGCGAAAGCACCCGGAGCTTTTCTGCTGCCGGGGACATTGCCCACGAGCCCATCTTTATCTCCCGTAGCCGCGCCAGCGAAGCTGATGAGCTCCACTTCGCTCTCCTCCGCCGTTCCTTCTCACTCGACCGTCGCCCTCGTCGGGATCTCTGCGGAGGATGCCGTCCCGCTGCTGCTGCCTTGCCCGCAGTGGATGGTAAGGAGAAGAGGGAAAACAGAAAAAGCGGAAGGAGCGCTTTTTATGAGACTGGAGAGCACGGTGAAGGAGATGGGAAAACCTGCACCTTCGTTTGAATCTCCAAATAGTGCTCACTTGTATTACTATTGGATCAAAGAAGCAGAGTCGAAGAATAAGAGGAAGAAGAAGAAGATGATGAAGATGAAACAGAGGCAGAGGAGTCGATCAAATCGGTATGAGCTTAGCATCTCTTCTTCCTTCGGCGAGGAAGGCTTTGGGTTCTTCAGCAGTGAAGAAACAGACACTTTCTTTTCCTCGAGGAGTTTCTCCTCTGACTCCTCAGAATTCTACCGCCGCCCCTCGCCCAAAAGCAGGAAGAGTTCTAAGAAAACAGAGCAAAGCAATAAGAAGAAGCAAGACGAAAATTCCAAATTTTCTAATCGCCGGCGAAGGTCTGCTGCGGTAAGGAGAAGAGATAATTTTATCAATGGCTTTCAGCCTATAGTTTCTGTTTCTTTCTCTGAGGAAAAGGAAGCAGAGAAGACCCGCAGAGAAGGTTTTCCTGTTCTGAAAAGATCTAGTGATCCTTACAGCGATTTCCGGAGCTCAATGGCAGAGATGATAGTCGAAAGACAAATATTTGGAGCTCGAGAGCTCGAGCGTCTTCTCCATTCTTACCTTTCTCTCAACTCTCCTGAAATCCACTCCGCTATTTTCCGAGCTTTTGCAGATATATCTCAAGTTCTGTTCAGCTACTGACAATTGCGCCTGCATGTTTGTGGTTCCATGGCTAGTTGAACTTAAAGATAAGTCTTTTCTTCAGCTTCGATCTCTACTGATCTCTTTGGAGTGCAGAAGGAGAACATGGTTGAAGAATGCATGTAGAAAGTTTGAATCTTGGGGTTTGAATTTTTCAAAATGTTAGTTTCTGAATTTAAAAATGTGATTTTTATGCTGTGGAAGTGAAAAGGAGGATTAGTTTTTAAGCTGTTTGTCTTCTTCTAGGCCAGGCACTTCTGATGAAGAAATATATCTGGTTTTGTTCCATTCTGATTTTAAGAACACGACCAGCTAAGAGAGAGAGAGAGAGAGAGAGAGAGAGAGAGAGAGAGAGACGAACCATCTCTTTCTCTCTCTTTCTCTTTTGACACTCTCCTTCGACGTCAAGCTATCGCTCGCTTAGCTAAGCTAGATTCTCCTTCTTCTACACGACGAAGGCTCTGTGGATTTGTTTTGATAATATATCATTTTTTTAATAAAAAATATATTAAAATTAATAGCATAATGCTGTTTATATTCATATCAGTCTTGATAGACAAGACTAAAATCTTACTTTATAATCACATATATTCATATTTAAAAAAGAAGTCATATGTATAATTTTAATTTTTTATATTTATTTAAAATTTAGATTTGGAAGAAAATAAAAATAAAAAATTTATATTTTATGGAAGAACCATTAAATCTCAAGACTTTATCCCGTTGATCTTTGAATTATATTATAGAATTTGTATTTATTCAATTTTATACGTTGAAAAAGACTTGAGTTAATGGCATTATAGTTGACCTAAGAAAAGAAGGAAGATCATAAATTTATTAAATTCTTTAAATTTTTTTAATAACGGTAATTAATGACAATTAATATGAATTTATTTTAAATATGAAGTTATTTAGGGAGTATTAGCATTAATTTATACTTTTTACATAATTGATATGTAAATTATATCATGTTTATTGCATTATTATTATTATTATTATTTAGATATTTGAGCCAAATTAATGATAAACTCATATACATGATATATGTGTAAAACTTGAACTTTAAACCTCTTGGTCGACATCAAAATTTTGAACCGTTAGATTAAGATATTTTGTTGTTACGTTATTATTGATATGATACTATTTAAGATCATTAAATTATAAATGATTGTTCATATTTAAATAGATCTTAGGATTTTATATTAAATTAAAGTAATTTGACCAATATAATAATTGTGTAAAATAAGGATATTAATGTCACGTAATTGCCTCAAAGATGATCTATGCTATGATGTTCGAATTTTTATATTGAAATATTAAAGCTATTACTATCACATAAATAAATGTTAAAGTTTAAGGGTCTATTTAGGGGAGCTGTAGTGGAGGTGGTGCAAAAGAAATTGTTATTTAGGAAGCTATGGTGGGTACTGCCATTTTTTATTTAAAAAAAAATCAGATTGTAATTTTTTGACAGCCACCATACTCTATTATGTGAGAGTCCAAAATTCAATTTTTCACTACAGATACTTCAAAATGCATCCAAAGCTCAGTTTCACAACTACAACTCGACGCGGTCTGAAAATGCATTGCACCACACAAACGTCCCAAATGCAGCCTAAGTCCATGATGGTAGAAAATTAATGGCTATGATTGTTCCCATTAAATTAGCTTTGTAAATTTAAAAAAAAACTTATTTTTGGATTAAGAAATATATATTGTTTTTATTTTGTAAGATAATATTTATCATTTGGTAATATATTTATCTAAATATCCTGATTTTAAATTGATATATTTATCTGAATATAAGACAATTATTTTTCTATAAAATTTGGCTAGTATTAATTTATTTTACTCAATAATATAAGACAATATAATTTATTTTAAAATTAAAAAAATCAATCCACTGTAAAGTACAAAGTAATTATTTATTAATTTATGTTTTATATTTTCTTCAAATATCTTTATTTTTATTATTTATCATAAATCTTAACATGAATTTATAATCAATAACTCTTTCATTTATTTCGAATCCATCTCTGGTGATAAAAGTCCTTTATAGCAACGCTTTTTAAGGCTAAACCCAAAAGTAGGCTATCACATAATCTAGAAAGGGGCAAAAAAAAAAAAAAAAAAATAAATAAATAAAACTGATTTGTTTGATGAAAAAGAAATAAAAAGTATTTAAAATATGAAGATTTTAAAAAAAATTTGTAATGCAATAGAAAATTTTAATGAATTTTAAATTTATCTTATAGTTCAATTTTAATGAATGCTAAATTCACATTATTATTTTGACTAACTTTTGAATATATCAAAATCGTGACTATTATAGTCAACCCCATCATGATCATCGGCTGCCGCCGGCCATAGTTCGATAGCAGTTGTTTGCCTCTTATCGTAGATTGTAGATGCTAACTAGCGTATGTCTCTCTGGCCGACTACTATAAGTTTTGAGTTTTATATTGATTTTTTAACCTTAGATTAAATATAAAAAATAATTTATTTTATTTTGTTATTATATAATATCAAAAATATAAATATGAAAAAGTATTATATCGATCCAACTCTATTAATAAGAGGTCAAATACTATGAAAAAGATTAGACATCCTTAACCATCACACTATATTCACAAAACAGCAATCAAATTCTTGGAACTTTGTCTTATTGATTACTCTACTTTGCTTCTTTTTATACTTTCAATTCTAGTGAGTGTGTTAACAAAGCCTTTCATTTTCACATATCTATTGAGATAAATTCCATTTCATTATCTGATCAATTATTATGTATTGGTTGTGTATATTTTCAAGACATTTTTCCAACTTCTTTTGAAATTAATTTAAAATTTAGGTACAATTCAACAAATAGTATAAATGTTTCTATATATACATAAATATATGCATGTAGAGAGAGAGAGAGAGAGAGAGAGAGAGAGAGAGGCTGTGATCATATGAGAGACAGATTGCACAGTGCTATTATCATTGTGCAATTTGGAAGAGCATAAGGCCCTTATTTTTAAAAGTATATTAAATTGAGTTTCAACTATTATATATATATATATATATTGCTAAAAAATCAGTTGCGATAAAATAAAAATTTATGCCTTAGCTTTGTTGTAAAACTTGAACTTTAAACCTCTTGGTCGACAAAATTTTGAACCGTTAGATTAAGATGCTTTGTTGTTACGTTATTATTGATATGATGCTATTTAAGATCATCAAATTATAAATGATTGTTCACATTTAAATAGATCTTAGGATTTTATATTAAATTAAAGTAATTCGACCAATATAATAATTGTGTAAAATAAGGATATTAATGTCACATAATTGTGTCAAAGATGATCTATGCTATGATGTTCGAATTGTTATATTGAAATATTAAAGATATTACTATCACATAAATAAATGTTAAAGTTTAAGGGTCTATTTAGGGGAGCTGTAGTGGAGGTGGTGCAAAAGAAATTATTGTTTAAGAAGGAATGGTGGGTACTGTCATTTTTTTATTTTAAAAAAATCAGATTGTAATTTTTTGACAACCACCATATACTCCATTATGTGAGAGTCCAAAATTCAATTTTTCACTACAGATACTTCAAAATGCATCCAAAGCTCAGTTTCGCAAACTATAACTCGACGCGGTCTAAAAATGCACTCCACCACACAAACATCCCAAATGTAGCCTAAGTCCATGATGGTAGAAAATTAATGGCTATGGATGTTCTCATTAAATTAGCTTTGTAAATTTTAAAAAAAACTTATTTTTGGATTAAGAAATATATATTGTTTTTTATTTTGTAAGATAATATTTATCATTTGGTAATATATTTATCTAAATATCCTGATTTTTAAATTGATATATTTATCTAAATATAAAACAATTATTTTTTCTATAAAATTTTGGCTAGTATTAATTTATTTTACTCAATATAAGACAATATAATTTATTTTAAAATAAAAAATCAATCCACTGTAAGTACAAAGTAATTATTTATTAATTTATGTTTTATATTTTCTTCAAATATCTTTATTTTTATTATTTATCATAAATCTTAACATGAATTTATAATCAATAACTCTTTTATTTATTTGAATCTATCTCTAGTGATAAAAGTCAGTCAAGCCACTTTTGGTGAACAATAAATCCATCACAAGATTGGGGTGTTGGGTGGATACCCATTGCAAAAAAAATTTATAGCAACGCTTTTTAAGGCTAAACCCAAAAGTAGGCTATCGCATAATCTAGAAAGGGGCAAAAAAAAATTTAAATAAATAAATAAATAAATTTAAAAAATAAAAAACTGATTTGTTTGATGAAAAAGAAATATAAAGTATTTAATATATGAAGATTTTCAAAAAAATTTATAATGCAATAGAAAATTTTAATGAATTTTAAATTTATCTTATAGTTCAATTTTAATGAATGCTAAATTCACATTATTATTTTGACTAAATTTTAAATATATCAAAGTTGTGACTATCAAATTCAACTCCATCATGATCATAGTTCGTTGATAGCGCCCGCCTATCATCATTGTAGATGCTAATTACTAACTAGCGGTCGTATGTCTCTCGCTATTGACGATGGCTACTCCGCTACAAATTGAGATCTATGTCCCCTTATGAACCAATCCATGTACATGCTTTATGCACGGGAGGCGATATTCGTTTGTAAACAATGGCTTATACTACACCTACCTTTACATCATGACAATTTACTCTAGATACGTTCAATGGCCTCATACAATTACTACTTACCAATTTTGCTCAATAACATTCTTATTAAAATTCCCAAACTTTGGTGCCTTACGAATAATGACCCCGACTTTATACTCAGCATAATTTCTTCAAATCTATACATGCCTTTACTCAATATACCGATCATATTGAATTACTTACACCTTGTAATTTAGGGAGTTATTTACAATGTTTTTTGATTTCCGCGAACCTGTTCAGCATGATTGCGGACAAGAAAAGCGGGACTGCTATGAGAGCTAGTACTATGAGAGATGAGGTGCAATTGTAGTAGTTCAGAAAGTTATTTTTTAAATTCAAGTTTATCACTATGCGTTACTCTGTTGACGAAGAAAAAATAAAAAAATAATCCGAAATAGTAAAACAAAAACTTACTCTTTTAAGTATTTGTAATATTTGCTATCTACAAGAATATAGCTGCGAGTATCAAAAATTCTTTTATAATATTCTATCCAATAATCGACTATTATATCTCGACATGTATTTCTACAAATTACCAGAACCATATAATACTAAATGGAGTCAACAATTCACTCAAACATATCCAAATGATGTCACCCTAGGAAGTAGAATACTATTTGCCAAAGAACGACTTACTGAAGCTTGCCAACAACTAGACCTCCATGAACAAAATAAGAAATATAAACAAGCTTTATGGTGTCATAAAACTGACTTCGCACATCAATGAGGATGTTCTAGAGAAACAAAAAACTGCAAAAGCTGCAATAACAATTATCAAAATAAAAAGGAAAAATTCTTCAAGAAAACTAATAAACAAAATTTCAATAATAAAAAGCGAACCTTCCGAAGAAAACCATTTACTAGAGAACCAAAAATTTGTAAATATTGGTTATGTAAAGAAGAAGGAAATTATGCAAACAAATGTCCCAAACGACAAAAAATAGCTAATATAAAATCCATTCAAATCATCGAAGAAAATGAATTAGAACCTATTTTTGACATCTTTGAAATCAAATTTGAAGAAGAACTTTATGAATTAACAGACACCGAAGAGGATTTAATTAATTCAGTATGTTATAACGATACAGATTTAAATGAATACTTATATTCTGATTGATTATATGACAGACATTGAAAAAACCTCTAAAGAGGATATTATGTGTAAAATTTGAACTTTAAACCTCTTGGTCGACAACAAAATTTTGAACTGTTAGATTAAGATGCTTTGTTGTTACGTTATTATTGATATGATGCTATTTAAGATAATTAAATTATAAATGATTGTTCATATTTAAATAGATCTTAGGCTTTTATATTAAATTAAAGTAATTTGACCAATATAATAATTGTGTAAAATAAGAATATTAATGTCACATAATTGTGTCAAAGATGATCTATGCTATGATGTTCGAATTGTTATATTGAAATATTAAAGCTATTACTATCACATAAATAAATGTTAAAGTTTAAGGGTCTATTTAGGGGAGCTGTAGTGGAGGTGGTGCAAAAGAAATTGTTGTTTAAGAAGCTATGGTGGGTACTGCCATTTTTTTATTTAAAAAAAAATCAGATTGTAATTTTTGACAGCCACCATACTCTATTATGTGAGAGTCCAAAATTCATTTTTTTCTAGATACTTCAAAATGCATCCAAAACTCGGTTCAGACTACAACTCGACGGTGAAAATGCACACACAAACATCCCAAATGCAGCCTAGGTTCATGATGGTAGAAATTAATGGCTATGGATGTTCCCATTAAATTAGCTTTGTAAATTTAAAAAAAACTTATTTTTGGATTAAGAAATATATATTGTTTTTATTTTGTAAGATAATATTTATCATTTGGTAATATATTTATCTAAATATCCTGATTTTTAAATTGATATATTTATCTAAATATAAGACAATTATTTTTTCTATAAAATTTTGGCTAGTATTAATTTATTTTACTCAATATAAGACAATTTAATTTATTTTAAAATAAAAAAAATCAATCCACTGTAAAGTACAAAGTAATTATTTATTAATTTATGTTTTATATTTTCTTCAAATATCTTTATTTTTATTATTTATCATAAATCTTAACATGAATTTATAATCAATAACTCTTTTATTTATTTCGAATCCATCTATGGTGATAAAAGTCGAGTCAATGCCGCTTTTGGTACAGCTTAATAAATCCCCACCCACAAGATGGGTGGGGTGTTGGGTGGATACCCATTGCAAAAAAAAATTTATAGCAACGCTTTTTAAGGGTAAACCCAAAAGTAGGCTATCGCATAATCTAGAAAGGGGCAAAAAAAAATAAAAAAATAAAAAATAAAAATAAAAAACTGATTTGTTTGATGAAAAAGAAACATAAAGTATTTAAAATATGAAGATTTTCAAAAAAATTTGTAATGGAATAGAAAATTTTAATGAATTTTAAATTTATCTTATAGTTTAGTTTTAATGAATGCTAAATTCACATTATTATTTTGACTAAATTTTAAATATATCAAAGTCGTGACTATTATAGTCAACTCCATCATGATCATCTGCTGCCGCTGGTCATAGTTCGATCGCAGTCTTCTGCCTCTTATCATCGATTGTAGATGCTAATTACTAACTAGCGTCGTATGTCTCTCGCTACTGACGACGGCTACTCCGCTACAAATTGAGATCTATGTCCCCACTTATGAACCAATCCATGTACATGCTTTATGCGACACAGGGAGCGATATTTGCGTTTGTAAACAATGGCTTATACCACCACACCTACCTCTACATCATGATAATTTACTCCTAGATACGTTCAATGGCCTCCGTACAATTACTACTTACTGGTCCAATCAATACATTTTACTCAATAACACTCTTATTAAAATTCCCAAACTTTGGTTCCTTACGGATAATGGCTCCGACTTTATACTCGGCAATAATTTCTTCAAATCTATGCATGCCTTTACTCAATATACCGATCATATTGAATTACTTAGGCCTTGTAATTTAGGGAGTTATTTACAATGTTTTTTTGATTTCCACGAACCTGTTCAGCATGATTGTGGACAAGAAAAGCGGGACTGCTATGAGAGCTAGTACTATGAGAGATGAGGTGTAATTGTAGTAGTTCAGAAAGTTGTTTTTTAAATTCAAGTTTATCACTATGCGTTACTCTGTTGACGAAGAAAAAATGAAAAAACAATCCGAAATAGCAAAACAAAAACTTACTCTTTTAAGTATTTGTAATTGCTATCTACAAGAATATAGCTGTGAGTATCAAAAATTCTTTTATAATATTCTATCCAATGATTGACTTTTATATCTCGACATGTATTTCTACAAATTACCAGAACTATATAATACTATATGGAGTCAACAATTCACTCAAACATATCCAAACAATGTCACCCTAGGAAGTAGAATACTATTTGCAAAAAAGACTGAGCTTGCCAATAACTAATTATAAACAAAATAAGAAATATAAACAAGCTTTATGCTATCATAAAACTAACTTTGCACATGGGGATGTTCTAGAGAAACAAAAAACTGCAAAAGCTGCAATAACAATTATAAAAATAAAAAGGAAAAATTCTTCAAGAAAACTAATAAATAAAATTTCAATAATAAAAAATGAACCTTCCGAAGAAAACCATTTACTAAAAAACCAAAAATTTGTAAATGTTGGTTATGTAAAGAAGAAGGACATTATGCAAACGAATGTCCCAAATGACAAAAAATAGCTAATATAGTAGAACCTGTCTAAGTTGATACTGCCTAAGTCAATAACCTCTAATAGTTAATACTTGACCCGTCCATTTCGCATTTATTAATAAGCCTCCCAAAGTCAATAATTAATACTCGCGGTCCCAAAATTTTTTATATTGATAACTACTAAAAGCTACATATTTGTTACAAAATTTGACATCTCTATTTAAACTTTCGAGAAATCGAGAAATTCGCAAAACTCGGTTCGATCATCTCGATCTTGTCCTTGATCTTACGGATCGTAAGTGTCTCCATGTCAATGACAACTTCGCATCTAGAACTATTCCAAGGCTCGCTGCTGCCTCTGATGCCTTCCTTTGGTTCAACTTTTGTTTCGTCTTGGCACCCATTCTTGGAGAGGTCCTGATCCTCAGAACGTAGGCCATCTCCTCACATAGTCAATGAGGTTACGGATGTCCATTGGGTTCCGGTGAAAACTCATGAACTTGTGCCTCCGATTCCCGATGGCGTCATCACGAGTATCCTCGGTGATTAGCAAACGTCACGCATCTGGTGCAAATTAAAATGGCAAGTAGTTGGATTGTCTCTCGGCGACATCGTGGTCCAGTTGCGGTGGATGGCTTGCGAACATCGATCTTTCTATAATTCTTCTTCCCTCCTTGTGTATGGCTAAGAAAGCGATCTCCCTTTATTTAGCTCAACATGACTAGAATATCATCCTCCGGCAATGAAAAATTAATTAATTAAATGACACACTCTTTATTAATATCCTGCCTAAGTTAATACAATGCCCCTAGTCCCGGGAGTATCAATTTAGACAGGTTCTACTGTATAAAATCCATTCAAATCATTGAAGAAAATGACTTAGAACTATTTTTGATATCTTTGAAATCGAATCTGAAGAAGAACTTTATTAATTAATAGACACTGAAGAGGATTTAATTAATTCAGTATGTTATAATGATACAGATTTAAATGAATACTTATATTCTGATTGATTATATGACAGACATTGAAAAAACCTTTAAAGAGGATAGTATAATTATCGATGGCCAATTTGAATATAATAGACATTTAACCCTTTCAGAAGAAGAATATAAAAAGTTTAGAAAATGAAAATTATCTTTAGGAACTAAAGATTATTTTGATATGCCTATACTACCTTGAAAAAGGACTGTATATTATACAATTTTCCAATGCGAATATCTCAAAATTGAATTCAATCAAATTCAAGAACTATTACAAATTAATATTTTAAATAACCAATTAGAAATCTTTACAGAAGAACACCTATTCCATATAAAAGCACCTCTTGGTAATCTTAATGAATGGATAGTCCTTAATTATATGAATTTAAAACAACAAGATAAACTCGGAATCAAAACAAATAACTCTAGATCCCCTTAGATCCAAGGAGCTATTCGTATTAATGAAATAATTGACATAGTAGAACCATCATAAGAATTAGAAGAATTAATCTATGTTCTAAACAAACATCAATTTATGAATACACCCCATAGTCCAACAATGGACACACCTATGAATCCAAGCAAATAAGCCTAGACATCCAATCTAAAGTAGTACACCATACAGACATGTGAAGCACAACACAGAACATTAAAGAAAATCACAGAATGATCTAACCTAGATCTAGAGTTCGTGACCTAAATGATTTAGTGTGTGCAAAAGAGAGGTTTGTGTGGTAAGTCTTTGCTAAGCCTTTAAGTTCAAGTTTAAATTTGAAGTTTGATTTTGTTTAATTTTTACCTTTGGGAGGTTTCAATTTAAATAACTTAATGATTTAATTTCCATTTTTATTCCATTTTATTTTGTTAAAGTTGTATAGGTTTTCAAGGATGAGAAATAGAATGAATTTCATTTTTAGGTAAAACTCACTTTATTCCACATCCTAAATCCTAATGAAATTTCCAAAAGTCTAACTAAGATTCTTAAGTATCATAATTAATCCTTTTGATGTTGTTTATGTTTGGATTGGTTTTATGTTTCTTTTCTCTTTAGATTTGATTTAAATTATTGCATTTGTTTAAACTACTTTGTTTGATTCAATTTATTTGATTTGTTTCATTTTGATTTAAGTTATATGGGTTTCATTTGATTTGGTTCATTTTAAAGGGTTTATATTAAAGTTTGATTTCATTCAATTTAACTTAAGTTATTAAATCATAGATTTGTAAGCTTAAGGTTTAAGTTCATTAATATGAATTAGTACCTTAGGTTTGTTCATGGATTAGGTTTAACCTAAAGCACTTGAGTTAATTATTTGATCTGATTTAATTAACCTAAGTTTTAGATTCATTCTTAAATTCATTAGAGATGAGTGATTTTATTAAATTTTATTGATTCAAAGTTTAAGGTTTAAGTTAATTAAAAATTTTGTTAACCTAAGGTTTTAATTCATTAACCTAAGATTGAATTTTATCAATTTAATTGGCTTAGGATATTTAGAGAAGTTCCTTAATAGTTTTTCTGATATCTGATTGAAATTGATTTGAATTACCATTTAATTTAATAAGTTAATTAATTTTTAATCCTAATTTTTGATTAACATTGACCTAAGGATTTAGAAAATTAACAACATCTAATCCAGAAATCAATTAGGATTGAAAATTTTCTAGCAAGTGTGGTTACGTGCCAATTTTAAGTGTTCAAAGTTTCATCTTTATTGGATTTATAATTAGGGAGTAATTAGTATTTTAATTATTTTATTAAAACCTAAATTAGGCCTAATTCAATGAGATTCAATTTAGGATTTTATTTTTTATAAATTTCTCACTAAAACACCTTTCTAATGAGAGTTTCTTCATAATTTTTGGCTAACTGATTGATTTACTATGATTTAATTAAGTTCAGGTTATTTAATTGAATTATTTAATTCATTTAATTGATTAATTAGGTCAATTTAAGGATTTTTAAGTTTAATAGGTTTTAAGTGATGTTTTAATGTTCATTGAAGTTTATTAGGGTGATTTAATTTTGATAGATTAAAATTCCCTAATTATTTCATTAAGGATTAATTAATTTGATTAATGTAAATGTTAAGCATATGAAATTTTAATTTCCTTTGAATTCAGAGAATTAAATCCCCAAAAATTTATCCAAGGTATGTTTTATGCTTAATTTCATTTTCCTAGAGTTTCAAAGTAATTGGATTATTAATTTGAGAGTAATTAGGGTTTAATATTTTCAATTACACCCAAATTAAGAAGAAAATACCTAATAAAAATTGAGAATTTTAATTTCTATGGATTCCTCTCATCAAGATGAATCCATAGAGCTCACATTTGTATTTTTCTAATTTATATTTATTTTTATATGAATTTTTGAAGTTTTTGTTAATTTTTTAATTACTTTAAACCTTTAAATATCGGTTTTTAACCGTTTTAAGTGAAGGGGTTTGCGCGGGATCCGCATGCCGCGTGGCATGCGCTTGAGTGGCATGTCCTACTGCATAACAGCCGGGTTGGCTCCCTGAAGCCCATATAGCATAGCGTCATCTTGCTTGATTATCTTGAGATGATCTTGGCCAGTCAATTGAAGATCAGATGGTTCAGATCGATCCTGCAGCTTCTAAAGGGCAAAAATTGATTTGACCCGCCTTGATCTGCATCGTCCGATCCAAATACATGAATCGGATGGCGGAGAGCTCGTCTCCTTCATTTCCTGCGGGAGCTGAGGGACATCTAATGTATTTTGCTAATTGTGAATAATCTAGAGCATGAAATCAAGTGATTTCAATTGCTACATGATCATTGAAGGATATTCTATGATTCTATACAGTTTGATCTTATTGAAGATCACATTTCCTATGAAAATGACAACAACTGAATCTTTAAGGAAAATCTTAAAGTCATTAATGACATACCTCAATTCGTTGGACGATTGGCCTTGGAATTGATCCTAGAGCTTCAGAACCTTGAATCAAACTTGCTTGCTAAAGAAATTGGGTTAATTCCTTACGTATTGCTCCCTAGACCAACTAGGCTCTCAGTTTTGATGCTTTGGAGGTTTGCAATGGTTAAGAACACTTGGGAGGGGGAATAACTTTCGTTTGGCTTCGGTTTGGATGTATGAAGGTGAAGGATACTTCAATTCTCCTTGGGGAAGAGTGTGTGTATGTTTTTCTCTTTGGCCAAGAGCTTTAAAGCTCTTTTTTTTTTTTTTTCTCGGTTAGCTAGGGGCATGGAGAGGGTTTAGTAGCTTGCTAGGATCCCGCTCTCTGCCTTACAAGTGTTTAGGCTGAAGAGGTAGGGAGATAGGGAAGGGGAAATGGATTTTACCTTCCCTTAGTAAATTTTTTAGTTAATTTTTGGGTTTTGTCATTTAGTTCCTTAAGTGGATTAGTTAGGGAGGTTAATAAGGACATAATTCCCTCATTAGCGAGGCTTAAGAAGATTAGTCTCCATCCCATATGCATTGTTTGAAAGTGATTTGAATTTTCCTTGGGTTTGAGTTCAATGTAGCCTATTTAGGTCATTTTGATTTAAAGGATTTAATTTACCTAATCTATGTTTCAATGGACTCAAATTTCTTTGTCATTGTGATCAAACATGTTTATTTGATCATTTAAAATATTTTTGATGATTTAATTTGGTCAAATTTTAGTGGATTGATTTTTTGACTAAGTGGGCCACTTAAGTCAATCATAGGTTGACTAGTGTTGACTTTAGGTTTGACTTTGAACTTCCATTTTATTTTTATTGATTTACTTGATTTAATTTATGTTGGGTGTTTGACTTGATTCTGCATCAAACCAAGTAGATTGGATTTAGCTCAAAATGCATTTCCTAAGTTACTATGCATAGTGACTTGAATATTGAATTAAGAAATCCCTATTTGAACTTGAGATCTTCTCATTGCTAAAATGACCTCTACCAAAAATGAGGTCAACAAATGGACTCCCAATATGTGTAATGGATCAGCCAGAATACACTGCACATGTTGGTGTTGACCATATTGATCAATATACAAGCAGAAACTTGGGGTTCCAATTCATGATTTTAATTTTTGATTTGAATTTGTGTTTAGGTTTTGATTATGAAAGATAGGCATGTGCATGTCTATACTTGTCATGATTTGACTCATTCTTTGGAACTTAAACCCACTAAGTTCTAAGATGAGTATGAATGTTAATAGAAGTGGGCCCAGAGAATTGTCTAAGCTTAATGCAATCATTATGCTCAAAGAAGATGCCTTCAAGGGACTTACTCTTAATTTAGAATAGTGGTGATCCATGTGATTAGCTAATAAGATGGGGCCATTAAGGGCATGATCCATCCTAGTTAGCTAAAGAGAGGAGAGTGGTCTTTAAAGACATGACCAATCCTCAAAAGCTATGCTGGGGAGAAGAGGCTTGAAATGCTTGATCCTAATTCGCAGCACTTTGACTACTAAACATGGGTCATATGGACTTAGTCCTATTTGAGTAGTCCAAAGAAATGGGGCCTTCAATGGCTTGATTCCATTCCTTAGAAATTTGAATAGGAAGCTAACTGGGAAACTTACTCCAATTTATGTAGAAAGAATGCCGACTGGGGAACTTACTTCTTTCAGATTAGCTAATAAGATGAGATCGTTAAGGGCATGATCCATCCTAATTAGCTGAAAAGAGGAAAGGGGTCCTTAAAGATATTATCCAATCCTCAAAATGCCAACTAGGGGACTTACACCTATGTAGGATGCTGACTGGGGACTTACTCCTGTGATTAGCTAATAAATAGGATCATTAAGGGTATGATCCATCCTAATTAGCTGAAAAGAGAAAATGGGTCTTAAAGACATGATCTAATCCTCAAAATAGGATGCCAATTGGGGGACTTACATCTATGTAATTAGCTAATAAGATGAGGCCATTAAAGGCATAATCCATCCTAATTAGTTGAAAAAAGGAAAGGGGACCTTAAAGACACGATCCAATCCTCAAAATGAGATGCCAACTAGGGGACATACACTATGTAGGATTCTAACTCAAGGATTTACTCCTATGCGATTAGAAAGAATACTGACTGGGGAACTTACTTCTTTCTTGTTAGCTAACAAGATGGGATCGTTAAGAGCATAATCCATCCTAATTAACTGAAAAGAGAAAAGAGGTCCTTAAAGACATGATCCAATCCTCAAAATATGATGCTAACTAGGGAACTTACTCCTATTTAATTAGCTAATAAGATGAGGTCATTAAGGGCATGATCCATCCTAATTAGTTGAAAAGAGAAGAGGGATCCTTAAAGACATGATCCAATCCTCAGAAGGTTGACTTAAGGGAGGGGTCCTTAAAGACATGATCCTAGCCTTAGCCAATTGAATAGGATGTCGATGAGGGACTTACTCCTATGTGGTTAGCTAATAAGATAAGGTTGTTAAGGGCATGATCCATCTTAAATAGCTAAAGAGAAGAGTCCTTAAAGACATGATCCAATCCTCAAAATAGGATGACAACTAGGGACTTATTCTTATTTAATTAGCTAATAAGATGGGGTCGTTAAGGGCATGATCCATCCTAATTAGCTGAAAAGATAAGGGGGGTCCTTAAAGATATGGTCCAATCCTCAAAATATAGAATATGATGCCAACTGGGGGACTTATTCCTAAATCATGGGAATGGTGCACAAAGGTTTACTCCAAACCTAAAGACATGAGAAAGGTGCCAAAAAAGGGCCTGCTCCTAACTCATAGGTGATATGGATGAAGAAAAAGGGGGTCAAACTGACTTAAGCCTAATCCTCAAAAGTTTTAGCTAATAAGCAAGAGTCTTATAGACTTAATCCTACATATCTAGCCTAACCTGAAGGGTGATGGAAAATCAATTTTTAAATACATTTACAAATGAGTTCACAACATTCCAGATAAATGATATAAGATGAAACAAACGCAACAAAGAGAAATAAGTTTTTTTTATCCTTATTTGGCAACAAATTACAAGTTACACATAATATTTCTTTAGGTAACGACCATTGATAGGTGGTATTAGACGTTCACCATCACTGGTAATAAGTTGGTAAGAACCTCCTTCATAGGCTTTTTCCACTACAAATGGTCCTTCCCATGTTGGCTTGAATTTGTTGTCAATTCTTCGATGAGCTTAGATTGGTCGTCTAAGAACCAAGGCCAAGTCTCCTACTTGGAAAGTTCTAGGATGAACCAATCTATCATGTGCCTGAACCATACGTGATTGGTACAGTTTAAGGTCTTGTTGAGCTTTCAATCATTTTCCTTCAAGATTATCAAGTTCTTCCAAGCGGATCTCATGGTTTTGATCTGCTGTAACATTATTATTAAGAGCTATTCTTAATGAAGGTAGTTGCACTTCTAATGGAAGAACTGCTTTAGTCCCAAAAACTAAAGCATATGGTGAAGACTGAGTTGGTGTCCTATATGTTGTCCGATAGGCCCATAAGGCTTCAACCAACTTTTTATGCCATTGGCATTTTTTTTCATCAAGTATCTTTTTTATAATTCTTACCAATGTTCTATTAAATGCCTCAACCAATCTATTCGCCCTAGGGTAATAGATGGCCAAGTATCTCCAATCAATTTTATGTCTAGCCACAAAGTGATTTATTTTTATGGATCTAAAGGACGGACCATTGTCATATATGATTCAGTGAGGGATGCCAAATCGATATGTGACATTTTCTTGAAAGAATATCAACACATGATATGCTTTAATCTCTTTCAGTGGTACCTCTTCAGTCCATTTGGAAAAATAATCCGTTGCAGCTAAAATGAAATGATGATCTTTTGATGAAAGAGGATCAATAAGCCCTATGATGTTGGAACCCCAACTCTCAAAAGGAAAAGAAGCAACTATAGGGTATAATACATTGGGTGGTTGATGTAATATCACACCATGTACTTGGCACTGATGACAATGATATGCACCCTCCATGCAGTCATTTAGTATCAAAGACCAAAAATACCCAAGTCTCTTGATTTTAAATTTTATTTTGGGCCCTGTTGACCTCATTTTTAGAATGAGCTCTCAACACCTCCAGAAGCAAGCCCCTCCATTCATCATAATACAGTCGATGTCAATTAGCCTAAGTTAGTGCATGTCTTAGAACCAGTTAAGACTCTACCTCTCGTTTAGCAAGGTAGCACTAGCATGTATAGGATGGTAGTAGATAGTACCTCCATATATAAAAAAGATTTAAAATCCATGGTTGAGTAGCAGGTGAAGGAAGCTTTGGCTCAAGCCCAGGGAGGATCATCGGATCCAAAGGGTAGACCCTACCTAGAGGAATTTGATGCTATCCAGTATCGCAAGGGTTTCGTGCCTCCTTCCTTCAAAAGCTTCGATGGTAGTGGGAATCTGAGGCAGCATATAGCTTACTTCAGGGCCAATTATTGCAACACAGGTGACAACGACGCTTTACTCTTTAGACTTTTTATTAGTAGCCTAACGGGTATCACTTTTGATTGGTATGTTGAACTACCCAACGGTTCAGTAAAAATATTTGTTGAGTTAGAGCAAATCTTCATCAAGAGATTTGTTGGAGCTCAACAAAGGGTTACTGTAAGTGATCTCGTTGTAGCCCAACATTACTCTGGTGAGTCACTTGTTGATTATATTCTTCGATGGCGTAACCTGAGTATGAAGTGTGAACCGTAACTATCTAAACATCATGCATTGAGATTCTCTTGAAGAATATCCATGGCCTGGTTTCCTTCATGCTTAAGGGCTTCACCATAAAGACATTTGAGAAGCTAATTAACAAGGCGACTAGTCTACAAGGAGAGGCCAAACAGTTGCCTTTTCTAAATTAGTTGCCCAAGTAGAAATCCCAAAAGGTTTATGAGAAGAAAGAAACACGGAGCGGTTCGGGTTGATAAGAGGAAGCATGACTAGAGATGATCAGAGACCACAACCTCGTGACCTCTTTACTTTGCCACCACCTAGGCATCCATACCGGCCTCCACCTCAGCCTCCACGGCCACCACAGCCACCACCTTAGCCATATCACCAGCAACAGTGGCATGCATATCTACTGCCAGGTAGCTATGATCCACCTACTCTTTTAGATAAGTTAAACAAATCTTATTCTTTTAAGAGTAAGGTAATCAGGAAGATCTTTAAGAATCTCTTAAAGAAATGATTTTAGCCGAATGAGATCGGTAGGCAAAAGTCATGATCCATACTTTTGCCCTTACCACCGTATGCTAAGCCACATTTTGTAGGATTGCTTCACATTCAAGGACTGGCTTGAATATAGTTTCAAGACTGGTGCTGTCGTTATCTTAAAGGAATACCTTATAGAACAACCTTCCAATTCAATTTGGGTAATCCTTGGGGATACAAGTGATCCTACTAAGAACCAAAGAAGGTTGGGACATTTCTTTGTCTAAAATCTCTAAGAAAATAATTCAGAAGATCAAAAAGCTTTCCTTGTAGGTGCCTGAGTCAACTCAAACCTCCAGCACCAAGGAAGGTTTGCAAGTTGCCAATGTACTTTGGGAGAGTAGGAAGGCGACAAGAGTGTATTGGGGATAGCCCAGCACCAGCCATGTCTAAACTCCGAAATTGCGGCTTCCACGATGACTTCTACAATTTCAGCTAGCTCTTCTATTTCTTCTACTAGTAGAACTCTTGTATCAATGGATAAGGGCATCAAATCTCTTACTCCACTCACTCTACTTAACTTCTACTTTGTACCCCCAAATACATCCAAGAAATTAAAGAATAAAATTGATTTGAATTACATCTGTGTTTCTTCTGATGAGTTATCTTCTTCTATTTCTAACGATAACTCTTCAAGTCTAATTAACTATAATAATTCCAATCTTCCTCTTTCTGATTCAGAGTTGGACTTTCCAACTCTGAATACTATGGGTTCACCTCTTGAGATAGACTTGGAATTATCGATTGAGAGTCTCATAGGAGTTGTAGGTGAGCAGTGTAGGTAGAACTTGCCACCACCTTGCCTCAAGAGATTCAAGTCAACCTCCAGTGGCAAGGTTCTATCTCCTAGAAGCACCTCAAGATGAGGGAAACAAGTCATTGGTCTGAAGATGAAGCCCTTTCACAAGATGCTCCACCCTTGGATATGCTTGTGTAAGACCAGCCGAAGGTGGACTACAACATCCTTTCTCATCTAAGAAAGTTGCCATCTAAGCTAAGCATATATGATGCCCTTGTATTATCCAAAGATATGAGGGAATCACTAATCAAGGCTCTCCTTAATCCTAAAATTTTCTTTGCTCAGCTAGCCGTTATAAGTGAGGAAGCACATTATGAAAAAGAAGCCTAAGGGATCATCTTCATGGATGAAGACCTTCTACTAGGGGACTTGGAGCACAACCGTCCCCTATACATTATAGTCAACATTGGATAGGTTCAAACTCACCAGGCTTCTCATGGATTCAGGTGCATCAGTAAATATTATGAGTCTAAAGACCCTTGCCAACTTGAAGATCGACATCTCTACTCTTCGAGGAGATAGAATGATACTGAGAGGATTCAATGATCAAGGTGAGCGGACTTTAGGTTCGATAGTGTTACCATGGAGATCGATGACTGCAAGACTGAAGCCAAGTTCTACATCATTGATTTGAATACTTCATTCACTGTTTTGCTTGGTAGGCCATAGATACATCAGAATAAGATCATTCCATCTTCCCTTCATCAGTGCATTAAGTTCAGAAAAGATGGAATTGAGTACCATGTCAACGGGGATGAAAAGCCATTCTCAGTTAGAGAGGTTAAGATTTATGAGGATGCGACCTACTATCTTCCTCAAAACACCCTTTCTCGTGAACTTGGACAAAATTTAAATGCAAATTGAAAAACAAAAGAAAATGAAGTAAAAGGAAAGATAAAAGAAAATGAAAAGAAAAAGGAAAGTCCAAGTGAACAAGAAAGGGGAATTGAAGAAGAAGTGGATCCACATATCACATTCCACCCTCAGTTTATTCCATCATAAGGATATGTGGGTAGGATGGCTCAACCTCCACAAAGTGGAGGCAGAGGCAGAAACAGAGGCAGCTCTAGAGGTGGAAGCCCCCCTAGTTGGCCTTCAACCAATAGAGGTCATGTTCTAGTTCATAGGAGTACCCCTACTATTCACATAGACTTGGAATCCAGCTCAGAGGATGAATCCAATGTGATTAGTATTCCATCCAACCCCTCTCAGCGGGTTCCATTGGAGGTGACTTTTGATCCAACCAGAGATGAAGACCAGGCCTCCAAGCAAAGCAAAGTATTCGAATTTGGTTTATGTGAAACTATTCATCAGTAGTTGGGAACCTTAGCTCTTACCTCACTTACATCTCAGAAAGTTTAAGGTTTAGTAGTTAAGGAAGTCCCTATGTCTTCCAGTGACTTGAAGCATAAAAGGTTCTTTTTGGGTTCATCATCCTCAAGTACAGAGCTGGATGTAGGACTTGAGAAAGATACTTTTAAGGAATTAATGGAATTAGCTTTTGACTTTTACTCACCTTGTGTTCAAAATCTTATACATAAATGTATAATTCCTTACACTTGGTCCAAGCATATGTCAAAATATTTCAAAAAGCTATGGAAAAATATAGGCAGAGAAGCACAATCAAAGCAGGTCTAGGATTTGACATAGTGGGTAAAATCGATGATAAAGATTATTGCCTAGTTGTTACCAACCACTTGGAATCTGATACGTTATTCTCACACATCCCCAACTCTCATGAGAATGTGTGTTTAGAAACTTCAGATGATCCTGATGATCTCCAACTCAAAGAGACACCACCAGAATTTGAAGAGGAGATTCATTCGACAATCGACAAGCTTAAAGAAATCAACCTTGGGACAGAAGAAAATCCAAGCCCAATATACATTAGCTCGTTGCTGAATGAAGAAGAAACCAATGACTTAGTTAGGTTATTGACTGAGTTTAAAGACTGCTTCACATGGAGTTATGAAAAAATGCCCGAATTATCTCCTGACGTAGCAGTCCATAAGCTAGCAGTAGATCCTAATGTTACCTCTATTAAGCAAGCTCCTAGACGCATGTGATTAGAAATTAAACAACAGCTCATTTCTAAAGTCAAGAAACTGATCGATGCTAGTTTTATCATGAAAGAAAAATATCCTACCTAGCTAGCTAGTGTCGTCTCAGTTAAGAATAAGAATGGCTAAATTCGCTTTTGCGTCGATTTTAGGGACTTAAACAAGGCATGCTCTAAGAATGAGTTTTCTCTTCTTATACTAGAATTAATGGTGGAAATTGCCTCATCTCATGCAGTCTTCTCTTTCATGGATGTGTCATCTGGCTACAACTAAATCAAGATGTCTTCTGAAGATGAAAAAAAATATCGCTTTTAAGATGATATTCTTTATAGGGTTATGCCTTTTGGCCTTAAAATATCGGTGTTACATATGACATGACTTAGATCTTCACCGAGCTCATCCATCAACAGGTTGAGTGCTACATTGATAATCTAGTAGTCAAGAGCAGAAAAAAAAAGAAGACCACCTATTTGACTTGAGAGTAGTTTTTGAACGGTTAAGACAATATAACCTAAACTTGAATCCCCAGAAGTGTGTATTTAGAGTAGCTTCAGGAAAATTCTTTGGGTTTGTTGTTCGACACTGGAGAATAGAAATATATTCTGAAAAGATCAAAGCTGGCATATCTAAGATGCTTTATCTTAGAAATGCCACCTCCCAAGAGTTTAACTCAACTCAGATCCTTTCAAGGACAGCTAGCGTATCTAAGATGCTTTATCTCAAACTTATCAAGATGCATTATAAACCTTGTCAAAAGGATGTCAAGTTCAAGGGATGATAAGTTCTAGCACATTGATGATATCAAGAATACTTTGTGAACGCCATCTCCTCCTATGCATCTGCTGATCCTATGGCGCATTGGACGACTCTCTTGGCGCTCTATTGGCCCAAGCCAATGACAAGGGGAAGGAAAGAACTCTCTACTATCTTAGTCATCATCTGATCCCTACTAAATCAAACTATCCACCTATTCAAAACATTTCCTAGCTTTGATTTTTGCATCTCAGAAGCTATGGCACTACATGCTTTCTCATAAGGTGAACTTGATCTCCCGAACCAATCCACTACATTATCTCATAACATGACCAATGCTTTTTGGACATTTGGCTCATTGGTCCATGATACTCTCACAGTTTGATATCACATTTGTACTCATCCATGCGGTAAAAGGATAGGTACTAGCAGATTTCTTAATAGCACACCCACTTCCTACTTATTCTTTGCTTAGTGACGATCTCCCCGATGAACAAATCATGAACTTAGGGGAGGCTGGCAACCACCAATGAGAGATGTATTTTGATGGTGATGCTTCTTTTCTTAAAGGTGAAGCACCACGATCTATTCTCCCAGGAAAGGCAGAGGTAGGAATAGTTCTTTTAACTCCAAACCACGATGTGATGAGATTCTCATATTATCTTTCCAACCTCTGCACCAACAATGAAGCTTAGTATGTGACTTTGATTACTGGTTTGGAGTTAGCCATCACTATCAGTGTCAAGAGTATCAATATCTTTGGGGATTCTCAATTGGTCATCAACTAGATTTTTGGGTCCTACAAGATCCTCAAACCTAAGCTTCATCATTACTATGAGTATACTCTGAAGCTGTTGGCCTAGATTCCCGAAGTCACCATCTACAAGGTTCCACGAGTAGAGAACGCAGTAGTAGATGCCTTGGCCAAACTTGGAAAAGAGTTGGCGTGCTTGGAAGATGAGTCCATTTCAATAAGGGTCCAAAATAGACAAGTTTTTTCTCTTATTGATTCTGAACTCATCGAGAGACTTTCTCTTGAAGGGGAGGTTATCATTGCCAAAATGGACAAGGAGCTAGATTGGAGGCAACCATTCATAGATTACTTGAACACTGGCAAACTACCTTAAGAGAAATCACAAGCCCATCAGGTGAAACAGAGAACTCTCTCCTATGCTCTTGTTGATGGCACCCTATACCGATGGTCCTTTGACTAGATGTGGTTACATTATTTAGAAAAACATAAAACCCGTGGCATTGTAACTAAGGTACAATCAGGTCTATGTGGACCACATCAATCTGGTCTGAAGATGAAGATGGAGATCAAAAGACTTGGATAATACTAGCCTTCTATGATCATAGATTGCATGGGCGTAGCTAGGAGATGCCATCAATGTCAGGTGCACGGTGTGGTCCTCCACCAACCACCCAACATTCTACACCCTACTTTTGCTTCATGGTCATTTGAGTGTTGGGGGTACCAACATTGTAGGACCGATCGATCCACCTTCTTCCAAGGGTCATCGATTCATCTATTTTCTTTTCCAAGTGGTGAAGCCATCCCACTCGAGAGGTCATCTCACCATGTGCTTTAATTTTTTAAGAACCACATCGTATATAGGTTCGGGGTGCCTCGATAAATTATATCTGATAATGGTACTGCATTCAAAGCATGAAGATCAACAGCTTCCCTAGAAGACACAGCATAGATTAGAGATACTACACCATCTACTATCCCAGAGCTAATGGTTTAGCAGAAGCATTCAACAAAACTCTCATCCAGATACTGAAGAACACTCTTGATGACAACAAATGGCAATGTAACGAGCAGTTGGTTGAAGCCTTGTGGGCCTACCGCACCACATAACGAACTCCAACTCAATCTACCCCATTTTTCTTAATGTATGGGTCTGAAGCCATTATTCCTTTAGAAGTTAAACTCTCATCACTAAGGATAGCATTGGGTAACAAGATCACTACAGAGCAGAATGCAAAGTTGCAGTTAGAAGAGCTTGAAGGTTTAGAGGAAAGTCACCTACTGGCATGCCAAAATCTCAAGTTGTACAAGGCCAAAATAATTCAAGCTCACAACAAGCTAGTCCGCCCTATGTCTTTTTGAGTAAGAGAACTTGTGTTAGTCCTAAGAAGATGAATTGTTGCCAGTCAAAAGATGGGAGGCAAGTTTGAACCCACTTGGGAAGGCCCCTATGTCATAGAGAAGGTCTACCAAGGAGGATTTTATCAGCTTATTGATTATAAAGGGGAACAACTGATCCTTCCAATTAATGGGCTCTATCTAAAGAAATATTACCCATGAAATAAAACTTGTTTGAAAATAATCATTAATAAAAAGAACAAAATTTGATTCCATTCATCAAATCTTCTCTTGTTTCAAAGTGTTGTTTGTTTGTCTTGCAAATCCACCGTGACATGCTTAGGGTAAGTGTAAGAGTCCCCTAGTGGCATCCTTTCCCTCTTTCACAATACATACTAACTAAAAAATGAAATCAATCTTGACTATCTTCGAGTTGATCTAAGTCCCCCAGCAGCATTCACTCAATAGTTAGCCCTAGGTTGTATTCAATATGTTGCTTTTCCAATAGATTACCCCAACAACTGGTCCTTATTTGGAGGATGTAAGTCTGCTACACTTTCTTCCTAATTTTTGCATCTTGAGGCATCCTTTGGTTGGCTAGTCCTACTATGTGCTTAGTAGACTACCCCTTTGGATTGGTAAATCTGAGTTAGGTCTTAGCCTCAATGGCTCCTATTCAGTATAACCCATTGCAAACCAATAGGGTTCATCTCTAAAAAGTCAAACCTAACAAAAATTTAAACAAATTCAACCCTCTCCCCCAGTGGAGATCTCTCCTAGTGAGATTCAAATCAAATCCAACATCTCATCTCCTTGTAGATGACTTGAACCTGCTTCCCTAGTGCAAATCACATCCCTAAGTGGATTTCTTCCCTCTTTCTTATGTCTTGGACATAAGTAGAGCCATATTGCACTATGCTCTGGATTCCACCTTTTCTTTAGGTCAGGGATAGATAGTTTCTATTAGTGCTTATGATCTTTCAGTGTTGTTGATCATTTCGGTCAACACCAATACGTGTGGTGTTCCTTGTCCACACACCTATTGCCTTTATTGACCTCAATTTTAGAATGAGCTCTCAACACCTCCATCTTAGGCATAAGACTTCTCTTAGACTTTAAGGGTTCCTTAGTCTTAAGACACATCTAGTGATTAGGTGGACACTCCCCTAGCCCTAGAAGACTTAGAAGAGTTAGCCATAGGAATAGGTCATGCCTTAGGGGTGTTAGGGAGATTTCCTACCCTTAGCCTAAACCATTCCCCACTTTCCTTCTTTCAAGTCAAACTCTAAATCAATTCTATTTTATTTTCTCCAAAAACTTAAATCAATTCCATGATTCAATTCCATGATTGAAATCCATGATTGAAACCCATGATCAAAATCCATCAAAAATTCCTAAGTTCAAATTTCCTAAGTCCTTAACCCTTTATTAAGGACTTAGCCAAAATCATGATTCGAACCTATTCAAACCTTTGAGATTTCCTCATGACCCATTTATATTTTTATTTATATTGTCATATATAAATGAAATATAAATTCAAACCCATCAAATCAAATTCAAAATTCCAAATCAATTCATGAAAATTTTCTTAAGTCCCTTTAATTTTCCATTAAAGGACTTAGCCAAAATTAACTATAGACCTTGATAAAATCAATTCAAATTTATGGGATTTTCTAAAAACTTATTTATATTCACATATATAAATGAAATATGAATATAACTCAATCAAATCAAACCCTCAAATTAAATTCCAAATTTAAAATGCTTGAAATTCCCATAAATTTCTTAATTTTCCATTAATGGATTTAACCTAAAATTTGATCAAACCTATTCAAACTCATGGGATTTTCTCAAAACTTATTTGTATTCTCATTTATATTCTCATATATCAATGAAATATAAATATAAATCAATCAAATCCAATTCAAAAATTAAATTTCAATTTTAAAAATTCTCATAAATTCTTTAAATTCTCTTTAATGGATTTAACCTAAATGATGATTAAACTCTTTCAAATTCTTGAAATTTTCTCATGATCAATTTATATTCTCATTTATATTCACATATATAAATGAAATATAAATTCAAACAATCAAAACCAATTCCAAAAATTAAACTCAAATCCATTCAAAATCCAATCTAAGCCTTTCAAGTCAAAATCTTGAACTTAGCCAAATCAATTCCAAATCAAGCCCAACCCTTGATTTTCTCTCATGATTCAATCAATTCTACAATCATGAGCTCATATGCCTCCATCACTCAATCAAAACCCAAATCAAAAATCAAACCCAAGACCCCTTCATATTCTTCCTTTGAACATGAAATTTTCAAATGGATCAATATTCATTTGACTTCAAACCACTTGTAAATGGATTTATATTTCAATCATAAGTCCATATACAAGATCAATCAACTTCAAATCAAGCTTTGACCAAGCCATTTGACCCACTTGGGCTCACTTGACCTAAAGTGACCTAAAGTACCCTTACGAGCCAACTTTTGATTCTAACCAAATTGGATTGAACTAAACTCATATATCTCTCTCATCATGATCAACAATCATCATGGGATGATCAATCAATCAAATTGGGTCAAACCAAGCCAAACCTAAGGGTTGACCAAGTCAACACTTAACCTAAAATAAAACCTTATATAGCCAAATTCTGTCACAGGCCAAATTGATTGAAACCATTGATCTAAGTTCACTCATGACCTATGTTTGAACTTGACCAAGCCAACATTTTAGCCTAACCTGATTGACCCATTTTGACCTAAAGGGCCAAAATATGTCAAAACTTGATCTAAGCCAAATTGATTGAAACCAATGGGTCAAGTTCGTCCCAAATCACTTGTGGAACTTGACCGAAGCCTCAATTGGCCAACTAGACCCAACCTAGCCTAATTGACCATAGGCCTAACATGACCTAAAGGGGTCATGTTGAGCCAAAATTGAACCTGACCTAAATTGATTGGAAACAAAGATACCAATCCACTTCATATGAATAACCTAACCTAAACCTACCCTTGGCATACCTCAAATAGGTCAAATGGGTCAAATAGGTCAACTTGACCCATATGACCTAAATGAAGTCATATGAGCCAAAACCAAATCTATACCAAATTCAATCAAACTAAAGGCACCAAAATATTTCAAATAGTCATATGAACTTGACCCAACTCTTGGTTTAACCCAAGTTGACCCATTTTGACCTAAATGGGTCAACATGAGCCAAACCCTATCAAATGGATTCCAAATCCAATGAAACTTGGCTAACCCTAGTTTCTTCATATACCCAATATGTCCAAACTAGAAAAAATAGCAAAATGATCATTCTACCCCTAGGCCATAGAACAAATTTTGGCCTCGTCCATGAGTATTTTGGTCATACCCTCTTCATAATCACTTGAGGCTTTCCTAAAAGCTCAAGAGGACTTAGTGATGAATGGTGCACCCAACCCAATGGGTTTGGGTCAGTCCATTTGGTCCATAGACCAAACCTGATCAAATAGCTTGAAATTGAGTTTTCAAATTCCCTCCTAAGCTTAAATTCAGCACATGGGAAGTTAGCAATCCACTCAAGGGATCAAACTGACCATGTGCACACTCGAAACCATCAAAATAAGCTCTCCAATCTAGTCAATTGGATCAAAATGGCAAGCCTATGCTCGACCGTCCGATTACCATAGAGGGAGATATACTCCCCCTAATTCAATGAAATTTCACTTCACTCACTGTCGATTGGAGCCTAGGAACCCAGAGCAATCATCTCAGAGCCTTCCTAAGCTTCTTAGATAGGATTTGAATTCTCTGATTCTCAGTTTTGCACAGTGCAAAATAGGGGAGCTCAATACATTAGCCAACTTCCTATATACTTGATCTTAATCAAATTCCTCTTGCACACTCCATCAGAGGGTTAAGTAGAACTTGTCCAAGGTCTGATTGAAGTTCCCATAGCAAGGAGAGGATCAATTCAATCAAAGTCAAAGCCTAAGTAAAGTGGTGTTAGTCTACCCATTGATCCACTCAATCCCAAGGCCTAGGAATTTCAATAGGGCTTCGTCTCCACTAGACGAAGCTACCTCATCGAGCTCGAGCGTCGATGATCACCTTCGGTGAGGTATGTAATTTTTTGACCAGTTAGCTTGATAGGTGTTGGTCCTTTATAAAAGAAATGTTCATTGCATGAGAAATCAACCGTTGGATAGGTTGGTAATTATGCTTAGATGGTGTGGGTTGATTTTTATATGATTCCATGCTAGATCGGTCTCGGATCTCTCTTTAGATCATGGACAGTCTCCATTGATCCTCAGGGAAGAACTTGACACATCTCAGCCATCAATATACGCATTTAGATGGACGGCTAAGATTTATTTAGCAAGTTTAGTAAATCCATTATACTTTTAAAATCGCGGGTTAATCCTTAGCCGCCGATCTTTGATCGGATGGCCGAGGATATTAGCGTGTACACCACCATCGCCATTTGGGATGTGACGTTTAAGTCACACCCTCATGGCGCGATGCGTGTAAAGTGCACTGACCACCGCCGCCACGCATCGCACCGTGAGCTGAGGATTAAGTAGGGATTAATTAAATGCCTAATTAATTTCTAATTAATCCATATAACTTCTAAAATTCATAACTCTTCGTAGAAAAATAAAAAAAAAGAAAAAATGTTATGGAAAGATAATTTCATCTAGAATATTTTAAAAATGATTTCAATGGATTTTGAATTACTCTTTTCTCTGAATTTCAGTTTCTTTGGGAATCTTAATTAGCTAATTATCCTTTAATTAAGGCATCAATTGATCTCAAATTTTGTAAGGTTCATTTTAGGAAATGACCTCTACCTCCCGTAATTTTTTTGAGATTTATTGAGGGCTCAATTGGGGAAATTGTTATTTCATTCCCTAATTACCTCTTTTCATGTAATTAAGAGTAATTAAGGTGTGATTAGTGGATTTACCCTATGATTATGTTTGATTAAGGTCAGATCCAGTGATTAGGGGCTTTATGGTATAATTTTGGAGCATTTCCCCTAAGTTATTCCCTAAACCCCCTTTTCTCTCCTTAATCCCCTATTAATTAAGGGTTAACTCATTAATCACCCCTTTAATCAATTTTTTTTTAAAAATTCTAAAAAGTTCTAGAACTTAATTAATATACCTTGGGTAGATTCTTAGGTGTTTAATAGCCTAAGTTCAATTAAGAAAATTAAAACCCCTTTCATAAGTATGAAAGGGTGTTTTGAAATTACGTAAATTTAACCCCTTAGCTTAATTAACTTTTAATTGTGAGCTAAATTACATTAGGTCTTTTTATTATTAGGTGCATTACAAATTTAAATATCTTGTAGATTTTATGTCATCTCATTGGCTCATAATTACTTAGTTAACTTTTCCAAGGTGGTGTAGGTAAGGGTTAATTAAGCTATTTAATTTATACCTTAACCTAATCAATGTTTAAAAATGGGTTTAATTACCTAAAATTAAACAAAAATACAAAACACATGTGGGAATTAGTTAGGAATAGCAAACTCATCTCACCTTTTCAAAATTAAATCAAACTTCAAACTAAACAAAAATCATTTTGAAATTCACTTTGATTTATTCTAAATTTTCTTATTCTTTAAAAATCTCTTTAGGATTTAAGTAAAGTGAGTTTGTTTATATGCTTTCATTGCTTTGGATCTTTCCCAACATGTTAAGTTGTATGCCATATAATTCATGCATTTATAATTTCATGTTTCAAATTTTAAAATGAAAATTGTTTACTTTATGTCAAATGTGCATGTGTTGGCAAAAGTAAAATATGAGTGGCTATTATCACTACTAAATCCAAAATATTTTTAAAGCTCATAATTGAAATATCAAATCTGAAAGTCTGTTATTCATATCTTAATTATAAGCTTGCATGTGATGGATTATAAAAGCATGTTTAGCATAGGCTCTCTTTCTTCCTTATGTTAGCATAGTTTTGAATAGGAGTTAGTGAGATGTAGGGTTCATTTGAAAAGAACTCAACACTTACTTAATTCCAAATCCTATTCATCCCTATGCTCTCACCTAAGAATGGTTTCTTATACTTGCATGCATAAGTTGCATAAACAAAAATGAACCTAGTAAACAACTTTTGCATTTTCCTTTTCTACTTCATTTATTTTATATGCATGTTTGCATTTAAGGAAAGTGGTACATTAGTCTGGACAATCCCAAGGTTGCGAGGTTTGAAGTAGCTTTAAGTAGGTCTTGTACCTTACACCTCTAGTTAACAATGACATTGTACTCACTTATGCTTTTCTTACTCTCATGTATGTATGTGAAATTTTGGATAAAGAAAACCTTTTCTACTTTAAAAAAATCATGCATATTTAACTTCTAAAATTTCTTAATAGAACTACTTAGCATGTATCATAAAGTGTGTTAACTACTCTCATTTGCATGTATAGATATGCTTAGGGTCCATCCATATGCATGTTATATATGTTGGGAAAGAAGTGAAGTAATGTGTGTTATATGGATTTTGATTCATTTTATTTAATCTTAAAATGCCTTTCTTTTTGAATAGGGTTGTTTAGAGTTTGTTTAAACTTAGGATTGATTAAAATATATAATCAAAATATTCACCTAAAATGAAATTAAAATGTGAACCTACTTTAGAAAATTACTTAAGGTTAAGAAAGGAAAAAGAAGTTATCTTCTCTTTCCCTCTCTTCATAACTTAGTAATTAATTGTAGGTTTCACTTAAACCAAATTAAAATATAAAATAAAACCAGCCTAAAACACTTAAATAACTTAAATGAACTCTCCTCAAAGTTGAACATGTTCTTCACACTTAGAAAATTTGAATCTAAAGTCCTAAGCTAAGCATACCACATAAACCTTCAAAGCACACACATTAGCCTAAGTCACGACTTCTAGCCTTAGGTTAGGTCGGTGCATGGTTTGATGTTATGCTTTGTTTTGTGATATATATTTTAGACAAGATGTTAGGGTGTATGCTCATAGAATGAATGGTAGGATGTGCTTAGTCTAACTATTCTTTTTTGCAGGAGATTATGCTTAAGGGGTGCTATCATAAATAAAAATATAAATGCTTCTTGCTTGTAGGTGCTTTATACCCCTAAGCATAATCCTTAGGCCAGGTGGACTTAGTCACCCATGTGTGAGGTGATGAGTCTAATATACATGCTTTGGATTTGTGTGGTGTGATTTAACTAACCTTTATTTTGTAGGTGTTTGTTAGATTTCTACTTTTTCTTTTCATGTAAAAGTTTGTATAAATAAGATTTTGGAATGATTTGTTATGGGGGATTAGGATGAGCATTGATCATAAGATCTTATCTTATGTACCATGTGAATCCTGGGAGCATCTACCTTCCAACCATCCAAAGGAGGAACCAAAGGATCAAAAGAAGAAAGAATAAGAAGAAAGAAAGAAGAAAGAAGAATAATGCTTGAAGACCCCCATAACAATGAATTCTTTTGCTTAAATTGTAATTTAATTAATTTGTAATCCGGGTTGTATAATGGTAGGGCACGACTACTCACATTTGATATTTTTGGGTTTGTGTGGTGGTGCCCGACCACAAATGGCCATTTATTCTTTTTGTGATTAGCTTTATGAATTGTTTGATGATTTATTTAGTTTTTGCATTAAGTGGCATGATTTTTCTAGTTTATTCCTTATTTTATGTATGACCTAGATGTGGATTAGGCTCTTTAGGGAAAATAAATCTTTTACCCAACTAACAACTCAAATTAAAATTAAATAACTCATAAACTCACCTAAAGCTTAGGTTTAAAATCAAGATAAAAGAATTAAACTTAGGATGAGCATTTCTTTATAATATCATGCACAAATGCATCTTATTTCACTCTTGATTAGAGGGCTTCCACCTTTTCCAGAGAACCCGGCTTGACCTTTGAGGGATGTGGTGGAAACTCACCTCCTACCTTCTCGCTGATTTTGGCCAATAATCTTCTTTCTCATGCATTATTCAGAAAACTCCTATTAGCATGAGTCAAAATGATTGTCCAAAAAAGAAAATAAAATGGATTTTGAATTACATTAGATTTAGGTCATTTGAAGCATGTCCTTTTACATGATCTAGTCTCTTTAGGGAGTGAGTTTAAGGACTTAGTCTCTTTGTAAATAATAACAGCCTAGCTATCTTGCATAAGCATAAAAACTTGTCTATATAAAATAGTAAGAGTTAGTTGGCAGCCACCCCCAGGTTGTAAATCCAAGTAGTCGGGTGGTTTATCCTTTCTTGTCAAGGCAAACCAATTATCCATTTTCTCCTTAGATTTAGGTTGTGATTCTGGCCCTCACTGAAGCTCCCTAGATTTAGATTTTTAGGTTACTTATCCTCTTTGTGGGTCATAAGAATAATTCCTCACCTCTTAGGCATTTTCTTAATCTTGTGTTAAGGAATCTTAAGTCCTAAACTTCTAATAAAAAATGTAACTCAAATAAACTAAATCAATTTCTAAAATGTAAAGCCCAGTTATAGGATAGTTTGAGATGGTCGCTAGGTTTCCTAGTATCGTGAACATCTCCTACTTATTTCCCATTTTGGCTTCGATAATAACTCCCTCTTTTGATCAATCCTGTTTTGATATTCAAAATATAAATCAATCGATTGATAGTCCTTCCATATTAAAATCTTCAGAGACAATGATCATTTACCTTGAGAGTTTTCCTAAGGGATCTCATCCTTAAGATGTAATTAATTATAGGGGCTTACCCCTGTAGGGAACTTTACAAACCCGATTTAAAATAAACCCTGCTTTACATTTTCATGTAAAGTAGGGGAAGAATCTTTGGTACATATGCAGACCCATCGTCCTCAGGAGTCCTTATTGAGGTGATTGGTTCCATTAAAGGGTAGTGATTTCTATCTCTCAAGACATATCTATGTGATATCATCACTAATAAGCACCTATCTGGATCGTGGCATCCTAAAAGATGAATTTCTATAAGGTCTCTTCTTTCTTTTCTCCACAGATTTGAAAGGCGACTCCCCAATAGGAATCTATTCACCACAGGCCCAAATTGGTGTGCTTCACACAATCTAGAGTGTATCTCAGTCACAACCTTATGACCTTCTGATTGTCTAAACAACAGAGCCACATTTGGTCGAATGATCTACAATATAGAGAATTATTTATTAATGCATAAGATAAAGCATGTTTCTTTATTTGATTTTCTAATGATTTATTTTTAGGAAGCCTCCCCTTACTTAAATAGTCAATAAATTGTTGCCTCTTATCGCATCCTATTTGACCTTCAGTAAGAGTGACTATTCTTTGCATTTCTTCTTACCTATTAATGTAGTATAAATCTATATGAGACAAAACCTGTTGATTTTGAACTTCTATAGAAATTTATTCTTTTTCTAGGCATGTGATTTCTTTGGCTGGCTTAGCCAAAGCATCTACTATTGAATTCTCTTGGCCAGATATTCTACACAGCAATACATATGAAATCTTTCAAGTAATTTCATTGTATATTGATGATAACTGAAGAGCTTTGGATGCAAAACCTTATAAATTCTGCTTACTTGGTTTATAACTAGTTGGGAATCTCCAAAAAATTTTATATTTTTAATTTCCATAAGGATTTCCAACTCTAAACCAGTAATAAGAGCTTCATATTCATCTTTATTATTTGTACAAGGCTCAGCCAAATGATATGAATATCTCATCATTCCTTTTTTTTGGGTTATAAAGATTAACCCAATTCTTGCCTTCCCTCGGAAAGATGAGTTTGATTCTTTATGTCTTCTTGATGATGATGCACCACCAAAGTATAATTCCTAAGTGGCATTTGGTTCACCTTCCAATGTTATGATATGTTCATCTGGGAGATCATCATTTAAAGGAGACCCTTCAAGCATATGGTGTGCTGCTAAGAAATATGCACTATTTGTCCTTTTACAGCATGAAGAGGAATATAACTGATCTCAAATTGTAAGAAAATCATTGACCATCATTGTAAATGCTCAGACAACGTTGAACGGGTCATGAGATATTGAAAAGGATTCACCCTGGAAATCAGGTTGAACTTATGAGAAAGCATATAATGCCTCAGTTTATGAGAGACAAAAACTAAGGCTAAGTAATGTTTCTCAATAGGAGGATAATTCTTTTCCGTTGGGATAAGCCTGTAACTTAGATAATAAAGGACATTTTCCTTCCCTTCTTCATTTGTTTAAGCTAATAAAGCCCCAAGAGATTCATCCATAGCTGCAGTATAGAGAATTAATGGCTTTCTTCGAATCGAGGAAGCCAAAATAGGAGGATTCATTAAATATTGCTTTAGGTTTTCGAAGACACCCTCACATTTTTCATTCCAAATAAATTTGGAATCTTTCTTCAATAATGCTGGAAAGGGTTGACACCTTCCAGATAAATTTGATATGAATCTCCTTAGGTATGCAAGCCTTCCCTAGAATGATCTTAACTGTGTAAGACTTCTAGGTGGCGTTATTTCTATAATATCTTTTATCTTTTACGGATGAATTTATATTCAACGATGCCGCACTACAAACCTTAAGAATTTCCCTGAAATCACTACAAAGGCACACTTCAGAGGTTTCATCTTTAAGTTATAGTGGCACAATCGTTGAAAAATGACCCGTAAATCATAAAAATGATCTTATTTTATTTTGCTTTTAATGACTAGATCATCAATATAACATTCAACTTGATTATGAATCAAGTCATCGAATATTTTATTCATAGCTCTTTTATAAGTAGCTCTAGCATTTTTGAGACCAAATGGCATGACCGTGTAATAGAAAATCCCTATGGAGTTCTGAACGCCATATGCTTTTCAACTTCTGGGGACATCTTAATTTGATTATAACCAAATGATCCATCCATAAATGAAAAGATCTCATGTGAGGAGGATATGTCGACCATGAGTTCGGGTATAGGCAAAGGGAACTCATCTTTGGGACAAGTCTTATTTAGGTCTCTAAAGTCAACGGAGATGCATATTTGACTATTCTTCTTCTTTACTGGAACTATGCTGGCTACCCAATCAGGGTATTGTTCCTCTCAGGAATTAGTTTCTTTATTTCAATGATCACTTATTGTTTTACCTCTGGTGCATCCACAGAGTTCTTCACTAGGATGATCGATTTAATTCTTTGTGCATGACCACATCTTGGGATAAATCTGACATTTCATCATAACTCTAGGCAAAGCAATCTTTATTCTTAATGAGTAAAGTGATTAACTCTTCAAAATCTTCTGGACCCAACAAAGAGCTCATAAAAGTCAATTTTGGGTTCTCAGGAGTTCCTAGGTTAACCTCCTTTAATTCATCTATATTAGATTTTATCTCTTCCTCATATTTAGAGGTGCTGGAATCATCTTAGATTCCTTCATAATTTTATGAATGAGTCTTTAGAGTGTAGAGAGACTTCAAAGAGTTGATCTATTTTACATTACTTATCATTAAGCAATGCTCTATATCATCAAATGATTCAATTCCAAACCCAATGCTTTTGGAATGGAAATTTTATGTTTTTTATTCCATAATTCTCCATGTTAGCTTTATCTTTAGGCCAAACATTTGTGATAAAACCATGTTTTACAAGAATTCTATACACAAGTCGAATACCGGTCAAAAGGAAGTTCTATTATTATATTGAAAGATGATTCTTCAAGCTTTACATCTCCTTTTGAGCTTGAAAGATAGAGTACAGAATAAAATTTTTCTGACCTCCCCACTTCTCATGATAAGTTAGGGGCTACTTTGACCTCTAATTGAGATATTTTATTTTGATTTAGAGGAGTCAAAGTTAAAGTATCCACATAATTTTTTATTTTTCATATGTGGATAGTGACTCTTCCTTTAATGTTTTGATTTCTTTTCATCGTCAACTCTGGAAATCTCAAACTTTATTGAAGCATTTCTATGATGATTCTTCATCTCAGGATTCCAAATCAACACAATTATTGGAGGTTTTTTCTTTTCTTTTCTTTTCCTCCTTTTCTTTTTTTTCATCTTTCTTGATTATTGAATTTGTGCTTCAACAATGATGGATTTCATAGAATCAAATCTAGGTTTCTTAGAATGTAGTAAATAGCATCTTCATAGAGCTTAATCTCATGAATAGAGAATGGTTGTATATCTTCTTTATATTTCCACTCCATCAATACTTAATGCACTAGTGGAGTGAATAGAACATTCTAACTCATGGATCCAAGCCTAAACATTAAAGGAAGCGAATCTATAATGAAATTTTCAGCTTAATCCTTCTATTTTCTAATAATATAGTGATTGATCTAAAGCTTTTCACATGTTTCAAAGCAAATCATCAAGTTAAATCTTACTATCATTTTAAGAATGCAAGGTTCTAAAGTTCATGATATTAATAGATGCACCATGATCTACTAGTACTCTTGACATCTTGTATTTTCAATTTTATAAATATAGAGAGCATGACCCGGTTCCCAAAAGTATTTCATCTAGAAAAACTCAGGATCATCTTAAAATTGGCCTCTTCTAAGGAAGTATAGTTGAGAACATATCTGGATCAAGTAATGCCTATACTAGTGATTGTTGACCTCACATTTGAGAGTGAAACTCCTCTCTTCTTAGACTTAGTCTTCTATACACTAAGAATGCCTTACCATAAGACACAGTGATTAGGTGAACAACAACCAAACCTAGAGACATGAGTGTTAATCATGCAAAGGATACCTTGGGGCTTAAGATTATATCCCATAAACCCAATATAGATACACTTGCTTAAATCAAACCCATTCAATTCTCAAACCAAATCAATTTAAATTCAAATTCCAAATCTAATTTCAAAATTTGACTCCAAATGATTTCCCAAAATCAAATTCAAATCCTAAGATTCCTAAGCATATGAACCACATTCAGCTTAGCCAAAACTCTTGATCAAATCAAACTCAATTGATCTTTATAAATCAATTATTCTTCATTTATATTCACAAATATAAATGAAATCCAAATTCAAATGACTAGAACTATATCAAAATCAAATAAACTCAATTAAAACCAAGCCAATCTTGACTAGCCAAATTCTATCCGATCAAGTCAAAACCAATTTTTTCAATCAATCATTCATTCAATTATCTACCAAATATAAATGAAACCTATATCAAATCAAATCAAACCAAATCCTAAGTCAAACCAACCTTTTTTGATCAAATGAGCCAAAACCTTTAGATCAAATGATTATCCAAATTTATATTTCAATCTAGGCTCATATAGTTCAACTAAACTCAATCAAACCAAAACCAAACCAAGACCCACTTAGTTTGACCCAAAGTGAAAGATCCCATTTGAGCCAACTTCAATCCAACCCAAATTAGATTTAACCATCACCAAAACCTTCCACCATAATTTGATCACCCAGAATGATCAATTAAATCAATTGGGTCAAACCAACCATGTCAAGTTAGTCATTTGACCAAGTCAACCCTAGCCCAAATAAATCAAAAAATAAACTCATTCACACACCAAATTGATTGAAACTAATGATTTGAATCAACCCAAAATCAATATTTAAATATGACACAACCAATTAACCCAAACCAAAGCTTCCTGGCCATTTGATCAAGTTGACCCAAATTGGCCTAAAGGACCAAATTTCAAATCATGATCTAATCAAAATTTAGGAATTTCCCCTAGATAATCTCACATTTTTTACTTTAAATCATCCCAATTAGAAAATATAATTTTTTCTGTGCGAATTGACGCAAAAATGGTTCTATTTGGACAAATTTTCACTTAGAAATCCCATTTTTTCCTTTAAAAAGCCCGAAAATACTATTCATCACTGGCAAGGCCACATCCGTCGTTTGATCCCATGGTTCGTGGAATCGGACGGCTCGGATCACTCGTGGATCATGCGATTTGGATTTCCACGCCTGATCCATCCGGTCATGCGTTCATGCGACGACGGATCGCACGTGCAATCAACGATCTTGGTCTCTAGATCACACGATCTGATCTAGACCATCCAATCTATGATCGATGGTCAGTGAGCCAGTCATTTCTCTTGACCGTCTTTACGCAAACACGACGCCAATGCCACGTGTTTTTTTTAATTAATTTAAATCACATGAAACTTCAAAAAATCATAGAAAAAAATACTTAACCAAAAATTAGAAATAACGGCTCGTTGGATTTATCTTTTCGAGAGGAATCTAACAAACCTAAAATTCCCAAATTTCATTGAGTATTTTAAGCTTAATTTGAGTTTTAGTAAAAATCAAATGTCATTAATTTAACCAAAAATATATGTCATATTAAGTTGAAACTTTTAGGGATTGAAATAAAATTAAAACACACCTACCATAAAAATTTTAAGTGAAAAGGACTTCTAGATTGGGAGAAATTAAAATTTGAAGTTCAAATTATCTATTTTAATAAAATAAATCAAATAAAAATTCAAAAATTTACAAAAAAACTTTAAAAATGGCTTAAATCACTTCAACTGACATCGAAGACTCTTAATAAAATAATGTGATCTTCTAAATCCTAAAAAACCTCAATTAAGGAGTTAATTAAAATATAATCTAAAAATAATTTAAATATCAAATCAAAATCAGAAATGAAGTAGCACCTACGTAATCATTAATCAAACCTCAAATCAGAAAAATATCATTCTTAGAGCAAATTAAATTAAATATGATTAAACCTATTTAAATCCATAAAACTCAATTAAACGATTAAATCTTAAATCAAACTTAAAATTCAACAAATCTAGGAAACTTTAACATGGGTCAAACTAGCATAACTAAACCTACACTAAGCATGGAGTCTTAATCATATGAAACTCCTTAATGAATATAAATAAACTAAAACTAATTAATCACTAAATAAACTAAAAATTGAATTGATTAACAAAAAAATTCAACATAATCATTTGATATTAATCAAATTAAATAAAATAAAGTTAAAGTAAACTTAATTAACATATGATTAAATCACATCCATTTAGAATAAGATAATTAATTAGCCATTAATACATAAACCTAACAACTAAATCAAACATGAATGAAATCTAATGAACATAATAAATGAAGAAAATAAAACCTAATTATGATTATGAATAATTAAGTTTAATTGAAATAAAAATAAATAATTAAATCACTTAATCTAATCAAATGGTAATAACAATAATCCTTTAATCAAATCAAACTTAAGTAAAACACTTAACTAAATTAAATCACTCACATATGGGAAATTAAGTCATTAATCCCTAATTAAATAAACCCTTAATTAATCTAGTGATTCAAAAATTTAATTACCCTTAATCAAACTTAATTAATCAAACATTTAATTAATGCAAACTTAACAAATTAACCCATCATCTTAATAAACCAAATTAATTTAATAAATCACATTAAAACTAATTCAAATCAAACACCTAATTAATCTACCAATTAATTTAATCACACCTCTTAAATAAACTAACTTAAGTCAATCAAATTAATCATATTAAACTTAAGCTTAATCATACATAAATTGCAATTAAATGCTAATCAAATCCAAATTTAAACTTAAGTCATTAATTACATCATTAACTTAAAAAAATATGAAGTCAAATTAAAAATTAAACAAATCTTTATTTAATTTAATAATTAATCACACCCCTGAAGTAAACTAATTAAGTTAACTAAATTAATCATATTAAACCTAAGCTTAATCAAACATAAATGCAATTAAATTCCAATCAAATCCTAAATTAAACATAAATCATTAAATCATTAATTACATCATTAATCTAAATAAACATAAAACCAAATTAAAAATTAAATAAATCTCTATTTAATTTAATAATTAACTTAAACACACTTCATAATTAAACTAATAACCCTTAAGCTAATCCAATTGAATAAACACTTAATTAATGCAAACTTAATGAATTAATCCATCATCTTAATGAACCAAATTAACTTTTTATATCAAATTCAAATCAAACGCTTAATTAATCTACTAATTAATTTGATCACACATCTTAAGTAAACTAATTAAGCCAATTAAATTAATCATATTAAACATAAATTTAATCAAACATAAATACAATTAAATACTAATCAAAATCTAAATTAAACCTAAATTATTAAGTCATTAATTACATCATTAACTTACACAAATATGAAATCAAATTGAAAATTAAACAAACCTTTATAATTAACATAAATACACTTCTTAGTTAAACTAATCACATAATCACATCGAACCTAAGCAAACCCATAGACTAATAAAGCTTATCAAATTAAATTAAATCAAATTAAATTAAATTAAGAAAGACTCTCATCAATTTAATATGTAATCAAATCAAATCTCATTCAACTTACTTAAATAAGATAAACTAATTAACTACCCAATTTATGAAATCAAAATACAAACCAAACTTTGATAAACATGATAAATGGGTGAGGTTAAAAATAAAACCCTAATTACAAAGAATCAAACTCAATTAAAATCAAAATAAAATCTCAATTAATCTAATCCGATCATACTACAAGTAAATGAACAACAATCAAAGAAAATAAGCATAAAATTAAGTCACATAACCATAATCAAAGAAAAGAATTAAATATTAATTTAATAGGATATTGAATTATCAAGACTTAATTAAACCAAAACATCTACTATGAAATTAATCATTCAAAAACATATGGATTTAAACAAACTTAAACTTCATTAGACATTAAGGATATTGAATTAATTATTAAGATTTAATTAAACCAAAAATAACTAATCTGAAATTAATCAATCAAAAACCCATGAATTTAAACAAACTTAAACTTCATTAAATATCAAGGATATTGAATTATCAAGATGTAATTAAACCAAAACATCTAAATCAAAATCAATCAATCAAATACTTAAACATACTTAAATTCTAAATTATAAATCAAATCAAATGAATTACACAAATTCAAATGGGCTAATTAAGATACTTAGGGACCTTAGTTAGATTCTTTAAAAGTTAAGATGTAGAATAGGATGACTTCTATCTACAAATGGAATTCATTCTACTCTTCATTCTTGAAAACCTAAACATCATTTTAACCAAATAAAAGTGTAATAAAAAAATAAAAAATAAATCATTAAATCATTTAAATTGAAATCACCCAAAGGTAAAATTTAAACAAATTCAAACTCCAAACTGAAACTTAAACTAAAGAAGCCTAGTAAAGTCTTTCCACACAAGCCTTAAGCACACACATTAAAATACTAAGTCACCACTTCTAGTGCTAAGTTAGGGTGTTGTATGTATGATGTTGTATTTTATTTTGTGATATAATATTTTAGACTGGATGTTAGGGTGTATGCCTCGTAGACTGGATGGTAAGCTGTTATTCGCCTAATCATATTTTCTGTAGGGGGTTGTGCTTATGGGGTCGCTATAATAAAAATATAAATGCTTTTGTTGTACATGTTGCTTAGCCCCTAAGCATGACCCATGTTAGAACAGGTGGGCTTGGTTACCCATGTGCGCGGTGCTAAGTCCAAATTATTCATATAATTTCTTGGGTTGTATGGTGTGTTTAGCTAATATTTATTTTGTAGGTGTAGTTAGATTTATTTTTCCTATTTTTAATGTAATTTTATATTAGGAATTAGGATTAGTGTTATGGGGGATTAGGATGTGCAGTGGCTAGAAGACTTAGTCCTTGGGGTGCCCTATGATGCCTTTGGAGCAATTCAAATCAAAAGAAATGAAGAAAAGAAGACCCCCCCTAGCATGTATTATTTTGTAATCCGGGTTGTATAAGGGTAAAGCTCGGCTACCCATCTTATTTTTCTTTTCGAGGTGTATGGCAGGACCCGACTGCACTAGCCTTTTATTCTTTTATGATAGTTTATAAAATTGTTTGATGTTGTGTTTAGATTGTGCATTAGAATAGCATACTTTTCATAGTTTTTTTTGATTGATGCTTGAATGTGTGGTCTAGATGCGGTAGGCACTTAGGATGAAATTAATTTTTCTACCACAATTAATAATTCATAATTAAAATCTAAAATAACTCATAACCTCACCATAAAACTTAGGAATTAAATCAAGATAATAAAATTTTTAGCAACCCCTTAGCTAGATGAATGAATGTATAATATCATGCATGTCATATTCTTCCACTCTTGTTAAGAGGGGGCTTCCATCTTTGCCAGAGAATGAAGGCTTAACCTATGAGAGCCTTTGAGAAGAACACCCCTTTCTCTCTTGATTTGACCCATAATCAAGTTCTCATGTATTTAGGCATACAAAATCCCATAGCCTAGGTCAAAATAAAGAGTTCAAAAGAATCAAATAAATTTGATAAAATTTGCATTAGATTAAGTTATGAATTCATACCACTCATGCTCTAGTCTCTTAGGGAGCGAGTTTAAGGACTTAGTCTCATTTCTAAATAAAAAATAGTTAAGCCATCTTGCAAAGCATAAGATTTGCCTACATGGATTTAAAGCGTAGGAGGAGTTAGCTGGCTACCACTCCAGAAGGTAATAAGTCTAATAGTCGGATGATTTTTTCTCTCTTATGGAGGTAAACCATATACCTATTTTTGCTTTAAATTTAGGTCATATTTTGGTCCTCGTCAAAGCTCCCTAGATTTAAAATCTGAGATAGTTATTTCCTTTTGCAAGCTACAAGCATAGATCCTCATCTCTTTGGCATTTTCATAATCTTATGTTGTGGAATTATAAGCCTTAGCAATCTAATGAAATGTCAACTCAAAGAATTAACTCTCTTTAATTTCAAAAATATAAAGCCCAATTATAGGATAGATTAGAATGCTCACTAGACTTCCTAGTATCATGAGCATTTCCTACATTCTCCCTTTCGATTCCAAAAATATGTCTGCTCCTTGATCTATCCCATTTGATTTTCTAAAATAGCCAATTCTTTGATAGTCTTAACCTTGAAATCTTTAAAGACCCTAATTGTCTACTTTAATTAAGAGTATTCTTAAGGAATTATCATTCCTTAGGATTTAATTAACTATGGGGGCTTGCCTCCATGGGAAACTTAACAAATCTGGCTTAAAATAAACCCTACTTTACTTTTTCATGTAAAGAAGGGGAAATATCTCTGGTATATTCAAGGACCCATCATGCCTTAGGAGTCCTTATTAGGTGATTAAGTCTATTATAGGGCGGTGATTTTTATCTTTCGAGATAGTACATCATTCCTTAATGTCGTACCTGATCACTTCAATAAATACCTCCTAAGATCTGTGGTGTCCCACATCTTCAAAAATAAACACCACAGTGACTCTCTCATTTCTTTTGAAAGAATGAGTGCGTCATAAATGCTTAATCTAGCAAGGGGCTTCCTAAGATGGGCTAGAACATTATAATCTACTTTGGGAACTTTTATTTTTGCTGGTATTTCTTTAAGTAAGGAATCTGAACTTGGGTTTTCATCCATGATTTGCTTCCCTTTTTCTTGAGGAGTAGGAGGTAAAGAAGGCAGTAAGACTCTTCCACTACAGATATTTACTTCAGCAATATCTCCAAGGTTTGAATCAACTTGTTCCTCATTTTGACTATCCTTTTTGATGAATGATGAAAGTCTGACACTTTTATATCTATGATAAGTGGGTCACCATACAAATCTTCTATGTAAGTTTCTGACCTTGAGTCATGTAAGACATCATGAGATTTTTCTTTTTTGATATTTAATTTTTTAATATTTTCATTCTCATTTTTATCAGAAATAGCATGAACTTAAGAAATATCATCAGAGATGAACTTTTTATTCATTCTTTTGAAATAAGTACATGAAGATAAAGGCTTATATGGTACCGCCCTTCCATCTTTATCATATAGAGTTCTATCACTAGATATAGATGACCCTCCCTCACCACACTTTTTGATCTTCTGTGTAGTTGAAAATGCTGAGTTGGGCTGAGGTGGAACTCGTACTCTAGACTCTAGGGATCAACCTGGGTGATCACCTTCCAGGTATGACTCTGATCCTCCATGGCAAGTTTTAAATTTTTTATCATATGTTTCTTTGTAGAACAAGATAAAGCTATATCCCATTCATTTTGAAATGAAGAACTAGAAGAAGAACTACCTGTAATAACATTAATAGACCCTTTTCCAGGGTCCACAAGGTACTCCTTTGGAATAGTCACCAATCCCATCTTAAAATTTCTTTCAAGCTTGTTCTTGAATAAAAAGCAACCCTCAATGGTATGTCCCAACATCTGATGATATGGGCAATAATTTGGATAATTTACTTTTCCTACCTCTTCTGGCCTTCTCGGGTGAGTATGAAATCTAGTTTTTCTTTAGAATTTTGAAAAATTTTCTCACTGCCTCTTTCTTCATGGAATAAGTCAGGTTTATCATTTTTGAGAAAGAGCTAGTTGGAAAATTCCTATGAAATGATGACTTCTGCTACTGTGGTGATCCATAAGATGAAGCTCACTATAGTTTTACTTGCATAGGAGCTTTCCCTCTATCCACTGCAAAGACATTGCCTGCTCTTTTTTTTAAAGCTTCCTAGGCTTAGATGACTCAGATTGGTCTTTTAAGAAAAACATTCTAGGAGATTCTTCTTGTAAACTAAAAGTTTTATTCAAAAGTTTTTCGAAGGTTTTAATAGTAAAGCCTTTGAGCAAGAAGGCAATAGGACCATGAATATTCCTAAGGAAGATCTCTACAGCATGATTCTCTTGTAACTGAGGCTCACATTTTAAGCTGAGAAATCTTCATCTAAGGATATATTCTACCAGAGACTCTCCAGGCTTCTAATGTGCTACCACTAGGTCTCCTAAGATAACATGATGTTGAACACTTGTGAATCTCTTCATAAATATTTCTTCTAATTCGGTGAAAGTGTGCACCAAATTATTTGGCAAATCAGCATACTAGTTGAAAGCAACTCCGCTCAAGCTGCAAACGAACTGTCTAAATAGAAGAGCATTACTCCCTTCGACATTACAACAGCTTGTGAGGAAATGATCCAAATGTTGTTTGGGATTTCCAGTCTCGTCAAATACTTTGAAAGATGGGGGCACAAACCCTTTAGGATAAGGAATAGGATCAAACTCCTCAGGGTATGGTCTACCCTTTGGAGTCCAGGTTGTGCCTTGAGTCTTTACAAATGCTTCTTTCACCTGTTGTTCTACCAATGTATTTAGTTCAGTGTTGGAAGGTACTATAATTGTAGGTTTTGACTCCTATCGATACTCTTCCAAACTGGACCTCAAATCATCTAGAGATGAATCAATGCTCAATCTGATGGGGTCGAGAAGAGGATGGAATCATACTTTGGAGTTATTGCATGGTAGCGATCATCTCTTCCATCTCCTTACTCAAAGAATCAATTTGCTCATCCTTCTTTTGAAGCTGAAGGATAAGCTGTTGGGTTGAAGCTAAAGTAGGGTTTTCTTGTGTCTCTTCCTGCTCTTTCTTAGATGATTCAGTGTCAACTATATAGATATGTGCTACTGGCAACCCTAAATCATCATCTAACAGATCATCTTGCTCATTATCAAAATATTCAAAACTTATTTTTAATTTTTCTTTTTCTTCATCTTCTTTAATAATGTTTTCCATCTCCTTTTTGGATAAAGAGAGTGGAACACCATTACTATCTAAGATGACATCGGTTGGTTCACCAATTTCCATTGACTTTACTTCAGATGATTCATTCACATTCCCTTGAGATGTAGGGATACTCTCGAGGAAGGCTCTCAGGCCTAAGTGACTATCATCAATAATTTCTCTGACATAAGGAGATGGATGAGAACAATCCATTCCCTCACTGGGAATATCTAATGAATGTACCTCATCCTGAGGCCCTAGTGATGAAAATAGAGGCACATCTGAACTAGGCCTAACAAAATATCTCTCTAAAGGTGAAGACGGTAAGGGTTGTGAAGGAATCATATGCTCAGAAGTAGAAGGAACTTTCCTAATATAAACCCTTTTATTCTTTTTCTTAGGAAAGTCCTATCATTTTTTAACCTAGTAGATTGATCTCTATGCATGTAAGTGAGTGCACGGGATGAGTATATTGCCCAGATATTATAGGCATAGGGTAGGAAGGTTTCCTCCTATCAGACATGACCACCCTCCCTTCCCTTTGATGATGGAAGGTGGCGGGTCTTCCTGGTAGTTCTCTAGATAGATTTTAAGAAGCTTAATGCTTCATGGCTCTCGATAGATCTTCTTTAGTGTAGGAAGAAGATCTAGGAATCCTGTGTAAGGTTTAGTGAAGTTGACATTGGGATTCCCTATTTACTTTCTTAAAGCTTTTCTTTTTTAAGATGGATGAAATGATGAGGTGGTGAACTAGCAATCCTCATCACTTCCTCCTCCTCTAGGGCAACAAACAAAGGGTAGAATCTGCTTCCACCTAAAAGTGCAGAGGTGTTAGGAAGGGTATATCCATCCCTCTTCATAGCTAGCTCCATGTCTAGCTTATCTCTCTGCTTCCTCTCCCTAAGAGCTATCCTCTTGAGTCTCCTCCCTCTACTTTTCTTCTGACTTTTGGTCATTTCAAATGTTTTAGAGGTGGAACTTACTTCAAAGGTGCTAAAGGGAACTAGAGCAAGAAATGCCTCTGAAGTGGACAACTTTGATTTCTTTTGAACAGGTTCCTGCTGAACCTTTCAACAGTCTGGCTAGTAAGCATCCTATCCCCAACAATATCAGGAAAAAAACACTAGAAAACTACATAATAAGTTGCTTATTTTTCGAGTTGCCTCAGCAATAGGAGAAAGATTTAAGTAATGTTGAGGTTTTTAAATCCAACCCCAAATTTGATGATGGAGCCATCAGGTAAGCAACTATCAACGAGTGTTAATGCCGTATAGCAAAGATCAACTGGCCAACCATTTTCCTATTTTTAGAAACAAAAGTAATTTTATTAAAAATGTAAAATAACTAGAATATGGTCAAAATAAGTTTTTGACCTATTAGGAATAGTTTAGCCAATAATATGGCCAAGATTCTCTCTCTCTCTCTCTCTCTCTCTCCTTTATTTTATTTCCTTACAGATTTTATTTCAAGATGTTGGATAAATTCAGCCAAGAATGAAATGGAGAAGTATCCAACAGAAAGAAAGGCAGTCATGACCAGTGATTTACACTAGTGCACTACCGATATATAGAAATAATAATCTTTAATTAAAGATGGAGAGAGGAACCATTCCCCAGTGGAGTTGCCAAAAAATATGTTGGTGTTTTCTCTGGAATAGAGGAAAGAAATGACACCATAGAGTTTAGGAATATTTTATTTAAATGACCAATTATGATATTAAGGAATAAACATATGATCTTGAAAGATAAACATGCTCTCCTGTAATGGATTTGATCATTTCAATAAAAGACTCCTAAGGCTAATGAGTATTTCATGTACCAGAGTATTTTCCCTTGAACTACATGAAAACGTAGAACAGGATTTATTTTATCCTGGGATCATGGTTTCCTATAAAGGCAAGCCTCTATAGTTAATTACATATTATGAAGGGTCTCTTCCTAAGAATACTCTTGATTAAAGAAATAAGTGGTTATTCCTAAAGACTACTAAAGTAGCTTTCAAAGGATTGATTTTTGGAAATTTAATTAGGAGAGGTCCAAATTAGAGAGAGTTATTTTCTAGTGTGAAATGAAAAAGAGTAGGAAATGTCTATTAATATTGGGATACCTAGTATTAGGCTTCAAATTTGGGATTTAATTTTAGATTTTGAGTTATCATTTTCTTAGAAATCTAGGGCTTAGATTCTAATAGCACAAGACTGCAAAAATGCCTAGGGTTGAAGACTTATTCCGAACAGGATTCTTCAGAACCTAGTCTACAAGTGCTTCTAACACATGTTAGAAGCTCGACCAAGTTTTATCCTTGGGAATCATTGGCCATTCTCTTCACATGAGGGAACTAGCCTATCCCTGACTCTTCTGGACTTACAACCTACCCAGAGAAGGCTGTCAGCTAACACCACCTAAATGCATTTTGAAATCATGAGGCTAAGTCATATGAATGCAAGATGGCTGGGCTATTGTATTCTTAGGAAAAAAATATATGAACCTAGACTCATGCCCTAATCCCTAAGATTATGTAGGGCATGAGGATGCATCTAACTAATGCATATTTTTGAAATTTTTTTGGATTTTGACTCAAAATTCATTTAGGTCATAGGAATGCAATTTATGCCTAATGCATGCAATTAGAAAAAGATTATGGGCCAAATCAGAATAGAAGAAGGTGTACTTCCATCATAGGCTCTCAAAGGTCAAGCCCAAATTTTCTGGCAAAGATAGAAGCCCTTCCTTAATCAAGAGTGAAACAATGTGATTTATGCATGATGTTAAAACATCCAACTAAGGGGTTGCTACATATTTTATCTTGATTTATTGCCTAGGCTTTTATATGAAGATTATGAGTTGTATTTATTTTCAAGTTCCAATTGATTTAGTTGGATAGAGAATTTAGTTTATCCTATGAGCCTATGTCCAAGCATTCATCATAGCACAAACATAGCATAGAAAGAAACCTAAAAAAAATATGTTGTTTCTATTTCACACCCAAAATAAATTAAACCAAATTAAATTATATAAAAAAAGGCCAATGCCGGATCATTGTACACCCTGAAGAAATAAAAAAATGGCCGAAGTTAACCTTATACCCCGCCTAGAACTACAAGTTTAGATCTATGGGTCTTCTTTCCAAGAAAGTCTCCTTCTTCAGTGACATTCATCGGGCTCCATAGGGGACCACCACACCATCTCCTGGTTGGGTCAGCTCATGTTAATCCTAGACCCAATAGATCCTAACCTAATTCTAAGCTTAAATTTACATTTAAAAGTCAAAAAGAAATCCTAAGCCCTACAAAATATATGTTAGAAAATACACATAGCACACAAAGCAATTTATATTTCACAAATATATGGGCTTAGTAATAGTTGTTTGTCAAGCCTACCTGTCCTATGGACTATGTTAAGAGATTTTTAGAACCTACAAGCAAATAATAATTTTATGATTTATTTATTACAGCGATCCCTTTAACACAGTCCCCAATAGAAAATAGTGTTAAATCTAAAAATAATGCCTTAACATCCAGTCTAACAAGCAAACAAGCCTAGGAATCCAGTCTAAAGAAATACACCATACAGACATGTGAAGCACAACACAGAACATTAAAGAAAATCTTAGAATGATCTAACCTAGATCTAGAGTCCGTGACCTAAATGATCTAGTGTGTGCAAACGAAGGTATGTGTGGTAAGTATTTGCTAAGCTTTTAAGTTCAAGTTTAAATTTAAAGTTTGATTTTGTTTAATTTTTACCTTTGGGTGGTTTCAATTCAAATAACTTAATAATTTAATTTTCAATTTTATTTTATTTTATTTTTTTTTAAAGTTGTATAGGTTTTCAAGAATGAGAAATAGAGTGAATTTTATTTTTAGGTGAAACTCATTTTATTCCACATCCTAAATCCTATTGAAATTTTTAAAAGTCTAACTAAGATCCTTAAGTATCTTAATTAATCCTTTTGATGTTGTTTATGTTTGGATTGGTTTTATGTTTCTTTTCTTTTTAGATTTGATTTGAATTATTTCAGTTATTTGAATTACTTTGTTTGATTCAACTTATTTGATTTGTTTCATTTTGATTTAAGCTATATGGGTTTCATTTGATTTGGTTCATTTTAAAGAGTTTAGATTAAAGTTTGAATTCATTCAATTTAACTTAAGTTATTAAATCATGGATTTGTAAGCTTAAGAATTAAGTTCATTAATATGAATTAGTACCTTAAGTTTGTTCATGGATTAGGTTTAACATAAAGCACTTGAGTTAATTATTTGATCTGATTTAATTAACCTAAGTTTTAGATTCATTCTTAAATTCATTAGAGATGAGTGGTTTCATTAAATTTTATTGATTCAAAGTTTAAAGTTTAAGTTAATTAATAATTTTGTTAACCTAAGTTTTTATTTCATTAACCTAAGATTGAATTTGATCACTTTAATTGACTTAGGATATTTAGAGAAGTTCCTTAATAGTTTTTCTGATATTTGATTGAAATTGATTTGAATTAGCATTTAATTTAATGGATTAATTAATTTCCTTATCCTAATATTTGATTAACATTGAGCTAAGGATTTAGAAAATTAACAACTTCTAATCCAGAAATCAATTAGGATTGAAAATGTTTTGACAAGTGGGGTTATGTGCCAATTTCAAGTGTTCAAAGTTTCAACTTGATTAGATTTATAATTAATGAGTAATTAGAGTTTTAATTATTTTATTAAAACCTAAATTAGGCCTAATTCAATGAGATTTAATTAAGGATTTAATTTTTCATAACACCAAAATACCTTTCTAATGAGGGTTTATTCATAATTTTTGGCTAACTGGTTGATTTACTATGATTTAATTAAGTTCATGTTATTTAATTGAATTATTTAATTCATTTAATTGCTTACTTAGGTCAATTTAATAATTTTTAGGTTTAATTGAGTTTAAGAGATGTTTTAATGTTCACTAAAGTTCATTAGGGTGATTTAAGGTTGTTAAATTAAAATTCTCTAATTATTTCATTAAGGATTAATTAATTTGATTAATTTAAAGGTAAAGCATATGAAATTTTAATTTCCTTTGAATTCAGAGAATTAAATCCCCAAAAATTTATTTAAGGTGTATTTTATGCTTAATTTCCTTTTCGCAAAGTTTCAAATTAATTAGATTATTAATTTGAAAGTAATTAGGATTTAATGTTTTTCAATTAAACCCAAATTAAGAAAAAAAATTTAATAAAAATTGGGATTTTAATTTCTATGGATTCCTTTCATCAAGATGAATCCATAGAGCTCTCATTTATATATTTTTGGTTTATATTTATTTTTCATGAATTTTTAAAGTTTTTATTAATTTTTTAATTATTTTAAACCATTAAATAACGATTTTTAATGGTTTTAAGTGAAGAAGCTCGTGGGGATCCACGCACGGGTACCCGCTATAACACTTCCCAATCGCATGACACGCGGATGGTCCACGCAGCCCACGCATGCCGCCCCACGCGATTACGGATGATCTAGACCTTCCGATCGAAGATCGGACGGTCCGGATTGATCCCACAATTCTTAAAGGGTGAAAATCGATCCGGTCTACCTAGATCTAGACTGTCCGATCTGAATACATGGATCGGATGGCGAAGAGCTCGTCTCCTTCATTTCTTGCATGAGCCTAGAGCCATCCAATGTATTTTCCTAATTGTGAATTATATAGAGCATAAAATCAAGTGATTTCAATTGCTATACCATCGTTGAAGAAAATCCTATGATTCTATACAGTTTGATTGTATTGAAGATCACGTTTCCTATGAAAATGACCACAACCAAATCTTTAAGTAAAAATCTTAAGATCGTTAATGGCATACCTCAATTCGTTGGACGATTGTCCTTGGAATTGATCCTAGAGCTTTAGAACCTTAAATCAAACTTGCTTGCCAAAGGAATTGGGTTAATTCCTTATGGATTGCTCCCTAGACCAACTAGACTCTCAATTTTGATGCTTTGGAGGTTTACAACGGTTAAGAACACTTGGGAAGGGAAAGAACTTTCGTTTGGCTTCGGTTTGGATGTATGAAGGTGATGGATACTTCAATTCTCCTTGGGGAAGAGTGTATGTGTGTGTTTTTCTCTTTGGTTGAGGCTTTAAAGCTCTTTTTTTTTCTTTTTTCGTTGGTCAGCTAGGGGCATGGAGAGGGTTTGGAAGCTTGCTAGGATCCCCCTCTTTGCCTTACAAGTATCTAGGCTAAAGAGGTGGGGAGATAGGGAAGGGAAAATGGATTTTACCTTCCATTGGTGAATTTTTTAGTTCATTTTTGGGTTTGACATTTAGTTCCTTAAGTGGCTTAGTTATGGAGGTTAATTAGAACTTAATTCCCTCATTAGCAAAGCTTAAGAGGATTAGTCTCCACCCCATATGCACTGGTTGAAAGTGATTTGAATTTTCTGTGGGTTTGACTTTAATGTAGCCTATTAACGTTATTTTGATTTAAGCATTTAATTTACCTAATATAGGCCTCAATGGACTCAAATTTCTTTGTCATTATGATCAAACATATTTATTTGATCAATTAAAATATTTTTGATGATTTGATTTGGTCAAATTTTAGTGGGTTAACTTTTTGACCAAGTGGGCCCACTTAAGTCAATCCTAGGTTGACTAGAGTTGACTTTAGGTTTGACTTTGAACTTCTATTTTATTTTTAATGATTTACTTGATTTAATTTATGTTGGATATTTGACTTGATTTTGTATCAAACCAAGTAGATTGGATTTAGCTTAAAATGCATTTTCTAAGTTACTAAGCATAGTGACTTGAATATTGAATTAGGAAATCCCTATTTGAACTTCAGATCTTCTCATTGTTAATATGACCTCTTCCAAAAATGAGGTCAACAATATAATCATGATTAACTAATGTGAACCTACTACAAGTATTCCAAAACTATTCATTGGATAATCATACATATAATAATGGATCCTATCGAAATTTTAGATCAATTCTAGCTATATGATTTGTTAATTATGATAATTTTTTTAGAATAAATCCAAGTACAATCATGGAGTATTTTGGTGTTTGTTTTTGGAATAATGTATATAAATGTGTCATTTACCATAGTGTAGTATCTAATACATATTTTTTTTTTTATGAAAAATGCCCTTATTAAAGAATGATTAATATATACATGGTAATGAGTTCTTATGATAGTTAATCTAAGAAATGTGTTTGTAGTTTGCACTTGAAAGACTTATAATATCATACACTCTTATGTTTACTATAACTATAATAATACTTTATAAAGATTGTGATGAATGTAAATAAATATTGTATGATGTCATTTATCTATATATTGCAAGCTTTGTTACTTTGTGCTATTTATATCAGTTCATATATTATTAATTAGTTATATACAAATTAATTCACATTATATGCTTTATCACAATATGATAATGAACACAAGTGATAATCTTATTATTTTAGCTTTGCAAAATATCTATTAAAATTACATTGGGTAGGGTTGTTATAAGACAATCATCATTCACTTCATTTGACATTGTTTAGGTCATTGGCTCATTAATAGCAGTATCTAGTTTTGAAATGTCATATTTTATATGACTTTAATAATTATTGCTTTTAAGTTTACCTGCTCCTATATCTTTTATCTTCAAGTTAATCTCTAGCACTACCTTCAACATAAGATATTATTTTAGGTGTCTTTGGGCCTTTTTATAGCCACTACCTTTTGGATTGTTATAGTTTTTGCCTTTAAGATTGCATTCATTAAGATAAACTCTTTAAGCTTGACATATCATGACCTTATGAGTATAGTTACCACCATACTTGGGCTTTTTTTTGTCTCATCCTTTGACCTATCATTATTTTTATTCTTAGGATTGCCATAATCACAACTCTTAGATATGTCATAGACTCTACTCTTGGGTTTGTTATTATCATCACATCTAAGTTTGTTATAGTATTTCCATTTAGTCTATCATGATCATAATCTTGAGCTTTCCATGTTTGTCATTATCTCTATCACAATATCATAGTCATAATCTGGGTCCATCGCTTGATGTATCATGCTTATGCATGTGTTGGTTTGTGTGTGTGTGTGTGTGTGTGTGTGTGTGTGTGTGTGTGTGAAGAACCACAATGAGTATATTAAAGTTGTGCAACTCTTATATAATTGAAGTGTATGTGCTAAACTAAAGCTTAGAACCGAGCAAAAGCAAAGTCAACATTGCCCAAAACTCCAGTGCTTAAAATTTCTTTTAGCAACAATGTTTATACCTTAAGTGACCAAAATATCATAATTTATTATGCAAATCATTATCTATTTAATAGTTGATGCCTTAAAATGAACACATGTAGGGAATGTCTCATCATGACAAAGAAGTTAATTTCACGATGACAATCAAAATTGGAAAAGAAACAATGACAATGCACAACTCTCTCTCACAAAACTTTCATGAACATATTAATGAGCTCTCATGATCTTGAAAGATTAAGTGGATTCACAAGCTTATAAAACCATGCGTTCTTTCAATGCTACCATTTCAAAAACAAAAATTTTAATAAATTATAATATATAATATATTGCACTATTTTAAAAATTTAACTGATTGTTTCAACCTATTTGATCAAAAATCAAGAATAATTATAGTTTGTTTAGATTTAAAAAAAATTTTCACATTAAACCGATGAAACTAATCAGAATTATCAATTCAACCAGTGGACTAGTCCAATTATACAAACCAGTCAAACCAAATTTAATCATTTTAATTACTTTTAATTCTCAATTAAATAGTTAAACATTTTATTATATTTATATTAAGTTAAACACAATCTTTTTATTTAAATATTTTTAAAATAAATCTATAGAATCTTATTAACATTAATATGATCTTAGCTAAACGATTTTATAGCATGTCCATGAAGCCACCAAGTAGGTTACTAGGTTGCAACACTTACTCTTACTTTTGATATGAGATCAAAAAAAATTGTGATTTGGCTTTGAGAATATTAAATATGCATTATGATGTATAGAAATATCATTTTAACTTTTCACTCCATATTCCTGTTATAAATTAGAATTTATAATATCAAAAAGTTATTTTCACAATATATAATTTATAATTATTTTACATATCATATTTTATTATTATCTATATTTTACAATATTTTTAAAATATTTTTTATATTTATATTTGTAATTTATATAATGAATATATTATATTTTTAAATATATTTAATATACATGTATTTAGATATATATATATATATATATATATATATATATATATATATATATATATATATATATATATATATATATATATATATATATATATATATATATATATATATATATATATCTTATTGAACTTTATATCAATCTTTATATTTATAAAATTAGAAAGATTATTTATATATGTATTATTTTTATTTTTTTACTATCTATTTATCATATGCTTATATTATCATATTATTTAATTAGATTAATATTAACTACATTATCTGATTTAATCCTAATCAAATTATTAAACTCAACTATTGTCCAATTTTATTTCTAAGAAAATAAAATTATTTATAATATCATAACACATAATTCTTATATATTTATATATCTAGCACTTAAATATAAATATTTACATATATAGCACCTAAATCTTTATTATTACAATAAAAAAATATTTTTCTTAATTTTTGAAGTAAAATTCAACTTTCGAAGTATAGGAAAAGTGCTATATTTATAAATATTAAACTTTTAGGTGTTAGATATGTAAATGCATAAATTGTGTGCTATGTATATAAATTTCCTAACTTTTAACTCCACTTTCTTATAATAATTCCATAACTAATTTTACAGTTAGCCATCCCAACTGACTCTCGCTTGCTGGTTACAACTTTCATTTTATTATGAAAATGAACTTTTTACGATCAAATTTAGTAGAGCTTGATAGATATAAAAAATTAACATTTAATTTTTTTTAGGGAGAAAAATGATAATAATTTTAGAGAGAGAAAGAGCAGCCTCCTTAGCCAAGAGAAATTTAGTAATATTAATCATACTACAAATAACACCACCCTGGTTGGATTACGGGGAGAGTTCTGTCATGGTTTTCTATTCAAGTAAACACAATTAAAGTGAAGCTATAAACATATATATATATATATATATATATACATTTAGTAAATCCGCCACCATCTCTAATGAGTAGAGAATATTTGAATCATGACGAAGATATCATTTACTCTACATATTTATTTATTTATTTATTCTCTAAATTACTTTTGAGGAACTTTTATTTAATAAATATCCATTGGTACCACTTAAAAGAGAAGAATAATAAGGGTAATCAAATAATTTTGTCCGAGAGTTTGCTTCAGAGCAGTGATACAGTGATCGGATGGAGACGAAACAATAGCCAAAGTTCGAAAGTAATAAATGAAGACAGTAAGAACAGTTGTCTGTAGCTTCAACCATAAGACAGAATAAGAGCTCATTTGGTTATGGATGGGATGCCTAACTGAACACTCCCTCCTTCATTAAATTCTCTGCTCTGTCTCTTTTCTCCCAAGAAATTTAACAGTTTCTGCTGCTACTCTGTTTCTTTGTCTTCGTTCTAAAATTGGAGAAAAAACACTGTATTTTTCCTCTGAGTCTTTCCCTCCAGAGTTCGATACAGGCGCGGGCATGAAAAAGAATGCTCTTGCTTCTAGACTTCTTTTTTTTTTTAATAAAATAAATTGAGTATCTAAATTAATATAGGCGGGATTCTTTTTTTTTTTAATTTTTATGTTAATTTTTAAAATATTTATCAACTAAAATAAATCTCTTTGAAAGTTGATATATATATATAAACTAATTTCAATGCAATTTTTAAAAAATATGAGTTATATTACAAAGCAAATAAAAACAAAAGAAAATGTCTTGGAATTAACAAAATAATAAGAAGAACTCTAACGACATATAGATCCATATAATAAAACCTCGCATGCCCAACCTCATTAATGATCCATCATCCACTATATTTGTATCTTTCTATCTGATATCTCAGACTGTATCACAGTAGCATATATGCATGTGAACCTATTAGAAACTTAGATGACAAGTTGCAAACCCTTTATACATACACAGTATATTCTTATGTTATATATACTGCTAGTCTGCCATGGCTGACATTGTCAAGCTTTTACCTATAATATTGGCTTTTTTTTTGTTTTCCAATACTGTCATTCTCTCTCTCTCTCTCTCTCTCTCTCTCTCTCTCTTCAGGTCATGCAGCCTTCAATGCGTGGAAGGGCAATGTGCCTTCTGGTCTCCCTCTTATGATACAACCTTAATTATATGCTCCTTATGGTCACCCACACACAATTAATAAGACTTCAAAATAAAATTTTGATATTATAATATATTTTTATTTCATTAATATACCAGTATGACTTTTATTTTAATTAAGTTGATGATCAGCAAAAGCTATATACAGAATATATAAAGATGATTGAACGTAGAGAACAACCATGCATGCCTGTCTATATATACTGAAATGCAGTTCTTGTCTCCAAATAGCTAAAATCGTGACTTCTTTATCGTTGGAAAAAGCATTTTCTCTTTTTGAAAAGTTTGAATTATATGGAAATTAACGCAGAGAGATGATCCAGATTTCAAGGGCTTTTGTCTCGAATATGCAGCAACTTTAACCATACACCACTAGCGTTTCAGGGATACCTGCTGAGAGTTTTTAGATTTTTTTTTTTTTAAGGGCATGGCACTTTTAATGCTCAGGTTTTGAGATAATAATAATATGTTAACGTTGGGGTAAGAATTAGAATTTAAAAGTATTTATATATAAGGCTGTCAAAATAGCTACTTGGATGATAAGCTCTTGTTCAATTCATTTGTTAAGCTGTGTTAAGCTAAAGAGATGAACATGAACAAATATTTTGAACTTAAAATATAAATAAGACAAATACGAACATAAGCTATGTTCGCTCTTCTTAAGGTCTATTAAGTTTGAATTAGAAATTTTAAAAAATATTATATATAAAGAAAATTATATACATATTATATATATATACTTGAAATCCTATGAATGGAATGCTGGAGAATAGTATGATTAGAAGTGATGATTCCTAAAAGCTGAGGTAAGGAATAAGCTAATTCTTTCCTTTTGAAGGGAATTCCTTTTTTATAAAGACAAGAGAGTTCATCTCATATGATGTTACGAGGGGTGTCGATAAGGGCAATGTTAGGCTTAGTCTAACATTATTGAAGGACTACGAGTTGGTCAAGTAAGGAAATATGAGTCAAAGTATAATATCCAAGAGATTTTATTAAGTTGTGATGAAGAAAGAACTAACACATATCACTACGTAGGGTCATTTTACAAGTGGCGTCAAATTGATGGAGACTAATAAGTTGTTGATTTTGTGGTGGGGGAATTTCATGGTATTAAAAGAAGATTTATGGTTATAAAAAACATTTATATCATAATTTTGTATGAAAATAAAATATACATATAAAAATTTCTAGGAAGATTTATATACATATCAAATAATTCTTATGTATCTGCATATCTAATACTTTTCTCAGCTTAAAAAAAATATATTTTACTTTTAAAAAGTAAGTGATGATAATATTTTTGATGTGATATTAAAGATTGAGGTATTATATATGTAAAAAAAATAAAATTTAAGTATTAGAAATGTAAATACATAAGAATTGTGTGGTATGTATGTAAATCCCTCAAATTAAAAAAAAATTTTTTTTTCCATAAAAATCTTGAACAAAGAAAATTATGAAGTTTGATGGAACTAAAATAATATACTATATAATTGAAATATATGGCAAAACTTTTCCCCCAATTGAAAAAAAAAAGATTATACAATTATGAATAATTATCCGGTGTCTATTTTAAAGATTGATGAAGAAGTAAAGAAAGGTGGGAATGAACAGACAATTTCAATCAAGAAACGACGATATGATGAAGGTTAGATGACTATGATGGGATGTTGGTAGTCGGGCAAAGATGATTGAGAGATGACAATTAGATGATGACAATCAAAGGACATTTTTGAAGAGATTCAACGCCCCACCCATCATGACGTTGGTTATAATCCTCGCTTACACATTCATCACCCACGTAACGGGTTCTCGATATCCTCGAAGAGACTGAGAATCAACGCCCGGGTTCCCAGCTTCACCAAACCGAGCTAAGAGACGGTGGGTAATCAAAGGACATTTATTGGACAATAAATATTATCATGATGAATGTCAGCGTCAATTTATTCGGCCCCCCTTCATGTGGAAAATATGGTCCTACTTATAGCAATCAAGTGGGGCAATTTAAATAGTTTAGCTAAAATCTCAAAATATTCTCACAGATATCTCACATTAATTTCTTTAATTATAGACCACTTTTTTGGATAAAAGCAAAATTAGTAAATAGAAAATTATATTTTAATTTCAATCATATCATAAAATGTTCACCTTAACAATTTTTTAGAGTTTTGCGGGATTTAATTATGATTTTAGTTTTAATTAATTTTTAATTAATTGGGATTCAAATCACGAAACGCATGAAATTTAATCAAGTCTTAAATATATAATTTCAGTATAATTTTGGGGATTACACAAAATTTAATGAAATTTAATTTAGAATTTGTTAAATTTCACATAAAATTTTGGTATTTTACTTTAAATTTCATCAAAATTACACCAAAAACATTAAATTGTGAACCAAGAAAATCATCGAAGTTCATTTAAAGCGGCTTTCATTTTTCAGCTTTTACTCCTGAAATTAATTTATTGACCATGATATATATATAATACTAAAAATTTCACTAATCAAAGCACGAATCTTGATGTCAAAAGCAATCTAATTCCTAAGTCGAAACTAGTCCAGATCAAGCACTTAAAATATCATTGGAAATTTTGGGATATCAGTTAAATCCCTAAATAGTTCCTAAATATGGAGTGTTTATAATCAAATCGAGCATCTTGATGAGCCGGATCTAACAAGCTCAATATCACTTGATTCTGACTTCATTTGAGCATTCAAATACTTAAAATATATCGGATGATCAAGGGAATCATTTGGAACCATCGATGGTGGTGATTGTATGTATTTGAAATATCATTCCTCTAATCTATCATTCTTCGCGACGGAGCCTGCTAAAGAGAGAGAACTCTAAAATTGAAAATCCTCTCAAGCATAAGCGTGACTACTCGGGCCGCTAACCACATCGTGTTCGCCACCTGCCGTCTCATCGATCGACCATCGCCGCCACCGTCCGGCCACCGCCGTTAACCACTGCCGTCGCTATGCCGTTCCATTGGCCTTACCGCACCACCACCATCATTCATTGTCGTCATCAACCACTGTCGCCAATCATCACCACACCACCGCCGTTTGCCGCCAGGTGACGACCACCATCGATCATCGCCGCCATCACCAGCCGCCATACTACACCGGCCAACGTTGCGCCATCTCCACCGACATCACCACCGCCGTGATCGAGACCGTGTCACCATCATCAAATGTCATTGTTATCTAACCATGCCAGATATGTTACTGATTTTGGGATTCTCATTGTCGCCTTCATATAGTAATCATTGGAAAACTTTGTACTCCAAAATAGATACATAGTTGAAGATTTTTACTGGGCTAGGCCCCGTGATTTTTTCCCCCTCCTCAAGAGTTTTTTCACATAAAAATCCTGGAGTTTTCTTGTTCATTTTTCAAATATTTGTGCGTGTTCTAGATTTCACAACAAAGCTAAGGCGTAAACTTTTATTCTACTGTAACTAGTTTTATAGCACGCAACAAGTATTAAAGTTTCCCTCAACTTAGGAGGCGACAAGCTGAGAGTCAGTGTGGATCATTAAGTTTTGAGCTTCACAAGAAAGTCTCAACCTGCATAAGAGCCTCATATTCACCATATTATTTATTGAAAAAATTTTAAAGTCCATACTCTAAGGTATCTTTGGAGAAAAAAGTCCATACTATGCTATTATGTCTCAGGCACAAATGCATGCAGATGAGAATTTTTTAAAGTTTTTTTTAGTTTTTTTTTGTTTCTTTCTTTTTTTTGATTTTTTTTCCTTTTTACCCCTATAGTGGGTCTATAAAATCCCCCTAGGGTCAAGTAAAGAGACATAACTCCCATATACTCTAGTGTTCCTCTACATTGTATGAGAAATCAACTAGCAGAAGTTCAAGGGCTAGTGTACAAAAAAAATTTTCTTTTCTTTTTGTCAGCGAAGCTCTGACCTTTTCTTAAGAGAAGGTCATTCTCTTTGTTGATCAAGACACGTAGTTCATACAACGAGGCTCTGGTTTTTCCTCGAAGAGGCATTAACTGTCCTCGTCGAACCGACCGGGATTAGGCGATCAAGGCCCGTAGTTTATAAGGTGAGGCTCCGATTTTCCCTCGAGAGAGGCATCAACTATCCTCGTCAGACCAACCAGGTTTAGAGGCGATCAAGACCTGTAGATCATATGGCGAGGTTCCCTCAAGAGAGGCCAATCGCCCTCATCAAACCACGTTTGGAGCGATCAAGACCAGTTCATATGACGAGGCTCGATTTTCTTGAGAGATGCATCAACCGCCCCGGACGAATCGGGTTTAGATCATGAGTCATATGAGGCTCTTTTCCTCAGCATCAAGCCCTGGACCATCAGTTTGGAGGCGATCAAGACCCATAGTTCATATGGCGAGGCTCCAGTTTTCTCCCAAGAGAGGTGTCAACTGTCCGACAGAGGCGATCAAGGCCCATATTTTGTACTTCTTCTGGTAGGAAATTGAATTTTGTGAAACTCCAATGGAAGGTTCAATAGTTGATAACTGCCAAAATGGCGGGCAAGCGTCAATTAGGAACCATCCCTAGAAAAACTCAGAAAATCTGGCAGGTAATTTTAAAGTATCATTAGAGAGAAATAGCTTTTTTTTTTCTTTTTTGATTTCATATGTATGCGTATATTTTTCGTCAGATCATACGCAAAAATTTTTATCTAGAACTGTCCGTGAGCAACAAATTCAGGAAAGGATATGCCCAAGTATTGGGGTGAGTGAGTTGCTTCACACAATTCTCAGACCTTTGTCTTTCTCTCTTCTTTTTTATTTATTATGAATTTACACAGGATGATGGCCGGAAGACAACCAATAGCGTGACAACTGTAGACGATATATCATCCACTATCACAGCTGACAGTTTAATGGTGCTCCACAAGAAATTTTATTTCTCCAATGAGTTGGTGACTATTATTGCCAAAAGTCTGATTGAGCACGTTCTCCTCTGCCAGGATACTTTACTATTTTTGAGAAGATTCTTTGTGCGGGACTGTGATTCCCTTTTGCTTCTGAATTGATTGAGATCTTTAAAATATGCGGTGTAGCTTTATCACAATTTTCATATCGAGCTTTAATGATCATCATTGGTTTGACTGTCATCTTTAGAGAGCGTAGTGCGGCATTGAACATCAAATACTTATGATGAATGTGTAGATTTACATGTGATACTCAGGGACATGTTTCTTACCAAGCTATAAAGAATTAGATAAATTTTCAGCATGATCCATCTAGAAATTAGTCTAATGGGCTCTTTTTTGTGAAAAATAAGTGGGGCCACCCTGAGAGATGGGGAAAATTGAATGACCTTCTAGATCCATTCATGATTGAAGAGAAAGAAATCTTAACGACTCTTAATATTCTTGATGTAGGAAGCTTGCAGCATGAGTTACGTCACATTGGCAAGTATATAATTGAAGATAGAAAGTTCAAGATTGGCCTTTTCATTCAGGCAAGGAGATCATGTGCTCTTCCACTGAAGAGATCAAGTAAAGGTGATGAAAGGTTTCCTCATATTCACAGGATTCTTTCAAAAAGCCCGTTACAAAATTATGGTGATAGCAATGTTTCTTCTTTAAAGAAAAAGAAGACATTTGCCGAAGTAACTACGTCAAATATTTACATTGAAGATGTTCGCCCCCAATTGGCCTTTGAGAGTTTAGCTATCTCAACTCATAATGGGGATTTGTTTCTTAAAGTAGCATATTCCTGAAGAAGTGTTAAAGCACATATGCACTGGACATCAACGAAGCGAATTAATTAGTACGTTATCTTCTCCTTCTCTTTCTTTTCTTCTTTTCCTTTTTTTCTTTGTGTAATGTTAATGATTTTTTTATTGTAGGTAGCCCAAACATTAGGGCTAATGGTTCATTTGGGTGTTGCTCTAGATGAGTGGAATACTGAATTTTAAAGGTAAAATATTTGCAATACGAGTATGAGCGAAAGATGAGTGCTAAGGCCAAAGAAGTGACAGCTCTGGAGGATCGACTAACCGGTGTAGAACTGAGCTAACAAACATGTCAATTTCTCTTTCTCTCTAGTGTTAGAAGGTGGAGCGTACTCATGATGAGTTGATTGATGTGAGGGTAGAGACTCTCCAAAAAGAGAAAAGACTCAAGGCACTTGCTGGAGAAAAAAGCTCTTAAACTAGAGAAGAAAGCATTACCTTATCGTCTTTCTGAGAAGAAGCTTATAATGTCAAAAGCGGTAGCAAATGAAATCTTCTTGAAGGTTGTGGAAGACTTTAAGAACTCCCTAACTTATCGTGATGCTATCGAGGACCATGTTTAAGAAGCTCGTTATCATATTCTTGATGTTGAAGTGAAGGACTTGGAGCGCCAATGTTTGGAGGAAGGCTTCATCCAAGGATTCCTAAAAGGAATCCGCTTAGTACATCGCAAAATTGGAGCTAGTATTAAGAATCTATCTCCCAACCAAGTATCTGAAGACCACTCGTCAGATTCAGGAGATGAAGGGGTTGAGAGTGAGGTTAAGGGAGCATCTTCCAATGGTAAGGAGGACGTTGATATCATGAAATATCACTTGAGGATGCATTTCTTTTCATTTTATCTATGTATTATTATTTATTATTATTTTTTGTATCCAGAATTTTGATTCTTTCTTATATCATCATGTTAGAGCTATCATTGACATTAGTAAACTAAAAATTTTGAATGATTTGCTCTTGTTTTGTTTTGACCTATCCAAGAAAATTAGTCAGAATATCATTCGATAATGCTAACCTATATGGAAGAGGTCGTGGAAGTCCACCAAGGACTCTTTGGCCTATCCTAGGTATTAGAAAAAATATTATTTGACATCTTACATGTATGGAAGAGGCTATGGAATGTCCACCAAGGATTTTTTGACCTATCCTAGGTATTAACCAAAGTATTACTTGACTTTTACCTATATGGAAGAGGCTGTGGAATGTCCACCAAGGACTTTTTGACCTATCCTAGGCATTAGTCAAAGTGTTATTTGACTTCTTACCTATATGGAAGAGGTCCGATCAAATCCCCTTGGGATTGATCATGCCCCGACCGAGACACAACATGAGTTGTGCATTTCTCAAGTGGGAGGATTAAATGAAGGAGATTGTTTATATGCAACAAGCTTGAAAGAAATGGCTATAAACTCATTACTTTGATAAGGTCGGTGATACAATCATAAGATAATTTTAACAAAGATATGAGTTTGAAGAGAAAATGACAAACGAGACAAGATAAAAGTTGCAATAATTATGCAGTAGGAATTACTGATAATCTTTCGGAGATTCTCCGTGTTCCAAGTTTGAGGTAAGATTTTTTCCTCTGGATCCTTGAGCTTAAATTTTCCTGGTTTGACCATAGCTATAATCACATAAAGGTCATCCCAAAGAGGTGAAAGCTTATTGCGTTGAGGGCCTTTGCTAGTAGCTTCAAGACTTCGCAGGACCAAGTCGCTAACAGAGATGGGATGAGATTTCACTCTTCTTTTGAAGTGACGAGCTACCCTTTGGTGGTAGGAAGCTGTCCGAAGTAGGTCTATGTCACGAGTTTCGGGGAGTAAGTCCAAGTTCCGTCAGAGTTTTTCTTCATTACTATTATGATTGAATGATTGAACTCTTGGACTTGGAATCTTGATATGTACTGATATAATAGCTTCTATGCCGAAACACAAATTATATGGTGTCTCACCAGTCAGAGTTTGCGATGTAGTACGGTAAGCCTAAAGAACATTAGAGAGATCTTCAACCTATTCCCCCCTAGCCTTCTCAAGACGCATTTTTAACCCTTTGAGTATAGTCCTGTTGGTAGCTTCACTCTGTCCATTAGTTTGATGATGAGTTATAGCCGTATGCAACAACTGAATGTGAAGATCTTTACAAAAAGACATAAAGACTTTTCCAATAAATTGGGTTCCATTGTCGATGATGATCTTTGCAGGAAAACCAAATCGACATATTATATTTTTCTAAATAAATTATTTAGCATTTGCCTCCATGATTTTAGTGAGTAGTTTAGCTTCCACCTTTTTAGTGAAGTAGTCGACAGCTAAAATGATAAAATTTTGTTGCCTTCATGCTATTGGAAAAGGTCCCATGATATTAATTCCCTATTGAGCGAAAGACCATGAGCTTTTAAGGGATGAGAGCTCTGTATGTGGTGTATGAGAAAGTTTAGAGTGCAATTGATAACTCGCATATTTTTTTGTGAAATCCAAGGCGTCTTGCTTCATCGTAGGCCAACAAAATCATTGCCTTAAAATTTTAAGAGCTAACGCCCTTCCTCTTAGGTGTTCTCCATATATCCTAAAGTGAATCTCTCTTAATGCATAATCAGCCTCCGATGGTGAGAGGCATTTAAAGTATGACCCAAAAAAGCTCATTTGTATAGTTCACCTCCGATAATAATAAAGTTTGCAGCTTGCCTTTAGAGACGAGTTACAGTAATTGGGTCTTTAGGAAGAGTTCCTTCTTATAGAAAGGGCAGGATTAAGTCCATCCACGAAGGTTCTTTATTTCATTAATCGCTTGTATTACCCATGACCCTTGGATACTAAGAAATTATATTTCCTTAACATGCTTTCTCTTAAATAGATCTCTAGTAGTAGAGGTAGCGAGCTTAGCAAGAGCATCAGCTTGAGTGTTCTTAGCTTGCAGCATATGAATGATTTGATGTGTCTTGATATGGGCAAGAAGTGACTTCACCAAGCTGAGGTATTGTGCTAGGTGGAAATTATGAGTAATAAAGTTTTCCTCAACCTGGGAGGCGACAAGCTGAGAGTCAGTATGGATCATTAAGTTTTGAGCTTCACAATCATGGCAAGTCTTAACCCTATGATGAGATCCTCATATTCAGCCATATTATTGGTTGCAGAGAATTTTAGGCAATTTTCATACTCTGAAATATCATGTTGGGGGGAAATAAGTAAGATTCTGCTTCCAACATCAGTATTTCCTGAAGCTACATCAACATAAAGGGTCCATTGAGGAGGTGAAAGGGGTGTAATAGATAGCTCATTTGGAGTATGGGCAGTGCATTCCACTATAAAGTCTGTGAGTACTTGAGACTTTATGTCTGGCCTGGGTAGAAAATGGATATTGAACTCTCCCAATTCTATGGACTATTTGATTAACCTCCCAGATGCCTCTGGTTTCTGTAGAATGACCCTTAATGGTAAATGGGTATAAGCACCGAAAGATCGAAAGAGAAGTTACAAGGACATACATTTGTAGTCAGGGAGAAGGTGTTTAAAATCATGACTTCTAAAATCAAACAATTAGAAGAACAATTAGAAGAAACAACAAAACTATTATGACAATTAATTATGGAAAAGATAGAAAAAGTAAACTCTTCTGACGAAAAAGGAAAGAAACCTTTAGATAAAATAGAACAAGATAAACTCTAAAACCAAAATTGATGTTTATTTAGAACAGAGATTAATTCTTCTAATTCTTGTGATGGTTCTACTATGTCAATTATTTCATTAATACGAATAGCTCCTTGGATCTGAGGGGATCTAGAGTTATTTGTTTTGATTTTGAGTTTATCTTGTTGTTTTAAATATGATCGATATATTGAGTAAAGGCATGCATAGATTTGAAGAAATTATTGTCGAGTATAAAGTCGGGGCCATTATCCGTAAGGCACCAAAGTTTGGGAATTTTAATAAGAGTGTTACTGAGTAAAATGTATTGATTGGACCAGTAAGTAGTAATTGTACGGAGGCCATTGAATGTATCTAGGAGTAAATTGTCATGATGTAGAGGAAGGTGTGGCGGTATAAGCCATTGTTTACAAACACAAATATCACTCCCTGTGTCGCATAAAGCATGTACATGGATTGGTTCATAAGTGGGGATATAGATCTCAATTTGTATATAGCTATGAAAGTGAACCATGATGTCATGGAATAACTGTAGAGTTAATTGTTACAGTAGTATCGGTAAAAGAAATAGTATGTTGTTATAAGAAATCCATACCTACTAAGACTTTGCCTTTTTCTGTATCATCGGTTAAAAAGGTATGTTGAAAATTAAGTCGATTATTATTAAGATCCCAAAATCCAAAAAAAAATATTAGTTTCATTGGGACAAGAGTGTTTTATGCCATAATAATCTTTATAAATATATGGTTCAGGTCATGGTATTTGTAAATTGGTAGGAATTAAAGTTGTATCGATATGAGAGCTATGGGAACCTGTGTCTAATAGAATTGGTATAATTTTTTCAGGTGATAAATAATAACCTTTAAGAATTAATTGGTTATTAGTGTAAATTAGTTTTTATGAGTCTAGAGATCATCGAGGTTGAATTATTAAATCCTTATTTGTTTCATTAAAACTCTGTTGTTTTTGCGGTAGATTAAAATTCTTATTAATTATACTACTTTCACCAAAGTCTAAAGCTAGGTTATCTGGTGGTGGTGTTAAGGTAGAATAATCAACTTCATAAGGTTGTATAGTTTGTCCTATTTGTGAAAATAGGGGATCGAGATGGATAGGTTCATTCTGAGGTTTAAATACGATGATATTATGGTTATTACTATAAGCATATGTCGTTTGATAGGTTATGCTATAAGCAACACTTCCTTGTCATAATTATATACAGTCTAGTTTGTATTTTAAAGTAAGTGTTCAATCTAAATGTCTGTCGTTAATGTTGATAGCATAATTTGGATGCAGATTAAATAATAATGTTTGATAACATAAGTTTTCTTGTATAACTCCTAATAAGGCATCTTTTTTAGAATGAATTATTTGATCGTCATAGATCCATAATGTGATGGGACTATCAATCCCTTTTCTAAAATATGCTTTTATAAGTATTGGAATACCGCCAAAAAATACATGTCTATATTTTTTGAGATGTGGAATTTTTTGTAAATCTTCATTTCGCATGATAAGATTATACAAAGAAATCTTTGTACTTCCATGTGCTTCTGTTATTTCAATCGGATATTCACCTTGGCGAATTGTATAATATACAGTTATTTTCCAAGGTAGTATAGGCATATCAAAACAGACTTTAGTTCCTAAAGATAATTTTTGTTTCTAATCTTTTTTATAATCTTCTTCTGAAAGGGTTAAATGTCTATTATATTCAAATTGGTCATCGATAATTGTATCCTCTTTAGAGATTTTTTCAATGTCTATCATATAATCAATCAAAATATAAGTATTCGTTTAAATCTATATCGTTATAACATACTGAATTAATTAAATCCTCTTCAGTGTCTGTTAATTCATAAAGTTCTTCTTCAGATTCGATTTCAAAGATGTCAAAAATAAGTTCTAATTCATTTTCTTCGATGATTTGAACGGATTTTACATTAGCTGTTTTTTGTCGTTTGGGACATTCGTTTGCATAATGTCCTTCTTCTTTACATAACCAACATTTACAAATTTTTAGTTTTTTAGTAAATGGTTTTCTTCGGAAGGTTCATTTTTTATTGTTGAAATTTTGTTTATTACTTTTCTTGAAGAATTTTTCATTTTTATTTTTATAATTGTTATTGTAGCTTTTGCAGTTTTTTGTTTCTCTAGAACATCCCCATTGATGTGCAAAGTCAGTTTTATGATAACATAAAGCTTGTTTATATTTCTTATTTTGTTTATGGAGGTCTAGTTGTTGGCAAGCTTCAGTAAGTCGTTCTTCGGCAAATAGTATTCTACTTCCGAGGGTGACATCGTTTGGATATGTTTGAGTGAATTGTTGACTCCATATAGTATTATATGGTTCTGGTAATTTATAGAAATGCATGTTGAGATATAATAGTCGATCATTGGATAGAATATTATAAAAATTTTTTTGATACTCGCAGCTATATTCTTGTGGATAGCAAATATTACAAATACTTAAAAGAGTAAGTTTTTGTTTTGTTATTTCGGATTATTTTTTTATTTTTTCTTCTTCGATAGAGTAACGCATAGTGTATCCTAAAAATTCACTTTTAATATAATCCGCGTATATGGTTGGCCATCTTCCTGGAGCGCCTATAGTGTTTTTGGCTGTACATTTGGACCGGATGGTAGCTCTTTGTTCTAGTTTTAATCCTATAAACCATTTTTTACAAATTCCTGTTAATGTATTTTCAATGAATGCGTAAGCATCTTCTCCTTGTAAATTATAATTATATATGGCTAAACTATTTTCGATGGTCCATTTGTCAATGGCTTCATAGATAATTTTGCAACAGTCAATGTTTAGATATATTCCAGGTCCACTAATTGGTTCTATTGAACAAATGTTTGATTTGTAATTTTGTTGAACTTTAGGTGTAGGTATTTTCTTACAACAACATACTATTTATTTTACCGATACTACTATAACAATTAACTCTACAGTTATTCCACAACATCATAGTTCACTTTCATAGCTATATACAAATTGAGATCTATGTCCCCACTTATGAACCAATCCCTGTACATGCTTTATGCGACACAGGGAGCGATATTTGCGTTTGTAAATAATGGTTTATACTGCCACACCTACCTCTACATCATGATAATTTACTCTAGACACGTCAATGGCCTACAATTACTACTTACTGGTCTAATCAATATATTTTACTCAATAACACTCTTATTAAAATTCCCAAACATTGGTGCCTTACGGCTAATGGCCCCGACTTTAATTCTAAATCAAAATAATAAGTAGAAAACCAACTTTGCCATCTAATTAGTCTTTTATTTGGTAACGAATCAATAATTTTTCCTTTAGTAAAATAAATAATAGTTTTATTATCGGTTGTGACAATAAAGTGTTTGTTTAGAAATAACTCAAATTTTTAATAGCTTTTTTGATTGCTAACAGTTCTTTTTCATTAATATGATAATTTTGTTCGGTTGGTGTATAGGTACCGACGCTTATCTACATAAAACTTCAGTATTTTATCGTACTGCTTTTAAAATGGTGCCCCAACAAGTATCAGAGCTATCAATTTTGATAATTAATTTTTTATTTATTGGCAAAAGATCAAAAAAATGGTATCAGAGCCTGAAAAAGATCAACAGTGTCGTTGTCACTGCTCATGTTTTTATACATCATCATATACATATGAATCCAATTTCTCTTCTTATCAGACAGAAATAAAAGAAGACCAAAAATTAAAGAAACATCTTAAAATAGAAGAATTAGAGGATGATATCTTCCATGCCTAAGCTCACTAAAGAATATCTCGAAACTAATTCAATCAAATTCAAGAACTATTATAAATTAATATTTTAAATAACCAATTAGAAATCTTTACAAAAGAACAACTATTCCATATAAAAGCACCTCTTGGTAATCTTAATGAATGAATAGTCCTTAATTATATGAATTTAAAACAACAAGATAAACTCAGAATCAACAAATAACTCTAGAACCCCTCAGATCCAAGGAGCTCTTCGTATTAATGAAATAATTGACATAGTAGAACTATCACAAGAATTAGAAGAATTAATCTCTATTCTAAACAAACATCAATTTATGAATACACCCCATAGTCCAACAATGGACACACCTATGCATCCATCCGAGTTAACAAGTAGTAATACCCAGTTCAAGTAATAGTGATAAACATTTGTACCAGCTACTACTAAGCATATACCTACACCTAGAGTTCAACAAAATTACAAATCAAACACTTGTTTAGCAGAACCAATTAGTGGACATTGAATATATCTAAACATTGACTATTGCAAAAATATCTGTGAAGCCATTGACAGGTGGACCATCGAAAATAGTTTAGCCATATATAATTATAATTTACAAGGAGAAGATGCTTACACATTCATCGAAAATACATTAATAGAATTTGTAAAAAATGATTTATAGGATTAAAACCAAAATAAAGAGCTACCATCTGGTCCACATGTACGGCCAAAAACACTATAGGCACTCCAGGAAGATGGCTAACCATATACGCAGATTATATTAAAAGTGAATTTTTAGGATACACTATGCATTACTCTGTTGACGAAGAAAATGAATTAGAACCTATTTTTGACATCTTTGAAATCGAATCTAAAGAAGAACTTTATGAATTAACAGACATCGAAGAGGATTTAATTAATTCAGTATGTTATAACGATACAGATTTAAACGAATACTTATATTCTGATTGATTATATGGCAGACATTGAAAAAATCTCTAAAGAGGATACAATTATCGATGACCAATTTGAATATAATAGACATTTAACCCTTTAAGAAGAAGAATATAAAAAGATTAGAAAATAAAAATTATCTTTAGAACTAAAGACTGTTTTGATATGCCTATACTACCTTGGAAAAGGACTGTATATTATTCAATTCGCCAAGGCAAATATCCGATTGAAATAACAGAAGCACAGGGAAGTACAAAGATTCCTTTGTATAATCTTATCATGCAAAATCAAGATTTACAAAAAATTCCACATCCCGAAAAATATAGACATGTATTTTTTGGCGGTATTCAAATACTTATAAAAGCATATTTTAATTGATAGTCCCATCACATTATGGATCTATGATGATTGAATAATTCATTCTAAAAAAGATGCCTTATTAGGAGTTATACAAGAAAACTTATGTTATCAAATATTATTTTTTAATCTGCATCCAAATTATGCTATCAACATTAATGACAGACATTTAGATCAAACATTTACTTTAAAACACAAACTAGACCGTATACAATTACGACAAGGAAGTGTTGTTTATAGCATAACTATCAAATGACATATGCTTATAGTAATAACCATAATACCGTCGTATTTAAACCTCAGAATGAACCTATCCATCTCTATGTCCTATTTTCACAAATAGAACAAACTATACAACCTGATGAAGTTGATTATTCTACCTTAACACCACCACCAGATAACCTAGCTTTAGACTTGGAGAAAGTAGTATAATTAATAAGCATTTTAATCTACCACAAAAACAATGGAGTTTTAATGAAACAAATAAGGATTTAATAATTCAACCTCGATGATCTCTAGACTCGCAAAAATTACTTTACACTAATAACCAATTAATTCTTAAAGGTTATTATTTATCACTGAAAAATTATACCAATTCTATTAGACACAAGTTCCCATAACTCTCATATTGATACAACTTTAATTCCTACCAATTTACAAATACCACGACCTGAACCATATATTTATAAAGATTATTATGGCGTAAAACACTCTTGTTCTAATGAAACTAATATTTTATTTGGATTTTGGGATCTTAATAATAATCGACTTGATTTTCAACATACTTTTTAAACCGATGATACAGAAAAAGGCAGAGTCTTAATAGGTATGGATTTCTTACAACAACATACTATTTCTTTTATCGATACTACTATAAAAATTAACTCGACAGTTATTCCACGACATCATGGTTCACTTTCATAGCTATATACAAATTAAGATCTATGTCCCCACTTATGAACCAATCCCTGTACATGCTTTATGCAACACAGGGAGTGATATTTGCGTTTATAAACAATGGCTTATACTGCCACACCTACCTCTATATCATGACAATTTACTCCTAGATACGTTCAATGACCTCCGTACAATTACTACTTACTAGTCCAATCAATACATTTTACTCAATAACACTCTTATTAAAATTCCCAAACTTTGGTGCCTTACGGATAATGGCCCCGACTTTATACTCGGCGATAATTTCTTCAAATCTATGCATTCCTTTACTCAATATACCGATCATATTGAATTACTTATGCCTTGTAAACATCTACTCTTCTGCCCTTTCATCAATACACCCATTTCCCACTCTGCCAATTCTCCCCCACTTTTCGCAGCCAGCGTGGTGATTTAGATAAAATTATTCAATCTCACCTTTCCAAACCCTCGTCCTTACGCTTTTCCACCAACCTCGATAAATTAAATGACGTATGCCATTTTGCTGAAACTTTATTTTCCAAAACTTTTTCGGAAAATCCTTTACAATTTTGGTCCAAAGATGAGCCTGTTGCTCATATTGAACCACTCAACCCTTCTTTAGTCATCCGGGTTTGACCCATAAAATATACTAGCGATGATAAACTTGAATTTAAAAAATAACCTTTTGAACTACTACAATTACACCTCATCTCTCATAGTACTAGCTCTCATAGCAGTCCCGCTTTTCTTGTCCGAAATCATGCTAAGCAGGTTCGCGGAAAGGCTCGTATGGTTATTAACTATAAAAAACTTAATGATAATACCAAATTTGATGGATACTTTTTACCAAATAAAGAAGTTCTTATTAATCAAATTAAAAATGCTAAATGGTTTTCAAAACTTGATTGCAAATCGATCCGCGATTAAGATGCATCTCGACAAGATCAATTAGATTTAGTACACCCAAGGACATTATCAATGGAATGTTATGCCTTTTGGCTTAAAAAATGCACCACAGATATTTCAATGACGTATGGATTATTTATTTTCTGAATTTAATATATTTTTACTAGTTTACGTTGATGATATACTCATTTTCAGTACTACTCTTCCAACACATATAAAGCATCTTTCGCTATTCGCTGAAAAAGTATATAAAACACAATTGCATTAAACAAAAAGAAAGCTATTTTTGTTACACCTGCTATTGAATTTTTAGGGCTAAAAATTGATAACGGAGCAATCGAATTACAAGATCACATTTTACAAAAAATAGATAACTTTACAACGATAACCAACCAAAAAGACTTACAACGCTTTCTTGGTTGTATTAATTATGCCGAAGCATTTATTCAAGATTTAGCTACTCTTAGAGCTCCACTACAAAAAAAAAACTTAGAAAAATATAAGTCGGACTTGGGATATTATCGATCAAAATATATTACTACAAATCAAAAAATATAAACAACTCCCTAAATTAACTTTTACCAATAAATGAAAATTAATTATCAAACCGATAGCTCGATACTTGTGGGAGCCATTTTAAAAGCTAAGACAAAATACTGAAGTTTTATATTCATATCGGTACCTATACACCAACAAAATTATCATATTAATGAAAAGAACTAGCAATCAAAAAAGCTATTAAAAATTTGAGTTATTTCTAAACACTTTATTATCGAACAGATAAAATGCTATTTCTTTTTATTAAAGGAAAAATTATTGATTCGTTACGAAATAAAAGACTAATTAGATGACAAAGTTGGTTTTTTTCTTATCATTTTGATTTCAAACATATTGAAGGAAAAAGAAATGCATTAGCTGACACTTTAACACGAGAATTTTGCAGATCATGAGTTCTATTCCAGACAACGAGCTAACAAAGGATAACTTACCAGATACACTAGATATGGATACATATTCAACCACTAAAGATTCCATCAAATCTAAAGACCACATATTAGAAAGTTATATGGAATTACTAGATCAATAATTATAAAATTAGAATGCGAAATTGCATATAGCAATAAATTACTAACAAAATTATAGAATATCAAAAAATATCTCCTTGGAGAAGTAGATGAAGATCAACTACCCTCAATTTCTAAAATACAAAGAAATACAAACAGCATCCTACAAAGAAATATGGACAGCGTCCCAACAATTATGACTTCAGAAAGTGAAATTAATCTATCAGCTACTTTCATAACTATTCTACAAAAGGAAGCACCAAAATAGAAAACCATATTAGAAATAGGCGATGGTGCAAGATATTCCTTATATGAACATATTAATGCTCGATTTATTTCCAAACATATAGAAAATATCATGTATAGCCAAAATTATTCAATTATATGAGTCGGATTAATCATGATTTATCTTGAAGATTTATCAACACTTCAAAAACCAAAAGTATTTGAAACTTTTTTATTTGTTATTAAACACTGGAATCTATATATCAAATTATTTCAAACTTATCCTGAGATACCCGAAAGCCAAATATCACTAATACAAATCAACATCAGTTGTGAACCTTTTTATCCAAAATATTCCTCAGACAAATCATTTTATCAACGACAGAAGGATGAAGATCTATATCAAATCTAGATTGAAACTAGAAAATTATTGAAAATATTTGATATCGATCATGGGTGATAATTTATTTTATATCTGGCTCATAGAAAATAGCACCAATATATAAAGCATTGCCAGACAAAAAGCAAAAAGTAAAGGCCCCACCACTGCAAAATGAAATTAATTCGAGAGAAAGTTAGAGCAACCAGAAGAGATCTATAAATAAAGCAAAGAAGTAAGAGATGAGTGTAAGCTTAGCATTGTGCCTTCTATTTCAATAAGTTCTTGTGTGTTCCTTAGGAAGATCGAAAGAGTTACATGTATTATAGCACATTTAAATAATACTTCTCGATTTTAATTTTATGTTTCTATATACTCTTGTAGGTTGTCTTAATCTTCCTGCAATAATATATACTATCTTGTTGTTTGCATTTTCGGGTTACGCCATGGGTAGAAAATGAACATCGGCTGTGCTTTGTTACTCTGAAGTAATAGTATAGGGTTGTGGTCTTAAGTGTTGAGCCTGTATCTTCCTCAAAATCCACGAGTAAGTGAAGAATACTATATGAACCGGAGTAAGCAGGGTCAATCCCCCGAAACATCAAAGAATAGGTTAGTATTATGTTATGGCAAGAATATGAGATTCTTACAGAAGCATACTGGACCCATAAGATTAAAACATACATTTGTAGTCAGGGAGAAGGTGTTTAAATCATGACTTCTAAAATCAAACAATTAGAAGAACAATTAGAAGAAACAAAAAAACTATTACAATAATTAATTATGAAAAAGATAGAAAAATTAAACTCTTCTGATGAAAAAGGAAAGAAACCTTTAGATAAAATAGAACAGTTAGAGCCCAAAAAAAAATGATATCAGAGCCTGAAAAAAATCAACAATACTATGGTCACTGTTCATGTTTTTATACATCATCATATACATATGAATCCAATTTCCCTTCTTATGAGACAGAAATAAAAGAAGACCAAAAATTAAAGAAATATCTTAAAATAGAAGAATTAGAGGATGACATCTTCCATGCCTAAGCTCACTAAAGAATATCTCGAAATTGAATTCAATCGAATTCAAGAACTATTAAAAATTAATATTTTAAATAACCAATTAGAAATCTTTACAGAAGAACAACTATTCCATATAAAAGCACCTCTTGGTAATCTTAATGAATGGATAATCCTTAATTATATGAATTTAAAACAACAAGATAAATTCAAAATCAAAACAAATAACTCTAGATCCCCTCAGATCCAAGGAGCTATTCGTATTAATGAAATAATTGACATAGCAGAACCATCACAAGAATTACAAAAAATAATCTATGTTCTAAACAAATATTAATTTATGAATACACCCCATAGTCCAACAAGGGACACACCTATGCATCCATCCGAGTTAACAACCGTAGGCAGTACTCAAGCTAGTTCAAGTAATAGTACGAGACAAACATTTGTACCAGCTACCACTAGGCATATACCTACACCTAGAGTTCAACAAAATTACAAATCAAACACTTGTTAATTAAACCAATTAGTGGACATGGAATATATCTAAACATTGACTGTTGCAAAAATATCTGCGAAGCCATTGACAAATGGACCATTGAAATAGTTTAGCCATATATAATTATAATTTACAAGGAGAAGATGCTTACGCATTCATCGAAATACATTAACAGGAATTTATAAAAAATGGTTTATAGGATTAAAACCAAAATAAAGAGCTACCATACGATCCACATGTATGGCCGAAAACACTATAGGCACTCCAGGAAGATGGCCAACCGTATACACAGATTATATTAAAAGTAAATTTTAGGTACACTATGCTACTCTCGTTGATGAAGAAAAATGAAAAATAATCAAATAGCAAAAAAACTTACTCTTTTAAGTATTTGTAATATTTGTTATCTACAAGAATATAGCTGTGAGTATCAAAAATTCTTTTATAATATTCTATCCAATGATCAACTATTATATCTCAACATATATTTTACAAATTACCAGAACCATATAATATTATATGGAGTCAACAATTCACTCAAACATATCCAAACGATGTCACCCTAGGAAGTAGAATACTATTTGCCGAAGAACCACTTACTGAAGCTTGCCAACAACTAGACCTCCATAAACAAAATAAGAAATATAAACAAGCTTTATGCTATCATAAAACTAACTTTGCACATCAATGGGGATGTTCAAGAGAAATAAAAAACCTGTAAAAGATGCAATAAACAATTATAAAAATAAAAAGGAAAAATTCTTCAAGAAAACTAATAAACAAAATTTCAATAATAAAAAATGAACCTTCCGAAGAAAACTATTTACTAAAAAACCAAAAATTTGTAAATGTTGGTTATGTAAAGAAGAAGTACATTATGCAAACGAATATCCTAAATGACAAAAATAGCTAATATAAAATCCATTCAAATCATCGAAGAAAATGAATTAGAATCGATTTTTGACATCTTTGAAATCAAATCTATAGAAGAACTTTATGAATTAATAGACACTGAAGAGGATTTAATTAATTTAGTGCAATTTTCATGCTGAGAAAACTAAAAGCTAATGCCATCTTATCTGCCAATGAATAATGACTTTATATCAAAGAGAATTTTGCTGATATAATAAATTGGTCATTATATTACAATTTTCTCTCGCACTAAAACTGAGCTTATTGCGTGAGAAGAAACTGCAAGATATAAGTATAATATCTCTCATTGGATAGGCTTGGATAATAAGGTTGAGATGATATTAAATATTCTCTTAGTTGCTCGAAAGGAACTTGACATTCATCAATCCACTAAAATTATTATTTTTAGCACCCTTTAATATTATAAAAAATGACAAGTATTTATCCTCAGCATAGGCTAAGAAGCGAGATAATGCAACAATTCGTCTATTCAAGCATTGAACTTCTTTGATATTCTTCGTAGCCATATCTCTTAGTGCTCTGATTTTCTCAAGATTAGCTTCAATCCCGCGGTGGATGACCATGAACCCAAGAAATTTTTCTAACGTAACCCCAAAAGCACACTTGGTTGGGTTAAGTCACATGTTATAATGTCAAAGAAGGTTAAATCATATTTCTAAGTCTGAAATATGTTATGATTTTTTCAAGCTTTTTTCTAACATGTCATCACATATACCTCCATTATGTTTAAAAATCTTATTCATAAGGCGTTGATAGGTAACACCAAGAAATAGTATGTTATTGTAAGAAATCCATACCTACTAAGGCTCACCTTTTTCTGTATCATCATTAAAAGATATATTGAAAATCAAGTCGATTATTATTAAGATCCCAAAATCCAAATAAAATATTAGTTTCATTGGGACAAGAGTGTTTTACGCCATGATAATCTTTATATTTATGGTTCAGGTCGTGGTATTTGTAAATTGGTAGGAATTAAAGTTGTATCGATTTGAGAGCTATGGGAACCTGTGTCGAATAGAATGTTTGAGTTTTATATTAATTTTTTTACCTTAGATTAAATATAAAAAATAATTTATTTTATTTTGTTATTATATAATATCAAAAATATAAATATGAAAAAGTATTATATCTAACCAAATCTATTAATAAGAGGTCAAATACTATGAAAAAGATTAGACATCTTGACCATCACACTATATTCACAAAACATCAATTAAATTCTTGGAACTTTGTCTTATTGATTTCTCTACTTTGCTTCTTTTTATACTTTCAATTCTAGGGTGTGTTAACAAAGCCTTTCATTTTCACATATCTATTGAGATAAATTCCATTTCATTCCTCTCTAATTATCGTTGTAATTATAAGATCAATTATTATGTATTGGTTATATAAATTTTCAAGACATTTTTTATCCATTCCAACTTCTTTTGAAATTAATTTAAAATTTTGGGACAATTCAACAAATTGTATAAATGTTTATATATATATACATAAATACATGCATGTAGAGAGAGAGATAGAGAGAGAGAGGATGTGATCATATGAGAGATAGATTGCACAGTGTTATTATCATTGTGCAATTTGGAAGAGCATAAGGCCCTTATTGTTAAAAGTTTGGTTCATTAATATTGTCTTAACAGTCAGTTTAAATGCCATTTTTAAAGTAGTTTTATTTCAATGAAGTTGAAGATAATTTATTGCTTTTGTTTGAGAAAAAATGTCGTTGAGCTGTTATATATTAAAATATTAAATTGAGTTTCAACTATTATATATATATATATATATATATATATATATATATATTATTATGCTAGAAAATCTTCGTAGAATAAAAGTTTCACGCTTTTGTTGTGAAATCCAAAGACGATATTTGAAGAATGAACAAGAAAACTCCAGAATTTTTATTTGGAAAAACTCTTGAAGAGGAGAAAAAAAATCACGGGGCCTAGTTCAGTAAAAATCTTCAACTATATATCTATTTTGAAGTAAAATTTTTTCTTGATAATGGGATTACAGAATTGTATATGAGAAGGCCTCACAATGAGAATCCTAGAATCATGTAACAATAGCTATGCAGCAGTGGTAACTGTAATAGTTGTTGGTGGCAGTTGATGATGGTGAACAGCGGTGGTCAGCGATCGATAGTGATGGTCGGTAGTGGTGATGGCCAGCGGAGATGACCGATAATGATGGCCGGCGGTAGTCGGCGGCGGTGGTCGATGACGATGATGATCGATGGTGGGCAGGTAGGCTAGCGATGGTGCGGCAACGCAGCGCGGTGCAGCAGCGTGGCGATGGTAATTGTGATGATAATCGGTAGCGATGGTTGATGATGCGATGATCGATGGTGGTGGCCGGCAGCGATGACCGATGGTGTCAGCGAGGTGACAAACGCGGTGGTAACGATGACCGCGGCGATGGTAGCGGTGGTTGATAATGATGGACCGGCGGTGGTGGCCCAGTGGCGGTGGCGTTGGCGATGGTCGGCGGCCATCAAGTGGCGGCATGATTATGCTCGGAGGATTTTTCAGCTTTAGAGCTCTATCTTCTCTTTTTGGCTCCCTCATGAAGAATGAGGCTATTTATAGATTAGAGGGATGATGTTTTTTGTAAATACATGCAAAATTCAAACCACTCCATCGAATGATTCAAAATGATTTCCTTGATCATCTGATGTATTTTAAGTATCTAAATGCTCAAATGAAGTCAGAATCAAGAGATCTTAGTCTTGTTATCCCTCGTCAAGACACTCGATTTGATCATAAACACTCAATATTTAGGAACTATTTAGGGATTTATCTGATATCCCTAAGTTTTCAATGATATTTTAAGTGCTTGATCTGGACTAGTTTCAACTTAGGATCAGATTGCTTTTGACATCAAGATTCATGCTTCGACTAGTGAAATTTTTAGTGCCATATCAGTTGCGCCCTATTTTTGGATGACATTATCTCTATCATCCAAAAATATATCCTAAATAATTGAAAATAACAAATTATTCAATAAAATTTGTGGGTTCTTTAACTATATAGTTTGAGAATAGATCTCCATGGGTGTACAAGATTATGATCACGAAGCAAGTGCAGGGTCGTAGGTGTATCAGGTGCCAGGCTCCGGTTCAGGGCTCACTGTCACTTACACTTGCCATCGGCCCCAAACTTAAGTTTCTTTGTTATTTTATGGGTTAACTTTATTTTGCTTAAAGTTTATTGTGATTGTGAAATCAAATGGGAAGTGATGAGCATATAGTGTTTAATGCTGATTCAAGGATCGCTTTTGACTATTGAAATTTTATTGCTTTGATTTTGTGCTTTGATTGAGTGATCCCCCTTCACTTATGTCCTTCTTTTTCTCTCTGGCTAGAGTGCACGGGTGAGTGCTGTCGCGGGCTCCCGCACGCGTAAACACGCGCTGATGAGCATTTTTTTCTATTTTTTTAGTTTTTGTTCATTTCTTTCCATTTTTTATTTTTTCCCTTTTGCCCCTATAGCGGGTCTATAAAACCCCCCCTAGGATCAAGTAAGGAGACACAACTCCCATATGCTCTAGTATTCCTCTACATTGGATAAGAAATCATCCAGCGGAAGTTCAAGGGTTATGGCAAAAAAAATTTTTATTTTCTTTTTGTCAACGAAGCTCTAACCTTCTTCTTAAGAGAAGGTCATTCACTTTGCTGATCAAGACCCGTAGCTCAGACGACGAGGCTCCAATTTTCTCTCAAGAGAGGCGTCAACTATTCTCATCGAACTGATCGGGTTTGGAGGTGATCAAGGTCCGTACTTCATATAATAAAGCTCCAGTTTTCTCTCGAGAGAGGCGTCAACTATCCTCGTCAGACCAACCAGGTTTGGAGTGATCAAGACCCATAGATCATGCGATGAGGCTTTGGTTTTCCCTCGAGAGAGGCATCAACTATCATCGTCGGACCGACCGGGTTTGGAGGCGATCAAGACCCGTAGTTCGTACGGTGAGACTCTGATTTTCCCTCGATAGAAGCATCAACTATCCTCATTAGACCGATCCGGTTTGGAGGCGATCAAGACCTGTAGTTCATATGGCGAGGCTCCAATTTTCCCTCGAGAGAGGGGTCAACTGTCCTCGTCAGACCGACCGAGTTTGGAGGTAATCAAGTCCGTAGTTCATATGGCGTGACTCCATTTTTCTTGATAGAGGTGCCAACTGTCCTTGTCGGACCGATCGGGTTTGGAGGTGATCAAGACCTGTAGTTCATACGATGAGGCTCTGATTTTTTCTCGAGAGAGGAGTTAACTGTTTTTATCGGACCGACCGGGTTTGGAGGCTATCAAAACCCGTAGTTCATACGGCGAGGCTCCGATTTTCCCTTGAGAGAGGTGTCAACTATCCGACGGAGGCAATCAAGGCCTGTATTTTCTACTTCTTCTTGTAGGAAATTAAATTTCTTAAAACTCCAATAGATGGTTCAATAGTTGACAACTGCCAAGATGGTAGAGAAGCTTTAATTAGGAACCATCCCTCAGAAAACTCAGAAAGTTTGGTAGGTAATTTCAGAGTATCATCAGAGAGACATAGCTTTTTTTTTCTTTTTTGATCTCATATGTATGCGTATATTTTTTGTCAGATCGTAGGCAAAAATTTTTTTCCAAAGCTATCAATGAGCAACAAAGTTAGGAAAAGATATGCCCAAGTATTAGGTGAATGAGTTGCATCACACAATTCTCAAACCTTTGTCTTTCTCTTCTCTTTTTTATTTATTATGTATTTTTGCAGAATAATGACCGGAAGAAAACCAATAGCGTGATAGCTACAGAAGATATATCATCCACCATCATAGTTGATAGTTTAATTATGCTTCATAAAAAATTTCATTTCCCTAATGAGTTGGTGGTTATTGTTGCCAAAAAGTCTGATCGAGCACATTCTCCTCTGCCAGGATACTTTACTGTTTTGAGATGATTCTTCGTGTGGGACTGTAATTTTCTTTGGCTCCTGAATTGATTGAGATCTTTAAAATATGTGGTGTAGCTTTGTCACAATTTTTATTTCGAGCTTTAGTGATCAACGTTGGTTTGACTGTCTTCTTTAAAGAGCGTGCTGCAGCTTTAAACATAAAATACTTATGCCGAATGTGTAGATTCACATGTGATGCTCATAGACGCATTTCTTATCTAGCTATAAAGTATTAGATATAATTTTCAGGATGAGATCCTTCTAGAAATTGGTCTGATGGGTTCCATTTGGTGAAAAATGATTGAGGCCTCCCTGAGAGATAGGGAAGATTGAATGACCTTTCACATCCATTGTTGATTGAAGAGAATGAAATCTTAGCGACTGACTCTTAATATTCATGATGTAGGAAGCTTGCAACATGAGTTACGTCACATTGACACGTATATAATTGAAGATAGAATGTTCAAGGTTGGCCTTTCCATTCAGGTAGGGAGATCACATGCTCTTCCACTGAAGAGATCAAGAAAATGTGATGAAAGGTCTCCTCATATTCATAGAATTCTTTCAAGAAGTCCGTTATGAAATCATGGTGATAGCAATGTTTCTTCTTTAAAGAAAAAAAAGACATGTGTCGAAGTAACTACGTCAAATATTTGCGGAGAAGATGTTCTCCCCCAGTTGGCCTCTGAGAGTTTAGCTATTTCAACTCATAATGGGGGGATTCATTTCTCAAAGCCGCATATTCTCGAGGAGGTGTTAAAGCACGTATGAACTTGACGTCAACGAGCAGACGAATTAGTACATTATCTTCTCCTTTTCTTTCTTTTCTTTAATTCCTTTTTTTCTTCGTGTAATATTTTTGATTTTTTGATTGTAGGTAGCCAAAATATTAGGGCTAATGGATTATTTGGGTGTCGCTCTAGATGAGTGAAATACTAAATTTATGAAGGTAAAATATTTGCAAGTGAGTATGAGCAAAGATGAGTGTTAAGGCCAAAGAAGTGACATCTCTGGAGGATCAGCTAACCGGGTGTAAAACTGAGCTAGCGAATATGTCAACTTCTCTTTCTCTCTAGCATCAGGAGGTGGAGTGTACTCGTGATGAGTTGATTGAGGTGAGGGTAGAGACTCTCCAGAAAGAGAAAAGACTCAAGGCACTTGCAGCGGAGAAGAAAGCTCTTAAACTAGAGAAGAAAGTATTATAGGATCGTCTTTCTCAAAAGGAGCTTATAATGTCAGAAGCGGAAGCAAATGAAACCTTCTTGAAGGTAGTGGAAGACTTTAAGAACTCCCTAACTTATCGCGATGCTATCGAGGACCATCTTTAAGAAGCTCATAATCATATTCTTGATGTTGAAGTGAGGGACTTGGAGCGCCAATGTTTGGAGGAAGGCTTCATCCGAGGATTCCTAAAAGGAAGGAATCCACTTAGTACATCGCAAAATTAGAGCTAGTATTGATAATCTGTCTCCCAGCCAAGTATCTAAAGACCCTTCCTTGATTCGAGATGAAGGGGTTGAGAGTGAGTTTAAGGGAGCATCTTCCAGTCATGAGGATAATGTTGATATTATGTAGTATTACTTTAAGATGTATTTCTTTTCTTTTATCTATGTATTGTTATTTATTATTATTTTTTGTATCCAGAATTTTAATTCTTTCTTATATCATCATGTTAGAGCTATCAATGATATTAGTAAGCTAAAATTTTTAGGTGATTTGCTCTTATTTTGTTTTGACCTATCCAAGGTGATTGGTCAGAATATTATTTGATGACGCTAACCTACACGGAAGAGGTCGTGAGAAGTCCACCAAGGACTTTCTTGCCTATCCTAGGTATTAGTCAAAATATTATTTAATGTCTTACATATGGAAGAGGTCGTGGAATGTCCACCAATGACTTTTTGACCTATCCTAGGTATTAGCTAAAGTGTTACTTGACTTCTTACCTGTATGAAAGAGGTCGTGGAATATCCACCAAGACTTTTTGACCTATCCTAGGCATTAGTCAAAGTGTTATTTGACTTCTTATATGTATGGAAGAGGTCCGATCAAATCTCCTTGGGATTGACCATTCCCCGACTGAGACACAATGTGAGTTATGCATTTCTCAAGTGGGAGGATTAAATGAAGAAGGTTGTTTATATGCAACAAGCTTGAAAGAAAAGGCCATAAACTCATTACTTTGATAAGGTTGACGATACAATCATAAGATAATTTTAATAAAGATATAAGTTTGAAGAGGAAATGATAAACGAGACAAGATAAAAGTTGTAATAATTATGCAGTAGGAATTACTGATAATACTTCCGGAGATTCTCTGTGTTCCAAGTTTGAGGTAAGGTTTTTCCCTCTAGATCCTTGAGATTAAATGTTCCTGGTTTGACCATAGTGTAACCACATAAGGGTCATCCCAAAGAGGTGAAAGCTTATTGCGTTAAGGACCTTTGCACGTAGCTTCAAGACTTCGCAGGACCTAGTCATCGATAGAGATGGGATGGGGTTTCACTCTTCTGTCGAAGTCACGAGCTACCCTATGGTGGTAGGAAGCAATCCGAAGTAGGGCCATGTCACGAGTTTTGGGGAGTAGGTCCAAGTTATGTCGAGTTTTTCTTTATTACTATTATGATTGAATGATTGAACTCATGGAATTAGAATCTTGATATGTACTAATAGAATAGCTTCTGTGACGAAATACAAATTATATGGTGTCTCACTTGTCAGAGTTCGCGATGTAGTGCGATAAGTCCAAAGAATATTTGAGAGCTCCTCAACCCATTTACCTACCTTCTCAAGATGCATTTTTAACCCTTTGAGTATAGTCCTATTTGTAGCTTCAGTTTTTCCATTATTTTGAGGATGAGTTACAGTCCTATATAGCAGCTGAATGTGAAGATCTTTATAAAAAGATGTAAATAATTTTCTAGTAAATTGGTTTTCATTATCGGTGATGATCTTTGCAGGAAGACTGAATCGACATATTATATTTTTCTGAACAAATTATTTACCATTTTCCTCTATGAGTTTTATCAAGTGGTTCAACCTCTACCCATTTAGTTAAGTAGTCGACAGCTCAAATAATAAACTTTCGTTGCCCTGACGCAACTGAAAAAGGTCCCATGATATCAATTCTCCATTGAGTGAAAGGTCACGGGCTTTGAAGGGATGAGAGCTCTGTATATTTTGTATGAGAGAGGTTAGAGTGCAACTGACAACTCTTATATTTTTTTGTGAAATCAAGGTGTCTTGCTTCATCATAGGCTAATAGAACCCTTGTCTTAAAATTTTAAGGGCTAGCGCCCTTCCTCATAGGAGTTCTCCATATATCCTAGAGTGAACTTTTCTTAATGCATAATCGACCTCTGATGGTGAGAGGCATTTAAGGTATGACCCAGAAAAAGCTCGTTTGTATAGTTCACCTCTGAGAATAATAAAGTTTACAGCTTATCTTCAGAGACGAGTTACAGCAGTTAGGTCTTCAGAAAGGTCCCTTCTTGTAGAAAGGATAGGATGGGGTCCATCCACGAAGGTTATTTTATCTCATTAATCACTTGGATTACCCATGACCTTTGGATACTAGGAAAATATATTTTCTCAACATGCATTCTCTTAAATAAATCTCCAGTACTAGGGGTAGCAAGCTTAGCGAGAGCATTAGCTCGAGTGTTCTTCTCTTGTTGGATGTAAATGATTTAATGTGCCTTGATATGGGCAAGAAGTGACTTCACCAAGCTCAGGTATTATGCTAGCTGGGGATTATGAGTATTGATGTGGCACTAAAAATTCCACTAGTTGAAGCACGAATCTTGATGTCAAAAGCAATCTCATCCTAAGTCCAAATTAGTTCAGATCAAGCAATTAAAATATCATTGAAAACTTTGGGATATCAGTTAAATCCCTAAATAGTTTTTAAATATGAAGTGTTTAGGACCAAATTGAGCGTCTCGATGAGCCAGATCTAATATGCCCAAGATCTCTTGATTCTGACTTTATTTGAGCATTCAAATACTTAAAATACATTAGATGATCAAGGGAATCATTTTGAACCATCCGATAGAGTGGTTTGGATTTTGCATGTATTTATAGAAACACCATTCTTCTAATCTATGAATAGTCCCTCATTCTTCACATGAGGGGAGCCCATGCTAAAGAGAAGAGAGAACTCTAAAGTTTGAAAATCCTCCAAGCATAATTGTGCCACCACTTGACGATCGATGACCACCGCCTTCGACCGCCAATCACCGTGCCGTCGTCGGGCACCACGCGGTTGGTCCTCATCGCCAAACCGTCCGCCGGTCATCATCGGCCGGCACCATCGGCCACCATCGCGGTCTGCGTTAACCGCGTCGCTGTTGCTGCTACCGACCACCGCCGGCAGCCGCCATCGACCACCACCATCGATCATCGTCGTCATCAACCACCATCACTAGTCATCACCGTGACCACCGTCGCCGGTCACCGCCGTCGACCATCGCCGGTGCCACCGACCATCGTCGATCGCTGCCGCTGACCATCGCCGTCAGCCACCGTGAGCCACCACCATCGATCATCATCGTCATCAACCACCATCGGTCACCACCCGCCGCTGCTATCATTCGCGGCCATTTCGGTCATCACCACCGAAGCCGATCCGCAGGTCGGCCGATTCTTTGTTCACCATCAATTGTTACATCGTAACCACTGCTGCATAGCTGTTGTTACCTGATTCTGGGATTCCCATTGTTAGGCCTTCTCATATACAATTCTGTAATCTTATTATCGAGAAAATTTTATACTTTGAAATAGATACATAGTGGAAGATTTTTACTGGGCTAGGCCTCGTGATTTTTTTCCCTTCTTCAGGGTTTTTTTCACGTAAAAATCCTAGAGTTTTCTTGTTCATTATTCAAATATCTGTGCGTGTGCTGGATTTTACAACAAAGCTAAGGTGTAAACTTTTATTCTATTGTAACTGGTTTTCTAGCACGCAACAGTTTGACGCAGTCTATGAGAAATAAATCTCACAATTGTAATCTCTATGAACACATGAATTATGGCCAGCAGGTGCAATACTCGCAACAACGGAGCATTCCGCTCTAACTCTCGTCACTCTCGAAACCAATCCTTGAACCAAGGACACCAAGCTTCTTCCTCACTTCCCCCTGATAAGTATGACCATATATGTAAATGTGTAACATGAATCTCTCTAGAAGATTATGTGTGCCGAATGGAAGAGTCTCAAAATGAGATAATCTGATTTTTATGAGAAACACTGGTAGCCATTACTACGGTAAATGCATCTCCCCCAAAATTGATCGTTAGCCAGGGGAGGTCAAAATGCTATCTGAGCCTTCTCGCATGGATGTTCCTCCGCTTCGTAATCCCTTGACACTAGTTCTACTCATCCATCACTTGCAGCTCAACCGATTGCTAATCCACCAAGTATTGCCGGTAGCTTGGCATGTTCTTGTCATGTTGATTCCACCGGTCATGTTATACATGCGGAATTACAATGCTTAGTGCAAAAGAATTCCACCTTAAAGATGGAAATCATCTTCCCTCTCATCGCGGCTATCAGGAGTCTTCACCTTTGACTGAAGGTATTCTTCAACATCCTACTCTCGTAGGGTTCAAGCTTCCGAGCATCGACTCTTTTGATGGGGGAACTCACTCATATGAACACATCGACCATTACAGGATCATCATGCATATCCAATGAGCTCCTGACACACTGCTTCGTGAGGTCTTTTTAGTCACCCTCAAGGGTCAGGCTCATACTTGATTTTACTCCCTTCTAAAGGGATCCATCTATACCTTTGACGAACTCACCAAGATTTTATAGAACAATTCATTACAAACTGGAGGATCATTGAAAATTCCTCTCATCTCTCAGACATTCGTCAAAATGAGAGCGAATCACTTAAGGAGTAATTCTAAAGGTTCTCCTTAGAGGCTCGCCAAATACCTGGAGTAGACTTTGAACTATTAAGAGGAGTTTTCCTTGGAGGTCTCCGTCCTGGGCCTTTCTACTCATCTCTAATACGAGATACGGTTCGCTCATATGCTGACTTAGTTCATTATGTGGAAGCACAAATTTCTACTGATGAGGCTATTATTGCCAATTATAAATAATTTGAACAATCCACAGGAAAATGTAAGAGTTCCCAAGGAACACAGATCGACAATCCCATCAAAAAAAGTAACAAGACAGTTGTAATCTCCTTCCACGACCCTCACATCAAGTAAAATGATGTGTTCATGTGAGTGAACTACGACCAGAAAAAGGAATGCACATCACTGAACACATCTCGTGTTAACGTCTTGATGACCATTTGAGATGAAGAGACCACATCCGTTGAAACTAAATTTAGGAAATCAAGAGCAATATTGTCACTTCCATCGAAGTCATGGACATATTACTGAGGCGTGTAAACAACTCAAAGAAGAAATTGAGAGGCTCATTCAACAAGGATATCTATGTTGATTTGTGTAGAATCAATTGACTCAAGTAAACATAACTCCAACTTGGGGGCAACCAGGACAATCATCACATAAATAATAAAATAGTGACTAGATAGTTGGAGAAATTGAAACAATCGTAGGAGGACCACTACTATCTATTCAAGTCCTCAATGTCACCTTTGAAGAACTAGAGTTAAAAAAAATATTGTATTGATCATTTCATCACTTTAATGATTCAGACTTAGAAGGAGTCCAAGTTTCCCTTCAAGATCCACTTGTCATCAGTACAGGGATCGGTGATCCATGCTATAATATTAAGAGAATTTTAATTGATAACATGAGTTCTGTCGATGTCTTATTTTACTCCACATTTCTTAGCATGAGCTTGGTTGGGGAAAAGCTTCAACCTATTGTAGGACCATTATATTGGTTTGATATTCTCCCTATGCGAGTGGAGGGAAAATCACCCTTCCTATTGTTCTCGGAGAATTTTCTCGACAAGTGACTTATTTAATTCAATTCATGGTGGTCAAGTTAGATTTGTCTTACAACGCTATCTTTGGAAGGTACCTCCAATCAATTTTTGGTGCTGTTACTTCAGCATCTCATCTTAAGATGAAATTTTTAACCCCCATTAGGGTTGGAGTGATCTATGAAAATCAATAAATAACACAATTATGTTACCTCAGACAAGCTCAACCATGCCCTTCGGTGACCTTGAACATCGAGAATTTAAATTTTTGAGATGATGAAATACCTAGAGAGCTTCACTTGTAGAAAACTTAATCTCTATTTTATTATTAGATGACCAACCTTTACGAATAGTGCAAGTTAGATCCCTTCTCTCAGATGAACAGAGGGCAAAATACATAGACCTTTTGCACAAAAATCAAGACATCTTTGCTTGGAGTCTGACATATATGCCTAAGGTCGACCCCAATATAATCATGCACTCCCTCAAGATTGATCCAACATTCAAACTGATCATCCAAAAGAAGCGGAGTTTTGCATCTGATCACCTCCAAGCTATTGAACAAGAAGTTAACAAGCTCTTAGAAGCGGGATTCATACGGGAAGTACATTACCCTACATGGCTAACAAATGTTGTCATGGTTAAGAAAGCAAATAAAACTTGGAGAATGTGTATTGATTAGACTAATCTCAATAAAGCTTGTCCGAAAGATAGTTCCCCCCCCCCCGAATTGATCAATTGGTCGATACTACATATGGGCATCAAATGCTCAGTTTTCTAGATGCTTATTCAGGTTACAAACAAATAAAAATAGACTAGATGTTAAGGCATTCTTTTTAGATTTAATACTATTTTCTACAGGAAACTATGTTAAAGGAATCGCTGTATTAAATAAATCATAAAATTACTGTTTGCTTTCAAGTGCTAAAAATCTCTTAACATAGTCCATAAAACAGGTGGGCTTGGCAAGCAACTAATGCTAAGCCCATATTTTTGTGAAATATAAACTGCTTTGTGTGCTGTGTGTATTTTCTAACATCTATTTTGCAGGGCTTAGAATTTTTTTTGACTTTTAAATGTAAATTTGAGCTTAGAATTAGGTTAGGATCTATGGGGTCTAGGATTAGTAGGAGCTGACCCAACCAGAGATGGTGCGATGGTCCCTTGGAGCAGATGGAAGTCCACGAAGAAGGAGACTTTCACGGAAAGAAGGCTATAGATCTAAACTTATAGTTCTAGGTTGTATAAGTGAACTTCAGCCCTTTTTTTTTTTTCTTTCGGGGTGTATAGTGGTATCCAGCCGCATTGGCTTGTTTTATATAATTTAATTTGGTTTGATTTATTTTGGGTGCATAATAGAAATAACATGCTTTGAGAGTGTATGATGGAAGTACACCTTCTTCTATTCTGATTTGGCCCATAATTTTTTTCTAATTGCATGCATTAGGCATAAATTGTATTCCTATGACCTAAATGAATCTTAAGTCAAATTCAAAAAAATATAAAAGTATGCATTAGTTAGATGCATCCTCATGCCTTACATAATCTTAGGGATTAAGGAGTGAGTCTAGGTTCAAAGATTTCATTCCTAAGAATACAACAGCCTAGCCATCTTGAAATCATATGACTTAGCCTCATGATTTTAAAATGCACTTAAGTGGTGTTAGCTAACAGCCTTCTCCAAGTAGGTTGTAAGTCTAGAAGAGTCAGTGATAGGCTAGTTCCCTCATGTAAGGAGAATGACCAATGATTCCCAAGGATAGAACTAGGTCGAGCTTCTGACATGTGTTAGAAGCACCTGTAGATTAGTTTCTGAAGCATTCTTTTAGGAATAAGTCTTCAACTCTTGGCATATCTGCAGTCTTGTGCTGCTAGAATCAATGCCCTAGAATTCTAAAAAAATGACAACTCAAAATCTAAAATTAAATCTCAAATTTGAAGCCCAATCATAGGATAGTTGAAATGTCTACTAGGTATCCCAATATCAATAGACAATTCCTACTCTTTTCCATTTGACTCTTAAAACTAACTCTCTTCAATTTGGACCTCTCCCAATTGAATTTTCAAAAATCAATCATTTGAAAGCTACTTTAGTAGTCTTTAGGAATAACCACTTATTTCTTTAATCGTGAGTATTCTTAGGAAGAGACCCTTCCTAAGATGAAATTAATTGTAGATGCTTTCCTTTATAGAGAACCATGATCACAAGATAAAATAAACAATGTTATACTTTCTCATGTAGTTCTGGAGAAAATACTTTGGTACATGAAAGACTCATTAGCCTTAGAAATCTTTTATTGAAATGATTGAATCCATTACAGAAGAGCGTATTTATCTTTCAAGATAATATGTTTATTCCTTAATGTCGTATTTGGTCATCTAAATAAAATATTCTTAAACTCTATGTGGTGTCATTTCTTTTCAATATTTCAAAGAAAACACCATATATATATATATATATATATATATATATATATATATATATATATATATATATATATATATATATATATATATATATATATATATATATATATATATATATATATATATATATATATATATATATATATATATATATATATATATATATATATATAATTGACATCTTAATAATGAACCTTCTACATAGATATTTTTTCCACAAACGATGCCAAACTATTCTCATCGGACCACCTGGTTTGGAGGTGATCAAAGCTAGTTCATCTGGGCTCCAATTTTCTCCTGGAGAGCATCAACTATTCTCATTGGTAGGCAGGTTTGGGCTTATCATCCAGTTCACGATGAGCCTCCAATTTTTCACTGATAATTTTAACTTATCTAAGGTTGTTCTTTATGATATTTACTTGATATGAATCATGCCGAAAGAAATATATCTTGAATTTTTGACTTATCCGAGGTTATTCGTCATGATATTATTTAATGATGTTAACTTGTATGGAACATGTCCTTAGAAATTTGTCAAGAAGTTTTGATCCATCCGAGATTGTTTGTCTACTTGATGAAGTTAACCTGTATGGAACATGTCGAAAGAAATATGCCAAGGATTTTTGACCCATCTGAGGTTGCTTTCAAAGAGTAAATTAACAACATCAACCTGTATGAAAGTGGTCAAATTGATTTCACCAAGGATTTTTGACCTATCTGAGGTTGTTTGTCAAAGTATTACTTGATGACTTTAACTGTATGGAAGGGGTTGAATTGAATCCGCCAAGGATTTTTGACCCATCTGAGGTTGTGTGTCAAAGTGTTACTTGATGATATTAACTTGTATGGAAGGGTCAATTGGATCCACTAAGAATTTTTGACACATTCGAGGTTGTTTGTCAAAGTATTCCTTGATGACATTAACCTGTATGTGAAGTGCCAAATCGAATCTAAGGATTTTGACCCATGGCAGTCAAAGTGTTACTTGATGACATTAACCTGTATAGAAGAGATCGAATCAAATCTGCCAAGAATTTTGACCCATCCAAGGTTATTTATCAAAATGTTACTTGATGACATTAACTTGTATGGAATGGATCGAATTGAATCCGCGAAAGATTTTTGACCCATCTGAGGTTGTTTGTCAGAGTGTTACTCGATGACGTAAACGTGTGTAGAAGAGGTCAAATCAAAACACCCACTTGAGGTTAGAGCCAAAGTTGCTCCTTAATCTTTGTCTTATAATATAAAGATTACAATTTATCAAGCTATCTTTTTCTCAATGTTGAAATATCCCCCAACTTTGACTTATTTCTTGGCATAGTAATCAATTAGATGCTTATCATATTAACATGGGAGATCTTCTAAGATTAAGAATTGCGTGACCTCCGCTGAGTGCTCACGCGCGACCTACACCCGCTTCCGTGATTATTGCCCTGTGTGCCAATGAAGATATATTCTCTCTAACTATATCTAATGCAAAGACTAATGAACCCACAAAATTTATTAACATTGAAGAAGTTATTATTTTCAATTATTTGTCATGTATTTTTCGATGATAGAGATGATATCATCCAAAATAAATGATATGATCTTGAAAATCCCACTTATTGAAGTCAATCTTGATATCAAAGCAATCTATGACTATTGCATCAGTGCTTAAAGAAGACTTTGGGATATCGATCTCATAGCTAAAATATGGGTATTTATACCAAATCGACACTTGATGAGCGGATCTAACAAACACAAGATCTCTGACTTCATTTGAGCATTTAAATACTTAAAATATATTAGATGATCAAATCATTTTGAGCCATCTAATCATTTAGATTTTGTATTCTAAAATGTCACTACTCTAATATATAAATAGCTTCTCATTCTTCATATGAGGGACCTCGAAAGCAAAAGAGAGGAGAGAGTTATGAGGCTTGAAGAACCTCAAAGCACAGCAAGCCGATGGCCGCCGACACCACCGGCCGGTGCGCACGGCACCTTCGGCCTCACCGCATCAACCATCGCTGATCTATCACTACCACCGCATTTTTACCGCTATCGATATCATCCTGATCATCGCCGGCTACCGCCAGCCGCCGTTGACGGACCAAATTCACCACCGACCGTCGTCGCCGCCACTACCCATCGACTCATTATCGGCCAGCGTGCCACCACCGTTATCGTCGAATATTATTACTACCGGCCGATCATCGGATCACCGTACGTACCAAACTGAATTTGGATCATCACGCCGCTGTTTCACTATCGCCATCGCTCAATGCATATTTATATTGATGTTGCACGATTTTTCATTTCATTAAGCTTTCCCATACAACTATGTAATCTTATTATCAGAAAAACTTAAACTTAAACATTTTACTGTGATTTTTCCTTTTTGGGATTTTTTTATATAAAATCCTGAGTTCTTTCTTTCAAATATCTTGCTTGGATTTCTCAACAAGGCTAGGGTGTAAAATTTTATCAAACTGCAACTAATTTTCTAGCACGCAACAAGTATATTTCGTATTCAATTAAATTCAAACAATTTTCAAGTCATATTCCCCATCCTCCACTATCAATTCCTAATTCTCATCATAAATCGTCCATCATATTCATTATTGATCATTACATGTTAGTCGTCATCTCACATCTATTAATTCCATCAGTGTCGCCTCTTAACTCTATATGTTTAGAATAAAAATATTTGAAATGCATCATTCCAAATAAAAATCATTATATTAACCTTTTATTCATTAGATAACTTATTAACTTATAATAATTAATACTTTTCTAAAAATATTTATTTTATTTTATATTGTATTTAAACTTTCCTCCTATTTCCTAGTGACTCAACCAATCGGCCCATGAATGTTAATAGTTGGGCTCTGTGATCATTCCTATGCTCGGCCCACCAAATGGACGTTCTCCGCGTTCTGCCGTTCTGACAAGTAACCGTGTAAGCGCCACCGAATTTTTCAGACTAGAGATTAGCGACGCTTCTAGGATCTAGGGTTTCTTGCTATTGTGCGGCTCCTCTCTCTCTCTCTCTCTCTCTCTCTCCGCCCTCGACAGGAGAAAGGAAGCGGAGCGTTACGTGAAACCAAAACGTTTGTTGATGGGGACGCCGGAGTCATCGCGCGAGCCATGCCCTGACCGCATTCTTGACGACATCGGCGGTGCTTTTGGTATGGGCGCTGTCGGAGGCTCCGCTTTTCATTTCCTCAAGGGCATCTACAATTCCCCCAACGGCGATCGTCTCTCCGGCGGTGCTCAGGCCGTCCGTATGAATGCCCCTCGCATCGGCGGCAGCTTTGCCGTCTGGGGCGGTCTCTTCTCAGTTTTCGACTGCACCATGGTCTACGCCCGCCAGAAGGAGGACCCGTGGAACTCCATCATCGCTGGCGCCGCCACTGGAGGTTTCCTCCAAATGCGACAGGGACCAGGTCCAGCTGCCCGATCCGCTCTCTTCGGTGGGGTCATCCTTGCTCTGATCGAGGGAGCTGGTATCATGCTGAACCGGATCCTCAGCGTTCCGCAGAATCTTCCGGCTCTAGAAGATCCCTCCTTGGGTTTGCCTTCAAATGTATCTGTTGCGATGGGTGCTGCTGGGCCTTCAGCTGCAGATGGGGAGACGCCAGGCTCATCGTCGTCAACTTGGTTTGGAGGCTTCTTTGGATTACGTAAGAAGGTGGAAAGTAAGAGTGGAGGAGCGATGGCGGAGGTTTTGGAGAGTTTTGATTCAGCCAGTACTCCTATCCCGAATTTTGAGTATAAATGAGGTGAATTGGTGATTTCCTGGCATGGAATATTTGCTAAACAGTCAGGTAAGAACGGGATTTTTCATTTTTATTTATATGGTTCTTTTAACTCTTTGCAGATTGATTTACGAGAAGCTTGAATTGTTGCATATATCAGGATGACATGAAAGAATGTTATTGAATTTTTTTTTCTAATTTTATGATTTTGATATGGTCTGTTTTTGTATGCTATGATTTTACTGCATTTGCACGTGTATTCCTGGTTGAAAACCGTAGAAGAATGTCGTTAATGTATGAAACAAAGGAAATAATTAGAAGATTTTTGAGAGCTGAAGGAACTAATCTTACCACATGTTTGATGGTGTGCAACATGAGACACTTGGGTTTTCGGTGGGATTCTGTGATGATTTTTTTTAGATTTTGCATTAAATGTTTGAAGTGACTCTGCATATAAATTATTTGCCCACGGTTAGATGAGCTTTTATTGCAGTGATCTTTTGATTTGGCCGAGTAGTTCTTTTCTGTGCGAGCTCTCTTTTTTCTGTTAGGGGGGTGTTTGACAACGAATTTATTAGGGATTTACAGAATAAACAATTTCTGAGAATTTAGTAAATCGTTGCTGTAAATCGAACCGAATGAAATCGATTAAAAAATTTATTTATTTAAAGAGAGATACAACCTCTTTGTGTGTTTAGGAATGGGTTGTTAGGCATGTCTCTCTCGTTGTTCGTCTCTCAACTAGCAGCGATTCCTCGAGACATAAAGGTATGCTTCCACGCTATCGATGTAGCAAGAAGTGCTAAGATTCCTCGAACGCCAAATCAAATCGCCGTTGATCGCCCGAATCCTTGGGAAGTTGATCTTCTGAATCCGCCTTTGATTATGTCCACATGTCGAGAAGCAAAAGAGGTGGCAACAAAGAGGATAATGGATTTGAAGTGGTTTTTTCTTCATCGCGATGGTGGCGTACCAACGCTCCGCAATACGTCTATGGCTAATTAAGAGTTTAACGAAGTGTTATTTTTGTTTTATTTAAGATGAGTTTGAGGCATCTGTAGATTTCGTAAAATAATAATGATAAAGTTATCAAAGAATCATAGTATATATAATTTTTTTATTTTATGAAAATAAAATCTTAACTTTGATGATCATCATAAATATAGCTGTTTATTGCCTCAATTAGAGTTTTATAAGAATTTTAATTTTAATATTATATTCTTTTATTTATTTTTATTTTTAAAAAAATATTATTTAATTATAACATATTTAAATTCTCAAATAACTACCAAATATCTTTTTTTTGATTAGATTTAATAAATCATTAAATATTTTTTGAATTTAATAGTTATTTACTAAATTCAGATATATTGAATTTAGTAAATCTTACTTTGAAATAAATCAATCCCTTGTCAAATACCTCCTTAGCGTGCTATTTTTCTCTGCCTCGAGTTTGATCATGATAGCTTTGAAGAAGTGCTGCTAACTTTTTTATGAATGAGGTGACAGAGTTGTCTATTCTCGACCCGAAGATGGAGAATATCATATTCTATGCGTACTGCCATGGCAACGAGAACTTGTCAGTGTGAGTTGTTTGTGAGGATGAGTGAGTTAACACGGTAAAGGGGGACAAGAAGCGCTATGTCCCATTTGACCATTTTCAGTGTGGCCTTTGCTTCTCTTTGTGTGTGCTGCGATGGTCGAATTTATGGATTTCTATGGAGTGATACCTCCCATGTTTTGTTGAACTGGGTGGCGAGGTTCATGATTTTCATTCTTTTCTTGAGGCCAGAGAGGCTATCGTAGAATTTGAACCTTTTTCGTCACATTTTTGCAGCCAGGGGGAACGAAGATAGGATTGTGCAGCTATTGGCAGTTCAGTTGAAGACATGGGGCTTGATGAACAAAATTTGGAATTGACGCTCAGAATTTTGCTTTGTCAAGTGTTCCATTGGCTTGTCGGTGCGGACTAGGCCTGTTCCATTCGATGTTGTCAAAGTCACAGCCCTAAAGGCCAGTTCTGTTAAGGATGAGGTGTTGAGGAAATTGAGAGCGAGAACACTCAACATCAAGTACTTTCTTAAGTCTGACAGTATTCATGAGTAAAAATATTGTAAGTGCATGTCATTTTCCACTCCTCTAACAATCAACCTATAGCTATGTGTTTGATTTAAGTAACTTTTGCTCTAATATCACTTCCTATCATGGCCCAACCCGATGCAGACACCAAAGTGGATCATCAAATATACAATATATTTGTATCCTTCAAGCAATTGTCTCTTAGAAAATTAGGATCATTTAAGATCATGCCACATAAATGAAAGCATGTAGGATTCATGCACTATCACCCACCTCGATTTAAAACATGTGGGATTCCGTGCGAACCATTATAAATCATGTGGGAACATAGATAGATCATTTGCCATATGAAATCAACATGTTAGTTTATATTTAGGATATCAATTGGCATCATCAAAGACTGTATTCACAGCTCATATGCATTATGTTATATGCCACATAAAATGAATATCTAGGAAAAATGTCTTAGGATCCTTCAAGTCACATCGATCAAATTTTAGAAAAATATGCATAAAATATTTTATAAATTATGCTATATTATACTGAAGATTCCTCATAGAAGAAGACATTAAAAACTCCGGTAAATTCAATCATATCGATAGTCTTTAATTGTATCATGTCATATTGTAATGAATCACACAACAATCATTCAGTATAAGTCTATTGAAGACTTTAAAAAATAAGGAGCATGTCTATATTTCTACGATAAAGATATAATTAAAATAATATTAAAAAATTTGAACACATTTCTAAATAATTAAATTAAAATTATATAAAATATTTTAAATATAATTTATAATATTTTGCATTATTGTAGAGAGTTTTGAAAATTTAAGAAATAAGATTTGAGCTAAAAAAAGATAATAATAAGATATATTTATTATAAATAATTTAAATTATAAAAAATTTATAATTAAATTTGTAAATTTAGAATTGATAATAAATTTTATTTATCAAGATTATTAAAGTAGAATAAAATAAATTACTTAAAATATATATATATATATATATATATATATATATATATATATATATATATATATATATAAATATAATTTAAGTAATTAATTTAATAATAGTAAGTTTATTATTATAATACATGGGTTTTATTATTTTAAATTTTTATTTATTTAATTTATATAAATTATTCTTAATTATTATTATAATAACGCCTCAAAGTTCAGTCCTATTTTAAAAATAAAAATTCTTGCGTTTGTCAGATTGCATCATAAGTATAAATTGATCGAATATGATATTTAATTGTACGCATGATCGTCCATAGGTGAATTTATTCAACAAAAGTTCAAGACATCTACTCAAACTTTGTCGAAATGAACACACACGAGTCAAAACTAACATAAATGTGACACCTTATTATATACATGCATGGGGCTTTTATGTGAGAAGAGAGGAGCCAAAATATTCAAGAACCAATTTGAATTGAATCGAATGAATCATTTAATTTCAGTTAGCTCTTACAAATCATATTCATGATTTTGTTCTTCCTCAACTTGAACTAGAAATTTTAATCATTTTAATCAACTTGAAGAAAAAGTATTTATTGGGGGAGATTTAAATTGGTGAGTGGGAAGATTTTAAAAGATTCTTAGTTAATGGGTGACTAAGAAGGTAGAGACTATATTAGATTTGCCTTTCTTATGATGGCTAATACTTTATTTAAGAAAAGAGATGATATTATTACTTATAAAATGGATCTAGTAAAACAAGATTGATTATTTTTGATAAAAAATAGATCGTTTTAGATTGTAAAGCTGTCCCAAATTTATTAGAAGAATTTTAAAATAAAATATTTTTAAGAGAGTGTTAAAATAAAAGACAATACAAAGAAGCATCTATGAAAAAAGTTTGACATAAACTGTTATGTAAAAATTTATAATCAAAAGAAGTCTTTCAAGTAATAAGAATAGAAATGTGAAAGAAAAGATAAGAAATAAGAAGATTGTTATAAAACTTGGTTTAGAAAAAAACTGAGAATTGGGAAAGATATAAAATGGCTGTAGAGATTCTAAGAAAGCAATATATGATGAAAAAATTTAGCTTTAGTGATTTATACAATAGATTAGACAGAAGGTGAAAGATGTATAAGTTAGCCAATCAAAGAGATAAAGAAAGACATAGTTAGTGAGGAGTATTAAGATGAAAATAATAAAGTGCTTTTCTTAGAAAAGATATTGAAAATAGGTGGATGAGGTATTTTAATAAACTTTTCAATGAAGGATCCGAAAAGACGATTGATTTTAGCAACCTTAATACCCTAAACAAAAATAGAATTTCATTTATCGTCAGATTAGTAATGTTAGTTTTAAAGAAAATGAAATGAAAGCAAGAGACCTGATAATATTCCAATATGTGGAAATGTTTAGAGATCAAGGAATTTCTTGGCTTACAAATCTTTTAATGTTATTTTAAAGACTAAAAGATGCCGATGAGTGGAGAAAGAGTTTGTTGGTTCCTATATTTAAGAATAAAGGTGATGCACAAGATTGTGCAAATTATAGAGAATTAAGTTAATGTGCCATACATTAAAATTATGGGAGAGAGTAATTGATTACACGATGATACGTAAGTTTCTCACAATCTTTGGTTTCATGCCGTAGATCTACTATGGATGCTATACATTTGTTAAGAGGTTTGATGGAGAAGCATAGAAAAAAAAAAGGATCTACATATGATATTTATTGATTTAGAGAAAGCTTATGATAAAGTCTCAAGAGATGTTCTTTGGAGAGTTCTGAACAAAAAAGAAGTTAATATTGGTTATATTCAAGTGATATGTATATGAAAGCCACTTGTGTCCAAACACAAGGAGGATTGACAAACTATTTTCCTATTTGGTTGGATTACATCAAGGATCAACATTAAGCCCTTATCTTTTACTTTAGTTATGGATGTTCTTACGGCATTTACAAGAAGATGTACCCGGTGTATGCTTTTGCTGATGACATTCTTCTTGATAAGACTAGAGGGAGAGTCCAAATGAAACTTGAATTATGGAGGTCAACTAGAGTCTAAAGGTTTTCTTAAGATCTAAAATAATATATGGAGTGTAATTTTAGTTGTAGAAATTTTTTAGTGTTGTGACTTTAGGTGATCAAGTCATTAATAAGAGTGAGCGATTAGATATTTAGCTCTATTGTTCAAAATGATGGTGAAATAGATGGAGATATTATTAGTAGAATTCAAGTTGGATGGTTGAAGTGAGGAATGCATCCGCCTATTATGTGATAGAAAGTTCCACTTAAACTTAAAAATTTTATAAGATGGTAAAGATAATGACTTATATAATGTTGGCCAATAAAGAGAAACATAAGAGTAAGTTTTAGAATGAGGATGCTCGTGGATGAGTGGCTTTACCCTTAGAGATAGAATGCAAAATGAGTATGTCAAAAGTTGGAGTAGCTCGGATAGATAAGACAGAGTCATTAGATGGTTTGGCCACATAAAGCCCGTTATGACTTAGAGAGTAGATGCATTAGATTTTCCTTATGTTAAGAAGAGAGTAGACCTAAAAGACTTGGTTAAGATGTATAAAAAATGATCTGATATGAATTAAAAGAATTTGACACATACAGACACAATGGAGATTATGATTCTTCCACCTAGTGGGATTAAGGCTTGTTGTCATTGTTATAATAATAATGTGAAGCCAATAATTATTAATTGAATTAAAAATTCAAACGAGCTAAACAAAAATTAATTTTGATTGTAAGCAAATCATCATAATCTTGATAATAACAATGATAAAATCAAGGAAAATTTATATACTTCACATAATTCTTATGCATTTTCATATCTAATATTTAAAATTAGATATTTATTTATCTAATATTTTTTATGTTTAAAAATGTGTATTTTACTTTCAAAAAGTGATCGATGATGATATTTTTGACATGATATTGAAGATGGGGGTTATATATATAAAAAAAATTAAAATTTAGGTGTTAGATATATAAATTAAGAATTATGTGGTATGTATGTAGATCTTCTAATTAAATAAATTAAAAAGTTGAAAATACCTTGTTAAAAATTTGACCAATGTGAATTTAAAAAAATTGATTTTTTTAAATGTAAAAAGAATAATATATCAATTATTCATATATTATAATTATCTTAAGAAAATTTTAAATTTAAAACTTATTCTGATTTTGCTCAGAATATTATCCAAATATGCTCATAACTTTAAATGTTAATGATTCAATCAGATCTTAATTTAGTTTCTTAATTAAATTTTATTTTCTTCTAATAAGTCTCATGTACTTATACACATAATTACTTGTAACTATTGGATTTTTTTAAATTAAATTTTGACTTTGAGCTTATTTGGAGTCCCATTGACTTTAATGACATAACTCCCTCATTAGCATTTAATTGTTAGGCAAATAACATCTAATTTAAATTCATTAAAAGAAACCCTATATTTTTATGCCCATTTTATTTAAAAAATGCATTTTTTTTGGTATTATTCAAAGAATAATATTGATTATATATTTTTCTCTGAATCAGTTACCTTTTGTGGCTTTTGTTAGGGGACTATGCACTGTTATTGTTGCACTAATTAAAAGGTTAGGTTTGTGTCGGCCGACACACTGTAAAGTTGGGGTTATGTTCTAATTATAAATGTTGGTTGGTTCTTGGTAAGGATCTTTGAGCTTAATTTCAACTATTTTTTTGTCTACTTTGATTTCTTGAAATTAGTGCATGCTTTGTGTTGGCCCAATTCCCAGACTTACTATTTTTTTTTTTTTGAGTGTAAGATGAATTTTATAAGTGGAATTCAATGAAACGAATTTTAATAATGAATTTTTTTAGTTTCTTTTGTTTGAGCTATAATGAATTTCACTGGCGTTATGCTACACTAATTTTTTTATTACTTTGATTGAAAAAAAAAAATGTTTTGTTATTTCAACTAAATGCCTAAGGAGTCATTCGGAACCTCTTTTATTATTTATTTTATTTTATGTTATTTTTAATAAAAAGTAAAATATATTTATTGTCATTAAGATATATTTTTATTTATATTAAATAATAAATTTGTTGATTTATATGATGATGGTAGAGGAGTGATTGTGTTTGGTAAAGATAATAATGATTAAGGTTGCAAAGGAACCGAGTGAAGTTGAAATATATGTGTGTTTGACTTCAAGATTGTTTACCATTATTAAGCTCGTATTTGATTCGAGCGTTTTAAAATGTTGTTGAAGCTTGAGCTTGTTTATCATTATTGAGCTCAAGCTCGATTTGAGCATGTTCACGAGCTCAATTCAAATTGAATTATCGAGCTTATTGAAGAGGAGCTCGTTTAATGAAATAAATGAGCTTTAATCAAGCTTGTTCATGAGCAGCTTTTGAGAATTATACATAAGCTGTATCAATTAAAGATTATTAAGCCTATGAAAAATAAAAATTTAAACAATGTTGTCCACAAACAAGCCTTAATCGGGCCCCTTAACGGCTTGCTTGCGATCTTTAAATGATATCATTCGTGAATATAAATGAACCGAACAACAAGATATTCAAGCTTATTTTTTTAGCGATTAAGTATTTACAAAATTGTTCAAGCTCTAATTGAGTCATGAGTAGTTTGTTGAACGCTTGGTTCATTTGAAGCCATAATAATGATAATTATATAATGAAGATCGGTGGGTAAATGTGGCTAAAAGGGCTAGTTGTTGGTGACTAATATTGACGGTGACTAACAGTAGTTGATGGTAGAGATAATTATTTTTAAAATATTAAAAATATATAGAAGATATTTTAAAAATATTTTGATTTTTAAAATTAAAAATAAAAGTGTATGAAAATATATATGTTTTTAAAAATAATTAAGAATAAGAAATTATTTCAAATAGGCCCCTCATTAATTTGATTTACTAGTTTTTAACAGACAATGAACTAATATTTATAATTAATATTCATGATTAAATAGATTGATTCCTTCTAAGTTAGGAAGCAAAACAAAGTATTCGATTATTTAATTAATTGATTAATTGATATTATTATCATCAATATATATATATATATATATATATATATATATATATATATATATATATATATATATATATATATATATATAATATACTTGTTAATTTTTTCTTAACATCAATTTATAAGTTTTCATCCTCACCTCACGCTCTGGCAACAGCCAATGTGCATAAGAGAATTGGCTTTTATTGCAATATTGGAAATTTACTTATGTAAGCATCAAGAAAATTAGTATTTCCTTCAAGCTTTGGAGCCAAGTCTTTCACCTCCTTAATCCCTTGTTTCTCTTTTTATTTTCACATTAATCATAAGAAGAGATTGGCACCAATTTACTTCAAAATGTGGTTTTACATTTTCCTTGTGATTGTTGTGGTTATAAGCTTATGCACAAGATTAGTTTAGCGAACAAAATAGGTTTAACAAACTATGTATGAAAAATATAATTATGTATTCCATTATGTCAAAGCGATTAAAATCATGTATTTGAAGAAATCTAGGTGTATAAATTTGATATTGGATTTTTTTGAGATTATCTCAAGAAGGATTAAGGTGGAGAATACGACTGCCGTCACTTTGAAGTTTATCGATCGTGAGGTCGTGAGAGATGATGTTGCAGGAGAGTGAGGCGAGTGACAGTAAAAGAAGATGGGAGATGCTCATTGAATGATATAATATGCTACAAATGGCAAAAGGGATGATTTGATTGGTGTTTCGTGACGAGGGTGTGATCAAAATCAAAGGAACATTATTCGAGGAAAGTTGTTGGCTAAGATCACTAATATTGATCACGATCGTCGACGGTTGAGTGATGATTACCCTAATTGATAGTTGATCATAGAGAGAAGATGTCAGAGAAAATTAATTTGTCAAGAATTAAGATCAATAAAATTTATTAGGGATTTGATAAAAGAATTAAGGATTAGGCTGAATTTATTTTTAGGTTATATGACAATAACCTATTATTGGCTACAAATTATTTTCCAAACTTTAACTGATAATTGAGTACCCTAGGTTGTGATCATGCATGATGGATAATCATAAGAATGATCATAAATGCACAATAATCATGTATCTTTACACTTGCATAAACAATTTTAAAAAAATTTAGACCCTTTAGTCATCAAGTAGATCAAATAAAATATCTATTTTTTTGTGGATGTTTAGTGTGTATTTGATGATTTAATTAATAAAAATTCTAAATAAAATTAGACTTTTAAGTACACTTATATAGCTTGTTTGTCCAAAGGTCCAACCATATTTTTACACACTTGATTAATGTCCTTAATTAAGGAATAAGTGCAAAGCATAATGCTGCCCCATTAAAGTTCTCTTGAATCACTCACTCAATACTTATAATGCCGCAAAGCAAAAGCAAAAAACCATGAGAAAACCACTTCCCTAAACTAAAAAAAAAAACAAGCAATTTAGAACCCACAACAATAAAACCATGTACGATTAGTTTAATATAATCAAAAATCCTAAGTGGCATGAGTCTTGCTCCACACTCTCTAGAAGATACAAAAAGAAATGCTTTTCTATAGGTGGAAGAAATGATGCAAAATGGATTTTTCATATCTCACCTTTTCAAAATAGACATATTTAAGGGGAATTAATTAAGCAAAAGCTTTAAAGTATATGTGTCTATATTCAATGCTTGTTTATGTCTAATCATCCGCTAATGATTAATTTATTGCAAATCCAAGTATGATTCTTGTTATCGCATGAGGCTTTTTATCGCCTCAAGATGCTTTTAAGGTAAAAGAAGAAGCATCGCCCTCCAAATATAAGTTAGGTGCTTCATGACCTTCATTCTTGACAACATCAATTCTAACCTAAATTTGATTAGTTTAATTTTTATAATGTATTCTTTTATTGGAGTATTGTTAAAAGAATCCCAATGGCAGTGGTTAGGAGTGGAATCATCATCTGCTCTGAGGAGGGGCAAATTTATATGTTAGGATAATGTTGACCTATAAGTAATTTCTGTATGTTTAATTAAGCAAATATATTGAAATTACCAAGAACTAGATGCAGTGCCATGAAAATGAGAGTTGGAAACATCTTGATTAAGACTGAAATCAATTGAGATGTCCTCCGATCATGAAATCAATTGCACCAATGCATCTAGAATATCAAAATCAATTAAAATTGATATCTCACATCGATCAATTACCATCTAGTAAAGGAAAATAAATAGAATCATGCATATTAAAGTCGAGGCTCGACGCTATGAATGAGCTCATTCATGAAAGCAGGCTTGTCGCCAAAATATCGAAAACAATTGAACAAGACCTTTCGCGGCCGATTCGATCAAGCGTGGAGCAAATAGCAAGCCTCGGAGTGCGACGATGCCTAAATTAATCGCAAATTTGCTTCGATCGGTCTCGAAATTGCCCGAATGACCTCCGATCGTAAAAAGGGTTATGTTGTTGAATCTGAAACGTCAAATTTACCTAGAAATGAAACCCATATTATGTGTTTGATTTCGACAAGATTTACAAGAATTTTGACGGGATATTTTGAAAATTAAACATCCAATTTAATTAAATACAATTCAATTTAATCTTAATAATTAAATCATAATATGATAAAATCAGAATTTTTTTATATGAAGTGGAATTATTAATCAGATTAAAAAATTTCCATAAATACTTCTTAATCACATTCAAAGTTTCATTCAAAATTTTCAAAATCCCGCCTAATCATATATGGAAATACTCTAATGAATAATTAAGGTAATAATCGTCGTTAATTGAGGGGTTTTTCCATGGTAACGAGATGATTTTGAAGCAGATGAAACTCCTCTCGTTGGAGAGAAAATATTACATTTGATCTGATATATGGACTCCAATGAAAGTCGATTAGGCTGTTATGCTCATCGATGTAACGAGATTGAAATCCGAGGTTTTAAATTAACTTTCATAAGAGCGCGTGTAGGCCAAAATTATTCTAATGCGAGAGGTCAATAAATATCCGGAAATACAAATTGACTAAATTTTAGACTTAAAAAAAGGGGAAAAATTAATATTTATTTAAAAAGAAATCAAGCACATAAAAAATAAACAGTCTAAAATGAAATTTGAATGTGCTAAATTGTAAAATTTCATAAAAAAATATAAATATGAATTTAAAAAAAAAAAAAAAAATGAAAAAAGAGGGAAAAGAGCTTACAATGAATTTGAAATGAATTTAATGATTTTATTTCAAATAAAAAAAAGTGGATTGAACTCAAACAGATTGATGAACTTGAAGTGAATTGAATATTTTGACGATAAATATAAATTTAGCATTTCAATATCTCATTTCAATCAATTTAGAAAATGATGTGATTTAATATCCAATGAGAGCACATAAGATCTTCTTGGAATTGGAATATAGTTTTTAAATCATAATTCACTTCAAATGAATTGGAGAAAATCAAATAATTCATAAGAGATTTTTTTTTAATGGGATCGAATGATTGCTAATAAGCATAATCAATGAATCCTTGAAAAATATTTGAAGCATATTATTCGTCTTATTAAATACTCGAATTGGATCAAGGAAAAGTTGAATATAGTTTGTGATGAATTTAAGAATTATCAATATATATAAATGAGAATCTAATGAACATTCAAAGACTAATCAACTTTGAATAAAAGAAAGCAATTAAATGTTATTCCAAGGGATCTAATAGGCTATTAAACTAATTTAAAATGCCTTCTACGCCACCGAATATGTAATTCTTTGTACAAGCAGACAGAAGACGATACTAAATTAAATTCTGCATGAATGAATGAGCTTCCTTCAATCCAAAATTAGGAAATTTATTCTAATTATGATTTTCAAAATCAATGATTTCATTAATTAGATGAAATTATCTAAGTTATAAATATCTGCATGTGCTCAAACATAGAGATTTAAAGTGTAAATTTTAATGTCTAAAAATACTACGCAGGCTAAGTTGAAATTAAATAAATATGAAATTAATCTCATAATTTTAAAATAAAATTACCTAAATTACTAAACGCCCGCATGGGTCCCGACACTTATACTAAGCACCTAAACTTTGTGTCTGAGATGCTGCGCGGGTTTTTTTTTTTTTTTTTTTTAAAGAGGAAGAATGATGAAATCGATTCAATCTTTTATGACTATATGCATGTAAGCCAATGAATGTCTCCATATGCTAATTCAAATCAATGAAAGAGATAAATATTCAACTCCATAGAATATGATCACATTAGGCTTAATCCTCTATGCTTGAAATAGAGTTGATAAAGTCTACTAAATGATCAACTTCTAAAGGAACGTAAATTACATTAGATCATAAGACCCAATCTCTATATTTACAATGGAGTTGACAAGGTCTGTTATGATATCAATTTTCTAAAGAATTTAAATTACACATAAGTCTTAAACCCGATCCTTTACTAGCAAATAAGTAGAGTTGATAAGGTTTACCTCAATGATAGCTCAGTTGATTGAAGATATCAATTGGAGGGGTAACTATTATCAAAATATTTATGATATTATATTCAATATTATAAAATTCAAAATACTCAAAATATAAATCTAGATCTGATCCTCTGTTATTAAAGTAATAGAGTCGACAGGATCTGAAATAATAAACTAAATAATTAAGTAGGCTTATATACCCCGATGATGGTTGTGTTGAATGAAGATTTCAATTGGTGGGAATTCGAATTATCGTATCTCAACTTCAAATTTATAAATTTAAGTTGTAGACCCGATCCTCTACTAACAAAATAACAGAGTTGGCAAGGTCTACCCCGATGATGGCCTGTAGATTGAAAAATCTCAACCGGAGGGGATATTATCATCAAAAGATACTTGAGCTCTAAATTAATTCATCATAAAACTAAATTTTAACTAAGTAAATATCTGAGCTAAATAAAATTTATTATTAAATACTTAAAGCAAATAATTCATCCACTCATCCACTATTGTTTATTGGGGATGATTGATTAAGAAAACTCTACCTCATAAAAGAGCCAATGTCTAGTCAAACAAATCACTATATTCAAACTCAAATAATCTCACGCTAAGAAAGACGCACAAGGGTCCTCCGTCCGCATGGTTTGGCCAAACTCCATATATGATGCTTCGACTGAGTCTTGACGGGGTGGTTTATGAAGACACCATTATATTACTCTCAATTGTAGCCACACCTCATTTTAGAATGAGCTCTCGACCTCCATCTTGTATAGGACCTCTCTTAGATTTTAAGGGTTTCTAAGTCTTAAGACACATCTACTGATTAGGTGGATACTTTCACCTAGCCCTGAAAGACTTAGAAGAGTTAGCCATAGGAATAAGTTATGCCATATGGGTGTTAGGAAAATCTCATATTCTTTAGCTTAAACCATTTCTCACTTTCCTTCTTTCAAGTCAAACTCCAAATCAATTATATTTGATTTTTTTTAAAACTCGAATCAATTCCACGATTGAATTCCATGATTGAGATCCTTGATTAAAATCCATGATTGAAAGCCATGATCAAAATCCATCAAAAATTCATAAGTTCAAATTTTCTAAGTCCTTAACCCTTTCTTAAGGACTTAGCCAAAATCATGAACTAAACCTATTCAAACCTTTGAGATTTTCTCATGATCCATTTATAAATTCATTTATATTCACATATATAAATGAAATATAAATTCAAACCCATCAAATCATATTCAAAATAACAAATCAATTCATGAAATTTTCCTTAAGTCCCTTTAATTTTACATTAAAGGACTTAGCCAAAATCAACTCTAAAACTTGATCAAACATATTCAAATTCATGGGATTTTCTCAAAACTTATTTATATATTTATTTATATTCACATATCTAAATGAAATATAAATATAACTTAATCAAATCAAAATCAAAAATTAAATTCCAAATTTAAAATTCTTGAAATTCCCTTAAACCCATTAATTTTCTATTAGTGGGTTTAACCTAAACTTTGATCAAACTACTTCAAACTCATGGGATTTTCTCAAAACCAATTTGTATTCTCAATTATGTTCTCATATATAAATGAAATATAAATATAAATCAATCAAATCCAATTCAAAAATTAAATTTCTAATTATAAATTTCATTAAATTATTTAAATTCCCTTTAATGGATTTAACCCAAATCATGATTAAACTCTTTCAAGTTCTTGAAATATTCTCATTTATATTCACATATATAAATGAAATATAAATTCAAACAATCAAAACCAACTCCGAAACTCAAACTCAAATCAAATAAAAATCAAGTATAAGCCTTTCAAGCCAAAATCTTGAACTTAGCTAAATCATCTTCAAATTAAGCCAAATCCTTGATTTTCTCTCATGGTTCAATCATTCCTATAATCATGAGTTCATATATAAATCAAACATCAATCCTTCAATCAAAACCCAAATCAAAAATCAAACCCAAAACTCCTTCATATTCTTCCTTTGAATATGAGATTTTCTCAAATGGATCAAAATCTATTTGACTTCAAACTCTTGTAAATAGTTTATATTTCAACATAAGTCATACAAGATCAATCAACTTCAAATCAAGACCAAGCCATTTGACCCACTAGCTCACTTGACCCAAAGTGACCTAAAGTACCCTTATGAGCCAACTTTTGATCCTAAAATTGGATTGAACCAAACTCATATTTCCCTCTCATGATCATCATCATGGGATGATCAATCAATCAAATTGGGTCAAGCCAAGTCAAACCTAAGGGTTGACCAAGTCAACACTTAACCTAAAATAAAATATAACATAGCCAAATCCACCATAGGCCAAATTGATTGAAACCATTGATCCAAGTTCACTCATGACCTATATTTGAACTTGACGAAGTCAACCTTTGAGCCCAACCTAACCCATTTGGCACACTTGACCCAAGTTGACCCATTTTGACCTAAAGGGCCAAAATGTGTCAAAACTTGATATAACCCAAATTGATTGAAACCAATGGGTCAAGTCCATCCCAAATCACTTGTGGAACTTGACCAAAGCCTCAATTGGCCAACTACCAATTGACTTAGACCCGACATGACCTAAAGGGGTCATGTTGAGCCAAAATTGAACTTAACCCAAATTGATTGGAAACAAAGATACCAATCCACTCCATATGACTAACCAAACCTAAACCTACCTTGACCTAACCCAAATAGGTCAAATGGGTCAAATAGGTCAACTTGACCCATTTGACCTAAATGAGTCATATGAGCCAAAACCTAACCTATACCAAATTGAACCAAACCAAATGCACAAAAACATTTCAAATGGTCATATGAACTTGACCCAACCCTTGGTTTGACCCAATTTGACTTATTGGTCAACTTGACAAAAGTTGACCCATTTTGATCTAAATGGGTCAACATGAGCCAAACCATATCAAATGGATTCCAAATCCATTGGCCAAATTTTCTCAACATACCAAACATACCCAAATTGAAAAAAAAAACTAAAATGACCATTATCCCTAGGCCATAGAACAAATTTTGGCATTAGCCCATGGGTATTTTGGTCATGTCTCACAATCACTTGAGGCTCTCCTAAAACCTCAGGGGACTAGTGATGAGTGGTGCACCCAATGGGTCAATCCATTTGGCTCATGGACCAACCACCCATGGCCAAATTGAAATTTCAAACTCCCCTCAAAGCTCAATTGGATGCACATGGGAGTTAGCCTTCCACTCCTCCAAAACACCATGTGCACCTCACAATCAAAATAACCCATCTGTCAATTGGATCAAACAAGATATCATCCTGCAATATGGAGATATACTCCCCCTAATCCACTAAAATTTTTTATTCACACTTGATCGATTGGAGCCTAGGAAGAGTTAACAACTTTCACAGAGCTTTCCCAAGGCCCATAGAGAGGATTAGGATCTTGTCTTCTTCAGTTTTGCACAATGAAAAATAGGGGAGCTCACCTTGATTCTGAATTTCTCTACACTTAATCTTAGCCTAATTCCTTCTACACTCATCATCCAAGGACCAATTCAAGCTTGCCCAATCATCCAATTGAGTTTTAGAGGCAAGGGAAGATCAATTCAATCAAAGCCTCAAGGGGAGTGAAGAGGAGTTGGTCCATAGAGCTTCACTCAACCTCGAGAGCTAGAACTTCATCAGGGCTTCGTATCCACTAGACAAAGCTACCTCATCGATCCCGAGCGCCGGTGATCACCTCCAGCGAGGTTAGTGATTTTTCGACCACTTAGGCTAATGGGTGTTGGTCCTTTGTGAAAGAAATTTTTATTTCATATGAAATCCACCGTTGGATTAGTCGCTTTGGTCCTTTAGATGGTGTGGGTTGAGTCTTGAATGAATCCATGAAGGATTGGGCTCGGATCTCCCCTTGTGAGGTTCATTCATCCTCGAGAAGAACTCAACTTATCCATCCATCTCGCATTTTAGATGGATGGTGAGATTATTTCTCATGATTTATATATCCTTTATATTTCCATGTGTATCAAAGATCTTTGATGATGGCTAAGGATAAAAGCACGCCGCCACCTTGACTTGACAAGTTAAGTAACTCCGCGGTAATGCTGTAAAGCGGCGCCGCCATCACTTCGCGTATTGCTAGCGGATTGTTAGTTGATTATTAATTCTTAATTAGTTCAAAAACCTTTAAAAACTCATAACTCTTTCAAGAAAAATTAGAAAAATATGAGGAAAAATGCTATGGATAGATAATTCCATCTAGAATTTTCTAAAAATGTTTTCAATGTATTTTGATTTCCTTTTCTCGGGTTTCTTTGAGAATGTTAATTAGCTAATTATTTTCTACAATTAATCTCAAACTTCTAGGGTTCATTTTAGGGGATGCCTCCCCTAATTTTCTTGAGATTTATTGAGAGGCTTTGATTGGGAAATTGCTAGCTCATTTCTAATTACCTCTTCATAATAATTAATAATTGGATTTTCCCTATGATTAAGTTGAATTAAGGTTAGATCTATTGAGTAGAGATTTTATGGAATAATTTTGGGCATTTCCCCTAAGCTATTCCCCAAGTCCCCTTTTCTTTCCTTAATCCCTTCTTAATTAAGGGTTAATTCATTAATTATCCCTTTAAATAATTTTCAAAAATTCTAAAAATCTCCATAAGTTAATTAATCTACCTTTGGTGGATACTTAGGTGTTTAATAGCCTAAGTCTAATTAAGGAAATATTACGCCTTTCATAAGTGTGAAAGGGTGTTTTAAAAGTAAGCTAAGCTTAATTAACTTTTAATTGTAAATTACATTAGGCCTTTTCATTACTAGATGCATTACAAATTTAAATACCTTGTGGGTTTTATGTCATCTCATTGGCTCATAATTACTTAGTTAATTTATCTAAGGTGGTGTAGGTAAAGGTTAATTAAGTCACTTAATGCATACATTAACCTAATCAACACTTAAAAATGGATTTAATTATCTAAAAATTAAACTAAAATACAAAACATATATGGGAATGGGTTAGGAACAACAAACTCATCTCACCTTTTCAAAAATTAAATCAAACTTAAAACAAACCAAAATCATTTTGAAATTCACTTTGATTTATTCTAAGTGTTCTTATTCTTTAAGAATGTCTTTAGGAATTAAGTAAAGTGAATTTGTTTACATGATTATATTGCTTTAGATCTTTTCCAACATGTTAAATTGTATGCCATGTGATTTATGCATCCATGATTTCATGTTTCAAAGTTTTAAAATAAAATTGTTTACTTTATGTCAAATGTGCATGTGTTGGCTAAAGTAAAATATGAATGGCTATTATCACTACTAAATCCAAATTATTTTTAAAATCTATAAATGAAACATCAAATATGAAAGTGTGCTATTCTTATAATTTAATTATAAGCTCGCATGTGATAGATTATAAAGTCATGTATAGTGTGGCCTTTCCTTCCTTTCTTATGTTAGCATAGTTTTGAATATGGGTTGGTAAGATGTAGGGTTCATTTGAAAAGAACCCAACATTTACCTAATTCTAAATCCTATTCATCCCTATGCTCTTACTTAAGGAGGATTATTTACACTTGCATGAATAAATTTCATAAATAAAAAAGAAACCATTAAACAACTTTTGCATATTCCTTCTTCATTTCATTTCTTTTATATGCATGTTAGTACTTAAGGAAAGTGGTATATTAGTCTGGACAACCCGGTTGTGAGGCTTTAAGTAGCCCTAAGTAGGTCTTGTACCTTACACCTCTGGTTAACAATGGCGCTGTACTCACTTATGCCTTTCTTACTTTCATGCATGTATGTGAAATTTTGGATAAGAAAAATATTTTCTACTTAAGAAAAATCATGCATCTAAATCTTCTAAATTTTCTTAAATGAATTACTTAGCATGCATCATAAAGTGTGTTAATTATCTTCATTTGCATGTATAGATATTCTTAGGGTCCATCCATATGCAATATGTTGGGAAAGAATTGAAGTAATGTATGTTATGTGAATTTTGATTCATTTTTCTTAATCTTAAAATGCCTTTCTTTTTTGGATAGGTTTGTTTAGAGTTGATCTAAACTTAGGATTAATCAAAAGATTTAATCAAAATATTCACCTAAATGAGATTAAAATGTGAACTTACCTTAGAAATTACTTAAGGATTAGAGAAGGAAAGAGAAGTTCTCTTCTCTTTCCCTCTCTTCATAACTTAGTAATTAATTATAGGTTTCACTCAAACCAAATTAAAACATGAAATAAAAGTAATCCAAAATACTTAAATAACTTAAATGAAACCCTCCTCTAAGTTGAATATGTCTTTCACACTTAGAAAATTCAAACCTAAAGTCTAAGCTAAGCATACCACACAAACATCCAAAGCACACACATTAGCCTAAGTCACCACTTCTAGCTTTAAGTTAGGTCAGTGCATAGTTTGATGTTATGTTTTATTTTGTGATGAATGTTTTAGACTGGATGTTAGGGTGTATGCTCATAGAATGAATGGTAGGACATGCTTAATTTAATTATTCTTTTCTACAGGGGATTGTGCTAAAGGGGTGCTATCATAAATAAAAATATAAATGCTTCTTGCTTGCGGGTGTTTATACCCCTAAGCATAATCCATAGGCCATGTGGACTTAGTCACCCATGTGTGGGGTGATAAGTCCAATATACATGCTTGGGATTTGTGTGGTGTGATTTGACTAACCTGTATTTTGTATTTGTTAGTTAGATTTATCTTTTCCTTTTCATGTAAAAATTTGTATATTTAGGATTTTGGAATGATTTGTTATGGGGATTAGGATGAACATTGATCATAAGATTCTACCTTATGTACCATGTGAAGCCTTAGAGCATCTACCATTCAACCATCCAAAGGAAGATCTGAAGAAGAAAAGAAGAAAAGAAAAGAAAGAAAGAAGAAAAAAAGAAGAATAAAGCTTGAAGACCCCCATAACAATGATTTTCTTTGCTTAAATTGTAGTTTGATTCATTTGTAATCTGGATTGTATAAGGGTAGATCTCGGCTACCCATATTTGATATTTTTGGGTTTGTGCGTGGTTCCCGACCACAAACAGCCATTTATTCTTTTTGCGCTAGTTTTATAAATTGATTGATGTTTGTTTAACTTGCATTAAGTGGCATGCTTTTCCTAGTTTCTTCCTTGCTTTATGTATGGCCTGGATGTGGATTAGGCTCTTTAGGAAAAAATAAATCTTTTACCCAACTTAATAATTCAAACTAAAACTAAACAACTCATAACTTCACTTAAAGCTTAGGATTAAAATCAAGATAAAATAATTAGAACCATAGCTGGATGAGTTCTTTTTTTTATAATATCATATACAAATGCATCTTATTTCACTCTTGATTGGAGGGCTTCCATCTTTACCAGAGAACCCGGCTTGACCTTTGAGGGCCGTAGTGGAAACTCACCTCCTAAACATCTAGCTGATTTTGGCAAATAATCTTCTTTCTCATGAATTAGTCATAAAATTCCTATTAGCTGAGTCAAATTGACTGTCCAAAAATGAAATAATAAAAAAAATAAAATTTAAAATGCATTAGATTTAGGTCATTTGAAGCATACCCTTTACATGATCTAGTCTCTTTAGGGAGTGAGTTTAAGGACTTAGTCTCTTTCTAAATAAAAATAGCCTATATCTGCATAAGCATAAAGACTTGCCTACATGTATTTAAAATCATAGGAGGAGTTAGTTGGCCACACCCCAGGCAGTTGTAAGTCCAAGCGGGTGGTTTGTCTCTCTTGTGGAGACAAACCAATTACCACTTTTGCCTTAGATTTAGGTTGTGCTTCTAGCCCTCGCCGAAGCTCCCTAGATTTAGGTTCTGAGGTTGCTTTCTCCTTTGTGGGCCATAAGCATAATTCCTCACCTCTTAGGCATTTTCTTAATCTTGCGTTAAGGAATCTTAAGTCCTAAATCTCTAATGAAAAATACAAGTCAAACAAACTAAATCAATTTCTAAAATGTAAAGCCTAACTATTAGATAGTTTAAGATGCTCGCTAGGTTTCCTAGCATCGTGAGCATCTCCTTCTTTTTCCCATTTTGACTTTGATAATAACTCCCTCTTTTGATCAATCCCATTTGATCTTCAAAAATACAAACCAATCGATTGATAGTCCTTCCTATTGAAATCTTCAGAGACAACAATCATTTACCTTAATCAGAGTTTTCCTAGGGATCCGTCCTTAGGATGTAATTAAAAGGGGCTTGCCCTGAGAACTTAATGGACGATTTAAAATAAACCACGCTTTACTTTTCATGTAAAATGGAAGAATCTGTCTATGTATCATCATCCTTAGGAGTCCTTAATGAGGTGATTGGTTCCATTAAAGGGTAGTGACTTCTATCTTTCGAGATAGTAAACTATACCTTGATGAAGTATCCGATCACCTGAATAAGTACATCTGCAGATTTGTGTGGTATCTTACTAAGATGAATTTCTATAAGGTTTCTTCTTTTCTTTCTCCACAGATTTGAAAGGTGACTCCCTATTAGAGATTTATTCACCACGTGTCCGTATGTTCTCCAATGGCTCAGCCCTTTGAGTTATGAATCATAGGATATATTTGATAGGCACAAAGCTCTTTTGTCAGCTAAGGTGGAATTAAGCTTTGTCTCATACCACCAGTCTACAAGGATTACTTGGATGTAACCCATGGTTTCAGATCAGGTTTGGTCTACCTCCTCTCGACTAAGTAGAGGGACCATGATAACGGAAACCATGGGATCCTGATTGGGCATGTTATCATTCCACCAACCATATGCTTTGAGTTAAAGTGATGAATTTCATAAATTAATAATTTTAAACTCCACATGCTTATACTATACACTATGCATTTAACGATCCAATGTCTAACTTTAATCGAAAGTTCTCTCTCTGCATTGGAAGAGGTAATTAACTATAGGTGCTTGCACCTACAAGAAACCTGAAAATAGATCTAAAGTCCTCACAAAATGAGGGTGAAATATCTAGGTAGTGTCTTATCTACTATTCCATCTCCCTTTTGAAGATTTGATTGACATTGAATCCACTCTCTTCATCAGTTGATAAATTTTGGAACCACAAATTTTAATTCCAGGGGACAAGTTTCTCTTTCCATCTTTGGCTAGTCGAATATGGTATAATAAGTAAATATAAAAAAATGAAATTAAAAGAAAAAAGAGAACCAATTATCAATGAAACTAAATCTAAGCCAATTATGTCCTTATGATTAATCCGTTTGTTCTTTATATCAATAGATCTTCAGAACACACTATTCATCATGCAGCTGGGTGGCAAAGCCAGTATCCATCTAGCTAATGCTGTTATAAATACTGGGAATGCTAGAACTATCATTCAATTTAGTAGTGTAGACTTCCTAGCCATTGCTGCAAATGATCTTCTACTTGAAGTACCTCGTATTACACAAACCATGGGGATTGGAATGACCACTCTTTCTAAGATTCCTCGAAAGAGAGCTTTTGTATTTAAAGATTGGGTCATTCTGAGGTGTTAGTCATGAAAAGAACCATCACTTAGTAGAAAGTTTCAGTCATACCTGTGAATGCGATCACTCTGCTAGTTGAACCTTTGCATTAAGAATGCATGATCTTTCCTCATATGGAGGAAAACTAACTCAAAGGCAAAGAAGGAAAAGAAATGCTGTGAGCTCAACAATTATTGCCTAAATCGCTAGCCATGCAACCAAACTTAATGCCAGAAGTGAGTGTTCCCACTCATTACAAGTTTGAAAATCTGAAATGGGTGAAAAGGAATAGCTCTACTAGTGATGTTAAACATCATTTCTAGGCTTAACAACAGTCAGCTCAAACATTGTAGAAAAAACAACATGAAATTTTATCTGCTCGAGTGCATAGAGTTCTAAGGTTGTCAAGAAAAAAAATTCTTATAAAGAAGAGGTATCAAACAACAATTATCAAAGAAGCCAAATGATCCACCAAGAGCTACCATCAGTTGTAATAAGAACTCAAGATTTCTAAACAAATCCACGGTGAGCATTACTGATTTGATCAGGAATCCACGAAAGGTCGACAAAAGAAAATAAATATGGAGGCAAGCCTCAGAAGAAATATGCAAAAGCTTCTTCATCTATAAGCAACCTAACCCAGAGATAGCGGAGAAAGAGAAATGCTGATCTGCTTGCTCAATAGCCATTGTTTAAGCAAAAAATTGTACAACTAGATGTGAAACTAGAAGTGAGTGTTCCAACCCATAATATGTTTGATAACCTAAGATGGGTAAAGTGGAATAGCTCTACTAGTCAAATCAAGTAGTCCTTCTAAACCTGACAATGTTAGGTTCCAAGTTCTAGTGAGGAAGCTCAAAATTGTATATGCAAGTGTGCATTGGTTCCTCAAAGTTGCCAAGAAAAAGGACTTATAAAAAGAAAATATGAAGGTCATGTCATCAGGGAGGCCAGAGTTTCTCCTTCAACGAGACCTCCTACAACCCCAGAAAGATGTCAACCAATTCAAGTCCCACACAGTGAGCATCGAGGTGTGACACTTGGACCACAGGTCTAAGAATCCGTCATTGAAAGGTCCTGACAAATAGGTAAGCAAATTTGGAGGCCAAAACCTCGAAGTGAAATTGCCTTACAGAAAGATAATGGCGTGACATATGGACTGTACTCCGAGAGATCTGCCACAAATAAAACTTATCAAGAATGTGTACCTAAGAAAAAGGTCATATGTGATGAGATTTTAGACGGTCAACACCTTGAAAGTCATCCAAAGGATCCTCTCACCAACTAGCTCCATATCTTTGAGAGGAGGTCATCTTATCGTAGTCATCCTATTGAAGAAATACATATTCAACACTTTGAGCCAAAGTTTATTGGAGGTGTCGATTAGAGATTTGCATCCAAGAGAAAGAAGTTGATGTAAAAAGATACTCCTTTCAAATAGGATAAAGAATTTCCAGAGGCTTTTGATAGTATCAAGAAGTATTTATTGAATCCGCCCATTCTCGCAGCACCAATCCTAGGAAGACCTCTCCTCTTATACACAACAATACTGGAAGAATCTCTACATGCTCTATTGGTGCAACACAGTGACCAGGGAAAGGATGGTCTATATTACATTAGTCAAAGGCTAATAGGAGTGAAAATACAATACTCTCCAGCCGAGAATCATTGTTTGCTCTAATTTTTGTTATCCAAAAGCTTCATCATTACATGATATCTCATAAAATTACTCTCATCTCAAGGATCGATCTGCTAAAGTTCTTGATGATAAGACCAGCATTGGCATGAGCTTTATACAATTTGACACCATATATGAAGGGGCAAATTATAACATATTTTCTTCCCGCACCACCTACAAGATTCTCGTAAAATCCACTTCTTATGCACTAGTATAAGGGCTAAAGAAGTTCTACCACTTAAAGTTGAACTACCTTCACTTTGAATAGCCATCCAACATGATCTTACCAAGATGAGAATGTCTATCTATAGATGGGAAAAGCTTGATGCACTTGACGAAGTTAGGATCAAAGCTCAACAACATTTAGAAGTCTGCCAAGTGAGGATGTCCAAAGCATTCGATCATACAGTGCGTCCTCAAAATTTTCAAGATGGAGAATTGATCCTGGTATTGAGAATACCAATTATTCCTCACCGTCATTACATGTGTAAGTTTTGCTTGAAATTCTCTCGTAACATAAGAATGTATTTTTGAAATAAAGCAAACATCCCCCTATCAGATAGGGAGCATTTTTTAAATTTATATTAAAATATTAAGTTGTCCCTTGTAAAACAGGGGGCCTCCTTTTGTATTTAGGCTGACATCATGCCTAAGGCTGAGATCCCCATATGCATGTTCAAATTATGTATTCAAATTCACAAGTTTCAAAATCTTAATGACCAAAAAGAGAAATTTTCAAGTATGCAAATATCAATAAATCAAGTTGGAAACACATCTCCCATCCATACATCAAATCTAAGGCTTGAGTGGATGCATAAGGTCAGACTCAACAATATGGTTGAGTCAGCGTGGTCTACTTACTTAATACAAAGGTAGTAGTAAGAGATCCCCATCTAGAGTGATAAAACCCTCCAACAATTCTCAAGTCCAAGACTCAAGTGGGTGCATAGGACTCAACCCAAATATGGCTTGATTTGCTCAATATGCATAAGGCGTAAGAGATTCTCTTACTATGTTAGTTCAAAGATGAGAGCATCCAAATCTTGAAATCCATCAAACTTGGTGAGTTTAAGTGGCGGCAGGAGATCATCCCAATGGTCGCGTCATCTTTCAAAATCCAAAAAGATCCTCACTTTCGAGAAGGCACTAAGCCGAGTTTGGTATCAATATCAAATGAGAAATGTCAACTCCTTCAACAAGTTTACTAAAGTAGAAAATAAAGATCAAAGGAAACACTTCTTCAGTAAGTCCAACCAAATAGAAAGCAAAGACCGAAGAAGTCATCCCAATATTTGTACAAAGCTAAACTAAGGAGTCATGTCATCAATATATCCATTATGCACAAAGCATGGGATGACTCTTCACCATTGACCCAACACAAGCTCTGAGGGCTAGGTCACCGGCAGACATCCTTCTATAAGCCCACCAAAGTAGAAAGCTATGGCAGAAGATAATTTTGTATCACCTGATAAGTCTTTAAGATAATTCATGAAATTCCTTCGCCAAATTCATCAATGCATAAAATCAAGATAGAAGGAAATATGAACTACAAAATTTTGAGATTTAATCTTCAACAAGTCCATCAAAGCACAAAGCATATGACCGAAGATGTTCCCATCTCGCCAACAAGTCATCAACTCCATCAAGTCCACTAAGGCACGAAGCCAGGATAGAAGAAAAAAATACCAATTTCAAATTTTGACATTGAATCTTCACAAGTCCGACACAAAGTATAGGACCGAAGATTTTATCACAATAACAAGTCATCAACTCCATTAAGTCCACCCAAGGCACAAAACTTGGGAGAGAAAAAATATAAATTTCAAACTCTCAAGAGGATGTCTTCAATAAGTCTAAAAGTATAAAATATATAATTAAAGATATTTCAAATTCTCTCAACAGTTACTGCAAACCTCCCCTGTTAGACAGGGGGCATTTTTATATATTGTTGACCTCACTTTTGGAGTGAGTTCTCAACTCTTCATCATAGATCTAGGACTCTTATAGATACTAAGAGTTTCTTAGTCTTAAGACACTTCTAGTGATTAGGTGAACACTTAACCTAAACCTAGAAGACTCAAGAGTTAGCCATATGAATAGGTTATGCCTTAGGGACTTAGGAAAACTTGCCTACCCTATAGTTTAAACCCAATCCATGCTTTCCTTTTCAAACCAAACCTCAAATTCATACCAAGCCAAATTTCCAAGACTTATAATCAATTCCATGATCAAATTCAAGCTTAAGATTTCTCCATAAAACCCCATGATTAAATTCAAAACCCTTCTTAAGCTCTTTGATTTCATCCTATGGACTTAGCTTTAGCCAAATTCAAATCAATCCCGATTTAATTAATTTTCTTAAGAGATCAATTCAATCCTTCAATCATTTTCCAAATCCAAATTCTAAACCAAATAAATCAAATTAAAACCAAATTCCAAATTTCCCTCTTAAGCTTTATGAATCACTCTCATAAGCTTAATCAAACATCAACCAAATTATCCCAAACTTGATTGATTTCTTTATAAATCAATTATTCCTTCATTTATATTCACAAATATAAATGAAATCCAAACTCAAATAGCCAAAGCCAAATCAAACTAAATCAAACCAAGCCAAAATCCCTTCTTAAGCCCTATGGACCTTCCTCCATAAGATTAATCAAATATTAAACTAAATCAACCCAAAATCAATTTGTTTCTTTATAAATAAAATATTTATTAATTTATATTCACAAATATAAATGAAAGCCACCTTCAATTGATCAAAACTAAATCAAACTACATCAATTCCTTACTTAAGCCCTTTTGACCTACACCTTAAGCTTGGTCAAATTTACTTCCAAATCACTCCAAACTCAAATGATTTCTCATGGATCATTTATATCTTGATTTATATTCCAAAATATAAATGAAATATAAATCAAATAGCCAAAACCAAACCCAAATCAAAACAAAATTTCAATTTTAGCCTTTTTAGCCAATTTCTTGAACTTGGCTAAATGATACCAAATCAATTCAAAACCCATGAATTTATTCATGGATCAGTCTTTCCTTCAATAACTCATCCAAATATAAACATAAACTACAATTATCAAATCAAACTCAAGTCAACCTAAGTCAAACCCAAGTTAGCATTTTTGACTTGAAAACTTCAAATGAGCCAAAATTCATTAGACTCCAAATTAATTGTAGTTGGATTTATTTCTTAATCCTAGGCTCATGTATGAGTTCAACTAAACTTGAATCAAGCCAAAACCAAACCAAGTGACCCATTTAGGTCCACTTGACCCAAAGTGACCTAAAATACCTTTTTAAGCCAAGTTTTAATCCAACCCAAATTGGATTGAACTAAACCATCAAACCTCATATCACAATGGATGATCAACCACCTCAATTTGTCAAACCAAGCCAACTTGGCCCTTTGACCAAGTCAACCTTTAGCCCAAATGAAACCTAAACTAGCCAAAACTCACCATATACCAAATTGATTGAAACCATTAATTCAAACTAATTCATAATCAATGATTGAACATGATCAAACTTCAATTGAGCCAAACCAAGTCTAATTGACCATTTGACCTAAGTTAACCCAAATTGGCCTAAAAAGCTAAAATGGGTCAAATCATGATTTAACCTAAATTGATTGTAATAAATGGCTAAAGTTCATTTGAAATCATTTATTGAACTTGACCAAAGCCATAATTGAGCCTAATTTGACCAATTGGTCAACTTGACCCAACCTAGTCCAAATTTACCTAAAGGTCAAATTGGCCAAAATCCAAATTAAACCTAAATCAAATCAAATCAAAGCCTACAATCATTTTCAATTAACAAATTGAACATGAACCAACACCTAACCCAATCCAATTTAGTCAAATTGGTCAAATTGGTTAACTCATCCCATTTGACTTATTTGAATCCAAATGAGCCAAAATCAAACCTAAGACAAATTGATTGAAACCACTTGAACTAAAACTCTCCAAATCATCATTTGAACCTAACCCAAATCTTGGTTTGACCCAATTTGACCAATTGGTCAACCCAACCCAACATGAACCCATATGAACCCATTTGTCCTTTTGAAGCTAAAGCACCAAAACCAACCATGGAACCTTTATGGTTGACCAAACCCAACCCAAATTGACCCTAAGTCAGCCCAAAATCACCCAAAAGCAAAGTGGACCCTACCTAAGGGGATTAGCCATTGGACAAACTTCCTTACATAGGATTCTTTCCCCATTTGGCAAAGTCTACTCTCCCATCACTTGGGCAACCATCCAAGTGCCAAATGGGGTGTGCATAGCCTTCCCCAACCCACTAAGCAAGCTTGACCATGGACAAAGGAAACCCAACTCTTCCTCCTCACTCAAAGCAACCCCATGGACAAGGGAAATCAGACTATGCTCATATCTTACCTTGGACCTCCTGCCATAGCTTCCTTCACTCCAATCGTGCCACGTGGAGTCGATTGAGACCCCTTTAACAGGCTGACGGTGATGAACTGGCCAAAAATTAGGGATGAATTTTGTCCATCCATCAAGCTCAATTGAGGAGTATACTTCCTCAATTCTCATAGGGATTGCCACCATTCAAACACACTAAGCTTCCCAAGTGTTTTCAAAATCCCGAGCTTCCCAAGCCTTATAGTTTCCACGAATTTCTCATTCAGTGTTGAAAATAGGGCATCCATTCCTCATGCAATTCTCTCCTCCACATAACCAATCCTCGATTCTCTTGCACACACCATTGTGGCACTCAAACCTTTTCCCAAACTTCTAAGCCACTGGAGATAGGAATTCGACCAAGACCAAATGCTCAAAGGAAGGATCTTGGTCTCTAGAGCAATCCACCTCAAATTGAAGCTTGTACAGCTTAATAGGGCTTCGTTTCTACTAGACGAAGCTTCCTTAGTCATTGGAATTGCTGGTCACAAGCTTCGGTGAGGTATGCTATTAAAATCGATCCTTATATGAAAATGGTTTGGTCTTTATGAAGGAAAGTTCCATGTCTTGAGATTTTCACATTATATTTTCTTATTTTGCCTCCCAAAGGTGTGGGATTGATTTGATTTCCATATGAGCTTTGGTGAGCTCGGATCGAATGGAGAAAGATGGATGGTATTCATCTCTCGCTGCTCGGGAGGAGTTAAATCACGGGTCATACATTCTGCGTGATTGGAATATACGGTCCTGATCTAATCACACTTAGATCCTATCTATTTTTCTCCTTAATCGCGAGATTTAATCGCGGCCGTTCGATCTTGGATTAGATGGTTCCGCAAAGCATCGCCGCTACTTTGATGTGATAACTTAAATAACCTATCCCATCACATGGAAAGCATGCCGCAGTATACGTGGATGAGGGCTTAATTAGGGTTGTTTAATTAATTTTTAAGGTTGAATCTTTCAAAATTCATAACCAATTGTAGAAAAATCTAAAAATGCAAATGAGGGCTCATTTTAAAGGTATTTAAGAGGGGATTCCAATAAAATTATTATGAGTTAACTTTGAATATTAATTCCTGCTTAATTATATTTTAATTAAAATTAATTAGCCTAATTACTCTTTAATTAATCATCTGATTAATTTCAAACTTTTAAGAGATGTTTAGGGGGATGACCTTTGCCTCCCCCATTTTTCTTGGAATTTATTAGTTGATTAATTGGGGTAATTAATTAAGTCTTACTCTCTTAGCTTAATTAATGATCAAATGAGCAATGAATTGATCCATTAATTAAGTTCATTAGCCTCTATTAATTGGAGAAACTTAGGGTTGGGACCCCTTCCAATCTTTTCCTTAAGTCTTCTTCATTCCTCTTTAAAATTAATTTAAGACTCATTAATTAATTAATTTAATCAATCAAAAAAAATAAATCATATCTAAACTTTAATTAACTAATGAAAGATTTGATTGAGACTTAGGCTTCCTTCTTTGTCTCTTTCCTAAGTCCATTTCATATTGTTGATTAAGGATAATTGTGATTTAATTAGATAATTAATGAAATTAATTAACTTGATTAAACTTGTTTTCCCTAATTAACTCTTGGGTAGCTCTTTGGATGTTTGATAACCTAAAGAGAGAGCTATTGAAATTATGGTTAGCTCACATGTGTGAGAAAATCATAAAAGTAATTAAGTGAGTTCCTTAAGCTTAATTAATTAATGATTGTGAGGTAATTGCATTGGGCCCCTTTCATTTCATAAGAGCATTGCTATTTACTTTTCAATGTATTTGCATATCATATAAGCTCATAATTATTTGATTAATTATCTTAAGGTAACTAATGTAATGGTTAATTAATTGATGTAATCCATGATTAACTCAATAAATCCTTAAAATCATCTAATTACTTCTTATTCAATCAAATTAACTCACACATATGGGGAGTGATATTAGGATTAACAAACCTCTTTCACATCCCTCAAATCAAATCAAACATGAAATCAAAAATGGCTTTAAGAAACTTTGGATTATTTTAAATAAGTTTATTTAATGTGATTGTCCTTAGGAATTATTTGGATTGAATGAAATTACATGCTTGTGTTTCTTTATTTCTTTCCAATCATATTAAAATGTTGTATGCTACTTATAGTCATGCATTCACTTCTTTCAAAAATTAATTAAATAAAATAATTTCCTTTATGTCAAACATGCATGTGTTGGCTTAATTAAAAATATGTGTGGCTATTATCACTATTAAATCTCAAATGTATTTTCAAAAGCTTATTAATGAATAATAATACATGTTGTGACATTAGCTATACATACATTGGAGGTGCATGTAAATATAAGCTTAGTGTATGAAGTGAAGTTTCTTTCTTTCATTCATATGTTGATTTGCATAAGTATGAATGTTAATGGGTATATTAGTCTAGACATTTCGGGGACGCACGACTCTAAGTAGCCCAAAAGAGGTTCCTACCTCACTCCCCTAGTGCAGAATAATGGTGACGTACCCGTTTGATTTCATTCTTATGCAACTTAACATTAGAATTTGGATAGAGCTTTAATTCATTCACAAAAATAAATCAAATAAATCAAATTCTACTTTATGTAATTGTAATTATTCTTTCATATACTGGGTTGTATAAGGGTAGAGCTCGGCTACTCATTTCTCTTTTTGGGTTGTACGGCGGTACCCGACTGCACCATCCTATTATTCTTTTATGTTGGGTTTATAAATTTTTGATGCTTTTTTTTACAATTATGTAATAGAAATGACATGTATTTTCATAGTTTCTTTATGTATGGTGATTTAATGTGTGGCCTGGATCCAATTTAGCTCTTAAGAGAAAAAATAAAATTTCTACCCCAACTACAACTCATAACTAATTTTTTAAATAACTCATAACCTCATTTAAAGCCTAGGTATTAAAATCAAGATAATTAAAATATTTTGCAACCCCTTATCTGAATGTTGTATGTCTAAATATTATACATGCATCTTCTACCACTCTTGTAAAGTGAGGGCCCCCATTCTTACACATGGGAACTGCTTGACCTATGAGAGCAACTCCTACTGACAGGGCTTCACCCTCTTCTCTCTTGATTTGGCCCAGAACTCATTTCATCATGCATTTAGACATATAAATTGATAGTCATATCTTTGAAATCTTTGGAGACAATAATTGCCTACTTTAATTAAGAGTATTCCAAAGGAACTCACCTTCACAAGCTAAGATACCAAATTTGTTAAGTAAGGAGCACCATTTTTAAATTAACATATATCACACACATAACCAACCATCACAAGAAAATATACTTTCACTAAATATCCAAACATGTAATAAAAACCTCTACTTAGCATACCTAAATTTGCTAAGTGAGAGTTTTCTAAATCAAAATTTTTAAACAAGATACATAATATAAATATCTTCAAAAATCTCTGCAAATATTTGAACCCACCCAACCTACTTAAATTGGTTGAGTATGGGTTCTAAATCAAAATCATATGGCAAAGTCTCTCATCCAAATATCAAAAATCTCTCCAAAACTCAATGAACCCCACTTAGCATACCTATTTTTGTTAAGTGTGGGTTCAAATTATAAATTAAGTGTAGAAGTCAATGATTGAAGGCAAATATTAAGGCAAGAGTCTGACTCAATTATATGTCAACAAATGCAGTGATTTTAGTATAGTTAGTCAGTTCAGCTTCCAGTAAGTGCAGAGATCATGGCTCCTAGCAAGTTCATCTTCTCTTTCCCTTATGGTGTAGATTTGGCTTTAGATCAGGCCAATCTCACCATGATTGATACCACCAACCTGATCAACTTTGGTCGTGGCTTTGAAGGGTTTGATATTACTTGTGAAGGGGCAGCCCTCACAACCATTAGTAGGGAGGAGGTGGTGGGATAGATGCCACTCATCTACTTGGATATTCTGTCTGACTCTGAGTTTCTCTTACTAAAGAGGAAGGCCACAGTAGTTCCCATGCCCCATTCAGTGTCAATTTTAGTACCTACCCATCCAGTTACCCCTGCTATAGCTCTAGTGAGAGTTGCTACCTCCTTGTTGGTCACCCCAAAGGGGAAGGCTGTCTTAGCCTCTATGATAATCTCCTCCACTTTCGAGGTAGGTGCCAGTTCTCACTTTGCCTTACTCACTCGCACCTAGTGCCATAACAAAAATTGAAAGATTAAGTGGGAGCATGAGTGAGCAGCCAGAGAGCTTGATGTTGCTTCCCATATAGCTGAGGAGGGTTCTCCCCATGAGACCTCTCCACTTCTGAGTGGTAGTAAGTTCCACCCCTCTCGACCTCAGATTAAGAGGAGGATTGCTACTTCTCCTCCACCACCAGCATACCATGAGACACAGGCTAGGGAGCATAGGAGGCCCTACGCTAGACTTAGGATTATTCTATGCTAGGTTAGCAGAGTTTACAGATGCTCAAAGTTCGGTACCTTATTTGACTTACGATCCATGATCCCTAGGAGTGTTAGGGGTCAGATCCATAAAGAGAGAGAGAGAGAGCTCAGAGAGCTCTCTGAGCAGGCGAGAGAGTGATGGAGGTATGCTTGGCAGTTGACAGCCTCTATTTTGTTGGATTTTCTTGATCATCATCCTGTCAGGGCCGGTCATTCAGACATGATTGTTTTTACTGGCGTAGTCTATCACAGACAAAGATCCTCAATTGAGGGGCAGTCGGTATTGCCATCATGATGCTCCAATCGTCGTTCACCATCACCAGTTCAACTTGAACCATCGACCACTCCTACCAAGGTTCAGAAGCCCCCATTCGGGGAGATACCTTCCCCTCTGGTGATCCAGCTACGGCCCAAGGATCTCGCTCCATCTGTTCCACCTATTGAGGTGAGATTGAGCTCCCTTGCTCGATTCCTCACCTTAGATGTGGTCAGGAAGGAGTGGTGACCCAAGAGTGCCATTGTCGCACCACCTCCTTGTACTGAGATAGAGAGGGGGGGGGAGGGTGTGGACATAAACACGGTCCCCATGATAGTTGATCCACCCAGCGAGGAAGTCTTGATAGTAGGTAGTGTCCATCGAATTGAGATAGAGAAGCACAATCCTACAGCTAGCAGTCAGCGGGTATTCATCCCAATCTAGCCAGACATAGTAGATGGGTCACTATATGACATATTAGCAAACTACTTTGCGAAGAAGAGATGAATTCTCAGAAGTGAACACTCAGATCAAGATGAGGACAGAATCAACTTCGATCCTGATGAGGATGACATGCTGGACGATACAACTAAGGTCCATATGGTTGACACTTGGGGATCCTTACAGCGGGATAAAACTAGCTAGGAAGGTACTGTGCTCGAAGAAGGTGACACTTCTCACTTAACTCAGTACCTCCTCCACCAGATAGAGGGATGATCATATTGACAAGATGGGAAAAAAGATTGAGGAGTTGATGGCAGTAGTTTCAGCATTGTAGAACTCAGCCCCAATTTCACAACCCTCCCCCATGATAGCCGACCGTCCAGAGTTGGTACATACCTTAGAGAATCCTAGGTGTACTCCCACAGAGGATGACACTTGCAGTTTGCATAGGAAGGTTATAGATGGCACCTCCATGCATGAGAAGGATATCAAGCATATGGTAGAGCAGCAGGTGAAGGAAGTGATGGTGCAAGCCTTAGGGAGTTCATCTATTCTAAAGGGTAGATCATACTCGAAGGAATTTGATGTTATTCAACACTTTAAGGGTTTTGTGTCACCTTCCTTAAAAATATTTGATGGCAGTGGGAACCCCCATCAATATATCACATGTTTTAGAGCCAGTTGTTGTATCTTGAGTGGTAGTGCACTGCTTGTTGTTGAAATTTTTGTGTGACTAGCAAGGGTTGCATTTGATTTGTATGCTAAACTGCCCGATTAGGTAGGGATGTTTACTGAGTTGGAGAACCTCTTCATCAAGAGGTTTCTAGAGCTCATCAAAGAGTGACTGTAGGTGATCTTATTACAGTGACACAAGTTTCCAATGAGTCCCTTTTTGATTATATTCTCAGGTGGCATAACTTGAGCATGAAATGCGAGCCGCAGCTATCTGAGCAGTATGCCATTGAGATTTTTCTCAAGAATATTCTTGGCCCGATCGCCTTCATGCTTAAGGGCTTTACTATCTGGACATTTGAGAAATTAATTAACAAGGCATCTAAAATGTAAGAGGAAGCCAAACAGTTACCCTTTTCTGACCAATCATCTCGGCCCAAGATGAAGGTGTTTGAGAAGAAGCCGAGGACGTTGTTGGTGGATGAGGGAAGCGACCAACCATAGTCTAGTATAGAGACCACTCGAACCTCCTTTTCCACCTCCTCCACCACCTCGCCCATCATATCCGCCTACAATCGCCATTCACCACATTGGCACCTACAGCAGTATTCCTACCCCCAGTAGTTTACCCACCTACTCTTACTAATAGATTGAATAAGCCATATTCATTCAAGAGGGAGGTAGTTAGAAAATCTTCAAGAATCTCTTGAAGAAACCTGACTTTCAATTACCAGAGCCCAAGAGGCTGGAGGATGTGGACAAAAATAATGATCCTAACTATTATCCCTACCACAGCATGATTAGTCATGTCTTAGAGGATTGTATTACATTTAAATACTGGCTTGAGCATAGATATAAGTTAGACGTCATAGTTATCCCGAAGGAATACTTATTAGAATAACCTAACAGTTCTATTAGAGAAATCCTTGGGGAAACCTGCGATCCTCTTAAGACAAAAGAAGGTTGGGATATTATTTTATCTCAAACCTCTAAAAAGTAGTTTCTAAAATTAAGAAACTCTCTCTATAGGTGCCTGAGGTAGCACAAACCTCTAACACTAAGGAAGGTTTGCAAGTTGCCAAAGACAACTTGAAGAAGGTGACAGCCCAGCAGCAATAGCAGTCCACCTTATTTGCCCGAGATAGTTCAGCAGCACAACCACCGTCTGAGTCAAACACTCCATCCATAGTTACAACTACTAATTCTTCCTCCACTAGCTCCTCTTCTGCCAGCAGGAGCATTATATCAGTGGATAAGGGCATTAAATCCCTTACCCTACTTACTTTATTAGATTTCTATCATGTACCACCACAAAAAAAATCATTGAAAAAAAGCTTTCACTTACATCTTGTTCACTTTTGATACTTTAGATTTTATTCCTCTTAAAAACTCTCCAAGTCTAGCAAATAATAATGATAGCTCTAGTCATTCTGATTCACTCTCTTTTGATTCAGAATCTGACTTTCCTTTTCTGAATCAATCGAGTTCACCTCTTGAGATTGACTTGGAGTTAACTGACTTTGAGGATCCCATAAGAGAAGCTGTAGGTATACTTGATGAAAAGGTAGAACTTTCCACAAGTTCATCTCAAGAAGTTACTGAAGTCAACCTATGTAGTGGCAAAGTTCTACCTCCTAGGGTAGCACCTCTTGATAAGGGTAAACAAGTCATTGGTTATAGTGAGTAGATAACCCCTCCAGGATGCTCCACCCATGGATATGCTTGTGGAGACCATGTCAAAGTTGATTACAACATTCTAGCACATCTTAAAAGTTGTCAGTTAAGTTAAGCATATATGACGCCCTTGTCTTATACAAAGAGATGAGAAAATTTCTAGTCAAGGCTCTCCTTGATCTAGAGATATGCTTAACTCAGCTGACCGCTACTGAAGAGGAGACACACAGCTCAAAGGACATCTTAGGAGTTACATTAAGTGATGAAGACTTGATTCAAGGAATGATCAAGCACAACCGCCCTCTTTACATTACAGTGGATGTCGGTAGATATAGGATATCAAGAGTTCGGTTGACCAAGGTGCATCAGTCAACATTATGAGTTTAAGAACCCTTGCCTACTTGAGGATCGACAACTCTAAACTCCAAAAAGAGAGGATGATGTCGAGAGGATTCAATGAATAAGGCGAGAGGGCCTTAGGCTCCATAGTGTTTCCATTACAGATTGATGATTGGAAGACTGAAGCCAACTTTCATATTTTAGACTTGGATACATCTTTCAATGCTTTGCTTAGGAGACCATGGACACATGAGAACAAATGTTGACCTCTTTTTTAGAATGAGCTCTCAACTCTCCATCTTAGACATAAGACTTCTCTTAGACACTAAGAGTCTCCTTAGTCTTAAGACACATCTAATGATTAGGTGGACACTCAACCTAGCCCTAGAGACTTAGAAGAGTTAGCCATAGGAATAGGTCATGCCTTAGGGGTGTTAGGAAAATTTTCCTAACCTATAGCTTGAACCAAAATCTTCACTTACTTCTTCAAAAGAAAAACTCCAAACTCAAATCAATTCCAACTTGATTGATTGTCTCCAAACTCATATCAACTGCAACTCTAACTCAAATAATTTCCAAATGATTGAAGCTTATGAATGAAATTCTAAGTTCAAAAATATTTCCTAAGTCCTTTGATTCTATCTTATGGATTTAGCCTAAATCAAATCCAAATAAATTCAAATTCAAAAAGTTTTCTCACAATCCATTTATATTCTCATTTATATTCACATATATAAATGAAATATAAATTCAAATCAATCAAACCAAATTCAAAATTGAAATCCAAATCAAAAATCTTTCCTAAGTCACTTTGATTCTATCTTATGGACTTAGCCTAAATCAAATAAATCAATTCAAATTCAAGGAATTTTCTCATAACCCATTTATATTCTCATTTATATTCACAAATATAAATGAAATATAAATTCAAATATCCAAAAATTAATTCAAAAATTCAATCAAAATTCAACCTAAGCCTTTCAAGTCAAATTCTTGAACTTAACCAAATCAAATTCAAATCAAGCCAAATCTTTGATTTTCCTTCATGATTCAATCAATCCTTCAATCATAAATCCAAATATAAATGCAAATTTCTATCATCAATCCAAAAATAAATTCAAAACTCAAATCCAATTTCAACCAAAATCCAACCTAAGCCTTTCAAGTCAAAATCTTGAACTTAGCCAAATCAATTTCAAATCAAGCCAAACCCTTGATTTTTCTTCTTGATTCAATTAATCCTTCAATCATGAATCCAAATATAAATATAAACTCCAATCATCAAACCAAAACTAAATTTAAAAAAAAAAAATCATACCCAAGTCAAACTCATGTTCACCCTTTTGAACTTGAAATTGTCAAATAAATCAAAACCCATTTGACTTCAAATCACTTGAAAATGGATTTATATTTCAATCACAAGTCCATATGTGAGTTCAACCAAACTTGATTCAAGCCTTGATCAAGTCAATTGACCTGCTTAGGCTCACTTGACCCAAAGTGACCTAAAGTCCCCCTTATGAGCCAAATTCTAATCCTAACCAAATTAGATTGAACTAAGAACACCTAAGCCTCACATTGTGAGCAACAATCATCATGAGATGATCGATCACTCAAATTGGGTCAAACTAAGTCAAACCTAAGGGTTGACCAAATCAACACTTAGCCAAAATGAAATCTAAACTAAAAACAAAAGGCCAAATTTTCATGAACCATTTAAAACTCATTCAGTCAATGACAACTAACTACAATTCATTTCTTGACCCAACAGACTTGACCCTAAAAAAGTCAAAAAAGTCAAAATGTCAAAATTGATTAAGCCAATTCTTTCTTCATAAACTCAACTGACCCAACTATCACTGACCACCCGTGATCAATTAATATATCAAATTGATTTCAATTCATATCTTGAACTAAACCAATTAGTAAATATAAAATAACTTGACCCAATCCTAATGAATATGAAATCAAATGACCAAATCAAATAGAAAATTGAACCAAATTTGAAACATATTTAAATCTTATGAACTTGACCAAACTTGGCAATTTGACCAATACAACTTGACCCATTTTGACCTAAATATGACAAATTGAAAAAATCAAATTATGAAACGGTCAAATTTTCAATCACAAACAAAACATATCAATATTAATTAATCAATGACCATTTTACCTTATCATCCAAATCAAACCAATAAACCATTTCATTTTTAATTCACTTAAATTTTTTCCATCATGGTCATGACCCATTTTGACCAAATGGTCAACATGGCCAAATCATATCCACCCTTAAACTTAGAATCCTCTCCTCAATTAAAATACATGACCACCCTACTGGAACTGAATCAAACATGAAGTCCCATCACAACATGGACCAAAACAATGGAAAGTCACATGACCATTATCCAAATCAACCCAATGGCCAAACCACCCACTTGGAATTGAGCACATGGATCTTCAATTCACATGAGTCACTACTACTACACTAATATTCAATCAATTTCAAACTTGATCAAAAATGGCAAGCTCTTCATCTCTCACCAGATACTCTCATTTTATTTGAATTCTCACACACACTGATTGAGCTAAAACTTGGAAAACATTTGCAAGTCTCCAAGCTTTAATTCCAATTGTCCAAATTTATCTTGATAGAGCTCTCCATCAACTTAGCCAATACCTAAAATCAATCCAATTCCTCCTTTGAGCACCCTCAGAGGGCCTAGTCGAACTCATCCCAAGCTTCTTCCAAGCTCCAAAGGTAAGGGAGGTGGGACTTTGATCAAGGCCGAGTCCAATTGAAGGTGAGCTTGGTCCATAGAGAGATCTACTCAACCCAAAGGCTTGGAACTTTCAATAGGGCTTTGTCTCCACTAGACGAAGCTACCTCATCGGATTCGTGCACCGGTGATAGTCTCCGATGAGGTATGGATCGAAACTGAGCTTAAACTAGAGAGTGTGTGGTCTTTTGTGAAAGGAATTTTCACTTGATGTAAAAATAGCTGTTGGATCTTCATCCCCTTGATGATGATGGTGTGGGTTGAGTTTGGGCTCAATCTGAGCTCAATCGATCTCGGATCATGCCATGAAGGTGGACAGTTCCCCTTTCCCATAGAGAAACTCAGTGACGGATCATGGGCCATCCATCCACACATTTTGGATGGATGGCCATGATCAAGATGCGTAGGATCCCTGAATTAATCCCTTAAGAAATGTGAGCTTGATCTCTCGATCTTTGATCGGATGAGAGAAATAGTGTAGCCCGGCGATGATGCTATGATGTGATAACTTAAGTTGCCTCTCCCATCGTGCCACATGTAAAGCACGCTCCACGTCAGCTTCCACGTTGCGTCGACGGGATTAACTATTTAATTAGGGATTTAATTAATTATCCTTAATGGCTGAATCTTCAAAATAACATAACTAATTCTAAAAAATCATAAAATACAAGGTAAAATGCATTGTAAAGATAATTAAGAGGAGAATATTCTAAAAGTGTTTTTAATGGGTTTTGAATAGTGTATTTTCCTTAATTAGGGTTTTATTGAAAATATAATAACCCAAATTACTCCCTAATTATCCTATTGATTAATTAAAAACTTCTCATGTGCATTTAGGGGGATGAGTTCTGCCTCCCCTAATTTTCTTGGGATTTATTGATGGGTTAATTAGGGAGATCAATTAATGTACTCTTAATTACTCTCCTTATGTAATTAAGGATATTTAAGCATGTGAACAGTGGTTTATCCCCTTTTTAAGTTAATTAAGCCTTGATTAAGTGAAGAAGAGGTTTATGGAATGGATTTGGAAATTTTTCCTAAGCCATTCCCTAAACCTCTTTCCTTCCTTAATCTAAACTTAATTAACTAATTCACCTACTTAATTAACTTAATAAATTAAACATTCCAAAACTTAATCAATTCATCTTGGGTAGGTTCTTAGGTGTTCAATAACCTAAGTAGCTTAAGAAAATCAAAATCCAACCCACATGTGTGGGAAGGGTTATGAAAGTACTTAAATTAAACTCTTTAACTTAATTAATCACTAATTGTGAGCCAATTACATTAGTCCATTTCTTTCCTAGGTGCATTGTTGATTTAAATTTGACAAAATTTTTAAAATAAGCACGTTTAAAAACATATTTAGCGGATTAGACATTAAAATTTTTTTTTTAAAAATAACAGTTCATTTAACGGACATCATGTAAAAAAAAAAAAAGAAGGGGGAATTTACATACATAGCACACAATTCTTATGTATTTACATATCTAACATCTAAGATTAGATATTTACTTATCTAATACTTTTCTATGCTTAAAAAGTTATATTTCACTTTTAAAAATTGAATAAAGTGGTATTTTTGATGTGATATTGAAGATTAGGGTGTTATATATGTAAAAATTAAAGTTTAGGTATTAGATATGTAAATACATAAGAATTGTGTGGTATGTATGTAAATCCCCCTAATTTTGCAATTTTGCTTGGCGGAGGGCCTCACCTTTAATTAGTCTTTTTTAATAAATATCTAAATTTTATATTTAAAATATATTTATTTTTATATACATAAAAAGATAAATTTTATTAAAATTTAATAATTTTTTATATAAAATTTAAAAAAATTATAATATTTATGTAAATATGAAATTTTAAATTTAAATATGTAAAACACAAGAATGGAAATGTATAATAAATTTATAATAAAAAAAAGTTAATTTCATATTTACATAAGAATTTATACATATATATTATACATTGAAGTTAAATTTATACATATATGTATAAAAATATTTATACATTTTTAAGCTAAATATTTTATATAATATTAAAACTAAATATTAGTATAAATTTATTATACATTTTTAAATGTACCGTGGCCTAACAAAGAACTCCATTTTTGTATTTTTACATATTTAAATTTAAAATTTTCTATTTACATAAATATTATAAATTTTTTAATTTTATATAAAAAAGATTATTAAATTTTAATAAAATTTATTTTTTATGTATATAAAAATAAATATATTATAAATATAAATTTAGATATTATTAAAATACTAATTAAAGTTGACCAAGCAAAATTGCAAATAGTTTTTTTTTTTTTGGGGGAATACATACCACACAATTCTTATGTATTTACATATCTAACATAAACTTTAATTTTTACATATATAACACTTTAATCTTCAATATCACATCAAAAATACCACTTTATTCACTTTTTAAAAGTGAAATGCACCTTTTTTAGGCATATAAAGTGTTAGATAAGTAAATATCTAACCTTTGATGTTAGATATGTAAATACATAAGAATTGTGTGGTATGTATGTAAATTCCCTTTTTTTACTATTTTAGGCCAGTCGCCCATTTAACGGGTGACTGTGCCTACTTTTAAATTTTTTTAATGCCTAATCTATTAATTATATTTTTTAAACATGCTTATTTTATTTTGCCTTTAAATTCTTGTGTGTTTTATGTTATACATTGGCTCATAATTATTTGATTAAGTATGTTAAAGTGGTGTTGGTAAGGGGTAATTAATACACTTAATTCACACCTTAACTAACAAAAGTGAAAAATTGATCTAATCACCTAAAAATTAAACTAAAACATCATACACATGTGGGAATGGGTTAGGACCAACAAACCTTCTCACATTTTTTAAATTGAAATCAAACTCAAACAAAATCCAAACTCTCCTTAAAACAAATTTGATTTACTTAAAATAATCTTATTCATAGGATTATCTTTAGGAATTAATTAGGGTGGATGAACTTTCATTACTTTATTTCTTTCTTAACATGCTAAATGTGTATGTCATATGAAATTCAAGCATTCATGCTTTTAAAATCAAATTAAAAATGAAATGTTTCCTTTATGTCAAATTACATGTTTTGGCTAAAGTAAGAATATGAATGGCTATTATCACTATTAAATCCAAAATTACTTTCAAAGCTTATGAGTTAAACATCAAAACTAAAAGGTATGCTATTAAAAAAATATTTGAGCTTGCATGAGAATGGCATAAAAATGTGTTATGTGATTTTCCCTCTCTTGCTTAACATAGAATTGTACAGGATTTGCAAAGTGTGTTGTCCATTTGAAAAGAACATAACACTTTCTTAAATCCATTCCTATACACTCTTATGTCATGAATTAAGAAGGAATTCCACATCCAATATATAAATTAAATGATAAAAAAAATAACAACAAATAAATATAAACTTTTGCATCTTTCTTTTTCATTCATTTTTTTGAACATGTAAATATATTTAAGGAAAGTGGTATATTATTCTGGACAACCCTGGGGTTGTGAGGCTTTATGTAGCCCTAAGTAGGTCTTATACCTTACACTCTTGGTGCTAACAATGGTGCCGTACTCACTTATGTCTTTCATACATGTATGTGTGCATATGAAAAATGGATAAAAGAATCTTTTTTTTACTTAACAAAATCCTGCATCATAAAAAAAAATATTCAAATTTCTTAAACAAATCTACTTAGCATTCATCATTAAGGTGTGCTAAACATTTCCATTTGCATGTATAGATATGCTTAGGATTCATTCATATGCATGTTACACATGTTGGGAAAGAAATGAAGTGATATGTGTTTTGTGATAGTATTTCACTTTACTTAATCTTAAAATGCCTTTCTTTTTGAATATGCTTATTTAGGGAAAAATATAAACTTAGGATTAATTAAAACATCTAATAAAATATTCACTAAACAAAATCAAATATGAATCTACCTTAGAAATTTCTTAAGGTAGAGAGGAAAGAGAAGTTCTCTTCTCTTTTCCACTCTTTACAACATAGTAATTAATTGTAAGATTCACTTAAACCAAATCAAAATACAAAATTAAATCAACCAAAGCAACTAAATCACTTACATGAAACAAACCCTATATTTTGAACATTTTCATACTTAGAAAACTTCAACCTTATAACCTAGGTAAGCATGCCACACAACCTTAAATGACACACACATTAGACTAAGTCACCATTTCTAGCTTTAGATTAGGGCGGTGCATGGTTTGATGTTTGCTTTTATTTTATGATATTTTGTTTTAGTCAAGATGCTAGGGTGAATGCACGTAGAATGAATGGTAGGATGATTTAGTCTAATCATTATCTTATGCAGGAGATTGTGCTTAAGGGGCACTGTAATAAAAATATAACTGCTTTTGCTGTGCAGGTGCTTATACCCCTAAGCATAATCCAAAATAGGCTAGGTGGACTTGGTTACCCATGTGTGGGGTGCTAAGTCCAATTTATATATATACATGCTTGGGATTTGTATGGTTTGTTTAGCTAATCTCTATTTTACAGGTTTTAGTTAGATTTACTTTCTCCCTTTTCATGTAATTTTATAATTAGGATTTTGGAATGATTGTTATGGGGATTAAGATGAACAATTGGTCATAAGATCTCATCTTATGTACCATGTGAAGCCTTTGGAGCATCCACATTCTAACCATCCAAAAGATGGAACCAAAGAAGAAAGAAGAAGAGAAGAAGAAAGAAGAAAATAAGAATGAAGAAATGAAGAATGAAGACCTCCATAACATGATTTTTTTTGCTTAATTATAATTAATTCATTTATAATCTAGGTTGTATAAGGGTAGAGCTCAGTTATCCAATTTATTTTTAGGTTTGTGTGATGGATCCTGACCACAAATGACATTTTATTCTTTTGCACTAGTTTTATAAATTTGTTGATGTTTCTTTAACTTATGCATTAAGATAGCATCTTTTCCTAGTTTCTTCATTACTTTGATGTATGGCCTGATGATGATTAGGCTATTAGGAAAATAAATTTTCTACCAAATTAATCAACTCAAAAATAAAAATAAATAATTCATAACCTCATCTAAAGCTTAGGTTATAAATCAAGATAAAAAATTAGCAATCCCTTAGTTGGATGTTATCTTCTTTTTTAACATCATGAGTAAAAGTATATTTTTCTCTCTTGATTGGAGGGCTTCACCTTTGTAGAGAACTTAACTTGACCTGTGAGAGCCATGGAAACAAATCTCCTTATGTTGCTGATTTTAGCCCATAATCTAATTTCTCATGCATTAGGCATAAAGAATCCTAAAGCATGTGCCAAATTGATTGCCCAAAATAAAAATAAACTTATGAAAAATTTGCATTAGATTTAAGTCATTATTCATGCCCTTACATGATCTAGTCTTTTAGGGAGTGTGTTTAAGGACTTAGTCTCTTTCTAAATAAATAACAACCTTGCTATCTTGCATAAATATATGACTTACATGTTTTAAAATCGTAGGAGAAGTTAGTTGGTAGCCACCCCTAGGCAATTATAAGTCCAACAGTTGGGTGGTTTATCCTCTCTTATGGAGGTAAACCAAATACCCATTTTTGCCTTAGATTTAGGTCATGATTTTTGGCCATTGCCAAAGTTCCCTAGATTTAGGTTCAGAGGTTGCTACTTCTCTTTGTAGGCTATGAGCATAAATTCTCACCTCTTAGCCATTTGTGTGACCTTGTAACATGGAATTATATGCCCTAGCATTCTAATAAAAATTCAACTCAAATACATTAATTCAATTTCAAAAAATGTAAAACCCAACCATATGGTAGTTTAGGATGCTTACTAGGCTTCCTAGTACCTTAAGCATCCCTTACTTATTTTTTTTTATTTTGGCTTCGACAAGAACTCCCTCCTCTCAATCGATCCCACTTGACTTTCTAGAAATAAACCAATTGATTGATAGTCCTACCTTTCAAAATCTTTGGAGACAATGATCATTTACCTTAATCGAGAGTATTCCTAAGGAATCTCATTCCTTAGGATGTAATTAACTATGAGGGCTTGTCCCTGTAGGGAACTTAACAAACTTGGTTGAAAATAAACCCTATTTTACTTTTCCATGCAAAGTAGGGGAAGAATCTATGATATATTTCGAAGCCCTATAGTCCTTAGGAGTCCTTATTGAGGTAATTAGGTCCATTAAAAGGTGGTGAATTCTATCTTTTGAGGTAGTACATCTCTCCTCAATGTCATACTTGATCACCCTAATAAGAACATCTGCATATCTACATGGCGTCCCGACAAGGCATATATTTTTGTTTTCATTTATCCTATTCACAAAGGATAAATGAATGTGGAAATATAATTTTCACCCACAAAAACACAGTTCCATCCTCTCTACATCAGTGCATGAAGTTCATGAGAGGTGGAATTGAGTATTGCATCATAGGAGATCTCAAGCCCTTTACAATTCATGAGGTTGGGATATATGAGGATGCATCCTATTTTCTTCCCAAAATCAACAAGTCCATTCTCACAAATCTAGTCAAGATCCCCAAGAGGGACAAAAAGAAAGAAAAAAAAAAAATAAATAAAAAAGAAAAGAAAAAAGAAATATAAAATGAAAATAAAAGACTGTGAGACATGGACTCAGGGGAAGATATAGAGCCTGATTTTAGATTGCACCCATAGTTTGTTAGTCCATTCAAATACATGGGTAGGATGACTCAACCTCCACCAGGCAGAGGCAGAGGTAGAGGACAGTTCGAGGCATCCCTTGAGGTTTGAAAGCCTTCCTATTGGCCACCCAATAGGAGGTATGTCCCAGCCACCAAGATTACACTTGCTATCCACATAGACTTAGAATCTAGTTTAGAGGATGATTCTTATGTGGTTAGTAGACCAGCCAGCTCTTTTCAGTAGAGAATCCCTTTTGAGGTGATGTTAAAGCATGATAGTGATGAAGATTGGACTCCAAAGCAAAGCATAAATGTATTAAGTCTACATATGAGACAGTTAGGAGTTAGTTGGGAACCTTAGCTCTAACCCCACTCTCTTCCCAAAAGTTAAGGGTTTGGTAGTTAAGAAAGCCCCTAAGTCATCCACAGTTGAGAAAATTTAGAGGTTCTTTCTGGGAGCATCATTCTTAAGTTAGGAAGCTGATGTAGAACTTGAGGATGATTCATATAAATATTTAATACAATTACCTTTTGATTAGTACTCGCCTTGTATGTTATTAATTTAGAAGAAGAAAATAATCCCACATACTTGGTCTAAACATAGGTTGGACTACTTTGAAAGGTTATGGGACAACCAAAGTAGACATCCTCAATGAAGATTAGGACTAGGATTTGGTACAATAGTCTAGTCGATGATGCCAATCATTGCTTAGTCATCACTAATCATTTGGAATCTAATAGGTTCTTTTCAAATCATGCTAACTCATATGAGGAGGTGTGTTTAGAAAGTTCAGATGATCCAAATGATCTTGAAGTCAGAGATGCACCACCAAAGTTTGAAGAGGAGATTAGATCAACCATCAACGAGCTCAAAAAAATCAACTCAGGAACTAAAGATAATCCACATATGACATACATCAGTTCTTTATTGAATGAAACTGAAATCAATGACTTAGTTAGGCTATTGAGTGAGTTTAAGGACTACTTTGCATGGAGTTATGAAGAGATGCCTAGTTTATCTCCTGATGTAGTAGTCCACAAACTAGCAATAGAGCCTAGTGCTAACCCTATCAAGCAAGCTCCTAGACGCATGTGATTAGACATTGAACAATAGGTCATTTCTAAAGTAAGAAAATTGATCGATGCTAATTTTATCAAGGAAGAAAAATATCTACCTGGTTTGCCAGTGTGATCCTAATTAAGCAAAAGAATGGCCAAATATGCATATGCGTCAATTTTAGAGATCTAAATATGACATGTCCTAAAGTTGAATTTCACTACCAATCTTGGAACCGATGGTAGACATTGCCTCATCTCATGCCATCTTCTCTTTCATGGATGACTCATATGGTTATAACCAAATAAAGATGGCCCATAAAGATGAAAGAAACATTGCATTTCAAACCTCGATCAGAATCTTTTGCTATAGGGTAATGCCTTTAGCCTTAAAATGTCAGCTACATACCAGCGGGCCATGACTCGGATCTTCAACAAACTCATTCATCAACAAGTTGAATGTTATGTTGATGATCTTATATCAAGAGTAAAGAAAAGGAAGACCATCTCATTAGCTTAAGAGTAGTTTTTGAACGGTTAATGTAATATAACCTAAAAATGAATCCACTAAAGTGTGCATTCGGAGTAGCTTCAGGGAAAGTTCTTGGGTTTATTGTCCGGCAATGTGGAATAGAAATCAATCAGGTGAAGATCAAGGCGATATTAACAATGCTAGCCCCTAAAAGTCTAACTCAACTCAGATCATTTCAAGGGTGGTTGGCGTATCTAAGATGCTTCATTTCCAAAATATTAGGGAGATGCTAGCCATTTCAGCACTTATCAAAAAGGATGCCAAGTTCAAGTGGGATGATAAGTGCTAGCATGCTTTTGAAGACATTAAGGACTACCTGATGATGCCGCTAATTCTAACAGCCCCTATCCCGGGCAAGCCATTGATACTATATACTGCTGCAATAGATGACTCCCTTGGTACTTTGTTGGCCCAAACCAATGATGAAGGGAAAGAGAATGCACTCTATTATCTCAATTGTCATCTAATCCCTACTGAGGGAAACTATCCACCTATTAAAAAGCACTGCCTAGCTTTAATCTTTGCATCCCAAAAGCTACAACATTACATGCTTTTCCATAAGGTGAATATGATCTCTAGGATCAATCCACTACAATATCTCATGACACAGTTGACGCTATCTAGACAATTGACATATTGGTCCATGATTTTGTAGTAGTTTGACATCACTTTCGTACCCCTCCATGCAGTGAAAGAATAAACACTAGTAAACTTCTTAGCAGCACACCCACTTTTTACTGATTCTCTGCTTAGTGATGATCTCCCTGATGAACAAATCATGAACTTAAGGGATACTAGCATTCGCCTCTGGGAGATGTATTTTGATGGCACAAATTCTTTTCAAAAGGGAGAAGAATCACACTATACTCTTCCAAGAAAAGCAGTGGTTGGAATAGTTCTCCTAACTTCGGACCACGATGTGATGAGATTCTCATATCATCTGTTCAATCCATGCACCAATAATGAAGCTGAATATGGGACTCTGATTATCAATCTGGAGTTAATAATTACACTATGCATCTAGAGTATCAGCATCTTAAGGGATTCTCAATTAGTCATTAACCAAATTGCTAGGTCTTACAAGGTTCTAAAGCCTAAGCTCCATCACTACCACAAGTACACCATGGAGTTGTTGGGCCAAATCTCTGAGGTTACCATCTATAAGATTCCTCGAGGAGAAAACATAGTAGTGGATGCATTGTCCAAGCTTGCCAAAGAGTTGGCAATTGGAAGATGAGTCCATACCAATAAGGGTCCAAAATAGACAAGTCTTATCCCTTATTGACGCTGAACTCATCGAGAGACTTTCTCTTGAAGGGAGGTTGCCATTGGCAAAAAGGATGAGGAGTTGGATTGGAGGAAACCATTCATGGATTATCTAAATATAGGTAAACTACCTTAAGAGAAATCACTAGCACATCAGGTGAAGCAGAGAGCCCTTTCCTGTGCTCTCATGGCTTGCACTTTATATCAAAGGTCGTTCAATCATATGTGGTTACGTTGTTTGGAAAAACACAAAGCCTGCAAGATTGTAACTGAGGTACACTCAGGTTTATGCTGTGCATCAATCCGTCAAGATGAAAGCCACGATCAAGAGACTAGGATACTAATAGCCTTCAATGATCATAGGCTGCATGGATGTAGCTAAGAGATGCCACCAATGTCAAGTGCATGGTGTGGTCCTACACCAACCACCCAACATTCTACATCCTATATTGGCCTCATGACCATTTGAGTGTTGGGGTACCAACATAGTGGGTCCGATAGATCCTCCTTCTTCCAAGTGTCATCAATTTATTTTAGCTGTCACCGACTACTTTTTCAAGTGGCCAGATGCAATCCCACTCAGAGAGGTCACAACTCAGCATGTGCTCCAATTTTTTAGGAACCATATCGTATATAGGTTCGTGGTGCCTTGATGAATTATATCCGATAATGGTACTGCATTCAAGAGCATTAAAATCAACAACTTTGCCCGAAGACACAATATAGATTGGAGATACTCTACCATCTATTACTCGAGGGCTCTACCATCTATTATCTGAGGTAAAATGGCTTAGAGGAAACTTGAAAAAAATCTCATCCGGATATTAAAGAAGACACTCGATGATAACACGTGACAATGACATGAGCAGTTAGTTGAAGCATGGTGGGCTTACGCACCACATACATAACTCCAACTCAATCTACCCCATTCTCCTTAGTGTATGGGTCTGAAATAGTCTTACCATTAGAAGTCCAACTCCCATCATTAAGGATAGCTATGTGTAGTAAGATCACAATAGAACAGAATGCCAAGTTATGATTAGAAGAGCTCAAAGGTTTGGAGGAGAGATGCCTACGAGCATGCGAGAACCTCGAGTTGTACAAAGCCAAAATGATTCAAGCTCATAATAAGTTGGTCTGTCTCTAGAGCTTTTCAAGTAGGAGAGCTTATTTTAGTTCTAAGGAGACCAATTGTTGCCTATCGAAAGATGGGAGACAAGTTTGAACCCACTTGGGATGACCTTTTTGCCATAGAGAAGGCCTACTATGGTGTTTATTTTTGATTCATTTGCATGAGGGGGGGGGGGGGGACACCACGCAGATCTGAGGGTGTACTTATTGAGGTAATCGGGTATGACATTGATGAATAGTGTATTATCTCAAAAGATACAAGTTGTTACCCTACAATGGATTTAATCACCTAATATGGACTCTAAGGCATGATGGGTCTTCAAATATATCAAAAAAATTTTCCCTACTTTACATGGATGAATAAAGTAGGGTTTATTTAAATTGGGTTTTAAAGTTCCCTATGGGGGCAATCCCCCATAGTTAATTACATCTTAAGAAAAGTGAATTTAAGAATAACATCGATTAAAGTAAGCAATTATTGTCTCCAAAGAATTCAAACATAGGACTATCAATAAATTGGTTGTGTTTTAGAAGATCAAGTGAGATGGATTAAAAAGAAAGAGTTATTTTTGAAACCTAGGGAGATGAGTAGGGGATGCTCATGATACTAGGAAACCTAATGAGCACTCCAATCTATCTTATGGTTAGGCTTTATATATTTGAAATTGAGGAGATTTATTTATTTGATTTGAAATTTTATTAGAAATCTAGAACTTATAATTCCACGATGCAAGATTGTGGAAATGCCTAAGTGATGAGAATTTTTGCTTGTAGCCCACAAAGGAAAACATTAATCTCAGATTCTAAATCTAGGGAGCTTTGGTGAGGACCAAAGCATGACCTAAATCTAAGGCAAAAGTGGGTATATGGTTTACTCCATAAGAGAGTAAACCACGATGAACATTTGAGTTGCATCCATCTACCTCACTTTAAATCCATTTAGGCAAGTCATATGCTTTTTGCAAGATGGCTAAGTTGTTATTATTTATAAAAGAAACTAAGTCCTTAAGCCCACTCCTTAAGAGACTAGAGCATGAGGGCTATGAATAATGACTTTAATCTAAATAAATTTTTATAAAATTTTATTTAATTTGGTACTATTTATTTTGACACAAGTTGTGGTTTTTTGTATGCCTAAATTTATGAGAAGTTGATTATGGGCCAAATCAAAAGGGAAGAGGTGTTCTTCCATCATAAGCTCTCAAAGGTTAAGCCCATTCTATCTAGCAAAGTGGAAGCCCTCTCTTAACAAGAGTGAAATAAGATAATTATGCATGATATTAAATATACAACATCCAGTTAAGGGGTTACTAAATTTTAAATTATCTTGATTTAATGCCTAGGTTTTTATATGAGGCTGTAAGTTATTTTAAAAATTTAGTTATGAGTTATTAATTGGATAAAAATTTATTTTTATCCTAAGAGCTTAATTGCATCCAGGCCATAAAATAATCACCAATCATAAACACACGATGAAAAGGCATGTTTTTCTAATGCACAAGCTAAACAAAATATCAAACAATTTTATAAAACTATCACAAAAGAATAAAATGCTAATGTAGTCGGGTGTCGCCATATAACCCAAAAGAAATTTAGGTAGCCGAGCTCTACCCTTACACAACCTGGATTACAAAAGAATAGTTACAATTAAAAATGATGAATGTATGAGGGTCTTCATTCTTCATTCTTCATTTCTTCATCTTTTATTTCTTTATTTGATTTTCCATTTCTTTCTTCCTTTTGGCTTGATTGAATGTGCTTGATCCAAAGGTATCACATGGTACATAAGACTTGGTCTTGTAACCAATGTTCATCCTAATCCTCAATAACACTTATCCTAATCCTAATGCAAAATTATATTAAAAAAAGAAAAGTAAATCTAGCTACACCAACAAAACAAATGTTAGCTAAACAAACCATACAACCCAAGTAGTTATATGAATAATTTTGACTTAACACCCTACACATGGGTAACCAAGCCCACCTATCCTAACTTGAGTTATACTCAGGGGCTAAGCAACTTGCATAGGAAAAGCATTCATATTTTTTTTATTTAGCGGCCCCTTAAGGACAACCCCCTGCAGAAAGTATGATTAAGCTAATATCGACCTAACATCTAGACTACGCACATACACCATAACATCCAGTCTACAATAGTACATCACAAAATAAGCATACATCAAACCAGACACCACCCTAACATAAAGCTAGAAATGGTGACTTAGTATAATGTGTGTGAATTAAAGCTTATGTAGTATGTCCTAACTAGGCTTTAAAATTATAATTCACTAAGTGTGAGGGATTTAATTAATAAAGGGTTGATTTTTCTTTAAATGATTTAATTAATTTAAAGATTTTACTTAGTATTTTCTTTTATTTCATATGACCTACACTTAACAACTAAGTGTTTTAAAGACAAGAAAGAGAGGGAACCTCTCTTTTATCTCTACATTAAGTCACTTCTAAAGTAAGTTAATTAATCAATTCTCTTTGGTGAATGGATTATTACATGTTTCAATTAACCCTAAGTTTATGTTTACTCTAAATGGCCTTATTTAATAAGAAAGGCATCTTAAGATTAATTAAAATGGATTACTATCACATAACACATGTTTATTAATTTTTTCCATCATTTATATCATGCATATGTTTAAGTCCTAAGCATACCTATACATTCAATGTATGTCTTAGCACAATTGAATGATGAATGCAAAGAAGTGTGTTTAGAATTTAAATACTTCATTTGATTAAATTATGAATGCATATCTTTTTTAATGAGAAAGAGGGATTTTTCATCCATTAGCTAGGTACACATTCACGTGTATAAAAGTTTTTAAGTGAGTACGACACCATTGTTCTACACCAGAGGCGTAATGTGCGAGACCTACTTAGGGCTACTTAAATCCTTGCAGCCCCGGGGTGTCTAGACTAATATACCACTTTTCTCAGATACATATGGATGTATAAGCAACTATAAGGATAGGAAAATGCATGCAAAGGTTGTATTTGATTTATGATTCTTATTCATTGGTCACATCATACATACCTATGTATAAGAGTTTTAAGTGAGTACAATGCCAATGTTCTGCACCAGATGCATAAGGTTTAAGACCTACTTAGGGATACTTAAAGCCTCGTAGCCCCGGGGTGTCTAGACTAATATACCACTTTTCTCAGATGCATGTGAATGCATAAAAAGAACCACAAGAAGATGTCATATTTGGTTTGATTATATGATTTACATATGTGATATGAAATTCTTCCTAAGTTTAGCATGGAGATGCATAAGAGTAGATTTAGACAAATGTTGTGTTCTTTTCAAATGAACAATACAGTTGTAAATCCTATGTGAATCCATGTAAGAGAAGAAAGAGAGCTTCATATTGCATACCTTATATTATCAACACATGTAAACTTATCGATACTTGTAATTAACATCACTCCATCCATTATAATTGACTTAGGCTTTTGAAAAATAAATTTTGATTTAATAGTAATAATAGCCACACTTATTTAATTTAAGTCAACACATACAATTAGACAAAAAGAAACCATTTCATTTAGCTACTTATTAAAGAAATGAATGCATGATTACACATGGATGTTGGTGTTTTCTTTGGAATAGAGAAAAAGAAATGACACCACATAGAGTTTAGAATATTTTATTTAGATGACCAAATATGACATTAAGGGATAAACATATTATCGCAAAAGATAAACATGCTTTCCTCTAATGGATTCAATCATTTCAATAAAAGACTCCTAAGGCTAATGGGTCTTTTGTATACTAGAGTATTTTCCCCTGAACTACATGGAAAAGTAGAACATGGTTTATTTTATCCTGATCATGGTTCCATATAAAGGCAAGCCTTTATAGTTAATTACATCTTAGGAAGGGTCTCTTCCTAAGAATACTTTGATTAAAGAAATAAGTGATTATTCTAAAGACTACTAAGGTAGTTTTCAAAGGATTGATTTTTGGAAATTCAATTGGGAGAGGTCCAAATTAGAGAGAGTTACTTTCAAGAGTCAAATGGAAAAAAAGTAGGAAACATCTATTGATACTGGGATGCCAAGTAGACATTTCATCTATTCTATGATTGGGCTTCAAATTTGGAATTTAATTTTAGATTTTGAGTTAACATTTTCTTAGAAATCCATGGCTTAGATTCTAGCAGCACAAGACTGCAGAAATGCCTAGGGTTAAAAACTTATTCCTAAAATGATGCTTTAAAACATAGTCTATAGGTGCCTCTAACATATGTTAGATGCTCACCTAGTTCTATCCTTGGGAATCATTGGCCATTCTCCTCACTTGAGGGAACTAGCCTATCCCTGACTCTTCTGGACTTACAACATGCCTGGAAAAGGCTGCCAGCTAACACCACCTAAGCACATTTTAAAACCATGAGACTAAGTCATATGAATGCAAGATGGCTGGGTTATTGTATTCTTAAGAAAAGAGTCTATGAGTCTAGACTCACTATATAACTCCTAGGATCATGTAGGGCATGAAGATGTATCTAATTAATGTATATTTTTTTAGATTTTATAAATTTTGACTCAAAGATTCATTTAGGCCATAGGAATATAATTTATGCCTAATGCATGCAATTAGAATAAGATTATGGGAAAAATTAGAATAGAAGAAGGTGTACTTCCATCATATTCAAAGGTCAAGCTCGTTCTCAAGGATGGAAGTCCTTCATTAATCAAGAGTGAAATAATATGATTTATGCATGATGTTCAAACATCTAGCTAAGAGGTTGCTACATATCTTATCTTGCTTTAATGCTAGGCTTTTATATGAATATTATGAGTTGTATTTATTTTTATGTTTCGATTGATTAAACTGAGTAGAAAATTTAGTTTATCCTATGAGCCTACATCCAGGTATTCATCACAACACGAACATAATATAGAAAAAATCCTAAGAAAAGCATGCTATTTCTATTATGCACCCAAAATAAATCAAATCAAATTAAATTATATAAGAAAAAGGCCAATGCAGTCGGGTACTACTGTACACCCCGGAAGAAAGAAAAATGGGCAGCCAAGTTCTGCCCTTATAGAACCCGCCTAAAACTATAAGTTTTAGATCTATGGGTCTTCTTTCAGAAAGTCACCTTTATTAGGGACATCCATCAAGCTCCATGGGAGACCACCGCACCATCTCCTGGTTGGGTCAGCTCCTGCTAATCGTAGACCCCATAGATCCTAACCTAATTCTAAGCTCAAATTTACATTTAAAATTAAAAAAAAAAATTCCTAGGCCCTGTAAAATAGATTTTAGGAAATACACATAGCACACAAAGTAGTTTATATTTCACAAACATACGGGCTTAGCATTAGTTGCTTGCCAAGCCCACTTATCCTATGGACTATGTTAAGAGATTTTTAGCACCTGCAAGCAAACATCAATTTTATGATTTATTTATTATAATGATCCCTTTAACACAGTTCCCTGTAGAAAATAGTGTTAAATCTAAAAAGAAAGCCCTAACATCCAGTCAAATGAGCAAACAAGTTTAGGCATCCACTCTAAAGCAATACACCACACATACATGTGAAGCACATCAGAACATATCACAGGAGATTAAAAGAAAATTATAATGATCTAACCTAGATCTAGAGTCCGTGACCTAAGTAATCTAGTGTGTGTAAAAGATGGGTTTGTGTGGCAAGGCTTTGCTAAGCTCTTTTAAGTTCAAGTTTAAATTTGAAGTTTGATTTTGTTTAATTTTTACCTCTGGGTGGTTTTAATTGAAATGGTTTTAGTGATTTAATTCTCATTGTTATGTTCATTTTATTTAGTTAAAGTAATATTTAAGTTTTCAAGAATGAGAATAAAATGAATTTCATTTTTTAGGTGAAACTCACTTTATTCCACATTGTAAATCCTAATGAAGTTTCCAAAAGTCTAACAAAGATCCCTAGGTATTTTAATTAATCTTTTGGATGTTATTTATGTTTGGATTAGTTTTATGTTATTTCATTTGTTTGAATTGCTTTATTTGATTTAATTCGTTCGATTTATTTCATTTTGAATTAAGTTATATGGGTTTATTTGATTTGGCTTATGTTAATTGAAAGAGTGTGATTTTAGTTTGATTTCATTCAATTTAACTTAAGTTATTTAATCATGGATTTGTAAGCTTAAGGTTTAAATTCATTAATATGAATTAATATTTTAGGTTTGTTTATGGATTATTCTTAACCTAAAGCACTTAAGTTAATTACTTAATCTGATTTGATTAACCTAGGTTTTAGATTCATTATTTAAATTTATTATAGATGAGTAGTTTTATTAAATTTCATTGACTTAAAGGTTAAGGTTTAAGTTAAGTAATAGTTTTATTAACCTAAGGTTTTATTTCATTAACCTAAGATTGAATTTGATCACTTTAATTGACTTAGGATATTTAGAGAAGTTTTTGAATAGTTTTCTAATGTTTGATGGAGATTAGTTTGAATTAGCACTTTATTTAATAGGTTAATTATTTTCCTTAACCCAATATTTGATTAACATTGATCCAAGGATTTGAAAATTTAAGAACTCCTAATCCAGAGATCAATTAGACTTGAAATATTTCTAGTAAGTAAGGTTATATGCCCATTTTATATCTCTAAGGTTTCAACTTGATTAGATATGTAATTAGGGAGTAATTAAAGTTTTAAATATTTAATTATAACATAAATTAAGCCTTAATTTATTGAGATTCAGTTAAGGGTTTTATTTTTCACTTATTCTTAACTGCAATACCTTTCTAATAAGAGTTCATTCATAATTTTGGTTAACTGGTTGATTTATTATGATTTAATTAAATTTAGGCTATTTAATTAAATTATTTAATTCATTTAATTATTGAATTAAGTTAATTAATGATTTATGAGGTTTAGATAAGTTTATTTAGTATAATTAGTGTTCTAATATTCATTAATGTTTATTATATTGATTTAAGGTTATTAGATTAACATTTCCTAATTATTTTATTAAAGGTTAATTAATTAAATTAATTAAAAGGTTAAGCATATGAAATTTCAATTTTCCTTGAATTTAGAGAAATAAATCCCAAACAATTCACCTAAGGTGTATTTTATGCTTAATTTCATTTCTCCAAAGTTTCAAATTAATTGGATTATTAATTTGAGAGTAATTATGGTTTAATATTTTTTTAATTAAACCCAAATTAAGGTAGAAATACACAATAAAAAATAGGATTTTAATTTCTATGGATTCCTCTCATCAAGATGAATCCATAGAGCTTTTATTTGTAATTTCATGATTTATATTTGATTTGATATGATTTTTATAAGTTTTTTTTGCATTTTTTTAAATTAATTAAATCGTTATTTAACAATTTTTAAGTGGGGGGTCCCATGCGGCGTGACAAACTTCATGGCACGCGACCACATGACACATCTATCCACATGGCATGCACGTGTTAGACCGTGTGGCACCACCTGGCGCCGCATTAGCCCGCGGGGTCCCTAAGGGGTTTAATACAATGGTCCACCTAGATCAGAGCCGTCCGATCTAAGAGAAGGATTGGGCAGTGGGGATTAATTCCCAAAGCTCACCGAGAACAGCATTCCGCGATTTCTTGCTAATCAGGAAAATCATGCTGATTTAAAAATGATCGTGGACTAATTAGAACCCATCCATGTGATGGATTGAATTAGGAATCAATTTCTTTCACAAATTTCCAAAATCACGCTTAGAGGGAGGGAGAAAAATGCATACCCGATTTTGGATCAGGGTGGAGACCATTAGCTTCACCTTGACCCAACGAACATGTGCACGATGTTTGGTGGCTTGGCTCCCCATGGATTGCTCCCTAGACCAACGCATGCTTAGTTTGAGTTGGCGTTGGTCATTTTCCATGTTGCCAACGGTGAAGAGGGCCAGTGAGGTTTCATTCGAGCTCCCCTTGAGCTTTGAAATGTATTGGTGCATTCAATTCGGGATGAAATCCAGTCATTGGGATTTCACCATTAGAGGTCGCTTCGTTGTTTTGTTGCTGGCGAGGGGTTGGAGTATTTGGGAGCTTCATCACTTACCTTGGTGATGCTTTTGGAATGAAAATGGGAAGATAATTGTCTCCCCTACCCCACTTTCCATGCTTGGTTGAAAGCTCTATAAGGAGGAATTTTGATGGTAACTCCCATGGTATGAAGGCGGTCAAGGTGTGTGATCAACTCCCCTTTTCCTAGTGAACATATGGGAATGTTCACAACACAAATTGAGAGCTTCCTTGATTGATTTCCATACTTGGCCGAGAGCTCTTTTTCTTCTTCCTCTTCTTCTCTTTTTCTTCTTTCCTTGGTTGGCTAAGGTCAAGGAAAACTTTGGAGGTTTGCACCTTTTCCTTTATTGCCTTCTCTACCATTAAAGCCAGCCATCTCTTAAGAGGTGGCTTTTGTCTTGGAGTGGATGAGGTGGGAAGAAGAGAGTTTGCATGGGAAGAGGTGGAAGAAGGAAATTGGCATTTTTTTTTTTTTTTTCATTTCACATTTCCCATTTTCTAATTCCTCTTTTCTTTTATTTTGCTTTTATTATTTCCATGCAATATGGCATTATCATCTTAGTTTGGATTAAAGTATGATATGCCCAAATTAATCTCAAATGAATTTGAGATTATGTTTAATTCCATTTGAATTGGCATAGGGAATTTGAATCCAACCAAATGCTTTGATGCAAAGTATTTGGATTTAATTCTACCCTTTGAATTTGTTTAGTTTATTCTTTAAACCATAATGCAATTGATGATAATTGCATTATGATTAGATTAAACCATTTAATTTGAGTTGATTTTAAATTTAATTTCATTTTAACTCATTTAGCTTAAATGTGTAAGGTATGATTCCAAATGAGTTCAAATGATCAATTTGATTCAAATGGAATGGGTTTGGATCCTTTCATTCATTTTAATTTGGTTTTAATTTAATTTATTTGAGTTAATCTAAATTGAAAATTTGGATTGATTCTACCTATATCAAACATGTTAGAATAAACTCATAAAGATTTTCTAGGACATTAGGTGAGGTGTCCTAAGCATTGAATTAAGAAAATCTTATTTGAGATTAGGATCTCTTAATTTCCAAATTAACCTTATCCAAAAATGAGGTCAACAAATGGACCCCCAATATGTGTAGTGGATTAACCAGAATACACTGCACATATTGGTGTTGACCAGATTGATCAATATGCAAGTATAATCTTGGAGTTCCAATTCATGATTTTGATTTTCGATTTGAATTTCTATTTAAGTTTTGATTGTGAAAGATAGGTATATGTATATGTATCTTTGCTATGGAGTATGATTCATTCATAGGAACTTAACTTTATTAAGTTCTAGGGTGAAGAGGAATGCTATTAGGAGGAAACCCAAAGAATGGCCTAACCCTAATGCAATCACTGTGTTCAAGGAAGATGCCTTCAGGGGACTTACTCTCACTTGAGAATAGCGGTGATCCATGTGATTAGCTAATAAGATGGGGCTATTAAGGGCATGATCCATCCTAGTTAGCTAAAGAGAAGAGAGGGGTCTTTAAAGACATGATCCAATCCTCAAAAGCTATGCTGGGGAAAAGAGGCTTGAAATGCTTGATCCTAATCTCCAGCACTTGGACTACTAAATAGGGCTCACATGGACTTAATCCTATTTGAGTAGTCCAAAGAAATGGGACCTTCAATGGCTTGATTCCATTCCTTAGATGTTTGAATAGGAAGCCAATTGGGGGACTTACTCCTATGTGATTAGAAAGAATGATGACTGGGGACTTATATCTTTCTAATTAGCTAAAGATAGGGGCACATGATCCATCCTAATTAGCTAAAAAAGAGGAGAGGAGTCCTTAAAGACATGATCCAATCCTCAAAATAGGATGCCAACTGGGGACTTACTCCTAAATGATTAGAAAGAATGCCGACTGGGGACTTTTATCTTTCTGGCTATTAGAAAGGGGTCATAAAGACTTAATCCAATCTAACTCGCCTGTGTAACATGACAGGCTTTGATGGCTTAATCAACCATGTACAAAAGTAGGATGCCGACTGCGGACTTATATCTTTTTGCTATTAGAAATGGGTCATAAAGACTTAATCCAATCTAACTCGCCTGTATAACATTAAAGGGGCCTTGATTGCTTGATCCAATCATGTACACAAAAGTGGGATGCTAGCTGGGGGCTTACTCCTAGATGATTAGAAAGAATGCTGACTAGGGACTTATATCTTTCTGGCTATTAGAAAAGGGTCATAAGGACTTAATCCAATCTAACTCGCCTGTGTAACATGAAAGGGGCCTTGATGGCTTGATCCCATCATGTACAAAAAGTAGGATGCCGACAGGGGACTTACTCCTAGATGATTAGAAAGAATGCTGATTGGGGACTTATATCTTTTTGGCTATTAGAAAGGGGTCATAAAGACTTAATCCAATCTAACTCTCCTATGTAACATGAAAGGGGCCTTGATGGCTTGATCCAATCATGCACAAAAGTAGGAATGGTGCCACGAAGGCTTGCTCCAAACCTACAAAGATAATTTTTCATGGGAATGGTGCATGAAGGCTTACTCCAAACCCAAAAGGACATGAGAAAGGTGCCACAAAGGGCTTGCTCCCATCTCAAGTCATGTATAGGAAAGGCACCACAAAGGGCTTTCTCCCAACCTATAGGTGATATGGATGAGGAAAAGGGGTTAAAGTGACTTATTCCTAATCTCCAAATGCTTTGACTAATAAGCAAGAGTCTCATGGACTTAACCCTTACTTGATTAGTCTAACTTGATGAAAGGGTGATGGAAGGTTTGCTTCCATTTCTTGATTTCACTAATACTCCTTACACATGAAGTTGTTTAGTGAAGAAGGTTTCAAAGAGTTAATTTATTTTGAAGGTTGGACCCAATGCTTTACTATGACATGAACATAGAAGTTCATCATTTTTCTTTCTTTCTCTTTTATCTCAAAGTTATAATGAACCATGCTAGATGTCTATTTCACTGAAGATTTCATAGGGTACTAACCTAAGAATTCTACCTCTTTGAGCTTGCATGTGGCTGTGTTGTTCTTTTAGGCAGTAAGAACCAAAGTCAACTAGTGTTTCTCAAATGGGATTTCTTTTTTTCTTTTTGTATGTCATTTTACTTTGTTGACATGAATCAACAGCTTATAAGGCCTTCTCTTGGATTCAATTAAGATCAAGAGATTCCTTTAAAGCTTTCTAAAGTGAATGAGAATCAAGATAATCTTTTGGATTCTCATAAGATAATCTCTTGGAATTGAAAGGATTAACTTATTAGAGAAATTAAGATTCTCCTCACAAGTTTGAAATTTAATTTCTTCAATTGATTTTTTATTCTTTTTAAGGTTTTATGAAGTGAAATTTCATAAATGTCTTTGATTAATTTCTCAGCATTTTGATCCTTCACATTTTACAAGGTCTTTGAAATTACTTCAAAAGTAAATTTCAAGACTCTATATATAGTAACATGATTGTTTTTCAAATCATATTGAAGTTTCTTTTATTTTCTATTCTTCTATTTTTTATTATTTATTATTTTTTTATTTTTGGTAAGATTTTCAATGTAACCCTCAACCTAATCGAAAGTGGGATTATAAGAAATCTTGATCATGACCCTTTTTTTTGCTAAATTGTTCCAATATTTTGAGATTGAATGATATGACTCTATAATAGAACATTCTTGAAAGGATTTTGAATGTCATATGTCATATCATATGCTTTCTAATTTTCTTTTCTAGAATTTCTTTATTTGATAATTTTTAGATAAGGTATCCTTAAGAAAGATAATCTTATGCATGAAAGTCTTTTTGATTTTAAAATGAAATATGGGTAATATGAACCCATTTTCAAAGTAAAGATTCTACCCTAGTCCCAAAATGTGGGTCATATAATGATGTTAGCTAACCAAGAAGAATATTTTCTACAACCATCTTTTTCTAGCTTTTAATTTAGCACAATTTTGCTTTTCTTTTGGAATTTGACCACAGTCATCAAGGGACTTAGTTTATGGAAATGACATCAAGCTTAAGTTTATAAACTACTATATCTGGAGATCATTTCAATTTATTTCAGATAAAGTAGTCTTTAAACCCAAAAGATAGCCTGATCAAATCAATTAAAGAATTAGATCATTGATATCAACTTGTCAATTGTGGAATTGGATTTTTCTTCAAATTCTAAGGGTGCATCCATAACTTGAAGACTATATAAATCTCTAGACACATCTAAACAAAATTCATGCAATGTGTTAGAGTGCCTTTTGAAAAGAAGTTAGGACCCAGACTACTTAAGCTTTTTAACTTGCAATGGCTCTATGATTCCATAACTTTTCTTGTTAATGGTTATAGGCCACTTGCAATGGAATCAAAGTATACTCAATGGGACCTTTGCCATATAAAAGATATGGACCCCTGGAAAAGAAGATCCACTATCTTTTCTTTTAACCTGCCAAGCGAGCTCACCCAATCATGGCAAAGGCTAAAATGATAAAGCATAAAATATCTGCTTATTTTTGTTTAGCTAGGGACAATTTTTGACTTCTAACCCTACCACTTTAATTTTGATGTGGAGAAGTTTAAAGTTAAAATGTCCATTTACATTTTGCTTCATTTGAAATTAGGATATACTAAATAGAATCTTTGCCATTCAAAAGATATGATTTTTTGAAAAAGAAGATCCATTATCTTTTTATTTAACCTGCCAAGCGAGCTCACCCAATCATGGCAAAGGCTAAAATGACAAAGCATGAGATATCTAATTATTTTTATTTCATTCAAGCTATGTTAGTTTTATTAAGTATTTTTGCTTCATTTGAAATGGTATTAGAGTATACTCAACAGAATCTTTGCCTTTCAAAAGATATGGACTCCTGGAAAAGAAGATCCACTATCTTTTTATTTAACCTGCCAAGCGAGCTCACCCAATCATGGAAAAGGCTAAAATGACAAAGCATGAGATATTTGATTATTTTTGGTTAGCTAGGACAATTTTGACTTCTAACCTACCACTTTATTTTGCTATGGAGGAGTTTAAAGGTAAAAATGTCCACATGCTTAGAAATTTTAGACTTCATCCTTTTGCTCTTGGATATAGTCCTTCCATCCCTTTACTTTTCTTTCTTTCTTTCTTTTGGTAATATTTTGATTTGATTTCTTTATGAAAGGTTACATTTGGTAGTTCCCCTAGTTATAAGATTCACTAAGAAGATAGATGTATTTGACTCATTTTCATAACATTTCACTTTTTATGAACTGACTCCACTAAATGATTTGCTAGGAAATTTGATGTATTTGACTTTTTGTCCAAATACAACATTTGATTGATTGAATTTTTGATATGATTCAAGTCTTTGCTTGATTGATCATATAATATGATCCAACATTTTTATTTCTTTTTCATTTTTCATGGAACAACAAATCTAGTAAAGCCATTTAAGATTGGTAAAAATGACTTTCTAAACATGTCACACTTTTGAATTCAAATTGATTTAGTGGAGTGAGTCTTTTAAGATTGGCATAATGACTTCCTTAAAAACTTAACACTTCTAAAATCAAAATTTTCTATTAGAATCAAATATTTAGTGAGGTCATTTAGAGTAGAATGATATCCTAAAGACTCAACACTTTAGGATGAATATGAACATCCTTCAATAATCGATGTTTCTTCTTTTCTTTTCATTTGATTCCTTTTTATTCTCTCTTTTTTTATTTGGGCTAGATAGGACCATCCAAGAGCATTTAAAGATGTTTCATGAATTTCTAAGTTGCACTTTTTCATGTTTGAATTTTGGCTTCAACCAACAATGTGATTGAAATCAAGTTCTTTTTCTGGATTGAGTTTTTAAGATTGAATTTTCATGAATTTGAAAACTACTTTCTTTATTTGATCAAATTTATATGGCACCATCTTATCAAAGTTTGATTAAAATTGGGCCTATCTAAATTCACTTTCATGTTTATATTTGATGTTCACCATGCACCCGGATCAACAAGTGTTTTGAGATTTTCTTCTTTTGAATTTTCCACATCGACTAGATGTTAATCTATTCTTAGTAGTCTATATTTATCAGAGAAGATAAGAACTTCTTTATAGTGGAATGCTACATCAGGAAGTTGCTTATAGTTAAGTAAGGTAAATTACATGATTATGTAATGCCTTGCTTTATTTTCATTTTTTTTCATTTTTTTATTTTATTTGATATTTCATTTATTTTTAACAGAGCATTATGATGCTTGATTTTTCAAGTAACTTCTCTAAGATGGGAAAAACATCAAATTTTGAAGATGACTTATTTGCCATTTCTTTTCAATGCCATTTGAGGTGGTATGACTCTACCATTTTGAATTTGATTTCAAGAATTTCCCTTTTGATATGAAGGGAAGGTAGGTCTAACTCAATCCTCAATAGATCAATAGACCTCATGATCTATTCATTTAGAGGATCATCATTTAAAAGATGACCCTCTAGGGTAGATGCTGTGTTATTAGAAAGTCAAGTTTGATTTGCATTCTTTTATAGCACATATAAGATTAAAGGTAATCTCAGCTTGCAATGGAATCTTTGAACACCATACTTGACATTAAGATAATGTCAAATAGGTCATAAGACATTTCAAAGAATTCTCCTTAGGTTTGCTTTGTATTGAAAGCATATAATGGCTTAGTCTCTGAACAAAGAAAACTAGGGCTTTCTTCATTCATTTGGATTGACAAAGTCCTAAGTGATTTATCTATCAACTTACTAGAGATAGAAGTTTCATATTATTACTTTGAGAGGTAAAACATCATCCTTAAGACCCCATCCTAAGGTCATGATTTCTTTAGAAGGATTAAACTCTTCATTTATTTCTTTTCAGGATTTTGCCTTAAAATTAATTAAAGCCATTCTTGAAATATCAATTCATTTAATGAGAGGAAACTCTCATTAAGGAAGTTGATTTAAATTTATTGGTTTAAATTTTATTCATTTCAACTTTATCAGGAGAATTAGAATTCTATTTTGCTACCCTCTCTTTTCTTCTATTGATTTGGAGCAAAAGTAAATCCTGTCACTTTATCTTTGTTTATGTCATGTCATCTTCCTCTTTTGACTCTCTCCCAAACTCTTAAGAATTTAAGATTTTGGAAAGGTCTAAAAGAAGGTTACCTCCAAGTCACTCCTTACATTTGGCCAATCAACTTGAGCAACTGATATTCCAATATTCCAGTGGACTTGTGGAAATGAATTAAGATTAAAGATGATTTGCATTTATATAAAAATTTTCTTCTATAAAGATAGAAGATTTACATTTAGTTCCTTAACCAATCTTTAAGGTCAATAAGGAATTCTCTTTTTGGGATGATTTTTTTTTAATGTACAATTCAAACTTCAATCATGGTGGTAAAGGGGCAAACCATAACTATGCCTCCTTTTGATTTGGATTTTCTCAACTTTGAAGGAACTCCTTCATTTCAATTTACATCCTTAAGTGTTTTGACACCTTTGAATGTATTAGAACAAAGGTTATCTATTCAAGGACCCTGTCTTGATTCTCTTTAGCTTTAGTACAAAGCTAAAGTAAGATCAAGGATAAGTATAACTTTGAGACTTAATTTTTTGGGGATTTGCTTTTCAAATTCTGAAGTACTTTTCATACTTATTTAAATTTAACATCTCTTTTCCATATTAGAATGGTTTCAAATCCCTATTGACCATATTTAGGTCATAACATAAATGACTTGATTTTTATTTATTTCTCTCACCTCTCATTTTATTTTGGGATTTGTTCCCAATCATTTAAGCTGACAATCAAGAGTTTTAGAACCTCTATTCAAGATGTTGGATAGACTCAACCAAGAATGAAATGGAGAGATATCCAATGGAAAGAAAGGCCCCCGACCGTGAGTGGCACTAGTACACCAATATATAGAAATAACCCTTTAAAGATGGAGAGAGGAACCATTCCCCGGGAGTCGCTAAAAAAATATGTTGGTTTTTTCTCTGGAATAGAGAAAAGAAATGACACCACATAGAGTTTAGGAATATTTTATTTAGATGACCAAATACGACATTAAGAAATAAACATATTATCTGAAAAGATAAACATGCTCTCCTATAATGGATTCGATCATTTCAATAAAAGATTCCTAAGGCTAATTGGTCTTTCGTGTACTGGAGTATTTTCCCCTGAACTACATGGAAAAGTAGAACAAGGTTTATTTTATCCTGAGATCATGGTTCCTTATAAAAGCAAGCCTTTATAGTTAATTACATCTTAGGAAGGGTCTCTTCCTAAGAATACTCTCGATTAAAAAAATAAGTGGTTACTTCTAAAGACTACTAAGGTAGTTTTAAAAGGATTGATTTTTGGAAATTCAATTGGCAGAAGTCCAAATTGGAGAGAATTATTTTCAAGAGTCAAACGGAAAAAGGTAGAAAATGTCTATTGATACTGGGATACATAGTAGAAATTTCATCTATTCTATGATTGGGCTTCAAATTTGGGATTTAAATTTGGATTTTGAGTTAACATTTTCTTAAAAATATAGATCTTAGATTCTAGTAGCACAAGACTACAAAAATGCCTAGGGTTGAAGACTTATTCCTAAAAGGATGCTTGAACCTAGTCTATGTACCTTATATGTCGGATGCTTTATAGTTTTATCCTTGGGAATCATTGGCCATTCTCTTGAGAGAACTAGTCACGACTCTTCCCTTCCGGAAAAGATCTAGCTAACACCACCTAAGCACATTTTGAAACCATGAGGCTAAGTCATATAAATGCAAGATGGCTGGGCTGTTGTATTCTTAAGAAAGGAGTTTATGAACCTAGACCCACTCTCTAACTCCTAGGATCATGTAGGGCATGAAGATGCATCTAACTAATGCATATTTTTTAAATTTTATGAATTTTGACTCAAGATTCATTTAGGCCATAAGAATATAATTTATGCCTAATGCATGCAATTAGAATAAGATTATGGGCCAAATCAGAATAGAAGAAGGTGTACTTCCATCATAGGCTCTCAAAGGTCAAGCCCAGGTTCTCTAGCAAGGATGGAAGTCCTTCATTAATCAAGAGTGATATAATATGATTTACACATGATGTTAAAACATCCAGGTAAGGGGTTGCTACATATTTTATCTTGCTTTAATGTTTAGGCTTTTATATGAAGATTATGAGTTTAAGTAGATTAGGCTGCTACATTACTAATTCTACATACCGGGTTGATTGAATCATGAATTTTCCTAGATTATACTCTAGTGGAAACACACCTCCCTTCTCGCTAATTTTAGCCCATAATCTCATTTCTCATGCATTAGGCATATGAATCTTATAAGCCTGAGTCAAAATGATTGTCCAAAAATGAAAATAAAATATAATGTGAATTACATTAGATTTATGTCATTTTTCATGCCCTTACATGATCTAGTCTCTTTGGAAGTGAGTTTAATGACTTAGTCTCTTTCTAAAATAAATAACAACCTAGCTATCTTGTATAAAAGCATATGACTTGCCTACATAAATTTAAAATCATAGGAGAAGTTATTTCCACCCCAAGTAAGTCCAAGCGGGGTTTGTTCTCTCTTGTGGAGGCAAACCAAATACCCATTTTAACCTTAGATTTTAGTTATTCTTTTGGCCCTCGCCAAAGCTTCCATAGATTTAGGTTCTATGGTTGCTTCTCCCCTTTGTAGGCCATAAGTATAAATCCTTACCTCCTAGGCATTTCCATAACCTTGTGTTGTGGAATCACAAGCCTTAAATTTCTAATGAAAAATTCAACTCAAACAAATTAAATCAATTTCAAAAATGTAAAGCCCAACCACATAATAGTTTGAGATGCCCGCTAGGTTTCTTAACATCGTGAACATCTCCTACTTATCTTCCTTAACTTTGATAATAACTCTCTCTCTTTGATCAATCCCATTTGATCTTCTAAAATAAACTAATCGATTGATAGTCCTTTACTATTAAAATCTTTGGAGGCAATGATCATTTACCTTAATCGAGAGTATTTCTAAGGAATCACCTTTCTTAAGATGTAATTAACTATGGGGGCATGACCTATTCCTACATATTTTATCTTGATTTAAAATAAACCCTGCTTTTTTCATGTAAAGTAGGGAAGAATCTTTGGTACATATGCAGACTCATTATATTTAGGAGTCTTATTCAAGTGATTAGGTCCATTGTAGGGTAGTGACTTTTGTCTTTCTAGATAGTACACCTCTCCTCAATGTCATACTCGATCACCCTAATAAGAATATTTGCGGATCTACGTGGTCTCCAAAATGCATAAAAAGAAAGTATATTTCTATCTTCATTTTATCCACATAAAGTGGAGATGGAAGTATACAATTTTCTTTTAGAAATCTAATAAAAATTTCACCACAGTTGGTTTATGTTTGGCTGATCATTTGAAATGGATTGCTATCTTTATTTCTAATCAATTTTGATTTATTTTGATTTTAGCTCAATTTGACCTTTTAGGTCTAGTTGGGTTCAAGGTCAATTGGGCTAGGTTGGGTCTAGTTGGCCAATTGATGCTTTGGTCAAGTTCAACAAGTGATTTGGAATGAACTTGACCCATTGGCTTCAATCAATTTGGCTTAGATCAAGTTTTGACACATTTTGACTTTTTAGGTCAAGTTGGGTCAACTTGGGTCAAGTGGCCAATTGGGCTAGATTAAGCTCAAATGATGACTTGGTCAAGTTCCAACTTAGATCATGAATGAGTTTTGATCAGTAGTTTCAATCAATTTGGCCTATGGTGGATTTTGGGTAGTTTAGGCTTCATTTTGGCTAAGTGTTGACTTGGTCAACCCTTAAGTTTGACTTGGTTTGACCCAATTTGAGTGATTCATCATCTCATGATGATTGTTTCTCATAATGTCAGACTTAGTTGGGCTTAGTTCAATCCAATTTGTGTAGGATTAGAATTTGGCTCAGAAGGGGTACTTTAGGTCACTTTGGGTCAAGTGAGCCTAAGTGGGTCAAATGACTTGTTTAGAGCATTGATTTAGTTTGATTAAACTCACATATGGACTTATTATCAAAATATAAATCCATTTGCAAGTGGTTTGAAGTCAAATAGGTTTTGATTCAATTGACAATTTCAAGTTCAAAAGGTTGAACATGAGTTTGACTTGGGTTTGACTTTTGAATTTAGTTTTGGTTTGATGATTGGAGTTTATGCTTATATTTGGATTCATGATTGAAGTATTGATTGAATCATGAAGAAAAATCAAGAGTTTTTTGATTTGAAATTGATTTGGCTAAGTTTAAAATTTGACTTGAAAGGTTTAGGTTGAATTTTGGTAGAATTTGGATTTGAGTTTTGAATTTACTTTTTGGATTGGTAATTGAAGTTTATGTTTATATTTAGATTTGTGATTGTAGTATTGATTTAATCATGAAGAAAAAATCAAGGGTTTGGCTTGATTTAAATTTGATTTGGCTAAGTTCAAGAATTTGACTTGAAAGGCTTAGGTTGAATTTTGGTTGAATTTGGATTTGAGTTTTGAATTTATTTTTGGAATGATGATTTAAGTTTATTCTTATATTTAGATTCATGATTGATGTATTGATTGAATCACGAAGATAAATCAAGAGTTTGGCTTGATTTGAATTTGATTTGTCTAAGTTCAAGAATTTGACTTGAAAGACTTAGGTTGAATTTTGGTTGAATTTGGATTTGAGTTTTCAATTTATTTTTGGATATTTGAATTTATATTTCATTTATATTTGTGAATATAAATGAGAATATAAATGGGTTATGAGAAAATTTCTTGAATTTTAATTGATTTAGATTTGATTTAGGCTAAGTCCATAAAATAGAATCAATGTGACTTAGAAAAGTTTTTTGATTTGGATTTGAATTTTAGATTTGGTTCAATTGATTTGAATTTATATTTCATTTATATATGTGAATATAAATGAGAATATAAATGTGTTGTGAGAAAATTCATTGAATTTGAATTGATTTAGATTTGATTATAGGCTAAGTCCATAAGATAGAATCAAAGTGACTTAGGAAAGATTTTTCATTTGGATTTGAATTTTGGAATTGGTTTGATTGATTTAAATTTATATTTCATTTATATATGTGAATATAAATGAGAATATAAATGTGTTTTGAGGAAATGTCTTAAATTTGAATTGATTTTATTTGATTTTGGCTAAGTCCATAAGATGGGATCAAAGTGACTTAAGAAGGATTTTTGAACTTGGAATTTCAATCAAAAGCTTCAATCATTTGGAATTGGTTTGAGTTTGGGGAAAATCAATCCAGTTGGAATTGATTTGAGTTTGACTTGAAGGGAGGAGGTGAAAATTTTGGTTCAAGCTATAGGGTAGGCAAATTTTCCTAACACCCCTAAGGCATGACCTATTCCTATGGCTAACTCTTCCAAGTCTCTAGGGCTAGGTTGAGTGTTCACCTAATCACTAGAAGTGTCTTAAGACTAAGGAACTCTTAAAGTCTAAGAGAAATCCTATGTCTAAGATGGAGGGGTTGAGAGCTCATCCTAAAAATGAGGTCAACACACACTCACACTCAATTCAACCCTAGAAGCCAAGGAAAGAGTTCTGAGAGTGATTTCCAAGCATTCCCAAGCTCCCCAAAATCCTTATTCTCGATTTTACTCAAAACCTAAATGGGAAGGCCACCTTAGCTTCTCATTTACTCAAATCTCCACCAAAGTGCAATTAACTTTGCACACACCTTCCTTAGAGCCAACCGAGTGAGAACAAATCATTTTCTAAACTTTTTGACGGCCAGAGGGTAGAGTTCCATCAAACCCAACCACCTACATCAAGTGTTTTGGTCTTTTGAGTGAACTAGATCAAATCAAAGCGTCTCAACAGAGCTTCATTTCTACCAAACAAAGCTTCCTTAATATTTGGAACCTAGTCATAAGTTCTGATGAGGTATGCTATTGAAACCGATCCTTAAATGAAAATAGCTTGGTCTTTTGTGAAAGAAATCTCCATGTCAGACGATTTCCACCATTAGACTCGATTGATGTCCTTCCCTGAAGGTGTGGGATCATTTTCATATCCATCAGAGCTCGGGTGAGCTCGGATCAAGCGACTATCAATGGATGGTAGCCATTGTTTGACGCTCGAAAGGAGATAGATCATGGACCGTCCATCCTATGTGATCGAGATGGACGGTCCTAATAGATCACGCTTAGAGCCTCTAATTAATCCCTCAAAACCATAGGCTTAATTGTGGCCATCTAATCATAAGATCGGATGGTCCATGGAGTTATCGCGTGCACCGCCATCCGAGTCAACACTTGGATGTGACAACTTTAGCTTAATCCCATGGAAAGCGATCACGTGCGGTCACGCCATGTAGATTAAGGCTTTAATTAGGGCTAATTAATTAGTTTTTAATCTTGAAACTTCCTAAATTCATAACTAATTCTAGAAAAAGCCAAAAGAATACAAACTTTGACTCATTTTAAAGATATTTTAGAGTAGAATCCAAGAAAATTATTAGCCTAATCTTCATAGTGGTTATTCTAGAGTTGATTGAATCATGAAGAAAAATCAAGAGTTTGGCTTGATTTGAAGGTGATTTGGCTAAGTCCAAGATTTTGACTTGTAAGGATTAGGTTGGATTTTGAATGGATTTGAGTTTAATTTTTGAAATTGGTTTTGATTGTTTGAATTTATATTTAATTTATATATGAATATAAATGAGAATATAAATGGGTCATGAGAAAATTCATTGAATTTGAATTGATTTGATCATGATTTAGGATAAGTCCTTAAAAGGAGATTAAGGACTTAAGAAGTATTTTATATTTGGAATTTAATTTTTGAATTTGATTTGATTGATTTGTATTTATATTTCATTTATATATGTGAATATAAATGAGAATATAAATGAGTTATGAGAAAATCCCATGAGTTTGAATTGATTTTGAGATTTGATTTTGGCTAAGTCTATGAAGGAAAACTTAAAGGACTTAGAAAATTTATGAATTGATTTTGAATTTTGAGTTTAGTTTGATTGGTTTGAATTTATATTTCATTTATATATGTGAATATAAATGAGAATATAATTGAATTATGAAAAAATCTCATGAGTTTGAATTAGTTTGATCATGATTTATGCTAAGTCCATTAAAAAGAACTTAGGAAAATTTTGGAGTTTGAAATTTCATTCATGGGTTTCAATCATGGATTTAAATCATGGGTTTCAATCACAGATTTCAATCATGGATTTCAATCACATGGAGTTGATTTGAAGTTTGGATGAAATCAAATAAGATTGATTTAGGGTTTGACTTGAAGGAAGGAAAGTGAGAAATGGTTTAAGCTAAGGGTAGGTAATTTTCCTAACACCCCTTAGGCTTGACCCATTCCTATGGCTAACTATTCTAAGTCTCTAGAGCTAGGTTGAGTGTCCACCTAATCACTAGGTGTGTCTTAAGACCAAGGAACCCTTAAAGCCTAAGAGAAATTCTATGTCTATGACGGAGGGGTTGAGAGCTCATTCTAAAAATGTGGTCAACACACCCCTAAGGCATGACCTATTCCTATGGCTAATTCTTCTAAGTCTCTAGGGCTAGGTTGAGTGTTCACCTAATCATTAGATGTGTCTTAAGACTAAGGATTTCTTAATATCTAAGAGGTCATGTCTATGAGGGAGGAGAGCTCATTCTAAAATGAGGTCAAACAATAGGTGGTGTGATTGACAAGGAACACCATTAATGTTGGAAATGATCAACAACACCGAACGATCAAAAGCACTAACATAGATGATCTACTCCTAACCCGAGGTGTAGAAAGAATCCAGAGCTTAGTGCAATATGACTCTATTAATTTCAAGGGCATAAGAGAGGGGGAGGAATCCACTAGGGACAGAGTATGTGAACTTTCCACTAGAAAAGATGGTTCAAGTAATCCATAAGGCGATGAGAGGCTTGATTTGATTTGAGTCTCATTGGGGAGAGAAATTTGATCTGTTTAATTAAGTGTTCTACTAAGGAAGAGGGTTGAATTTGTTTCAATTTATTGTTTGTTTAATTGTGTTTATTTTGACTCCATCAAGGATAGAAAAGTGAACTCTCTACTAGGGAAGCAAGTTTAACTCATCACAAGGGAGGTGTTGTGAAATCCACTGAGGGATTAGAATTCTAAGTCTGCTAGGGAACTAGAAAGATTTGCATCTCACGAGGAGAAGCAAAAGATTTTGATTTGGATTGATTGATTATTTTATTTCTTTTGTTTCATTGGATTTATTTTGTTGAATTTGTTTTAGATTTTTTGATTTTGGATTTTGAGATAAACCTAGTTGGTTTGTGATTGATCACACTGAATAGGAGCCAGAGGCCTAGACCTAACTCAAATTTATCAATCTAAAAGGGTAGTTTACTAAACACACAGTAGGACTAGCCAACCAAAGGGATGCCTTTCGGTATGCAGCAGTTATACTAGGAAGAAAGCATAGTAGACTTTCATCCTTGAAAGTAGGAACCGATTTCTGGGGTAATCTATTAGCAAGGCAACTGATTGAACCCAACTTAGGGTTGAATATTGAGTGAACGTCCCTGGGGGACTTAAATCAACTTATGGATAGTCAAGATTAATTTTGTTTTTAGATTTGTTTTGATTATGATGGATCCCATCAATTTGTGATGGACTGCACTGAGTAGGGGCTATGAAAGCCTAGGTCTAACTCAGATTTACTAATCCAAAGAGAGTAGTCCACCAACCATAAGGTAGGACTATTCAATCAAAGGGTTCCTTTCAGTTTGTAATGGTCAAGTCTTAAGAAGAAAGCATGAGGACTCATAACTTCTAGAAATAAGGAACCACTGGGGTGATCGGTTGCTTTGGGCAACAAATCAAACCCGACCTAGGGCTGACTATTGATTGAATGCTATTGGGGGACTTAAATCAGTTCAAGGATAGTCAAGATTAATTTCATTTTTTTAGATTTATTTTGATGGGTCCTATCGATTTGTGATGGACTGCACTGAGTAGGGGCCATGGAGGCCTAGGTCTAGGTTAGATTTACCAATCCAAAAGGGAGTAGTCCACAAACAATAAGGTAGGACTATCCAACCAAAGGGGTGCTTTTTGGTTTGCAATGGTCAAGTCTTAAGAAGAAATCATGGGGACTCATATCTTCTAAAAATAAAGAACCACTGGGATGATCGGTTGCTTTGGGCAAAAAATTGAACCCAACCTAGGGCTGACTATTGAGTTAATGCTGTCGGGGGACTTAAATCAACTCAATGATAGTCAAAGATTGATTTCATTTTTTTAGTTTATTTTGATGGATTCCGTTGGTTTGCAATGGATCACATTGAGAAGGAGCTTATAACAACCTAGATCTATCTCAGATTTACTGAACCAAAGGGAGTAGCTTCCCGGCTGATGGGAGAACTATTCGACCAAAGGAGTGTCTTTCAATTTGCAATGATCAATTCAGGGGAAGAAAGCTTGGGGACTTACATCTTTCACTTCAAAAGATCACTTGGGTGATCGATTGCTTTGGGCAACAAATAGACTTGCGGTACGCTCATTTTTTTGATTGAAAGAATGCTTCATAGTCTCACATCTTCCAAATTAGAATGACGGCCGGGGTAACCTACTTATGGAAAAACAAAGTGAACCTGACCTATGAGCAATTACAAAGTGAGTACTGACCTGGGGATTTATCTCAACTTAGGTAGTCAGGCAATTCTTATAGGGAGTTTTGCTGACACTGCATTAAAGATAGGATGTCTGCTTGGGAAAAGGGCCCTTTGGTGGCTTGAATTCTAATCCACATGAGAATTAATTTGTTTATTTTATTTAGTTTGTTTTAAGTGGACCCGTTGGTTTTGAGGGATCAAACTAAGAAGGATCTTATCATACCTAGACCTATCTGATTTATCTTGAACAAGGGAGAATCTGTGCATATACTGAACAAATTCTCTAACTACAGGGGTGGCTACTTGGAAAGGGGGACTGCGCAATCCAAAGGTAACCCGGGTAGTGTCTGAATGGGATCGTAAAGGACGTGATCCAAATAAATTGCCCCACATGGAGAGGGGCCACTAAGGGCTTCATCCAACACCCTGGAGAAGATGACATGGCTAGTCATATATCAAATAGGTATTTGATGGCCAACTCAAGGAGAAAGTGCAGGGACTCACATCTACCAAGAGTGGTGTATCCACTGGGTGAGTCGCTGTCAGCATAAAGAACATTAACGAACCTAAGGTGTCCATCAATTTGCAACAATCAGTCTAGGAAAAAAACTCGGGGACTCACATCTTCCTTGGGCGATTGGATATGTCTTCTTCGATGAGTGCCATAACCTGACTATTGATGAATGCCAGAGAACTTATATTAACTCAAGAGTAGTCAAGAGGAAAGGAGCCTCTGGGGGACTGTGGTGAAAAATTTTCAATTTTCTTTAGAGAATAAAATATATGCTTCCATCCTCACTCTATGTGGGATAAAATGAGGATGGAAATAGACATCTTCTTTCTCTTTATGCATTTTTAACACCACATAGATCTATAGATGTTCTTATTGAGGAGAGGTGTACTATCTCAAAAGATAGAAGTCACCACCCTATAATGGACCTAATCATCTCAACAAGGACTCCTAAGAACAATGGATCCACATATGTACCAAAGATTCTTCCCCTTTACATGAAAAAGTAAAGTAAGATTTATTTTAAATCGGGTTCATTAAGTTCCCTACAGGGGCAAGCCCCCATAGGTAATTACATCCTAAGAAATGAGATCCCTTAGAAATACTCTCGATTAAGGTAAATGAGCATTGTCTCCAAAAGATTTCAATAGGAAGGACTATCAATCGATTAGTTTATTTTGGAAGATCAAATGGGATTGATCAAAGAGAGGGAGTTATTATCGAAGCCAAAGAAAGATAAGTAGTAGATGCCCACGATGCTAGGAAACCTAGCGAGCATCTCAAACTATCCTTTGGTTGGGATTTGCATTTTTAAAATTGATTTAATTTGTTTCAGTTGAATTTTCATTAAAAATTTAGGGCTTATGATTCCATAATAAAAGATTAAGAAAATGCCTAAGAGCTGAGGATTTATACTTATGGCCTACAAAGGGGAGAAGCAATCTTCGAACGTAAATCTAGGGAGCTTTGGTGAGGGCCAAAAGCTCAATCTAAATCTAAGAAAAAAATGGGTATTTGGTTTTCCTCCATAAGAGAGGACAAACCACCCGATTGCTTGGACTTACAACCGCCTAGGGGTGGCTGCCAACTAACTCCTCCTATGATTTTAAATTCATGTAGTCAAGTCATATGATTTATGCAACATAGCTAGGTAGTTATTTAGTTAGAAAGAGACTAAATCTTTAAACTCACTCCCTAAAGAGACTAGATTATGTAAGGGCATGCTTCAGATGTCCTTAATCTAATGCAATTCAAATTTCATTTTATTTTCATTTTTTGGACAATCATTTTGATTCAGGATAATAGGATTCATATGCCTAGTGCATGAAAAATGAGATTTTTGGCCAAAATCAGTGAGAAGGGAGGAGATGTATTTCTACCATGGCTCTCAAAGGTCAAGCCAAGTTTCTCTAGCAAGTGTGGAAGCCCTCTAATCAAGAGTGAAAATAATATGCATTTGTGCATGATGTTATAAAAGAAGTACTCATCCAACTAAGGGGTTACTAATTCTTTTATCTTGGTTTTAGCCTAAGTTTTAGGTGAGGTTATGAGATTTTTATTTTTTGAATTTGGTGGTAGAAGATTTATTTTTCCTAAGAGCTTAATCCACATCCGGGCCATACATAAAGCAAGAAACTAGAAAAAGGATGCCACTTAATGCACAAGCTAAACAAATCATCAATCAATTTATGAAGCTAATCATAAAAGAATAAGAGGTTATTGTAGTTGAGTACCACCACACAAACTTGAAAGAAAATTGGGTAGCCAAGCTCTACCCTTATACAACCTGGATTACAAATGAATTAGATATAATTAAGTAAGGAATTCATTATTATGGTCTTCAAACTCCATTTCTTCACTCTTCTTTTCTTCTTTCTTCTTCTTTTCTTCCTTCTTCTTTGGTTTCTTCTTTTGGATGGTTGAAAGGTAGATGCTCCAAAGGTTTCACATGGTACATAAGATGGGATCTTATGACCAATGCTCATCCTAATCCCCATAACAATCATTCCAAAATCCTAATTGCAAAAATTACATGAAAAAAAGTAAAAGTAAATCTCATACAAAATAGAGATTAGCTAAACAAAACACAAATCCCAAGCATGTATATTAGACTTATCACCCCACACATGGATGACTAAGTCCACCTGGCCTATTGGATTATGCTTAGGGGTATAAGCACCTGCACAACAAAGTGCATTTATATTTTTATTTATTACAACACCCCTTAAGCACAATCTCTTGTAGAAGATAATGGTTAAACTTAAGATTTCCTACCATTCAGTCTATGCACATTCACCCTAACATGTAGTCTAAAACATTACATAACAAACCAAAAGTAAACATCAAACCATATGCCTTAACCTAAAGCTAGACTAATGACTTAGCCTAATGTGTGTGCTTTAGAGGTTTGTGTGGTATGCTTAGCTATGGCTTTAAGTTAGAATTTCCTAAGTGTGAAGGATGTTCAACTCAGAGGGGGGTTTCATTAAAATTATTTAGTTATTTTGGGTTGCTTTTATTTTATGTTTTGATTAGGTTCATATGAATCCTACAATTAATTACTAAGTTATAAAGAGAGGGAAGAGAAGAGAACTTCTCTTTCCTTCCCTAACCTATGTAATTTCTAAAGTGGATTCATGTTTTAGTTTTTTTAGTGAATATTTTAATTAAGTTTTTTAATTAATACTAGGTTTAGATGAACTCTAAGAAAGGCATTTTAAGATTAAATAAAATGAACTAAATTCACAAAACATACATCACTTGATTTTTTTCCCAACATGTATAACATGCACATGAATGAGTCCTAAGCATATCTATACATACCATGGATTTAACAATTTGCATTTTAAGTAGGTTTATGAAGCATAACTTTCATTATCTGAATTGATGCATAAATGAGTCTAATTGCATTTAGGCCTAAATAACCTCGAGGTTGTCAGACTAATATACCACTTTCCTTCAGCATGTATATACAAAGAAATTGGAAAAGAAAGATGCAAAATTTTGTATTTGTTTGTTGGATTTTGTTTATGCAATTTATATGTGTAAATGTTGGTATACTTCTTAAGTCATAGTATAGGAATGAATATGAGATGGAATTAGGGAAGTGTTAGGTTCTTTTCAAATGAACCAAACACTTTTACCAAATCCTATTCAAAATTATACCAAAAGAGAGGAGAAGGAAAACTACACTAAGCACATCCTTATATTTTACTCACATGTAAGCTTATAAGTATGATATAAGTTACACACTTTCAATTTTGATAATTGATTTATATATTTTGAAAATAATTTAAATTTAATAGTGATAATAGCCACTCATATTCTTGCTTTAGCCAACACACATAAAGGAAACATTTTCATTTTAAATTTGATTTTTGAAAAGCATGAATGCATGAAATCATATGACACACATATTTAGCATGTTGGGGAAGAACTGAAGTAATGAAAGAATGTAAACACATTCACTTTAATTAATTCTTAAAGACAATCTTATGAAATAAGAAAGCTTAAAGTAAATCAAAGTTTATTTAATATGATTTTTTTGTTTGATTTTGAATTTGATTTAATTTTGAAAATATGAAGTGAGTTTGTTGTTTCTAACCCATTCCCACATATGTTTGAATATTTTTTGTTCAAATTTTAGATGATTAGATTCATTTTATATTTTGATTAGGATAAGGTATGAATTAAACATGTTAATTACCCCTTACACCACCTTAGCATAGTTAACCAAATAATTATGAGCAATGAGATGACATAAAACCTCACAAGGAATTTAAATTTGCAATGCACCTAGGAAGAAAAGGGCCTAATGTAATTTGGCTCATGATTAATGATTAATTAAGCAAAGGGGTTTAACTTAAGCAATTTCAAAACACCCCTCACACATATGAGTTGAATTTTGATTTCCTTAATTGAACTTAGGCTCTTGAACACTTAGCATCTATCCCAAGTAGATTAAATTAAGTTCTAGAAAGTATTAATTAATTAAAGGGGGTAGTGGTATCCATTAATTAAGAGAGGATTGAGAAGAAAATGGGGTTTAAGGAAATAGCTTAGGGAAAATGCCCAAAATTATTCCATAAACCTCCTATCCATTGAAACAAACCTCAATCAACTTCCAGAAAGGATTAAACCAGTAATCAAACTCTTAATTAACCTAAATTACATTAAAGGGGTAATTAGGAAATGAATTAGCAATTTCTCCCATTAAGCCACCAATAAATCCCAAGAAAATTAGGGGAGGTAGAAATAATCCTCCAAAATACACTCAAAAAGTTTGAGATTAATCAGTAGATTAATTAGGGAGTAATTAGTAAATTATGATTTCTAATAAAACCTAAATTCAAAGAAAAGAGGTATTTAAAATTAATCAAAATCAAATTTAAAATATTTTATATTATCTTTCTAATACAATTTATTTCATATTTTTTAGATTTTTCTAGGTTGATATATGAATTTTAGAAGTTTAGGCAATTAATTAGAATTAAATGAACCCTAATTAATTCCTTAATCCCTACCGTGCCACCTGCGCGGTGACATCCCTTTACACATGCGTGATATGTACTTAAACATCCCATCATAGGCGTGTGGCGGCTGCTTTCCTTGATCAAAGGGTTGAGATTAATGCTGCCATTCAGAGGGGATAAAATGAATTATAAAATGTAATTTAATCTCATCTTCCATCCAAAATGCACGGATGGACGGCTAGAGATCCTCTTTATTCTTTCCTGTGAAAAATGGGGACCGTCCACTTTCAAAGAGAAGATCCGAGCTCGATTGAGCTCGGATTAGATTGAAAATCAACCCACACCATGTAAACCTAATGGAAAGCACATCTAATGGTCAAAATTCTATGGGATTAATTTTCTTTCACAAAGCTCCACACCACATTGAGTTTTATGGTTGAAAAATGGCATACCTCACCAGAGGTGATCACCGGTGCTCGATTCCCTTGGAGAAGCTTTGTCTGGTTGAGATGAAGCTTTGGTGAAAGTTTTAGCTCTTGAGGTTGAGTGGATAGCTCTATGGACCAACTCCTCAAGTAAGCTTGTCTTTGATTGAATTGGATCCTCCCTTGCCTTTGGAGCTTGGAAAAGAGCTTGGGCAAGTTTTACTTGATCCTCTGATGGAGTGTGCAAAGTGAATTTGGTTGAAATTGAGTATTAGCTTAGTTCAAAACCTTATGGAGCTCCCCTATTTTCACCTTGTGAAAACCGAGAAGATGAAGTTGTCAAGTGCTTGAGGGAGCTTAGGATCACTAGGAAAAGACTCCCCTGGCTTCCTCACACTCAATCAATAATAGAGCGAGATTCAAATGAATTAGGGAGTATATCTCCCCTTTGGGGCGAGAAGGAAGGAGTCATTTTGATCCAATTGAGCTTAGGCAGTGGGTTTGTTAGGCCATTTAGGCTGTCCTTGAGTTCATTTTAGTCTAGGAGTGGATTAGTGGAGTGGCCATGTGCTCAAAAATAAGTGGGAAGAGGTTTGCCATGTGGTCATTTCAAGCCATGTTCTCGATTTGCCATATGGTGGAGTTGGACTGACCAAACCCATTGGGTTGGGTGCACCACCTCCTTGGGGTTCACTTGATCTACTAGGAGAGTATCAAGTAGGTATGAAGAGGGTTTGACCAAATTCCAAGTGGAATTGGCAAAAATTTGTTCTATGGCCTAGGGGTAAAATGGTTATTTGGATAATTTTTGAATTTGGATATGTTGGGTATGTTGACAAAATAGGTTTGGCCAAGTTTCATTAGATTTGGAGTTCATTTGGTATGGTTTGGCTCATGTTGACCCATTTAGGTCAAAATGGGTCAACTTGCAAGTTGACCAATTGGTCAAATTAGGTCAAACCAAGGGTTTGGTCAAGTTCATATGACCATTTGAAATATTTTGGTGGCTTTGGTTTGATTCAATTTGGTTTAGGATTGAATTTGGTTCATATGAATTTATTATGTCAAATGGGTCAAGTTGACCAATTTGACCCATTTGACCTATTTGAGTTAGGTCATGGGTAGTTTTAGGTTTGGTTAGTCATTTGATATCTTTGTTTCCAATCAATTTTGGTTAAGTTTGAATTTGGCTCAATATGACCCTTTAGGTCAAGTTGGGTTCAAGGTCAATTGGGCTAGGTTATGTCTAGTTGTCCAATTGAGGCTTTGGTCAAGTTCAACAAGTGATTTAGAATGAACTTGACCCATTGGTTTCAATCAATTTGGCTTAGATCAAGTTTTGACACATTTTGACTTTTTAGGTCAAGTTGGGTCAACTTGGGTCAAGTGGCCTATTGGGCTAGGTTAGGCTCAAATGTTGACTTGGTCAAGTTCAAACATACGTCATGAATGAACTTAGATCAATGGTTTCAGTCAATTTGTCCTATGGTGGATTTTGGCTAGGTTAGGTTTCATTTTGGCTAAGTGTTGACTTTGTCAACCCTTAGGTTTGACTTGTGTGATTTGATTGATCATCTCATGATGATTGTTGATCATGATGAGAGGCATAGGTGAGTTTGATTCAATCCAATTTGGTTAGGAATAGAATTTGGCTCATAAGGGTACTTTAGGTCAATTTGGGTCAAGTGAGCCTAAGTGGGTCAAATGGCTTGGTCAAAGTTTGATTTGAGTTTGATTGAACTTGTATATGGACTTATGATTGAAATATAAATCCATTTGCAAGTGGTTTGAAGTCAAATGGGTTTTGATTCATTTGACAAGTTCAAGTTCAAAGGTTGAACATGAAATGGATTTTGGCTTGATTTTTGAATTGAGTTTTGGTTAAGTGATTGAAGTTTGTATTTATATTTGGATTCATGGTGGATTGATTGAATCATGAAGAAAAATCAAGAGTTTGGTTTGATTTGAAGTTGATTTGGCTAAGTTCAATTGGATTTTGAATGAGTTTGAGTTTGATTTTTGGAAATGGTTTTGATTGTTTAAATTTACATTTCATTTATATATGTGAATATAAATGAGAATATAAATGGATTATGAGAAAAATTCAAGGATTTGAAGTGATTTGATCATGATCTAGGCTAAGTCCTTAAGAGGAAATTAAAAGATTTAGAAAATATTTGGAATTTTTGATTTGAGTTTTGAGTTTAGTTTGATTGGTTTGAATTTATATTTCATTTATATATGTGAATATGAATGAGAATATAAATGAGTTATGAGAAAATCTCATGAGTTTGAATTGATTTGAACATAAGCTAAGTCCTTAAGAGGAAATTTAAAGGACTTAGGAAATATTTGGAATTTTGGATTTGAGTTTTGAGTTTAGTTTGATTGATTTGAATTTATATTTCATTTATATATGCAAATTTAAATGAGAATATAAATGAGTTATGAGAAAATCTCATGAGTTTGAATTGATTTGAACATGACCTTGGCTAAGTCCTTAAGAGGAAATTTAAAGGACAGGAAATATTTGGAATTTTGGATTTGAGTTTTGAGTTTGATTTGATTGATTTGAATTTATATTTCATTTATATATGTGAATATAAATTAGAATATAAATGAGTTATGAGAAAATGTCATGACTTTGAATTGATTTGAAGATGATTTTGCATAAGTCCTTAAGAGGAAATATAAAGGACTTAGGAAATTTTGGAGTTTTAAAATTTCAACTTGGAATTCAATCATGGATTTCAATCATATGGAATTGATTTGAGTTTGGAGAAAATCAAATAAGATTGATTTGGAGTTTGACTTGAAGGAAGGAAGGTGAGGAGTGGTTCAAGCTAAGGGTAGGAAAATTTTCCTAACACCCCTAAGGCATGACCTATTCCTATGGCTAACTCATCTAAGTCTCTAGAGCTAGGTTGAGTTTCCAGCTAATCACTAGATGTGTCTTAGGATTAGGGATCCCTTAAAGTCTAAGAGGAGTCATATGTCTAAGATGGAGGGGTTGAGAGCTCATTCTAAAAATGAGGTCAAAGAAAATAGGTGTGGTGTGACAAGGAACACCATGTATGTGTTGATCGAAACGATCAACAACACCGAACAATCACAAGCACAAATAGAAATAGTCTATCCCTAACCCAAGGGGTAGAAAGAATCTAGAGCTTAGTGCAATGCGGCTCTACTTATTTAAGGACATAAGAGAGGGAAGGAGGAATCTAGTACGGATAAAGTGCGAACCTTCCACTAGGGAAGCAGGTTCAAGTCATTCACAAGGGGATGAGAGGTTTGATTTGATTTAAGTCTCACTGAGGAGAACTTTCCATGGGGGAAGAGGGTTGAATTTATTTCAATTTTTAGATTTGGATTTTAAGATGAACCTAGTTGGTTTGCGATAGACTGCTCTGAGTAGGAGCCATGAAGGCCAAGACCTAACACAGATTTATCAATCCAAAGAGGTAATCTACAAAATAAGTAGTAGGACTAGCTAACCAAAGGGATGCCTTTTGATATGTAGCAGCTGTACTAGGAAGAAAGCATTGTAGACTTACATCCTCTAAAGTAGGGACCAATTGCTGGGATAATCTATTGGCAAGGCATCAGATTGAATCCAACTTAGGGCTGACTATTGAGTGAATGTTGTTGGGGGACTTAGATTAACTCAGAGATAGTCAAGATTAATTTTATTTTTAGTTTTTTTTTTATGGAAACCGTTGGTTTGCTATGGATCATCCTGAGAAGGAGCTTATATCATCCTAGACCTATCTCAGATTTACTGGACCAAAGGGAGTAGCTTCCCGGCTGATGGGAGAACTATAAAACCAAAGGAGTGCCTTTTGGTTTGTAATGATCAATTGAAGGGAAGAAAGCTCAGGAACTCACATCTTCCACTACAAAAGACACTGGGGTGATCAATTGCTTTGGGCAACAAATCAAACCTAACCTAAGGCTACCCGTCAGTTTGCGACAATCAAGCTAGAAAGAATGTGTCGTAGTCTTACATTTTCCAAATCAGAATGACCACCGAAGTAACCTGTTTGTAACAAAATAGATTGAACCTGACCTAAGGGCGACAATGGAGTGAGTGTCAACCCACAAACTTATCTCAACTTCAGGGTAGTAGGCAATTCTATAGAGCTCTGACACTTGCCTAAAGATAGGATGTTTGGGAAAAGGGCCTTTGAGGGCTTGAATTCTAATCCACAAGTGAATTAATTTGTTTGTTTATTTGTTTATCATGGACCCTAAGTTTGTGAGGGATCAAACTAAAGGAGCTTATATCAGCCTAGACATCTTAAATTTCTTGAACCAAGGGAGAATGCATCCGTTGAACAAATTCTCCAACACGAGGTGGCTACTAGAAAAGGGGCTGTCCAATCAAGAGTAACGGTAGTGTCTAAATGGGGTCACAAAGGATGTGATCCAAATAGAGTGCCACGGATGGGGCCTAAGGCTTAATCAAAACCAGAAGATGACATGGCTAGTCATATATCAAATAGGTATTGATGTCCAACTCAGGGAGAAAGCGGGGACTCACATTTTGCCAAGAGTGGTGTATCCATAGGTGAGTCATTTGTCGGCATAGCATCAACCAACCTAAGGTGCCCGTCGGTTTGCAATAGTCGACTGGGAAGAAAGCTGGGGGACTCACATCTCCCTCACATGTTGGGCTGATTCAGGTGTTATGTTTGGCTGCGAGTATCTTCGACTAGGTGGCTAGGTGAATGCCACTTGGGGACTTATATCAACTCAAATGTTGAGTCAAGAAAGAAAGGAGCCTCTGGGATTTTCAATCTTCAGTATACTTTCGACACTAGTTAGATCATGATGATTAGTTTAAGAAGAAAAGCACGGGGACTCACATATTCTTAAGCAAAGTCAACATGAGGTAGCTTATTGGCCGAGCAGTGAAGTATACTATACTAATAAGGCACTCGTTGGTTTGCAATGATCAAGTTAGGAAGAAAGCATAGGGACTCACATCCTCTAATAGATGACCACTAGGGTGACATACTAACAAGGTAGCATGTAGACCCGACCTTGAGAAACTAATGAGTGAGTTCCATAGGGGGCTTGCTCCCACATCAAATAGCTCAAGAAAAAAGATTTGTGTTTGTTGTTGTGATTTTGTTAAAAGGAATAGGATGCCTCTACGGTACTCTCACACCTATCCTAAACACACTAGGGAGTTTGATGGAGCAGTTACCCAGATGGGAATTCCACTTAGAAAGGATCTTGCTGGTTCTCTCACTAAAAATAGGATGCCTCTCGGGTTCTCTCACACTTATTCTAATAGCACTAGGAGGTTATGTTTGTGATGTGAAAGAGGGATAGGATGCCACAGGGGGACTCTTACACCTACCCTAAACATGTCATGGCAGATTTGTAAGACAATCAAATAATGCTTTGAAAGAAGAGAAGATTTGATGAATGGAACATGATTTTGTTCATTTTATTAATAATTATTTTCAAACATGATTTATTTAATGGGTAAAATTTATTTAGATAGAGCCCATTAATTGGAAGCATCGGGTGTTACCCTTTACAATCAATAAGCTGATAAGATCCTCCTTGGTAGGCCTTCTCTATGACATAGGGGCCATCTTAAGTGGGTTCAAACTTGCCTCCCATATTTTGACCGACAATAATTAGTCTCCTTAGGACTAACACAAGTTCTCCTACTCAGAAAGACCTAGGGCGGACCAACTCGTTGTGAGCTTGAATCATTTTGGCCTTGTACAACTCGAGGTTCTGGCACCCCTGTAGGTGACTTTCCTCCAAACCTTCGAGCTCTTCTAACCACAACTTTGCATTCTATTCTGTAGTGATCTTGTTATCCAAAGCTATCTTTAGTGATGGGAGTTAAACTTCTAAAGGTAGAACAGCTTCATATCCATACACTAAGGAGAATGGGGAAGATTGAGTTTGACTCTGGTATGTGGTGTGGTAGGCCCATAAGGCTTCAACCAATTCCTCATGGCACTGTCATTTGTTATCATCAAAAGTCTTCTCCAAATTTTGGATGAGAGTTTTATTGAATGCTTCTGCTAAGCCATTTGCTCTGGGTAGTAAATTGTGAATATCTCCAATTTATACCGTGTCTTCTGGCGAAGCCGTTGATCTTGGTGCTTTTGAATGTAGTACCATTATCGTATATAATTCATCAAGGCACCCCAAACTTATATGTGATATGGTTCCAGAAAAATCGAAGCACATGCTAAGTTGTGACCTCTCTGAGTGGGATTGTTTTTGCTCACTTGGAAAAGTAGTCGATGGCAGCTAAGATGAACTGATGACCTTTGGAAGAAGGGGGATCAATCATACCCACAATGTCAGAACCCTAACACTTGAATGGCCATGAGGCCAATGTAGGGTGTAGAATGTTGGGTGGTTGGTGGAGGACCACACCGTGTACTTTACATTGATGACATCTTTTAGCTACATCCATATAATCTGTAATCATCAAAGGCCAGTAATATCCTAGTCTCTTGATCTTCATCTTCATCTTCAGATCGGATTGATGTGCTCCGCATATATCTGAATGTACCTCAGTTATAATGCTATGGGCTTCGTGTTTGTCTAAACAGCATAACCACATCTGGTCAAAGGACCGGTGGTATAGGGTGCCACAAATGAGAGCATATGAGAGAGCTCTCCATTTCACTTGATGGCCTTATGACTTTTCTTAAGGTAGTTTGCCGGTGTTCAAATAATCTATGAACGGTTGCCTCCAATCTAGCTCTTTGTCCTTATAGGCAACGGTAACCTCTCCTTCAAGAGAAAGTCTCTCGATGAGTTCAACATCAATAAGGGATATGACTTATCTATTTTGGATCCTTATTGAGATGGACTCATCTTCAACACATGCCAATTCTTTGGCAAGTATGTCCAAGCATCTGTATGTTCTCTACTTGAACCTTATAGATGGTGACTTTAGGAATTTGGGCCAACAGCTTCATGGTATACTCGTGGTAATAATGAAGCTTGGGTTTGAGAACCTTGTAGCACCTGGTAATATGGTTAATGATCAATTAAGAATCCCCAAAGATGTTGATGCTCTTGACACTAATAGTGATGACTAACACTAGATCGAAAATCAAAGCCTTATACTCGGCTTTGTTGTTGGTGCAGGGGTTGGAAAGATAGTATGAGAATCTCATCACACCGCAGTTTGGAGTTAGGAGAACTATTCCTACCCCTGCTTTTCCTGGGAGAATAGATCGTGGTGCTTCCACTTTATGAAAGAAGCTGCACCATCAAAATACATCTCCCATCAGTGGTTGTTGGCCTCCCTTAAGTTCATGATTTGTTCATCAGGGAGAACATCACTAAGAGGAGAATTAGCAGGAAGTGGTTGTGCTGCTAAGAAATTTTCTAATGCCTATTCTTTTATCACATGGAGGGGTATGAATGTGATATCAAACTATGAGAGTATCATGGATTAGCGTGCCAAACATCTGGATAGCATTGGCCGTGTCATGAGATAATGCACTGGATTTGTTCTAGAGATCAAGTTCACCTTATGAGAAAGCATATAATTCCATAGCTTTTGGGAAGCAAAGATTAAAATTAGGCAATATTTCTTAATAGGTGGATAGTTCACTTCATCAGGGATTAGATGACGACTGAGGTAGTAGAGAGCGCTTTCCTTCCCTTCATCATTGGCTTGGGCCAACAGAGTGCTGAGAGAGTCGTCCAATGTAGCAGTGTAAAGGATGAGTGGCCTGCCCAGGATAAGGGCTACTAGAACTGGCGGCTTCACCAAATACTGCTAAATGTATTCAAAAACATGCTGGCACTTGTCATCCCACTTGAACTTGGCATCCTTTTTGACAAGTGGTGAGAATGATTTGCATCTACCCGATAGGTTGGAGATAAAGCATCTTAGATATGATAGCCGTCCTTGGAAAGATCTGAGTTGTGTTAAGCTTCTAGGATACGACATTTCTAAGATAGCTTTAATCTTTTTAGGATCTATCTCTATTCCTCGGTGTCGGACAACAAACCCAAGGAATTTCTCCAAAGCTACTTTGAATGCATACTTCAGGGGATTCATTTTGAGGTTATATTATCTTAATTGTCAAAAACTACTCTCAAGTCAAATAGATGATCTTCCTTTTCTCCGCTCTTGATTACTAGGTCATCAACGTAGCACTCAACCTGATGATGGATGAGTTCATTGAAGATCTGAGTCATGGCATATTGGTATGTAGCACCAGGATTTTTAATGTCGAAAGACATGACCCTACAACAGAAGATTTCGATCGGGGTTCAGAAAGTAGTGTTTCTTTCATCTTCAGGAGACATCTTGATTTGGTTGTAGCCAAATAACCCATCCATGAAAGAGAACACTGCATGAGATGAAGCGATATCCATAATTTATTCTAGTATAGGAAGAGGAAACTCATCTTTAAAACATGCTTTATTTAAGTCCCTAAAATTAATGCAAATGCAAATTTGGCCATTCTTCTTATTAACGGATGACAGCTAACGGTAGATATTTTTCTTCCCTGATGAAACTAGCATCGATCGGTTCTTGACTTCAAAATGACCTATTCAATTTTTTGCATGAACCTAGGAGCTTGCTTAATAGGGGTAGCGTTAGGTTCTATTACTAGCTTGTGGACTACTACGTCAGGAGATAATATGGACATCTCTTCATAACTCCATGCGAAGCAGTCTTTAAACTCAGTCAATAGGCTAACTAAGTCATTGGTTTCTTCTTCATTCAGCAATGAACTGATGTAAGTCGGGCGTGGATGCTCTTCTGTCCCGAGATTGATTTCTTTGAGCTTGTCTATTATTGAATGAATCTCCTCTTCAAATTTTGGAGGTGCATCCTTGATCTGAAGATCATCTGGATCATCTGAGGTCTCTAAATACACATCCTCATAATTGGTGGTGTTGTGTGCAAAGAACCTATCAAACTCTGAATGTTGGTAACAACCAAATAGTAATCGTTGTCATCATTTGGAATCAATCTAGTTGCTCTTGATGCTTCCACAGATTATCCCATAGCTTTTCAAAGTACTATGACCTGTGCATGGACCATGTATGAGGAACCAAACCTTTCTATATAAGATTATGAATACAAGGCGAGTAAAAGTCAAGCAGTAATTCCATTAATTCTTTAAATGTATCTTCCTCAAGTTCTACATCAACTTCAGGACTTGAGGATTATGATCGCAAAAAGAATCTCTTCGGCTTCATGTCATTGGAAGATTTAGGGGCTTCCTTAACTACTAAACCTTCAGCTTTTTGAGATGAAAGTGAGGTTAGAGCTAAGGTTCCCATCTGCTGCCTGATTGTTTCACATAAACCTGATTCGAATAGTTTGCTTTGTCTGGAGGCCTGGTCTTCATCGCTATTTGGATCGAAAGTCACCTCCAATGGAACCTGCTGTTGACCTATTTTTAGAATGAGCTCTCAACACCTCCATCTTAGGCATAGGACTCCTCTTAGACTTTAAGGGTTCCTTAGTCTTAAGACACATCTAGTGAATAGGTGGACATTCTCAAACCTAGCCCTAGAAGACTTAGAAGAGTTATCCATAGGAATTGGTCATTCCTTAAGGGTGTTAGGAAAATTTCCTACCCTTTAGCTTAAACCTTCACTTCTTTCAAGTCAAACTCCAAATCAATTCTAAAAAGATTTTTCTCCAAACTCAAATCAATTCCATGATTCAATTCCATGATTGAAATCCATGATTGCAATCCATGATCAAAATTCATAAAAAATTCCTAAGTTCAAATTTCCTAAGTCCTTAACCCTTTCTTAAGGACTTAGCCAAAATTATGATCACAACCTATTCAAATCTTTGAGATTTTCTTATGATCCATTTATATTCTAATTATTATTCACATTTATAAATGAAATATAAATGCAAACCCATCAAATCAAATTCAAAATTAAATTCAATTCATGAAAATTTTCTTAAGTCCCTTTAATTTTCTATTAAAGGACTTAGCCAAAATCAACTCTAAATATTGATCAAACCTATTCATATCCATGAGGTTTTCTCAAAAATTATTTATATCCTCATTTATTTTCTCATATATAAATGAAATATAAATATGACTCAATCAAATCAAATCCAAAAATTAAATTCCAAATTTAAAATGCTTGAAATTTCCTTAAATCCCTTAATTTTCATTAATGGATTTAACTCTAAATCTTGATCAAACTCATTCAAACTCATGGGATTTTATTTAAACTTATTTTTATTCTCATTTATGTTCTCATATATAAATGAAATATAAATATAAATCAATCAAATCCAATTCAAAAAAATTAAATTTTAAATTAAAAATTCTTTTAAATCCTTTAAATTCCCTATAATGGGTTTAACCTAAATCATGATTAAACTCTTTCAAATTCTTGAAATTTTTTTATTATCAATTTATATTCTCATTTATATTAACATATATAAATGAAATATAAATTTAAACAATCAAAACCAACTCCAAAAATCAAACTCAAATCCACTCAAAATCAAATCTAAGTCTTTCAAGCCAAAATCTTGAACTTAGCCAAATCACTTTCAAATCAAGCCAAACTCTTGATTTTATCTCATGGTTCAATCAATCCTACAATCATAAGCTCATATATAAATCCAAACCTCAATCAAACAATCAAAACCCAAATCAAAAATCAAACCCAAGACCCTTTCATATTATTCCTTTGAATATGAATTTTTCAAATGGATCAAAATCCATTTGACTTTAAACCACTTATAAATGGATTTATATTTCAATTATAAGTCCATATACAAGATCAATCAACTTTAAATCAAGCTTTGACCAAGCCATTTGACCCACTTAGGCTCACTTGACCCAAAGTGACCTAAAGTACCCTTATGAGCCAACTTTTGATCCTAAACAAATTGGATTGAACCAAACTTATATATCCCTCTCATCATGATCAAAAATCATCATGAGATGATCAATCAATCAAATTGGGTCAAACCAAGTCAAACCTAAGGGTTGACCAAGTCAACACTTAACCCAAAATGAAACCTACATAGCCAAAATCCACCATAGGACAAATTGATTGAAACCATTGATCTAAGTTCACTCATGACCTATGTTTGAACTTGACCAAGCCAACATTTGAGCCTAACCTACCCCAATTAGCCCACTTGACCCAAGTTGAACCATTTTGACCTAAACGGCCAAAATGTGTCAAAACTTGATCTAAGACAAACTGATTGAAACTAATGAGTCAGTCCATTCCAAATCACTTGTGAAACTTGACCAAAGCCTCAATTGGTCAACTATACCTAGCTATTGACCTTAGACCATGACTAAAGGGGTCATGTTGAGCCAAAATGAAACCTAACCTAAATTGATTGGAAAAAAAGATACCAACTCACTCCATATGACTAACCTAACCTAAACCTACCCTTGACCTACCTCAAATAGGTCAAATGGGTCAAATAGGTCAACTTGACCCATTTGACCTAAATGAGTCATATGAGCCAAAATAAAATATATTCCAAATTGAACCAAAGAAAAGACACCAAAACATTTCAAATGGTCATATGAACTTGACCCAACCCTTGGTTTGACCCAATTTGACCAATTTGACCAATTGGTCAACTTGACCCAAGTTGGCCCATTTTGACCTAAATGGGTCAACATGAGCCAAACCCTATAAAATGGATTCCAAATCCAATGAAACTTGGCCAAACCTATTTTCTCAACATACAAAATATACCCAAAGTAAAAAATTTAGCAAAATGACCATTTTACCCCTAGGCCATAGTACAAATTTTGGCCTAGCCCATGGGTATTTTGTTCATACCCTCTTCACAATCACTTAAGGCTTTCCTAAAAGCTCAAGGGGACTTAGTGATGAGTGGTGCACCCAACCCAATGGGTTTGGGTCAACCCATTTGACCCATAGACCAAACTCGACCCTATAGCCCAAAATTCAATTTTCAAACTCCCTCCTAAGCTCAATTTGATGCACATAGAAGGTTGGCATTCCACTCAAGGGATCAAACCGACCATGTGCAATGATCTAACATCCAAAATAACTCACTCCATATGGTCAATTGGTTCAAAATGGCAACTAATGGGACGGTCGTCCGATTGCCATAGGGGGAGATATACTCCCCTAATTCAATGAAATTTCACTTCTCTCTTGATCGATTGGAGCCTAGGAATCCTTAGCAACCACCTTAGAGCATTCCCAAGGTCTCTAAAGAGGATTTGATTTCCCTAATTCTCGTTTTGCATAGTGCAATACAGGGAAGCTCAATCCAATAGCTAATTTCCTCTACACTTGATCTCCTTCCAATTCCTCTTGCACACTTGATCTAGGAGCTAAGTCAAATTGGCCCAAGCTTGCTTAGAAGTTCTAAAGACAAGGAAGAGTTCAATTCAATCAAAGTCGCAAGGATCTTGAAGAGGAGTTGGTCTACCCATCAATGCACTCAACCCCAAGGCCTAAAAACTTTAAATAGGGCTTCGTCTCCACTAAATGAAGCTACCTCATTGAGCTTGAGCACCGGTGATCACCTCCAGTGAGGTATGTAATTTTCTGGCCACTTAGCTTGATTGGTGTTGGTTCTTTTTGAAAGGAATTTTCATTGCATGAGAAATCAACCATTGGATAGGTTGGTAATAATGCCTAGATGGTGAGGTTTGAGTCTTGCATGATTCCATGCTATATCAGGCTCAGATCTCCCCTTGGATCATGGACGGTCTCCATTAATCCTCAGGGAAGAACTTGGCTCATCTCAGCCATCCATCCGCACTTTTTAGATGGACGGCTGAGATTATTTTGCACATTTTAGAAATCCTTTATCTATTTTAAGCCGCAGGTGAATCCTCAGCCATCCGATCTTTGATCGGATGGCAAAATAAGCATGCGCCGAACCTTCTTGATGACATTTAAGTGGGTGCTCACCCATGTAAGCGCCACCGCTACCACACATCGTGCCATGAGATGAGATTAAGTGAGGATTAGTTATCTACCTAATTAATTCCTAATTAATCCCTATAACTTCTAAAATTTATATCTCTTCATAAAAAAATCAAAAAATAAAAAAAATGCTATGAAAAGTTAATTTCATTTAGAATATTCTAAAAATGTTTTCAATGGATTTTGAATTCCCCTTTTCTCTGGATTTGGGTTTCTTTGGGAATTTTAATTTGCTAATTATTCCTTAATTAGTTCATTAATTAATCTTAAATTTCTAGAGTTCATTTTAAGAGATGACCTCTGCCTCCCCTAATTTTCTTGAGATTTATTGAGGGCTTAATTGAGAAAATTGCTATTTCATTCCCTAATTACCCCTTTCATGTAATTAAGGATAATTAAGATGTGATTAGTGGATTTACTCTTTGATTAAGTTTGATTAAGATTAGATCCAGTGTGTATGGTTTTATTGAATAATTTTTGGGCATTTCGCCTAAGCTGTTCTCTAAACCCCCTTTTCTTTTCTTAATCACCTCTTAATTAAGGGTTAATTCATTAATTATCCCCTTAATCAATTTTAAATTCTAAAAAGTTCTAGAACTTAGTTAATCTACCTTGGGTAGATGCTTAGGTATGTAATATCCTAAGTCTAATTAAGAAAATTAAAACCCCTTTCATAAGTATGAAAGGGTGTTTCAAAAGTACTTAAGCTAAACCCCCTTAGCTTAATTAACTTTTAATTGTGAGCTAAATTGCATTAGGCCATTTCATTATTAGGTGCATTACAAATTTAAATACCTTGTGGGTTTTATGTCATCTCATTGGCTCATAATTACTTAGTTAATTTTTCTAAGATGGTGTAGGTAAGGGTTAATTAAACCACTTAATTCATACCTTAACCTAATCAATGCTTAAAAATGGATTTAATTATTTGAAAATTAAGCAAAAATACAAAACACATATTGGGAATGGGTTAGGACCAACAAACTCATCTCACCTTTTCAAAACTAAATCAAACTTCAAACTAAACAAAAAAATATTTTGAAATTCACTTTGATTTATTCTAAGTTTTCTTATTCCTTAAGAATGTCATTAGGATTTAATTAAAATGAGTTTGTTTACATGCTTTCATTGCTTTAGATCTTTCCCAACATGTTAAGTTGTATGCCATGTGATTCATGTATTCATAATTTCATGTTTCAAATTTTAAAATAAAAATTATTTACTTTTTGTCAAATGTGCATGTGTCAACTACAGTAAAATATGAGTGGCTATTATCACTACTAAATCAAAAATATTATCAAAACTTATAAATGAAATGTCAAATCTGAAAGTGTTCTATTCATATCTTAATTATAAGCTTGCATGTGATGTATTATAAAGTAATGTTTAGTGTAGCCTTTCCTTCCTTTCTTATTTTAACATAATTTTGAAGAAGGAGTTGGTAAGATGTAGGGTTCATTTGAAAGGAACCCAACACTTACTTAATTCTATACCCTATTCATCCCTATGCCATCATCTAAGAAGGATTGCTTACACTTGCATGAATAAATTGCATAAACAAAACAAATCAATTAAATAATTTTTGCATATTCCTTTTCCATTTCATTTCTTTTATATGCATGTTTGTACTTAAGGAAAGTAGTATATTAGTCTGGACAACCCTGAGGTTGTGAGGCTTTAAGTAGCCCTAAGTAGGTCTTGTACCTTACACCTCTGGTTAATAATGGTGCAGTACTCACTTATGCCTTTCTTACTTTCATGCATGTATGTGAAATTTTGGATAAGGAAAACCTTTTCTACTTAAGAAAAATCATGCATATTTAATTTCTAAATTTTATTAAATGGATTACTTAGCATGCATAATAAAGTGTGTTAACTACTCTCATTTGCATTTATAGATATGCTTAGGGTCCATTCATATGCATGTTATGTATGATGGGATAGAAATGAAGTAATGTGCATTATGCGAATTTTGATTCATTTTATTTAATCTTAAAATGCCTTTCTTTTGAATAGGTTTGTTTAGAGTTTGTCTAAACTTATGATTGATTAAAAGATGTAATTAAAACATTCACCTAAATGAAACTAAAACATGAACCTACCTTTAAAATTACTTAAGGAATAAGGAAGGAAAGAGAAGTTCCTTCTCTTTCCTTTCTTTATAACTTAGTAATTAATTATAAGTTTCACTCAAACCAAATTAAAACATGAAATAAAACTAACCCAGAACACTTATCAACTTAAATGAAACCCTCCTCTAAGTTGAACATGTCCTTCACACTTAGAAAATTTAAACCTAAAGTCCTAAGCTAAGCATACCACACAAGCCTTCAAAGCACACACATTAGCCTAAGTCACCACTTCTAGCTTTAGGTTAGGTCGGTGCATGGTTTGATGTTATGTTTTATTTTGTAATGAATGTTTTAGACTGAATGTTAGGGTGTATGCTTGTAGAATGAATGATAGGACGTGCTTAGTCTAACTATTCTTTTCTGCAGGGGATTGTGCTTTAGGGGCGCTTTCATAAATAAAAATATAGTTGCTCCTTGCTTGCAGGTGCTTACACCCCTTTGCATAATCCATAGGCCAGGTGGACTAAGTCACCCATGTGTGGGGTGATAAGTCCAATATACATGCTTGGGATTTGTGTGGTGTGATTTAACTAACCTTTGTTTTGCAGGTGTTAGTTAGATTTATACTTTTCCTTTTCATGTAAAAATTTGTATAGTTAGGATTTTGGAATGATTTGTTATGGGGATTAAGATGAGCATTGGTCATAAGATCCCATCTTATGCACCATGTGAACCTTGGAGCATCCACCTTCGAACCATACAATGGAGGAACCAAAGAAAAAAAGAAGAAAATAAGAAAGAAAGAAAGAAAGAGGAAAGAAGAAAGAATAATAAAGCTTGAAGACCCCATAACATTGAATTCCTTTGCTTAAGTTGTAATTTAATTCATTTGTAATCTAGGTTGTATAAGGGTAGAGCTCGACTACCGATATTTGATATTTCTGGGTTTGTATAGCGGTGCCGGACCATAAACGACCATTTATTCTTTTTGTGACTAGTTTTATAAATTGATTGATGATTTGCTTAGCTTTTGCATTAAGTGGTATGATTTTTCTAGTTTCTTCCTTACTTTATGTATGGCTTGGATCTGGATTAGGCTCTTTAGAGAAAAATAAATCTTTTACCCAACTTAACAATTCAAATTAAAATTAGACAATTCATAACCTCACCTAAAGCTTAGGATTAAAATCAAGATAAAAGAATTAACAACCCCTTAGCTGGATGGAATTCTTGATTGGTGGAATTCTGCCTTAGCCAGAAAACTCGGCTTGACCTTTGAGGGTTGTGGTGGAAACTCACCTCCTACCTTCTCGTAGATTTTGGCCAATAATGTAATTTCTCATGCATTAGTCATAAAAATCCTATTAGCCCGAGTCAAAATGATTGTCCAAAAATGAAATAAAATTAAATTTTAAATGCATTAGATTTAGGTCATTTGAAGCATGTCCCTTTACATGATCTAGTCTCTTTAGGGAGTGAGTTTAAGGACTTAGTCTCTTTCTAAATAAAAAATAGCCTAGCTATCTTGCATAAGCATAAAGACTTGCCTACATGTATTTAAAATCATAGGAGGAGTTAGTTGGCGGCCACCCCAGGCGGTTGTAAGTCCAAGTTGTCGTGGTTTGTCCTCTCTTGTGGAGGCAAACTAATTACCCATTTTTGCCTTAAATTTAGGTTGTGCTTCCGGCCCTCACCGAAGCTCCCTAGATTTAGGTTCTAAGGTTGCATCTCCCCTTTATGGGACATACGCATAATTTCTCACCTCTTAAGCATTTCCTTAATCTTGTGTTAAGGAATCTTAAGTCCAAAATTTCTAATAAAAAATACAACTCAAACAAATTAAATCAATTTATAAAATGTAAAGCCCAACTATAGGATAATTTGAGATGCTCGCTAGGTTTCCTAGCATCGTGGGCATCTCCTGCTTATCTTCCATTTTGGCTTCGATAAAAACTCCCTCTTTTGATCAATCATGTTTGATCTTCAAGAATAAAACAATCGATTGATAGTCCTTTCCTATTGAAATATTCAAAGACAATGATTATTTACCTTAATCAAGAGTTTTCCTAATGGATCCCATACCTTAGGATGTAATTATGGGGCTTGCCTATAGAGTACTTTGGTTTTCTGTGTAGGGGAAGAATCTTTAGTGCATATGCATTCCAATCATCCTTAGGAGTTCTTATTGAGGTGATTGGTTCCATTAAAGGGTAGTGACTTATATCTTTCAAGATAGTACACTATACCTTGATGACATATCCGATCACTTGAATAAGTACATCTGCGGATCTGCATGGCATCTTAACAAGATGAGTTTTTGTAAGGGCTCTTCTTTCTTTTCTCCCCACAGATTTGAAAGGTGACTCCCTTATAAGAATTTTTCTCCACACCCATTGAGAGGCATTGGTTGGTATACTAATCACATTAGATTTGTCCTCCGAGCTGGATTCCAAGTCTATGTGAATAGTAGGGGTACTCCTGTGAATTGGAACATAACCTCTATTGCTAATAGCCAACCAGGGGGTTTTCCCCTAAACCCTAAAAAAATTTTAGTCAACCTTGAGTTGATCCTCCACAAGCATATCCAAGGGTGGAGCATCTTATGGAGGGTCTTCTTGATCCTTTGCACCAATGACTTATTTCCCTCCATCTTGAGGTGCTACCCTAGGAGGTCGAACCTTGCCACTACGGAGGTTAACTTCATTGATTTCTTATGGCAGGGTAATGGAAGGTTCAACCTACACATGAAGTTCACCTGCAGCTTCTTCTATGAGACCCTTAGAATCGGATGATTCCAAGTCTATATTAAGAGGTGAACCCATAGTATTTAGAGTAGGAAAGTCCAACTCTAAATCAGAAAGAGGAAGATTGAAATTATTATAGTTATTTTGACTTGAAGTGTTATCATTAAGAATAGACGTAGACAACCCATCAGAAGTGACACCGATGTAATTCAAACTAGCTTTATTCTTCAATTTCTTCGATTCAACAGGAGCTACAAAGTAGAAATTTAGTGAAGTAAGAGGGGTAAGGGATTTGGTGCCGTTATCCGTTGATACAAGAGTTCTACTAGTAGAAGTAGAAGAACTAGCTGAAGTAGGAGAAATCTCTAATATGGTAGCTGGAACGGTAGACTGGAGGCTGGACTCGATCGGTGGTTGAGCTACTAGGCTATCCCGGGTTGGCACAGGCTGCTACTGTTGAGCTCCCCCTTTCCTTATGTTGGCACTGGCAACTTGCAAACCTTCCTTAATGTTGGAGGTTTGAGCTGACTCAAGCACCTGCAAGGAAAGTTTCTTGATCTTCTGGATGATCTTTTTAGAGATTTTGGATAAAGAGATATCCCAACCTTCTTTAGTTTTGGAAGGATCACATGTATCCCCAAAGATTAAGGGAACTGGATGGTTGTTCCACAAGGTATTCCTTCGAGATTACTACAACATCAATCTTGAAGCTGTGTTCAAGCCTGTCTTTAAAGGTGAAGAAATCCTCCAAAATATGACCTAGCATATGGTGGAAGGGGCAAAAGTTAGGATCATGACTTTTTCTTGCTTCATCCGGTCTTCTAGGCTCAGGTACATGAAAATCAAGCTTCTTTAAGAGGTTCTTAAAGATCTTCCTGATTACGTCCATCTTAAATGAATAAGGTTTGTTAAGCTTATCTAAAAAAGGTAAAGGACCATAGCTAGCGGCGTGGTAGGTGTGCCAGTGGTGTGTGGTGGTATGTGTACGTGGAGGCTATTGTGGAGGCCGATAGGGCTGCTTCGGTGGTGGTAAAGGAGGTGGAAGCGAGGGCTGCAGAGGTCATGGTCTCTCAGACTAATCTCTAGCTAGTTGCTTCCGCTTATCTACTACTGTCAGTGCTCCTAATTTCTTCTTATAGACCATCTATGGCTGTTTGGCCTCTCAGGTTTAGACCACCTTGTTGAGTAGCTTCTCAAAATGTTTTGAGGAAGCCCTTAAGCATGAAGCGTCGAATTCTATTCTTTAGAAGAATTTTAATGGCATGTTGTTCATGCTCATTTCATACTCGGTTGCCATCGAATATAGTTAACAAGGGACTCACCGGGGTGTTGTGCTTCGAGATCACCAAAACCCTTGATCTAGCAAACCTCTTGATAAAGAGTTGCTCCAACTCGGCAAATATCTTTACTGAACCATTGGGAAGTTCATCATACCAATCGAAAGAAATCCTTGCTATGCTACTAATGAAGAGGCAGAATAGCAAAGCATCGCTGCCACTGGCGTTATAACAACTGGCCTTGAAGTGTGTAATATGCTACCTCAGGTTTCCACTACCAACAAAGCTCTTGAAGAAAGGTGGTACGAAACCCTTGGGATTTGGATTGCATCGAATTTCTCTAGGTAGGGTCTACCCTTTGGAACCGATGATCCTTCTCGTGCTTGGGCCAACAATTCCTTCACTTACTGCTCAACCATGGATCTGATGTATTTCTAATGTATGGAGATACTTTCCACTACCTTCCTATACATGCTAGTGTTACCTTGCTTAATGGAGGTAAGGTCTTGGTTGGGTCCAAGACATGCACTAACTCTAGCTAACTAATGTCGACTGTAGTAGGATGAACCGCTAGGGCTTATTTCTGAAGTACTGAAACTGTTGCTAACAAATCTTCAAATTGCCTTGCCATCCTATCTATCTGCTCATCTTTCTGCTTTAACTAATATCAGAGGTGTTGGGCGATTGCAAATCTTACTCCTCATCACCTTCCATGGCTGCTACTCCAGGAGAGATCCCGGTATCTACCATACAACTCCCGTGTCCCAATAAATCATCTTCGTTGGGATCGAAGGTGATCTTCTCCTCATATGACCAGTCATACCCCAAAATTTCCTTCTTCTCTACAAGATAATGTCCTACTATCTCCTCAAGAGAATGATTAATCTGAATGGGCACGAATGATTTGGTTGGTGTGATCATGTCTTGAGAGGCACTGGACTTTTCGGAGAGTCAATCTATGAGGGTTCACTAGAAGAGACACACTCCTGACTCTCACTAACTTTGAAAGGGGTGACACTCCTAGGAGGTTCTAATATCATCAGTGCAGCTGGGCTATCATCTACTTTCTCTATAATAGTTGACACCATCTCCATATCTTGTTGAACTGGTGGAGTTGGTGAGGGGATGACCACTTTGCTTCGGGATCGCCACTCCCTCTGCACCACCACTAGAGCAGATGGTCAAGCAGGAGAGCTCGACCTCACCACAGTAGGTGGTGTAGATGAGTAGGATCCCTTGGCCATAGCATCCTGCGGGGTATGCTTTCCGGATATGGCCTTCATGGCCTATGGATCTTTGTGACATGACGAGATGGTGGGCGAGGGAAGAGTGGTGTGGTGGAGACACCACTGATTCTCTATAAATATTTAGCTATCCTCATGTGATGACTGGTCCCAGTAATGCTACCATGGTTGGCGGGTAGCACGGGAAAATAAGTGCAGCGGACTGGCGAACCTCCGCCTCTCCCTACTGGTGATATGAACAGATATATGGGCCTCTCTGGCCCTCTCCTATCACAGATGTTTCCACACACTGTGGGGGATGATAGATCTTAAATCAAATTAAGCTTCAGACTCTGAACATTTGTAAGCTCTACCAACCTAGCATAAGACTGATTGGAGGCCGGCATATGACCTCCTGCTCCGAGTAAGTGAGGGCTAGTGATGAACCACCGATGGAGGTGAAGTACGAATCCTCCTAGAATCCTCTCTGTCTGACTTAGAGAGAGGATGAAACTAGTTTGTGGTAACCAGTGGGCTGATCAAAGTAGGTACTTCCTCTACAACTGATCACATAGAGGCCTCCATCTCCCTGACAATCCTAGTATGATACAGCTTGATCATGCAATTTTTATTTCTCCTCTATGTCCAGGTAGGATGATAGAGTTAGAACTAGACCTAACCTCAAAGGCTGGGGGGGCAATCTGTGGAATCAGAGAAGCCTTACCCTTAGAGGGTGCTAAAGAGTGGGTGCTAGCCCTTACTAGGGCTACACGAGAAACCATGGGACGCGCATGCACTGTCACTGTCACTACTAAAATTGCTGGGACTGCCACTGCTTTCCTCTTTAATGAGGAGATGTCAGAATTCAAGGGTAAGTTGATCTGGATGACCGGCTTCTACCCGTCACCGCAGTCCTACTGACAGTTGTGAGGGGAGTTCCCTCACAGGTGATCTTCACTCCCTCAAATCCTCTATCGAAATGGATAAGGTGGGCATGATCAGCTCAGGGGAGGTTAGCCTGATCCCATGCCAAGTCCATGCCGTGTGGGAAAGTGAACACAAAATTTTGTGAGCCTGCCATTTCTAATCAATTGCAAAGCGAAGACTAAAGCTGTGTAATGTGATCTTTGAGAATCTGCAATATAGAAAATGAGCTTGGATCAGATTTCTATTTTCATTGATTTTTAAATTTGAATTTTAAAATTTAAACCCACATCAAACATCTTGGAAGTGTTAAGCATGGTTCAAATGGATTAGAGAAGATTTAGAAATTTGATTGGAAAGATGAATTTTTGAATATGAATCCAACTTCAACAAATTTGGGTATGTTGAAAAGTGGGTTCAAATATTTTTAGAAAGATGCTTCTATTGGTTCATGTTTGAAATTAGATTTTGATTTGATGACCCTTCCCTTTAACAAATTTGGGTATGTTAAAGTAAGGGTCAATTGGTTTTGTTTTTGATTTGGTATTTTGGAATTTTACTCACTTAGCAAATTTGAGTATGCTAAGTGAAGTGTTTGAAAATAATTGTTTTTTTTTGTGAATTGTTGTTGATTTTGAAAATTGGAATTCCCACTTAGTAAATTTAAGTATGCTAAGTGAAGAACCCAAGTGTGTTTTTTTTGAAAGATTTTTTAAAATAGGATTCTTAGCAAATTTGAGTATGCTAAGAAAATCCTAAAGTGTTTCATTTGTTTTGGATATTTTGATTTTTTTGAAAAGTAGGATCTTAGCAAATTTTGGTATGCTAAGGGAATCTTATTGTGTTTCCATTTTGGTTTTGATTTTTTTTTTTGATTGAAAGTGGAGATTTTACTTTTAGCAAATATGGTATGCTAAAGATGAAGTTCCACTTAATTTTATGTGAAATGGAGATTTCACTTAGCAAATTTGAGTATGTTAAATGAAATTCCAAAAGATGTGTTCAAAATTTTTGTGTTTTGTTTTTATTTTGAAAGTGGAAACTTCTCTTTAGCAAATTTGGTATGCTAAAGAGTGAAATTCCAAAAGTGCTTGAAAATTTTTGGTTTTGAATTTGGAGACTTCACGTAGCAAATTTGAGTATGCTAAATGAAGTTTAAAATGTATTTGAAAATTTTTGATTTTGAATTTGGAGACTTCACTTAGCAAATTTAAGTATGCTAAATGAAGTTCCAAATGTGTTTGAAATTTATTTGATTTTGAATTTGGAGACTTCACTTAGTAAATTTGAGTATGCTAAATGAAGTTTCAAATGTGTTTGAAAATTTTTTATTTTGAATTTGGAGACTTTACTTAAAGAATTTGAGTATGCTAAATGTAATTCCAAATGTGTTTTGAATTTTTGAAAATATGATTGTTAAGTTTTTATTTTTGTGAAAAGAAGACTTCCATTTAACAAATTTGGGTATGTAAGAATAGAAGTCAATCTTATTTTTGCAAAATAGGAAAATTTTATTTTGTGTGATTATTACTTTTTGAAAGGGGGAATTCCAACTTAATCATATATGTGATATGTTTAAGTGGGATTTCCAAATGATGTTACTTTTATTTGGGAATGAAATCTTCATTCAATAAATTTGGGTATATTGAATGGAGATGTTCATATGTTCTTTTAAAAAATTTAGTCTTATTTGAAAATGAAACTTACATTCAATAGGTGTGAGTACATTGAATGGAAAGGTTCATGTGTTCTTTTGAAAGTTTTTTTTATTTTGATTTTGATTTTTCGGAAACATGATTGTTCATTTTATTTTTTAAAATAAAATCTTCATCAAAATGAATTGAGGGAAGATGTTCATTTGTGCTTTTGGAAAAGATAGTTAGTTTTATTTTTGAAGATTCCTACATGTAACAATTTTGAGGTTTATTAAATGAGGGTGATTTAAGAAATTTTTGTGGAAAATATTTTATTATGTGCATTTTTGAAAGAGTGCTTTTTGAAAAGCAAGACTTTTATGAAAATTTATTTTGTCTTTATTATTTTAGAATGAACCTTTCCTTATCATAAAAATGATAAGGAAGAAGTCTTTAAGTGTTTTCTTTTTGTTTAGATCTTTTTATTTTACCATTGGAGAACCTAACGGTGGTTTTTAGACCAACATGGGGTGAGATCCTAAAACCTAAAGATGTTGGCTAGCTTAACTTAATAATGAAATAAGCTAAGTGCCAATGGAACAAAAGATAGTCTCAGATTCATACCAAAGTACAAACCCACTATCGATACTCGAAGATAATGATCATTTACCAAAGATGGAGAGATGAACTATTCTTAGCGGAGTCGCTAGAAAAATCGTGGTGAAAATTTTCCAATTTTCTTTAGAGAATAAAATATATACTTCCATCCTGCACCAACAACGAAGCTAAGTATGAGGCTTTGATTGTTAGACTTGAATTAGTCATTACAGTGTGTGTCAAGAGCATCAATATCTGGGATTCTGGCCATTATCAACCGATTGTCGGGTCCTACAAGGTTCTAAAACCTAAGCTTCATCATTATAGTATACCATGAAGATGTTGGCCCAAATCACCGAAGTCACCATCTACAAGGTTCCTCAAGTGAGAACACAAGTAGATGCTGCCAAACTTGCCAAAGAATTGGCATCGGAAGATGAGTCCATTCCAATAAGGGTCCAAAATAGACAAGGCATATCCCTTATTGATGCTGAACTCATCGAGAGATTTTCTCTTGAAGGGGAGGTTACCGTTGCCAAGAGAGACACAAACTGGATTGGTGGCAACCATTCATAGATTACTTGAACACCGAGCAACTACGTCAAGAGAAATCATAAGCCCATCAGGTGAAACAGAGAGCTCTCTCCTATGCTCTCATGGATGACACCTTATACTGGCCTTTCGATCAAATGTGGTTAAACTATTTAGACAAACACAAAGCCCGTAGGATTATCATCGATGTACATTTAGGTCTATGTGGAGCACATAAATCTGGTTTGAAGATGAAAGCGAAGATCAAAAGACTAGGATAATACTAGTCTTCGATGATTACAGACTGCATGGATGTAGCTAGGAGATGCCATCAGTATCAGGTACATGGTGTGGTCTTACATTAACCACCGAATATTCTACACTCTAAATTGGCTTCATGGCCATTTGAATAATGGGGTAGCGACATTGTGGATCCTATCGATCCTCCCTCTTCCAAGGGTCATCGGTTCATCTTAGTTGCCACCGACTACTTTTCCAATTGGGCGGAGGCAATCCCACTCAGAGTGGTCACAGCTTAGCATGTGCTTCAATTTTACAGGAACCATATTATATAGGTTTGGAGTGCCTCGATAAATTATATCCGATAATGGTACTGCATTCAAAAGCACTAAGATCAATAGCTTCGCTAGAAGACACGGTATAGATTGGATATACTCCACCATGTACTACCCCAGAGCAAATGGCTTAACAGAAGTATTCAACAAAATCTCATCCAAATACTAAAGAAGACTCTTGATGACAACAAGAGATAGTGACATGAGAAGTTGGTTGAAGCCTTGTGCGCATACCTCACCACATACCAACTCGAACTCAATCTACCCCATTTTTCTTAGTCTATGGGTCCAAAGCCATTCTACCTTTAGAAGTTCAACTCCCATCATTAAGGATAGCATTGGGTAGCAAGATCACTACAGAGTAGAATGCAAAGTTGCGGTTAGAAGAGCTCAAAGGTTTGGAGGAGAGTTGCCTACGGGCGTGCTAGAACATTGAGTTGTATAAGGCCAAAATGATTCAAGCTCATAACAAGCTGGTCTTTCCTAGGTCTTTCTAAGTAGGAGAACTTGTTAGTCCTAAGGAGACTAATTATTGCTCATCAAAAGATGGGAGGCAAGTTTGATCCCACTTGGGGAGGCCCCTATGTCATAGAGAAGGCTTACCAAGGAGGATCTTATCAGCTCATTGATTATAAAGGGGAACACCTGATGCATCCAATTAATGGGATCTCTTTAAAGAAATATTATCTATAAAACATGTTTGAAAATAATTATCAACAAAAGAACAAAATTTAATTCTATTTCATCAAAATCTTCTCATCTTTTGAAGTGTTGTTTACTCATCTTGTGAATCTGCCATGATGTGTCTAGGATAGGTGTAAGAGAACCAAAGAGGCATCTTATCCCTCTTTCACAACACAAATATAATTTCATGGCACTATTAGAATATGTGTGAGAAAACCCAAGAGGCATCCTATTTTGATTAGCATAACTGAGTTAGGTGTAAGAGAACCCAAGCGGCATCCTTTCTTGGTGGGAATTCTCATTGCCACCCGTGGCACCATTTCGTCCAATTCCCGAAGTATGTTTAGGGTAGGTGTGAGAGAACCCAGAGGTGTCCTATTCCCTTTAACACACAAACATAAACAAAACACATATCTTTTATCTCGAGCTATTTTGATGTGAGAGCAAGCCCCTATGACACTCACTCATTAGCTACTCTAAGTCGGGTCTACATGCTACGTCGCTAGTATGTCACCATAGTAGTCACTTATTTAGAAGATGTGAGTCCCCACACTTTCTTCCTAACTTGAACATTGCAAACCAATGAGTGCCTTATTAGTATGGTAGACTTTACTACCCAGCCAGTAACCTACCTCATGTTGATTTTGTTTAAGAAGATGTGAGTCCGGCTTTCTTCTTGAACTAATCATGATCTAACTAGGTCAGTAGGTTTAGGTAAGTCCCCCAGTGGCTCCTTTTCTCTTGACTACATTTGAGTTGATATAAGTCTTCTAGCGGCATTCACTTAGTAGTCACCCTAGGTCGGATGGCACCTATCAAGCCAAAGATAGACTATCCCAATAATCAATTTCGCTATAGAAGTATGTGAGTCTTTGAGCTTTCTTCCTAGGCTGATTGTTACAAACTAACGGGCACCTTAGGTTGGTTGCTGTTCTCTATGCTAACAGCTACTCACCAGGTGGATACACCACTCTTGGTAGATGTGAGTCCCCACACTTTCTCCTTGAGTTGGCCATAAAATACCTATTTGATATATAACTCACCATGCCATCTTCTATAGGGTTTTAGATTAAGACCTTAGCGGCCCCTCTCCCTATAGGCATTCTATTTGGATCACATCCTTTGTGACCCCATTTAGACACTACCCGTTACTTGGATTGGATAGCCCCTTTCTAGTAGCCACCTATGGTTGGAGAATCGCGGATGCACGAGATTCTCCTTGGTTCAAGAACTGAGGGTATATAATGCTCCTTCTTAATATGATCCCTCGTAAATTAACAAGTACCATGATAAACATACTAAATAAATAAATAAGTTAATTCACTTGTGGATTAGGAATTTAAGCCCCCAAAGGGCCCCTTTTCCCAAGCAAACATCCTATCTTTAGAGAAGTGTCAGCAGAACTCCCTATAGGAATTGCCTGACTACTTGAGTTGAGATAAGTCTCCAGGTTGGTACTCTCTTTATAGTCACCCTTAGGTTAGGTTCAATCTATTTTTCCACAAGCAAGTTACCTTTGTACGCTTTAGAAGATGTAAGACTATGATGCATTCTTTCTGACTATCACAACCGAAAGCCCTAGGTCAGGATCGATTTATTGCCCAAAGCAACCGATCACCTTAGTGGTCTTTTGTAGTGGAAGATGTGAGTCCCTGAGCTTTCTTCCCTTGAATTGATCATTGCAAATTAGAAGGCACTCCTTTGGTCGGATAGTTCTCCCATTAGCCGGGAAGCTATTCCCATTGGTTCAATAAATCTGAGATAGGTCTAGGCTAATATAAGTTCCTTCTCAGTGTGATCCATCGCAAACCAATGGAATACATAAAATAAACTAAAAATGAAATTAATCTTTGACTATCTTTGAGCTGATTTAAGTCCCCCAATAGCATTCACTCAATAGTCAACCCTAGGTTGAGTTCGATCTATTGCCTTGCCAACCGATCACCCTAGTGGTTTCTTATTTTGGAAGATATAGACCCCATACTTTCTTTAACTTGATCATTGCAAATCAAAAGCACCCCTTTGGTTGGATAGTCCTATCTTGTGGTTGAGACTACTCCCTTTAGATTGGTAAAATTGAGTCAGGCCTAGGCCACCATGGCCCTACTGCGCCCATCACAAACCGATGTGATGCATCATAATCAAAACAAATTAAAGAATGAAATTAATCTGGACTATCTTTGAGTTGATTTAAGTCCCCCAGTGGCATTCACTCAACAGTCAGCCCTAGGTTGGGTCTAATCTGTTGCCTTGCCAATGGATCACCCCATCAACTTGTCCCTACTTTGGAGGATGTAAGTCTACTATGCTTTCTTCTAGTACAACTACTGTACATTGAAAGGTGATCCCTTTGGTTGGTTAGTCTTACTATGTGTTATGTAGACTACCCCTTTGGATTGGTAAATCTAGTTAGGTCTAGGCCTCCATGGCTCCTACTCAGTGCGATCCATCGCAAACCAACAGGGTCCATCTCAAAATTTAAAATTAAAATTTTGAAACAAACTCAACCCTCCTCCCCTGGAGCCAAAACAAAAACAAATAAACAATAATCAATGAATCAAACAATAATCAATCAATCAAAATCATTTGCTTCTCCTTAGTGAGATGTAAATCTTTCTAGTTCCCCAGCGAATCTTGAATTCCAATCCCTCAACAGATTTCACAACCTCTTCTCCCTAGTGGATGACTTGAACTTTCTCTCCAGTGGAGGGTTCACTTTTCTATCCTCGGTGGAGTTGAAATAAACACAATTAAATAATTAAATAAATCAAATCAATTTCTCCCTAGTGAGACTAAAATCAAACCTCTCATCTCCTTGTGGATGATTTGAACCTGTTTCCCTAGTGGAAGGTTCACATATTCTATCCCTAGTGGAATCCTCCTTCCCTCTCTTATGTCCTTGAAATGAGTAGAGTCACATTGCACTAAGCTCTAGATTCCTTCTACACCTTAGGTTAGGAGTAGATCGTCTCTGTTAGTGCTTGTGATTATTCGATGTTATTGATCATTTCGGTCAACACCAATACGTGCGGTATTTTTTGTCAGTCACACCACACCTATTGGGCGCCCTTTGTTGACCTCATTTGTAGGATGAGCTCTCAACCCCTCCATCTTATACATAGGACTTCTCTTAGACTTTAAGAGTTTCTTAGTCTTAAGACACTTCTAGTGATTAGGTGAATACTCAACCTAACCTCAGAGACTTAGAGAGTTATCCATAGGAATAGGTCATGCCTTAGGGGTGTTAGGAAATTTTGCCTACCCTATAGCTTGAACCAAAATCCTCACTTTCTCCCTTCAAGTCAAAACTCAAATCAATTCCAACTTGATTGGTTTTCTCCAAACTCAAACCAATTCCAAATGATTGAAGCTTATGATTGAAATTCCAAGTTAAAAAATCCTTCCTAAGTCACTTTGATCCCATCTTATGGACTTAGCCTAAATCAAACCCAAATTAATTTAAATTCAAGAAATTTCCTCACAACCCATTTATATTCTCATTTATATTCACATATATACATGAAATATAAATTCAAATCAATCAATCCAAATCCAAAATTGAAATCCAAATAAAAATCTTTCCTAAGTCACTTTGATTCTACCTTATAAACTTAGCCTAAATCAAATCTAAATCAATTCAAAATCAAGGAATTTTCTCACAACCATATTCACATATATAAATGAAATTTAAATTCAAATCAATCAAACTAAATCCAAAATTCAAATCCAAATAAAAAATCTTTCCAAAGTCACTTTGATTCAATCTTATGGACTTAGCCTAAATCAAATCTAAATCAATTCAAATTTAAGGAATTTTCTCATAACCCATTTATATTTTCAAATATAAATGAAATATAAATTCAAATATCCAAAAATAAGTTCAAAACTAAAATCCAAATTCAACCAAAATTCAACATAAGCCTTTCAAGTCAAATTCTTGAACTTAGCCAAATCAAATTCAAATCAAGCCAAACTCTTGATTTCTCTTCATGATTCAATCAATCCTTCAATCATGAATCTAAATATAAGCATAAACTTCAATCATCAATCCAAAAATAAATTCAAAACTCAAATTCAAATTCAACCAAAATTCAAGCTAAGCCTTTCAAGTCAAATTCTTGAACTTAGCTAATCAAATTTAAATCAAGCCAAACCCTTGATTTTTCTTCATGATTTAATCAATACTACAATCATGAATCCAAATATAAACATAAACATCAATCATCAATTCAAAAATAAATTCAAAATTCAAATCAAAATTCAACCAAAAATTAACCTAAACCTTTCAGGTCAAATTCTTGAACTTAGCCAAATCAATTTCAAATCAGCCAAACTCTTGATTTTTCTTCATGATTCAATCAATCCTTCAATCATGAATCCAAATATAAACATAAACCCCAATCATCAAACCAAAACTAAATTCAAAAATCAAACCCAAGTCAAACTCATGTTCACCCTTTTGAAATTGAAATTGTCAAATGAATCAAAACCCATTTGACTTCAAACCACTTGCAAATGGATTTATATTTCAATCATAAGTCCATATGTGAGTTCAATCAAACTCAAATAAAACTTTGACCAAGCTATTTGACCCACTTAGGCTCACTTGACCCAAAGTGACCTAAAGTACTCCTTTTGAGCCAAATTGTAATCCTGCCCAAATTGGATTGACCTAAGCCCAACTAAGCCTCACATTATGAGCAACAATCATCATGAGATGATCAATCACGCAAATGGGTCAAAGGAAATCAAACTTAAGGGTTGACCAGGTCAACACTTAGCCAAAATGAAGCCTAAACTAGCCAAAATACATCATAGGAAATTGATTGAAACTATTGATCAAAACTCTTTCATGATCAAAGTTTGAACTTGACCAAGTCATCATTTGAGTCTAACCTAGCCCAATTGGCCACTTGACACAAGTTGACCCAAGTTGACCCAAGGTGACCCAACTTGACCTAAAAAGTCAAAATGTGTCAAACTTTGATCTAAGCCAAATTGATTGAAACCAATGGGTCAAGTTCATTCCAAATCACTTGTTGAACTTGACCAAAGCCTCAATTGGCCAATTAAACCCAACCTAGTCCAATTGACCTTGAACCCAACTCAACCTAAAAGGTCAAATTGAGCCAAAATCAAATTAAACCAAAATTGATTGGAAATAAAGTTACCAATCCATTTCAAATGATCAACCAAACATAAACCAACCCATGACTAACCTAAATAGGTCAAATGGGTCAAATTGGTCAACTTGACCCATTTGACCTAAATGAAATCAAACAAACCAAATCGAGATATAAATAAAATTGAACCAAACCAATGATACCAAAACATTTCAAATGGTTATATGAACTTGACCCAACCCTTGGTTTGACCTAATTTGACCAATTGGTAAACTTGACCCAAGTTGAGCCATTTTGACCTAAACCATCTAAGTCTTAGGCTTAGGTTAAGTGTCCACCTAATAACTAGAAGTGTCTTAAGACTAAGGAGCTCTTAGTGTCTATGAGAGTCCTAGATCTATGATAAAAAGTTGAGAGCTCACTCAAGAGGAGGTCAACACCTACCAAGGAGGATCTTATCAGCTTATAAGTTGTAAGGGAGAGCACCTTATGCTTCCAATCAACGGGCTCTACCTAAGAAATATTACCATAAATCCTATTTTCTCTCATCTCAAATTCAATCTCGTCATATTTGTTTGAAATATCTTTGCTTGTGAGTCCACCGTGATGTGTTTAGGATAGGTGTAAGGAACCCAAGTGAAGTCCTATCCTTTAGTAAGACAACACCAACACAAACTACACACAACCACATATAAAACAAACATATATCTTTTGTCTAGGGCTATTTTGATGTGGGTTAAAGCCCCCTGTGACACTCACTCATTAACGCTTAAGGTTGAGCTGACATGTTACCTTGCTAGTGTGTCACCCCAATGGTTACTTGTCTGGCAGATGTAAGTCTACAAGCTTTCTTCCTAACTTGACCATTACAAATCGATGAGTGCCTTGTTAGTTTGGTAGGCCTTACCATGACTAGTAAGCTACCTCATGTTGACTTTATTTAAGAGGATGTAAAACTACATGCTTTCTTCTTGAACTAGGCATCATGCACGACCGAGTCAGGTATATTTGAGGCTTAGGATAAGTCCCCTAGTGGCTCCTTTTCTCCTGACTACTTCAAGTCTAGGTCCAGTCCTTACATGGGACTCCCCACTTGGTAGTCGCCCTAGGTCGGATAGTATCATCCCGTCGATGACAGACTATCCCGATGATCATTTTGTATGTGAAGATGTAAGTCTACAAGCTTTCTTCTCAGATTGATTATTGCAAACTGACGGGCACCTTAGCTTGGTTGGTTATCGCCATGATGGTGACTACCCAGTGGATACACCACTCATGCTAGATGTAAGTCTACAAGCATTCTCCTGGAGTTGGCCATCGTATACCTATAGGCTTTCTTTTATAGGGTCCTAGATAAAGTCCTAGCGACACCTCCCTTGTGAGCACTCTATTTGGATCATGTTCTTAGCAACCCCATTTAGACACTACCCCGATTACTCTTAGATTGGATAGTCTCCCTTTCCTAGTAGCCACCCTTGTGGTTGGAGAATTTATCTCAGGAATATGCAAATTCTCCCTTGGTCCAGTAAGTCTGAGATAAGACTAGGCTGATAAAAGCCCCTTCTCAGTGTGGTCCCTCTCACACCAACAAGGTCTATGTAAATATATAAATATATATATATATATATATATATATATATATATATATATATATATATATATATATATATATATATATATATATATATATATATATATATATATATATATATATATATATATATATATATATATATATCTTCTCTTATGGATTAGAAGGAAAACCCCCAGTGGTACCTTTTCCTAACTAAGCATCCTATCTTTAGGGCAATGTCAGAAAAACTCCCTATTGGAATCCCCTAACTACTTTTGAGTTTAGATAAGTCCCCGGGTCGGCGCTCTCTCAGTAGTTGCCCTTAGGTCAGGTTTGACTTGTTGTACCACCAATGAGTCACCCTGGCAGTCGTTCTTGCTTTGGAAGATATAAGTCTATTATGCATTCTCTAGCATGACCATTGCATACCGACGAGCAGCCAGGTCGGGTTTGATTTGTTGTTCTATCAACTGATCACCCCAGTGGTTCCTTGTTTAGGAAGTTGTAAGTCTACAAGCTTTCTTCCTGACTTAACCATTGCACACCAAAAGGCACCCCTTAGGTTGGTTAACTCTACCCCACAACAGGTAGACTATCCCTTTGGATTTGTAAATCTAAGATAGGTCTAGGCTGATATTATCCCCTTCTTAGTAGATCCATCACACTGATATGGTCCATCTTAAATTAGAATGGACTTAATTTTAACTATTTTTGAGTCGATGTGAGTCCACTACGGCATTCTCTCAATAGTCACTTTAGGTCGGGTTCTATTTGTTGTGCTAGCAACCGATCACCCCAGTGGTTCCTTGTTTAGAGAGTTGTAAGTCTACAAGCTTTCTTCCTAACTTGACCATTGCACATTAAAAGGAAACCCTTAAGTTGGTTAGTCCTACCTGATGGCTGATAGACTATCCCTTTGGATTTGTAAATCTAAGATAGGACTAGGATGATATTAGCCCATTCTTAGTGAATCCAACGCACACCGACATGGTCCATTTATTAAATCACCTTCCTTCCCTAGTGGAATCTAAATTAAATCCATCCACTTCTATCCCTAGCGGATACATAAACCAAAGAAATCCATATATTAAACCCACCTTATCCCCAATGGATCCAAGCTCATATCTCAAGCAGATGTGCCCTTAAAGCTAAATCACATCGTCTCTCAATGGATGCCTGCCAATTAAGTCAAATCAAATTATTCCCCAATAAGGCGCATACCATCCTCTCTCTAGTAAAGCCCTCATGAAATCAAGAAATCAAGTCCCTATCTCTAGTGGATAATCTGAACCTACTTTCCTAGTGGAAAGTTCATGCTCTCATCCCTAGTGGGTTATAAATCCTAATCCCCAGCTGATCTTTTCTCCCCAAATCATATCAAACCAACTCAAACCCTTATCCTCTCTATGGATAATCTGAACCTACTTTCGTAATGGAAGGTTCACATACTTAATCCCTCAATGGATCTTTTCTTCCTCTCTTAAGCCCTTGGCATAAGTTGTTTCATTGCACTAAGATCTTGATTCTATCTATATTGGGTTTAGAAGTAGATCATTTCTATTAGCGTTTGCAATCCTTTGGACATTATTGATCATCTCGATCAACACCAATATGTGCGCGTCTCATTAGTTACCACACATGTTGGGCGCCCTTTGTTGACCTCATTTTTGGAGTGAGTTCTCAACTTCCTCATCATAGATCTAGGACTCTTATAGACACTAAGAGCTCCTTACTCTTAAGATACTTCTAGTGATTAAGTGAACACTTAACCTAACTCTAGGGACTAGAAGGATTAACCATAGGAGCAGGTCATGCCTTATGGACTTAGAAGACTTTCCTACCCAATGGCTCAAACCCAAATCCATGCTTTCCTTCCTCAAACCAAGCCTTAAATCCAATTCAAATCCAAATTGTAAATCAATTCCAAACCTAATGATTGAAACCCATGATCAAATTTAAATTCAAAACCTAAGCTCTTTGATTTCATTATATGGACTTAGCCTTAACCAAATTCAAATCAATCTTGATTCAATTGATTTTCTCAAGATCAATTCAATCCTTCAATCATTTACCAAATCCAAATCTAAATCCAAATTCCAAACCAAAAAAAAATCAATATCAAATCAAATCTAAGAATCAAATTTCCTTCTTAAGCCTTATGACCCACTATTATAAGCTTAGCCAAACCCAAACTATCCCAAACTTGATTGATTTCTTTATAAATTAATTATTCCTTCATTTATATTCAAAAATATAAATAAAATCTAAATTCAAATGAGCCAAATTAAATCAAGCTAAATCAAACCAAATCAAGACATTTCTTAAGCCCTATGGACTTACCTCCATAAGCTTAATCAAATCTCAACCCAAATTAACCCAAAGTCAATTGATTTCTTTATAAATCAATTATTCCTTTATTTATATTCACAAATATAAATGAATCATACCTCTAATGACCAAAAATAAATCAAATTAAATCAATTCCCTACTTAAGCCTTTTTGACCTTCATCCTTAAGCTTGATAACATTCGCTTCCAATCACTCAAAACTCAAGTAATTTTCTCATGAATTATTTATATCTTCATTTATGTTCATAAATATAAATAAAATATAAATCCAAATAGCAAAAACTAAACACAAATCAAATCAAATTTTTAATTTTAGCCTTTTTAGCAATTTCTTTGAACTTGGCCAAATGATATCAAAATCAATTCAAAACTCATGGATTTTGTCATGAATTAATCATTCCTTCAATCACTTACCCAAATAAAAACACAAATTATAATTATCAAACCAAACTCAAGTCAACCCAAGTCAAACTCAAGTTAGCCTTTTTGACTTGAAAACTTCAAATGAGCCAAAATCCATCATAGCCCAAATAGATTGTAGTTGGATTTATATTTCAATCTTAGGCTCATATATGAGAAGCCAAAACCAAACCAATTGACCCATTTAGGTTCACTTGACCCAAAGTGACATAAGAGACCTTTTCAAGCCAAGTTCTAATCCAACCCAAATTGGATTGAACCATGCCCATCCAAACCTCATATCATGATCAACAATCATCCTAGGGTGGTCAACTACCTTCAATTGGGTGAAACCAAGTCAACCTTTAGCCAAATAAAATAAAAACTAGCCAAACCCCACCATACACCAAATTGATTGAAACCATTGATTCAAACAATTATAATCAATGATTGAACATGACCAATCCTTTAATTGAGCCAAACTAAGTCTAATTGACCATTTGACCTAAGTTGACCCAAATTGGCCTAAAAAGCCAAAGTGGGTCAATTCATGAATTAACCAAAATTGATTGCAACTAATGAATCAAGTTCATTCCAAATCATTTATTGAACTTGACTAAAGCCATAATTGAGCCCAATTTGACCAATTGGTCAACTTGACACAACATAGCCCAAATTGACCTAAAAAGTCAAATTAGCCAAAATCAAATTAAACCCAAATCAATCCAAACCAAAGCCTACAATCATTTTCAATTAACCAAATGGACATGAACCAACACCTAACCAACCCGATTTGGTCAGATTGGTCAAATTGGGCAACTTGACCCATTTGACCCATTTGATTTCAAATGAGCAAAAATCAAACCTAAGAAAAATTAATCAAAACCACTTAAACCAAAACTCTTCAATTCATCATTTAACCCTAACCCAAGCCTTGGTTTGATCCAATTTGACCAATTCATCAACCTAATCCAACATGAACCCATATGAACCCATTTGACCAAATGAAGCCAAAGCACCTAAAACCAACCCATGGGACCCTAATGGTTGACCAAACCCGACCCAAATTAACCCTAGGTCTACCTAAAACCATCTCAAAAGTAAAGTGAACCCCACCCAAGGGAATTAGCTAGTGGACAAACCTCCCCATGCAGGATTCCTTCCCCATTTGGGAAAGTCCACTTTCTCTTCTCATGGGTAGCCATAAACTTCCTAACATGGCATACCTAACCTGCTTAGCCCAGCCTAAGCATGCCTAGGACTTACCATGGACCAAAAGAAGCACACTTCCTCTCCCTCGCCCATGCCCGAACACAATTGGTGCAGGAAGGGAAATCAGCACGCAATCTCCCCATATCAGACCTTGAGATTCTTGCCACAACTTCCTCCAACCCTAGTGTGACATGTAGACCTAAGGTGACCACTCTGGTGCCCTAACGGTGGTGAATCAATAAAAATTTAGAGATGAATCCTGTCTTTCCATCACACACAATTGAGGGGTATACTCCCTTAATTTGAGCGGGATTCATAACCAGTTACACTAAGTGAGTTCCCTCAGTGTTTTCAAAATACCAGAGAGCTTCCTAGAGCACCCCAACCTCCCTCAATCGGCATTTCCCCTCTGTAAAACCAAAATAGGACATCCCCATTCTGATTCATAGTTCTTCTCCACTCCATCAAACTCCAATTCCTTATGCATGCACCATCTCCATACTCCCTTGAGGTTACTCGATTGATCCCTTGAGTTCCAAAGCCCCCGAAAGCTGTAGTTCGATCAAGGCCAAGGCTCTTGAGTATGTGAGTTGGTCCACCGAGTGATTTACCCCAAATCAAGGCCCAAGCTCCTCAATAGGGCTTCGCCTCAACTAGGCAAAGCTACCTCGATCGATCTCACTGCCAGACATTAGCTTCGGTGAGGTAATTTCTCAAAATCAATCCTTGTATGAAAATGGGTTGGTCTTTTGTGAAGGAAAGTTCCATGTCATGTGATCACCTCTGTTGGATCTCTTTGTTTTTCCTCCCTAAAGGTGTGTGGGATTGATTTGATCTCCATTTGAGCTCGGGTGAGCTCGGATCAAGAAATAAACGATGGACAATCTCTGTCTCTTGCCACTTGAGAGGAGATGGATCATGGGTCATCTATTCCATGTGATAAGAATGGATGACTCTGATTAGATCATGAGTAGATTCCTCTCTATTTTCTCCTTAACAATGGGATTTAATCATTTAATCTTAGATCAACGGTCCACAGATGCGTCCGCAATTTGAGTCATTGCGGAGGTGATATTTTAAATAGCTTATCCGCCATGTGGAAAGCACACTATGTCGTAAGACCGCATCGTACCATGATGCGATGAGATTAAGGTTTAATTATGGTTAATTATATAATTTTTTAAGACTGAAACTTTCAAAATTCATAACTAATTGTAAAAAATCCAAAAAAATATAAATGAGGGCTCATTTTAAATGTATTTCAAAGGAGAATCCAAGAAAATTTTATTAATTAATTTTGAGTAGTACTTTATGCTTAATTAAGGTTTAATTAAAAATTTAATTAGCCTAATCACTCTCTGATTAATTATCCAATTAAAATCAAACTTTTTAGAGATGTTTAGGGGGATGACCTCTGCCTCCCCTATTTTTCTTGGAATTTATTGGATAGTTAATTAGGAAAATTGATTGATTAAGCCTTAATTACTCTCCTACCTTAATTAATGATAATTAAGCAATGGTCAGTAAATTAATCCACTAATTAAGCTTATTGCCATCTATTAACAGTGAAAAGTCTTAGGGAGATGGTTTAGGTTTACTCCTTATGACCATTTCATTAAGCCTCTTCATTTATCTCAAATTAATTAAAGTTTATGTAATTAATTAGCCACTTAATTAATCAATTAAAAGAAAAGAAAATTTAATTACTGAGCCTAATTGATTGTTTGAAATGCCTTAGGGATTGGGATTGAGGCCTCTTTCTTGATCTATTTTTCTAAGTTAATTTCATTATCCTAATTAAAATATAATTAAAGGATTTAATTAACCAATTAAGGGCTTAATTATTTTAAAATCCCATTCATTCCTAACTTTGAGTAATCAACTTGTGTAGTTCTTCAGATGTTTAATAGTCTAAAGAAATTTAATGATATTATGATTAGCTTACATGTGTGAGAAAATCATAAAAGTAATTAAATAAATCCCTTAAGCTTAATTAACTATTAATCATGAGCCAATTGCATTAGGCCCCTTTCATTCCTTAGGAGCATTGCTAATTTACTTTTTATGTGGTTGCATCTCATGTTGGCTCATCATTATTAAGTTAATTAACTTAAGGTGATATAGGTAAGGGTTTAATTAATCGATCTAATTCATACCTCAACCTAATTAAGCCATACAATTAATTTAATTACTTTTCATTAAATCAAATTAATTCACTCATGGGGAATGATACTAGGATTAGAAAACCTCATTCACATCCCTTAAATCAAATCAAACATGAAATAAAAAATGGCTTTAATAAACTTTGGTTTATTTTAAATAAGCTTATTTAATGTGATTGTCCTTAGGAATTAGTTGGATTGAATGAAATTACATGCTTGTGTTGCTTTATTTTTTTCCAATCATGTTAAAATATTGTATGCCACTTGTAGTCATGCATTTATTTCTTTTAAAAATTAATTAAATAAAAAATGATTTCCTTTATGTCAAATCTGCATGTGTTGACTTAATTAAAAATATGTGTGGCTATTATCACTATTAAATCTCAAATATATTTTCAAAAGCTTATTAATGAATAATAATATATATTGTGTCTTTAGTTACATATAGATAGGAGGTGCATGTGAATATGAGCTTATTGTATAAAGTGAAGTCTATTTTTTTACATTCATATGTTAATTTTCATAAGTTTGAATGTTAATGGGTATATTTGTCTAGACATTCTGGGGATGCACAACTTTAAGTAGCACCAAGGAGGTTCCTACCTCACTCCCTTAGTGTAGAAAAATGGCGACGTACTTGTTTGATTTCATTCTTATGCACTTTGACATTAGAATTTAGATGAAGCTTTAATTCATTTACACAAATAAATTAAATAAATCAAACTCTACTTTTGCGTGGTTTTTCTATTCTTATAGTTGTTTATACATTCATATGTATTTAAGAATAGTTTATATTAGTCTAGACATTTCAAGGATGCATGACTTTAAGTAGCCCCAAGGAGGTTCCTACCTCACTCCCCTGGTGTAGAACAATGGCGACATTCTTGCTTAAAACTTTCATACATTTGAATGTGTACATAGCAAATGAATGAAAACCCACTCTTTCTATTAAAAAGATATGCATTCATATTTTGTTCAAGTGGTTGGATTGATTAGTCATATGATTTAGAGTTCTTTTCTTATGCTTTTGTATAAGAATTTAGATAGAGCTTTAAATTAATATGATAAAATAATTCAATCAAATGAAAAATCAATTCCAAATATATTTGCTCACATTCATCATTTAAGTGTGCTAAGATATAAATTGCATGTATAGGTATGTTTAGGACTTAATCATATGCTATATATGATGAAAAGAAATGAACAAACATGTGTTATGTGATAGTAATTAATTCTAATTAATCTTAAGATGCCTTTCTTATTGAATGAGATTATTTAAAGTGAACCTAAACCTAGGAGTAATTAAAATATGTAATAAGCCATCCATTAAAGGGAATTCATTTAATTAATTTGCTTTAGATGTGGCTTAAAGTAGGGATAAAAGAGAGTGATCCTCTCTTTCCTTCTCTTTAAAACACTTAGTTGTTTAGTGTTGGTTAAATAAAAAAAAAAGAAAATACTAATAAAAAATTTACAAATCAATTGAACCATTTAAAGTGAAACCATCCTTTATAAATAAATGTCAACTCTAAAAAATGATAACTCTAAAGCTTAGTTAGAACATACCACACAAGCCTTAATACACACATATTAGATTAAGTCATCATTTCTAGCTTTATGCTAGGGCAGTGCATGATTTGATGAATATTTATTTTATGATGTTTTGTTGTAGATTGGATGTTAGGGTGTATGCTTTGTAGATTGAATGTTAGGCTGATATTATCATAATCATGTTTTCTATAGGAGATTGTGCTTAAGGGTGCTTAAATAAATATAAATGCTCTCTTTTATAGGTTGTTTAACCACTAAGCATAATCTAAATTAGGACAGGTGGACTTGGTTACCCATGTGTAGGGTGTTAAGTCCAAAATATACATATAATTGCATGGGTTGTATGGTGTGTTTAGCTAACACTTATTTTGCAGGTATAGTTAGATTTACTTTTCCTATTTTTAATGTAATTATGCATTAGGAATTAGGATTAGTGTTATAGGGGAATTAGGATGAGTGGGTAGATAGATTTGTCTTGGGAGGCCCCCGTGATGCCTTTGAAGCAAGCAAATCCAAAGGAGGAATGAAGGAGACATGAAGAAAGAAGATATGAAGACCCCTCCCCCCATAATATTTATTCATTTATAATTTTAATTATTCTTTCACATACCGGGTTGTATAAGGGCAGAGCTCGGCTACCCATTTCTCATTTTCAGGTTGTACGATGGTACTCGACCGCACTGGCCTATTATTCTTTTACGTTGAGTTTATAAATTGTTTGTTGCTTTGTTTACAATTGTGTAATAGAAATGGCATGAATTTTCCTAGTTTCTTCATGTATGATGATTTAATGTGTGGCTTGGATCCGATTAGGCTCTAGGAAAAAAATAATTTTTCTATCCCAACTACAACTCATAACTAATTTTCTAAATAACTCAAAACCTCTCACTTAAAGCCAGGCATTAAATCATGATAATTAAAAGATTTAGTAACCCCTTAGCTTAATGTTGTATGCTTAATATCATGCATATCATCTTGTTTCATTTTTGAAAAGAGAAGGTTTCCATCCTTGCACGATAGGGGAATACTTGATCTTTGAGGGTCTCCCTTATGGTGGAAAACACCTCTTTCTCTGATTTAGCTAATAACCCTATTTCATCATGTATTTAGACATATATAATCTTATAGCCTTTATCAAGATGAAGAGTCCAAAATTAAATAAAATTTGATAAAATTTGCATTAGACTAAGTCATTATTCATACCACTCATGCTCTAGTCTCTTAGGGAGTGGGTTTAAGGACTTTAGTTTCTTTTTAAATAATAATAACCTAACCATCTTGCAAAACATATGAATTGACCATATGGTTTTAAAATGTAGGAGGAGTTAGCTGGCTACCACTCCAAGCAGTTATAAGTCCAATGTCGGATGGTTTACCCTCTCTTATGGAGGTAAACAATATACATATTTTCATCTTAGATTTAGGATGCGTTTTGGCCCTCGCTAAAGCTCCATAGATTTAGGATTTGAGGTTGTTGTTTCCCCTCTGGCTACAAGCATGAATCCTCACCTCTTAGTTTTCTAATAAAACTTCAACTTAAATATATAATTCTCTCCAATTTCAAATATATAAAGCCCAACCATAGATAGTTTGGGATGCTCACTAGGCTTCCTAGTATCATGAGCATCCCCTACTCATCTCCTTTTGGCTTTGATAATAAGTCTCTCATTTTGATCTATCACGCTTGATTTTCCAAACATAGCCAATTTATTGATAGTCCTATCTTTGAAATCTTTGGAGATAATAATTTCCTATTTTAATTGAGAGTATTCCTAAGAACTCACCTTCTTAGGATGTAATTAACAATGGGGGCTTGCCCTCATAGGAACTTTAGAGTTTAGTTTAAATAAACCCTACTTTATTCATCCATATAAAGTAGGGGGAAAATCTCTAGTATATTCAAAGACCCACCAAACCTTAGGAGTCCTTATTAGGTGATTAGGTCCATCATATGATAGTGATTTCTATCTTTTGAGATAGTGTATTATTCCTTGATGTCATACCCAATCACCTCAATAAGTACACCCTTATATCTGTGTGGTGTCCCCCCATATACATATATTTAAAAATAAACACCACATCCACCCATGGATATGCTTGTGGAGGACCAAGTTAGGGTAGATTACACCATCTTAGCACATCTTAAAAGTTTCCAGCTAAGTTAAGCATATATAATGCCCTTTATTATCCAAAGAGATGAGGGAATCACTAGTCAAGGCTCTTCTTGACCTAGAGATATGCTTAGCTCAATTGACGCATCAAGAGGAGGCACACCAAAGGACATCACGAAGGTGATTTGAGAGTTACTTCTGTGAACTAATTAAAGCATAACCACTTTACATTAGAGTGGACATTGGTAGATATAGGTTATCAAGAGTTCTGGTTGACCAAGGTGCATCACTCAACATTATGAGTTTAAGAACCCTTGCCTACTTGAGGATCGACATCTCTAAATTCTAAAAGGAGAGGATGATGTTGAGAGGATTCAATGAACAAGGCGAGAGGGCCTTAGGATCTATCGTGTTGCCATTACAGATAGATGACTGGAAGACTAAAGACAAGTTTTATATCATAGAATTAGATACATCTTTCAATTCTTTGCTAGGGAGACCATGGATACATGAGAATAACACAGTTCCATTCTCTATACATGAGAGGTGGAATTGAGTACTGCATCGAAGGAGATCTCAAGTCTTTCACAGTTCATGAGGTCAGGATATCTGAGGATGCAGCCTATTTTCTTCCCCAAAACCAACAAGTCCATTCTCGTGAATCTAGTCAAGATCCCCAAGAGGGATAAAAAAGAAAAAAAAGAAAAGAAAAATAAATAGAAAAAGAAAAGAAAAAAGAGATAGAAAAAGAAAATAAAATAGAGCGAGACATGGACTCAGGGGAACATATAGAGCCAAACATTAGTTTCCACCCACAGTTCATTACTCCATTTGAACACATGGGTAGGATGACCCAACCTCCACCAGGCAGAGGCAGAGAACAGTTCAGAGGCAGCCACCGAGGTGGAAAGCCTCCCTATTGACCACCTAATAGGAGGTATGTCCCAACCACAAGGAGTACACATGTTATCCACATAGTGATAAATATCGGGCTCCAAAAAAGCATAAGTGTATTCAAGTCTGCATTTGAGAAAGTCAGGAGCCAGTTGGGAACCTTAGCTCTGACCCCTCTTTCTTCTCAGAAAGTTGAGGGTTTGGTAGTTAAGAAACCCCTAAGTCATCTACAAATGGGAAAACTCAGAGGTTCTTTTTGGGAGCATCATCCTCAAGTTAGGAAGCTGATGTAGATCTTAAGGATGATTTATATAAATATTTAATACAATTATCATTTGATTGGTATTCGTCTTGTGTTCTTAATTTAGCAAAAAAGAGATTAATCCCACATACTTGTTCTAAACACAGGCGGACTACTTTGAAAAGTTATGGGATAACTAAAGAAGATATCCTTAATCAAGACCAGGACTAGGATTCGGTACAGTGGATCTAGTCGATGATGATAATCATTGCCTAGTCATCACCAATCATTTGGAGTCTAATAGGTTCTTTTCAAATCATGCTAACTCATATGAGAAGGTATGTTTAGAAACTTTAGATGATCCAAATGATCATGAAGTCAAAGATGCACCACCAGAGTTTGAAGAGGAGATCAGATCAACCATTGATGAGCTCAAAGAAATCAACTCGGGAGAAGACAATCACGTCTAACATACATAAGTTCTTTGTGGAATGATACTAAAACTAATGACTTAGTTAGGTTATTGAGTGAGTTTAAGGATTTCTACACATAGAGTTACGAAGACATGCTCGGTTTATCTCCTGACATAGCAATCCACAAACTAGCAATAGAGCTTAGTGCTAACCCTATCAAGTAAGCTCCTAGATGCATGTGATTAGACATTGAATAACAGGTCATTTCTGAAGTCAAGAAATTGACCGATGTTGGCTTTATTAGAGAAAAAATATCCTACTTGGTTGGCCAGTGTGTCCCAACTAAGAAAAAGAATGGCCAAATTTGTATATGCGTCGATTTTAGAGATCTAAATAAGGCTTGTCCAAAAGATGAATTTTCAGTACCAATACTAGAACTGATGGTGGACATTGCCTCATCTCATGCAGGCTTCTCTTTCATGGATGGCTCATCCGATTATAACTAAATAAAGATGGCCCCTAAAGATGAAAGAAACACTGTATTTCAAACCCCGATCGAAATATTTTGCTATAGGGTCATGCCTTTCATTTTAAAATGCCGGCTACATAATACATGACTCTCTTCAATGAATTGATCCCTGATCAGGTTGAATGCTACATTGATGATCTTGTAGTCAAAAGTAAAGAAAAGGAAGACCATCTCTTTGACTTGAGAATAGTTTTAGAATGATTAAGATAATTTAACTTTAAAATGAATCCCTTGAAGTGTGAATTTTGAGTAACTTCAGGGAAACTTCTTGGGTTTGTTATCTAGCACTGTGGAATAGAAATCGATCAAGAGAAGATCAAGGAGATATTAGAAATGCCACCCCCTAAAAGTCAAACTCAACTCAGATCATTTCAAGGGCGGTTAGCGTATCTAAGATGCTTAATTTCCAATCTATCAGGAAGATGCCAACCATTTTCATCACTTGTCAAAAAGGATGCTAAGTTCAAGTGAGATGATAAGTGTCAACATGCCTTCAAAGACATCAAGCACTACCCAAAGACACCGCTAGTTCTAGCAGCCCCTATCCCGAGCAAGCCATTGATATTATATACTACTGCATTAGATGACTCCCTTGGCGCTTTATTGGCCCAAACCAATGATGATGGGAAAAGAATGCACTCTACTTAGTCATCATCTAATCTCTACTGAGGTAAACTATCCACCTATTGAAAAGCACTGCCTAGCTTTAATCTTTGCATCCCAAAAGTTACGGCATTACATGCTTTCCATAAGGTGAATATGATTTCTAGGATCAATCCATTGCAATATCTCATGACAAGGTACGCTATCCATATGGTTGGCAAGTTGGTCCATTATTTTGTCACATTTTGACATCACTTTCGTACCCCTCCGTGTAGAGAAAGGATAAGCACTAGCAAATTTCTTAGCAGCACACCCACTTCCTACTGGTTCTCCATTTAGTGATGACCTCCCCAATGAATAAATCATGAACTTATGGGACACTAGTATTCACTGCTGGGAGATGTATTTTGATGGTGCGGCTTCCTTTCAAAAGGGAGAAGAACCATGATCTACTCTTCCAGGAAAGGCAAGGGTAAGAATAATTCTCCTAACTCTAGACTGGGATATGATGAGATTCTCATATCATCTGTCCAAATATGAGGCTCTGATTGCCAGTCTGGAGTTAGCCATTATACTATGCATCCAAAGTATCAACATCTTTGGGATTCTCAATTAATTATCAACCAAATCACTGGGTCATGCAAGGTTCTGAACCCTAAGCTCCATCATTACCATAAGTACACCACAAAGTTTTTAGGTCAAATCCAAAGGTTACCATTTATAAAATTCCTTGAGGAGAAATGCAGTAGCAGATGCATTAGCCATGCTTGTCAAAGAGTTGACATGTTTGGAAGATGAGTCCATACCAATAAGGGTCCAAAATAGACAAGTCTTATCCCTTGTTGACGCTAAACTCATCGAGAGACTCTCTCTTGAAGAGGAGGTTGCCATTGCCAAAAAGGATGAGGTGTTGGACTGGAGGCAACCAATCATGGATTATCTAAATATAGGAAAACTACCTTAAGAGAAGTCACTACCATACCAGGTGAAGTAGAGTGTCCTTTCCTATGCTCTCCTGGATGGCACCTTGTAATAGTAGTCCTTCGAGCATATGCGGTTACACTATTTGGACAAACACAACGCCCGTAAAGTTATGACCAAGGTACACTCAGGTTTATGTGGAGTACATCAGTCTGGTTTGAAGATGAAAGTCAAGATCAAGCAACTAGGATATTATTGGCTGATGATCACAGCATGGGCATAGCTAAGAGGTGCCAACAATGTCAGGTGCATGGTGTGGTCTTACACCAACCACCCAACATTCTGCATCCTACATTGGCCTCATGGCCATTTAAGTGTTAGGGTACCGAAATAGTGGGTCTGGTTGATCCTCCTTCTTCCAAGGGTCATCGTTCATTCTAGCTATCACCAACTAGTTTCCAAGTGGGCGGAGATTATCCCACTCATAGAGGTCACATATCAGAATGTGATCCAATTTTTCAAAAATCATATCGTATATAGGTTTGGGGTGCCTCGATGAATTATATCCATAATAGTATTGCATTCAAGAGCAATAAAATCAACAACTTTGCCAAAGACATAATATAGATTAGAGATATTCTACCATCTACCACCCAAGAAAAAATGGCTTAGCAGAAGCCTTCAACAAAACTCTCATCTAGATATTAAAGAAGACACTCGATGATAAAAATGATAATGGCATGAGCAGTTAGTTGAATCATTGTGGGCTTACCGCACCACATATAGAACTCCAACTCAATCTACCCCATTCTCCTTAGTCTATGGGTCTGAAGTAGTCCTACCATTAGAAGTCTAACTCCCATCATTAAGGATAACTATAGGTAGTAAAATTATAATGGAGCAGAATGACAAGTTACGGTTAGAAGAGCTCGAAGGTTTGGAGGAGAGATGCCTCCAAGCATACCAGGACCTCGAGTTGTACAAAGGCAAAATGATTCAGGCTCATAACAAGTTGGTCCATCCTAGAGCTTTTCAAGTAGGAGAGCTTATTTTAGTTCTAAGGAGACTAATTATTGCCCGTCGAAAGATGGGAGACAAGTTTGAACTCACTTGGGAAGGCCTTTTTTCCATAGAGAAAGCCTACTAAGGTGGATCTTATCAGCTTATAAATTGTAAGGGAGAGGGCCAATGCTTCCAATCAATAGGCTCTACCTAAAGAAATACTATTCATAAATCTTATTTCCAATCAATTATCAATAAAATTTCTTTCAGCTCAAACTCCATCTCATCATATTGGTTAGAAATATCTTTGCTTGTGAATCGCCTTGATGTGTTTAGGGTAGGTGTAAGGAACCAAATGGTATCCTATCCTTTAGCAACATAATGCCAACACAAACTACACAGAACCATATAAAACAAACATATATCTTTTTTCTTTGGCTATTTTGATGTGGGATAAATCCCCCATGACATTCACTCATTAGCTACTCTAGGTCGAGCTAACATGCTACCTTGTTAGTATGTCACCCCAGTGGTTACTTATCTAGAGGATGTAAGTCTATAATCTTTCTTACAAACTTGACCATTGCAAATCAACGAGTGCCTTGTTAGTTGGGTAGGTCTTATTGCATGATCGGTAAGCTACCTCATGTTGACTTTATTTCAAAGGATGTAAGCCTACACACTTTCTTCTTGAACTAGCCATCATGCACTGACTAGGCTGAGTATATTTTAAGCTTAGGATAAGTCCCCCAGTGGCTCCTTACCTCCTGACTACTTCAAGTCTGGGTACAGTCCTTACATGAGACTTCCCACTTAGTAGTCACCCTAGGTCGGATAGCATCTATCTCACCAATGATAGACTATCTCGAAGATCATTTTTGTTTATGAAGATGTAAGTCTACAAGCCTTCCTCTCAGATTGATCATCATAAATCGACGGGCACCTTAGGTTGGTTGGTCATCGCCATGTTTGTGACCCACTGGATCTACATACAAAATGCATGTAAGTCTATAAGAATTCTCTCGGAGTTGACCACCGTATACCTATAGGCTTTCTTTTATAGGGTCCTGGATAAATCCACTAGCAGCACCTCCCTTGTGGGCACTCTATTTGGATCACATCCTTAGCAACCCCATTTAGACACTACCCTGGTTGCCCTTGGATTGGACATTCCCCCTTTCCTAGTAAGCATCCCTGTGGTTGGAGAATTTGTCTCACAAATATGCAGATTCTTCCTTGGTTCAGTAAGTCTGAGATATGACTAGGCTGATATAAGCCCTTTCTCAGTGTGATCCCTCACACACCAACATGGTCCACGCAAATATATTAACAAAATAAATATATATTTTTGCTTGTGGATTAAGAAGAAAACCCTAGCGGTACCTTTTCCCAAGCAAGCATCCTATCTTTAGGTCAGTGTCAGCAAAACTCCTTATAAGAATCTCCTGACTACTTTTGAGTTGAGATAAGTCCTCGGGTTGGCACTCTCTTAAGAGTCGCTCTTAGTTCAGGTTTGATTTATTGTGCCGCCAACAGGTCACCCCGGCATTCATCCTTACTTTAGAAGATATAAGTCTATCACGCATTCTCCAGCACAACCATTGCACACCGATGGGTAACCTTAGGTATGGTTAGATTTTTTGTGTATCAACCAATCACCCCAGTGGTTCCTTGTTTAGAAGGATTTAAGTTTACAAGCTTTCTTTCTAACTTGACCATTGCACACCGAAAGGCACCCTGTAGGTTGGTTAGCTCTACCTCGCAACCAGTAGACTATCCCTTTGAATTTATAAATCTAAGATAGGACTAGGTTAAAATTAGCCCTTTCTTAGTGGATCCATTTCACACCGACAGGGTCCATCTTAAATTAAAATAAAATTAATTTTGATTATTTTTGAGTTGATGTGAGTCCACAGCGGTATTCACTCAATAGTCGCCTTAGGTCAGGTTTGATTTATTGTGCTATCAATCGATCATAGTGGTTCTTTGTTTAGGAGGATGTAACTCTACAAGCTTTCTTCCTAACTTGACCATTGCACACTAAGAGAAAACCCTTAGGTTGGTTAGTCTTACCTGATGACTGGTAGACTATCCCTTTGGATTTATAAATCTGAGACAAGCTTAGGATATAGCCCCTTCTTAGTGGATCCATCACACACTGACAATGTCCATTTTATTAAATCCACCATCCTTCCCTAGCGGATCTGAGCTCATATCTCAAGCAGATGTGCCCTCAAAAATCAAAATCACATCCTCTCCCCAGTAGAGTCCCAAATCATAAACAAACCAGATCAAATTCTCATCCCCACTAGATGCCCATCAATTAAATCAAATCAAATTTCTCTCTAATGAGGCGTAAATCATATCCTCTCCCCAGTGGATCTTTTCTCCCCAAATCAAATCAAACTCAAACCCTTATCCTCTCTATGGATAATTTAATCCTACTTCCCTAGTGGAAGGTTCACATACTTGATCCCTCAGTGGATTCTTTCTTCCTCTCTTATGCCTTTGGTGAGTTGCATTGCACTAAGATCTTGATTCTATCTGCATCTCGAGTTTAGGGGGTAGATTATTTTCATTAGCTCTTACAATCCTTCGAACATTGTTGATCGTCTCAATCAACACCAATATGTACGGTGTGTCTCGTTAGTTACATCACACCTATTGGGCGCCCTTTTGTTAACCTCACTTTTGTAGTGAGTTCTCAACTTTCTCATCTTATATCTAGGACTCTTATAGACACTAAAAGCTTCTTAGTCTTAAGACACTTCTAGCTATTAGGTGAACACTTAACCTAAACCTAGAGACTTAGAGCTCTAGTCATAGGAATGAGATATGCCTTAGAGACTTAGGAAAACTTGCCTATCCTATAGCCTAAACCCAATCCATTCTTTCTTTCTCAAAACAAACCTCAAATTCATATCACACCAAATTTCCAAGATTTATAATCAATCCCATGATCAAATTCAAGCTCAAGATTTCTCCATAAAACCACATGATTAAATTGAAAACCCTTCCTAAGCCCTTTGATTTCATCCTATGGACTTAGCCTTAACCAAATTTAAATCAATCTTGATTTAATTAATTTTATCAAGAGATCAATTCAATCTTTCAAACATTTACCAAATCCAAATCCAAATTCCAAACCAAACAAATCAAATCAAAACAAATTTCAAATTTCCTTCTTAAGCCTTATGACTCACTCTCATAAGCTTAATCAAACATCAACCCAAATTATCCCAAACTTGATTGATTTCTTTATAAGTTAGTTATTCCTTCATTTATAATCACAAATATAAATGAAATCCAAACTCAAATAGCCAAAGCCAAATCAAACTAAAACCACAAAATCCTTTCTTTAAGCCCTATGGACCTACCTCATAAGTTTAATCAAATCTCAAATCAACTCAAAATCAATTGGTTTCTTTATAAATCAATTCATTCATTTATATTAACAAATATAAATGAAACCATCCAATGACCAAAATAAATCAAACTAAATCAATTACTTAAGCCCTTTTGACCTACATCTTAAACTTGGTCAAATTTGCTTCCAAATCACTCCAAACTCAAATGATTTTCTCATGGATCATTTATATATTCATTTATATTCCAAAATATAAATGAAATATAAATCCAAATAGCCAAAACCAAACCCAAATCAAAGCAAATTTCTAATTTTAGACTTTTTAGCTAATTTCTTGAACTTGGCTAAATGATACCCAAATCAATTGAAAACCCATAGATTTCTTCATGGATCAATATTTCCTTTTATCACTCATCCAAATATAAATATAAATTATAATTATCAAATCAAACTCAAGGCAACCCAAGTCAAACCCAAGTTAGCCTTTTTGACTTGAAAACTTTAAATGAGTCAAAATCCATTAGACTCCAAATTGATTGTACTGGATTTATTTCTTAATCCTAGGCTCATGTATGAGTTCAATTAAACTTGAATCAAGCCAACAAAGAAAAAACCAATTGACCCATTTAGGTCCACTTGACCCAAAGTATCCTAAAAGATCATTTCGAGCCAAGTTCTAATCAAACCCAAATTGGATTGAACTACGCCCATCCAAACCTCATATCATGATCAACAATCACCCTGAGATGATCAATCACCTCAATTGGTCAAACCAAGCCAACTTGGTCCTTGACCAAGTCAACCTTGAAAATGAAACCAAACTAGCCAAAACCCATATACCAAATTGATTGAAACCATTGATTCAAATCAATTCATAATCAATGATTGAACATGATTAAACCCTCAATTGAGCCAAACCAAGTCCAATTCACCATTTGACCTAAGTTGACCATATGAAGCTAAAGCACCAAAACCAACCTATGGAACCTTTGTGGCTACCCAAACCCAACCTAAATTGACCCTAGGTCAACCCAAAATCAGCCCAAAAGTAAAGTGAACCCCACCCAAAGGGATTAGCCATTGGACAAACTTCCTTACATTGGATTCTTTCCCCATTTGGCAAAGTCTACTCTCCCATCACTTGGGCCTCCATCCAAGTGCCAAATGGGGTGTGACAAGCCTTCCTAGCCCAACCTAAGAAAGCCTCGATCATCCATGGACCAAAGAAAACCCAACTCTTCCTCCTCACTCAAAGCCGAACCCCATGGACAAAGGGAAGAGCAAATTAGCCACCACATGCCCATATCTTGCCTTGGACCTCCTGCCACAGCTTCCTCCACTCCAATCATGCAACGTGGAGTCGATTGGGACCCCTCCGATAGGCTGACGATGATGAACTGACTAAAATCTGGAATGGACCCCATCCATCCATTAAGCTCAATTGAGGAGTATACCCCCTCAATTCTCATAGGGATTGTCACCATTCAAACACACTAAGCTTCCCAAGAATTTTCAAAACCCCAAAGAGGCTCTCCAAGCCTTCCCAAGTTTCCCTTCTCCAGAATTTCTCATTCCCATGCGCAGCCAAAATAGGGCATCCATTCCTCAAGCAATTCTCTTCCTCCACATAACCAAGCCTCAATTCCTCTTGCACACACCATCTTCATGTGTCATCGAAGTGACTCAAACCTTTTTCTAAGCTTCTAAGCTGCCAGAGATAGGATTTTGACCAAGACTAAATGCTTAAAGGGAGGATCTTGGTATCTAGAGTAATCCACCTCAAACTAAAGCTCGTGCGGCTTAACAAGGATTTGTATCTACCATATGGAGCTCTCAATCATTGAACCGCTGGTCACAAGCTCTGGTGAGGTATGCCATTAAAATCGATCCTTGTATGAAAATAACTTGGTCTTTTGTGAAGAAAATTTCCATGTCATAAGATTTCCACTATTGGATTTCCTTATTTTTCCTCCCCGAAGGTGTGGGATTAATTTATCTCCATCCGAGCTTTGGAGCTCGAATCGAAAAGACGACATCCGCTCTCATCGCCGAGGAGATATATCATGGGTCATTCATTTCACATGATTAGAATGGAAGGTCTGATCAAGTCATGCTTAGATCCCCTCTATTTTCTCCTTAATAGTAGAATTTAATCATGGACCTCCGATCTTAGATCGGATGACCCATGGGAGAGGTTGTCCGCCACTAGCAAACTCAGTACGCGGATGTGACAACTTAAATAACCTATCTTATCATGCCACATAGAAAGTGTGGTCAAGATCACGCCGGCAGCCATGTGAAGGATTATTTAATTAGGGTTATTTAATTAATTTTTAAAGCTAAATTTTCCAAAATTTATAACTAATTGTATACAAATCCAAAAAATACAAATGAGGGCTCATTTTAAAGGTATTTCAGAGGGGAATCCAATAAAATTATTATGAATTAACTTTGAATAGTAATTTTAGCTTAATTAAAGTTTAATTTAAGTTAATTAGCCTAATTATTCTTTAATTAATCATCTAATTAATTTCAAATTTTCTAGAGATGTTTAGGGGGATGACCTCTACCTCCCCCATTTTTCTTGGAATTTATTAGCTGATTAATTGGGGTAATTAATTGGTTAAGCCTTAATTACTCTCTTAGCTTATTTAATGATAATTAAATAACTGAATAATGAATTGATCCATTAATTAAGTCATTAGCCTCTGTTAATAGTGGAGAAACTTAGGGAAATGGATTGGGACCGCCCTTCCAATCTTTTCCTTAAGTCTTCTGCATTCCCTCTTTAAATTTAATTAATTAAAACTCATTAATTAATTAATTAATTAATTAGATCAATCAAAACCTAAATCATATCTAAACTTTAATTAACTAATTGAAAAGATTTAGGAATTGAGACTTAGGCTTCCTTCTTTGCCTCTTTCCCTAAGCCCATTTCATATTGTTGTTTAAGGATAATTAGGATTTTATTAGATAATTAATGAACTTAATTAATTTGATTAAACCTATTTTCCCTAATTAACTCTGGGTAGGTCTTTGGGTGTTCAATAACCTAAAGAGAGAGCTAATGAAATTATGTTTAGCTCACATGTGTGAGAAAACCATAAAAGTAATTAAGTGAGTTCCTTAAGCTTAATTAATTAATGATTATGAGCTAATTGCATTAGGCCCCTTTCATTTCATAGGAGCATTTCCATTTACTTTTCAATGTATTTGCATATCATACTAGCTCATAATTATTTAATTAATTATCTTAAGGTAACTTAAGTAAGGGTTAATTAATTGATCTAATCCATGCTTAGCTCAATCAATCCATAAAAATCATCTAATTGCTTCTTATTTAATCAAATTAACTCATACATATGGGGAATGAGATTAGGATTAACAAACATCTTCCACATCTCTCAAATCAAATCAAACATGAAATCAAAAATGGCTTTAAGAAACTTTGATTTATTTTAAATAAGCTTATTTAATATGATTGTCCGAAGAAATTAGTTGGATTGATTGAAATTAGATGCTTATGTTTCTTTATTTATTTCCAACCATATTAAAATGTTGTATGCCACTTGTAGTCATGCATTCACTTCTTTCAAAAATTAATTAAATAAAATGGTTTCCTTTATGTCAAACTTGCATGTGTTGGATTAATTAAAAACATGTGTGGTTATTATCACTATTAAATCTCAAATGTATTTTCAAAAGCTTATTAATGAATAATAATATATATTGTGATATTAGCTATGCATACATAAGAGGTGAATGTGATATAAGCTTAGTGTATGAAGTGAAGTTTCTTTCTTTCATTCATATGTTGATTTGCATAAGTATGAATGTTAATGGGTATATTAGTCTGGACATTCCAGAGACGCAAGACTTTAAGTAGCACCAAGGAGGTTCCTACCTCACTCCCCTAGTGCAGAACAATGGTGATATACTCGTTTGATTTCATTCTTATGCATCTTAACATTAGAATTTGGAAAGAGCTTTAATTCATTCACATAAATAAATCAAATTCTACTTTTGCATGATTTTCTATTCTTATAGTTGCATATACATCCATATGTATTTAAGAATAGTGGGTATATTAATCTAGACATTACGAGGATGCATAGCTTTAAGTAGCCCCTAGGAGGTTCCTACCTCACTCCCCTAGTGCAGAACAATGGCATCGTAGTTGCTTAAAACTTTCATACATTAGAATGTGTATTTAGCTAATGAATGAGAATCCTCTTTTTTCTATAAAAAAAGTATTTATGCATCTTACATTTAAGTGTGCCAAAAATATATTGCATGTATAGATATGTTTAGGACTTGATCATATGTATGTTATATATGATGGAAAGAAATGAATAAACATGTGTTATGTGATAGTAATTAATTCCAATTAATCTTAAGATGCCTTTCTTATTGAATGAGATTATTTGAAGTGAACCTAAACTTAGGATTAAGTTAAAATATGTAATAAGCCATTCATTAAAGAGAATTGATTAAATAATTTGCTTTAGATATGACTTAAGGTGAGGATGAAAGAGAGTGATCCTCTCTCTTTATAACACTTAGTTGCTTAGTGTAGGCCAAGTGAAACAAAAGAAAACAGTAAGTAAAATTCTCAAATCATTAAATCACTTAAAATGAAATTAACCCTTTATAATTAAATGTCCTTCATACTTAGAGAATGACAACACTAAAGTCTAACTAAGGAATACTGTATAAACCTTAATACACATACATTAGGTTAAGTCACCACTTTTAGCTTTATCTTAGGGCAGTGCATTGTTTGATGTATGTTTAGTTTGATGATATATTATTGTAGACTGGATGTTAGGCCATGATTAGCCTAATTATATTTTATAGGAGATTATACTTAAGGGGTGCTTAAAATAAATATAAATGCTCTATTTTGCAGGTTTCTTAACCACCCCTAAGCATAATTTAAATTAGGAAAGGTGGACCTCGATACCCATGTGCAAGGTGTTAAATTCAAATTATACATATAATTGTTTGGGTTGTATGGTGTGTTTAGTTAACACTTGTCTAGCATGTGTAGTTAGATTTACTTTTCCTATTTTTAATTTAATTATGCATTAGGAATTATGATTAATGTTATGGGGGATTATGATGAGTGGAGGCTAAAAGGCTTTATCCTAGGAGGCCCTGTGATGCCTTCAAAGCAAGAAAATCCAAACAAAGAAGAAAAGATGAGGATATATGATGATATGAAGAATGAAGACCCCTCATAACATTTATTCATTTATGTAATTGAATTATTATTTCATATATCAAGTTGTATAAGGGTAGAGCTCGGCTACTCATTTCTCTTTTCAGGTTGTATAGTGGTACCTGACCGCACTAGGCTATTATTCTTTTACATTGGGTTTATAAATTGTTTCAAGTTTTGTTTACAATTGTGTAATAAAAAGGGCATGTATTTTTTTAGTTTCTTCATGTATGGTGATTTAATGTGTGTCCTAGATCCGATTAGGCTCTTAGGGAAAAATAAACTTTCTACCCCAACTACAATTCATAACTAATTTTCTAAACAACTCATAACCTCATTCAAAGACTAGGTATTAAAATCAAGATAATTAAAAGATTTAACAACCCCTTAGCTAAATGTTGTATGTCTAAATATCATACATGCATCTTATACCACTCTTGTAAAATGAGGGCCCCCATTCTTGCATGCATGGGAATCTCTTAACCTATGAGATACTAAGTCATTATTCATACCACTCATATCTAGTCTCTTAGGGAGTGGGTTTAAGGACTTTAGTTTCTTTCTAAATAATAACATCTTAACCATCTTGCAAAATATATGACTTGACTGCATAGTTTTAAAATATAGGAGGAGTTAGCCGGCTACCACTCCAGACAGTTATAAGTTCAAAAATCAGGTGATTTACCATATCTTGTGAAGGTAAATCATATACCCATTTTTGACTTAGATTTAGGTCGTGCTTTGGTTCTTGCCAAAGCTCTCTAGATTTAGGATCTGAGGTTGCTATTTCCCTCAGGCTACAAGCATAAATCTTCACCTCTTTGGCATTTTCATAATCTTGTATTGTGGATTATAAGTCCTAACCTTCTAATAAAATTTTAACTCAAATAAATAATTATCTTCAATTTCAAATATATAAAGCCCAACCATAGGATAGTTTAGAATGCTCTCTAAGTTTCCTGGTATCATGAGCATCCCCTACTCATCTCCTTTTGGCTTCGATAATAAGTCTCTCTTTTTTTATCTATCCCACCTGATTTTCCAAACATAGCCAATTTATTGATAGTCCTATCTTTGAAATCTTTGGAGACAATAATTGCCTACTTTAATCGAGAGTGTTCCTAAGGAACTCACCTTCTTATGATAATTAACTATGGGGCTTGCCCTCATAGGAACTTTAGAGTTGATTAAATAAACACTACTTTATTCATCCATATAAAGTGGGGGAAAATCTCGTATATTCAAGACCCACCATACTTAGAGTCCTTATTGGTCCATTGTATGGTAGTGATTTCTATCTTTCAAGATAGTGAACTATTCCTTAATATCATACCTGATCACCTCAATAAGTACACCCTTAGATCTACGTGGTGTCCCACATATGCAAATTAAAAATAAACACCACATATATTTATCTAAGTCCACATCATGCTTCAAGCTGAGATCCTTAGATAAATATACATGATGATTAAAATGAGTTATGTTTATGTATATTAGTGAAGTTAAAACTCTATGATACATTTCTGAGCTAATCTGTAATCCCCCTATTAGACAGGATCTCTTTTTTATGATCAAGGATATTCAATCCTCTCCTATGAAACAAGAACCCTTCTTATATATATATTCAGGTTGACATTGAGCTTTATGTCAAGCTCCCTGAATATATCTATAATAATTTTTATAAAATTTATGGGCTATTATAAGGAACAAAAATATTCTATTTCTATGCATGAAAAGTTAACCCTAAATATCAAAAGTTTATCTCCCATATTTGTCAAAACTTAAAGAGCAATTTAGAAGAACTCTCAATTTCAGAAGTATCAATCAATTAAGTTGGAAAAATATTAACCTCTATATCCTAAAGTCTAGGACATGGATGGGTTCTAAATGTCAAACTCAAAAAGCCCATAAATGGCCGAGTAGTTGACATTCTCCTCACTCAACAAGCCATAAGAAAAGGCCGTAGTGAAAGATCCCATTCTTGTCAGTCTAATGATGATAGTTGTTCAATCTCAAACCAAATTCAACTTAGTATTACAAGCAACTAGAATCCAAGAGATCTTTCTACTTGATCGCTAGACCAAAATAATATGAGGAAACAACTCTCAATTTAAAGCAGCCTCAAATTAATCTCTAATATTCCCTGCAAGGTGATATCCCAATCTATATTCAAATGATCTCATCAAGCACAAAGCACATATTAAATCCAATCTCCTCATCATCTTCTAAAGTAGAAAGCACAGGACTGAGGAAACAATTCCATAGTTCATATGAAGCCAATGGATAAAATAAAAAATTCTATGGTCATTCAGTCTGTTAAAGCACATATTACTAGACTGATAACTCAACGGTATAGACCTAATATATAAGCCAAAGTTGTCATCATTCAGATGTCCCTTCAACGGCCAAAGTAAAGCAAGACTGAAGACATACATACACTTCCTGATAAGTCAATATAGATAAATTAGGTCAATCATTCATCAAGTCCGTCAAGCTCGAAGCTAGGGCAGAAGGAACCCAAAAATTAAAAAAAAAAGTACAAAATTCCTCCTTCACCAAGCCTACTAAGCATGAAGCTAAGGAAAAAGGAGGATTAAAGATACAAACCACTAAGATGAGACCTTCTGATCCCATCAAAGCACTAAGCATATAGTCGAAGGTATCTCGTCCTACCATGAGTTAATAAAGATAAATCAGGTCAAATTATATATGGTCAACTAGTTTGCAACAAACATGGTCGTTCATACACACACCATATTTGTTGGGGGTATTTATTGACATATAAGTAATTTTCGTATGTTTAATTAAACAAATATATTGAAATTACCAAGAACCAGATGCATCGTCATGAAAATGAGAGTTGGAAACGTCTTGATTAAGACTGAAATCGATCAAGATGTCCTCCGATCGTGAAATCAACTACACCAATGCATCCATAAAATCAAAATCAATTAAAATTGATATCTCACATCGATCAATTACCATCCACTGAAGGGAAAAAATAGAATAGGCAATTTCAAGCATATTAAAGTCGAGAGGCCTTAATGCTATCCGAATGAGCTCCTTTCGTGAAACAGACTACGCCATTATTGCTAAAATATCAAAACTATTGAACATGACCTTTTGCGACCGATTCGATCAAGCATGGAGCAAATAGCAAGCCTCGAAGTGCGACAATGCCTAAATTAATTATAAATTTACTTTGATCAATCTTGACATTACCTAAATGACCTTTGATTGTAAAAAGGATTACGTCGTTGAATCCGGAACGTCAGATTTACCTAGAAATGACACATAATATATCTGTTTGATTTTGACAAGATTCACAAGAATTTTGATGGGATATTTTAAAAATTAGACATCCAATTTAAGTAAATATAATTCAACTTAATCTTAATAATTAAACCATAATATGATTAAATCAAAAAAATTTTATATGAAGTGGAATTATTAATCAGATTAAATAATTTCAATAAATACTTGTTAATCACATTCAAAGTTTCATTCAAAAATTTTAAAATCCCACCTAATCCTATATGAGAATACTCTAATGAATAATTAAGGTAATAATCAACAATAATTGGGGATTTTTCCCTAGTATCGGGATGATTTTGAAGCAGACAAAACTCCTCTCGTCTGAGGGTTCTCTCGCTCACTCTCTCTAGTTCGCTCTCTTTCCCCGCTCTCTCCCCCCTCTCACACACGCTCCATTCTAAGACAAAAATCCCAAAGGCCTCCATCTCCTCTCTATGTCGTTCATTCTTTCTCCTACTCTCTTTCTCTCCTAATTCGTTTGACTCAAGCAGCAGGAGGTCTCGTCCGTCTCTCGTGCAGCACTGGTCCGCCTCTTTTCCTTCCATCACTCATCGGCAGTTAGTTCTTCTCCTCCAAAAACCCTGTGGCGATCTGATAGGAAATACTGGGAAATGGAAGCTAGAAAAGGGAACATGATCAAGGATGATGAAGCAACTGGTTCTCTCATATATGTGTTAGAAGATGAGAGCAACAACCATGAAGAGAACGACAAGAGCAATGAGGATGATGCGCTGCTGTCACTTTAACATGAAGCAAAAAATGGGGAGACACTTCTCATCTCAAAGATTATGGAAGAAGAGGAGGAAAAGTTGCTAGAGGAAAGAAGAGGGAGGAAGAGAAGGCTAAGCAAGAAGAGCAAGCGATGCTAAGCTTAGAAGTAAAGTTCAGCAAGCTGGATGAGCTTCTCACACAAACACAGTTGTATTCAAAGTTCCTTCTGGAGAAGATGAAGGATATAACATTTCAGAATGGCTTGGAAAATCATGCAGAAGAAGATGTCTCTAAAGGGAAGAAGGTTGGCGTGGCCAAAAGAGGAAAGCAACCAACCAATATAACATAAGGAAAACTAGGACTATTGTTGCAGCCATATTAACTAGATCAAATGAATGTATTGCACCAGAGGATGTTGACCTTATAGAGGAAGAAAGGCTTGAAAAAGATCAGAGGCAACTTATCCCATTAATGACTGGTGGAAAGTTGAAAACTTATCATGTTAAAGGTGTGAACTGGTGGATATCATTGTGGAAAAATGGCCTCAATGGGATCCTTGCAGATCAGATGGATTTGGGGTAAGACAATTCAAACAATTGAATTTCCTACACATCTCTGGCACGACGAGTCGGCTGAAGGGTGTTTCCCTCACCTAGGAAAACCTCACCTCCTCGGCCAAGAACATCTGAATCCTATTTTTCGCTCACTTACTGCTTGTTAATAGGAGTCTAGAGCTCTACATGTAGCATCAGCTTTCCACATAAAAAAAAAAAATTTGATGCTCTACTTTTCCCAATTGAGCACTCTATTCTCTATGTCTCTCAGGTTTTCACTTCATAACCCAGACCTTCTCAATCCCTACTCCATGCCGATCAGCCAAACCCGACCTCTTTGGCCGCAGGTGACTAGGTTGCCGCCTAAATCCTTCTTATTCCATTGATCTCTTGTTACAACCTTCTTCATTCATCTCACAGCCCCTACCTTCCATTGCTATAACCAAGAGGCAACTCTACCATCAGGTAGGTTCCTTTCGATTTCCGGCATCTCCCCCACCCTTTCCCTATCTCTCGGCATACCCTTCCCGACTCCTCCTTTGATTGAGCATGTGCATGCATGATTCCTCCTCCGATCATTCCCTTTGCCGTAGTCGAGAAGGAACTCCATCATCAGGCGGGTTCCTCTCAATTTTTGACATTTCTCCCACCTATTCAATCCAAATAATCAACCGGATAATCTCTCTTATTCAATTCTTTCTAGCCAAACTCATGCAAAATTATTACTGTTGGTGTTGGTGGATGTGTAGAAGTTGCATATATATATATATATATATTTTTATATAGATGATTGAAGGCCCCGTTATGCTTATCAGGGTGTAATAGGATTAAAATTCAACTAAGGTGTCTCAAAACACAAACCGTCATCATGGGCATGACCAATATTGTTCATGTACCTAGGGTGTCAAAATCCAAAAATAACAAATTTTGACTAAATCTTAGACTTAGAAAAAAAGGGGGAAGAATCAAGATTTATTTTAAAAAATTAAGCACATAAAAAATAATTTAAAATGAAATTTAAATGTGCTAAATTATAAACTTCATAAAATAAACATAAACATGAATTTAAAAAAATTTGAAAAAAGAGGGAAAAGAGCTTACAATGAATTTGAAATAAATTTAAAGATTATATTTCAAATAAAAAAAGTGGATTGAACTCAAACAGGTTAATGAACTTGAAGTGAACTTAATATTTTGGCGATAAATATAAATTTAGCACTTCAATATCTCATTTCAATCGATTTAGAAGATGATCTGATTGAATATCCAATGAGAGACAGAAGATTTTCTTGGAATTGGAATGTAGTTTTCAAATCATAATTCACTCCAAATGAATTGGAGAAAATCAAAGAATTCATAAGATATTTTTTTTTAATGAACGAATGATTGCTAATAAGCATAATCAATGAATCCTTGGAAAATGTTTGAAGCATATTATTCCTCTTATTAAATACTCGAATTGGATCAAGGAAAAGTTGAATATAGTTTATGATGAGTTTGATAATTGTCAATATATATAAATGAGAGTCTATTGAACATTCAAAGACTAATCAACTTTGAATAAAAGAAAGCAATTAAATATTATTCCAAGGGATCTAATAGGCTATTAGACTAATTTAAAATGTCTTCTACGCTATCGAATATGCAATTCTTCGTACAAGCAGACATAAGATGACACTAAATTAAATTCTGCACGAATAAAGGAGCTTCTTTAATCCAAAAATTAAAAGTTTTATTCTAATTATAATTTTCAAAATCAATGATTTCATTAATTAGATGAAATTATCTAAGTTATAAATACCTACATATGCTCAGACATAGAGATTTAAAGTGTAAATTTTAATATTTGAAAAGGTTGTGCAAGCTAAGTTGAGATTAAAAAAATATGAAATTAATATCATAATTTAGAAATAAAATTACCTAAATTACTAAACACATATAAAACAATATTAAGCATAAATCAGGATGAAGTTTTTTTAAAAAAAGAGAGGAAGAATGATGAAATCGATTCAATCCTTTATGACTATAAATGTAAGCAATTAAATGTCCCCATGCTAATTCAAATCAATGAAAGAGATAAATATTCAACTCCATAGAATCTGATCACAATAGGCTTAATCCTCTATGCTTGAAATAGAGTTGATAAGGTATACTAAACGATCAACTTCTAAATGAACATAAATTAAATTATATCATAAGACCCAATCCTCTATATTTACAATGAAGTTAATAAAGTCTATTATGATATCAATTTTCTAAAGAATTTAAATTGCACATAAGTCCTAGACCCGATCCTCTACTAGTAAATAAGTAGAGTTGATAAAGTCTTAATGATAATGGTTGATTGAAGATATAAGAGAGGTAACTATTATAAAAAATATTTATGATATTATATTCAATAAAAATTCAAAATACTAAAATATAATTTAAGATCTGAATTATTAAAGTAATAAAGTCGACAAGATCTGAAATAATAAACTAAATGATTAAGCATACTTATATACCCTGATGATGACTATGTTGAATGGAGATTTCAACTGAGGAGATTACTATTATTTAGATTTTTAAATTATCGTATCTCAACTTCAAATTTATAAATGCAAGTTGTAGACCCGATCATCTACTAACAAAATAGCAGAATTGTCAATGTCCACCCTGATGATGACCATGTTGATTTGAAAATTTCAATAGGGGATATTATCATCAAAAGACACTTGAGCTCTAAACTATTTCATCATAAAACTAAATTTCAACTAAGTAAATATCCAAGCTAAATGAAATTTATTATTTAAATACTTAAAACAAATAATTCATCCACTCATCCACTATCATTTGCTGGGGATGACATATTAAGAAAACACTAGCTCAAAAAGAGCTAATTTCAAGTCAAACAAATTACTATTTTCAAACTCAAATAATCTCATGCCAGTAAGGACGTGCTCATGTCCTTTATCCACATAGTTTGGCTAGTAGGCTCCATATATGCGATTATGACCAGAGTCCTCTGATCGGGTGGTTGCTGCCAAATGACATCATTATATTATGGTCACGACTGTATCCCGTATATTCCCTAATGGCTCAGCCCTTTGACTTATGAATCATAGGGTATACTTGATAGGCATAAAGCCTTTTGTCAGCTAAAGTAGACTTAAGCTTGTCTCTTTAGAAAAACACCATCCTATGTCTACAATGATTACTTGAACGATGTAACCCATGGTTAGACAAGGATTCTTCGGTCAGGTTGAGTCGACTACCTCCTCTGACTAAGTAGACTAGAGGCCACGATAGCCTGGGTTGACAAAACCATGGGATCTTGATCAGGCACATTATCATTCCACCAACCATATGCTTTGAGTTAAAATGATGAATTTCATAGATTAACAATTTTAAACTCCACATGCTGCTACTATACACTATGCATTTAGTGATCTAATGACTAGCCTTAATTAAAAGTTCTCTCTCAACATTGGGAGGGGTAATTAAGTATATGTGCTTGCGCCTATAGTTAACTTAAAATCAGATCTAAAGTCCTCACAAAATGAGGGTGAAAAATCTCTAGGTAGTGCCTTATCTACTATTCCATTTGCCTTCGAGGATTTGATTGACATTAAATCTACTCTTTTCATCAAGAGGTTGACGTAAATTTTTGGAATCCACAAAAAAGTGGAGGCAAATCAGGTGTGGCTCCTCTCAAGTGTACTTAATTCTACCCCTAGCAGTTGTTGATTATGATAGATGAACATAAATAAGTGTATAATTATATGAAATAAAATACAAAAGTTAGAATATTACCAAAGCTACAATATGTAAACAAGTATACACCAAAGTTATGCCAAACACAAAGATGAATATAATGATTATAAATTGATGTAGGATATTATGTTATTTTGATATTGTTTGATGATAATTATTGTAATTTTTATTTTCATGATGGCCATTTATTTTTAATGCTTATAGTTTTTATTTTAAGAACTTTGTGCTAAAATAATAGTGGTGAAATGTACTCCATAAAAGTTGGCCATTCAAGCTTTAAACTTTAAACCCATGCAAGCTTTAAAATTTCCTATTCAAGCTCCTTCTTAATCTAAAACAGCTTCAACTAATCTTTTAGTAAGATTGTTATCCTTCTGCTTTATTTTATCTTATTATGTACTAATATGGTTACTTTTTCTCTATCTTCTTCACTCCTTATCACATTATACAACTCCCTCATAAAATCTCTCCATCCCATGCAAACAAATTTCTTATCAATTAAGTTTTCCACTAATCAACCCTAATCCTTTAACACTCTCTAAATGCTCCACACCTCCCACCACTCACCATTAACTCCTTAAACTCATTCTATTCTCTCAACCACATCCTAAAATACTTATTCCAAGCCTACATCCTCTCCCAACTCTCATAAATTATCCTCACAATCATTGCACCACTTTGCCTTCTCACAAAATCATCTACAAGTTAACTCATATTTCCTTTAATGGAAACCCAACCTCCCATAATCATCAAAACCTAGGACACATCTTTTAACATTTTTCTTATCATCATCACTTTAAACTAAATTAGATGAATCCCTTCCTCTTTCACAATCCAACCATTCACTACTCCATCATTTTGGTAATAGAGCAAACATTTGGAAAAAGCTAAAAAAAATATAGGAAACATGAACAAAACCATTTAATTAGCTTAAATAAGTGGTAATATTATTTTTCCACTTTTTTTAACCTATAAAACCATAGGATTTAGATTTATTAATTTTGCTATTTATTTACTTATAAATGAGCTTAAGTATGTAACTTGAAATAAATTCAAGACATCCTTATAGTGAACACCACTTTAAAAGCCAACTCAAACCTAGTGAAAATTGATCCCACTTATGTATTTACTTGAGTGGTATTTGTGTGATATATTTTATGCAAATTAATCTTAATATAAACCTTTAAGTGTGATTTTAAGTCATAATCATTTGAATTATACTTATAAGTCTATTTTTATGTTATTTAGTTTATACATGTTATTATTTATGAGAATATGCTTCTGGAAAGTGCTTGAAGATTTTAAAAATTATTGCACCTACAATAATTAGTATGTTTCCATTTGTTACCAAGCATTTTCTAGTTTCTTGTTATAATTGTATCCGTTTCATCACATGATGCAAGTTTTTTTGTCATCATTGCATTGCATCATCTTAAATATACTTTTTATGATCAATTTGCATATTAACTTACATTTTTCAAATACATCATGAAACACTATCCCAAATAGATCATTTATAAGCTACACAAAAGGCTATAAAAGAATTTTCCACTAGAATAAAAGCACAAGAATATTAGGTGACACAATTAATGCAAGTTATGGTAGAAATCATATTGACTCAATTACAACAATTAGATCTTAAAGATCAAACCAACATCCCATCCCATGCAATCCATAAACTTTGAGGATGAACAACCACAATGATATAGAGAATCATTATAATAAAATTTTGTAGGCTCATAAAAATTATGAATGAGAATATAAATTATTAATGGTATTAAAATTTATACCTAGATAAACCATTTTTATTTAAGCACCTTACATCTTATTTGAGAAGGCAAATCTACTTAGATGACCCTTTCTTGATAACTTAAATAAGTTAAATTTATTTAGGTATTTTCCCTCAAAGTGGGTCAAATTTACTAAGACATTTATGAGTCTCTTCAAATGGCCTATACATATCCACTTGAGAACTTTGGATGCATAAGTAACTACATATGCTCATACATTCTTTTTTCTTATCCATCTTAGAGTTTATGTCATTTATAATCATCTATGTTTATTGGTCATACATGTAATCTAAATTTTCTTGTATATTAGATGATTATATTATTATTTTTAAAGTCATTTAGGCTACACCTACACACATGAATCTCTTAGTTGTTAGAATATACCATGCTTACATATCCAAATCATTTTTTGGACCATGTCTAAACATTTAGTCCTTATGGATACTAAGTAAACTATATTTGGTTAAACATTTATCTCTTTCATCATAAATTACATTAGGATCATTTGCATTCCACTTAGACCAACAAGTCAGCCAACTCCTTACTCCATAGACAAAATTTTTATACATGGAATGACTTGCAATCCTTAAATATTGACTATTATTATTAATAGTATTCATTCTCTGATGATGATCGATATATTATGATCATACCTCTATGATTTCTTTGAGGATTTAACTAATTTATGTTCATCATCTCAATATATTTTAAAATTTATAGTTAAACCATATATAAGTTGTTTCAATGATTATGTTTAAAATTAAAAATTTTGTGTTAACAAAATATTTATGTCAAGTAATTTTTTAATTTATTTTAAAATTATAAAACTATTTTGAGAAAATATATAAGGTACTCTTCAAAATTATATTTTCAAAACTAATAAATTTGAGGTGATATGAGTTTAGCTTATTCTATACCTTAAGATAAACATACTAATCATTGTGGCCTTATTTGTAATCTGATGATGACCCCACATGATTTCATATATCAATGAAATACTAAGTGTTGTGTTAGGCATGATCTTAGAAGGAAGCTAATAGAGGGTAGGGAATATTAATATTTTCGGTGCATTATTATGTAATGTGTTGTAGTTTTCATTTGGTTAATATTATGTAATAATTATATGAATAGTATATTAGGAATATAATTTTATATAGGTGCATAATATTCAATATCCATGTAGGCATTTGATATTATGCTAAATGTAAAATTTAGAAAAACTTGTGTTGCTCCTTTATACATTAATTAATTAAGTTATGTTTTTAGTTAAAAAAACCAAGCAAATAGATATAAGATACAAGCATAAATTTTCTCAACAAAACTCAGTCAAAGTATATGTTGAAGGCACAAACCAAATATAGTATGACGTTTATGGCTTGTACCCTTACATTTGTATATTTTATTTTTTATAGATGAAAATTGGGCTAAATTCATTGCAGAGCCTAATTGTCTTAGCATTTTTCCTTTTAGACTATGTTATATAAAATATAATAGCACTCAATTTATAGATTTATAACTTTTTTCTACACTTAATAATTGTTTACTTATGATTACATTTTTTTTTATTGATGATATGTAGTTTCTTAGATTCTATGCATCTCAATAGGCTCTTAAGAAAATAATCTTCTATAAAGCTAAATAAATTTGAAAAAAACTTTAAAATCAATTAGGAGAATCTAATCTAAAAGAAAATAAATGAATGATCTCTTTATAATCTAGAATTTTTAAATAAATGAAAATCACTCCCTTTGCATTTATGAAAAAATTATAGTTATTGGTTGCCTATATCTTTTTACAAAAGAGAACTTTTAAGTCATTAAGAGCATAGTTGATTCATAATTACATGACTTAAGTAATCAATTATATAGGTAAAAGCCAACTAAGGATAGATAGTATATAATTGATTAATAATTACATGTTTTTTTTTATTTTCTAGATTCTTTATCCATATCAATACCCCTTTTAGACATATTTATCTTTAAATTTATTTTCAAATTTCACCATTTGTACTCATATCAAACTTATTTAGAATACAACCATAATTCCATAATCAAGAGTTCTCCTATATACCAATATATAATTAACAATCAAAGCTTGCTCCTTTGGGAATTCCTAATCCCTAGGAAAAAATTACTTCAATTAAATATATCATTCAATGAAAATCTATGTAAATATACATTTTGATATATATTTCATAAATCTCTACTGAGTTTATAATAGGCTAGACTAATCTTAAAATCATATTGACTGCTTTCTTTAATTTTTTATATAATGATCATATAAAATATATTTTAAAATAAAAAACTTGATAGTCATTAAATACAATGTTGTAAATCCTCTTGTTAGGTTATTCTTTAAAAATGATGGTATTATTCTTTTGTCCAAATGCAAATCCTAAGTATTGATAAATTGTCCACATTGGAAAAAAAAATAAACTATATCAAACTAAAAAACTTTCAATAAGCTTGAAATGAAAAAAAATGAAAAAAGAAATAAAAAATTAATTTAGTCTATGTCAACCACTTGATTAAGCAAAAATTATAAAACAAAAAAGACTTAAGACTGAGAATTGCTAGGGCTATAACTATCCTTCTTAGCTCCATTTAGGTCACTTTTCCATCTAATATCATCATTACTTTGATGAAGTTGTTTAAGAAGAGGTGCATAGTGTATAAGCTTGGCTCAATTGCTCTAGATCAATTCTTTTTATCCATTGAAAGCTAATGGAACACTAATGGGGCTCTAATAAGTAATATACATATAGTGCCTTCCTTAACTTTGATTAAGCTCAACAAATAATGATATACTCTATAAGGATGCCTTTAGGTTAGAGAACTTAGTTGCTTTGCTAAGGCTAGATGAAAATGAATTAACCCCCCTGAAAAGGGGATCTATATAAGTTTTGGCATAAAGTGAGGGATTTCCAATTCTCAACCTATTATGCATGAGTTTTGACCAAGTTATTAAAGCACAATGCTCGTTTGAGGTCAAGGGAAAGTACGTTTAGAGTTAGATTAGTTTAAAAAGGAGCATAATATATATTAAAGAAGCTTAGTTAGCTATTTAGTTTAATCTCAATTAGGTGAACAGTTTAAGATTGGTCTAGCTATGACTTAGCCAACCAAAAAGGTCTAAAAGGATGTTATAAGACACATGAAAATAGTTTAACTAAGTAAAGCTTGGGTTAAATTCAATTTGGCCAATATGGCTAACTAGTTAAATGGATCAAATTGTCTATCTTATGTTAACCATCAAATTGGCTAAGTCGAAGTGCCCTCTAGCCTCCTATGGATGTCTAATCTAATTACACTCTAATGATGTTAAGTCCCAAGGAATATGTTATTTTTAATAAGTCCAATTATGTCAAAGTGTCTACCTTGGCCTCAATTAGCTTAATCTTATGTTCAACTTAAGGTTAAGTTGGCTTTGAAACAACTTAAGCCATGTTGACTAAGCTATAGAGTTTATTCTATTTTCTTGGGATCTAATAATGATTAGTCTTCGGTCTAATTAATATGGACCTAGCTTGAGCCTAAATGAAACCCAACCTACCAAATAACTCATCAATAATCCAATTGGTCTAGGTTAGTCCAATTTAGTAAATAATTATATAAGGTCTATAGGTCCTTTAGTGCATAATGTGTCAAACCATGTTGGACTTGAATCCATATATGATCAATTGGGTCAAGCTAGCTTTAATGGTTCACATTCGTTCAAATTAGGCTAAGGTTGAGTCATGTTTAGTCAATGCTGGGCTAGACTAGCTTGAAGTTAGCCTAGATAAGGATATGTGATGAACATGAGTTTATGGGCTAATTCTAAGGTCAATTATGCCCATCTATGGATTTTTTTAGCTGATTGGGTCAAGTGGGTGAGTTCAAACTTTAGGGAAGGCTAAAGTTGAACTTCTTTGGGCTAGGACTTGTGCTAGCTGATTTAGATCTATAATAAAATTACCTAGGATTTACTTAGATAAGATTGACTCAAATATAAGGAAAGGTTAAGTAGTGGTATTGAATAATCTCTTAGTAAAGCTATCCTTTAATAAGATCACAATCTCCAAGTTAAAAGATAAAAAATACCTTGGACATAAAAGCTTTGACAAGAAGGATGACTTGTCAAAGCACTTCTATAGCTCATTCTAGGAATATGCCCCATTAGGAATATAAGAATGTATATATTTAAAATTTATAATTGTAATTTTATTTTTATTATAGTGGTTGTTAGAGATATTAAAACCATTCAATCAATTATTTGTTCAAAATATGAAATTTTATATTTTATTAAATAAAAATTGATTTTACTTTACTTATCTTAGATGGTTGATGTTCTTCATTTATGAATGTTATTAACAATTGTCTAAGTTAAAGAGTGTTCTAATTGTAGGTGTACATTGCATTTGTATATTAAATGAATACATTATTGTGTTGAATGAGTTATGGTTTTTGAATCATTGTGTTGGATGAATGTACTAGAAAATTCCACCCTTGAAATGTGTTGTTGATGTCTAAAAAAAGGACTTAATGATGATGTTAATCGCTTTAAATTTATTATTTTATTATATGCAATGATTTTAAAAACTATCGTTGTATTATATGGGTATGTTAAAATTACTACAATACTAAAACAATAATTTTATCCAATGCCATGCCTTTAGGTGTAATCTTGCTAGTTGTAAATCGATCGCTCCAAAAGCCTTTTCATGGCGGTTCATTTTTAAAGTGATTTTATAGCGGTTTGAAAACCATTACAAATAATTTACATAGAATCACTTTTACGTGGGTTCAAAAATGATGCTGAGGTTCTTTTTTTTATGTTAGGGAGTGCTAATATTGTTGACAAATACTTTAGAAGTTGTTGCAATTGTTGCTAGTTTGAATCAAACCTAAAATTAAATCTGTGCTTTGACGCTTACCTTTTTAAAAATCAAAATAATAACTTTTTTAATGTAATTTATGAGCATGAACTTAATGCATGCAAATATTTAGTTGTTAGAGAGAGAGAGAGAGAGAGAGAGAGAGAGAGAGCAACAAGTAATGCTTAGCCAATCTTAATTTTTTAACGAACAAGCGTGACAAATATTGATGACATCAATGTTTATAGTTACTCGTTAAAAGAACTACCAGTTCATTACGTATGTCATTATCATGAACGAAAAATATATGCTGCATATATATATATATATAATGATAGATAGTGTGCTTACTTAGACATTGCACCATTAGCCGACCTTTCCCCAAGTCAATATTTGATAACTTTTTTTTTATTTATGAAATATATATATATATATATATATATATATATATATATATATATATATATATATATATATATATATTTGGAATTCACCTGCAAATAGCATTATGATGAAAACCCTAACACTTCTTTTTCGTTCAGAAAAAAGGAGATAAGTCTGCCTTTTAATGAACTCATCTGTTTTCTCGTTGAGATGAACGACGGTCACTTGCAAGTGCAGATTTTTAAGTCTTGTTTATTTTAAATAATATCATGATTAATTTTCTAATATACTCAGACATTAAAATTTTCTTTCGTTATATATTTATTTTGATGATAACTTCAAATGACAATTTTATAAAATAAAAGACAGTTAAATATGCTGACATTTATATTTTCAAATAGCTAAAAATCAAATAAAAATAAACATAACTACAATTATTTATTCAAAATAATATCATAGGAATCAATTGAAACCTAAATAACTTTACTTGAATTATAACAATGAATTAAAAGAGCCCGTTAAGATTGTTTTTTGGTATCTGACAACACACCAACTTTACCCCCATAAAAATATTTTCAGGCAGTGATATCATTAATCCAAGCGGTTTTAGATTATGGTGGCCTTATCTAATTAAGATGACAAGGATTTTTAATAATTTTGTGATTATCTTATGAATTTGATATAATCTCTTATTATCCTATATAGAAAGTTATGTTTGAGTTATATTTATATTATAAAGGAAGCAGTTAAAATTTTTTTTAGTCACTCTCTTATATCTGTCTGTTTTCTTTTGTAATGTGGTCCCTCTTTCCCTCATTTCCTTAGTAGATAAAAATAGATAATGAAATGTCATTTATCTTGATAAGATTGATCACATACTGACCAAAGAAAGAGGAAGGAGGCTGATGTAAGGTTTAGGAGGCATCACACATTAATTTGTCATAAGGTTAAACACATGTTCTTTTGATTAAAAAATAATTGTTATTGAAATAGTCTATAAAATTTAATTAAATTTTTTTAGTCTTATCCAATTTGTTTTACAAAATGTTCAATACGACACTTAGATGAAATTGCTAACCGTTTTGGACTTGGTTTAGTGCTAAGACAACTATTTCAAAGAACAGCCAAATCATTAGTACTAAATCAAGTCCAAAACGGTTAACAATTTAGTTTAATTGAATGATAAAATCCTCATATTAAGGAGTTTTTAAGAGTTCATCAAGTAAATATAAATCTAATTGGGATGATCAAACTAAATTGTTGAAGAAAGTCTTTTTTGAAAAGTATGATTGACTTATTTACTTAATCGAATAACTTTGGACATTAAGACTTACTAAATAAGATGGCATACTTTTTCTTTTTGTGAAAACAATATAAATCTTTTAGTTCATGTTTACAAGTTGACAAAATTCCCACCAAAATGCTTTATTTGCATTCTCTCATATCAACAAGAGAAGTTGATCAATGGTACATCACCCCAAATATCTGGTTCCCCTTGCTTATATACACCCATGCATCCTAGTAATATGAGATTACAATTCCATTACTTATATACACCCAAATATTCGGTTCCCCTTATCTAGTTTAAGAGAGTATTATTAGCTCATTTTAGTAATCTTTCATACATTCTTATCAAAAAAAAAAAGTTTATTGTATTCTAGAATTAATGTTATATATAGATATGTAGTTAATCATCTTCATTCCTTGAGTTTCTTTAATATTTTTTTTTATTTTGTACATGAATAGAATTAAAATAATTGTGATAAGTTTTTGAATTGCAAGATGTTAAAACATAGAAATGTCACTAGGATCTATATTTATCAATCTTGTTGTTATATTATTTTCTTATCAAATTGCTCTCAAGATTGAGTTTAATATAGAACAATAAGCTAATGACCTCATGAAAAAAAGGCTAAATTTATTGAGATAATCCTTTTCTAAAGAATATCCTTAAATTAAAAAAAAAAAAAATCAAGAACCATGGTAAGGATACTTAGATATATCTAATAAAATATTAAGATCATTTAACTTTTATACAAATAATGTGATGCTTATTTTAAAGACTTCTTAAGGCCATAACTTCCATCTAGATATTGAGATCAATATAATATGTTAGTACTCTAAAAATTAGATTACTCGTCAACTTCTTCTAATATTAAAAGCTTTTAAATGCTCATAAAACTATATGATGGTGTCTACTAGTATTTTTTAGTGAGTAGAAATCATCTTAATTAAACTCTAAACTACTCAACCATATAGAAATTAGTTGGTAGATCTGAAATCCATTCAAATATTGATTATGTTGAAGCAATCAACATACAATTTAGCCCATCATCTAAATTAAAACATCTCCTAGATTAATGAAATATGAATAAATATTACTTGTCATATTACACCTAACCTAGTTGAAATATTCTCTAAGATATTATGGTGTTTATTTTTAGATTGATGTATGTCATGTGTGTGTGAGTGTGTGTGTGTGTTGGGGATACCATGCAGATCAGGGTGTACTTATTTATTGAGGTGATCAGGTACGACATCAAGGAATAGTGCACTATCTCAAAAGATTAAAATCACTACCCTATATTGGACCTAATAACCTAATAAGGCTTCGAATATACCGGAGATTTTTCCCATACTTTACATGGATGAATAAAGTAGAGTTTATTTAAATCGGGTTCTAAAGTTCCCTGTAGGGGCAAGCCCCCATAGTTAATTACATCCTAATGAAAGTGAGTTCCTTAGAAATACTCTCAATTAAAGTAGACAATTGTTGTCTCCAAAGATTTTAAAGATAGGACTATCAATAAATTGGCTATGTTTGAAAAATTAAGTAGGATATATCAAAAGAAGAGACTTATTATCGAAGCTAAAGGAGATGAGTAGGGGATGCTCATGATAATAAGAAACCAAGTGAGCATTCCAATATATCATATGGTTAGGCTTTATATATTTGAAATTGAAGGGAATTATTTATTTGAGTTGAAATTTATTAGAAAGCTTGGACTTATACTCTCACAATACAAAATTGTGGAGATGCATAAGAGGTGAGGATTTATGTTTGTAGCCCAAGGGGAAACAATAACCTTAAATCATAAATTTAGGGAGCTTTAGTGAGGGCCAAAGTACATCCTAAATCTAAGGCAAATGGGTATATTGTTTACCTCCACAAGAGGGTAAAACCCATTGCTAGACTTATAAGCGTGGAGTGGACGACTAACTCTTCCTATATTTTAAAACCATGTAGTCACGTCATATGTTTTCCAATATGGTTAGGTTGCTATTATTTGAAAGAAACTAAAGTCCTTAAACCCACTCCCTAAGAGATTAGAGCATGAGTGGTATGAATAATGACTTAGTCTAATGTAAATTTTATCAATTTTTATTTGATTTTGGGATCTTCATTTTTAACATAGGCCATAAGATTTTATATGCCTAAATGCATGATGAAATAGGGTTATTGGAAAATAAGAGAGAAAGAGGTGTTTTCCACCACAAGGGAGACCCTCAAAGGTCAAGTCTTCCCCTATCGTTCAAGGATGAAAACCCTCTTTAACAAGAATGAAACAAGATGATATGCATGATATTAAGCATACAACATTTAGCTAAGGGGTTGCTAAATTTTTTAATTATCTTGATTTAATACCTAGGATTTAAATGAGGTTATGGGTTATTTTAGAAAATTTAGTTATAAGTTATGATTGGGGTAAAAAATTTATTTTTTCCTAAGAGCCTAAGCGGATCCAGGCCACACATTAAATCATCATATATGAAGAAACTACAAAAATATATGCAATTTCTATTACACAATTGTAAATAAAACATCAATCAATTTATAAAATCAATGTGAAAGAATAATAGGCATGGGTTGGTGCGATATGAAGAGAAATGGGTAGCCAAGCTCTACCTCTATACATCCTGGTATATAAAAGAATAATTACAATTACAAATGAATAAATGTTAAAGGGGGTTTTCATTTCTTCATATCTTCATATCTTCATGTCTTTACTCCATTTCTTTATTTGGATTTGCTTGCTTCAAAGGCATCTAGGGCTTCCCAGGACAAAGCCTTCTAGCCTCTGCTCATCCTAATCCCCCATAACACTAATCCTAATTCTTAATGCATAATTACATTAAAAATAGGAAAAGTAAATATAACTACACCTATAAAATAAGTGTTAGCTAAACACACCATACAACCCAAGCAGTTAAATGAATAATTTGGACTTAGCACCACACATGGGTAATCAAATCCTAATTTAGATTATGCTTAAGGGTTAAGCAACCTACAAAAGAGAGCATTTATATTTATTTTAAGCTCCCTTTAAGCACAATCTCCTGCAGAAGACATAATTAGGCTAATCATGGTCTAACATCCAGTCTACGAAGCATACACCCTAACATCGAGTCCACAATAATACATTATAAAATAAACATACATCAAACCATGCACCGCCCTAACATAAAGCTAAAAGTGGTGACTTAATCTAATGTGTGTGTATTAAGGCTTGTGTGGTATGTCCTAACTAGACTTTATAGTTATCATTCTCTAAGTATGGAGAGATTTAATTATGAAGGGTGGTTATAATTTAAATGATTTGTAAATTTTTACTTAATATTTTCTTTTGTTTCACTTGGCTTACACCTAACAACTATGTGTTATAAAGAGAGGAAAAGAGAGGATCACTCTCTTTCATCCTTACCCTAAGCCACATCTAAAGCAAATTAATTAATCAATTCCATTTAGTGAATGACTTATTACATGTTTTAATTAATCATAGGTTTAGGTCACTTTAAATAATCTCATCAATAAGAAAGATATGTTAAGATTAATTAAAATTAATTACTATCACATAACACATATTTGTTCATTTCTTTCCATCATATATATCACATGCATATGATTAAATCCTAAACATACATACATGCAATTTGTATCTTAACACACTTAAATGATGAATGTAAGCAAATGTATTTGGAATTGATGTTTCATTTGGTTGAATCATTTTTATCATATTAATTTAAAGCTCTATCTAAATTTTTTATACAAAAGTATAAGAAAAGAATTCTAAATCATATGACTAATCAACCCAACCACTTGAACAAAAATATGAATGCATGTCTTCTTAATGGAAAAATGGGGTTTCATTCATTAGCTAAATATACATTCAAATGTATAAAAATTCTAAGCAAGTATGGTACCATTTTTCTACACCAGGGAGTGAGGTAGGAACCTCCTTGGGGCTACTTAAAGTTGTGCGTCCTTGGAATGTCCAGACTAATATACTCTCTACTCTTAAATACATATGGATGTACAAATAACTATAAGAATAAAAATCATGCAAAAATAGAATTTAACTGAATTGATTTATTTGTGTAAATGAATTAAAGCTCTATTTAAATTCCAATGTTAAGATGCATAAGAATGAAATCAAACGAGTACGTCACTATTGTTCTGCACCAAGGAATGAGGTAGGAACCTTATTGGGGCTACTTAAAGCCATGCATCCCTAGAATGTCCAAACTAATATACCCATTAACATTCAAACTTATGCAAGTCAACATATGAATGTAAGAAAGAGACTTCACTTCATACACTAAGTTTATATTCACATGCATCTTCTATGTATGTTTAACAAAAGTCACAATATACATATTATTCTTCATTAATAAGCTTTTAAAAATACATTTGAGATTTAATAGTGATAATAGTCACACATATTTCTAATTAAGTCAACACATGCAAATTGACATGAAGGAAATCATTTTCATTTGATTAATTTGAAAGAAATGAATGCATGAATACAAGTGGCATACAACATTTTAGCATGATTGGAAATAAATAAACGAAAGTATATAATTTCATTCAATCCAACTAAGTCCTAAGGACTACCATATTAAACAAACTCATTTAAAATAAACCAAAGTTTCTTAAAGCCATTTTCTATCTTTATGTTTGATCATATTTAAGAAATGTGAAAGAGGTTTGCTAATCCTAATCCCATTTCCCATATGTGTGAGTTAATATGATTTAATGAAAAGAAATTAGGTTGAGGTATGAATTAAATCAATTAATTAAACCCTTACCTACATCACCTTAAGCTAATTAACTAAATAATGATGAGCCAACATGAGATGCAACCACATGAAAAGTAAATTAACAATGCTCCTAAGAAATGAAAGGGGCCTAATGCAATAATTAATAGTTATATAAGCTTAAGGACTCACTTAATTACTTTTATGATTTTCTTATACATGTGAGCTAATCATAATTTCATTAGCTCTCTCTTTAGGTTATTGAACACCCAAAGAGCTAACCAAGAGTTAATTAAAGAAGGTAGGTTTAATCAAGTTAATTAAGTTCATTTATTATCTAATTAAATCCTAATTATCCTTAATCAACACTATGAAATGGACTTAGGGGAAGTGACAAAGAAAGAAGCCTAAGTCTCAATCCCTAAATCTTTTCAATTAGTTAATTAAAGTTCAGATATAATTTGAGTTTTGATTGATTAATTAATTAATTAATGAATCTTAATTAATTAATTTTAAAGAGGGAATAAAGAAGACTTAAGGAAAAGATTGGAAGAGGGGTCCTAACCCATTTCCCTAAGTTTCCACTATTAATAGAGGCTAAGGAGCTCAATTGATAGATCAATTCACTATTCATTTGATTAATTATCACTAATTAAGCTAAGAGAGTAATTAAGGCTTAATCAATTAATTTCCTTAATTAATATCAAATAAATTCAAAGAAAAATAAGGGAGGCAGAGGTCATCCCCCTAAACATCTTTAGAAAGTTTAAAATTAATTGGATTATTAATCAGAGAGTAATTAGGCTAATTAAATTTTAAATTTAACTTTAATTAAGAAAAATTATAGTTCAAAATTATTTAATAATAATTTTCTTGGATTCTTCTTTGAAATACCTTTAAAATGAGCCATCATTTATATTTTTTTGGATTGTTCTAGGATTAGTTATACTTTTAAGAAATTTTAGCTTTAAGAATGCATTAATTAAGCCTAATTAACTCCCTAATCCCATCGGTGCCACGTGGCTGTTGATGCGGCATGCACTTTCCACGTTGCACGATGAGATAGGCAATTTAATTCATCACGTCGAATCGCGGCTTCAGTTGTGGACCACACTGGACCGTCGATCTATGATCGATCGCGTCAGTTCCATGATTAAGGAGGAAACAAAAGCAGATCTAACATGATCAGATCAGAACCATCCATTCTAATCAATGGAATGAACGGCTCGTGATCTATCTCCTTCATGAATGGCGAAAGATGGATGTTGTCCGTCTTTCTCCATTCGATCCGAGCTCACCAGAGTTTGGATTGGGATCAAATTGATCACACACCATCAAAAGAAGAAGGAAAACACATCCAACGGTCAATAATGCATGACATTCAAATTTCCTTTGAAAAGAACCAACCACTTTTTCTAAACTGACAATTTTGAGCAATTACGTCACCGAAGCTAATGTCCGGTGGTGGGATCGACTAAGGTAGCTTCGTTTGGTAGAAACGAAGCTCTGTTGAGTCGCATGAGCCTTGATTTGAGGTGGTTTGCTCTATGGACCAAGCTCCTCCTATTTGGCATTCGATCTTGATCAAAGTATGGCTTCCAGTGACTTTGGAACTTGGGGGATGATTTCTTTGCTTCGATTAGGTGTGGTGAAAGTGCACACACAAGGAATTTGAGTTTGGTGGAGTGGAGATGAAATATGAATCGAAATGGAGGTGTCCTATTATTGACCTCACTTTTGGAGTGAGTTCTTGACTTCATCATAGACACTAAGAGTTCCATTGTCTTAAGACACTTCTAGTGATTAGGTGAACACTTAACCTAACCCTAGAGACTTAGAAGAGTTAGTCACAGGGATATGTTGTGCCATATGGATTTAGGAGAGACTGGCCTACCCTATATCCCAAACCCAATCCATGCATCCTTCTTTCAAACCAAACCTCAAATTCAATTTCAAATTCCAAAATTAAATCCAACTATCCAATGATTTAAATCCATCATCAAATTCAAACTCCAAATCCCTTCCTAAGCCCTTTGATTTTATCTTATGGACTTAGCCTTAACCAAATCCAAATCAACCCCAATTCAATTGATTTTCTCAATTACCAAATTCAACTTGAAATTCAAGACTCCAAGACAAATTCCAAATAAACTCCAATTCAAAAAAAACCAAATGATTGAAACCCATGATTAAATCCAAACCTCAAATCCTTTCCTAAGTCATATGAACTACATTCCTATACTTAGCCAAAACTCCTTCAAACTAAACCTAAACTTGGTTGATTTCTTTATAAATCAATCATTCCTCCATTTATATCCATAAATATAAATGACATCTAAGTTCAAACCATTCAAACCAATTCAAAATAAATCAAACCAAACCAAAACCCAAGTTAGCCTTTTTGACCTACATCTTTAGGATTGATCAAATTTGTTTTCAAATCATTCCAAACATAAGTGATTTTTTCATGACCCATTTATATCTTCATTTATATTCACAAATATAAATGAAATATAAATCCAAATAACCAAAACCAAACTCAAATCAAACCAAATTCCCAACTTTAGCCCTTTTAGCCAAACTTTTGAACTTGGCTAAATGAAACCCAAATTAACTCAGAACCTATGGATTTCTTCATGATTTAATCATTCATTAAGTCACCATTATCAAGCCAAAACCAAGTCAACCCAAATCAAGCTGAAGTCAACCCTTATGACTTGAAATTATCATATGAACCAAAACCCATTTGGTTCCAAACTAAGTCCAATTGGATTTATATTTCAATCCTAAACTCATATGTGAGTTTAACCAAACTTGAATTAAATCTTGATCAAGCCAATTGACCCCTTCAGGCTCACTTAACCTAAAGTACCTAAAGGACCTTTTTGAGCCAATCCAACCCAAATTGGATTGAACTGAGTACATCCAAATTTCACAACTTGACCAACAATCATCCTAGGATGATCAACCACCTCAAATTGGGTCAAACCAAGTCAAACCTAGCCTTTGATCAAGTCAACCCTTAACCTAAATGAAACTCAAACTAACCAAAATCCACCATACACCAAATTAATTGAAACCATTAATCTAAACCCATCCATAATCAATGTTTGAACATGACCAAGCCATTAATTGAGCCAAACCAAGCCTAATTGGCCACTTGACCTAAGTTGACCCAAATTGACCTAAAAAGCCAAAATGAGTCAAATCATGATTTAATCCAAATTGATTGAACCAATGGCTCAAGTTCATTCCAAATCACTTGTTGAACTTAACCAAAGCCATGATTGAGCCCAAGTTGACCAATTGATCAACTTGACCCAACCTATCCCAAATTGACCTAAAGGGTCAAAATGGCCAAAATCCAAATTGAATCCAATTTAAACCAAACCAAAGCCTACAATCATTTTCAATCAACTAATTGAACTTGACTTAACACTAACCCAACCCAATTTGGTCAAATTAGTCAAATTGGTCAACTTGATCAATTTGACCTTTTTGAATTCAAATGAATCAAATTCAAACTTAAGCCAAACCAATCCAAATTAATTGAACTAAAACATCACAAATCATCATATGAACCTAACCCAAGCCTTGGTTTGACCCAATTTGACCAATTGGTCAACCCAACCCAAATGAACCCATTTGACCAAATGAGCTCATGTCACCCAAAATCAAACCATGGAATCTTGCCAAAGCATACCCAAACCACCTTAGGCCCTCCCAAGTTAACCCAAGCAAACAAACTCATCCCAAGTTGACTACCCAATGGACAAAGATCCCACCTTGGATCCTACCTTAAGTGGAAAATCCATTTTGCACTCCCCATGGAAGCCCCTTTTACCAAATGAGGTATCCCTAGAGCTCACGCCCTCTCACCCAGGACTTACCTTGACCAAGGGAACTCTCACCAAGCTCACTCTCCCCATCCATGGCTGAACCCAGAGGTGCAAGGAGAACCAAATCCCATCCCACCCCTATCAAGCCTTGAGACCCACGACATGGCCGACCACTCATGGCATGCCACCTCAGATTGATGATGACCCCTCAGATGACTTGAAGATGGAGAATTAATGAAATTCATGGGAATCATCCGTCCATCCACTTGGCTCAAATGAAGGATATACTCCCTCAATTCAATTGGTTTTGTAGAGAATTCATTCCCATTTCGATCCTAGAGTGATTTCGAATTCTCACAGAGCTCTCCCAAGGCCTCCCCAAGCTCCATCAATCGGCATTACTCCTCTGTGTGCAAAGCCAAAATAGGACACCACCATTCCAAGCAATACTCCATCCTCACTTCACCAAACTCAAATTCCTTTTACCCACACCCTCACCACACCTCATCGAGCTTGAATGAGTCATTTCCCAAGTCTCTAAGCCAAGGGAAGTGAAACTTTGATCAGGATTGATCGCTATAGAAGAAGAGCTTGGTCGAATGAGCAATCCATTCCAAATTACGGTCGTATTTCTTCAACAGGGCTTCGTCTCTACTAGACGAAGCTACCTCTATCATTGGAAGCACTGGTGATAGCCTCTGGTGAGGTAATTATTCAAAACTATAGCTATAGGGAATTTTCAGTTGTTCCTTTGTGAAGGGAATTGTCATCCCATGCAATCTTGACCGTTGGATTTGCATCCCCTCCTTAGAGGTGTGGGATAATTTGATCCCAATCAGCTGGGTGAGCTGGATTGAAGGAAAGATGGTGTTCATCTTTCGCTAATGAAGGAGAGATCATGCGGTCCATTCCATGATTAGAATGGGCACTGATCAAATCTCTAGATCCTTGTGATTCTTAGCTTCGGTGTAATCTCATCATCGATCTTAAATCGGATGTGAGAAAGCATGTCCTTCTGAGTTGGTGTGGATGTGACAACTTAAATAATCAATCCCATCGCATCACGTGGAAAGCACGAGGCGTTAGTACCCACATGGCCCGACGGAATAAGGATATAATTAGGGATAATTAATTGGTTTTTAATGCTGAAACTTTCTAAAATCATAACTAATTGTAGAAAATTCAAAAAAATATAAACTTGGGTTCATTTTAAAGGTATTTTAGAGTATAATATAGGAAAATTATTATTAATTAAATTTGAATATTGATTTTGGCTTAATTATGGTTTTATTAAAGACTAATTAACTTAATTACTACTTAATTAATCATCCAATTGATCTCAAACTTTCGGAGTATTTGGGAGATATACCTCCCCATTTATGATTTTATTATTGGTTTAATTGGGAAATCACTTGATTAAGCCTAATCACTCTCTAATTAGTGATAATTAATAAATGAATAGTACTTTAATTAATTATTTAAGCTTAATTACCCCTGTGAACAATGAGGGAGCTTAAGGAATGTGATTGAGATACCTTTTTAATCCATTTCCTAAGTCTCTTCACTTTTGGAATTAATCTAATTAGGATTAATGGAGTAATTAGTAACTTAATTAATTAATTAAGTTTAAATATAAAGATGAGAGCTTACATTATTAAGTGTAGGGCTTAGGGATTGAGATCAATGCCACTTCCTTGATCTCTTTCCTTTAGTCCATTTCATTTCTTTAATTGAAGATGTTTATGATTAATCAAAATTGGATTAATGAACTTAATTAACTAATTAAAATTTCCTTCACATCTAAGCAACCCTAATTAACTTTTGGGTAGCACTTTGGGTGTTCAATATCCCAAAATGAGAGATAATGAAATTATGATTAGCTCACATGTGTGAGAAAATCATAAAAGTAGTTAAGTGAGATCCTTTAAGCTTAATTAACTATTAATCATAAGCCAATTGCATTAGGCCCCTTTCATTTCTTAGGAGCATTGCAAATTTACTTATCATGTGGTTGCATATCATGTTGGCTTATTATTAATTAGTTAATTAACTTAAGGTGATATATGTAAGGGTTAATTAATTCATTTAATTCATACCTTAACCTAATAAAAATATAAAATCAAATTAAATATTTCTCATTAAACCAAATTAATTCACACATGGGGAATTGGGCTAGGATTAGCAAACCTCTCTCATATTTTCTAAATAAAATCAAACTCAAAATTAAAAATGTCTTTAAAGAATTTTTGATTTATTTTAAATAGCCTTATCTAATATGATTGTCCTTAGGAATTAATTGGAGTGAATGAAATCATGTGTTTTACATTCCATTATTTCTTTCCAATCATGCTAAATATTGCTTGTCATATGAAATCATGCATTCATTTCTTTTTAAATTTAATTAAATGAAATGTTTCCGTTTATATCAAATTGCATGTGTTAACTTAAATTGAATATGAGTGGCTATTATCACTATTAAAAAAAAAAACTATCTTCAAAACTATAAATCAATTATTACAAATGAAGTAATACTTATTACAAATACTTATAAGCTTGCATGTGATGATAGTATAAGATGTGTGTTATGAAGTTATTTTTTCCTTCTTTTAACATGGATTCACATAGGATTCGCAAGTGTATAGTTCATTTGAAAAGAACACAACACTTGCCTAAATTTATTCCTATGCATCTCTATGTTAAGGTTTAGGAAGGGTTTTCATATTACACATGTAAATCATACAACAAAATCAAATATAATTTCTTGCATAATTCCTTATCCATTTGGTTCTTTTTGTACATTCATATGTATTTGAGAAAAGTGGTATATTAGTCTGGACATCCCGGGGTTGCGAGGCTTTAAGTAGCTCTAAGTTGGTCTTGTACCTTACGCCCCTAGTGTAGAAAATAATGATGCCGTACTCACTTAAAACTCTCATACATATGCATGTGTGATGTGGATAATGAATAAAGAAATAAAAAATTGAACAAATAAAATAGAACTTTTGTGCGAATTTTCTTATTCTTGTAGTTATTCATACATTTGCATGTACCTAAGAAAAGTGGTATATTAGTATGAACATCCCAAGGTTGGGAGGCTTTAAGTAGCCCTAAGTAGGTCTTATACCTTACCCATTAAAAAATAATGGCATTGTACTCACTTATAACTTTTATATACATAGAATGTGTATTTCTAATGGATGAAAAAAATCCCCATTAACAAGACATGCATTCATAATTCAATTAAATAAAACATTTAAACTTTAAATACTTCTTTGCATTCATCATCAAAGTATGTTAAAATTAACATTGCATGTATAGGTATGCTTAGGATTATTCATATGTATGGTATACATGATGGAAAGAAATGAATGAGTTTGTGTTATGTGATAGTAATTCACCTTAATTAATCTTAAGATGCCTTTCTTATTGAATAGCTACTTAGAATGAATATAAACTTAGGGTTAATTAAAATACATAATAAACCATTCACTAAAGAGAATTCATTAATCAACTTACCTTAGAAATGAATTAAGGTAGGGATAAAAGAGAGACTCTCCCTCTCTTTCTTCTCTTTATAACACTTAGATGCTAAGTGTAGGTCATATGAAATAAAAGAAAACACTAAGTGAAATTTCCAAATCAACTAAACCTTAAAGAGAAATCAACCTCTTACAAATTAAATCCCTCACACTTAGCAAACCATAACTCTAAAGCTTAGTTAGGACAAACAACACAAGCCCTAATACATGCACATTAGGCTAAGCCACATTTCTAGCTTTATGTTAGGGTGGTGCATGGTTTGATGAATGTTTGGTTTTTTGATGTATTATTTTAGACTGGATGTTAAGGTGTATGTGCGTAGCCTAGATGTTAGGTTGATATTAGCCTAATCATGTTTTCTAGGGGTTATGCTAAATGGGTGCTACAATAAAAATATTAAATGCTTTTTGCTATGCAGGTTGCTCATACCACTAAGCATAACCACAGTTAGGATAGGCGGACTTGGTTGCCCATGTGTGGGGTTCTAAGTCCAAATTATTCCTATATCTGCTTGGGTTGTATGGTGTGTTTAGCTAATATTTGTTTTTTGCAGAATAATTAGATTTACTTTCCTTCCTTTTAATGTAATTTTTGCATTAGGATTATGATAAGTGTTATGGGGATTAAGCATGAATATTGGTTATAAGACCACGTCTTATACATCATGTGATGCCTTTGGAGCAAGCCACATCCCAATCAAACCAAAAGAAAGAAAGAAAGAAATAAAGCAAGAATGAAAGATGAGAGTGAAGAATGAGGATGAAGAAAGACCCCATAACACTTATCATTTCATAATTGTAATTCTTTCACTATACCATGATGTATAAGGGTAGAGCTCACTACATTTCTTTTCGGGTTATGCAATGGCCAGACCTTATATTCTTTTGTGATAGCTTTATAAAATTTTTTGATATTTTGTTTAGCTTGTGCATTAGAAATAACATGCATTTTTATAGTTTCTTTATGATTGGTGATTATTATGTGGCTTGAATGCGATTAGTCTCCTAGGATAAAAAATAAATTTTATATCCCACTAACAACTCCTAACCAAAAATTTAAAATAATTCATAACCTCACCTAAAGCCTATTAAATCAAGATAATAAAATATTTTAGCAACCTTTGGATAATTGAATGTATAATATCATGCATATCATATTCTTCACTCTTGCTAGAGGGCTTCCATCTTGCGAGAATAAAGGCTTAACCGAGCCTTTGATGGAAAGATACCTCTTTCTCTCTTGATTTAGCCCACAACTAATTTCTCATGCATTTGGGCATATAAATTACTGCAGCCTATGTCAAAATAAAAAGTCCAAAAATCAAATAAAACTTGACTAAATTTGCATTAGATTTAAGTCATTTCTCATGCCCTTCATGATCTAGTTTCTTAGGGACTGAGTTTAAAGACTTAGTTTCTTTTCTAAGTAACTAACAGCCTAACTACCTTGCAAAATATATGACTTTCCTACAAGGATTTAAAGTGTAAGGAGGAGTTATTGGCTGCCACTCTAGGCGATAATAAGCCCGGTGGGTGTTTCACTCTCTCTTGTGGAGGTGAACCAGATACCCATTTTTGTCATAGATTTAGGATGTATTTTGGTCCTCACCAAAGCTCCTAGATTTAGGATCTGAGATTGTTATTTCCCTTTATGGGCTACAAGCATAAATCCTCACCTCTTAGGCATTTCCACGATCTTCTATTATGGAATTATAAGTCTTAGATTTTTAATAAAAATTCAACTCAATAAATAAATCATTTTAATTTCAAATATATAAAGCCCAATCATAAGGTAGACTGGAGTGCTCACTAGGCTTCCTAGTACCATGAGCACTCCCTACTCATCTTCCTTGGTTTTTATAAGAACTCTTCTCTTTTTGATCTCCCCCACTTGATTTGTCAAAAATATAGCCAATCCTTTGATAGTCCTATCTTTGAATTCTTTGGAGACAATAATCTACTTTAATCGAGAGTATTCTTAAGGGATTCATTTCCCTTAGGATGTGATTAACTGTGGAGGCTTGCCTCCATAGGGAACTTAACAAACTAGGTCTAAATAAACCCTATTTTACTTTTCCATATAAAAGAAAATCTATATGACCCATCATTCCTTAGGAATCCTCATTAGGTGATTAGGTCCATTATAGGGTAGTGACTCCTATCTCTCGAGATAGTATACTACTCCTTAATGTCATACCTGATCACCCTAATGAGTACATCTGTGGATCTGCGTGGTATCCCCTAACACAAATAAACCCAAACACAAAAAATAAACACCATGATTTTTTTTGGGACTCCGTTGGAGAAGGTTCCTCTCTCCATCTCTAGTAGACGGTTGTTGTCTCTAAGCATCAATAGTGGACTTATATCTCACATGAGTCTGAGACTATCTTTCTTTCCATTGGCACTTAACTTATTTCATTCTTAAGCAAAGTTAGCCAACATCCTTTAGGTTTTAGGACCTCACTCCATGTGTCTTGAAACCCTATTGGGTTCTCCAATGGTGAAAACATAAATTTATCAATAAGAGGGAGATAATAAAATTTTGAACCTCCTCACCACTAGCTTGGTGAGGCAAGGTTCATCATAAAATTTAAAGAAAATAATTTCTTTCACAAAATGACACTTTCAAAAGCACCTTTCAAAAACTCACAAAATCACAAAATCAAAACCCTCATGATTGCTACATGGAGGTTCTTTTCAAAAGCAAATCATGTCATGTCTGACTCCCACTTAACATATCAAATTTGTTAAGTGAGAATCTCTGTTTGAATTAAACATAAAATTTGATCTTTACTTAACAATTTCAATATGCTAAGTGGGGGTCTCATTTTTAAAACATGAATTTGACCTTCTCTTAAAAATTCAATTTGTTAAGTGGGGGTCTCATTTTCAAAATGTGAATTTGACCTTCACTTAAGATCTTCAATTTGTTAAGTGGAGGTCCCATTTTCAAAACATAAAATTTGACTTTCACTTAATAATTTCAATTTTTTAAGTGGGAGTCTCATTTCAAAACATGAAATTTGACCTTCACTTAACAATTTCAATTTCTTAAGAGGGGGTCTACTTTCAAAAATATAAATTTACCTTCACTTAACAATTTCCATTTGTTAAGGAGGCCTCATTTTCAAAACATGAATTTTACCTTCACTTAACAAACTTCAATTTGTTAAGTGTGGTCTCATTTTCAAAATATAAATTTTGTCTTTCACTTAATAATTTTAATTTATTAAGTGGGAGTCTCATTGACATTCACTTAATAAACTTCAATTTGTTAAGTGGGGGTCTCATTATCAAAATAGGAATTTGGCCTTCACTTAACAACTTCAATTTGTTAAGTGGATGTTCCATTTTCAAAACATAAAATTTGACTTTCTCTTAAAAATTTCAATTTGTTAAGTGGGAGTCTCATTTCAAAACATGAAATTTGACCTTCACTTAACAATTTCAATTTGTTAAGTGGGGGTCTACTTTCAAAAATATAAATTTTACCTTCACTTAATAATTTCCATTTGTTAAGTGGTGGGCATCATTTTCAAAACATAAACTTTGACTTTTGCTTAACATATTCAATTTTCTAAGTAGGGGTTTCAATTTCAAAGAATATATTTAGGCTTTCACTTAGCACATTCAATTTTCTAAGTGAGAGTCTCACTTTTAAGGGCTTGCATTTGGTTCTACTTAAACACATCAAACCTTGTTATGTAAGAATCACATAATCATGCTACATACCAAATTTTTTAAGTGAGAATCCAATTCTCAATTCATATCATACTTTGATTTTCACTTAACAATTTCAAATTTTTAAGTGGGAATCCCATTTACAAAAACATATCAAACACATTTAGGCTTTAACTTAACATACCAAATTTTTTTAGTGAGGGTCACTTTTCAACATACATTTGATCTCTATTCTAACATACCAAATTTGTTAAATAAGGATCCAATTTTTCATATCAACCATACTTGAGCTTTCACTTAACATACCAAATTTGTTAAGTGAGAGTCTCATTTTCAAAGGAAAATAAACATATGTCAAACAAATTTTGGAGCTTTCACTTAACATACCAAATTTGTTAAGTGGGACCCCCATCTTCAAAGAAAAAAAACAAATCTACCTCACAAATCAAACACATGTGGCCTCTACTTGACATATCAAATTTGTTAAGTAGGAAGCCCCATCTTCAAATCAAAATATCACACAATCAAATCTTCACAAGCAAAAAATTTTCAAACACACAAATCACAACCCCTTCTTAGCATGCTCAAATTTGCTAAGTAGAGGTTCTTTCAAATCATTCATATTTTCAAACAAAATATAAGACACAAACAATTTCCCAAAAAAAAAAAAGAAATCTCTCCCCAAAATTTTGAACCCCACCCAACCTACCTAAATTGGTTGAGTATGGGTCCTAAAATAAATAAAAAATTCAAAAGGCAAAAGTCACTCCTCCAAAAATATCTAAATATCTCCAATGAACCCCACTTAACATATTTGAATTGTTAAAGTGTGGGTTCAAAACTCCAAACTTTGATTACTTGCATGGAACAAATATCAAGACAGGGATCTGATATAAGTTATGTTTCAACAAATGCAGACATACAACCATAGCAGTCAGTGCAGTCTTCACAGTTTTCACACATGGCCTCCCAGAAGTTTGTGTTCACCTTTCTGTGTGGGATGAATTTGGCCCTTGACCAGGCCAGCCTCCCTCAAACCGACTCCACCCATCTAGTGTTTTTTTTTTGAGGATTGAGAGCCCTCATCACTTGAGGGCTACCCTCATTCTTGTTGGGATGAGGTGGCGGGCAGCCTCATCATTGACCTACCTTCTGACATTGAGTATCCTTCCCTAAAGAGGAAGACAATTGAGGTTCCGCTAGTTAGCCTAGTCCTTACTTAATTCAATTGTTCCCACTACTGCATGGGTGCATGCTAGCACCTCCTCGTTGGTCCCCTCGGGAAGGCTATCAGCAGAGATAGCCTCCCTTCAAAGTAGGATCTCCACACTTGCTTTACCATACACAACTTCACTGTGGCAGAGTGCAAGATCAAGAGAACCCTGCATCTGAGAGATGGATCACACTCACATTGCAGGAGGTTCCCCATGAGGTTTCCCATTTGACCTACTAGTTCACCCCTCTGACATCGGATGGAGGGAGGACTATCAGAGGATAACTACATTGCCACCACCTCCTACAATACCACGAAGCTCCAGCTAGGGATAGGAGGAAGTCCTATGCAGGTCTACACATGGTATTACGGTAGGCAGGCGGTACACACATTAGTCTTTTTGACTTGAGATATCATCCCAGGGTGTTACCAGCATTTGTAGTGATAAAGCATGAGGCACGGGTAGCTTCGGTCGAGGATGCGGCGTGGAGGTTTGCAGATAGTGCGACCTCTAGTTGATTTTCCCAATCATTGGGCCACTAGGGCTGATAGGACGGATAACATAGTATTGAGGTTGTATGTCATGGAAAGCCATTGAGGTAGAGCGGTGTTGTCTCCACATCCACTCTCCCCACCATCCATTTGGTTCCACCATCCACCATGCCTACAAAGGCCGCAAGATAGTATCAGGGAAAGAAAGCCCCTTGGTGATCCTATGGCCAAAGGATCCCACTTCATCTACTCCATCGGGGTGAGGATGGGTTCACTTACTCCTCCCACTTCATCTTGGTGAAGAAGGAGTGGTGACCACACCACCACACCACCCACCATTGAGGTGAGTAGCGGTAGTGGTAGGGGAAGGGGGTTTGTCCCCATGGTAGATCTCCCCAGGGACATTACTCCCCATAGCGTCATGAGCATTTCTTCCCAGTCATGACCCTCCCAGAGCATTCAGTGAAAGGTAGTGTAGTGCATCTTGTTAGTGAGCATAGCTCCTCGGCAACGTGTTATGCGACACGAGATCATTCCTAGATAAGATTTTTGGCACGATTACTTTACATAGAAGAGGAGCTTCTAGGTGGGTCAGAATGTGAGGAGAGAAAGGTCGACTTTGATCCGATGAGGATGATCTCCTTGAGGATTGGAAGTTCACATGGTGATACTAGGATCCATTCGGGATCAACAATCAGGAAGGTATTGTAGTTGAAGAGGATGATGTCATCCATTCAACTCAACACCTCCTCTACCAGCTTAGATAGAGGGATTATCATATTGATCAAATGGAGAAGAAGATCGAAGAGTTGATGGCAGTAGTGTCAACATTATAGAATTTGACTTGATTTCTGACCTTCTCTATGGTGGTGAAGCGAGTTGGCACACACTTTAGATCATCCTAGATGCATTCCTACAGAGGGAGACATCGGTAGCTCGCATAGGAAGGTGGTAGATAGCACCTCCATGCATGAAAAAGACATCAAACATATAGTAAAGCTACAATTGAGGGATGCATTTTCCCAAGCATGAGGTGGCTCATTTGTTCCAAAGGGTAAACCCTACCTGATGGAGTTTGATATTGTTCAATACCCTAAGGGATTTTTGCCTCCATCCTTCAAAATTTTTGATGCAAGTGTGAACCCCGGGTAGCATACACACTTGAGATGTTGCAATGTAATGTGGCGATGCACTCTTATTTTGCCTCTTCATTGTGCTTGAGGCATTGCATTTGATTGGTATGTTGAGCTACCCAATGGTTCAATAAAGGCATTTGCTAAGTTAGAGAAGATTTTTATTAAGAGATTTGTTGGAGCTCAGCAAAGGATAATTTTGGGTGATCTCGTAGTAGCGTAACAACATCCCGGTGAGTCCCTTGTTGATTATATTCTTAGATGGCACAATTTAAGTATAAAATGTGAACCACAACTGTCTGAACAACATACCATTAAAATTCTGCTCAAGAATATTCATGGCTCGGTCGCCTTCATGCTTAAATGATTCACCATTAAGATATTTGAGAAATTAATCAACAAGGCCTAGTCTACAAGAGAGGCCAAAGTTACCTTTCCAAGATTCCAAAGAGATCATAGAGGCATTTGAGAAAAGTAGGGGTAATCCAGGTTGATAAGGGAAGCAGCCAGGTTAGTTAGGCAGACCGACCTCAGCGCCTCCTCTACCACCTCCTTTCCACCCTCGGCCATCGCCACCTTAGTTGCCATGCCTCCACCCCACCATATATCCCATCCATAGCATTAGTAGTAATATTCTTATCCACCACGGGTAACTATCACTTACTTTTTTGATAAATGAATAAACCTTATTCATTCAAAGGGAGGTAGTCGAAGATCTTAAGAACCTCTTGAAGCGATTTTAGTTACGAGCCTAGGAGGCGGAGGATGTGGGCAAGAGTCATGATCCAAACTTTTGCCTACCACGTAGGTCATGTCTTGGAAGATTGCTTTACCTTTAAGGATTGGCTTGAGCATAGCTACAAGTTGGGTGCCATTATTATCCCTAAGGAATACCTATTAGAACAACCCTCTAGTTTTATTAGAGTAATCCTTGGGGATACACATGATCTTCTCAAGATAGAGGAAGGTTGGGATATCTCCCTATCCCAAACCTCCAAGAAAATAATTTTTATGATCAAAAATTACCCTTGTAGGTGCCTGAAGCAGCTCAAACCTCCAACCCTAAGAAAGGTTTGCAAGTTGTTAAAGATAACTTGAGGGAGATAGAAGCCGTGGACACTTCCACTTGCAGGATAGCATACAAGCTCAACCACGTGAGTCACATCTACCCCATTCCTTCTGACTCCTTGACTTCTTCTATCATCTTGTATCGGAGAGGGGTGCCAAATCCTTGCTCACTTTACTTGATTTTTATTTTATACCTTCACCCAAATCTAAGAAATCAATGGAGAAGAAACTTATTTTGCTTAGATTCTCTCTACTTTTGATGATCTTAATGATTTTATTCCTGTAGAAAGCTCACTAAGTATTAATAACTATAACAATTTTAATCCACTCCTTTTTTATTTTAAAATGGATTACCCATTTCTAAATCACCCAAGTTCACCCATTGAGATAGACTTGGAGTCATCGACTCAATGATCCTATAGGAGAAGTAGGTGAACGATGAGCGTAGAACTTTCCACTAAACCATCTCATGAAGTCACAGAAGTCACCTTGTAGTGGCAAAGTTCTACCTCCTATACACCTCGGATAAGGGTAAATAAGTCATTGGTTCTAGCTAAGCCCTCCACGATGCTCCACTATAAATATGCTTGTGGAGGACCAACCCGAGTTGACTACAATGTCCTCGCTCACAAGAAAGTTGTCATAAACTAAGCATATATGATGCCCTTTGTCTTATCCAAAGAGATGAGGGAGTCATTGATCAAAGCTTCTTGATCTAGAAATATGCTTAGCTTAATTGGAGAGGAGGCATATTTTCAAGAAGCACGGGGAGTTACATTCAGATGAAGACCTTCTTTTGGAAGCGAGCACCATCCCTCACATCATAATGGATATGGGCAGATTCAGGCTCTCCAGGGTGTTAGTGGATCAAGCTGCATCAATGAACATTATGAGTCTAAAAAACCCTTTCGTACTTAAGGATCAATATCTCTAAACTCTAAGGAGATCGGATGATGTTGATAGGATTCAATGAATAAGGCGAGAGGGCTTTAGGGTGTTACCAGAGATAGATGGGGAAGAGCCAAGTTACATATAATGATTAGATACATCTTTCCTTGCTTTCGGTAGGCCTTGGATACATGCAAATAACATTCCATCTTTTTGCATCATGCATCAAATTTGAAGAGGTGGAATCGAATATTGTGTCAAAGGAGACTTAAAGCCATTCTCAGTTAGAGAGGTTGAGATTTATGAAGATGCAACCTATTATCTTCCTCCAACTCAAAAAATCTATTATCACGATCTTGGTGAAAGTTCAAAATCAAAAGAAAAAGAAATAGAAAAGAAAAAAATTGAAAAAAAAAGAAAAGAAAAGAAAGCACAAGTGGGCGAATCACAGGAAGAGGTAGAGCAGATGTTAGATTTCTCCCGTTTGTTCTCCATATGAACACATGGGTAGGATGACTCACCTCCAGGTAGAGGAAAGGGCAAAAGAGGAAATTCTAGAGGTGGAAGACCTCCTTGCGGTGGTAGTAGCTATGTTCCGACTCACGTACCCACTCCACATAGACTTAGAGTCTAGTTCGGAGGATGAGTTTCATGTGGTTAGCATGCCAACCAACCCCTCTCAGTTGGTCCCTTTGGAGGTGACATTTGAGCTAGACAGTAGTGAAGACCAGGCCTCCAAGCAAAGCATGAATGTATCCAAATCATTATGTAAAATAATCAGATAGTAGTTGGGAACCTTAGCTCTAACCTCACTTTTCTCCCAAAAAGTTGAAGATTTGGTAGTTAAGGAGGCCCCCAAGTCATCCACAGATGTCAGGTCGAAGAGGTTTTGTTGGGAGCATCATCCTCAAGTCAAGAAGCTAATGTAGAAGAGGATGATTCATATAAAGATTTAATACAACCTATTGGTATTCACCTTGTGTTATTAACTTAGCAAAGAAGGGATTAATCCCACATACTTGGTCTAAACACATGTCAAACTACTTTGAAAGACTTTAAAACAACCAAACTAGACACTCTCAGTCAAGATTAGGACTAGGATTGACCGTGGGTCGATGATGATACAACCATTGCTAGTCATCACCACTCATTTGGTCGATAGTTCTTCTCTCATGCTAACTCTTATGAGGAGGCATGTTTAGAAACTTAGATGACCAAATGAGCACAAGTCAAAGATGCACCACCAGAGTTTGAAGAAGAAATCAGATCAACCATTGACGAACTCAAAGAAATCAACTTGGGAACAAAAGAAGATCCATGCCCGATGTACATCAGTTCTTTGTTGAATGAAGAAGAAACCAATGACTTAGTTAGGCTATTAGCTAAGTTTAAGGAACTAGTTATGAAGAAATGCAGTTTATCTCCATGGCGGTCCATAGCTACAATAGATCCTAATGCTAACCCTATCAAGCAAGCTCTCACACACATGCGATTAAAAATTGAACAATAGATCACGTTTGAAATCAAGAAATTGATCGATGTTGGCTTTATCAGGGAAGAAAAATACCCTACCTGGTTAACTAGTGTCATCTTAGTCAAGAAAAATAATGGCTAAATTTGCATATGCATCGATTTTAGGGATCTAAATAAGGCATGTCCTAAAGATGAATTTCCACTTCCGATATTAGAATTGATGGTGGACATTGCCTCATCTCATGCAGTATTCCCCTTTATGGATGGGTCATCTGCTACCAAATCAAGATGGCCCCAGGATGAAAGAAACACTTTTCAAACCTGATCGAATCTATTGTTATAAGGTCATGCCTTTTTCATGTGGTGCTACATACTGGGTGGGCCATGACTCATCTTCAATGAACTCATTCATCATCAAGTTGAATGCTATGTTGATGATCTAGTAGTCAAAAAAAAGAAAAGGAAGACCATCTTTGACTTGAGTAGTTTTGAAAAGATAATTTAACCTCAAAATGAATCCACGAAGTGTGCATTTTGAGTAGCTTCAGGAAAATTCCTTGGGTTTGTTTGAAAGAATAGAGATCGAAAGATCAAGGCTATCTTAGAAATGCCACCCCTAAAGTCTAACTCAACTCATCATTTCAAGGGGGTTGGCATATCTAAGATGCTTCATATCCAACTTATCGAAGATGCCAACCATTCTCAAGCACTTGTCAAAAGGATGCCAAGTTCAAGTGGGATGATAGTGTATCATGCCTTTGAAGACATCAAGTACTACGATGATCGCCGGTTCTAGCAACCCCTATCGGGCAAGCCATTGATCCTCTACACCAGCATTAGATGACTCCCTGGTGCTTTATTGGCCCAACCAATGATGAGAAAAAAATGTCTACTACCTCGGTCTCATCATCTAATTAGGCAAACTACCCACCTATTGAGAAGCATTGCAGCTTTAATCTTTGCATTAAAAGCTACACATTACATGCTTTCTCATAAGGTATCTAATAGAATTAATCATCCACTATATCTCATGACATGACCAACATTATCTAGATGGCGGTTGATGGTCCATGATTTTATCATGTTTGACATCACATTCATACCCCTGTATGAAAGGATAGCACTAGCGATTTCTTAGCGACACCCACTTCCGATTCTTCACTTAGTGACCTCACGATGAACAAATCATGAACTTAGGGGACACTAGCATTCACCATTGGGAGATGTATTTTGATGGTGCGCTTCTCTCAAAAGGAGAAGAACCATGATACTCTTCGAGGAAGGAGGGGTAGGAATAGTTCTCCTAACTCAGAACCATGATGTGATGAGATTCTCATATCATGTCAATCCATGCACCAACAATGAAGCGAATATGAGGCTCGATTGTCGGAGTTAGTCATTACATTATGCATCAGAGCATCATCTTAGGATTCTCATCATCAAATTGTTGGGTCCTACAAAGTTCTAAAGCTAAGCTCCATCATTACCACAAGTACACCATAGTTATTGGCTCATCCCAAGGTCACTATCAAGATTCTCAAGGAGATAATGTTGTAGCAGGCATTGGCCAAGCTCAAGGAGTTGGCATGCAGAAGATGAGTCCAAAATAGACAAGTCTTATCCCTTATTGATGTTGAACTCATCGAGAGACTCTCTCTTGAAGGGGAGGTTGTTGTTGCCAATGATGAGAGTTGGTAACCATTCATGGATTACCTAAACACGAGCAAACTACCTCGAAGTCATTATCCCATCAGGTGAAATAGAGAGCTCCGTCCTATGCTCTCGTGGATGGTACCATGTATCGGCGGTCTTTTGATCATATATGATTACATTATTTAAACATGAAGCGTAAGATCAAGGTACATTAGGTTTATGAGCTCACCATCAGTCAAGATGAAAGCCAAGATCAAGAGACTAGATACTCTTATGATGATTATAAGACATGGATGTAGCTAGAGATGCCACCAATGTTAGGTGTGCGTGTGGTCCACATCAACACCATTCTACATCTAGGCCTCATGGCCATTTGAGTGTTGGGGCACATAGGGTCAATCGATCCTCCTTCTTCCAAGGGTCATCGGTTCATTCTAGCTCCCTACTTTTCCAAGTGGGAGGCAATCCCACTTAGAGAGGTCACCATGTGCTCTAGTTTTTAGAACCATATCATATATAGGTTTGGGTGCCTCATGAATTATATCGATAATGGTACTACATTCAAAAACACCAAAATTAGCTTTTTGAGAGACATCATAGATTGGAGATATTCTACCATACTACCCAGAAAGCGGCAAGAAGCATTCAACAAAACTCTCATCCAAATATTGAAGACACTTGGCGACAATAGCGATAGTGGCATGAGCAATTGGTTGAAGCCTTGTGCCTACCACATCTGAACTCAACTCAATCTACCCCATTCTTAGTATGGGTCAAGTTGTTCTACCATTAGAAGTCCAACTCCCATCACTAAGGATAGTTGTGGGTAGCAAGATTACTATAAGAATGAATGCCAAGTGGTTAGAAGAGCTCAAGGTTTGGAGGAGAGAGAGATGCCTTGAGCATGCAAAACCTCGAGTTGTACAAAGCCAAAATGATTCAAGCTCACAACAAGATGGTCCGTCCTAGAGCTTTTCAAGTAGGAGAGCTTTTTAGTTCTAAGGAGACCAATTGTTGCCCATTGAAAGATGAGGTAAGTTTGAACCCACTTGGGAAGGCCCTTTTGCCATGAGCCTACCGGAGGATCTTATCAACTCATAAATTATAAGGAGAGCACATGCTTCCAATCAATGGGCTCTACTAAAGAAATATTATCCATAAATCTTGTTTGAAAATAATCATCAATAAAACTTCTTTTCATATCAAATTCCATCTCTTATGTGTTATCTTTTTTGCTTGAATCCATGATGTTTTAGGTAGGTGTAAGAGAACCCAAGCGCATCTATCCCTCCACACACACAAAACATAAACAATCCTCTCGTGCTATTAGGATGGGTGTAAGAAAACCCGTGAGGCATCTATTTACTAGTACAACTAAGTTAGGTGTAAGAGAACTCAAGTGACATTCTTTCTTAGTGGAGTCATATTCTTATGTGCTTAGGATAGGGGTAAGAGAACCCAAGCGGCATCCTATTCCATCTTTCACAGTACAAACAAACACATATCACTCATCTCGAGCTACTTTGATGTGAGCAAGCCCCATGTGGCACTCACTCATTAGTTTGTTCTAGTTGTATCTTGTGGTCACTTTGTGGGATGAGTCCCACACTTTCTTCTTGACTTGACCAACAAATTGATGAGTGCCTTGTTAGTTTGGTAGGTCACTACTTGTGTAAGTACCCATGTTGACTTTGTTTAAGAGGATGTAAGCCTACATGCTTTCTTCTTAAACTAGCCATCATGCACTAACTAGGTCGAGTATATTTGAGGTTTAGGGTAAGTCCCCCAGAGGCTCCTTTCCTCCTGACTACTTCAAGCTTTGGTTTAGTCCTTACACAGGACTCCCTTAATAGTCGCCCTAGGTTGGATAGCCCCTATCAAGCCGAAGACAAACTATCATGATGATTACTTTGAGAGATGTAAGTCTACCTTCTTTCTAGGTGATTGTCACTGGCGATGGGCACCTTAGGTTGGTTGGTTACCATCTTGCGACGACCCCGGTGGATACACCACTCTTGGAGATGTGAGTCCCGCTTTCTCCTTGAGTTGGCCCCGAATACCTAGGCTTTCTTTGGGTTTTGGATAGCCCCCGGTGACACCTCCCCTGAGGGCACTCTATTTGGATCATGTCCTTAGTGACTCCATTTAGACACTATCTCGGTTACTCTTGGATTGGATAGTCCCCCTTTCCTAGTAGCCACCCATGGTTGGAGAATTTGCGGATGCAGATTCTCCCTTGGTCCGATAAGTCAGATAGGACTAGGCGATATAGCTCCTTCTCGGTATGGTCCCTCACAAATCAGGGTCCCATAAAACATAAAACAAACAAAATATCTTACTTGTGGATTAGAATTCAAGCCCCTAGTGGCCCCTTTCCCAAGGCATCCTATCTTTTAGGCAATGTCGGAAAACTCCTATAGAATTGACTACTTTGAGTTGAGATAAGTCCAGGTTGGCACTCTCTTAGTAGTCACCCTTAGGTCGGGTTCAACTTGTTGTGCCACTAACAAGTTACCGGGTCATCTTTGCTTTGAAAGATATAAGTCTATATGCATTCTTTCTAGCATAATTACCATAGCAGGTGGGTCAATTTATTGCACAAGCGATCACCCCTGGTTCCTATTTAGGAAGATGTGAGTCCCGCTTTCTTCTAACTTGACCATTTCAAAAAGGCACCCTTGGTTGGTTAGTTCTACCTGGTGGTAGACTATCCCTTTGGATTGTAAATCTAAGATGTCTAGTGATATTAGCCTTCATACTAAATCCATCACACATCGAGGGAATCCATCAAATTAAAATAAATGAAATTATAATAAATGTGATTCAATCAAATGACATTATCTTGACTACTTATGAGTTGATGTAAGTCCCGAGGCATTCATTCGATGAGTAGCCCAGGTTGGGTTTATTTGCATCATAGATCACCCCAGTTTTCCCTTACTTTTGGAGATATAAGTTTCTACACTTTCTCCAGCACAATATTGTACAAAGAGAACCCCTTAGGTCAAATAGTTCTACCATGTGGGGTTTACCCCTTTGGATTGGTAAATCGAGATAGGCTAGCCAACATAGCCCCATTCTTCCATTAAATCGACAAGGTTCATCTTAAAATCTAAAACTTAAATAAATAATCAACTAATTTCTCCCCAGTGAGACATCAATCATCCTGAACTCCCCAGTGGGGTTAATCAACTCCAATTCAAACTAATCCCCAATGAGTGCACCCTTAAAAGAAATCCAAACCCTTATCCCAGTGGATAATTTGAACACACTTCCCAGTGGAAGGTTCACATGTTTGATCCCTTGGTGGTCCCTTCTTCTCTTATGCCCTTGGCATGAGTAGTTACATTACTGAGATTTGATTCCTTCTACACCTCGGGTTTAGAAATAGATCATTTATTAGTGCTTGATTCTTTGGATGTTGTTGCATCTCTGGTCAACACCAATATGTGCGGTGTGCCTTGTGTCACACCACCTGGCCCTTTGTTGACCTCACTTTTGGAGTGAGTTCTTCTCATCAAGATCTAGGACTCTCATAGACACTAAGAGTTTCTTAGTCTTAAGACACTTCTAGTGATTAGGTGAACACTTAACCTAACCCTAGAGACTTAGAAGAGTTAGCCATAGGATAGGTTGTGCCTTAGGGATTTAGGAGACTTGCCTACCCTATAGCCTAAACCCAATCCTTGCTTCCTTCTTTCAAACCAAACCTCAAATTCAAATTCAAATTTCAAAATCAAATCCAACTATCCAATGATTGAAATCCATCATAAAATTCAAACTCCAAATCCCTTTCTAGGCCCTTTGATTTTATCTTATGGACTTAGCCTTAACCAAATCCAAATCAATTCAATTTTTTTATTACCAAATTCAATCTCAAATTCAAATCAAGTTAAATTCAATTCAAAATCAAACCAAATGATTGAAACCCATGATTAAATCCAAATCAAAATCTCTTCTAAATCATGAACTACTTCATATACTTAGCCAAAACTCCTTCAAACCAACTCAAACTTGGTTGATTTCTTTATAAATCAATCATTCCTTCATTTATACAAATATAAATATCCAAATTCAAACCATTCAAACCAATTCAAAATAAATCAAACCAATCAAAACCCAATTAGCCTTTTAACCTACATCCCTTTGGATTGATCAAATTTGCTTTCAAATCACTCCAAACTTAAGTGATTTTCTCATGACACATTTATACCTTCATTATATTTACAAATATAAATGAAATATAAATCTAAATAACCAAAAGAAAACTCAAATCAAACCAAATTCCCAATTTTAGCCCTTTTAACCAAACATTTGAACTTGGCTAAATGAAACTCAAATCAACTCAAAACCTATGGATTTCTTCATGCTTCAATCATTCCTTCAATCATGAATCCAAATATAAACATAAGTCACCATTATCAAGACAAAACCAAGTCAACCCAAATCAAGCCCAAGTTAACCCTTATAACTTGAAATTATCATATGAACCAAAACTCATTTGGCTCTAAACTAAGTGAAATTGGATTTATATTTCAATCCTAAACTCATATATGAGTTCAACCAAACTTGAATTAAACATTGATCAAGCCAATTGACCCCTTTAGGCTCACTTAACCCAAAGTGACCTAAAGGACCTTTTTGAGACAAGTTCTAATCCAACCCAAATTGGATTGAACTGAGTACATCCAAACCTCACAACTTGACCAACAATCATCCTAGCATGATCAACCACCTCAAATTGGGTCAAACCAAGTCAAACCTAGCCTTTGACCAAGTCAACCCTTAACCCAAATGAAACCCAAGCTAACTAAAATCCATCATATACTAAATTGATTGAAACCATTGATTTAAACACATCCATAATCAATGTTTGAACATCTCCAAGTCATTAATTGAGCCAAACTAAGCCTAATTGGACACTTTACCTAAGTTGACCCAAATTGGCCTAAAAAGCCAGAATGAGTCAAATCATGATTTAATCCAAATTGATTGCAACAAATGGCTCAAGTTCATTCCAAATCACTTGTTGAACTTGACCAAAGCCATGATTGAGGTCAAGTACCCAACCTAGCCCAAATTGACCCAAAGGGTCAAATAACCAAAATCCAAATTGAATCCAAATTAAACCAAACCAAAACCTACAATCATTTTCAATCAATCAATTGAACCTGACTCAACATCTAACCCAACCCAATTTGGTCAAATTGGTCAAATTAGTCAACTTGACCAATTTGACCTTTTGAATCCAATGAATCAAATTCAAACCTAAGCCAAGCCAATCCAAATTAATTGAACCAAAACATCCAAAATCATCATATGAACCTAACCCAAGCCTTGGTTTAACTCAATTTTACCAATTGGTCAACTCAACCCAACCTAACTCAAATGAACCCATTTGACCAAATGAGCTCATGTCACCCAACACCAAGCCATGGAATCATATTGGCCGAATAAAGCCCACCCCAAACCAGCCTTTGGCCACTCCCAAGTTAACCCAAAAGCCAAATAAACTCATCCCAAAGTTGACTACCCAATGGACAAAGCTCCCACCTTGGATTCCTACCTTAAGTGGAAAATTCCATTTGCACTCCCTATAGCCCCCTTTTGTTGATCTCATTTTTACCATGAGCTCTCAACCCCTCTATCATAGACATAGGACTCCTCTTAGACTTTAAGATATCCTTAGTCTTAAGACACATCTAGTGATTAGGTGGACACTCCAACCTAGCCCTAGAAGACTTAGAAGAGTTAGCAATATGAATGTCTTGTGTAAGGGAATCTACTTACCCTTAGCTTAAATCATTCCTCACTTTCCTTATTTCAACTCAAACTTTAAATCAATCTTATTTGATTTTCTCCAAGCTCAAATCAACTCCAAATGATTGAAATCCATGATTGAAATCTATGATTGAAACCCATGATCAAAATCCAATAAAAATTTTTAAGTCCAAATTTCTCCTAAGTCTCTTTAATCTTCCATTAAAGGACTTAGCCAAAATCAAACTTGGATCTTGATCAAATAAATTCAAACCTTGAGATTTTCTCAAAAATTATTTATATTATCATTTATATTCACATATAGAAATGAAATATAAATATAAATCAATCAAATCCAATCCAAAAATTAAATTCCAATTTAAAATCCCTTAAATCCTTTAAATTCCCTTTAATGGATTTAACTTGAATCTTGATCAAATCAATTCAAACTCATGGGATTTTCTCAAAACTTATTTATATTCTCATATATATATATATATATATATAATATATATATATATATATATATATATATATATATATATATATATATATATATATATATCTTATATATATATATATATATATATATATATATATATATATATATATATATATATATATATATATAAATCAATCAAATCAATCCAAAAATTCAAACTTCAAACTCCAAAAATTTCCTTAAATCCTTGAAAATCTCTTTAATGGATTTAACCTAAATCATGACTAAACTACTTCAAATCCTTGAAATTTTCTCATGATCTATTTATGTTCTCATTTATATTCACATATATAAATGAAATATAAATTCAAAGAATCAAAATCAATTCCAAAAAATCAAACTCAAATCAACTCAAATTCAATCTAAGTCTTTCAAGCCAAAATCTTAAACTTAGTCAAAATCATTTCAAATCAATCTAAAATCTTGATTTTCTCTAATGGTTCAATCAACTCTTCAATCATGAGCTCATATATAAATCCAAACATCAATCAAACAATCAAAACCCAAACCAAAAATCAAACCCTAAACCCCTTCATATTCTTCCTTTGAATATGAAATTTTCAAATGGATCAAAATCCATTTGACTCAAACGACTTGCAAATGGATTTATATTTCAATCATGAGTCTATAAACAAGATCAACCAACTTCAAATCAAGCTTTGACCAAGCCATTTGACCCACTTAGGCTCACTTGACCCAAAGTGACCTAAAGTGCCCTTATGAGCCAAATTTTGATCCTAACAAATTGGATTGAACCAAACTCATATTTTCCTCATCATGATCAACAATCATCATGGGATGATCAATCAATCAAATTGGTCAAACCAAGTCAAACAGGGTTGACCAAGTCAACACTTAACCCAAACCAACATAGCCAAAATCTACCATAGGCAAATTGATTGAAACCATTGATCTAAGTTCACTCATGACCTATGTTTGAACTTGACCAACATTTGAGCCTAACCTAGCCATTGGTCAACTTGACCCAAGTTGACCCATTTTGACCTAAAGGGTCAAAATGTGTCAAAACGATCTAAGCCAAATTGATCCAAACCAATGGGTCAAGTTCATTCCAAATCACTTGTTGAACTTGACCAAAGCCTCAATTGTGAACTAGACCTAACTAGTGATTGACCTTAGACCCAACATGACCTAAAGGGGTCTTGTTGAGCCAAATTTGAACTTAAACAAAATTGATTGGAAATACAGATGCCAATCCACTCCATATGACTAACCTAACCTAACCTAAACCTACCCTTGACCTAGCCCAAATAGGTCAAATGGGTCAAATAATGACAATCATTTGACCTAAATGAAAATCATATGAGCCAAATCTAAATCTATGAACCAAACCAAAGCCACCAAAATATTTCAAATGGTCATATGAACTTGACCCTCTTGGTTTGACCTTTAACCTATTGGTCAACTTGACCCAAGTTGACCCATTTTAACTTAAATGGGTCAACATGAGCCAAACCCTATCAAATGGATTTCAAATCCAATGAAACTTGGCCAAACCTAATTTCTCCACAAATCGAACATGTTCAAAGTGGAAAAATAGCAAAATGACCATCCTACCCCTAAGCCATAGAAAAACTTTTGGCTTAATCCATGGGTGATTTAGGCATACCCTCTTCAAAATCACTTGAGGCTTTCCTAAAAGCTCAAGGGGACTTAGTTATGAGTGGTGCACCCAACCCAATGGGTTTGGGTCAGCCCATTTGGCCCATAAACCAAACCCTATCACCTAGCTTTAAATTGAGTTTTCAAATTCCCTCCTAAGCTCAATTTTAGCACATGGGAAGTTGGCAATCCACTTAAGGGATCAAACTTACCATGTGCACACTCAAAACCATCAAAATAACTTTCCCAATTAGCAATTGGATCAAAATGGCAAGGATTGGTTCAACCATCCGATTGCCATAGGGGGAGATATACTCCCCCTAATTCAATAAAATTCACTTGACTCTTAGTCGATCAAAGCTTAGAAACCCAGAGAAACCACCTCAGAGCATTCCAAAGCTTCTTAGGAAGGATTTGAATTCCCATTTTTGCGATTTTGCACTATACAAAAATAGGGGAGGTGGAGTAATTAGCCAATTTTCTCTACACTTGATCTTCTTCCAATTCCTCTTGCACACTTGATCTAGGAGCTAAGTCGAATTGGCTTAAGCTTTCTCTGAAGTTCTGGAGGTAAGGAAGAGCTCAATTCAATCAAAGCCAAAGTCCAAGTAAGAAGGAGTTGGTCTTCCCATTGATTCACTCAATCTCAATGCCTAAGAATTTCCACAGGGCTTTGTGTCCACTAGACGAAGCTACCTCATTGATCTCGAGCACCAGTGATCACCTCCGATGAGGCATGTGAATTTTTGACCACTCAGCTTAAGGGATGATGGTCCTTTGTGAAAGGAATGTCCATGCCATGAGAAATCCACCATTGGATTAGCTTCTCATTTACTTTAGATGGTGTGTGTTGAATTTGGTGTGAATCCATGCTAGATCGGGCTCGGATCTCCCCGTAGATCATGGACTGTCTCCATTGATCCTTAGGGAAGAACTTGGCTCATCTCAGCCATCCATCCATGCATTTTTAGATGGATGGCTGAGATTATTTAGCACATTTTAGAATTAATAATCCCTTTTAAAACTATGGGTGAATCCTAAGCCATCCAATCTTTGATCGGATGATGAGGATATTACGTGTGCGCCGTCATCACCATTTGGGTTGTGACATTTAAGTCATACCCTCACGGTGTGACGCGTGTAAAGTGTGTTGACCGCCATGCATCGCATGGTGAGGATTAGTTAGAGATTAGTTAATTACCTAATTAATCCATAGAACTTCTAAAACTCTTAACTCTTCATGAAAAATAAAAAAATAAGGAAAAATGATAATTTCATCTAGAATATTTAAAAAATTTTTCAATGGATTTTGAATTATTTTTTCTGAATTTGGGTTTCCTTGGGAATCTTAATTAGCTAATTATCCTTTAATTAAGTCATCAATTAATTTCAAATTTCTAGGATTCATTTTAGGTGATGACCTCTACCTTCCCTAATTTGCTTTAGATTTAATGAGGGCTCAATTGGGAAAAATGCTGTCATTCCCTAATTACGTCTTTTATGTAATTAAGGGTAATTATGGTGTGATTAGTGGATTTACCCTATGATTAGGTTTGATTAAGGTCAGATCTAGTGAGTAGCGAGTTTATGGAATAATTTTAGGGCATTTCCCCTAAGCTATCCCCTAAACCCCCTTTTCTTTCCTTAATTCCCTCTTAATTCAAGATTATTAATCACCCTTTTAAATAATTTTCTAAAATTCTAAAAAGTTCCAGAATTTATTAATATACCTTGGGTAGATGCTTAGGTGTTTAATAGCCTAAGTTCTATTAAGAAAATCAAGGTCCAATTCACATGTGTGAAAGGGTAGTTTGAAATTACTTAAGCTAAACCTCTAAGCTTAATTAACTTTTAATTTTGAGCCAAATTGCATTAGGCCTTTTCTTTATTAGGTGCATTGCAAATTTAGATTCCTTATGGGTTTTATGTCATCTCATTGGCTCATAATTTTAGTTAATTCTTCTAAGGTGGTAGGTAAGGGTTAATTAAGCCACTTAATTCATACCTTAACCTAATCAAATAAAAATGGATCTAATGAACTACAAATTAAACAAAAATAACAAACACATGTGAGAATGGGTTAAGGTTAGCAAACTCATCTCACCTTTTCAAAATTAAATCAAACTTTAAACTAAACAAAAATAATTTTGAAATTCACTTTGATTTATTCTATTTTATCTTATTCCATAAGAATGTCTTTAGGATTTAAGTAAAGTGAGTTTGTTTACATGCTTTCATTACTTTGGATCTTTCCCCAACATGTTAAGTTGTATGTCATGTGATTTCATGCATTCATAATTTCATTTTTCAAATTTTAAAATGAAATGGTTTACTTTATGTCAAATTTGCATGTGTTGGTAAAAGTAGAAATATGAATGGTTATTATCACTACTAAATCAAAAATATTTTCAAAACTCATAAATGAAATACCAAATCTGAAAGCATGCTACTTATACTTCAATTATAAGCTTATGTGAAAGATTATAAAGGCATGCTTAGTATAGGTTTTCTTTCTTTTTTATGTTGGTATAGCTTTAAATAGGAGTTGGTAAGATGAAGGGTTCATTTGAAAATAATCCTAAACTTACATAATTCATACCCTATTCATCCCTATGCTACAATCTAAGAAGGATTACCTATACTTGCATACATAAATTGCATAAAAACAAAAATGAACCATTAAACAACTTTTATTTTCTCCATTTCATTTCTTTATACATATGTTGTATTTAAGGAAAGTGGTATATTAGTCTACAACCCCTGAGGTTGAGGCTTTAAGTAGCCCTAAGTAGGTCTTGTACCTTACACTCTAGTTAACAATGGCACTCACTTATGCCTTTTATGCATTTATATGTATGTGAAAATTTGATAAGAAAACCTTTTCTACTTAAGAAAATCATGCATATTAAACTTCTAAATTCTTAAATGGATTACTTAGCATGCATCATAAAGTGTGTTAAATACTTCCATTTGCATGTATAGATATGCTTAGGGACCATCCATATGCATGTTATATATGTTGGGGAAAGAATTGAAGTAATGTGTGTTATGTGAATTTTGATTCATTTTATTTAATCTTAAAATGCCTTTCTTTTTGAATAGGTTTGTTTAGTTATCTAAACTTAGGATTAATTAAAATATTTAATCAAAACATTCACCTAAATAAAACAAAAAAATGTGAACCTACTTTAGAAATTACTTAAGGTAGGGAAGGAAAGAGAAGTTCTCTCTCTTTCCTCTCTTCATAACTTAGTAATTAATTGTAGATTCACTTAAACCAAATCAAAACATGAAATAAAATCAACCCAAATAACTTAAATAACTTAAATGAAACCTCCTCTAAGTTGAACATGTTCTTCACACTTAGAAAATTTGAACCTAAAGACATAGCTAAGCATACCACACAAACCTTCAAAGCACACACATTAGCCAAAGTCACCACTTCTAGCTTTAGGTTAGGGTAGTGCATGGTTTAATATTTTTTTTATTTTGTGATACATGTTTTAGACAAGAAGTTAGTTTGTATGCACATAGAATGAATGGTAGGACGCTCTTAGTCTAACTATTCTTTTCTGCAGGGATTAAGAGCTATCATAAATAAAATATAAATACTTTTGCTTGCATGTGCTTTATACCCCTAAACATAATCTATAGGCCAGGTGGACTTGAGTACCCATGTGTGGGGTACTAAGTCTAATATACACGCTTGGGATTTGTGTGGTGTGGTTTAGCTAACCTTTATTTTGCAAGTGTTAGTTATATTTCCATTTTTCCTTTTCATGTAAAAGTTTGTATAATTAGGATGTTGGAATGATTTTTTATGGGGAATAGGATGAACATTAGTCATAAGATCCTATCTTATGCACCATGTGTAGCCTTGGAGCATCCACCTTCCAACCATTCAAAAGAGGAACCAAAGAAGAAAGAAGAAGAAGAAGAAAAGAAAGAAGAAGAAGAAAGAAGAATAAAGCTTGAAGACCCCATAACAATTCCTTTGCTTAATTGTAATTTAATTCATTTGTAATCGTTGTATAAGGGTAGAGCTCACCCATTTGATATTTTGGTTTTGTGGTGCCCCACAATGGCCTTTTATTCTTTTGATTAGCTTTATAAATTGATTGATGATTTGTTTAGCTTTTGCATTAAGTGGCATGTTTCCTTTTTTTTCCTTGCTTTATGTATGGATGTGGATTAGGCTTTAGGAAAAATAAATCTTTTACCCAACTTAACAACTCAAATAAAATTAAATAACTCATAACCTCACTAAAGCTAGTTTAAAATCAAGATAAAAGAATTAGCAACCCCTTAGTGGATGAGCATTTATTTTGTAATATCATGCATAATGCATCTTATTTCACTCTTGATTGAGGGCTTCCACCTTGCCGAGAATTTTGGCTTGACCTATGAGAGCCATGGTGGAAACTCACCTCCTCCCTTCTCATTTTGGCCAATAACCTTCTTTCTCATGCATTAGTATGAATCCTATTAGTCTGAGTAAAAATAATTGTCCAAAATGAAAATAAAATGAAATTTGAATTGCATTAGATTTAGGTCATTTGAAGCATGCCCTTTACATGATCTAGTCTCTTTAGAATGTGAGTTTAAGGACTTAGTCTTTTTTTTAAATAAATAACAGTCCTAGTTATCTTGCATAAGCATAAAGACTTGCCTACATGTATTTAAAATCAGAGGAGTTAGTTGGCCACCCTGTGGTTGAAGTCCAAGTCGTGGTTTGTCCTCTCTGTGGAGGCAAACCAATACCCATTTTCACCTTAGATTTAGGTGCTTTTAGCCCTAAGCTCCCTAGATTTAGGTTCTGAGGTTGCTTCCCCCAGGGCCATAAGCATAATTCCTCACCTCTTAGGCATTTTAATCTTGTATTAAGGGAATCTTAAGTCCTAAATTTCTAATGAAAATTCAACTCAAATAAACTAAATCAATTTCAAAATGTAAAGCCCAATTATGATAGTTTGAGATGCTCGCTAGGTTTCTAGCATCATGAGCATCTTACTTATCTTCCATTTTGGCTTCAATAATAACTCTCTTTGATCAATCCCATTTGATCTTCAAATACAACCAATCGATTGATAGTCCTTTCATATTAAAATCTTCAAAGATAATGATCATTTACCTTAATCGAGAGTTTTCCTAAGGAATCTATGTCCTTTAGTATGTAATTAATTATGGGGGCTTGCCCCCGTAGGGAACTTAACGAACCTAGTTTAAAATAAACCCGCTTTACTTTTCATGTAAAGTAGGGAAGAATCTTAGTACATATGACCCATCATCCTTAGTCCTTATTGAGGTGATTAGGTCCATTAAAGGGTAGTGACTTCTCTTTCGAGATAGTACACTATTTCCTTGATGACATACCGATCACCTAATAAGTACAGATCTATGCATCCCAAAAGATGAATTTCTATAGGTCTCCCTTTCTTTTCTCAGATTTGAAAGGTGACTCTATAGAAATTTTCACCAGATTTTTCTAGACTAGGGGATGGTTCCTCTCCATCTTTGGTAAATGATCATTGTCTTTGAGTATCAATAGTGGGTTTGTACTTTAGTATGAATCCAAGACTATCCTTCTTTCCATTGGCACTTAGCTTATTTCATTCTTAAGTTGAGTTAGCCAACATCTTTAGGTTTTAGGACTGCATTCCTTGTTGGTCGTAAAACCCCGTTAGGTTCTCCAATGGATAAAGATAAAAAGATCTAAATAAAAAAAAAAAAAGACTTCCTCTTTATCATTTTCATGATAAGGAAAGGTTCATTAAAATAATAAAGACAAATAAATCTTCCATAAAGAACTTTGCTTTTCAAAAGCACCTTTTCAAAATGCACTTAATAAAATATTTTCCACAAAATTTTCACCTCATTTAACAATTCATAATTATTACATGTAGGATTTTCAAAATAAACTAATAATTTTTCCAAAAGCATAAATGAACATCTTCTTTCAATTCACTTTGATGAAGATTTCATTTTCAAAATAAAATGAACAATCATCTTTTCAAAATCAAAAATCAAATAACAAGAATTTTCATTCAATGAACTCACACTCATTGAATGAAAGTTTCATTTGCACATTCAATTATATTTTCAAAAATCACACATAAACCTTTCCTTTCAATACACTTATACATATTGAAAGAAAGTTTCATCCTCAAATAAATCTAAAATTTTCAAAAGCACATATGAATATCTTCATTTAATATACTCAAATTTATTAAGTGGAGATTTCATCCCCAACTAAAAATAAATATCATTTGGAAAATCCCACTTAAACATATCTCACATATGATTAAGTTTGAATTCTCTCTTTCAAAAAAAGCAACAATAAAAAAATCAAAAATCATATTTCAAAAATAAAATTGATCTCCATTCTACATACCCAAATTTGTTGAAGTCCTTTTCAAAATTAAAACTTAACAATCATAAAAAAAATTTCAAACACATTTGGAACTTCATTTAACATACCCAAATTTGTTAAGTGAAGTTCCAAATTCAAAAAAAAAAAAAATATTTTTTAAAAAAAATTTATTTTATTTAACATACCCAAATTTGTTAAAATCCAAATCAAAATCAAAAAATTTTCAAAATACATTTGGAACTTCATTTAACATACCCAAATTTGTAAGTGAAGTTCCAAATCAAAATCAAAAAATTTTAAACACATTTGGAACTTCATTTAACATACCAAATTTGTTAAGTGAAGTCCAAATTCAAAAAAAATTTTTAAAAACACATTTGGAACTTCATTTAACATACAAATTTGTTAAGTGAAGTTTCCAAATCAAAATCAAAATTTTCAAAAATACATTTGGAACTTAATACCCAAATTTGTTAAGTGAAGTTTCCAAAGTCAAAACCAAAATTTTCAAACACCTTTGGAACTTCTTCCTTAGCATACCAAATTTGCTGAGAAGTTTCCATTTTCAAAAAAAAAAATAAAATCAAAAAATTTTGAACACATTTCATTTAGCATACTCAAATTTGCTAAGGAAATTTCCATTTCACAAAACTAAGTGGGACTTCATCTTTAGCATACCAAATTTGCTAAAGTTGAATCTCCACTTTCAATCACCAAAACAAAATGAAACACTTAGATTCCCTTAGCATACCAAATTTGCTAAGGATCCTACCCTTTTCAAAAAATCAAAACCAAAAAATGAAACACTTAGGATTTTCTTAGCATACCTAAATTTGCTAAGAATCCTATTTTCAAAATCAAATAAAAACACACTTGATTCACTTAGCATACCTAAATTTGCTAAGTAAGAATTCCAAATTTTCCAAAATCAAAACAAAATTCACAAAAAAGAAACAATCACTTTTCAACACTTCTTAGCATACCTAAATTTGCTAAGAGGAAATTCCAAAACAATCAAACAAAATAAAAATCACCCTTACTTTAACATACCCAAATTTGTTAAAGGAAAGGGTCCTCAAATCAAAATTCAAATTCAAACAAACATGAACCTATGGAAGCATCCTATCAAAATTTTGAATCCATATTTCAACATACCTAAATTTGTTGAAGTTTGATTCATATTCAAATTCCTCTTTCAATCAATCTTCAAATCTATTTGAACCCCACTTAACACTTCCAAGTTGTTGGATGTGGGTTCAAATTTTCAAATTTAAAATTCAAAAAAAAAATCTATGGAGATAGAAAACTGATACAAGTTCATTTCATTGTAGATTCTTTTAGTCAAGTAATTTCTTTATTAGTGCAATGAAATGGTTCTCAAAAATTTGTCTTTACTTTCCCCATGTATGGATCTAGCTTTAGATCAGTGACTTCCCTCTTTAGACCATACCCACTGATCCACTTTGGGGATTTGAGGGGCCGTGATCACTTGTGAGGGCATTCCCCTCACCACGCCGAAGAAGGTGTAGAAGCCAATCATATAGACTTACCTTGATTTGATGTCTCCTCACTAAAGAGGAAAGCAGGCACCACACAAACTTGTGTGCCAGTATCGACAAGCCTAGTTGTTCATCCTAGAGTTGCACATGTTACCCCTGGTATGCTAGCACACCATCTGCTAAGGGTAAGGTTCTCCTAGTTCGTGGGCTTGCCTCCCCACATTTGAGTATGTGTCTAACTCGCACTCCTCTCATCCTACTCACACCCATCGTAGGAACAAGAATTGTATGGTCAAACAGTTCCATACTCGAATAGCCAGAGAGCTTGAGGCAGCTGCCAGATCAGCCATGGATGAGTCTCCCATGATCACTTCACCACTGGTTATAGAAAACCAATTTCATTCTCTCTCGAGATTAGATAGAGAGGATGCCAAGAGGATCTGTTCATCACCTTCTCCAGTGGTGCACTTACAGCCAGCAGTTTCTAGGAGTAGGAGGTCGTATGCCGGACTTCATTCTATTCTACGCCAAGTAGGTGAAGCATATGGACTCTCAGAGTTTGGGACACAGTTTGACCTTTGATCTATTATCCCCTATAGCGTAGGGAGGCAGATTCATCATGAGAGGGGTCGTGAGGCCCATACATCACACATTACTAGAAGAAAGCGATGGAGGTTCAACCATCGCCGCTTACTTTTGATTTTCTAGTTCGACGGCTACCACTACCATACTCATATTCTCCTCTGGGGACCACACCATCATGAGGGTAGCTCCTATGCATAGAGACTTGGTGGTGACTCCACCCCACCGCTCTACCCCTCGTCCGTCATCGCCAGTGCAGATTTCAGCATCTCCCATTCCATCTAAGGCCATGAAGGCCACATTTGGGGAAAATGCACCCCATTGGTAATCCTAATTTGATCAAGGGATCCTACTCCTCTACACCCATTAGTGGTTGAGCTCGCTTGACCTCTCACCCAGTGGGGAAGGAGTGGTGACCCCAAGCATCATGGTCGCCCCTTCACCAACTCCACCCATACAGATGTGGAGATGGTGGCTTCAATTTTCTAGATGATACACCAGAAGTGGTAGTGGAACATCCTAGGATTGTTACCCTCTTATAGCTAGTAGCTGAGTGTCATTCATCTAGAGTATCCACATAGATTGACTCCAATGTGTGAGGTTGCCTCAAGCATGATGGATCACACCGCCAACCTAAACTATTTGTACCTATGATTTGGATCATTCCTTAGATGAGATAGCACATTATTTCATGGAGAAGAAGGAGATCTTGGGTATGGTCGATGAAGAGAAAGTCAGCTTGATCCCAATGAAGATGACTTTGATTCATGGGTATGCATGGTTGATACTAGAGATCTCTTGGGAACAACAAAGCCATGGAAGGTGATGAGGTTGATGAAGACACACAAATCATCCCATCACCTAATAGTAAGGAAAATGAATATAGACAGAATGGCATAGTGGCATGACTTAGAAGAATTCTTTTTATGCAAGCCCTCAGTTCATCCTACATCGATGTCACCACTGAGTTAGTGCATGTCTTAGACCCAAGACTCTACCTCATTGAGCAAGGTAGCACTAGTATAGAAGGTAGTGGAAAGTACCTCCATACAAGAAAAGATTTAAAATCCATGGTTGAGCAACAGTGAAGGAAGCTTTGGCTCCCCGGGAGGATCATCGCCCAAAGGGTAGACCCTACCTAGAGGAATTCATATCCAATATCCCAAGGGTTTTGTGCCTTCCTTCAAAAGCTTTGATGAAAACCAAGGCAAAGACATCATTACTCAGTTATTGCAATGCGTGGTGCAAGACGCTTTTCTTAGCTAGAAGGGTATTGCTTTTGATTGGTATGCTAAACGCCAACAAGAAAGACATTTGCTGTTAGAGCAACTCTTCATCAAGAGATTTGAGCTCAGAAAAGGGTTACTGTAGATCTCATTATAGCACAACACTGTGAGTCACTTGTTGATTATATTCTTTGATGGCATAACCTGAGTATGAAGTGTGAACCATAACTATCTGAACAACATGCCATTGAGATTCTCTTGAAGAATATCCATACCTTCATGCTTAAGGGCTTCACTATCAAGACATTTGAGAAGCTAATCAACAAAATAGTCTACAAGGAGAGGCTTGTCTTTTCAAGATCGTCCCTAAAAAAGGTATGAGAAGAAACTGGAGCAGAGTAGATGATACAAGGGAAGCAACCTAGAGATCAAGAGACCACCTCAGCCTCCACCTCCTTTGACCACGATAACCATATCTCCACGCCTCCATGGCCACGAGAACCGCACCATACCCCACACCATGCATATCACTCCAGGTATATGGTCCACCTACTTTTAGATAAGTTAAACAAACCTTATTCTTTAAGAGGGAGGTAATCAAAAATCTTTAAGAATCTCTTAAAGAAACGATTTTAGCTACCCGAGCCTAGAGACAGGAAGTAGAAAAGTCATGATCCAAACTTTGCCCTTACCACCATGCTGCTAGGCCATTTTGGAGGATTGCTTCACATTTAAGGAGGCTTGAACACGTTTCAAGATTGGGTTGTAGTTATCCCAAAGGAATACCTTGGAACAACCTTCCCTTCCATTAGGGTAATCCTTGGGGATAAGTGATCCTACCAAAACCAAAGAAGGTTGGGACATTTCTTATCTAAAACCTCTAAGAAGATTGTAAGATCAAGAAGCTTTCCGAAGTCACCAAACCTCCAACACAAGGAAGGTTTGCAAGTTGCTAGTGCCAACTCTAGAAAGTGGGAGCTCAAAGAAGTAAGCAATGTGGATAGCCCTTTAGCTCAACCACTAACCATGTCCAGCCCATCCACACTTCCACACGCCTTCCATTAGCTTTATTTCTTCTACTAGTAGAACTCTTGTATCGTAAGGGCATCAAACCCCTTACCCTCACTACTACTTGATTCTACTGTACTCCACCAAAATTAAAGAAATTGAAGAATAAAGCTAGTTTGAATTACATCTGTCTCGAAGTTGTCTTCTTCTATTCCTAATGATAACTCTTCAAGTCTAAATAACTATAATAATTGATCTTCCTCTTTTGATTCGAGTTGGACTTTCCAACTCAATACTGGGTTCACCTCTTGAGATAGACTTGGAATCATCCCATTCTGAGTCCCATAGGAGAAGTTGTGAGTGAGTGCGTGTAGAACCTTCCACCACCCTCACAAGAGATCACCAAGTCAACCTCCAGTGGCAAGGTTCTACCTCCTAGCACCTCAAGATAGAAAACAAGTCATTGGTTCAAGATCAGAAGCCCTTCCACAAGATGCTCCACCCTTGGATATGCTTGAGTGGCCAAGGTGGACTACAATGTCCTTTCTCATCTAAGAAAGTTGTCATCTAAGCTAAGCATATATGCCCCCTTGTCTTATCCAAAGAGATGAGGGAATCACTAATCAAGGCTCTCCTTGATCCTAAATATGCTTAGCTTAGCTATAATAGGTGAGGAAGCACATTATGCAAAAGAAGCCCAAGGGATCACCTTCAGATGAAGACCTTCTTCTGGGGACTGGAGCACAACCGCCCCCCTCTACATCATATGACATGGATTAAGACTGAGTTCTCATGGATTCGTGCATGTGAACATTATGAGTCTAAAGACCCTTGCCTATTTGAAGATCGACATCTCTACACTCAGGAGATAGATGATGTTGAGAGGATTCAATGATCAAGGTGAGTGCTTTAGGTTCTATAGTGTTACCTTTGGAGATAGGTGACTGGAAGATTGAAGCCAAGTTCTACATCATTGATTTGAATACTTTTGTTCTGCCTTGGATACATCAAAACAAGATCATTCCATCCTCCCTTCATCAGTGCATCAAGTTCTAAAAAGATGGAATTGAATGTCATGTCAACGGAAATGAAAAGCCATTTCAGTTAGAGAGGTTTAGATTTATGAGGATGATGACCTTATCTTCCTCAAAACACCCTTTCTCATGAACAAAATTCAAATAAAATAAAAGAAAAAGAAAATGAACAAAAAGAAAGATAAAAGAAAATGAAAAGAAAAATAAAAGTCCAAGTGAACAAGAAAGGGGAATTGAAGAAGAAGATACATATCACATTCCACCCACAATCATTCCATCATATGGACATGTGGGTAGATGGCTCAACCTCCACCGAAGAGGCAGAGGTAAAATAGGGTTCAGAGGTGGGAGACCCCTAGTTGGCCTTCACCAATAGAGGTGTGCAGTTCATGGAGTACCCCTACTATTCACATAGACTTGGAATCCAGCTGAGGATGAGTCTAATGTGATTAGTATACCACCAACCCCTCTCGCAGTTCCATTGGAGGTGACTTTGATCCGTGAAAGGCCTCCAAGCAAAGCAAAGTATTCAATCTAGTTTATGTGAAACTATTAGCAAAGATTTGGGAACCTTAGCTTACCTCACTTACATCTCAAAAGTTGAAGGTTTAGTAGGAAGTCCCTAAGTCTTCCAAAGGACATAAAGAAGAGGTTCTTTTGGGATCATCATCCTCAAGTATGAGAACTTGAGGATACTTTTAAAGAATTAATGGAATTACCTTTGACTTTTACTCTTGTGTTCAAAATCAAAAAGGTTTAGTTCCTCACATGGTCCAAGCATGGTCAATACTTTGAAAAGCTATGGAATAATAGTGGAAGCACAATCAAGCAGACTGATTCGATGGTCCATCGATGATGAAGATTATTGCCTAGTTGTTACCAACCATTTGGAGTCGATAGTTTTTCACATCCCCAACTCTTATGAGAATGTGTGTTTAGAAACTCAAATGATCTAGATGATCTCCAAGTCAAGCGCAATTTGAAGAGAGATTCATTCAACAAGACAAGCTTAAAGAAATCAACCTAGAAAGAAAATCACGCGACATACATCATTATTTCATTTGAATGAAGAAGAAACCAATGACTTAGTTATATTGATGAGTTTAAAGACCGCTTCAGGAGTTATGAAGAAATGAGATTATCTCTTAACGTTACAATCCACAATAATAGATCCTAACGCCCCTATTAAGCAAGCTCAGACATGCGATTAGAAATCAACAGGTCATTTGAAGTCAAGAAACCGATCTTGGTTTCATCGGAAGAAAAATCCTACCCGGTTAGCTAGTGTCATCCTAAGAAGAAGAAGAATGGCCAAATTCATATTTACATCAATTTTAGGGACTTAAATAAGGCATGTCCTAAGGATGAGTCTTCCTATCAAAATTAATGGTGGACATTGCCTCATCTCATGCTTTTTTCTTTTCATGGATAATCATGGCTATAACCAAATCAAGATGTCTCAAGATGAAAGAAACGCTACTGAACCCCAATCAAATCTTCTATTATAGGGTCATGCCTTTTAGCCTTCAAAATGCTGGTGCTACATACCAATTGGCCATGACTCAGATCTTCAATGAACTCATCCATCATCAGGTTGAGTGCTATGTTGATGATCTAGTAGTCAAGAGCAAAGAAAAGGAAGACCACCTCTTTGACTTGAGAGTAGTTTTCGAATGGTTAAGATAATATAACCTCAAAATGAATCAAGTGTGCATTCAGTAAAGGGAAATTCTGTTTGTATTCACACCGGGAATAGAAATAGATCCTAAAAAGATTAAAGCTATCTTAGAAATACCTCCTAAGAGTTTAACTCAACTCGATCCTTTCAAGGATGGTCACATATCTAAGATGCTTTATCTCAAACCTATCGAGGAGATGCAAGCCATTGACTTGTCAAAAGGATGCCAAGTTCAAGTGGGATGTGTCAACACATGCATTTGAAGACATCAAAGAGTATTTTGGTGAAGCGCCCATTCTCCTATCTCAGTAGCCACTCATCTACACAACCGCGGACAACTCTCTCTCATGCTATTTTCCCCAAGCCAATGATGAAGGGAAGGAGAAACTCTACCTCACCATCGTCCCATAAGTAAACTATCCACCTATTGAGAAACATTGCCTAGCTTTGATCTTTAAAAGCTACAACATTACATGCTTTCTCATAAGGTGAACTTGATCTCAAATCCAATCCATTCCTCATGACATGGCCAATGCTATCCGGACATTTGGCTCATTGGTCCATGATACTCATAGTTTGATATCACATTTGTCTCCATGTATAAAAGGATAAAGCACTAGGATTTCTTAGACACCCACTTCCGATTCTCGCTTAGTGATGATCTCCGATGAACAAATCATGAACTTAGGGAGGCGGCAACCACCGATGGGAGATGTATTTTGATGGTGACTTTTCTTTTCTTAAAGGTGAAGCACCATGATCTATTCTCCCAGAAAGGCAAGGGTAGAATAGTTCTCCAAACTATGATGTGATGAGATTCTCATACTATCTTCCAACCCAACAACAATGAAAGTATGAGGCTTTGATTGCGGTATGAGTTAGCCATCACTATGTCAAGAGCATCAACATCTTTGGGATTCTCTTGGTCATCAACACTGTCCTACCAGTTCTCAAGCCCAAGCTTTGTCATTACCATGAGTATACCATGAAGCTGGCCTAAGTCACCATCTACAAGGTTCCTGGAGAAAAAATAGATGCCTAGTGCTTCCAAAGAATTCCAAGATGAGTCCATTTCAATAAGGGTCCAAAATAGACAAGTCCTATCTTATTGATTCTAACTCATCGAGACTTTCTCTTGAGAGTTGTCATTGCCAAAATGAAAAGAGATTGGAGGCAACCATTCATAGATTACTTGAACAAAAACTACCTCAAGAAAAGTCACAAGCCCGGGTGAAACAGAGAGCTCTCCTATGCTCTTATTGCACTGTACCATTGGTCCTTGACCAAATGTGGTTGTTGTTTAGACAAACATGAAGCTCATGGAATTATAAAGGTACAGTCGGAGCATCATCAGTCCAAAGATGAAGATGAAGATCAAAAGACTTGGATACTACCTTCGATGATCATGCATGGATGTAGCTAGAGATGCCATCAATGTCGTACATGGTGTGGTCCTCCACCAACCACCACCTACATTGGCTTCATGGCCATTTGAGTGTTGGGTACATTGGGTCCATCGATCCTCCTTCTTCAAGGGGCATCGATTCATCTTACCATTACTACTTTTCCAAGTGGGAAGCCATCCCAAGAGGTCACAACTCAGATGTGCTTCAATTTCGTGAACCATATCATATAGAGGTGCCTCTATGAATTATATCGATAATGGTACATTCAAAAGCATGAAGATCAACAAAAGACATAGATAGATTGGAGATACTCCACCATCTACTACCCTAGAGCTAATGGTTTAGGAAGCATTCAACAAAACTCTCATCCAGATACTTAAGAAGACTCTTGATGACAATAAATGATAAGAATGAGCGCTTGTTGAAGCCTACTACCACACATACTAACTCCAACTCTACCCATTTTCCTTAGTGTATGGGTCCATTCTTCCTTGTTCAACTCCTTCACTAAGGATAGCATTGGGTAACAAGATCATAGAATGAATACAAGTTGGTTAGAGCTCAAAGGTTTGGAGAGTCCCCAAGGCAAAAACCTCAAGTTGTACAAGGCCAAAATGATTCAAGCTCACAACAAGCTAGTCCCTAGGTCTTTCCAAGTAGGAGAACTTGTGTTAGTCGGAGACCAATTGTTGCCCATCAAAGATGGGAGGCAAGTTTGAACCCACAGGAAGGCCCTATGTCATAGAGGCCTACAAGGAGGATCTTATCAGCTTATGATTGTAAAGGGGAACACCCGATGCTTCCAATTAATGGGCTTTACCTAAAGAAATATTACCCATAAAAAAAATCATGTTTGAAAATAATCATTAATAAAAGAACAAAAATTTGATTCCATTCATCAAATCTTCTTCTTTCAAGTGTTATTGCTTGTCTTGTGAATCCCTGACGTGTTTAGGTAGTGTAAGAGTCCCCAAAGGCATCCTATCCCTCTTTCACAACACAAACACACTCCCTGCTTTAGAATAGGTGTAAGAGAACCCAGAGGCATCCTATTTTGATTAGCATAACTAAGGTGTGAGAGAACCCAAGCACATCCTTTCTTAGTGGGAATCTGTGCCATCCATGGCATCATTTCATCAAATTCCCCAATGTGCTTTAAGGTAGGTGTAAGGGTCCCAGAGGCATCCTATTCCTTTAACACATGCACAATAAACACAAATCTTTATCTCAAGCTATTTTATTGTGGGAGCAAGCCCCTTGTGGCACTCACTCATTAGCTACTCTAGATCGACTTTACATGCTACCTCGCTAGTATGTCACCCTAGTGGTTATTTATTTGGAAGATGTGAGTCCCTATCCTTTCTTCCTAACTTGACCATTGCAAACCAATGATGTTGTTAGTATCTTCACTTCCCAAAGCTACCCTCATGTTGACTTGCTTAAGAAGATGTGAGTCCTCGCTTTCTTCTTGAACTAGCCATCATGCTCTAACTAGGTTGAGTATATTTGAGGGGATAAGTCCCCAGGCTCCTTTCCTCTTGACTACTTTTGAGTTGATCTAAGTCCCCCTGGCATTCACTCAAGAGTCTCCCTAGGTCGACACCAAAAAGATAGACTATCCCAACAATTTACTATAGGATGTGAGTCCCAGCTTTCTTCCCAGTCGATTGTTGCAAACCGATGGGCACCTAGGTTGGTTGATGTTCTATGATGACAACGACTCACGGTGAGTACACCTTGGCAGATATGAGTCCTAGCTTTCTCCTTGAGTTGGACACCTAATACCATTGGATATATGACTAGCCACCATGTCATTTTCTCCGTGGTGTTGGATTAAGCCTTTATGGCCCCATCCCTCACTCTATTTGGATCAAGTTTTGACCCATTTAGACACACCAAGGTTACTTTTGGATTGACAGTTCCTCTTCCTAGTAGCCACCCTGGTTGGAAAATTTGTTCAAATGTGATTCTCCTTGTAAATTTAGATAGGTCTAGTCGAAGCTCCTTCTCCCTAAAACTAATAGGTCCATGTTAAAACAAACTAAACAAACAAATAAAAAATTAATCTTGTGGATTAGAATTCAAGCCCCAAAGGCCCCTTCTCCCAAGCACATCCTATCTTTAGGGCGCAAGAACTCATAGAATCACTGACTGAAGAGATAAATCCCTCACTCACTCAGTGCCTTAGGTCGTTCAATCTATTTTCCAAGAGGTTACTCAGCCATTCCCGCTTTGAAAGATATAAGACTATGATGCATTCTTTCAGCATAATCACAAATCAATGGGCGGTTGTCAATTTATGTCCAAAGCAACCGATCACCCTGATCTTTCTAGTGGAAGATGTGAGTCCTCGAGCTTTCTTCCTTCAATTGATCATTGCAACCAAAAGGCACTCCTTTGGTCGGATAGTTCTCCCCTCGGTCGGGAAGCTACTCCCTTTTCAAGAATTTGAGATAGTTTAGGCTATAAGCTCCTTCTATGATCCATCACAAACCAACATAAATCCATCAAATAAATAAATCAATAAAAATTAAATCTCTGATTTATTCTTGAGCTGATTTAAGTCCCCAAACATTCACTCAATAGTCACCCTAGGTTGGATGATGTTACCCAAAGTCACCCTGGTCTCCTAGAAGATGTGAGTCCCCATGCTTTCTTCTTAAGACTTGACCATTGTATACCAAAAGGCATTTCCCTTTGGTTGGATAGTCCTACCTGTGGTTGGTAGACTACTCTTTGAATTGGTAAATTGTTAGGTCTAGGCTCCATGGCCCTACGCATTCATCACAAACCAATGGGATCCATCAAATCAAATCTAAAAATGAAAATTAATCTTGACTATTTTGAGTTGATCTAAGTCCCACATTCACTCAATAGTCCTAGGTTGGGACATGTTACCTTGCCAATATGTCACCCAATTTTGGAAATGTAAGTCTGCTTTCTTCCCAAATTGATCACTATATAAGGAAAGCATCTTTGGATAAGTCTACTTAGACTACCTTTGGATTGTAGAAGTTCCTCCATGGTCCTACTAGTAAACCCATTGCAAACTAATAGGTTCAACCTCTCATTTAAAATCTTCAAAACCTAACAAACATGAAACACAAATTCAACCTCTTCCTAAAACCAAACAAACAAACAAAAAATCAATTCAACCTCTCCGAATTTCTCCTGTGAGATTCAAATCAAATCAAATGTCTCATCCCTTGGATGACTTGAACCGCTTCCCTAGTGGAAGGTTCACACTCTATCCCTTAGTGGATTCTTCCTCTCTTATGTCTTGGACATAAGTAGAGCCACATTGCACTAAGCTTTGATTCTTTCTTTCCTTGGGTTAAGGATAGATTATTTATTAGTGCAGTGATCTTCTATTGTTGATCATTTTGTCAACACCAATACGGTGTTCTCAATCACACCACACCTATTAGCCTTTGTTGACCTCATTTTTAGATGAGCTCTCAACCCCATCTTAGACATAGGACTTCTTAGACTTTAAGAGTTCTTAGTCTTAAGACACATCTAGTGATTAGGTGGACACTCCAACCTAGCCCTAAGACTTAGAAGAGTTAGCCAAGAATAGGTCATGCCTTAGGGTGTTAGAATCTACCTACCCGCTTAAACCATTCCTCACTTTCTTCTTTCAAGTCAAACTTAAATCATCAATCTTATTTGATTTTCTCCAAACTAAAATCAACTCCATATGAAAAATCCATGAAAATCTATGATTGAAACCCATGATGAAAAATCTAAAATTTCTAAGTCCAAATTTTCCCAAGTCCTTTTCATTCCCTGACTTAACCAAAATCATGATCAAACCTATTCAAACAGATCATTATTATTATTCTCATTTATATTCACATATAAATGAAATATAAATTCAAATCAATCAAACTAAACTCAAAATTCAAAATCTCATTTTTCTAAGTCCTTTAATTTTCCAAAGGACTTAGCCAAAATCAAACTTATCTTGATCAAATAAATTCAAATCCTTGGGATTTTTCAAAACTTATTTCTCATTTATATTCACATATATAAAATGAAATATAAATATAAATCAATCAAATCAATCCAAAATTAAATTCCATTTAAAATCTCCTTAAATCCTTAAATTCCTTTTAATGGATTTAACTAATCTTGATCAAATCATCAAACATGGATTTTCTCAAAACTTATTTAAATTCTCATTTATATTCTCATATATAAATGAAATATAAATATAAATCAATCAAATCCAATCAAAAATTCAAACTTCAAACTCCAAAAATTTCCTTAAATCCTTTAAATTATCTTTAATGAATTTAACCTAAATCATGATTAAACCACTTCAAATCCTTGAAATTTTCTCATGATCCATTTACATTCTCATTTATGTTTACATATATAAATAAAATATAAATTAAAAAAATCAAAATCAATTCCAAAAATCAAACTCAAATCAACTCAAAATTCAATCTAAGCCTTTCAAGTCAAAATCTTGAACTTAGCCAAAATCATTTCAAATCAAGCCAAACTCTTGATTTTCTCTTATAGTTCAATCAACACTATAATCTTGATCTCATATATAAATCCAAACCTCATTCAAACAATCAAAACCCAAAACACCTTCATATTCTTCCTTTGAATATGAAATTTTCAAATGGATCAAAATCCATTTGACCTCAAACCACTTGCAAATGGATTTATATTTCAATCATGAGTCCATAAACAAGATCAATCAACTTCAAATCAAGCTTTGACCAAGCCATTTGACCCACTTAGGCTCACTTGACCCAAAGTGACCTAAAGTACCCTTATGAGCCAAATTTTAATCCTAACCAAATTGGATTGAACCAAACTCATATTTTCCTCATCATGATCAACAATCATCATGGGATGATCAATCAATCAAATTGGTCAAACCAAGTCATAAGGGTTGACCAAGTCAACACTTAACCCAAAATGAAACCTAACATAGCCAAATTCATAGCCAAATTGATTGAAACCATTGATCTAAGTTCACTCATGACCTATGTTTGAACTTGACCAAGCCAACATTTGAGCCTAACCTAGCCATTGGCCACTTGAAAGTTGACCCATTTTGACCTAAAGGGTCAAAATGTGTCAAAACTTGATCTAAGCCAAATTGATAAACCAATGGGTCAAGTTCATTCCAAATCACTTGTTGAACTTGACCAAAGCCTCACCAAACTAGACCCAACCTAGCCCAAATCTTAGACCCAACATGACCTAAAGGGGTCATGTTGAGCCAAAATTGAACTTAACCAAAATTGATTGGAAATAAAGATACCAATCCACTCCATGACTAACCTAACCTACCCTTGACCTACCCAAATAGGTCAAATGGGTCAAATGGGTCAACTTGACCCATTTGACCTAAATGAAGTCATATGAGCCAAAACTAAATATACCAAATTGAACCAAACCAAAGCCACCAAAATATTTCAAATGGTCATATGAACTTGACCAACTCTTTTGACCCAATTTGACCTATTGGTCAACTTGACCCAAGTTATTTTGACCTAAATGGGTCAACATGAGCCAAACCCTATTAAATGGATTTCAAATCCAATGAAACTTTGCCAAACCTAATTTCTCCACAAACCCAACATGTCCAGTGGAAAAATGGAAAAATGACCATCCTGCCCCTAAGCCATAGAAAAACTTTTGGTTTAATCCATCGGTGATTTGGGCATACCCTCTTCAAAATCACTTGAGGCTTTCCTAAAAGCTCAAGGGGACTTAGTGATGAGTGGTGCACCCAACCCAATGGGTTTGGGTCAACCCATTTGGCCCATAAACCAAACTGGACCACCTAGCTTGAAATTGAGTTTTCAAATTCCCTCCTAAGCTCAATTTTAGCACATGGGAAGTTGGCAATCCACTAAGGGATCAAACCACCATGTGCACACTCAAAACCATCAAATAACTTCCCAATCAATCAATGGATCAAAATGGAAAGGATTGGTTCAACCATCCTTGCCATAGGGGAGATATACTCCCCTAATTCAATGAAAATTCACTCACTCTCATTTGATTAGCCTGAGAACCACCTCGAGCATTCCAAAGCTTCTAAGGATTTGAATTCCATTTTTCACTTTTGCATTGCAAAAATAGGGGAGTGATAACCAATTTTTTTACACTTGATCTTCCAATTCCTCTTACACTTGATCTAGGAGCTAAGTCCAGCTTTCTCAAGTTCTCCCAAAGCAAAGAGCTCAATTCAATTGGCCAAGTAAGGAGGAGTTGGTCTTCCCATTGATCCACTCAATCTAAGGCCTAAGAATTTCAGTTCAGTCCACTATGAAGCTACCTCATATCTAGACTCGGATCACCTGATGAGGTGAGGAATTTTGACCATTAAGGATGTTGGTCCTTTGTAAAAGGAATTTCCATGCATGAGAAATCACCGTTGGATTATTCTCATTTGCTTTAGATGGTGTGTGTTGAATTTGGTGTGAATCCATGCTAGATCGAGCATCTTCCCTTGATCATGGACGATTCCATTGATCAAGAACTTGGCTCATCTCAGCTGTCCATCCACGCAATTTTAGATGGACAACTGAGATTATTTAGCACATTTTAGAATTAATAATCCCTTTTAAAATTATGGGTGAATCCTTAGCCATCCAATCTTTGATCGGACAATGAGGATATTAGCACGTGCACTGTCATCGCCATTTGGGTTGTGACATTTAAGTCATACTCACGATGATGTGTAAAGCAATCGCCACCACGCGTACTGAGGATTAGTTAGGGATTAGTTAATTACCTAATTAATTCTTAATCAATCCATAGAAATTCTAAAATTCTTAACTCTTCATAGAAAAATAAAAAAAATAGAAGGAAAAATGCTATGGAAAGATAATTTCATCTATAATATTAAAAAATGTTTTTGTTGAATTTTGAATTACCCTTTTCTCTAAATTTAGGTTTATTTAGGAATCTTAATTAGCTAATTATAATATAATAAGTTCATCAATTAATCTCAAATTTCTAAGGTTCATTTTAGGGGATGACCTCTGCCTCCCCTAATCTTCTTGAGATTTATTGAGGCTCAAATTGGAGAAATTTCTATATCCTAATTACCCTTTCATGTAATTAAGGGTAATTAAGGTGATTAGTGGATTTACCCCATGATTATTTGATTAAGGTCAGATCTAGTAGGGGTTTATGGAATAATTTTGGGCATTTCCCTAAGCTATTCCCTAAACCCCTCTTTCCTTTAATCTCTTAAGATTAATTCATTAATCACCTTTAATTTTCAAAATTCTAAAAGTTCCTAATTAATCTACCTTGGGTAGATGCTTAGGTGTTTAATAGCCTAAGTTCACTAAAAAAGAAATCAAGATCCACCATGTGTGTGAAAGGGTATTTGAAATTACTTAAGCTAAACCTCTTAGCTTAATTAACTTTAATTATGAGCCAAATTGACATTAGGCCTTTTCTTTATTAGGTGCATTACAAATTTAAATTCTTTTGGGTTTTATGTCATCTCATTGGCTCATAATTATCTAGTTAATTCTTCTAAGGTGATGTAGGTAAGGGTTTATTAAGCCACTTAATTCATACCTTAACCTAATCAACTCATAAAATGGATCTAATGAACTAACAATTAAACAAAAATAACAAAAACATGTGGGAATGGGTTAAGGACAGCAAAATCATCTCACCTTTTCAAAATTAAATCAAACTTCAAACTAAACAAAAATCATTTTGAAATTCACTTTGATTTATTCTAATTTTTCTTATTCCATAAGAATGTCTTTAGGATTTAAGTAAAGTTAGTTTGTTTACATGCTTTCATTACTTTGGATCTTTCCCCAACATGTTAAGTTGTATTTCATGTGATTTCATGCATTCATAATTTTATTTTTCAAATTTTAAAATGAAATTGTTTACTTTATGTCAAACTTGCATGTGTTGGCTAAAGTAGAAATATGAATGCCTATTATCACTACTAAATCCAAAATATTTTCAAAAATCATAAATGAAATACCAAATCTGAAAGTATGCTACTTATACTTTAATTATAAGCTTGCATGTGAAAGAATATAAAGGCATGCTTAGTATAGGTTTTCTTTCTTTCTTATGTTGGTATAGCTTTGAATAGGAGTTGGTAAGATGTAGGGTTCATTTGAAAAGAACCCAACACTTACTTTATTCATACCTTATTCATCCCTTTGCTACCATTTAAGAAGGATTACCTATACTTGCATACATAAATTGCGCAAAACAAAACAAACCTACTAAACAACTTTTGCATCTTCTTTCTCCATTTTATTTGCACATATGCTTGTATTTAAGGAAAGTGGTATATTAGTTTGACAATTTGCAGGTTTTAAGTAGCCAAGTAGGTCTTGTACCTTACACCTCGGGTAACAATGGCTCAGACTCACTTATGCCTTTCTTACATATGTGTATGTGAAAATTTGGATAAAGAAAACCTTTTCTACTTAAAGAAAATCATGCATTCATTCTAAATTCTCCTAAATGGATTACTTAGCATGCATCATAAAGTGTTAAATACTCATTTGCATGTATAGATATGCTTAGGGTCCATCCATATGCATGTTATATATGTTGGGAAAGAAATGAAGTAATGTGTGTTATGTGAATTTTGATTCATTTTATTTAATCTTAAAATGCCTTTATTTTTGAATAGGTTTGTTTAGAGTTCATCTAAACTTAGGATTAATTAAAATATTTAATCAAAACATTCACCTAAATCAAAAAAAAATGTGAACCTACTTTAGAAATTACTTAAGGGTTAGGGAAGGAAAGAGAAGTTCTCTTCTCTTTCCCTCTCTTCATAACTTAGTCCACTTAAACCAAATCAAAACATGAAATAAAATCAACCTAAAGTAATTAAATAACTTAAATGAAACCCTCCTCTAAGTTGAACATGTTCTTCACACTTACAAAATTTGAACCTAAAGCCATAGCTAAGCATACCACATAAACCTTCAAAGCACTCACATTAGCCTAAGTAACCACTTGTAGCTTTAGGGTAGAGCGGTGCATGGTTTGATACTTTATTTTATTTTGTGATACATATTTTAGACTGGATGTTAGGGTGTATGCTCGTAGAATAAATTGCAGGACACTCTTAGTCTAACTATTCTTTTCTGCAGGGGATTGTGCTTAAGGGGAGCTATCATAAATAAAAATATAAATACTTTTGCTTGCATGTGTTTTATACCCCTAAGCATAATCTATAGGTGTGGACTTAGTACCCATGTGGGGTGATAAGTCCAATATACATGCTTGGGATTTGTGTGTTTTAGCTAACCTTTGTTTTGCAAGTGTTAGTTAGGTTTCCATTTTTCCTTTTCATGTAAAAGTTTGTATAATTAGGATGTTGGAATGATTTTTTATGGGGAATAGGATAAACATTGGTCATAATATCCTATATTATGCACCATGTGAAGCCTTGGAGCATCCACCTTCCAACCATTCAAAAGGAGGAACCAAAGAAGAAAGAAAGAAGAAAGAAGAAAAGAAAGAAGAAAAGAAGAAAGAAGAATAAAGCTTGAAGACCCCCATAACAATGAATTCCTTTGTTAAATTATAATTTAATTCATTTATAATCCAAGTTATTTAAGGGTAGAGCTCGGCTACCCACATTTGATACTTTCAGATTTTTGCAGTGGTGCTGACCACAATGGCCTTTTATTCTTTTTGCAATTAGCTTTATAAATTATTTGATGATTTGTTTAGCTTTTGCATTAAGTGGCATGCTCTTCCTAATTTTTTTCTTGCTTTATGTGTGGCCTGGATGATGATTAGGCTCTTTAGGGAAAAATAAATCTTTTACCCAACTTAATATCTCAAAACTAAAATAAGAAACTCATAACCTCACTTAAAGCCTAGGCTTAAAATCAAGATAATAGAATTAGCAACCCCTTAGCTGGATGAGCATTTCTTTTATAATATCATGCATAATAGCATCTTATTTCACTCTTGATTAAGGGCTTCCACCTTGAGAATTTTTTTGACCTATGAGATGGTGGAAACTCACCTCCTCCCTTCACTGATTTTGGCCAATAACCTTCTTTCATGCATTTGTCATATGAAGCCTATTAGCCTGAGTCAAAATAATTATCCAAAATGAAAATAAAATGAAATTTGAAATGCAATAGATTTAGGTCATTTGAAGCATGCCCTTTACATGATCTAGTCTCTTTAGAGTGAGTTAAGGACTTAGCCTCTTGTTAAACAAATAACAGCCTAACAATCTTGCATAAGCATAAAGACTTGCCCACATGTATTTAAAATCATAGGAGTTAGTTGGCCACCCTGTGTGTGGTTGTAAGTCCAAGCTGTCGGGAAGTTTGTCCTCTCTTGTGGAGGCAAACCATATACCCATTTTCACCTTAGATTTAAGTGGTGCTTTTAGCCCTTGCTGAAGCTCCCTAGATTTAGGTTCTGAGGTTACTTCTCCCCCTTATGGGCCATAAGCATAATTCCTCACCTCTTAAGAATTTCCTTAATCTTGTATTAAGGAATCTTAAGTCCTAAATTTCTAATGAAAAATTCAACTTAAATAAACTAAATCAATTTCAAAAATGTAAAGCCCAATTATAGGATAGTTTGAGATGCTCGCTAGGTTTCATAGCATCGTGAGCAGCTCCTACTTATCTTCCATATTTGGCTCTTTTGATCAATCCCATTTGATCTTCAAAAATGAACTAATCAATTGATAGTCCCTTCTTATTGAAATATTCAAAGACAATGATCATTTACCTTAATCGAGAGTTTTCCTAAGGAATTCCTATTCCTTAGGATGTAATTAACTATAGGAGCTTGCCTTAGGGAACTTAACAACTTCGATTTAAAATAAACCTTGCTTTACTTTTCCATGTAAAGTAGGAAGAATCTACATATGTAGACCCATCATCCTTAGGAGTCTTTATTGAGGTGATTAGGTCCATTAAAGGGTAGTGATTTCTGTCTTTTGAGATAGTACACTATTTCATTGATGACGTACTCGATCACTTGAATAAGTACATCTACGGATCTACATCGTGATCCCAAAAAAATTTTTTCTATGGTCTTCTCTTTCTTTTCTCAATAGATTTGAAAGGAGACTAATAATTAAGAAAGTTTTCACCACACCTTTTTACCAAATGAGGTATCCCTAGAGCTCACTAGCCCACTCTAAGCACCATAGGACTTACCTTAGACCAAAGGAAACTCACCAAGCCAAGCTCACTCTCCCCCATCCATGGTCAAACCCGACGGGTACAAGGAGAACCAAATCCCCTCCCATCTACCCATTTCAAGCCTTGAGACCCATGACATGGCTTCAGCCACTCATGGTGTGCTACCTCGGATTGACGATGACCCCTCCAACAACTTAATGATGGTGAATTGATGGAGTTCATGGGAATCAACCCGTCCATTCACTTGGCTTAATTGAGGAATATACTCCCTCAATTCAATTGGTTTTGCAGAATTAATTCTCATTTTGACCCTAGAGTGATTTTGAATTCTCAAAGCTCCCAAGGCTCCAAGATCCTCGACATATTACTCCTCTATGTGCAAAGCCAAAACATGACACCACCATTCCAAGAAATACTCCCTCCTCACTTTACCAAACTCAAATTCCTTTTATCCACACCCTCACCACACCTCATCGAGCTTGAATGAGTCATTTCCCAAGCCTCCAAGCCACAAGAAGTGCAACTTGATCAGGACCAATCGCCATTGAAGAAGAGCTTGGTCGACCGAGCAATCCACTCCAAACCAAGGCTAAATTTTTTCAACAGGGCTTCATCTCTACTAAACGAAGCTACCTCTATCATTGGAAGCACCGGTGATAGCCTCCGGTAAGGTAATTGTTCAAAATTATAGCTATAGGGAATCTTTAGTTGGTACTTTTTGAAGGCAATTGTCATCCCATGCAATCTTAACTGTTGGATGTGCATCCCCCTCCTTCCAAAGGTGTGGGATCATTTTGATCCCAATCTGAGCTCAAGTGAGCTTGAATTGAATGAGGAAAGATGAATGGTGTTCGTCTTTCTTCATTCGTGTGATTGGAATAGACAGTCGTGATCAAATATCACTAGATCCGATATAATTCTTAGCCTAAATCATAGGTATAATCTCGGTCATCCAATCTTAGATCAGACGATCCGTAGAGAAAGCACATCCATTGCTACTGAGTTAGTGCACAAATGTAACAACTTAAATAACCAATCCCGTCGCACTACGGAAAGTGCACCGCATCAGCAGCCACGTGGCCTGATGGGATTAGGGATATAATTAGGGATAATTAATTAGTTGTTAATGTTGAATCTTCCTAAAATCATAACTAATTGTAAAAAATTCCAAAAAAATATAAACTTAGGCTCATTTTAAAGGTATTTTAGAGTAGAATATAGGAAATTTTCTATTAATTAATTTTGAATAGTGATTTTAGCTTAATTAGGATTTTATTAAAAGCATAATTAACTTAATTACTCCTTAATTAATCTTCCAATTGATCTCAAACTTTATGTTGGTATTTAGGGAGATGACCTCCACCTCCCCTAATTTTTTAAGATTTTATTGGTAGTTTAATTAGGGATATCACTTGATTAAGCCTTAATCACATCGTTAACTTAATTAGTGATAATTAATAAATGAACAGTGCTTAATTAATTATTTAAGATTAATTACCTCTGTTGAACAGTAAGGGAGCTTAAGGAATATGATTGAGATACCTTTTCAATCCATTTCCTAAGCTCTCTTCACTTTTGCAATTAAGTTAATTAGTGATTAATGGGGGTAATTAGTAGCTTAATTAATTCATTAAGTTTAAATATAAAGATCAGAGCCGAAGTTATTAAGTGTTAAGGATTGAGATCAAAGCCTCTTCCTTGATCTCTTTCCTTTAGTCCATTTCAATTCCTTTAATTGGAGATGTTTATGCTTAATTCAAAATGGATTAATGAACCTAATTACTTAATTAAAATTTTGTTCACATCTAAACAACCCTAACTAACTTTTGGGTAGAATTTTGGGTGTTCCATAACCCAAAATGAGAGATAATAAAATCATGATTAGCTTGCATGTGTGAGAAAATATAAAAAGTAATTAAGTGAGATCCTTTAATTATTAATCACAAGCCAATTGCATTAAACCTCTTTCATTTCTTAAGAGCATTGCAAATTTACTTCTCATGTGGTTGCATATCATGTTGGCTTATTATTAATTAGTTAATTAACTTAAGGTGATATAGGTAAGGGTTAATTAATTCATTTAATTCATTTAATTCATACCTTAACCTAATGAAAATATAAAATCAAATTAAATATTTTTCATTAAACCAAATCAATTCACACATGGGGAATTGGGCTAGGATTAGCAAACCTCTTTCATATTTTCTAAATCAAATCAAACTCAAAGTTAAAAATGTCTTTAAAGAATTTTTGGTTTATTTTAAATAGCATTCTAAGATTGCCCTTAGGAATTAATTAGAGTGAATGAAATCATGTGTTTTACATTATTTTATTTCTTTCCAATCATGTTAAATTTTACTTGTCATATGAAATCATGCATTCATTTATTTTTAAATTTAATTAAATGAAATGTTTCCTTTTATGTAAAATTGCATGTATTGACTTAAATTGAATATGAGTTGCTATTAGCATTATTAAACAAAACAAAAAACTATCTCCAAAACCTATAAATCAATTATTACAAATGAAGTAATGCTTATTACAAATACTTATAAGCTTGCATGTGATGATAGTATAAGATGTGTGCTATGATGTTCTTTTGTCCTTCTTCTAACATGGATTCACATAGGATTTGCAAGTGTATAGTTCATTTGAAAAGAACACAATAGTTGCCTAGATCTATTCTTATGCATCTCTATATTAAGTCTTAGGAAGGGTTTTCATATTACACATGTAAATCATACAACCAAATCAAATATAATTTCTTGCATAGTTCCTTATCTATTTTATTCTTTTTGTACATTTATATGTATTTGAGAAAAGTGGTATATTAGTCTGGACATCCTCTGGGGTTTTAAGTAGCTAAGTGGTCTTGTACTACTCCTAGAAAATAGTGATGTCGTACTCACTTAAAACTCCCATACATAAGCATGTGTGATTTGGCAAATGAATAATGAAACCAAAAATTGAACAAATAAAATATGATTTTTGCACGAATTTTCTTATCCTTGTAGTTATTCATACATTTACATGTATCTAAGAATAGTGGTATATTAGTCCGGACATCTTGGGGCTGAGACTTTAAATAGCCCTAGTAGGTCTTGTACCTTACGCCCCTTGTGTAGAAAATAATGGCGCTATACTCACTTATAACTTTTATGCATGAGAATGTGTATTTAACTAATGGATGAAAAATCCCCCTTTTCTACATAACAAAGACATGCATTCATAATTCAATTAATAAATAAAGCATTTGAACTTCAAAACACTTCTTTAGATTCATCATCAAAGTATGTTAAATTTCACATTGCATGTATAGGTATACTTAGTATTATCATATGCATGGTATACATGATAGAAAGAAATGAATGAGTGTGTGTTATGTGATAATAATCCACCTTAATTAATCTTAAGATACTTTTCTTATTGAATATGGCTACTTAGAATGAATCTAAACTTAGGGTTAATTAAAATATATAATAAACCATTCACTAAAGAGAATCCATTAATCAACTTATCGTAGAAATGAATTAAGGTAGAGATAAAAGAGAGACTCTCCCTCTCTTTCTTCTTTGTAGAACACTTAGAGACTAAGTGTGGGTCATATAAAATAAAAGAAAACACTAAGTAAAATTCTAATTCAACTAAACCACTTAAAGAGAAATCAACCTCTTACAAATTAAATCCCTCACACTTATCAAACCATAACTCTAAAGCTTAGTTAGGACATACCACACAAACCCTAACACATGCACATTAGGCTAAGCCACCATTTTAACTTTATGTTAGGGCGGTGCATGGTTTGATGAATATTTGGTTTTATGATATATTATTTTAGACTAGATGTTAGGGTGTATGTATGTATCCTGGATGTTAGATTGATATTAGCCTAATCATGCTTTCTATAGGGGTTGTGCTAAAGGGGCGCTATAATAAAAATATTAAATGCTTTTTTTGTGTAGGTTGCTCATACCCCTAAGCATAACCCAAGTTAGGACAGGTGAACTTGGATACCCATGTGTGGGTGCTAAGTCCAAATTATTCCTATAACTACTTGTGTTGTATGGTGTGTTTAGCTAACATTTATTTTGCAAGAGTAGCTAGATTTACTTTCCTTCCTTTTAATGTAATTTTTGCATTAGGATTAGGATATGCGTTTTGGGGATTAAGGATAAACATTGGTTATAAGATCATGTCTTATACATCATGTGATACCTTTGGAGCAAGCCACATCTCAATCAAACCAAAAGAAAGAAATAAAGCAAGCCAAGGAGTGAAAGTTGATGAGTGAAGAATGGAGAATGAAGAATGAAGTCCCCCATAACACTTATCATTTCATAATTGTAATTATTCTTTCAATATGCCGGGATGTATAGGGTAGAGCTCGGCTACCCATATTTATTTTAGGTTGTATGTGGACCCTCGACTTTTTATTCTTTTTTGCAATAGCTTTATAAAATTATTTGATGTTTTTTTTAGCTTATGCATTAGAAATAGCATGCATTTTTATAGTTTCTTTATGATTACTGATTGTTGTGTGGCATAGATGCGATTAAGCTCCTAGGATATAAAATAAATTTTATATCCTACTAATAATTCATAACCATAAATTTAAAATAATTCATTACCTCACCTAAAGCCAAAGTTTTAACTCAAGATAATAAAATATTTATCAACCCTTTAGCTTAATGATTGAATGTATAATGTCATGCATATGATATTCTTCCACTCTTTTTAAGAGTGGGCTTCCATCTGTGCTAGAGAATAAAGGCTTAACCCGTAAGAGCCTTTGATGGAAAGACACCTATTTCTCTCCTGATTTAGCTCACAACTAATTTCTCATGCATTTAGGCATATAAAATCCTATATCCTGTGTCAAAATATAAAGTCCAACAATTAAATAAAACTTGACAAAATTTGCATTAGATTTAAGTCATTCCTCATGCCCTTCATGATCTAGTCTCTTAGGGAGTGAGTTTAAGGACTTTGTTTCCTTTTTAAGTAAATAACAACCTAACCACCTTGAAAAATATATGACTTGCCTACATGGATTTAAATTGTAAGGAAGAGTTAGATGACTGCCACTCCATGCGGTAATAAGCCAAGTAGTCAGGTGTTTCACTCTCTCTTGTGGAGGTGAACTAGATACCCATTTTCTCCTTAGATTTAGGACGTGCATTGGTCCTCACTAAAGCTCCCTAGATTTAGGATCTGAGGTTATTGTTTCCCTTCATATGCTACAAGCATAAATCCTTATCTCTCAGTCATTTCCACAATCTTGTGTTGTGGAATTATAAGTCCTATATTTCTAATAAAAATTTAACTCAAAAAATAAATATTTTTAATTTCAAATATATAAAGCCCAATCATAAGGCAGATTGGAGTGCTCACTTCAAGATCATGAGCACTCCTCATCTCCTTTAGTTTTGATAAGAACTCTCTTTTTGATCTCCCAACTTCATTTCTCAAAAAATACAAACAATCTTTAGCAATACGTAACTGAACGAAGTACACACAATCGATAATCGAGTATTCTTAAGGGATTCATTTCCCTTAGGATGTGATTAATTATGGAGGCTTACCTCCATAGAAAAATTAATGAACCCGGTATAAATAAACCCTACTTTTGACCTCTCCCGAAGACAGTCACAGTCAAAGTGACTGATAAGCTCAAATTGGGGATCCAAATGCACTGAACATCATCGAAAATGATCAAAATGACCTTCAATCGTTGAACGGACTCCGCCATCATGTTCGGAATGTAGAAATTGATCATAATATAAATATTGTATAATCTAACGAGCAACCGATCAGGCGATCGGGCTATCAATGTGTTGACGTGCATATCAGGAAAGGGAAGCTATGATAATGTCCAAATGACCTCCATTCATGAAACTGATCATGCCATTTTTAAATGTTAAAATCTATCAAGTAAGACTATTCACACTCAATTCGGACAAGTTTATGCAAAAATTGAGTCGAAAATGATAGTGTGCATTTTGAGCTGAAATGGACTCAATTTAATGCCAACTTGAACCGAACGACCTCCGATTATAAAATAGACCACGTCGTTGCATTTGAAATATCAGAATAATCTTGAATTGATATATTAAAAAGCCAATTAAACACTTAGAAAATCAATTTAAAAATTAATTTAATCCTTAATATAATCCTAATGCCAACTCAACCAGCCCTGATCTCTCATTCGATCGGTGAGACCCCTCCTTCATGCATGGCTTGGATCGACCTCTCCTTCTCAGGCACACGAGAGCTCCCTCTGCTCGCATCTCCAAACTGAATGAATAGACCAGAGCAGGGTTTCCCTCTTCCGGTCTGTTCTGCTCCACATACTTCCAACCATTCCCCTCTTTCCTTCTTCTTCTTCAACTATAACATGACACACATCTCCTCCTCCAATCGAGTCCCCTTGAATCCCATTTTTCTTCATCCAAAAAGGAAAGGCAAGTATTTTTTTCTATCCTTTTTTCCCTTTTCCTTTTTCCTTTTTTCTTTCTTCTTTTCTTCCTTCTCCATTCCATTTCTTCCTCATTTCTACAAATAAATTTCATTTTCCTCCTAATCCAAAATATCTTCTTCTTTAATCCAAAATTCCCTTTTTTTCCCTTTCATTTCCACCAAAACCAAAATTCCCTTACTTTTTGGCACAACCAGAGAGGAAAACCTTCATTACGTGGGTTCTTCTCCTAGTTTCTGGCATCTTTCTCTTTCCTTACTCTTCCAAAACCAAAAATTCCCACATTTTCTCCCAATCTGAATTTCTAATTTTATTTTGCCACAATTAGAGAAGGACACCGTCATCAGGCAGGTTCATCTCTAGGCTTCCAAAATTTTCATCCCCTTTTGACCTTCCCTTTTGTCATGAAGAACATCATCATGGTTTCTTCTAGCTTTGGATTTCGTCCCCTTTTGATCTTTTTGTAGCCAAAGAAGAACACCATAAAGTGGTTCTTCTTAGGCTTCCGGCATTTTCGTCCCCTTTTGACCTTCCCTTTTGCTGCAGTCGAAGAAGAACACCATCATTAGGCGGGTTCTTCTCTAAGCTTCTGGCATTTCCCTCTTTGTCCCTATGTTGATCATTGTGACACGCAAAATAAATAAGTCAGAACATGTGTGATCTCCACGTATACCTGCTTGTGTTTCTTTGCAGGTTTGAATGCCTTATCGTGCTCATTAGGGCGTGAAGAGATGAAAAATTGACTGCGGTGTCACAAGATACTGCTCGATATGCTCATTAGGGCATACCAAGTAAGCCAACATCTATTAGATGTCGCTCCCCCTAGTCGAAATGCTGCCAAAATTTTGTCAAATTTATGGACTTAGAAAAAAAGAAAAGAAATAATATTGCATTGCATTTGTCTTCTTTCAGGTTTAAAGGCCTCGTCACACTCATTAGAGTGTGATGAGATGAAAATTAGTTGTGGTGTCGCAAGACACCACTCGCTACGCTCATTAGGGTGTACCAAGAAAGCCAAAACACTCTTGATATAGCCTCCTACGTGGAGATGACACCGGGAGGCAGTCAAAATTTTGTTGAATTTTTAGACTTAGAAAATAAAATGAAAAAAGGGAAAATCAAAGAGTAAAAATGGAATTAAATAAAAGACTTTAATCAAAATTTTGAGCATAACAAATGTGAAGTTACAAATGCATAAAATAAATACAAGCACTTATATGGAGTCTGATAGTTTGCTTATAAACACAACCATACAACTTTCCAACGAGCACAAATATAACCTTTAGTGATCGTCTGAATATAATTATTCATCTCACTAATTAAATTGAATGGCTTAGAAATATTAAGCCAAGCTTGAAATGATTTTATAAATTCACCAAATGCCTATGAAACCTTTCAATGAACATTCAAGCATTGAAATAATTAAAAAGATTAATAATCCACTTGCAAGCATGAATTAAATGGCTCACACAATAAACATTGAAGTTATTATAACTTATTCCAAACGAATTAAAAATGATTTCAATTGAATAGAATTAAATATGGAGAACTTATGTGAAGCCTGATAGCTTACTTCGAGCTAGTTGAAAAGTGATGAGAAAGTTTAAGTGAGATACACAAAGAATTTGATACATAGTTAATTACGATGAATATAATTATAATGTGTCACTTTAAGTGACCTAAGAGAAAATCTAATTTGATTCATAATCAAAATCATGAGACACTTATAGTAAGCTTGAAAGCTAGCATTCAAATAAAATGCAATTCAAACATGACTTAAGCAACAAAGCTTATATTTAATAAGCTAAGTTGAAAGATGTATGCTAGTTTGTCTATGGGTGAGCATGAAAGTTAAATATGAGGATTAGCAAAAATGTAAAATCCTAGCAATACGCATAAGCTAAATAGCCATTCTATTTTTTTCTATCAAGTTAAGTATAAGAAAAATTACACTACTTTGAATTAAAAATAGAAACTTGAACCCTACGCCACTGGATTTGCAACACTTTATACAAGAAAATAGAAGGCATTAATTAAGGCATTCTAAAATACTCCCGCATGGGCCCCGACACTATATTGAATATTTAGATTCAAGTGCTTGAGAATGTTGTGCAGGTTGTTTCCTAGTTTAGTCTTAGGATTGGGTTTGGGTTAACAAAACCTAAATATCTATTATATAAATTTCAACATAGTGAAATATCTGAGAGGCTAATTCTGTCATGTGATAGATCTGATCCTCTATTAGGAGCTAAACATAGTCGATAAGATCTAAAGTTCTTATGTATATCCGAGTCAATCAATTAACTACCCCGATGATGGCTTTGTTGAATGGTGATTTCAACCAGAGGGGGATACTTCCATCAAAATATGATTCTAATTTCAAATCAAATATCAATCTAAAAACTGCTTAAATAAAATTCAATCATTAAAAGCTTAAAGTAAAATTCATATATTGACCTTCCGTAATTATTTGTTGGAGGTGATATATTAAGAAAACTCTAGCTCACAAAGGAGCAAATGTCAAATTAATTATTCTACTATTTTCACTCTCAATCAATCTCATGCATATAAAGATGTGGCCCATGTCCTCTGACTACGTGGCTTGGCCAATAAGCTTCAGATGATGCGCTATGACAGTTCTCGACGGGTGGTTTGGCCAAGGCTCCATTATATTATCATAATCAGAGTCCGTATGATCCCAATGCTACCCTTGAGTTGTGAATCATAGGGTATACTTTATAGAGCCAAAAGCCCTTTACCAGCTAAGGTAGACTTAAGATTATCTCCTTAGATACACAACCCCAGGTCTACAAAGATTTCTTAGATGACGTAACTCATGTGTTATTAATAAGGATCCTTCAGTCAGGTTGGGTCGACTACCTCCTCTAACTAAGTAGATTAGGGACCACGATCGCCCAGGATGATGGAACCATGGGATCTAGATCAGGAACGTCATCATTCCCCCAACCATCTGCTTTAAGATAAAAATAATGAATTTCATAATCTCTAAATTCCATATGATGCTATTAGCGCACGACAAATCAAAAGTTCTCTCTTAACATTGAGAGGGGTAATTAATTATAAGGGCTTACGCCTATAAAAAACCTGGAACTAGATCTAAAGTCATAAAATAAGAATGAAATCTCTGAGTAGTGTCTTATCTACTATTCCATCTACCTTCTAAAAATTATATCGACAAACTTAAATCATACTCTCTTCATTCATTTATCGAGAGGTCGGAGGTGAATTTTTGGAGCTCACAGATTTCTGCCGACTCCGCTAGGTTTAGGATTCTCTTTCCATCTTTAGCTAGTCATATATGTGCTACAGTAGCAATATAATTTTTGAAATTCAAAACAAAAATGGTGATTTAAAATGTAAAATAAGTTCAAATTACCATTGTATAAGGCTCATGTCGAACGAAGTATTCTGTAGAGTATATTTTTTTATTACACTATTCTGTAGTACCTCTGTATTTTGAAAGTATGGGGTAAAATAATAATTACTAATTACTAATCCTCATCTTTCACTTGTGCAGAATGGATCTATAGAGCACTTCTTTCACTGTTCAACTAGGGCGTGGTGTGAACATCTGCTTAGCCAATGCCATCATCAACACAGGAGATGTTGGAGCGATCATTCAACTTGGTAGCTTGAATTTCCTGGCTATCATATTTGCAACTCCTGAAGTTCCCACCCATGGTACACTCGTTTGAGGTCATGCTGGAAGGCCTCAAGTTAAGCTCCTAATAGCCATGTTCACCAATCAGTTCAGCAACCAAAACTATTAAGGAGTTCTCCCAATAGAGAACTTCAATTTTTAAAAGACTAGGTCAATCTGAAGCCCCCATGATGAAAAGAATTGTCAATGGGCAAACTATGTCCTTAATGCCTCGTGGTACAATTACTTCATCGATTGAACCTTTCGTATAAGGAAAGCATGATCACGAGCTTCCTCATTAGGAAGCAAATTAACCAGAAGGCAGAGAAGAAGAAGAAATACTAAGCTGAGGGCTCAGCAGATCCCCTTTGAAAGACCTAGTGAACAAGCAATACTGTCACCAGAAGCGAGTATTCCTACCCATAACAACATTGACAATATAAAATAGGTAAAGAGGAATAGCTCTATTAGTGAAGTATAATAGTATTTATGGAACCAATAACATCAAGCTCCACCACCATAGAGGACGTAGCCTAAAACATTATCTGCCAGAATACACAAAGTTCTCAAAGTAGCCAAGGATAGAGGCTTGATGAAAAGAAAATTTTAGAAGCCTATGGTGATTGAAAATACGAGCTGCATCAAGGAGGTTGCCATCACTTTTGGTAACTAATCATCAAGCCCAGTATACTTCATACGGTGAGTATCGAAAATGACACTTGAACCGCATGTCCAAGAATCTACTGTCAAAAGGTCTCGACAAAAAGGTAAGTAGATATGGAGGCCAAGGCCCCGTAATGAAATCCTGAAGAATGGAAGAGGTGTGACATCTGAAAGACATATTTAAAAATCCACCTCAAAAATAACTTATCAGAAGTGGATACCCAAAAGAAGGGATATCATAGATGAAAGACATGATACACTCCGAGAATCCTTTAGGGGATCCCATCATCAATCAGATTCACCCTCATAAGAGAAGGTTGACTTTAATCGCAGTTCTTTAATGGAAGAAGTGTTCATTCCACACATTGAACTAGAGATCCACTAGAAATGTTGATCAGAAATTCATATGCAAAAAGAAGGTGATGTAGAGGATGTTATGGAAGTAAAAGTCATTTATATGGTCAGAGATATAGATGAACTCCGCTCAGTACCATCACCAACAACATGGATCCAAGGAGCTTCAACTTGAATTTGATGCTTATGAAGAAGAATCTTCACAGAAGCAAGTAGAAGATGGATCTTCAATCTTTGCTGAAGAAGAAGAAGAAGAAGATCAGAATGAAAAAGAGATCATGGGTGTTGAAGCTATTTATATATAGGGGAAATGATCGAAAGACATGCGCTTTTATAATCGATCATCGTCAACCAATAGCTACTACAAATGTACAAGGAGAAGGACAGTCAAGTTCTTCCCCTAAAAATGAGCAGGGAGCAAAACAAGAACAAAAAATAGAGGAAGAAGAAGAGCATGTACTTATTGATGTCGTGGCATTAGCTATAGAGTAAAGAGAAATGCAACGTCAAATGGAAGTCAAAGATAAGGAAATTGTACAGCTTAGTACCAAGATAAATGATATGATGGTACAAATGAATATTATGATGGAGATGTTACAGAAAAATATCATATCAAATATAGCACATGTTTCATCTGTTAATCAATAGGTAGCTAATAATATAACTTCTATACCACCAATCGATCTAGTACCTCAGGCTCCTACAATACATGCCACACCTGAAGGGAGGAATGAAGTTAACCAACTACCTCTTCAGCCGATAATTCAAAATCAGTACACTAGAATGATAACAACCGCCGCCTAGAAATAATAATCAATGAAAAGATAAAGGCAAATATAGAAGCTAAAAGTTGGTGAGTTAAGGGTCACCCCTTACCCGAATATGATCAGTGGTTACTCAAGGCCAAAATTTAATACTTTCGGTTGGTAACCCAAAGCAACATCTAGCCTAATTTAAGGCTACTTGTGGTAACACATGAGGGAACGACTACTACTTTTGTTAGTTCATTAGTAGCCTAACAAAAGACACCATGAAGAGACCAAATGAAAACAATCAACCTTGAAAAGGAGAAAAGATGAGTCATTGATAAAATTCATAAGTCATGTAACCTAAGTATGAAGTTAAACAACTAAGAGGACATGATCCAATTGCTAATGGGTAATATGGATGATAAGATGGCATCATTTTTATGTATGGTGTCAAATACAACATTCCAAGACTTGCTCGATAGGGTGGCCAAATTTGAAAAGCTGAATCGCCCTAAGTCTGAAGTTTATGCAGATAAAGCAAAGAGGAACAAACTTTCAAACTCAAGAAGAAATGAAACTCATGTCGCTTCTATAGCTCAAACAGTGAAAAGTGGGTGATGTATAATGTGGATAAAGGAAAATATCCCATGTACAATGATGATAAGGGAAAGAAGTCTATTCTAATCCATAACCAAAATTAGTATTGGGAGATAATGGTAAACCTCAGACTTTTCCAAGTGGTGGGGAGCATCCAAAATAAGCAACAAGAGATGATGAGCGAATGCGATCATCTCTTAAGAAAAAGATGAACAAAGATTATTCCTTTAGAAGGGATAGTATGTCTAAATTATTTCGGCAAGCAGTCAAAGTTGGTTTACAATTACCAGAAATTAAAATGCCTAAAGAATCTAATCAAGTAAGTAATCCAAATTATTATCTCTATCATCGATGATCAGTCATCCTATTAAAGATTGTTATGTCTTCAAGGATTGGCTAGAAAGGAAGTATCGACGATGTGAATTTACACTATCTGATAGTGTTCTAGTCAACCTTAAAAGAGAATCTACAAGGATGATTACATCCTCTTCCGTATCATCCATAAAAGACAAAAAGAAGAAAAATTAGTTCATACTGAAGAATGGGAAATAGTAGTCTCCAAAAAGACCATGAAAATGTTGAAGCAGTTAAAAGGAGTCCCTAGTGTTAAGTGAAATCACCACTCCAACCTATATTGAATTTAAAAGAGATGTCTAAACCAAGTATTTGGGCTTCTCAATGACATTCAAATAAGGCTACTTCATCATAGCATGAGGAGCAGTCTACTAAATGTAGGCCTAATAAATCAAAGAGGTCAGCTAAAAAAAAGAAGAACAAGAAGAGAACTACAACTCAAAAGATTATTAATAATTTAGAGGAGTATCACCACCGGCAAGACAACCAGTTAGACTTGCAGAATTTTTGCCCAAACTTGGCATTGATGAATCGAATGAAGAAGATAATGGTAAATCTTATCTAGCAGAGATATACTGAATCATTTATGTGATCGATGTTCTTTATCGACTGAAATGACAAGGGTAGATAGACTTGACTAACCCATCAAAATTTTATCGTGAAAGAAAGAAGAGCAAGGAGTTAACATCTAATTATGTTTAATGACTCAACAAGAAGATAATAGTTCAGATGAAGATTTATGTTTTCCTGACAGAGAAGAGTCAGACTCATCAATATCATCACGCATGAAATGTATGAAGTTGAAAAAAATCTAGCCCTTTTGGCCAATCCTCCAGAATTAGAAGGGAATTTGAAGAAACTACCTCTTCAGAAGAATTTGAGCAAGATAAGGTGATTCAAGTTCAGTTAGAAGTGGTAAATTCTTACCACCTTCATCAAAGAGGGAAAATGCAAATAAAGATAAAGGCAAACAAATTGAAGTCAACGAAGACATCATTCCAAAAAATCCTAAGATAAAGCCTAAATCAAGAAAAAAAATATATTATAATATTCTATCACATCTGAGAAAGATCATTGCATAATTGAGTGTGTACGAGGCTCTCTTGATGTCAAAAGACCTCTGAGAAACTCTGATACAGGCTCTCAAAGATCTGGAAAGATATAAAGCTTACTTTGTTGAAAAATGCATTACTAAATCATTGCAAACTCAAGATCTCCCAGTAATCATATTTTTTTAAAGAAGATCTTATGTTGGGAAAAGTGATCAATCGTCCTCTATATGTTACAGTTGAGAGTGATGGCATCTCAATCACCAATATTGATTGATCTGTTCTTCTATCAATCTTATGAGTCTAAATGTATTAAGAGGATTATCACTTGATATCCAACATCTTGGGAGAGATAAGTTGATGGTTCATGGTTTGAATAAGAAAGAATAAAAAATCTTGGGTTCTGTTATTCTCCCACTCCAGTTTTAGGATTTATATATAGAAGCCAAGTTTTATATAATCGATGCTGATACATCATTTAGATCTCTCTTGGGCCGGCCATGGCTGCATGAGTATGACATGGTCCCATCAACTATGCATCAGTGTATGAAGTACCTAAAATAAGGAGAAGAATTCAAAATTCCTGGTAACCTACAACCATTCTTTGTCCATGAAGCAAAGATTTATGAAGATGTAAAATATTTCATCCCTAAAGAGCCCAAGCCAACAGAGCCTCTTGAAGTGGTAGCATCCACTTCAGGAACTAAAAAACAATTTCACAAGGAGAAAGAGCGAAAGTAAAGAGAAGAAAGAAGGCAGTGTTGACTCTCCCTAAAGCACATGATTCTACACCTAAATAAAGAAAATCAGTTCCTCATTTGGGAAGTGACACACAAGAAGAAGAAGATATTCTTGTCAAACCTAAGGGAACTTATAAGCTTTCAAGAAAGGTAAAGTATGAAATAAGTGATTCTGATTTAGACTATGATTTTGAATCTACTTATGAAAATAGAGTTCAGGGGGTCACATCAAGAAGGATAGCTCACTTGAGAATCGAGACTCTCAAAATTATACATCCCTCCTCAATAGTTTCAAAGAAATCTCTCTCCACGAGGTTCATAATATTGAAGAATTGATAATATTTTATATGCCATTGTTGAGCGAGAGTGGCAAAAATGGAACTCTATTTTCTAAATCTGAAGAGTCTCAGCCTTATAATTTTGATCAGCCTGCTCAACATGAAAATTTCAATGAGATAGTGCCAACAAGAATGCCAATATATTATCCATAGAAATTGCGAAGAATGATGCACAAGCTTGGAATTCATATTAGGACTACTAAAGATAGAACTCAAATCTTTAATATGATGTGAGGCCAAAGAAGTCCTCAAGCATCGTGAAGAAGTGATAAATTTATCACTAAATGTCTTGGGTTCATCCAAAAATCTCATCAAAATAAAGTTGTTATAATATAATAGAAGTGAGATCGACTAGTGATGAAGAAGATGATCTCCATGAAATTCTTCTTACAAATGATGAAGAAGTAGAAGCAGCCTGCAAGAACTCAAGATGGTGGACAAATAGCTACTATGGATGAACTCAAAGAAATCAACCTAGAGTCGAGGATGATCCCATCCAACTTTTGTCGCTGCTCTTCTATCCATGAAAAGTTGAAGAGCTAAAAATGCTACTTTATGAATTTAGGGATCTTCTTTCCGACATATTCTAAAATGTCGCTTATCCTGATGTAGTAGTTCATGAACTTGTTATTAAACTAGAGGCAACACTTGTTAAGCAAGCTCCTAGGAGAATGAGACTGGAGATCGAACAACAGGTAGTTGAAAAAACTAAAAAGTTGATCAAAGCAGGCTTCATCCGGGAGGAGAAGTATGCAGATTGGAATGCCAACATTATCCCAATTAGGAAGAAGAATGGCCAAATCCGTCTTTACATTGACTTTCGAGACCTAAATAAGGTGTGTCCAAAAGATGACTTTTCTTCCAATATCAAACTACTAGTGGACAATACTTCCAACTACGACATGTTCTCATTCATGGATGGATCGGTGGGATATAATCAAATCAAGATGGCACCTGAAGATGAAAGACATACATCATTCATAACACCTATTGACATCTATTGCTACACAGTCATGCCTTTTGGCTTAAAAAATGCTAGAGCTACATACCAAAGAGCCATGAGGCATATTTTTGATGAGTTGATTCATTAGAAGGTGGAATGTTATGTTGATGATTTGGTGGTGAAGAGCTTAAATCATGATAATCACTTTGAATACTTGAGAATTATACTGGAGAGAATCAAAAAATATGATCTCAAGATGAATCCTCTAAAATGTGCATTTGGAGTATCCTCCAAAAAAATCCTTGGGTATATTGTACGTCATAGAGGAATTGAAATTGATCCTGCCAAAATCAAAGCAATTGTGGAGATGCCTCCACTGAAGAGTTTGCGTCAACTTCATTCTTTACAAGGATAGCTTCCATTCATCCATCAATTTATGTCAAACCTATCAGGACCCTGCCAACTATTTGTAAGGTTGATGAAAAAGGATGCTCCATTCAATTAGGACAAGGAGTGCCAAGAAGCCTTCAATATATTTAAGAGCTACCTATTAAACCCACAAACCCTCACAACACCTACTCTTAGGAAGCCCCTCATTCTATACACAATTGCATTAGAAGAGTCCCTTGGAGCATTATTGGCACAACATAATGAAGAAAGTAAAGAGAATGCTCTTTATTATATCAATCGAAGATTAATAGGAACATAAATGAGATACTCTCCAATAAAGAAGCATTATTTGGCATTAATTGTTACAGTCCAAAAGCTCCGCCATTATATGTTATCTCACAAGATTACCCTCATCTCAAGGATCGATCCGCTAAAGTACTTGATGAATAGACCAGTGTTGATAGGTCATTTGGTAAGATGGGAAGTATTGCATCAATAATTTGATATCACATACGTTCCGTAGAAAGCAGTTAAGGGACAAATCTTAGTAGATTTTCTTGTTGCACTTCCTCTCCCTATGGACTCTTCTCTTAATGATGATTTGCTCGATGAGAAAATTATGCTCATTCATGAAAGAGAAAAATCAAAAATTTTGAAAATGTACTTTGATGGAGCCTCATCGATCAAACAAGTCCAACCTCTAAATTTTCTATGGGCAAGAGCAGGAATTGGTATCATCTTCATAACACTAGAAGGAGGAATAATGAGATGATCATATGGGTTGACCGAGCCAAGAACTAATAATGAAGCTAAGTATGAAGCATTAGTGGCAAGTATTGAAGAAGCTATTTTCATAAGCATTCAAAACTTGCATATTTTTGGTGATTCTCAGCTTTTTATAAATCAAGTACTGGGCATCTATAAAATTAACAAGCTTGAGTTAGCTTTCTATCACAAATGAGTCCTCGAGCTTATGAAGCAAATACCAAATATCACTAACTCAAGTCTCGATCCGAATAGCAAAGTATTGCTTAGCAAAATTAGCTAAGAAAATGACAAGTATGAATGGTGATTATCATGATCGCATATTTACTCGATGAGTTCTAGAGCCAATAAAGTATCAATCCCCACAGGTAGAGGGGTTATCAAATTTGACCCAAGATGTGACTCAGGTTGCTCCTCATACTCCCAAAATCAACAAGAAGTTATACCGAAAAGAGCTAAGAATGACATTGCCTCAGAAGAGCAGTGTGAAGCCTTTATTGTAGAAGAGCCACATGATTGGTGACAACCCTTCATCAACTACTTTAAAGTAGGCAAATTACTAAATAATAAATCACCAAGCACAAATTGAGAAGAGAATGTTGCGCTATGCTTTTGTTAACAATACTTTATATCATAGATCCTTTGAACAAATGTGGCTACGATGCCTAAATGTAGATGAAGCTAGCAAAGTGATGGTTGAAGTTCATGAAGGACTTTGTGGTGCACATCTGTCAGGTCCCAAGGTGGAAATGAAGATCAAAAGGATGGGCTATTATTGGCCATCTATGGTGAGATACTATATCAATCATGCTAAGAAGTGTCATGAATGTCAAGTACATGGGAATATAATCCACCAACCTCCAAATCTGCAACACCCAACAATAGCATCTTGGCCTTTTGAATGTAGTATATAATGAGCAAATTGATCCACCATCGTCACCGGACATCGCTTCATCCTAGAATCGACTTATTTCTAAGTGGGCTGCTACCCATTTAAAGAAGTCATCTTATCGAGTGATTAACTTCTTTACACATATGGTCTATAGATTTGAGTGTCACGTCAAATAATTTTTGATAATGGCATAACTTTCAAAAATATAAAGATTTATAGATTCATCGATCAACAAAAAATTGATTAGCGATATTCTTCAATATATAATCCAAGAGAAAATGGTTTGGTGGAGACCTTCAACAAGATATTAGTCAAGCTGCTCAAGAAGATCCTTACTAAAATAAAAGAGAATGGCATACCAAGCTAATAGAGGCACTATGGGTGTATCAAACCACCTACAAGATGCTGACTAAAGCCACTCCCTATTCATTAGTATTTGGAACTAAAGTAGTTCTTTCGCTTGAAGTTGAGTTGTCATCACTTCGAATAGCGATCCAATACAATCTAACTGAAGATCAAAATGCTCATTTGAGAATGGAAGAACTCAATGCACTCGATGAAGTTAGACTACAAGCTCTTCAAAATTTGGAAGTTTATCAAGCAAAGATGTCCAGGCTTTGACCATGGGCCTCAACATTCCAAAAGGAGAATTGGTCTGTGAGAAGACCAATTATTTCCAATCAAAAATTTGGTGGCAAATTCAAGCCTAATTGGGAGGGCCCTTTCGTCATTGAGAAAGTGTACCAAGGAGGGGCATACCAACTCATTAACTTAGATGGTGAAGGACCAATACCACTAATTAATGGTCGATACCTAAAAAAGTAGTATACATGATGATTACATTCTTGAAGTACAATAGAAATCCTCCTTCAAGATAGGGGGCATTTTTTATTATATCTATTTAGGTTGACATCATGCTTCATGCCAAGATCTCTAAATAAATATACTCACTCAAGATGAAAAAAGCTTTTATGTTAAAATTTTCCTATTACACAAGGGGCATTTATATATATATATACATAGATAAAATCAATGTTATATGTCAAAACCATCTTGAGAGCTTATCAACTCAAATATTGATATATTTGCATAATTTCATCTTAAAAGTTCTCCTAAATGTACTTTAGAATTTTCCCCACAAGACTGGGGGGCATTTTCTTAGTTTATGTTAAGTTTATTTGAGTTGATGTCATGTTATAAGACGAGATCCTCGAATATATTTTGATTCAAGTTGACATCAAGCTTTACATCGAAATCCCTGAATATATCCATGATTGTCATTGTTAAGTTGTAGGTTCTTACAAGAATAAAAAGAATATATTACTATGCACGAAAAGATAGGCATAAATGTCAAGAAAATTTTTCTCCCAGATTCATCAAATGTTAGAGATCAAATCAGAAGGACTCCCAAATTTGAAAGCTTCAATCAATTGAATTGAAAAAAACATCAACCTCTACATCCTGAAGTCTAAGACACAGATGGGCTCTAAAGGTCAAACTCAACAAGCCCATAAATGGCCGAGTTGATGACGCTCTCCTCACTCAACAAACTCCAAGAAAAGGCCGTAGTGAAAGAGCCTCCATTCATCAGTCAGATGAAAAAACCACCAACCCACTACAAATTAAGTTGAAGACTCTAGTAGGTTCTAAAGGTCAAACTCAACAAGCCCAAATGTGGCCGAGGTGCTAACGCTCTCCTCGCTCAATAAGCCGTAAGAAAAGGCTGTAGTGAAAGAGTCCATCAGTCCAATGATGATAGCTATTTAATCTTAAACTAGATCTAATTTAGTGATTATAAGCAACCAGGATCCAAGAGATCTTTCTACTTGATCGATAGACCAAGATAATATGAGAAAATAACTCTCAACTCAAAGCTACCTCAAGTCAATCCTTATATTGCTTATAGGGTGATATTTCAATTTATTCTCAAATGATCTAATCAAGCTCAAAGCATAGATCAAAGCCAATCTCTTCATCAAGTTCATCAAAGCAAAAAACACAAGATCAAGGAAGCAATTCCTTAGTTCATATAAAGCCGATGGTCGAACTAAAAGAATTTCATGGATACACAGTCTGTTAAAGCACACATTGCTAGACTGATAACTCAACATAGACCTAGTATAAGATGGAAGGTTGGGTCATCTGTATGTACCCTTCAATGAATTCGTCAGAGTAGGAAGCACAAGATTCATATGGCATACATACACTTCTTGACAAGTCAATATGGACAAATCAGGTCAGTCCTTCATCAAGTTTATCAAGCTTAAAGCAAGGATATAAGGAATTTCAAATCTGACCAAGCATGGATAAACCAATTCCCCAGTAGGGTCCTTCATCAAAATAAATAAACCAATTCCTCCATCAAACCCAACCAAGCATGAAGCAAGGGTTGGAGGAAACTCAAATCTATAAGGACATAAAAGAAAGAGATCTTTAATAAAGCCATTGAAGCAGAGACTAGATGGTGTAAGAACTCCTATCTATCCAATAAGTTGATTCTAACAAATTAGTCAATCTTGTCATTTAGTATGTCCTAAATATGACATCATACTAATGATAAATCCTATCAAATCTATATAAGCTATTGTAATCGAAGCTAAAAAGATCCAAGTTCTGTGGCCAGCCCAAAGGATCAACAAGTTTTCAACAAACCTGACTCGCTCCATGCGTGAGTCACATTTGTTGGGGGGTATTTATTGACCTTCGTATACGTGTCATAAGTTGATTAAAGCCCATAAGTCAAATTTGACGGACTTCGGAAGTGACAGTGCGTAAATCGGGCTCAAAATGCATCGAATGTCATCAAAAATGGTCAAAATGACCTCTTGATGATGAACAAACTCTATCGTCACATTTAAAATGTCAAAATTGATTAGAATATAAATATTACACAACCTAACAAGCAATCAATCAAGCAATCAGGCTATCAATGTGTCGATGTGCATATCTAGGAAAGGAAGCTATGATGATATCCAAATGACCTCTATTCATGAAATTGATCATGTTATTAGCTTCAAAATATTGAAATCTATCAAGTAAGACTTTGCACTGCAAAGTCGCATGAAAATTGAGCAATAAAATGATAGCGCATATTTTGAGTCAAATGACTCAATTTAATGACTTGAACCAAACCTTGACAGAAATGGACCATGTCGTTGCATTCAAAATATCAAAATAACCTTGAATTGATATATATATATTGATTATCTAATTATGTCAGCATAAAATTCACATTAAGGCCAATTAAACACTTAGAAAATCAATTTAAAAATTAATTTAATCCCTAATCTAATCCTAATGTCCACTCAACCAGCCCTAATCTCTCATTCGGTTGGTTTGACCCCTCCTTCATGACTCGGTTCAACCTCTCCTTGCGCACATGAGAGGCCCTCCCCTTCCTCATCAAACCCAATCTGATAAGCTCAACTGAAGGGCCTCCTTTTATTCAACCCATCTTCTCTTCATCCCACTGCTCTCCAACCATTCCTTCTTTTCCTTCTCAACGTAAAGACATATCTTCCTCCTCCAAATTAACCCCATAATCCTTTTCTTCCACTCATCCAAATGGGAAAAGGAAAGTATTTCATCTTTTCTTCTTTTCTTCCTTCTCCTTTCATTTCCCTTTCTTTCTTCTTCCTTCTTCATTCCATTTCTTCCTCATTTCCACAAAATTAAAATTTATTTTCTCATTTCTCCATCCATTTTCTTCTTTTCCTCATAAAATTAATTTCTTTTTTTCCCTCATTTCTACTAATAAAAGTAATACGTAACTGAACGAAGTATTACATTAGATTCTTTCCTATTTTTTGCATCTCTTTCTTTCCTCTTCCAAAATCAAAAATTCCTCTTTCATTTCCATTTTGTTTGCCTAGAAGAACATCATCATCATGCAGGTTCTTCTCTAGGCTTCTGGCATTTCTGTCCCCTTTCAATCTTTCCTTTTGCCTCAGCTAAAGAAGAACACCGTCATCAAGCAGGTTCTTCTCTAGGCTTTCGGCATTTCCATCCCCTTTTGATCTTCTCTTTTGTTGTAGCTGAAGAAGAACAACGTCATCAGGGGGGTTCTTCTCTAGGCTTCCAGCATTTTCTTCTTATTTTGACCATCCCTTTTGCCACAGTCAAAGAAGAATACCATCATCTGGTTCTTCTAGGCTTGAATTTCCTCTTCATCCCACTCATTCTGATGCATTAAGAAATAATGTAACATGTGTGATGTGGATGTACATCTACTTGGGTTTCTTTGCAGGTTCGAAGGCCTTATCATGCTCATTAGGACTCGATGAGATGAAAAATTGGTTGTCGTGTAGTAATACATCACTTATATGCTCATTAGCATCATCGAGTAACAACATCTGATGTCGCTCTCCCAATGAAATGCTACCAAATTTTGTCAAATTTTTTTGGACTTAGAAAAAAAAGAAATGATATTGCATTGCATTTGTCTTCTTTTAGGTTTAAAGGCTGCTCATTAGGGAGAGATGGAAATCATTGTGTCACAAGACACCCACTACACTCTTTAATTAGAAAAAGCCAAAATACTCACATGCACATAGATGATGGGAGGCAGTCAATTTTTAGACATAGAAAATAAAATGAAAAATGAGATAATCAAAGAGTTTAAATGGAATTAAATAAAAGACTTAAATCAAAATTTTGAGCATAATAAATGTGAAGTTACAAATGCATAAAATAAATACAAGCGCTTATAGGGAGTCTGATAGTTTGCTTATAAACATAACCACACAACTTTTCAATGAACACAAATATAACCTTTAGTGACTGCCTGAATATAATTATTAATCTAACTAATTAAATTGAATGGCTAAGAAATCTTAAGCCAAGCTTGAAATGAATTTAGAAATTCACCAAATGCCTATGAAACCTTTTAATGAACATTCAAGCATTGAAATAATTAAAAATGATTGATAATCCACTTGCAAATAATTAAATGGCTCACACAATAAACATTGAAGTTATTATAACTTATTCCAAGCAATTAAAAATGATTTTTAATTGACAGAATTAAATATGGAGAACTTATACGAAGCTTGTTAGCTTACTTCCGAGCTAGTTGAAAAGTGATGAGAAAGTTTAAGTGAGATACACAAAGAATTTGATACATAGTTAATTACCATGAATATAATTCTTATAATGTGTCACTTTAAGTGACCTAAGAAAAAATCTAATTGGATTCATAATCAAAATCACAAGATGCTTATAGTAAGCTTGAAAGCTAGCATTCAAATACAAATACAATTCAAGCATGACTTAAGCAACAAGGTTTATATTTAATAAGCTAAGTTGAAAGAGGTATGCTAGTTTATCTATGGGTGAGAATGAAAGTTGAATATGAGGATTAACAAAGACGTAAAATCTTAGTAATATGCATAAGATAAATAGCCATTCTATTTTTTCTATCAAGTTAAGTATAAGCAAAATTACACTACTTTGAATCGAAAATATAAAGTTGAACTTTATACCGATTCAACACTTTACAAGCGAGCAGAAACGTTAATTAAGGCATTTCTCAAAATACACTTATGGGCCCCAACTATGTTGAATGTTTAGATTCAAGTGTCGAGGATGTTGTGGGTTTCAGTTTAGTCTTAGGGGGCGGGTTAACAAAACCTAAAATTTATTATATAAATTTAACAATACTTGAGAAATTTGAATTCATAATGTGATAGTAGATCTGATCCTCTGTTAGGAGCTAAACATAGTCAACAAGATATAAAGTTCTCAAGTATATTCAAGTCAATCAATTAACAACCCTAATGATAGCTATGTTGAATGGTGATTTCAACCGGGGGGATACTTCCATCAAAATCTGATTCTAATTTCAAATCAAATATTAATCAAAAAATTGCTTAAATGAAATTCAATCATTAAAATCTTAAAGCAAAACTCTATCTATCCACCTTCCATAATTATTATCGGTGACAAATTAAGAAAACTCTAGCTCACAAAGTAGTCAATGTCAAATCAAGTATTTTATTATGTTCACTCTTAACCAATCTCATGCCAGTAAAGACATGACCCATGTCCTCAGACTGCATGGCTTGATCAATAGGCTCCACATATGCATTACATCAGTACTCTTTCGATGGTAGGCTCCACTATATTACGATCATGACCGTAACACGTATGCTCCCCAATGGCTCTATCCTTTGAGTTGTGAATCATAGGGTATACATGATAGGGCCAAAAGCCCTCTATCAGCTAAGGTAGACTTAAGATTGTCTCCTTAGATAAATATCATCCCAAGTCTACAAGGATTTCTTGGACAACATAACCCATGTGTTGTTGATAAGGATCATTCGGTCAGGTTGGGTCAATTACCTCCTTTGACTCACTAGATTAGGGACCACAGGAATGTCAGAACCATGGGATCTAGATTGGACACGCCATCATTCCCCGAACTATCTTTAAGCTAAAAATGATGAATTTCATGATCTCAAAATTTTAAATTTCATATGTTGCTCTTATACGCTACGCATTAAGTGATATAATGACTAAACTTAATCGAAAGTTCTCTTTCGACATTGAGAGGGGTAATTAATTATAGGGGCTTGCGCCTATAGGAAACTTGGAACCAGATCTGAAGTCCTCACCAAATGAGGACAAGATCTCTAAGTAGTGTCTTATCTACTATTTCATCCACCTTATAAAAATTACACTAACACATTTAAATTATACTCTCTTCATTCATTTTTTGAGAGGTTGGTGGAGAATTTTTAGAGCCTACACCTACTTTATGTTTTCATGTAAAGTAGGAGAAAATCTCTATATCCAAAGAACCATCATGCCTTAGGAGTCCTCATTAGGTGATTAGGTCCATTATAAGGTAGTGACTCCTATCTCTCGAGATAGTATACTATTCTTAATGTCATACCCGATCATCCTACTGAGAACATCTGCGGATTTGTGTGGTGTCCCCTAAGAAATACACCCAAACATAAAAATAAACACCACACTTGCCTGGATTTCACATGCAAAAAATAATGGCTGATTGAGGGAGGCTTGGGGTGCTTTAGAGGCTATAAGGGATTGCAAAATCACCCAAGGGACTCAGAAAATGTGAATCGTGATAATTATCGCTCAAATTGAGGGAGTATACCCCTCAATCGTGTGTGATGGACAGACAGGATTTATCTCTAAAATTCTATTGATTCAACATTATCGAGGCATTAGAGGGGTCACTGTTAGCTCCACGTGGCACATCGGGGTTAAAAGAAGTGGTGGAAGAGAGCTCAAGGTAAGATATGGGAGGATTGGGTTGGCTTAGTCTTTTGGGTGCTTAGTTTGGCTTGAGAGGGGAGGTGAACTCCCCTTGGTCCATGACTGATCCTAGTTGTTCTATGGTGGGCTAGGAAGCTTAGGTGTACCCCATTTGGGCTAAATGTTGACCTGGTCAAAGGTCTAAGTTGACTTGGTTTGACTTAATTCAAGGTAGTTGATCACCCAGATGATTGTTGATCATGATATGGGGTTTGGATGAGCTTAGTTCAATCCAATTTTGGTTGGATTAAAACTTGGCTCAAAAAGGGTTTTTAGGTCACTTTGGGTCAAGTGGATCTAAATGGGTCAATTGGTCTTGTTTAGCGTGATTCAAGTTTAATTGAACTCACATATGAGCTTAGGATTGAAATATAAATCTAATTGCAATTGTTTGGAGTCAAATGGATTTTGGTTCATATGATAATTTCAAGTCAAAAGGGGTCAACATGGGCTTGATTTGAGTTGACTTGGGTTTGATTTGACAACTATAATTTATGTTTATATTTGGGTTAGTGATTGAAGAAAAGATTGATCCAAGAAAACCATGAGTTTGGATTGATTTGAGTATCATTTAGCCAAGTTCAAGAAATTGGCTAAAAAGGTTAAAATTAGAAATTTGATTTGATTTGGGTTTGGTTTTGGCTATTTGGATTTATATTTCATTTATATTTGTGAATATAAATGAAGATATAAATAGGTTATGAAAAAATCACTTGAGTTTGGAGTGATTTGGAAGCAAATTTGATCAAGTTTAAGGATGTATGTCTGAAGAACTTAAGTGGGGAATTAATTTAGTTTGATTTATTTTTGGTCATTGGATGGTAGGTTTCATTTATATTTATGAATATAAATGAAGGAATAATTGATTTATAAAGAAATCAATTGTGTTTGGATTAATTTGGGTTGATATTTTGATTAAGCTTATGGAGGTAAGTTCATATGGCTTAAGAAAGGTCTTGATTTAGTTTGATTTTGCTTGATTTGATTTGAATGGATTTAAATTTAGATTTCATTTATATTTGTGAATATAAATGAAAGAATAATTGATTTTTAAAGGAATCAATCAAGTTTGATTTGGTTAACGGGGGGTTTTGGCTAAGCATATGAAGGTGATTCAAATGGCTTAGGAAGGGCTTTTGGAATTTGAATTTGATTTTGGGTTCTAGTCATTTGATTTGAAGTTTATGTTGGAATTTGATTTGAGATTAAATTGGTATTTGAGAAAATCAATTAGATTGGGGTCGATTTGAATTTGGTATCAAAGGGCTTAGGAAGGGTTTTGGAATTTGAATTTGATCATGGGTTTCAATCATTTGATTTGAAATTTGATTTGGAATTTGATTTGGAAGTTTGGTTTGGAGAAGGAAGCATGGATTGGGTTTAAGGCTATAGGATAGGCAAAATTTTTCTAAATCCCTAAGGCATGATCTTTTCCCATGGCTAATCCTTCTAAGTCTCTAGGCTTAGGTTAAGTGTTTACCTAATAACTAGAAGTGTCTTAAAACTAAGGAGCTCTTAGTGTCTATAAGAGTCCTAGATCTATGATGAGGAATTTGAGAGCTCACTCCAAAAGTGAGGTCAATAGATATATTGTGAAATTATAAAGGGTTACTCTTTACCAAAGTTAAGGAAGAATTGATTACAATGTAATAATACTTAAACTAAGGAGAGTACCTCTTGTGATGGTAGTATAAGGAGTTTGAAAGTGTTGAGATTGATGGTGGATTTTGGATGATGACAAGCCAACTTAGAAGGTGGCAAAGAAGGTTGAATAGAAAAAAATCAAATAAATAGATCATCCAAATTAATTTTGGAAATGTTCATGGATCTAGCTAAGAGATCCTAAACAATGGCAATAATAGACACATCAAGGCCTTGTGTTTCCACCTCAAAAGTTAATCCAATGCCACTAACATCTAGTGAATTATAGTTATGCAAATGGCACAATAACCTAGATGTTATCAAAATTAGATTTAAGATATGAAAATCAATAAGAATATGTATTGAAGTATTAATCTCTATGAGAATAGTCTAATGTTGCACATAGCTCATAGATGATTGCTTACAAAATTGAAAACACTTTAAGAAGGTTAAATTTTTTAGTATAAATCACACACAATACATATTACTTTGTCACATTTTGCCACTCTCAAATGATTGTTTGTAGATAGGGCAAACTAGGGAGGCAATTTGAAACCCATTAGGTGAAAAAACAAGCAGCAATTGCCTCAACTATCTCTTATATGATTGGGATAATAGATCTCACTCGCCTTGTTTAGTTTGAGATAGTCTGTCTACTCAGTGCACTTTAAGTTTCATAATCAAAGTTTGTTGTCATTTGTATCTTTCCATCTAGATATTTTTTTTAACTATAAATTTATCAAAGCTAGAGTTCATTTGAAATTTCAATTAATTTTCAAATAATTATCATTAACTTCTTAAATACTTTAAGATTTAAAAATTTGCACTAGAATATTCGCTTGATCAATGAATTTTGCAATCACATCTTAATTTATTTCTTCAAACTTTTATTATGACTCTAATCAAGTTATTTTTTATTATAATAATTAATAAAGTATTCTTATTGCCTAAAATGTAGCAATGTATCATGTTGTTCAAAAGTTAATAGATAATAAATATTATTTTGAGGTGTACTATTTACACTTTAAGAAAATGTATATTTACTTTGTAGTAAATTAATGAAGAGATAGCTTAGTTCGGAAAGCATAATTTAATTTATTAGTTTACACTGCTTTTGGTAATGAACTCAGCCTAAACATTCCCTTGTTAATTACTTTTGCTGCTATATACCTTCTGCACTAAATTAAAATACCAAAAGTGGTTCTCACTAACCAGAATCTGATTCGCTTTGGTAATGAAATAAATAAATAAATTACTCTACTAATTAACATTAAATAGTGATTAAATTTGCAAAAAATCGAATCTTCTATATAAAGCTAGTGTTGTCTCTCAATATTTTATTCACATAGGTCCGAACACAATTAATTAATTATATGCTTGCAAATTGTAAACTAGTCAAGGGATTTCCCAATTGGCTTTACTTACCCACATTTAGCAGAAATTGTGGAAGAAATTAGACAATAAATAAAAATTTAAATGTGCACTTTATGCTGAGGTTTTTTTTTTTTTTTTTTTATTTGACAAGTTTGTCTTGATAAGTCAAAGGGTTGAGACATTTTTTTGGGGTGGAATCGGGCAAAAAAAAAACGTTTGCAATTAGCCCCTCCGAAAGGTTTATTTTGTAATATTCATATATATGTAATGGGGGAAATAATTTGAATTTTATTAGAGTTAATTAGGCTAATATGTATGATTAGAGAGAAAGGAAAAATATAAGATAAATAAAATCAGATGAGTGAAATGTTGAGAGAGAAAGAGATAGTATGAGTTAGGTTTTCATATCGGTTGACAAGAGCCAATGTCAATGCTATAACATAATTTATAAAAGAATGAATACTCTAAGAGTAGTTAAATATTTTATTGTAGCCAATTATACGGTTGTTAGAATGTTGACTTGTGTAAGATGATTAAATGATTATTGATAGGAGTTACATGAGTATTGCATCTAACTGCTCACTAGTCTAGTATGATTATTTGACATCATAAACTAAGTACTTCAAATGTTACATTGATACTGATACGAGGACACAAATATGATACAATAAGACATATAACATGCCAACTTTAGAAATAAAAGACATGGATAGGCATGCAACATGACATTATAAATAATTTATGTAATTTATAAACTATAAATCAAATATAATAATCACATAAATTTTATGGATAGTAAATAAGTCAATTTTTTTAATATTATATAGACAAAAGATTTTGATATTTAATGATACAAGAAAATTAATAAAGTTTAACATATTATTTATAAATTATGATAGTAAGTAAAGAAAAATGAAAAATTATAAAATAATAAATATAGTAAAAAAGAAATCAAATTTTAACAATATCTTGAAAAAGATTTGTCATCAATAATTTTTAGAATATTACATACAAAAATAAATATGTTAGTACTATCAAAATATAATATTTACTTATACATTTAGTAAATATTTTTGAAGTTTATTCAATACACACCTGTCTAATTTTTTTATTTTTTATTTATAAAAACTCTCTATAAGCATGTCTGGCACATGTGAGATGTGTGTCATATAAGTATTATGTTCAATACATATCATATATTGTATATCTCTTTTTCATAAAGTGTTTAAGCATCGTAGGTTCTTCTTGAATAATTTCACTGAGATGACTTACCTCATTTGATTAAGGACTTCTGGAAGATTTGCTATCAATGACTTTGAATTATGGATGGCTCAAGCAAGTTCAATCATCATAGCTCAAGGGACTTAATCTAGTATAGTTGGATTTAATTAAATGATACTTACACTTACCCAAGTGGATACGAGTGCTCAAATTTGCTAGTGATTTTAAATTCATTGCAAGTCTTATTATAGGTTAGTATTTTAGTTGTGTGACATATCTATTTTTGTTTCTTATCCCACAATTCCTTCTTTTGATCTAAGTTTAAACATTATGGCTTCATCTTATGCTCACATGCATGATTATATATATATGATTCATTTTCATAACAACTAATTATTAGTCATGGTTTATATACAAAATCCTAAATTACTGTCATGGAATAGAAATGCTAATATGTATGGTAGGGTATCATATATCATATCGTTAAGTGGAAGCTTATCATGATTATTAGCTCCCAATAAGCACAATCTAGTTTGCCAAGGGTGAAAAAAATTACTGTGGTGTGAAAGTGATTATGACATAGATTTTGAAAAGACTACAATTCAAAACATAAGTGAGGCTAAATTGAAATGCAAGTCTATAAGGCCATGACATAAGTGATGATATGTGAATCTAAGTGTGATGAAAATTATGACATAAATAGGAATGTTAGTTTTGAAAAAGAATAATTATACTACACATGATGTTGCAACGTGAGCCTATAAAAATAAATATAAAGTTGTGGAGTATGTTTGGATGAGCAATTTGCAATATATGTGCGGTTATGGTAATGGTTCAAAAGTTGATAATTATGTTAAAAGTGATGGTACATTACGAGTCTAGATGTATTGACATCTACAATGCATATGAGATTGTGATATTGGTCTTGAATAAGTGGTTGTAGTGCATTGAGGTCAGATGCAAGCTTGAACACATAAATGACTATAATGTATGCAATCTTACAACATATGTTTGGTTGAAATTACAATGGACAAGATGCAAATAAGATTGCAATAAGTCTAGATATACAAATACTTTCTTGTAAGATTGTTTTAAGAAATTGAGAACTTGCTAGCCTAAGAAAATCTTATTTCTTGATAGTAATTGCTTGTAGGATTTTCAAAAGTATCTAGGCTACTATGTGCTTAGAAAATCTTACTCGATGACTAGTATTTATAAGATTTTTCCAAGATTTTAGGCTTGGATACTCCCACACCATAGTTCATTAATTTAATAAAATATTATTTATAAATTTTCAAAATCCCATTCAATTCTTATTTGAAGAATTTAGAGTATTCATCATAATTATCAATAATAAATGATATATGTTGTCCTCTCTGATGACCAAAATATAGTTTGATAATACAACTTTAGATTAACTCAACTAACTCTTGATCGTGATCAACCTCCACACCTAGTAATGGTTCGATGATGAGGTATGATTTTAATTATCACTGATAATATTTTGATTGATAATTTGAATTTATCATCTTTAAAGTTATTTATTCATAGCTTATATTTGTGCTACTAGAAAATGATCTAATTCCTTGCTTCATGACTTTCACGAGTTATTTAATCAAATCTGGATTACAATTTCTCTATTAATACTCATTTTATAACAATTACTGTCCCTAATATCATTAAGAAATGCTTAAAAAGAGAAATAATTAATGAAACCTTCACATTTTTTTATAGTTGAATAAATAAATAATTTTGCCATTTAGAGAATGCCGTTTGGCAGAAATTCGCTTGATTACAGTGATACAATCTCATGCTTAACTATAGTTTACATTTTATAACATTTACCTAAATTGGCCACATTTATATTTGACAGTCAACTGAGTAATTTCAGCATAATCCTAATCATGATTACCATCATCATTAGTTCCTAATCGTGATTACCGTCGTCATAAATTTCAGGCGCATTTACTTGCACCATCAAAAAAATATTTATATATCTAAATCCCAATTTTTGGTTGAAAAATATACACGTGTTCACACACTTTAATTGGTGTTCGTGTCTGAATAAATAATCAGAAAGAAGGCCACTTAGATGTTTGCATGATTATTTTAAAGTTCTTCAATATATGCAATTAAAATCGAATATTAAATTTTTTTAAAAATAAATAAGAAGAAAGAAGGAAAAGCTTTATGCGATCAAAAAGGAAAAAAACAAAAGAAATATTATGTTGGATTCAGGTCATGTCCTTCAAAATCTACATCTTCTAAAGGCAATTATTAACCACTCCAAATAAAAAAAAATAGAAGATATTTTATTTTATTTTATTTTCCAGTATTGTCATCTCTTCTCTTGTCTGGTCAGGCGAAATTTAAATATCATAAAATCAAATGAATTTAATTTATACTTTTCTGTAATTCATCAAGGAATTTCTTGTCAGAGACACGAATGCCACATAACCGTGAATTAGAGCTTGCACGATGCTGTCATATACTTATATGATAAGCATTTTATAAGGCTAAAGTTAAGCAGCAGAAAAGGAATATAAATAAAGCCCCTCCCCCCTCCTCTCCACCTCCCCCCATTACCCTTCCGGCTTCCTCTCTATCCTCTTTCAAACAGGATAAATTCAAAACCCAAAACCCAGGAATTAAAGGAGATCCCGCCTCTCTTCTCGCAGTGATAAAGCAAAGCTCATTCCAACCACAAACCAAATATCACAACCCAATGTTTTCTGGATCATCCCTCTCCACCAAAACCCTAACTTGATCATAACTTCCACGCTAAATATTACGCTTCTTCATCATCTCTATCTTACTCTTCACCTCTTCACTCATGAGCATCTGCTACTCTCAAGAAATGGAAGCCAAGCTAGTCCATGACTTCATCCACATACCAGGCCCGATCATCGTTGGAGCCGGTCCCTCCGGCCTGGCCGTTGCTGCTTGCTTAAAATCGAAAGGCATTCCGAGCCTCGTCATCGAGCGTTCTCACTGTATCGCCTCATTATGGCAGCTCAAGTCTTACGAACGACTCCGCCTTCACCTCCCCAAAAGCTTCTGCGAGTTGCCGCTCATGCCGTTCCCGGCCGAGTTCCCGACCTACCCTACAAAGGAGCAGTTTGTTGGGTACTTGGAGGACTATGCGGCCTCGTTTGAAGTTCTGCCGGTGTTCGGGGAGTCAGTGGTGAGAGCCGAGTTTGATGAAGGATTAGGACTTTGGAGGATGAGCACGGTGAGGGAGGGGAGTGGGTGGGGGAAGGAGTACGCGTCAAGATGGTTGGTGGTGGCGACGGGGGAGAATGCGGTGGAGGTGGTGCCGGCGATAGAAGGGTTACCAGATTTCGATGGGACGGTGGTGCATACGAGCGGATATCGAAGCGGTGAAGCATTTAGAGGGAAGAAGGTGGTGGTGGTCGGCTGCGGTAACTCGGGGATGGAGGTGTGCCTTGACCTCTGCAACTATGCTGCCTTTCCGACGATCGTGGTGCGGGATGCGGTAAGTTTATTAATATTTCTCACATATAAAGTCAATCTAAATTAATAATATATTATTTCTACAGTATTTTTAAATGAAGAAATACTGACTTTTTTAGGTATATATGACAATATGAAAATGATGTTGATGGTCCATTGATTGAAATGAAATTAAGGAAAGTGTCTCTCTCATTATAATCAGAAAACAGTTTCAGTTGGGTTTTTCTATTAATAGTTTATAGAAACCCTAATAGCCAGCAAGGTTTTCCCCTTTGAACATTTGTTGAACTTTTTTTACTGTTTGATTTTCTTTTGATTTGAGTTGGTTTTGTAATTTCCAAAATGAAGGCGACAGACATATCGTCATCCTCTGAGATTCTATAGAGTGTGAATAGACAAAGTAAAGAAAAGCCCTAAGGTCTCTTAGCTTGATTGCTCGACAGATGTTTTATAATATTTTATTTAATTGGTTAATATTTTAACTAAAACATGTAAATTAATGATAATTTAATTTGATTTTGTAAATATTCAGATTTCATGAAAAGCTTTTCCTGAATACTGAATATTATATGTTATATCAATGTGCAATTCCCAAGACTTGCATAGAAAATACATCAAGTTTAAATTTTCTTGTGTTATTCTATAATATTGTATGTTATATCAATCAAGAGCAACAAACACAAATAAGAAATATAAATCCAGCGCATATAAAGTTTATAAGATATTATACCTTGCTCGAAGATTTGGGTGTTCTTGTTTTAATTTTGTTCATAAGTTTAATTTTTGATGACATTCAAAGAAGATAATTTTGGTAAATTTAATTTACTAAACTAACCAATTTCTTAATATTTTAAAGTTTATTTAAATAGCATTGAGTTTCTTAATAGATCAAAGCTGAAAGAATGGTACACGTGCACCTTTGGATTGTACTTAAGCTTAAAAAAGAGAGGGTTTTGGCATGCGAAGAAAGCTAGATTCTCAATGAAAACTACCCTTCATTTTACTTTTTCCTGCGATTCAACTGCACGCCACAGAAGCCTCTTCTCTCTCTCTCTCTCTCTCTCTCTCTCTCTCTCTCTCTCTCTCGTAGTCTCAGTTCTTTTTTAGCTCTCTATTCTCTATTGATTCTGAGACTTTGGATGATCATAATTGTACTAAAAATTTTGACTGATCTGCATAAGAAGTAACAAAAATATATGGCGACATTTATTGCACCTTTAATTGACAGAACGTATATTCCAAAGCATGATCAGCAAGTGCAGTACTTCATGACTTTTAATAATTTATTTTATTTTATTTTCTTTTGATTACCTTTGATAATTTATTTACATATATTTGATTATTAACTACAGGTACACATACTGCCCAGAGAGATGCTAGGCAGGTCTACTTTTGGGCTGTGCATGTGGCTGCTCAAATGGCTACCTGTACAAATGGTGGATCGTCTGTTATTATTCGTCACTGGACTCATGGTCGGCGACACCACACGGTTCGGGCTTCGACGACCCAAGCTTGGCCCGCTCGAACTCAAAGCCATCTCCGGCAAGACTCCTGTTCTAGACGTTGGCACCCTTGACAAGATCAAGTCTGGAGACATTAAGGTTTTTGTCTTCCATTTTGCTATTATCAAATGCTATGAAATAACGTGCATGATATATGAGCAAGATTTGAAATTTTTTTCATATTTTTGAATAAAAAATATATCTGAATATTTTTATGCAATTTGTATTAAGATAATAAGACAAAATATTCAAAATTATAAGAAAAATATTTCCAATTCGAAAACATTTAAATTGTTAAGAAAATTCAATCTTTATAGTATTAATAATAAATAAATAAAAATTAATAACATTGTGATTGTTGATCGTTTTGAGTTGCAGGTTTGTCCAGGGGTTAAGCGATTCACATCCAAAGGGGCTGAGTTTGTAGATGGGAGATCAGAAGATTTTGATGCTGTGATCTTAGCCACAGGGTACAGAAGTAATGTGCCCTCTTGGTTAAAGGTATTTATTTTTATTCATAAATAAATAAATAAAACAATGACTAATTGATGAACATAGCTCATAGTTTTTTGATGCGAAATCTCACCTCATCTATGCTGAATATATATATATATATATATACTCATACTTTAATATATTTTACAAATAATATATCTTTTAACACAATTTTATTTTGAAATATATAAAAGATAAGGAGCCTGAATGTAATTATTTTGGGGATAAATACTTGAAAAAAAGAACCAAAAGGAATACATTTTTAAAACTGCTTCATGAAAAATACTACATCAAGTAAAAAATGAAGTGTATTTTTCAAATTTAGTGGATGAAACATCGTCACAGAGATTTCATTTACCTATTAACAGTTTCAGTGGGTATTGATTAATCCTCAGTAATAATTGACGTTAAAATTGCAGTTGCCAACTAATTTTAGTTGGCGTTTATATTTCTAAAGTTCTAATCATTAGTTAAGTAACGCATTAAATGAAATGATTTTTCATGGCAGGAGAACGAGTTTTTCTCGGAGATCAATGGCTTGCCGAAGAGGCCATTCCCCAATGGGTGGAAGGGCGAGAGAGGTCTCTATGCAGTAGGGTTCACCAAGCGAGGCTTGCTCGGTGCATCCATTGATGCCACAAAGATAGCCCACGACATTGCACTAAGCTGGAACTCAGAAGATAAACAAAAATTCTAAGCTTCTTCAGAAATCATTCCATGAATATCTCACAACAAGGTTGCCCTTTAACTGGCTACATGAAGCTTAATTAATTGCAGTCAATCCAATAGCTTCGCCTTTGAAAGCTGGTCTCACCAACAGATTAATGGAGAAGATGACCTTGATTAAAAGTGAAGACATCACTTAAATTATTATCAACATCATCATCCATCTTATCCTAACGATCAGTGACTGGTCATTTAGTTAGTATCTTGTATATAGACCTTGTAAAATTTTATTTTGCTACGGTTGACTAACTTAGCTTCATATCGAGAGTCGTTGTATTTGGGTCTTGACCAAAGCTGTCTTGTCATGTAGCCAAGAAAGGGGTGGAGAGAGTCATAGAGCTTGAAAGATTTGATTTGTTTGTTTGTTTGTTTCCACTTTTGCCTTTTTTTTTTTTTTTTTATGAGTGCTGATATGTAGCTTTCCCTAAGCCCAGCTGGGCCATCGAGAGAGTACAAGTTTGATATGTTGTTATTTTTAATGTAAGTGTCAAGTGAGCAGAGATTCTCTCAATCAGTGCTTGTCTTAAGGAAGACAAAAGGCTTTTATTCTGATTGTTTGTTTGGTATTGTGTCTCTAAACACCAACAACAAAAGTTTTAAGAAGCCCAAATTGCTCAGCTCAGATCAAATATGGACCAACAGCTACTACTTATGAAATTGATATATGCATATAATAATCTTTTTCAAGCACATTAGAGTATGAGAGAACCAATCTATTTAATAATAATAATATTTTTTACAAAATTTGTACACTATCATGTTATTTAGATTCATGAATAAAATAATTATTAGACACATCTGATCATCAGCGAAATGCTATTGAAAAATTTAAAAATGTTGCTTAAATGCAACATGTTTTTTTTACCCAGCAGCACCTATGCACTGATATGTATTTTCTGATAAGCTAAATACTTGAAATGTTTGCTTGCGTTCCTCTATTTGTTTTTTTTTTAATTAAGTACGAAGGCATTGCTTGTAGGCTATTGCAGCGTCTGTAAATGCTTTAATTTCGAAGGCTTTGATTGAGAAATTTTGTGTGCAATTTATATGTTTATAGTGAAACTTGTTGGTTTGAGGTAATTACTTATATTATGTGAAGATAAGTGCCCGTATTAAGTAAGAACTGAATTTTGTCATAATGCAGTATGCTTCTTAACACATGAAGGTGTTATTTCATGATTGTGCCGCATGGGGTTGGTTAAAAAGAAGACTTGTTTCCTGAATCAAGGGAAGATGAAGTAGGATATCTTTTAGATAAGGTCAAAAGGAGGAGAAATAATATAATGCATACAGAGTCCGAGTGGTCTAGAATAACAAGCAGTAGCTATGTATTAACTATATACTCGATGCACAACAATTATGTATTAGCAGTGTATACATGTACACATCTAATATACAATTTTTCTCACGATGTGTACATAATAATCCAAATTGTTTGGACTCTATACGAAATAATTTCTCCAAAGGAGGGAGTAGAAGTATATATATATATATATATATATATATATATATATATATATATATATATATATATATATATATATATATATATATATATATTGCTTTTTTTTCCTTTAGTACTTATTCACCAAAAATTTCTTCTTGAATGAAAAATAGAAGCACATATTAGAGGTTTCTAACATGACTAGTACCATCCGCAAGTATCTCAACTTCTATCCATATCTTCTAAATCTTATTAAAACTTTATCCCTTATAGCCACATCTAACAAATGGCTTAGCCAAGCTTTCAACAACACACAAGCCACCTCTTCGATAAACTTTTAACCTTATATAAAAAAAAAACTCCAATCAATTCCAATCAACTCCGATCCTATAAGCCTTCTTAGATTCACCATACATCATTGTCAATAAAGAACATTTCATCATCATCAACATCAATATATGTTCTCCAACTTACACTAGGTAGATTGATGGACAATAAATTAGTGGTGTGGCATGGGTGGGTAGACTAGTAGTAATAGTGGAGGGTGGCCAAGGGTGGGATGATGGTGGTCATAATATTACTGATAATAATGGTGGTGTCATCAAGCATTTTGTGGTGCTTGAAACTATATATTTTATTAATTTTTTTGTGTGCTCATCTCCTCTAATAAATAATATATACAAATAATTTAAGTGATTTTTCAATAAATTTACATTACTATATTATTAAGAGAAATTTACATATATACCACGGAATTCTTATGCATTTACATATTTCAGACCCAAACTTGAATTTTTACAAAACTAGCACTTTTCCTATGTAGAAAAAGGTGCATTTCACTTGGAAAAAGTAATCAGGGTGGTATTTTTGATGTAATAATAAAGATTTAAGTGCTATTTAAGTAAAAATTAAAGTTTGGGTGTGAAATATGTAAATGCATAAGAATTACGTGGTATGTATGTAAATCCCCCTATTATTAATTGTATAATAATATAAGTGAAATAAGATTAATATAAATAAACTATAAAAAAATGAAACTATTCATTTAAAAAATAAAATTAAAAGACTACATGTATGCTAATAGTGAAAAAAAAAATGAATTCATATACACAAAAACATGCGCACTAATATTTTCTTATCTACCTCACAATCAATATCAGTTACATCTTATTCTTCATCATCTATTATTTTTTTCTCAACAAAAATACATCAACTTCTTCAAACTCATCACTAATATTGTGTAAGTTAGCCAATTGGTTTAATAATAGATTATATAAATTATGATGTCTCCTCTTCTTAATAAGTAACTTCTAAAGACTTTTTGTTCTTAACCTATTTCCCTAACCTATCTTCCATGATTGTTATCATGATATGTCTAAAATATTTGTTGTACAAAACTAAAATAATTAAAAAATTTATATTTTTTCTCTGTTATATATTAATAATTTTATATTACATATGAAAAATTATACCTCATTTATGTATGGAGTCAAATCAATCATAAATAAAGGGATCCAATCATTTAGCATGCACTTAAGAAAATTTTAGTTATATATATTATTTTTTTTTATAAAATGTTTTAGTAATCAATTTTATTTCCTAAAAATTTATTTTCTTTAACAAATGCACCATTATTATTTATTGTCATTTATAAAAATAATTCAAGTATTTTTATTGGTCCTCATGTAGGATCATGTAATTCTTAAATTTAAGTTACATTTTGAGATTATCAAAGTGATTATAAAATATAATGCATTGTGTGTAAGATATAACACAAGTTGTAGTAAAATAAAATTATGAATTTCTATCAAACAAATGTATACATATCCTAAAATACATAGTGAATTCAACTATGATCTTGTTGTCAATCACATGAGAAATATTTGTAGAAAGTCCTCATCACAATTTGAGAGAACATTTAATTTTGCAATAATCATCTCTTTATCATGTAAGTATATTGATACACATTCATGACATGGTCTAATTCTTAAAAAAATATAAGGAAAATTAGTTAATTTTATCTCCTTCATCCTCATCAATATAGCTTACTTTAGTTTGGCTATTTGTGTATATAGTTCAAAGTAAAAAAGAACGAAAAATGAGACATTTTATATGTCAGGTATATCTTGAAAATAGACATTTATACTAAGATTAACTTTTAATATTTTAATTAATTTTATTAACAAGTCTAGCAATATTTGTCATTGAATTCCATTTTTCTAAATCTACTCAAAACCTCTCATGATAGGAAAATTTCATTAATGTACAAAATTTAAGATTTAATGAGTTCAAATTATCTAATATGAAAAACAATAAAAAAAATTGCCCCATGGAGCAATTATCACTTAGAGCTAAAAACATGGATCATATGTTGGTTGAATGCACTAAAAAGAAAATTCCCTTCCACATTTCTCTTCTTACCATTACTAAAAGAATTTGGTGGTTAAAAGGTAATCTTGAATTGCTGATGTTATTTGATAGCCATTCTTGTTTTTAAAATTATTTGCCTAGAGAAATTTAAAAGCACATTGTATGGTGGGCCTTAGTTCATAAATGAAAATATCTAATTCTAAGAAAGTGGTCTTAAAAATTCAATAATGTTAAAAATCAATTCTTAAGAATTTTCATGGGTCAAAATTTATGTTTATTTTTGTGTTACCAAAATTAAGATGGTATCTCTAAAATAATAAATGAATTTGATTTTTTGATTGTTGACAATCTTATTGCTTATGGATACAAATTATTCCTAAGTTTTCAATATATATATATATATATATATATATATATATATATATATATATCGGTGTGGTTGATCCATTACCCTTTTCTCGATCCTCTAACAATGAATATTATGGTGATGCATGATTGAAATCTAGTAGTTTATAGTCATTATAAGTGTTGCGTGCTAGAAAATCAGTTGCGGTAGAATAAAAGTTTACGCCTTAGTTTTATTGCGGAATCCAGCACACACAGAGATGTTCGAAGAATTAATAAGAGAACTCTAGAATTTTTACGTGAAAAAACATCAAAAAGAGGGAAAAACTACGGGGCCTAGCCCAGTAAAAATCTTCCACTATATATCTGTTTCAGAGTACAAAGTCTTACCGATAACAGGATTACAAAATTGTAAATGAGAAAGGCTGACAATGGGAATCCCAGAATCAGACAACAACAACTATATAGTCACGTTCAGGTTATAACAGTTGCTAGTAGATGATGGTGAACAACGGGAGTCAGCGACTGACGATGAAGGTCATCGTGATGGTGACCGGCGATGGTCGGCGGTGGTGACCGACGATAGTAGTCGGTGGCGGTGACCGGCGTCGGTGGTCGGCGATGATGACTGGCGATGATGGTTGACGACGATGACCGGTGATGAAGATTGACGACGGTGAGGATCGTCGGTGGCAGCTGACGACGGCGGCTGGCGGCGGTGACCGACGAAGATAGTCGGACGGTGACCGGTGTCGGTTGTCGGTGATGATGACCGACGACGATGGTTGATGAAGATGACAGCGAGCAGCATAGCAGCGCAGACGACCGCGAGGCGGATGGCCACGATGGTTGACGCATACGACCGCCGACGGCTGCGCCAGTGGTCGGCGATGACCAGGATGGAGGTCCGGCGATGACCGGCAACGTTGTCGGGCGCAGCTGGTCAGCGCAACGGCGAGACAGCGAGGATCGGCGATTGATACGGCGGCAGCAGTGGTTGGCAACCAACGGGTGGTCAACGCCGAAAGTGGTGGTAGGATTGTGCTTGGAGGATTTTAAAAGTTTAGAGGTCTATCCTCTCTTCTGCTTGGGCTCCCCTCATGTGAAGAATGAGGAGCTATTTATAGAATGGAGGAGTGGCATTCCTGTAAATACATACAAAACCCATACCACTCCACTCCATCGACGGCTCAAAATGATTCCTTTGATCATTTGATGTATTTTAAGTATTTGAATGCTAAATGAAGTCAGAATTATGAGATTGTGGGCTCGTTAGATCCGGCTCGTCGAGACGCTCGATTTAATTATAAACACTCCATGTTTAAAGCTATTTAGGGATTTAATTGATATCCCAAAGTTTCCAATGATATTTTAAATGCTTGATCTCGACCAGTTTCAACTTAGGATCAACTTGCTTTTGACATCAAGATTCGTTCTTCGACTAGTGGTATTTTAAGTGTCATATCAGTTGCTCCCTTATTTTTGGATGACATTATCTCAATCATCCAAAAATATATATGCCAAATACTTGAAAATAGCAAATTATTCAATGAAATTTGCAGGTCCATTAACCATAGATTTTGAAAAAATAGATCTTCATGGGAGCACAAGATTATGATCACTGAAACGGGTGTAGGGCTGCGGATGTGTGCAGGTACACGCGGGCACAAGATTTTGGGATTATGGACCCATCGGTACTACGGTGCCAGACGCTACGGGCGCTAGTCACACATGCTGGCGCCGACCATGGTCGCAGCGACCATGAAGCGCGCGCCAGATAATCAGCGCATACCATGGAGGCAAGCCGGGCTTCATGGTCAGTCGGGTGGCAGTTGGTGCGATACACTCAGAGCGACGGATATAAGCGGCATACGTGGCAAGCAGGTACACAGAACCACGAAGCGGCAACGCCAGACCGGCCATGCTGGCCTGGGCATAAATTCGAGATAGTTTTAGAGGAGTTTTTATAGATTTTGAACTTTTGCCTTATAGGGGTTTATAAAACCCCAGGGCTAAGGAGATGGCACACACCTCATATGCTCGGTGTTCTTCTTCTTAGAGAAGGTCGTCGGAGGTGATCGGCCCGGTACATACGTCGTGGTTCCGCTCGAAGAGGTGTCAACCGGTCTCGCCGACAAGTTTGAGGCGATCAAGGCTTTTGCATATGTCGGGTTCGATTTTCCCTCAAAAGAGGCTTCAACCATCCTAGTCAGACCGACCGGGTTTGGAGGTGATCAAGGCCGATGGTACATACATTGTGGTTCCATTTTTCCCTCGAAAGAGGTGTCAACTGGCTTTGTTGGACCGACCGGGTTTGGAGGCGATCAAGGCTCGCGGTACATACGTCATGGCTCTGGTTTTCTCTCGAAAGAGGCGTCAATCGGCCTCGTCGGACTAACCAGGTTTGGAGGTGATCAAGGCCCGCGGCATATACTCGGTTTTCCTCTTAAGAGGCGCCAACCGCCTCATCGATCACCAAGTTTGGAGGCGATCAAGGTCCGCGGTACATATGTCGTGGCTCCGATTTTCCCTCAAAAGAGGCATCAACTGTCCTCGTCAGACCGATCGGGTTCAAAGGCGATGATCGGCGACGGAGATGACCGGGCGTGGTACCGATATGATATCCTCACGCGGCCGAACAATGGTGGCGTGACGACAGACGATTATGGTTGACGACAATGCCTGATGACGGTGGGCGGTGACAATGATCGGCGGTGACGACCGACGACGATGGTTGACGACAATGCCCAGCGATGGTGGCCTGCGACAGTGGTCGGCGGTGATGACCGACGACGAAGGTTGACGACGATGAGAATTTTTGATATTTTCGAGGTTATTTATCAGAGTGTGACTCGATGACGTTAACCTGTATGGAAGAGGTCAAACTGAATTTGCTGAGAATTTTTGACCTATCCGAGGTTGTTTGTCAGAGTGTTACTCAATGACGTTAACCTGTATGGAAGAGGTTGAATTGAATCCGCTGAGGATTTTTGACCTATCCAAGGTTGTTTGTCAGAGTGTTACTCGATGACGTTAACCTGTATGGAAGAAGTCATTGGATGTCCACCAAGGACCTTTTGACCTATCCTAGGTATCATCCAAAGTGTTACTTGACTTCTTACCTATATGGAAGAGGTCCGATCAAGTCCACTTGGGATTGATCGTGCCCCGATTGAGATACAATGTGAGTTGTGTATTTCTCAAGTGGGAGGATTAAATGAAGAAGAAATAAGCTTGTAAGAAAAGTCATAAACTCATTACTTTGATAATATTGGTGATATAATATTATCATAAGATAACTTAACAAAAGGTATGAGATACATTTTTAGAGAGAGTTAACAAAAGACAAGAGGTGGAGAGGAAAAGACAAACAAAGTAAATTAAAGGTTGCAATATTTATGCACCAAGGATTACATATAACACTTTTTAGAGACCCTCCATGTTCCAAGTTTTAGAGAAGATTTTTTCCTCTAGATCTTTGGTCATAGCTTGACGGTTGGTCATCTGATAAAGAAGTGGGGAGCAAGTCTTTTACAGGCAAAACCCTCTGAGGTACTTCTTTATCTTGAAGATTAAAATTCTCGATGTTGAAGGTCACCGAAGGGCGTGATTGAGCTTATCTGAGGTAACATGATTGTGCTATTTATTGGTTTCCACAAACCACTCCAATCCCAATGGGAGTTTGAAATTTCATCTTAAGATGAGGTATTGAGGTGACAACACCAAAGATTTATTGGAGGGGTCTTCCAAAGATAGTGTTGTATGCTGAATTTAACTTAACCACTATGAATTGAACTGAGTGAGTGACTTGTTGAGGATATTCTCTGAGAATAACGGGAAGGGTGATTGTCCCCTCCACTCGTACAGGGCGATTATCAAACCCATATAACGGTCCTGCAGCGGGTTAAAGTTTTTCCTTAACCAGGATCATGCTAAGAAAGGTGGAGTAAAATAAAACATCAACGGAACTCCCATTATCAATCAAAATTCTCTTAACAACATAACAGGGGTCACCAATCTCCGTACTGATGACAAGAGGATCTTGATGCAGAACTTGGACTCCTTCCAAGTCTGAGTCATTAAAAGTGATGGGATGATTAATACAAGATTTTTTTAACTCCGACACTTCAAAGGTGGCAATGAAGACTTGATTAGATAGTAGTGGCCCACTTGCAATCGTTTTAATTTCTCCAACTATTTGGAGGCTATTGTGTTGTTTCTGTGATGATTGTCCCGGTTGCCCCCCAGTTGGAGCTATGTTTGCTTGAGTTGGTTGGTTTTGCACAAATTGATGTAGATATCTCTATTGAATGAGCCTCTCAATCTCTTCTTTAAGTTGTTTACACGCCTCTGTAGTATGTCCACGACTTCGATGGAAGTGACAATATTGCTCCTGACTTTCTGAATTTGGTTTCAGTGGATGTGGCCACTTGATGGTATCTTCATCTCGAATGACCAACAAGACGTTAACGCGAGATGTATTCAGTGGCGTGTAATCCAGTCGTGGTTCGCATCGTTGATGTGGGGGCCATGGAGGGAGATCATGACTGCATTGTTGCTTCTTCTGATGGGATTGTTGATCTGGGTTTCTTAGAGCACTCTTACGTTTTCCTGTGGATTGTTCAAATTATTTTCGATGGACATTAATAGCCTCATCAGCAGAAATTTGCGCTTCCACATGGTGAACCAAGTCGGCATATGAGTGCACCATATCTCGTATTAATGATGAGTAGAAAGGCCAGGACGGAGCCCTCTAAGAAAAACTCCTCTCAGTAATTCATGGTCTACCCTAGGTATTTGGCGAGCTTCTGAGGAGAATCTCTGAAAGTATTCTTTAAGTGATTCACCCTCATTTTGACGAATGCCAGAGAGATTAGAGGAATCTTTAATGATCCTCCAGTTTGCAATGAACTGTTCTACAAAAATCTTGGCGAGTTCGTCAAAGGTACGGATGGATCCTCTTGGAAGGGAGTAGAACCAAGTGCGAGCTTGCCCCTTAAGGGTAACGGAAAGACGACAAAGCGGTGTGAGCTCGTTGGATATGCACTATGGTTGGTGTGCTCATATGGGTGCCTTGCCATCATAAGAGTCAATGCTCGGAAGCTTGAACCCTACGGGAATGAGATGTTGAAGAATAACTTCAGCTAAAGGTGAAGACTCCTCGTAGCCATGGTGAGGGGGAAGATGATTTCTATCTTTAAGGTGAAATTTATCTTGCATTAAGCGTTATAATTCTGCACATATAACGTGATGGGTGGAGTCAACAAGATAAGAACATGCTAAGCTACCAGCAATAATTGGTGGATTAGCGGTCGGTTGAGCCGCACGTGATGGATGAGTAGAAATAGCAGTGTCAAGGAGATTAGCATCACGATCTGGAAGCGGAGGAACTTCAGTGTCAAGGAGCTTAGCATTTTGACCTCTTAGGGCTAATGATCGATCATGGGAGAGATGTGTTTGTCGTGGTAGTGGTTGTCGTGTGCCTCGTAAAAGTCGGATCATCTCATTTTGAGACTCTTCCATTCGGTGCACACGATCTTCTAAAGAGATTCTGGTTGTGCCTTTACCGATAGGGTCACACCTATCATGGGGGAGTGAGGCAGAAGCTTGACATCCTTGGTTCAAGGATTGGTTTCGAGAGTGGAGTGGGAGAGCTCCGTTGTTAGTAGTATTGGCCATGACGCAGGTGTTCACGAAAATTGTGATTGAGGGGTTCTATTCCCACAGACGGCTTCAAACTATTGCGTGCTAGAAAACCAGTTGCGGTAGAATAAAAGTTTACGCCTTAGTTTTATTGCGGAATCCAGCACACACACAGATGTTCGAAGAATTAATAAGAGAACTCCAAAATGTTTATCTGAAAACTTCGAAAAGAGGGAAAAATCACGGGGCCTAGCCTAGTAAAAATCTTCCACTATGTATCTGTTTCAAAGTACAAAGTCTTACCGATAACGGGATTACAAAATTGTATATGAGAAAGGCTGACAATGGGAATCCCAGAATTAGACAACAACAATTATATAGTCATGTTCAGGTTGTAACAGTTGATAGTAGATGATGGTGAACAACGGGAGTCAACGACTGACGATGAAGGTCATCGTGATGGTGACCGGCGAGGGTGGCCGACGATAGTCGGCGGTGGTGACCGACGATAAGATGGCGGGCGGATCGGCCGAGCGATGATGACCGATGATGGTCGATGACGATTAATGATGAAAGAATGACGCGACGATCGGTGTGGTGGGTGACTACGGCCGATGGTGGTGACCGACGAAGATAGTCGACGACGGTGACCGACGTCGGTGGTCGGCGATGATGACTAACGACGATGGCTGACGACGATGACCGACGACGGTTGCTGGCAACAGTGGTCAGCGGTGATGACCGGCGATGGTGGTCGGTGATGATGACCGGCTATGATGGTTGACGACGATGACCGGCAACGGTTGCCGGCGACAGTGGTCGGCGGTGACGATCGAAAACGGAGGTCGGCGACGATGGTTGATGACCGGCGACGGTTGCCTGCGATAGTGGTCGGCGGTGACGACCGGCGGAGATTGACGATGGCGAGGATCGGCGGTGGTGGCTGATGGCGGCGGCCGACAGAGTGGTTGGCAACCAACGGGGGTGGTCGGCGATCGTCGAGTGGTGGCACGATTGTGCTTGGAGTATTTTCAAGCTTTAGAGCTCTCTCCTCTCTTCTGCTTGGGCTCCCCTCATGTGAAGAATGAGAGGCTATTTATAGATTGGAGGACTGACATTTATGTAAATACATGCAAAACTCGTACCACTCCACTCCATCGGATGGCTCAAAATGATTCCTTTGATCATTTGATGTATTTTAAGTATTTGAATGCTCAAATGAAGTCAGAATTATAAGATTTTGGGCTCGTTAGATCCGGCTCGTCGAGACGCTTGATTTGACTATAAACAATCCATGTTTAAGAGCTATTTAGGGATTTAATTGATATCCCAAAGTTTCCAATGATATTTTAAGTACTTGATCTCGACCAGTTTCAACTTAGGATCAACTTACTTTTGATATCAAGATTCGTACTTCGACTAGTGGTATTTTAAGTGTCATATCAATAAGTGATTTGTCCATGAAAGTATAGATTGTAATGTTTTTAAAGAAACACGTGCACCTCCTTAAAAAATAAATCCTCGTTTTTCATATCATAGAAGTTGAAGTTGGAGGAGAATGCCTAAGATTTTTTTCCACTATCCTAACTCTTATCATACCATTTTTTCTCTCTCTCTCTCTCTCAAAAATCTTATGGATCTCAAATAACTCCTAATCTAAATATCAACTCTTCCTATCTCTCTAATGACAATTAAATAACTTCTATTCCCTTTAGAAATGTCAATGAGTCAAAATTTTAAAACCCAACCCAATGTTATTCTCAACATTAGCATTTTGAAATATTATAAGTATATTAAGATATTAAAAAAATTACTAAGTGAAATTAACCCATTTTGATAATTTTCAATTAACTTTACATTTCTTATTTGCACCAAATAAACTGAGCCTTAGCTTTTGATCCTTTCCTCATCAAGAATTTTTAGTTTACCTTTTATTTTTATCACTATGTAAGGTTGGAAAAGTTAGTTTAATTTAAACTATACACACATTTATTTCATAATTCATATTGATTCTCTATTCTTTTTCTTAGGCTAATTAAATTATCTTGCAATATGGAGTTTTTTCTCATTATTATTTATGTAAGCAATGCCTCTTTTGAAAGAAAAGCTCTTTGACAATTTGTGTTCTACTTGATTCCAACTATGAATTCCCCTAAGATTTTATTGGGGTATTTTTATTATATTACATCATTCATTATAAAATTAGAGGCTCCAAACTAATAAACTTATTGCCTTTAATAATTGTATATTTAATATTGGAACTATGGAACTTCCATCTCTAAGACACTTTTATTTTAGATTAATAAAATTTGCTTAATTTTTTCTTTCAAATCTAAATTAGTTTGTCTTAGTTAACCATTATATATCGATCTATTTTCATGTTTTTACATTAAAAACTTGTTTCCAAACAACTCATATCATCCCCTATTTATGACAATTAGTAACCATCTTATTATTAAGTACAAATTAACATTTGAAAATTTTTGGATCAATTATAGTGAGTTCCATGTCATCATATATGATGCTTAAAATTCATTTATTGATAATGATTCAATTTTTGTTCTGTGGAAGAAACCCTTAATATTTAACTAAAAAATAAAAAGTGCATAATGGAATAACTTTAACTTAATCACCACAATTATAAAAATTTTATAATTAAGCAAAAAAATGTGTTCTAAATATTAGAGGGAACCCCTTGAATTTTGAAAATTTTTAATGAAAAAAATTAAATAAGAAAATCATATCAAAGCTTTTGCCATAAATATAGTTGAATTTCTTAAGATGTCGAAGCTAATTAACTTCTTGTGATGAATATGGCCTGAAACTTCTCCATCAAAATATTAAAGATTGACATAATGACAATAGTATCAAAGAGGTCAATTCTTCTGATCACAATTTTACCATTATTCAAGTGAAATCAAGAATATTTTCTTAGCTATATATAGGGCTCTTTTTGACAGATAGTTGTACATACTACTATGATGAAAAAAACCACTAACTCTTATCCTATGTCTATGTTCTAATTTTTACTCTACATTAGGCTTATATCTTTGATGCATCTAGTAAAATTTTAAGAGCTATTATACATAAATTATAGTTTAATGTAGTTATTTTGACATGATTTTGTTCCATCATAGAATTAAGTTGGGTATCTCATCATTCCTAAGAAATAAATGATATGGGAGTTAGAGAAAACATTAAGATTTATAATATAAAAGAAAGAAATAGAATTAAAAAGAGAAAAGCCTAGCAAAGAAATAGGCAATCATTTAACTATGAAAAATTCCTAAACATCCATTCAATGTTCAATGATTAATTTCTACTTATTGGCCGACAAACCAAATGCCTTTCTACACGTAATGATTATCATGAAGCTTAAAATTAAAAATAAATAAATAAATAGATCTTAATTATATATAATTTAAATAAATTACAGTCATTGCATGAAATGAAAATAAACTATTCGATGAGTCACATAATATTCCACATCTATTCATATCATAGCTCCTTACTCCCTTTATAGGGTGAAGAATTGATGGGAAAACCTACGAATGCTTCCAAAAACCAACAAATACAAGTGCTGCCCCTTCTCTTCAAAGTCTTTATTCTTTCCCTCGTGGCAATAATGAGCTTCTAAACAAGCCGAATCTTTCTTTCCCAAATATAGCCACATGGGAATTGCCATTCACGGTAAATTCCACTTTTATTATTAATTATTGGCTTTCACTTGCTTTTTCTTCCCAATGTATCATAATTTTTATTTAAGAAAATATGTGTATAGGTGCATCACTTTGTAACTACAAATATTACATTTATATGTTAAGTTGTTCTTATGTATCTGCATAAAGGCTCATGGTTGGTGCAATTATAATTTACTTATGATGTGTAACTATTATTAATGTAACATCACTATTATTCACATTAATAATAATTTTATGTTTATCAAAAAGTATAATAAGATAAAAAAAATATAGTTAAAGAATTTTTAGTCATCATAATTAGAGAAAATGTGACTACCTTATTATTATTATTTTGTGGAGCCTGATTGTGTAATCAATTATGGTTGTACTGTCGACTTAGCCCTCTATTTCACCAGTTGAGCTCAGTAATGAGCTCACTTGGGGTCGCATGGGGCAATGCACCCATTGCTTGGGGCCGGATTTGGGGGTGAAGCCCGTGAAATTTTTTTCAAGTGTATAGCACCTCGACATTGCATGTGCAATGCCTTCATGCTATGATATCAAGATTTTGGCTCCAGAGATAAAGAAGACTGTATCTTAGCGCTATAATTCGTAGATTTGCACCAAGAAGATGGTGAAGCAAGTCCTTAGGGCTATAATAGGACCCAAACACTAAAGCAAAAAGACAGTAAGGTCAGTACTGTGACACTATAATCCATACAAAATAGTAGAATGATAGAACTACCAATGCCTAGGCAATACGAAGCAAGGGATTCCATCTTAAGGCAGGTTTTTCAAGATTTTTTTTTTCCATTTTCTTGTGAGTATAAATGGAGAGCGAGTACGCTAGAGTAACTAAAATGTGAAGAAACTTGAGTGAAATATAATCTGTATTATTCTTCTCATTTTCTTGATAGTAGATTTTTTGATGTGATGGGATTCTGTAATTTTTTCTCTTTCTTAGATTTTCCATATTAAATCTTGTTTTCCTTGTGGTTTGTTTTATTTACTTATGTTCTAAGTTTTGCTCTATAACTCTCAAATCGCTTTAGCGCATTTGCGTGTTTCTTCTCCCAACAAATATTAGTATTTAATATATATTTTTAAATGAAATATGATTATTGTTTTATTTTTAATGATATTTTTATATTTATTTGGGTTTTAGAACTTAATATACACTTGAATGCCGTAAAGCTTTCTTTTGGCCAAAGAAGGATGAACTGTATATTTTAAATATCAGAAATTTTTTAATTGTTAAGATGGCAGCATTTCTCTTCATAATGACCAATATTATTGTTTTTCCTATTTAAACTGTTAATTTGAACCACTAATACTTATATGAATGTAAATTCATATATAAACTAATTTTCTGAGCATAGAAAAAAATTATACATTACAAAAAAATGAAATAAAATAAAATAACAATCTTCAGACCACTCTAGTGAAATGCACTGCATGGATTCGTTCTAGCTGTCATCCATTCAGCTATTTAAAAAAATACATTTTGATGTAAAAATTTAGAAGGGCAGCACTGCTGCTATAAATTGGTAGTTTAGTAGTGTTCAAATATATATATATATATATATATATATATATATATATATATGTAACTGAAAAATTATCTTAAATATAGTACTTTACTTGACATTGAAACTATATTGTATGCCTTCAGTTCTAAAATGAATGATTGTATATTTGAAGATCATGAATATATAATAGAAAAAAAAAATGATACTTCTTCTTAAGACCAAAAAATCCTTCCATATATATATATATATATATATATATATATATATATATATATATATATATATATATATATATATCACGAATTCCAGTGGACTAACCCAAAAAAAAAAAAAAGAAGAAAAAAAGAAAAAAACTACATTCCTTCTTGCTTCATAATTTTATTTATTTATTTACTTATTTATTTGGGAAGCATCTCCACCCACAGATATGAAATCATTTTCACTACATTTCATCTGCCTGCCACTTTGGGAGCTGGATTGAACTATGAGGATAATCACAAGAAAATTCAAGAAATCTGAACTATGACCTCTTCTTTTCTCATTTGAAATGATTAAAGTGCAATAAGCCATAACTACATTCAATCAATTAATTACGGTGATAATTTAGCCACTTTAGGTGACCTTAAGCTGTTGATTGGTTGTTACAAGCAGCTGACTAACGACCAGATAAGCAAACAGGTTCACCTGTTATACTTTGTTTTATTTTTATTAAACTTGCAAATTTCGGACTGATCATCTAAAAAAGGCTCTCATTTATATAAAAGAATCCTGATCCTAAGGCGAAATAATTAATCCTATTTTAATGGAAAAACTACAAATTTATACTAAATTCAGATTAATATTTATCCATGCATGTGGATGAACCACAATTTTTAATTTTAATTGTTTAGATAATTCATGTTTTTCCAACACCCCCCCACGTGGTTACATGGGCTCTCTCAGCCATTTGCACTGTAAAGTCTATGAAGAGTGCTTATACTAAGCTACCATAAAACTCGCATATGTGATACATCACCCTAAATATCTTGCATATACATTACGGAGCCACGCTGGGGGCACTGGGGGCACGTGCCCCCACTGGCCCACCACACACGCGATACGCGAACCCTATTTCCAAACCCTCGCAGGTCAGCCCTCGCTCTTCTCCCGTCCGTCTCCTACTTCAAACCGCCGCCTCCTTTTTTTTTGAAGTAGCTCCACTCTCGCTCAAGTCCGTCTTCTCCGCTCCAACCTCTTTCGCCGAATCTTATCTACATCTATCGCTAGGCGTTTTTCGCTCCTCGCTTTTCTCTCGGCCTCAACACGGCCTCCTAGAACATACTCCTAGCAGCCCACCTCTGGTCCACGCGATCTCTACCTTGATGATACTGCTGTGTTCAACGAACACAAAGGACCGTCTTTCCTCCCTCCTCGCCCATTCGTTTCTCGCATTTCTTTTTTTCTATTCTCGCTTCTCAATCCAGAGGCCGTTATTCGTGAAGGAGTTTGAGAGGTAACTGAAGATTGCTACTGTTCCGCTTTTATACTGAATTTGTTGAGCTACCCGTCACGTGGAAAGTTTCATATCTAAGTGTTACATTCGGTGAGTTATAACGGTTCCTTGTGCTCTTTTCTTTTTTTTTCTTCTGTTTCATTTCAAATTTTGATATATATAGTTTTCATTTTCTATTCTTCCCACGATTTTAGGTAAACCAAACGCCTGCTTTTGAAGATCCTATTTTGATTATTTTCTGATTAATTTTAAATGCCGATAAAGTATAAAATGAACATCTATTTGGTTGGACATTACATCATTGCATATGTTATATGCCCTAAGATGCACATCAAAGCCTATTGACGCATAATTATGTTGCAATTTTGATACTTCCTTCTTGCTTATCAGTGTGTATATTCTTGTATTATGATTTTAAATCTCATGTTTGTAGAATTAGAGGCATTCATCATCTACAAAAAGCAAGACCTATTAGAATACTTCAAGATGTCATGATTGTGTTATTAGTCTTGTATTCTTCTCCGGTAGAAGAATAAGTCTCACGACTCAATTAATCATGTTGAGTCTTGCTTTCTCATCTATAAATTGATCTTTTTGATTTGTGAGTTTTCTTAAGGAATTGTATGTTTCCATTTGATGGTTTGAAAATTGGTTTAAACAATGGTTTAGGCAATCTTTGAACATGAATTTGAACGAACTGAATATGAGATGCAACTTCAATCTATATTTTGGTAAGAAAAAGCTTCTTTAATGATCTATTGTCATGTGATGGTCTACTAAGTTTCATCATGTATCACTTTATTATTCTTGTCCTTTTCGACTTCACTTAATTTTACTAGCTAGTTTTAGGTATCTTTATATGCCCTTTTGTCCAAAATTCATATAACACCTTATTGTTGTTAGTATAGGTTGAGGATCTTCAATGAATAGGGGTGTAAATGAGCTGAGCTTGAGCGAGTTGAACCCTTGTTCGTGAAAATTGTTTTATTCTTTCCTTTGAATGCAATTCCTATTTTAATCATTACTTATATGCTTTATGTTTTATGATTTTAGAAGAACAGAACATTCAGAAATATTTCTCTGTGGAACGGTCTTCACAATTAATTAAGGTATGTGAATATTTTTTATTTAATAAAGGCCGAAAGTGTGCCTTTTTTGAAAATTTATTGATTTATTATTTCTTAATAAAGAATGTGTGTCTTTATTAAAAAATACTATGATTTATTTTTAAGTACTGACCAGCCTTTATTTTGAGAAATTATTTTTTTAGAAAAGGCCGAAAGTGTGCCTTTATTTTGTTTTTTGAAATATGTTCAAAAGCATGTCTTCTCATTTTTTATGCATATTAATCTTTAAGACTTTACATCAGCATTTTAATCTGTTCTTTTTTAAGTTATAAATGGTATGTAATTAAAAAAAATTTATGTTATTGCAAGGTTTGATTTCTTTATTTTGTTATATGAGATGCTTTGATTTTTAATTTTATATAAAAGTAAATTATTCACTATTTTATTGTGCCCCCTCTGAAAAAAATTTCTGGATCCGCCCCTGTATACATATATATATATATACTACTAATGTGGATTGTGTTTCTCCCAATAGGAAATCTTGGCCATTCATTTTTTATGTGAGTGATGTGAAGTGATAGTTTTACAATTGGTTGTAGTCAAAAAGTCCAAAAGAGCATGTTATATGTAAAAGGGAAATTTGTATTATTTATATATAAAGCATATACTTTTTATATATTTAGATAACTACCACCTAACCTAAACTTTTATTTTTCAATTAAATAGCACTCAAATCTCTATTAATATATAAAAATAACACTATAATTATTTTTAAAGTCAAATGCACTTTTTATGCATAGAAAAAGTGTAGTTATTATAAATCTCAAATTTTATGAGTTCGATATGTAAATTGATAAGAATTGTGTGTATGCAAAATTCTCTATTTTCAACCAACAACTGATTCCTTTCTATTTTGTTCCGTGAGTCCATATTTTCAAGTTCTTTTATATTCTTATCTGACGTCTAAATCTTACAATTCTTTTCTTACTTCTCAATCTATTTTGTGATCTGCAATAGAAATAAATCTCTCATGCACATGAGTTTTAAACATAGGTAATTCATATCTACACTTTATTTATTTTTACTTTATTTTCAATTGCCACTCTAATACTAGATAATGAAATCTTATGTAGGCTTGTATATTATAATTTGATAAATATTTTGTTTTATTTGATTTTAAAATTTTTTGTAATTATTATATTAATTTTAATACATGATTTGAAGTTTAATATATTAACAATATAATTAAGATATAATTAAAGCCCAAATTTTCCTCACTTCAATGATTTCTTATCTTAATATTATTTCTCCTAAACATATTGTTATGAATTTGTGAGATTTAAAAATTTAGGCCAAATTAGTCACCACTAAACTTTCAATATTGACATAAATTTCAATTTCTTACTTCTATTTATGAAGCCAATTTTTCAAAATTACTAAGATTTGATGCATATTTTTCATGTTTTCAAGCTTCCATCAAAATAATGAATAATTATTTTAATTTAATATTAATGTGGTATGACGATACTATGATAGATTAGTCGGACCATTTAATTTGTATATAGAATTATTGTTACATATAAAATTAAATATTAATCTTCAACATCATATGTAACATTAATTCAAGATAATTAAATATTTAACTTAATTTAATTAAATAATTATACAAAATAATATCATTAGATTTTCTTAGTACGCATAGATTAAATTAAAACACATGTATATTTTTGATATCCTTATTTACAATTTGTAATAACATTCTTTTATAGATATGCATTTTGAAATTCTTACATATTTGTTGATAATTTTTTATATTTAATTTTTTTTTTAATTTGAGAAAAAGTATAAATATAATTAAGGTCAAGTTGGACTTTAAAAACACTTCAATCGATCACCTTAATATGACATAATGGATGCAATATTCTTTGATCATAAGTTACAAACTTTTAAGAGATATAAAATTCAAATACACTTTGCAATAACTTATTAGCACTTAGATCACACAACATAATTACATAATTTTGATTTAATAATCTCTATTTAATTTGACAATATGATATAAACAAATTACTTGTTAATCTTACACATCAAATAGTGTGGATGATTTTTTTTAATAATCATCTTTATATCTTATTTAACTTAAATAAGGATCTTAATTTAACCTATTCATTTATTAGTCCCATATAAATTATGTTATATAATTAACTATAAAAATTATCAATCTTTTTTATCTACTTCTCACTCTTGCTCACCAATCTTGCCAAGAAATTATTCATCATTTCTTTCTAATTTTTCCTTTAATTATGATAACATTTAGATGGCAATCAAATTTTCTCTCCAACATTTAAAATTATTTCCTTCTATAGATATATTTTTATAAATATTTAAAAATAAAATTATGAAAGTGATACTATTATATCTTATTGATCTACTTTCATTTTATTATATAAGATTTCAATTTTATTAATTTATTTTTGTGATTTCAATCATACAACTACATTGTATAACAACCATCTTAATTTTGTAAATGCTTAAAAAAATAAAATACTAATTAATGTGAAATTAATTTGATTTTCTAATTTCAATTATAAACATACCATATGCAATAACCATTTTGATTTTGTAATTGCTTGATAAATTTTAATTATTGAAATATATATAATTAATGTAAAATTAAATAAAATAGAAAATATCATTATAAAACACATATATAAAATATTTTTACAATAACCAAACATTAAAGCATTAATTACGTAAGAATAATATTTTATATATATTTCTTAATAATCTCTGCAAAATAATTATGCATGAACCAAATGCTTCTAAATAATAAATTTACGAGAATATAGACTAATGTTATAAACCCATATTTCATAATTATTTAATATATTTTTTAATGAAGTGTTCGAAATAGTACGCTCAAATTTCTCTTTGTATAAAATTTATATATAAGTAAATATTATATTGAATTATAACTTTGGATATTATTATGCATTTAAAAGACATTTAGTTATCACCCCAATATCAATTATAGCAATCCTCCTAAAAAGGTTAATAATTTCGATCACATTAAATTACAAAATATTGTGATTATAATTTTCTCTATTCCCTAAATATTAAAGTATTATTTGTGCAAATTGAAAAGTGAGTCATCTCCTAAACTTATCACTGAATTATAATCAACTATCAATTTTATTAAATTAATTTGGTATTGAATATAATAAAAATAATAATAATAATTCTATTTAATTTCATAATTTTTACATTATTTATTTTGCATGTCGATATGACACTAAAAATTTCACTAATTGAAGCACGAATCTTGATATCAAAATTAATCTGATTCTGAGTCGAGACTAACCCAGATCAAGTGTTTAAAATATAATTGAAAATTTTGAGATATCAGTCAAATCTCTAAATAGCTTATAAATATGTACTGTTTATAGTCAAATCGAGCATCTTGACGAGCTGGATCTAACAAGCTTAAGATCTTTTGATTCTAACTTCATTTGAGCATTTAAATACTTAATATCACATACTCAAAGGAATCATTTTGACCCGTTCGATAGAGTGGTTTGGATTTTGCATAAATTTATAGAAATATCACTCCTCTAATCTATAAATAACCCCTCATTCTTTATATGAGAGGCCCCAAGCTAAAGAGAAGAGGGAGCTATGAGACTTGAAGAACCTCCAAGCATAATCATGCCACCAGTCGACGGTCACTGACCACCGCCGCCGACCACTATCGGTCACCACCACCCCCGGTCCTCACCGCCATCAATCACCGTTGTTGGTCATCGCCACTGATCACCATCGCCAATCACTGCCGCTGACAACCACCGGCCGCCACCATTACCACATTAATCATCATCACTGCTGACCACCATTGTTTATGACCGCCGCGCAGCTGATCCACCGCCATTGCCACCGCCATCCGTCGCCATCATCGCCGTTGCTGATCACTGCCGAACTACCACCGCCACACCGTTGATCCGCCATGCGATCATCATCGCTCGCTACCAACACGCCACCGCACCAGGCCACATTGATTGCCATCACTCACCGCTAGCACCACCGACAATCATCATATCATCATTGATCATCGTTTCACTATCACACCGCCACTACCACAACTATTATACCAACTACCATCGATAGTTACTGATAGGATTTTCATTGTCAGGCTTTCTTACATACAACTATGTAATCCCGTTATCGAAAAAACCTAAATTTTGTACTCCAAAGCAGATATATAGTTGTACATTTTTACTAGGCTAGGCCTTGTATTTTTTTCCCTCTTTTGAGATTTTTTCACATAAAAATCTTGTTCTCTCTATAAACATCTGTGTGTGTGTGCTGGATTTCTCAACAAGGCTAAGGCATAAAGTTTTATTCTACCGCAACAGGTTTTCTAGCACGCAACAATTTGGAGTCGTCTGTGAAAAATTTATCCCACAATTGCAATCTCTGTAAACACTTGTATTATGGACAATAAACACAGTACTCGGAACAACAGAGCCTCCCGCTCTAACTCCCTTCACTCCCAAAACCAATCCTTAAACCAAGGATGACAAGCTTACCTCACTTTCCCCTGATATGCATGACCCTATCGGTGAAGGTGCAACAGGAACATCTCTAGAAGATCATGTTCGTCGAATGGAAGAGTCTTAAAATGAGATAATTTGACTTTTACGAGAAACACGATAGTCACTATTATGGCAAACGCATCTCCCCCAAGATCTATTGTTAGCTAGGGGAGGTCAAAATACTAATATGGAGCCTTCTCACCTTCAGGCTGAAGTTCCTCCACTTCCAGACTTTGATGTTGACCTCCTTAACACTGCTAGTTCTACTCACCCATCACTTGCAGCTCAACCAATTACTAACCCACCAATTATTGCTGGTAGTTTGGCACGTTCTCGTCCTGCTATTTCCACCCGTCATGTTATACGCGTGGAATTACAACACTTAGTGCGAGAAGAATTTCACCTTAAAGATGTAAATCATCTTCCATCTCATCATGGCTATCAGGAGTCTTCACTTTTGGCTAAAGCTATTCTTTAATATTCTATTCTCATATGTTTCAAGCATCTGAGCATCGGCTCCTATGATGGGGCAACTAACTCATATGAATACATTGACCATTACAGAACCATCATGCATATCCAATGAGCTTGTGACACACTGATTTGTCAAGTCTTTTCAGTAACCCTCAAGGGTCAGGCTCACACTTAGTTCTACTCCCTTCCAAGGGGATCCATCTATACCTTTGACGAACTCGCCAAGTTTTTTGAAGAACAGTTCATTGCAAACCGGAAGATCATTAAATATTCCTCTCATCTCTCGGGCATTCATCAAAATGAAGGTGAATCAATTAAGGAGAACTTCTAGAGGTTCTCCTTAGAGGCTCGCCAGATACCTGGGATAGACCTTGAATTATTAAGAGGAGTTTTCCTTGGAGGGCTCCATATTGGGCCTTTCTACTCGTCACTAATGCGAGATAGAGTCCGCTCACATGCTGACTTGGTTCATCTTGTGAAAGTACAAATTTCTACATATGAGGCTATTTATGCTCATCATAAATAATTTGAACAATCCACAAGAAAATGTAAGAGTTCCCCAGGGAACACAGATCGATAATTCTATCAAAAGAAGCAACAAAGTAGTCATGATCTCCCTCTACGGCCCCCACATCAATGGCATGAACCATGACCATAAAAGGAATACACACTACTGACCACATCTTGTGTTAACATCTTGATGGCCATTTGAGATGAAGAGACCATTACGTGGCCACATCCACTGAAACCAAATTCAAAAAATCAGGAGCAATATTATCACTTCCATCAAAGTCATGAGCATACTACTGAGGCATGTAAACAACTCAAAGAAGAGATCGAGAGGCTCATTCAATAAGGATATCTATGTTAATTTATGCAGAATTAATCAACTCAAGCAAACATAACTCCAACTAGGGGCAACCGAGATAATCATCACAGAAAAAAAAATAGTCGCCAGATAGTTGGAGAAATTGAAACAATCGCAGGAGGAACAGTACTATCTAATTAAGTCCTCATTGCCACCTCTGAAGAGCCAGAGATAAAGAAATCTTGTATTGATCATTCCATTACTTTTAATGACTTAGACTTAGAAGGAGACCAAGTTCCGCATCAAGATCCACTTATCATTAGTGAGGGGATCGATGACCCATGTTATAATGTTAAGAGAATTTTGATTGATAACGGGAGTTCTGTCGATATTTTATATTACTCCATATTTCTTAGTATGGACCTGGTTAGGGAATAGCTCCAACCCGCTGCAGGACCATTATATGGGTTTGATAATCACCCTGTGCGAGTGGAGGCGAGAATTACCTTCTTGTTGTCCTCAGAGAATTTTCTCAACAAGTGACTTATTCAATTCAATTCATGGTGGTCAAGTCAGGTTTTACATACAATGCTATCTTCGGAAGGCCCCTCCAATCAATCTTTGGTGCTGTTACTTCGGTACGTCATCTTAAGATGAAATTTTTAACCCTTGTTGAGGTTGGAATGGTCTACGAAAATCAACAAATAACACAATCATGTTACCTCAGACAAGCTCAACCATGCCCTTTGGTGACCTTCAACATTAAGATTTTTAATTTTTGAGATGAAGAAGTATCCTAGAGGGCTTCGCCTGTAGAAGACTTGCTCCTTATTTCATTATCAGATGACCAACTTTATGAATAGTGCAAGTTAAATCGTTGCTCTCAGATGAACATAGGGTAAAATATATAGACTTCTTGTGCAAGAATCAAGACATCTTTGTTTGGAGTCTGACAGATATGCCTGGGGTTGACCTTAATGTGATCATGCACTCCCTCAAGATTAATCCAACATTCAAACTGGTCATCCAAAAGAAGCAAATTTTTGCACCGGATCGCCTCCAAGCTCTTAGAAGCGGGATTTATACGAGAGTGTATTATCCTACATGGCTAGCAAATATTGTCATGGTTAAGAAAGCAAATGAAACTTGGAGAATGTGTATTGATTACACTGATCTCAATAAAGCTTGCCTGAAAGATAGTTTTTCCCTCCCCCAAATTGATCAATTGGTTAGTGCTACATGTGGGCATAAAATACTCAATTTTTTTAGATGCTTACTCAGGTTACAACCAAATAAAAATGAACCAAATGGATGAAGAAGCCACATATTTTCAAAAATATAAAGGTTTATATTATTACCAAGTTATGTCATTTAGGTTAAAAAATGCTAGTGCTACCTATCAACACCTCATGAATAAGATTTTTAAAGAACTCTTAGGCCACACGATGAAGGTTTATGTGGATGACGTGTTAGTAAAAATCTTGGAAGAATCATAACATGCTTCTTACTTAGAAATATGCTTTAACCTTCTTCAATGTTATAACATGCGACTCAACCCAACCAAGTGTACTTTTGGGGTTACGTTGAGAAAATTTCTTGGGTTCATGGTCACCCTTCGCGGGATTGAAGCTAATCCCGAGAAAATCAGAGCACTAAGAGATATGGCTCCTCCAAAGAATATCAAAGAAGTTCAATGCTTGAATGAATGAATTGCCACCTTATCCCGCTTCTTAACTCATTCTGGAGATAAATACTAGCCATTATTTAAAATATTAAAGAGAGCTAAAAATAATAATTTTTAGTGGACTGATGAATGTCAAGCTACTTTTGAGCAACTAAGGGAATATTTAGCATCTCCACCCTTATTATCCAAACCTATCCAAGGATAGATGTTATACTTATATCTCGTAGTCTCTTCTCATGCAATAAGATCAATTTTAGTGCGAGAAGAAAAAAATGATACAACAATCAATTTACTATATTAGCAAAATTCTCTTTGATATAGAAACTCGTTATCCACTAACAGATAAGATGAGTTTAGCTTTAGTTTTCTCAGCACGAAAATTATGTCCATACTTCTAATCTCACACCATCATTATTTATACCCATTTACTGTTGAGGGTCATTCTACATAAACTAGAGGTATCTAGAAGGTTAATCAAATGGTCCGTAGAATTGGGAGAGTTTGATATCCATTTTTTACCCAGGCCAGACATAAAATCCCAAGTACTCGCAAACTTTATAGTTGAGTGCACTGCCCCAACTCCAAATGAGCTATCTATTACACCCCTTTCATCTCCTCAATGAACCCTCTATGTTGATGGAGCTTCAGGAAAAGCTGATGCTAGAGCAAGAATCTTACTTATTTCCCCCCTTCATGATACCTTAGAGTATAGACTTCGCTTAAAATTCCCAACAACTAATAATGTGGCTGAATATGAGGCTCTCATTGCAGGGTTAAGACTTGCCATTGATTGTGAAGATCAAAACTTAATGATCTACATTGACTCTCAGCTTGTCGCTTCCTAAGTTGAGGAAGACTTTAATGCTCATAATCTCCAACTAGCACAATACCTCAGCTTGGTGAGGTCACTACTTGCCCATATCAAAACACATCAAATCATTCACATACTTCGAGAGAAGAACACTCAAGCTGATGCTCTCACTAAGCTCACTACCTCTGCTATTGGAGATCTATTTAAGAGAAGGTGTATTGAGAAAATATATTTTTCTAGTATCCAAGGGTCATGGGTAATACAAGTAATTAATGAGACGAAGGAACCTTCATGGATGGACCCCATCTTATCCTTTCTACAAGAAGGGACCCATCCTGAAGACCCAACTACTACAACTCATTTTCGAAGATAAGCTATAAATTTTATTATTATCGGAGGTGAACTATACAAATAAGCTTTTCTGGGTCATACCTTAAATGCCTCTCACCATCTGAGGCCAATTATGCATTAAGATAGGTTTACTCTGGAATATGTGGTTAACACTTAGCAGGAAAGGTGCTAGCCCTTAAAATCATGAAGCAAGGATTCTATTGGCCTATGATGAGGTAAGACGCCTTGGATTTCTTAAAAAAATATGTGAGTTATCAGTTGCACTCTAACCTCTCTCATACATCACATATAGAGCTCTCATCCCTTCAAAGCCCATGATATTTTGCTCAATGGGGAATTGATATCATGGGACAATTTCCAATATCATCAGAGCAATGAAAGTTTATCATTTTAGCTATCAACTACTTCACTAAATGGGTGGAGGCTGAACCACTCTGTAAAATTATGGAGGCAAACACTAAATAATTTATTTGGAAGAATATAATATGTCGATTCAGTCTTCTTATAAAGATCATCACCGACAATGGAACCCAATTTACTAAAAAAGTATTTACATCTTTTTGTAAATATCTTCACATCCAACTACTGCATACGACTGTAGCCCATCCCCAAACTAATGGATAGACTGAAGCTACCAATATGACTATACTCAAAGGGTTAAAAATATGCCTCGAGAAGGCTAGGGGTAATGGGTTGAGGAGCTTTCTAATGTTCTTTGGGCTTACCACACTACATCACAAACTCTAACTGGTGAGACACCATATAATTTATGTTTCGGTATAGTAGTTATTATACCAGCAGATATCGAGATTCTAAATCAAATAGTTCAATCATTCAATCATAATAGTAATGAAGAAATAATCCAACAGAACTTGGACCTACTCCCCTAAACTCATGGCATGGCCCTACGTCGGATTACTTCTTACCACCAAAGAGTAGCTCATCACTTCAACAGAAGAGTGTAACCCTGTCCCATCTCTATCGGTGACTTAGTCCTACAAAGTCTTGAAGCTGCTAGAAAAGGCTCTCAACACAATATGCTCTCACCTCTTTGAGATGACCCTTATGTGGTTATAGTTATGGTCAAGCCAGGAACATTCAAGCTCAAGGATCCAGAGGGAAAAACTTTGCCTCGAACTTGGAACATGGAAAATCTTCAGAAGTACTATCAATGATTCTTACTACATAAATATTGCAAATTTTATTTTATCTCGTTTGTCATTTTCTCTTTAACTCATATCTTTGTTAAGTTATCTTATGATAATATTGTATCACTGACCTTATCAAAGTAATGAGTTTATGGCTTTTTCTTTCAAGCTTGTTGCATATAAATAATCTTCTTCCTTTAATCCTTCCACTTGAGAAATGCACAACTCACATTGTGTCTCAGTTGGGGCATGTTCAATCCCAAAGGGATTTGATCGAGACTCTTCCATGTAGGTAAGAAGTCAAGTAACACTTTGACTAATACCTAGGATATGTCAAAAAGTCCTTGGTGGATATTCCATGGCTTTTTTCATACAGGTAAAACGTCAAATAATATTTTGACTAATACCTATGACAAGTCAAAAAGTCCTTGGTCGACTTCCCATGACCTCTTCCATACAGGTTAGTGTCGTCGAATAATATTCTGACAAATCACCTCAGATAAGTCAAAATAAAATTAAAAAAATGAGAGCAAATCAACTAAAATTTTTAGTTTACTAATGTCATTGATAATTATGACATGATAATATAATAAAGAATCAAAATTCTGGATACAAGAAAAAAATACATAGATAAAAGGGAAAGAAATGCATCCTCAAGTGATACTACATGATATCAACATCCTCCTCACCGCTAGAAGATTCTCCCTTAAACTCACTTTCAATCCCTTCATCTCCTAAATCTGGCGAAAGGTCTTCAGATACTTGGCTGTGAGATAGATTCTTAATACTAGCCCTAGTTTTATGATGCATTAAGCGAATTTCTTTTAGGAATCCTCGGATGAAGCCTTCCTCCAAACATTGGTGCTCCAAGTCCTTCACTTCAACATCAAAAATATGATTACGAGTTTCTTGGATATGATCCTCGATAGCATCACAAAAAGCTATGGAGTTCTTAAAATCTTCCACTACCTTCAAGGATATGACATTTTCTTCCACTTCTAACATAATAAGCTCCTTCTCAGAAAGATGGTCCTGTAATACTTTCTTCTCTAGTTTAAGAGCCTTCTTTTCTGCTGCAAATGCTTTGAATCTTTTCTCTTTATGGCGAGTCTCTACCTTCACCTCAATCAGCTTATCACGAGTACACTCCACCTCCTGACGGTGGAGAGAAAGAGAAGCTGACATATTCTCTAGCTCAGTTCTACACCCAATTAGTTGATCCTCCAGAGCTACCACTTCTTTGGCTTTAGCGCTCATCTTTCGCTCGTACTCACCTTGTATGTATTTTACCTTCACAAATTCAGTATTCCACTCATCTAGAGCGACACACAAATGATCCATAAGCCCTAATGTTTGGGTTACCTACAATCAAAAAATCACAAATATTATACAAAGAAAAAAGGAAACAAGAAAAGAAAGAGAAGATAACGTACTAATTCATCTGCTCGTTGACATCCAATGCATACGTGCTTTAACACCTCTTTAGGAATATGCAGCTTCAAGGGATGATTCCCCCATTATGAGTTGAGATAGCTAAACTCTCAGAGATTAACTGGGGGAGAATATCTTCATAAATATTTTACATAGTTACTTCAGCACATGTCTTCCTTTTTCTTTAAAGAAGAAGCATTGTTGTCACCATGATTTTGTAACGGGCATCTTGAAAGAATCCTATGAATATGAGGAGACCTTTCATTACCTTTACTTAATCTCTTTAGTGGAAGAGCATGAGATCTCCCTACCTGAATGGAAAGGCCAACCTTGAACATTCTATCTTCAATTATATATTGAGAGTTGTTAGGATTTTATTCTCTTCAATCAGTAATGGATCTAGAAGGCCGTTCAATCTTCCCCATCTCTCAGGGAGGCCCCACTCATTTTTCATAAAAAAGAACCCATTAGACCAACTTCTAGATGGATCCCGTGCTAAAAATTCTATCCAATTTTTTATACCTCGATATAAAATATGTCCTTGAGCATCACATGTGAACCTACACATTCTGCCTAAGTACTTGATATTCAGATCACACCATGCTCTCTAAAGAAGATGTTCAAACCAATGATGATCACTAAAGCTCTAAATAAAAATTGTGACAAAGCTACACCGCATATTTTAAAAACATCAATCAATTTAGGGGCCAAAGGGAATCGCAATCCCGCATGAAGAATCATCTTAGAAATAGTAAGGTATCCTTGCAGAGGAAAACATACATGATCAAAAATTTTGGCAATAAGAGCCACCAACTCATTTGGGAAATAAAATTTCCTACGGAGCACCATTAAACTGTCAGCTGTGATAGTGGATGATATCTCGACTGTAGCTATCACACTATTGGTTTTCTTCCAGCCATCATCCTGCAAAAGTACATAATAAATATGAAATGAAAAAGAGGAGAGAAAGATCTAAGAACTGTGTGAAGCAACTCACTTACCTCAATACTTGAGCAAATCATTTCTAGACTTTATTGCTCACGGACAGTTTCAAATAAAATTTTTTGCCTACGATCTAATGAAAAATATACGCATACATATGAGGTCACCAAAAAAAGAAGAAGAAAGAATATATTTCTCTCTAATGATACTCCAAAATTACCTGTTAAACTTTCTGAGTTTTTTGAAGGATGGTTCCTAATTGATGCTTCCCTGCCACCTTGGCAGTTGTCAGCTGTAGAACCATCCATTTGAGTTTTAACAAATTCAATTTCTACAAGAAAAAGTAGAAAATGTGGGTCTTGATCACCTCAGAGCCTGGTCAGTTCGACGAGGACAGTTGATGCCACTCTCGAGGGAAAATCGGAGCCTCACCGTATGAAGTACGGGTCTTGATCACCTCCAAACCCGGCCAGTCTAATGAGAATAGTTGACGCCTCTCTCGAGGGAAATTGGAGGCTCTCCATATGAATTATGGGCCTTGATCGCAACCAAACCCGGTTCCGACGAGGATAGTTGAGGCCTTTCTCGAGGGAAAACCAGAGCCTCGCTATATGAACTATGGGCCTTGATCGCCTCCAAACCCGGTTGATCCGATAAGGACAGTTAATGCCTCTCTCGAGGAAAAATTGGAGCCTCGCCGTATGAACCACAGGTCTTGATCAACAAAGCAAATGACCTTCTTTTCAGAAGAAGGTCAGAGCTTCGCTGACCAAAGAAATTTTTTTTATCCTTAGCCTCTTAACTTCTGCTAGATAATTTCTCATCTAATGCAGAAGAATATTAGAGCATATTGGAGAAAATTGTGTCTCCTTACTTGACATCAAGGGGGTTTCTATACATCCACAATAGGGGTAAAAAGAGAATAAATTTTGAGAAGAAATTTAAAAATATTTAAATGAATTTCAAAATTTTTGCACTTAATTATATCTTTTCTTTTATAAAAGTGAAAAAAGGAAAACAAGTTAAGAAAAAAATAAAAAAAACTTTAAATTTTTGCTCACCAGCTCGTGTTTGTGCACGAGGGTGTGCATCACGACGCAGTTTGTGCCCGCGGCCCTCTCCACCCACACACCTGAGTCTAAGCACTGGTCCTGCTTTCTTGCCTGCCCGCTTTCATGATTATAATCTTGTGAACCCATGAAGATGTATCCTCTCAAACAATATGTGACGCAAAGGGTAATGAACCCACCAATTTTATTAACATTGAGGAAGTTATTATTTTCAATTATTTGACATATATTTTTGGATGATAGAGATGACACCATCCAAAAATAGGGGGGCAACTGATATGGCACTAAAAATTCTACCAGTTGAAGCACAAATCTTGATATCGAAAGTAATCTGATTCTCAGTTGAGACTAGCCTAGATCAAGTGCTTAAAATATAATTGAAAATTTTGAGATATTATTCAAATCTTTAAATAGCTCCTAAATATATAGTGTTTATAGTCAAATCGAGCATCTTGATGAGCCAAATATAATAAGCCCAAGATCTCTTGATTCTGACTTCATTTAAGAATTTAAATACTTAAAATACATAAGATGATCAAAGGAATTATTTTGAGCCATCTCATGGAGTGGTTTGGATTTTGCATGAATTTACAGAAATGCAACTCCTCTAATCTATAAATAGCCCCTCATTCTTCATATGAGAGGTCCCAAGATAAAAAGAAGAGGGAGCTTTGAGGCTTGAAGAACCTCCAAGCATAATCATGTCACCAGTCGACGGTCGCTGGCCACCATCGGCCACCGCCGTCAAAACATCGCCGCTAACCACATCATGGCCGTCACCGCAGTCACACCGGCGACTACCATCCGCCGCCGCCACTATTACCATATCGACATTGCCGCTGCTCCACATTATTTCATCACCGCCGACTACCATCGGCGTTTATCGCCGCCACATCTATCACTGCTGCCGACCACTTCCGCTGGCCATTACCACTACCACTGCTGCCACCGCCGATCACTACCGCTGACCACCATCGCTGGTCGCCACCGCCAACCACCGTCGGCCACCACCGTCGGCCGCCAACACCGGTCACTACCGCCAGCTACCACCGACAAGCCGCTGATCATCATTCAGGATCGTGACTATCATCGAGCAATCTATAAACTACAACTACATAACTATTGTTACCTGATTCTGGGATTTTCGTTGTCAGGCTTTCTCACATACAACTCTGTAATCCCGTTATTGGAAAAACTTAAACTTTGTACTCCAAAGCAGATATATAGTGGAACATTTTTACTGGGCGAGGACCCGTGATTTTTTCCCTCTTTTCGAGATTTTTACATATAAAAATCCTGGAGTTTCTTATTCTCTGTTCAAACATTTATGTATGTGTGCTGGATATCTCAACAAGGCTAGTACGCAAAGTTTTATTCTACCGCAACTGATTTTCTAGCACACAACACATGTTAATACTAAGCTTTAAAGTATATGAAATTATTCTTATAGTTTAACACTTTCACCAATTAAATAGAATTCATATATTGTATATCATTCGTTATATCTCTTTAATGCACTTATTTTTATATCTTTTCAATAAAGTTTTTATTCTTGTCAAATTGTTGATTTTACATCAATTAGTTTTGCACTTAGCAAATTAATTTTTTAATTTTATTATAATATTACTAATTTTTTATTCTTTTATATTTCTATATGCATGATTAAATTAAGCCACACATAATTTCACTTCACAATTCATAAAATCCTACTTAGATTCATATGAATGTTGAATATCTTAAATATTTTTGTATAATTTATATATTTATTTTTAAATTTTTTAGGAATAAACTCTATATATAACTAATGTAAACTTATATTATAAAAAAAGTAAAAAATCATCAATATATTAGGGTGATTAACAACAAAGGTAATTGTTCAATCATAAATTTAGAAATTGAAAGACAGATAGAATTCTAATTTTAAATGTACTCATTAATATTTAAACTACACAATATTATGAGATAATAAAATGATATCCTAATATTTGTGATTATATAATTTGTATATTAATCAATTCAACCCTATGACTTATATAAAGTATTTTTTTTATCTTCCAAATTGAGAACACCATATATGAATATTAATTTAATATTTTATTTAATAATCAATAGCTTAATATGTTCAACTAAATGGATAATTATTCATAATAACTCATTAGCATTAAGACTGCACAACATTGTTAACTTAATAGATAATTCTTTCATCTTAAATTTAGAAGTTGAAAGATATATAGAATTCAAACTTTATATGTACTCATTAATATTTAAACAACACAAAATCATGAGATAACAAAATGATATCTTAATATTTATGAGATATATAAAATTATTTATTTATGAAATCCTAATAAAGAAATAAATTTATTTTTGCTTATAAATTTAGAACAATATAAATGATTATTAATTTAATATATGCTTAACTCATTTTCTTAGAAGATATTATATTTTACCAATTTTCATCTTATCATGCAAACATATTTTCCAATGAAGCGTTCAAAATAGTAAGCTCAAATTTCTCTTTATATAAAATTTATATATAGTTAAATATTATATTCAATTATAACTTTGGATATTATTTTGAATTTAAAAGATATTTAGTTACCATCCTAATATAAAAATATTTCAAAATATTTTATTATCCAAACTAATCATGTAATATGATATATACCTTTGCAATTATCTCCAAAACAAATTGATTTTGTCATTGAAAATAAAAAATTATTTTAAAGAAATTTTTTAGAGAAATTAATTATCAAAATTTTTTTTATTTTTAAAATATTATTCACGTGCACTTTGTGCGTTATAATATATATATATATATATATATATATATATATATATATATATATATATATATATATATATATATATATATATATATATATATATATATATATATATATATATATATATATATATATATATAATTTATTTTCTTAGCCTCCCATATCAATGAGCTTGGTCATAATTATTTTTCAAGGAAAACTTGGTGAGAATGAATCAATCCATAATAGCTTAAAATATCAACATCATGTCTACACTTCATGATATAACTCCTAAGTCAAAAGGCACGTGAGAAATCAGTATAGATTAATTGGGGCACATAATGTTATTAAATATAGATTCACGCATTCATTTTCTAACTTAGGTCATCAATAATACATGTATCAAACACATATTATGGTGGAGTAACTATATATATTTAATCTCACCATAATAACATATAATCATTAGTCCATTTGTCATATATGCATTGACAAAGAAAAGTGGGTGAGGTTTGAAATAAAAAGGTAGACTTTTAAGTGGAATGGTTGGACAAGGATTATTTTTAGTAGTGTGAGGGAATATAAATGAAGCTAATAAAGGTAATTTATGGTCAAGATTGATATGAGATGGTAAGTTTTCAATTGCGACCAAAAGGCTCTAATAGGGTTAGGCAAGCTTAGGCTTTTGTTAAGACTGAGAGCTCAGAATATCATGACTTTAAGATGTGATAAAGTTGTAAAATTTAAGGGGTGAAGTGTGTAAAAGTGGTAGAAAGCCAAGAGAATAATTTTTTTTGACTATTTTTAGTGAGCTAATGAAAAACAGAATTTGTTTGTAAGTGTTCAAAGGAGAGGGGAATTTTAGAACATTATAGGAGTTGTAAATGAAAACACTTAAGTGAAGAAAAAAAGATAAATAAGATAAACTATTAAGCTTACCAAAGTAAGAGGAAGAGAACATGCTTTAACTTTAATGAATGAGCTATGCTTTTTTAAAGAAGAAAAATCATCAATTTTGACTTCAAATTATATTATCTAATTTATTACAATATCATTTAGTTTATATAATTGTTGCTTATATTAGATGCAATACAAACACAAATGACATAAATAAATATAACACCGAAACACCTTAAGAAACCTTAGCCACTACCACCATTATCACTGACTATTCCTCGAGCCACTACTTCTTAACCCAAAGTCACCTACCCAACCCATTATCAGTTTCCTTCTAATCACTTTGCCTTCAACCAACTTCCTTTTACAACCCACCTCTAAAGGGATGCATCTCCAAGCCTTTTAGTTCTTATATACCTCATCTTTATTTAATTGTTATTAGTGCCACTCTAACTAGCCATTCTCTCCTAGGTTCTCAAGCTTTCTATGAGATATGATGTTCTTCACCTCCTCCTCACCAATGTCCTCTATAGCAACTCATTAGATGTTGGAATTATGGGATGCTAGCATCTTCTCATCTCTATCACATTTTAAATTCCTTCATCCATGGATCTCCTCCTTTAATTAATAAACTTTTTTTTGGTTTATTAAGCTTTCCTCATCTGTGAAAATCTTTTTAGCAACTAATCCAATGGCATCTTCTACACTCTGGTAATCACATTTGAATCATCTACCATCATTGAAATCTTTTTCTTTCATTATTTGTTCTAGGTTACCACCTCTTGGTGGTAGAAAGCACTCTTCATCTTTATTTCTAAAAGAGTTATTATCTTTGTTGTCTTCCTATCACAAGGAAGATCATATATTTTTTGTTATCTAATAATGCAATGAAAATTTTGGTTGCTTCATTCTACAAATTTTTTTTAAAATAATACATTACTCTATATTAAGAATTTTAAATGACTTCTTACTATTGTGGTAGCTATGGTATTTATTTTCGGATGTATGTGGGGGACACCACGTAGATCATAGGGGGTACTTATTAAAGTGACTGACATTCAGGTATGATGTACTATCTCGAAAGATAGAAACATCACCCTTCAATGGATCTAATCACCTAATAAGAACTCCTAAGGCATGATGGGTCTTCAAATATACCAGAGATTTTTCTCCTACTTTACATGGATGAATAAAGCAGAGTTTATATTAAATCAAGTTCTAAAGTTCTCTATGGAGGCAAGCCTCCATAATTAATTACATCTTAAGAAATAAAATGACATAAGAATACTCTCAATTAAAGTAGACATTTAGGGTCTCCAAAGATTTCAAGGTTAGACTATCAACTGATCAGATACATTTGGAAAATCAGTCGAGATAGGTCAAGTAGAGAGACTTATTTTGGAAGCAAAAATAGATGAGTAGGGAATGCTTATGATATTAGGAAGCCTAGTGAGCATTCCAATCTACCCTATAGTTGGGCTTTATATGTTTAAAAGTGAGGAGATTCATTTGTTAGAGTTAAATTTTATTAGATTGCTAGGGCTTATAATCCATCAACACAAGGTTGTGGAAATGCTTAAGATGTAGGATTTATGCTTGTAGCTCAAAGGTAACAACAACTTTAGATCATCTATGAAGCTTTAGCATAAGCTAAAGTATGACCTAAATCTAAGCAAAGATGGGCATAAGGTTTACCTCCATGAGAGAGGATAAACTACCTGACTGCTAGACTCACAACTGATTGGAGTGGTAGCCAGCTAACTCCTTCTATGCTTTAAATCCATGTGGTTCGATCATATGAATTTGCAAAATAGTTGGGATATTATTAATTTAGAAAGAGACTAAAGTCCTTAAACCCACTCCCTAAGAGACTAGAGCATGAGTGGTATGAATAATTACTTAATCTAATGAAAAAAATCTTTTCAAGTTTTATTCCATTTTAGACACTTTATTTTGCCAAAGGGTTTAGGATTTTGATGCCCACATGCATGATGAAATAAGATTATTGGCTAAATTAGAAATAAATGGGTGTTTTCCAACACAAAGGATGCCCTCACAGATCAAGCATTCCCCTATTGTGCAAGGATGAAAATCTCCTATTTTTAAGAGCAAAATAATATGATATGTATGATGTGAAACATTCAACCATTCAACAAACGGGTTGCTAAATCTTTTAATTATTTTGATTTACATCCTAGGCTTTATAATGAGGTTATGAGTTGTAGAAAATTTTAATTAAGAGTGGTTACTTGGGTAGAAAATTTATTTTACCCTAAGAACCTAATCGTATTCAGGCCACACATTAAAGCATCAATCATAAGAAACTATGAAAAAGCATGCCATTTCTAATGCACAATTTAAACATAACATTAAATATTTTTATAAATTATCATAAAATAATAAGAGGGTGGTGCAGTCGGGTACCACCGTACAACCCAAAAAAAAAGATGGGTAGTCGAGCTCTACCCTTATACAACCCTGAATGAAAGAATAATTATAATTTATAAATGAATGAATGTCATGGGGTCTTCATTCTTCATTCTTCATTCTTCATAACTTTTATCTCCATGTCTTTATTTGATTTGATTTGCCCCACTTCAAAGGCATCACATGGCAACCTTTTAGCCAATGCTCATCATTATCCCCCATAACACTAATCCTAATTCCTAATAGAAATTAAATTAAAAATAGAAAGTAAATCTAATTACACCGATAAAATAAGTGTTAGCTAAACACACATACAATCCTAAGAAATTATATGTATATATATATATATATATATATAATTTGGACTTAGCACCTGACACATGGGTAACCAAGCCCACCTGTCTTAATTTGGATTATGCTTAGAGGTTTATGCAACCTGCAAATAGAGTATTTATATTTATTTCTAAGCATCCCCTTAAGCGTAATCCTTTACAAAAAATATGATTAGGCTAATATCGACCTATCATCTAGTCTACGAAGCATACACCTAATCTAAAATAATACATCACAAAATAAAACATACACCATGCATACGTCATCCTAACTTAGGACTAGAAGTGGTGACTTAATTCTAATGTGTGTTAAGGCTTGTGTGGTATGTTTCAACTAGGCATTAGTGTTGTATTTTTTAATTGTAGAAAGATTCAATTTAATGTAAGAGGTTGATTTCACTTAAAGTTGTTTAATTATTTTGAGAATTTTAATTTGTGTTTTCTTTTGTTTTATTTGATTATACTTAGCAACTAAGTGTTATAAAGAGAAGAAAGAGAATTTCCCTCTTTCATCCCTACCCTAAGTCACTTTCTAAAGCATATTAACTTGATTTGATTTAGTTTTCTTTAGTGAGTAGTTTATTACATATTTTAAATTAATCCTAACTTTAGGTTCACTTTAAATAATCCTATCCAATGTGAAAGGCATCTTAAGATTATTCTAATTGGATTACTATCACATGACACATGCTAAATCATTCCTTTCCATCACATTTAATCTTAAGTGTATTTATACATGCAATATGTTTTGACACACTTATATGATGAATGCATACATGTATTTGAAGTTTATATCATTTTATGTGATTGAATTATTTAATGATATTAGTTTAAAGATCTATCTAAATTCTATGCAAAAATACATAGGGATGAAATTAAATAGGTACGTGTCATTGTTAACTAGGGAACCGAGATAATCAAATGACCTTCTTGAGGTTAACTAAAGTCTCGTATTCCTGGGATATCAAAACTATATACCCATTTATATTCAAACATATGTAAATTTGTATGCATGAATGTAAGAAAGACTGCTCCAAATCACATGACCAACTAATTTATTCACTTAGTCAATTATGAATGCCTCTATCCTTGATAAAAGAAAAGGGGTTTTAATTCTATAATTAAATACATGCACACATGTATAAGAGACATAAGCTAGTACATGCCATTGTTAACTAGGGAGGATAATCAAATGACCTCCTTGGGGCTACTTAAAAGCATCATATTCTTGGGATATCCAGACTAAACACTTGCTTTCTCAAATACATAAGGATGTATACATAAATAAAAGAAGGAAAACCATGCAAAGGTTGTATTTTTATTTGATTGGAGCATTTATGCATATGGAGTAAAGTTCAATCCAAATTCTAATGTAGGAACACATGTAAATGAAATCAAATAAGTATGTGTCATTGTTAACCAGGAAAGTGAGGTAATTAAATGACCTTCTTGGGGCTAACTAAAGCCTCATGTTCCTGAGATGTCCGGACTATTCTTATTAACATTTAAATATATGTAAAACTACATATGAATTAAGGAAAATAAAGCTTGACTCCACATGTCTAAGCTATAAGCACATGCAAACCTATGTATATATGTTCATAATTACTACCACTCTAATCAATGTAATTGATTCATAAACTTTGGAAAAATAATTCAAATTTATTAGTGATAATAGCCACACATATTGTAAATTAATCCAACACATGCAAACTTACATAAAGGAAAACCATTTGATTCAATTAACTTTGAAAAGATGAGTGCATGATTTCAAATGACATACAACATTTAGCATGATTAAAAATAAATAAATAAACTTACACACATGATTTCATTCAATCATATTAATTCCTAAGGACAATCATATCAAATAAAATTATTTAAAATAAACAAAAGTTTTTTTAATGCCATTTTTAAGTTCATGTTTTGAATTGATTTAAGGGTGTGAGAAAAGGTTTGGTGAACCTAACCCATTCCCATGTTTGTTAATTGATTTAGTTTAATGAAAAATAATTTATGTTGATTTTATGGGTTAATTAAGTTATAATATGCATTAAATCCATTAGTTAACCCTTTCCTATGTTGCCTTAGCATAATTACCCAAATAATTATGAGCCAATATGGTATGCACATGCATTTTAAATAAAATTAGCAATGATCCTAAGAAAGGAAAGAGGCCTAATGCAATTAGCTCACAATTAATGGTTAATTAAGTTAAGAAAACTTAATTAAGTATTCTTATGATCTCCCTACACATGTGGGTTAATCATAATTTTTTTAAGACCTTTTCAGGTTATTAAACACCTAAAGATCTACCCAAGACCTATTTAATTATGTTTTGATATGATTATGATTTCAATTTAATCAATTAAGTAATTTAATTAGTTTATCAAGCCTTAATTAGTTTGATTAATGAAATGAACTTAGAGAAATAGATTAGGGACGAGGCCTCAATCCCATTCGTTAGTCCATTCACTATTGGATAGTGATAAATAACTTAATTAACTGACATTTTATTGTTCATATGATTAATTAGTGAGTAATTAACTTAGGAGGGTAATTAAAGCTTAATTAGTCAATTTTTCTAATTAATTAAGCAATAAATCCCAAGAAAATTATGGTAGGCAGAGGTCATCACATTAAATTAACCGACAAAGTTTGGGATTAACTACATAAGTAATTAAAGAGTAATTAAGCTACTTAATTTTTTAGTTAAATCTTAATTAAGCCTTAATTATTATTCAAAATTAATTAAGAATATTTTAAATAAATTCTCCTCTAAAATATCTTTAAAATAAGTATTTATTTATATTTTATAATTTTTCTATAGTTAGTTATGATTTTTGTAAGTTTTAGCCATTAAAACACATTAATTAAGCTTCATTAAATCTTAATCCTGTCGGTGCCATGTGGTGTGCTTTCCACGTGGCACTGTGGAATTGGTTATTAAAAATAATCAGAGTCAACACTTGTGTGGTGGTGGCAGCATGTGCTTTCTTATGCACCATCCGATCTAAGATCGGACGGTCATGATTAAACCTGCGGCACTAAAGGATAAAATAAGATAATTTTAATGGATTAAATCATGATCATCCATTCCAATCATGCAGAACGGATGGTGCATGATCCCTCATCTATCGATCGACGGAAGACGGACATCATCTACCTTCCTTCGATCGATTCGAGCTCACCCGAGCTTGGATCGATCTCAAATCGATCCCACACCTTTACAATGAGGATATGAAAGGAATCCAATAGCCAAGATCACATGAGATACAAGTTTTCTTTAAAAATCTCTAACTCATTATTGCATAAGGATCAACTTTAATGGCATACCTCACCGGAGCTCAAGACCAGTGTGAAATCTGAGGAGGCTTCATTTAGTGGAGATGAAGCTTTATTGATCAGCACAAGCTCCAATTTCAGGTTGTTTGCTTAGAAGGCCAACACCCGAAGTGTAGGTGGTTAGTGTTGATCGAAGTCGATCGTTCAGTGGTCGGAGGGATTGGGGAATGTTTCGTGCTTGCTTGAATAGCTCCAAGGAAGGTGTGTGCAAAGTTAATTGCACTTTGGTTAAGCCTTGAGAAAATGGGAATGAATGGGATGTTGCCCTATTTTTGGCTTGAAGAAAACTGAGAGTGGGTAAGTTGGGCAAGCTTGGAAACTCTCTAGGAAGCTCTTGGTAGGTCATCTTAGGGTTCTCTTACTCTAGGGAATGAATTCTTATCTGTTGGAGTTGAAATGATGGGGTGTATACCCACCTCCCTCTTGATCGGATGGTTCAGCTTTGTTTAGCTTGTTGTGGATGCTTGGCCATCGGTGGCTACTAGGGATGGTAGAGAATCTCCTTAGGTGGCTCGGTTTGAGTGGCCAAGGCATGGGAGGTGGCTGCCAACGGGGATTAGTGGGTGTTCTTTGTGTTTCAACTGCTTTAATGGGGGAGGAGAGGTGATTTTACCTCCCCACGGGTCATGGCTGACCCAAACACCTTTGGGTCAGGTTAGGTAGTGTCCTAGGAGCCTAGATGGAGCAATGAGAGAGTGCTAAAGTGGAAAGGAATGGAAATGACCACTTAGATGGGTGATTTTGCCTCATGTGATTCCCCTAGCCCAAGGTAGGATTTCCATTTTCCATTGAATTTGATATAGAAATATTCAAAATGAGTCAAAAGTGGGTTGGGCCAAATTTCATGTATTTGAAGTTCATTAGGTTCAATTTGGCTCAATTTGATCCATTTAAGTCAAATTAGGTCAAATTGGGTTAGGTCGACCAATTGGTCAAATTGGGTCAAACCAAGGATTGGGACAAGTTCATATGATCAATTGGAGTGTATTGGTGTCATTGGTTAGGTTCAATTTGGTTTAGATTTAGTTTTGGTTCATTTGAGTTCTTTTAGGTCAAATGGGTCAAGTTGACCAATTTTGACCCAATTGACAAAATTGGCATGGGTCATGGCTTGGTTTGGGTTTGGTTGATCATTTGGAATAGGTTGTAGGCTTTGGTTGATTTTAATTTGGATTTGATTAGGTTTTAGGTTGGTTTGACCCTTCAGATCAAGTTGGGTCAATAAGTCATTTGGGTCTAATGGGCAATTGGGCTCAATTGAGGCTTTGGTCAAGTTCAACAATCAATTTGGAATAAACTTGAGTCATTGGTTGCAATCAATTTTATTTAGATTTAAATTTGACCAAATTTGGTCTTTTAGGTCAATTTGGGTCAACTTGGGTCAAGAGGGCCAATTGGATTCTGTTTGGCTTAATTGAAGGTTAAGTCATGTTCAAGTATTGATTTTGAGTGGGTATGAATCATTGGTTTTAATGGATTAGGCTTAGGTTGCAATTTGGCTAGTTTGGGTTCATATTGGTTTAGAAGATTGACTTGGTCAAAGGTCTAGGTTAACTTGATTTGACCCAATTTATGATAATTGGTCAACCTAGGATAATCAACAATTATGTTATGAAGTTCGAATTGGCTTAATTCACATTGATTTGTTTTGAATTGGATTTTGGTTCAAATAGGTCAAAGTGGTCACTTTGGGTCAAGTGAGTTAATTGGGTTTAGTTGGCTTGATTTTGGGATAAGTTTGATTTAGTTGAGTTTATATATTGATTTGGGACTGATATATAAATTCAATTGCAATTGGTTTGGGTTCAAATGAGTTTTGGTTCACTTGAAAATCTCAAGTCAAATAAGCTAGGTTGGGTTTGATTTGGGTTGATTTTGGTTTGGCTTCATAATTGAAGATTTCATTTATATTTAGAATGGTGATTGATGGAATGATTGATTCATGAGAAAATAAATTGATTTTGGTTTGAATTTGAATGGAATTCGGCTAAGTCCATGAAATTGGCTTAAAAGGGTTTATATTTGGATTTTGATATAGTTTTGATGATTTAAATGTATATTTTATTTATATTTGTGACGATGATTGAAGATATGATTGATTCATAAAAAAATCAATTGAGTTTGAAGTGATTTGGGGTCAAGATTTGGCTAAGCTCATGAAGGTTGATCCATATGGCTTAGGGTGAGTATTGATTTAATTTGATTTAGTTTGATTTAGTTTTGATCATTTAAATATAGGTTTGATTTATATTTGGGAAGATAATTGAAGATATAAATTATTTATGGGAAATTCAATTGATTTTGGATTGATTTGAATTGGATACTTACTAAGCTCATGAAAGTTTATTCATATGGCTTAGAAAGGATCTTAATTTGATTGTAGATTTTGGCAAATTGGATTTGGAATTGGGTTTGATTGTATGTTTGAGAGATTGATTATAGGGTTGAATTGATATTTGAGAAAATCACTTGAGTTTGGATTGATTTGACTTTTGGCCAAGGTTAATTCTATGTGATAAAATCATAGGGCTTAAGTTGATTTTGAGTTTGGATTTGATCATGGGCTTCAATCATTTGAATTAGAGTTTGGATTTGAATTTGGTATTTGAATTGAATTTAAGGTTTGGTTTGAGAAGGTGAATAGGGATTAGGTTTAGGCTATAGGGTAGGTGGCTCTCCCTAAGTCTTAAAGCATAGTCTAATCCTATGATTAACCCTTCTAAGTCTCTAGGCTTAGGTTAAGTGTTTACCTAATTGCTACAAGTGTCTTATGACTAAGGAAGTCCTAGTGTCTAGAAGACTCCTAAGTATAAGATGAGGAGATAGATAACTCACTCCAAAAATGAGGTCAACAAGGAAGTCCTAGTATCTAGAAGACTCTTAGGTCTAAGAAGAGGATGTGGACTCACTCCAAAAGTATGGTCAATAAAAGGACCCCTACTAGGTGTGGTGTGATTGACAAGGTACACTGCACATATTGGTGTTGACTGAAATGACCAATATTGTTAAAATGATTATATGTACTAACAAAAATGATCTATACCTAAACTTGAAAGGTAGATAAAATCACGATCTTAGTGTAATGCAACTCAACTTATGCCAAGGGCATAAGAGAGCCAGAAGGATTTGGTTGGAATTTCATGTCAAGGACATGAAGGAAGATTCACTAGGGGATCACATATGCATTAGACATGACATGTGAGAGGCTTATGCTGAGGGCATAAAAGGAGGAATCCGTTGGGGATTGAGTACATGAACCTTCCACTAGGAAAGCAGGTTTGAGCTATCTGCTGGGGATATGAATTTGAGTTTGATTTTGAATATGATTTGTGGGAAGAAGATCAACTAGGGATAAGAATCTATAATCCACTAGGGATCAAGATCAAATTAATTTTAATTTATTTTATCTTAATTGATGTGGAAGCATATCCGCTAGGTATATAGACTCGAATCTGCTAAGGATTGGAAATATGAATTTTCCACTAGGGAAGCAAGTTTAGGCTATCCACTAGGGATAAGGGTTTGATTTCACAGATTCTCTTGGGGATGTATCCACCAGAGATAAAAGTTTATTTGGATTTTTTTATTTGTTTATTAATTTGGACTCCACTAGGGAGATTGATTTGGATTGGATTTGATTTATTATGGCTCCACTAGGGAGGATGGTTTTGAATTGAGGGCATATCTACTGGGGATGTGAACACAATCAAATTTCATAGATTTAATTTATGAACTTTGTCAGAGTGTGATGGACCCACTGAGAAAGAGCTATGTTGGCCTTAGCCTATCTCAGGTTTACAAGTCTAAAGGGATAGTCTATAAGCAACAAGGTAGGACTATCCAACCCAAGGGGTGCCTTTTGGTGTGCAACAGCTATGTTAGGGAGAAAGCATAGCAGAATTACATCTTCCAAAGTAAGGACCAGCTGTTGGGGTGATCTGTCAATGGCACAACAAATCGAACCCGACCTAGGGAGACTACTGAGTGAATGCCGCTAGGGACTTATGTCATCTCAAAAGTAGTCAAGATTAATTTTATTTGATTTGGTTCATTTTCATTTATTTTGAGTTCATTTGATGGATCTTGTCGATTAATGTGACTGAGAAGGCTATGTCGCCTCTTATCTCATTTATCGATCCAAAAGAGTAGTCTACTGGTCGGAGGGTAGGACTATCCGACCTAAGGGGTGCCTTTCAATGTGTAATGGCTATGCTAGAGAGAAAGTGTAGTAGACTTACATCTTTCAAAGTAAAGAACAGTCGCTGGGGTGACCTGTTGGTAGCACAATAAATTGAACCCGACATAGGGCTGCCCGTCGGTGTGCAATGGTCGTGATGGAAAGAACGCATAGCAGACTTACATCTTCCAAAGCAAGGATGACTGCTGGGGTGACCTATTGGTGGCACAACAAGTCAAACTCGACCTAAGGGCGATTACTGAGAGAGTGCCACTAGGGACTTATCTCAACTCAAGAGTAGTCAAACAGTTCCTACAGGGAGTTTTGCTGACACTGCCCTAAAGTTAGGATGTCTACTTGGGAAAGGTGCCACTGGAGTGTTCTCTTAATTCATAAGTGAATGTATATTTTATTTGTTTGTTATTGTGGACCCTATTGGTGTGCGAGAGACCACACTGAGAAGGGGCGATGTTAACCTTGACCAATCTCAAATTTACTGGACCAAGGGAGAATCTACGCATTTGCAGAATAGAATCTCCAACCATATGGGTGGCTACTAGGAAAGGGGACTGTCTAATCCAACTGTAACTCGGGTAGTGTCTAAATAGAGTCATAAAGGACGTGATCTAAGTAGAGTGCCCACAGGGGAGGTGCCACTAGGGGAATTATTCTGATCCCTGAAGAAAATAATGCCTATAGGTATATGGTAGCCAACTCATGGAGAAAGCGTAGTAGACTTACATCTACCATGAGTGTTGTATTTGCCGGGTGGGTCACTGTCAGTATAGCAAACACCAACCAACCTAAGGTGCCCATCTGTGTGTGACGGTCAATCAAGGGAAAAGGCTTGTTGTCTTATGTCTCATTAAAGCAGACCTGCTCACTAGGATAGTCTATCGTCGACTTGATAGGTGCTATCCTACCTAAGGCTTCCCTTCGGTGTGCAATGATTGTGTTATAAAGAAAGAGTAGCAGAATTACATCTTCTAAAGTGAGGAACAACTGCTAGGGTGATCCATTGTTGGCATAACAGATCGACCCGACCTAAGGGAGACTACTAATTAGGGAGTCACAAAGAGGGATTGAACCCAGACTCAAAGTAGTCAGGAGGAAAGGAGACACTGGGGGACTTACCCTAATCATCAAATATACTTGACCAAGTCAGTTCACAATGGTTAGTTTAAGAAGAAGGCGTAGCATACTTACATTCTCTTAAATGAAGCCAATATGACTATAGCTTATCGCGGTAAGACCTACCATGCTAACAAGGCTCTTGTCGGTGTTCAATGATCAAATCAGGAAAGAAAGCATATCAGACTCGCATCCTTCTAAACAAGGGACCACTAGGGTGACACATTAGTAGGGTAGCATGTTAGCTTGACCTAGAGCAGCTAATGAGTGAGGTCCACGGGGGGGGGGTGATCTCACATCAAAGTAGCTCGAGATAAATGATATGCGTAGTTTGTGTTTGTGTTGTGTAAAAAAAAATAGGATTCCACTTAGGTTCCCTCACACCTATTCTTATACGTGTCATGGCGGATTCACAAACAAGTAAAATGATTCGAAGAAGAGTAGGTTTGATTTGAAAAAGAATTTTTATTGATGATAAAGATTTCCAAATATGAATTTATGGGTAATATTTCTTTAGGTAAGGCTCGTTGATTGGAAGCATTGAACGCTCTCCTATATGGTTAATAAGTTGGTAAGGTCCTCCTTGGTAGGCCTTCTTTATGGAAAAAGTGCCTTCCAAGTGGGTTCAAACTTTCCTCTCATCTTGGGATGGGAAACAATCAGTCTCCTTAGAACTAAAACAAGCTCTCCTACTTGAAAAGCTTTGTCCAGACTAACTTGTTGTGAGCTTGAATCATTTTGGCATTCTATAATCTGGCATGCCCATAGGCATCTCTCCTCCAGACTTTCAAGATCTTCTAACCGTAACTTGGCGTTGTGATCTTGCTACCTTTAGCTATCCTTAATGATGGGACTTGGACTTTTAATGGTAAGACAACTTCAGACCCAAACACTAAGGAGAAAGAAGTAGACTGAGTTGGAGTTCTATATGTGGTGCGGTAGGCCAACAAAGCTTCAACTAACTGCTCATGCCATTGTCGCTTGTTGTCATCGAGTGTATTCTACAATATTTGAATGAGAGTTTTATTGAAGGCTTCTACCAAACCATTTGCCATCGGGTAGTAGATGATAGAATATCTAAAATCTATGTTGTGTCTCTGAGCAAAGTTGTTGATCTTGGTGCTCTTGAATGCAATACCATTATCGAATATAATTCATTGATGCTCCTTGAACCTATATACAATATGGTTTCTAAAAAATTATTGCACATGTTGAGTTGTGACCTCTCTGAGCAGAATAGCCCCTGTCCATTTGGAAAAAATAGTCGGTAGTAGTTAGGATGAACCAATGACCCTTGGAAGAAGGAGGATCAATCAGATCCATTATGTTGGTACCCCAACACTCAAATGACCATGAAGCCAATGTAGGATGTAGAATTTTGGCTGGTTGGTGTAGGATCACACTTTATACTAGACACTGGTGGCATCGCCTAACTACATCCATGCAATCTATGATCATCAACAGCTAGTAGTATCCTAAGTCTCTTAATCTTGGCTTTCATCCTTGGATCAGATTGATGAGCTCCACATAATCCTGAGTGTACCTCAGTCACGATCTTACGGGCTTCGTGCTTGTTTAGACAGTGTAACCATATATGATCGAAGAACCGTCGATACAAGGTGTCACCCATGAGAGCATAGGAAACTGCTCTCTACTTCATCTGATGGGCTTGGAACATCACTTGAGGTAGTTTACCTTTATTTAGGTAATCCAGGAATGGTTGCCTCCAATCTAACTCATTGTCCTTTAGGTAACGGTAACCTCCCCTTCAAGAGATTACTTTTTGATAAGTTTAGTATCAATAAGGGATAAGAATTATCTATTTTGGACCCTTATTGATATGGACTCATCTTCCAGACATGCCAACTTTTTTGTAAGCTAAAGCATTTGCTACGATGCTCTCTCCTCGAGGGATCTTGTAAATAGTTACTTAAAGGATTTGAGCCAATAACTCTATAGTGTACTTGTGATAGTGATGGAGCTTAGGCTTTAAAGCCTTGTAAAACTCAGTGATTTGATTGACGACTAACTGAGAATCCCCAAACATGTTTATATTCTAGATGCTTAGAGTAACGGTTAACTCCAGACTGGCAACCAAAGCCTCATATTTGGCTTCATTGTTAGTGCATGGATTGGATAGGTGATATGAGAATCTCATCACATCGCGGTCCGAAGTTAGGAGAACTACTCCTACCCCTACCTTTCCTGGAAGAGTAGATTATGGTTCTTCTCTTCTTTGAGAGGAAGCCCCACCATCAAAATACATCTCCAAGCGGTGAATGCTAGTATCCCCTAAGTTCATGATTTGTTCATTGGGAGGTCATCACTAAGCGGAGAGTTAGCAAAAAGTGGGTGTGCTGCTAAGAAATTCATAAGTGTTTGTCCTTTCACTACATGGAGGGATACAAAAGTAATGCCAAACTACGATGTATAAAAGTAATGTCAAACTATGAAAAAATCATGGATTAACATGTCAACCGTTCGGATGGCATCAACCATGTCATGAGATATTGTAGTGGATTGATCCTAGAGATCAAGTTCACCTTATAAGAAAGCATGCAGTGTTGTAGCTTTTGGGATGCAAAGATTAAATCTAGGCAATGCTTCTCAATGGGTGGATAGTTTACTTCAGTAAGGATTAGATGCTAGTTGAGTTGGTCGAGCGTGTTTTCCTTCCCTTCATTTATGGCTTGAGCTAACAAAGCACCAAGGGAGTCATCTAATGCAGCAGGGTATAATATGAGTGGCTTGTCTAGGATAAGGGCTGCTAGACCTGGCGACATCATCAAGTAGTGCTTGATGTCTTCGAAGGGACACTAACACTTATCATCCCATCTGAACTTGGCATCCTTTTTAACAAGTACTAAAAATGGTCACCATCTTCTTGATAGGTTGGATATAAAGCATCCCAGATATGCCAACTACCCTTGAAATCATCTGAGTTGAGTTAAACTTTTAGAGGTTGGTATTTCTAATATCTCTTTAATCTTCTTCGGATCCATCTTGATTCTACAATGTTGAACAATTGTAGAACAACAAACCAAATGAATTTTCTTGAAGCTGCTCTGAATGCACACTTCAGGGGCTTCATTTTGAGGTTAAATTGTCTTAGCCATTCAAAAACCACTCTCAAGTCAAAGAGGAGGTATTTCTTTTCTTTGCTTTTGACTACGAGATCATCAATGTAACATTCAACGATGATGAATGTGTTTATCAAAAATCTAAGTCATGGCTCGTTGGTATGTAGCACCAGCATTTTTAAAGCTAAAAGGCATGACCTTAAAGCAATAAATTCTGATTGGGGTTTGAAAGGTAGAGTTCTTCTCATCTTTAGGGGTCATCTTTATTTAGTTGTATCTAGATGAGCCATCCATGGAGGAGAAGACTGCATGGGATGAGGCAATGTCCACCATCAACTCTGATATTGGTAGTAGAAATTCATCTTTTGGACATGTCTTATTTAAGTCCCTAAAATCAACGTATATGTGAATTTGGCCATTCTTCTTCTTAATTAGGATGACACTGGCCAACCAGGTGGGGTATTTTTCTTCTTAGATGAAACCAACATCGATCAGTTTCTTGACTTCAGAAATGACCTGATGTTCTAATCGCATGCCCCTAGGAGCTTGCTTGATGGGGTTAGCACTAAGCTCTATTATTAGTTTGTAGATTGCTACGTTAGGAGATAAATCAGTCATCTTTTCATAACTCCATGCGAAGCAGTCCTTAAACTCAATCAATAACCTAACTAAGTCATTGGTTTTAGTTTCATTCAATAAGAAACTGATGTATGTCAAGCATGGATCTTCTTTGGTTCCTAAGTTTATTTCTTTGAGCTTGTTGATGGTTGACCTGATCTCCTCTTCAAACTATGGCGGCGCATCTTTGACTTCAAAATCATGTGACTATCTGAAGTTTATAAGCACACCTCCTCATATGAGTTAATGTGATTTCAAATGAACCTATCAAATTCCAAATGATTGGTGATGACTAACTAAGCAATAATCATCATCATCAATAAGGCATACTGTGTCAAATCCTTGTCCTGGTCTTGATTAAGAATGACTACATTTGTTATCCCATAGCCTCTTAAAGTAATCTGACAAGTGTTTAGACCAAGCATGTGGAATCAACCCTTTCTTTGCTAAATTTAGAACACATGACGAATACCAATTAAAAGGTAATTCTATTGAATCTTTATATGAATCATGCTCAAGTTTTACATTGACTTCTTAACTTGAGGATGATGCTCCCAAAAAGAACCCTTAAGTCTTCACATCTATGGATTACATAGGGGCTTCCTTAACTACCAAACCCTCAACTTTTTGTGAGGAAGGTAGGGTTAGAGCTAAGGTTCCCAACTGATGCTTAACTGTTTCACAAATAGACTTAGATACACTTATGCTTTACTTTGGAGCCTGGTCTTCATCGCTATCTGGATCAAGTGTCATTTACAAAATAATCTAGTACTGAGAAGAACTGGCTGGTGTGCTAACCATATATGACTCATCCTCTGAACTAGATTATAAGTTTATATGGATAGTATATGTGCTTCTGATAGCTGGGACGTATCTTCTATTGGGTGGCCAATAAGGAGGTTTTCCACCCATGGGCTGCCTTTAAACTGGCCTCTTCCTCTGCCTCGTGGAGGTCAGGTCTTCCTACCCATATGTTTGTATGGAGTAACGAATTGTGGGTGGAATCTAATGTCAGCCTTCACTTCCTCCTCCAAGTCTATTTCCTGCTTCCTTTTATTTACCTTTTCTTTTTCCTTTTCTTTTTCTTTTTCTCTTTTTTTTTTTTTGTTTTTATTTTTCTTATATTATTGAACTTTGGAAAAGTTTATGAGAATAGACTTATTGATTTTGAGGGAGGTAGTAGGCCACATCCTCATATATGATGACCTCATGTGGTGTTTATTTTTAAGATGTATATGGGGGACACCATGCAGATTTGAGGGGGGACTTATTAAAGTGATTGGGTATGATATTAAGGTATGATATACTATCTCGAATGATAGAGACATCACCCTTCAATGGACCTAATCACCTAATAAGGACTCCTGAGGCATGATGGGTCTTCAAATATAATAGAGATTTTTCTCATACTTTACATGAATGAATAAAGCAAGGTTTATATTAAATCACATTCTAAAGTTCCCTCTGGAGGCAAGCCTCCATAATTAATTACATCCTAAGAAAGGTGAATTCCTTAGAAATACTCCGATTAAATTAGGCAATTATTGTCTCCAAAGATTTCAATGTCAAGATTATTAAAGGATTACTTATGTTTGGAAAATCAAATGAGAAATATCAAGGAGAAGACATATTATTGAAGCCAAAGTAAATGAGTAGGGATTACTCATGATGCAAGGAAACCTAGTGAGCATTCCAACCTATCTTATAGTTGGGTTTTAAATGTTTTAAATTGAAGAGAATTATCTTGCTAGAGTTAAAATTTTTTATAAGATTACTAGGGCTTATAATCTACCAACATAAGGTTGTGGAAAAGCCTATGAGGTGAGGATTTATGTTTGTAGCTCGAAGTAAATAATAACTTCAGATCTTAAATCTAGGGAGCTTTAGCAAGACCTAAAGCATGGCCTAAATCTAAGCGAATATGGGTATATGGTTTACCTTCACAAGAGAGGGTAAACCACCCTACTGTTGACTTATAACTGCTTGGAGTGGTAGCCAGTTAACTTCTCCTATGCTTTAAAATAATGTAGGAAAGTCATATGATTTTACAAGATAGTTAGGATGTTATTATTTAGAAAGAGATTAAAGTCCTCAAACCCACTCCCTAAGAGACTAGAGCATGAGTGGTATGAATAATGACTTAATCTACAAATATAAATCTTTTCAATTTTAATTTGGCACTTCATTTTGACAAAGGCTATAAGATTTTCATATGTCTAAATGCATGATGAAATTATTTTGGGCTAAATTAGCAGGAAATATGTATTTTCCACCACAGAGGAGACCCTCAAAGGTCAAGTCTTACCCCATCATGCAAGGATGGAAACTCTCTCTTAGCAAGAGTGTAGTAATATACATACATGTGTGAGATATATAACATTCAGCTAAGGGGTTGCTAAATCTTTTAATTATCTTGATTTAATGCCTAGGATTTATGTGAGGTTATGAGTTATTTAAAACTTTAGTTATGAGTTGTAGTTTGGGTAGAAAAATTAATTTTTTCCTATGAGCCTAATCATATATAGGCCATACAACAAACATCAATTATAAAGAAACTATGAAGAGGCATGCCATTTCTAATGCACAAGTTAAACATAACATCAAATATTTTATAGCTACCATAAAAGAATAACAGGCTGGTGCGATCGGGTACAATCATACAACCCAAAAAGAGAAGATGGGTGGCTGGCCTCTACCCTTATACAACCTAGAATATGAAAGAGTAATTACATTTATAAATGAATAAATTCTATGGGGTGTCTTCTTTTCTTCATCCTTGATTCTTCTTTATTTCTTCATATCTTTTCTCCTTATTTGATTTGGATGTGCTTGCTTCAAAGGCATCACATGGCCTCCTAGTCAAAAGCCTTCTAGGCACTGCTCATCCTAATCCCCCCATAACACATCAGCAAAACATGTGTTAGTTAAACTTACCATACAACCCAAGCAGTTACATATATAATTTGGACTTAGCACCCTGCACATGGGTAATCAAGCCCACTTGTCTTAATTTGGATTATGCTTAGGGTTTAAGCAACTTATAAAGAGAGTATTTATATTTATTTTAAGCACCTCTTAAGCATAGTCTCTTGTAGAGAACATGATTAGGCTAATCATGATCGAACATCCAGTCTACGAAACATGCACTCTAACATCCATTCTAAAATAATAGGTTACAAAATAAAACATACATCATACCATGCACCGCCCTAACATAAAGCTAGAAATGGTGACTTAGTTCTAATTGTGTGTATTAAGCCTTGTGTGGTATGTTCAGCTTAGGCATTAAGGTTATGATTCCTAAATGTGAAAGAAGTTTAATCATAAGAGGTTGATTTCACTTTAAGTGGTCTATTTCATTTGATAATTTTACTTATTGTTTTATTTTATTCTAATTGACTTACACTTAGCAACTAAGTGTTGTAAAGAGAAGAAAAAGAGAGGGTTACTCTCTTTCATCCCTACCTTAAGTCTCTTCTAAAGCATATTAATTAACTCAATTCTCTTTATTGAATGGCCTATTACACATTTTAAATTAATCCTAAGTTTAGGTCCACATTAAATAATCATATTCTATATGAAAGACATCTTAAGATTAATTTAATTGAATTACTTTCACATGACACATGTTCAACCATTCTTTTCCATCATATGTTACATGCACATGATTAAATCCTAAGTATACCAACACATGCAATATATTTTAGCACACTTGAATGATGGATGTGAGTATGTATATTTAGAGTTATATATTTTGTTAGATTGAATTATCTTATCATTTTAATTTAAAGCTCTATCTAAATTCTTATGCAAAAATACATAAGGATGAAATTAAATAGGTATGTGTCATTGTTAACCAGGGAAGTGAGGTAATCAAATGACCTCCTTGGGCCTAACTAAAGCCTCATATTCTTGGGATGTCGAAACTAAATACCATTATATTCAATCATATGCAAATCTGCATACACGAACAATAAGAAAGAGAACTTTAAATCACATGACCAATTAATTCAATCTCTTGAATAATTGAAAATTCATGAATTTTTGGTAAAAAAAAGGGGTTCTAATTCTATAATTAAATACATACACACACATGTAAAAGAGACATATGCTAGTATATGCCATTGTTAACCAAGAAAGTGAGATAATCAAATGACCTCCTTGGGGCTAACTAAAGCCTCATATTCCCAGGATATCTAGATTAAATATTTGCTTTTCTTAAATACATATGGATGTATACATAAGTAAAGGAGTAAAGCCATGTAAAGATTATATTTTTACTTGATTGAAACATTTATGTATGTGGATTAAAGTTCTTATTCAAATTCTAATGTAGAAATACATGTAAATTAAATCAAATAAGTACTTATTATTGTTAACTAGGGAAGTGAGGCAATCAAATGACCTCCTTGGGGCTAACTAAAGCCTCATATTCCTGGGATGTTCAGACTATATATTTATTAACATTCAAATTCATGTAAAGCTACACATCAAGTAAAGAAAAGAAAGCTTCAATCCATACACTTAAGGTATAATCACATACATCTCCTATATGTTTATAATTAGCATTCATTTATTTATAAGTTTTGAAAAATAGATTTGGATTTAATAGTGATAATAGCCACACATATATCAAATAAAATCAACACAAGAAAGCTTGACATGAAGGAAACAATTTAATTTAATTAATTTTACAAAAGATGAATGCATGAATCAAATAACATATAACATTTAATATGATTAGAGAGGAATAAATAAACATAAGCATATAATTTCATTTAACCAAATTAATTCATAAGGACAATCATATCAAATAAAATTATTTAAATAAAACCAAAATGATGAATCCAATGAACCCTTACTTGCAAACTTTTTATTAAGTATCTTTGTTCCTATAAATTTTTGAAGTTTGAAGTGATTTTAATAATTTTTAAAAGCCAAAAATCCTTAATTTCTTACTTAACCCACTCAGTGTCGCACGGCGCTAACTGGACCATGTGGTTCCATGTGTCACCATGTGATTGGGCCAAACGATTTTGCATGACACTATCTCCTTCGGCTCGTAAAGATGATGCAATAAATGAGCGGGAAAAGTTGTAGTTTTGATTGGACCGTCTGATCATAGATCAGATGGTCCAGATCAAACCCAGTGATCTAAGGGTTGAAATGAGTGCATCTACATTTAATTGCAACCATTCATCTCTATTTAAGGGACATCAGACAGCTGTCAGATTTCTCCCTCCCAACAAATGAAATTGATGCCTGTGAATGGAAAATCGAATAGGAGGGTGCGTCCAGGCTTAATTTTTTAGTGATTTTGGCCGAAAAACTTCCCAAATTTGCATTAGGACCATGTAAAATGAAAAGTTCAGTGGGTACCTATGGGAATTTCCTAAAATCATGCAAACACCATCAAAAATGGAAGCTAATATGACCGATAATAGTTTTTAAAAGTTACCTCACTGGGAATGGTTTTCGGCAGCTGTGTTGACTCGACCATGCATTTAAGTGCGAGACAAAGCTTTGTGATGAGTCTAGACTCTGCCTCCACTTGGAATGTTGTATCCACCAATAGTCGCCACCTTCTCGCCAAAAACTGCTTAGTTTTTTGTGTTCTTCAGCTCAAGGGAAGTGGGGCAAGGGTGCTGGTTGCTTAAAGGAGCTCTTGGAGTGTGGCTAATGCAAAATAATGTGCTTTAGGGGCTTCTTTTCTCCTTTCAAGGAGGTGGCCAAAAATCCCATTAAGATGATGGGATGTGGGCAATCTTATCTCACTTAAAGTGGGCTAAGAGACTAGGTAGAACCCCATTTTGGGTGTTTGATGGCTGCCAAAAGTGATGGGAGAGTCGACTTTGCCATAAATGGGTGGAATCTTATCTGAGGGGAGGATCCATAAGGGATTTGCCTTAGATTTGGTTCCAAATGGGTTTGAGTTGATTTTGGGCTGATCCCAAGTGGGTTTGGGTTGGGTTTGATAAGCTCCCAAGATGTCATGGGTTGGTTTCAAAGGATTCAGCTCAATTTGGGTCATTTGGGTGACATTGGGTCATGTTAGGTTAGGTTGATCAATTGGTCAAATTGGGTCAAACTAAGGCTTAGGTTAGGCTTAAATGATGATTTGACATATTTTGGTATGATCAATTTGATTTAATTTGGCCTAGAATTAATTTTGGCTCATTTGGAATCAAATGGGTCAAATGGGTCAAGTTGACCAATTTGGCCAAATTGGTCAAATTGGGTTGGGTTAGGTGTTGATTCAAGTTCAATGGGTTAATTTAAAATTATTGTAGGCTTTGGTTTGGTTCAATTTGGGTTTAATTTGAATTGAGGTCAAATTGACCCTTTAGGTCCATTTGGGCTAAGTGGGTCAATTGGGCTAGGTTGGGTCCATTGATCAAATTAGAGTTTTGGTCAAGTTCAATAATAAATTTGGAATGAACTTGAGCCATTAGTTGCAGTCAATTCTGGTTAGATGATGATTCAACCCATTTTGGCCTTTTAGGCCAATTTGGGTCAACTTGGGTCAAATGGCTGATTGGGTTTGTTTGGCTCAATTGATGGTCAAGTCATGTTCAATCATTTATTATGAGTTGGTGTGAATTAATGGTTTCAATCAATTCAGTGTATGATTGTTTTTGGCTAGTTTGGATTTCATATGGGCTAAGGGTTGACTTGGTCAAATGGCCAAGTTGACTTGACCCAATTCAAGGCAATTAATCATCCTAGGGTGATCAATGATCATGGAATGTGGCTTGGATGGGCTTGGCTCAATCCACTTTTGGTTGAATTAGAACTTGATACATATGGGTTCTTTAGGCCACTTTGGATCAAATGGACCTAAATAAGCCAATTTGATTGGTTTTGGTTTGATTAAGGTTTAGTTGGATTTATATATGAGTTTAGGATTGAAATATAAATCAAACTGCAATCCATTTGTGCTATGATAGGTTTTAGTTCATTTGAAAATTTCAAGTCAAAAGGGCTAAGTTGGACTTGACTTGGGTTGATTTCAATTTGGCTTGATGATTGTAAGTTTCATTTATATTTGGATAGATGATTGATGGAATGGTTGATTCAAGAAAAATCTATTAATTTTAGCTTTATTTAGGTGGATTTTGGCCAAGTTCAAGAAATTTTCTTAGAGGGTTTGAATTGGGTTTTTATTTGATTTTGGATTTGGTTTTGGCTATTTGAGTTTATATTTCATTTATATTTATGAATATAAATGATTTATTAGAAAATCACTTAAGTTTGGAGTGATTTGAAAGTGAATTTGACCAAGCTCATGGTGGTAGGTCAAAAGGGCTAAGAATGAAATTGATTTAGTTATAGTCATTGGAATGTGAGTTTCATTTATATTTGTGAATATAAATGATGGAATAATTGATTTATAAATAAATCAATTGATTTTAGATTGGTTTGGGTTAAGAATTGGTTAAGCTCATGGAGGTAGGTCCATATGGCTTAAGAGGAGTCTTAGCTTGATTTGATTTAGTTTAATTTATTTTTGATCATGAGTGTTTATATTTCATTTATATTTGTGAATATAAATGAAGGAATAATTGATTTATAAGGAAATCAATTGATTTCGATTTGGTTTAAAGGGGATTTTGGCTAAGCTTATGAGAGTGGATCATATGGCTTAGGAAGGATTTTGGAGTTTGGATTTGATTTTGGGTTCCAACAATTTGGAATTGATAATGGACTTGAATTTGATTAATGTTTGAGGGATTGAATTAATCTTGGAGAAAATCAATTGAATTTGGATTGATTTGAATTTGTCCAAGGTTAAGTTCATAAGATAAAATTATAGGGCTTAGGAAGGATTTTGACTTTGGATTTGATTATGGGTTTCAATCATTTGATTTAGAATGTGGATTTAGATTTGGTATATGTTGGAGGGATTGAATTGATCTTGGAGAAAAGCAAATGAATTGAATTAAATTGTACTTGGCTAAGAGTAAATCCATGGAATTCAATCATAAGGTTTTTGAATGATTTTGAGCTTGGATTTGATCATGGGATTGATTGTGAATTTTGAAATTTTGATTTTGAATTTAGAATTTTAATTTGGGGTTTGATTTGAGAAGGAAAGTATGGATTGAATTTAGGCTATAGGATAGGCAAGTCTCCCAAAGTCCCTAAGGCGTAACCCACTCTTATGACTAAACCTTCTAAGTCTCTAAGTTTGGGTTAAGTGTTCACCAAATCACTAGAAGTATCTTAAGACTAAATAGCTCTTAGTATCTATAAGAGTTCTATATTGATGAAGAGGAGGTTGATAACTCACTCCAAAAGTGAGGTCAACACCTCGTGAACTGAGAATGGCTTGAGATCTCCTTGGACAAAGTAGGTGATCCCAGCTCTCACAAACTTGATACACTAATGTAGAAAAGATGAAAATGTGTTGTTCTCATGTATCCATGGTCCTTAAAGCAAAGCATTGAAAGATGTATCTGAGTCTATGATGTAAAATTTGGCTTGAGTCTTTCAATCATTTATCTTTAAGGGAAGCACTATGGAGCCTAAGGCCCTCTCACCTTCTTCATTGAATCCTCTCAGCATCATCCTTTCTTTTTGGAGTTTGAAGATGTGGATACTCAATTAGATAAGGGTTCTTAGACTCATAATATTGACTGATGCAACTAGGTCAACCAACACACTTGATAGTCTGAATCTACAAACATCCACTGTAATGTAAAGAGGGCGGTTGTGCTCGGTCATCCCTAGAAGTAAGTCTTCATCACTAAAACTAATTCATAAGATGTATTTCGAGTGGCATGCCTCCTCTTTAGTAGTGGTCAGCTAAGCTAAGTATATCTCAAGATCAAGTAGAGCATTCATTAGAGATTCCTCATCTGTTTGGTTAAGATAAGTGCGTCATATATGCTTAACTTCGTTGACAACTTTCTTAGATGAGCAAGGATGTTGTAATCAACTCTAGCTTGGTATAAGCATAATTATAGGTGGAGCATCTTGTGGATGGGCTATCTACTTACTGGAACCAATGACTTGCTTACCCTTATTCTAAGGTGCTACCTTAGGAGGTAGAACTTTTTCACTATGTAGGTTGACTTCAGTGACTTCATGTGGCGGGTTGGTGGAAAGTTCTATCTACTCATCGGCCATACCTACAGCTTCTCCTATAAGACCTTTAGAGTTAGATGACTCCAAGTCAATCTCAATGGGTGAACCCAATTGATTCAGAAAAGGAAAATCTAATTCTGAATCATAAGAGAAAGGATCAAAATTATTTGTGTTATCATTATTATTTAGACTTGGAGAGCCTTCAACTAGAATGAGATCATTAAGACTATCAAAAGTAGAGAAGATATAAGTGGAATTAGCTTTCTTCATTGATTTCTTTTTAAGTGGAGGTACATGATATAAATCAAGTAAAGTAAGTGGAGGGAGGGATTTAGTGCCCTCATCCATAGATACAATGCTTTCACTAGTAGAAGAAGAGTTGGAGGAAGTGGTAGCTGCAACGGTGGAAGGAATGCTTGACTTGGACAGTGGTTGCACTACTTGGCTATCCCAGGCAAGTGTGGACTACTACTGTTGTTGCTAAACTCCCACCTTCCTTGAGTTTTTCTTGGCCTTAATGTGGGAGGTTTGAACTACCTCATGCATCTGTAAGGAAAGTTTCTTGATCTTAGAGACAATCATTTTAGAGGTTCGGGATAAAGAAATATCCCAACCTTCTTTTGTCTTAAGAGGATCACATGTATCTCTAAAGATTACTCTAACGGAACTAGATGGTTGTTCTAACAAGTATTCCTTGGGAACAATAATGGCTCCCAACTTGTAGTTGTGCTCAAGCTAGTCTTTGAAGGTGATATAATTCTCTAAGACATGGCCTAACATACGATGGTAGAGGCAATAGCTAGGATCATCGCTCTTGCCCACTTCCTTTGGCCTCTTAGGCTATGGTAAATGAAAATCAAGTTTCTTTATGAGATTTTTAAAGATCTTTCTAACTATCTCCCTCTTGAATGAATAGTGCTTGCTTAATTTGTCCAGAATAGTAGGTGGATAGTAGCTACCTGGTGGGGGATATGAATACCACTGTTGAGAGTACTACTGCCGAGGCGATGGTGGCAGCCACTACGGTAGCTATGGTGGCTGATATGATGGCCGAGGAGGTGGCAAAGGAGGCTGTTGAGCTCGTGTTCTCTCAAACTAAACTCTGGCTGGCTACTTTCCTTATCTACCGATACCACTATCCCTGGCTTCTTCTCAAATGTTTTTTGCGGCTTGGACTTGAATGATTGGTCTTAGAAAGGAAACTGTTTGGCTTCCTCTTATAGACTAGCCACCTTGTTGATTAATTTCTCAAAGGTTTTGATTATGAAGCCCTTGAGCATGAAAGCAACCATGCCATGGATATTCTTGAGAAGAATTTTGATGGCATGCATTCAGATAGCTATGGTTTGCATTTCATACTCAGGTGTAGACCTCACTTTTGGAGTGAGTTCTCAATCTCCTCATCATAAACCTAGGGATCTTCTAGACACTAAGACTTTCTTAGTCAAAAGACACTTCTAGTGATTAGGTGAATACTTAACCTAAACTTAAGGACTTATAAGGGTTAATCATAGGATTAGGCCATGCTTTAGGGCCTTAGGAAAATCACCTACCCTATAAACTAAATCTAATTCATGTGCACCTTTTAAAATCTAGTTAAAATTCAATTTATTTTTAATTAAACTCAATTTCAAATCCAAATCCAAATCCAAATTTAGATCCAAATTAAATGATTGAAGCCCATGATCGAATCCAAAATCAAAAATCCTTCCTAAGCCCTATGATTTATCTTATGGACTTAGCCTTAGCCAAATCCAAATCAATCTAAATTCAATTGATTTTCTCATAAATAAATTATACTTTCAATCATATTCACAAATATAAATGAAGCTTACAATCACCAAGCCAAATCAAAATCAAGCTAACTATACCCAATTGGCTCACATAACCCAAAGTGACCAATTTGACCTATTTGAACAAAAATCCAATTCAATTTAAATCAAAGTGAATTAAGTCAATCCAAACTTCATGACATGATTGTTGATCACCCTAGGATGATTAATTATCATCAATTAGGTCAAACCAAGTCAACCTAGCCTATTGACCAAGTCAACCCTTTAACCCATATGAACCCAAACTAGCCAAATTATAACCTAAGCCAAATCCATTGAAACCAATGATTTAAATCAACCCAAAATCAATATTTAAATATGACTTGACCTTCAATTGAGCCGAACCTAGCCCAATTGGCCCTCTTGACCCAAGTTGACCTAAATTGACCTAAATGGCCAAAATGGGTCAAATCAAAATTCAATCCAAATTGATTGCTAAACTTGACCAAGGCCATAATTGATTCCAATTTGGCCATTTGAACCCAATTGACCCACTTAGCCCAAATTGACAAAAAGGGTCAAATTAGACTAAACCCTAATTAAATCTAAATTAAATCAAACTAAAGCATACAATCCTCTCCAAATGGTCATATGAACTTGACCCAACCATTGGTTTGATCCAATTTGACCAATTGGTCAACCTAACCCATTTTGAAATGGGTCAAATTGAGCCAAACCTAACCTAATGAACTCCAAATGACATGAAATTTGGCTCAACTCACTTTTGACTCATTTTAAGTCTTTCCAAATCAAATCTAATGCTAAATGACCATTCTACCCTTGGGTCAAGGGTGTCACATAAGACAAAACACCCATGTAAATGGCCATTTCTCTTCCTTAACCACTTGACACTCATCCATTGGTCCACCTAGACTCCAAGGATACTGACTAACTGATTTAAGAGGTGATTAGTTGGCCATGACAAATGGGGATGTGAATTCCTAGCCATTCCCAACCACCCCAAGCCATAGGACATCCACTATGAGCCAAAAAATCACCATTAGTGGTGATTTTCAGCCAAAGCGCACAAAGGTAGGAAAAGAGAAGTTATTCTACTATCATACACCCTGTAGAAGCTCCCCCAAGCAACTAAAATCCCATTCCTACTTTCTTTGGGCTAGAAGAACACCAAACCAAGTGGATTCTAGCAAAGAGGCGGTGAACATTGATGGATACAACATCCCAAGTGAAGGCAAGGATCTAGATTCATCCCAAGGCTTTTTCTCGCATCTAGGAGTGTGCTCAGATCAACATAGCTGCCAGAATCTATCCCGGTGAGATAATTTTAAAATCCTTTAGCCGGCCAAAGGTTCTTTTGTTTGTGATGATTCTTGCATGATTTTAGGAATTTCTCCTTGAAAACCTTTGGATTCTTCATTTTATATAATCTTAATGTGAAAATATGAGTTTTTTTTTATGAAAATCAACATGAAATTGATCCTGTTTGGATGAAATTTCATTTGATATCATGAAAAATTCCATAAAATAGCTCTCAGTTTACTATTCCCCATCGCTTTCTCCAGCTGGGAAGCAGCAGCCGTCCGATCCCACTTCAATAGAGATGGATGGCTATGATTTCATGCTAGATCCACATTTTCCAGCCTTCAGATCATGGATCTAATCTAGGTCGTTCGATTGGAACCAGATCCGTGCTCGCCGAGGATGCACCGTCATGGGAAATCACGCTGCGTGGTATCGCACACCGAAACCCAAGACCAATCGTGTGCACCAGATAAGCTGTGTCGATCGCACGTCACCTAGATAAGTAGGAAATTTGATCTTTTTCAAAATTTTAAAATTAATTAAATCACCTAAAACTTCAAAAATTCATAGAAATTAAAACACTTAACCAAAAATTGTAACGTTGGATTCATCTTCTTGTGAGGAATCTAACAAATAAAAAATCCCTAATTTAGATTGATTTGAAGTATTTAGGGATTGAAATTAAACTTAAAATACACCTACCATTAAAATTGCAAGTCGAAAGGATTTGTAGATTGAGAGATATTGCATTTTGAAGCTCAAATAGTCTAATTTAGCAACAAAAAAAAACTAATAGACTTTATGAAAATTGTGAAAAATCATTTAATTTAGCTGAAACATTGAAAAGTTATAAAAAATCATAGAAAAAATAGAAAAATTTAAGTAAATATTCATTTTAAATATATTTCAGCGAAGATTCAGTTAAAATTTATTCCAATTAATTTTGAATATTGATTAAATTATAATTAAAGTTTAAATGAAAATTTAATGAGCTTAATTAAGCCTTAATTACTTAAGTAATTAATCCCAAATTTCATGTGCTAGTTTAATGGGGAGACCTCTACCTCTCATAATTTTCTTAGGATTTATTGCTTGGTTAGTTATGATCATTGATCATTTAAGCTTCATTACTCTCTTAATCCACTTAATGGATAATTAACACCCTAAATATTAACAAATTAATTAATTAAACTCACTAATCACTATCTAACAATGAATGGACAAGAGGAATGGGGTTAGGACCCCTTTCTTAGCTTCTTCCCTTAAACCACTTTATTTTGAAAGAAATTTAATTAAGAGTTAATTAACTAATTAAGTGGCTTAACTAATAAAATTGAAATCATAATCAGATCAGACAATTAATAATGAAATTAAGGTTTCCTTTTTATGTTCTTAATAGCATAAAGACCCTCTAAGGAAATTATGATTAGCCCATAAGTGTGGGAAAACCATAAATGTACTTAATTGGGTTCTTTAATTTAATTAACCCTTAATTATGAGCCATTTGCATTAGGTTATTGTAGGAGCATTGCAATTTTATTTCCTCACATGTGCATATCATTTGAGGCTCATAATTAAATGATTAATCAAATTAAAGAAGCATAGGTAAGGGTAATTAATTGATTTAATTAAGGATCCAACTTAATTAATTCTTAAAATTTACTTAATTACCTTTTCTTAAAAAAAATCAAATTACCAATGTGGGAATGGGATCATAACAACAAATAATTTCTCACATCTTCAAACTTAATCAAAATCTTAAGTCATAAATATGGTGTTTATTTTCTATTTGTGTGTGGGGGACACCATGTAGATCTGAGGGTGTACTTATTGAGGTGATCAGGTACAACATCAAAGAATGATGCACTATCTCAAAAGATAGAAATCACCACTCTATAATGGACCTAATCACCTAATAAGGACTCCTAAGGCATGATGAGTCTTTGAATATACTAGAGATTTTTCCTACTTTACATGGATGAATAAAGTAGGATTTATTTAAACCAGATTCTAAAATTCCCTATGGGGGCAAGCCCCCATAGTTAATTACATTCTAAAGAAGGTGATTTCTTTAGGAATACTCTTGATTAAAGTAGGCAATTATTGTCTCTAAAGATTTCAAAGATAGGACTATCAATAAATTGGCTATGTTTGAAAAATCAATTGGGAAGATAAAAAATATAAGACTTATTATCGAAGCCAAAGGAGATGAGTAGGGAATGCTCTTGATACTTGGAAACTTAATGAGCATCCCAACTTATCCTATGGTTGGGCTTTATATGTTTGAAGTTAAGGAGAATTATATGTTTGAATTGGAATTTTATTAAAAAGCTAGGACTTATAATCTCATAATACAAGATTGTGGAAATACCTAAGAGGTGAGGATTTATGCTTGTAGCCTGAGGGCAAACAACAACCTCAGATCTTAAATCTATGAAGCTTTAGAAAGGGCTAAAGCACATCCTAAATTTAAGTGAAGATGGGTATATGGTTTACCTCTAAAAGAGAGGGTAAACCACCTAATTGTTGGACTTATAATTGCTTGTGTAGAAAATTTATTTTTTTCCCTAAGAGCCTAACCGGATCCATGCCACATATTAAATCAACATATAAATAAGAAACTAAGGAGATGCATGCTATTTTTATTACGTAATTATAAACAAAATATCAAATAATTTATAAACCTAATGTAAAGATTAACAGACCAGTGCGGTCAGGTACCCCCATACAACTCAAAAAGAGAGATGGGTAGTCGAGCTCTACCTTTATAGAACCTAGTATATGAATGAATAATTACAATTACAAATAAATAGATTTTATGGGGGACAAAGCCTACTATCCTCCGCTCATTCTAATCCCCCCATAACACTAATCCTAATTTCTAATACATAATTACATTAAAAATAAGAAAATTAAATCTAACTACACATGTAAAACAAGTGTTAACTAAACACACATACAACCCAAGCAGTTATATGTATGATTTGGACTTAGCACCCTACACATGGATAACCAAGTCTACCTGTCCTAATTTAGATTATGCTCAGGGGTTAAGCAAATTGAAAAGAGAGCATTTATATTTATTTTAATGACCCTTTAAGCACAATCTCCTACTAAAAACATAATTAGGTTAATCACGGCCTAACATCCAATCTATAAAGCATACACCCTAACATCCAGTATACAATAATACATCATAAAACTAAATATACATCAAATCATGCACCACCCTAACATAAGGCTAAAAGTGCTGACTTAATCTAAGGTGTGTGTATTAAGGCTTGTGTAGTATGCCTTAACTAGGCTTTGTTATAATTTTCTAAGTAAGAAAGGATTTAATTATAAAGGATAATTTCACTTTAAGTGGCTTAATTGATCTGTAAGTTTTACTTATTATTTTCCTTGTTTCATTTTGCTTACACTTAGCAACTTTGTGTTATAAAGAGAAAAAAAGAGGTGATCACTCTCTTTTATCCCTACCTTAAGTCACATCTAAAGAAAATTAATTAAATGAATTCTCTTTAGTAAATGGTTTATTACATATTTTAATTAGTCCTAGGTTTAGGTTCACTTTCAATAATCTCATTCAATAAGAAATGCATCTTAAGATTAATTAGAATTAATTACTATCACACAACACATGTTTGTTCATTTCTTTCCATCATATATAGCATACATATGATTAAGTCCTAAACATACCTATACGTGCAATGTATTTTTTTTTTTTTTGCACACTTAAATACAGGATGCATACATGAGTTTTATAGAAAAAGAGGATTCTCATTCATTAGCTATATACACATTCAAATGTATGAAAATTCTAAGCAAGTACTTCACCATTGTTTGACCAGAAGAACGAGACAGGAACCTCCTTGGGGCTACTTAAAGCCGTGTGTCCCTGAGTGTCCAAACTAGTTATACCCACTATTCTTAAATATTTATAGATGTATAAATAACTATAAGAATGAAAAATCATGCAAAAAATTGTATTTTTATTTTTTGAATTATGCATATGAAATAAGGTGAGATTTTCATTCATTAGCCAAACGCACACATAAGTGTATAAAAGTTATAAGCAAGTACTTCGCCATTGTTTGACCATGAGAATGAGGTAGAAACCTCCTTGGGGCTACTTAAAGCTATGCATACCCAAATGTACAGACTAGTTATACCCGTTGTCCTTAAATACTCATGAGTGTACAAACAACTATAAGAATGTAAACCATGCAAGAAAATTATTTTTGATTTAATTATACATGTGAGCTAAAATTCTATATAAATTCTAACATGGATATACATAAGAATAAACCCAAGCAAGTGTTGTGTTCTTTTCAAATGAACTATACACTTGTTAATATTCATATCCTTATGTAAATTCATGAAGATTAAAGAAAAGAGAACTTCATATCACATGTCCTAAAGTGTAAGCACATACAAGCTTATAAATACTTATAATTATCATTACTCCATTTGTTATAGTTGATTTATATACCTTTTAAAATAATTTTCTATTTAATAGTGATAATAGCCACACATATTTTTAATTAAGTCAATACATGTAAATTTGACATTAAGGAAACCATTTATTTTAATTGATTTTGGAATAAATGATTGCATGATTACAAGTGGCATACAACATTTTAATATGATTGGAAAGAAATAAGGAAATATAAGCATGTGATTTTATTCAATCCAACTAATTTATAAGGACACTTACATTAAATTAGCTTATTTAAGATAAACCAAAATTTCTTAAAGTCACTTTTAAATTTTATGTTTAATTTGATTTAAGGGAGATGTGAGAAAGAGGTTCTAATCCTAATCCCATTCCCCATATGTAAGTAAATTTGATTTAAGGAAAAGTAATTAAACTATTTGTATGGATTGATTAAGTTAAGCATGGATTAAATTAATTAATTAACCCTTACCTATGTTATCTTAAGATAATTGATTAAATAATCATGAGCGAACATAATATGCAAATGAATTGAAAAGTAAATAGCAATGCTCCTATGAAATGAATGGGGACTAATGCAATTAGCTTACAATCATTAATTAATTAAGCTTAAGGAACTCACTTAATTACTTTTATAATTTTCTCACACATGTGAGCTAACCATAATTTCATTAGCTCTCTTTAGGTTATTGAACACCCAAAGAACGACCTAAGGATGGATTAAGGAGAAAATTAGGTTTATTTTAAAATTTTAAATTAATTAAACTAATAATCCATTAATTCACCTATTTTAAAAAGAGACTAACCAAAGTTAATAATTATCTTGAAGTGGGATGGGCTTAAGAGGAAAAGGTAGGAAAAGAGGTCCCCACGTATTTCCATAAGCCATCCACTAGATTAAGCGTGACTTAATATGATTTGAAATCCAATTTGCTAATTAAGTTTTTAATTAGTTAATTAATTAATAATTAGGACTTTAGTTGAAAAGAGAGGGAAAATTAGATAAAGGATTAGGAGGGAGGCTCCAATCCACTTCCCTAAGTCTCCTTACTGTTCAACATTGATTTGGAGGTCCAAATAATTAATTAATCATTGTTCATATGCTTAATCACCCCTTAATGAAGTTAAGAGGATAATTAGAGCTTAATCAATCAATCCTCCTAATTTAACAAGTAATAAATCCCCAAAAAATTAGAGAAGGAAAAAGTTATCCTCTCAAACATTCTCAAAAATTTTGGGATCAATCACTTGAGAGATTAGAGAATAATTAGACTAATTAAGTTTTTAATTAGACCCTAATTAAACTCTATGTATTGTTCAAAAAGCATTAGAAATATTTTTATTAAATTCTACTCTGAAATACCTTTAAAATGAACTATTGCTTGTATTTTTTTATTTTTCTATAATTAGTTTTGCATTATGAAAATTTCAGCATTAAAAATGGATTAATTAACCATAATTAAATCCCTAATCTTGTCAATATCATTTGGCATGCTGATACGACTTGCTGACACAGTGCGCTTTCCATGTGGTGCAATAGGATTGGGTATTAAAGTTGTCACATCGCGTGGTTGAGTCAGCCGACAATGGATGTGCTTTCTTATGGATTAAATCATGCCATGATTAATCTCACAATTTAGAGGGAATATTCAGAGGATTTAAGCATGATTTAATCATGGTTGTTGGTTCCGATTACATAGAATGAACGGCCCGTCATCTTTCTCCTTCACGAGTGGTGAAAGATAGATGTCATCCGTCTCTTTCCAATAGATCTGAGATCACCAAATCTTGGATTGATTTCAAAATTATCTCACACCACAAGGGAAGGAGAGGAACACATCCAATATCTAAGATTGCATGACATGCACATTTCTTTCACAAAAGACCAACCAAAAATAACCTAGGCTATGGTTTTGAAGAATTACCTCATCGGAGCTCAAGGTCGGCGATGGGATTGATGTAGGTAGCTTTGTCTAGTAGAGACAAGCCCTGCTGAGAAGCTTGGGCCTTGATTTGGAGTAGATCCTTCTGAAAACCAATCCACGCACTTTGGAGCTTCGGTCTTGATCGAACTTGAGCTTCTGGTGGCTTTGGAGCTTAGGAAATGATTGGATGGCTTCAATATCGTCTGTGGAAGGAGTGTGCAAAAGTAATTAACATTTGGTGGTGAAATGAGAAAACTTGAATCAAAATCAACCTCCCATATTTTGATTTGACATAAAATCAAGAAGGGAGAAGAATGGGGGAGCTTAGGAGCTTGAGAATTGGTAGTGGGAAACTCTCCTTCACTCTCTAGCTCAAATGAAGATGAATCATGGAATTCCCGTTTGAATTGAGGGGTTACACCCCCTCAATTATTGAGGTGGATAAACGAGATTCAATCCTATTTTCCCATCATCCAGCCACTGTTAGACCATCAAAATTATCTCCATCAAGTCCACGTGGCTTGCCAGGAGTGGGGGAAGGCTTGGGAGGTGGCTCAAGGTCTAATATAAGGAGATTTCCTTTCCTTTGTACATGGCATGCTCAGTTTGCATGGGAGGTTAGTTAACTCACCTCTCTTTGGTTCATGGAAAGTCCTAGTGTGCTTAGAGTGGGCTAAGAAGGTTAGGCATGCTTCATTTGGAAGTTAGATGGCTGCCAAGGTGATGGAAGAGTGGACTTTGCTATTTATGGGGAGAATCTTATGTAAAGAGCGCTTAACCAATAGATTATGACTTGGGTGAGGTCCACTTTACTTTTGGGATGACTTTGGGCTGACCTAGGGTCAATTTGGATTGGGTTTGGTCACCACCAAAGTCCCATGGGTTGGCTTCATGGGTTTTGGCTTCACTTGGTCAAATGGGTTCATATAGGTTCATGTTGGGTTGAGTTGACCAATTGGTCAAATTAGGTCAAACCAAGGCTTGGGTTAGGTTCAAATGATGATTAAAGAGTTTTAGTTCAAGTGGATTCAATTAATTTGGCTTAGGTTTAGTTTTGGCTCACTTGGATTCAAATAAGTCAAACGGGCTAAGTTGAGCAATTTCACCAATTTAATCAAATTGGATTGGGTTAGGTGTTGGTTCAAGTTCAATTGGTTAATTGAAAATTATTGTAGGTTTGGTTTCAATCAATTTGGGTTTAATTTGGATTTTGGCCAATTTGATCTTTTAGGTCAATTTGGGCTAGCTTGGGTCAAGTTGACCAATTGGTCAAATTAGGCTTGATTATGGCTTTGGTCAAGTTCAATAATTGATTTTGAATTAACTTGAGACATTGGTTGCAATCAATTTGTGTTAGATTATGCCCATTTTGGCTTTTTAGGCCAATTTGGGTTAATTGGTCAATTGGACTTGGTTTGGCTCAATTGAAGGTTTGGTCATGTTCAACCATTGATTATGAATTGGTTTGGATCAATGATTTCAATCAATTTGGTATATGGTGTATTTTGGCTAGTTTAAGTTTCATTTGGGCTAAAGGTTGACTTGGTCAAATGACCAAATTAGCATGGCTTGACCCAATTCAAGGTGGTTGATTATCCTAGAATGATTTTTTATCATGTTATGAGGCTTGGATGGACTTAGTTCAATCCAATTTGGGTTGGATTAGAACTTTGCTCAAAATCATTCTTTAGGTCAGTTTGGGTCAATGGAACTAAATGGGGCAATTAGTTTGGTTTTGGCTTGATTCAAGTTTAGTTGAACTCATATACAAGCCTAGGATTGAAATGTAAATCCAACTATAATCAATTTAGAGTATAATGGATTTTGGCCCATTTGCAGTTTTCAAGTCAAAAAGTCTAACTCGGGCTTGACTTGGGTTAACTTGAGTTTGGTTTAATAATTGTAGTTTATGTTTATATTTGGCTAAATGATTGAAGGAATGATTGATTCAATAGAAAATCCATTGGTTTTGGCTTGATTTAGATAGGATTTGGCCAAGTCCAAAAAATTGGCTTAAAAGGCTTGAATAGGGTTTTAGTTTAATTTTGGATTTGGTTTTGTCTATTTGAATTTATATTTCAATTATATTTGAGAATATAAATGAAGATATAAAAGATCCATGAGAAAATCACTTGAGTTTGGAGTGATTTAGAAGCAAATTTAACCGAGCTTAAGGATGAAGGTCAAAAGGGCTTAAGTTTTTGACATTGTTTATCATTGGAGGGTGGGTTTCAATTATATTTATGAATATAAATGAAGGAGTAATTGGTTTATAAAGAAATCAATTGATTTTGTGTTGATTTTATGAGATTTGGCTAAGCTTATGGAGATAGGTCCAATAGGGATTAAGAGGGGATTTGGCTTGGTTTATTTTAGTTTGATTTGGTTTTGGTCAATTGAGTATGGATTTCATTTATATTTGTGAACATAAATATAGAAATAATTGAATTATAAAGAAATCAATCAAGTTTGGGGTAACTCAGGTGGATATTTGGCTAAGGTTATGGAGATAGGTCCATAAGGCTTAAGGAGGAATTTTAATTTCAGATTTGATCTTGGGATTGAATTATTTGGTTTGGAATTTGGATTTGGATTTGATAAATTATTGAGAGATTAAATTGGTCTTTGAGAAAATTAGATGAATTATGATTGATTTGAATTTAGTTGAGGCTAAGTCCATAGGATGAAATCAAAGGGCTTAGGAAGAATGATAATCTTGGATTTGATTATGGGTTTCAATGATTTGGTTTTGAATTTGGATTTGGTATATGTTTTGAATTTTAGGTTTGGTTTGAGAAAGAAAGCATGGATTGGGTTTAGGCTATAGTGTAGGTAAGCCTTTCTAAGTCCCCAAGGCATAACCTATTTCTTTGGCTAACCCTTCTAAGTCTTTAGGCTTAGGTTAAGTGTTCACCTAATCACTAGAAGTGTCTTAAAACTAAGGAGCTCTTAGTGTATATATGTGTCGTAGATCTATGATGAGAAAATTAAGAACTCACTCTAAAAGTGAGGTCAATAAAAGGACCCCCAATAGGTGTGGTATAACTAACAAGGCACACCGCACATATTGGCATTGACTGAGACAATCAACAATGTCCGAAGGATCACAAGCGCTAATATAAATGATCACCCCTAAACCTAAGATGGTGTGGCTTCCTTTCAAAAGGGAAAAGAACCATGATCTACTCTTCCAGAAAAGGCAGGAGTATGAATAGTTCCCCTAACTCTGAACTGCAATGTGATGAGATTCTCATATCATTTGTCCAATCCATGCACCAATAATGAAGCCAAATATGAGGCTCTGATTGTCGGTCTGGAGTTAGCCATTATGCTATGCATCCAGAGTATCAACATCTTCGAGGATTCTTAATTTTTATCAATCAAATCATTGGGTCTTACAAAGTTTTAAAGCCTAAGCTCCATCATTACCACAAGTACACTATAGAGTTATTGGCTCAAATCCTAGAGGTTACCATTTACTAGATTCCTTGAGGAGAGAATACAGTAGTAGATGCATTAGCCAAGATTGCCAACAAGTTGGCATGTTCCAAAGATGAGTCCATACCAGTAAGAGTCCAAAATAGACAAGTCTTATCCCTTATTGGTGCTGAACTCATCAAGAGACTCTTTCTTAAAGGGGAGGTCGCCATTGTCAAAAAGGATAATGAGTCAGATTGGAGGCAACTATTCATGAATTATTAAAATGTAGGTAAACTACCTTAAGAGAGGTCACTAGCACATTAAGTGAAGCAGAGAGCCCTTTCCTACTCTCTCATAGATAGCACCTTGTACCGGTGGTCCTTCGATCATATGTGTTTACGTTGTCAGCACAAACATGAAGCTCGTAAGATCATGATCGAGGTACACTCAGGTTTATGTGGAGTGCATCAATCCAGTCCGAAGATGAAAGCCAAGATCAAAAGACTATGATACTATTGGCCTTCGTTGATCACTAACTACATGGACATAGCTAGGAGATGCCACCAATGTCAAGTACACAGTGTGGTCTTAGAGCAACCACCCAATATTCTACATCGTACATTGGCCTCATGGCCATTTGAGTGTTGGTGTACTGACATAGTGGGTCTGATCGATCCTCCTTCTTCCAAAGGTCGTCTGTTCATTCTAGCCACAAACTACTTTTTCAAGTGGGCAGAGGAAATCCCACTCAGAGAGGCCACATCTCAACATATGCTCTAATTTTTTAGGAACTATACCGTATATAGCTTCAAGGTGCCTCAAAAGAATTATATCTGATAATGGTACTACATTCAAGAGCACTAAAATCAATAGCTTTACTCAGAGACACGACATAGATTGAAGATATTCTACCATCTATTACCCAAGGGAAAATGGCTTGGCAGAAGCCTTCAATAAAACTCTCATCCAAATATTAAATAAGACACTTGATGACAACAAGCGATAGTGGCATGAGCAATTAGTTGAAGCCTTGTGGACTTACCTCACCACATACCAAACTCCAACTTAATATACCCCTTTCTCCTTAGTGCATGGGTCTGAAGCAGTTCTACCATTAGAAGTCCAACTCCCATCATTAAGGATAGTTGTTCATAGTAAAATCACAACAGAGCAGAACACCAAGTTATGGTTAGAAGAGCTCGAAGGTTTGGAGGAGAGATGCATCAGGGCATGCCAGAACCTCGAGTTGTACAAAGCCAAAATCATTCAATCTCTTAATAAGTTGGTCTGTCCCAAAGCTTTTCAAGTAGGATAGCTTATTTTAGTTTTACGAGACTAATTGTTGCCCATTGAAAGATGGGAGGCAAGTTTGAACTCACTTGGGAAAGCCCTTTTTCCATAGACAAGGTGTACCAACGAGGATCTTATTAGCTTATAAATTATAAGTGAGATTGCCCAATGCTTCCAATCAACGGGCTTTACCTAAAAAAAATATTATCCATAAATCTTGTTTCAAATCAGTTATCAATAAAATTATTTTCATCTCAAATTCTATCTCTTCCATGTTTAGAAATAACCTTGTTTGTGAATCTGCCATGATGTGTTTAGGGTATATATGAGGAAACCAAGCGGCATCCTATCCTTTAGTAACACAACACCAACACAAACTACACATAATCACATATAAAATAAACACATATCTTCTATCTCGGGCTATTTTGATGTGGGATAAAGCCCCTATGGCACTCACTCATTAGTTGCTCTAGGTCGTGCTGACATGCTACCTTCTTAGTGTGTCACCCTAGTGGTTACTTGTCTGGAGGATGTAAGTCTATAAGTTTTCCTCCTAACTTGACCATTGCAAATTGACGAATGCCTTATTAGTTTGGTAGGCCTTACTATGCAGCCAGTAAGCTACCCCATGTTGACTTTTTTCAAGAAGATGTAAACCTACACTTGTTCTACTTAGACTAGCCATCATGCACTGAATGGATCAAGTATATTTGAGGCTTAGGATAAGTTCCCTAGTGGCTCCTTTCATTTTGACTACTTCAAGTCTGGGTCTAGTCCTTACACGGGACTCCCCACTTCGTAGTCGCCCTAAGTCGGATAGCATCTATCTAGCCAATGACAAACTATCACGATGATAATTTTCATTTGTGAGGATGTAAGTCTACAAGCCTTCCTCTTAGATTGATCATCGCAAACTGATGGCCACCTTAGGTTGGTTAGTCATCATTATGTTAACAGCGACCCACCCGATGGATACACCACTTAGGGCAGATATAGATCTACAAGCTTTCTCCCTAAGTTGTCCACCATATACATACAGGCTTTCTTTTATAGGGTCCATGATAAAGCCCCTAGTGGAACCTCCATTGTGGGCACTCTATTTGTATCACGTCCTTAGTGATCCCATTTAGACACTATCCGGATTACTCTTGGATTGGACAGTCCCCCTTTTCTAGTAGCCACCCCTATGGTTGAAAATTCATCTTGTGAATATGCAGATTCTCCCTTGGTCCAGTAAGTTTGAGATAGGACTAGGCTGATATATGCTCCTTCTCAGTATGGTCCTTCACACACCAACAAGGTCCACGTAAAGATATAAACAAATATATATATATATATATATATATATATATATATATATCTTCACTTGTGGATTAGGAGGAAACTCCCAGTGGTACTTTTTTCCAAGCAAGCATCCTATCTTTATGGTAGTGTTAGCAAAACTCTCTATATGAATCGCCTGACTACTTTTGATTTAAGATAAGTCCCCGGGTCAGCACTCTCTCAGTAGTCGCCCTTAAGTCAGGTTTGACTTATTGTGCCACCAATAGGTCACCCGATAGAAATCCTTACATTAGAAGATGTAAGTCTATCACACATTCTCTACAGCATGATCGTTGCACACCGACAGATAGTCTTAGGTTAGGTTCGATTTGTTGTGCTATCAACTGATCACCCTAGTGGTTCCTTATTTAGAAAGGTGTAAGTCTGCAAGCTTTTTTCCTAACTTGACCATTACACAGCGAAAGGCACCCCTTATGTTGGTTAGCTCTACCCCACAGCTGGTAGACTATCCCTTGGATATGTAAATCTGAGATAGGCCTAGGCTGATATAGCCCCTTCTTAGTGGATCCATTACATACTAAGAGGGTTCATCCAAAATGAAATTAATTCTGACTATTTTTGAGTCGATATGAGTCCATAGTGGCATTCACTCAATAGTTTCCTAGGTCGGGTTTGATTTGTTGTGCTATCAATCGATCACCCCAGTGGTTCCATATTTAAGAGGATGTAAGTCTATAAGCTTTCTTTCTGATTTGACCATTGCACACTAAAAGGCAACCATTAAGTTAGTTAGTCCTACCTCGTGGATGGTAGACTTTCCCTTTAGATTTATAAATCTAAGATAGCGTAGGATGATATATCCCCTTCTTAGTGGATTCATCATACACTAACATGGTCCAACTAAAATGAAATTAATTTTGACTATTTTTAGTCGATATGAGTCCACAGTGACATTCACTTAATAGTCACCCTAGGTTGGGTTTGATTTGTTGTGCTATCAATCGATCACCCTGGTTGTTCCTTGTTTAAGAAGATATAAGTCAACAAACTTTCTTCTTGACTTGACCATTGCACACTGAAAGGTAACCCTTAGGTTGGTTAGTCCTACCTCATGGCTGGTAGATTTTCCCTTTAGATTTGTAAATCTGAGATAGGCTTAGGCTGATATAGCCCTTTCTTAGTGGATCCATAGCACACTGACAGGGTCCATTTTATTAAATCCACCATCATTCTTAAGTGGAGTCTAAATTAAATCCATCCACTCTTATTCCTAGTGGATGCTTCCCCGAAATAAACTGAAGAAATCCATAATTTAAATCCACCTTATCCCCAATGAATCTGAGCTCATATTTCTAACAGATGTGCCCTTAAAACTAAATCATGTCCTCTCCCTAGTGGAGCCCCACAAAACCAAACCAAATCAAATTCCTATCCCTGGCAGATAATTTTAACTTGCTTCCCTAGTGGAAGGTTCATGCACTCTTCCCCGACAGATCTTCTCTCCATAAATCATGTTTATGATCAAACTTAAACCCTTATCCTCTCTATGGATAATCTGAACCTGCTTCTCTTGTGGAAGATTCACATGCTTGATCCCTCAGTGGATCCTTTCTTCCTCTCTTATGCCCTTGGCATGAGTTGAGTTGCCTTGCACTAAGATCTTGATTTTGTCTACATCTTAGGTTTAAGGGTAGATCATTTTTGTTAGTGCTTGCGATCCTTCTGACATTGTTGATCATCTCGATCAACGCCAATATGTGTGGTATGCTTTGTCAATTACACCACACCTATTAGGGGTCTTTTTATTTACCTCACTTTTGGAGTGAGTTCTCAACTTCCTCATTATATATCTAGGACTCTTGCTGATACTAAGAGCTCCTCAATCTTAAGACACTTCTAGTGATTAGGTGAACACTTAACCTAAGACTAGAGACTTAGAAGGGTTAGCCATAGGAATAGGTTATGCCTTAGAGGCTTAGAAAAATTTGCCTACCTTATAGCCTAATCCCAATCTATACTTTCCTTCTCAAACTAAACCTCAAGTTCAACTCAAATACCAAATCTAAATCTAAATTCCAAACCCAATGATTGAAACCCATAATCACATCCAAATTCAAAACCCTTCCTAAGCCCTTTGATTTCATCCTATGGACTTAGCCTTAACTAAATTCAAATCAATCCTAATTCATTTGATCTTCTCAAATATCAATTCAATCCCTCAATCATTTACCAAATCCAATTCCAAATTTCAAACCAAATGATTAGAACCCATAATCAAATCCAAAATCAAAATCCCCTCAAAGCCTTATGGTTGAATTCCATAAACCTAGCCAAATCTCCACCCAATTCAACCCAAATTTGATTGATCTCTTCATGAATCATTTATATCTTCATTTATATTCTCAAATATAAATGAAATATAAATTAAAATAGCCAAAACCAAATCCAAAATCAAATCAAATTCCAAGTTATGCCCTTTAAGCCAATTTCATGGAATTAACCAAATCCTATCCAAATCAAGCCAAAACCAATGGATTTTCTCTTGAATCAATCATTGCTTCAATCATCTATCCAAATATAAATGAAACCTACAATTACCAAGCCAAAAAAAAATCAACTCAAGTCAAACCCAACCTAGCCCATTTGACTTGAAATTTTCAAATGAACCAAAATTCATTTGAACCCAAACCAATTGCAATTGAATTTATATGTCAATATTAAGTCCATATATAAACTCAACTAAATCAAACCCAACTCAAAGTCAAGCCAACTAAACACAATTGGTTCACTTGACCCAAAGTGGCCAATTTGACCTACATGAACCAAAATCCAATTCAATTCAAATCAAAGTGAATTAATCCAACCCAAACTTCGTGTCATGATTGTTGATTAATCCAAACCAATTGTCATGAATTGGGTTAAACCAAGTCAACCTAGCCCATTTACCAAGTCAACACTTTAACCCATATAAACCCAAACTAGCCAAATTATAACCTAAACCAAATTGATTGCAGCCAATGGCTCAAATTTATTTCAAATTGATTATTGAATTTGACCAAAGCCATAATTCAGCCTAATTTGACCAATTGGTCAACCTAACCCAACTTAGCCCAAATTGACCTAAAAGATCAAATTGGCCAAAATCCAAATTGATTCAAACCAAAGCCTACGATCATTTTTAATTAACTAATTGAACTTGAACCAACACCCAACCCAAGCCAATTTGGCCAATTTGGTCAAATTGGTCAACTTGACTCATTTGACCTATATGAATCCAAATGTGCCAAAATTAAATTCAAAACAAATTGAACCAAACCAATGACACCAATACTCTCCAAATGTTCATGTGAATTTTACCCAACTCTTGGTTTGACCCAATATAACCAATTGGTTAACTTGACCCAACCTAACCTAATTTGACCTAAATATGTCAAATTAAGCCAAATCAAACCAAATGAACTCCAAATCACTTGAAATTTGGGCTAGCCCACTTTTGACTCATTTCAAACCTGCCCAAACCAAATCCATTTCCACATGACCAAGATATACCCTTGGGGTAAGCGCATCACGTGAGGTAAATCACTTGGGGGATGGTCATTTCTCTTCTTTGGCCACTTGACACCCATTCATTAGTCCACTTAGGCACCAATGACACTGGTTAACCTAACCCAAGGGTGGTTGGGTTGGCCATGACTCATGGAGAGGTGAAATCACCTCCTCATTCCTATTGGAACACTTAGAAATCCATAGGACACCAACAACTCCCATGGCAGCCACTCTCACACCCTCCTCTACTCAAGTTAAGGTAGTTAAGGTGATTCCCTGCCCAAATCAAGCTCCCCATGATAGCAATTTGATCAAAATGAACAAACAAGGCTAATCATCTGATCCAAGGAATGAGGGGGTATATCCTTCTCATTCTCACTCAAATCCACACACTCACACTCTATTCAACCCAAGCAGCCAGAGATGCACTCCCTAGAGCCATTTCCAAGCTTCCCAAGCTCCCCCGTTTCTTCCATTCTCAATTTTACAGAAAATCAAAACATGGGAGCCCCAATTTGATTACTGTTTTCTCAAACCACCATCAAAGTGCAATTAACTTTGCACACACCATCCTTAGAGCCAGACGAGCAATAACGAATCATCCCCCAAGCTTCTCGACATCTGGAGAGTGGAGTTTGATCAAAGCCGATCACATACGCCTAGTGCATTGGCCTTCTGAGCAAATCACACCAAATCAAAGCTCGTGCCACTCAGTAGGGCTTCGTCTCTACTAGAAGAAGCTTCCTCAATTGATTGAAATCACCAGTCTTAGCTCTAGTGATGTATGTCATTGAAACCCACCCCTAGGTAGAAATGGTTTGGTCCTTTATGAAGAAAGTTGCATGTCATGAGATTTCTAGCCTTAGATCTCTTCGTTTTGCTTCCCTGATGGTGTGGGATCATTTTGATCTTCATTCGAGCTTGGGTGAGCTTGGGTCGAGTGATGAATGGTGGACGATCTCTATCTCTTACCACTCAAGAGGAGATAGATCACGGACCATCCATTCTGCATGATCGAAATGGACAATCCTGATCAAATCATGCTAGATCAACCAGATTAATCTTACTCAACTGTTGGTTTGATCATGGCAATCCGATCTTAGATCAGATGGCTCACAGAAAGTTCATCCACTGTTGGCTGACTTAGCTGCACCATGTGACAACTTAAATAACCAATCTCGTAGTGCCACGTAGAAAGCACACCGCATCAGTGCACCCATGACATTGTGGTGTTTATTTTGGGGAGAACACCATACGATCTCGAGGCTACTTATTGAGGTGATCAGGTATGATATCAAGGAATAGTGAACTATCTCAAAAAATAGAAATTACTACCCTACTATGGACCTAATCACCTAATAAGGACTCATAAGGCATGATGGTTCTTCAAATGTACAAGAGATTTTTCTCTTATTTTATATGGATGAATAAAGTAGGATTTATTTAAACTGGGTTCTAAAGTTTCCTATGAGGGTAATCCCCCATAGTTAATTACATCCTAAAGAAAGTGAGTTGCTTAGAAATACTTTTGATTAAAGTAGGTAATTATTATATCCAAAGAATTCAAAGATAGGACTATCAATAAATTGGTTATATTTGGAAGATCAAATGGGATAGATTGAAAGGAGAGACTTATTATCGAAGCCAAATGGAGATAAGTAGGGTATGCTCATAATACTAGGAAGCCTAAAGAACATCCCAAACTATCTTATGGTTGGGCTTTATATGTTTGAAATTAAGGAGAATTATATATTTGAGTTAAAATTTTATTAAAAATCTAGAACTTATAATTCTATAATACAAGATTATGGAAATACTGAAGAGGTGAGGATTTATGCTAGTAGCCCCATAGGGAAACAACAACCTCAGATCCTAAATCTAAGGAGCTTTAGCGAGGGCCAAAGCATGACCTAAATCTAAGGTGAATGCGGGTGTATTGTTTACCTCCACAAGAGAGGGTAAACCACCCGATTGTTTGACTTATAATAGCCTGGAGTGGCAGCCAACTAACTTCTCCTATGATTTAAAATCATATGGTCAAGTCATATGCTTTGTAAGATGGCTAAGTTGTTATTATTTAGAAAGAAACTAAAGTCTTTAAACCCACTCCATAAGAGACTAGAGCATAAGTGGTATGGATAATGACTTAGTATAATGCATATCTTATCAAATTTTAGTTGATTTTGACTCTTTATTTTGACACAAGCCATAGGATTTTATATGCCTAAATGCATGGTGAAGTTTATTATGGGCCAAATTAGAAGAGAAAGAGGTGTTTTCCATCATAGGCTCTCAAAGGTCGAGCCTTTTTTCTATCTAGCAAAGATGGAAACCCTCTCTTAGTAAGAGTGAAACAAAATGACATGCATGATATTAAGCATTCAACATCCAGCTAAGGGGTTGCTAAATATTCTATCATCTTAATTTAATACTTAGGCTTTATGTGAGGTTATGAGTTATTTTAGAAAATTTAGTTATGAGTTGTAGTTGGATAGAAAATTTAATTTTTTTTCCTAAGAGCCTAAACGGATCCAGGCCACACATTAAATCATAATACATGAAGAAACTAGAAAAATACATGCCATTTCTATTACACAATGTAAATAAATCATCAAACAATTTATAACTTCAATGTGAAAGAATAATAGGCCCGTGCGATCAAGTACCACTATACAACCTGAAAAGAAATGGGTAGCCGAGCTCTACCCATATACAACTTGGTATATGAAAGAATAATTATAAGTTACAAAATGATAAGTGTTATGGGGGATCTTCAAGACTTCATGCTACATACAATTCCTTATTTAATTTGTTCCATTTGATTTGGTAGGCTTCTAGGCATCACAAGGCACCTCAAGACTAAACCTTCTAGCCAATGTTCATCCTTAACCCCTATAACACTTAACCAAATTCCTAATAGAAAATTACATTAAAAGAATGAAAAAGGAAATTAACTACACCTACAAAATAAGTGTTAACTAAACACACCATACAATCCAAGCAGTTATATGAATAATTTAGACTTAGCACCCTGCACATGGTAACCAAGTCCACCTGTCCTAATGTAGATTACGCTTAGGGGTTAAGCAACTTGCAAAAGAGAGAAGTTATATTTATTTTAATCACCCCTTAAGCATAATCTCCTGCATAAAATATGATTAGGCAAATCACGGTCTAACATCTAGTCTACGCACATACACCTTAACATCCAATCTATAATAGTACATCAAATAATTCACCGCCCTAACATAAAGCTAGAAGTGGTGACTTAATCTAATGTGTGTGTTAAGGCTTCCATGGTATGTCCTAACTAAGCTTTTGAGTTATAATTTTTGAAGTATGAAGAGGTTTAATTATAAAGGGTGGTTTCACTTTAAATGATTTAATTGATTTGCAAATTTTACTTAATCTTTTCTTTTGTTTCATTTGACCTACACTTAATAACTAAGTGTTATGAAGAGAAAGAAAGAGAGGGTCACTCTCTTTTATCCCTACCTTAAGTTAATTAATTAATTCCCTTTAGTGAATGTCTTATTATATGTTTTAATTAATCCTAAGTTTAGGTTCACTTTAAATAAACTCATTCAATATGAAAGACATCTTAAGAGTAGTTGGAATGAATTACTATCACATGACATGTGTTTATTTATTTCTTTCAATGATATATAGCATGCATATGGTTAAGTCCTAAACATACCTATACATACAATTTATATCTTAGCACACTTGAATGATGAATGTGAGTAAATGTATTTGGAATTAATATTTCATTTGGTTGAATGATTTAATCATATTGATTTAAAGCTCTATCTAAATTCTTATGCAAAAGCATAAGGAAAGAACCTTAAATCACATGACTAATCAACTCAACCAATTAATTAAAGTATGAATGCATGTCTTTTTAATAGAAAAAGAGGGTTTTTATTCATTAGCTAAGTACACATTGTGGTGTTTTATTTTCATCTTCATATCTAAAAATGAGATTTTAAAAATGAATGCAAAAATAATAAAATGCTTTTGGTTAGGACACCATGTAGATTCGCAGATGTTCTCATTAGGGTGATCAGGTATGACATTTCTCGAGAGACAGAAGTCACCATCCTACAATGGACCTGATCGCCTACTGAGGATTCCTAAAGACAATGGGTCTTCGGATGTACTAGAGATTCTTCCCCTACTTTACATGTAAAAGTAAAGAAGAGTTTATTTTAAACCAGGTTCATTAAGTTCCCTATGGAGGAAAGCCCCCATAGTTAATTACATTTTAAGGAATGAGATTCCTTAAGAATACTCTCGATTAAAGTAAATGATAATTATCTCTAAAGAATTCAAAGATAAGACTATCAATCAATTAGTTTATTTTTGGAAGATTAAGTAGTATTGATCAAAAGGAGGGAGTTATTATCAATCCAAAAGAAGATAAGTAGGGGATGCTTATACTACTAAGAAACCTAGTAAGCACCCCAAACTATCCTATGGTTGGGCTTTACATTTTTAAAATTTGAAGAGAGTTAATTGTTGGAGTTGAATTTTTATAGAAATATAGGACTTATAATTCCATGATACAAGATCATGAAAATGCCCAAGAGGTGAGGATTTATGCTTGTAGCTCGTAAAGGGAAATAATAACCTCAGAACCTAAATCTAGGGAGCTTTAGGGAGGGCCAAAGCATGAACTAAATCTAAGAAAAAATGGGTATATGGTTTACCTCCACAAGAGAGGATAAACCACCCGACTGTTGAACTTACAACCACCTAGAGGTGGCCACTAACTAACTCCTCCTATAATTTTTAAATTCATGTAGGCAAGTCTTATGCTTTTGCAAGATAGCTATGTTATTATTTAGTTAAAAAGAAGACTAAGTCCTTAAACTCACTCCTTAAGATACTGGATCATGTAGGGCATGAATAAATGACTTAATCTAATGTAAATTTTATTATATTTTATTTTCATTTTTGGACAATTTATTTGACACAGGCTATGGGATTCATATGCCTAATGCATGAGAAATTGATTATGGGCCAAAATTAAAGAAGGAGGTGTGTTTCCACCATGGCTCTCAAATATTAAGCCAAGTTCTTTGGCAAAGGTGGAAGCCCTCCATAAGAAAGAGTGAAGCAAGATGTTTCTTATGCATGATGAGAAACATACAACATCCAGCTAAGGGATTGCTAAATCTTTTACCTTGATTTATAACCTAGGCTTTATTTGAGGTTATGAGTTATTTAATTTTAATTTTGAGTTGATTAATTGGATAAAAAAAATTTCTTAAGAACCTAATCGCATCCAGTCCATTCATCAAAGCATGGAAGAAACTAGGAAAAATAAGTCATCTTAATGCACAAGCTAATCAAACATTAAATAATTTATAAAGCTAGCATAAAAGAATAAAAGGCCTTTGTGGTCGAGCCCCACCGCACAAACCCAAAAAGAAAAATGAGTAATCGAGCTCTACCCTTATACAAGCTGGATTACAAATGAATTAATTACAATCAAAAAGGAATTCATGTTATGGTGGTCTTCATTCTTCATTATTGTTTTCTTCTTTCTTCTTTCCTTCCTTCTATTGGTTGGTTGGAATATGGATGCTCCAAAGGCTTCACATGGTACATAAGACATAGTCTTATGACCAATGTTCACCCTAATCCCTCATAACATTCATTCTAAATCCTAATTGCAAAATTATATGAAAAAGAAAAAGTAAATCTAACTAAAACCTGCAAAATAGAGATTAGCTAAACACACCACACATCCTAAGCATGTATATGAATAAATTGAACTTAGCACCCCACACATGGGTAACCAAGTGCACTGACCTATTTTGGATTATGCTTAGGGGTATAAGCAACCTGCACAACAAAAGTACTTATATTTTTATTACAACACCCCTTAAAAATAATCCCCTGTAGAAGATAATGATTAGACTAAAATCATCCTATCATCTAGTCTACGTACATACACCATAACATTCAGTCTAAAATAACATCATAAAATAAAATCAAGCATCAAACCATGCACCGTCCTAACATAGAGCTAAAAATGGTGACTTAGCCTAATGTGTGTGTCATTTAAGGTTTGTGTGGTATGTCTTAGCTAGGCTTTAAGGTTAAGATTTTCTAAGTGTGAAATGGTTCAACTTAGAGGGTGGTTTCATTTAAATGATTTAGTTGATTTATTAATTTTATTTGATGATTTGATTTAGTTTGAATGAACCTACACTTAATTACTAAGTGTTGTAAAGAAAAAAAAGAGAAGAGAACTTCTCTTTCATCCCTACCTTAAGTAATTTTTAATGTATATTCATTAGTGATTTTTCTTTAGTGAATATTTTATTATGTGTTTTAATTAATCCTAATTTTAAATTTGCTATAAATAAACCCATTCAAATAATAAATGCATTTTAAGATTAATTAAAGTGAATTACTATCACAAAACACACAACTCTTTATTTCTTTCTAACATGTGTATCATGCATATGAATGTACCCTAAGCATAGCTATACATACAAATGCAAATCTTAATGCAAAGAGATGTTTGTTTAAGAAAATTTGAATGTTTCATGAATGCATGATTTTTTTTAGTAGAAAAGAGAGAGATTATTTATCCATTAATCAAACTCACATTTACATGTATGAAAGAAATAAGTTAGTATGGCACCATTACTTTCTACACCAGGGGTGTAAGGTACAAGACCTACTTGGGGCTACTTAATGCCTCGCAACCCTGGAATGTCCAGACTAAGATACCACTTATCTTAAATACATATGCATGTACAGAAGCAAATGAATAGATGAAGAATCATACAAAATATTTTTGTTTATTTATTTGGTTTGGTTTATATATATGTGTAATGTGAAGATCCTACTTAATTCATGACATGGGAGCCCATAGGAATAAACTTCAGCAAGTGTTATGTTCTAAGTCATTTCCCTCATGTGTGTATTATTTTAGATTAATTTTTAGAACCATTAAGTTGATTTTATGTTCTGTTTAGGTTAGGGTGTAAATTAAACACATTAATTACCCTTTTCCTACACCTCCTTAACATAATTATTCAAATAATTATGAGCCAACATATGATATGCAACCACATGGAATTTAAATCATCAATACTCCTAAGAAAAAAAAGGGGCCTAATGCAATTGGCTCACAATTAATGATTAATTAAGCTAAAGGTTTTAATTAAGTACTTTTATAACCTTCCCACACATGTGAGTTGGAAATGATTTCCTTAAATTTACCTTAGGTACTTGAACACCTAAGGATCTACCCAGCAAAGGATTGATTAAGTTCAGATTGATTTTGAGAATTTGATTAAGATAATTAAAAAGATTATTAGTGGATTAATCCTTAATTAGGTTTAGATTAAGAAAGAAAGGGGGTTTAGGGAATAGCTTAAGGAAAATAAACCAAAATCATTTCATAAATCTCCTAATCACTTAAATAATGCTTAATTATTTCAATTAAGTGATTAAATAACTATTTACATGCTTAATTACCCATAATTATATTAAGAGGGTGATTAGTAATTCATTAATTATTTTCCCTAATTAACTCATTAATAATTTCTAAGAAAATTAGGGGAGGCAGAAGTCATCCCCCTAAATATGTATGAGAAGTTTGGAATTAATTAATGAAATGATTAGGGAGTAATTAGGGTTATTAGATTTTTAATTAAACTTTAATTAAGGAAAATATACTATTCAAAATCAATCATAATTAATTTTATATTATTCCCCTTTAACTAAGTTTAAAATGAAATTGAGTTTGCATTTTTTAGATTTTTTTACATTTAATTATGTAATTTTGAAGTTTCTGTGATTAATAGGTCATTAGGAAGCCTAATTAATTAACTAATCTCGTCGCCATTGTGATGTGGCACGCATTCCATGTGGGAATTGGTTATTTAATTTACATCTATGTCATGGCGACATTTTCTCCTTTGACCATCCAATCAAAGATTAGACGGTCAAGATTAAACCTGTAGTTTCGAAGGATTAAATCATTGGATCAAATGTGTTTTAATCAGGGCTAGCCATCCAAAACACACAGGATGGACGGTCCATGATTCATCCCCTACTGCAGGAGGAGGCCATCTAGGTCCTCATCAGATCACTTGAGCTCTAATTAGGCTAGGATTCAACCCACACCATCAAGAGGTGTGGGGAAGAACATCCAATAGTTAAATTTGATTGGGATGATAATTCCCTTCACAAAGGACCAAAGAAATTTCTCCCTAAGTCAATTTTGAAGCATACCTCGCCAGAGGCTATCACCAATGCTTCCAAATGTTGAGGTAGCTTCGTCTAGTGGAGACAAAGCCCTGTTGAAGGTTCGAAGGCTTGAGGTGAAGTGGATCTTCCTATTGATCAAAGCTCCCTTCAATGGCTTACGTCTTTGGTTGAACTCCTCCTTCTCATGGCTTGGATGCTTGGGAAATGATTTGGATGAGCTTGACTTAGTTCCTTGATGGTGCTTGCAAGAGGAATTAGACTTTAGTGGGGTATTGAGTAAGTTGGAACTTTCACTCACCTCCCTTATTTTTGGCTTAGGCAAAATCGAGAATGGGAATTTTAATTGAGCTTAGGAATGCTTGGGAGAGCTTAGGGAGCTTCCTCTGGGTTCCTAGGGTTCAATCGAATGCAAGTGATGTGAAATGAATTGAAATGAGGGGGAGTATATCTCCCCCTACTTAGATCGGATGGTCTTGAGTCTACATTTCATTTTGATCAAATTGATCTCATGGAGTGGGTTGTTTAGGTTGTTAGGGTTGCCATGTGATTCTATTTTGGCAGGGGAGTGTAATGGAGGAGTTGCCCATGTATTAAATGAGAGTATGAAGTGATTCCATGTGCTCATTTTCCATTAGGTGGTTAGTTTTGGCTCTGGGTTGGGTTTGGCTGACCCAAACCCATTGGGTCATGTGCACCACTCTCCTTGGTGTCCAAATGGACCACTAAGAGGATGCCAAGTGATCTTGAGTTGGAACATGATCAAATTCCAAGTGAATTTGATCTTAGGTTACCCTTTGACCTAAGGGTAAAATGGTCATTTGGGTTTGATTTTGATTTAGGCAAATTTGGAATAATTGAAAAATGGGTTGTGCCAATTTCAATGAATTTGTTGTTGATTTGATATCATTTGGCTCATATTGACCCATTTAGGTCAAAATGGGTCAACTTGGGTCAAATTAAGGGTTGGGTCAAGTTCATATGACCATTTGTAGCGATTTGGTATCATTGGTTTGGTACAATTTGATTTATATTTGTCTTTGGTTTATTTGATTTCATTTAGGTCAAATGGGTCAAGTTGACCAATTTGACCCATTTGACCAAATTGGGTCAGGTCATGGGTCAGTTTAGGCTTGGTTTGACATTTGAAATGTTTTGCAAGCTTTTGTTTCAACCAATTTTGATTTGGTTAAATTTCAAGTTGATTTGACCTTTTAAGTCAAGTTGGGTTCATGGTCAATTGGGCTAGGTTGGGTCTAGTTGACCAATTGAGGCTTTGGTCAAGTTCATTAAGTGATTTAAAATGAATTTGACCCATTAGTTGTAATCAAATTAGCTTAGATCAAGATTTGACCCATTTTAGTTTTTAGGTCAAGTTGGGTCAACTTGCGTCAAGTGTCCAATTGGGATAGGTTTGTCTCATTTGATGGCTTGATCATGTTCAATCATTGATGTTGGATCAATTTAGATCAATGGTTTCAATCAATTTGGCCTATGGTAGATTTTTGCTAGTTTGAGTTTCATTTGGGTTAAGTGTTGACTTTGTTTGACCCAATTTGAGTGATTGATCATCATATGATGATTGTTGCTCACAATGTGAGGCTTAGATGGGCTTAGTTCAATCCAATTTGGGTAGGATTAGAATTTGGCTCAAAAGTGTGGTTTAGGTCACTTTGGGTCAAGTGAGCCTAAGTGGGTCAATCGAGTTGATCAAGGCTTGATTCAAGTTTGGTTGAACTCACATATGGACTTATGATTGAAATATAGATCCATTTGCAAGTGATCTTGAGTTAAATGGGTTTTGATTCATTTGACAATTTCAAGTTCAAAGGTTGAACATAGGTTTGATTTGGGTTTGAGTTTTGAATTTAGTTTTGGTTTGATGATTGAAGTTTATGTTTATATTTGGATTCATGATTGAAGGATTGATTGAATCATGAATAAAATTTGAGGGTTTGGATTGATTTGAGTTTGCTTTCACTAAGTTCAAGAATTTAACTTGAAAGGGTATAGGTTGGTTTTAGGTTAGATTTGGGTTTGAGTTTTGAATTTGGTTTTGGTTATTTGAATTTATATTTCACTTATATTTATGAATATAAATGAAGATATAAATAGGTTATGAGAAAATCTTTTTTGAATTTGAGGTGATTTGAATTTGAGCTAAGTCCATAAGATGAAATCAAAGGGGCTTAGGAAAGATTTTGGATTTGGAATTCAATCATGGGTTTCAATCTTTTGGAATTGATTCATGATTTGAGAAAATCCATTAGGTTGGAATTGGTTTAAGATTTGATGGAATTGATTTGAGCTAAGTCCATAGGATGAAGTTAAAATGGTGTAGAAAGGTTTTGGATATGAAGTTAATTTGAATTTGAAGTTGATTTGAATTTGAAGTTGGTTTGGATTTGAGTTGATTTGAATTTGAGGTTTGACTTAAATGAAGGAAATGAGGATTTGGTTCAAGATAAAAGGTAGGCAAGTTTTCCTAACACCCCTAAGGCATGACCAATTCCTGTGGCAAACTCTTATAAGTCTCTAGGGTTAGGTTAAGTGTTCACATAATCACTAGAAGTGTCTTAAGACTAAGGAACTCTTAATATATAAGAGGAGTCCTATGTCTAAGATGAAGAAGTTGAAAGATCACTCCAAAAGTTAGGTCAACACACATCCACATGTATAAAAGTTTTAAGTAAGTACGTTATCATTGTTCTACACTAACCAGGTAGGAACCTCCCTGGGGATACTTAAAGTCGTGCATCCCTAGAATGTCCAGACTAATATACCTGTTATCCTTAGATACATATGGATGTATAAACAACTACAAGAACAGAAAGACATGCAAAAATTGTATTTTGATTTGTTTGATTTAATTGTGTAAATGAATTAAAGTTCTTTCTAAATTCTCATGTTCAAATGCATAAGAATGAAATCAAGCAGGTACGTCACCATTGTTCTACAACAGGGGAACAAGGTAAGAACCTCCTTGCGCTACTTAAAGCCATGTGCCCTTATGATGTCAGGACTAATATACCCGCTAGTATTCTAACTTATACAAATCAACACATGAATATAAGAAAGAAACTTTACTTCATATACTAAACTTGTATTCACTTGCATTTCTTATGTATATATATAACTAAAGTTACAATATATATGTATATTCATTCATTAATAGACTTTTGAAAAATAAATTTGAGATTTAATAATGATACTAGGCACACATATTCTTAATTAAATCAACACATGCAAATTAACATAAAGGAAATCACTTTTTTATTTGATTAGTTTTAAATATATGAATGCATGAATACAAGTGGCATACAACATTTTAGCATTATTGTAAAGGAATAAATAAACACAAGCATGTAATTTCATTAAATCCAACTAAGTCCTAAGGACAATCAAACTAAATAAGATTATTTAAAATAAACCAAAGTTTTTTAATGTCATTTCAATTTCATGTTTGATTTTATTTAAGGAATGTGAAAGAGGTTTGCTAATCCTAATCTCAGCCCCCATGTGTGAGTTAATTTGGTTTAATGAAGAATAATTAGGCTGATTTTATGGTTTAGTTAGGTTAGGGTATGAATTAAGTCAATTAATTAACCCTTACCTACATCCCCTTAAGCTAATTAACTAAATAATGATGAGCCAATATGTTATGCAACCACATGAAAAGTAAATTGGTAATGCTCCTAAGAAATGAAAGGGGCCTAATGCAATTGGCTCATAATTAATAGTTAATTAAGCCTAAGGAGCTCACTTAACTACTTTTATGGTTTTCTCACACATGTGAGTTAACCATTATTTCATTAGCTCTCCGTTTAGGTTATTGAACACCTAAAGAGCTATCTGCGATGTTATTTTGGATTCATTTATATGGGGGGACACCATGCAGATCTGAGGGTGTACTTATTGAGGTGATCGGGTATCACATTTAAGAATAGTGTACTATCTCGAAAGATAGAAGTCACTACCCTACAATGGACCTAATCACCTAATAAGGACTCCTAAGATATGATGGGTCTTTGAATATACCAGAGATTTTTCCCCTACTTTACATGGATGAATAAAGTAGAGTTTATTTAAATCAGATTCTAAAGTTCACTATGGGGGCAAGCCCCCACAATTAATTACATCTTAAGGAAAGTGAATTCCTTAAGAATACTCTCGATTAAAGTAGGCGATTGTTGTCTCCAAAGAATTCGAAGATAGGACCATCAATAAATTGGTTGTATTTCATAAAATTAAAAGGGATGGATCAAAAGGGAAAAGTTATTGTCAAAATCTAATGAGATGAGTAGGGAGTGCTCATGATACTAGGAAGCCTAGCGAGCACTCTAATCTATCCTATAGTTGGGCTTTATATATTTGAAATTGAGGAGATTTATTTACCTGATTTAAAATTTTATTAGAAATCTAGGACTTATAATTTCACAATACAAGATTATGAAAATGCCTAAAGGGTGAGGATTTATGCTTATAGCCTCAAAGGGAAATATCAACCTCAGATCTTAAATCTAGGGAGCTTTGGTGATGGCCAAAGCATGACCTAAATCTAAGGTGAAAGTGGGTATATAGTTTACCTCTACAAGAGAGAGTAAACCACCCTGGACTTTCTACCACTTGGGATGACAGCCAGCTAACTCCTCCTATGCTTTAAATCCATGTAGGCAAGTCATATGCTTTGCAAGATGGCTAAGTTATTATTATTTATAAAAGGAAACTAAGTCATTAAACCCACTCCCTAAGAGACTAGAGCATGAGGGGTATGAATAATGACTTAAATCTAATAATAATTTTTATCAAATTTCATTTAGTTCATGACTCTTTATTTTGACAGAGGCTATGGGATTTTGTATGCCTAAATGCATGAGAAGTTGGTTATAGGCCAAATCAAAAGGGAAAGAGTTTTTCTTCCATCATAGGCTTTCAAAGGTTAAGCCCTTACTATTTGACAAAGATAGAAGCCTTCTCTTAACAAGAGTGAAATAAGACCATTATGCATGATATTAAACATACAACATCCAGCTAAGGGGTTGCTAAATATTTTATTATATTAATTTAATTCATAGGTTTTATATGAGATTATGAGTTATTTTAGAGGTTTAGTTATGAGTTGTTAGTTTGGGTAGAAAGATTAATTTTTATCCTAGGTGCCTAATCGCATCTAGGCCATACAAGAATCACCAATCATAAACAAACTATTAAAAAGCATGCTTTTTCTAATGCACAAGCTAAATAAATCATCAAACAATTTTATAAAGCTATCACAAAATAAGAAAAGGCCGATGCGGTTGGCTATCATCATAACTCCCAAAAAGAAACGTGGTAGCTGAGCTCTACCCTTATACAACCCAAGTTACAAGAGAATAATTATAATTACAAATGATGAATGTTATGGGGGGCTTCATTCTTCATTCTCCCTTCTTCATTTTTTCATCTTCCATTTTTTTTATTTAATTTTCTCCATTTCTTTCTTCCTTTTGGCTTGATCTAGATATGCTTTCTCCAAAGGCATCACATGGTACATAAGACTTGGTCTTATAACCAATGCTCATCTTAATCCCCCATAACACTCATCCTAACACTAATGCAAAATTATATTAAAAGAAGGAAAGTAAATCTAGCTACACCTACAAAATAAATATCAACTAAACACAACATACAACCCAAGCGGTTATATGGATAATTTGGACTTAGCACCCCACACATGGGTAACCAAGCCCACCTGCCCTAACTTGGGTTATTCTTAGGGGCTAAGCAACTTACATAACAAAAAAATATTTATATTTTTATTACAATAGCCCCTTAAGCATACCCCCCTCTCTACTGAAAACATAATTAGGCTAATATCGGTCTAACATCTAGATTATGCACATACACCCTAACATCCAGTCTAAAATAATACATAATAAAATAAACATACATCACACCATACATCGCCCTAACATAAAGCCAAAAATGGTGACTTAGTCTAATGTGTGTGGTATGTCCTAAATAGGCTTTAGAGTTATAATTTATTGGGTGTGAGGGATTTAATTTATAAAGGGTTAATTTCTCTTTTAAGTGATTTGAAGATTTTACTTAGTGTTTTCTTTTGTTTCATATGGTCTACACTTAACAACTAAGTTTCATAAAGAGAAGAAAGAGAGAGAATCTCTCTTTCATCCCTACCTTAACTCACATCTAAAGCAAGTTAATTGATCAATTTCCTTTAGTGAATGGCTTATTATTTATTTTAATTAATCCTAAGTTTAGGTTCACTCTAAATGACCTTATTCAATAAGAAATACATCTAAAGATTAATTAGAATGAATCACTATCACATAACACATGTTTATTCATTTATTTCCATCATGTATATCTTGCATGTAATTAAATCCTAAGCATACCTATACATACAATGTATGTTTTAGGACACTTGAATGATGAATGCAAAGAAATGTATTTGGAATTTAAATATTTTATTTGACTGAATTAGGAATTCATGTCCTTTTAATAGAAAAAGAGGGATTTTTCATCCATTAGCTAGGTACAGATTCACATGTGTAAAAGTTTTAAGTGAGTACGGTACCATTGTTCTACACCAAGGGCGTAAGGTAGAAGACCTACTTAAGGCTACTTAAAGCCTCGTAGCCCCGGGGTATCCAGACTAATATACCGCTTTTCTTAGATACATATAGACGTATAAACAACTACAAGGATAGGAAAACCCATGCAAAAGTTGTATTTGATTTATTTGATTATGATTCTTATTTATTGGTCACATCATACATACATATGTATAAGAGTTTTAAGTGAGTACGGAGCCATTGTTCTACACCAGGGGCTTAAGGTATGAGACCTACTTAAGGCTACCTAAAGCCTCGCACCCCAGGGTGTCCAGACTAATATAGCACTTTTCTCAGATACATGTGAATGTACAAAAGAACTAAAAGAACGAGAAGTCATGCAAGAAGTCTTATTTGATTTAATTATATGATTTACATATGTGATATGAAATTCTTCCTAAGTCTTAGCATGGAGATGTATAAAAGTAGATTTAGACAAATGTTGTGTTCTTTTCAAATGAACTATGCATTTGTAAATCCCATGCAAATCCTTATAAGATAAGAAAAGAGAGCTTCATATTGCATATCTTATATTATCAGCATATGCAAACTTATAGATATTTTTAATTGACATCACTCCATCTATTTAATTGATTTATGGGTTTTTGAAAATAACCTTTAATTTAATAGTATTAATAGCCACACCTATTTTTAATTTAAATCAACACATGTAATTTGACATAAAAGAAACCATTTCATTTAGTTCATTTTAAAAGGAATGAATGTGTGATTACACATGGCAAGCAACATTTAACATGATTGGAAAGAAATAAAGGAACATAAGTACATGATCTCATTCATTCCAATTAATTCCTAAGGGCAATCATACTAAATAAGATTATTTAAAATGAACTAAAGTTCTTTAATGTTATTTCATTTTTCATATTTGTTTTTATTTAAGGAATGTGAGAGAGGTTTACTGGTCCTAATCCCATTCCTACATGTGTGAGTTAATTTGAATTAATGAAAAGTAATTAGATTAATTTTTATGGTTTAATTAAATTAAGCATAAATTAAATCAATTAAATAACCTTACCTATGTCACCTTAAGGTAATTAATTAAACAAGTATGAGTTAATATGATATGCAACCATATAGAAAAGTAAATAGCAATGCTCCTATGAAATGAAATGGGCCTAATGCAATTAGCTCATAATTCTTAATTAATTAAACTTAAGGAGCTCACTTAATTACTCTTATGGTTTTTTCACACATGTAAGCTAACCATAATTTCATTAGCTCTCTCTTTAGGTTATTGAACACCCAAAGAGCTACCCATGAAACTTAATTAGACAAGTTTTGGAATTATTATGATTTTAATTTAATTAATTAAGCCATTTAATTAATGAATTAAAACATTAATTAATCACAAATTAATTGATTTCATGTCAAGTGAAGTGAACTTAGGGAAAAGAATGGGAAAGAGGCCCCAATCTCATTCCCCATGTCCATTCACAATCTCACAATGATTAACAAGCTTAATGATTTTCTTACTATTTAGAATGTTAATTAATCGCCTAATTAATTAAGAGAATAATTAAGGCTAAGAAAAGCAATTTCCCTAATTAACTAAGTAATAAATCTCAAGAAAATTATAGGAGGCAGAGGTCATCCAATTAATCAAACTCAAAAAGTTTAGGATTAATTACTTGGGTAATTAAGGAGTAATTAAGCTAATTAAGTTTTTAATTAAACCCAAATTAAGACTAATTTCTATTCAAAGTTAATTAAAATTAATTTTGAATTAATATCCTCTAAAATACCTCTAAAATTAGTATTTATTTATATTTTTTGGATTTTTCTATAGTTAGTTATGATTTTTTAAAGTTTCAGTTGATTAAGATGATTTTTATGAAGTTTGTTAATTTATTTTATTAAAATAAATCATTTGAACTTCAAAATTCAATATCTTTCAATTCAGAAGTGATTTTGATTTGAAATTTTTATGGTAGGTATATTTTAGCTTTACTTTCAATCTCTTAAACTTTCAACTTAATATAATGTGTATTTTTGTTTTAATTAATAAAATTTAATTTGTACCAAACTTAATTTATGCACAAACTATCTAGAAAATTTTTGGGGATTTTGGGTTTATTGAATTCCTCTTAGAAAGAAGAACCCAATGAGCCTTTACTTGCAATTTTTGATAAGAATTTTATTTTCTATCAATTTTTAATGTTTCAGGTTAAATAATTTTTAAAATCAAAAAATTTGGATTTTCCACTTAATCGTCGGCCAGGTGGGGCGGCGGTAACAGCCGCGTGATCAGACCACATGGTTTTGCGTGGCATGTGGTGCCGTGCAATTGGCTGCGCGTTACGCATTCCGCATTAATATCTGAGCAAGAAAATGCTAGAAGTAGTGACCGTGATGCGCGGATCAGATTCGACTATCCAATCGCGGATCAGATGATCTAGATCAGATATGTGGGATCTGATGGCGGATCGCGTGGTTTGGGGGTTGAAAATAATAAGTTTGACATTATATGAGCCGTTCGATCCCCTAAATGTGGGATTGGACACCTACTGCTCTTCGACTAGCGAAACTGATGAGAAAAATGCAAAAATAAAATGTGAAATGAGGTCCGATTGGGCTCATTTTCACATCGATCTTTGCCAAAAAAATTTCTATTTCATATTAAGATGAAATAAAATGAAACATGTGAGATTTATCTAAGAGAAAGTCTTAAATTCATAAGAAAATTATCATAAAAAGCAAGAAATCCTAAAGCCGGCTATAGGTTTTTGAAGATTACCTCATCAGGGATGATTTCTAGAGGTGGTGATGATCCGAGCTTGCTTTTGAGTGGGGAAAGAAGCCTTGAATGAGCCTAGACCTTCACCTTCACTTTGGAACCATGTCTTCTCCAATTGATGCCACTTCCTCACTGAAATCCACTTATTTTTGATTTTTTATTGCCGGTTGCTTTGGGAGCTCAAAGGGATGGAAATGGGAGTGGGAAAAGAAGTTTTGCTTCCTCTAATGCCTTGTCTTTGATTTTGGTCAAAAATCATTCTTTTTGTTTGATTTTTTGCTCCAAAAATATTGTCATTTGGCTTGGGGTGGTTGGGAATGTAGGGAAATCATCCTAGGTGGCTCATTTTGGTTGGCTAAGGCATGGAAAGTGGCTGCTATGAAGGACAAATGTGTGTCCTAGCAAGGGGAGGTGGGAGTCCTTCATGCCAAGTGTTCCAATGGGAGAGGTGAGGTAAATTCACCTCCCCATGAGTCATGGCTACCTCTAACCACTTCTTGGGTCAGATGATCAGTATCCTTTGTGCCTATGTGGACCAATGGATAAGTGCCAAGTGGCCAGAAAGAGAAATGACAACTTGGGCAAGTGTCTTTTCTCATGGGATGCCCTTGACCCAAGGGCAAAGTGGTCAATTGATATTAAATTTGATTTGAGTAGATTTAAAATGAGTGAAAAGTGAGTTTGACCAAATTTCATGTCATTTGGAGTTCATTTGGTTTAATTTGGGTCAAATTGGGCCAAAATGAGTCAAAATGATTTAAGTTGACCCATTGGCCAAATTTGGTCAAACCAACAGTTGGGTCAACTTTAAATGATCATTTGGAGAATATTGGTTCAATTGGTTGCAATCAATTTGGTTTAATTTGGATTTAATTTGGATTTTGTCCAATTTGATCCTTTAGGTCAATTTGGGCTCAGTTGACCAATTTGACCCAACTGACCAAGTTGGCATGAATCATGGCTTGGTTTGGGATTAGTTGATCATTTGAAATATATTAAAGGCTTTGGTTAAGTTCAATTTGGATTTGATTAGGTTTTAGGTTGATTTGACCCTTAAGGTCAAATTAGGCTAAGTTGGGTTAGGTTGACCAATTAGTCAAGTTGGGCTCAATTGAGGCTTTGGTCAAGTTCAATATCAATTTGGAATGAACTTGAGCCATTGGTCCCAATCAATTTAATTTAGGTTGCAATTTGGATAGTTTGGGTTCATATGGATTGAAGGGTTGACTTGGTCAACGGGCTAGGTTGACTTGGTTTGACCTAATTCATGATAATTGATTAAACTAGGATGATCAACAATCACGACATGAAGTTTAGATTGGCTAAATTCACTCTTATTTGGATTTAATTTGATTTTGATTCATGTAGGTCAAATTGGCCACTTTGGGTCAAGTGAGCCAACGGGATTTAGTTGGCTTGATTTTGAGTTGGGTTTGATTTGGTTGAGTTTATATATGGATTTGATATTAAATATAAATTCAATTGCAATTTGTTTGGGTTCAAATGAGTTTTGGTTTAATTGAACATTTCAAGTTAAATCAATTAGGTTGGGTTTGACTTAAGTTGATTTTGATTAGCTTGATGATTGCAGATTTCATTTATATTTGGATAGATGATTGAAGGGATAATTGATTCAAGAGAAAATCCATGGGTTTTGAGTTGATTTGTATAGGATTTGACCAAGGTCAACGAATTAGTTCAAAGGGTGTAAATTGGATTTTGGTTTGATTTTAGATTTAGTTTTAGCCATTTGAATTTATATTCCATTTATATTAGGGAATACAAATGAAGGCATAAATGATTCATGAGAAAACCACTTGAGTTTGGAGTGATTTAGAAGCAATTTTGACCAAGCTCATGTAGGGAGGTCGAAAGGGCTTAAGTAGGATACTTGGTTAAGTTTGGATTAGATCATGGGATTGAATTATTTGATAGTTGAATTTGAACTTAGAATTTGGATTTGAATTTGAGATTTGATTTGGAAGAATGAAGCAAGGATTTAGTTTGGGCTATAGCATTAGCAAGTCTTCTTAAATCCCTAAGGCACAACCTATCCCTATGGCTAACTCTTCTAAGTCTTCAGGGTTAGATTAAGTGTTCACCTAATCACTAGAAGTGTCTTAAGATAAAGGAACTCTTAGTGTCTATGAGAGTCCTAGATCTATGATAAGGAAGTTGAGAGCTCACTCCAAAAGTGAGGTCAACACTACCCAAGATTGATTAAAGGTAATTAGATGTGAATTGGATGGATTTTAGATTAAGTTAATTAAGCTCATTAATCCTTTTGGTTAAGCATTAAGTATGTTCAATTAATGAAATAAAATTAACTCAAGGAAAGAGATCAAGAAAGAGGCCTTAATCTCAATCCCTAAGCCCTACAATTGATCAATTAAGCTCTGATTTTATCTTGAAGATTAATTAATTAGTTAAGCATGTAATTACTTCATTAATCATTAATTAATTTGATTAAAAAAAGGTAAAGAAAACTTATGAAATGAATTAGGAAAAATATCTCAATCATATTCTTTAAGCTCCCTTACTATTCAATAGAAGTAACTAGGCTTAAATAATTAATTAAATCACTTCATTCACTAATTATCACTAATTAAATTAAGAGAGTGATTAAGGCTTAATCAATTAATTTTCCAAATTAAGCAACCAATAAAATCTCAAAAAATAAGGGAGGCAGAGGTCATCCCCCTAAACATCCACAAAAAATTTGAGATTAATTGGGTGAGTAATTAAGAAGTAATCAAGCTAATTAAATTTTTAATTAAGTCTTAATTAAGCCAAAATAACTATTTAAAATTAATTAATAATAATTTTTTTAGATTCTACTCTAAAATGTCTTCAAAATAAGCCCTCATTGTATTCTTTTTAAGATTTTTCTAAGATTAATTATTATTTTTAGAAGTTTCAGGCTTAAAATGGATTAATTAACACTAATTAAAGCTTTAATCCTGTCGAGCCATGTGGCAGTTGACACGGCACGCTTTTCATGTGGCACAATGGGATTGGCAATTTAAGTTATCACATTGCCAAACTGACTCGGATAGTGGCGGATGTGCTTTCATCGAACAGCCATGATTAAATGCATAATTCTGAAAGGAAAAGAGAGATTCTATACGTGATTTGATTAGGACCATCCATTCCAACCATGTAGAATGGATGGTCTGTGATCTGTCTCCTGTCGAGCTGTGAATGACAAATGTCGTCCGTCAAGCTCAGATGGATATGAAATTTATTCCACACCTTCGAGGAAGCATAATAAACATATCTAACGATGGAAATCACATGAGACACAAGTTTCCTCACAAAGGACCAACCTATTTGAGCTAATGATCGGTTTTAATAGCATACATCACCGGAGCTTGTGACTGGCAGTTCTGACGATTGAGGAAGCTTTGTTTGGTAGAAATGAAGCTTGTTGAGTTGCGTGAGCTTTGATTTGGTGTAGTTTTCTCGGAAGACCAACCCACGATATGTAAGCAATCGATCATGATCAAACTCCACCCTCCAGTTGTTGGGAAGCTTGAGAAATGATTCATTTCAGCTCATCTAGGTCCAAGGATGGTGTGTGCAAAACTAATTGCACTTTAGTTGTGAAATGGGGAAATGTGAATCACTTGTTTGCTCCTCTATTATGGTTTCACATAAAATCGAGAGTGGGAATTTTGGGGAGCTCAAGAAATGCAAGGGGAGGCTCTAAGATCTCGTTCCTTGGCTATTAGGATTGAATCAAGTGTGTGTCTATGAGTTTGAGTGAGAATGAGGGGGGTATACCCCCTCCTTCCTTAACTTAGACGGTGGTGATGGTTTCGGCTTGGTGGATCAAAGGCTGAGATGGGGAGTTCTATTTGGGCTGGGAATCACTCTATTTGGCCTCACATGAGTGGAGGAAGGGTAGGAGGTGGCTGCCATGGGAGTAGTGGGTCCTTGGTGGTTTGAAATGCTCTAATGGGAATGGGGAGGTGATTTCATCTCCCCATGAGTCATGGCCAACCCAACCACCTTTGGGTCAGGTCATCCATGGTCATTGGTGCCTAAGTGGACCTATGAATGGGTGCTAAGTGGCCAAAGGGAGGAAATGACCAAATATGCATGTCTCTTATCTCATGGGATGCCCTAGACCTAAGGTCAAAGTGGTCATTTGGCTATTGGTTTCATTTGGGCAGATTTGGGATGGGTCAAAAGTGGGCTAGCCCAAATTTCAAGTGGTTTTTTAGGTTTAAGTTTAGGTTTTTAATTTATTTTTTTAGGTTTAAGGGTTTAGGGTTTAGGGTTTAGGGTTTAAGATTTATGGTTTAGGGTTTAGGGTTTAGGGTTTAGGGTTTAGTTTATTTGGTTTGGTTTGGCTTGATTTGACCTATTTAGGTGAAGTTGGGTTAGGTTGGGTCAAGTTGACCAATTGGTCAAATTGGATCAAACTAAGAGTTGGGTCAAGGTCACATGACCAATTGGAGTGTATTGGTTTCATTGGTTTGATTCAATTTGCTTTGGATTTGATTATGGCTTATTTGGGTTCATATAGGTCAAATGGGTCAAGTTGAATTGACCAATTGGTTGGGTTAGGTGTTGAGTCAAGTTCAATTGGCTAATTAAAAATGATTGTAGGCTTTGGTTTGGTTTAATTTGGAATTAATTTGGATTCTGGATAATTTGGCCCTTTAAGTCAATTTGGGCTAGGTTAGGTTAGGTTGACTAATTGGTCAAATTGGACTCAATAATGGCTTTGGTCAAGTTCAATAATCAATTTGGTATAAACTTGAACCATTAGTTGCAATCAATTTGGGTTAGATTATGATTTGACCTATTTTAGCTTTTTAGGCTAATTTGAGTCAACTTGGGTCAAATGGCCAATTGGACTTGGTTTGGCTCAATTAAGGGTTTGGTCATGTTCAATCATTGATTATGAATTGGTTTGAATCAAAGGTTTCAATCAATTTGGCATATGATGAGTTTCAACTAGTTTAGGTATCATTTAGGCTAAAGATTGACTAGGTCAATGAGCTAGGTTGACTTGGTTTCACCCAATTTAAGATATTAATTAACCTAGGATGATTGTTGATCATGATATGAGATTTGGATGGGCTCAATTTAATCTAATTTGGGTTGGATTTGAACTTGGCTAAAGAAGATCTTTTAGGCCACTTTGGGTCAAGTAGACCAATGGGTTAATTGGCTTGATCATAGCTTTATTCAAGTTTAGTTATATTGACAAATAGGTTTGAGATGGAAATATAAATCCAATTGCAAATGGTTTGGGGCCATATGGATCTTGGTTCATATGACAATTTCAAGTCAAAAGGGCTAACTTGGGTTTGATTTGAATTGGCTTATATGGATTTGGATTTCATTTATATTTGTGAATATGAATAAAGGAATGCTTTATTTATAAAGAAATCAATCAAGTTTGATTTGGTTTAAATGGGGCTTTAACTAAACATGTGATGGTGGTTCACATGGCTTAAGAAGGGATTTTTGAATTTGAATTTGATTATGGGTTTCAATCACTTGGAGTTTGGAAATTGATTTATGATTTGAAATTTGATTTGAGATTGAATTGATATTTAATAAAATCAATTGAATTAGGGTTGAATTGAATTTGGTTAAGGCTAAGACCATAAAATAAAATCAAAGAGCTTAGGAAGGGTTTTAGCATTTGGATTTGATCATGGGTTTCAATCATTTGGAGTTTGAAATTTATTTATGATTTGGAGTTTGAATTAATATTTGAATTTGAGATTTAGTTTGAAGGAAGCCTGAGTTAGGTTTAGGCCATAGGGAAGGCAAGTTTTCCTAAGTCTCTAAGGCATAACCTATTATGGTGAATTTATTTCTTGAGAAGGAGAATGTTATGGGACACCACGCAGATCTGCAGATGTACTCATTAGGGTGATCGACTGTGCCATTGAGGAATAATATACTATCTTGTGAGATGGAAGTCACCATCCTTCAATGGACCTAATCACCTAATAAGGACTCCTAAGGACAATCAATTTTCGAATGTACCAGAGATCTTTCCCCTACTTTACATAAAAAAGTAAAGTAAGGTTCATTTTAAATCGGGTTTGTTAAGTTCCCTGTGGAGGGAGGCCCTCATAGTTAATTACATCTTAAGAAATTGGATTCCTTAAGAATACTCTCGATTATGGTAAATAATCATTGTCTCCAAAGATTTCAAAGATAGGACTATCAACAAATTGGCTATTTTTAGAAAATCAAGAGAGATTGATCAAAAGAAGGGAGTTATTATTGAAACTGAAAAGAGATGAGTAGGGGATGCTCATGATACTAGGTAACCTAGTAAGCATCCCAAACTATCCTATGGTTGGGCTTTATATTTTTAAAATTTGAGAAGAATTATATGTTTTAGTTGAATTTTTATTAGAAATCTAGGGCTTATAATTCCATAATATAAGATCCTAGAAATGTCTAAGAGGTGAGGATTTATGATTGTAGCCCGCAAAGGGAAACAACAACCTCATATCCTAAATCTAGGGAACTTTGGCGAGGGTCAAAGCACGACCTAAATCTAAGGCAAAAATGGGTATATGATTTATCTCCACAAGAGAGGATAAACCACTCAAATTTTGGCTTACAACCGCATAGGGGTGGCCGCCAACTAACTCCCCCTTCGATTTTAAATATATGTAGGGAAGTCTTATGCTTTAGAGGCTGTTGCTTATTTAGAAAGGAGACTAAATCCTTAAACACACTCCTTAAGAGACTAGATCAAGAAGGGCATGAATAATGACTTAATCTAATGCAAATTTTTGTTAAGTTTTATTTTAATTTTTGGACATTTTTATTTGACACAGGCTATGGGATTTCATATGCCTAATGCATGAGAAAATTGATCATGGGCTAAAATCAGAAAGAATCTGGTATATTTCCACCATGGCTCTCAAAGGTCAAGTCATTTTCTCTAGCTAAGGTGGAAGCCGTCCATTAGCAAGAGTGAAGTAATATGATTTATGCATAATGTGAGACATACAACATCCAGCTAAGGGGTTGTTAAATCTTTTGTTATCTTGATTTATGTCATAGGCTTTATGTGACGTTATAAGTTGTTTAATTTAATTTTGAGTTGATTAATTGGATAAAAAATTTATTTTTCTCTAAGAGCCTAATACATCTAGGCCATTCATCAAACAATGAAAAAACTAAGAAGATCATGCCATCCTAATTGCGTAATCATAAACAAAATATTAATCAATTTATAAAATTAGCGCAAAAGAATAAGAGGCATGTGGTGGCTCCATAAACACGAAAAAAAATGGGTAGCCGAGCTCTACCCTTATACAACTCGGATTACAAATGAATAATTATAATTAAAAAGGAATTCATGTTATGGGGGTCTCCATTCTTCATTTATTCATTTCTTCATTATTCCTTTCTTCCTTTCTTCATTTTGATTTTGCTCCATTCCTTTCTCTCTTTTCATTTGGCTTGAGATGTGGTTTGCTCCAAGGATTCACATGGTATATAAGAAATGGTCTTATAACCAATATTCACCTTAATTCCCCCATGGCTCTCAAAGGTCAAGTCATTTTCTCTGGCTAAGGTGGAAGCCGTCCATTAGCAAGAGTGAAGCAATATGATTTATGCATGATGTGAGACATACAACATCCAGCTAAGGGGTTGTTAAATCTTTTGTTATCTTGATTTATGTCATAGGCTTTAGGTGACATTATAAGTTGTTTAATTTAATTTTGAGTTGATTAATTGGATAGAAAATTTATTTTTCTCTAAGAGCCTAATACATCTAGGCCATTCATCAAACAATGAAGAAACTAAGAAGATCATGCCATCGTAATTACGTAATCATAAATAAAATATTAATCAATTTATAAAATTAGCGCAAAAGAATAAGAGGCTGATGTGGTCAGGCTCCACTGCACAAACCTGAAAAAAAAAGGGTAGCCGAGCTCTACTCTTATACAACCCAGATTACAAATGAGTAATTATAATTAAAAAGGAATTCATGTTATGGGGGTCTCCATTCTTTATTTATTCATTTCTTCATTTATTCCTTTCTTCCTTTCTTCATTTTGATTTTTCTCCATTCCTTTATTTCTTTTCATTTGGCTTGAGATGTGGTTTGATCCAAGGATTCACATAGTATATAAGAAATGGTCTTATAACCAATATTCACCTTAATTCCCCCGCCCCCCGCCCCCCATAACATTCATTCCAAATTTCAATTACATTTACATCAAAAAGGACAGATAAATCTAACTAAACCTATAAAATAGAGATTAGCTAAATATACCATGCAACCCAAGCAGTTATATGAATAATTTGGACTTAGCAACCCACACATATGTAACCAAGTCCACCTGTCCTAATTTGGATCATGCTTAAGAGTATAAGGAACCTGCACAGCAAAAGCATTTATATATATTTTTATTACAGCACCCATTTAAGCACAACCCCCTGCAGAAGACATCATTAGGCTAATATCAGCCTAACATCCAGACTACACACTGCACCCTAATATCCAGTCTAAAAATATTACATCACAAAATAAAATCTGGCATCAAACCATGCACCACCCTAACATAGAACTAGAAATGGTGACTTAGCCTAATGTGTGTGCCATTTGAGGCTTGTGTGGCACATCTTAGGTAGGCTTTAAGGTTGAAATTTTCTAAGTGTAAAGGATTCAATTTAGAGAGTGGTTTTATTTTAAGTGATTTAGTTGATTTTTCAATTTTATTTTATGATTTGATTTGGTTTGAATGAACTTGCATTTAGTTACTAAATGTTGTAAAGAGAACAAAAGAGAAGAGAACTTCTCTTTCATCCCTACCTTAAGTAATTTTTAAAGTAGATTCATTAATTATTTTTCTTTAGTGAAGGTTTTATTATGTGTTTTGATTAACCTTACATTTAGATTTGCTCTAAATAGCCCTATTCAATAAGAAAGACATCTTAGGATTAATTAAGGTGGATTATTATCACATGACACACAACCATTTATTTCTTTCCACCATGTATACCATGCATATGAATAATCCTAAGCATACTTATACAAGTAATGCAAAGTTTAAACACACTTTGATGAATGCTACGAGATGTGATTTGAAAATTTAGATATTTCATGATTGCATGGTTTCATTATATAGAAATGAGGGATTTCTCATCCATTAACAAAATGCACATCTACATGTATAAAAGATATAAGTGAGTACGGCGCCATTATTTTCTACACCAAGGGCATAAGGTACAAGACCTACTTAGGGCTACTTAAAGCCTCGCATCCCCGGGATGTCCAGACTAATATACCACTTTTCTTAAATACATATAAATGTACAAAAAAAAATAAATGGATGAAGAATCATGTAAAAGATTTATGTTTGGTTGTATAATTTGCATGTGTAAATGTGAGGATCCTTCTTAAGTCATAACATAGAAATGCATAGGAATAGATTTATGCAAGTGTTGTGTTCTTTTCAAATGAACTATACACTTTACAAATCCTATTCAAATCCCATGTTAAGAGAAGAGAAGAAAATAACATAAAACACATCTTATGCTATAATCACATGTAAGCTTATAAGTACTTATAAGTAGCATTACTTCATTCACAATCTTTAATTTATAGATTTTAGAAATAATTTTTGGTTTAATAGTGATAATAGCCACTCATATTCTTAACATTAGTAAAAACATGCAATTTGACATAAAAGGAAACATTTTATTTAATTGATTTTTCAAAAGATATGAATGCATGATCTCATATGGCAAATAATATTTATCTTGCTTGGAAATAAATAAAGTGATGTAAGCATATGACTTCATTCACCCTAATTAATTCCTAAAGACAATCCTATAAAATAAGATCATTTAAAGTGAATTAAAATTCTTTAAGGAGATTTTTATTTTTGAATTTCATTTGACTTAGGAAATGTGAAAAGAGTTTGCTGGTCCTAACCCATTTCTCCCATATGTGAATTGGTTTAGTTTAATTTTAGAACAATTAAGTTAATTGTATGTTTTTTTAGGTTAAGGTATGAATTAAATCAATTAATTACCCCTTACCTACACCACTTTAACATAATTAAACAAGTAATTATGAGCCAACATATGATATGCAACCACATGAAATTTAGATCAATAATGCATCTAAGAGATGAAGGGACCTAATGCAATTGGCTCATAATTATGGATTAATTAAGCTAAAAGATTTTAATTAAGTACTTTCATAACCATCCTACTCATATAGTTTGATTTTAATTTTCTTTGAAGTTCTCGTAGGTTATTGAACACTAAGAATCTACCCAAGATTAAGTGATTAAGTTCTAGAATAATTTGGTTTTGAGCTTAGTTAATTAAGCCATTTAATGAATGATTAAATCATTAATTAATTTGTAAATTAATTAAGTCTTTATCCAAATGAACAAAACTTAGGGGAAAAGATTGGAAAAAAACCCTAATCTCATTCCCTAGGTCCATTCACAATTTCATCATGATTAATAAACTTAATTCATAAATTTATCACTATTTAATAGGTTAATTAATCATTTAAATAAATAATAAAGTGATTAGGGTTGAAACAAACAATTCCCCTAATTAATCCAACAATAAATTCGAAGAAAATCATGGGAGGCAGAGGTCATCCACTAATCAACCTTAAAAAGTTTGGAATTAATTGTTGAAGTAATTAAAGAGTAATTAGCCTAATTACATTCCCAATAAAACATAAATTGAGTAAAAGTTACTGTTCAAAATTAATTGATTTTAATTTTATATTATTCTTCACTGCATTATCTTTAAAATGAACTTAAGTTTGTATTTTTTGAATTTTTCTACAATTAGTTATGAATTTTGGAATTTCAGCATTAAAAAATAAATTAATTAAGCTAATTAAACCCCATAATCGTCGCCACGCTATGCGATGCGATCGACGCTGGCGCTTTCCATGTGGAACGATGGTATAGGTTATTTAAGTTATCACATCCATCGCTAAGTCAGCCGGCGGCGGACGCACTTTCTCTAGGGGTCGTCCGATCTAAGATCGGATAGCCACGATTAATCTCGTGGTTTAGGCTTAAATTAAAGGGAGATCTATCATGATTTAATCACAATCATCCATTCCAATCACATGGAACGGATGGTGTGTGATCTATCTCCTCCCAGGCGACGAGAGATGGATGTCGTCTGTCAATCATCAATCGATATGAGCTCACCCGAGCTCGGATGGAGTTCAAACTCACCCACACCTTCGGGGAAGCATAACTAATGAATCCAATGGTCAATATCTAATGAGATTACAATTTCCTTCACAAAGGACTAAGCAAAAATTCATATGGCTATGGTTTTAAGCAATACCTCACCGGAGGACATCACCGGTGCTTCCAACGGAGGAGGAAGCTTCATCTAATAGAGACGAAGCCCTGTTAAAGGTATCAACTCTTGATTTGGGGTGGATGGCTCGGTTGACCAAGCTCCCCTTCGATGGCAATCGGCTTTAATCAAAGTCCTCCTTCTCGTGGCTTGGTGACTTGGGAAATAACTTGATTGAGCTCAACGAAGACCCTTGATGGTGCTTGTGAGTTTAATTTGGTTTTGGTGGAGAATTGTGGGACTTGGAAATAGGATGGACCTCGCCTATTTCAGCTTTGAGAAAAACCAATAAGGAGAAATCAAGGGAGCTTGGAAATGGCCTTAGGAAGCTTAGGAATGCTTGGTTTTGATTCCTAAAGCTCAGTCAAATACAGTGCTTATGGTTTGAGTGGAAATGAGGGGGAGTATATCTCCCCTCCTTGGATCGGACAGTGAAGACTAAAGTTATCATTCTAGCTCAATTGCTGAGATTGATTGATCATTTTGGGTTGTTAGGCACCCCATGTGATTCATTTTAGGTAGTGGAGGGAAGGAGAGTGAGTGTCCATGTGCTAGGTGAGTGCATTGGGTGATCCAAGTGCTCAATTCCCATTAGAGGGGTTAGTTTAGCCTTAGGTTGAGTCATGTTCACCATCTCCCTTAGTGTCCATGTGGACCACTAGGAGGATGCCAAGTGGCCTTGAGAAAGAATTGGTCAAATTCTAAGTGAATTTGGCTATAGGATACCCTTTGATCTAAGGATAAAATGGTCATTTGGCCTTGATTTTGATTTGGGTAGATTTAAAATGATTCAAAAATAGGTTGGGCCAAATTTCAAGTGATTTGGAGTTCATTTGATTTGAATTGGTTCAATTTTACCTATTTTGGTCAAGTTAGGTCAATTTGGGTTAGGATGACCAATTGGTCAAATTAGGTCAAACCATGGGTTAGCTCAAGTTCAAATGATCATTTGGAGCTTGTGAGTATCGTTGGTTTGGTTCAATTTGATTTATATTTAATTTTGGTTCATTTCGCTTCATTTAGGTCAAATGGGTCAAGTTGACTAATTTGACCCATTTGACCTAATTGAGTTAGGTCATGGGTTGGTTTAGGCTTGGTTGATCATTTGAAATGTATTACAAGCTTTGGTTTTAATTAATTTTTGTTTGGTTTGATTTCAAGTTTATTTAACCTTTCAGGTCAACTTAGATTTATGATTAATTAGGCTAGGTTGGGTCTAGTTGGCCAATTGAAGCTTTAGTCAAGTTCAACAAGTGATTTAAAATGAATTTGACCCATTGGTTGCAATCAATTTGGCTTAAATCAAGATTTGGACCATTTTGACTTTTTAGGTCAACTTGGGTCAACTTAGATTTGGACCAATTAGGCTTGATTTGGCTCAATTGATGGCTTAGTCAAGTTCAATCATTGATTATGGATTGGTTTAGATCAATGGTTTCAATCAATTTGGCATATCATGGCTTTTGGCTAGTTTTAGTTTTATTTGGGCTAAGTGTTGACTTGGTCAAAGGCTATGTTTGACTTGGTTTGACCTAATTTGAGTGATTGACAACCCAAGGAAAATTGTTACTCACAATGTAAGGTTTAGATGTGCTTAGTTCAATCCAATTTGGGTTGGATTAGAATTTGGCTCAAAAAAGTGCTTTAGGTCACTTTGGGTAAAGTGAGCCTAAGTGAGTCAATTGGCTTGATCAAGGCTTGATTTAAGTTTGGTTGAACTCATATATAGACTTATGATTGAAATATAAATCCAATTGCAAGTGATTTGGAGACAAATGGTGTTGATTCATTTGATAATTTCAAGTTCAAAGGTTGCACATGGGTTTGACTTGGGTTAATTTTATTTTGAGTTAGTGATTATAGTTTATGTTTATATTTGAGTATGAAATTGAAGGAGTGATTGTTTGAAGAGAAAATCCAAGAGTTTGGATTTTTTTAATGAATGATTTGGCTAAGTTCAAGGATTTGACCTGAAAGAGTATAATTTGGATTTGGATTTGAGTTTTGAATTTTATTTTAGTTATTTAAATTTATATTTCATTTATATTTGTGAATATAAATGAGAATATAAATAGGTTATGAGAAAATCTTTTGAGTTTGAAGTGATTTGGATTAGATTTTTTCTAAGTCCATAAGATGAAATCAAAAGGGCTTAGGAAAGATTTTGGGATTTGAACTCAATCATGGGTTTCAATCATTTGATTTGGAATTGACTCATGATTTGTATTTTGGAATTGATCATGGGTTTCAATTATTTAGAATTGACTCATGATTTGGATTTTGGAATTGATTTATGATTTAGGAAAATCAATTGAGTTGGAATTGGTTTAAGATTTGGATTTGACATTTGGTCTAAAGAAGGAAGCAAGGATTGGGTTCGAGCTATAGGATAGGCAAGTCCTCCTAATACCCCTAAGGCATAACCTATTCCTATGGCTAATTCTTCTAAGTATCTAGGGTTTGGTTAAGTGTTCACCTAATCACTAGAAGTGTCTTATGACTAAGGAGATCTCAGTGTCTAGAGGAGTCATATGTTTAAGATGGAGAAGTTGAGAGCTCACTCCAAAAGTGAGGTCAACACCTATTCCTTTGTGTTGAGTTTCTTTTTGGGTTGTACATTTTGTGTGTATATGTGAGGGGAAACCATAGAGATCCGAGGATTTACTTATTAAGGTGATCAGGTACTACATTAAGGAATAGTGTACAATCTCGAGAGATAGAAGTCACTACCCTATAATGGACATAATCACCTAATAAGTACCCCTAAGGCATGATGGCTCTTTGAATATACCAAAGATTTTTCCCCTAATTTACATGAAAATGTAAAGCAGGGTTTATTTAAATTGGGTTCATAAAGTTCCCTATGGATGAAAGCCTCCATAGTTAATTACATCTTAAGGGAAATGAATCCCTTAAGAATACTCTTGATTAATGTAGGTGATTGTTATCTCCAAAGAATTCAAAGGTAGGACTATCAACAAATTGGTTATATTTAGAAAATCAAGTGGGAGATATCTAAAGGGGAAAGTTATTATCGAAGCCAAAGGAGATGAGTGGGGAGTGCTCGTGATACTAGGAAGCCTAGTGAGCACTCCAATCTATCCTATGATTGGGCTTTATATATTTAAATTTTGAGGAGAGTTATTTATTTTAGTTGAATTTTTATCAAAATTCTAGGGCTTATAATTCATAATATAATATTGTAAAAATACCTAAAAGGTAAGGATTTATGCTTGTAGCCCACAAAGTGAAACAGCAATCTCATATCCTAAATCTATGAAGCTTTAGCGAGGGCCAAAATACAACCTAAATCTAAGGAAAAAGTGGGTATATAGTTTACTTCCATAAAAGAGGGTAAGCCACCTGTCTGTTGGACTTATTACCACCTGGAGTGGCAGTCAGCTAACTCCTCCTACACTTTAAATCCATGTAGGCAAGTTATATACTTTGCAAGATGGTTAAGCTGTTATTTATTTAGAAGAGAGACTAAGTCCTTAAATTCACTCCCTAAGAGACTAGATCATGAAGGGCATGAGTAATGACTTAAATCTAATGCAAATTTTGTCAAGTTTTATTTGATTTTTAGACTTTTTATTTGGACACAGGTTATAAAATTTTGTATCCCTAAATGCATGAGAAATTGATTATGGGCCAAATTAAAAGAGAAAGATGTGTCTTCCATCAAAGGCTCTTATAGGTTAAGCCTTTCTTCTCTTGCATAAATGGAAGCTCTCTCTTAACAAGAGTGGAGAAATATGATATGCATGATATTATGCATGCAATCATCCAGCTAAGGGGGTTGCTAAATTTTTTATTATCTTGATTTAATTCCTAGGCTTTTATGTGAGGTTATGAGTTATTTTAAAATTTTAGTTATGAGTTGCTAGTGAGATAGAAAATTTTTTTTATCCTAAGAGCCTAATCGCATCCAGGCCACACAACAACCAATCAAAAAGAAATTATGAAAAGATATGTTATTTCTAATGCACAAGCTAAACAAAATATTAAACAATTTTATAAAGAATAAGAGGCCAATGAGGTCGCGTACTGCCGTGCAACCCAAAAAGAAAAGTGGGTAGTCTAGCTCTACCCATATACATCCTGGTATAATGAAAGAATAATTAAAATTATAGAATGACAACTGTCATAGGGGGTCTTTATTCTTCATCCTCCATTCTTTACTCTTCATCTTTCATTTTTTCATTTTTCTTTGCACCATTTCTTTCTTTCTTTCTTTCTACTTGATTGGGATTTAGCTTGCTCCAAAGGCATCACATGGTATATAAGACTTGGTCTTATAACCAATGTTCACCCTAATCCCCCCAATAACACTTATCCTAGTCCTAATGCAAAATTACATTAAAAGAGAAGAAAAGTAAATCTAGCTACACTTGCAAAATAAGTGTTAGCTAAACACATCATACAACCCAAGCAGTTAAATGAATAATTTTGGACTTAGCACCCTCCACATGGGTAACCAAGTCCACCTGTCCTAACTTGGGTTATGCTTATGGGCTAAGAAACCTGCACAGCAAATAGCATTTTATATTTTTTTATTACAGCGGCCCCATAAGCACAACCTGTTGCATAAAACATGATTAGGCTAATGTCGGCCTAACATTTAGACTACGCACATACACCCTAACATCTAGTCTAAAATAAAACATCACAAAACTAAACATTCATCAAACCATGTACTGCCCTAACATAAAGCTAGAAGTGGTGACCTAGTCTAATGGGCATATGTTAAAGCTTGTGTGGTATGTTCTTTAGAATTAAGATTTACTAACTGTGAGGGATTTATTTTATAAAGGGTTGATTTTTCTTTAAGTGGTTTAGTTGATTTGAAGATTTTACTTAGTGTTTTCTTTTGTTTCATATAACCTACACTTAGAAACTAAGTGTTATAAAAAGAAGAAAGAGAGGGAATCTCTCTTTTATCCCTAACTTAAGTTATTTCTAAGATAAGTAATTAATGAATTTTCTTTAGTGAATGATTTATTGTGTGTTTTATTTAACCTTAAGTTTAGGTTCACTCTAAATAACCTTACTCAATAAAGAAGGCATCTTAGGATTAATTAGAATGGATTACTATACATTACACACATTCATTCATTTCTTTTCATCATGTATATCATGCATATGAATAATCTTAAGCATACCTATACATGCAATGTAAATCTTAACATACTTTCATGATGAATGCAAAGAAATGTATTTTAAATTTAAATATTTTATTTGTTGATTGAATTATGAATGCATGTCTTTATTGTATAAAAAAGATGGATTTTTCATCCAATAGCTAAATACACATCCACATGTATAAAAGTTTTAAGTGAGTACGACCATTATTTTCTACACCAAAGGCATAAAGTACAAGACCTACTTAGGGCTACTTAAAGTCTCACAGCCCCAGGATGTCCAAACTGATATACCAATTTTTTTAGATACATATAAATGTGTGGACAACTATAAGGATAGAAAAATCTATGAAAAAGTTGTACTTGATTTATTTGATTTATAATTTTTTATTTATTGGTCATATCATACATGCATATGTATAAGAGTTTTAAGTGAGTATGGCACCATTGTTTTCGACATCAGGGGTGTAAGGCATAAGACTTACTTGGGGCTACTTAAAGCCTCGCAGCCCCAGGATGTCCAGACTAAACCACTTTTCTCAAAAACATATGAATGTACAAAAAATAACCTCATGAATAGAGAATCATGCAATAAATTATGTTTGATTTGGTTATGTGATTTACATATGTGATATGAAATTCTTCTTCCTAAGTCTTAACATGGAGATGCATAGGAATAGATTTAAGCAAATGTTGTGTTCTTTTAAAATGAACTATACACTTGCAAGTCCTATGTGAATCCATGTTAAGATAGGGAAAGAGAACTTCATATTACACATCTTATACTATTATCACATGCAAGCTTATAGGTATTTGTAATTAACATTACTTCATTTATAATAATTGATTTATAGGGTTTGAAAATAGCTTTCGATTTAATAGTGATAATAGCCACACATATTTAATTTAAGCCAACACATGCAATTTGACGTAAAAGGAAACATTTCATTTAATTAATTTTAAAATAAATGAATGCATAATTTCATATGGCACGTAATATTTAGCATGATAGGAAAGAAATAAAGGAATGTAAGCACATGATTCTATTCCCCCCAATTAATTTCTAAGGACAATCATATTAAATAAGGCTATTTAAGATAAACTAAAATTCTTTTAAAGACATTTTTAACTTTAAGTTTGATTTGATTTAGAAAATATAATAGAGGTTTTCTAATCCTAGCCCCTTTCCCCATGTGTTAATTAATTTGATTTAATGAAGAATATTTAAGTTGATTTTATGTTTTAATTAGGTTAAGGTGTGAATTAAATGAATTAATTAACTTTTACCTATATCACCTTAAGTTAATTAATTAATCAATAATAAGCTAATATGATATGCAACCACAAGAAAAGTAAATTTGCAATGCTCTAAGAAATGAAAAGGGCCTAATGCAATTGGCTTATGATTAATAGTTAATTAAGCTTAAGGAATCTCACTTAATTACTTTTAGGATTTCCTCACACATGTGAGCCAACCATAATTTCATTATCTCCTACCTTGGGTTATTGAACACCCAAGGAGCTACCCAAGATCAATTAAGGGTTACTTAGGTGTGGATGAATTGATTTTTAATTTTCAATTTCATTAAGCCTTTAATTAATTGATTAAACACTTTGGTTATGTTTTAATTTGAATGATGAAATTGACTTAGGGGAAAGGATCAAAGGCAAGGCCCCAATCCTAATCCCTAAATTATTTTTAACATTTAATTAGATTTTAATTTCATTATTTTGAAGATTAATCACTTAATTAATAAATTAATCATTCTATTAACAATTAATTAATTTAATTTTTAAAGATAAAGAAGACTTAGGAAATGAATTAGGACAAATACCCCCAATCACATCCCCTAAGTTATCTTACTATTCAAGAGAAGTAACTATGTTTAAATGATTAATCAAGTTACTGTTCATTCATTAATTATGATTAATTGGATTAAGAGAGTGATTAGGGCTTAATCAAGTGATTTCTTTAATTAAGTAATCAATAAAATCCCAGAAAAATAGAGGAGTCAGAGGTCATCCCCCTAAACTTTCATAGAAAATTTAAGATTAATTAAAAGCTTAATTAAAGTGTAATTAAGTTAATTAAAATTTTGATAAAACTTTAATTAAGCTAAAATCACTATTTAAAATCAATTAACTATAATTTTTTTAGATTCCATTGTGAAATATCTTCAAAATGAGCCTAAATTTTTTTTTTTTGAATTTGTTAACAATTAGTTATGATTTTAGGAAGTTTCAAGATTAAAATAAAACTAATTAATTAGCCCTAATTAAATCCTTAATCCATTCGGGCCATGCGGCGGCTGACATAGTGCGCTAACGTGGTGCGCTTTCCACATGGCACGATGAGATTGGCTATTAAAGTAGTCACATCCGATGCATCACCGGTGGACGTCTTTCTATGTGGACTCGACCAAGATCTGATGACCACAATTCATTCAGCTGGTTAGGTAGGGAATCGAGAGCTCTACCGTGCAAGTTGATCAGAGCTGTTCATCCCAATCATGCGAGATGGATGGCTCATGATTTTCCCCATTTGCGAGCTACAAAAGATGGATGATGTCCTTCTTTCCTCATTCAATCTGAGCTAACCTGAGCTCAAATTGTCTCTAAATTCTTTCCAAACCTTCGAGAAAGGGAGACGCACATATCCAACAGTCAATTTTCCATGAAATTTGAAATTACTTCACAAAGGACCTTCCTACTTTTCCATAAAAGGCTCAATTTGAGTAATTACCTCACCAAAGCTAATGTGTGCAAGAATGTCGGAGGTCCTTGTTGAAGAGCTTTGAGCTTGATTTGGTGTGGAAGGCTCGGTTGACCAATCCATGCATGCAAGGGGCTCAGCTCCGATCGAACTCACTCTTCCTGTGGCTTGGAAGCTTGTGAATTGGTTCGGTTGGCTTCAATAGGGTATGGTGATGGTGTGGCTATGAGGAATTGAAATTTGATTATGAAATGAGGGAGTATTGCTCGGGATTGGGATGCCTTATTTTTGCTTTGCATGAGAATGGGCAATGCCGAGTGAAGAGGGCTTGGGGATCCTTGGAAACACTCTGAGGGGCTTCAGAATTCACTTAGGAGAGCTCTTGATGAAAGTGTGTGTGAAATCATACTCGAATTGAGGGGGTATACCTGTCAATTTCCCATCATAGATGGATGGCAGCATGTGCATGTTTTGTACTGGCTCACTGCTGTTCGACTGCTGGACTTGTCTCCATCAACTCAAGGAGGCACGCAAGGGATGGGAGGAATGATAGAATGTTGCCATGGACCCAATGTGCAAGGATGCAAAGGTCTTGATCAAATGGGTACTCAGTTTGGGTTGGAGGTGAGTCAACTCACCTCCCAAAGGTCCTTAGCCGACCTAGGGTGAGTTAGGTTAGCTAGGTGGGTCAAGAGAAGGTTCCATGGAGTGTTAATGAGCTGTCATGGGGATGGGATAGTTGACTTTGGCTTAGATCCAATGGTCTTAAGGTTTAAATCCTATGGTTTAATGGCTAATCCCCTTAGTGGTGCCCACTTAGCTTTTGGGCTAATTTGGGAATGAATGAGGACATGTTTGGGTCAGGTTTGACTAAGTCTTGGGGTCCCATAAGTTGGTTTGGAGTGATTTGGCTTCATTTGATCAGATGGGTTCCATTTGGGCTAGGTTGGGTTGGGTTGACCAATTGGTCAAATTAGGTGAAACCAAGGCTTGGGTTAGGTTCATATGATGATTTGGGATGTTTTGGTTTAATTGATTTGGATTGGTTTGTTCTAGGTTTAGTTTTGACTCATTTGAATTCAAAAAGGTCAAATTGTTGACTAATTTGACCAAATTGGGTTGTGTTAGGTGTTGAGTCAAGTTCAATTGATTGATTGAAAATGATTGTAGGCTTTTGTTTGGTTTAATTTTGAATTAATTTAAATTTTGGTCAATTTGACATTTTAGATCAATTTGGGCTAGGTTGGGTCAAGTTGACCAATTGGTCAACTTGGGCTCAAACATGGCTTTGGTCAATTTGAGCCAATGGTTGCAATCAATTTGGGTTAAATCATGATTTGATCATTTTGTCTTTTTAAGCTAATTTGGGTCAACTTAGGTCAAGTGGCCAATTAGGCTTGGTTTGGCTCAATTGATGGCATGGTTATGTTCAATCATTGATCATGAATAGGTTTGAGTCAATGGTTTCAAGCAATTTGGCATATGATAGATTTTGGCTTGTTGGGGTTTCATTTGGGCTAAATGTTGACTTGGTCAAAGGCTAAGTTTGACTTGATTTGACCCAATTCAAGATGGTTGATCACCCCATGATGATTGTTGATCATGATTGAGGTTTTTATGAGTTTAGTTCAATCCAATTTGGGTTGGATTAAACTTGGCTCAAAAAGGTCTTTTAGGTCACTTTAGGTCAAGTGAGCCTAAATGAGTCAATTGGTTTGATCAAGATTTTATTCAAGTTTAGTTGAACTCAATATGAGCTGAAGATTGAAATATAAATCCAATTGCAATTGGTTTGGAGCCAAATGGATTTTAGTTCATATAATAATTTCAAGTCAAAAAGGTTAACTGGGGCATGATTAAGGTTGACTTGGATTTGGCTTGATAATGGTGGTTTATGTTTATATTTGGATCAATGATTGAAGGAATGATTGAATCATGAAGAAATCCATGAGTTTTGAGTTAATTTAGATGTCATTTAGCCAAGTTCAAAAGTTTGGCTAAAAGGGCTAAAATTAAGAATTTGATTTGATTTGAGTTTGGTTTTGGTCATTGGAATTTATATTTCATTTATATTTGTGAATATAAATGAAGATATAAATGGGTTATGAGAAAATCATTTGAGTTTGGAGTGATTTGGAAGCAAATTTGATTAAGCTTAGAGATGTAGGTTAAAAAGGGCTAGCTTGGATTTTGATTTGATTTGATTTAGTTTTAGTCATTGGAGGGTGAATTTCATTTATATTTATGAATATAAAAGAAAGAATGATCGGTTTATAAAGAAATTAATCATTCTTGGGTTGATTTGGATCAAGATTTGATTAGGTTTATGGAGGTGGGTCCATATGGCTTAAGAAGGGTCTTGACTTGGTTTGATTTGTTTTTATTCGATTTGAATGGTTTGAATTTAGATTTTATTTATATTTGTGAATATAAATGAAGGAATGATTGATTTATAAAGAAATCAACTAAGCTTGAGTTGGTTTGAAGGAGTTTTGGCCAAGCATATGAAGGTGGTTCACATGGCTTAAGGAAAGATTTTGGAATTTGGACTTAATCATGGGTTTCAATTATTTGGAGTGTAGAATTGATACATGATTTGGAATTTAATTTGAGAAAATCAATTGGATTAGGGTTGATTTGGATTTGGTTATCCATAAAATAAAATTAAAGGGCTTAGGAAGGGATTTGGTGTTTGAATTTAGTGATGGATTTCAATCATTGGATAGTTGGATAATTTGAATTTTAGGTTTAGTTTGAAAGAATAAAGCAGGATTAGGTTTGGGCTATAGGGTAGGCAAGTCCTCCTAAATCCCTAAGGCACAACCTATTCCTACAGCTAACTCTTTTAAGTCTCTAGGGCTAAGTTAAGTGTTCACCTAATTACTAGAAGTGTCTTAAGACTAAAGAACTCTTAGTGTCTATAAGAGTCCTAGACCTATGATGAGAAAGTTGAGAGCTCACTCCAAAAGTGAGGTCAACACTATGGCTAACCCTTCTAAGTCTCTAGGCTTAGGTTAAGTGATTACCTAATCACTAAAAGTTTCTTAAGATTAAGTAGCTCTTAGTGTCTACAAGAGTCTTAGATCTATGATGAGGAAGTTGAGAGCTCACTCCAAAAGTTAGGTCAACAAAAGGACCCAATAGGTGTGGTGTGTGCAAGGCACACGCGCAATATTGAGAGATGATCAACAACATCTAAAGGATGTGGCTAATGAAAATGATCTATCCCTAAACTTGAGGTGTAGACAGAATCAAGATCTTAGTGCAATGCAACTCAACTTATGCCAAGGGCATAAGAGAGGAAGAAAGGATCCACTAAGGGATCAAGCATGTGAACCTTCCACTAAGAAGTAGGTTCAGGCTATCCATAGAAGATAAAAGTTCAATTTTGATATAATTTGGGGAGAGAAGATCTAATGGGAAAGAGTGCATGAACCTTCCACTAAGAAAGTAGGTTCAGATCATCCACTAGGGATAGGGGTTTAAATTGATTTGAATTTATGAGGGCTCCACTGCGGAGAGGATATCATTCGTGCCTCGCTAGGAGGAAATTAATTTAATTTAATTGGTGGGTGTTGACCACACTTTTGGAGTGAGCTTTTAACCTCATCTTCTTAGACTTAGAACTCTTCTAGACACTTAGAACTCCTTAGACATAAGACACTTCTAGTGATTAGATGAACATTTAACCTAAGCCTAAAGACATAGAAGTATTAATCATAAGATTAGGCTATACCTTAGGGCTTAAGGAAATTACCTATCCTATAACCTAAACTCAATCTAGATACACTTTCTTAAATTAAACCCAGATTCAATTCTCAAACCAAGTCTCAAATTCAAATTTAAATTCCAAATCTGATTTTAAATTTGACTCCAAATGATTGAAACCCAAAATCAAATTCAAATCCTAAGACCCTTCCTAAGCTATATGAACCACATTCATAAGCTTAGCCAAACCTCTCTTTAGATCAAATCAAACTCAATTGATCTCTTTATAAATCAATTATTCCTTCATTTATATTCATATATATAAATGAAATCCAAATTTAAATGACCTAAACTATATCAAAAATCAAATCCAAATTCAATCTAAGCCCTTTAAGCCAATTCTTTGGACTTAGCCAAATTCTATCCAAACCAAGTCAAAACCAATGAATTTTCTCTTGAATCAATCATTCATTCAATCATTTATCCAAATATAAATAAAACCTACAATCATCAAACCAAACTCAAGTCAACCCAAGTCAAGCCTAACTTAGCCCTTTTGACTTAAAACTTTCAATTGAGCCAAAACCTATTGGACTCCAAATTGATTGTCATTGAATTTATATTTCAATCTATGGCTCATATTTAAGTTCAACTAAACTCGAATCAAACCAAAACCAAACCAATTGACCCACTTAGGTCCACTTGGCCCAAAGTGACCTAAAGGACCCATTTGAGCCAACTTCCAATCCAACCCAATTTGGATTGAACCAAGCTCACCAAAACCTTCCACCATGATTGTTGATCACCCTAGAATGATCAATTACAATCAATTGGGTCAAACCAAATCAAGTTAGTCATTTAACCAAGTCAACCCTTAGTCCAAATGAACCAAAACTACCTCATCACATTTGATTAAAACCAATGATTTGAATCAACCCAAAATTAATATTTAAATATGACTTGACCACCAATTGAGCTATACCAAGCCCAATTGGCCATTTGATCCAAGTTGACCCAAATTGGCCTAAAGGACCAAATCGGATCAAATCATGATCTAACCCAAACTGATTGCAACCAATTGCTCAGGTTCATTCCAAATTGATTATTGAACTTGACCAAAGTCATAATTAAACCCAATTTGATCAACCAAGACCAATTGGTCAACTTGACCCAACACAGCCCAAATTGTCCTAAAGGGTCAATTTGGCCTAAATCCAAATTAAATCCAAATTAATTCAATCCAAATACCACATTCATCTTCAATTAACCAATTGAACATGAATCAACCCATGACTCAAGCTAATTTGGCCAATTTTGGTCAAATTGGTCAATTTGACCCAATATGACCCATATGACCAAAATTAGGTCAAATCCCTTGAAACCAAGCCATGACCCCTTGGGGGCTTATCAAACCTGACCCAAACCCATTTGGGCTCAACTCAAAATTAACCCAACCCATTTAAATCCCTCATAGATCCTCCCCCACATAGGACTCCACCCAACCTCATTTAATTCTTCACATGCACTTAACTCATCCCCAATATTTGCATTGAATAGAGTTGACCATATGGCATCAAGAGAGGACTTTGGAGTAAAAATTTAAAGTCCTCAATTAATCCATCATCCACCCCTACCAGCCCAAGCAAGATGGCAATCAATTTGGAGCCAAAAAATTTAAAAAAATATTGGATTTTTGGCCATTATAAAAGGAGGGGGAGATGAGGCTTTAGATCTCTTGCTCCCACCATCATTCGGCCCCAAAAGCTCCCCAAACCAAAAAAGGAACCCATCCCCCACCTCTTTAAGTCATTTTTGAGCTCAAAAACATAAATAATTTTTTTTTTCGGTGAGGCGACGGTAGACATCAGAGAAGGCAACATTCCAATGGGAGGAAAGGGTATAAGATCACTCCAAAGCTTCCTCACATACCTAAGAGTTCACTCGGATCTTCACCGCCACCAAAAATCATCCCCGATGAGGTAAATTTCACCAAACCGTAGCCGGCCATAGGATTTTGTGCATTCTGTGTAAAATTTCTTGCAATTTTAGGAATTTCTCCAAGATAATTCTGCATTTTTATGTTAAATCATCCTAATTAGAAAATAGAATTTTTTTTCGGTGCAAATCGACATGAAAATGGGTCCATTTGGATAAGTTTTCAATTAGAAATCTCATTTCTTCCCCCAAAAAATGCATGAAAACACTATTCATTACCGGCGGGCTACAGTCGTCGTCCGACTCTGCGGTTCGCGGGATCGGACCTCTCGTGGATCGATCTGGCGGATCCGTCACGATCACGGATGTCATTGCGATGATGATCGGATGGCTCGTGGCGCATGATCATCGCGACGCCGGATCGCTCGATGCGATTTGGACTGTCCGATCATGCTATTTGCGTCCAATTTCGGATCATGTCATGTCTGGCCTGATCATGATCGATGACCATCCGTGATGAGCGGCACGTTTTCCTTCTCTATGATACGCTGCATATTTCTTTTTATAAAAAAAATTAATTTAAATCACCTTAAATATCAAAAATTCATAAAAAAATAAAATATTTAACCAAAATTGCAAACAATGGCTCGTTGGATTAGTCTTAAAGGTTCAACAAACTCAAAATCCTCAAATTTTACTAAGTATTTTGAGCTTAATTTGAGTTTTAGTGAAAATAAAATTTTATTAATTAAACTATATATATATATATATACATATATATATATATATATATATATTAATATATATATATATATATATATATATATATATATATATATATATATATATATATATATATGTATATATATATATATATATATATATATATATATATATATATATATGTATATATATATATATATATATATATATATATATTTATTTATTTATTTATATATATATTAGATTAATTTAAAATTTCAAATGAAATTAAAGTTAAAATATACCATAAAATTTCAAAATGACTTATTGGGAGAAATTAAATTTTGAAGTTCAATTGACATCTAAGACTCTTAAGTGAATAATGTGATCTTCTGAATCCTAATGAACCCCAAACAAATACTTAAGATTAAAGTTTAATTAATTAATGAGTTAATTAAAAGATAATCTAAAAATAATTTAAATATCAAATCAAAATCAAAAATAATACTTAAGTAATTATTAATAAAACCTCAAATCGAAATATCATCCTTGAAATTAAAAATATGATTAAACCAATTTAAGTTAATAAGACTCAATTAAATGATTAAATCTTAAATAGAACTTAAAATTAAACTAATCTAGAAACTTTAACATGGGTCAAACCAGTATAACTAAACTTACACTATGTATGGAATCTTAATCATATGAAACCCCATAATGAGTATAAATAAACTGAAACTAATTAATCATTAAAAAAACTAAAAAAAGTCAAATTGATTAATAAACCAATTCAACATAATCATTTAATACTAATCGAATTAAACCAAATAAAATTAAAGTAAACTTAATTAACATATGATTAAATCACATCCATTTGGAATAAGATAATTAATTAACTATTAAATATTTCAACCTAATGACTACATCAAACATGTTAATGAAATCAAACAAACATAATAAGTGAATCAAATCAATAAAACTCTAATCATAAATAATTGAACTTAATTGAGATGAAATAAACAATTAATTTACATAATGACAATGATGGTAATAACAATAATCCCTTAATCAAATCAAACTTAAGGAAAACACTTAACTAAACCAAATCACTCACATGTGGGAAATTAAGTCATTAATCTCTAATTAAACAAACCCTCAATTAATCTAATGATTTAAAATTTTAATTATCCTTAATCAAATATCTAATTAATGCAACCTTAATAAATTAATCCATCATCTTAATTAATCAAATTAATTAAATAAGTTACATTAAAGCTAACTCTAAAATTAAATCAAACTCCACAATTAAATTTAATAATCACACCCTCAAGTAAACTAATTAAGTTAATCAAATTAATCATATTAAACTAATCAACATAATTAAAATGCAATTAAATACTAATCAAAACCTAAATTAAACCTAAATCATTGGGTCATTAATTACATCATTAAGAATTAAATAAATCTTTATTTAATTTAATAATTAACTTAAACACGTTTAATTATTACAAACTTCCAATTGAAACATAATTAATGCAAAACAAATTAATCCAAATCTTTTAATAAACCAAATTAATTTTATAAATCACATTAAAATTAATTCAAATCAAATACTTAATTAATCTACTAATTAATTTAATCACACCTATTAAATAAACTAATTAAGTCAATTAAATTAATCATATTAAACTTAAGCTTAATCAAAACATAAAATGCAATTAAATGCTAATCAAATCCTAATTTAAACTTAAATCATTAACTCACTAATTACATCATTAGCCTAAATAAATATGAAATCAAATTAAAAATTAAATAAATATTTATTTAATTTAATAATTAATCGCACCTCTTAAATAAAATAATTAAATTAATTAAATTAATCACATCAAACCTAATCTTAATCAAATATAAATGCAATTAAATACTAATCAAAACCTAAATTAAAATTAAATTATTAAGTCTAATTACATCATTAGTCTAAACAAATATGAAACCAAATTGAAAATTAAACAAACCTTTATAATTAACAAAAATATACTTCTTAATTAAATTAATCACATAATCACATTGAACCTAAGCAAACCCATAGAGCAATAAAGCTAATCAAATCAAATTAAATCAAATTAAATTAAATTAAGAAAGACTCTCATCAATTTAATATTTAATCAAATCAAATCTTATTCAACCTACTTAAATAAGATAAACTAATCAACTATCCAGTGTATGAAATCAAAATACAAACCAAACTTTAATGAACATGACAAATGGATGTGATTAAAAATAAAATCCTAATTACAAAGAATCAAACTCAATTAAAATCAAAATAAAATTTCAATTAATCTAATCTGATCAAACTATAAATAAATGAACCACAATCAAATAAGCATGAAATTAAGTCATATAACCATAATTAGAGAAAAGAATTAAAAATTAATTCAAAAGGCTATTGAATTATCAAGATTTAACTAAGCCAAAGACATCTAATCTAAAATTAATCAATCAAAAGAACATGAACTTAAAACAAACTTCAAAAGATATTAAGGATATTGAATTATCAAGATTTAATTAAACCAAAAAATATATAATAATTAATCAATTAAAAGAACATGAACATAAACAAACTTAAACTTCAAGATCAAGGATATTGAATTATCAAGATTTAATTAACCAATCAAAAATACATGAATTTAAACAAACTTAAACTTCATTAGATATCAAGGATATTGAATTATCAAGATATAATTAAACCAAAATATCTAAATAAAAGTCAATCAATCAAATACTTAAATAAACTCAAATTCTATGCTCTAAATCAAATCAAATAAATTACACAAATTTAAATGGGCTAATTAAGATACTTAAGGACCTTAGTTAGACTCTTTAGGAGATAGGATGTAGAATAGGGTGAGTTCCATCTACAAATAAAATTCATTCTATTCTTCATTCTTGAAAACCTAAACATCATTTAACCAAATAAAAGTGAAATGAAAAAATAAAAATAAAGCATTAAACCATTTAAATTGAAATCACCTAAAGGTAAAATTTAAACAAATTCAAATTCTAAATTGAAATTTGAACTAAAGAAGATAAAGTCACACATAGCAAACATTAGAATACTAAGTCACCACTTCTAATGCCAAGTTAGGGCATTGCATGTATGATGTTGTATTTTATTTTGTGATGTAATATTTTATACTGGATGTTAGGATGTATGTTTTGTAGACTATATGTTAGGTCATTATTAACAATTATTTTCAGGATTATGCTTAAGGGAGTAATAAAATATGAATGTTTGTTTGGAGTTGCTTAGCCCCTAAGCGTAACCCACGTTAGGACAAGTGGGCTTGGTTACCCATGTGTGGGGTGCTAAGTCCAAATTATTCATATAACTACTTAGGTTGTATGGTGTGTTTAGCTAACATTTATTTTATAGGGGTAGCTAGATTTACTTTTCCTATTTTTGATGTAATTTTGCACTAAGAATTAGGATTAAAGTTATGGGGGCTTAGGATGAGCAGTGGCTAGAAGGCTTAGTCCCTAGGGTGCCTATGATGCCTTTGGAGCAAATCAAATCAAAATAAAGAGAAGGAAGAAATGAAGGAAAAGAAGTTTTTTTTTTTTTGTAATCAGTTATATAATGGTAGAGCTCAGCTACCCATCTTTTTTCTCTTTTTGGTGTATGAACAGACGGCCTTTTATTCTTTTTTGGTAGTCTATAAAATTATTTGATATGTTTAGATTGTGCATTAGAACAGCATGCTTTTCATAATTTCTTTATGATTGATGCTTGAATGTGTGGCCTGGATCCCTAGGCTCTTAGGATGAAATTAATTTTTCTACCCCAATTAATAACTCATAACTAAAATTTTTAAATAACGAATAACCTCACATAAAAGCCTAGGAATTAAATCAGGACAATAAAATTTTTAGCAACCCACTTAGCTAGATGAATGAATGCATAATATCATGCATATCATATTATTTCACTCTTCTTAAGAGGGGGCTTCTATCTTTCCAAAGAATCAAGGCTTAACCTGTGAGAGCCTTTGGTGGAAGTACACCCCTTTCTCTCTTGATTTGGCCCATAATCAAATTTTCATGCATTTTAAGCATACAAAATCCCATAGCCTGTGTCAAAATAAAGTGTCCAAAAGAATCAAATAAATTTGATAAAATTTGCATTAGATTAAGTCATGGATTCATATCACTCATGCTCTAGTCTCTTAGAGAGTGAGTTTAAGGAATTAGTCTCCTTTCTAAATGAACAATAGCCTAGCCATCTTGTAAAGCATAAGACTTGCCTACATGGATTTAAAGCGTAGGAGGAGTTAGCTGGCTGCCACTGTAGGTAGTAATAAGTCCAACAGTCGGGTGGTTTATTCCCTCCTGTGGAGGTAAACCATATACCCATTTCGCTTTAGATTTAGGTTGTGCCTTTATTTTGTACGAAGGCTCCTTACTTTAGGAATCTAAGGTAGCTGTTTCTTTCAGGCTACAAGCATAAATCCTCACCTCTTATACATTTTTATAATCTTATATTATGGAATTATGAGCCCTAGCAATCTAATAAAATGTCAATTCAAATAATTAACTCTCTTCAATTTCAAAAATATAAAGCCCAATTATAAAGTAGATTGGAATGCTTACTAAGCTTCCCAGTATCATGAGTATTTCCTACTTTCTCCCTTTAGATTCCAAAAATAAGTCTTCTCCTTGATCTATCCCATTTGATTTTCTAAAATAGCCAATCCTTTGATAGTCTTAACCTTAAAATCTTTGAAGACCCTAATTATCTATTTTAATTGAGAGTATTCTTAAAGAATTCTCATTCCTTAGAATGTAATTAGCTATGGGGACTTGCCTCCATAGGGAACTTAACGAACCTGGCTTAAAATAAACCTTACTTTACTTTTCCATGTAAAATAGGGGAAAGATCTATGGTATATTCAAAGACCCATCATGCCTTAGGAGTCCTTATTATATGATTAGGTCTATTATAGGGTAGTGATTTCTATCTTTCCTTATAGTACATTATTTCTTAATGTCGTACCCGTTCACTTTAATAAGTATCCCCCCTAAGATCTGCGTGGTATCCCACATCTCAAAAATAAACACAATAGTGGGGCATCCATTAGGGATGAGAATTTAATTTGATTTGTTGACTTATGGTTTGAGGCTCCACTATGGAGAGGATAATGATTTGGGTTTTGAGGGCACATCTCCTAAAGATGCAAGCTCGGATCCACTGAGGATTAATCAGGCTCAATATATGGATTGAACCAGTGCAATAGATCCACTAAGAAGGGGCTAATATCAACCTAGTCTTATCTTAGATTTATAAATCCAAAGGGATAGTCTACCAGCCATCAGGTAGAGCTATCCAACCTAAGGGTTTCCTTTTGGTGTGCAATGGTCAATTCAAGAAGAAAGCTTGTAGATTTACATCATCTTAAATAAGGAACCACTAGGGCGATCGGTCAATAGCATAACAAATCAAACCCAACCTAAGGTGACTATTTGAGTAAATGCCACTGTTGACTCACATTGACTCAAGAATAGTCAAGATCAATTAAATTTGGGGTGGACCTAGTTGGATGATGGATCTGCTAAGAAGGAGCTAATATCAGCCTAGACCTATCTTAGATTTATAAGCCTAAAGGGATAGTCGACTATACATCAAGTAGAGCTAACCAACCTAAGGGGTGCCTTTTAGTGTGCAACAACTATACTAGAAAGAAAGCATAACAGACTTACATCTTTCAGAGTAGGGATCAGCCATTGGAGTGATTTATTGATAGCACAATAAATTGAACTCGACTTAAGGTGACTATTTAAGTGAATGCCACTGTGGACATGCATCAACTCAAGAATAGTCATAATCAATCAAATTTGGGATGAACCTTGTCGGTGTGCGATGGATCTACTAAGAAGGAGCTAATATCAGCTTAGACTTATCTTAGATTTATAAATCGAAAGGGATAGTCTACCAGTCGCGATGTAGAGCTAGCCAACCTAAGGGGTGCCATTCGGTGTACAATGGAAAAGTTAGGAAGAAAGCTTGTAGACTTACAACTTCCTGAATAAAGAACCACTAGGTTCATTGGTTGATAGCACAATAAATAGAACTCGGCCTAAGGCTACCCATCAATTTGTGACGATCATGCTGGAAAGAATGCATGACAGACTTACATCTTTCAAAGTAAGGATGATCACTGAGGTGGCTCGTTGGTGGCACAACAAGTCAAACCCAACTTAAGGGTAACTACTGAGAGAGTGCCAACCCGAGGACTTATCTCAACTCAAAAGTAGTTAGGTGATTCCTATAGAGAGTTTTGCAGACAATACTCTAAAGATAGGATGCTTGTTTGGGAAAAGGCATGGCTTGGGTTTTTCCACCTGATCCATAAGTGAAGATATATCTTATTTTGTTATTATGTTTGTAGGGATCCTGTTGGTGTACGAGGGACCATATTGAGAAGGAGCTTATATTAGCCTAGTCTTATCTCAGACTTACTAGACCAAGGGAGAATCTGCATATCGGCAAGATAAATTCTCCAACCACAGGGTGGCTACTAGGAAAGGGGGACTGTCCAATCTAAGAGTAACTGGGATAGTGTCTAAATGGGGTCGTTAAGGACGTGATCCAAATAGAGTGTCCACAGGGGAGATGTCGTTAGGGGAGTTATCTAGAACCCTATAAAAGAAAGCCTACAGGTATACGGTGGCCAACTCAAGGAGACAGCATAGTAGTCTTATATTTGCCAAGAGTCGTGTATCCACTAGGTGGGTCGCTGTCAGCATAGCGATAACCAACCAACCTAAGGTTCCCATTGGTGTGCATTAATCATTCTAGAAAGAATGTGTGTAGATTTACATCTCCTTAAAGTGCCGATTCAGTGATAGTCACATGCTTCAATTGTGCTCGACTGGTATCTACCCAAGTGTGGAGTCCCAATTAAGGGCTGGACCTAGGCTTGAAGTAGTCAAGAGGAAAGGAGCCACTAGGGGACTTATCCTAAGTGTCAAATATACTAGACTCAATCAATGCACGATGGCTAGTTCAAGAAGAAAGCATGTAGGCTTAGATCCTCTTAAACAAAGTCATCATGAGGTAGCTTACCAGCTATGCAGTAAAGCTTACCAAACCAACAAGGTGCTCATCGGTGTGCAATAATCAAATCAGTAAAGAAAGTGTAGCAAACTTACATCTTCCTAAATAAGGGACCACTAGGGTGACACACTGGCAAGGTGGCATGTCAGCTCGACCTAGAGTAGATAATTAGTGAGTACTGTAGGGGGCTTGCTCCCACATCAAAATTGCCTAAGATAAAAGATATATGTTTGTGTGTTTGCCATATATATTTAACCAAGTTAGTTCATGATGGCTAGTTTAAGAAGAAGGCATGGCAGGCTTTCATCCTCTTAAATGGAGCCAACATGAGAGTAGCTATCGACCGCTCAGTAAGGCCTACCATGCTAACAAGGCGCTCGTTGGTGTGCAGAAGTCAAATTAGAAAGGAAAACATAGCAGACTTACATCCTCCTAAACAAGGGACCACGGGGGTGATGCACTAGTAGGGTAACACGTCAGCCCGGCCTAGAGCAGCTAATGAGTGAGTATCATAGAGGGCGTTATCCCACATCAAATTAGCCTTAGACAAAAAATATGTGTTTGTGTATTTATTTTGTGAAAGAAGGAAGGATGTGTCTTGGGTTCTCATACACCTACCTTAAACACATCATAGCGGATTCACAAGCAAATATTTTTCTAACCAATATGAAGAGATGGAATTTGAGATGAAGAGAATTTTATTGATAATTATTTTCAAATAACATTTATGGATAATATTTTTTTAGGTAGAGCCCGTTGATTACAAGCATAGGGCGCTCTCCTTTACAATTTATAAGCTGATAAGATCCTTCTTAGTTGCCCTTTTTTATAGCGAAAGGGCCTTCCTAAGTGGGTTCAAACTTTCCTCCCATTTTTTGACTGGCAATAATTGGTCTCTTTATAACTAAAATAAGCTCTCCTAGTTGGAAAGCTCTAAGGAGGACCAACTTGTTATGAGCTTGAATTATTTTGGCTTTATACAACTCATGATTCTGGCATGCTTGGTGGCATCTCTCCTCCAAACCTTTGAGCTCTTCTAATCACAACTTGGTGTTCTGCTCCATTGTAATTTTACTACCACAGTATCTTGATAGAGTTGGACATCAATGATAGAGCGCTTGGACCCATACACTAAGAAAGGGGTAGGTGAGGTTAGAGTTCTATATGTAGTGCAGGCAAACAACTAACTACTCATGTCACTGTCATTTATTATCGTCAAGTTTCTTCTTTAATATCTGGATGAGAGTTTTGTTGTAGGCTTCTGCTAATCCATTTTCCCTCAGGTAATAGATGGTAAAATATCTCCAATCTATGTTGTGTCTCTCGGCAAAGCTATTGATTTTAGTGTTCTTGAATATAGTATCATTATCGGATATAATTCATTGAGTCACCCTCAACCTATATAAGATATGGTTCCTAAAAAATTGGAGTGCATGCAAAGTTGTGACCTCTCTAAGTGGGATTGCCTCCGCCCACTTGGAAAAGTACTCGGTGGCAACTAGAATAAACCAATGACCCTTGGAAGAAGGAGGATCGATCAAACCCACTATGTCAGTACCCCAACACTCGTGCACCTGACATTGATGGCATCTCCTAACTACGTCCATGCAGTCTATGATCATTGAAGGCCAGTTGTATTCAAGTCTCTTGATCTTGTCTTTCATCTTTGGACTGGATTGATGTGCTCCACTTAATCCTGAGTGTACCTTGATCATGATCTTATGGGCTTTGTGTTTGTCCAAATAACATAACCATATATGATCGAAGGACCGCCGGTATAAGGTGTCATCCACAAGAGCATATGAGAAAGCTCTTTGCTTCACCTGATGGGCTAATGACTTCTCTTGAGGTTTTTTACCTATATTTAGATAATCCATGAATGGTTTTTTCCAATCTAACTCATTATCCTTTTTGGCAATGGTAACTCCCCTTCAAGAGAGTCTCTATATGAGTTCAGCGTCAACAAAGGATAAGACTTGTCTATTTTGGACCCTTATTGGTATGGACTCATCTTCTGGACATGCCAACTCTTTGGCAAGCTTGGCTAATGCATTTGTTATTGCGTTCTCTCCTCGAGGAATCTTATAAATAGTAACCTCTGAGATTTGGGCCAAGAACTCCATGGTATACTTGTGGTAATGATGGAGCTTAGGATTCAGAACCTTATAGGACCCAACAATTTGGTTGATGACTAATTGAAAATCCCCAAAATTTTGATATTCTAACTACATAGTGTAATGGCTAACTCCAGACTAGCAATCAGAGCCTCATATTAGGCTTCGTTGTTTGTGCATGGATTGCACAGCTGATATGAGAATCTCATCACATAGCAGTACAAAGTTAGGAGAACTATTCTGACCCCTACTTTTCTTGGGAGATTAGATCATGGTTCTTCTCCCTTTTAAAAGGACGCCACACCATCACAATACATCTCCCAATGTCAAATGCTAGTTTCCCCTAAGTTTATGATTTGTTCATAGGGGAGGTCATCACTAAGCAGAGAATCAGCAGGAAGTGAGTGTGTTGCTAAGAAATCCGCTAGTGCCTGCCCTTTCACCGTATTAAGGGGTACGAATGTAATATCAAACTACGACAAAATCATGGACCAACGCGCCAACTGTCTAAATAGCGTCGGCCATATCACGAGGTATTATCGTGGATTGATCCTAGAGATCAAATTCACCTTCTGAGAATGCATGTAGTGTCATAGCTTTTAGGATGCAAAGATTAAATCTAGACAATGCTTTTCAATATGTGGATAGTTTTCCTCAGCAAAGATTAGACAATGACTGAGATAGTAGAGAGTGTTTTCTTTCCCTTCATTATTGGTTTGAGCCAACAAAGCACCAAGGGAGTCATCTAATGCAACAGTATATAGTATCAATGGCTTGCTTGGGATAGGGGCCACTAGAACTAGCACTACCATCAGGTAGTCCTTGATGTCTTTGAAGGCATGCTATCACTTATCATCTCACTTGAACTTGGCATCCTTTTTGACAAGTGTCAAAAATTGGTTGCATCTTCTTTACAGGTTGGAAATGAAGTGTCTTAGATACACAAATTGCCCATGAAATGATCTGAGTTGAGTTAGAATTTTAGGGGGGAATTTTAAATATCGTCTTGATCTTCTCCCGATCGATTTCTATTCCACGATGTCAGACAACAAACCCAAGGAATTTCCTTAAAGCTACACCGAATGCACACTTTAGGGGATTCATTTTAAGGTTAAATTGCCTTAACCATTCAAAAACTACTCTCAAGTCAAAGAGATGGTCTTCTTTTTCTTTATGCATAAATCATCAACATAGCATTCAACCTAATGATGAATGAGTTCATTGAAGATCCAAGTCATGGCCCACTGGTATGTAGTGTTGGCATTTTTAAGGCAAAAAGGCATGACCCTATAATAATAGATACTGATCGAGGTTTGAAAAGCAGCATTTTTTCATCCTCGGGGGTCATCTTAATTTGGTTGTAGCCCAATGACCCATCCATGAAAGAGAAGACTGCATGATATGAGGCAATATCCATCATCAACTCTAGTATAGGAAGTGGAAATTCATCTTTAAGACATGCCTTTTTTAGATCCCTAAAATTAATGCATATGCAAATTTGGCCAATCTTTTTCTTAATTGGAATGACGCTAGCCAACCAGGTAGGGTATTTTTCTTCCATAATGAAGCCAGCATCGATCAATTTTTTAACTTTAGAAATGACATGTTATTTGATGTCTAATCTCATGCGTTTAGGAACTCGCTTGATAGGGTTAACATTAGATTCTATTGCTAATTTGCGGACTGCTACGTCAGGAGATAAATCGGGCATTTCTTCATAACTCCATGCAAAGCAGTCCTTAAACTCAGCTAATAGCCTAACTAAGTCATTGGTTTCTTCCTCATTCAATAAAGAACTGATGAATGTCGGATGTGGATTGTCCCCAAGTTCTTCTCTTTGAGCTCATCGATGGTAGATCTAATCTCTTCTTTTAACTCTGGTGTGCATCTCTGACTTCAAGATCATTTGGATCATCTGAAGTTTCTAAACATACCTCCTCACATGAGTTACCATGATTTGAGAAGAATCTGTTAGACTCCAAATGATTGGTGATGACTAGGCAATGGTTGTCATGATCGACTAGACCCACTGTGCCAAATCCTAGTCCTAGTCTTGATTGAGAATATCTGCTTTGGTTTTCCCATAACCTTTCAAAGTAGTATGACCTATGTTTAGACCAATTATGTGAGATTAATCCCTTCTTTGCTAAGTTAAGAACACAAGGTGAGTACCAATCAAAAGACAATTGTATTAGATCTTTATATGAATCATCCTCAAGTTCTACATCAGCTTCCTGACTTGAGGATGATGCTCCCAACAAAAATCTCTTTAGTTTGACATCTGTAGATGACTTGGGGGCCTTATTAACTACCAAACCCTCAACTTTTTGAGAGGAAAGTAGAGTTAGAGCTAAGGTTCCCAGCTGCTGCCAAACTATTCTACATAATACTGATTTGGATACATTCATGCTTTGCTTGGAGGCCTGGTCTTCATCGCTATCTGGCTCAATGTCACCTCTAATGGGACCAGCTGAGAATGGTTGATTGGCATGCTAACCACATGAGACTTGTCCTCTGAACTGGATTCCAAATCTATATGGATAGTAGGAGTACTCCTATGAACTGGAAGATAGCTCGCACTAGCTGGCCACCAGAGGTCTTCCACCTCTAGAACTGCATCTGGATCTGCCTCTTCCTCTACCTAGTGGAGGTTGAGTCATCCTACCCATGTGTTCATATGGAGGAATGAACTATTGGTGGAATCTAACTTCAGGCTCTACTTCTTCCTCAGTGTCTATTTCTCGCACACTTGTATTTTCTTTTTCTTTTTCTTTTTCTTTTCTTTTTTATTTTCTTTTTCATTCACCTTTTTTATTTTTTTTCTTTTCTTTTTCTTCTTCTTTTTCTTTTTTCTTTTTCTTTTTCTTTTTCTTTTATTTTTGAACATCGACCAAGTTCGCAAGAATAGACTTTCTAATTTTGAGGGAGATAATAGGCTGCGTCCTCATATATCTTGACCTCTCTAACTTAAAATGGCTTCAACTATCCTTTAACATTCAATTCCACCTCTTCGAAATTTGATGCACTAATGTAAAGAGCATGGAACGATGTTGTTTCCATGTATCCAAGGCCTACCATGAAAGCAGTGAAAGATGTATCCAAATCAATTATGTACAACTTTGCCTCTGTCTTCCAGTCATATATCTCTAATGGCAACACTATGGAGCCTAAAGCCCTCTTGCCTTGCTCATTGAATCCTCTCAACATCATCTTATCTCCTTAAAGTTTGTAGATGTTAAAGGATCTTTAGACTCATAATGTTCACTTATGCACTTGGATCAACTAACACCCTAGAGAGTTTGAATCTACCCATATCCATTATGATGTAGAGGGGACGGTTGTGATCGATTGTCCCAAAAAAAAGATCTTCATCGGTGAATGTAACTCCACAGTCTTCTCTTGAATAACATGCCTCCTCTCCAATATTGGTCAACTGAGCTAAGCATATTTCTAGATCAAGAAGGGCTTTGATCAATGACTCCTTCATCTCTTTGGATAAGACAAAGGCATCATATATGCTTAGTTTACCTGAAAACTTTCTCAAATGAGCAAGAAAATTATAGTCAACTCTGGGCTGGTCCTCCACAAGCATATCCATAGTGGAGCATCTTTTGGAGGGGCTACTTCATCGCTAGAACCAATAACTTGCTTACCCTTATCCTGAGTGCTACCCTAGGAGGTAGAACTTTGCCACTACAGAGGTTGACTTCAGTGACTTCATGAGATGGTTTAGTGGAAAATTCTACCTACTCATCAGGTTCACCTACAGCTTCTCTTACAGAATCATCAGAGTCGGATGACTCCAAATCAATCTCAATGAGTGAACCCAAATGATTTAGGAATGAATAATCCATTTCTAAATCAAAAGAGGAATGATCAAAATAAGAGTTATTATTATTAATTAGACTTGGAGAGTTTTCTATAGGAATAAAATTAGGCAAATCATCATAAGTGACACAAATGTAAGTGGAATCAGCTTGCTTCATTGATTTCTTAGATTTAGATGGAGGTACAAAATAGAAATCAAGTAAAGTAAGTGGAGTGAGGGATTTGGCACCCCACCCCCCTTCCGCTGATATCATACGGTTGCTAAAAGAAGAGCTGTTTGGAGAAACTGTAGCTGCAACTGTGAAAGGAGGCTGAAATCGGTTGGTGGCTGCGTTACTATACTATTTTGGGCAACTGGAGGTTATCGCTGATGCAGCTGGGCTCCTACCTCCCTCAAGTTATCCTTAGCAACTTGCAAACCTTCCTTAGAGTTGGAGGTTTGAACTACTTCAGGCACCTACAAGGGAAATTTCCTAATCTTAAAAATAATTTACTTGGAGGTTCAAGATAGGGACATATCCCAACCTTCCTTTGTCTTAAGAAGATCACATGTATCCCCAAAGATTACTCTGACAGAACTAGAAGGTTGCTCTAATAGATATTCCTTAGGGAAGACGATGGAACCCGACTTATAGCTACGCTCAAGCCAGTCCCTAAAGGTAATGCAATCTTCTATGACATGGCCTAGCATGCGGTGGTAGGGACAATACTTTGGATCATGACTCTTGCCCACTTCCTCTAGCCTCCTAGGCTCTAGTAGCTAGAAATCAAGCTACTTTAAGAGATTCTTAAAGATCTTCCTTACTACCTCCCTCTTGACTCAATAAGGCTTATTCAATATATTGGCAAGAGTAGGTAAGTAATAGCTACCTAGTGGCAGGTGAGAATACTATTGCTGATGATGCTGATGAGGAGGCGGTGGTGGTGGCCGTTGTGGCAACTGAGGTGGCCGATATGACGGTTGAGGTGGTGGCAGAGGAGGTGGCAGAGGAGGCTGCTAAGCTCGAGGCCTATCTAACAGAACCCTAGCTGGCAGCTTCCTCTTGTCATCTACTATGACTACTTTAGTGTCTTCTCAAATGCCTTATGAGGTCTAGGCTTGGCTGACTGGTCCTGGATAGGCAACTGTTTGGCTTATTTTTGTAGATTAGCCACCTTGTTGATTAATTTCTAAAAGATTTTGATTATAAAACTCTTGAGCATGAAAGCAACAGGGCCATGGATGTTCTTCAAGAGAATCTCTATGGTGTGTTATTCAGACAGCTATGATTTGCATTTCATACTCAAGTTTCACCACCTAAGATTGTAATCAATAAGGGACTCATTGGGGACTTGGGTTCAAGATCACATATGGTAACCCTTTGATGTGCTCCAGCAAACCTCTTGATGAATCGTTAGGCAAATCGGCATACCAATCGAACACAACATCTATTAAACTGCTAACAAACAATCTAAAAAGAAGGGCTTCACTACCTCCGGCGTTATAGCAACCAACCCTGAAATGTGCAATGTGTTGGCAAGAGTTCCCACTAACATCAAATATTTTGACAGAAGGAGGTACAAAACCCTTAGGATATTGTACTGCATCAAATTCCTTTGGGTAGGGTCTACCCTTTAGAATATATCAAACACCTTGGGCTTGCGCCAGCGCTTCTCTCACCTATTTCTCCACCATGTGCTTTATATCTTTCTCAAGCACGGAGGTGCTATCTATCACTTTACTATGCAAGCTACCACTATCTTCCTCTATGGGAATGCACCTAGGATGATTTAAGGTATGTACTAACTCTATTTTGTCAGCTACTACAAAGAAGGATATGGAACTAGGGCTGAGTTCTACAATGCTAAAACTACTTCCATCAACTCCTTAATTTTCTTCCCCATCTTCTTAATGTGATCATCTCTTTGTTTAAGCTAGTGGAGGAGGTATTGAGTCAAATGGATAGCATCATCCTCTTCAACTACAACACCTTCCTGACTCTACTGGTCTCTAAGGAGGGAGCTCCTAGTATCGACCATGTGGACTTCGACTGAATCCTCAAGAAAGACATCCTCATCGGGATCAAATGCTACCCTCTCATCCTCTGAATATGTGCGACCACTACCTAAGAGTTCCCTCTTTTTGGCAAAGTGAGCTGCTATAATTTCATCCAAGGAATGATCTCCTACCTTGCTAGATTGCATCGGAACAAACTCTCATTGACGACTGGTAGTAGGACTGTGCTCACTGACAGAAATTCATCTAACACTGTCTACCACTAGAGTGCTATCTCTGGGAGGACTATGCTCACTAAAAGATACACGCTCATGACTACCCACTATCGGTGAAGTGCTGTCTCTGGGGGGATCCACTACCATGGGAACTGCAGAATTGTCTCCCTCCCCCTCTGCTACGGTCACTATCACTGGCTCTGATGGTGATGGTGGTGGTGGTGCGACCACGATGCTACAGTGTCGCCACTCCTTCTTCACCAAGACTAAAGTAGAAGGTCAAATAGGGGAACTCGCCCTCACTCAGTTAGTGGAGTAGATGGAGTGAGATCCTTTGGTCATAACTGGATCACCAAAGGGGACTTCTTCTCCCCAAAATCTAACTTCATGAGCTTCATGGCAACGGTGGATGGCGGGACATGAACTGGTGATGGCAGACAAGGAATGGATCAATGTGGTGGAGACGACACTGGCCCCACCCTCGTCAGGGCTTTCCCCCTACGACTGGTGGTACCCGTCAATACTATGATGTCAGTCCTATCAGCCCTGATGGCCCGACGAACGGGGAAATCAACTAGAGCAGAGGCCGGCGACTGCCTGGCAAACCTCCATCGCTCCCTATTCCCTGATTGAGTTGCTACTCTGGCCTCTAATGCTCTATCCCTGTGGATCTGCCTGGTAACACTCCTGGGGATGATCATCCTCAAATCAAATAGTGTATCAAACTCTGAGCATTCGTGTGCTCTGCCAACCTGGCGTAGTACCATCCATAGACCAGCATAGGACTTCCTTCTGTCCATAGCCAAAATCTCCTAGTATACAGGCAGTGGAGGCAATGTAATTATGCTCTTGAAGTCTTCCTCTCCATCTGATGTTGAGAGGGGGTAAAATGTACTGCCACTAAGATGTGGAGAGGTCTCATGGGGAGATCCCTCCTCAGCAACATGGGATGTTGTGTCTATCTCTCGGGCTGCACGGCCGTGATGCCACTTGATCTTGTGGCTCTTGTTACGATGCTGTCTGCGGCTGAGTAAGGCAATGCAAGAACTAGATCCTACCTCGAAGGTAGGGGAGACTATCTTTGAAGTCAAGATAGCCTTCCCCATAGAGGGGGCCAACGAGGACGTGCTAGTATGCACCTAAGCTGTTGTAAGAGCAACTGACTGTGTGGGAACTGAACTGATTGGTGGAACCTCGACAGCCTTCCTTTTCAAGGAAGGATACTCTGCATCGAAAGTCAGGTCAATGTGGATGACTACCTTCTGCCCAGCCACCTCATCCTAACTAACAGTGGTGAGGGTCACGACCTCACAGGTAATGCGAGCTCCCTCAAATCCTCAGCCAAAGAAAACTAAGTGGGTGGAGTCAGTCTCATGGAGGCTGGCCCGATCCAAAGCTAAATCCATCCCAAATGGAAAGGTAAAGATGAACTTCTAGGAAACCATATATCTTATTTGCAAAACAAACTAGTGCCGCCTATGTCTCTCATGTGTTGAAATGTAACTTGAGTCAGATTTCTGCTTTAATACTTGTCCCAAGAGAGTAATAGAAATTTGGAATCTTGAACCCACACTCAATAATTCAAATATGTTAAGTGGGATTCAGGGGAGAGATTTTGATATGTGAGAAGATTCTTTGCCATTTGATTTTGATTCAGAACCCATACTCAACCAATTTAAATAGGTTGGGAAAGGTTCATATACTTGAAGATATTTGTGTTATTATCTTGTTTAAAAATTTTTGATTTTGAAAGACCTTACTTAGCAATTTAGGTATGCTAAGGAAAGGTTGGGCTTGTATGTTTTGAAACTTTTGTGAAAAATCTTTGCTTGTGGTGATTGATTATGTGTTCATTTGATTTGAAAATGAGGTTCTCCACTTAACCAATTTGGTATGTTAAGTAAGAACCGTTGACCTCACTTTTGGAGTGAGCTTTCAACTTCTCCATCTTAGATATAGGACTCCTCTAGACTTTAAGAGTTCCTTAGTTTTAAGACACTTCTAGTGATTAGGTGAACACTTAACCTAACCCGGAGACTTAGAAGAGTTAGCCATATGAATGAGTTATGTCGTAAGGATTTAGGAGGACTTGCCTACCCTACAGCTTGAACCCAATCCTTGCTTCCTTCTTTCAATTCAAATCCAAATCCAAATCTAAATTCAAATCCAAATTACAAAATACAAATCATGATCAATTCCAAATCAAATAATTGAAACCCATGATCAATTCCAACTCAAAAACCTTCATAAGCCTTTGAATCACATCCATAAGCTTAAGCCAAACCCTTCAAATCAACCCAAAGCCAAGTGATTTATTTATAAATTACTTATTCCATCATTTGTATCATAACTATAAATGAAATTGGCATCTAAATCATCCAACTCAAATGAATATAAATCAAAGCAAATCAAAACCCCTTTCTCAAAATTTTGACCTACCTTAGCCAAATTCATAATCAAATCACTCCTAATTCACATGATTCTCTCACGGATCATTTATATTCTCATTTATATTCACAAATATAAATGAAATATAAATTCAAATGGCCAAAATCAAATGAATATAAATTCAAAACTCAAATCCAAACCCAATTTATATCCTTTAAGCCAAATTATTAAATTTAGCCAAATCCTTCTCAAATTAATCCAAACCCTTGGATTTTTCTCTGCAAACAATCACTCATTCAATCAAATGCCCAAATATAAACATAAACTACAATCAACAAACCAAAATCAAACTAACCCAAGTCAAACCTATGTTCATCCTTTTGACTAGAAATTATCTAATGAATCAAAACCCATTTGACTCCAAACCACTTGCAATTGGATTTATATTTCCATCATAAGTCCATATGTGAGTTCAACCAAACTTGAATCAAGCCTTGATCATGTCAATTGACCCATTTAGGCTCCCTTGACCCAAAGTGACCTAAAGGACCTTCTTGAGCCAAATTCTAATCCAACCTAAATTAGATTGAACTAAGCCCATCCAAGCTTCACATTATGATCAACAATCATCCTAAACCAAGTCAAACCTAGCCTTTGACCAAGTCAATATTTAGCCTAAATGAAACCCATACTAGCCAAAATCTATCATATGCCTAATTGGTTGAAACCATTGACCAAACCCATTCATGATCAATGATTAAACATGACCAAGCCATCAATTGAGCCAAACCCAGCCTAACTAGCCACTTGACCTGAGCTGACCCAAGTTGACCTAAAAGCTAAAATAGGTCAAATCTTGATCTAAGCCAAATTAATTGTAACCAATGGGTCAAATTCATTCCAAAGTGATTATTGAACTTGACCAAAGCTTTAACTAACCAATTAGACCCAACCTAGCCCAATTGACCATAAACCCAACTTGACCTAAATGGACAAATCAACTTGAAATCAAACCAAATCAAAATTGATTAAAACCAAAGCTTGTAATACATTTCAAATGATCAACCAAGCCTAAACCAACCCATGACCTAACCCAATTGGATCAAATGGGTCAAATTGGTCAACTTGACCCATTTGACCCAAATGAACCTAAATGAACCAAAACCAAATCTAAACTAAATTGAACCAAACCAATGATACCCATAGGCTCCAAATGAGCATTTGAACTTGGCCTAACCCATTTGACCTAATTTGACCAATTGGTCAACCTAACCCAATTTGACCTAACTTGACCTAAATGGGTCAAATTGAGCCAAATCAAATCAAATGAATTCCAAGTCACTTGAAATTTATCCCAACCTATTTTCAAATCATTTCAAAATCTTCCCAAATCAAACTCATAGCTAAATGACCACTTTTCCCTTAAGTCCAAGGGTATCTTACAAAAAATTCACATAGAATTTGGTCATTTCTTTCTCAAGACCACTTGTCATCCTTCTATTGGTCCACATGGGCACCAAGGAAGGTGAACATGACCCAATGAGCTTGGATCGGCCATGACCTAAGGCAAGGCCAAACTGACCTCCCCAATCACATTTGGACACTTGGATCACCCAATCCACTTACCAAGCACATGGGCATCCATCTCCCTCACTCCACTACCCAAAATGACCCATGTGGGATGTTTTACAGCTCAAACCATGCCTCTAATTCAAACCATTGATCAAAAAGGGCAAATCAGCCTCTCACTGTCCCATCATTCTCACTCAAACAATAAGTAATCCATTCCTCAGAGCTAGAGAGGTTGAATCGAAGCCTCCCCATGTTTTCCGAGCCATTCCCGAGCTCCCCCATTTCCCATTTTCGATTTTACTCAAAGCCAAAATAGGGGAGGTGAACTCTAAATCAAACTCATTCAATTCTCATCCAAAATCAAATTAATCTTCCACACACCATCCTTGGACCAAGGCAAGTTCAATTGAATCATTTCCCAAGCCTCCAAGCAATGGGAAGTACCACTTCGATCAAGGCTGATCACCATTGAAGGGGAGCTTGGCCAACTGAGCAAACTACTTTAAATCAAGGTTGAATTCATTCAACAGGGCTTCATCTCTACTAGATGAAGCTACCTCCGCTGTTGGAAGCACCGGTGAAAGCCTCAAGAGAGGTATACCATTGAAACTGACCTTAGGATAAATTTTGCTTGGTCTTTTATGAAGGGAATGGTCAAGTCATGTAATCTCCATCATTAGATGTATTGCTTGTGCTTCCCCGAAGGTGTGGGATGAATTTGAGCTCCAATCAAGCTCGGGTGAGCTCAGATCGAGTGATGATCGATGGACGGCATCCATCTATCACCGCTTGAGAGAAGATGGATCATGGACTGTCCATTCTGCATGATCAAATAGGACGATCCTGATCATATCGCGCTAGATCCACTATGATTCTAAGCCTAAATCGCGATCTCGGCCATCCGATCTTATATCGGACAGCCTGTAGAAAAGCGCGTCCACCACTAGCTAACTCAGCCAACAGATGTGATAACTTAAATAACCTATCCCGTCGTGCCATGTCGAAAGTGTGTCGTGTCCACTGCCATGTGGCCTGACCAGAATAGGTTTAATTAGGCCTAATTAATCTAATTTTAATGGTGAAACTTCCAAAATTTATAACTAATTGAAGAAAAATCTAAAAAATACAAATAAACACTCATTTTAAAGATAATTCAGAAGAGAATAAAAAAATAAAATTAATTAATTTTGAATAGTGATTTTTACTTAATTTGTGTTTTATTAGAAATGTAATTATGCTAATTACTCTCTAATTAATCTAGCAATTGGTTCCAAATTTTTTGAGATTAATTAGTGGAATGACCTATGCCACCCATGATTTTTTTGGAATTTATTGCTTGATTAATTAAGAGAATTACTTGTTTCATTCTTAATCACTCTCTTAATTAATTAAATGATTAATTAAGATGGAAAATAGAAATATATTCATTAATTAAACTTTCTAATCATTATGAAATAGTTAATGGACATAGGGAATGAGATGAGGACCTCTTTTTCAATCTTTTTCCTTAAGTTTATTTCATTTGGACAAACACTTAACCAATTTGCAACTAATTAATGGCTTAATCAATTCATTAAATAATTTAATTAGCCAAACTCAAAACCAAATCATTCTGGAACTTAATTATTCAATTCTTGGATAGATTCTTAGGTGTTCAATAACCTAAGAGAATTTCAAAGGAAATTATAATCAAACTACATGTGTATAAGGGTTATAAAAGTACTTAATCAAACCTTTTAGCTTAATTAACCAATAATTGTGAGCCAATTGAATTAGGTCCCTTCATTTCTTAGGTGCATTGCTGATTTAATTTTTATGTAGTATACGTAAAATGGTAATTAATGGATTTAATTCATACCTTGACCTAATCAAAACATAAAATTATCCTAATTATTCTAAATTAAACCAAACCAATTCACACGTAGGGGAATGGGTTAGGATTAGCAAACCTTTATCATATTTCCTAAGTCAAATCAAATTCAAAGATAAAAATCTCCTTGAAGAATTTTGATTCATTTTAAATGATACTATTTTATATGATTGTCCTTAAGAGTTAATTAGAGTGGATGAAGTCATGTGTTTGCATCCATTTATTTCTTTCCAAGCATGCTAAATATTGTTTGTCATATGAAATCATGCATTCATTTCTTTAAAAATTTGATTAAATTAAATAAAATGTTTCCTTTTATGTCAAACTGCATGTGTTGGTTAAAATTAAGAATATGAGTGGCTATTATCCTTATTAAATCAAAAATTATCTTTTAAAACTTATAAATCAAAAATTTTATAAATGAAGTGATGCTAATTATAAATATTTATAAGCTTGCATGTGATGATAGTATAAGATGTGCATTATGAAGCTCTCTTTCCTTCTCTTAATATGGATTTACATAGGATTTGCAAGTGTGTAGTTCATTTGAAAAGAACACAACACTTGCCTAAATCTATTCCTATGCATCTCTATATTAAGACTTAGGAAGGAACCTCATATGACACATGTAAATCATACAACCAAATCAAACATAATCTTTTGCATGATTCTCTATCCATTTTTAGTTCTCTTTGTACATCTACATGTATCTAAGAAAAGTAGAATATCAGTCTGGACATCCCGGGGCTGCGAGGCTTTAAGTAGCCCTAAGTAGGTCCTATACCTTACACCCTTGGTGTATAAAATAATGGCATCATACTCACTTATAACTTTTATACATGTGGACGTGCATTTAGCTAATGGATGAAGAATCCATCTTTTCTATATAATAAAGACATGCATTAATGATCTAATTAACAAATGGAATATCTGATTTTTTAAATCATATCTCTTTGCATTCAACATCAAAGTGTGCTAAGATTTGCATTGCATGTATAGCTATGCTTAGGATTATTCAAATGCATGGTATATATAGTGGAAAAAAATGAATGGGTGCTTGTTATGTGATAGTAATCCACCCTAACTAATCCTAAGATTCATTTCTTATTCAATAGGGCTATTTAGAACAAATCTAAAATTAGGGTTAATTAAAACACACAATAAACCATTCACTAAAGAAAATTCATCAAACAATCTACCTTAGAAATTCTTTAAGGTAGGGATGAAAGAGAGCTCTCTTCTCTTTTCTTCACTTCATAACACTTAGTTTCTAAGTGTAGGTGTTGACCTCACTTTTGGAGTGAGCTCTCAACTTCTCCATCTTAGACATAGGACTCCTCCATACATTAAGAGTTCCTTAGTGTTAAGACACTTCTAGTGATTAGGTGAACACTTAACCTAACCCTAGAGACTTAGAAGAGTTAGCCATCGGAATTAGTCATGCCTTAGGGATATTAGAAAAACTTTCCTACCCTTTAGCTTGAACCAAATCCTTACTTCCTTCTTTCAAGTCAAACTTCAAATTCAAACCAACTTCAAATTCAAACCAACTTCAAATTCAAATCAACTTCCAAATCAAATCAAGTTCAAATCAATTTCAAATTCAAATCAACTTCAAATTAAAATCAACTCCAAACTCAAAAGATTTCCTCATAATCCATTTATATCTTCCCTTATATTCATAAATATAAATGAAATATAAATTCAAATAACCAAAACCCAAATCCAAATCCAACTTAAATCCAACTTATGCTGTTTCAAGTCAAATCCTTGAACTTAACCAAATCAAATTCAAATCAATCCAAATTCAAAAGATTTTCTCATAACCCATTTATATTCTCATTTATATTCACAAATATAAATGAAATATAAATTCAAATAACCAAAACTAAATTCAAAACTCAATTCCAAATCCAAAATCTTTCCAAAGCCTTTTGATTTCATCTTATGGATTTAACTCAAACCAAATCCAAACCACTCCAAACTCAAAATATTTTCTCATAATACATTCATATCTTCATTTATATTCAAAAACATAAATGAAATATAAATTCAAATACCCAAAATCAATTTAAAACTCAAATCCAAATCCAACTTAAATTCAACCTATGCTCTTTCAAGTCAAATCCTTGAACTTAGCCAAATCAATCTTAAATCAATCCAAACCCTTGGATTTTCTCTCCAAAAAATCAATCCTTCAATCATAAAGCCAAATATAAATGTAAACTACAATCATCAAACCAAAATCAAACTAACCCAAGTCAAACCCATATTTACCCTTTTGACTTGAAATTGTCAAATGAATCAAAACCCATTTGACTTCAAATCACTTGCAATTGGATTTATATTTCAATTATAAGTCCATATATGAATTCAACCAAACTTGAATAAAGCATTGATCAAGTCAATTGACCCTTTTAGGCTCACTTGATCCAAAGTGACCTAAAGCACATTTTTGAGCCAAATTCTAATCCAACCTAAATTAGATTGAACAAAGCCCATCTAAACCTCACATTGTGATCAACAATCATCCTAGGATGATCAACCACTCAAATTGGGTCAAACCAAGTCAAACCTAGCCTTTAGCCAAGTCAACACTTAGCCCAAATGAAATCCAAACTAGCCAAAATTCACCATAAGCCAAATTGATTGAAACTATTGATCTAAACCAAAATTCATAATCAATGATTGAACTTGACCAAGCCATCAATTGAGTCAAACCAAGTCAAATTGACCACTTGACCCAAGTTGACCTAAAAAGTCAAAATGGGTCAAATCTTGGTCTAAGACAAATTAATTGCAACCAATGGGTAAAATTCATTCTAAATTACTTATTGAACTTGACCAAAGCTTCAATTGGCCAACTAGACCCAACCTATCACAATTGACCATGAACTCAACTTGACTAAAAAGATCAAATCAACTTGAAATTAAACCAAACCAAAATTGATTGAAACCAAAGCTTACAATACATTTCAAATGATCAACCAAGCCTAAACCAACCCATGACCTAACCTAATTGGGTCAAATGGGTCAAATTGGTCAACTTGATGCATTTGACCTAAGTGAACTCAAATGAACCAAAACAAATATAAACCAAATTGAACTAAGCCAATGATACCCATAGGCTCCAAATGATCATTTGAATTTGACCTAACCCATGGTTTGACCTAATTTGACCAATTGGTCAACCTAGCCCAATTTGACCTAAATGGGTCAAATTGAACCAATTTAAACCAAATGAACTCCAAATCACTTGAAATTTGGCCCAACCTATTTTTGAAATATCTCAAATTTACCCAAATCAAAAGCAAGGCCAAATGACCATTTTACCCTTAGGTCAAAGGGTATCCTATGGCCAAATTCACTTCGAATTTGGCTAATTCTTTCTCATGGCCACTTGACATCTTCCTAGTGGTCTACATAGACACTAAGGGAGGTGGTGAACATGACCCAATGGGTTTGGGTCAGTCATGACCCAACCCAAAGCCAAATCAACCCCTCTAATGGGAATTCTCCACTTGGATCACTCCATACACTCACCTAATACATGTGCACTTCCTCTCCTCCACTCCTCTACCAAAAATGAACCACATGGAGTCCTTAATAGCCTAAACAAACCAATCAATCCAAGCAATTGATCAAAAATGGCAAAGCTAGTATCGGCCATCATACTCCCCCTCATTCTCACTCAAACCAAGTACCTGACATTCGATTGAGATAGGGTGATCGAAAGCAAGCATCTCTAAACGTCCCAAAGCCATCTCCAAGCATCCTAAATTTTTCCTTCTCAGTTTTCTTCAAAGCCAAAATAAGGGAGGTGAAGGGAATTTCCAACTCACTCAATTCTCTATCGAATTCAAATTTCTCTTGCCATCAAAAGACCTAGTCAAGCTCAAGCAAGTGATTTTCCAAGCCTCCAAGGCACGAGAAGCCTCACCTTTATCAAGCCTGATTGCCATTGAAGGGGAGTTTGATCAACCAAGCCATCCACTTCAAATCAAGACTTGAAACCTTCAATAGGGCTTCGTCACCACTAGAAGAAGCTACCTCCTCTGTTGGAAGAGTCGGTGATAGCCTCTGGTAAGGTATTACTCAAAATTGATCCTCCCTTAAAAATTGTTTGGTCCTTTATGAAGGGAATTGTAATCGCATTAGATTCTAGCCGTTGGATGTTCTTCCCTACACCTCTTGATGGTGTTGAGTAAATCTCAGCCTAATCCGAGCTCATCAAGCGGTGGAGGATAGACGGCCTCCGTCTCCCGCAGCTTAGGCAAGGATGAATCATGAGCCATCCATCCCGCATGTTTTGGATAGACAGTCCTAATTTAATTACGTTAGATCTCTGATTAAACCCTTTAGAACCACGATATTAATCCAGGTCGTCCGATCCTTGATCAGACGGTACAAGGGAAAGCGCATCCCACTGCCAGTACATGTGATGTGTGATGTGACAACTTAAATAACCAATCCTATCATGCCAGGGGGAAAGCATGTCACATCAACAGTCCACGTGGTGCCGATGTGATTAGTTAATTAATTAGGCTATTTTAATTATCCATTAATCACATAAATTTCATAAAATTATAATTAAATGTAAAAAATCCAAAAAAATATAAATGAGGGCTCATTTTAAAGATATTTTAGAGGGGAATCCAATAAAATTATTTTTAATTGATTTTGAATATTGAATTTTCTTAATTAGGATTTAATTAAAAATTAAATTACCTTAATTAATTACCTCATTAATTAATTCCAAATTTCTCAGACATGTTTAATGGGATGACTTCTGCCTCCCTTAATTTTCTTGAGATTTATTAATGAGTTAATTAGGGAAATTAATTAACGAACCCCTAATCACCCCCTTCATGTAATTAAGAGTAATTAAGCATATGAATAGTGATTTAATCCCTTAATTGAGATAATTAAATATTATTTAAGTAAGGAGGAGGTTTATGGAATGGGTTTGGGATATTTTCCCTAAGGTATTCCCTAAATCCTCTTTCTTCCTTAATTCAAACATAATTAAGGATTAATCCACTAATGATTTACTTAATTAGTTTAATCAAACTTTCAAAACTAAGCTAGAATTAATCAATCTCTTGGTGGGTAGATCCTCAGGTGTTCAAAAGCTAAAGGTAAGTTTGAGAAAATCATATCCAACTCACATGTGTGGGAAGGTTATGTAAGTACTTAATTAAAACCCTTTAGCTTAATTAATTAATAATTGTGAACCAATTACATTAGGCCCCTTTATTTCTTAGGTGCATTGCTGATTTAACACTTGCCTAAACCTATTCCTATGCATTTCTATGTTATGACCTAAGAAGGATCTTCACATTTACACGTGTAAATTAGACAACCAAATCAAACAAAAATCTTTTGCATGATTCTTCATCCATTCATTTCCTTTTGTACATTTACATGTATTTAAGAAAACTGGTATATTAATCTAGACATCCTGGGGTTGTGAGGCTTTAAGTAGCCCCAAGTATAACTTGTACCTTACACCCCTAGTGTAGAAAATAATGGTGTCGTACTCACTTATGTCTTTTATATATGTGGATGTGCATTTGATTAATGGATAAAAGAGTCCCTCTTTTTTATTTAATAAAAACATGCATTCATGGAATATTTAAATTTTCTTAGACAACATCTATTATCATTCATCATCAAAGTGTGCTAAAGTTTGCATTGCATGTATAGCTATGCTTAGGATCATTCATATGCATGGTACACATGGTGGAAAGAAATAAAGGGTTGTGTGTTATGTTATAGTAATTCACCTTAACTAATCCTAAGATGACTTCCTTATTGAATAGGTTTATTTAGAGAAAATCTAACCTTAGGGTTAATTAAAACACATAATAAAATATTCACTAAAGAAAAATTATTAATAAATCTACCTTAGAAATTACTTAAGGTAGGGATGAAAGAGAAGTTTCTCTTTTCTTCTCTTACAACACCTAATAACTAAATGTAGGTTCATTCAAACCAAATCAAATCATCAAATAAAATTAGCAAATCATCTAAATCACTTAAAAGAAAACCACCCTCTAAGTTGTATCCTTCACACTTAGAAAATTCCAACCTTAAAGCCTAGCTAAGACATGCCACACAAGCCTTAAATGGCATACACATTAGGCTAAGTCACCATTTCTAGCTCTATGTTTTGGCGATGCATAGTTTGATGCCTGATTTTATTTTGTGATGTAATATTTTTAGACTTGATATTAGGGTGTATGTGTGTAGACTAAATGATAGGATGATCTTAGTCTAATCATGTCTTTTGCAGGATTTTGCTTAAGGGGTGCTGTAATAAAAATATAAATGGTTTTCATTGTGCGGGTTGCTTATACCCCTAAGCATGATCCAAATTAGGATAGGTAGGCTTGGTTACCCATGTGTGGGGTGCTAAGTCCAAATTATTCATATAACTGCTTGGGTTGTGTGGTATGTTTAATTAATCTCTATTTTGCAGGTTTAGTTAGATTATCTATCCTTTTTGATGTAAATTTTGTAATTGAAATTTAGGATGAATGTTATGGGGGAATTAAGGAGAACATTGGCCATAAGACCATGTCTTATGTACCATGTGGAGCCTTGGACCAAACCACATCTCAAGATAAACCAAAAGGAAGAAAGGAGTGAAGAAAGAAAGAAGTGAAGAAAGAAAGAAAATGAAGAAAAGAAGATATGAAGAATGAAGACCCCCATAACATAAATTCCCTTCTAATTATAATTATTCATTTGTAATCCAATTTGTATAATGGTAGGGCTCAGCTAACCATCTTTCCCTTTCAGGTTTGTGTGTAGCCTGACCACATCAGCCTTTTATTCTTTTACGCTAGCTTTATAAAATTATTTGATATTTATTTAGCTTGAGCATTAGGATGGCATGATTTCTCTAATTTCTTCATTATTTGATGAATGGCTTGGATGCGATTAGGCTCTTAGGAAAAAAATAATATTTATATCTAATTAATCAACTCAAAATTAAATTAAACAACTCATAACCTCACCTAAAGCTTAGGATATAAATCAAGATAATAAAAGATTTAGCAACCCCTTAGCTGGATATTTTATGTCTCAGATCATGCATAAAAATATATTGCTTCACTCTTGTTAATGGAGGGCTTCCACCTTTGCCAAAGAAAATGGCTTGACCTTTGAAAGCCATGGTGGAAACACACCTCCTTCTTTCTGATTTTGGCCCATAACCAATTTCGCATGCATTAGGCATATGAAATCTCATAGCCTGTGTCAAATAAAATGTCCAAAAATCAAAATAAAATATAATAAAATTTGCATTAGATTTAAGTCATTATTCATGCTCTGCCTGATCTAGTCTCTTAGAAAGTGTGTTTAAAGACTTAGTCTCCTTTCTAAATAAACAACAACCTAGCAATCTTGCAAAGCACAAGTCTTTCCTACATATATTTAAAATTATAGGAGGAGTTAGTTGGCGGCCACCCCTAGGCGGTTGTAATTCCAACAATAGGGTGGTTTATCCTCTCTTGTGGAGATAAACCATATGACCATTTTCATCGTAGATTTAGGTCGTGCTTTTGCCCTTGCCAAAGCTCCCTGGATTTAGGATCCGATGTTGTTATTTTTATTTGTAGGCTACAAGCATAAATCCTCAACTCTTAGGCATTTCCATGATCTTGTATTATGGAATTATAAGCCCTAGATTTCTAATAAAAATTAAACTCAAACATATAATCCTCTTCAAATTTCAAAAATATAAATCCCAACCATAGGATAGTTTGGCATTCTTACTAAGCTTCCTAACATCATGAGCATCTCCTACTCATCTCCTTTTGGTTTAGAAAATAACTCCTTCCTTCTAATCAATCCAACTTGATTTTCCAAAAATAACCAATTTGTTTATAGTCCTATCTTTAAAATCTTTGGAGACAATAATCATTTACCTTAATCAAGAGTATTCTTAAGGAATCTCATTCCTTAAGATGTAATTAACAATGGGAGCTTGCCTCCATAGGAAACTTAACAAACCTAATTTAAAATAAATCCTACTTTACTTTTCTAACTAAAGTAGGGGAAGAATCTCTAGTATATTCTAAGACTCATTATCCTTAGGAGTCCTTATTAGGTGATTAGGTCCATTATAGGATGATAACTTCTGTCTCTCGAGATAGTACATCATTCTTCAATGTCATACCCGATCACCCTAATAAGTACATCTATGGATCTACGTGGTGTCCCAACATACAAACAAACATTCTTATTTTTCAAATCCCTAAAGGTTTGAGAAATAAACACCACATTAGGTTTATTCAAACCCAATCAAATCACTAATTAAAATTGACAAGTCAACTAAATCATTTAAAAATGAAACCAGCATCTAAATTGAATCTTTCACACTTAGAAAATTCCAACTTTAAAGCCTAGCTAGGACAACCCATATAAACTTTAAAAAGTACACACATTAGGCAAAGTTACCACCTCTAGCTTTATGTTTGGATGGTGCATGATTTGATGTATAATTTTATTTTGTGGTGTAATATTTTAGACTGGATTTTAGGGTGTATATGTGTAGACTAGATGGTAGGGTGATCTTAGCTTAATCATATCTTACATGGGATTGTACTTAAGGGCACTGTAATAAAAATATAAATATTTTTGCTGTGCAGGTTGCTTATACCCCTAAGCATAACCCAAATTAGGACAGGTGTGCTTAGTCACCCATGTACGGGGATACTAAGTCCAAATTATTCTTATAACTACTTAGGTTGTATGATGTTTAGCTAACATTTGTTTTACATCTATAGCTAGATTTAGTTTCCTTCCTTTTAATGTAATTTTTGCATTGAGATCTGGAATGAATGTTATGGGGGATCAAGATGAACATTGGTTATAAGATCAAGTCTTATGTACCATGTGATGCCTTTGGAGCAACTACATTCTAATCAAGCCAAAAGAAAGAAAGAAAAGAATTAAATCAAAATCAAGAAATGAAGAATGAAGACTCCCATAACATGAATTCCTTTTAATTATAATTATTCATTCGTAATCTGGGTTGTATAAGGGTATAGCTCGGCTACCCACATTTCTTTTCGTGTTGTGCAGTGAAACCTGACCACATTGGCCTCTTATTCTTTTATGCTAATTTTATAAATTGATTGATGTTATGTTTATGATTGTGCAATTAGGATGGCATAATTTTCCTAGTTTCTTAATTGTCTGATGATTATTGAATGGCCTGGATTGGCTCTTAGGGAAAAATAAATTTTCTATCTAATTAATCAATTTAAAATTAAACTAAATAATTCATAACCTCACCTAAAACCTTAAACATAAATTCAGATAATAAAAGATTTAACAACCCCTTAGTTGAATGTTGTATGTCTCATCTCATGCATAAATCATATTGTCACACTCTTGCCAATGGAGAGCTTCCACATTTGCCAGAGAAAATGGCTTAACTTTTGAGAGCCATGGTAAAAACTCACCTCCTTCTTTCTGATTTTGGCCCATAACCAATTTTCTTATGCATTAGGCATATAAAATCTCATAGCCTGTGTTAAATAAAATGTCCAAAAATAAAATAAAATAAAATTTGACAAAATATGCATTAGATCTAAGTCATGAATTCATGCCCCTCATGATCTAGTCTCTTAGGAAGTGAGTTTAAGGACTTAGTCTTCTTTTCAAATAAACAACAGCCTAGCCATCTTGCAAAGCATAAGACTTGCCTACATGTATTTAAAATCATAATAGGAGTTAGCTGGCGGCCACTCCATGCAGTTGTAAGTTCAATAGTCGGGTAATTTATCCTCTCTTGTGGAGGTAAACCGTATACCCATTATTTGCCTTAAATTTTGGTCATGCTTTGGCCCTCGTCAAAGTTCCCTAGATTTAGGACCAGAGGTTGTTGTTTTGTTTTGGGGCTATAAGCATAAGTCCTCACCTCTTAGGCATTTCTATAATCTTATATTGTGCAATTGTAAGCCCTAGATTTCTAATAAAAATTCAACTCAAATATACAATTCTCCTCAATTTTAAAAATATAAATTCCAACCATAGGATAGTTTGGGATGCTCACTAGGTTTCCTAATATCATAAGTATCCCCTACTCATCTTCCTTTGGTTTTGACAAAAACTCCCTCCTTTTGCTCAATCCCACTTGATTTTCTAAAAATAACCAATTGATTGATAGTCCTATCTTTGAAATATTTGGAGAAAATGATCATTTACGTTAATCAAGAGTATTCCTAAGGAACCCCATTCCTTAGGATGTAATTAACTATGGGGGCTTGCCTCCATAGGGAACTTAACGAACCCTATTTAAAATAAACCCTACTTTACTTTTTCATGTAAAGTAGGGAAAAATATCTGGTACATTCAAAGACCCATCATGTCATAGGAGTCCTCATTTAAGTGAATTGGTCCATTATAGGATAATGACTTCTATCTCTCGAGATAGTACATTATTCCTTAATGTCGCACTCAATCACCCTAATGAGTACATTTGCATATCTGCATGGTGTCCCCTCACATAAACACACACTTAATAACACATCAACAAACAAAAATAAACACCACAAGAACTTAATATGATTGATTTGGAAATATGATTCTCACTTAACAAATTTGGTATGTTAAGCAAGAACCAAATGTGATTTGATTTGTATTTTGATAATGAGACTCTCACATAACAAATTTGGTATGTTAAGTGAAAGCCAAATGCATGTTTTGAAAATGAGACCCTCGCTTAACAATTTTGGTATGTTAGATGGAGGTCAAATTCATGTTTTGAAAATGAGACTCTCACTTAACAAATTGGATATATTAAGTGAAAGCCAAATGTATGTCATTTTTGAAAGAAGGGAAATCTATTTAACAATTTTAGGTATGTTAAATAGAGTTCAATGATATGTCTTTCTTTCTTGTGTGATTCTTTACTTTTGAAAAGAGAGAAACTTCAATTCTAACATATGTGAAATATGTTAAGTGAAGGTTTAATTTTATGCTATGATTTTATTTGAAGATAGACTCCTCATTCAATAATTTTGATTATGTTGAATGAATATGGTCATTTCAAGAATGTTCTTTTGAAAAGATGGAAACCTCAACTCTAACAAATGTGAAATATGTTAAGTAAAGTTTCAATTTTATGTTATGATTTTATTTAAAAATAGACTCCTCATTCAACAATTTTGAGTATGTTGAATGAATATGGTCATTTTAAAAAATGTGCTTTTGAACAGATGGAAACCCCAACTCTAACATATGTGAAATATGTTAAGTGAAGTTTCAATTTTATACAATGATTTTATTTGAAAATATACTCCTCATTCAACAATTTTGAGTATATTGAATGAATATGGTCATTTTCAAAAATGCACTTTAAAAAGATGATTTTGATCTTGATTTTGAAAAGAACCTCCATGTAATAATCATGTGGATTGTTAGGTGAGCTTTGGTTATCTTAATTTTGTGAAAGGTGCTTTTAAAGTGGCACTTTGCAAATGAGTTTATTTTTTTAATCATTAAGATGAACCTTGCCTCACCAAGCTAATGGTAAGGAGGTTTCAAATATTGACATTTCCTTTCATGAGTTAATTTTATTTTTCACCTATTGGGAAACCAAATAGGGGTTCCAGGACTACAAGGAGTGAGGTCATAAAACCTAGAGGATGTTGGTTAACTTTGCTTAAAAATGAAATAAGTTAAGTGCCAATGAAAGGAAAGATAGTCTTGGACTCATATGAAACACAAGTCCACTATCGATGCTTGGAGACAACAATTGTCTACTAGAGAAGGAGAGAGGAACCATCCCCGAGTCGCCAAAAAAATCTATGGTGTTGTTTTCATATCTATGTGTATGTATGTGTATATGGGAGGGGGGGTTGACACCACGCAGATCTGAGGGGGTACTTATTGAAGTGATCGGGTACGACATCAAGGAATAGTGCACTATCTCAAAAGATAGAAATTATTATCTTACTATGGACTTAATCACCTAATAAGGACTCTTAAGGCATGATGGGTCTTCAAATGTACTAGAAATTTTTTCCCTACTTTACAAGAATGAATAAAGTAGGGTTTATTTAAATCGGGTTCTAAAGTTTCCTATAGGGGCAAGCTCCCATGGTTAATTACATCCGAAGGAAGGTGAGTTCCTTAGGAATACTCTTGATTAAAGTAGGCAATTGTTATCTCCAAAGAATTCAAAGATGGGACTATCAATAAATTAGTTATATTTGGATGATTAAATGGGATAGATTGAAAGGAGAGACTTATTATTGAAGCCAAATAGAGAAGTAGGGGGATGATACTGAAGCCTAGAGGGCATCTCAAACTACCCTATGGTTGAGCTTTATATGTTTGAAATTGAGGAGAATAATATATTTGAGTTGACATTTTATTAAAAATCTAGGACTTATAATTTTATAATACAATATTATAGAAATTCCTAAGAGGTGATGATTTATACTAGTAGCCCCATAGGAAAATAGCAACCACATATCCTAAATCTAGGGAGCTTTAGGGGGCCAAATGACTAAATCTAAGGTGAGAGTGGTATATATTTACCTCCACAGAGAGAGGTAAACCACCCTTTAGACTTATAATGCAGTGGCGGTAGGCTAACTCCTCCTACAATTTAAAACCATGTGGTCAAGTCATATGCTTTTCATGATGGCTAGGATGTTATTATTTAGAAAGAAATTAAAGTTATTAAACCCACTCCTTAGGAGACTAGAGCATGAGTGGTATGGATAATGACTTAGTCTAATGCAAATCTTATCAAATTTTATTTGATTTGACTCTTTTTTTTACACAAGCCATAGGATTTTATATGCCTAAATACATGGTGAAGTTGATTATGGGCCAAATCAAAAGATGAAGAGGTATTTTCCATCATAAGCCCTCAAAGATCAAGCCTTTTTTCTATCTAGCAAAGATGGAAACCCTCTCTTAGCAAGAGTGAAATAAAATGACATGCATGATATTAAGCATTCAACATCCAGCTAAGGGGTTGCTAACTATTTTATTATCTTGATTTAATGTATATGTTTTATGTGAGGTTATGAGTTATTTTAGAAAAATTAGCTATGAGCTATAGTTGGATAGAAAATTTAATTTTTTTTTTCCTAAGAGCCTAAACGGATCCAGGCCACACATTAAATCATCATACATAAAGAAACTAGAAAATTACATGTCATTTCTATTGCACAATGTAAACAAATCATCAAACAATTTATAACCTCAACGTGAAAGAATAATAGGCCAGTGTGGTTAGGTACAGCCATACAACACGAAAAGAAATGGGCAGTCGAGCTCTACCCTTATACAACCCTGTGGTGTTTATTTCTAGTTCATGTGTATGTGCGTGTGTATATATGGAGTGGACACTACGCAGATCTAATGATGTACTTATTGAGGTGATCAGGTGTGACGTCAAGGAATAGTACACTATCTCAAAAGATAGAAATCACTATCCTATGATGGACCTAATCACCTAATAAGGACTCCTAAGGCATGATGAGTATTCGAATGTACCAGAGATTTTTTCCCTACTTTATATGGATGAATAAAGTAGGATTTATTTAAATCGAGCTCTAAAGTTTCCTATAGGGGAAAGCCCCCATAGTTAATTACATTTTAAGAAATGTAAATTTCTTAGAAATACTCTCAATTAAAGTAGGTAATTGTTGTCTCCAAAGAATTCAAAAATAGGACTATCAATAAATTGGCTATATTCGAAAGACCAAATGGGATATATATGTATGTATGTGTACATGGGGGGGACACCAAGCAGATCTGAGGGGGCACTTATTGAGGTGATCAAGTACGACATCAAGGAATAGTGCACTATCTCGAAAGATAAAAATTATTATCCTATGATGGACCTAATCACCTAATAAGGACTCCTAAGGCATGATGGGTCTACGAATGCACCAAAGATTTTTCCCCTGTTTTACATGAATGAATAAATTAAGGTTTATTTAAACCGAGTTCTAAAGTTTCTTATAGGGGCAAGCCCCCATAGTTAATTACATCTGAAAGAAGGTGAGTTCCTTAGAAATACTCTCGATTAAAGTAGGTAATTATTATCTCTAAAGAATTCAAAGATAGTACTATCAATAAATTGGTTATATTTGGAAGATCAAATGGGACAGATTGAAAGGAGAGACTTATTATTGAAGCCAAATGGAGATAAGTAGGGGATGAGCATGATACTAGAAAGCCTAGAGAGCATTCCAAACTACCCTATGGTTGGGCTTTACATGTTTGAAATTGAGAAGAATTATATATTTGAGTTGAAATTTTATTAGAAATCCAAAACTTATAACTCCAAAATACAAGATTATGAAAATGCCTAAGAGGTGAGGATTTATGCTAGTATCCCCATAGGAAAATGGTAACCTCATATCTTAAGTTTAGGGAGCTTTAGTGAGAGCCAAAGCATAACTTAAATTAAGACAAAAGTGAGTATATTATTTACCTCCACAAGAGAGGATAAATTACATGACTGCTGGACTTATAATGGCTTGAAGTGGTAGCAACTAACTCCTCCTTCAATTTAAAACCATGTGGTCAATTCATATACTTTGCATGATGTCTAGGTTGTTATTATTTAAGAAGAAACTAAAGTCCTTAAACTCACTCTCTAGAAGACTATAGCATGAGTGGTATGGATAATGACTTAGTCTAATGCAAATCTTATCAAATTTTATTTGATTTTGACTCTTTATTTTAACACAATCCATAGGATTTTATATGCCTAAATGCATGGTGAAGTTGATTATGAGCCAAATAAAAAGAGAAAGAGGTGCTTTCCATCATAAGCCCTCAAAGTTCAAGCCATTTTTCTATCTGGCAAAGATGGAAACCCTCTCTTAGCAAGAGTGAAATAAAATGACATACATGATATTAAGCATTCAACATCCGACTAAGGGGTTACTAAATATTTTATTATCTTGATTTAATGCCTATATGATAGTAAGCATTCAAAATGACATGCATGATGTTTTGTTTTGTTTTGATTTGAAAAGAAGAAACTCTCATTTAACAAATGTGGGTATATTAAATAGAGTTTAATTTATTCTGGTTTTCGAAAATGGAACTCTCATTTGATAAATTTGGGTATGTCAAAATGGAGTTCAAATGTGTTTTAATTTTGTGTGTGATGTTTCTTTTGAAATGAGGGAAACCCTCACTTAATAAATTTTGGGTATGTTAGGTGAAGTTTAATGATATGTTGATTTTTTTTTTTAATTTTTTTTTAAGAAATTGAACTCCATCTAACAAATTTAGATATGTTAAGTGGAGTTGGTTAATTTTTGAAAAATGTGTTTGAAATATTTTGAAGAACTCTTATTTAACAAATTTGGGTATTTTAAAAGGAATTGGTTGATTGATTGATTTTATTTTTAAAAAAATGTGCTTTTGAAAATTCATTGAAAAAGATTTTAATGATGCATATTTGATTTTGATTTTTGAAAGGATCCTCATTTAACAAATTTAAGTAAGTTAAATGAACCTTGATTATTCTTAAAAAAAGAGACTTGAAAGTTTTATATTTTGCAATCTTTATATGAAGTACATTTCAAAAAAAAACTACTTTTGGAAAATTATGCAAAAAACTTTACTTATTTTAGTTCGAATTTTCTTAGATATGGAATGAACCTTACCTCACCAAGCTACTGGTGAAGAGGTTCTAATTTTAGTCATCTCTTCTCATTAGCTAATTTATTTTTTACTCATTGGGGGACCCAATAGGGGTTTCAAGACCTATATGTAGTGAGGTCCTAAAACCTAAAGGATGTTGGCTACCTTTGCTTAAGGATGAAATAAGCAAAGTGCCAACAAAAAAAAAAGTTAATCTTGAGCTCATATAAAATATAAGTATACTATCGATGCTTGGAGACAATAATTGTATACTAAAGATGGAGAGAGAAACAATCCCCAACGGAGTCGCAAGAAAAATATGTGGTGTTTATTTTCAAATGTATGTGGGGGACACCACGTAGATCGTAGGGGGTACTTATTGAAGCTATCGGGTATGACATTAAGGTATGATGTACTATCTCTAAAGATAGAGGCATCACCCTTCAATGGACATAATCACCTAATAAGGACTCCTAAGGCATGATGGGTCTTCGAATGAACTAGATATTTTTCCCTACTTTATATGGATGAATAAAGCAAGGTTTATATTAAATTGGAAAACCTCCATAGTTAATTACATCCCAGAGAATGAAATTTCTTAAAAATACTCTCGACTAAAGTAGGCAATTATCATCTCTAAAGATTTTAAGGCTAGACTATCAAAGGATTGGTTATATTTGAAAAATCAAATGGGAAAGTTTAAGAAGAATACTTATTTTTAGAATCCAAAGGGAGGAAGTAGGAATTGCTCATGATACTAGAAGGCCTAGTGAGCATTTCAAAATATCCTATAATTGAGCTTTATATATTTAAAAGTGGAGAGATTTACATGTTTTAAATTAAAATTTTATTAGATTACTAGAGCTTATAATTCAATAATACAATATTATGAAAATACCTAAGTGATGAGGATTTATGCTTGTAGCCCAAAGAAAATAACAATCTCAGATCCTAAATCTAGGGAGCTTTAGCATAAGCTAAAGCACGATCTAAATCTAAGTGAAAGATGGACATATTGGTTTACCTCCACATAAGAGAATAAGTCATCTGACTTCTGGACTTACAACTACCAGAGTAGCCACTAGCTAACTCCTCCTATGATTTAAATCCATGCAAGCAGTTCTTATGAATTTATAACATAGTTGGGCTATTATTAATTTAGAAAGAGACTAAAGTTCTTAAACTTACTCCCTAAGAGACTAGAGCATGAATGGTATGAATGATGACTTAATCTATAAATACAAAATATTTTCAAATTTTATTTAAATTTTGACACTTCAATTTGACAAAGTCGTTGGGATTTTTATGCCTAAATGCATGATCAAATAAAGTTGTTGGCTAAATCAGGTGTTTTTCAACACAAAAAATACCCTCAAAGGTCAAGCATTCTCATATCGTGCAAGGATGAAAATCCCCTATTTTCAAGAGCGAAATAATATGATATGCATGTTGTGAATCATTCAACATTCAGCTAAGGGATTATTAAATCTTTTAATTATCTTATTTAATACCCAGGCTTTATGGTGAGGTTATGAGTTATTTTAAAATTTAGTTATGAGTGATTAATTAGGGTAGAAAAATTAAGTTTACCCGAAGAGCCTAACGTATCAAGGCCATACATTAAAGCCTCATTCATTTAAGAAACTAAAAAAAGAATGTCATTTCTAGTGCGTAAACTAAACAAACATCAAATATTTTTATAAAACTAACGTAAAAGAATGACAAGCCAGTGCGATCGGGTGCCTTCGTATAACCTTAAAAAAATAGTGGGTAGTCGAGCTCTACCCCTATACAATCCTGGAATATGAAAGAATAATTACAATTTACAAAAATTGAATGCTATAGGGGGTCCTCATTTCTTCATTCTTCATGTCTTCATGTATCTTCCTTCCCCTTTGATTTGGTGGACTTCAAGGAATCACATGGCACCCCAGGACAAAGCCTTCTAGCCAATGCTCATCCTAATCCCCCATAGCAACAATCCTAATTTTAAATGCAAAATTACATTGAAAATTGGAAAAGAAAATATAACTACACCTATAAAATAAGTGTTAGCTAAACACACATATAATCCCAAGCAGTTATATGTATGGTTTGGGCTAAGCACCCTACACATGGGTAACCAAGCCCACCTGTCCTAACTTGGATTGTGCTTAGAGGTTTAAGCAACTTGTAAGTAGAGAATTTATATTTATTTTTAAGCATCCCTTTAAGCACAATCCCTTGCAGAAAAATATGATTAGATTAAGAACGGCCTAACATCTAGTCTACGAAGCACACACACTATCATCCAGTCTAAAATAATACATCACATAATAAAATATACATCACATCATTCACCAACCTAACTTAGGACTAGAAGTGGTGACTTAATTCTAATGTGTGCGTTAAGACTTATGTGTTATGCCTTGCTAGCAAGCATTAGAGTTATAGTTTTCTAGGTATGGAAAGATTTAATTTAACATGAAAGTTGGGTTTCACTTCAAGTGGTTTAATAGATTTAAGAATTTTATTTTATTTTTTTATTTATTTTTTTCTTCATATGACCTACACTTAGCAACTAAGTGTTATAAAGAGAAGAAAAGTGGATTGCCCTCTTTCATCCCTATCTTAAGCCACTTTCTAAAACATGTCAGTTTGATTTAGTTTTCTTTAGTGAATGGCTTATCACACATTTTTAAATTAATCCTAATTTTATGTTTACTTTAAATAATTCTATCCAATATGAAGGGCATCTTAAGATTAATTTAATTGGATTACTATGACAAGACACATGTTAAATCATTCCTTTCCATCACATGTAACATGCATATGATTTTAAATCTTAGGTGTATCTATACGTGAAACACATTTTAGCATACTTACGTGATGAATGTAGATATGTAATTGAAGTTTATATTCTCATTTTTGATTGAATTATTTAATCATATTAATTTAAAGCTCTATCTAAATTCTTATACAAAAAGTACATAGGGATGAAATTAAATTGGTACATATCATTGTTAACTAAGGAAGTGAGGTATTCAAATGATCTCCTTGGGGCTAACAAAAGACTCATGTTCTCGTGATGCCCAAACTATATACCCATTCGCATTCAAACATATGTAAATTTGTATGCATGAATCATAGGAAAGAGAGCATTAACTTATATGTAACACGTGCTAATCATTTAGATGATTATAGAATGCATGTATCTTTGATAAAAGAAAAAGGTTTTAATTCCATAATTAAATACACACACACATGTATAAGAGACATAAGTAAGTACGTGTCATTGTTAACCAAGGAAGTGGGGTAATCAAATGACCTCTTGGGGCTACTTAAAGCCTCGTATCCTCGAGATGTTTGGACTAAATACTTAATTTTTTTCAAATACACATGGATGTATACATAAGTAAAGGAAGGAAAACCATGCAAAGATTGTATTTTTATTTGATTGAAATATTTATGCATGTGGATTAAAGTTTTATCCAAATTCTAATGTAGAAACACATGTAAATGAAATTAAATAAGTACATGTCGCTGTTAACCAGGGAAGTGAGGTAATCAAATGACCTTCTTGGAGCTACCTAAAGCCTCGAATTCCTGGGATGTCCGGACTATATACTTATTAACATTAAAATACATGTAAGACTATATATGAATTAAGGAAAAGAAAGCTTTACTTCACATATCTAAGCTATAAGCACATGCAAACTTATATATGTTCATAACTACTATCACTCTAACTAATTTAATTGATTTATAAACTTTGGAAAAATAATTTGGATTTATTAGTGATAATAGCCACACATATTATAAATTAACCCAACACATGCAAGTTTACATAAAAGAAAACCATTTGATTTAATTAACTTTGAATTGATGAATGCATGATTTCAAATTCCATACAACATTTAACATGATTGAAAAGAAATAAATAAATATAAACACATGATTTCACTCAATTAAATTAATTCCTAAGGATAATCATATCAAATAAAACCATTTAAAGCAAACCAAAGCTTCTTTAATGCCATTTTTAATTTCATATTTTTCATTTTGATTTAAGAATGTGAGGAAATGGTTTGCTAGTCCTAACCCATTCCCATGTTTATTAATTAATTTGATTTAATGAAATATGATTAAGTTGATTTTATGAGTTAATTACATTGTAATATGCATTAAATCCATTAATTAACCCTTTCCTATGTTACCTTAACATAATTACCCAAATAATTATAAGCCAACATGATATTCACATGCATTGAAAATAAAATTAGCAATAATCCTAAGAAAGGAAAGGGGACTAATATAATTGGCTCATAATTAATGGTTAATTAAGCTAAGAAACTTAATTAAGTACTCTTATAATTCTTCCACACATGTGACTAGATTTAATTAATTAATGTATAACATGATTAATATTTTAATTTAATCAATTAAATAATTTAAGTAATTAATTAAGCCTTAGTTTGATCAATAGAATGAACTTAGGGGAAATGGGCTAAAGAGGAAACCTCAACCTTATCCTATAGGTTTTTTCACTATTAAACAATAATTACCCACTTAATAAATTAATTTGTTACTATTCATGGGATTAATTAATCATTAATTAACTTAAAAGAGTAATTAAGATTTAATTAGTCAATTTTTCTAATTAATTAAGCAATAAATCACAAAAAATATAGAAGATAGAGGTCATCCCATTAGATTAACTTACAAATTTTGGAGTTAATTACTCAAGTAATTAAAGGGTAATTAAGTTAATTAATTTTATAATTAAATCTTAATTAAGTCTTAATTATTATTCAAAATTAATTAAGAATATTTTTAATAGATTTTTCTCTGAAATACCTTTAAAATCAGTATTCATTTATATTTTTTTCATATTTTTCTACAATTAGTTATAATTTTTAGAAGTTTCAGCCATTAAAACACATTAATTAAGCATAATTAATCCTTAATCCTGTAGGCACCACGTGGTGCGCTGACACGGCGTGCTTTCCACATGGCACCGTGGGATTGGTTATTTAAACATAATTCTAGTCAGCGCTTGCATGGCGGTGGGGGAATGTTGTTTCTCATGTGCCAAATTTGCTTAGGTCATGGTTTGGTTTGGGTTTAGTTGATCATTTGGAATATGTTGTAAGCTTTGGTTGAGTTTAATCTGGATTTTATTAAGTTTCAAGTTGCTTTAACCCTTTAGGCCAAGTTAAGTTCACTATGTCATTTGGGTCTAGTAGGTCAATTGAGCTCAATCAAGGCTTTGGTCAAGTTCAATAATCAATTTGAAATGAATTTGAGCTATTGGTTGTAATCAATTTGATTTAGATTTTGATTTGACCCATTTTAGCCATATAGGTCAAATTAGGTCAACTTGGGTCAAGAGGGCCAATCGGGTTAGGTTTGGCTCAATTGAAGGTCAAGTCATATTCAAATATTTTTTTTGAGTTGGTATGAATCATTGGTTTCAATGAATTTGGCTTAGGTTGTAATTTGGCTAGTTTGGTTCACATGGGTTAAGAGGTTGACTTAGTCAAACGACCAAGTTGACTTAGTTTGACCTAATTTGACAAAAGATCAACCTAGGGTGATCAACAATCATGATAGGAGGTCATAGTGGGCTTGGTCCAATTCAATTTGGGTAGGATTTGAACTTAGCTCAAACAGGTCAAATTAGTCACTTTAGGTCAAGTGGATCAATTGGGTTAGGTTTGGCTCAATTGAAAGTCAATCATGTTCAAATATTGATTTTGAGTTGATATGAATCATTAGTTTCAATGAATTTGGCTTAAGTTGCAAATTGGTTTGTTTGGGTTCATATGGGTTTTGTTCATTTGGATATTTCAAATCAAATGGGTTAAGTTGGGTTTGACTTGGGTTGGTTTTGATTTGTCTTGATAATTGTAAATTTTATTTATATTTATGAATATGATTGAAGGAATGACCTTTATGAAAATCAATTGGTGAGTTTTGGGATGAAAGAATTTGGCTAAGTCCATGGAGTTGGGTCATGTGGCTTAGGTTTGGATTCTGATTTAGTTTGATTTAGTTTTGATACTTTAAATGTATATTTTATTTATATTTGTGAAGATGATTGAAGATATGATTGATTTATGAGAAGATCAATTGAGTTTGAAGTAATTTAAAGGCAAATTTAGCTAAGCTCATGAATGTTGATTCATATGCCTTAGAAAGGATTTTGATTTGATTCGATTTAGTTTGAATTAGTTTAGATCATTTGAATGTAGATTTGATTTATATTTAGGAAGATGATTGAAGATATAAAATTATGAAAATCAATTGATTTGGATTGATTTGAATTGGTTTGACTAAATCATGAAAGTGGATCATAGCTTAGATGGATTTTTGTATGATTGTATGTTTTGGAAAATTGGATTTGGAATTGAGTTTGATTATAAGTTTGATAGATTGATTGAAGGGTTGAATTGATATTTGAGAAAATCACTTGAGTTTGGATTGATTTGAATTTGGGTAAGGCTAAGTCTATAAAATAAAATCATGGGGCTTAAGTTGATTTTGAGTTTCATTGACTTCAATCATTTGGCATTTGAATTTGGATTTGGTATTTGAATATTTTGAGGTTTGGTTATGGCTTAAGAAGGTGAACATAGATTGAGTTTGGCTATAGGGTGGGTGGATCTCTAAGTCTTGGCATAATTTCTATGGTTAACCCTTTAATCCTTAGCTAAGTGTTCACCTAAGTGTTAGAAGTGTCTTTATGACAAAGGAAGTCCTAGTATCTAGAAGACTCTTAGGTCTAAGAAGAGGATGAGAACTTACTCCAAAAGTGAGGTCAACAGTAGCATATAAATCTATTTACTTAATCCAAAGCATGTCTTAATAAAATTTGATAAAATAGAATATTAAATTGCTATGTTTTTTTAACAAAGTTTTGAATATTGAAAATTTCTTCATAAGATTAAGCAAATTGTAGCTAAAGTTTATCTAGGCAATAAGTCTTCTAGTGTTCCAATCTAGCTTTTATTTTTTGTCACTTTAGAATTCATCTTTATACATGAAAAAATTATATATAGATGTTTCTACTTTTTCATTGTCATAATTGTCTATATCTAGAATTTATATTGACCTTAATGTCGCATAATAATTTACTAGTTTCATCCTCATAGATTCTAATAATGATGGTTACAAAAAAAGGATGATCCTTGAGAAAAGTCTGAAAATTTTGCTTATGTTATCATTTAATTGGACATGAGGTCTTTTTCTATAAAATTTAAATAAGTAACAAATTGGTAATATCAATCCACAAAAATCAATCATCTAGTTCATTTTCATCAATTTCTTTCATTGGTACCTACAAATACTATTCCATCACTATATGTCTAGCCTATCTCCCATAATAAGTTTATGCTTCATACAACTCACTCTTTAGTTTAGCCAATTAAAGTGATTAAGTAGATTATGATTCAAGAGACTTCAAATTTATTATATTTTGCAATTAGAAGGTTGCACCTCAGCTTCTCGTTGTAAAACATAAACAATAAAATAATAAAAAAAAAGTAATACTAAATGCCCTTTTAACTCATTTATGAAACTATATAAGCTTGTGAAGCACTTTTAGATGATGATATCCATGTAGCAATCCATAGATGCCACCTAAACCATAAACAATATTGAAAATCCAAGTTAAAATTTTGTTTAGCATACTCTCACATTACTTCATCATGAGCTTTATCAATAGGCTAGATAATTATAAAAAAATTTATTGTCAATATTTTGTGTAAGAATCTACTGGTATAAATGATAGTGAATTAGTGATGAAACTAGAGAGCTCAAGAGACTCTCCCCTCATAAGTTTGAAAAAAATAATCTAGTTATTATATGTGTAGTAAATAACACTTACCTTCAAAGAATTATAAATTCTATATGTGAAAGCTAATTTTCCTCAATTTAAGATTTTTTTTTTCTTATTGAGTGTAAGAGATCACTCTTATTATCAGCTCTTTCAAGTCTTATCAACATCATGAAACATAAATCATAGATGGCATCTTTTGCATATTAATTTTTCAAACAAATCTCTTGGTATTTACTCATTTCATATAGAAAATTTTAGCATATATAATTTTATATATAAAATATTAGTACTCAAAGATATGTACTGCTTACTTTTAGTTAGGTGAAGTACTAACAAATAAAATGCACGAAATATTAATGTGTGTAGCTAGAAGTGTTGTCTGGCCAACCATGCACTTAATGCGAGAAATTATTTATATGTGAAGTTCAGATGTAGAGTGTAGAGTTATGTCTGAATTTTCACTATGTACTCATATGCACAGTATAAGTACATCAATTATTTCTTTTTATTAGAATTTAAAGGGTATTTTAAAACACTTCCAATACTAATACATTATGTGTATAAGAATATTTTGAGTGCATAAAAAAACTAAAAAAATCTAAAAATTAGTTATTTTAATTATTTTATTCATTTTATTAAATTGTGCTCAAAATATTTATATACACATTATATATATTATAAGTTTTAAAATATCTTTTAAATTCTAAAAAAAAAAAAAAATTAATATAGACATTATTATGTATATCACCAAAAATCAGAAAGCAGTTCTATGTTTATAATTTCTCCATCAATACACGGCAGCATTCGCAGTTTGCTTTCTTTTCTTTGACATGGGAATTACGAAATTGTGATTCAAAACTTTAATTTATGTTATTTTTCTTTAAAGTCAGAGAGGATCTCAAAAACTTTATGCCAATTACAAACTCAGAACGGCTTTGTGTTGACGCTGGCAACCATCGTCCTTCATATCTCCCAGAATCATGGAAATAAGATACTTTCGGTGGTCAAATATTCATATTATTAATATATATATACATATATATATATACATATATATATATATATATATATATATATATATATATATATATATATATATATATATGAAGTTTACCTAAAATAATAGTTTTGGATATCAAACTTTCGCATTGGTTTGTTTAGGCGTTTGACAGATCAGAATGAGTGATGAGTTTAGATGAACGAAAATAATTCATGGGCATGCATACAAGTCGAAGCAAGAAGCTCAGAAACAACATTGATTATAAAGTTCATTAACCATGAATTTTCTGTGAGCGTAATTGAAAAAACTTATGTATAATTACTTAATATATATGCTCTTATTAATATTAAACTAATGTATTTACTAAAGTTATTAAGCAAAATACTTAATAAATATGTAAGAAAATTTTGAGCTGAACTCCTTAAAATTAATCTCTGAACACATATTTTCAAACGTTAGATCAGTGGGACGTAACGGTCAATTTTTCCCTTATTCATCTTTTTGCTTTTAGCCAGCCGTGAGAGAACTTAAAGCTTTGTCCTGAAATGAGATTCATAGGGGTAAGAATATCTTTAAAACTGTCATCTTCAGGTAGGTTTTGGTAGCTTTTTCAGGTAGATTATTTTAAGTATTTAGAGAGTCAAATTATTTAATCAAAATTACAAAATCTTGCAAATTATGTTAGTGGAAGCTGATAGGATTATAGGAGAAAACCTGAAGAGTAGATGAATGAATCAGATTTATACGGAGAACTGTTGTTTTACTGTTCTCTCATGTGAAATAATATTCATTTTTTATCATTATTTATCAAAAATAAAATGATTTTAATTTATATAATTTTTTTCCAATTTAATAATGATTATAGGTTTTCTCATGATGAAAACAATAATTTTGAATATCCTGGAAGATTCTTTAGTCGTCATGATAAAATATAGGATGAAGAGTAAAGAGAATTCTTGAGGACATTGATGTCATTGAGACATTTTTAACCTAATTATTGTTAAATTGTTTCACCTAATTCAATATTGATCAGTCATTTTGCTTTTTATCTTCATCCATATCTCCATCTAAAACATAAGAAAACAAAATAAAAATATTTTATTAAAAGAAACCAAAAAATGTCAACAAATCTTGAAAGAGAAATGACTAAAACTATTATGAGAGAGATGAATGAAGATAACTTATTGATCAAACTTCTTCTTGTGTCGATTTAGATATGGAGATGAATTTTTCTATCTTATCTCTCTATAAATTTGATGCCTAATACATGCTATTTAATCTTTACATATTTGCTACTCCTTACTTAATCTATATAATTTTGCTACCGTTCGTCATCTATTTAATCATTACAATTTTATCATCTATCTACTTGAAGTATTATATAAGATGATGATTTCAAGGACTTTGAATAGTGTTACGTGCTAGAAAACTAGTTGCGGTAGAGTAAAAGTTTTTGCCTTAGTTTCGTTGTGAAATCCAACGCACACACAGGTATTTAAAGAGTGAACAAGAAAACTCCAGAATTTTTACGTGGAAAATCTCGAAAAGAGGGAAAACCATGGGGCCTAGCCCAAGAAAAGCTTCCACTATGTATCTTTGAGTAGATCTTCCCGATCGGGATTACATAATTGTATATGAGAAAGGAACCGGCTATGTGACAACGATCAAGTTGTAATTGCTAAGTAGCAGATGATGGTGAACGTGAGAACAACCATTGACGATGAAGGTCATCATGATGGTGACCGAAGGAGATTGATGACGACAAGGATCAGCGGTGGCGGCTGATGGCGGCGGCCGGCAGCGGTGGTTGAAAACCATCGAGTGGTGGCACCATTGTGCTTGGAGGATCTTTAGAGCTCTCTCCTCTCACTTGCTTGGCCTCCCCTCATATGAGGAATGAGGGGCTACTTATAGATTGGAGAAGTGGCATCTCTGTAAATACATGCAAAACCCGCACTCCACTCACTTCATGGGCTCAAAATGATCCCCTTGATCATATGATGTATTTTGTGTATTTGAATGCTCAAATGATGTCGAAATTATGATATCTTGGGCTTGTTAGATTCGGCTTGTCAAGATGCTCGATTTGACTATAAATACTTCATGTTTAAGAGTCGATTGATAATAAACATTTGATCTCGATTAGTCTTGATTCACGCTTCTACAAGATTCGTGCTTAGTGGAATTTTCGTGGTCATATCGTTGCTCTATTTTAGATGATATTATCTCAATCATCCAAAAATATATATGTCGAATATTTGAAAATAGCATATTCTTCAATGAAATTTGCGGGTCCGTTAACCATACATTTTGAGAGAACATTTCTTCACGGGAGCATAATATTATGACCATGAAGCGGTGCAAGCGCTGGATGTATCTTATGCAGCTAGCAAGATTTTGGGATTATGGACTCATGCGGACATTTACGGGCACTTGCAGGCAAGGTTTCGGGTTGGATTACGCAAAACGGGCTGCAAGAAATTGCTAGTGGGTTGCGCAGTTTCATGGGCTGAAGAAAGGAGCTGCGGGCCTTTGTGGTGAAATAGACCGGCTGGAAAGTGCGGCCACTTTTGATAAGCTAAGCAACCCGAGGACATGAACGTGAAACGAACGCGCGTGGGTCGGCGTGTGGTTTAGCTGGTAGAAGGCCAGGTGGGTCGCAGAGGTGGAGAGGCAGTATCTGTGAAACGGGCAGTCGGGTTGATCGCGATCCCTGGCAGCCCGGAGTCCTGTCGGTTTGATGGCAGCGAAGCGGATCTCTGGCGATCGTAAACGTGATTGGAGAGGCCAGCGTCTGAGCTCGAGTTGCCCAGAGCGTCTTGAGCACCCCCAGGTGCGGCGCACAACATCTGTTTTGTCCCGTGTTCACCTGTTTTGGCCCGTTTTGAGCAGTTTTGAACGGTTTTGAGCGATTTTGGACGCTTTTTTACCCTTTTTCCTCTAAAAGGGGTCTATAAAAGCCCCCTATGGCCAAGGGAGAAGGCACCTTCTCATATTCTTGAGAGTAGGTCATTCGGAGGCGATCAAGACCCATAGTTCATACGGTAAGGCTCCAGTTTTCCCTCGAAAGAGGTGTTAACTAACCTTGTCGAACCGACCGGGATTGGAGGCGATCAAGACCCATAGTTCATACTACAAGGCTCCAGTTTTTCCTTGAAAGAGGTGTTTACTAACCTCGTCAGATCGACCGGGTTCGGAGGCGATCAAGACCCGTAGTTCAAACGGCAAGGCTCTAGTTTTCCCTCGAAAGAGGTGTTAACTAACCTCATCAAATCGACCGAGATTAGAGGTGATCAAGACCCGTAGTTCATACGGCAAGGCTCCAGTTTTCCCTTGAAAGAGGTGTTAACTGACCTCGTCGGACCGACCGGGTTCAGAGGCGATCAAGACCCGTAGTTCATACAAGGCTCCAATTTTCCCTCGAAAGAAGTGTTAACTAACCTCATCGGACCGACCGGGATTGGAGGTGATCAAGACCCGTAGTTCATACGGCAAGGCTCCAATTTTCCCTCGAAAGAGGTGTTAACTGACCTCGTCGGACCGACCGGGATTGGAGGCGATCAAGACCCGTAATTCATACGATAAAGCTCTAGTTTTCCCTCAAAAGAGGTGTCAACTAACCTCGTCAGACCGACCGAGTTTGGAGGCGATCATGGAGACAATAACCGAGACGGATGTTGATGGCAATGCTCTACGATGGCGGCCGGTGACGGTGACCTGTGACGGTGGTCGGCGAGGATAACCAGCTATGATGGTGGTGACCAGCAGAGATTGCCGGCGATAATTGGCCAGCGATGACAATGATGGTCGGTAGCCGGTGGTTGCGGCACGGGATGTGGTCGGCAACGAAACGGTAAACGGCTAGTGACAAGTGTCGAGTGAAGATTCGGCGATGGTCTATTAATGACCAGCCAGCGGTGGCCCTTCTGATGGTTAGCGCAACGGGGTTATCAGCGGCCAGCTAGCGGCTGAAGTCGGCTAAGCATCAGTAGTTAGCGGGATGACCAGCAGCGTTGCGGTGACCCGCAAAAATTTCCGATAATTGGCGTGGTTACGGCCGATGGGTGGATGGCAAGCAGCGGCGGTAATCAGCATGATGCGGGCGTCGTTATGATGAATGAAAATGGTGATGACCGGCGAAGATTGGCGATGGTGTAGTGACTGCGCAGTAGTGGCAGCGATGGCCGCAACGAGGTTGGTAAACGGGTGGTCGCAACAACTGGAGAGAGTAGACGGTGGCAGCGCTGTAGTTGGCGAGGATACCCGGTGACAGATAGTGGTTGGCGACCGATGAGGGTGGTCGCCAGCGCACAATGTCGAAGGTGGTGAATGGCATCGGTAATCGGCGGGGATGACCGGCGATAATGGCGATGACCGGCGAAAATTGCCGGCGAAAGTCGGCGGTAGTGACCGGCAACGCTAGTCGACGGTGGTGACCGGCGATGGTAGTCGGCGGCGATGACCTATGATGATGAGGATTTTTGGCATATCTGAGGTTGTTTGTGAGAGTGTGACTCGATGGCATTAACCTGTAAGGAAGAGGTTGAATTAAATCCGCTGAGGATTTTGACCCATCCGAGGTTGTTTATCAGAGTGTTACCCATTGATGTTAACATGTGTGGAAGAGGCCGTGGGAAGTCCACCAAGGACCTTTTGACCTATCCTAGGTTGTTTGCCAGAGTCTTTGCTCGATGATGTTAACCTATGTGGAAGAGGTTGAATTGAATCCGCTGAGGATTTTTGACCTATCTGAGGTTATTTTTCAGGGTGTTACCCGATAACGCGTTAACCTGTAACAGGTTGAATTGAATCCGAGATTTTGATCCGGAGGTTGTTTGTCGAGTGTTACCGATGGCGTTAATGTATGAAAAGGTTAAATTGAATCCGCTGAGGATTTTTGACCTATCCGAGGTTGTTTGTCAGAGTGTTGCCCGATGACATTAACACTTGGAAGAGGTTGATTGAATTGAATTATTTTGACTATCCGAGGTTGTTTGTCAGAATGTTACCCGATGACGTTAACCTGTATGGAAGAGGTCAAATTAAAACATTTGTTTGTGGTTGTAGCCAAAGTTTCTCCTTAACCTTGGTCTCATTTTTCCATGAGTATGAGTGGAAAAACATAATTTGCAAAGCTATATCTCTTCTCAATGTTGAAATATCCTCCAATATTTGACTTGTTTCTTGGGATGGTAATCGATTAGATGCTTAACATGGGTGATCTTCTGAGATTAAGAGTTTCCCCCCAGTTTCTAACAGAATCTGAAGGAACTAAGTTTGATGAATCTTCATTCTTCGCTTACGCTCCTTAAAAACTTGAAATGCTCAACCTCAATGGTGGTTTTGATCTTGTTGGAAAACTTGGTCGCCATACAAGATGAAATAATGGGGATCAACTTCTCACATACGGCGTCAAACTGTTGCGTGCTAGAAAACCAGTTGCGGTAAAGTAAAAGTTTTTGCCTTAGCTTCATTGTGAAATCCAACACACACACAGGTATTTAAAGAGTGAACAAGAAAATTCCAGAATTTTTACGTGGAAAACCTCAAAAAGAGGAAAAAACCACGGGGCTTAGCCCAATAAAAAGCTTCCATTATGTATCTGTTTTAGAGTATAAGATCTTCCTGATACCGGGATTACATAATTGTATATGAGAAAGGAACAACAGCTATGTGACAATGATCAGGTTGTAACAGTTGCTAGTAGTAGCAGATGATGGTGAACAAAGGGGAACAGCCACTGACGATGAAGGTCATCATGATGGTGACCGACGGAGATTGACGATGGCAAGGATCAGTGGTGGCGGCTGATGGTGGCGGCCGGTGGTGGTGGTTGACAACCGTTGGTGGCACCATTGTGCTTGGAGGATCTTTAGAGCTCTCTCCTCTCTCTTGCTTGGCCTCCCCTCATATGAGAAATAAGGGGCCATTTATAGATTGGAGGAGCGGCATCTCTATAATTACATGCAAAACCCGTATCACTCCACTTCATCGTACGGCTCAAAATGATCCCCTTGATCATATGATGTATTTTGTGTATTTGAATGCTCAAATGATGTCAGAATTATGATATCTTGGGCTTGTTAGATTTGCTTCAAGACGCCTTCGATTGATTGTAAACACTTCATGTTTAAGAGTCAATTGATAATAAATGCTTGATTTCGGTTAGTCTTGATTCACGATCAGATTACTTTCTACGTCAAGATTCGTGCTTCGACTAGTGGAATTTTCAGGGTAATATCAAATGGATTACTTATTCTTCTTCATTTCACTAGGTGAAGAGACAAAAGTATAAAAAAAATTATGTCTAATAGTGTGATTATTTGGGACAGACAACTAGTTATCTTATTCAATATCTTATAAGGATTTTTTTCTTGGGTGATTTGTAATTGCCACTAAAGAGTTGAAGATAAAAATTGGATTTAAGAATTTCTCAAAAAAAGTTGCTGATTGTCACAAGTGATAGTTACCAATAAGTTGATGATCATATATAAAAGATGATAGGCTTTTTACTATCTCTAGTTAATATAATTGATGAATGAATTGTACTCAATTTGAAAAGAGAATGAAATATAGAGAGTTTGAGGAAAGAATACCAGTGAGATAACAATTACAAAAATAAAAATAAAAAGTGTGTGTGTGTGTGTGTGTGTGTGTATGTATATATATATGTATATATATATATATATATATATATATATATATATATATATATATATCTCATATATATATATATATATATATATATAGCATTTATCTCTTTATATAGTCATGCATATAGATTGATCTAATCAAGCTACCTTAGCTCTCATGAGATTTTTTTTATTTTTCTTATTTTTTTTAATTTAATTTTTATTATTATTATTATTATTTTATGTTATGGATTAGCACATTTGGAAGAAAGAATTTTTGTTAATAAAAGATGTTGATAAAAGGATTTTTTACATTAGAAAAGAAAATTAAATTTGTCATCTTTAATATTTGCAAGAGATGCTAAGTATGATTAAAGCTCTATAATTCTGGTAGAGGAAACTTTTAATAAAGAACAAATTGTATTTATCAAGAAATTATTTTAATCTTAAGGTGATTGAAAGAACTTCCGTGATGGTACATATCTATAAGTTCAATCAAATTGTTAAGTCAATTGTGTGTAGTTTATATCAATTTCATTAAAGAAGTTCACACTTTGAGCTAATTATCCACTTCGTTTCCCAAAGAATTTTTCTAACAGTTCCACCACCTAACCTCTAGAAATGTCACCTATCATCATCTACTAAATCTAGAATGATTTGTTGTTGTTGACCTCCATATATGTGTCATAAATCGAGTCAAGCCTACAAATCTGATTCGACGGACTGCTGAAGTGACAGTGCACAAATCGGGAATCAAAATGCACTAGATGTCTCTGAAAATAGTCAAAATGACATTCGATCGATGAACGAACTTACCATCGCATTCAGAACATCAAAATTGGTCAAGAAATAAATATTGCATAATCTAATGATCAACTGATTAAGCGATTAAGCTATTAATGTGCCGACATGCATATCGAAGTCGAAGCTACAACAATGTTCAAATGACCTCCGTTCATGAAATTGATTGCGTCTTTAGCTTCAAAATGTCAAAATCTTTCAAATAAGATTGTTTATACTTAATTCGAACAAGTCTGCGTAAAAATCAAGTAGTTGAAAGCGGTGACGCGCATTTTGAGCTGAAATGGATTCAATTTGACGTCGACTTGAACCAAATGGCCTCTTATTGCGAAACGGACTGCGTCGTTACGTTCGGAACATCGAAAAAAGCAAAGATTGATATATATTGACCATGTGATTTTACCAATGTAAAATTCACATTAAAGTCATTTTATCAATTTAAAAAATTAGGTTAAAATCCCTAATATAATTCTAATGCCCTAATTCCACTCTAATAAATCGATCCTCCTTGGCATATTCATTCTTGACAGCGAGCCTTCCTCGATCCCTCCTCTCCCACGTGCCATGAGGAAAAAAATCGGCCTCCTTCACATGACTCAACATGCACTCGTCTCCTCCTCCCTCCACGTGGTTCAATGGCCTGCTCCCTCCTCTTCTCTCCCAATCGTTCCCCCTCTCTCACTTTTCTCCTCTCTCATCCCAACCAAACGAAAGGAGCCCGCTCACTCTAAAAACCAAAAAGAGGATCCTTCTTCCTCCTCTCATCCGAAAACCACTCTTCTTCCTCTCCTCCTCCAAACCGAAATGGTAACTCCTTCTCCTTTCTCTTCTTTCTACTTCTTCCTTCTTCCTCTTCCCTCTCCTTTCTTTTCCTCTTCTTCTCTTCTTGATTTTCTCTCTTTTTCTCTCAATTACAAAATAGAAATCTCATTTTTCCCCTCACCCTCATAAATTTGAAATCCCATTTTCCCTCACCCTTACAAATCCGAATTTCTCCTCTTTACCTTACCCTCAATCCAAAATTCCTTTGTTTTCCCTCATTTCCACCAAAATTGAAAATCCATTTTCAAATTTTCGCATTTCTCAATCCGAAATTTTCCCTTTTTTTCCAAATCTGAATTTCCTATTTCATTTCTCTGCAATCTCCTTCGCCGCAACTGGAGAAGAACACCGTCATGAGGCTAGTTCTTCTTTTGAATTTCGGCGTAGTCCTCCTTGCATTACATTTTTAATTTTCGCTTCGCTACAACCAGAGAAGAACACCGTCATGAGGCGACTTCTTCTTTCAGTTTTTGGCGTCACTCTCCTTGCATTACATTTCCAATTTTTGTTTCGCCGCAACCGGAGAAGAACACCGTCATGAGGCGGGTTCTTCTTTTGGTGTCCAACGTCGCACTCCTTACATTACCTTCCAATTTTCACTTCGCCGCAACCGGAGAAGAACACCGTCATAAGGTGGGTTCTTCTCTTAGTTTCCGGCATACCCAACCCCATTTTCTTTCTGATCATTACAACGCCATGGGATCGATGTGTGAATGTGAATATATACATGCTTGTGTTTCTTTGCAGGTTTGAAGGCCTCGTCGTGCTCATGAGGGCGCGACGAGATGAAAAAATTGGTTGCGGTGTCGCAAGACACCGCTTGCTATGCTCATGAGGGTATACTGAGTAAGCCAACATCAGTTAGATGTCGCTCCCCCTAAATGAAATACTGCCAAAATTTTTCTAATTTCTAGACTTAGAAAAAAGGGGGGAATGAATATATATTGCATTGTATATTTTCTTTCAGGATTAAAGTCTCATCACGCTCATTAGGACGTGACAAGATAGAAATTGATTGTGGTGTCATAAGACACCACTCGCTATGCTCATTACGGCGTACCGAGAAAGCCAAACAGTCCCGATGCAGCAGCCTATGCAAGGATGATGCTGGGAGGCTGCCAAAATTATGCCTAATTTTGGATTAAATTTGTGACTTAAGAAAATTTAAATGGAAATCATTTAAACTTAAATAAAAAATACACAATAAACATAAAAATAAACATTAAAACAAAGTGGAGAATGCTTAAAGGTATCTAAACAAAACAAAGAGGAAACATAATACTAAAGTAAACTACCTACTTTAAATCGAAGCAAGTTCCCTTCCCTTCTTCAAAATCCTTAAAGGCTATGAAGTTTTCTCCTCAAGTAAATAATATGAAAAGAAAAACTCCCCCATTAGCCTTATTTATAGGAAAGGAAAGCTATCTTTGTGGGACCCACTTATAATTAAACTAACAACATATGTTAAACATATCATAACAACCTTGTTCCATGTTTGTTATCAAAACAAATGCAAGTGAAACTTAAGGAAGTTTAATACTAAACTCATAACAAACTGGCAATAAGTTTGAAGTTTAATTTTCAAATAAATAGGAAATTTGATATGAAGTTAAGGATAAATCTAAATTGGGTCCAACAACTCTTGTTGTAGAAACTGTGAATAGTCCTTAAATGCTAAAATTAGAAAGGCTTGTTTTCTTTTGGTGAACTTATATATAAACTTGTATGAGTTCAACTGGATGAAGTATGCCCTCGCACATATCTTACAGCAGTCACTCCTTTGAGTCAAATATTCCAAAATACATGCAAATGCTTGAAAGAAAATAAATTCATTACACATATCTAAAATGAATATATTTTTATTCAAAGCTTGTGCAAACTTTCAAATAGTCGCCACCGGATCTACAATTTTTTGTACAAGTAGACAGAAGGTGATACTAAATTAAATATTGCACGAATGAATGAACTTTCTTTCAATCCAAAAAAATAAAATTTTATTCTAATTATGATTTAATATCAATGATTTCATTAATTAGATGAAATTATCTAAGCTATAAAAACCTGCATGTGCTCAGACATAGAGACTTAAAGTATAAATTTTAAAGTCTGAAAAGTCTGTGCAGGATAAATTGGAATCAATTAAATATTAATCTGAAAAATCTAATAAGATACTAAATCAATTTAAAATATCTTCTATACCAGCGGATTCGTAACACTTTGTACAAGTGAACAAAAGGCGTTAATTAAGGCATTCTTAAATACACCCGCATGGGCCCAATACTATGTTGAATGTTTAAATTCAAGTGTCTGAGGATGTATGGTTGCTTCCGTGTTTAGTCAGACTGGTCCGTTAACAAAACCTAAAAATCTATTATAAAAAATTTCAAATCAGTGAAATATCTGAGAAACTGATTCTGTTAGGTGACAATAGATCTAATCCTCTGTTAGCAACTAAGCAGAAATGATAGGATCTAAATCTCTTAAATATAGTCAAATTAATCAATTTTTTAAATCAAATTAACTCAAACTAAGTGTCAATCTAAAAAATTCTTAAATGAAATTCTATCATTAAAAGCTTAAAACAAACTCAATCTATTCACCTTCCCCAATAGTTTATTGAGGATGAAAAATTAATAAAACTCTAGCTCACAAAGGAGCCAATATCAAATCAAGTGTTCTACTATGTTCACTCTCAATCAATCTCTTGCCAATAAGGACTCTCGTCCTCCGATCGTGGCGCAAGAGCTCCACAGATGATGCAATTACGACAAGAGTCCTCTGATTGAGTGGTTTGGCCAATTAGACTCCATTATATTACAATCACGAGTGTAGCCAGTATGCTCCCCAATGGCTCTACCCTTTGAGTTGTGAATCATAGGATATACTTGGTGGAAAATCATCGCCTAAGGTAGACTTAACTATGTCTCCTTAGACAAACACCACCCTAGGTCTATAAAGATTTCTTGGATGACGTAGCCCATGTGTTGTTGATAAGGATTCTTCAGTCAGGTTGGGTCGACTACATCCTCTGACTAAGTAAATTAGAGACTATGATGGCCCAGGATGACAGAACCATGGGATGTAGATTGGGCACATCATCATTCCCCCAACCATCCGGTTTAAGCTGAAATGATGAATATCATAATCCAAATTCTAAAACTCCATATTGCTGCTACTATATGCTATGCATTAAGCGATCTAATGATTAGCCTTAATTAAAAGCTCTCTCTCACTTATTGAGAGGGGTAATTAATTATAGGGGCTTGCACTTATAGGAAACCTAGAACCATATCTAAAGTCCTAACCAAACGAGGGTGAAATCTCTGGGTAGTGTCTTATCTACTATTCCATCTACCTTCTAAGAATTACATCAACACTGAAATCAATCTTTTCAATTTAGTTTGTCGAGAGGTTAGTGACGAATTTTTGGAGTCCACAGATTTCTGGTGACTTCGCTGGGGACATGATCCTTTTTCCATCTTTAGCTAGTCATATATGTGCTATAGTAACAATAAAATTTTTTGAAAATTCAAAATAAAAAAGGTGATTTAAGTGTGTAATCAATTCAATATGAGGCTCTATGCATAATGAATCATTATGTAGAGTATATCTTTATTACACCATTATTTATTTTGTAGTACCTCTGCATCTTGAAAGTATGGGGTAAAATAATAATCAATAATTGCTAATCACCGTCTTTCATTTTTATAGAATAGATCTACAAAGCACTCCATTCACTGTTCAACTAGGGCATGGTGCAAACATCTTCCTAGCCAATGCCGTCATCAATACAGGAGATGTTGGAGCTATAATTCAATTTAGTAGCTTGAATTTCTCAGCTATTATAGCTGCAACTCCTAAAGTACCCACCTGTGGTACATTAGTCCGAGGCATGCTGGAAGGCCTCAGATTACTGAAGCTCCTACTAGCCATGTTCATCAATCAGCCCAATAACCAATCACTCTCAAGGAGTTCTCCCAACAAAGAACTTCAATTTTTAAAAGGTTAGGTTAATCTGAAGCCCCCATGACGAAAAGAATCATCAATGGGCAAACTATGTCTTTAATGCCTCATGGTACAACTACTCAACCGGTTGAACCTCTTGTACCTAGAAAGCATGATCATGAAGCTTCCTCATCAAGAAACAAAATAACTAGAAAATAGAGTGGAAGGAGAAATGCTGAGCTGAGGGCTCAGCAGATCCCTATTGAATGACCTAGTGAATAAGCGATAATGCCACCAGAATAGAGTATTCCTACCCACAATAGCTTTGACAATCTAAAGTGGATAAAAAGGAATAGCTCTATTAGTGAAGTAAAGTAGTCCTTTTGGAACCAACCACGTCAAGCTCCACCACCATAAAGGAGACAACCTTAAATACTATCTGCCAGAATACATAAAGTTCTCAAAGTAGCCAAAGATAGAGGCTTGATAAAAAAAAGATTTCAGAGGCCTATGGTGATAGAAAATATTGAAGCTCCACCAAGAAAGTTATCATCTCTTCTAGTAACTAGCCATCGAGCCCAGTATGCTTCGTATGGTGAGCATCAAAGCGTGACACTTGGACTGCATGTCTAAGAATCCACAAAGGTCCCAAAGAAAAGGGTAAAGATATGGAGGCCAATGTAATGAAACTTGAATAGTGGAAGAGGTGAGACATCTAATATATATACTGTAAATCGCCTCAAAATAACTCATCAAGTGGATACCCAAAATAAAGGATATCATTAATGAAAGAAATAGGACACCGGAGAATCTCTAGGGGATCCCATCATCGATTCACCCCACAAGAGAAGGTTGAATTTGATCATAGTCCTTTAATAGAAGAAGTGTTTGGTCCACACATTGAACCAGAGATCCCTAAACATCAATCAAAAATTCATGTGCAAGAAAAAATAATGAAGATGACTCTATGGAAGTAGAAGTCATTTATATGGTCAGAGATATAGGTGAACTCTCCCAACATCAGCGAACATCGATCTAAAGAATCAACCTAATTTGACATTTATGAAGAAGAGTCTTACGTAAGCAAATAGAGATGGATCTTTGATCTAAGATGAAGAAGAAGAAGATCAAATGAGAAAGAGATCATGGGTGAAGTTGTATATATATGATTGAACCGTGAAAATGATCACCATACACGCTTTTATAATCAACATCATTGTAGCCCCCCAACAATCCGCTCGCAAATGCACAAGGAGAAGGGCAGTCAAGTTCTTCCTTAAAAATGAGCAGGGAGCAGAACAACAGCAAGAAATAGATGAAGAGGAAGAGCTTGTACTTATTGACGCTATGGCGCTCACCAGAGAGCAAAGAGAAATGTAATGTTAAATAAAGATCAAAAATAAGAAGATTGCACAACTTGGTACCAAGATAAATGATATGATGGTACAAATGAATATCATGACAGAGATGTTGCAAAAGAATATCACATCAAATGCATCACCTATCTTGTCTACTAATCAACAGGCAGCTAATAATATAACTTCTATACCAATAATCGCTCTAGTACCTCAAGCTCCTACAAGATACATGTTACATGAGGAATGAAGTTAACCAAACACCTCTCCGAGCAATTCAAAATATGGCTAGCACACGAGATAAGCCTTCTTAACTAGAAATGATAATCAATGAAAAGATAAAGGCAATCATAGCCTCGAGCAGTCGAAAAGTGAGGGTCGCCTTACCCAAATATGATCAAGTGTCATACCTGAAAGGTTACTCAGTATTGAAATTTAATACTTTCAGTGGGCCTGGTAATCCAAAGCAGCATCTAGCCCAATTTAAGGCTACTTGTGATAACATAGGAGGGAATGACACATCATTTTTCCATCAAGTACCGACTTCACCGCTGGTAATGATATATAAATTATCAATGATTCGCTTAAAACCTTTGCTGAATTAGAGACTATATTTATGAAGAAGTTTATCAATGCAATCAAAAAAATCACAATCGTTGACCTTACCTTGCTGAAAAGGAGAAAAGATGAGTTAGTGACAAAATTCATAAGTCATTGGTGTAACCTAAGTATGAAGTGCAAGCAACAATTAGAGGAAGAACATGCGATCCAATTGCTAATGAGAAATATGGATGATAAGATGGCACCATTTTTTTGTATGACATCAATTGCAACATTCCAGGACTTACTCGATAAGATGGCTAAATTTGAAAAGCTGAATCACCCTAAGTCTGAAGTCTATGCAGATGAAAGCAAAGAGAAACAAACCTTCAGACTCAAGAAGAAATGAAATTCATGCTGCTTCCTATAGCTCAAATGGTGAAATGGATGATATATAATGTGGATAAAGAAAGCAGCCAATATACAATTATGAAAAGGGAAAGAGCTTCTCTATTCTAATCCACAACCAAAATTGATATTATAAGAAATAATAAACCACAGACTTTTTCAAGTGGTGGGGAGCATCCAAAACAAGCAACAAGAGATGATGAGCAAATGTGATCTTCTCTTAAGGAAAAGATGGACAAAGATTATTCCTTTAGAAGGGACAATGTGGCTAAATTATTTTGGCAAGTAGTTAAAGCTCATTTACAATTACCAAAAATTAAAAGGCCTGAAGAAGCTAATCAAGTCAGTAATCTAGATTATTGTCCCTATCATCGAATGATCAGCCATCCTATCGAAGATTATTGTGTATTCAAAGATTGGCTAGAAAAGAAGTATCGACGAGGTGAATTTACACTTTCTGACAGTGATCTAGTCAACCCTAAAAGAGAATCTGCAAGGATGATTACATCTTCTTCTATATCATCCATCAAAGATAAAAAGGAGAAATCAATTAGATCAAGAATGAAACAAGTAGTCTCCAAAAGATCGAAAATGAGCAAGAAAGCCCCTAGTGTTAAGTGGAAATCACCACTTGAACCTATATTGGACTTAAGAGAGATGCCTAAACCAAGTATTTGGGCTTCTCGACATTTGATAAGGCTACTTATCAAAAGATGAGATGCCTACTAAATGCAGCCTCATAAATCAAAGAAGCTGGCTAAGAAAAAAGATCAAGAAGAGAACTACAACTCAAAAGATCATTAATAATCTAGAGGAATATCACCACATAACCCATTTAGCTTGGATTTCATGCCTAAACTTCACATTGCTAAATCGATGAAGAAGATAATGGTGAATCTTGTCCAAGAGAGATGTCAATCATCTATGATATCGATGTTCTTCAACATCGCATCTAAAATGACAAGGGTGGTCAGACATACTTGACCAACCCATCAAAATTCTTATCAGAAAAGCAAGAAGAGCCTAAGGAGTCAACATCTGAATTTTTTTTGATGACTCAACAAGACAATAATAGTTCAGATGAAGATCTATATTTTTCTGATGGAGAAGAGTCAGACTCATCGATATCATCACACATGAAACATATAAAGTTAAAAAATGAGTCTAACCCTTTTGGCCAATCTCAATAAGAAGGGAATTTGAAGAAACTACCTCTTTAAGAATCAAGATAAGGTGATTCAAGTTCGAAAAGTGGTAAAGTCCTACCACCTTCATCAAAGAAGGGAAATGTAAATAAAGACAAAGGCAAACAAATTGAAGTCAACGAAGATATCATTCCCAAAATCTTAAACTAAAGCCTAAATCAAATGAAAAGATAGATTATAATATTCTATCGCATCTGAGAAAGATCCATGTATAACTAAGTGTATAGGAGGCTCTCTTGATGTTAAAAGATCTTCAAGAAACTTTGATACAGGCTCTCAAAGATCTGAAAAGTTATGAAGCCTACTTCGCTAAAAGAATGCATGATTTAAGCATTGCAAACTCAAGATCTCCCAGTAATCACATTTTCTGAAGATGATTTATGTTGGGAACAGCAGATCATAACCGTCCTCTATATGTTAGAGTGATGGCATCTTGATCAACCAAATATTGATTGATCCAGGTTCTTCTATCAATCTTATGAGTCTGAAAGTATTGAGAGGATTATCACTTGGTATCCAACATCTTGAGAGAGACAAGTTGATGGTACATGGTTTCAATGAGAAGGGGCAAAAAACCCTAGGCTATTTTATTCTCCTGCTCAAGTTCAGGGTTTATATATAGAAGCCAAGTTTCATGTAATCGATGTTGATACCTCATTTAGAGCTCTCTTGGGCCGGCCGTGGTTGCATGAATATGGCATGATCCCATCAACTATGCATCAATGTATGAAGTATCTGAAAGATGGAGAAGAATTTAGAATTCTCAGTAACATACAACTATTCTCCATCAATGAAGCAAAAAAATTTATGAAGATGCAAAGTAATTCATCCTTCAAGAGCCTAACCCAACAGAGCCTCTTGAAGGTATCCACTTTAAACAAAAGCAATTTCACAAAGTGAAAGAGTAGAAGCAAAAAGGAAGAAAATAAATAAAGCACTTGATTCTGCACCTAAATTAAGAAAATTAGTTCCTCATTTCAGAAGTGACACAGAAGAAAGAGAAGATATTCCTGTCAAACCTAAGAAAACTTATAAGCTTTCAAGAAAGGCAGAATATGAAATAAGTGATTTAGATTCAGATTATGATTTGAATCTACTTATGGGAATAGAGTTTAGATGGTTGAATTAAAGAGGATAGCTCACTTGGCAGAGTCAGATGACTCACTCAAAACTATATCTATCCCTCAATAGTGCTTCAAATAAATCATTCCACTTGAGGTTCATAATATTGAAGAATTGATAACATTCTATGTGCCGCCATTGCGAGAGTGGAGAGCAGGAACCTTATTTTACAAATTTGAAGAGTCTCAACCTCACAATTTTGAGCAGCCTGCTCAACATAAAAATTCTGATGAAATAGTGCCAACAAGAATACCAATACACTATCCATAGAAATTGCGAAGAATGATGCATAAGCTTGGAATTCATATTGGAACTACTAAAGATAGAACTCAAATCTTTAACAGTATGTGGAGCCAAAGAATTCCTCAAGCATCATGAAGAAGTGATAAGTTCATCACTAAAGGTCTTGGGTTCATCCACAAATCTCATCAAAATAGAGCCTATTATAATATAATAGAAGTTGGGATTGAGACTAATAGTAATGAAGAAGATGATTCCCATGAAGTTCTTCTTAAAAATAATGAAGAAGTAGAAGCCAAGCCTGTGCCTAAAGAACTCAAAGATGGTGGACAAATAGGTACCATGGATGAACTCAAAAAAATCAACCTAGGAGCTGAAGATGATCCCCGTCCAATTTTCGTCAATGCCCTTTTACCTGATGAGAAAGTTGAAGAGTTAAAAGTACTACTTTGTGAATTCAGGGATTGCTTTGCCTGAACATATTCTCAAAATGTCAGGCTTATCCCCTGATGTAACAGTTCATAAACTTGTTATTAAATTAGATGCAACGCTTGTTAAGTAAGCTTCCTAGGCGAATGAGATTGGATGCAACCCCTAATCACCCCCTTCATGTAATTAAGAGTAATTAAACATATGAATAGTGGTTTAATCCCTTAATTGAGATAATTAAATATTATTTAAGTAATGAGGAGGTTTATGGAATGGGTTTGGGATATTTTCCCTAAGGTATTCCCTAAATCCTCTTTCTTCCTTAATTCAAACATAATTAAGGATTTATCCACTAATGATCTACTTAATTAGTTTAATCGAACTTTCAAAACTAAGCTAGAATTAATCAATCTCTTGCTAAGTAGGTCCTCAGGTGTTCAAAAGCCTAAGGTAAGTTTGAGAAAATCATATCCAACTCACATGTGTGGGAAGGTTATGAAAGTACTTAATGAAAACTCTTTAGCTTAATTAATTAATAATTATGAGCCAATTGCATTAGGCTCCATTATTTCTTAGGTGCATTGCTGATTTAACACTTGCCTAAATCTATTCCTATGCATTTCTATGTTATGACTTAAGAAGGATCTTCACATTTACACATGTAAATTAGACAACCAAATCAAACAAAAATCTTTTGCATGATTCTTCATCCATTCATTTCCTTTTGTACATTTACATATTTACATGTATTTAAAAATGGTATATTAACTGACGACTGGGTTGTGAGGCTTTAAGTAGCCCCAAGTATATCTTGTACCTTACACCCCTAGTGTAGAAAACAATGGTGTCATACTCACTTATGTCTTTTATTTATGTGGATGTGTATTTGATTAATGGATAAAAGAGTCCCTCTTTTCTATTTAATAAAAACATGCATTCATGGAATATCCAAATTTTCTTAAACAACATCTATTAGCATTCATCATCAAAGTGTGCTAAAGTGTGCATTGCATGTATAGCTATGCTTAGGATCATTCATATGCATGTTACACATGGTGGATAGAAATAAAGGGTTGTGTGTTATGTGATAGTAATTCACCTTAACTAATCCTAAGATGCTTTCCTTATTGAATAGGTTTATTTATAGAAAATCTAAACATAGGATTAATTAAAACACATAATAAAATATTCACTAAGGAAAAATTATTAATAAATCTACCTTAGAAATTACTTAAGGTAGGGATGAAAGAGAAGTTCTCTTCTCTTTTCTTCTCTTTACAACACCTAATAACTAAATGTAGGTTCATTCAAACCAAATCAAATCATCAAATAAAATTGACAAATCAACTAAATCACTTAAAAGGAAACCACCCTCTAAGTTGTATCCTTCATACTTAGAAAATTCTAACCTTAAATCCTAGCTAAGACATGCCACACAAGCCTTAAATGGCATACACATTAGGCTAAGTCACCATTTCTAGCTCTATGTTTCGGCGATGCATAGTTTGATGCCTGATTTTATTTTATGATGTAATATTTTTGGACTAGATTTTAGGGTGTATGTGCGTAGACTAGATGATAGGATGATCTTAGTCTAATCATGTCTTCTGCAGGGGATTGTGCTTAAGGGGTACTGTCATAAAAATATAAATAGTTTTGCTGTGCGAATAGCTTATAGCCCTAAGCATGATCCAAATTTGGATAGGTGGGCTTGGTTACCCATGTGTGGGGTGCTAAGTCCAAATTATTCATATAACTGCTTGGGTTGTGTGGTATGTTTAATTAATCTCTATTTTGCAGGTTTAGTTAGATTTATCTATCCCTTTTGATGTAAATTTTGTAATTGAAATTTAGAATGAATGTTACGGGGGAATTAAGAGAACATTGGTCATAAGGCCATGTCTTATGTACCATGTGAAGCCTTGGACCAAATCACATCTCACGACAAACCAAAAGGAAAAAATGAGTGAAGAAAGAAAGAAGTGAAGAAAGAAAGAAAATGAAGAAAAGAAGAAATGAAGAATGAAGAATGAAGACCCCCATAACATAAATTCCCTTCTAATTATAATTATTCATTTGTAATCCAATTTGTATAATGGTAGGGCTCGGCTAACCATCTTTCCTTTTCGGGTTTATGTGGTGGAGCCCGACCACATCAACCTTTTATTCTTCTATGCTAGCTTTATAAAATTGTTTGATGTTTGTTTAGCTTGTGCATTAAGATGGCATGATTTCTCTAATTTCTTCATTGTTTGATGAATGGCCTGGATGCAATTAGGCTCTTAGGAAAGAAATAACATTTATAGCTAATTAATCAACTCAAAATTAAATTAAATAACTCATAACCTCACCTAAAGCGTAGGATATAAATCAAGATAATAAAAGATTTAGCAACCCCTTAGTTGGATATTGTATGTCTCACATCATACATAAAAATATATTGCTTCACTCTTATTAATGTAGGGCATCCACCCTTGCCAAATAAAATGGCTTGACCTTTGAGAGCCATGGTGGAGACACACCTCCTTCTTTCTGATTTTGGCCCATAACCAATTTCTCATGCATTAGGCATATGAAATCTCATATCCTGTGTCAAATAAAATGTCCAAAAATCAAAATAAAATATAACAAAATTTGCATTTGATTTAAGTCATTATTCATGCTCTACATGATCTAGTCTCTTAGGAAGTGTGCTTAAAGACTTAGTCTCCTTTCTAAATAAACAACAACCTAGCTATGTTGCAAAGCACGGGCCTTGCCTACATGTATTTAAAATCATAGGAAGAGTTAGATGGCGGCCACCCCTAGGCGGTTGTAATTCCAACAGTTGGGTGGTTTATCCTCTCTTGTAGAGATAAACCATATGACCATTTTCATCATAGATTTAGGTCGTGCTTTCACCTCTGCAAAGCTCCCTGGATTTAGGATCCGAGGTTGTTATTTTCCTTTGTAGGCTACAAGCATAAATCCTCACCTCTTAAGCATTTCCATGATCTTGTATTATGGAATTATAAGCCCAAGATTTTTAATAAAAATTCAACTCAAACATATAATCCTCTTCAATTTTTAAAAATATAAATCCCAACCATATGATAGTTTAGGATGCTTACTAGGTTTCCTAACATCATGAGCATCTACTACTCATCTCCTTTTGGTTTAGAAATTAACTCCTTCGTTTTAATCAATCACACTTGATTTTCCAAAAATATCCAATTTGTTGATAGTCCTATCTTTAAAATCTTTGGAGACAATGATCATTTACCTTAATCAAGAGTATTCTTAAGGAATCTCATTCCTTAAGATGTAATTAATAATGGGAGCTTGCCTCCATATGAAACTTAACAAACTCGATTTAAAATAAACCTTACTTTACTTTTCCATATAAAGTAGGGGAAGAATCTCTGGTATATTCGAAGACTCATTATCCTTAGGAGTCTTATTAAGTGATTAGGTCCATTATAGGATGGTAACTTCTGTCTCTCGAGATAGTACATCATTCTTCAATGTCATACCCGATCACCCTAATAAGTACATCTATGGATCTATGTGGTGTCTCAACATACAAACAAACATTCTTATTTTTTAAATCCCCAAAGGTTTAAGAAATAAACACCACGTTAGGTTTATTCAAACCTAATCAAATCACTAATTAAAATTTACAAGTCAACTAAATCATTTAAAAATGAAACCACCATCTAAATTGAATCTTTCACACTTAGAAAATTCCAACTTTAAAGCCTAGCTAGGATAACCCATACAAGCCTTAAAAAGTACACACATTAGGCAAGTTACCACTTCTAGCTTCATGTTAGGATGGTGCATGGTTTGATGCATGATTTTGTTTCGTGGTGTAATATTTTAGACTGGATGTTATGGTGTATGTGCGTAGACTAGTTGGTAGGGCGATCTTAGCTTAATCATGTCTTCTGCATGGGGTTGTACTTAATGGTGTTGCAATAAAAATGTAAATGTTTTTTGCTATGTAGGTTGCTTATACCCCTAACCATAACCCAAACTAGGACAGGTGTGCTTAGTCACCCATGTACGGGGATACTAAGTCCAAATTATTCCTATAACTACTTGGGTTGTATGGTGTGTTTAGCTAACATTTGTTTTACATGTGTAGCTAGATTTAATTTCCTTCCTTTTAATGTAATTTTTTCATTGAGATTTGGAATGAATGTTAGGGGGGATCAAGATGAACATTGGTTATAAGATCAAGTCTTATGTACCATGTGATGCCTTTAGAGCAACTACATTCCAATCAAGCCAAAAGAAAGAAAGAAAAGAAATAAATCAAAATCAAGAAATGAAGAATGAAGACTCCCATAACATGAATTCTTTTTAATTGTAATTATTCATTTGTAATCTGAGTTGTATAAGGGTATAGCTTGGCTACCCACATTTCTTTTCGGCTTGTGCAGTGAAACCCGACCACATTGGCCTCTTATTCTTTTATGCTAATTTTATAAACTGATTGATGTTATGTTTATGATTGTGCAATTAAGATGGCATAATATTCTTAGTTTCTTAATTGTTTGATGATTGTTGAATGGCCTGGATAGTCTCTTAGGAAAAAATAATTTTTTTATCTAATTAATCAATTTAAAATTAAACTAAATAATTCATAACCTCACCTAAAACCTAGGACATAAATCCAGATAATAAAATATTTAACAACCTCTTAGTTGAATGTTGTATGTCTCATCTCATGCATAAATCATATTGTCACACTCTTGTCAATGAAGAGCTTCCACCTTTGCCAGAGAAAATGGCTTGACTTTTGAGAGCCATGGTAAAAACACACCTCCTTCTTTCTGATTTTGGCCCATAACCAATTTTCTTATGCATTAGGCATATAAAATCTCATAGCCTGTGTTAAATAAAATGTCCAAAAATAAAATAAAATAAAATTTGACAAAATTTGCATTAGATCTAAGTCATGAATTCATGCCCCTCATGATCTAGTCTCTTAGGAAGTGAGTTTAAGGACTTAGTCTTCTTTCTAAATAAACAACAGCCTAGCCATCTTTCAAAGCATAAGACTTGCCTACATGTATTTAAAATCATAAGAGGAGTTAGCTGGCGGCCACTGCAGGTAGTTGTAAGTTCAATAGTCGGGTGATTTATCCTCTCTTGTGGAGGTAAATTGTATACCCATTGTTCGCCTTAAATTTAGGTCATCCTTTGGCCCTCGTCAAAGTTCCCTGGATTTAGGACCTGAGGTTATTGTTTTCCTTTAGGGCTACAAGCATAAGTCCTCACCTCTTAGGCATTTATATAATCTTATATTGTGCAATTATAAGCCCTAGAGTTATAATAAAAATTCAACTCAAATATATAATTCTCTTCAATTTCAAAAATGTAAATCCCAATCATAAGATAGTTTAGGATGCTCACTAGGTTTCTTAATATCATAAGTATCCCCTACTCATCTTCCTTTGGTTTAACAAAACTCCCACCTTTTGCTCAATCCCACTTGATTTTCTAAAAATAACTAACTGATTGATAGTCCTGTCTTTGAATTATTTGGAGAAAATGATCATTTACCTTAATCAAGAGTATTCCTAAGGAACCCCATTCCTTAGGATGTAATTAACTATGGGAGCTTGCCTCCATAGGGAACTTAACGAACCTTGTTTAAAATAAACTCTACTATACTTTTTCAGGTAAAGTAGGGGAAAAATCTCTGCTACATTCAAAGACCCATCATGTCATAGGAGTCCTCATTTAAGTGATTTGGTCCATTATAGGATAATGACTTCTATCTCTTGAGATAGTACATTATTCCTTAATGTCACACCCAATCACCCTAATGAGTACATCTGCAGATCTGCATGGTGTCCCCTCACATAAACACACTTAATAACACATCACAAAAAAATAAATAAACACCACAAGAACTTAATATGATTGATTTGAAAATATGATTCTCACTTAACAAATTTGGTATGTTAAGTAAGAACCAAATATGATTTGATTTGTATTTTGATAATGAGACTCTCACATAACAAATTTGATATGTTAAGTGAAAGCCAAATGCATGTTTTAAAAATGAGACTTGCTTAACAAATTTGGTATTTTAAATTGAGGTCAAATTCATGTTTAGAAAATGAGACTCTCACTTAACCAATTGGTTATATTAAGTGAAAGTCAAATGTATGTCATTTTTAAAAGAAGGGAAATCTATTTAACAAGTTTAGGTATGTTAAAAAGAGTTCAATGATATGTCTTGCTTTCTTGTGTGATTCTTTACTTTTGAAAAGAGAGAAACTTCAATTCTAACATATGTGAAATATGTTAAGTGAAGTTTTAATTTTATGCTATGATTTTGTTTGAAGATAGACTCCTCATTCAATATTTTTGAATATGTTGAATGAATATGGTCATTTTTAAGAATGTGCTTTTGAAAAGATGGAAACCTCAACTCTAAAAAATGTGAAATATGTTAAATGAAGTTTCAATTTTATGCTATGATTTTTTTTAATAATAGACTCATCATTCAACAATTTTGAGTATGTTGAATGAATATGGTCATTTTAAAAAATGTGCTTTTGAAAAGATGGAAAACCCAACTCTAACATATGTGAAATATGTTAAGTGAAGTTTCAATTTTATGCTATGATTTTATTTAAAATAGACTCCTCATTCAACAATTTTGAGTTTATTGAATGAATATGGTCATTTTCAAAAATGCACTTTAAAAAGATTATTTTGATCTTGATTTTGAAAAGAACCTCCATGTAATAATCATGAGGATTGTTAGGTGAGGTTTGGTTATCTTAGTTTTGTGAAAGGTGCTTTTGAAAAGTGGCACTTTCCAAATGAGTTTATTTTATTAATCATTAAGATGAACCTTGCCTCACCAAGCTAGTGGTACGAATGTTTCAAATATTTTCATTTCCTTTCATGAGTTAATTTTATTTTTCTCCTATTGGGAAACCCAATAGGGGTTCCACGACCTACAAGGAGTGAGGTCTTAAAACCTAGAGGATGTTGGTTAGCTTCGCTTAAAAATGAAAGAAGTTAAGTGACAATGAAAGAAAAGATAGTCTTGGACTCATATGAAACACAAGTCTACTATCGATGCTTGGAGACAACAATTGTCTACTAGAGAAGGAGAGAGGAACCGTCCCCAGCGAAATTTCTAGAAAAATCTGTGGTGTTTGTTTTCGGATCTATGTGTATGTTTGTGTGTATGGGAGGGGGGTTGACATAATGCAGATCTGAGGGGGTACTTATTGAAGTGATCAAGTATGATAACAAGGAATAGTGCACTATCTCAAAAGATCGAAATCATTACCCTACGATGGACTTAATCACCTAATAAGGACTCTTAAGGCATGATGGGTCTTCGAATGTACTAGAGAATTTTTCACTACTTTACATGAATGAATAAAGTAGGGTTTATTTAAATCGGGTTCTAAAGTTTCCTATAGGGGCATGCCCCCATAGTTAATTACATCTGAAGGAAGGTGAGTTCCTTTGGAATACTCTCAATTAAAGTAGGCAATTGTTGTCTCCAAAGAATTCAAAGATAGGACTATCAATAAATTAGTTATATTTGGATGATCAAATAGGATAGATTGAAAGGAGAGACTTATTATTGAAGATAAATAGAGATAAGTAGGGGATGCTCATGATACAAGGAAGCCTAGAGGGCATCTCAAACTACCCTATGGTTGGGCTTTATATGTTTGAAATTGAGGAGAATAATATATTTGAGTTGACATTTTATTAAAAATCTAAGACTTATAATTCCATAATACAATATTGTAGAAATTTCTAAGAGGTGAGGATTTATGCTAGTAGTAGCAACCTCATATCCTAAATCTAAGGAGCTTTAGCGAGGCCAAAGTATGACCTAAATCTAAGGCGATAGCTGCTATATCATTTATCCCCACAAGAGTGGGTAAACCACCTTACTGCTGGACTTATAACCGCCTGGAGTGGCAGCCAGCAAACTCCTCCTATAATTTAAAATCATGTGGTCAAGTCATATGCTTTGAAAGATGGCTAAGTTGTTATTATTTAGGAGGAAATTAAAGTCATTAAACCCACTCCCTAGGAGACTAGAGCATGAGTGATATGGATAATGACTTAGTCTAATGCAAATCTTATCAAATTTTATTTGATTTTGACTTTTTTTTACACAAGCCATAGGATTTTATATGCCTAAATGCATGGTGAAGTTGATTATGGGCCAAATCAAAAGATGAAGAGGTATTTTCCATCATAATCCCTCAAAGATCAAGCCTTTTTTCTATCTGGAAAAGATGGAAACCCTCTCTTAGCAAGAGTGAAACAAAATGATATGCATGATATTAAGAATTCAACATCCAGCTAAGGGGTTGCTAAATATTTTATTATCTTGATTTAATGTCTATGTTTTATGTGAGGTTATGAGTTATTTAGAAAAATTAATTATGAGCTATAGTTGGATAGAAAATTTTTTTTTTTTTCTAAGAGCCTAAACAGATCCAGGCCACACATTAAATCATCATACATAAAGAAACTAGAAAAATACATGTCATTTCTATTACACAATGTAAATAAATCATCAAACAATTTATGACCTCAACGTGAAAGAATAATAGGTCGGTATGGTCGAGTACAACCATACAACTCAAAAAAAATGGGCAGTCGAGCTCTACCCTTATACAACCCTGTGGTGTTTATTTCTAGTTCATGTGTATGTGTGTGTGTGTATATGGAGGGGACACCACACAGATCTAAGGATGTACTTATTGAGGTGATCAGGTATGACATCAAGGAATAGTACACTATCTCAAAAGATAGAAATCACTATCCTACGATGGACCTAATCACCTAATAAGGGCTCCTAAGGCATGATGAGTATTCGAATGTACCAGAGAATTTTCCCCTACTTTATATGGATGAATAAAGTAGGGTTTATTTAAACTGAGCTCAAAAGTTTCTTATAGGGGCAAGCCCCCATAGTTAATTATATTTTAAGGAATGTAAATTCCTTAGGAATACTCTCGATTAAAGTAGGTAATTATTATCTCCAAAGAATTCAAAGATAGGACTATCAATAAATTGGTTATATTTGAAAGATCAAATGAGATAGATCAAAAGAAAAGACTTATTATTGAAACCAAATGGGATATATAAATGTATGTGTGTGTGTGTATGGGGGACAAAGTCGATCGAGGGAGCACTTATTGAGATTAGCGACATCAAGGAATAGTACACTATCTCGAAAGATAGAAATCACTATCCTATGATGGACCTAATCATCTAATAAGGACTCTTAAGGCATGATGGGTCTACGAATGCACCAAAGATTTTTCCCCTACTTTACATGAATGAATAAAGTAGGGTTTATTTAAACTGGGTTCTAAAGTTCCCTATAGAGGCAAACCCCCATAGTTAATTACTTCCAAAGGAAGGTGGGTTCCTTAGAAATACTCTCGATTGAATTAAGTAATTGTTGTCTCCAAAGAATTCAAAGATAGGGCTATCAATAAATTGGTTATATTTGGAAGATCAAATGGGATAGAGTGAAAGGAGAGACTTATTATTGAAGCTAAATAGAGATAAGTAGGGGATGAGCATGATACTATGAAGCCTAGAGAGCAACCCAAACTACCCTATGGTTGGGCTTTACATGTTTGAAATTGAGCAAAATTATATATTTTAGTTGAAATTTTATTAGAAATCTAAGACTTATAATTTCACAATACAAGATTGTGAAAATGCTTAAGAGGTGACAATTTATGCTAGTAGCCCCATAGGGAAACAGCAACCTCATATCCTAAGTCTAGAAGCTTTAGTGAGGGCCAAAGCATGACCTAAATCTAAGGCGAAAGCAGGTATATTGTTTACCTCCACAAGAGAGGATAAATTACCCGACTGCTGGACTTATAATCGCTTGAAGGCAGCCAGCTAACTCCTCCTACAATTTAAAACCATGTGGTCAAGTCATATGGTTTGCATGATGTCTAGGTTGTTACTATTTAAAAAGAAACTAAAGTCCTTAAACCCACTCTCTAGAAGACTAGAGCATGAGTGGTATGGATAATGACTTAGTCTAATGCAAATCTTATCAAATTTTATTTAATTTTGACTCTTTATTTTGGCATAATCCATAGGATTTTATATGCCTAAATGCATGATGAAGTTGATTATGGGCCAAATCAAAAGAGAAAGAGGTGCTTTCCATCATAAGCCCTCAAAGGACAAGCCTTTTTTCTATCTGGCAAAGATGGAAACCCTTTTCTTAGCAAGAGTGAAACAAAATGACATGCATGATATTAAGCATTCAACATTCAGCTAAGGGGTTGCTAAATATTTTATTATCTTGATTTAATGCATATATGATATTAAGCATTCAAAATGACATGCATGATGTTTTGTTTTGTTTTGATTTGAAAAGAGGAAACTCTCATATAACAAATGTGGGTATGCTAAATAGAGTTTAATTTATTTTGGTTTTCAAAAATGGAATTCTCATTTGACAAATTTGGCTATGTCAAAATGGAGTTCAAATGTGTTATAATTTTGTGTGTGATGTTGCTTTTGAAATGAGGGAAACCCTCACTTAACAAATTTTGGGCATGTTAAATAAAGTTTAATGATATGTTGATTTTTTTTTTTTTGATTTTTTTTTTAAGAAATGGAACTCCATCTAACAAATTTAGATATGTTAAGTGGAGTTGGTTAATTTTTGATAAATGTGTTTGAAATATTTTGAAGAACTCTCATTTAATAAATTTGGGTATGTTAAATGGAATTAGTTGATTGATTGATTTTATTTTTAAAACAAATGTGCTTTTGAAAATTCATTGAAAGGATTTTAATGATGCATATTTGATTTTGATTTTTGAAAGGATCCTCATTTAACAAATTTAAATAAGTTAAATGAAGCTTGATTATTCTTTGAAAAAAGAGACTTGAAAGTTTTATATTTTGCAATCTTTATATGAAGTACATTTCAAAAAAAAACTACTATTGAAAAATTATGCAAAAAAATTTACTTATTTTAGTTCAAATTTTCTTAGATATAGAATGAAACTTACCTCACCAAGCTACTAGTGAAGAGGTTCTAAATTTAGTCATCTCTTCTCATTAGCTAATTTATTTTTTTACTCAGTGGGTGACCCAATAGGGGTTTCAAGACCTATATGGAGTGAAGTCCTAAAACATAAAGGTTGTTGGCTACCTTTGCTTAAGGATGAAATAAGCAAAGTGCCAATGAAAAAAAGATAGTCTTGAGCTCATATAAAATATAAGTATACTATTAATGCTTGAGACAATAATTATATACTAAAGATGGAGAGAGAAACAATCCCCAACGGAGCCGCCAGAAAAATATGTGGTCTTTATTTTCAAATGTATGTGGGGGACACTATGCAGATCGTAAGGGATATTATTGAAGTGATCGGGTATGACATTGAGGTATGATGTACTATCTCTAAAGATAGAGGCATCACCATTCAATGGACCTAATCACCTAATAAGGACTCCTAAGGCATGATGGGTCTTCGAATGAACTAGTGATTTTTTCCCTACTTTATATGGATGAATAAAGCAAGGTTTATATTAAATTAGGTTCTAAAATTCCCTATGGAGGCAAACCTCCATAGTTAATTACATCCCAGAGAATGAAATTTCTTAAAAATACTCTCGATTAAAGTAGGCAATTATCATCTCTAAAGATTTTAAGGCTAAACTATCAAAGGATTGGTTATATTGGAAAAAACAAATGGGAAAGTTCAAGGAGAATACTTATTTTTAGAATCTAAAGGGAGGAAGTAAGAAATGCTCATGATACTAAAAGGCTTAGTGAGCATTTCAATATATCCTATAATTGAGCTTTATATATTTAAAAGTGGAGAGATTTACATGTTTTGAGTTAAAATTTTATTATATTACTATAGCTTATAATTCAATAATACAATATTATAAAAATACCTAACTGGTGAGGATTTATGCTTGTAGCCCAAAGAAAACAACAATCTCGAATCCTAAATCTAGGGAGCTTTAGCATAAGCTAAAGCATGACCTAAATCTAAGTGAAAGATGGACATAGTGGTTTACCTCCACATGAGAGAATAAGTCGTCTGACTTCTGGACTTACAACTACCTGGAGTGGCCGCCAGCTAACTCCTCCTATGATTTAAATCCATGCAAGCAGGTCTTATAAATTTGTAAGATAGTTGGGTGATTATTAATTTAGAAATATATTAAAGTCCTTAAACTTACTTTCCAAGAGACTAGAGCATGAGTGGTATGAATGATGACTTAATCTATAAATACAAAATATTTTCAAATTTTATTTAAATTTTGACACTTCATTTTGACAAAGGTGTTGGTATTTTTATGCCTAAATGCATGATCAAATAAAGTTGTTGGCTAAATCAACAAGAAAGGGGTGTGTTTCAACACAAAAAATGCCCTCAGATGGTCAAGCATTCTCTTATTGTGCAAGAATGGAAATCCCCTATTTTCATGAGCGATATAATATGATATGCATGTTGTGAATCATTCAAACATTCAGCTAAGGGATTATTACATCTTTTAATTATCTTATTTAAGACCTAGGCTTTATGGTGAGGTTATGAGTTATTTTAAAATTTAGTTATGTGATTAATTAGGGTAGAAAAATTAATTTTACCCTAAGATCCTAACATATCAATGTCATACATTAAAGCATCATTCATTTAAGAAACTAAAAAAGCATGTCATTTCTAGTGCGCAAACTAAACAAATCATCACATATTTTTATAAAACTAACGCAAAAGAATAACAGGCCGGTGCGATCGGGTGCCTCCGTACAACAAAAAAAATAGTGGGTAGTCAAGCTCTACCCTTATACAACCCTGGAATATGAAAGAATAATTACAATTTACAAAAATTGAATGCTATAGGGGATCCTCATTTCTTCATTCTTTATGTCTTCATGTATCTTCCTTCCCCTTTGATTTGGTGGACTTCAAGGCATCACATGGCACCCCAGGACAAAGCCTTCTAGCCAATGCTCATCTTAATCTCCCATAGAAACAATCCTAATTTTTAATACAAAATTACATTGAAAATTGGAAAAGCAAATCTAACTACACCTGTAAAATAAGTGTTAGCTAAACACACATACAATCTCAAGCAGTTATATGTATAGTTTGGGCTAAGCACCCTACACATGGGTAACTAAATCCACCTGTCCTAACTTGGATTGTGCTTAGGGGTTTAAGCAACTTGTAAGTTGAGCATTTATAATCATTTTTAAGCATCCCTTTAAGCACAATCCCTTGCAGTAAAATATGATTAGACTAAGAACAGCCTAACATCCAGTCTACGAAGCATACACACTATCATCCAGTCTAAAATAATACATCACAAAATAAAATATACATCATATCATTCACCATCCTAACTTAGGACTAGAAGTGGTGACTTAATTCTAATGTGTGCATTAAGACTTATGTGTTATGTCTTCCTAAGCATTAGAGTTATAGTTTTCTAGGTATGGAAAGATTTAATTTAGCATGAAAGGTGGGTTTCACTTCAAGTGGTTTAATTGATTTAAGAATTTTATTTTATTTTTTTATTTTTTTTCTTCATATGACCTACACTTAGCAACTAAGTGTTATAAACAAAAGAAAAGAGACCCTCTTTCATCCCTACCTTAAGCCACTTTCTAAAACATGTCAGTTTGATTTAGTTTTCTTTAGTGAATGACTTATCACACATTTTTAAATTAATCCTAAGTTTATGTTTACTTTAAATTATTCTATCCAATATGAAGGGTGTCTTAAGATTAATTTAATGGATTACTATCACAAGACACATGTTAAATCATTCCTTTCCATCACATGTAACATGCATATGATTTTAAATCTTAGGTGTATCTATACATGCAACACATTTCAGCATACTTATGTGATGAATGTAGATATGTATTTGAAGTTTATATTCTCATTTTTGATTGAATTATTTAATCATATTAATTTAAAGCTCTATCTAAATTCTTATACAAAAAGTACATAGGGATGAAATTAAATAGGTCGTATCATTGTTAACCAAGGAAGTGAGGTATTCAAATGACCTCCTTGGGGCTAACTAAAGACTCATGTTCTCATGATGCCCAAACTATATACCCATTCGAATTCAAACATATGTAAATTTGTATGCATGAATCATCAGAAAGAGAGCATTAACTTATATGTAACACGTGCTAATCATTTAGATGATTATAGAATGCATGTATCTTTGATAAAAGAAAAAGGTTTTAATTCCATAATTAAATACACACACACATGTATAAGAGACATAAGCAAGTACGTTTCATTGTTAACCAAGGAAGTGAGATAATCAAATGACCTCCTTGGGGCTACTTAAAGCCTCGTAGTCTCGAGATGTTCAGTCTAAATACTTAATTTTTTCAAATACATATGGATGTATACAGTAAAGGAAGGAAAACCATGCAAAGATTGTATTTTTATTTGATTGAAATATTTATGCATGTGGATTAAAGTTTTATCCAAATTCTAATGTAGAAACACATGTAAATGAAATTAAATAAGTATGTGTCATTGTTAACTAGGGAAGTGAGGTAATCAAATGACCTTCTTGGGGATACCTAAAGCCTCGAATTCCTGGGATGTCTGGACTATATACTTATTAACATTCAAATACATTTAAGACTATATATGAATTAAGGAAAAGAAAGCTTTACTTCACATATCTAAGTTATAAGCACATGCAAACCTATATTTGTTCATAACTACTATCACTCTAACCAATGTAATTGATTTATAAACTTTGGAAAAATAATTTGGATTTATTAGTGATAATAGCCACACATATTATAAATTAATCCAACACATGCAAGCTTACATAAAAGAAAACCATTTGATTTAATTAACTTTGAAAAGATGCATGCATGATTTTCAAATGCCATACAACATTTAACATGAATGAAAAGAAATAACTAAATATAAACACATGATTCCACTCAATTAAATTAATTCCAAAGGATAATCATGTCAAATAAAACTATTTAAAGCAAACCAAAGCTTCTTTAATGCCATTTTAAATTTCATATTTTGATTTGATTTAAGAATGTGAGGAAGAGGTTTGCTAGTCCTAACCCATTCCCAAGTTTATTAATTAATTTGGTTTAATGAAATATGATTAAGTTGATTTTATGAGTTAATTAAGTTGTAATATTCATTAAATCCATTAATTAACCCTTTTATATATTACCTTAACATAATTACCCAAATAATTATAAGCAAACATGATATTCACATGCATTGAAAATAAAATTAGCAATAATCCTAAGAAAGGAAAGGGGACTAATGTAATTGGCTCATAATTAATGGTTAATTAAGCTAAGGAACTTAATTAAGTACTCATATAATTCTTCCACACATGTGACCTACCCGAGATTTAATTAATTAATGTCTAACATGATTAATATTTTAATTTAATCAATTAAACAATTTAAGTAATTAATTAAGCCTTAATTAGTTTGATCAATAGAATGAACCTAGGGGAAATGGGCTAAAGAGAAAACCTCAACCTTATCCTATAGGTTTATTCACTATTAAACAATAATTACCAACTTAATAAATTAATTTATTACTATTCATGGGATTAATTAATCATTGATTAACTTAAAAGAGTAATTAAGATTTAATTAGTCAATTTTTCTAATTAATTAAGCAATAAATCACAAAAAATATACAAGACAGAGGTCATCCCATTAGATTAACTTACAAAGTTTGGGGTTAATTACTCAAGTAATTAAAAGGTAATTAAGTTAATTAATTTTATAATTAAATCTTAATTAAGTCTTAATTACTATTCAAAATTAATTAAGAATATTTTTAATAGATTTTTCTTTGAAATACCTTTAAAATGAGTATTTATTTATATTTTTCTTATTTTTCTACAATTAGTTATAATTTTTAGAAGTTTCAGCCATTAAAATACATTAATTAAGCATAATTAACCCTTAATCCCGTCGGCGCCACGTGGCACACTGACGCGGCGTGCTTTCCACATGGCACCATGAGATTGGTTATTTAAACATAATTCTAGTCAGCGCTTGCATGGCGGTGGCAAAAATCATTTTCTCGTGCGCCATTTGATCTAAGATCGGATGGCTACTATTAATCTCACAGTGCTAAAGGATTAAATTGGATAATTCTAACAAATCTAATCACGACTGTTCCTTCTGATCATGCAAAATGGATGGTGTGTGATCTATCATCATGCTAGTGAGGGAGAACGGAGTCTGTCTGTCATTGCTCGCGTGATCCTAGCTCACCTCAGCTTGGATCAACTGTAAATGGATCACACACCTTCACGTGAAGGATCCAAGGGGATCCAATGGCTAAGATCACACGGGATGAAAGTTTTCTTCAAAAAGCTCCAACTAATTTTTCACCCAAGGTAAATTTCAATGGCATACCTCACCAGAGCTCAATATTGGTGATAAATTTGAATAAGGAAGCTTCGTCTAGTGGAGACGAGGCTCTACTGAATAGCAGGAGCTTCAATTTGAGGTAGTTTGCTCGGAAGGCCAAGGCCAATCTTGGGTGCTTGATCAAAATCACACGCTGATGATGAGGGCTCGTGAGATTCTGCTCTTGCTTGACTAGCTCCAATGATGGTGTGTGCAAAGTTAATTGCACTTTGGTGGAGATTTGAGCAAATGGGGTCGAATAGAGGAGTGTCATGTTTCGGCCTGAAGGAAATTGAGAGTGGGAAGATTGGGAAGCTCAAAAAATACTCTATGAAGCTTTTGGCCACTCGTCTTAGGGTTCTCTATCTCTGAGGGGTGCAAGTGTGTGTTTGGATTTGGAATGAGGGGGGTATACCCTTCCTCCTCTTGATCAGATAGCTCAGCCTAGTTTGGCTCTTTATGATCATCCGGCCACCTCAGATGGTCATGTGTGGCAGGGAGTGGATGAGGTGGCTCAATTTGGTTGGGTGACGGTGTGGAGGTGGCTGCTAAGGAGGGTAGTGGGTGTCCTTGGTCTTTCAAGTGCACAAATGGGGGAGTTGAGGTGATTTCACCACCCCTTGGGACATGGCTGACCCAACCACCTTTGGGTCAAGTTGGGCGGCGTCCTAAGAGCCTAAGTGGACCAATGAGAGAGTGTCAAGTGTACAAGGAATAGAAATGACCACTTACATGGGTGATTTGTCTCATATGATACCCTTGACCCAAGGGTAGAATGGTCATTTAGCATTGGATTTGATTTGGCCAGATTTGGAATGATTCGAATGTGGGTTGGGCCAAATTTCATGTCATTTGGAGTTCATTTTATTTTATTTGGCTCAATTTGATTCATTTGAGTCAAATTAGGTTAGGTTGAGTCAAGTTGACCAATTGGTCAAATTAAGTCAAACTAATGGATCAAGTTCATATGCTCATTTGGGATGTATTGGTGTTATTGGTTTTGGTTTGGCTTAGATTTTATTTTGGCTCATTTGAATTCATTTGAGTAAAATGGTTAAGTTGACCAATTTGACCCAATTGGCCAAATTTGCTTAGGTCATGGTTTGGTTTGGGTTTAGTTGATCATTTGGAATATGTTGTAAGCTTTGGTTGAGTTTAATCTGGATTTTATTAGGTTTCGGGTTGGTTTAACCCTTTAGACCAAGTTAGGCTCACTATGTCATTTGGGTCTAGCGGGTCAATTGAGCTCAATTGAGGTTTTGGTCAAGTTCAATAATCAATTTAAAATGAATTTGAGCTATTGGTTGTAATCAATTTGATTTAGATTTTGATTTGACCCATTTTAGTCATCTAGGTCAAATTAGGTCAACTTGGGTCAAGAGGGCCAATTGGATTAGGTTTGGCTCAATTGAAGGTCAAGTCATAATCAAATATCGATTTTGAGTTGGTATGAATCATTGGTTTCAATGAATTTGGCTTAAGTTGTAATTTGGCTAGTTTGGTTCATATGGGTTAAGAGGTTGACTTGGTCAAATGACTAAGTTGACTTAGTTTGATCTAATTTATGACAATTGATCAACCTAGGGTGATCAACAATATGATAGGAGGTCTTAGTGGGCTTGGTCCAATTCAATTTGGGTAGGATTTGAACTTAGCTCAAACAGGTCAAATTAGTCACTTTAGGTCAAGTGGATTAATTAGGTTAGGTTGGCTCAATTGAAACTCAGTCATGTTCAAATATTGATTTTGAGTTGATATGAATCATTGGTTTCAATGAATTTGTCTTAGGTTGTAATTTGGTTTGTTTGGGTTCATATGGGTTTTTGTTCATTTGGATATTTCAAGTCAAATGGGTTAAGTTGGATTTGACTTGGGTTGGTTTTGATTTATCTTGATAATTATAAATTTCATTTATATTTATGAATATGCTTGGAGGAATGACTGATTTATGAGAAAATCAATTGAATTTGAGTTTTGGGATGAAAGAATTTGGCTAAGTCCATGGAGTTGGGTCATGTGGCTTAGGTTTGGATTCTGATTTAGTTTGATTTAGTTTTGATAATTTAAATGTATATTTTATTTATATTTGTGAAGATGATTGAAGATATGATTGATTCATGAGAAGATCAATTGAGTTTGAAGTAATTTGAAGGCAAATTTAGCTAAGCACATGAAGGTTGATTCATATGCCTTAGAAAGGATTTTGATTTGATTTGATTTAGTTAGATCATTTGAATGTAGATTTGATTTATATTTAGGAAGATGATTGAAGATATAAATTGATTATGAGAAAATCAATTGATTTTGGATTGATTTGAATTGGATTTTGACTAAGCTCATGAAAGTGGATCATAAGGCTTAGATAGGATTTTATATGATTGTATGTTTTGGCAAATTGGATTTGGAATTGAGTTTGATTATAAGTTTGATATATTGATTGAAGGGTTGAATTGATATTTGAGAAAATCACCTGAGTTTGGATTGATTTGAATTTGGCTAAGGCTAAGTCTATAAAATAAAATCATAGGGCTTCAGTTGATTTTGAGTTTGGATTTGATCATGAGCTTCAATCATTTGGCTTGGAATTTGAATTTGGATTTGGTATTTGAATTAAATTTTGGCGTTTGGTTATGGCTTAAGAAGGTGAACATAGATTGAGTTTAGGCTATAGGGTGGGAGGATCTCCCTGAGTCCTAAGGCATAGCCTAATCCTATGGTTAACCCTTATAAGTCCCTAGGCTTAGGGTAAGTGTTCACCTAAGTGTTAGAAGTGTCTTATGACTAACGAAGTCCTAGTATCTAGAAGACTCTTAGGTCTAAGAAGAGGATGAGAACTCACTCCAAAAGTGAGGTCAGCAGTAGCATATAAATCTATTTACTTAATCCAAAGCATGTCTTAATAAAATTTGATAAAATAGAAGATTACATTGCTATGTTTTTTTAACAAAGTTTTGAATATTGAAAATTTCTTCATAAGATTAAGCAAATTGTAGCTAAAATTTTATCTAGGCAATAAGTCTTCTAGTGTTCCAATCTAGCTTTTATTTTGTCACTTTGGAATTCATCTTTATACATGAAAAAAATTATATATAGATGTTTCTACTTTTTCATTGTCATGATCGTCTATATCTAGAATTTATATTGACCTTAATGTCGCATAATAATTTACTAGTTTCATCCTGATAGATTCTAATAATGATGGTTACAAAAAAAAAGGATGATCCTTGAGAAAAGTCTGAAAATTTTGCTTATGTTGTCATTTATTTGGACATGAGGTCTTTTTCTATAAAAATTTAAATAAGTAACAAATTGGTAATATCAATCCACAAAAATCAATCTAGTTCATTTTCATCAATTTCTTTCATTGGTACCTACAAATACTATTGCATCACTATATGTCTAGCCTATCTCCCATATTAAGTTTATGCTTCATACAACACATTCTTTAGTTTAGCCAATTAAAAGTGATTAAGTAGATTATGCTATTCAAGAGACTTCAAATTTATTATATTTTGCAATTAGCAAGGTTGCACCTCCTTAGCTTCTCTTTGTAAAACATAAACAATAAAATAATAAAAATAAAAGTAATACTAAATGCCCTTTTAACTCATTTATGAAACTATATAAGCTTGTGAGGCACTTTTAGATGATGATATCCATGTAGCAATCCATAGATGCCACCTAAACCATAAACAATATTGAAAATCCAAGTTAAAATTTTGTTTAGCATATTCTCACATTACTTCATCATGAGCTTTATCAATAGGCTAGATAATTATAAAAAAATTTATTGTCAGTATTTTGTGTAAGAATCTACTGGTATAAATGATAGTGAATTAGTGCTGAAACTAGAGAGCTCGAGAGACTCTCCCCTCTTAAGTTTGAAAAAAATAATCTAGTTATTATATGTGTAGTAAATAACACTTATCTTCGAAGAATTATAAATTTTATATGTGAAAGCTAATTTTCCTCAATTTAAGATTTTTTTTTTCTTATTGAGTGTAAGAGATCACTCTTATTATCAGCTCTTTGAAGTCTTATCAACATCATGAAACATAAATCAAAGATGGCATCTTTTGCATATTAATTTTTCAAACTAATCTCTTGGTATTTACTCATTTCATATAGAAAATTTTAGCATATATAATTTTATACATAAAATATTAGTACTCAAAGATATGTACTGCTTACTTTTAGCTAGGTGAAGTACTAACAAATAAAATGCACGAAATATTAATGTGTGTAGCTAGAAGAGTTGTCTGCCAACCATGCACTTAATGCGAGAAATTATTATATGTGAAGTTTAGATGTAGAGTTACATCTGAATTTTTACTATGCAGAGTTACGAAATATTTCTTTTTATTAGAATTTAAAGGGTATTTTAAAACACTTCTAATACTAGTACATAGTATGTGTATAAGAATATTTTGAGTGCAATTAAAAAAACTAAAAAAAAATCTAAAAAATTAGTTATTTTAATTATTTTATTCATTTTTATTAAATTGTGCTCAAAATATTTATATACACATTATGTACTAATATTATAAGTTTTTAAAATATCTTTTAAATTCTAAAAAAAAGAAAAAATTAATGTAAACGTATTATGTATATCAATACACAACAAAAATCAGAAAGCAGTTCTATGTTTATAATTTCTCCATCAATACACGGCAGCATTCGCAGTTTGCTTTCTTTTCTTTGACATGGGAATTACGAAATTGTGATTCAAAACTTTAATTTATGTTATTTTTTCTTTAAAGTCAGAGAGGATCTCAAAAACTTTATCCGGCCAATTACAAACTCAGAACGGCTGTCAGTGTTGGCGCTGGCAACCATCGTCCTTCATATCTCCCAGAATCATGGAAATAAGATACTTTCGGTGGTCAAATATTCATATTATTAATATATATATGTGAAGTTTACCTAAAATAATAGTTTTTGGATATCAAACTTTCGCATTGGTTTGTTTAGGCGTTTGACAGATCAGAATGAGTGATGAGTTTAGATGAACGAAAATAATTCATGGGGCATGCATACAAGTCGAAGCAAGAAGCTCAGAAACAACATTGATTATAAAGTTCATTAACCATGGAGAATTTTCTGTGAGCGTAATTGAAAAAAACTTATGTATAATTACTTAATATATATGCTCTTATTAATATTAAACTAATGTATTTACTAAAGTTATTAAGCAAAATACTTAATAAATATGTAAGAAAATTTTGAGCTGAACTCGCCTTAAAATTAATCTCTGAACACATATTTTTCAAACGTTAGATCAGTGGGACGTAACGGTCGAATTTTTCCCTTATTCATCTTTTTTGCTTTTAGCCAGCCGTGAGAGAACATAAAGCTTTGTCCTGAAATGAGATTCATAGGGGTAAGAATATCTTTAAAACTGTCATCTTCTGGTAGGTTTTGGTAGCTTTTTCAGGTAGATTATTTTAAGTATTTAGAGAGTCAAATTATTTAATCAAAATTACAAAAATCTTGCAAATTATGTAAGTGGAAGTTGATAGGATTATAGGAGAAAACCTGACGAGTAGATGAATGAATCAGATATATACGGAGAACTGTTGTTTTACTATTCTCTCATGTGAAATAATATTCATTTTTTATCATTCAAAAAAATAAAATGATTTTAATTTATATAATTTTTTTCCAATTTAATAATGATTATATGTTTTTTCATGAAGAAAACAATAATTTTGAATATCCTGGAAGATTCTTTAGTCGTCATGATAAAATATAGGATGAAGAGTAAAGAGAATTCTTGAGGACATTGATGTCATTGAGACATTTTTAACATAATTATTGTTAAATTGTTTCACCTAATTCAATATTGATCAGTCCTTTTGCTTTTTATCTTCATCCATATCTCCATCTAAAATATAAGAAAACAAAATAAAAATATTTTATTAAAAGAAACATAAAAATGTCAACAAATCTTGAAAGAGAAATGACTAAAACTATTATGAGAGAGATGAATGAAGATAACTTATTGATCAAACTTCTTCTTGTGTCGATTTAGATATGGAGATGAATTTTTCTATCTTATCTCTCTATAAATTTGATGCCTAATACATGCTATTTAATCTTTACATATTTGCTACTCCTTAATCTATATAATTTTGCATCTATTTAAGATGCAAAATTATATAGATTTCATTCCACTAGGTGAAGAGACAAAAGTATAAAAAAAATATGTCTAATAGTGTGATTATTTGGGACAGACAACTAGTTATCTTATTCAATATCTTATAAGGATTTTTTTTCTTGGGTGATTTGTAATTGACACTAAAGAGTTGAAGATAAAAATTGGATTTAAGAATTTCTCAAAAAAAGTTGCTGATTGTCACAAGAGACAGTTACCAATAAGTTGATGATCATATATAAAAGATGGTAGGCTTTTTACTGTCTCTAGTTAATATAATTGATGAATGAATTGTACTCAATTTGAAAAGAGAATGAAATATAGAGTTTGAGGAAAGAATACTAGTGAGATAAAAATTACAAAAATAAAAAGTGTGTGTATATATATATATATATATATATATATATATATATATATATATATATATATATATATATATATATATATATATATATATATATATATATATATTTATATATATATAAGCATTTATCTCTTTATATAGTCATGCATATAGATTGATCTAATCAAGCTACCTTAGCTCTCATGTGATTTTATTTATTTATTTATTATTTTTTTAATTTAATTTATTATTATTATTATTATTTTATGTTATGGATTAGCACATTTGGAAGCAAGAATTTTTGTTAATAAAAGATGTTGATAAAAGGATTTTTTACATTAGAAAAAAAATTAAATTTGTCTTTCTTTAAATTGAAGCCAATAACTATATGCTTAGAAGACTAGACCGCAAGAGTTGGAAAATATATATTTGTCATCTTTAATATTTGCATGAGATCTAACTATGATTAAAGCTCTATAATTCTGGTAGAGGAAACTTTTAATAAAGAACAAGTTGTATTTATCAAGAAAGTATTTTAATCTTAAGGTGATTGAAAGAACTTCCGTGATGGTACATATCTATAAGTTCAATCAAATTGTTAAGTCAATTGTGTGTAGTTTATATCAATTTCATTTAAGAAGTTCATACTTTGAGCTAATTATCCACTTCGTTGCCCCAAGAATTTTTCTAACAGTTCCACCACCTAACCTCTAGAAATGCCACCTATTATCATCTACTAAATCTAGAATGATTTGTTGTTGTTGACCTCCATATATGTATCATAAATCGAGTCAAGCCTACAAGTCTAATTCACCTGAGTGACAAAGGCCAAATCGAGACTCAAATGCACCTAATGAAAATAGTCAAAACGACCTCCGATCGATGAACGGACTCACCATAGTATTTAGAACATCGAAATTGGTCAATAAATAAATATTGCATAATCTAAGGATCAACCGATTAAGCGATTGAGCTATCAATGTGCCGACGCGCATATCGGAGTCGGGAAGCTCCGACAATGCTCGAACGACCTCCATTCGTGAAATTGATTGCGTCTTTAACTTTGAAATGTCAAAATCTATCAAATAAGATTGTTTGCACTTAATTCGGACAAGTTTACGCAAAAATCAGGTAGTCAAAAGCGGCGACGCGTGTTTTGAGCTGAAATGGACTCAATTTGACGTCAACTTGAACCAAACTCGATTGCAAACGGACCTGCTGGCTTTAACGTCGAAAAAATATATATATATATATATATATATATATATATATATATATATATATATATATATATATATATATATATTGACCATGTGATTTTATCAGCATAAAATTCACATTAAAGTCATTTAATCAATTTAAAAAATTAGTTTAAAATCCCTAATATAATTCTAATGCCCTAATTCCACTCTAATAAACCGATCCCTGCCCTAACCCGAGCCGGCCTATTCATCTTCATGCAACCGAGCCGAGCCTTCCTCGACCAATCCACTCCTCTCCACGCACCCAGGGAGGGAAAATCGAGCACATCGACCTCCCTTCACACGACTCAACACCGCACACTACGTCTCCCTCCTCCCTCCACACGTGGTTCAAACGGCAACTGCTCCCTCCTCTTCTTTCATTCCCCTCTCTTTTCTCCTTCTCATCCCAACTGAACGAGCCTCTCTGAAAACCAAAGAGGATCCTTCTTCCTTCTCATCCGAAAACCACTCTTCTTCTCCTCCTCCAAACTGAACTCCTTCTTTTCCATCTTCCTCTTCCTCTCCTTTCTCTTCTTCTTTCTTGATTTTCTCTCATAGAAATCTATTTTTCTCACCCTCATAAATTTGAAATCCCATTTTCCTCACTTACAAATCCAATTTCTCCTCTTTACCTTACCCTCAATCCAAAATTCCTTTGTTTTTCCCTCATAAATTGAAAATCCATTTTCAAATTTCCGCATTTCTCAATCCGAAATTTTCCTCTTTTTCCAAATGAATTTTGTTGCTTTCTCAGCAATCTCCTTCGCCAGAACTAGAGAACATGATGAGTTCTTCTTTTGATTTTGTAGTCCTCTGCATTACATTTCAATTTTGCCACAGAACTGTAGAAGAACACCGCCATGAGACGAGTTCTTCTTGGTTTTCGGCGTCGCCTCCTCATTACATTTCAATTTGTTTTCATCAGAATCAGAAGAACACCATGAGGGTTCTTCTTTCGTCCCGTCACACTCCTTGCATTACATTCCAATTTTTGCTTCGCAGCAACCAGAGAAGAACACCATCATAAGGTGGGTTCTTCTCTTAGTTTCTGGCATACCCAACTCCGTTTTCTTGCCGATCATTACAATGTTGTGAGATCGATGTGTGAATGTGAATATATACATGCTTGTGTTTCTTTGCAGGTTTGAATGCCTCATCGTGCTCATAAGGGCGCGACGAGATGAAAAAACTATCCGCGAAGACACCACTGCCACGCCATGACGGATACCGAGTAAGCCAACATCCGGGATGTCGCCCCTGACAATCGCAAATTTTTCTAATTTCTAGACTTAGAATAAAAAGAGGTGAATGAATATATATTGTATTGTATGTTTTCTTTCAGGTTTAAAGGCCTCGTCACACTCATTTGGACGTGACGAGATGGAAATAAGTTGTGGTGTCACAAGACACCACTCGCTATGCTCATTAGGGCGTACCGAGAAAGCCAAACACTCCCGATATAGCACCCTATGCAGGGATGACGCCGGGAGGCTGCCAAAATTATGCCTAATTTTGGATTAAATTTGAGACTTAAGCAAATTTAAATGGAAATCATTTAAACTTAAATAAAAAATACATGATAAACATGAAAATAAACATTAAAACAAAGTGGAGAATGCTAAACTAAACAAAACAAAGAGGAAACATAATAAAGTAAACTACTTACTTTAAATCAAGCAAGTTCCCTTCTTCAAAATCCTTAAAGGCTATGAAATTTTCTCCTTAACCAAATAATGTGAAAAGTAAAACTCCCCCATTAGCCTTATTTATAGGAAAGGAAAGCTGTCTTTGTGGGACCCACTTATAATTAAACTAACAACATATGTTAAACATATCATAATAACCTTGTTTCATGTTTGTTATCAAAACAAATGCAAGTAAAACTTAAGGAAGTTTAATACTAAACTCATAACAAACTTGCAATAAGTTTGAAGTTTAATTTTCAAATAAATAGGGAATTTGATATGATGTTAAGGATAAATCTAAATTGGTCCAACAACTCTTATTGTAGAAAGTGTGAATAGTCCTTAAATGCTAAAATTAGAAAGGCTTGAAGCTTTCTTTTTGGTGAACTTCGTATATATAAACTTGTATGAGTACAACTGCATGAAGTCTGCCCTCGCACATATCTTACAGCAGTCACTCCTTTGAGTCAAATATTCCAAAATACATGCAAATGCTTGAATGAAAATAAATTCATTACACATATCTAAAATGAATATATTTTTATTCAAAGCTTGTGCAAACTTTCAAATAGTCGCCACCAGATCTACAATTCTTTGTACAAGTAGATAGAAAGCGACAATAAATTAAATATTGCACGAATGAATGAACTTTCTTTCAATCCAAAAATAAAAAAAAATTATTCTAATTATGATTTTAATATCAATGATTTCATTAATTAGATGAAATTATCTAAGCTATAAAAACCTGCATGTGCTCAGACATAGAGATTTAAAGTATAAATTTTAAAATTTGAAAAGACAGTGCAAGCTAAATTAGAATCAATTAAATATTAATCTAAAAAATCTAATAAGATACTAAATCAATTTATAATGTCTTCTATGCGACCGGATTCGCAACACTTTGTACAAGTGAATAAAAGGCATTAATTAAGGCATTCTTAAATACACCCGCATGGGCCCCAATACAATGCTAAATGTTTTAATTCAAGTCCGAGGATGTCGTATGCTTCCCGCTTTAGTCTTAGATGGTCCCAAGTTAACCAAACCTAAAAATCTATTATAAAAAAATTCAAATCAGTAAAATATCTGAGAAACTAATTCTGTCAGGTGATAGTAGATCTAATCCTCTGTTAGTAGCTAAACAGGATTGACAGGATCTAAAGCTCTTAAATATATTCAAATTAATCAATTTTTCAAATCAAATTAACTCAAACTGAGTGTCAATCTAAAAAATTCTTAAATGAAATTCTATCATTAAAAGCTTAAAACAAACTCAATCTATTCACCTTCCATAATAGTTTGTTGAGAATGAAAAATTAATAAAACTCTAGCTCACAAAGGAGCCAATGTCAAATCAAGTGTTCTACTATATTCACTCTCAATCAATCTCTTGCCAATAAGGACGCGTGTCCTCCGTGGCACCAAGAAGTTCCGATGATGCATGCTATGACCAAAGTCCTGACGGGTGGTTTGGTCAATCGACTCCATTATATTACCATCACAACTATAGCTCAGATGTTCCAATGGCTCTACCCTTTGAGTTATGAATCATGGTAGATAGGCAAATAGCTCTCCGCCTAAGATAGACTTAAGCATGTCTCCTAGACAAATACCACCCCGTGTCTACAAGGATTTCTTGATGTAACCCATGTGTCGATAAGGATCCTTCGGGGGTTCCTCCTCCGACAAGTAGACTAGGGACCACGATGGCGTGATGAAAACCATGGGATCTAGATCGGGCACATCATCATTCCTCCAACCATCTGCTTTAAGCTAAAATGATGAATTTCATAATCCAAATTCTAAAACTCCATATTGCTGCTACTATATGCTACGCATTAAGCAATCTAATGACTAGCATTAATCAAAAGTTCTCTCTCATTTATTGAGAGGGGTAATTAACTATAGGGGCTTGCACCTATAAGAAACTTAGAACTAGATCTAAAGTCCTCACCAAATGATGGTGAAATCTCTAGGTATTATCTTATCTAATATTCCATCTGCCTTCTGAGAATTACATCGACACTTAAATCAGTCTTTTCAATTTAGTTTGTCGAGAGGTTAGTGACAAATTTTTGGAGTCCACAGTGACTTGGGACATGATTCTTTTTCCATCTTTAGCTAGTCATATATGTGCTATAGTAATAATAAATTTTTTTGAAAATTTAAAATAAAAATGGTGATTTAAGTGTGTAATAAATTTAATACGAGGCCCTATGCATAATGAATCATTCTGTAGAGTATATCTTTATTACACCATTATTTATTTTGTAGTGCCTCTACATCTTGAAAGTATGGGGTGAAATAATAATTAATAATTACTAATCTCCATCTTTCACTTTTATAGAATAGATTTACAAAGCACTCCATTCACTGTTCAGCTAGGGCATGGTGCTAACATCTGCCTAACCAATGTTATCATCAACACAAGAGATGTTGGAGCTATAATTCAATTTAGTAGCTTGAGTTTCTTGGCTATCGTAGCTGCAACTCTTGAAGTACCCACCTGTGGTACATTCATCCGAGATCATGCTGGAAGGCCTCAGGTTACTAAAGCTCCTACTAACCATGTTCGTCAATCAATTCAGCAGCCAATCACTGTCAAGGAGTTCTCCCAACAAAGAACTTCAGTTTTTAAAAGGCTAGGTCAATCTGAAGTCCCCGTGATGAAAAGAATCATCAATGGGCAAACTATGTCTTTAATTCCTCATGGTACAACTGCTTAGCTGGTTGAACCTCTTGTACCTAGAAAGCATGATCATGAAGGTTCCTCATCAGGAAGCAAATTAACCAGAAAATAGAGAGGAAGGAGAAATGCTGAGCTAAGGGCTTAGCAGATCCCCTTTGAATGACCTAGTGAACAAGCAATACTACCACCAGAATCGAGTATTCCTACCCACAACAACTTTGATAATCTAAAGTGGATAAAAAGGAATAGCTCTATTAGTGAGGTAAAGTAGTCCTTCTGGAACCAACCACGTCAAGCTCCACCACCATAGAGCAGACAACCTGAAACACTGTCTGCCAGAATACACAAAGTTCTCAAAGTAGCCAAAGATAGAGGCTTGATAAAAAAAGATTTCAGAGGCCTGTGGTGACAGAAAATATTGAAGCTCCACCAAAAAAGTTATCATCTCTTCTGGTAACTAGCCATTGAGCCCAGTATGCTTTGTGTGGTGAGCATCGGAGCGTGACACTTGGATCGCATGTCCAAGAATCCGCTGCTGAAAGTCCCAGTGAAAGGGTAAACAGATATGGAGGATAAGGCCCAGTAATGAAACCTTGAATAGTGGAAGAGGTGAGACATCTAATATATATACTCAGAAATCCACCTCAAAAATAACTCATCGGAAGTGGATACCCAAAACAAAGGATATCATTAATGAAAGAAATAACAGTCGACACCCTAGAGAATCTTCTAGGGGATCCCGTTGCCGATCAGATTCACTCCCACAAGAGAAGGTTGACTTTGATCACAATCCTTTAATAGAAGAAGTGTTTGGTCCACACATTGAACCAGAGATCCACTAGAAACATCGATCAAAAATTCATATGCAAGAAAAAAAATAATGAAAATGACTCTATGGAAGTAGAAGTCATTTATATGGTTAGAGATATAGGTGAACTTTCTACTTAGCACCATCAGCAGCAACATGGATCCAAGGAATTTGAACCTGAATTCAACATTTATGAAGAATAGCATTCACAGAAGCAAATAGAAGATGGATCTTTGATCTTTGCTAAAGATGAAGAAGAAGAAGATCATAATAAGAAAGAGATCATGGGTGTCAAAGCTCTCTATATGATTGAACCAGGAAATGATCAGCCTAGTACACGCTTTTATACTCAACATCATTGTACAGCCCTAGCAACAGTTGTCTCTGCAAATGTACATGGAGAAGGGCAGTCAAGTTCTTCTTCTGAAAATGAGCAGGGAGCAGAACAATAGCAAGAAATAGAGAAAGAGAAAGAGCCTGTGCTTATTGACGCTATGGTGCTCGCTAGAGAGCAAAGAGAAATGCAGCGTCAAATGGAGGTCAAAGCTAAGAAGATTGCACAGCTTAGTACTAAGATAAATGATATGATGGTACAAATGAACATCATGACAGAGATGTTGCAAAATAATATCACATCAAATGCATCACCTGTCTTGTCTGCTAATCAATAGGCAGTTAACAATATAACTTCTATACCAACAGTCGCTCTAGTACCTCAAGCTCCTATAGTACATGCTACACCTGAAGTGAGGAATGAACTTAACCAAACACCTCTCTAGTCAATAATTTAAAATCTGGCTAGCACACCTAGAGTGGTAACAACTGCTTAACTGGAAACGATAATCAATGAAAAGATAAAGGCAGTCATAGCCTCAGAGCAAGCTGAAATGCTAGTGAGTAAGGGTCGCCCTTACCTAGCTAAATATGATCAAGTGTCATACCTGAAAGGTTACTCAGTGCAGAAATTTAATACTTTTAGTGCTAAAATTTAATACTTTAAGTGGGCTTGATAATCCAAAGCAACATCTAGCCCAATTTAAGGCTACTTGCGGTAACATATGAGGGAATGACATATTATTTTTCCATCAGTTTGTCAGTAGCCTGACTTCAGCTACTTTCGAATGACATGCAGAATTACTAAAGATTCAGTTAAAACCTTTATTAAATTAGAGACTATATTTGTGAAGAGGTTCACCAATGCAATCAAGAAAATCATAATCGCTGGCCTTGCCTTACTAAAAAGGAGAAAAGATGAGTTAGTGACAAAATTCATAAGTTGTTGGCGTAACCTAAGTATGAAGTGCGAGCAATAATTGGAGGAAGAACATGTGATCCAATTGCTAATGGGCAATATGGATGATAAGATGGCACCATTTTTTGTATGGCATCGATTGCAATATTTCAGGACTTGCTCGATAAGGTGGCTAAATTTGAAAAGATGAATCACCCTAAATCTGAAGTCTATACAGATAAAGTAAAGAGAAACAAACCTTCAGACTCAAGAAGAAATGAAATTCACCGCTACTATGATATAGGAATGGATAAAACCACAATGATGAAGGAAATGATAAACCTTGGACTTTTTCAAGTGGTGGGGAGCATCCAAAACAAGAAACAAGAGATGATGTGCAAATGCAGCCTTCTCTTAAGGAAAAGATGAACAAAGATTATTCCTTTAGAAGGGACAATGTGGCTAAATTATTTCGACAAATAGTTAAAGCTGATTTACAAATACCAGAAATTAAAAGGCTTGAAGAAGCTAATCAAGTCAGTAATCCAGATTATTGTCCCTATCATCGGATGATCAGCCATCCTATTGAAGATTTTTATGTCTTCAAAGATTAGCTAGAAATGAAGTATCGATGAGGTGAATTTACACTTTCCGACAATGATCTAGTCAACCCTAAAAGAGAATCTACAAGGATGATTACATCCTCTTTCGTATCATCCATCAAAGATAAAAGAAGGAGAAATCAGTTCATACTGAAGAATGGGAAACAGTAGTCTCCAAAAAGACCATGAAATGTAGAAGCAGCTAAAAGGTATCCCTAGTGTTAAGTGAAAATCACCACTTTAACCTATATTGGACTTAAGAGAGATACATAAACCAAGTATTTGGGCTTCTGTGATGATAAGGCTACTTCATCATGAGAAGCTACTAAAACTACCCCTCATAAATCAAAGAAGCTAGCTAAGAAAAAGAAGATCAAGAAGAGAACTATAACTCAAAAGATCATTAACAACTTAGAGGAGTATCACTAGCCGGCAAGGCAGCCATTTAGGCTTGTAGACTTCATGCCTAAACTTCACTTTGCTGAATTAGATGAAGAAGATAATGGTGAAACTTTTCCAGTAGAGACATGCCAAATCATCTATGTGATATTATATGTTCTTCAGCATCAGTTACTCCAAAATGACAAGGGTGATCAGACAGACTTGACCAACCCATCAAAATTCTTATCTGGAAAGCAAGCAGAGCCTGAGGAGTTAACATCTGAATTTTGTTTAATGACTCAAATAAGACAACAGCCTCGCATGAAGATCTATATTTTTCTGATGGAGAAGAGTCAGACTCATCGATATCATCACACATGAAATATATAAAGTTGAAAAATAAGTCTAACCCTTTTGGCCAAACCTCCAGAATAAGAAGGGAATTTAAAGAAAATACATCTTTAGAAGAATTTGAGCAAGATAAGGTGATTCAAGTTCAGTTGAGAAGCGATAAAGTCCTACCACCTTCATCAAAGAAGGGAAATATAAATAATGACAAAGGCAAACAAATTGAAGTCAACAAAGATATCATTCCCAAAATCTTAAACTAAAGCCTAAATCAAACGAAAAGATAGATTATAATATTTTATCGCATCTGAGAAAGTTCCTTGTATAATTGAGTGTGTATGAGGCTCTCTTGATGTCAAAAGATCTTTGAGAAACTTTGATACAGGCTCTCAAAGATTTGAAAAGTTATGAAGCCTACTTCACTAAAAAATGCATGATTAAAGTATTGTAAACTCAAGATCTCCCAATCACATTTTTCAAGAAGATTTATTATGTTGGGAAATCATAACCGCCTCTATATTACAGAGAGTGAAGGCATCTCGATCAGCCAAATATTGATTGATCTAGGTTATTCTATTAATCTTATGAGTCTGAAAGTATTGAGAGGATTATCACTTGATATCGAACATCTTGAGAGAGACAAGTTGATGGTTCATGGTTTCAATGAGAAGGGGCAGAAAATCCTAGGTTATTTTATTCTCCAGCTCAAGTTCAGGGATTTATATACAAAAGCCAAGTTTCATGTAATCAATGTTGATACCTCATTTAGAGCTCTCTTGGGCTGGCCATTGCTGCATGAATATGGCATGGTCCCATCAACTATGCATCAATGTATGAAGTATATAAAAGATGAAGAAGAATTCAGAATTCCCAGTAACATACAACCATTCTCCGTCAATGAAGCAAAAATTTATGAAGATGCAATTCATCCCAAAGAGCCTAAGCCAGAGCCTCTTGAAGCGTAGCATCCACTTGAACTAAAAGCAATTTCACAAAGTGAAAGAGCGTAAAAAGAGGAAGAAAGAAAGCAATGCGACTCTCCTAAAGCACTTGATTCGACCCTAAATCAAGAAAATCATTCCTCATTTAAGTGAAGAGAAGATATTCCTGTCAAACTTAAGAAAACTTATAAGCTTTCAAGAAAGGCAGAGTATGAAATAAGTGATTCAGATTCATATTATGATTTTGAATCTACTTATGGGAATAGAGTTTAGATAGTTATGTCAAGGAGGATAGCTCACTTGGCAGAGTCAGATGACTCACTCAAAATTATACCATCCTCAAGAGTGCTTCAAAGAAATCATTTCAGGAGGTTCATAATAGAAGAATTGATAACATTCTATGTGCCGCATCGAGAGTGGCGAGCAAGAACTCTATTTTATAAATCAAGAGTCTAACTCACAATTTTGAGTACCTCAAAAATATGAAATAGTGTCAATAAGAATACCAATATACTATCCATAGAAATTGTGAAGAATGATGCATAAGCTTGGAATTTATATTGGAACTACTAAAGATAGAACTCAAATCTTTAACAAGATGTGGACCCAAAGAAGTCCTCAAGCATCATGAAGAAGTGATAAGTTTATCACTAAAGGTCTTGGGTTCATCCACAAATCTCATCAAAATAGAGCCTGTTATAATATAATAGAAGTTGGGATTGAGACTAATAGTAACGAAGAAGATGATTCCCATAAAATTCTTCTTAAAAATAGTGAAGAATTAGAAGCTAAGCCTGCAGCTAAAGAACTCAAGATGGTGGACAATTAGCTACCATGGATGAACTCAAAAAAATCAACCTAGGAGCTAAAGATGATCCCCGTCCAATTTTTGACAGTGCCCTTTTACCTGATGAGAAAGTTAAAGAGTTAAAAGTGCTACTTTGTGAATTCAGGGATTGCTTTGCCTGAACATATTCTGAAATGTCAGGCTTATCTCCTGATGTAATAGTTCATAAATGTGTTATTAAACCAGATGCAATGCTTGTTAAGCTAGCTCCTAGGCGAATGAGATTGGAGATTGAAGAGTAGGTAATTGCATAAACTAAAAAGCTAATCGAAGCAGGCTTCATCCGAGAGGAGAAGTATGCAGATTGGATAGCCAACATCATCCCAGTTAGGAAGAAGAATGGTCAAATCCGTCTCTGCATTAACTTCCGGGACCTAAATAAGGCGTGCCAAAAAGAGACTTTTCGCTTCCAATATCAAAACTACTAGTGGACAACACTTCCAACTATGACATGTTCTCATTCACGGACGGATCGTCAAGATACAAGCAAATCAAAATGGCACCTGAGAATGAAAAATATACATCCTTCAGAACACCTATTGGCATCTATTGCTACAAAGTCATGCCCTTTCAAAGTCATGCCCTTTGACTTGAAAAATGCTGGAGCTACATACCAAAGAGCCATGAAGCATATTTTTGATGAGTTAATTCACTAGAAGGTAGAATGTTGATGATTTGGTGGTGAAGAGCGTAAATCGTGAAAATCACTTTGAAGACTTGAGAATTGTATTGAAGAGAATCAAAAAGTATGATCTCAAGATGAATCCTCTAAAATATGCATTCGGGGTATCCTCCAAAAAATTCCCTGGGCATATTGTACGTCACAGAGGAAATCAAGGTAATTATGGAGATGCCTCCACCAAAGAGTTTGTGTTAGCTTCATTCTTTACAAGGACAGCTTGCATTCATCCATCCATTTATATCAAACCTATCAGGACACTGTCAACCATTTGCAAAGTTGATGAAGAAGGATGCTCCATTCAAATGGGATAAGGAGTGACAAGAAACCTTCAATAGCATTAAAAGCTACTTGTTAAATCCACCAATCCTAGGAATGCTTATTCCTGGGAAGCCCCTCATTCTATGCACAACTGCATTAGAAGAGTCCCTTGGAGCATTATTGGCACAACATAATGAAGAAAAAAAAGAAAATTCTCTTTATTATATCGGTCGAAGATTAGTATGAGCATAAATGAGATACTCTCCGATAGAGAAGCACTATTTGGCACTGATCTTTACAGTCCAAAAGCTCCATCATTATATGTTATCTCATAAGATTACCCTCATCTCAAGGATTGATCCACTTAAGTACTTGATGACAAGACCAGCATTGACAGGTCGTTTAGCAAGATGGGCAGTATTGCTTCTATAATTTGATATTACATACATTCTGTAGAAAATAGTAAAGGGACAAGTCTTAGCAAATTTTCTTGCTAAACATCCCATCCCTATGGACTCTTCTCTTAATAACGATTTGCCCGATGAGAAAATTATGTTCATTCATGAAAGAGAAGAATTACAATTTTAAAAAATGTACTTTGATGGAGCCTCATCGATTAAACAAGTCAAACCTCATCGATCAAACAACCCCTCAAGAGCGAGTGAATCGATCATCATCTTCATAACACCAGAAGGGGGGATAATGATACTATCATATAGGTTGACCGAGCCAAGAACTAATAATGAAGCCGAGTTTGAAGCATTAGCGGCAAGTCTTGAAGAAGCTATTTTCATAGGCATTCAAAACTTACATATTTTTGGTGATTCTCAGCTTATTATAAATCAAGTACTTGGCATCTATAAAATAATTAAGTTTGAGTTAGCTTTCTATCATAAGCGAGTCCTTGAGCTTATGAAGCAAATATAAAATATCACATTAACTCGAGTCTCTCGATCCGAGAATAGTAAAGTCAATTCCTTAGTAAAATTAGCTAAAGAGATGGCAAGTATGAATGGTGATTATGTCATGATCGGCGTATTTATTTGACGAGTTCTAGAGTCAGCAAAGTGTCAATCCCCGTAGGTAGAGGAATTATCAAATCAGCCCTAGCAGGATGCGACTCAGGTTGCTCCTCATACTCGCCAAAATCAACAAAGAGTTATACCAAGAAGAGCTAAGCCTGACATTGCTTTAGAAAAGCAATGTGAAGGCTTTATTATAGAAGAGTCGTATGATTGGAGGCAACCCTTCATCGACTACTTTAAAGAAGGCAAATTACCATATAATAAATCTTTGTAACTCAAATCGAGAAAAAAATATTGCCTTATGCTTTCGTCAACAACACTCTATATCGTAGATCATTTGAGCAAATATGGCTACGATGCCTAAATATATATGAAGGTACCAAGGTGATGGTTGAAGTTCATGAAGGACTCTGTGGTGCACACCAGTCAGGTCCCAAGATGATAGTAAAGATCAAAAGGATGGGCTATTATTGGTCATCTATGGTGAAAGACTTTATCAATCATGCTAAAAGGTGTCATGAATGTCAAGTACATGGGAATATAATCCATCAACCTCCAAATCCACTACACCTAACAATAGCATCCTAGCCATTCAAATGCTAAGGTACAGATGTAATTGGACTAATTGACCCACCGTCATCAACTGGTCACCGCTTCATCCTAGCAGGGACTGATTACTTCTCCAAGTGCGCTGAAGCTGCTCCATTTAAAGAAGTTACTGCTGATCGAGTGATCAACTTCTTCACGCATAATGTGGTATATAGATTTGGAGTGCCACGCCAAATAATTTCTAATAATGGCGCAGCTTTCAAAAGTGCAAAGATTTATAGATTCATCGATCAACACAATATTGATTAGTGATACTCTTTAATATATAATCCAAGAGCAAATGGTTTGGAAAAGGCTTTCAACAAGACATTGGTCAAGCTGCTCAAGAAGATTCTCACTAAAAATAAAAGATAATAGCATACCAAGCTAATAGAGGCACTATGGGCGTATCAAATCACCTACAAGACGCCGACTAAATCCACTCCCTATTCATTGGTATTTTGAACTAAAATAATTCATCTGCTTGAAGTTGAGTTTCTTCACTTCGAGTATCCATCCAATACAATCTAACTGAAGATCAAAATGCTTGTCTGAGGATGGAGGAACTCGGCGCACTTAATGAAGTTAGATTGCAAGCTCATCGGAATCTGGAGATTTATCGAGCAAAGATGTCCAGGGCTTTTGACCATACGGTGCAGCCTCGAACATTCCAAAAAAGAGAATTGGTTTTGGAGATGACAAGATCAATTATCCCCAATCAAAAATTTGGTGGCAAATTTGAGCCTAATTAGGAATGCCCTTTTGTCATTGAAAAAGTGTATCAAGGGGACATACCAACTCATTGACTTAAAGGGTGAAAGACCAATGCCACCAATTAATAGTCATTACCTAAAAAAGTATTACACATGATAAATACATTCTAGATGTATAATAGAAATCCCCCTACAAGACAGGGGCATTTTTTTCTAGTATATCTATTTAGGTCGACATCGTGCTTCACACCGAGATCTCCAAAAAATATACTCACTCCAGATGAAAAAGCTTTTCAGTAAAAATTTCCCTGCTACACAAGGGGAATTTTAGATTTTTGTATATAGATGAAATCAATGTTATACGTTAAAATCCTCTTAAGAGCATATCAACTCAAATATTTATGTATTTGTTTAATTCTATCTTAAAAGTTCTTTTAAATGTGATTTAGAATTTCCCCTACAAGACAAGGGCATTTTTAGTTTATATTAAGTTTATTTGAGTTAGCGTCATGCTATAAAAAGAGATCTTTGAATATATTCTAATTCAGGTTGACATCATGCTTTACATCAAAATCCCTGAATATACCCATAATCGTCACTATTAAGTTACAAGTTTTTACAGGAACAAAAAGAATCTATTTTTAAGCATGAAAAATAACCCTAATTATCAAAAGTTTATCTCCTAGATTTGCCAAATTCTGGAGATCAAGTCAAAAGAACTCCCAATTTTGAAAGCTTCAATCAACTGAGTTAGAAAACCATCAACCTCTATATTCTAAAGTCTAGGACACATATGGGTTCTAAAGGTCGAACTCAATAAGCCCACAAATAACTGAGTTACTAACGCTCTCCTCACTCAAGAAACCACAACCCACTACGCCTAAGTCTGACTCACTAGTTCTAAAGGTCAAACTCAATAAGCCTAAATTTGCTCGAGTTGCATATGTTCTCCTCACTCAACAAGCCATAAGAAATGGCCACGATGAAAGAGCCTCTGCTCGTAAGTCCAATGATGATAGCTGGTCAATCTCAAACCATATCTAACTTAGTGATTGCAATCACATAAGATCCAAGAGATCTTTCTATTTGATCGATGGTCAAGACAATCTGAGGAAATTCTCAATTTAGAGCTGTCTCAAATCAATCTATATATTGCAGGCAGTGTGATATCTCAATCTATTCTCAAATGATCTGATCAAGCTCAAAGCTCAAATCAAAGACAATCTCCTCATCAAGTCCATCAAAGCAGAAAGCATAAGACCGAGGAAGCAATTATATAGTTCATACAAAGCCGATGGCCGAACTAAAAGAATTATGTGGTTATTCAGTCTGTTAAAGCACACATTGTTAGACTGATAACTCAACATTCTATATAAGCTGAGAAGCTGGGTCATCTGTATGCACCCTTCAATGAATTCATCAAAGCAGCAAGCACAAGGTTCATGATGTACATACACTTTCTGACAAGTCAATATGGACAAATCAGGTCAGTCATTCATTAAGTTCGTCAAGCTTAAAGCTCGGGCAGAAAGAACTTCAAATCTGACCAAGTAAGGATAAACCAATCCCCCAGCGGAACCCTTCATTAAAAGAAATAAATCAATTCCTCCAACAAACCCAATCAAGCACAAAGTTAGGGTTGGAGAAAACTCAAATCTGTAATGACATAAATGAAAGAGATCTTTAGCAAAGCCATTGAAGCAGAGAGTCGATGGTGTAAGAACTCTAATCCATCCGACAAGTTAATTCTAATAAATTGATCAATCCCATCATTCAGCATGTCCTGAATAGAGCAGCATACTAATGACAAATCCTATCAAAGCTCCGTAAGCTAGTGCAATCGAAAGTGAAATGATACAAGTTTTGTGGCCAACCCAAAGGGTCAACCAGTTTTCAACAAACATAACTCGCTCCATGCATGAATCAGGTCATTTTTCTACCATATATGTCTCAGTCAAGACAAGTCTATCTAATTTGGGATAAATGCAACGGGCTCAAAATACATTGGACGTCTCCAAAAATGGTCAAAATGACCTATAATCAACGAACAGACTTCACCATCGCATTTACAATGTCAAAATTGGTCAATATATAAATATTGCATAATGTAATGATCAACTGATCAAGTGATCGAGCTATTAATGTGTCGACGTGCATATCAGAATCAGAAAGCTATGATAATGTTCGAATGACCTCTGTTCATAATTGATTATTTTGTTAGCTTCAAAATATCAAAATCTATCAAATAAGACTATTTGTACTTAATTCAGACAGGTCTGTACGAAAATCAAGTGGTCGAAAGTGGAGACGCGCATTTTGAGCTGAAATGGACTCAATTTGATACCGACTTGAACCAAACAGCCTTTGATTGCAAAACAGACTATATCGTTGCATTCAGAACATCGAAATAAGATTGATATATATATTGACCATGTAATTTTATCGGTATAAAATTCACATTAAAGTCATTTAATCAATTTAAAAAAATTAGTTTAAAATCTCTAATATAATCCTAATGCCCTACTTCAAAATATCCTCGCCTATCTTGAGCTATTCTTACTTCTCATTGATCAAACCAGCTCTTCCTCGACCGATCCGCCTCTTTCATGCACCTAGAAGGAAAATTGAGAGACTCCCTTCACAACGCTCTTTCTTCCTCCTCTTCCATATGAAGAGCCTCTCCTCCTCTCTCTTTTCTCCCAACCATTCTCTCTTCTCCTCTCTTCTATCCAACAAAGAGTCCTTTCTTTCTCCTTCCTTCCTCTCCCTCCACTTTTCTTCCTCTCTTTTCTTCTTGATTTTCTCTCTTTTCCTCTCAATTGTAAAACTAAAATCTCATTTTTTTCCCTCACCCTTATAAATCTGAAATCCCATTTTCCCTCACACTCATAAATTCGAGTTTTTACTCTTTACCTTACACTCAATCCAAAATTCCTTTATTTTTCCCTCATTTCCACCAAAATCGAAAATCCATTTTCAAATTCCCACATTTCTCAATTTGAAATTTTCCCCATTTTTCCAAATCTGAATTTCCTACTTCGTTTCACCACAACCGGAGAAGAACACCGTCATGAGATAGGTTCTTTGCCCTCCTTGCCTTACATTTCCAAATTTTGCTTTGCCACAATTGGAGAAGAACACCGTCATCAGGCGGATTCTTCTTTCAATTTTTGATGTCGCCCTCCTTGCATTATATTTTCAACTTTTGCTTCACCGCAATCAGAGAAGAACACCGTCATGAGGCGGGTTCTTCTTTCAATTTTCGGTGTCACTCTTCTTGCATTATATTTCCAATTTTCACTTTGCCGCAACCAGAGAAGAACACCATCATGAGACGGGTTCTTCTTTCAATGTCCGGCATCGTACTCCTTACATTACCCTTCCAATTTTTGCTTCACCGCAATCGAAGAAGAACACCGTCATGAGGGGTTCTTCTCTTGGTTTCTAGCATACCCAACCCCATTTCCTTGCCGATTATTACAATGCACAGAAATAATGAGTCAAAATATGTGGGATCAATGTGTGAATGTGAATATATACATGCTTGTATTTCTTTGCATCTTTGAAGGCCTTGTTGTGCTCATGAGGGTGCGATGAGATGAAAAAATTAGTTGTGGTGTCGCAAGACACCGCTCACTATGCTCATGAGGGCATACCGAGTAAGCCAACATCCGTTAGATGTCGCTCCCCTAGACGAAATGCTACTGAAATTTTTCTAATTTCTAGACTTAGAAAAAAAAAAGGGGAATGAATATATATTGCATTGTATGTCTACTTTCAGGTTTAATGTCCTCGTCACGCTCATTAGGGGATGACGAGATGGAAATCAGCAGTAGTGTCATAAGACACCACTCGCTACACTCATTAGGGCGTACTGAGAAAGCCAAAACACTCCCGACTACGCGTGGATGACGTTGGGAGGCTGCCAAAATTATGCCTGGTTTTGGATTAAATTTGGGACTTAAGCAAATTTAAATGAAATTCATTTAAACATAAATAAAAAATACATGATAAATATGAAAATAAACATTAAAATAAAGTGGGGAATGCAGAAAACTAAACAAAATAAAAAGGAAACATAATACTAAAGTAAAACTATTTACTTTAAACGGAAGCAAGTTCCCTTCCCTTCTTCAAAATTCTTAAAGGCTATGAAGTTTTCTCTTCAAGCAAATAATGTGAAAAGTAAAACTCCCCCCATTAGCCTTATTTATAGGAAAGGAAAGCTGTCATTGTGAGACTTACTTATAATTAAACCAACAACATATGTAAAGCATATCATAACAACCTTGTTTCATGTTTGTTATCAAAATAAATGCATGTGAAACTTAAGGAAGTTTAATACTAAACTCATAACAAACTTGTAATAAGTTTGAATTTTAATTTCAAATAAATAAAGAATTTGATATGAAGTTAACGATAAATCTAAATTGGGTCTAACAACTCTTGTTGTAGACAGTGTGAATAGTCTTAAATGCTGAAATTAGAAAGGCTTGAAGCTTTCTTTTGGTTGAACTCCATACATATAAACTTGTATGAGTACAACTGCATGAAGTATGCCCTCGTACATTTCTTATAGCAGTCACTCCTTTGAGTCAAATATTCCAAAATACATGCAAATACTTAAATGAAAATAAATTCATTACACATATCTAAAATGAATATATTTTTATTCAAAGCTTGTGCAAACTTTTAAATGGTTGCCACCGGATCTGCAATTATTTGTACAAGCAGATAGAAGGCAACACTAAATTAAATGCTGCACGAATGAAGAAACTTTCCTTCAATCCAAAAATAAAAGAAATTTTATTCTAATTATGATTTTTAATGTCAGTGATTTCATTAATTAGATGAAATTATCTAAGCTATAAAAACCTGCATGTGCTCAGACATAGAGATTCAAAATGTAAATTTTAATGTCCGAAAAGGTTGTGCAGGCAAATTAGAATCAATTAAATATTAATCTGAAAAATCTAATAAGATACTAGATCAATTTATAATGACTTTTACGCCACCGAATTCGCAACACTTTGTACAAGCGAATAGAAGACGTTAATTAAGGCATTCTTAAATACACCCGCATGGGCCCCGACACTATGCTGAATGTTTAAATCCAAGTGTCTGAGGATGATGCGCGAGTTTATTCCCGGTTTAGTCTTAGGATTGGGTCCGGGCTAACATAACCTAAAAATCTATTATAAAAAATTTCAAATCTGTGAAATATCTCAGAATCTAATTCTGTGTGACAGTAGATCTCGATTCTTAGCAGCAGGTTGGCGGATCTAAAGCTCTTAAATATATTCAAGTTAATCAATTTTTCAAATCAAATTAACTCAAATTGAGTGTCAATCTAAAAAATAATTAAATAAAATTATATCATTAAAAACTTAAAATAAACTCAATCTATTCACCTTCCGCAACAGTTTGTCGAGGATGACAAATTAAAAAAAATCTAGCTCACAAAGGAGTCAATGTCAAATCAAGTATTCTACTATGTTCACTCTCAATCAATCTCTTGTTAGTAAGGACGGCTGTCTCATTACGAAGATAGCCAAGAGTCCACGATGGCGCACGACCGTGTCGATCGTGGTTTGGCCAAGCTCCATTATACACGATCAATGGCATCTCGATGCTCCCAATGGCTTTGCCCTTTGAGTTATGAATCATAGGGTATTGATAGGCAAACGTCTCCTAAGGGTAGACTTAAGCTTGTCTCCTGACAAACACTACCCCAAGTCTACAAGAATTTCTTGACGTAACCCATGTATTTGAAAGATCCTTCGGATTGGATCACTATCTCTCTAAGTAGACTAGGGACCACGATGATCCGGGATGACGGAACCATAGGATCTAGATCGGGCACGTCATCATTCCCCCAACCATCCAGGTTAAGGTAAAATGATGAATTTTATAATCCAAATTCTAAAACTCCACATTGCTGCTACTACACGCTACGCATTAAGCGATCTAATGACTAGCCTTAATCAAAAGTCCTCTCTCACTTATTGAGAGAGGTAATTAACCATAGGGGTTTGCGCCTATAGGAAACCTGGAACTAGATCTAAAGTCCTCACAAAATGAGGGTGAAATCTCTGGGTAGTATCTTATCTACTATTCCATCTGTCTTCTGAAAATTACATTGACACTTAAATCACTCTCTTCAATTCAGTTTGACGAGAGGTCGGTGGCAAATTTTTGGAGCCCACAGATGCCTATCAATTCTAAGTACTATATAAGGAGGGTAGTTATATGATACTGAATGACATCACTCATTATTTTTCTTTATTCCAAACATTATAAAAGTGAAAGTAAGAGAGATGGCTATAGAGTTATGGGACATTGGTAGTTATGTCATTCGATGTCATACAAAAGGATTTTTCTACCAAGTGCTCAGCATTGTCCACTAAAGAAATGGTAGTAAAATTTGAAAAAAAAAATCATTAAGAAGAAAATAGCAACTATCATTAGCTAGTGATGGGTAAGATGATCACTTATAAGGGCCAACATGCTTTCTTCTATCTCTAATTAATATAATCAGTAGAGAAATTGCACTCTTGTTTGGAGAGGGAATATGGAAGAGAGAGGGAAGAATCATAAAAAGATGAAATGAGAAAAAATTTTAAGAGTGAATATTTGTATCCTATTTTAGTCATTGTACTATCGGACATTTGTGTATTTGTGTGATCAGTAAGTATGAATGGATCTCACTAAATCATATAAGCTCTCTTATATTTTATTAGTATTCTCCTTATATATTATTTTCATCTTGAAATAGTTATTGATTTCAAACGTGTGTTTTCTTCTGAAGTGACACTCTAAGTTACGTCTTAGATTGATAAAATAAATACAAATCTTAACATAAATGAAGGAAATGCGATCAACATTTTAAAGAGCAAAATAGTTCTCTAAGTTTCTTATAAAACTAGAACATTTTGTGTGACTTTATCTTCATTAAATCTATTTTATTTCAGGGCAGTCGCCTCATCTTAGTTAGCTCTCGCTCTTCTAAATTTGAGATCCATCCACTTATCTATGTAACTAATGCATGAAAGTCATTTGTTATGTATAATATAAAAGCATTCCCCACACCTTAAATTTATAGTAAACCGTTTTATCCTGTCCTACCCACCCACCGTTGCTTGCAATAAAAAATGGTGGTATACATTAAAATTAATAGAAACCAAAATTAAAATTTAATCCCAAAGACAATAAATTAATCGAAACTATAAAAAAAATCATGATGGGACTGAAACCGAAACCGAAATCTAATTTAAAAATCTTGATATACATCATATTTCATGACAGAATCTCCCATTGAAACTTTATTTCCAAATATTTCTTTGTTTTTTTTAACAGCAGAATCTATTGATGCCAAGAATTATACTCAGACCCTATTCATGTTTGCAATCATTACTACCATGCTCCAACCTACTTTTCTTCTATAAATTAAAACCAAATGATCACACTTCTGATTCATTGCAGAAAACAGAAAATAAAGATGGATTCTCCTGCATCCTCACTTCCATGAACAGTTGAGGCCACTTGCACCTCTTGAGTTGAGAGTCCCCTCCATTCTTTTCTATCAGCCTTCCTCTGACAAATGAAGCTTTTCATTGATCTGCAAACCTCAACAGCTCATTGCCTCTTTGGGGCAGAAATAAGTGTGATACAGCAAAAGACTCAGCCAGGAGATCTCCCTTTCAACTCCATGGCCAAGTGGGCGACTAACTCTGTAGCCAATCACTCCTTGCCATGTGCTGCTCTTTTTTACATTGGCCGGCCAAGTGTCAAAAAAAGCTGGTTTTATAATAAGATTTATATTGGCTTCTCTTAATGGTGAATGAAGGAGGATTTTTCAGCAAGTTTACTAAGGTTTAGTTCGTTTCATTGTTGATATTCGGGCGTTAATAGTTTTTTATTCTATAAGAAAATATTAGCTATGAATTACAATCGAATTATAATTTTTCCAATTCGAAAGATTGGGTAAATTATGTATTTCGTTGAAGATTGATGGGAACTGCAAAAAATTCAAAGTTGAGTAGCGGGTATTAAACTTTGACGAGGAAGTTAATCACGTAGAAGTTTGTTTTTTAATAATAGTACAATAAATATTAATTAATGAAAAATTAGTTTAGAGTTAAAACGTTATTTCTACTTAGAAGAATATAAAGTAGTGAAAAATTGATGCAAGTTCCTTCTAAATAAATAAATTTAGCCGATAAGTATGTCCTCCTCTTGATCGATCCCACTTGATTTGTTAAAAATAAACTAATTGATTGATAATCGCCAATTGAAATTTTGGACAACAATCATTTACCTTAATCGAGAGTATTCTTAGAATCTCTTCTGATGTAATTAACATGAAGTCTTGCTCTAGGAACTTAATGAACCTTTTAAAATAAACGCTTTACTTTTATGTAAAGTAAGAATCTCTAATACACATGTATTATTAATGACAATTATAAATTGGTGACTTTTATATTTCGAGATAGTACACCTCCCTCAATGTAGTATCCGATCACCCTAATAAGATCATCTTCAATTAACTTAAATATGATATACTTTCAAAACTAAAATCAAAAATTGGACCCAAATAAGCTCAAACAATACCTATATAAGTACGTTTAATAAAGTGAGAGCTCACTATGCATACATACATACATACTTTATCCATGCATATTCTAGTCAACCACTCACTTATCACGCAAATAAAGAGCTGAAGAAAAAGTAAATCAACCTTCAGTCTGTTAATCAAGTCACTCTCAGCACAGTTGTATTCGACTTATACTAAAAAAGTAAATCAAACTTCAAATTTATGCGATCACAGCTTCTTCATATTAAATCAATTTGTAAATTGTATTCTTAACGAATAGAGGGAGTGGAATACAGGCTGATGATGACTGACGGCACGCTCTCCTCAGGCTGTGGATCGAAGCAAAGAAAGAGACAGGTCATGGAAGAATACTGAGAACAAATTATATTTATATAATATATATATATATATATATATATATATATATATATATATATGTCATCATTCTTATGATACGGTTTTTCTGCTTTTTCAGGGCATTGCAGATTGTGAAGGTCAACCAATTTCCAGACAAGCCTTGAGTTTGGATGGTAATAATGAATAGAAGTCATATTAGTAGGACCCACATGTGACCGACCCTTAGTTGGTTACGCCGCAAGAAGAGACAGTGAGATCATGACCTAGGTGCCACGTCAGCAAAAAAATTTTTAAATGATGTTTTTAATTTATTTTACTTTATATTGAAATCAACATAATATTTAAGTTTTGCTCCTAATATATAAAAGAAAAGAAAAAAAATTTTGGCGCTTTATTTTTAGCTGTTTAGTGCTAGAATTGCTGAATATGCCCTTTACGCAACTTACAGCATAAATTTATAACTGTAAATTTCTTTTTTTAGAGCTATATGTGCTTTGATCCTTCGTGACGACTACGTGGGTACGTGAAAATAGCTCTGCGTCAAAAATACAATCACTTATTAATTATATAATAAGTTCATATATATATATATAAAGAGAGAGAGAGAGAGAGAGAGAGGGAGAGTTTAATCAGAAAATAGTAGATAATCATAATTTTATCATTTTTTATAGAAATTATCTTAGTGTGTTATCCACCAAAAAAATTCTGCCTTGAATTGATTGATAGGCATCAATAGTGGCGCACTGTACGTGGATACTCAAAGGTGTCTTGGAAGTCTTGTTGTGTTGGCAAAAGTTGTTGGTAGGTACCCATACTGTGATATCAACTGCAAGCAAAGATATCTTATTCGATTTGCACCAACCAAAGTACTCGTAGTGTACCTAACTATCTATGAAGTGGTGTGGCTTAGCCCTTTATTAAGACTAGAGAACCCGAGAGGATTAATGAATTTAGATGGTTGGAATATGGACATAATATAATAAACTTGGATCGTGTCTATCATTTAAAAATATATGATATGATCACACAATGTACATATCATTATAATATTATATGGTTATTATTCAAAATAAATTCATGTAACAACAATTTTAAATTCATTTCTTGTAAAATAAAAGTATACTTAGATTTAGAAAATACCTTAAATTGATTTATAATTTTATAGTATAGATGGTTAACTTAAAGGTTAAGAAATTGATTCTCTTATAAGAAAATAAAAATTAAATATTTTAAATAATTTTATAGAAAATTAGAGAAGTATAAGTAAAATAAAATTAATGTTAAGTAATCATCATTGAGTTGTTTAAGTGATATATTAAAATAATAAGATAAAATTTATTATTTAGGATAATGTACAACATATTTATTAGTTAATTTTTTATTTTTTTTTAAATGTGTAAGTAGAAACTAAAATTAAACTTATTCTTAAGTTATCATGGTCCATGTCCTCTCTTAATGTTGCTCAAGCTTTATTGCTCAAACCCTAAACATTCTTCCCACTCCCACTGATTGCAATCATTCTCCTTACTCAAATTAGTTATTACTGGTCACCTTACTCCACCTATGTATGTGCCATTGCTCTATCGACTCTTATTGATCATCTCTACCCTTCTTACTCTCTATATTTCCCTATTTCTAATTGTTGCTAATACTCCTCCAACTCCTACTAACCAATCCCACTCTCCCTGCTTCTACTTGATGCTAAGTGCAACTAAGCTCCTCACTCAACTAATCTAAAAAATATTACTGTAATTGTTAGGATAATGATAAAATTAAAAAAAAAAATTTAAAAAAAAGAAATGATACTTATTTATTAAATACTTATTAAATTTTAAAAGAGGTGCAAGGAGGAATTATATTTTCTTTAAATAAAATCAAAGATACCACTTCATCTATTTTTAATAGTTAACATGGAACACAACCATCATGTTGCAAAAATTATAGCTAAACATGGAGAATAAAATTTTAAAATGATTTTGTTTCACAATTCATTTTTTCTAAACAAACTTCTTTCTCTTTTTTTCTCTCTACTTCTCTTTATTTTTTTATGCTCTTGAAATTAATGCTCCTGTTTATTTTTTCTTTTCTTCTATAAAAATTTATTGCTCTCTCTCTCTCTCTTTTTTCTTTTTTATTCTCTATATTTGCTTATGCTTGTGAAATGCTTTATGAAAATTACATGAGTTAAAATAATGAAGAATTTTTTTAACATTAATGATCAATCACTATTAAAAATTTTTGTAGCCTTCATTATAGCCTTTTATAATAGCGTCCATTTAAGTCTTCCTAATTACCTTTATTTTAAACTTTTAATTAGGCTACTATTTTTAATAATAAAAAATTTAAACAAAACCTTATTCAAAATAGTCAATAAAGTTTTAACTTTACATTTTAAAAATCTCTCACTTAAAATTTGAATTTTAATACACTAACTTAGCGTTCGTGGTTCAACATATTTATGATTGGCATGCATATGTTATCATCAAAGAGGTTAAATGAGACTTTATAAAGGCTCAATTTTTAAGTTGGTGCCACTTTTCTAAGTATATCAATAGTGTTTCTTTCTTTTCTTCTTCTTTTTTTCCTTTTTTAAAGCATTGTTGTGCCTAATTTATATATGATTTATCCAAAGTAAAAGACAACATTCTTTATTAAATGAATAATATGTTAATATCACAAAAGAAAGTTACATCTTTTGAGTTTTATTTAATATTTCTAGAAAATCTTTTAGCTAAATCATCTCTTTGTTAGCTTTAATAATTGTTATGTATTTAGCTTTTATGATGTATAATGTAATTATAATGGTGCCACCAAAGCTGTTGATATTTTTGTAGTACTTTTTTCTTAAATAAGTTTTTATTAACATAGTCTTATAAATTTAAATCATTTCTTTTAAACTTTGGATAGTGATTGATTGTACTTTTTATATAGCACTTGAATCACTTCATTGCTTAGTACTATTATTTTCTTATAATTGACATATATTTATTGATTGTTCTCAATGTTTGTATAATATCTAGTCTTATATAAATCATTTTATATAAAAGATATCTAACAACTGGCATATAATATATTTTGCCATATTCTCTTTTTCCTTTATTTTAAATTTATAGCATATGTTCTTAAGTGATTCTAAAGTAGCTAGCAAGCAAAAAACTTAAAGACTTTGTATTTATTATATTAAACATTTAATAGTTTTAATTTATTATGATTGTGAAGGTTTAATGTACATATGACCTTGTTATGATTTCTTACACTGGGGATCAATTTTATTTTTCTCAATCCTTCATATCAAACTTCTTTTATAATTATCTTTATATATCATTAATCTTTTAAATATCGCATAATTAAGATTTCATCTAAATATAATAACAAGATAATACATTCTTTTTTTTTCATTTCTTTGCAATAGCATTAATAATAGTCAACATTGCATTTAATAAATTTGATCACCTGCATAAACTCATTAGGGTTTTAGTCCCATTAACAAGGAACTTATTTCAAGCTATAAAGGCTTTTATTTAACTTACACATAGGGCTTTCTTTTTAAGTTTATAAAGCATTTTGATTGTACCATAAATATGTCTTCCTCTAAATCACCATCAAAAGGCTATATAGGCATTCATTTATTTTATATATAAATAGTTTACTACTTCAGTGATAATATTAGATGAATAGTCATTAAGTTAACTCAAAGAGAATATCTCTAGAAAATTTATATCTTCTTTCTATTGGACCTCCTTTAATAACAAGCATTGTCTTAAATATTTTGGTTCTTATTTGCTTTTCTTTCATATTATACTTTCAGGTATTTTATAGTGCTTTCTTGTATTTGGATTACTTCATTAATATTTATGTGTTACTTTTTAAAAGCAATTTCATTTTTTATTTTATAACAAGCTCTCACCTAATGAAATCATTTACTTATATTCCTTTATTATAGTGGCCTGGCTCTCCTACATTTAAAAGTGCTAAATAATAAAATAAAAGATTACAATAAGTAGTTAGTTTGAGTTTTTTTTATGACCAACTTAGGTCATAGGTGCGTTGAGCTCAAGTTACACTTTAGTTTCTAAGATATTTTTAACTTTGAGCCAAGTGTTTCATTTTATTTAACTTGCTCTAAAGTGGAGGTGTATTTTAAAAAATTGTTTGACTTATCATAGATAATATAAATTTATTAAAGGTAATAATTTTATCTCTAATAATTTGGTTATATGCATTAACCCAAAACATATATCTTAATTCATTTCCATCATATCCAATGAAATATCACTCCTTAAATTTTAAGTCAAGCTTATATATAATGATTTGATCATCATAAACATTTTAATGTAAAACACATTTTGATTCCAATCTAAACTTTGCAAGAAGCCCATAGTTGAGTGAAATTAATGGTCCATGATTAATCAAGTATTATATTATATTTATTGCAACTATGAAAAACCATAAGAAGATCTTATAATATAATCTCATGCTTTCATATTTATTGAAAGTTCTATTTGGCTTCTCAGTCATCATTATTAGATCTTAGTCACTTAATGTAATCTTTAATTTCATATTCTACTATACTCTTCCACTTTACAAAAGTAGTTAACACATCAAATATATTTTTAATTAAGTCAACTTATTATTTTTTTTGTAGTCAATGAATGTAATAAAGTATAAGGATCCTCTTAATAAAGCAGTTAGGGATGGACCCCATGCAACTATGTGTATCAACTCAATCAAACTACAATCTTTCAAATTTAATGCTCATAGGATTAATGATGCATCACCTATGCTACCTTAGCCCAGTAGTTGAGAGTTTAAATTTTCAACCAAAAAGACATATGCTCAAGACTTTACATATGTGTTATATGCATGAATTTATGATTAAATTCACTCAAATATCTCAAAAAAATGATGCTTCACCTTATCTTATTTTTTGCTACTGTAAGAACTTCTTATTTTATCTTCTCTCTATTTTCTTGCTTGCTCTTTTTGTTTGTTTATAATTGTCAATTTATAATTGTCAAATGCTTTACAAATAAGAATCATACGGATATATATATATATATATATAGTAAATTGTTTATCTTCAAGAATTAATTATCAGCCACCGTTAAAGAATTTTTAATTCATTATAGATTTTTGTGATAGTATTTATTTAAAATTTTATAATAATTTTATTTAAGATTTTCATGTTATGAAAGTGAACTATTATTTTTTATGATTAAATATTTAGATCAAATGTTATGCAATTTAGTAAAAAGATTTGACTCCACATTTAACAGTAATTAATATCTTGTCGTATTGCTCCCGCCTTGAAACCATGCAATGCGTCCGACAAATCATAATTTCCTATATACCTTCATAATCTCCATTCGTTATTATTATTATTATTATTATTATTATTATTATTATTATTATTATTATTATTATTATTATTATTATTATTTATTAATTTTTATATGCATACCTGCATGAACTTCAACAGCTGCAAGCTCTACTGCTTGTATTGTATGTTCAAATTTATGATCATTTTATGAGCCTCTTCAACATGCAGTTTATTTTGTTTATTTTATTTTTTATTATTTAATGATATTTGTTTCCATTAAATAGCAAAGAAAAATAACCAGTCATGGCTCTCCAATGTTAATTAAAATATAAAAGCTGTAACATAATCCATAAACGCATGATTATTCCAAACTACTTAATATTAAATAGACTTAATCGACTATTTAAAAATATTATAGTGGAATTAAATATTTGCATTTTGTTGAGGATTCCAAACTGCATCTATATGGATAGAAATTCAAAGGTTGAGTTAAAACTATATAATTATTAGTCAGTGATATGGCACTTAAAATACTACTAGTCGAAGCACGAATCTTGATGTCAAAAGCAAGTTAATTCTAAGTTGAAACTAGCCGAGATCAAGCACTTAAAATATCATTAAAAACTTTGGGATATCAGTTAAATTCCTAAATAGCTCTTAAACTTGGAGTGTTTATAGTCAAATCGAGCATCTTGACGAGCCAGATCTAACAAGCCCAAGATCTCATAATTCTAACTTCATTTGAGCATTCAAATACTTAAAATACATCAAATGATCAAAGAAATCATTTTGAGCCGTCCGATGGAGTGAAGTGGTTCGGATTTTGCATGTATTTACAGAAACGTCACTCCTCTAATCTATAAATTACCTCTCATTCTTCACATGAGGAAAGCAAAAGAGAGAGAGCTCTAAGGTTTGAAAATTCTCCAAGCATAATGGTTACCACCACTGCCGCCACCCCATCGCCAACAACCACCGCCGCCACCACTGCCGATCCTCATCGTCGTCAATCTCCATCGCCGGTCGTCACCACCGACCACTATCGCCGGCCACCATCGCCGTCAACCATCGTCGCCGGTCATCATCGCCGACCACCGACGTCGGTCACCGCCACCGACTACCATCGTCGGTCACTGCCGCCGACCATCGTCGGTCATCTTCGCCGGTCATCACCACGACGACCTTCATCGCCGCCTCGACCACCGTTTCACCATCATCAAATACTATCACTAAGAATCTAATACAACATGATTATATACTTGTTGTTCGATCGAGATTCATTGTCGCCCTTCTCATATATAATTCAGTAATCCCGCTATCTAAAAACTTTTGTACTCAAAGATACATAGTGGAAGATTTTACTAGTTGCAGTGATTTTTTCTCTCTTATCGAGGTTTTTCCACATAAAAATTCTGAAGTTTTCTTATTAATTCTTTAAACATCTCTGTGTGTGCTGGATTCCGTAATAAAGCTAAAGCGCAAATTTTTATTCTACCGCAACTAGTTTTCTAACATGCAACAATTAGATTACATAGTTTAATTAAAATATTAGAGAGCACATATAGAGGTATAGGAGAGTCACATTGAATAATGAGCTAACTTGAGTTTAGTTTAATAAATGACTGCTGAACTTAATGAGCTAATAAGTTAAGCTTGAGCTAACCCCGGTTAGACTCGATAACTCCCATACCGATTCGTTTAAAAAATAATATAAAATTTCCTTAAAATATATTAGAATTTAATAGTATGTGTATAAAATTATCTCTCTTTTACTTATATAAAGTATTTATTATTATATTCTACTAATTTTTCATTCTTTATATTATTTTATTATAATAATTATTTAAATCATAATTATTTTATCTCTTTTATACTAAATGAGCTAGCTCTAAGCCGACTTGAACTAATAAATTAAAGCTTGAGCTCGAGCACGAACTTGGTTAATTATTTAATCATAATCTTAAGCTAAGTGTAACTCAAATTTGACTAGACTTATTTATACTCCAAAACAGTCTCATTGATATAAATTCTAACATCAATCATATTTTATACAAAATAAATACATTGAGTGTGTGTATATATATATGAGCATAATTGTTATTTTTTGCAAAATAATATAGAAACTATTAAATATTGATACATTATGCTAATATGTAAAATATTTTTAATATTCAATAACAATAGTAAACATATTATCATCATCTATATAAAAGAAAAGAATCTAACATAATAATAGCACATTCATAAAATAAAATTAAATAATAAGCATTGAAGATATGACTATACAAATAATATTAAGAAAATTTAAATTATAGTTATGCAAGCATATTTATTTATTTACTTGTGGTTAAAAATGATTCTGCCACTGATCTCTAGCCCTTCTGACTGGTCTTGTACGATGTTCAGTATTCATTGAAATATTTGGGCCTTAGATTAAATTAATTGGGCTCTTTTCTCTTTGGGCTCAAATGTTTGATGGGCTAATTTCGGCCTTTGTGATCAGTTCTACTGCAATGTCTTTTTAAGTCCTTCGGTCATCAGTTTTGTATGTAAGATGTAGGGAAGAACTAAGCTGACGATATTATCAGTAATTGTTAAACAAAATAGTTTATACCTTTTATATTTATTTCTAGACGAGTGTAACATTAGAATTAGATGATAATATTTTTATTTTAATTATTTTTTTATGAGTCTAAAGTATTCAAAATATAGTGTAAAGTGAATTTATATATTTGAAATAATTTTATATTGTTTGGTTGCTTGTAAAATATAATTTATTTATTTATTTTTTATTTTTACATTTGATTTCTTATAAAGTAAAACTAATACTCGAAATAGAGAATATTGATGGTAATAGCAGGATGATAAATGTAAATTAATACGACGTTGATAATGACCGCTAATAAATAATAATTACGATAATTACTGATGTTTTATAAGTGGTGATTGTTATAAGAAGAAAATTACGGTAGTGTATTCAAAAATTATTTAAATTTTATAATTTTGAAATGAACTAACAATGAATTAAAGGATAATTTTTGAACATAATGAAATGCTTTTCATGTGGTTCTCTTCCAACCAAATGGCCAAATTTTAAAAATTTCAGGAGTTTATTTATTTTACACTCAAAACTCTTCCAAACAAATAGATCTTTGATATGATTTTTTTAAGACAATCATCCACTCACATAATAATCGTTTATGTACTTTACTATTTTGAAAATTATAGCATTAATATGTCATATGAAAATTCATTCCATTAAGCATTAATTTTAATGAAATCTTTACAACAAAATCTTTTTCAAATTAAATTAAGATAATCTAAAAAAATTTCAAAAAACTTATTGACAAAATAAATGTTTGACAAGACAAACCAAATAATGCTAAAAGTGTTTTCAAGTGAGTCTAAATAAGTACAGGCAAAATGATGTGCGCAAGTATAGATGATATTCAAGTAATATAATAATTAGTTGAGTATCGTTTACATAAGAGTTTATTTTTAATCAAATTTAGATTGAGTTAATTACTAATCTTAAACTAATCTAATTTATATCCAACCAAGTCAAAAATATAGAAAATTTTAAATTACTACAAATTATAAAAGCTTTTTTTAAAAATACTATTTTTGCTCATTTTTAAAATTGTACTATGAGTTTATGAAATTTAATTATTTTTATGAAAGATATAATTGTGTGTTTAAATTTTATAGTTGTCAATCATGAGCATTTTTACCTTTTCATCTATATCTAGATCAAAAGAACTTAATCATTATATTTAATTAGTTATATTTTTATATACTAATTAAAATAACATTAAGAAGAGCATAATAATAAAAATATTGAAGCACAAATGATTTTCTTATAACTCATATAACATTATCACTTAAAATAATACAAGATAATAAAAAATTTAGAATACTTATAATTTAGTTGCTCATAATACAAAAAGGAAAGAACATAGATATATCATAAATGTAGGCTAACATCCAAAACCATCAAAATGTAAGAAAGATAGAATTGAGTAGCATCTTTTAAGTTCCACTTTATCCTAGCATTTTGCCTTGCAATCTGAATTCCCTTTTATTATATCTTTTTCTTCGTTATTCTTCACTGTGAACAGCAAAGAAACGTCAATAATAAAACAACATTTTAACACATTTCACTTAATCTCTCTCTCTAAGCGATACTATACTCACTAACATATATATTACCTACACACTTATAAAAACTCTTTTTACTTGTAAATGGACCCCTATTTAAAATTGTAACACCCTCCTATCGGTTGTTGTCATGTTCTTCCATGCAACTCCCCTAAATTGCTCCAGAAACTCCCTAAACTAACCACTGAAACTGCTCAAAATTGATATATTTGGTTGTCGCTCACGACATGATGAATGCAGAGCCTATGTGTTGTGCTTAATATCTTGCTACTTAAATTAAGGTGATTTGGCGTTGCAACACTGATCCTTTAGTGCTTAGTTGCTCTTCTTGCTATCTTTAGGTTGAAAAATTATTAAGTCCTTAGTTCTATAGTGATGTCTTTCCAACTCCTAGTTGTTGATGTTACCATCTTTGGCCTGAATTTTGGAAGAAACGTAGTGCCGCGATATTGGTCATCCAATGCCAAGGGGCCATCTTTACATCCTTTAAGCAAATTTTATGTGTTACGCTTCTTATTGTAGCATCTAGGCACCTTACTCTCTATCTTGTGGTTCAAATCTATGCTAATATGACATCATGGTACTATCTTTGCAATCTTAACACCTTGGTTTCTTCATTCCAATCTGGCGTTGCCTTGCACACCACCAAGGGTGCTGGACCTTAAAATTTGAATTTCATTCTTTTTAACTTCAAATCAAAATTAAGTTAAAGAACATCAAAAATTATAAAAAATGATCGCATCTTAACAAAAATGAAAAAATAAACCATTTAATATATATATATATATATATATATATATCACTAACTTTTAATGCTAATCTATAAGCTCAAATCAAAGACTTAAAGCATTGTTAGAAACTTCATGATATTATTTGAGGGGTCAAATGATCTTCAAATATTGGGTAAATAGATTTAAATTGAGTTATCAATGAAAGAAATTAAATAAGCCTAATATTGTTTAATTATAATTTTTTAAGATACTTAAATAATTTAAGAAATCAACATAGTGCATCTTATTTAATATATTAGGATTTGGGATAAATTTTAAAATATATCTTTAAAAATTTATAAATAAACTCTCATTGTTCTCATTGAGAAAAATAAAATGAAAATAGAGAGTGCTCAAAGTTATAAAAAAAACCTTGATGACATGTTAAAAAATTAACTCTGATAATCATTGTCAGCAATCATCATCGATGGACCATTGTTGCTTAAACATCACTGCCCAATATATATATATATTGATATGACCCTGAAAACTCCACTAGTCGAAGCACGAATCTTGATGCCGAAAGCAAGCTAATCAGAAATTGAAACTGGTCGAGATCAAGCACTTAAAATATCATTAAAAATTTGAGTCATCAGTTAAATTCCTAAAAAGCTCTCAAATATTGAGTGTTTATAATCAAATCAAGTGTCTCGACGAGCTAGATCCAATAAGCCCAAGATCTTACAATTTCGACTTCATTTGAGCATTCAAATACACAAAATACATCATATGATCAAAGGAATCATCATGAGACGTCCGATGGAGTGGAGTGGTTTGATGTATATAGATAGAGGTGTAAACGATAAGCTTGAGCAACACTCTTGTTCGTCGCCATTTAAAATTTGTTTTGTTCGTGTTCGGTTCGTTTATATATCGAGCTTGAAATGTCTGTTTTCGACTCGTTTAACTAAACGAGCTAAGTTAACACGAGCCGTCAACAAACAAGCTTTTTTGGCAAAAGGAGGATTCAAACCTCCGCCAATCTTTTGCATAACAAAAGTTTTAACCACTAAGTCATGCTTATATTTATGACATATAAATGTGTTCATATAAAAATAAATAAAAATAATAGCAATAAAATAATAATAAAAATAAAATAAAAATAATAGTAATAAAATAATAATAATATAAATAAATAAAAATAATAGTAATAAAATAATAATAATAATAATAAATAAAAATAATAGTAATAAAATAATAATAATAATAATAAATAAAAATAATAGTAATAAATAATAATAATAATAATAATAATAATAATAATAATAATAATAGTAATAAAATAATAATAATAATAATAGTAGTAGTAGTAATAAATAAAAATAATAATACAATAATAATAATAATAATAATAATAGTATAAATAATAATAATAATAATATAATATATTATAATTTTTTATTTGAGTTAATCGAAATGAACACCCATCGAACAAATGATTGTTCATACCGCTTATATATCGAGTTTATATTCGTGTTTTAGTTAATGAACGAACACGAACCGCTCGTGAACAACGAGTTTTTTTGGACCCTATTTGAGACGCCACTCCGATCTATAAATAGTCTCTCATTCCTCATGAGGGAGAGGTCAAGCAAGAGAGAGGAGAGCTCTAAAGCTTGAAGATTCTCCAAGACAATCGCCACCACTGACGGTTACCAGCCGGCCGCTGATCTTCGCCGTCAATCTCTCGGCTTCCATCATGACGACCTTCATCATCGGCCGATGTCCCTCCCTCGTTCACCATCATCCGCCACCACTAGAATCATACCACCAACGGACTATATATTGTTCGATTTTGGGATTCCTATTGTCATCCATTCTCATATATACAATTATGTAATCTCGTTATCGGGAAAACTTGTACTCCAAAATAAATATATAGTATAGGCTTTTTACTGGGCTAGGCCCCATGATTTTTTCCCTCTTTTTGAGGTTTTTCACATTAAAATTTCTGGAGTTTTCTAGTTCACTCTTTAAATACATGTGTGTGTGCTGGATTTCACAACAAAGCTAAGGCGTAAACTTTCACTCTACCGCAACTGGTTTTCTAGCACGCAACAGTTTGGCGCCGTCTGTGGGAAACTAATTCTCATCATTTCATCTTGTATAACAACCAAGTTTCCCAACAAGATCAAAACCACCATCGAGGTGGAGCATTTCAAGCTTTTAAGGAGCGCAAACGAAGAATGAAGATTCATCAAACTTCGTCATTGTGATTTTGTCTAACCGGGAGCAACTCTTAATCTCAGAAGATCGCCCATGTTAAGCATATAATCGATTACTATCCCAAGACACAAGTCAAAGTTGGAGGATATTTCAACATTGAGAAGAGATATAACTTTGCAAATTATAATTTTCCAATCATACTCATGAAAAAACACGACCAAGGTTAAGGAGCAACTTTGGCTACAACCACAAACGGATATTTTGATTCGACCTCTTTCATACAAGTTAACGTCATCGAGCATAGAAAACTGACAAACAACCTAGGATAGGTCAAAAGGTTCTTGGTGGACTTCCCACGACCTCTTCCACATAGGTTAACGTCATCGGGTAATACCCTGACAAACAACCCGGATAAAAATTCTCAGCGGATTCAATTCAACATCTTCTACATAGGTTAACGTCATCGAGCAAAGACTCTGACAAACAACCTAGGATGGGTCAAAAGGTCCTTGGTGGACTTTCCACGACCTCTTCCATACAGGTTAACGTCATCGGGTAACACCCTGACAAACAACCTCGGATAGGTCAAAAATTCTCAACGGATTTAATTCGACCTCTTCCATACAGGTTAACGTCATCGGGTAACACTCTGACAAATAACCTCGAATGGGTCAAAAATTCTCAGCGGATTCAATGCAAACTCTTCCACACAAGTTAACGTCATCGGGTTAACATCATTGAGCAAACACTCTAACAAACAATCTCGATAGTCAAAATCCTACGGATCTAATATCTTTTCCACACGTTAACGCTATTAAGTCACACTCGACAAACAACCTCGATAGGTCAAAATCTCATCGTTGCCATTACTACCGCCACTATCGCCGGCAATCGGCCAACCACCATCGTCTAATCATCCCCGCTATTACTGACGCTACCGCGACTGCTGACATCGTTACCATTGCCATTCACTCCCGGTTAAGCACCACTGCTGCCGGCCACCGCTGCCGAATTATCACCGGTATTCAGAGTACCACTATCGCCGCTTCATCTGCTGACTACTGACACTGGCCGCTACTGGTTGACTACGCTCATTCATCCTCGCTGCGAACCACTATCGCTACCAGCCGCTGACCAGTACAGAACTACTACCGACTACTGCTGCCGGTTCATCACCACCGCCGGTGATCATCGCTGACACCGCGCTGACATCGCGGCAATCGCCGGCTACCACCATTATCATTGGTCATCATCACATTACTGACGCTGCGCGCCAGATTCACCATCGTTGCCGGCTACGACTATCATCGTTTATTACCGCTGCCACCATCTCGACATTCACGGCTACCACCACTGCCGGTCACCGCTGACCATCGCTGCCGGCCAAGATTGCGATCACCGCAACTCGTTTGCTATCGACCTTAATCGCTTCCAAACCGGACGGTCCGACAAAGGCTGATTTCTTCCGAGGGAAAATCAGTAGACACGATGAGGTGGCCTTGATGCCTCAATCCGGACGGTGACGAGTACGACGCTCTTTCAAGAGAAATCAGACATGACGATGTCTGGCGCATCGCCTCAACAACCTTCTTCAAGAAGAAGAAGGTGCCTTCTCCTTGGCTCAGGGGTTTTAGAATAGGCAAAAGTCAAAATTATTAAAACCGCTCAAATGAGCTAAACGGTGAAAACGCCCAAAACGGACGTCTCACGCCAAGGTCCGCTTGCCGCTAAGGCCCGCCATTCCCACCGTGGCGACCACTCCCGCCGCTGGATAACTCCCGCCGCGAACCAGTTCGCAATCGCAGAACGCTGACGCGTTTCAAGGCACCCGCCCATTTCAGGTCCTCATGACCTTGACCGCCGTTGCTCATTTAATCAGTAATCGCCGAATTGCCCACCTTTCCACTGCTCATTTATTCCGACGCCAGAAAGGCCCGAACTCCTTTCTTCACCATCTAAGTAACTGACCTCAGGTCTCGCTCATAATCCAACCCGAAATCTTGTGCTGAAGCTGTAAATGTTCGATGGGTCCATAACCCCGAAATCTTGTGCCCACGCATACCCGCATACATCCACGGCCATGCACCTACTTCGTGGTCATAATCTTATACTCCTGTAAGGATCTGTTCTCTCAAAATATATGATTAACAGGCCCGCAAATTTCATTGAAAAATTTGCTACTTTCAAGTATTTGACATATATATTTTTGGATGATTGAGATAATGTCATCTAAAAATAGGGGACAACTGATATGACCCTGAAAATTTCACTAGTCGAGACACGAATCTTGATGTCGAAAGCAAGCTGATCAGAAATTGAAACTGGTCGAGATCAAGCACTTAAAATAGCATTGAAAATTTTGAGATATCAGTTAAATTCTTAAAAAACTCTCAAATATGGAGATTTATAAATCGAGCTCCTCACGAAATGGATCCAACAAGCCCAAGATCTTACAATTCCTACTTCATTTGGGCATTCAAATACACAAAATACATCATCTGATCAAAGGAATCATCATGAGCCATCTAATGGAGAGGAGTGGTTCGAATTTTGCATGTATTTACAGAGATGTCACTCCTCCAATTTGTAAATAGCCCATCATTTCTTATATGAGGAGAGGCCAAACAAGAGAGAGGAGAGAGCTTTAAAGCTTGAAGATTCTCCCACAACTCACACTACTGACGGTCCAACTACCGTGATCCTGCCAATCTCGTTGGTCTCCATCATGACGAATATTCATCGCCGATGTCCTCCCGTTACCATCATCTACTACCACTAACAACTGTTATCACATGAACGTGACTATATAGCTATTGTTGTCTGATTTTGAGATTCTCATTGTCAGTCATTCTCATATACAATTATGTAATTCCGTTATCGGGAAAACTTGTACTCCAAAACAAATATATAGGAAGCTTTTATCACAGGCCCCATGGTTTTTCCCTTTTTTGAGGTTTTCCAATGCTTAAAATTTCTGAGTTTTCTGGTTCACTTTTAAATATCAGGTGTTGGATTTCACAACAAAGCTAAGGCATAAACTTTCACTCTACCGCAACTGATTTTCTAGCACGCAATAATATATATATATATATATATATATATATATATATATATATATATATATATATATATATATTCTAATTAAGGAGAGGAGTGGACTTCTTTAATCTAACTTACATAGTAAATTTTTTTAACTTTGTCTATTCTCATAACTTTTATCAAATAAAACCTCTGATGTTTCACATGAATTTCTCCTATATATGCATTTGTTGATCAATGAGCAATATTATAATAAGAAACTCAAATTCTATAGCCACAAAATTGAAATAGGCCACAAGTATGATACCAACAATAAATTGAGAATAATAGAATAATAAGAATATAGTGAAATTCACACAAAGAAGAAAAAAATAGTAGTAACGAAATAAAATTACATGCAAGTATATGTATATTTATGTTATTTAATGAGATTTATTTGTGTCTACGATAGCATGGATTAATGGTTCAATTAAATTTTAAAATAGATGCACGAAGATGTTCTTCTTACAAAGTGGTAAAAATATCAAAGTTATCATTTCAACAAATTAGATTAGTTAAAAACTATTATAATCAAGGCAAAATCAAGCAAATGAGAGTAGATAAAAAATTTATAGTACTTATTGTAAGAACAAGTGAAGCATCTCCACCCTTTGGCCATGAAGCTAAAAATCTCTATCTAGCATTGTATCACACTCCATTTATCAGAAATTAACATCACTACTAAAGCATAAGTTCCAACTTATCTGTATTACTAAAATAGGAGCAACTAAACCCATTCCCACCCCTCTATCTCTCTCTCTCTCTCTCTCTCAGTTTTTTAATACTCTTCCCAATATTTTCTTTTTGAAATCATGTGTTCACTTCATGGCATGTTATTGAGAGATTGTCGAGGGTGATATGCATAAATGAAAGAATACATACAAATAAATAGTATGTTATTAAGATATTAAGAAAAAAATTAAATACCTAATAAAATAAATATATGATATCCTCATGACAATTCCCTCAATACAATAAGCTAATCAACTCTTAATTTAAGATATACAATAATAAAGAGATGACATATTCAATTAAGAGAACTTATTTATAAATATATTTATTTCTATAAATTTAACATAAAATATTTTATTAATTTTAATGTTAATGTACAATACAATCTCTCTACCATGATTTAGTGAACTTTTATTTATAATTAAACACAATAATATTTTCATATTTTTTTTGATACACGAGCGAAACAATCAACCTATTTCTATTGGAAGACCAAAAAGATTCTTCCAATACCTTCTTTCTGGGTCCAATGGAATTCATAGGTATAGGATCCATATAAGATCCATCTGTCCAAAACTTTCACGAAAAGCAGATATGAGATAACAAATCAAGTATTTCCCTAAGATTTCAAATAACTGTCCCGAGTTCAAGTTGATTATGTTTCGTTTCTTCCTTGATAAAAGACGATCAAAAAATTCCCAATCATGGTCCTTGCAAATCGAATCATCTGTATAGGATAAAAAAAGAAACTCCAGATATCTGATATCTTTTTCTTTAAATGAGATTTCAATTCCAGCTACAGTTTCATTAGATATCTGGCAACTAGAATCCCTATTTTTTTCCATCTGGTTCCTCCACCATCGTGAACCCCGATTACATTCAGGCATGATACATTTTTTCTTTATTGGGATAACTTAAGTACTCTCATGCGGATCGATGAAATAACTCTCAGAAATCTTTTTCCCTTTTGGAAGACACAGGAGCGAAACAATTAATATATTTCTATTAGAAGAACAAAAAGGTTCTTCCGATGTCTCCTTTCTAGGTCCAATGAAATTCCTAAGTATAGGATCCATATAAGATCCATCTATCCGAAACTTTCATCCATGCCTTACTATTATTATCAAGCTTTCATCAAAATAAGCTTTAAATTAATAATTTATTTTATGATGAAAATAGAAAACTGTATTTGATCAGAATGTCTTTCCCCATTCGCATAAAATAATAATGATATGGTCATTTGGGGCAAACACGTCATCAGCAACTAATATTTTATCCCAATCTCAAAAAAAATTTAAAACTATTTTAAAAAAATCTTACGTATCTCAGTGTTGATTCGGGCCCACAAATCGACTGAAATTGACACTTTTGACATTAAAGTTGGCCCCACACCAAACCGACCCGTCGTGACGTGGCATCCGTGTGCGGCCCTTGTGGCCATCGCTTTCTGTTAAGCTGAATCTGATTGGTGGACAGTTAACGAAACTTGAAATTTTAATTATTTTATTAAAGTAAAATAGGATTTTATTTTTAATTCAATTAAAATTGATTGCATATTAATTGATTTTCAATCTGTTGATGCATAGATAAATTCGTGTGAGGGAATACATAGGATTTATTATATTTTCTTCTCATTTAAGTGAGTAATATTTCAATATTACACAATAAATAATTAGAAGAATTTATTTTAAAAAATAATAACATTTTAATTATTAAATAAAATGATGATCAATTCTAAGATATGCATATATATAATTAAATACAAGTAGTGGAGAAGCCGAAATTTATTTTTAGAACGGCACGAACTAAATATTTTAAAAATATCCATATCCTCTTTCATTCAAGAATCAGATCCGAATTGATATTTTAAATTTTGTATTAGAATAATTTTAAATAAAAAAAGTAAAAAATAATAATATAAACTTTATAATTAATAATGTCTACTCTTCATATTCTAATAATATTAAATAATAATATTATTATCAATTTTATCAAAATTATATTTTTTTAATATATGTGACTAAAATATCATTGATCTACTTAATCTTAAAATCTATTTATTAGTCTATTTTTATAATATTCATAGTAAAAAAAGCGTTAATTATCGCAAAAGGGGAGGTGGCGAGGCCGAATTATCAATTGCATAATTTAGGGCACCATTGAGAAATATGCGGGAATATTAAATTAGGTCGGATTAATATTTATTTTATATATTATATATAGTATTAAAATTTATTTATTTTTATTAACTAAAGAAAATATTAACTTAAAATTATATAAATAAATTTGTTATTTATTAACAGATAGTACTTTTGTTTACTTTATTGATAATTTATATTTAGATGCAAATAACTTATAATATATGTTTTAAATGTTAATTTTTTTTGAGAGGGAGCACAATATAATTTTTCTTATAAACTCATCAAACAAAAAAAGATATATAAGAACATCTCAAAATTCTCTAAACTAAATTTAAATTTTGATTTATATACAAATGAAAATAATTATTTTGTTATTAATTACGTGTTTAGTATTTAGTTGTAATTTTGTAATTATATTTAGAGGTCATTTAATTAAATAGTGGTATTTTATGGGAGACGTTAGTGATGACCTTAGCCTCCTTGAATTTAAAATTTTATAATTATATGTAATGCAAAAAAAAATTTATATTTAAATCTTCACATAGCTAATATACCTGATTTTTTACTCTTAAATGAGAGATAATTTTGGGCTTAGTTATATTTATTCTTCCATAAAAAGTCAATATTATGCATATCATTTTTGTAAATTTTTAAATATCTTTATTCTATTTATAAATTTAATATATCTATATATATATATATATATATATATATATATATATATATATATATATATATTGTTGTAAAACCAGAAAAAAAAGTTTATTATTGTTTTAAATCCAAAGATACAATATAGTATTTAAAAGAGAAAAAGAAATTTTCACATAAAAAATCTAAAAGGAAAACCAGTGAAGAAAATCTTCCATGTCTTTTAGTACAAAATCTTCCAAGATTCTGATCAGATAGAGAAGAAACTAATGTCGTATAATAAATTCTGGTAGATGATGGCCAACAACGAGAATGAAATAGGTCGTCATGATGGAGCCGCAGAGGTTGACAAGATGATATTGTGGTTGACGAGTCAAAGGAAAGGCAAATTTATCTTCAAGCTTGGCTCTCTTTCTTTGTTTTTCATAAGGAATGATTACATAATAAAGGGCGTCTCAGAATACATACAAAATCAACAACTCCTCCATCTGAGCTCATGATGATTCCCTTGATCATATGATGTATTTTGTGTATTTGAATGCTCAAATGAAGTCGTAATTATAAGATCTTGGGCTCGTTAGATCTCAGACGCTTCGATTTGACTATAAACATTTTATATTTGAGAGCTATTTAGGATTTAACTGATATTCCAAAGTTTCAAGGATATTTTAATTCTGATCTCGACGCCAACTTGATGCTTTTTAGCATCAAGATTGTTTACTAGTAGTATTTAAGTGTCATATATATATATATATATATATATATATATATATATATATATATATATATATATATATATATATATATATATATATATATATATATATATATATATATATATATATATATAGATATATATATATTATTGTTAGAACTATAAGAAAATAAATTAGCAATTAGTAAATAAATTTAACACAACTAAGCAAATAAAAATGAAAGTAATGAGATCGTAATAGCTTGGGATAGAGGCGTGCCGATGACACTATCCTTAGAGTAGATTAAGCCTTGGGTGCACTAATTTGCAGCTCTCTTTTCTACTCTTGAGATAAAACATGTCCCCTTGAGTTGATCGCGCTTGCACCACGACTGATCGACAAAACTTCGAAATAATCGCATGTCTCTTGTTGCTCAAAAATGAAATGAAGAGAATGACAAGAAAAATTATGAATGGAGAAAGGAAGAGAAAATATTCATTTGTTTTTCATCTCATTCAAGCTCACATTATCATCTATTTATAGGTGAAGGATGAGAGCTCAATATCAAATCACCTAATTATGATTTATAACCATTACTAGCCATTATTTTAAATTATGAATTAGTTTATTTATATTTATTTAATTTATGTTATAAGTTACATAATTAATATTTATATTATAATAATGTTAGAATAATAACATTATATACCATAATGTTATGATATATCGTAATATTTTTTTTTTCTGTAACAATTCTCTCCAATAAAAAAATATTTATAAATAAACTTGAGGTGAATAAATAAGAGATCAAAAATCAAAATTTTCATTTTGGACAACTTTTATCATGCATTCAATGAAAATACCTTACGTGTTTGAACTTTCACTTAGTATAACCAAAATCTAACAATAATAAATACTATAGTAACCGAAGTTTTGAACTAAGTAAATAAATTATTATATCATTTGGTATACACATGATATGAGATATGTTATAAGTTCTACTCAAGGGTGTGCTTTAAAGGTCATGCGCTTTCATCTCAATTCATAAATGTTCTAGGATCTTAATAAGATCTCATTACAGCAGCCTATTACAGCAGCCTATTACTGCAACACTTATATAGGTGAAATCTCCAAGATACACTGTAATTACAATATCTCACAAAATTTTTATCTTTGATCTCATTAAGAGCTATAGCGCAACCTTATTTCCATTGCAGTTTAGCACAAATATATATAAAGATGATATTTATAATATTTAGAGTTGTGCTTTTACCAGTCATTCGATCAGCTTTGTTTTTACCATATTGAACCTTCTATCATGGTGTTTCCAATCTGAAGATTGAGTTTCCACTATAATGACTATTTTAACCCATCCCTTCTAATAATCTCAATATAGAAGTCTTTGCAAACCCTTTCATCAATGGATCTATAATATTTTTTTCAGAGCAAATAAAATGATAAGACAACACCTCTTTTATATAATTCATATAAAGAATCATGTCTTATTCTCATATGACATTTTTTATCATTGCATTTTGCACTTTATGCTTTTACTATAACAACTTGATTATCATAATTTATTAAAATAGCAAGTATAGGTTTTTCAATACAAGATAAACAAATTAATAAAGTTTTAAGCCACTCGACTTCAGAAGTAGTAAGATCAAGTATTACAAATTCTGCTTCCATAGTAGATCTAGAGATTAATGTTTGTTTAATAGATTTTCATGATATTGCACCATCACAAATGTGAAGACATAACTACTAGTAGCTTTTGTTTCAATAGTGTCGGCAATCCAACTAGCATCATAATATTCTTCTAGTACTATAGAAAACTACTATAATGAATGCAATAGTTTATTGTACCTTTTAAATATTTAAAAATTCTTTCTAGTCATTTCCATGAGTTTCACTAGGGTTACTAGTATATCTACTCAATTTTCCTACATCATAAGCAATATTAGGTCGAGAATAATTTGCTAGATGCATAAGACAACCAATTATTTGAGAATATTTTAATTGTGATACACTATCACCTAAATTATTTATAAGATATAAACTAGAGTTATATGGAGTGCCTGCAAGACTCACATCTTGATAATTTAATTTTTTAAGAAATTTTTAAATATAATATGATTGAGTAATCAAAATGTTATTTGCATTTCTATAAATCTTAATACCTAGTATTACATTAGCTTCACCTAAATCTTTTATATCAAATTGAGTTGATAAAAACTCTTTAATATTATTTACAATATTGAGATTTGTATCAAAAATTAAAATATCATTAACATAAAGACATAAAATAATATAATCATGATCAACAACTTTAATATAAATATATTTATCAAACTCATTAATCAAAAATTCATATGTCAATACTACTTTATCAAACTTTTCATGTCATTGTTTAGAGCTTACTTTAATCCATATAAAGATTTTACTAATTTACAAACTTTATTTTCTTGACTTTTTACTATAAAACCTTGAGGTTAATCCATATAAATTTCTTCATCTAAATCATCATTTAAAAATGCAGTTTTTACATCCATTTGATATATAACTAGATTATATGTTGAAGATAAAGCTAAAAGCAAATGATTGTAGAAATTCTAGCAACCGGAGAATAAATATCAAAATAGTCAACACCATTTTTTTTGTGTATATCATTTGGCTACTAATCTTGGTTTATATTTATCTGTAGATCCATCTGATTTTAATTTCTTTTTGAATATCTATTTATATCCAATAGTTTTATAACTTAGAGGTAAATCACAAAGTACCAAGTCTTATTTGATATGATAGAATATATTACATTATTAATAGCTTCTTTCCAAAATGGTGCATCTATAGAATTCATAGCTTCATCAAAAATAGTAGGATCATTTTCTAAAATAAATATTTCAATTAAAAGAGAATAAAAATCATTATCTAAATTTTTCTTTTTCTAATTTTTTTTTACTTTTTCTAATATTTTCTTCATTGTCATTAGTTAAAATAATATCATCATTATTTATTATAGATTTTTCTATTGAACATTCTTTTTTATTAATAGAATTTGTAATCTTATTTTTCATAGGAATATATCTTCAAAAAATGTAGCTTCTCTAGATTCCATAATTGTATTAATAGAAATATTACTAATATCGGTGTTAATGATAAGAAATCTATAAATATGATTATTAAGAGAATATCCAATGAATACACCATCTACAGCTTTAGATCCTAATTTTCTCCTTTTATATTCTGGAATAGATATTTTAGCTAAACAATCCCAAACTTTAAATACTTCAAATTGGGTTTTCTATTTTTTCAAAATTCATAAGGTGTTTTATTAGAATTTTATAAGGAATTCGATTTAAAATAAAACAAGCTATTGATAAAGCTTCACCTCATAAATTATTCAATAAATTTGATGAAATTAGCATTTTATTTACCATATCAATTAATGTTCTATTTTTTCATTCTACTATTCCATTAGATTGAGTAGAATATAGAGGAGTAACTTGATGTATAATACCATTTTCCTCACAAAATTTATTAAATAAAAGTAAAATATAATCTCCACCTCTATCCGATCTTAAAATTTTAATTTTCTTATTTAATTGATTTTCTACTTCTAATTTATATTTCTTAAATATATCAAAAACTTCATCTTTAGTTCTGATTAAATAAACATAGCAAAATTTTGAAAAATTATTAACAAAGATAATAAAATATCTTTTACCCCCTCTAGTTAAATTATCATTTAAATCACAAACATTAATATGAATAAGATCTAATAAATCATTTTTCTTAACAGAAATAGATTTAAATGGTTTTTTAGTTTGTTTAGCTTAGGAGTAAATTTTACACTTCACATCTTTATTTATATCATTTTTATATATTAAATTTATATACATTATTCTTTTAATTATTTTGTAGTTTACATGTCCTAATCTTGCATGCCAAATGTTAGAAGTAATAATTAATGAAATAGAAGGATTCAAGCAAAATATTTTATTGTTAGAAAATGATAAATTTAATTTAAATAAACTATTACATAAATATCCTGTATCCACATATGATCCACTTTTTGTTATAATAATCTTATTTGACTCGAAAATAATACAATAATCATGTTGAACAAGTAGTGAACCACTAATTAAATTTCTCTTAATATTTTGTACATATAAAACTAGATATAATTTTAAATATTTTTATGATGTCAATTTAGATCAATATCTCCTTCTCCAACTACACTAGCTAATACTCCATTGCTGATGCTTACACTTTCTCTTGGTGTATCCTATTAAGAAGAAAACTAAGATTTATCAAAACTCACATTTATTGTCCTTATCTATCCACCAATGTAGAATAATATAAAAAATTAATTTCAAATGATGGACTAACATACCAAAGAAAAGAATCATCATTGGATTATTAATTTGTGGTTGAGATTGATTTTGCTCAAAGGTTACTTTTTGAATGTCTTATATTTTAACAATTTTGCAAATTATTCTCCGATACCCAACATTTAATCTCATTATGCTTTTTATTTTTAGAAGATTTATATATACAATAATCTTATATTTACATATCTAACACCTAAAGTTAGATATTTACTTATCTAACACTTTCCTATGCTTAAAAAGGTGCATTTCACTTTTAAAAAGTGACTTATGATGATATTTTTGAAATGATATTGAAGATTTGGGTGTTATATATGTAAAAATTGAAGTTTGGATGTTAGATATGTAAATATATAAGAATTGTGTGGTGTGTATGTAAATCCCCCTTATTTTTATTGCTAGACTTGTGTAAAATTTGTTTTTTAAACTTTTATTAAATGGTTTAAAATTTTTTCATTTAAAACCACTTTTCTCCATTAAATTGACATGTGTTTGAGATTCAATTTTAGAGAGAGTTTTATCTTTTTCTTTTTATTTTTCTTCTATTCTAAGTGCAATAATAAAATCATCAAGAGACATCTTATTTCTATTATGCCTAAGTGTTTGTGCAAATTGACTCCATGGTTGTAGTAATTTTCCTATTATTGATGCAACTATAAATGCTTCCGTCATGCTTATGTCATGTTCTTTTAGATCACGAATAATATCTTGAATTTCATTTACATGATCTAATACGGTGCTAGAATCACTCATTTTATATTCATTGAATGATTCGACTGAATATTTTTCTAGACCCACATCTTTATTTCCATATTTTGATTCAAATGCTTTCCAAAGCTCAAAGAAAGATGTTAATGTCTTAAACATATCATAAAGACGATTGGAAAGAACACTAAGAATGCTCCCAAGACAAAGAAAATCAATCTCTTGTGGAGTTTTTTCTTTTTCTAACCCTTCATCGAAAGAAGAATTATTTTCTCTTTCCGAATTAGGTTCGGTTGAAGGAGGATTATATATTGCAGAAATTAATCCTAAATATGTCAAACAATATATAGTTTTCTTTTGCCATCTTTTAAAGTGTGTTTAAAAAAATTTCTAGATTAACATTATCATGACGAAGCAATATTTGTGTAGACATATTTTTTAATTGATGAAAATAATTAAAACAAAGAAAATATTTTGATCTATTCTAAGATTATTAGAACTATAAGAAAATAAATTAGCAATTAAAAATAAATTTAACACAACTAAGCAAATAAAAATGAAAGTAATGAGATCGAAATAGCAGGGAGAGAGGCTGATGACACTATCCTTAGTCCCTCTGTGCACTAATTTGCTTCTTTCTACTCGTGAGACAATACATCCACTTGTCTTGACCATGCACAATGACCAAAACAACTAATCACATTTATCTTGTTGCTCAGAAATGAAATGAAGAGAATGACAAGAAAAATTATCAATGTAGAAAGGAAGAGAGAATATTCATTTTTTTTTCATCCCTTCAAGCTCATATTAACATCTATTTATAAGTGAAGCTCAATATTAAATCACCTAATTATGATTTATAGCCATTATTTTAAGTTATGAATTAATTTATTTATATTTATTTAATTTATGTTATAAATTATATAATAAATATTTATATTATAATAATGTTAGAATAATAATGTTAAGAATAACGTTATATATCATAACGTTATGATATAACGTTATATATTTTTTATTTTTTCTGTAATATATATATGTATATATATATATATATATATATATATATATATATATATATATATATAAAATGAATGTGGTGCATTTATAAACACATCTTGTACATATAATGAAAACATGTGACATACGATTGAGATCATGATTTATGTAAAACTTATTATAATTTACTATCTGATGCTTTCTACTCATAAATCTTAAATAATATGCATTGCATGGAGATGAGCTCTTTAATATATTTGTCATCATCTAAAAAGCAAAAATAATATATATTTAAAAAAATTATAAACCTTTTTTTATATTTTTCTATATATATATATATATATATATATCTTTTGAGGAGAGTTCATTATTCTTAAAATTAATTATGAAATTGTTAGACTTCAACAATATCATAATTTTAACAGCTATGATTACGGCAATTTATTCTCATCATATAATTTTAAAAAAAATTAAAAAACAAAAATATAATAACGACATGTAAAATAAAACTTGAAAATTTTATTCCAAACGCACCTTTTTAAGTATTTCTGAAAAGCATTGGGCGGCTTTAGGAAATATAAAAATAAAGAAGTATGAGGTATGCACATTAAATATATATATACGGTCATTTAATAAATAATAAAAATAATTTAGACGTACTGATGCATGCTTTTAACTGTTTTGAGGAATTGAATCGTCGATGTAATTTTTTAATTTACTATTATACTATTTAATTGATCTAGATGACGATGATAAATTTTAAGTCAAAGGGGCAACCTTCAGTGATATATATATATATATATATATATATATATATATATATATATATATATATATATATATAGATTGCCAAGGCTCAAATCAAATAAACAACTATATAAATAAATATTATAAAAAACTATTCTTTCTTTTAATTAGAGAAGACAATATCAAAAAATATTTGATTGCTGATTGACCTCATGTAAATATAAAGAAGTTACCAAGAGATGTGAAGAAAACTATTAACAAACAGTGAAGGATAATCATGAGAAAATGAACGTCGGTAAGTAGATTGAAGTGTTTCTTGTAGTGATGAATAAAAGTAGTTGTTAATTGATGGTAATTGGTTGATGTTAGGTTGACCATAAAAGTTAAGTGGTGATGATAAGTTAATGAAGTTTTTTTGATAACATTCTTTAGAATTAATAATCGTATTTTTAATCTCTCTAAACCTCTAGATCTTTTGATGTAAAAGATGAGAGCAATTTATAATTTTAGCTAAAATCTCTGAACACTATAATGAATCACTCAATTGTTTGTCTCGATCATAAGCCATTTCTTAGTAATAAAGTTCATTAATGATATAAGAATTAAGTGATATTACACTCTTTTGAATTTTTTTTCTAATGAAGAGGCTCTTTTTAATTGTAAACATGCAAGATTATGAAATCATTTAGTCCCCCAAATAGTATGATGAACTTTCTAATTATGATTTAAGAGCTTTTTATTGAGCTTATTTAAACTCAAATTACAAAAAAAAAAAAAAATCTTATTAGATTCATAATATCAAAATATTCACTTTGACAATAAATGTATTAAAATTAAAGTTCAAATGATCTCAAGTTTAAAATCAAAGGTTTCTAATTAAGTATTGTGTCATGATAGTTGCCCGATTAAATAGATTTTGGTGAGATATTAATTTTCTTATTTTTAACAACAAAATTTGACTTGTTAGAAAATAAATTAAGTCATAAGAAATTTAAAATACAAAATTGTTGCGTGCTAAAGAATTTTATTCTAGATGTAGATCTCGTCAGAGCCCAAAAATTATCCAACACACAATGGATGAACCAGGGGTTATAATGCGAAAACCCGCTATGGAAAACCACTGCCTCGCCCAGAACTTTCACTATGTGTTCAAGATACGCGTGTCGCTTCTCGTTCTGGAGAAGAAGGCTAAGCAAACAATATTCCAGTGTAGAAAAATACAATATCGGTCAACTCCAACCTGGAGAAGTTTCCCAAAAGCGAACGATCTTGGGAGCAACCTTGATCTTGAGAGAAGAACCGCCTTTTCTATTCTAAGATCTCCTGCAAGCGATCTTCGCACATCAAGTCACACTAGATGGGTTTCGCCGTCGACCGTAGTTCACTCCTTTCTTCAAATCGATTCTGGCCCCTAAGATGAGAATGAAGCTATTTATAGATTTTGGGAGGCATTTGTAAATTTGTGGAAAACTCCAACCACTCCCATCGACTGCCATGATCCTGACCGACGTGTATTTGATGATCCGGGTGCCTTAATGATGCTCAATTAAAGATCGATTCGCTTGATTCGCCTTGGACGACCGCCGACCGACATAAATATGTCGCTTTTGACCATTCGCGCATCGTGATCCATTTTCGTAAATATCTCGAATGATTAGCTCTGGATCGACATGCTGATCCGCCATGCTCGCTCATCGACACGCATCAGAAGTTTCACTGAACGGGTGATTAATCGGCATTTCAAAATGCCTCGAGATTCGTAAGCACGACATTCGGCGACGTTGCCGCTTTCTATTTTGATGACATTATCTCGCCATCCAAAAATATACGCCAAATACTAAAAAATAAAGAAATTCTTCAATCTTGAAAATAGCAAATTCTTCAATGAAATTTGAGAGTCCATCAACTGCGCATTTTGAGAGAACAGATCTTCATAACAGCCGCACAATATTATAACTGTGGAAGCTGATGCAGGGCTGCAAATGCGCATAGGTATGTGTGGGTGCGATATTTTGAGGTTATGGATCGATCCGGGTGCGAACGAGGATGGCCCGATGAGCGAAGCGGCAGTCTGTAGCCTTGCCGGCTACCAGCGAGCGCGCTTATGGTCGCGTGAGCGGGCGCGATCTGTCAGTGGAGCGGGCGAGGCAGCGTCAGGCAGGCGCAGCGGAAATAGGCAGCAGGCAGCGGCGAAGTGAGCAGGAGGCTTGCAGCGCGAAAGCTGTCGGAAGCCGAGTCAGGTTGGCGAACGAGGTGGCGGGTGAGTTAGCGTCAATGAGTTGAAACAGCGGCGAGTTCGACCCGGCAGTTGTGACCCGTGGGCCAGTTCAACCGCCAGGAGATTCGACCGTGGCCAGCAATTCGGCGATGGGCGGTTTTGACGTGGGCCGGATTCGAGCTGGGTAGCGGTTCGACCAGTGGACCAGTGTTCGCGACCAGCGTCCATTTGTCGGCGTGACAGTTTCGAAGCCTGTGGCTTGCGAGCGAAGCGTGCGAGCCGCTTGTGAGCAGATGTGCGGCCCAGCCCAGGCGAGCATTTTGACGGTTTTGAGCGGTTTAGGCGGTTTGGGTTTTAGGTTTTTTACTTTTGCCCCTAGAAGGGGTCTATAAAACCCCACAGGTAGAGGAAAGGCACACTTTCTCATCTCCTCTTCTCCTCTTAGAGTGCATAGCCCTCCCCACGGTGGGAGTTTGGGCACTCTTTTTGGATCTCTACCTCCTCACCCCAAGCGAGTGCATAGCCCTCCCCACGGTGGGAGTTTGGGCACTCTCCTTGGAATAATTTTCATCTCGATCGTGCAGGTTGCGGTGTTTGTAGATGGGTGAGAATCTTTTGAAAGAGACACGTCAGACCCTTAACGGAGGAGCGGCAGAGGAACCTTCTAAAGGAGGGCTGAAGATTGGGAGTCGTCGATCACGGAGACATTGATTCGTGCTTGAAAAAATATTATTTTAGAATGATTTGGTTCTTAAGTGTCAGAAGTCGATAGAGCCCAATCTCGGGGTATTTCACCACTTACGAGATGAGTTTGGGCGGGATTGCGGTTTCCCATCCCGAGATGATCGCCATTTTGTCGACATCGAGGTTTGCATTTCCAGGTTCGGCGGCAATGGATCGTGATGGGACTTATAGTCTTTTCGAGGCGGTGTGACGCGACTCTTGATTACCTCGCCGGATGTGCAAGTTTACTAGCGTGCACATGGTCATTATCACTGCAGAGTCTACTTGACCTCCGGACGAAGGATCCTCCCAAGAGTTGGGCAAGCGATTCTTTTTTGTGAAGAATGATGGGTCTTCTAGAAATGGGGAAAGGCGAGATTTACCCATTCCCTGAGTTGGTGATGAAGATATCTACTGACGAAATTCGAATATTGAAGATCTTGATTTGAGATTCGATATATCAACAATTTGTCGGGAGGAATCTTTGTTCGGTAGGGCTTTCTATTCATCGGCGGTATGCGATTCGTTGAGAAAGCCCAACAAAGAGGTTTCAGTAGATCTCCCAAGTCCTCGGCTTCTTCAGAAGGACCCGTCTCCAATAGAGGAAAAGGAGGCGAAGAGGTGATGGTGATATCGAGATACGAAAAGAGTCGGGCCCGAGTAGTCGTCCCCAAGGATCTTCATTCACGAGGGCGTGTTGAATCATTCTGCGTGGTGTCGACATCGAAGAAGCGGTAATCCTTCTTGCGTTCATCATCTTTTATTTCCCATTTCCTTGTGCTTAACGTAATTTTTCTTATTTGAATCGAAGAAGCAAGAACTTGACTTCAAAATGAACATTGTCTTTGAATGGGAATTGAGTTCGTGAAGGTCAAGTTTCTCCATGGTGAATATAAGAAGCGGTATGTGGAGAAAGTAAAAGAGATGTCCGTGTTGGAGAATCAACTTGATGAGTGCGGGACCGAGTTGGCGACTCAAGCGACTTCTCTTTCTTTTTGTCGAAGTTGAGGCTCGGGATGAATTAGTGGAGGCTAGAGCAGGTTGGTTGTAAGGATCCGAAGATCTTTTAGAGAAGGTTTTAGTCTTGAGGCAAAGAATCGAGGATTACGCGCTTCTTTCGAGAAAGAGGCACTTATCTCGGGTAGCGGGGAGCGGATCACGCGTAGTGGAGGACTTCAAGAACTCGGCGACCTTGAGTATCATACAGATCACGTTGAGGAGGCGAGACCACGTGTATGATGTAGAGGTGGAAGGCTTTGGAGCGGTGTGTTGATGAAGGCTTCATCCGAGGTTTCTTGAAGGGGACACGCTTGGCGCATATGGAGGAGGCAGTGTTGAGGTCCTTTCTCCCTAGCTTCCCGACCCTTAGCGGCAGCGAGGATGACTCGATAGTTCTTCATCATCTGATGAGACCATCAATCGTGTAGTTGTAGTTCCTTTATGTTGCGGTGTTGTTATTTGTATATTATTTACGGTTGATTGTACTTGTATGTTAAATATTAACAATCCACAAAATTGTTTGTGAATATTTAGGAGTTGTGTGTCAAAGTGTACTCGATGATAAAGATTCGCGTAGAAGAGATCATCGGGGAATTTAGGATAATTCGATCTATTCTAAGATCATTACAGGCGTTACTTGATGACAAACTTTGCGGAATATATTTATAGAGGTTCTCTCAAAACCTCTCGATCTATCTAGGTTGTGTATGGGCGTTTACTCGATGATGTTAACTTTGTTATGGAGAAAGTTGTGGCGGTCTATAGAGGATTGCCAACTTATCCAAGGTTGTTTATCGAGGCGTTACTCGATGTTAACTATAGGAAGATCGAGAATTCCAGGGATCGATCTTACCACGAATGAGATACAATAATAGTTTGTGTATCTCTTGAGTGGTGTTTTAAAATGCAAGCATAAGCAAGAAAAACTCACAATAAGTATGAGAACTTTAACATAGATAGAAACATAAATCCAAACACCTTGATGCCAAGGTTGGACAATAAATGCGACAAACAGTATCGATAAATGTTTAATTCGATAACAACAATTGCAATACAAACATACACGATGATAATGTTTTCTGCATTCACTAGAATAAAAAAGCTGATACATCACTGGTAGTACTTCTGGAGGTTTGTAGCATTCCAGGTACGTGGGAGAGTCTTCTCCATACTATCCTTAAGCTTGAATGTGCGGGGCTTGATTTTAGACACCACCACATACGGGCCTTCCCAAAGGTGAGAGTTTGTTGTGGGCCTTTTCTCGAGTTGAGACGAGGGCGAGGTCCCCCCAGATATTGGTCGTGGCTTTACCCTTCGGTTGAAACCTCGAGCAATCCTTTCGATAAGCCATTAGTCGACATGTCGCGGTCTCTTGCGGGAGATGGAATCGAAGCTTATCGTCGTTCGTCGGCATCAAAGTTATGGGTTAGGGCTCGGGACCCCGTCGATGAATACCTCGATTCAGAAACACAAATTATGCGGCGTTTCTCCGGTAGGGGTCCTTGATGTAGTCGGTAAGCCAAAGAACATTGGATAGTTCTTGCCCATTGCGGCGTGGTTGGTCGTGTCTTTAGCCCTTTTAGTATTGTCTATTGGTGACTTGGTCACGCCCATTTACTGTGGATGGGATACTCGGTAATTGCGGATATCGACTGGCGGAAAGATGTGAATGTCTTTCCCGTGAGCTGTCCCATTATCGGTGATGATTTTTTCTTTGGAATCTCAAAGCGACAAATAATATTTTTCCGGACAAATTGCTTGGCATTTGTTTGGTGATTTTGGCCCGGCCGGTTGACTTCCACCACGTGAAGTAATCAACGGCCAAGATTATGAATTTTTAGTTGCCCGGTGCAATGGGAAAGGGTCCCATTATATCGATCCCCATTGAGCAAAGGGCGGGCTCGATTGTGGTGAGTTCTGAGATGGTGTATGAGTGAGATTGGAATGTAACGACACTTGTTACACTTCTTTACAAACTCCAATCGTCCTTCTTCATTGTAGGCCGGTAAAACCTCATGATTTTGAGGGAGGCTTTCCTCCCAAATGTTCACCACAAATTCTGAATGAACCTCTCGCATTGCATAGTTAGCCTCAGAAGGTGGTAGACACTTTAAGTAGGGCTTGTAGAGTTCATCACCGATTATGGTGAAGTTCAGCTCTACGAGGACGGATAGCATCGGTGGGTCATTGGCAAGGCCGCTTTGAAGAAAGGACATGATCAATCCATGAAGATTCTTTTGGGTCCTCCAGAGATTGTATCACCCAAGGGCCTTGAATACTGGAAAGTGGATGTCCTCTATGTATTTTCTCTTGAAAAGATCTCCTGTCGTTGTTGTGGCTAACTTGGAGAGGGCATCTGCTCGCGTGTTCTGCTCCCATAGAATATGAGTTATCTGATGGGTCTCGATTCTAGCAAGAAGTGACTTTGCCAAAAGCGGTCTTGATGCGGATGATGTATCAGTCTCCTTCAACTGAGAGCCAAGTGAGTCTGTAGATGGCTAAGTTCGGACCTCACAGTCAATGGCGAGCCTTAGTCCTGCTACGAGGGCCTCGTACTCAACGACATTATTGGTGGTAGGAACTTTAGTGAAGCGTACTCTAAAGTTATTTTACTTGGGAGATAAGCAAAATTCACCTCCCTTGCAGGAAGTACACGAAGCTCCATCAACATATAATGTCCATTGATTTGTCATGGAGTGATGAATGATCTGTTCGGTGGTGATGGGATGGTACATTCTAAGTCATCGAGCACTTGTGACTTTATATCGGGGCGTGGAAGAAAATGGATGTCAAACTCTCTCCAAGCTCGGACCACTTCATCAACCTTCCGGATACATCGCTTTTTTGCGAATAGTTCTTAATGGAAGATGAGTGTAGGCGTTGATGGTGTGGGCACGAAATGCTCGCAATTTTAGTGCACTAGAGAATATCTTGTCTGCTAGTGGATAGCGTCCTTGATCGAAAGGATTTTCTTGACATAGTAAATGGGTCGTTATGAATTCTCCTCGCATCGGCAGACTTACGGCATGAGAAGAAAGCAGAAGATAGATGTACGACTTCTCTCCTTGGATAGGCTTTGATAATAGAGGAAGCTAAATAGACTCGAAGTTGCTCAAAAGCGGTCGACATTCATCATCACTGGAATCCATTTCCTCGTGCACCCTTAAGATTTTGAAGAATGGTAGATACTTATCTCTGGCAAGAATCGTGATAAAAGCAATCCTTCCGGTCAAGCGTTGGACTTCCTTGATCGTTCTTGGAGGTGACATGTCCTTGAGTGCTTTTATCTTCTCGGGGTTGGCCTCATCCATGACCATGAAGCCTAGGAATTTCCAGAGGAAACTCAAAATGCACTTGCTTGGGTTGAGCGCATCTTGTAGTGTCGAAGAATGTCAAACCGCGGTCGAAATATCTTGATATTTCCAAGCTCTTCACCGATATCATCAACATACACCTCCATATTGTGCCTATAAGATCCTTGAAGATCTTATTCATAAGCGTTGATATGTTGCTCCGGCATTTTTAGTCAGAATGGCATGACGATAGCATATAGTCCCTTATCGTTTGGAAGGATGTTGCTTCCTCTCATCTATTTTGTTCATCGATTTGATTGTAGCGAATAGGCATCCATGAAGCTCGACATCGATGTCACGATGTCGCATCAACTAGTTGGTCGATACGAGGAAGGGGAAGCTATCTTTTGGGCATGCACTATTAAGGTCGTAGTCGATGCACATTCTCCGAGAACGTTGGCCTTCTTGACTAACACTACGTTAGCCAACCGGTGGGGTAGTAGACTTCTCGAATGAACTTGACTTCCAGTTTGGTGATTTCTTGTTCTATGACACCGTCGTTGAAGCGAAGGTTCTTTTCTATCCGCTTGTAGGTTGAGTCAACTTTGAGGGAGTGCGTAATGACTTAGGGTCAATGCCGAATATCGAGATGCGCTCGGGCAAAGATATCTTGATTTTACGCGAAAATCTATTACGATTTGATCGGTAGGCGACGCGATCCCACCTTCACCTTTGGCGATGGATCAACGAGATAGGAAGACAAATTACATCTTCAAGGAGAAGCCCTTTCGGAGGCATCCTCATCTCGTAGGTCGAAGTCTCGATGTTGAGGGTTCGATGTAAATGGTCGGCTTGCTTGATATAGCCGCTTGTGTATCTTGATTCCACTTACCCACCGATGATTTCATCTTGAGGTGAGACACGGATATTTCTGGCCGAATATGAGAGGTCTCCCAAATATTGCATTGCGCGGACTCGAGACTTGACAATAAATTGTATCAGTGGGTTGCGTGTCGGAAATTCTCCAAGAGTTACGGAAGGCGATTGTCCCTTCCACTAATCTCGATTATCAAATCCATACGATTGGGCCGGGCGGGTTGAAGCTTCTCTCTTTCTACATGCATCTTGGAAAGTGGAGTAAAAGAACATCAACCAAACTCCCATTGTCGATCAATATCCTTTTAATATTGAAGCATGGATCAGACCCACCGATGACAAGGGGATCTTGATGTGGGATCAAAGCCCTCTAGATCTAAATCATCAAAGGTGATAGAATGGTCAACCCGAGACTTCTTCTCGGCTCTTGAAGGCGGCAATGAATATTTGGCTAGATAACACCGGCCTCTGTTATTTCTATCTCTCCGACCTTGGCGGTTCCTGTGGTTGCCCCGGCATTTCTTTGGACGGCGGGTTGGTTTTGTATAAAATGGCCTAGATACCCCTGACGTATTAGTCTTTCAATCTCCTCCTTCAGTTGGTGGCACTCTTCAGTGGTGTGCCCTCGGCTGCGGTGAAAGTGGCAGAATTTCTCTTGATTTCCAATTCCGGGCTTTAAAGGTCGTGGCCACTATCCTCTTCCTGAATAGCCAGTAGGATGTTCGCGCATGACGTGTTGAGAGCCGTATATTTCCTCTCTGATTGAGTCATCTGAGGTCGCTGCTGAGGAGGTTTTGGGGGGAGGTTGCTGCCTCTCTTCTTTTTTTTGAGATGTTTGAACATCACCTTTGGGAACCTTCTTCCGCTTGCTGCTTGGTGGTTCAAACTGTTCGATGAGCGATAACCGTCGTGAGATTTGTACCTCTATTGGGTGGACCAGTCGGCATAGGAATGGTCTCCGCATTAATGATGAATAGAAGTATCTGGAGTCCTCAGAAGCACGCCTCAAAAGTTCGGATCTACTCACGGTATCAGCCGGGCTTGAGGAGAACCTCTGGAAGTATTCTTTGAGGACTCTCCATCGTTACGGCGGTTGGAGAGATGTGATGAATCCGATGATTCTCTTGTTCGAGGCTTCTACAAAAAAATCAGCTCTCCAAATGATCGGACGGACCCCTTAGCGGCGAATAGAACCAATCTGAGCGTCCTTTGAGTCGGTTGGGAATACGACACAACAGTCATTTGCGAATATGTGCATGATCGTTCGAAAGTGATCGATATGCTCTGCGGATCGGTTGTGCCATCGTAAGGGTCCATCTTTGGGAAGCTTGAATCGTCGAATCGTATTATGCGAGATGATCTCGTGGCGGGGACAAGTTTTGGAAGAAGCGGCGGAGAATGGATCATTGATTGTTTGCAGAACTCTTCCGCACAGTCGTCATAGTTCATCGCATTATAAGGTGGCGTGGAGTTTCACCGTGAGCCATTCGTGTGGGGTGAGTAGAGCTGGCGGTATCAGTTCGAGATCGATGTGGTGCCGAGGGTTCTCTACTTGTTGATCCGCATTCCGGGTAATCATTCTCGGAAGAAAATATGGATTATCTTTGAGGGCCGTCACGGAACACGTGGCTCTTCCAGGCGTGTTGGAATGTTTTCGGTCCTCTCGCGAGTCGAAGAATTTGTTCGGGAATCCTCCATCCTTTGACGCGATCTTCCAAAGGGGCGACCCTCACACGGGGAGTACATTATGTAGAGTGTTGGAGACTTGGCGTCCTTGATCACGAGAATGAGGAGCGTTGGGCAAAACCGCTTACCAACCATATTGGAGATATAGCAATGGGGAAGCTGTTTATTCCTGAGGCGGCAAAGCTTGCGTCTTTGAGAATTTTATTCCGGTAGATCGAGATCTTCGTGCCAAAATTATCCAACACAAGTAGGGATATGAACACAGGGTTATCGTGGAAAACCCGTTAAGGAAAAAACCGGGGCCTTGCGATCGTAGAACTTTCACTATGTGTTCAAAGATCTGAGGTCCTTGCTTCGTTAGTTGGAGAAGGTGTTTCTGAGGCAATAGAGTGTAGAAAAATACAATATCGGTCAACTCCAAGAGAAGTTTCCCAAAAGCGGCGAGGCGATCTTAGGAGCAACCTCTTGATCTTGAGGAGAAAGGCGCAACGGTCTTTTCTAGTCCTCACGGGCGATCTCTGGCGACTCGATCTTGAGCTACTTGGTGGTGCGGTGATAGATGATTGTCGTGGTGGTGGTTCTCGAGCTCTCTGGTCTTCAAATCGATTTGGTCCCCTAAGGTGAGAATGAAGCTCTATTTATAGATTTTGGGAGTGGGCCTTGTAAATTCGTGGAAAACTCCAACCACTCCCATCGGACGGCGAGGCGATCCCCGATCGACGGTGTATTTTGATGATCCGGGTGCCTTAATGATATCGAATTGGGTGATCTTGGATTCGTTGGATTCGTCTTGACGAGCAGCCGATCGACTATAAATATGTCGCTTGGTGACCATTTGGCGGATCGGGATCCATTTTTTATGCTCGATAAACGATCAGTCGATTCGAGCTCGGATCGGTATGCTGATGTTCTATGTTATGTCAGGCGACGGTCAGTTATTTGTAAGTTTCTTTAATCGGTGATTAGATCGAAGCATTTGAAAATGTTCGAGATTACTCTTGATCATTAATTTTTAGGGGCGTATCAAAATAATAATTTTAGTTAAATTATAAAGCACGACAATTTCTTAGATAAAAATGAGGTCCTCATTATGATCATAAATTAAATAAAATCTTCTAAATCATAATTCCATATTTCTTTATGGTTGGTGTTCTAATGAGTATAAATCATTAAAAAAATAATTTTAAATTTCTAAAAATTACTTTAAATTAATTGTAAGATTTTGTTGCGCTTTAAAATTTTTAAATTAAGTCTGAAATTTTAAAAAATAGTTTCGATGTCTAAAAAAAAGAATATCTTAGTAGGCTTATCAATTTCGGACATGCATGGAGGATAACCGGCTATCCATTATAGCTCACTATAATATGTAATAATTAAGGTGTGTGCTAAGCACATATTCACATATGTTTTTTTCGGATTTTTGAACACAAAGTTGAAACATTTTTAATAAAACATAAAGATATTTTGAGTTTCAATTTAAGGCCATTTTACTTAAAATGTCAAAATATTTCAATGAATAGAAAAAAATTCTAAAACTTTTTAAAAGTTGTTACTCCTATTCATTTCTTCCTTTACAAATACTCCCCATAGGTAAAACAAAATTTATACCATAACTTAATGCAATCCCTATGAGAAAGTTTTGATCTTTTTAAAATATAGGTTGATTATCTCTATTTGGATTAATTGAATTTGAGATTCTCATTCCTTATAGTGGAGCTCTAATTTTCTTAGAAAAGAGGTTGATTGTCTAAGCTTAGATTAGTTCAAGATAAGAAGCTTTTGACTCTATGTTGAAGCTCACCCTTCTCCTTTAAAAGAGTCAATTGTCCTTAAAATTAGTGTAACCAATGTGAGAGATGAAGATTGATGTATTGAAGTGTTCTTGATGAAGAAGATAATTAAGAGAATCTGCCAAAAATAATGTTAATATGTTTGATAACTTCATTTCCCTATTTTGAAAGATTTCCATTTTTTTTTCTTTGATCTTTTTTGATATTTTCATTTAATATTTAGGTATTTATGTATGTTGATGGTAAAATGTTTCATTTCAAATTTATTTCAATCAAATTTTTAGAATAATATTTATTTTTGAGCATTTTGTTGCTAAATTTTCAATGTTTCTGACTTTGAAATTATTACAATTTTTCTTGTTGACTATGACAAATTTTCTTAATATTAAGAGGCTAGTTATAACTCCTATGATTAATCATTAAGTAATAAGAGAGGGAATATTTTCATGATATATAAAGTAAAAAAATGATTATCATCATGGCAAAGAAAAAGAGATTGCCAATTAGACTATCAAAGAAAAAAATGCTCAATTAGAGTCTAAAATAGAGAGTCAAATTGTAGCTTTGAACGTCACAAAATACTTCAAAAAGATCTTTAGTGATAGTGATGAAGAGTATATTAATATTATGTGAGAGTTGCAATTTATATATGGTTCTAAAGTAAATTAAGTTTTTTTTATTGTACTCTTCGATGCATATATTAATATTCAAGTTTAATTTTAAAATATAGAAAGTGAAGCTAAACACTAATGAATTTTCAATTTATGTGTAAGTGCAATAAGAACTTGCTTCTATAAAAGATTGAGCCTTCCTATTGTGTTTGTGATGTATTTAAAATATTTAGGTCTCACTTTCAATAAAATCTAGTATAATTAAAATTTTGAGTTAGCAACGAAAGATATTATGTAATAATTGAAAATCAGAAAAAGAAAAAAAAGAAAAAATAAATAAATAAAAATCAACCGTCGATTGGTCTGGATTGAAAAAAAAGTGGGAAAAGCTTCGATTTTAGTTTAAACCGAACCCCAAAAAGAAAAGAAAACGGAGAGGGAGAAAGAGAAAGGAAATCGTCGTCATGCCCAAAGTGAGACTCCACGACATCAGTCGTCGGAAGCCTTATGTGCCGTCGAGGAAGGAGGAGGAGAGAAGGCTAAAGCGTCGCGCGACAAGGAAGAAGAAGAAGGAATGAAGTCTTGCGTCTGCTGCAAAAGCGTTGAGCGAAGGAGAAGCCTCGTCGCGTCGTCGGGAGACGAGAAAGCCGAAGGGTGTATATTGCGATTGAGGAAATAGGAAAAAAGGTATGTATATATATATATATATATATATATATATATATATATATATATATATATATATATATATATATATATATATATATAATCTCCACATGTCATAAATCAAGAACAAGTTAAATTCGATAGACTTGAGGCGGCGGTCGTCATCGGGATTCAAAATGCACTGGATGTCACCGAAAATGGTCGAAACGAACTCCGATCGATGAACGGACTTCGCCGTGGAGTTCAGAACGTTGAAATTGATCAGAATATAGATATTGAAATATCTAATGATCAATCGATTAAGCGCTCAAGCTATCAATGTGTTGACACGTATATTGAAGTTGGGAAGCTGCGGCGAGGACCAAATGACTTCCGTTCATGAAATTGATTGTGCCGTTAGCTTCAAAACGCCGAAATATATCAAATGAGACTATCCGTACTCAATTCATATGAGTATGTGCAAATATTGAGTGATTTGAAATGACATCGCGCATCGAAATCGAAACATCGGGCGTCGCCGACTCAAATGACATCTATCGATGAACACTCGCCGTGTCAGCGTAACGCCAAAATTGGTCGATATAAATATTGCATCAATGATCAGCCCATCAAGCCTTCGTCGTCACACGCTGCATATCAGGTCGAGACGGGGATCAAAACGACTCCCGTTCATGAAATCGATCACTCATTGGCTTCAGAAATCTATCAAATAAAGGCTGTCGCACTCAATTCAAACGCAGTGAAAATCGAGCGAAGCGGGCGGTGTCGTGCGTTTTGAAGAAATTGACTCAATTTGGTAGCGCTCGACCAAGATGACCTCCGTTGAACAACGCGTCATTCGTTGACAATGGAATTACTCTAAATCGATATATATTGAATTTGTGTATTTACCGACGTGAAATCCAAATTAAAATAATTTAAATTAATTTAAAATTAATTTAAAAATTCCTAAATTAGCCCCATGCTCATACATTTCCCTCATATTTTCAGTTTTCTAAAAACTGCCAAAAAATAAAAAGAAAAAACTGAAAAAGGAAATCACTCCTACCAATTTCCCTCTTATTCTCTCCCACTCTCTCATTCTCCCTCTAATTTTCCAATTTCCACTCCTCTCTCCTACAGCCTCCCTCTCCCGTCGAAAATGAAACAAAAAAAAAAAAAAAAAAACAGGTAAATTCCCTCTCGCGGCTCTCAATTTTCCTGTTCCGGTCACAATCCCACCGGCTCCAATTCCTCGGCCCGCCTTCCGGCTGAGACCTGCTCCAATTGCCCCTTTCGCGCGAGTCCTGACATACTATGCGTGCCGCGCGTTGTAATAACCAGTTAAAAAAAATAATAAAATAAAATACAACCACCATGATGATTAGCAGCGAAGAAAAGAAGAAATGTTGATTTCGACAAATCGAAATTCCCAAAACATGCGAGAGAAGCGAGAGGAAAAAAGTGAGAAGAAGCGTACCGTTCCACTATTTGTCGTCGTCAGTAGGAAGGAAATCGTCGTCGTCGAATGCGTCATCGGTCGAGGAAGAAGAAAGTTGCTCCTACCGAAGACGCTACACCGTCCTTTTGAGCCACGAGCTGCATAACCGGCGAATCGAGAGGGGAGGAGTCTGCGGCGAACGAGTCGATGAATGCAAGGAAAGGACGTGAGTGAGGGTTTAAACCCAGAGGAATATAATAAAAGGTATGTAAATAAGATATGTAATTATTTTAATTTAAATTTTATGTTAATATTAGTATCTTAAGCCTTTTAACTTAAGGTTTATAATTGTAATTTAGAGTTTAGATTTTAGCCATAAATTAATTTAGAATAAGTAATATAAACTAGATGTAAGTATTGGTTTAAAATCATTCAAGAAAATCATTTTAAAAAAAATAAGAAAAGGGGAATATAAAATTTAAGAGAACCTATAAGAGAAATGCATTTTATAATATGAAGGAAAGGTATTTATATTATCGCTAATTAGATTTGAATCATTTAAGGGGGTATGATAACTAATTAATGCAATATATTAAATCGCTTTAACACTTAATATTTTTATGTTATGAATTTCAATTAAGGAAGAAGTTAAAGAAAGGAGGTTCAAGAGAAACTACAAGTTAAAGTTTTAATTATTTACATTTATGAAAATATCTTAATTTCTTATGATGAAACGCGTTCATATATGATTACTTTTTTTCATCGCAGTGTGATTTTCTTTTTCTTAAATCATGATAATTTATCGCTTCTTCATTGATAATACAATGCTGATCATATCAAGTATCATTTTATAAAGTTCACCGATTTATAATCATGAATTATATAATGATAATGATGCTATGAATGAGATATGAATGAGTTCACACAGATCGGGGACGAATCATTGCACAAATGATTAAAAAAGGCCAATAAAATTGGAAATAAAATACCAATGAAATTCAAGACAATGAATATACTTGTTCTTTGAATGAGTATTTAATGACCTTGAAGATGATAAAAGTAAAAAGTAAAAGTTTATATGATAAATGTTTATGTATACCGATCATATGCTACCGATAAATGATGTATACCTACCTCCCATATTTGATTGTTGAGATTTCTTTTATGTATATGTGATAACAAAACTCATGCATACTAGTTCTTTTTCTTGTTTTTATAAGATAATAACATGATAATCACCAAATTATATTCATATTGCTTAAATTTTTTGTAATATCTAATTAAATGACCGATAGGTCATGTTTATCGCCAGAGGACTTCATGAGATAGTAATTATGTCATGTTGAGTTATGTTAAAGTGTTTTCCCGAACTTAATTTTTGTATGGATAATTTGTATAATTATTTGGATTTTAAATTTATGATTGAGATTTTATGTAAGATTGAAAATGTTATGTTTCTTTTTATCCATCCGCCCTGTTCTCGCCTTATTCCAAGCTCGGTCGACAAGAGTGGTATCAGAGTAAAGTTTTTATATTTAGGGATATAAGTATGATCATAATCAAAGAGCCATTAAGAAGATGATAAATTTTATAAAGAGATTTTCATATCATTATATTGATTGATGTGTAACGATTATAATTAATGTGCTTCTCGACCTATGGAATCAATTGTGAAGATGCTATGGGTGAAAATAGAGACACAAATCGAGCACCGAAATCAAACCTTCACTAGATATAGATGTATTTACACAAATGATGGAAGCAATGACTCAAATGATAAGAAATAAACATACACTATCTAGTAGAAGTGGGAGGTTCCTATTGACAAATACTTAAAATTATTTCAGGATATGAGGTCATCTCTTTTCTCAGGGATTGCAAGTTATGAAAATGTTTGTAGTACTTTTAGTGGCAATGCCAAATGAGTCTCAAATGAATGTTAGAAATGTTTGCAGTGTGAACTTCAATATCTGTGAAAGACGCTTGGATGCAGATTTAATAACACTGTCGTTATATGAATTCGATGTAATTTTAGAAACGGATTGGCTTAGACATTATGTTACTATAGATTGTTGTAAAAAAAAGATAGTCAAATTTAATATTCCTGAGAAGAAGAATTCAAATTCGTGGGGTATAAGGGAGTATTAGCTATGATGGTGTCTTGCTTAAAAGTTCAAAAGATGCTAGCAAAAGGCTATGAAGGCTTTCTTGCTCAAGTCACTGATGTTACTAAAGAGGTAAAGAAGTTAGAGGATATACAAGTAGTAAAGGAGTATCCAAAAGTATTTCTGGATGATTTACCAGATTTACTCTAGTTAGAGAGATAGATTTCTCTATTGATTTAATTCAAGATGCAAAACCTATAGCAAAAGTATCATATAGAATGGCAATTAAAGAATTACAAGAGTTGAAGAATCACAAGAATTATTAGAGAAGATTTATCGCCTAAAGACATCTCCTTGGGAGCTGTATTATTTGTGAAGAAGAAAAATGAGGCTATGCATCGATTATAGAGCTTAACAAACTCACATTGAAGAATAAATATCCCTTACCAAGAATTGATGATCGATCAATTAAAAAGGAGCTTCAGATTTTCAAAGATTGATTTAAGATCGTTATAATCTTGAGAATCAAAGAAGAAGATATACCAAAGATCGATTCAAAGAGCATACTATGAGTTTGTGGTGATGCCTTTGGCTTAACAAATGCTCCAAATATTTATGGATCTCATGAATAGAATCTTTAAACCCTTTTAGATTCATTTGATTGATTCATATATGATATTCTAATTTATTCTAGATGAAGTCATGAAAACCATCTTCATTATTATTTTGCAAGCTCTAAAAGGAAATGAATTGTATGCAAAGTTTTCAAAGTGTGAATTTTGGTTAAATAACATCATATTCTTGGGGCACATGATTAGTATTGAAGGTGTTTCAAAGATATCGAGTAAAGTCAATAATGACTGACGCACTATCACGTAAGTCTAAGTTTCTTAGATTGGTGGATATTACAGAGATTCGTTGAAGGGTTTTCACAGATTGTCATGTCCACTATCAAGGCTAACTCAAAAAGTAGTCAAATTTGAATGGTCGATCAAGTGAAGAGGTTTTTCAAAAATTGAAGAATTGTTAATGACCGCACCAAGATAACTATTCCATCGTGACGAAGATTTCAAATTTATAGTGATGCATCATTAAGAGGTTTGGATGTGTACTTATGCAAAATGAAAGAGTGATTGCTTATGCTTCAAGGCAATTGAAAATCATGAAAAGAATTATCCAACCCATGATCTATAGCTAATAGCAGTGATATTTGCGTTAAAAATTTGGAGGCATTATTTATATGGAGTAAGTGTGAAGTTTTCACTGATCATCAAAGCTTGAAATATATCTTTACTCATAAGGAGCTAAATTTAAGGCAAAGGAGATGGTTGGAACTCATTAAAGATTATGATTTAGATATTCAATATCATCCAGGGAAGGTAAATGTAGTTGTTGATGCTTTAAGTAGAAAAATATCTGGTAGTATTTATTGGTTGATCTCTCAATAGGAGGAATTGATTAAAGATTTAGAAAAATTAAAATTTCAATTATTAAATCTATGATGATATTTTATTAAATCAAATGACTATATAATCAAATTTGAAAGACAATACGAGATGCTTTACCAAGATGATGACTTTAAAATTTTAGATTTGGTAAAGTAGGTCATACGTAAGATTTTGAAATCATGAAGAGGGATTACAAGTATCATGGTAGGGTTTGCATTCCAAATATGAGATTTGAGAAAGATATCTTACATGAAGCACATCATTCAAAATTATACAATTCATCTAAAAGTAATAAAAATGTATCAAGATCTTAAGAAAATATTTTGGTGGCCAATGAAAAGAAGTGCTAAATTTGTTTATAATGTCAATCATGTCGATGGTTAAAGCCGAACATCGAAGCAAGTGGACTTTATATCTTGCCAATACCTCGAAAGTGGAAATGGGATGATATGCTACGGATTTTGTGATTGGTTTACCTAGATCCAAAAAAGGATGTGATACTATTTGGGTTATTATTGATAGGTTGACTAAATCTGCACACTTTATACCTATCAAACAATCTGATGCCGTTGAAAGGCTAGCAAGAAAATATGTTGATGAAATCGTGAAGTTATATGGTGTGCCAAAATCTATAGTATCCGATCGGGATGGTCGATTTACATCTAGACTGTGAGAAAAAATCAAGAAGTTTTAGGTAAGCTTACTTTGATGATTCCATCCTCAAACCGATGGCCGCCGAAAGAACAATTCAAACACTTGAAGATTTGCTTAGACTTTGTATCCTTGATTTTGAGGAAATTGGGAAATTCATTTGGCCTTTGATTGAGTTTTCCATAATAGTTTTCAAGCAAGTATTGGTATGGCTCGAAGCATTGTATGGGAAATGCATAACACCGCTTTGTTGGGTGGAGACAGAAGAATCATTGGTGCATGTAGTAGATGAAGCTAAAAGATCGATTGATCCGCGGATAGATTAAAAGTCGCTCAAGATAGTAGAAATACTATGATGCTAAACATCACCGCAAGAGAGTTTGAAGTGGGAGAATTTATTTTAAAGTCACCATGAAAGGTATAAAACGATTTTGGCAAAGTTGAAAAGAGCCCACGCTATATTGGTCCATATGGAAATCTTGGAAAGAATTGGGAAAGTGGCTTATATACGGCTTTACCTTCACATGCAAGGAGTGCACAATGTGTTTCATATTTCTCTCAAAAAATATGTTCATGAAGCCAACAAGATTATTGTGATATTCATCCCGATCTCACGCTTTGTCAAGGAGCAAAAGAATTATAGATTATGATGTTAAGCATCTCAAGAATAGGAAATTCCATTTGTCGGTAATCGTGAAACATGGATCGATCGAGAAGCTACATGGGAGAAGGAATCAGAAATGCGAGAACTTGATCCTCAATTGTTTAATTAAAGGTATGTTTATTTCTATTAATGTCATTTAATTTTGAGGACAAATTTTATAAGAGGAGAGATTGTAATAACCAATTAAAAAAAAAATAAAATAAAATGCAGCAGAAGGTGGAAGGAAAGAAAAGGAATGAGTGTGGTTTTACAAATCAAAAGAATTCCCAAAACACAGAGGAAGAGAGGGAAAGTGAGAAGAGAAGATTTTACTCCCATGCGTACCGAGAAGGAGAAGAGGAAATCGCGTCAAGCACGATCGGTCGAGAAGAAGAAGAGATTTAATGCTAAGCCGAAATGAGATGCATCGCCGCCGCTTTGAGTCGTCTGAGCTTCAAGAGAGAGGGAAGGAGGAGTCTTGCAGAATGAGTCGATGCATGCGTGAAGAAGCCATAGTGAGGGTTTAGGCAACCCGAGAGGAATATAATAAAGAGGTACGTAAATAAGATATGTAATTATTTTAATTTAAATTTTATGTTAATATTAGTATCTTAAGCCTTTTAACTTAAGGTTTATAATTATAATTTAGAGAAGCAAAGAATAAATTAATTTAGGTATAAGTAATATAAACTAGATGTAAGTTAAAGTATTGGTTTAAAATCATTCAAGAAAATCATTTTAAGAAAAATAAGAAAAGGGGAATATAAATTTTAAGAGAACCTATAAGGGAAATGCATTTTATATTATGAAAGAAAGGTATTTATATTATCGTTAATTAGATTAGAATCATTTAAGGGGGTATGATAATTAATACAATATATTAAATCACTTTAACACTTAATATTTTTATGTTATAGGAATTTCAATTAAAGAAGGAAGCATTAAAGGCAAGGAGGTTCAAGAGAAAACTGCAAGTTAAAGTGGATAATTATATTTTTACATTTATGATAAAAATATCTTAATTTCTTATGATGAAACACATGTTCATATGATTATGACTTTTTCATGTATCGCAAATTGTGATGATTTTTTCTTTCTTTCTTAAAGATGTAGCTTTGCTTTTTTCATGTGGATAATAAATGCTTAGATCATATCACGTTATCATTTTATAAAGTTCATTAATTTACTGTTAATCATAATTAATGTGCATAGTGGTATAATTATATGCTATGAATGTGTATGTTGAACCGGAGTTCACCCCTTATGGTAGCTGGACACAATGTAAAATTGCACAAAATGATTAAAAAGGGCCAATGAAATTATCAAATAATTCAAAAGGGCTAATGAAAATATCAAATGACAATAGTAATAGATACTTGTTCTTTGAATGAGTATTTCGAGGTGACTCTTGGAAGGATGATAAAAGTAAAAAGTAAAAGTTTATATGATAAATGTTTATGTATACCGACCCCCATATGCTACTGATAAATGTTTATGTATACCTACCTCCCATAGGTTTGATTGTTTGAGCAGATTTCTTTTATGTATATGTGACAACAAAAACTGGCATGCATACTAATTCTTTCTTCTTATTTACTATAGTGTAATAGCATGATTGACCCATTGAATTATATTCATTTGTTAGTTGCTTAAATTTTTCAGGTAACCATCCTAAATAAATGATGTAAAGGAAAGTCATGTTTATCGAGAGAGACTTGGAGATAGTAATTATGTAATGTTGAGTTATGTTTAAAGTGTGTTTTCTCGAACTTTGTTAGAATTTTATGTATGGACAATTTATATAATCATTTGTGGATTTTAGTAGCTCTTGTATGATTGGAGATTTTATTTAAGATTGAAAATATTATGTAAGTCTTTTTTTATCCGTCTACATCTGTTTCGCGTATTCCGTTTCTGGTCGGACAAGGCAAGTCATGGCTGCGACCAAGCTCAACTCAAGACTCGCCTTTGATATGGCTGTGACAAACTCCTCATGATCTGGATATTAGGAATTGTCGCTCTCCTCGCTTCCTCGGCTTCATGCTGACTGCTATTGTTTGCTTTCACTCCGATGACCAATCGGCGACCAGCTCTGTTAGTCTGTTTTATTGTTAGATGCTTGACTTATCGCCTGCTCAACAGACCATAACTTCCTCTCAAATCAGCCCATCGAAGAACTCCTTCCTATCGCATACTCTGTTCTCGCCGCAATCATAAAATGGGTTTTCCAATCCTTTCCAGCCCATAACCCATCCAAATTTTCTTTTTTTATCTGATCAAATCGGGAAGAACATCGTCAACAAAGATTCTTCCTTCATTGATCACTTTAGAGCCATTTTTCATTGAAGTCTCAAATTGGGAAGAACATCATGAGTGAATTCTTCCTTCATTTTGTCGCTTTGTTTTAGCAGATTTACGTCAAAGAAATTGGGAAGAACATCATCGAGACAATTCTTCCTTCAATTTTCATCCCATTGCTTTATTTCATTTTCATGCAAATCGAGGAAGAATCGTCAAGCGAATTCTTCCTTCGACTTTACGTTGCATCCTCGCTAGTCCCATTTTATTTAATAAGAATCGAGGAAGAACATCGAGGTGAATTCTTCGACTTTGATCGCCCCTCACTTTGTATCTGTTTTGCTACACCAAATCGGGAAGAACATCGACAGTAAATTCTTCCTTCGATTTGCGCTACACCCTCACTTTACTTCGCTTTACACCAAAATTGGGGAAGAACATTTTCAGCAGACGAATTCTTCCTTCGATTTTCGGCGTCGCACCCCTCGCTTTAGCCTTCCCATTTATGTTGCACCGTAAATTAGGGAACAACATCGTCAGCAGGTAAATTTTTCCTTCGATTTCTGGCATTGCACCCTTCGCTTTAGCCATCCCGTTTTCGCTGCGTCGCAAATTGGGGAAGAACATTGTCAACAGGCAAATTTTTTTTTTTATTTTTGGCGTCACACTCCTTGCCTTACATTCCCAATTACTACATAACTCATTTTTTTAGCTCAAAAGAAACCAAAAATACATCAGAACATGTGAGATTTATGAATGTGAGTATATATACATGCTTGTGTTGCTTGCAGGTTTGAAGACCTCGTTTTGCTAAACAGGGCACGACGAGATGAAAAGGTTGTGGTGTCAAAGACACCGCCACATCAACAGGGCCGAAAGTAAGACAACACTTGTTAGATGTCGCTCCCCTAGACAAAATCCTGCCAAAATTTTGTCAATTTTGACAGAAAAAAAGTGAAATGAATATATATTGCATTGTATGTCTTCTTTCAGGTTTGAAGACCTCGTTGTGCTCAAGGCAGAGAGATAGAATAGGTCGAAGACACCACTCGCTATGCTCAACAGATGATCGAGTGACCAAAACACCGATGCGTCTACATGGATGACGCTGAGGTCGCCAAAATTGCGTCAAATCTTTTGACTTAGAAAAAGGGGAGGGTAAAATGAGCTGACTTAAGAACGCTAAGTAGGGAAACTAATAGTTAATTTTAAACTAAAAGCGGCAAACAAAAAAAGGGGGGGGCTTTTAAAGCAAATTTTGAAAATAATAGAATATTCATTTAAAATCTAAGTAAAATTTGAGAGAGGCTAATATTAAACTCACAAACTTTGGGAGAGGCTAATTTCACAAACTCTAATTGCAATCTTTTATGACTTAAATTGAAGCGATAAAGCGAGTTCCCTTTTCTTACAAATTTCTCAAAATTAAACAAGCTTTAATTATAATTTGGGAGGGGACTAATGCCAAACTCATAACAAACTTATAATAAACTCAAAACCTAAAGATGAATCCAAATTGGATTTAATAACTCTTATACAAATATGGAGGTGATTACTATGCTAGCTAATAAGCATGAGTAGGGCTAAAACAACAAACACTGAAATCGGCATAACTTATCAAAACTGATGTAAATTGAGCATAATCAAGTTGGAAAAATTATAAAAACTCAATAAGTAAACTAAATATCAGTAGTGTGTTAAACTACAATCTAAATCAAAATGTCTTATTCGCCACTGGATCTGCAACTCTTTGTACAAGCAGATAGAAGGCGATACTAAATCAAAATCTACAAAATCAGAGCTTCTTTTCGATCAAATCAAGGAATTTCATTATAATTATGATTTTTAAAATCAATGATTTCATTAATTAGATGAAATTAGTTGTTTATAAATTCTGCATGCTCACATTGAGAGATTTTAAGTGGATTTTAATGTCTAAAAGATGCAAAAATTGGAATTAAATAAAAAATCTAAAATCAATCTCATAATTCAAACATAAAATTACCTAAAATTGCAATACACCTGCATGGGCTTTGATACTATGCTGAATGTTTAAATTCAATAGTGCGGGTTGCATTTAATCTTAGGAATGGGTCCGGGTTAACAAAATCTAAAAACTTATAATAAGAGTTTCAAAATCAGTGAAATATCTAAAAAACTGATTATGTTAGGTGAAAGTAGATCTAATCCTCTGTTAGCAGCTAAATAGAGTTAATAGGATTTAAAGCTCTTAAACATATTAAAATTAATCAATTTTTTAAATCAAATCAAATATCAATCTAAAGTTATTTCCCGTTTTTAACGTCCGAAATTATAATAAGAGCCAAATCAAATGAAATATCAAACCATTTAGATAGTAGATCTAATCCTCGTTAGCTAAACGAGGACAGATCTAAAGCTCTTAAACATATTCAAATTAATCAATTTTTTAAATCAAATTAAGTAAAAATCTGAAATCAATATCGTAATTTAAATACAAAATTACCTAAAATTACAATACACCCGCATGTGCCCCGACACTATGTTGAATGCTGAAATTCAAGTGTTTGAGGATACTGCACGGGTTATTTCCCGGTTTAGTCTTATAACTGGGTCCGGGTTAATAAAACCTAAAAACCTATAATAAGAGTTTCAAATTAGTGAAATATCTAAGAAAGATATCGTGATAGTAGATCTAATCCTCTGTTAGTAGCTAAACAGAGTTGATAGGATCTAAAGCTCTTAAACATATTCAAATTAATCAATTTTTTAAATCAATTTTCAAATATCAATCTAAAACTGCTCAAATGAAACTCTATCACTAAAAACTTAAATCAAACTCAATCTATTCACCGTCCGCAACTGTTTATCGGGAGTGACAAATTAAGAAAACTTTAGCTCACAAAGGAGCCAATGTCAAATCAAGTGTTCTACTATATTCACTCTCAATCAATCTCATGCTGAAGGATGTGATGTCCTTGATGCGGTTTAACATTCAAGATGAAAGAAGCATTTATGACCTTTGAGGTGGTTTGGCCACCCATTATATTACGATCACGGTAGTCTTATGCTCCCAATATCGCCTTTGAGTTGGGAATCATAAAGTATACTTGATAGTACAAACAACTCTCTATCAGCTAAGGTAGACTTAAGCCTACCTCCTTAGACAAACACCACCCCATGTCTACAAGGATTTCTTGGATGACGTAACTCATGTATTGCTGATGAGGATCCTTTTGTCGGGGTCTATAAGATTCTTGGACCATGACCGGATGATGGGAACCATGGGATTTAGATCACACGTCATCATTCCCCAACCATCATTTAAAATGATAAATTTCATATCTTAAATTATGAAACTCTATATGCTACTACTATACGCTACACATTCAACAATTTAATGAATAACCTTCATCGAAAGTTCTCTCTCACTTACTGAGAGGGGTAATTAACTATAGGGGCTTGTGCGTATAAGAAACCTAGAACCAGATCTAAATTTCTCACCAAATAAAAATGAAATTTCTGGGCAATGTCTTATCTACTATTCCATCTGCCTTCTGAAAATTACACCAACACTTTAAAAACACTCTTTTCATCGAAAATGTTGGTGGTGAATTTTTGGAGTCCACAATATATATAATTAATTGAAATGTTATTATCTCAATTTTGACTTAGGGTTTATAGATTTCAGCAAGAAATATAATTTGGGAATATATAAGATGAATCAAAGTTAAGTAATTAAGTATTAAACCCTTACATATGAAATATAATTGCAAATTTAATAAAACCTTAAACCTATGCTAAGTTATAATATTATTAATTAATTTAAAATCATCTTTAGAAATGATAAACATTAAATGAAAATAAAATTTATCTATAGCATGTTAATTAATTTAGAATTATTTTAGGGGGTATGATAAATATTAAATGAAATATATTAAGTCACTTTAACACTTAATATTTTATATAAAAAAATAATAGGATTAATAGGATTTAGAAGTATTATATGGCAAATCAGACATATCATTATATTAAATGAATTAAAGGTTAATTTAACTTGATTTAGAAAATAGACAATGAATATTGATGAATGCGAGCGTCAATTCATAAAAGCTATATCTAAGTATCATATGAATAAAATAAAATAAATTGCTTTCTAATATTGATCCAATCAATATTTTATGTTATAAGAATTTCAAGAAAGAAGCATTAAAGGAAAGGAGATTCAAGAGAAAACTACAAATTAAAGTGGGTAATTATGTTCTTACATTTATGGTAAATATGTCTTTAATTTCTTGTGATGAAATGCATATTTGTATGATTATGACTTTTTCCTGTACTACAAGTTGTGATTATTTTCGTTTCTTCATAAATTATGATATAGTTTACTGTTTCTTCATGTTGGATAATAACCTGAATGTTAGATCATATTACCACTTTATCATTTTATAAAGTTAACTAATTTACTGTTAGTTATGAATTAATATGCATAGCTGTATAATTATATGCTATGAATGTGTATATTGAAAGTAGAGTTCATCCCCTTATGATACTATTGGGACGAATAATTACAAATGATGAAAAAATGTGCCAATGAAATTAGCAAATGGTAATGGCTATTTATCCCTGGATGAGTATTGGTAAAGGACGGTGACTCTAAGACGGATGATAAATGTAAAAGTAAAGTTCACTCGAAATGTTTATCTGTACATATCTCTCATATGTTTGATTATTTGAGCAATTTCTTTTATGTACATGTGAAAATAAAAATTGATATGCATACTAGTTCTATCTTCTTATTTACTATAGTGTAACAGTATAATTGACCCACAAAATTTTATTCAATTGCTAGTTATAAAATTTTTTTCAGGTAACCATCCTAACTAAATGGCTGATAGAATGGAGAGTTATGTTTATCACCGTAGAGAGACTTCAGGAGATAGGTAATTATGTCATTTATGTTGAATTATATTTAATTTGTATGTCATATGAACTTTGCAATATATATATATATATATATATATATATATATATATATATATATATATATATATATATATATATAGATAAATTATTAAATCATTTGTGGATTGTAGTGGCTCTTGTATGATTAGAGATTTTATTTAAGATTGTAAGTATTATGTAAGTTTTTCTTTTATCCGTCCGACCATGTTCCCATCTTGGTATTCCAAGCTCCCGGGCCGGGTCATGATAAGAGTGGTATCAGAGCTAGATTTTATATTTAGGGATATAAGTATGATTATAATCAAAGAGCCATTAGGAAGAGGATAAATTTTATGAAGAGATTTGCATATGATTATAATGATTGATGCATAAATGTTATAATTAATTTGTGCTTCTCAGGCCTATAAAATTAATTTAGAAAGATGATATGGGTGAAAATAGAGAGACACAAACTGCTGAGCACTAGAATTTGGTGCAACTGCCTTCACTAGTAATAGATGCATTTATTCAAATGATGGAAGCAATGACTCAAATGATAAAAAATCAGCATACACAAGCTAGTGGAAGTGGTGGGGTTCTTATTGACAAATACCTGAAATTATTTTAAGATATGAGGCCACCTCTTTTCTCAGGGACAGGAGGACTTATAGAATTAGAAAATTGGTTGATGCGGATAGAGAAAATCTTAGAAAGTATGTCATGCCCTCCAGAAAGAAGAGTTGCTTTGGCTTCTTTTGCTTTTGAGGGTGAAGCTGAGAGATGGTGGCGAGGACAATTGCAAGAGAAGTTTGAAGGAAGGTCTTGCAATCTTATTTCATGAGAGGACTTTGTGAAGACTTTTAGAGATTAGTTTGTACCCCTCTCAGCTATGAGATAAATGCAGGACAAGTTCATCAGATTGGTATGGGAGATCATTCTATAATGCAATATGAAGCTGAGTTTACAATACTTTCAAGGTATGCATTGATACCAAATGAAGAAAAATTTCATAGGTTTCTATTTTGAAGGATGTAGTCGACAATTGATTTCTTTTATGATAACTATGTCATGTGGAGTGAGCTAGAAGAATATAATTGGATGTGCAAGTTACTCAGAGGAGGAGGAATGATAATATGCCAAAATCTGGGCAGAATGTTCAAACTGAAAAATCAAACTGGAAGAAGCCTAAGTCATATACAAATGCTAGTAGTAGCAGTGTTACCACATGCCTAAAATGTGGAAGAGCACATAAAGAAGAGTGTCTCTCAGGCACAAACACTTGCTATTGGTGCCATCAGCCAAGACATATGACAAAATCTTGCCTTATGTTGAGTCCGAAATCTTCAATGGATATTAGGACAAGTATTCCTAAGATCTAGACAAAGAGAAATCCATCGGTCCATCTCAAACTGAACCGAGAACACAGCCTCGAAGTTTATGCACTCACGCAGCAAGAAGCAAAAGACTTTCCTAATGTCATTACAAGTATGTCTTCATTTAAATTAGCATTATTATAATTTTATATTATGGATATATTTGCTTTATTTGTCTACTCATTTATAGGTATCATCTTTATTGAAAGTAAATCAATTAGAATTTAATTTGATACTGGAGCATCACATTCATTTATATCTGAGAAATGTGTGAGAATTTTGGGATTGTAAGTTATGAAAATGTTTGTAGTACTTTCATTGGCAATGCCAAATGGGTCTCAAATGAATGCTTGAAATGTTTAACAGAACCGAATATCTTGTGAAAGAAGTTTAGATGATTTAATAAAGATAATATATGAATTTGATGATTTTAGAATGGATTGACTATCAAAAACATTATGCTATATAGATTGTGTAAAAGATAGTCAAATTCAATATTCCTAGAGAAGAAGAATTCAAATTTGTGGGGCATAAGAGAGTATTAGATATGATGATATCTTGCTTAAAAGTTCAAAAGATGCTAGCAAAAGGCTATGAAGGTTTTCTTACTCGAGTTATTGATATTACTAAAGAGGTAAAGAAGTTAGAGGATACTAGTAGAAAAGAGTGTAAGTTTTTCGGATGAGTTTACCTCCAAGAGAGATGATTTCTATTGATTTAATTCAAGGTGCAAAACCTCAAAAAAAAGTACCATATAGAATGATCAAAAAGAATTACAAGAGTTGGAGAATAAGTATTAGAATTTTAGGGGATTTATCGGCTAACACATCTCCTTGGAGCTCCTATATTTTGTGAAGAAGAAAGATGGGAGGTTAAGGCTATGCATGACAGAGCTTAACAAACTCACATTGAAGAATAAATATCCCTTACCAAGAATTGATGATCTTTTGACCAACCAAGAATCTTCAGATTTTAAAGAGATTTAAGATCAAGTTATCATCACTTAGATAAGAAGATATGCCAAAATTGCATTCAATACAAGATATGGGCATTATGAGTTTGCGGTGATGCCTTTTGGCTTAACAAATGCTTCAGCTATATTTATGGATCTTATGAATAGAGTATTTAAACCCTTTTTAGATTTATTTGTGATTGTATTCATAGATGATATTCTAATTTATTTCAGAGAAGAAGCAGCTCATGAAAACCATCTTCACATTATTTTGCAAGCTCTGAAAGGAAATGAATTGTATGCAAAATTTTTAAAGTGTAAAATTTGGTTAAATAACTTCATATTCTTTGGGTACATGATTAGTAGTGAAGGGGTTTCAATGGATCAGAGTAAAGTCAGATCAATAGCTAAATGGCCCAGACCAACCACTATCATAGAAGTTAGAAGTTTCTTAGGGTTGTCAGGATATTATAGGAGATTCGTTGAAGGGTTTTCACAGGTTGTCATGCCACTATCAAGGCTAACTCAAAAAGCAATCAAGTTTGAATGGTCAGATTAGTGTGAAGAGGTTTTTCAAAAATTAAAAGAATTATTTAATGATTACACCAAGATTAACTATTCCATCGTGGATAGGATTTCAAATTTATCATTAAGAGGCTTGGGATGTGTACTTATGCATAATGGAAGAGTGATTGCTTATGCTTCAAGGCAATTGAAAAATCATGAAAATAATTATCCAACTCATGATCTAGAGCTAACAGTAGTGATATTTGCATTAAATATTTGGAAGCATTATTTATATGGAGTAAGAAGTAATCATCAAAGCTTGAAATATATCTTTACGTAGGAGCTAAATTTAAGATAAAGGAGATGGTTGGAACTCATTAAGGATTATGATTTGGATATTCAATATCATCCAGAGAAAGCAAATAATTGTTGATGCTCTAAGTAGAAAAATATATGATAGTGCTTATTGGTTGATCTCTCAAGAGGAGGAGTTGATTAAAGATTTAAAAATTGGAAATTTTAATTATTAAATCTACAGATGATCATGCTTTATTGTTAAATCAAATGGCTATACAATCAAATTTGAAAGACAAATACGGGATGCTTTACCTCAAGATGATGACTTTCAGAAAATTTTAGATTTGATAAAAGTAGGCCATACAGAAGATTTTGAAATCGATGAAGAGGGATTACTGAAGTACCATGATAAGGTTTGCATTCTAGATGTTGGAGATTTAAGGAAAGACATCTTACATGAAGCACATCATTATAATTATACAATTCATCCAGGCAGTAGTAAAATGTATCAAAATCTTAAGAAATATTTTGGGCCGTGAATAAAAAAGAAGTGTAAATTTTTATAAATTGTCAATCATGCGTTGGGTTAATGAACATCGGCCAAGTGGACTTTACTTTTGCCAATACCTGAGTGGAAATGGGATGATATTGCTATAGATTTTATGGTTGGCTTACCTAGATACAGAAGAGGATGTGATGTTATTTGGGTTATTATTGATAGGTTGACTAAATCTGCACACTTTATACCTATAGTGTCCGATTGGTTTAATTAAACAATCTAATGCTGTTGAAAAACTAGCAAGGAAGTATGTTAATGAAATTATGAAGTTACATGGTGTGCCAAAATCTATAGTGTCTGATTGAAAAAGTCAATTTACATCTAGACTGTGGAGAAAAATTCAAGAAGCTTTTGGTACGAAGCTTACTTTCAGTAATGCATTCTATCCTCAAACTGATAGTTATTCATAAAGAATAATTCAAACACTTGAAGATTTGCTTAGACTTTGTATCCTTGATTTTGGGAGAAATTGAGAAATTCATTTGCCTTTGATTGAGTTTGCCTACAATAATAGCTTTCAAGCAAGTATTGGTATGCCTCCCTATGAAGCATTGTATGGAAAGAGATGCAGAACCCCACTTTGTGGGTGGAGACAGGTGAAAGAAGAATCATTGGTGCATATGTAGTAGATGAAGTCACTGAAAAGATCTGATTGATCCGTGATAGATTAAAAGCTGTCCAAGATAGGAAGAGGAAATACTATGATGTTAAACATCGACCAATAGAGTTTGAAATGGGAGAATTTGTATTTCTTAAAGTCAGCCCCATGAAAGGTATAAAATGATTTGGTAAAGTTGGAAAGTTGAGCCCACGTTATATTGGTCCATATGAAATCTTGGAAAGAATTGGGAAAGTAGCTTATAAACTGACTTTACCTTCTCACATGCTATGAGTGCACAATGTGTTTCATATTTCTCTTCTGCGAAAATATATTACTGATGAAGTCAACAAAATTATTGTGGATCTTATTGATATTCAATCGGATCTCACATTTGTGGAGGAGTCAGCAAGAATTATAGATTATGATGTTAAGCATCTCAGGAATAGGGAAATTTCATTTGTCCATGCACTATGGAAACATGGGTTAGATTGAGAAGCTACGTGGGAGAAGGAATCAGAAATATGAGAACTTTATCCTCAATTATTTAATTAAAGGTATCTTTATTTCTATTATTGTCATTTAATTTCGAGGATGAAATTTTTATAAGAGGAAGAGATTGTAATAACTGAAAACCAGAAAAAAGAAAAAAAAAGAAAATAAATAAATAAAAAGAAAAATACAACCATTGCGATAGTCATGGATGGAAAAGTTGGGAGGGGAGCTCGATTTTAGTTTACCAAATCAACCCCAAAACATCGAAGAGAAAGGAGAGAGAAGAGAAGGGGAAAGCGCATCCTGCCCCAGCAGTGAGGTGGCCACACCATGCCATCGTCAGGAAGCCTTCTGCAGTCGTAGAGGAAGAAGGAGGAGGAGAGATGGCTAAAGTCGCAGAAAGAAGAAGAAGGAAGGAGAAAGGCCTATGTCGGGAGCCTATGAAGGAGAAGCCTAATGAGTGCATGCAGAGAAAGCGATGGGTGTATTTAGAGCTGATTGAGGAAATAAAAAAGGTATATATATATATATATGTCTATTTAATTAAAGTGAGATTTTGATTTCATTACTATTGTGATAATGATTTAGGATGTTATAAGTTTAGCAAGGAATTTAATTGAAAATGTTATTATTTTAATATATATATATATATATATATATATATATATATAACAAATATTATTATCTCAATTTTGACTTAGGTTTAATAGATTAAGAAGAAATATAATTGGGAATATGTAGGATGAATCAAAGTTAAGTAATTAAGTATTAAACCCTTACATATGAAATATAATTGCAAATTTAATAAAACCTTAAACCTATGCTAAATTATATTATCGTTAATTAATTTAAAATCATCTTATGAGAAATGATAAACATTAAATGAAAATAAAATTTATCTATAGCACGATAATTAATTTAGAATCATTTTAAGGGATATGATAAACATAAATGAAATATATTAAGTCACTTTAACACTTAATATTTTATATAAAAAAATAATAGATTAATAGGATTTAGTATTATATGACAAATTGAACATATCATTATATTAAATGAATTAAAGGTTAATTTAACTTGATTTAGAAAAGACAATGAATATTGATGAATGCGTAATTCATAAAGTTATATGTAAGTATCATATGAATAAAATAAAATAAATTGCTTTATAATATTGATCCAATCAATATTTTATGTTATAGAAATTTCAATTAAGGAAAGAAGTATTAAAGGAAAAGAGATTTAAGAGGAAACTGCAAATTAAAATGGATAATTATGTTCTTATATTTGTCATAAAAATGTCTTTAATTTCTTATAATGAAATGTATGTTTGTATGATTATGACTTTTTATGTACTGCAAATTTTGATTATTTTCCTGCTTTTTCATAAATTGTGATGTAGTTTACTATTTCTTCATATGGATAATAACTAATGCTGATCATATTGTACCGTCATTTTATAAAGTTAACGATTTACTATTACATGAATTAATATGCATAAATGTATAATCAGTATTATGAATGTATGGAAGTAGTTCACCCCTGGTAATGACCGGGGACGAATGTACTGTGCAAGAAATGACGAAAAGTAAAATGAAGGTAAATGAATGTTACTTGTCCCTTGAGATTGGTAAAGATTGATGACTCCTAAGAGACGATAAATGTTAAAAAATTTCACATGGAATGTTTATCTGTACCTACCTTTCATATGGTTGATTGTTTGAGCAATTTTTTTTATGTAGATGTGAAAATAAAAACTAACAGATATACTAGTTCTACCTTCTTATTTACTATAGTGTAACAATATAATTGACCCACTAAATTTTATTCAATTACTAGTTATAAATTTTTTTTTAGGTAACCATTCTAACTAAATGGCTGATAGAAGAAATGATTATGTTATCGGTAGAGACTACATGAGATAGGTAATATGTGTTATGTTGAATTATGTTTTAAATTGTCGCTTATAATTATATATATATATATATATATATATATATATATATATATATATATATATATATATATATATATATATATATATATATATATATATATATATATATATAATCATTTATGATTGTAGTGTCACTTGTATGATTGGAGATTTTATTTAAGATTGTAAGTTTTTCTTTATCAAGACCGCCTATATTAGATATTCCACGCTCCTGGTCGACATATTAAATGTATAACCATATTAGAAAAATATAGTTCTTTTTTTTTTTCTAGGTGATAGAGACCATATTTTAATGAGAAATGAATTTCTTAAAAATTCTAATAAGATGACATTAGACTTGTTTTATCAAAACATTCATTTAGATCATAAGTTTATTGAAATTAAATTCGAATTATTCCAAATTTAATTTCAAAAAATAGTAATTCAATAATTATGTCATTTTTTTATCAGATGTATTGTAAGTGCATGCATTGTTTTTTTTTTTTGAGACATTTGAGCTAATATAATCTCAAATAAGCATACATAATACATGTTCAAAGACTTGAACCAAAATACATAATACCTCTTAGTTGAGCTCTCAACCACTAGATTAAAGCACCTTGCACACATGCATAATAATTTAGTACATAACATCTAAAAATATCAATTTAAAAAAAAAAAAACCATAAATGACAAACTTTAGCATTATTCTAAAAGGGACATGAAAAATCATTCAATTATAGCATAAAACAATATTAAAATTATACCAAAAAAAATTATAAAAATTAATCTGGAAATAGAAAAAAAAAAAAACTATGAGAAATGAGCAGCAACTAAAATTCTAAATTATTCAGTATAATTGGGAATTTTATATTAATTATAATTAAATATTCAAATATAAAGCACATTAAATGGAGTTTATATGAAAAGCAAAAAAAAAAAAAAAAAGTTCTGGAGGCTGGCGGGCCCGTGCTTATATGAAAGTCCCTTTAAATTCGCCATTGATTTGCAGTGATCAGGCGACATACTATAAAAGCATTTAGACTTACTCCCGCCGTGAAAAAAGGTTGAATGTTTTAATTTTTATAATAATAATTATTTTTTGAGATGAATATAAGAACTTTTCCCACAAAAAAACGAAATTAAATATTTATTTATTATTAAATTAATAAAAAAATAATTTAAATAATTTTAAACTCATATTGACCAAAATTTTAGTAAGTATAAACTATGATTTATATCAGATTGAATTTAAAATTATTAGTTTATTTTAAGATTAGTATGATATGATTTTTTCATAAATATAATATTAATTTTAAGATAAATACAATAATTTTAAGTCTATTCTAATAAGATTATGTCAGAATATTTTAATATATTCTTTTCTCAATATAATTTATTATCAAATTTTTATAATGTCATTTATATTAAATTTTGGAATCAACACTCACTACTTAAAGAAATACATAAAGACGTTTAGAAGGACCTCAAGAGAGAATTTAATTATAAGAATTAATTTCAATCAACCTAAATAAAAGTCTACCGCATCCTTTATTTTAGAATTTATTTTTATTTTAATGTTAATAGCATTGATAAAGAAAAAGTTATATCAAGAGATCCTAACAAAAATATATTTATGCAACATATCTCATTTAAAATAGATATAAAAATTTGTCTTCTAATTTTTTTTTATCAAATGGTTTTTTATGTCCAAAAATTTTCAAAATTCAAATATATCTTTTAGTTTTTTAAATTTTTTTTCAATTTTTTATTCTTAGGGAACACTTGTTATACATTCCATCTCACCTACTTTTAAATATGAAATTGAGATGCATACCATACAAATTTTATGTATTTAATTATCTAATATCTAAAATTTTATTCATATATATAGCAATTATATATATATATATTAAAATATGTGTTTTCATTTTAAAAAATTAATGATAGTGATATTTTTGATGTGATATTAAAAGTGTTATATATATAAATATTAAAGTTAAGACATTAGCTTTATAAATACATAAGAACTATATATTAAGTATGTAAATCTCTTTTTTAAATATTATTTATTTTTGTGATTTTTATAAATCAATCATCTAATTTATATATATTTAAAATTTAATCAACTTTTTTTTATTTTTTTTTTAAACTATCAGATACATATGTTTGCACAGGCCACGATTAAATCGTTGGAAATTTTATAATAATGAAAATATAAATTTTAATATTTAAATGTTAGTTTGAAAAATTGAGATTAAAATATGTGATTTATAAATATATAAAAATTGAGTGACTTTAAATGCAAAAGACTCTTTATTATTTTTATTTTTTTAGTTTTTTTATTATAAATTCATATATAAACATTAATTGATGCACTACTATCATAGATAATGGCTCATAATTATTTCTAAAGAGATTTTTATACATAACACCCAAAATTTCTATACTTTTAACATGTAAATTTCATTATTTATATCAGCATGTTGATAACTAAGTTAAAGGATCACATTAAACACTTGAAGAAAAGAGGAGAATAGCCTTTGCTAGCCATACTCCACTAAGTTGTGGTGTGCTTGATATGGTGTAATTAGGGTAGGAAGTGTTCTTATTTTGAGCTAAGATCCTTTATAGACTTGACATAATGAGCATTTGTGAGTGATGATAATCATTTTTTCTTGAGGCGATAGCAATGACGATGACGATATTAATCATCCACTCTCAAGATCGAGAAAAATAGTATTACTCCGAGTGTTGTGAATCCGCTATATGTGATGGGCTATGGAGGCGATATTCGAGAAAGTCACGATAGGATTAACGATAACTAGCAATATTTGAAAGATTAAGAGGTCAAGACAAAAGATTATGAGATCATATGTGTTATTATCTATTTATTTTTTATATTTTGAATGTTATATATAAATACTAAAATTTAGATGTTAAATATAAAAATCTTTTTTTTAGTATTATATATAAATAGTTTTAAACCTCTTCACCACATCACCTGCAAGGCTAGAAAACCGAGAGAGTGAAAGTTTATTTGTCGATTAGTCCAAAGACACAGTAATTAAAGAAACAAGAGACATTTAATTTAACGTGGAAAACCTCAAAAGAGGGGAAAATCACGCCCAAAGTAAAAGCTTCCACTATGTATCTGTCAGAGTCTGAGTCTTGATACAAGATTACTGAATTGAGGAAAAAAATGTAACAACGATTTGGAAATAGTTCGGATGGTGAGTGGTAACTTAGGTGGGAATATAGGGACAGTGATGATGTGGTTGATGACCGGCGGGGTGTGACCTTGCTTGAGGATCTTCAAGCAGAGCTTCTTCTTCCTCCTTGCTTAGCTTTTCCTCTTCTTCCTTGTTTGGATTCTTCCTCTTCTTCCTTTCTGGACTCTTCCTCTTCTTCCTTGTTCTGACTCTTTCCTGTTTGACTCTTCCTCTCTCTTCCTTGTTCTTCTTCCGCTTCTTCCTTGTTCTTCTCTTTCTTCCTTGTTCTGGACTCTTCCGCTTTTTCCTTGTTCTGGACTCTTCCTCTTCTTTCTCTCTGCACCTCCTCTTCTTCACTTGTTCAGCCTCCTCTTCTTCACTTCACTTCACTTGGCTTGCCTTCATGAGGAATGAAGGTCTATTTATAGATGGGAGGAGGGGCATTCTTGTAAATTCATGTAAAGCCCGTACCACTCCCCTCGATCGGACGGCTCCGGATGATTCATTTGATCATTTGATGTATTTTGAGCATTTGAATGCCCAAATGAAGTCGGAATTATGAGATCTTAGGCTCGTTAGATGATCCCGAGACGCCGATTTGACTATAAACACCTCCACATTTGAGAGCTGTTTTAGGATTTAATTGATGTCCCAAAGATTCCAATGATATTTTAAGTGCTTGATCTCGATCAGTTTTGACTCAAAATCATATCGCATCAAGATTTGTGCTGACTAGTGATATTTTGAGAGTATGGTCTGTTCTATTTTTGGATGACATTAGCTTAATCATCCAAAAATATATGCCAAATGCTCTTAACGAAGTTCTTCAACTAAAGTCATGAATCATGCATTTTGAGAGAATAAATTATCATAAAATACAAAATTATGATTATGGAAGTAGATGTGTAGTTGTAGCATGAGATTTTGATTACGGATCTATTTTGATACTCAGGAAGTTTTCGCGCTGGGACCGCTGGGCATGCATGCGCTACGGCGCATCTGGCAACAGCCGCTGGCCAGCCACTGGCTGCTGGCCGGCGGCCGGAATGCTGACGGTCATGTCGTGCTGCTCCACAATTCTGGGTCTCGTCGCTGTGTCACGCCGGTTCGTCGCAGGTCGGGGTCGCGCTGACCAGGTTCGCGATGCCGGGTCGCCTGACGGCCCCGGGTCGAGCGACTGTCGTCACACACCACCTCCGGTCGAACGGGGTCGGAGTCTGAGGCCAGCTGCGGCGGCAGCGTCTCATGCATGCTCATAGCTAAGGGCCGCGCATACAGCGCGCGCCTGAGCGGGCGCCATGAGCGGTAGTTTTGAGCCATTTTTGAGGGATTTTACCCTTTTGTCCTTGTGGGGCTATAAAAAGATGAGAGGGAGGCACACCTTTCCCTCTCCTCTTCTTGAGTGAGGTCCGGAGGCAATCGAAGGCGATCAAGAGCGTTGGGAGGCGATCAGGCGATCAAGGCCCACCAGATACGTGGTTCCGGTTTATCGGCCCGGACCGTCCGGGTTAGAGGCGATGCCCACCGGTATACGCCGTGGTTCCTCGCTCCGGACCGTCAGAGGCGAGGCGCACCAGATATCGCCGTTCCGCTACCGGCACGCCGGACCGTCCGGTTGGGGAGGCGATCAAGGCCCGATACGCCGTGGTTCCGGCGATCGGCCCGTCGGACCGTCCGTTAGAGATCGCGCCCTCAGATACGCCGTCCGGCGACCGGCCACGCCGGACCGTCCGTTGGGAGACGATCAAGGCCACGTGATACGCTGTTCCGGCGACGTCGTGGACCGTCCGTTAGAGCGATCAAGGCCACGTGTCGTTCCGGTTCGCTGAACCGTCGTGTGGGGAGGCATCGCGCCACGGTATACGCCGCGGCGCCGTTTACCGCCGGACCGGCCCGTTAGAGGCGATCGGCCCACGGTACGCCGTGGTTCCGGCGATCGGCCACGCCGGACCGTCCGTTAGAGGCGATCAAGGCCCACGATACCGCCGCCCGGCGTCGACCGTCCGGGAGGCGATCCGGCCCACCGCCGGTCTTTACCTCGTGAGAGGCGATCAAGGCCCACTATCGCCGTGGTTCCGGCCACGCCACGCCGACCGTCCGGTTGGGAGACGGCAAGGCCCACGATACGCCGTGGTTCCGTTACCGCTCGCTCGCCGTCCGGAGGCGATCAAGGCCCACGATACATCGTGGACCCGGCTTCCGTCCCGCATCGTCGGCCGGACCGTCGGGTTTGAGAGCGATCACCGGAGACGGGTTGACGAAGATGCTCATGGTGACCCGCGAGATGGTCGGCGAGGATAACCAACAACGATATGGACCGTGGATTGCCGACGAATGGGTGATGACCGGCCAAGGTTACGGAGATGACCGGGAGATTGCGAGCGGAGCGAGCGGCGGACCGGCCATTTAGCCGGGCGGCAGCGGCGACGATGGTGGTGACCGGCGGAGATTGCCAACGATGATGGTGATGACCGTGAAGGTTACCGGAGATGACCGAGATTGTCGCATGGTCGGCGACCGCTGAAGTCAGCGACGCAACGGCGATGGCGGACCGCGAGATTGCCAACGATGATGGTGATGACCGCGGTTACCGAGAGACCGAGATTGTCGGCGATGGTCGGCGAGCAAGGACTGCTACGTAGTCGGAATGCGACCGACCACGATGGTCAGCGACGGGGTGGTTGGCAACAACCCGGCGACGTAGTCGGCGACGTGCGAAGGCCGAGTGACCAGCTATGGTGGTGACCTAAGATTGCCGGCGATGGTAGTCGCGGACCGACGTAGTGGCGAACCGGCGAATATGGTAGCGCGATCGGCGACGAAAGGCGGCGGACCGCGGATCGCGGGTTACGGTGATCGTGGTCCGGACCGGCTACTTGGTAACCGCGCGATGGTGGAGAGGTAACCGGCATGCGGTCCGTAGTCCCTACTTCGTAGAAATAGATTTCTTGAAACTTCAATGGATCGCTCAAAGTTGATAGATCGTCTGTATGGAAGAGGCCGTGGAAGTCTACCAAGGACCTTTTGACCTTTCCGGTTGTTTGTCGAGTTTTGCTTGATGACATTAACCATATGGAAGAGGCCGTGGGATCCAAAGGACGTTTGACCTTTCCGGTGGTGGTTTGTCGAAGTTTTGCTCGATGACATTAACCCGCATGGAAGAGGCCGCTGGATGTCCACCAAGGAAGTTTTGACCTTTCCGGTTGTTTGTCGAGTTTTGCTCGATGACATTAACCCGTATGGAAGAGCGCGAAGTCCACCAAGAACCTTTTGACCTTTCGGTTGTTTGTCGAGTTTTTGCTCGGCGACATTAACCCGCATGGAAGAGGTCGCGGAAGTCCACCAAGGATGTTATCCTGGGTTGTTTGTCGAGTGTTTACTGGCGACGTTAACCGTATGGAAGAGATCGCAGAAGTTCACCAAGACGCTTTGACCTTTCCCGGTTGTTTGTCGAGCTTTTGCGATGACATTAACTGTATGGAAGAGATCGCAGAAGTCCACCAAGACGCTGACGGCGATCGACGCCGCTGAATGGCGCGATGACCGGCGACAATGGCGACCGCCAAGATTACCGGCGATATCGGACCTACGATAGTAGCGGCGACCGCGACAGTGGTTGGCGGCATGGTTTCAATCGGTAATGGTTGTCGGGCATCAGCGAATGGGCGAGATGACCGACGATGATGGTGGTGACCGCGGTTGCCGGAGATGATCGATGATGGCAGCAAGGACCGTGAATGGCGACGGGATGTAGCGGTTGGAATGGGGGGTGCTCGGCAAGAATAACCGCAATGGTCGACGCGGCATCGACGTCGGTGCGGATGACCGGCGACAATGGTGATGACCGATGCCGGCGATGGTTTGCCAGCGACCATGCAGTCGACGTGGTGATCGGCGACGATGAGGATTTTGACCCATCCGAGGTTGTTTGTCAGAGTGTTATCTGATGACATTAACCTGTGCGGAGTGGGTACAAAGTTTTTTTTTTTTTTTTGACCTTTCCTGGGTTGTTTGTCAGAGCTTTTGCTCGACATTAACTCGTATGGAAGAGATCGCAGAAGTCCACCAAGGACGCTTTTGACCTATCCGGGTTAGTCGAGTTTTACTCGATGATTAACCCGTATGGAGGTCGGAAGTCCACCAAGGACGTTTTGACCTATCCGGTTGAGTCGCGAGTTTTTACCGATGACGTTAACCCGTATGGAAGAGGTCGGGAAGTCCACCAAGACATTTTGACCTATCCGGTTGTTAGTCGGTTTACTGGCGACGCTAACGCATGGAAGAGGTCAAATATTGTATGAGCTTGTAGCCGAGTTGACTATTGATCTTTGCCTTTTCATTGGTGTCTTGCTTTGCTTATCGAGATTAAGAGTTGCCCCCGCCTCAGAATCAAGGAACAAAGTTTGATGAATCTTCATTCTTCGCCAAGCGTTCTTTAAAAGCTTGAATGCTCCACCTCGATGGTGGTTTTGATCTTATAAAACTTGGTCATACAAGATAAAATAATGGGTATCGATCCCACGACGGCGCCAAACCGTGCTAGAAAACCACAGAGTGAAAGTTTACGCTTTAGCTTTTATTAAGTCCAAAGACACACATGTAATTAAAGAGAACAAGAGACACCTGCACTTTTAACGTGGAAAACCTCAAAAGAGGGAAAACCACGGGCCTAGCCCAAAAAGCTTCCACTATGTATCCGTTTCAGTACAGTCTTCATACAAGATTACAGAATTGCAGGGAGGAAAATATGTAACAACGATCAGTTGTGATCGATGGTGAAGATGTGGGTAACTCCTGGGAATACTGGTACAATTAGTGATGATGGTGGTTGATGACCACGATGGGTGTGACCTTGTTGAGGATCTTCAAGCTTTGAGCTTCTTCTTCCTATTTAGCTTTTCCTCTTCTTCCTTGTTTGGATTCTTCCTCTTCCTCGCTTGACTCTCTTCTTCCTCGACTCTTCCGCTTCTTCCTTGTTCTGACTCTTCCTCTTCTTCCTTGTTCTGACTCTTCCCTTCTTCTTTGTTCGGACTCTTCCGCTTCTTCTTTGACTCTTCCTCTTCTTCCTTGTTCTGACTCTTCCTCTTTCTTTCTGCACCTCCTTCTTCACTTTTTTCCTCTTCACTTCACTTCACTTCCTTCATGTGAGGAATGAAGGTATTTATAGATGGGAGGAGGCATTCTTGTAAATTCATGTAAAGCGTACCACTCGACGGACGGATGATTCATTTGATCATTTGATGTATTTTGAGCATTTGAATGCCCAAATGAAGTCGGAATTATGAGATCTTAGGCTCGTTAGATCCGGATCGTCGAGACGCCGATTTGACTATAAACACTCCACATTTGAGAGTGTTTTGGGATTTAATTGATGTCCCAAAGATTCTAATGATATTTCAAGTCTTGATCTCGACGGTTTGACTCAAAATCATATCGCTTTCGACATCAAGATTTGTGCTTTGACTAGTGATATTTTGAGAGTCATATCAACCTCCAATGATACTTAAAGTTCTTTAATATTTTTTTTATTAAACTTTCATTTGTAGACTCTTCTAAAAAGATTTATTTCTTTCTATGCCATGTGAAAGAGAAATATTATATTCTCAAAATAGTCTAAAGTAATTGATAAGCGATCTAATAATTTTTTTTCAAATACAAGTAAATTATAATCTATTAAAATTGATTTTTGCAATTATTTTTAAGTAATTTTTTTTTTGGAGATTATATTACTATTCTAATAGATAATAAAATTAATTTTAAGACTTCAAATTAATTATATAAATGTATATAATTTTTTAAATTTATAAAAATATTATATGATTTTAAATTTTAACACATAGTACTACGTTTATTATATTTTATTGGAGAAATGGTAATAAAAAAATCATCAAATTTGATGAAAGACAATTATGCCCTTTTCTAGAGGGATAAAATACGAAATAGGGATAAAATACGAAATTAGGAAAGAACAAAAATGTCATTTTCAACAATTTTGGTGAAAAATTTCAGCCAAATCTCTGTCCTGATTAGTAATTATCATTTGCTTATCTTAAGAAAAAAAACATTTGGAATCTTTCTAATCCGACATTATAAATTATAATATACAGTAAAACTATTTTAAAAATTACAAAAAAAACACTCAAATTGGCCCACTGAAGACTGAAGAAGAGCTAAGTTCTTTTCTTAAAATCTTGATTACTTCGCTTATTGTCTGTCTCTCTATTTATAGTTCTTATTGTTCTTCTAAAAAATCTTAATAGCATGCTTCTAGATCTGTTATTTTACTGCTTTGGATCCATTTCTTCTCTAACCGCTTCTTGAGGTTGTTATTTTCTCATTATAAATTGGACGTTGTTCTCTTGCATTTTTTTGAGCGGTTCTCTTGTATATCACTGGAAGTTCTATGTTGATGTAAGTTCTCTGTTATTCTTGTAGCTGAGCTGGCTCTGTTGGAAAGTTAATGTTGCTATTTAGAATTGGTTTCTGATTTCTGTAAGGGCTGTTCCTTTGGATATTATCTTGTTATTGCTTTGGGATATGTGTTCATATCATTTTCTTAGAAAGCTTCTAAAGAAACAAAGTGCATTTATTAGTAAACACCTATTTCGGCCTATTCTACGACAAGTAATTCACATGCAAAATTTATTTATTTATATTTATCCATTAATTCAATTAAAAATGTCTATATCAAGAATAAAAAATAGCTTAAAATCAAAATTACAATTAGGAAATATTAAACAAATCTGAATACTTACATGGTACTGTGTCAGCATCCCCACCGTTGAATTTGGTAAATTTAAAAAACTCCAAAGAAAATATCTTACAATTGAAATAAATATTCCAAAATTGAAATAAGATGTAATAATTTAAGAAAAAAATTTAGGATAATTTTCGTAATAATTTAATTTATTTTAAATAAAATTAATATAGAAATTAAAAATTTGTGAGTGTCACTAAACAAAATAAGAAAATGAATTAACTTATTTTCATTTATGTAATTTAGAAGACTTATATTTTGATCTAAATAAGGAATTCTTATAAAACTTACTTAAATTCCATGCGATAATTATTTTACTATTTTATTTAATTATAATGAGTCAATGACTAAAGATCACATTATTAAACATATTTTTAATATTTTCATTTTAATCTATTAATAATCTTCTAATATAATGATTTTTTTCGCGTTTTAAAAACTGTATTTTTTAAATCTTATTAATTATTACAAAGAAAATAGAGCTCTGTCCAAAGGGAAGTCAAAAGTAACGGACTGCGTGGGCCCTACCTTTCCGGCTTTCGCTGCATAAAAAACAAACTATCGTGGCCGGGGGCATTTACATACATAGAGGACAATTTTTATAAATTTACATATTTAACTTACGGAATTTAATATTTATAAAAATAGTACATTAATTTTTATTATTTCATTAAAAATAGTATCATTATTAATTTTTAAAATTAAAAAATATTATTTCATTCTTAAAAACGATGCTATTTTTTAAATATCAAAATTTAGATATCCGATATGTTAATACTTAAAAATTGTGTGCAATGTATGCAAATTCCTAAACAAAAACCGGTTCGGTCCCTCATCGCACTCATTCCGCTTTTGTTCGGGAGGGGAAAAGAAAGAACGAGAGAGAGAGAGAGAGAGAATATTTCGCATTTGTTTGCTTTTTTTTACCACAGCAGCATAAAGAAGCTGCATTTTTCGCCGGCGGCGCGGCGATGTCTTCCTCCCCATCCCCTAACTCTTCCCCTTCACCGACTTCGCCTTCCCCTCCATCTTCTTCCACGTCTCCCCCTCCGGCGCCGTCAAGCTCCCCTCCTCCGGCGCCAACAAACGCCCCTCCTCCCACCCCTCCTCCTCCTCGACCGGTATCATCCCCTCCACCTCCGGTGGCTGCAACACCTCCAAGCACCTCATCTCCGCCCCCTCCGTCAGCTACACCGCCGTCTCCCGCGCCGCCGGGGAAACACTCGCCCTCGATCCCGCCCCCGCCGGGCAGATCATCGGGGTCGGGGGGAGAAAGGCCGCCTTCCCATGTTTCGCCCCCCTCGCCGCCATCTTCGTCGAATTCGGTTTCGACGGAGCTTTTGGTAGGGTTGATTGCTGGCGGAGTTGTAATTCTGTTGCTGTTGGGTATTGCCTGCTTCTGCTGCTTTAGAAAGAAGCAACACCGCCCGCGGCCTCCGCCTCCGCTGCCGCCGCCGCCTCTATACCACGTTCATGGTGCTCCGCCGCTGCCCCCAGTCAAAGGTGTTGTCTTTTCTTTTCCTACTGCTTTTTTTGTTCTGTCTTCTTATCGCTACTGGTGATCAGTTGTAGATTTGATGGATGCAGTTGGAACGTTAGGGCATGAATCATGTAGCAGCGAGTTGTTCCTTTTTTCCCCCTTTTTATTATCTTTACCTTCTTGCTTAACTGTCTGCTTTGTCGATTGAATTCCCCGTTTTTTATATTTTAATTGATTATTTCTTCATTTTGTGGGCAAGTAAGTAGATTCAGTTCTGATTTTCATGTATTTTGGTGTGTTTTTGTCCTTTAGACGTATAATCCTCGTCGTTAAAATTCGATCTGGCTTGCTATTTGATGGTGTTCCAGGTGTTCTTTTTTTATTTATTTTATTTATTTTTGGTCAAAGTAGCTGAGAAGATATGAGGGATTTGAGCTTTATCTAGTATTCTATCTGCCACTTTGGTGTCCTGTGAACTGTGATCCACTTGATGTTTAGAATTTTTATCAACACAAGCAGTTGAATAACACAACAATGCTGCTGGGATAATTCCTTTTTTTTTTCCTTTCCAAAAAAGCTGTCCACTTCAAATTTGGATTATTTTGGGATTTTCTATTCTTAGCAATTATTGGAGTGGTTGTTGTATATCGTTGGTTGAGTGTAGGTGTCTATATATATAGGCAAATAAAAGAACAAAAAAACAATATATATATATATACTCTTTTCAAGTTACAATATATATATATATATATAGAGAGAGAGAGAGAGAGAGAGAGATGGAAAGTCATCTACTTAAACACAAATCTAATGAGCCTAAGATTGCTCAATTTCGATATAATTAAGACATCAAATGCTCAAAAACAGCAACTGATGAAGGAGATCTTTTAAATTGTTTAGTACTGTTTGGGGTTTCGACAAGAAAAATAAAATGCTCCACTAAATATTTATAAATAGGCCTTCATTACATGAAGGGAACTTTAACTCATGAGGGTTCTTCAATTTGAAGAATCTTAAAGCTCTTTCCATTGATCAACATCGATGATCACTCCCACTAGATTGCAACCAAATAATACCAATGACCCATCATTGTCCAATGACTCAAAAACGTCATTTTTGACAATTGATGCCAAAGTTTTAAGCAACTCATGTTGTAATTAAAATACTAAAACCTTGAAAGAGTATTTGAAAATTGTCTTCACACGCTGATATGCTTATTAAGATGTATATTTGATGTGTTTATGGTTGCATTTGTCTTTGAATTCAACATTGTCTTTAGCTTTTGGTTAAAGCAGAATTTCTCTTTTCTATTTATTATCAGATCATCCATATGAACAATACCAACATTGGGAAAATGCTCCTCCACCAGCAGATCATGTTGTCAAAGTAACCCCAAGTCCACCTTTACCACCCTTTGCTCCACGCCCTCCCCATCCTCCTGTCCATTTTCATCCTCCTCCTCCTACTCCTCCTCTGCCAGTTCCCAGCAATAGTGGAGGTTCTTGGTCAAGTTATTCTGGATCTGAGAACCCACCTCCTCTGCCATCTCCAGGCATTGCACTCGGCTTCTCAAGGAGTACATTTACATATGAAGAATTAGTAATCGCAACCGATGGGTTCTCTGATGCTAATCTTCTCGGGCAAGGTGGGTTTGGATATGTTCATAGAGGAATGCTACCAACTGGCAAAGAAGTTGCTGTTAAGCAGCTGAAGTCTGGTAGCGGGCAAGGTGAGCGCGAGTTCCAGGCTGAGGTTGAAATCATCAGCCGAGTGCATCACAAGCATTTGGTTTCATTAGTTGGATACTGCATTGCTGAAGGCAAGAGATTACTAGTCTATGAGTTCATACCTAATAATACATTGGAGTTCCATCTTCATGGTAAGAATTTGGCCTCTAAATTTGTTGTTTTATTTATTTATTATTCTTTGCAATCCTAAAAAGACATGGTTAAGATGTATAAAAGATGACTTTAGTATACTTGAATTAAATGAGAATTTGACACATAATAGGACACAATGGAGACGAAGGATTCATATAGCCGATCCCACTTAGTGGGATAAAGGCTTGTTGTTGTTGTTGCAATTTGATACAGCGTTTAGTGATGATATGTAATTATATGGTAGTAGCTTTTTTAATGTTTTTGTAGTTATATGATATAGAATGTTTTCATTATGTAGTTTAAATCTCCACATTAATCTATATCATTTTTCTATTGGTCATTGAAGTGCTTAGTTTTAGGGCAAACAATATGAGATAGCTTGAGAGGAGCTTAAGATTAGTTTGTAGATGTCATTGTCTTAATAGGTGAGATTATTTTAGAACAAGTGTAAGATTAGAAGAATGGAGGAAGTATAGGATTTTTAGAACAATAATTGAATAAATGCAATGCAAATTCATATGATATGAAATTAATCCTCATTGGTCAATTAGACAATTATGTGGGATGTTGAGGTGTCAATTAGGTATAATAAATTTGGATATCTTGGTTCTATCAAACAGAAGAAATGTGAAGAAAAATCAACTTTTAAAATAAACTTAGTATATAGAAAAAACTTAACTTGATTTGTTATATATTATATCAATTCTTTACAACATGAGGCCAGCATGGCTTCTCAGCGAAAGGTATTAGGGATGAAATGGAGAATGCATTGAGAGTTTTATGATTGTGAATTTTAGAATAAAAACACTTCCTTTGCAAACCTTCCATTCCAGATTTATAAGCCAATTGGACATTTTGTGTGTGTGTGTGCGAGCGCTTTTTTACTTTTCTTTTTTAAAACTCCTATTTCAATTTGGTCAGTTTGGCTGCTTGTTCTTGGTTGAATTGTTTGACAGGAAGGGATCAACTTGGTTTACTTGTCAGTTCATTTAACGTTCTATTGTTCTTCTACAGGAAAAGATCGGCCAACTTTAGATTGGCCAACGAGACTAAAAATTGCGCTCGGCTCGGCGAAAGGACTTGCATATTTACATGAAGATTGTGAGTTCTATGTTTTAATGTTTTTTGCTGATCTCCAATCAATTAGGCCATGTTCTCATAGAATTATTAACTTCGCAGGCCATCCTAAGATTATTCATCGCGACATTAAGGCATCAAACATTCTTCTTGATTTTAAGTTTGAGGCGAAGGTAGGATTTTCGATCATTATCATATCTTTCCTTGTTTCTTTTTACCTACTGTAATTATTGATCTATTAATATATGCTATGCATTTGTGTACTTTTTATTCTCTCCCTTATTTACTTAAGCTTTCCTCTAAGAATTGTTATAGGGTACTGAAACAAATTAGAGAATTGCATTGGCATTCATACCTTGGTTCTTTTAAAATAGAAAAAAACTGTATTAAAACTAATCCTGCAAGAGCAAAACCTCCTAAATATTGAAAGGATGAAAGAAAAGATAGGATTGAACTTGTGTTACTTTGTAAGGGAATGTTACTTTCAATCTTCACAGATTAACAGTAAGAGAAAACATTTATGTACAGTTCAAACATACCATGAACATTAAAGTTATTCTCTTACCTCCTTTATATTCCATATTTGCTCTTTTAACTAGCTGATAGTAATTTGCAGGTTGCAGATTTTGGGCTTGCGAAGATTGCGTCGGAGACCAACACCCATGTCTCGACTAGAGTCATGGGAACTTTTGGGTAAGATTCTCTCCTTAATCTGCTCTAACTTAAGCGGAGCCTTTATCAGCCTCTGACAATAAGCTTTTCTACTACTGATACATTATTTGTTTTCAGGTATCTGGCCCCAGAGTATGCATCTACAGGCAAGCTTACAGATAAATCTGATGTTTTTTCATTTGGAGTCATGCTTCTTGAACTAATCACTGGTCGGAGACCTTTTGATTCAAAACAATCTTTCATGGATGATAGTTTGGTCGATTGGGTATGTAAATTGCATGAAGAACTCGAAAACTTAGTCTGTTGTAATATCAGTTGCTGCTTAAGCTGTTTGATCCTTTGGGTTGGATTACTAGAATTATATTTTTGTCGCTGCAGGCAAGACCTTTGCTCACACGTGCTCTAGACGACGGGAATTTCGACGCCATCGTCGACCCACGCCTCGGCAAAGGATACAACCCAAGCGAGATGAGAAGCATGATTGCTTGTGCTGCTGTTGCCGTGCGTCACTCGGCGAAGCGAAGGCCGCGGATGAGTCAGGTATCCGAATCTTGTTTCTCTCTTATCAAAATATGTTTTTGTGAGATATTTCTGCTGTGAACTGAGCCACTCTCATTGTCTTAAGATTGTTAGAGCATTGGAAGGAGATGTATTTCTTGATGATCTGAATGAAGGAGTTAAACCAGGCCAAAGCAGCGCCTTTGGCTCTTATGGAAGTTCAGATTATGATGCAATGCAGTACATTGAAGACATGAAGAATTTCAGAAAGATGGCATTTGGAAGCCAGGAATATGGAGGCAGCGGATATAGTGACCAAACTAGTGAGTATGGTCAGATTCGATCAGCTTCGAGCAGCGAAGGCCGACGGACTCAAGAAATGGAGATGGATGCGAGGAAGAAGGCAAGTCAAGTGTTCAGCAGTAGCTGATAAAACTATCCAAGTAGATGTTCAATTGTAAATACAGTATATTTTTCTCCTTTGATTTTGTAGCCATTCTTATCATTGGACTTAAAATATATTTGAGGATTCATGATGCAAATTGAAATATAATCCTGGCATGGCAATTGACCCCCTGAATTTTATATTTTTTTTAAATGAGATAATCAAATTATTCATTTATCTCTTCTAAAAAATATTTTTTCTCCTACTATTATCATAATATATAAATTTACCCCTTCTGATAACAGAGGCTGATTCTGCTTATATATATATATATATATATATATATATATATATATATATATATATATATATATATATATATATATATATATATATATATATATATATATATATATATATATATATATATATATATATATTGATATTTTATTGATACAACACAGCCAATTAACTAATCAGTATGTCATGACATTTCTAAGCTAACCAACTCTATTATTGATTACTCTCTTAGTTGGACAAGGTCATTATCATCTAGCATAGAAATAAGTAGATTGAATATTTTCATTATAATGAATTAATCATCACCCCAATAGTGAAAACTAGTTTAAAGTCAAAAAACTTGCTAGATTTTATTCTTGAAAAAGAATAATGTTATGGCATTGGTGGATTATTTGCTAATTATTATGATGATTACCCATGAAGTTTCTTTGTTAGAAATTTAAAAATATAGACTAATCAAAGTTTAGGTTGGTAAAGTAGATGAAGATCTAATATAGTTGCAAAAAAATTTGAAACAAAAAGGATATTATATTCACACTAAATGAAAATAGTAAAGTCATGAAGTTGTTAAAATTCTGGAGACATCTTTATGAGATAATATATATATATATATATATATATATATATAAGAGATAAGAATTATGTAACATGGAAAGATGAGACTTATATATATATATGCACATAAATTAGTCAACTTATAAGATAAATTGATGAACTTTGAATCACAAACAATCGAGTGAAATCGTAGCGTCATCGAAAATTGGTCGAAACGATATCCGATCGATGAGCGGATTTGTGCCGTATTCGAGTGATGATCAGAATATATGCATTACATAATTCGGATTGACCAATCGAAGAAGAAAATTTGGCGATCGCCTACCGTATATCGTAGAAGCTGCGATGATGCAAAATGACATCCGTTCACAAATTGATCACGTTGGCGTCGAAACTATCAAATGAGGCTGACCGTCACCGGATGAGTCGCGCGAATGTTGAGGGTTGGAAGCGTACTGCTTTGACAAAGTCGATTCGGCCTTTAATCAAATGGCTCCGATCCTTAAACGGATTCTGAATCTGGAATATCGAATTTACCTAGAAACGATATCCATATTATCTGGGTTTAATTTCGGCAAGATTCACAAGAATTTTGATGTGATATTGTGGAAATCAAACATCAAAGTTAATTAAACAAAGTTCGATTTAATTTTAATTATAATATGATTAAATTAGAATTTTTGCATGAATATGAATTAATAATTAGATTATACTCTTCTCATAATGCTCCTCAATCATATTCAAAATTTCATTCAAAATTTTGAAAATCCCACCTAAATATATAAAAAAAACTAATTAATAAATAATTAGAGCTCCTCATCTCTTTTTTTTCCCTCCCAAGATAAGAAGGCAGCAAAAAATTTTTTGGGCACACACCAAAACCTCCCTCGCCCTCTCTGTCTCGTTGTTCTTCCGAATCTTCCCCGACTTGTCCGAAGGGGAGCTAAGAATCCTCGTCACACGCGCCGCACGTGCGTTATTCTCCCCTGCCTCTCTCCAGGGCTGGAGGAGAGAACTGAGCCTAGGGTTTCTTCGATAATTCATTCCGGGTGAACAAGGAAGAAAGGAAACGCGGGTGCCTCAAATTTTCTTTTTTATCTCGCTTTAATTCCTCTACTCTAGTTCCAAGGCAGAGTATAGTTGGCTTCAGGATCACCGATCTGCACTACAAAGGAAAGCTTGCCATGGCTGCTGCTGAAGCAACTCAAGCATCAGCAGGTCCTAGCTTTGCTCCAGAAGATCCGACTCTCCCAAAGCCCTGGAAAGGGCTCATCGATGGAAGTACTGGCGTCTTATATTATTGGAATCCTGAAACAAATGTTACCCAATATGAGAAACCAACTAGTTTTGCACCTCCACTGCCTCCAGCTCTTCCTTCTTCGGTGTCACAACTAAATGATGCTCCAAGCCAAGTCTCCCAAACTATACCATTAAATGGGTCTTCACCTCAACAAAATTCAGGACAGCAAACTCTTCATCAGCCATATCAACTTGTGCAGCAACAGCAGCAAAGTCAGCCTCAGATACCAATTCAACAGTTAGTTCATCAGATACTGCTCCAGCAATTGCAGCACCTACCCTATCAGCAGCAGCAACCAATGCACACTTTTCAACAGCCTTCCCCACATTACTCACAGATTCAGCAACCCCCTTATCAGCAAATTCCATACTTGCAAGGTCAAATAATGGCACAACCCCGAGGCCAATTTCCATATCAACTAGGGAAACAGCCACAAGCTTTTACTTCCAGCAAGGCCAACAATTACCAGCACCAAAATTCCCACAAGACTCGACTAGGTAGCAGCCTCTGGAGTCTCAAGCAGGTTATCAACTAGGGCAACAGCTTCAAGGGACCCAGACTTCACAACAGCAGAACCAACCATTGGCAGTTCCACAAAACATTCATGAACAGGGACATAACTCACAGAGTCAACATACTGCATAATAGCCGGGAGTGCAGTCACATGTGCCACAAGTCTTTGGACAATAGGAAATGCTTCTATAGGGGCAGCAACCTGCACATCAGTAATCACAACACTCTGGATTTCCAGGAGTTGGGGATGCTGGTCATCAAGAGACAAAGGTGGCAGGTCTTTCTCCATCAATTGTCCAACAACCTGCTAACTGTCAATCACCAGGATTACCTGTACATGCCCAGGTTCGACAATCTGGAGCTAATGTATTTCAACCACAACTGCAGCCTCAGCTTGGTGGGCCAGCCCCCATTAACCACAAACAAGTTATAATGAGCCAATCACATCAGGTGAATGTGGAATATAGTCATCATCAAATGCAAACAGGAAACACTTCCTAATCAAATGGGCCAATCGATGCCTCAGCCTCCTATGGGTTCCAAAACTAGTTATGAAGATGACCATCATGAAAAAGGAAGTGACTTTTATTCGTCTGGTAGGGCTGAGGGATCAATGATGCATTCATTACAGCCTACGCTCGCTCCACTTCCCCTTGCTCAATATAAACAGGACATGAGATTGGGCACCATTCCTCCCAAGTTCTTCTCAATTTTCGGCATCTTCCTCCTCCTTCCCCTTCCTCTCAACATAGCTTTCCCAATTTCCTTTGAGTCACTATAATAGCTCCCTTTTGATTTTATAATGAGATATAATTCTTAATTTAGCAAATAAAAAGTCTGATAAAGTAAGAGACAATAGGATAACTTTATTGGTTGGTAAACTCAAAATAGAACTGCGTCCACGCTCACTCAATCCATTAAACTGAAAATACACCAAAATATTCTATAGCACTCTACTGACAATGTCTTCTCCTACAAAGGAAGTAGTCTACGATATAAATTTCTGACAGAAAAGAAAAAATCTGATAATAAATTTTGATAAAATAAATCTACCAAATATCTAATTTCAATTCAAAAAATGATCTACAACTTATAAATGATCACTTATAACTTAAAATTTTGTGAGGTAAAATACTCACTTAATATTGATAAAATAATAAAATAAATATCTTAAATTGATCTTTACTAAGATGTTTATGTTATTATAATTTAATAATATAAAATTATTTCAAAATAAATTACATGATATTCTTTTCTGATAAAATAAATTTAAAGGAATAATTTGTTTTATTTTAACCAAAAAATTCTTTCAATTAAAGTAATGATCACAAAATATCTAAATAAAATGAGTATATGATCTAAGTAATTTAGTAATTAAAGAGAATCTAGAATGAAAATAATTTTAGCATAATAATTTAATTTAAAATGCTTAAAATATACTAAAATAGATCAGAATAAATGATCTTTCAAATAAGATTAATGAAAAATATTTCAAAAAACTAAAAGAAATTTATAGGAAGTTAAAAATTTCAACAAGTTGAAATAGATCCTACAAAATATCATAAGAGTTTTTCACAAAAAGATGATTGAGAAACTCTGATGTGAAAAACAATGTCCAAAGATTAATCCACCAGAAAATATAAATTAGAAAGAATAAATGGATTGTGAAAATAGCATGAACAACTAAAAGGATTAAGATCGAAAAGAAACAAACTAGTAATTTGAAAGCTTTAATGAAGATGTCATGCTTCCAAACCAAGGATTTGATGCAATATTTGGAGAATATTTGGAAGGAAAATCTAAGAAATTTTCTCTTAGATTTGTTGGAGGGATTTTGAATTTTGAATGATAAATACATTCATGAAAAGAATGAGTGTTATTTATAGGCAAAAAGGTCATTTTGAATTATTTTAAAAAAATATATTATTCAAACCTCATGCTATCATGTGATAATTTAATATTCAATAAAAACATAATTTATATTAAATAAATATTAAATTTAAGCAGCCAAATACAATTAAATATGACTCTTAATATATTCAAAGCATGTAGCATACATTCATTATTAAAATCAGCTAATGTTTGAAAAGTCATAATAAATTCAATTTTAATCAAACGTGGGTCATGTGACCTATCAAATCAAAGGAAAAAAAAATCCAAGGAATCATTAGAGATGAAATCGATATAAATTTTTTTGATTATAAAAAAATTTTAAAATATAAAATTTTATTTATTTTGTTAATTTTGACATGTGACATTTAAATATTATGATATAATTTATATATAATCATACATATGTTAGTTATCATATAACCATCAAATTAAATTAAAATATTTAATTATATTAAGTAAATAAAATAATTACACTTAATAGTCATTATCATTTATTATTTTGATAATTCAAATGTTATGTATGAAACATATAATTGAATGTTAATTCGATAAAAATTTATATAAATTAACCTCATTAAAATAATACGTAAAGTTGTGAGCAAATTGATTCATGCCAATGAGTAAATGCATATAACCTAAAATATTATATTTTGAGCTTCACATTATCCAATTTGATATCTTTCATTATTCTCCTCTCTCAATTCTCAAACATATTATGAGATGTATTAGATATGTAATTAGCAATTGATATATAAAATACATAAAAATATTCATTAGAACATCCAAATATTCATTTGTTATCATCAAAATTGATCGGATTGAACATGAGGCTCATTAAGCCAACATTTCCTACCATGATCATCCCTTTTGTCATAGTCAAGAGGTAACACCATCATCAGGTGGGTTCCTCTTCTAGGTTTTAGTGTTGTCATTATTTCTGCATCCAAACAACCCTCCTTTCTTTCCTTCCAAGTGACAAAAATCGAGAATCAACACCGTCATTAGGTGGGTTCTTCTCTAGATTTTCAACATTTTCATTATTCCTGCAGCCAAATAACCCCTCTTTCCTTCTTTGCAAATGACAGAAACCGAGAATGAACATCATCATCAGGCTGGTTCTTCTCTAGGTTTTCGGCATTTCCTCACATATTCAATCCAAATAATCAACACTCCAATATCTTCTATTCAATCTCTTCTATAGCCGAACTCATGCAAAGTCATTAGTGTTATGGATTGTGGATGTATGGAAATATGTGAAAAATATATGCATATGCTTGTGCTTTTTTATGCAAGATTGAAGGCCTCGTCATGCTCGGCATGGCGAGATGAAAGCTGATGTCTGAACCTTTTCGATAAGCTCATATAGGCGTGCAGTAAGCCAAAATTTGTTAGATGTAGCCCCCTTTGAATGTGTGAAAATTGTAAATATATGCTTGTGCTTCTTTATGCATGTGATCAAAGACCCCATTAATGCTCAATAGGGCTTAGTGAGTATAAATACTGAGATTGTGGTGTCGCAAGACACAATCCACTACACTAAGTCAAAGCCAGCAGTTCAGCTATAGCTATCGAGGATGACAGGAATCGCCAAAATTTTGATTAAATTTTGGACTTAAAAAAAGGGGGAGGGGATCAAGAATCATTTAAAAAGAAATTGAGCACATTAAAAAAAAAATTCTAAAATAAAATTTGAATGATTTGAAATTGTATATTGTGGTGAAAATATTCTCGTTTTCATCTATACTTTTGAAGAGGATAAATGAAAATAGAAATATACGCATTTTGGTTGGGACACCATGTAGATCTGCAGATGTTCTTATTAGGGTGATTGGGTATGATATTATGGAGAAGTGTACTATCTCGAAAGATAGAAGTCACCACCCTACAATGGACCTAATTGCCTTAATAAGGACTTCTAAGGACTATGAATCTGCATATATACTAGAGATTCTTCCCCTATTTTACATGAAAAAGTAAAGTAGAATTTATTTAAATCCAGGTTCGTTAAGTTCCCTACAGGGCAACCTCCCATAGTTAATTATATCCTAAGAAAAAAAGATTCCTTATAAATACTCTCAATTAACATAAATGATTATTATCTCCAAAGATTTTAATAGGCAGGATTCTCAATCGATTAGTTTATTTTTGGCAAATCAAGTGGGATCGATCAAGAGAAGGGAGTTCTTATTGAAGCCAAATGGATGTGAGTAGGGGATGTTTAGGATACTAGGAAGCCTAGTAAACATCCCAAACAATTCTATGGTTGGGCTTTACATTTTGAAATTGAGGAGAATTATTTATTTGAGTTGAATTTTTATTAGAAGTTTGGGGTTTATGATTTCTTAACACAAGATTAAAGAAATGCCTAAGAGGTAAGGAATTAAGCTTATGGCCCACAAAGGGGAGAAGCATTCTTAGAACCTAAATCTAGGGAGTTTTGGCGAGGGCCGAAAGCACAACCTAAATCTAAGGAAAAAATAGGTAATTGATTTGCCTCATGAGAGAGGGACAAACCACTCGACTTACAAATGGGGTACCACCAACTAACTCCTCCTATGATTTTAAATACATGTAGGCAAGTCTTATGCTTATGCAAGATAAGTTAGGCTATTATTTATTTAGAAAAAGATTAAGTCTTTAAATTCACTCCTTAAAGAGACTAGATCATGTCAGGACATTCTTCAAATGACCTAAATCTAATGCAATTCAAATTTTATATTATTTTATTTTGGACAATTATTTTGACTAAGATTCATATACCTAATGCAGAAATAAAATTATTAGCCAAAATCAAGAAGGGAAGAGGTATGTTTCCACCATGGCTCTCAAAGGTAAGTTTCACGGCAAAGGTGGAAGCCCTCAATCAAGAGTTAAATAAGATGCATTAGTCATAATATATAAAGAAATACTCATCAAGCTAAGGGGTTGTTAATTCTTTTATCTTGATTTTAAACCTAAGCTTTAGGAGAGGTTATAAGTTCTTTATTTTAATTTCAAGTTGTTAAGTTGGGTAAAAGATTTATTTATTTTTTCTAAAGAGCCTAATCCACATTCAGGCTATACATAAAGTAAGGAAGAAACTACAAAAAGATATGCCACTTAATGCAAAAGCTAAACAAGTCATCAATCAATTTATAAAGCTAATCACAAAAAGAATAAAAGACCATTGTGGTCGGGCACCACCGCACAAACCCAAAAAGATAAATTGGGTAACCGAACTCTACCCTTATACAACCCAGATTACAAATGAATTAAATTACAATTAAGAATGGAATTCATTGTTATGAGGGTCTTCAAGCTTCATTTCTTCTTTCTTCTTTGGTTCCTTCTTTTGGATGGTTGGAAGGTGGATGCTCCAAGACTTCACATGGTGCATAAGATAGGATCTTATGACCAATGCTCATTGTAATCCCCATAACAATCATTCCAAAATTCTAATTGGACAAATTTACATGAAAAGGAAAAGAATGGAAATCTAACTAATACCTACAAAAAAAAGATTAGCTAAAACAAACCACACAAATCTCAAGCATGTATATTAGACTTATTACCCCACACATGGGTAACTAAGTCCACTTGACCGATTGGATTATGCTTAGGGGTATAAAGTACCTACAAGTAAAAACATTTATATTTTTATTTATGATAATGCTCCTTAAGCACAATCCCTTGCTTAAAATAATGGTTAGACTAAGATCACCCTACCAAAGTAGATTAATTAAGTTATAGAAGATTTTAGAATTTTAGAAATTAGGGATAATTAATGAATTAACCCAATCTATTAAGAAAAGAACGGGGAATAACCCAAAATTATTCCCTAAGCCTTCACTGGATCTAACCTTAATCAACCTTAATAATGAATTAAAATATTAATTAGTAAACACATTTGCAATCCTCCCAATTAAGCCTTCAATAAATCCCATATTATAGGCAAGTCCCCTAAAATATACCCAAGAAGTTTGGGATTAACCAGAAGTTTAATTAAGAGTTAATTAGTAAAATATTATTTCTAATAAAATTAAAATCAGAGAAAAGGGTAATTCAAAATCTATTGAAATCATTTTTAAAATATTCTAGGTTGAATTATCTTTCCATAAAATTTTACCTCATATTTTTTTTGAATTTTATTAAGAGATATGAATTTTTGAAAATCAGAAGATTAATCAAGATTAATTAAATTTCCTAACTAATCCCTTAGCTCACTGACATGATGGTGACGCTTTACAGATCGCAATGAGCTATCATCATATCAAATGGCGGCATGGTGCCGCTTTGATCTCTGTCGTTTGATCAAGGATCGAACGGTTAGGGATCACCTCGTAGTTTTAAAAAGGATACAACATTTTCTAAATGTGGGAATAATCTTGGCCTTCTATCCAAAATGCATGGATGGACGGCCATGATCACTTGAGTTCTTCCCTTAGGATCAATAGAGGATGTCCATGATTTTAGGGGAGATCTAGGCTCGATTAAGCTTGGATTGGAACAAGATTGTTCCCACACCATCATCTTGAGAAGCCTATCCAACATGGATTTCTCAGACTTGAAAATTGCTTTCATAAAAGACCAACACCCCTAAGCTAAGTGGTGAAAATTCCATACCTTGGAGGTGATCCACACTCAAGCTCGATAAGGTAGCTTCATCTAGCGGAGACGAAGCCCTATTAAAATTTTCAGGCCTTGGGGTTGAGTGGATCTTCCTATGGACAAACACCACTTCACCTCCTTTGCGACTTTGATCCAATTGAGGCTCTCCTTGCTTTGGGAACTTGTGTGAATGCTTGGGTGCACTCGAGGCAATTGAAGTGGAATTGAGTATAGAGGAAGTTGAAGATTCAAAGGAGCTCCCATTTTTTTCAATGAAGAAAACCGAGAAGTGCACTTTTCAAATCCCTCTTAGAAAGCTTAGTATGGCTCTTTGATCTTTCCTAACACTCACTAGGCTTCAATCGAATGAGGGAATCATGATTTCAAATGAATTTGAGTATATATGGAAATCTATGACACCTTTATCATTTTGATCTAGACCACATTGGAGGAGTTGTTGTGATCTTTGCACATGGATTTGAGATCTTGAGTGGATAACCTCCATGTGCATCAAATTGGGTGGAGGAAGGATTTTGAATTAACCAATTTGACTATAATTTGATTTGGGTCCATTTTGACCCAAACCCATTGGGTTAAGTGTGCCACTCTTCATTATCCACTTGAGCTATTGGAAGGCATCAAGTTCATATAAAGAGGGTATGACCAAATTACATTAAATTCCAACTTATTCTATGGCTTAGGGGTAGGATGGTCATTTTGTTTATTTTTTTAATTTGGATATGTTGGGTATGTGGAGAAATTAGGTTTGGCCAAGTTTCATGAGATTTGGAATTCATTTGATTAAGTTTGGCTCATGTTGACCCATTTAAGTTAAAATGGGTCAACTTGGGTCAAGTTGACTACTTGGTCAAATTAGGTCAAATCAAGGGTTGGGTCAAGTTCATATGATCATTTGAAATATTTTGGTGGTTTTGGGTTGGTTCAATTTGGATTAGTTTTGAATTTGGCTCATATGATTTCATTTAGGTCAAATGGGTCAAGTTGACCTATTTGACCCATTTGACCTATTTGAGCAAGATAGGAAGTTTAGTTAGTCATATGGAGTGGATTGGTATCTTTGTTTTGATCAATTTTGATTATGTTCAAATTTGGCTCAACATGATTTAGGTCAAGTTGGGTCTAAGGTCAATTTGATTTCTGGAAATGAGCCTTTGGTCAAGTTGTGATTTGGAATGAACTTGACCCATTGGTTTGAATCATTTGGCTTAGATCAAGTTTTGACATCTTGACTTTTTAGGTCAAGTTAGGTCAACTGGGTCAAGGCCAATTGGGTTAGTTAGCTCAAATGTTGCCTTGGTCAAGTTCAAACATAGGTCATGAATGAATTTAGATTAATGGTTTCAATCAATTTGGCCTATAGTGATTTTGTATGTTAGGTTTCATTTTGTGGTTGACTTAAAAATTTTGGTTGACAATTGATTGATCATCCATGATGTTTCATGATGAGATTAATAGGTTTTAGTTCAATCCAATTTGGTTAGAATTTGGCTCATAAGATACTTTGGGTCAAGTGAGCCTAAGAGTCAAATGGCAGTCAAAGATTGAGCTTATATATGGACTTAAGATAAATAATCCATTTACAAGTGGTTTGAAGTCAAATGGGTGATTCATTTAATAATTTCATATTTAAAGGAAGAATATGAGGCTTTGATTTTTTAATTGAGATTTGGTGATTGAACTTTATATTTATATATGAACTCATGATTAGGGTTGATTGAATGAAGGAAAATCAAGTGGCTTGATTTGAAGTTGATTTAGCTAAGTTCAAGATTTTGACTTGAAAGACATAGGTTGATTTTGAGATGATTTGAGTTTGATTTTTGGAATTGGTTGATTGTTTTAATTTATATTTCATGTATATATGAATATAAATGAGAATATAAATGGATCATGAGAAAATTTCAAGGATTTGAAGTGGTTTAATCATGATTTGGGCTAAGTCTATTAAAAGGGAATTTAAAGGACTTAGGAAATTTGGAGTTTGAAGTTTGAATTTTTGAATTTAGTTTGATTGATTTATATTTATATTTCATTTATATATATGAATATAAATGAGAATATAAATGAATTATGAGAAAATCCCATGAGTTTGATTTGGTTTGATCATGATTTTGATTAAGTCCATGAAGGAAGACTTAAAGGACTTTAAAAAAATAATTTAGATTTGGAATTTAATTTGAGGATTTGATTTGATTGATTTATATTTATATTTCATTTATATATGTGAATATAAATGAGAATATAAATGAGTTATGAGAAAATCTCATGAATTTGAATTGACTTGATCATGATTTTGGATAAAAAGAAAAGGACTTAGAAAATTTCATGAATTGATTTAGAATTTTGAGTTTGGTTTGATTTGTTTGAATTTATACTTCATTTATATATGTGAATATAGATGAATTATGAGAAAATCTCAAGGATTTGATCTGATTTGATTTGGATTTACATAAGTCATCATCCTCTAAGTAAATGTGAGTTGATAAGACCATCGATGATGGTTGAAAAAATCTCAAAGAGGGATATTATCATTAAAAGATATTTGAGCTCTAAATTAATTCATCTTAAAATTAAATTTTAGCTAAGAAAACATCTGAACTAAATTAAATTTATCATTTAAATACTTAAAGAAAATAACTCATCCACCCATCCATCATCGTTTGTTGGGGATGATAGATTAAGAAAACTCTAGCTCACAAAGAAGCTACTGTCAAGTCAAATAAATCACTATATTTAAACTCAAATAATCTCATACTAGTAAGGATGTGGCCCTTGTCCTCTGTCCCTGTGGTTTAGCTAGTAGGCTCCACATATGACATGGTTACGACCAGAGTCCTCTGAATGAGTGGTTGCCACCAAATGACACTATTATATTAAACATGGTAGTTATGTTCCAAGGCTTAGCTGAGTTATGAATCATAGGTATATTTGATAGGCATAAAGCCATTTTGTCGCTAGACTTCTGTTTGACAAATACCATCCCAAGTCTACAAGGATTTCTTGGATGACATAATCCATGTGTTACTGATAAGAATTCTTCGGTCAGGTTGGGTCAACTACCTCCTCTGACTAAGTAGACTAGGATTCACGATAACCCGGTATGGCGGAACCATGAGATCTAGATTGGGCACGTCATCATTCCAGCAACCATATGCTTTAAGTTAAATAATGGTGAATTTCATAAATTATAAACCCTAAATTTTAACTTTCGCTACTATATATGCACAAGAATATAAGCCTTAATCAAGTTCTCTCATAGAGAGAAATTAACTATATGCATTATAGGAAACCTGGAACCAGATCTAAAGTCCTCACAAAATGAGGATGAAATCTGAGTAGTGTCTTATCTACTATTCCATTTACCTTTTGAAAATTACAACGACATATAAAATCAAACTCACTTAATGCGAGAGGTCAGTGGTAAATTTTTGGAGCCCACACTTCCTTTATATTTATCTTTCAAAATTATATTTGTTACATGTTCTAAAATTCATGATAATAAAGAGTTTTAATTTTGCATGAAAATCTCATAAATAAATAAATGAAAGGAGCACAAAAGACATTAAGATTTTATATGGAAATTTTAAATTAAAAAAATTATTGATCCTAGAGTAGTTAAATTAATCTACTATATATTCAAGATTACCAAAGTTCACTCTTCTTCATTATTGGAGAAGATAGGATTATAAAATTTGAAGCACTTATTTGATCTCTCATGAATATAATAGAAGTAGTGGAGGGTGATGATGATAATGTTATGATACTTGAGTGTTGACAATCAAACAATAATGGCGAGGTGATGGCAGTTAAGAAAAAATAATTTGGAGATAATAATTAGATAATGATGGTCAGTAGGCAGTAGTCAATTTATGATAATCATATAATGATAATTGAGCAATATTAATCAAGAGTTGGTAGGAAATGATAGTAGTTGGCTAATATTGGTAAATGACAACGGTCGAAAGATGGCAAATAAGTAACAATAGTCAAACTATAGAGGTCAGATGATGATGATGATTGCTAGTGATGGTTATTAATATTAGTCATCAAGTAGAGCTTTAGATAGGCCTGCAAATGAACCGAGCGTTCGACAAGCTACTCGAAGCTCATCTTGATAAGAGATCGTTCATGATCGTTTGATTAATTAATCAAACAAGTTTGAACACTTTTGTAAATACTTGACTGCTAAATGAACAAGCTTGAACAACCCATAGCTCATTTCGATTATGATCGTGAACAGTATTATTTAATGTTAAGAAGCTTGATAAAGCTCGATTATGATCAACAGTATATCATTTAATGTTCATGAACAAACTCGCGAACAAGCTCATTGAGTAGTTTTAAGAAAATTGTTTAACATTTATGAAAAAACTTGTAAACATTGACTAAATTAAAATTCATTTAAATTTATATTAATTTTAATTTTAATATTATATAATAAAAATTAATTAATTTTAAATTATAAAATTTTTATTAAAATTTTTTAATAATGACATTTAGCAATGGTACTTGACGACTTGTCTGATCGTCTTGATCTCGATTGGGCTCATGTCTCATGAGTGATGAATCAATCGCGACTAGGCCAAGGAGTTCGAATTAGTCAGTCCGTCATTGATGGACTGTTAATATCATAACTTCTAAGTTCTAACCCTAAGGCTAAGGCTCTTATTCTCCTATATCCCACCGTCTGCCTTGATATTTTCTAATTCCCATTTATTTTCTTTCTCTCAGCTCATACTTCTTCCCCATAAAGAAAACCTAGAGCTACAAAAGATGAAGATCTTGGATACTTTAGAGAGTTTGACCGTGCTATATAGTGTGGCCAAGGTAAGTTATTTACTATTTTAGGGTTCTATGTTTCTGAAAGAGTTCAATGAATGAGAGGAAATGAACTTTGAAATATTTGATTCACTGGTGTCTACCGTGCCATTTATTATTGTAGACTCTTAATAATGAAAGACAACTCTTTCTAGAGAAGTTTGATTAGTTTATTTCAATTATGTCATATGTTTATTGTTGTGCTGCAAATTTTGAATGTTGGGCAAATCTCAGAGGTTCGGAGCAATGTTTGTTCACCAATGGCTAGTTTATGTTTGAGTTTATCCCTTTTCTCTAATTCAATATTCTTGAGGTGAAATTTGGTTTATGCTTCTTGTTGTCAAGTTCAATTTCTCCATTCTTTGCAATCGTGTAAGTATATTTGGTGGGAATCATACTGTTCAGTTGCTTTTTTGTGATGTTGGAAAAAGTTACTGAATGTAAGTTATTATAGGTTTATTTTTTTATACTATTGACTATTCTTTCATAGTAGTTCTTTTGTGAACAAAAGCATGACATGTTATAGAGGGGGAGGGAGTGTTGATGCAATTGCTAAATGAGTTTTATACTTTAAAGTCTTGAGGTTAAGTACTGAAATATGAATTCTGAATTATTGGCTAACCTTAATAACTTATGCTATTGATATAAGAAGAAATATTGGGTACTATGAAGGGTGTGAGTAGATGGGGTTGCAAGGAGTTATGTTCAATTTTCTTTGTGACAAGTCGAATGGACTCATAAAATTGCATTCATTCAATCATCAATGGTCAATTATCAATTATAATTCATGAGTTCCTATGCATTGGTAACATGATGTATTATAATTTATACATGGGCTATTTTTATTTCTGAAATGCAAATTGTGAGATTGTTAAACTTTATATTTTTACTTCTCAGGAAAGAGAGTTTGGGAAGGCTGACTATTAAAGGATAATTTCAATTTGCATGCTTATTTTTTATTTTGGGGAAAGTTGTTATTTGCTGGAGATTGGAGTTTTGGTGGGCATGTGGCTAGTTGTTGAAGACTGGCCTGATTGGAGTTTATTGTGCTTCTTATGATGGCTTTAAAATATATTTTGATGCATTTATTATTTTCTATAAGTTGCATTTTACTATTACATGAGTTTTATGTTGTTGTCTTGCTAGTTTAATGACCCACATTATCTTAGAGTGTTTGGGAAAATTTTTTGTGATCTAAATTAAATAAAGATTTTTTTATGGTGTTTGCATGACACTTTGTATAATGGGAAATGATGGTAATTCAACAATCCCTATTTATTCTTACATGAGATTCAACCAAGTAGTAATTATTATTATTTTCTCTCTCTAGTGGGTTTTCGCATTGAAAGCCTATTTTTAGTCACTATTAGATTATAAAAAGCTTTTAACACTAAAGTTTTTTTTTTATGAATTATTGATTGTCATTAATATTATCTTGGAATGCATTATAGTTTCTTTTGTTGGCTTTAGACGTAGTCTGTGATTATAATATAATCATTGTTGGATTTATGAGGCTGGCAAGTTGCATTTTTTTTTTTGAAATCTCATGTGAGGTCTCATTTCGAAATAAGGCCATATGAAATTAAAATTTTTTTAATTATTATGTATTTTACTACTTGCTCATATTTATTACTTCTTATATCGAAGGTATGTCTAGTAGTTCATCAAAGCAAAATGTCAATCCCATAGGACCTACTGTTAGTCCTATGCAAGTACTTATGAGAGAATTTGGTGTTGGGTCCTCATCAAGGACAATAGTAGTTGGGATGGCTATGAGGAACGTAATTGTTCCAAGTGATGATAATCAAACATGTAATCCTTTTTCTAAGAAAGTAAGAAGAAAAATATCGTCAGTATGGAATGATTTTACTTTGATTAAAATCAATGATGGAACTGAAAAGTATAGTGTAATCATTGCAAGCATAAGCTTACAAAGAGCAAATATGGTGCACATAAGTGTGGTGTTTATTTTTTTGGTGGTGATGTTAGGTGCTTGTGTGATTCGTGTGTGTTTATATGAGGGGACACCACGTAGATCTATAGATATACTAATTAGGGTGATTGGATACGATATTAAGGAATAATATACTATCTCAAGAGATAGAAGTCACTACCCTATAATGGACCTAATCACTTAATGAGGACTCCTAAGGCATGATTGATCTTCGAATATACCAAAGATCTTTCCCCTACATTATATGGAAAAGTAATGTAGGGTTTATTTTAAGTTGGGTTTGTTAAGTTTTTTATGGAGGCAAGCCTCTATAGTTAATTACATTCTAAGGAATGAGATTCTTTAAGAATACTCTCGATTAAGGTAAATGATCATTGTCTCCAAAGATTTCAAAGATATGACTATCAATCGATTGGTTATTTTTAGAAAACCAAGTAGGATTGATCAAAAGGAGAGAGTTATTAGCAAAACTAAAGAGAGATCAATAGGAAATACTCATGACACTAAGAAGCCTAGTGAACATCCCGGACTATCCTATAGTTGGGCTTTATAGTTTTGAAATTGAGGAGAATTATATGTTTGAGTTAAATTTTTATTAGAAATCTAGGGCTTACAATTTCACAATACAAGATTGTAGAAATTTCTAAGAAGAGAGAATTTATGCTTGTAGCCCCAAAGAGAAACATGAACTTCAGATCCTAAATCTAGGGAGCTTTGGTGAGGGCAAAGCACGACCTAAATCTAAGACAAAAATGGGTATATGGTTTACCTCCACAAGAGAGAGTAAACCACCCGACTGTTGAGCTTACAACTGCCTGGGGTGGCCGCCAACTAACTCCTCTTACGATTTTAAATACATGTAGGAAAGTCTTATGCTTTGCAACATAGCTAGGCTATTATTTATTTAGAAAATAAACTAAGTCCTTAAACACACTCCTTAAGGGACTAGATCATGAGCATGAATAATGACTTAAATCTAATGTAAATTTTGCCAAGTTTTATTTTGATTTTTGGACATTTTTATTTGACACAAGCCATAGAATTTTATATGCCTAATGCATGGGAAAATATATTATGGGCCAAAATCAGAAAGAAAGAGGTGTGTTTCCATCATGGCTCTCAAAGGTCAAGCCATTTTCTCTGGCAAAGGTGGAAGCTCTCCATTGGCAAGAGTGAAATAATATAATTTATGTATGATATGAAACATACAACATCTAGCTAAGGGGTTTGTAAATCATTTATTATCTTGATTTATGCCTAGGCTTTAGGTGAGATTATGAATTATTTAATTTAATTTTGAATTGATTAATTTGAAAGAAAATTTATTTTTTCTTAAGAGCCTAATTGCATCCAGGCCATTCAACAATCATCAAACCATTTAAAAACTAGGAAAATCATGACATCCTAATTACACAATCATAAACATAACATCAATCAATTTATAAAATTAGCACAAAAGAATAAGAGACCGGTGCAGTCGGGTACCGCTGTACAACCTGAAATAAATGTGGGTAGTTGAGCTCTACCCTTATACAACTCGGATTATAAATGAATAATTGTAATTAAAAAGAATTCATGTTATGGGAGTCTTCATTCTTCATTCTTCTTCATTTCTTCATTTTGATTTGCTTCTTTTCTCTCTTCCTTTTGGCTTGATTGGAATATGGTTGCTCTAAAGGCATCACATGGTACATAAGACTTGGTCTTATAACTAGTGTTCATCCTAATCCCCCATAACATTCATTCCAAATCTTAATTACAAAATTTATATCAAAATAGGAAATGTAAATCTAACTAAACCTATAAAATAAAGGTTAGCTAATCATACAACACAACCTAAGAAGTTATATGAATAATTTGGACTTAACACCTCACACATGGGTAACCAAGTCCACCTGTTCTAATTTGGGTTATACTTAGGGGTATAAGCAACCTACATGGAAAAAAGTATTTATATTTTTATTACAGTGCCCCTTAAGCACAACCCACTATAGAAAATGTGATTAGGCTAAGATCGCCCTATCATCCAGTCTACACACATACACCCTCACATCTAGTCTAAAACAATACATCAGAAACAAAACATTTATCAAACCATGCACCACACTAATCTAAAGCTAGAAATGGTGACTTAGTCTAATGTGTGTGCCATTTAAAGCTTGTGTGAAATGTCTTAGCTAGGCTTTAAGGTTAGAATTTTCTAACTATGAAAGATTCAATTTAGATGGTAGTTTCATTTCAAGTGATTTAGTTGACTTGTCAATTTTAGTTGGTAATTTGATTTAATTTGAATGAACCTACATTTAGTGACTAAATGTTTTGAAGAGAAGAAAAGAGAAGAGTGCTCTCCTTCATCCCTACCTTAAAACATTTCTAAGGTAGATTGATTAATGAATTTCTTTTAGTGAATGGTATATTATGTGTTTTAATTGGTCCTAAGTTTGGCTCTTTAAATAGTTCTATTTAATAAGGAATGCATCTTAGGATTACTTAGGGTGAATTACTATCACATAACACACAACCATTCATTTCTTTTCACCATGTATACCATGCATATGAATAATCCTAAGCATACCTATACATGTAATGCAAATCTTAGCACACTTTGATGATGAATGCAAAGAGATGTGATTTGAAAATTTGGATATTCTATTTATTAATTGGTTTATTAATGCAAGCCTTTATTATGTAGAAAAGTGGGATTTCTCACCCTTAACTAAATGCACATCCGCATGTATAAAAGTTATAAGTGACTACGACGCCATTATTTTTTATACCAGGGGTGTAAGATACAAGTCCTACTTAGGGTTACTTAAAGTCTTGCAACCCCGGGATGTCTAGATTGATATACCACTTTTCTTAGATACATGTAGATGTACAAAAAGAACCATATGGATAAAGAATGATGCAAGAGATTATGCTTGATTTAGTTATATGATTTACATGTGTAATATGAAGATCCTTCCTAAGTCTTAATATAGAGATGCAAAGGAATAGATTTAGGCAAGTGTTGTGTTCTTTTTCAAATAAATTATACATTTGCAAATCCTATGTGAATCCATATTAAGAGAAGGAAAGAAAACTTCATAATACACATCTTATGCTATAATCACATGCAAGCCTATAAATATTTATAACTAGCATCACCTCATTTGTAATCTTTGATTTATAAGTTTTAAAAGATAATTTTTGGTTTAATAGTGATAATAGCCACTCATATTCATAATTTTAACCAACACATGAAATTTGATATAAAAGGAAACATTTGTTAATTAATTTTTAGAAGAGTTGAATGCATGATTTCATATGGAAAATAATATTTAACATGATTGCAAAGAAATAAAGGAATGTAAGCATATGACTTCATTCATCCTAATTAATTCCTAAGGACAGTCATATAAAATAAGATCATTTAAAATGAATCAAAATTCTCTAAGAAGATTTTTTTTTGGATTTGATTTGATTTGGGAAATATGAGAAGGTTTTTCTAGTCCTAACCCATTACCCCTCATGTATGCATTAGTTTGGTTTAATTTAGAACAATTAGGTTAATTTTATGTTTTGATTAGGTTAAGGTATGAATTAAATCCATTAATTACCCCTTACCTATACCATTTTAATATAATTATCCAAGTAATTATGAGCCAACATATGATATGCAACCACATGAAAATTAAATCAGCAATGCACCTAAGAAATGAAGGGGCCTAATGCAATTGGCTCACAATTATCAATTAATTAAGCTAAAGAGTTTGATTAAGTACTTTTATAACCCTCCTGCACATGTAGTTTGATTATAATTTCATTTGGAATTCTCTTAGGTTATTGAACCCCTAAGAATCTACCAAAGAATTGAATGATTGAGTTATGGAATGATTTGGTTTTGAATTTGACTAATTAAACTATTTAATGAAGTGATTAAGTCATTAATTAATTGTAAATTGATTAAGTGTTTATCTAAATGAAATAAACTTAGGGGAAAAGATTAGAAAAGAGGTCCTCATCTCATTCTTTATGTCCATTCACTATTTCATAATGAGTAACAAGTTTAATTAATAAATTCTTCACTTTTTATCATGCTAATTAATCATTTAATTAATTAAAAGAGGGATCAAGGATGAAACAAACAATCATCTTAATTAATCTAGTAATAAATTTGAAGAAAACCATGGGAGGCAGAGGTCATCTACTAATCAGTCTTAGAAAGTTTGGAATTAATTGCTAGAATAATTAGAGTGCAATTAGCTTAATTACATTTTTAATTAACTTAAATTGAGTCAAAATCACTATTTAAAATTAATTGATTTTAATTTTATATTATTATCTTCAATTATTTTTAAAATGACTATTTATTTGTATTTTTTGGAATTTTTTATAATTAGTTATGAATTTTGAAGGTTTAACCATTAAAATTGGATTAATTAAGCCTATTTAAACCCCTAATCCCGTCGGGCCACATGGCGGCTGACGCGACGCTTTTCACATGGTGCGACTGGATTGGTTATTTAAGTTATCACATCCATCGGCTAAGTTAGCTGGCGGTGTATGTGCTTTCTCTACGGGCCATCCGATCTAAGATCAGACGTCCGAGATCAATCCCACAGTTTAGGAAGGAATCAGAGGGATCTAAAGTGCGATATGATCACAACCATCTGTTCCAATCACGTGAAATGGATAGAGTGTGATCCTTCTCCTTCGAGAGAGCAAGACGATCTTTTCATATTCGAGCTCACCCGAGCTTGATTGGGATCAAAATGATCCCACACCTGAAAGGAGGATGCATATCCAATCAAGATTGCATGGGATGAAAATTCCTTCAAAAGGACCAAAAATTTTCCTACGGTTTCAAGCAATTACCTCATCAAAGGCTATCACCGGTCTTCCAATGGAGGAGGTAGCTTCCTAGTAGAAGGCTTGAAGGAATCGGTCTTGATTTGAAGTGGTTTTACTCGACCAAGCTCCTCTTCAATGGTGATTGACCTTGATCAAAGTGGTCCGCTGTTTGGAGACTTGGAAATGATTGATTGAGCTCGATGAGGTCCAAGGATGGTGTGTGCAAGGTTAATTATAATTTGGTTGAGTACGTGAATTGGATTTAGAGTTCACCTCCCCTATTTCAGCTTTGAGTAAAACTGAGAAATGGGAAATGAAGGAGCTTGAATGGCTTGGAAAAGCTTGGGGAGGCTTTGATTCAACCTCTCAAGCCCCGAGGAATGGATTGCTTGTGGATTGAGTGAGAATGAGAGGGAGTATATCTCCCCCTCCTTGGATTGGATGGTGGGTGGCTGATTTGCCATTTTGGCTCAATGGGTTGGTTTGGTTGATCGATTTGAGTTGCAAAACATCCCACATGGATCATTTTGGGTAGAGGAGTGAGGGAGAGTGGCTGCTCATGTGAGTGGTGAGTGAATTTGGTGATCCAAGTATTCAAATGTGATTGGGGAGGTTAGTTTGGCCTTGCCTTGGGTCATGGATGACTTAAGCTCATTAGGTCATATTCACCATCTTCCTTAGTGCCCATGTGGACCAATAGAAGGATGTCAAGTGGTCTTGAGAAAGAAATGACCAAATTTCAAGTGAATTTGGTCATAGGATACCGTTTGACCTAAGGGCAAAGTGGTCATTTGGCTATTAGTTTGATTTGGACAGATTTGAAATGGTTTAAAAGTGGGTTGGGCCAAATTTCAAGTGAATTATAGTTTATTTAGTTTGAATTGGTTCAATTTGACCCATTTAGGTCAAGTTGGGTCAAATTGGGTTACGTTGACCAATTGGTCAAATTGGGTCAAACCATGGGTTAGGTCAAGTTCAAATAATCATTTGGAGCCTATGGGTATCATTAGTTTTATTTAATTTAGTTTAGATTTAGTATTGGGTCATTTAGGTTCATTTCAATCAAATGGGTCAAGTTGACCAATTTGGCCCATTTGACCCAATTGGGTTAGGTCATGGGTTGATTTAGGTTTGGTTGATCAATTGAAATATATTGCAAGCTTTAGTTTTAATCAATTCTGATTTAGTTTGGTTTCAAGTTGATTTGACCTTTTAGGTCAAGTTGGGTTCATGGTTAATTGGGCTAGGTTGGGTCTAATTGGTCAATTGAAGCTTTGATCAAGTTCAACAATCAATTTCGAATGAATTTGACCCATTTGTTGCAACCAAATTGGCTTAGATCAAGATTTGACCCATTTTGGCTTTTTAGGTCAACTTGGGTCAACTTAGGCCAAGTGGCCAATTAGGCTTGGTTTGGCTCAATTGATGACTTGGTCATGTTCAATCATTGGTTATGAATTGGTTTAGAATAATGATTTCAATCAATTTGGTATATGGTGGATTTTGGCTAGTTTGGGTTTCATTTGGGTTAAATGTTGACTTATTCAAAGACTTGGTTTGACCCAATTTGAGTGATTGATCATTATAGAATGATTGTTGACCACAATGTGAGGTTTGGATGAGCTTAGTTCAATCCAATTTGGGTTGGATTAGAACTTAGCTCAAAAAGATCTTTTAGGTCACTTTGGGTCAAGTGAGCCTAAATAGGTCGATTGAATTGGTCAAGGCTTGATTCAAGTTTGGCTGAACTTACATATGGACTTATGATGGAAATATAAATCTAATTGCAAGTGGTTTGGAGTCAAATGGGTTTTGGTACATTTGACAATTTCAAGTCAAAATAATGAACATGGATTTGACTTGGGTTAGTTTGATTTTGGCTTGGTGATCATAGTTTATGTTTATATTTGGGCATGTGATTAAAAGAGTGACTGTTTGAAGAGAAAATCCAAGGGTTTGGGTTGATTTGAGGATGATTTGGCTAAATCCAATAATTTAGCTTAAAGGATATAAATTAGGCTTCGATTTGAGTTTTGAATTTATATTGATTTGATTTTAGCCATTTGAATTTATAATTCATTTATATTTGTGAATATAAATGAGAATATAAATGATCCATGAGAGAATCATGCGAATTTGGCTAAGGTAGGTAAAAAAGTTTGAAAAAGGGGTTTTGATTTTGGTTTGATTTATATTCATTTGATTTGGATGATTTGGATGCCAATTTCATTTATAGTTGTGACTACTAATGATGGAATAAGTGATTTATAAAGAAATCACTTAGCTTTGGGTTGATTTAAAGGGTTGGCTAAGCTTATGGATGCAATTCATAAGGCTTAGGAAGGTTTTGGATTTGGAATTGATAATGAGTTTCAATCATTTGATTTAAAATTGATTCATGATTTGGATTTTGGAATTTAGATTTGAATTTGGATTTGAATTTGAGGTTTGGTTTGAAAGAAGTAAGCAAGGATTGGGTTTGAGCTATAGGGTGGGCATGTCCTCCTAAACCCCTAAGGCATAACTTATTCCTATGGCTAACTCTTCTAAGTCTCTAGGGTTAGGTTAAGTGTTCACCCAATCACTAGAAGTGTCTTAAGACTAAGGAACTCTCAGTGTCTAGAGGAGTCCTATGTCTAAGGTGAAGAAGTTGAGAGCTCACTCCAAAAGTGAGGTCAACAAAGGGTGCCCAATAGGTGTGGTGTGACTAATAAGGCATACCACACGTATTGGAGTTGATCGAGATGATCAACAACATTCGAACAACCACATCCACTAATAGAAATGATCTACTCCTATCATCGAGGTGTAGAAGGAATCAAGATCTTAATGCAATGCAACTCTACTCATGTCAAAGACCTAAGAGAGTGAAGGGGGAATCCACTAGGGATTAAGTATGTGAGCCTTCCACTAAGGGAAAAGGCTCAAGTTATCCACTAGGGATAAGAGATTGTGAAATTCGATGGGGATTAGAATTTAGAATCCAATAGGGATAAAAGTGTGAACCTTCAACTAGGGGAGTAGATTCAGGTTGGATTGAATTGACTCCATTAGGGAGATTGAGAAGATTTGCATCTCATTGGGGAGAAGCTGATTGATTTATTAGTTTAATTTGACTCCCCTAGGGACGTTGGTTGGTTTTGTTTTAGATTTTAAATTTTGAATTTTGAGATGGCTGGAATGGACCACAAATAGCCATGTTGGCCTTGGCTTACATATTCAAAATCCAAAGGGTAGTCTAAACCAAATTGTAGGACTATCCAACTGAGTTACCTTGGTGTACAATGGTCGCATTTATAAAGAAAGCATTTGAATTACATCTCCAAAGTAGGATTAGTCAGGATGATGTGATGAAATAATGAATCAAACACTTAGTCATTGAGTGAATGCCATGGGGACTTAAATGCTCAAAGATAGTCAAAATTTAATTTTAATTATATTTGATGGATCAATTGATGGATGACCGTAGGGCCATGTCCCTTGCAAAATTCAGGTTTATCGATCTAAAGGGAGTTATTTCCTGGCCGAAGGGAAGAACTATCCAACCAAAGGGATGCCTTTCGGTGTGCAGCGGTTGTCCTTAGGAAGAAAGTGTATTAAACTTACATCCTCTAAAGCAAGGATCAATCGCTAGGGTGATCCATTGGTGACACAATGAATCGAACCTAACCTTAGGCTGACTGCTGAGTGAATGCTGTTGGGGGGACTTACATCAGCTCAAAGATAGTCAAAATTAATTTTATTTTAATTATATTTGATGGATTCCATTGGTTTATGATGGACTGCACTGAGTAGGGGCCATATCAGCCTTGGCCTACTTCAGATTTACCAATCCAAAGGGGGTACTTTCTCGGCCGAAGGGGAGAACTATCTAACCAAAGGGGTGCCTTTTGGTTTGCAGTGGATAATTCCGGGAGGAAAGCATGGGGGCTCACATCTTTCATTACAAAAGATCACTGGGGGGATGCATTAGCAAGGTAACATGTCGACCCGATGTTTGGGCTGTCCGTCAATTTATGACGGTCATGCTAGAAAGAATGCATTATAGACTTACATCTTCTAGAGCAAAATGACTGCTGGGGCAACCAGTTTGTGGTAAAACAAATTGAAATTGACCTAAGGGAGACTACTAAGAGAGTGCTGACCCGAGGACTTATCTCAACTCAAGTGTAGTCAGGCAATTCCTATAGGGAGTTTTGCTAACACTACTCTAAAGATAGGATGCCTGCTTGGAAAGGGGCCACTGGGGGACTTGAATTCCTAATCCACAAGTGAATAATTTTATTTGTTTGTTTGTTTATCATGGTCCCTATTGGTTTGCGATGGATCACATTGAGAAAGAGCTTATATCGCCTAGATCTATCTCAAATTTACTAGTCCAAGAGAGAATCTGTACATTCGCTAAACAAATTCTCTAATCATGGGTGACTATAGGAAGGGGCCTAAGAGTAGCCGGTGTTTAAATAAATGGGGTTGCAAAGGATGTAATCCAAGTAGTGCCAGGGAGGCCGCTAAGGGCTTTATCTTGATCCCTGAAGAAGATAATGTCTATAGGTATTCGGTGGCCAACTCAAGAAGAAAGCATGGGGACACACATTTGCTAAGAGTGGTGTATCCATCAGGTGAGTCATGTCACAAGATAGAACATCAACCAACCTAAGGTTCCCATGATTGCGAATGCCTAGAAGAAAGCATGGGGACTCACGTCCTACAATAGAACAGAGGATAGTATGTCTTCGCACAGCACTTACCTAGGGCAACTACTGAGTGAATGCCACTAGGAGACTTATATCAACTCAAAAGTAGTCAAGAGGAAAGGAGCCCCTGGGGGACTTATCCTAAACCACTTATATACTCGACCTAGTTTGTGCTTGATGGCTAGTTCAGGAAGATAGCTTGTGGGCTTACATCCTCTTAAACAAAGTCAACATGAGGTAGCTTACTGGCTATGTAGAGATGCCTACCAAATTAATAAGGTGCTCATCGATTTGCAATGGTCAAGTTAGGAAGAAAGCGCGGAGACTTACATCTTCCAAACAAGTGACCACTGGGGTGACACACTGGCAAAGTAGCATGTCAACCCAACCTAGACCTGCTAACGAGTGAGTGCCATAGGGGACTTGCTCCCACATCAGAAATAGCCTGAGACAAAAGATATGTGTTTGTGTTAAAGGAGGATAGGATGCCGCTTAGGTTCTCTTATACCTATCCTAAAACATGCTTAAAAGTTGATGAAATGGTGCCACGAATGGCAATTATGATCCCACCAAGAAAGGATGTCGCTTGGGTTCTCTAACACCTAACTTAGCCGTGCTAGTCAAAATAGGATGCCTCTTGTGTTCTCTTACACATACTCTAGTAGCGTTGGGGAATTGTATTTGATTTGTGTTCATGTTATGAAAGAAGGATAGGCTGCCTCTTGGGTTCTCTTACACCTACCCTAAACATATTATGATAGAGTTGTAAACAAGCAAACAATGCTTCGAATGATAAGAATATTTTGATAAATTGGAATGAAATTTTTTTGAAGATAATTATTTTCAAACATGATTTTATAGATAGTATTTCTTCAAATAGAGCCTATTGATTAGAAGCATCAGGTGTTCCCCTTTTATAATTAATAAGTTGATAAGATCCTCCTTGGTAGGCATTCTCATGATAAAAAAGGGCCTTCCCAAGTAGTTCAAACTCCTCCCATCTTTCAACGGGCAACTCAAGGTCTCCTTAGAACTAAAACAAGCTCTCATACTTGAAAAGCTCTAGGGCAAACTAACTTGTTGTGAGCTTGAATCATCTTGGCTTTGTACAACTCAAGATTTTGGCATGCCTATCGGCATCTCTCCTCCAAACCTTTGAGCTATTCTAACCACAACTTGGTGTTCTGTTCTGTAGTGATTTTACTACCCATTGCTATCCTTAGTGATTGGAGTTGAACTTCTAATGGTAGAATGGCTTCGGACCCATACACTAAGGAGAATGGGGTAGATTGGGTTGGAGTCCTATATGTTGTGTAGTATGCCCACAATGCTTCAACTAGCTGCTCATGTCACTACCACTTATTATCATTGAGTGTCTTCTTTAGTATCTGGATGAGAGTTTTGTTGAATGCTTCTATAGCCATCACCATGGATAGTAGATAGTGGAGTATCTCCAATCTATACTGTGTCTCCTGACAAAGCTGTTAATTTTAGTGCTCTTGAATGCAGTACCATTATTGTATATAATTTATCGAGGCACACCAAACCTATATATGATATGGTTTTTAAAAAATTGGAACATATGCTGAGCTGTGATCTCTCTGAGTGGTATTGCATCTGCCCACTTGAAAAAGTAGTCGGTGGCAACTAGGATGAAACGATGACCCTTAGAAGAAGGAGGATCGATTGGACCCACTATATCAGTACCCCAACACTCAAATGCCCATGAGGCCAATGTATAGTGTAGAATGTTGGATGAATGGTGCAATACTACATCATGTACCTAACACTAATGGCATCTCATAGCTACATCCATGTGGTCTATAATCATCGAAGGATAGTAGTATCCTAGTCTCTTGAGCTTTGCTTTCATCTTTAGACTAGATTAATGCACTCTGCATAGATCTGAATGTACTTCGGTTATGATCTTACGGGCTTCATGTTTATCTAAATAACATAACCACATTTGATCAAAGATGTCATAAGGTGCCATCCACATAGAGAGCTCTTTGCTTCATCGATGCTTGTGATTTCTCTTGAGGTAGTTTTCCTGTGTTCATGTAACTTATGAATGGTTGCCTCTAATCCAGTTCCTCATCTTTCTTGGCAACTGTAACCTCCCATTCAAGAGAGAGTCTCTCGATGAGTTCAACATTAATAAGAGATAAAACTTATCTATTTTGGACCCTTATTTGAATGGACTCATCTTCTGGACATGCCAACTCCTTGGCGAGTTTGGCCAAAGCATATGCTACTGTGTTCTCTCCTCGAGGACTCTTATAGATGGTGACCTCAAGGATAGGTAGCTTCATGTACTCATGGTAGTGATGAAGCTTGGTTTTAGAACCTTATAGGATCTAACAATGGATGACCAATGAGAATTATAGATGTTGATGCTTTTGACCCACATTGTAGGCTATGTCCGATAACAATCTGCCTCATACGCTTCATTGGGTGCATAGATTGGAGAGATAGTATGAGAATCTCATCACATCGGAGTGGGGAATGATTCCTACCCCTGCCTTTCTTAGAAGAGTAGATCATGGTTCTTCTCCTTTTTGAAAGGAAGCTGCATCATCAAAATATATCTCCCAGTAGGGAATGCTAGTGTCCCCTAAGTTCTTGATTTGTTCATCAGGGAGGTCATCACTAAGCAGAAAATCAGCAGGAAGTGGATGTGCTGCTAAGAAATCCACTAGTGCTTGTCTTTTCACTACACGGAATGGTATGAATGTGATGTCAAACTGTGAGAGAATCATGGACCAATGTGCCAATTTTCTGGATATCATCAGCCATGTCATGAGATACTACAGTGGATTGATTTTTGAAATCAAGTTTACCTTATGAGAGAGCATATAGTGTCAGAGCTTTTGGGATGCAAAGATTAGCAACATTTCTCAATAGGTGGGTAGTTTGCTTCAACAGGACTGACGATGGTGAGGTAGTAGAGAGATTCTCCTTTCTTTATCATTTGTTTGAACAAAGGGAGTCGCCCAATGCAGCAAAGGATAAGTTTTACCAGATAGGGCTAGAACATGGCTTCACCAAATATCATTTAATGTATTCAAAAGAATGCTAGTACTTATCATCCCACTTGAACTTAGTGTCCTTTTTGATAAGTGCTAAAAATGGCTTGCATTTCCCCGATAAATTGGAGATAAAGCACCTTAGATATGCCATTCACCCTTGGAATGATCTGAGTTGAGTTAGGCTTTTAGGGGGTGTCATTTCTAAGATATCTTTGATCTTTGGTCTATCTATTCCCCGATGTGACAACAAACCCAAGGAACTGTTACTCAATGCACACTTCGGGATTCATTTTGAGATTAATTATCATAATGCTCAAAACTACTCTCAAGTCAAAGAGATATTTCCCTTTTCTTTACTTTTGATAAGTAGATCATCGATGTAGTTCACGATGATGAATGAGTTCATCAAAATCAAGTCATGGCTTTCTTGGAAAAGATTTTTTGAAGAATTCAGATGAGTTCAAAAAAATATTCCTCTCATCTTCATCATCTTAATTTGGTTGTAGCCAGATGACCCATCCATGAAGAAGAATATTGCATGAGACAAGGCAATGTCCACCATTAACTCTGGTATTGGAAGTGGAAATTCATCCTTAGGACATGCCTTATTGAAGTCCCTGAAATTGACGTATATGCGAATTTGGACATTCTTCTTCTTAACTGGGAGGACATTGGCTAACCAGATAGGATATTTTTCTTCCCTGATAAAGCCAACATCGATCAGTTTCTTGAATTCAGAAATAACCTATTGTTCAATTTCTAATCGCATGCATCTAGGAGCTTGCTTGATGGGTTAGCAGGTCTATCACTAGTTTATGGACCGCTATATGAGATAATGTCTCTTCATCTCTCCATGCAAAGCCTTTTAAACTCAATAAAAACTAAGTCATTAGTTTCTTCTTCATTCAATAGAGAATTGATGTAGTGGATCATCTTCTATTCTGAGGTTGATTTCTTTGACCTTCTTAATGGTCAAATTGATTCCTTCTTCAAATTAGCATCTTGATTTGAAGATCATCGGATCATCTCAAGTTTCTAAACACATTATAAGAGTTAGGATTTATTTGATGATAAGATTGGTGACAAAAAGAATATCATCATCATCGAGATCAATAGAAATCCTAATGGCATATGGGTGAAAATTTATGGATCACCATCATCAATCAATCTTCTTCTTCTTTTGGTTCTTTATCTTCATCCCTCTTGGAAAAAAAAGGATGAAGCAGAAAGAAAGAAAGGAAAGAGAGGAAAATTAACATAGATGATTACTTCTTTTAGATGGACCACATAGAATCAAGAAAATTTATTAGGGTGATCAAGTATGGAATTGAGGGAAACTTATCTCAAAGATGAAGTCAACCCTGACCTAATCATTTGAAGGACTAAGGACTTATGATACAGATGATATCTTGAGATTCTTCCCCTACTTTACATTAAAAAAGTAAATCATGATTTATTTTAAATCAGGTTCGTTAAGTTCCATATAGGGGCAAGCCCCCATAGTTAATTACATCCTAAGGAATGATATTTCTTAGGAAAACTCTCGATTAAGGCAAATTATTTTCCTTAATCGATTCATATGACTAATGCTTTTTAATGCATGATGTTATAAAAGATTCATATGACTAATGCTTTTTATGCATGATGTTATAAAACAATCATATTTTTTTATAAGACATATGACTAAAGGATGAGTATTTCTTTTATAACATCATGCATATAAAGCATTAGTCATATGGCAAAGGTGTGTTTCCACCATGGCCCTAAACAAGATGCTTTTTATGCATGATGTTATAAAAGAAATACTCATCTAGCTAAGGGGTTGCTAATTATTTTATCTTGATTTTTAGATTAGGATTTTAATGAGGTTATGAGTTCTTTATTTCTAATTTTGAGTTGATTAATTTGGTAGAAGATTTATTTTTCTCCAAGAGCCTAATCCACATCCAGGCCATACATCAAGCAAGGAAGAAACTAGAAAAACATGCCATCTTAATGCATGAGCTAAACAAATCATCAATCAATTTATAAAGCTAATGTAAAAGAATAAAACATTTGTGGTCGGCACACCACTGACAAAGAAAAAAAATTGAGCTCACCTTATACAACTGGATTACAAATGAATTACAAAGGAATTCATATTATATCAATTGGATAGTATCTTATTGAATTATTTTATCTTCATTCTTCTTTTATTCTTTCTTCTTTCTTCCTTCTTCTTTTGGTTCTTTCCTTCATCTTTTGGTTCCTTATTTTGGATGGTTGGAAGGTGGTTGCTCCAAAGGCTTCACATGGTACATAAGATGGAATCTTATGACCAATGCTCATCCTAATTCCCTATAACAATCATTTTAAAATCCTAATTTGCAAAAATTACATGAAAAAGGAAAAGTAAATCTAACTAATACCTATAAATAGATTAGACAAATAAACTATATAAATCCCAAGCATGTATATTGGACTTAGCACCCCACACATGGGTAACCAAGTCCATGGCCTAGGATTATGCTTAAGCACTGCACGAAAAAGAAATTTTATTTTTATTACAACGCCGCTTAAGCACAATCCCCTGCAGAAAATAATGATTAGACTAAATCATCCTACCATTCATTCTATGCATATTCACACTAACATCCAGACTAAAATATATATCAAAAAATAAAAGCAAACATCAAACCATGCATTGCCCTAACCAAAAGCTAGAAGTGGTGACTTAGTCTAATGTGTGTGCTTTAAAAGGTTTGTGTGGTATGCTTAACTATGGTTTTAAGATTTGTATTTTCTAAGTGTGAAAGTGTTCAACTTAGAGGATGGTTTTATTTAAGTTAATTTACTGATTTGGGTTGATTTTATTTTGTAGTTTTTATTTGGTTCAAGTGAATCCTACAATTAATTACTAAGTGTATAAAGAGAGGGAAAAGAGAAGACTTCCCTTTCCTTCCCTACCTTAAGTAATATCTAAAGTAAGTTTAAGTTTGGTTTCATTTAGTGAATGTTTTATTATGTGTTTTAATTAATCTAAGTGTTCAACTCTAAACAAACCTATTCAAAAGAAAGGCATTTTAAGATTAAGTAAGTGAAATAAAATCACAAAATACATATCACTTCATTTCTTTTCCAAAATGTATAACATTCATATGAATAAATCCTAAGCATATCTATACATACAAATGGGAATGTTTAGCACACTTTATGATGAATGCTAAATGAGTTACTTAAGAAAATTTGAATGCTTTATGATGCATGATTTTCGTTAAATAGAAAAGAGATTTTCTTATCCATTTTCACATGCACACATGTATGTATGAAAGGCATAGGTGAGTACGATGCCATTGTTAAGCATGGGTGAAAGGTACAATACCTACTTAGGGCTACTTAAAGCCTCACAATCTTGGTGTTATCCAGACTAATATACCACTTTCCTTAAATATAAGCATATGTACAAAAGAAGGGAATGAAAAAGAAAGATGCAAAAGTTAGTACTTGATTGTTTGATTTGTTTATGAAATTTATGTGTAAATGTAACTATCCTTCTTAAGTAATAGCATATGAATGAATAAGAAATGGAATTAGGTAGGTGTTTGATTTTTTTCAAATGAACTAAATACTTTACCAAATCTTATTCAAAACTATACTAAAAGAGGGGAGAAGGAAAACTACACTAAGTACATCCTTATATTTTACTCACATGCAAGCTTATAAATAAAAATATAAGTAGCACACTTTTAGTTTTGGTAATTGATCCATATATTTTGAAAATAATTTAGATTTAATAGTGATAATTGCCACTCATATTCTATTTTAGCTAAAACATGCAATTTGACATAAAAGAAATATTTCATTTTTAATTTGATTTTTGAAAAACATGAATGCATGAAATTCATATGACATACACATTTAGCATATTGGGAAGGAACTAAAATGATGAAAGCATGTAAACACATTTACCCTAATTAATCCCTAAAGATAATATTATAAAATAAGAAAGCTTAAAGAAAATCAAATTATTTTTAAAGAAGGTTTGATTTTGTTTTGAGTTTGATTTAATTTAAGAAATGTGAAGTGATTTTGTTGTTCCTAAACCATTCTCACATATGTTTGTTATTTTAGTTTAATTTTTTTTAGATGATTAGGTCAATTTTATGTATTAGTTAGGTTAAGGTATGAATTAAGCATGTTAATTATCCCTTACCTATGCCATCTTAGTATAACTAATCAAATAATTATGAGCTAATAAGATGACATAAAATCTCACAAGGAATTTAAATTTGCAATGCACCTAGGAAGAAAGGGGTGTGATACAATTTGGCTCATGATTAATGATTAATTAAAGGGGTTTAATTTTAAGTGATTTCATAACACCTCTCACACATGTGAGTTGATTTTTAAATTCCTTAATTGTACTTAGGCTCTTGAACACCTAAGCATCTACCCAAGATAGATTAATTGAGTTCTAGAAAGTTTTAGGATTTTATGAAATTAATTAAGTGTGTAATTAGTGAATTAATCCTTAATTAAGGTTAGATTAAGGAATAAAAGGGGGTTTAAGGAATATCTTAAGGATGGTATCCTAAAATTATTTCCTAAACCTCATATTCACTTAATCAAAATATAATTAACTCAATCAGAGGGTTAAACCACTAATTATGCCCTTAATTAAGCTTAATTACATAAAGGGTAAGAAATCAGCAATTCCTCTAATTAAATCCACCAATAAATCCCAAGAAAATTAGGGGAGGCAGAATTCATCCCACTCATCATGCTCAAGAAGTTTGGAATTAATCAGTGGTGTAATTAGAGGGTAATTAGTAAATTAACATTCCAAATAAAACCCAAATTCAGAAAAAAGTTAATTCAAAATCAATTAAAATTAATTTTAGAATATTTTATATTCAATTATCTATCTAGTGCAATTTATTTCATATTTTTTTAATTTTTTAGGCTTAGATATGAATTCAGGAAGATTTGGTGATTAATTAGAACATTAAATAAGCCTAATTAAGTATTTAATCCCATTGCCACGTGGGCCGCTGACATGGCATGCACTTTTCATGTGGCGTGGCAGGATTGGATATTAAAGTTGTCACATCATAGCCAAATCGCGGTACGGCTTTCTCTCACCCGTCGATCAAGGATCGGCGGATGAGGTTAAAGCCGCAGATCTAAAGGGGGAAATCATGAATCTATGTGGATTAAATCTCAACAGTCCATCCAAAATGCACGGATGGATGGCCAGAGATTCATCCCTATAATTCTCTGTGGGAGAGGAGATCTATCCATCTTCTAGAACATGATTCGAGCTCAATTGAGCTCAGATTGGATTGAAACTCAACCCACACCATTAACATGCAATCTAGATCACATCTAATGGATAGTTTATCATGAAATGAAAATTTCTTTCACAAAGCTCCACACTATGGCTATATTAAGGTCAAAAAAATGATTTACCTTGCCAGAGGTGATCACTGACGCTCAATTGCCTTGCAGAAGCTTCATCTGGTGGAGACAAAGCTTTGTTGAGAGTTTTAGGTCTTGAGATTGGGTGGATGCTTCTAGAGACCAACTCCCCTTTTCCTTGAGCTCGGACTTGATCAAGGTGACTCCTCCCTTGCCTCAGGAACTTAGAAAGAACTTAAGCAAGTTCGATCCAGCTCCCTAAGAGTGTTTGCAAAGGGAATTAAGATGATTTGAAGTGTAGAGCAAGTTGGATTTTAGGTGGAGCTCCCATATTTTCAATCTTTGAAAATCGAGAAATGGGAATTTGATTTCACTCTAGGAAGCTTGGGGAGGCTGAGGAATGGATTCTATGACTTCCCAAGGTTCAATTGAATTGAGGAATGTTGAATTGAATTCAAATTAGGGGGAGTATCTCCCCCTTTGGTAATCAGATGACCGCAAGTCTCCTTGCTATTTTGATCCAATTGACCACAAAGAGTGGGTTTGTTTGGTTGTTTAGGGTGTCTTTGAGTTTGATTTGGCTAGAGGAGTGGAATGGTGAACTCCCCATGTGCTTAAATCAAGTGGAGGAGGAATTCCATGTGGCCACTTTCAAACACATGGTTAGTTTTGGGTTAGGGTTGGGTTTGGCTGACTCAAACATATTGAGTCATGTGCATTAGGTCCATTAGTGACCATTTGGTCCACTAAGAGGATGCCAAGTGTCCATGAAAAGGAATTGACCAAATTCCAAGTGGTTTTGATTTTGGGTTACCCTATGGCCTAGGGGTAAAATGGTCATTTGACCTTGATTTTAGTTTGGAAATGTTTGGTATGATGAGAAAATAGGTTTGGCCAAGTTTCATTGAATTTGGAGTTAGTTTGATATGATTTGGCTCATGTTGACCCATTTAGGTCAAAATGGGTCAACTTGGGTTGACCAAATGGTCAAAGGTCAAACCAAGGGTTAGGTCAAGTTCATATGACCATTTGAAATATTTTGGTGGCTTTGGTTTGATTCAATTTGGTTTAAGTTTGAATTTGGTTCATTTGATTCATTTAGGTCAAATGGGTCAAATTGACCAATTTGACCCATTTGACCTATTTGGGTTAGGTCATGGGTTAGTTCATGTTTGGTTGGTCATATGAAATGGATTGGTATCTTTATTTCCAATCAATTTTGGTTAAGTTTGAGTTTGGCTCAATATGACCCTTTAGGTCAAGTTGGGTTCAAGGTCAAAATTGGGCTAGGTCTAGTTGGTCAATTGAGGCAATTTTCAACAAGTGATTTGGAATGAATTTGACCCATTGGTTTCAATCAATTTGGCTTAGATCAAGTTTTGACATATTTTGACTTTTAGGTTAGGTTGGGTCAACATGGGTAAAGTGGCCAATTGGGCTTGGTTAGGCTCAAAAATGAGTTGGTCAAGTTCAAACATTGGTCATGAATGAAGTTAGATCAATGGTTTCAATCAATTTGGCCTACGGTGAATTTTGGCTATGTTGGGTTTCATTTTGGCTAAGTGTTGACTTGGTCAACCCTTAGGTTTGACTTGGTTTGACATAATTTGGGGGATTGATCATCTCATGATGATTGTTGATCATGATGAGAGGTTTAGGTGGGCTTAGCTCAATCCAATTTTGTTAGGATTAGAATTTGGCTCATAAGAGTACTTTAGGTCACTTTGGGTCAAGTGAGCCTAAGTAGGTTAAATGGCTTGGTCAAAGCTTGATTTGAGTTTGATTGAACTCACATATGGACTTATGATTGAAATATAAATCCATTTATAAGTGGTCTGAAGGCAAATGAGTTTTGGTTCATTTGATAATTCAAGTTCAAGGGGTGAACATGGGTTTGATTTTTGGATTGAGTTTTGATTTGGTGATTGAAGTTTGTATTTATATATGGGTTCATGATTGTAGGATTGATTGAATCATGAAGAGAAATCAAGGATGTGGCTTGATTTGAAATTGATTTGGCTAAGTTCAAGATTTTGACTTGAAAGGCTTAGGTTGAATTTTGAGTAGATTTGAGTTTGATTTTTGGATTTGGTTTTGGATATTTGAATTTATATTTCATTTATATTTGTGAATATAAATGAGAATATAAATATGTTATGAGAAATTTCATGAATTTGAAGTGATTTGAACTTGATTTGAGCTAAATCCATAAGAGGGAACCAAAGGACTTAGGAAAATATTTGAAATTTGATCATAGATTTTGGATTTAGTTTGATTGATTTGAATTTATATTTCATTTATACGTGTGAATATAAATGAGTTGTGAGAAAATTTCATGAATTTGAATTGAATTGATTTGATTTATGCTAAGTCCATGAGAAGGAATCAAAGGACTTAGGAAAGATTTTGTGCTTGGAATTTTCAATCATGGGTTTCATCCATGTAGAATTGATTTGAGTTTGGGGGAATTCAATCTAGTTGGAATGGATTTGGGCTTGACTTGAAGAGAAGGAAGTGAGGAATGTGGTTCAAGCTATAGGGTAGGCAAAGTTTCCTAACACCCCTAAAGCATAACCTATTCTTATGATTAACTCTTCGAAGTCTCTAGGATTAGGTTGAAGTGTCCACCTAATCACTAGATGTGTCTAAAGACTAAGGATCTCTTTAATCTTAAAAGAAGTCCTATGTCTAAGATGGAGGGGTTGAGAGCTTATTCTAAAAATGAGGTCAACATCCATCCTTACTTTTGTTGTCCCACAACTTCTCAAAATACTCCAATCTATGCTTGGATCATGTGTAAGGAATCAAACCTTTCTTTACAAGATTATGAATATAGTGCGAGTACCAATCAAAAGGTAATTCCATTAAATCTTTACATTAGTTATCTTTTTGGACTTGAGGATGATGATCCCAACAAGAATCTCTTTGGCTTGACATCCATGGAAGATCTAAGGGCTTCCTTAACTACCAAACCCTTAAATATTTGAGAAGAAAGTGGGGTTAAAGCTAATGTTCCCAACTGTCGCCTGATGGTTTTATATAATCTTGATTCTAATACATTTATGCTTTGCTTAGAGGCCTGGTCTTCATCCCTGTCTGGCTTGAGTGTCACCTCCGATGAGACCCACTGAGAGGGGTTGGATAGAGTGCTAATCACATGAGGCTCGTCCTTCGAGCTGGATTCTAAGTTTATGTGAATAGCAGGAGTACTCCTGTGAACTGGAAAATAGCCCCTGTTGGCTGGTCGCCATCCAGGGGGTCTTCCACCTCTAGAACTGCCTCTTTATCTACCTCTACCTCTTCCTGGTGGAGGTCGAGTCATCCTACCCATATGTCTATATGGTGGAATGAACCATGGGTGGAATGTAACATGCGGCTCTACCTCTTCCTCAGTGTCCCTTTCTCGCTCACTTTTACTTTCTTTCTTCTTTTCCTTTTCTTTTTCTTTTTCTTTTTCTTATTTTTTTTCTTTCGTATTTGAATTTTGGCCAAATTCATGAGAATATGTGTTTTGATTTTGAGGAAGATAGTAGGTCCGCTCCTCTCTTCTCTCAGAATAGCTTTTCATCTCCTTTGACATAGTATTCAATTCCATCTTTTTGAAACTTGATGCACTGATGAAGAGAGGATGGAATCATCTTATTCTGGTGTATCAAATGCCTACCAAAGCAAGTGAATGTATTTGAATCAATTATATAGAACTTGGCTTCAGTCTTCCACCCTATTTCCAAAGGTAACATAGCTAAAGCCCTCCTTCATTGAATCTTCTCAACATCATTCAATCTCCTTGGAGTTTAAAGATGTTGATCTTTCAAATAGGCAAGGGTTTTTAGGCTCATAATGTTCATTGATGCACCTTGATTAACCAACACCCTAGATAGTCTGAATCTGCCCATATCCATTGTGATGTAGAGGGGACAATTGTGCTCCATATCCAACAGAAGAAGGTCTTCATCGGTGAATGTGACTCCATGGGCTTCTCTTGAATAATGTGCCTCTCTCCAACAATGGTTAGTTGAGCTAAGCATATTTCTGGATCAAGAAGGGTCTTTATTAATGATTCCCTCATCTCTTTGGATAAGACAAGGGCACATATATATTTAATTTAGCTAGCAACTTTCTTAGGTGAGCAAGGGCATTGTAGTCAACTCTGGGCTCATCCTCCACAAGCATATCCATGGGTCGAGCATCTTGTGGAGGGTCTTTTTGATCATTAGAACCATTGACTTGTTTTCCCTTGTCTTGAGGTGCTGTCCTAAGAGGTAGAACCTTGCCACTGTGGAGGTTAACTTCAGTGATCTCTTGTGGCTAGTTAGTGGAAGATTCTACCTACTCGTCGGGCATACCTATAGTTTCTACTATAGGACCCTCGAAATCAGATGATTCCAAGTCTATCCTAAGAGGTGAACCCATATTATTCAGAAAAGGAAAGTTCATCTCTGAATCAGAAAGAGGATGATCAGAGTTGTTATAATTATTAAGACTTGAAGAGTTTTCTAAAGGAGTAGAATCAAATGACATATAAAAGTGGCATAGATGTATTTCAAACTAGCCTTATTTTTGATTTCTTTGATTTAAAAGGAGGTACATAGTAGAAATCTAGTAAAGTAAGTGGGGTGTGGGATTTGATGCCCTCATCTGCTGATACAAGATGTCTACTATAAGAGGAACTAGTTGAAGTAGGAATGCCAGCTAAAGTAGTAGCTACAATGGTGGAATGGAGACTGGACTTGGTGGTTGCTACATGGCTATCCCGAGCAAGTATGGGCTGCTGCTGCTGCTGTTGAGCTCCCTCTTTCCCCAAGTTGTCTTTAATAATTTGCGAATTTTCTTGATGTTGGAGGTTTGAGCTGCCTCAGGCAGGTGTAAGGAAAGTTTCTTTATTTTAAAAATAATCTTTTTAGAGGTTCAGGATAAAGAGATATCCCAACCTTCTTTTACTTTTAGAGGATCACATGTATCCCCAAGGATTATCCTAATATAACTGGATGGTTGTTCTCTAGATATTTCTTAGGGATTACTATAGTGCCCATCTTGTAGCTATTCTTAAGCTAGTCCTTAAATGTAAAGCAATCCTCTAAAACATGGCCTAACATGTAGTGGTAAGGGCAAAAGTTAGGATCATTACTCGTTCCCACTTCCTTCCTCTGGCTGTAGCTAAAATTAGATTTTTTAAGAGGTTCTTAAAGATTTTCTTACCTCCTCTTAAATGAAAAAGGTTTGTTTAATTTATCCAAAAGAGTAGGTGGATGATACCTACACAGGGGTATATACTGAGTATGGTAGGAAGAGGCGGTCAAGGTCATGGAGGCTCTGTGGTGGCGATAAGATGGGGTAGCTAAAGGAGTGGAAGTGAAGGCTGAGCTTGAGGTCTCTCATCGATATCTGGCAGGTTGCCCTTATCCAATCTTTGCTACTATCACGGCTTCTTTTCATAGGCTTTTTGTGGCTTTGGCTTTAATGACTAATCTTGAAAAGGTAATTATTTGGCCTCTCCTTGTAGATTAGCTGCCTTTAACTTCTCAAATGTCTTAATGGTGAAACATTTAAGCATGAAGACGCCATGAATATTCTTTAATAGAATTTCAATAGCATGTTGTTTAGACAGCTGTGGTTCATATTTCATGCTTAAATTGGGCCATCTAAGAATGTAATCAATGAGGGACTCACTGGAGTGTTGTTGAGCTACAACAAGATCGCCCATAATTACTCTTTGCTGAGCTCCATCAAACCTCTTAACAAAGAGTTGCTCCAACTCAATAAAAGTCTTCAAAGAATCTTTGGGGATTTTAGCATACCAATCAAAAGCTATGCCGGATGCTGACAAAGAGATGGAATAATAATGCATGACTACCACCAGCATTGTAATAACTAGCCCTAAAGTGTGATATATGTTGGTGAGGGTTCCCATTGCCATCAAAACTTTTGAAAGAAGGAGGCACAAAACCCCCCAAGATATTGGATATCATCAAATTCCTTTGGGTAGGGTCTACCCTTTGAAACTGATGAACCACCTCGGGCTTACGCTAATGCTTCCTTCACTTATTGTTCGACCATGAGTTTGATGTTTTTTTATTGTATGGAGGTACTATCTACTACCATCATATACAAGCTAATACTGCCCTGCTCTAGTGGGGGAGAACTCTTAGGTTGATCCAAGTCATGCAATAAGTCAGGCAGACCAGTTTCCTTAATGGCAGGATGTATTGTTTGAGCTTGACTTAGAAGTGCTAGAACTGCTACTAACAAATCTTCAATTCTCTCTCCAATCCTATCAATCTGCTCATCTTTCTGCTTGAGTTGTTGAAGGAGGTGTTGGGTCGAATAGGTTGAATCATCTACCACACCTTCAATGATGATCTCGAAGGAGGGGACCTCTGGTATCAATTATGTGTACCTCTGTCGAGTCTTCCAACAAATCATCCTCATTAGGGTCGAAGCTAACATTCTCCTCTTTGAGGTCAGACCAATAATACCCTAGGATTTCTTTCTTTTCAAAAAAATATTGTGCCAAGATATCATCTAAGGAGCGGTCTAACGTGGATATAAATACTTGCGGTTGACCGGTGGTGGTGGGATTATGCTCATCAACGGAGATACATCCGACCTCCCCTACTAGTTGAGTGCTAACCCTGTGAGGGTTACGCTCACTAGAGGACACATGTTCATGACTGTCAACTGTAATTGGTGGAGTGCTGCCCCTAGGGGGATCTACCGCCATGGGGATAATAGAACTGTCCCCTTCTTCTTCTACCACTACTTTATCCATGATCGGTTGAGGTGATGGTGGTGGGGGTATGACTGCGATGCTGCGAGATCACCACTCCTTCTTCACCATAATTAAAGTGGGAGGTCAAGCAGGGGAGCTCGCTCTCACCTCAGTCGGTGGAGTAGATGAAGTGGGATCCCTTGGCCATAGCCGGATCACTAGTGGGGCTTTCTTCTCCCCTAATGCTGCTCTCATGGCTTTGGGTGGAACTATAGAACATGAAACCTAAACTGGAGATAGTGGATGTTTAGTAGAGTGGTGTGGTGGAGACAACACTGACTACCTCTGTACAGAGGCTCCCCTCTTATGATGGGTGGTACCAGTTAACACAATACTATATGATTGATGGGTATCACCGTCGAGAAATCTATGAGGGCGAGGAGGTTCGCCTAGCATATCTTCGCCTCTCTCTACTAGTGATGTGAATTGATGCTCGGGTTCTGGCCCCTCTCAGGATGCTTTTGCACAGGAATAATTGATCATAAATCAAGCACGGACTTTGACCATCCATAAGCCCTACCAACATAGCATAAAACTGTCCTGAAGCTAGCATATGACCTTTTCCTTTCTCTAACAGGTGTCTCATAATGAACCGGAGGTGGGGGTGATACTACAATCCTCCTGACATCTTCCTCTCCTTCAAAATTGGAAAGGGGGTGGAACTTATTCTGAGTAAGCAAAGGAGAAACTTCTCTTGGTGACCCCTCTTCTACAATGTCAGATACTACCTCTATTTCCTTGGCAATGCACACATGGTGCCACTTGATATTGCGGCTCCTATTAGACACTTGGTTTAGTGGGCGATGCAGAGCTAGAGTCTACCTCAAAGGTAGGAGAGGCCTTCACAGAAGCCAATGAGGTAGCTTGCTACTAGAGGCGTGATGGGAAAACTAATTGTGTAGGCCTTTGGGTGTACTGAGAACATCTACCACCTTCTCTTAGAGGGAAACTAAGAATCAGGGCATCTCAATATGGATGGTGGTTTTACGCCCAACCACCACATTCTGGCGATAGTGGTGAGGGTTGCCCCCTTAGAAGTAATCCTGGCCCCTCAAATCCTCAACCAAAATGTATTAAATGAGCAAAATTAGTTTAGGGGAGGCTAGCTCGATCCAAAGACAAATCCATCCCAAAGGGGAAGGTGAACACATACTTTTGGGAATCCATCTGCATTGTACTTATCTTGAGAAAAGGCTGAAGCAGTTGGCACCGAACTTGATTGAAAACAAACTCAAAGCATATTTTTCATCTTGGTATTCTGCTAACTTTTTAAATTTGATTTAGAGTTTGAACCCACACTCAACAATTTGAATATGTTAAGTGGGGCTCATTGAATTTATGAGAGATTTTGAATAACTTGGAGGAGAGATTTTGAGTTCATTTGAGTTTAGAATCCTCATTCAACAAATTTGTGTATGTTGAATGGGTTCAAATATTTTGGAGAGACTTTTAATGCTTCCATTGGTTCATATTTGAACTTGATTTTATGTTTGGGGACCCTTTATTTAACAAATTTGAGTATGTTAAATAGAGGGTCAATTGATTTTGTTTGGTATTACTCATTTACCAAATTTGGGTATGCTAAATGAGACGTTTAAAAATAATTTTCTTTTACTTATTTGCCCATGATTTGTATCATTTGTGAATTTAGAAATAGAATCTTTACTTACCAAATTTGGGTATGCTAAATAAAGCCCAAAAATATTTAATTTTTTGTTTTGATTTTGAAAATGGGATCTTTACTTAGTAAATTTGCGTATGCTAAACAAAGCCCAAATGTGTTTGATTTTTGATTTTGATTTTGAAAATGGGCTCTTTACTTAGCAAATTTGTGTATGCTAAATAAAGCCCAAATGTGTTTGATTTTTTTTGTTTTGGTTTTGTAAATGTGATATTTACTTAGCAAATTTGTGTATGCTAAATAAAGCCCACATGTGTTTGATTTTTGGTTTTGAAAATGGGATCTTTACTTAACAAATTTACATATGCTAAATACAGCCCACATGTGTTTGATTTTTGTTTTGGTTTGTGTTATTTTTGAAAAAGGGGGTTTCTATTTAACAAATGTGGTATGTTAAATAGAATCCAATTTATTTTCAATTTTCTTTTTAAAAAATGAAACTCTCATTTGACAAATTTGGGTATCTCAAATGGAGTTCCAATGTATTTTGATTTTTATGATTTTTGCAAATGAGATTTCCCTTTAACAAATTTGGGTATGTAAAATGGGAGTCATTCATTTTTTATTTTTTAAAGATGAAATTTTTGTGTGTGATTATTATTTTTTTGAAAAGAAGGAAATTCCAACTTAACATATATGGAATGTGTTCAGTGGAGTTTCAAATGGTGTGATTTTATTTGAAAATAAAACCTAAATTCAATAAAGTTGGATATATTGAATGAAGATGCTCATTTTCAAATTGTTCTTTTTGAAAGAAAGAAACTCCACTCTAAGATATATATATATATATATATATATATATATATATATATATATATATATATATATATATGTATATATTATATATATATATATATATATATATAATATTGGGTGGAGTTTCAATTTTATGATATGATTTATTTTGGAAGTGAAACCTTTATTCAATAAATTTGGGTATGTTGAATAAGGATTCTTATTTTCAAATATGTGCTTTTGAAAGGGAAGAAACTCTAACTTCAACATATGTGAGATATACTGAGTGGAGTTTCAATTTTATGAAATAATTTATTTTGAAAATGAAACTTCATTCAATAAATTTTGGTATGTTGAATGAAGATGTTCATTTTCAAATATGTGCTTTTTTGAAAGATGATTTTGATTTTGGGTTTTGAAAAGAACCTACATGTAACAATCCTCAGGATTGTTAGATGGGGTTGAGTTATATATTTTTGTGAAAAAGTTTTGTGCAAGTATTTTATTATGTGAACTTTAGGAAAGTGCTTTCGAAAAGTGATATTTTTATAAAGGATTTATTTTTCTTATTTGTGGAATGAACCTTACCTTAACATAGAGATGGTAAGGAGGTTCAAAAAGATCTTTAGTTATTTATTTTGGTTAAATTTTATTTTCACCTATTAGGGGACCCAACAAGGGTTTTAAGACTTACATGGAGTGATTTTCTAAAACCTAAAGGATGTTGGCTAGCTTAGCTTAAGAATGAAATGAGCTAAGTGCCAATGAAAAATAAAGATCTCAGACTCATATGAAATAGAAATTCACTATCAATACTTGGATAAAATGATCATTTACTGAAGATGGAGAGGAACCGTCCCTAGCGAAGTTGCAAAAAATCTTGGTGTTTATTTTTGTGTTGGTGATGTTAGGTGCTTGTGTGTTTCGTGTGTGTTTATGTGAGGGGACACCATGCAAATTCATAGATGTACTCATTATGGTGATCGGGTACAACATTAAGGAATAGTGTATTATCTAGAGAGATAGAATTCACTACTCTATAATGGGCCTAATCAGCTAATGAGGACTCCAAAGACATGATGAGTCTTCGAATGTACCAGAGATCTTTCCCCTACTTTACATGGAAAAGTAAAGTAGGGTTTATTTTAAGTCAGGTTCATTAAGTTTCCTATTGAGGCAAGCCTCCATAGTTAATTACATCCTAAGGAATGGGATTCCTTAAGAATACTCTCGATTAAAGTAAATGATCGTTGTCTCCAAAGATTTCAAAGATATAACTATCAATTGGTTATTTTTAGAAAATCAAGTGGGATTGATCAAAAGGAGAGAGTTATTATCAAAGAGAGATGAGTAGGAGATACTCATGACACTAGGAAAGAGCATCCCATACTATCTTATTTGGGCTTTATATTTTTGAAATTGAGGAGAATTATATGTTTGAGTTGAATTTTTATTAGAAATCTAGGACTTACAATTTCACAATACAAGATTATAGAAATGCCTCAGAAGTGATGATTTATGCTTGTAGCCCCATAGGGAAACAACAACCATAGATCCTAAATCTAGGAGCTTTGGCGAGGGCCAAAGTATGACCTAAATCTAAGGCAAAAATGGGCATATAATTTTCCTCCACAAGACAGAGTAAATCACCTGACTATTGGGCTTACAATCCTCTGGGGTGACTGCCAACTAACTCTTCTTAAATTTTTAAATACATGTAGGCAAGTCTTATGCTTTGCAAGATAGCTAGGTTGTTATTTATTTAGAAAAGAAACTAAATCGTTAAACACACTCCCTAAGGGACTAGATCATGAAAGGCATGAATAATGACTTAAATATAATGCAAATTTTGCCAAGTTTTATTATGATTTTTGGACATTTTTATTTGACACAGGCTATAGGATTTTATATGCCTACTGCACGCGAAAATCAGTTATGGGCCAAAATCAAAAGGAGGTGTGTTTCCACCATGGCTCTCAAAGGTCAAGCCATTTTCTTTAACAAAGGTGGAAGCCCTCCATTGGTAAGAGTGAGACAATATGATTTATGCATGATATGAGACTTACAACATCCAGCTAAGGGCTGCTAAATCTTTTATTATCTTGATTTATGTCCTAGGCTTTTGGTGATGTTATGAATTATTTAATTTAATTTTGAATTGATTAATTTGATAGAAATTTTAGTTTTTCCTAAGAGACTAATCACATCCAGGCCATTCAACAATCATCAAACTATTAAGAAACTAAGAAAATCATGCCATCCTAATTGAGTAATCACAAACATAACATCAATTAATTTATAAAATTAGCATAAAAGAATAAGACAACTCTAAAAGAAATGTGGGTAGCCGAGCTATACCCTTATACAACCTGGATTACAAATGAATAATTATAATTAAAAGGAATTCATGTTATGGGAGTCTTCATTCTTCATTCTTCTTCATTCCTTCATTTTGATTTGCTTCTTTTCTTTCTTCCTTTTAGCTTGATTGGAATATGGTTGCTCCAAAGGCATCACATGGTACATAAGACTTGGTCTTATAACCAATGTTCATCCTAATCCCCCATAACATTCATTCCAAATCTTAATTTTAAAATTTACATCAAAATAGGAAAGAAAATTTAACTAAACCTGCAAAATAAATGTTAGCTAAACATACCACATAACCCAAGCAGTTATATGAATAATTTGGACTTAGCACCCCACACATGGGTAACCAAGTCCACTTGTCCTAATTTGGTTATGCTTAAGGGTATAAGCAACCTCCACGGCAAAAAGCATTTATATTTTTATTACAGTGCCCCTTAAGCACAACCCCCTACAGAAAACATGAGTAGGCTAAGATCACACTATCATCCAATCTACACACATACACCCTAACATCCAGTCTAAAATAATACATCATAAAATAAAATATTCATCAAACCATGCACCGTCCTATCCTAAAGCTAGAAATGGTGACTTAGTCTATTGTGTGTGTGTTGACACCACTTTTGGAGTGAGCTCTCAACTTTTCCACCTTAGACATAGGACTCCTCTAAACACTAAGAGTTTCTTAGTCTTATGACACTTCTAGTGATTAGGTGAACACTTAACCTAACCCTAGAGACTTAGAAGAGTTAGCCATAGGTATAGGTTATGTCTTAAGGATATTAGAAGGACTTGCCTACCCTATAGCTTGAACCCAATTCTTGCTTCCTTCTTTCAAACCAAACCTCAAATTCAAATCCATATTCAAATCCAAATTCCAAAATCTAAATTATGGATGAATTCCAAATCAAATGATTGAAACACTTGATTGAATTCAAATCCAAAATCTTCATAAGCCTTATGAATCACATCCATAAGCTTAGCCAATCCCTTTAAATCAACCCAATGCCAAGTGATTTACTTATAAATCACCTATTCCATCATTTGTAGTCACAACTATAAATGAAATTAGCATCCAAATCATCCAAGTTAAAAATAAATCAAATTAAATCAATCCCCTACTTAAGCCCTTTTGACCTACATCCTTAAGCTTGGTCAAATTTTCTTCCAAATCACTTCAAACTCACATGTTTATCTTATGGATCATTTATATTCTCATTCATATTCACAAATAGAAATGAAATATAAATTCAAATAACCAAAACTAAATTTAAAACTCAAATCAAAATCCAATTTACATCCTTTAAGCCAATTCCTTGAACCTAGCAAATCATTCTCAAATCAATCCAAACCCTTGAATTTCTCTTCAAACAATCACTCCTTCAATCACATGCCCAAATATAAGCATAAAATACAATCATCAAACCAAAATCATACTAACCCAAATCAAACCCATGTTCATCCTTTTGACTTGAAATTGTCAAATGAACCAAAACCCATTTGACTCCAAACTACTTGCAATTGGATTTATATTTCCATCATAAGTTCATATGTGAGTTCAACCAAATTTAAATCAAGCCTTGATCAAGTCAATTGACCCATTTAGGCTCTCTTGATCCAAAGTGACTTAAAAGACCTTTTTTAAACTAAGTGTTAATCCAACTCAAATTGGATTGAACTAAGCCCATCCAAACCTCACATTATGATCAACAATCATCCTAGAATGATCAATCACTCAAATTGGGTCAAACCAAGTCAAACTTTTCCTTTGACCAAGTCAACCCTTAGTCTATATGAGACCTAAACAAGCCAAATTCACTATGAGACAAATTAATTGAAACCATTGATCTAACCCAATCCTTAATTAATGATTGAACATGATCAAGCCCTTACTTGAGCCAAACTAAGCTTGATTGGCCACTTGACCTAAGTTGACCCAAATTGACCTAAAAAGCTAAAATGGGTCAAATCTTGATCCAAGCCAAATTGATTGTGACCAATGAGTCAAATTCATTTCAAATCACTTGTTGAACTTGCCCAAAGCTTCAATTGACCAATTAGACCTACCCTAGCCCAATTGACCATGAACCCAACTTGACCTAAATGGTCATATCAACTTAAAATCAAACTAAATCAAAATTGATTAAAACCAAAGCTTGCAATACATTTCAAATGGTCAACCAAGCCTAAACCAACCCATGACCTAACCCAATTGGGTAAAATGGGTCAAATTGGTCAACTTGACTCATTTGACCTAAATGAACCAAAACTAAATCTAAACCAAATTGAACCAAACCAATGATACCCATATACTCTAAATGATCATTTGAACTTGACCTAGCCCATGGTTTGACCCAATTTGACTAATTGGTCAACCTAACTCAATTTGACCCAACTTGACCTAAATGGGATCAAATTGAACCAATTCAAACCAAATGAACTCCAAATCAAACTCTTAGCCAAATGACCACTTTGCCTTTAGGTCAAAGGGTATCCTGTGAACAAATTCACTTAGAATTTAGTTATTTCTTTCTTAAGGCAACTTGGCATCCTTCTAGTGGTCCACATGGGCACCAAAGAGGGTGGTGAACATGACCCAATGATCACGGGTCAGCCATGAACCAAGGCAAGGCCAAACTAACCTCTCCAATGGCATTTGAACACTTGGAACTCCAAATGCACTCACTTAGCACATGGGCATCCACTCTCGTTCACTCCACTACCCAAAATGACCCATGTGGGGTGTTTTGCAGCTCAAACCATGAATCCAATCCAAACCATTGGTCAAAAATGGAAAAATAGCCTCTCACCATTCAATCCAAGGAAGGGGAGATATACTCCCCCTCATTCCCACTCAAACAAAAATTAATCATTTTTTCAGAGCTAGAGAGGTTGAATCGAAGCCTCCCCAAGTTTTCCAAGCCATTCCCGAGCTCCCCCATTTCCCACTCTCGATTTTACTCAAAGTTGAAATAGGAGGTGAGGTCAAATTCCAATTCACTCAATTCTCAACAAAAACCAAATTAACCATGCATAGACCATCCTTGGGCCTCGTCGAATCATTTCCCAAGTTTTGCAAACGAAGTACCATTTTGATCAAAGCCAATCACCATTGAAGGGGAGCTTGGTCAATCAAAAAAACTACTTCAAACCAAGGCCGTATTTCTTTAATAGGGGTTTGTCTCTACTAGACGAAGCTACCTCCTCCATTGTAAGTGCTGATGATAGCCTCCGATGAGCTGATTGCTTAAAATCATAGCCATTGGAAAATTTAGTTGGTCCTTTTTGAAGAAAATTATCACCCCATAAAATCTGGACCATTGGATGTGCATCCCCCCTCCTTTCGAAGGTGTGGGATCATTTTAATCCCAATTTGAGCTCGGGTGAGCTTGAATTGAGCAAGAAGAGTGAAGGGTGTGATTGGAGCTATGGTGAGCATGCTAGATCCCCTGATTCATTCTAAACTATGGATTGATCTCACATCGATCTTAGATCAAGAGCATAGCGTTAGCTCTTGATAGTGTGATAACTTAAATAACATATCTATGTGCCATGTGGAAAGTGCATCAGATGCCACATGGTCTCATGGGATAAGGGTTTAATTAGGCTTAATTAATATGATTTTAATGGTGAAACTTCCTAAAATCATAACTAATTATAGAAAAAAATCTAAAAAATGCAAACTCAGGCTCATTTTGAAGATATTTCAGAGGAGAATCTAAGAAATTTATAATAAATTAATTTTGAACAGTGACTTTGGCTTAATTAGGGTTTTATCAAAAATCTAATTAGCTTAATTATACTTTAATTAAGCACTCAATTAATCTTAAATTTTCTATAGATGTTTAGGGGGATGACCTCAGCCTCCCCTATTTTTTGGGATTTTATGGATTGCTTAATTAGGAAATCATTTGAGTAAGACCTAATCACCTTCTTAATCAAATTAATTATAATTAAGGGATGAATAATACCTTGATTAATCACTTGAACTTGATTATCCTTGTTAAACAATAAGGTCACCTGGTGAATATTATTGTGGATATTTTTCTTAATTTATTTCTTAATTATCCTTTACCTTTAAAAATCAAATTTATTAATGGGTTAATGGAATGATTAGTTGATTAATCAAGTGGTTAGATCTTTAAAATGAGGAATCAAAACTTAGTGGAATGATTGAATGATTTAGGATTAGATTGAGGCCTTGATCCTTAATTTTATCATTTAAGTCAAAGCAACAAGAATTTAATCAATTCTTTAATGGCCTAATGAAATCAAAATTAAAACTCAATTCACCCAACATAACAACCCTTAATCTTAGGTAGTTCTTGGGTGTTCAAAAATGAGATATAATGAAATTATGATCATCACATGTGTGAAAATCATAAGAATAACTAATCAATATCCTTTAAGTTTAATTTATTAATCATAAGCCAATTGCATTAGGCCCTTTCATTTCATAAGAGCATTACAAATTTACTATGTGGTTGTATCATATTGGCTTATATTAGTTAACTTAAGGTGATATAGGTAAGGGATAATCAATCCATTTAATTCATACCTTAACCTAAATAAATCATAAAATCAACATAATTGTTCTAAAACTAAATTAAACCAATTCACACATGGGGGAAATGGATTAGGACTAACAAACCCTTCTCATATTTCCTAAGTCAAAATAAAATTCAAGGTTAAAAATCTCCTTAAAGAATTTGATTCATTTTAAATAATCCTATTTTATATGATTGCCCTTAAGAGTTAATTAGGGTGAATGAAGTCATGTGCTTACATCCCTTTATTTCTTTCCAATCATGCTAAATATTATTTGCCTTATGAAATCATGCATTCATTTCTTTTTAAAAAAAAAAAATTAAATAAAATATTTTCTTTTATGTCAAATTGCATGTGTTGGCTAAAATTAAGAATATGAGTCACTATTATCACTATTAAACCATAAATAATTTCTAAAACCTATAAATTAAAGATTATGAATGAAGTGATGCTACTTATAAATATTTATAAGTTTGCATGTGATTATAGCATAAGATGTGTATTTTGAAGTTCTCTTTTCTTCTCTTAATATGGATTTACATAGGATTGCAAGTGTATAGTTCATTTGAGAAGAACACAACACTTGCTTAAATCTATTTCTATGCATTTCTATGTTATGACTTAAGAAGGATCTTCATATTACGCATATAAATTATACAACCAAATCAAACATAATCTTTTGCATGATTCTTTATCCAATTGGTTCTTTTTATACATTTACATGTATCTAAGAAAAGTGGTATATCAGTCTAGACATCCCAAGGCTGCGAGGCTTTAAGTACCTTAAGTAGGTCTTGTACCTTAGGCTCCTAGTGTTGAAAATAATGGCGCCTTAATCACTTATTACTTTTATACATGTGGATGTGCATTTAGTTAATGGATGAGAAATCCCCCTTTTCTACATAATAAAGACACATATCAATGGAATATCCAAATTTTCAAATCATATCTCTTAGCTTTCATCATCAAAGTGTGCTAAAATTGGCATTGCATGCATATGTATGTGTGGAGAAAAATTCCTATAAGGAGGTTGGAGCCACCATTCAAATCTGTTGGTGAGAAATGAAAGAGGACAAGACCCTCATAGAAATTCATCTTTTTAGGATGCCATGCAGATCTGCAAATGTACTTATTAGTGGTATCGTCATCAAGGAATAATACTGGAAGATAGAAGTCACTACCCTTGGACATCACCTCAATAAGGACTCTAGGATGATGGGTGCATATGTACCAAAGATTTTTTTCCTACATGGAAAAGTGGTTTATTTTAAATGGGTTCATTAAGTTCCCTAGGGCAAGCCCCATAGTTAATTACATCCTAAGGGGATGGGATCCCCAGGAAAACTCTCATTAAGGTAAATGATCATTGTCTTTGAAGATTTCAATAGGAAGGTCTATAAATCAATTATGTTTGAAGATCAAATGAAATTGATCAAAAGAGGGAGTTATTATCGAAGCCAAAATAGGAGATGAGTAGGAGTTAAGAAACCTAGCGAGCATCTCAAATTATCTTATAGTTGGGCTTCACATTTTTGAAATTGATTTAGTTTGTTTGAGTTACATTTTTCATTAGAAATTTAGACTTAATATTCCTTAACACAAGATTAAGAAAAGAGGTGAGGAATTATGCTTATGGCCCAAGGGAAAATCAATCCTCGAACCTAAATCTAGGGAGCTTGAGGAGCAAAACCTAAATCTAAGGTGAAAATGGGTATTGGTTTGCCTCCACAAGAGGACAAATCACCCTGACTTGGACTATAATGAGTGGTCCTAACTCCTCATTTATACATGTAGGCAAGTATTTATGCTTATGCAAGATAGTTATTTATTTAGAAAGAGACTAAGTCCTTAAACTCTCTAAAGAGACTAGATCATGTAAAGGGACATGCTTCAAATGACCTAAATCTAATCCAATTCAAATTTTATTTTATTTTTATTTTTTAATTATTTTTCAGCTAATAGGATTCATATGACTAATGCATGAGAAAAAAAGTTATTGGCCAAAATCAGGAGAAGGAGGAGGTGAGTTTCCATGACTCTCAAAGGTCAAGCCAAGTTTCTCTTCAAGGTGGAAGCCTCCAATCAAGAGTGAAATAAGATGCATTTGTGCATGATATTATAAAATAAATGCTCATCCAGTTAAGGGGTTGCTAATTCTTTTATATTGATTTTAAACCTAAGCTTTAGGTGAGCTTATGAGTTGTTTAATTTTTATTTTGAGTTGTTATGTTGAGTAAAAGATTGATTTTTCCCTAAAGAGCCTAATCTATATCCAGGCCATACATAAAGCAAGGAAGAAACTATGAAAATCATGCCACTTAATATAAAAGCTAAACAAATCATCAACCAATTTATAAAGTTAATCTTAAAAAGAATAAAGGCTGTTGTAGTCGGGCACCACCTCACAAACCCAAAAATATCAAATGTATGAGTAGCTGAGCTCTACCCTTGTAAAACCTGGATTACAAATGAATTAAATTATAATTAAACAAGGAATTCATTGTTATGGGGGTCTTCAAGCTTCATTTCTTCTCTCTTCTTTGGTTCTTTTTTCTTCTTTTCTTCTTTTGGTTCCTTCTTTTGGATGGTTTGAAGGTAGATGCTCCAAGGTTTCACATGGTGCATAAGATAGGATATTATGATGCTCATCATCCCCCAAGTATTCCAAAATCTTAATTCACAAATTTACATGAAAAGGAAAAGTGAAAATCTAACTAACACTAAAAATGAAGGTTAGCTAAAATAAATCACACAAATCCCAAGCATGTATATTGGACTTATCACCCACACATGGGTGACTAAGTCTATTGGATTATGCTTAGGGGTATAAAAGCACAAAAGCATTTACATTTTTATTTATGATAGAGCCCCTTAAGCACAATCCTATATAGAAAAGAATAGTCAGACTAAGAACGTCTTTTCATTCATTCTACGAGCATACACCCTAACATCCAGTCTAAAATATATATCATAAAATAAAATGAATATCAAACCATGCACCGACCTAACCTAAAGCTAGAAGTGGTGACTTAGGCTAATGTGTGTGTTTGTGTGGTATGCTTAGCTATGGCTTTAGGTTCAAATTTTCTAAGTTTGAAGGACATGTTCAACTTAGAGGAGGGTTTCATTTAAGTTGTTTAATTATTTTGGGTTGATTTTATTTCATGTTTTAATTTGGTTTAAGTGGATCCTACAATTAATCACTAAGTTATGAAGAGATGGAAAGAGAAGATAACTTCTCTTTCCTTCCCTAACCTAAGTAATTTCTAAAGTTGATTCACATTTTAATTTTGTTTAGGTGAATGTTTTGATTAAATCTTTTGATTAATCCTAAGTTTAGATAAACTCTAAACAAACCTATTCAAAAAGAAAGGCATTTTAAGATTAAATAAAATGAATCAAAATTCACATAACACACATTACTTCATTTCTTTCCCAACATATATAACATGCATATGGATGGACCCTAAGCATATCTATATACATGCAAATGAGAGTATTTAACACACTTTATGATGCATGCTAAGTACATTTAAGACAATTTAGAAGTTGAATATGCATGATTTTCTTAAGTAGAAAGGGTTTTCCTTATCCAAATTTTCACATACACACATGAAAGTAAGAAAGACATAAGTTGTGCATAACCATTGTTAAAGGTGTAAGGTACAAGATCTACTTAGGGCTACTTAAAGCCTCGCAACCTCGGGGTTGTCCAGACTAATATACCATTTTCCTTAAATGCAAACATGTGTATAAAAGAAATAAATAGAAAAGGAGAATGCAAAAGTTGTTTAATGGATTCATTTTTATTTTATGCAATTTATGTATGAAAATATAGGTAACCCTTCTTATATGATAGCATAGGGATAAGTAGGATATGGAATTAAGTAAGTGTTGGGTTCTTTTCAAATGAACCCTACATCTTACCAACTCCTATTCAAAACTATACCAACATAAGAAAGAAAGGAAACTTATGCTAAGCATACCTTTATATTCTATCACATGCAAACTCATAATTAAAATATAAGTAACATACTTTCAGATTTTGTATTTTATTTGTAGATTTTGAAAATAATTTGGATTTAGTAGTGATAATAGCCACTCATATTTCTACTTTAGCCAACACATGCAAATTTGACATAAAGTAAATAATTTCATTTTAAAATTTGAATTTCAAAATTATGAATGCATGACATCACATAACATACAACTTAACATGTTGGGGAAAGATCCAAAGCAATGAAAGCATTTAAACACACTCACTTCACTTAAATCTTAAATACATTCTTATGGAATAAGAAAGTTTAAAATAAATAAAAGTGAATTCAAAGTGATTTTTGTTTAGTTTGAAGTTTGATTTAATTTTGAAAAGGTGAGATGAGTTCGCTGTTCCTAATCCATTCCCACATGTGTTTGATATATTTTTGTTTAATTTTTTAAATAATTAGATCCATTTTATGCATTGATTAGGTTAAGGTATGAATTAAGTAACTTAATTAACCCTTACCACCACCTTAGAAGAATTAAATATAATTATGAGCCAATGAGATGACATAAAACCCACAAAAATTTAAATTTGTAATGCACCTAATAAGAATGTGGCCTAATGAAATTTGGCTCACAATTAAAAGTTAATTAAAAGGGGTTTGCGCTTCAAAACACCCTTTCATACTTATAAATTGGGTTTTGATTTCTTAATTACTTAACTTATTAAAACCTAAGTCTACCCAAGGTACATTAATTAAGTTCTAAACTTTTTAGAATTTTAGAAATTAATTAAAGGGATAATTAATTAACCTAAATTAGAAGAAGATTAAGAGAGAAAATGGGTTTAGGAGATATTCTATAAAATTATCTTCTCATGGCTAATTATCCCATAAGGAGGGTAATAATAATTCATATGCAATTATTCTAATCAACCCTTCAATAAATCTCAAAAAAATTAAAAGAGGTAGAAGTCATCCCCTATAATATATCCAAGAAATTTGAGATTAATCAAGGCTAATTAAAAAGTAATTAGCAAAATAAACATTCCAATAAAACTTAAATTTAAAAATAATAATAATTCAAAACCCATTGAAATTAATTTTTCAATATTCTATGTTAAATTATCTTTCCATAGGATTTTTTTTTTGAATATTCTAGAAAGAGTTATGAATTTTAAAGATCCTTAAGTTAATTAGAAATTAAACATTTTAAGTAATCCTAATTCATATGGCTTGACGTCGGTCTTTACATGCATCACACTATGAGGGATTACTTAAACATCAAATCCCAAATGGCGGTGGCGGTGCATGGTTTGATCCTATCCATAGATGGGGCGGATCTCCCATGGTTTAAAATGGATAAAGAAATTATCTGTAGTCCATCTAAAATGTGCGGATGGATGGATCTCCCAAGTTCTTCCCTTGATCAGAGATCCATGATCGAGGGAAGATCAAGCTGATCATCTGGATTGAAACCAAACTCTAAAGTTAAAAAGGTGAGAAATCCAATAGTCAAAAAATCGATGGGGTGAAAATTTCTTTCACAAAGCTCCACACCACATTGAGTTTAATGGTCAAAAAATCCCTTGATGGAGTGATCATTGGCGCGATTCCCTTGGAGAAGCTTCCGTCGTTGAGACAAAGTCTGAAGTTTTGAGCGAGGTTAGGGTGGATCTTTCACCTCCTCCTCTTGAGCTTCTCTTTGATCCTCAATCATCCCTTGCCTTTAGAGCTTAGGTGAGCTTGACTTGGCCACCTAAGTGTGCTTGTAAAAGGTATTGCAAGGGAATGTAGTGTGGAAGAAGTTGGAGAATGGATTGAGCTCCCCTATTTTCACTATTTGAAAACTGAGAAATGGGGAATTGGCAAGAGCTTTAGGATGCTAGCTATCACTCTCTGATGGCTCTAAGTCTCACTAGTACTAAATCAAATTTAGGAATGATGCATTCAAGTTTATTTAGGGGGAGTATATCTCCCCCTTGAAGGATCGATTGGCCGGTAATGCACTTATTATTTTGATCCAATTGAGCTTAGGCCATGGGATGTTTGATCAGTTAGGAGTGTGCACATGGTGGTGCAGTGGATTGCCCTCCCATGTGCCTTAATTTGGGTGGGAGAGTTTTGAATTTTCAATTTTGACCCAGGTGGGTTTGGTCTAGGGGCAAACCCATTGGGTTGGGCACCACTCTCCCTAGGTCCCCTTGAGCTTTATGAAAATAAAGATGTGAAGAGGGTATGACCAAATTACCCATGGATTAAGCCAAAATTTGTTCTATGGACTAGGGGTAGGATGGTCATTTTGCTATTTTTCTACTTTGGATATGTTGGGTATGTGGAGAAACTAGGTTTGGCCAAGTTTCATGAGATTTGGAATTCATTTGATAGGGTTTGGCTCATGTTGACCCATTTAGGTCAAAATGGGTCAACTTGGGTCAAGTTGACCAATAGGTCAAATTTGGGTCAAACCAAGGTTGGGTCAAGTTCATGACCATTTGAAAAATGTTTTTGGTGGCTTTGGTTTGATTCAATTTGGTATAGTTTTGAATTTGGCTCATATGACTTCATTTAGGTCAAATGGGTCAAGTTGACCTATTTGACCCATTTGACTATTTGAGGTAGGTCAAGGTAGGTTTAGGTTAGTTAGTCATATGGAGTGGATTGGTATCTTTGTTTCCAATCAATTTGGTTAAGTTCAATTTGGCTCAACATGACCCCTTTAGGTCATGTTGGGTCTAAGGTCAATTGCTGTTGGGTCTAGTTGGCCAATTGAGGCTTTGGTCAAGTTCACAAGTGATTTGGAATGGACTTGACCCATTGGTTTCAATCAATTTGGCTTAGATCAAGTTTTGACACATTTTGACTTTAGGTCAAAATGGGTCAACTTTAAGTATTAATTGCTAGGTTAGGCTCAAATGTTGGCTTGGTCAAGTTCAAACATAGGTCATGAGTGAACTTAGATCAATGGTTTCAATCAATTTGGCCTATGGTGGAATTTGGCTATGTTAGGTTTCATTTTGGGGTTAAGTGTTGACTTGGTCAACCCTAGGTTTGACTTGGTTTGACCCAATTTGATTGATTGATCATCCCATGATGATTGTTGATCATGATGAGAGGATATATGAGTTTGGTTCAATCCAATTTGGTTAGGATCAAAATTTGGCTCATAAGGGTACTTTAGGTCACTTTGGGTCAAGTGAGCCTAAGTGGGTCAAATGGCTTGGTCAAAGCTTGATTTGAAGTTGATTGATCTTGTATATGGACTTATGATTGAAATATAAATCCATTTACAAGTGGTTTGAAGTCAAATGGGTTTTGATCCATTTAAAAATTTCATATTCAAAGGAAGAATATGAAAGGGTTTTGGCTTTGATTTTGGAACTAGGTTTGATTGAGTGATTGAAGTTTGGATTTATATATGAGCTCATGATTGTAGGTTGATTAAATCATGAGAGAAAATTAAGAGTTTGGCTTGATTTGAAAATGATTTGGCTAAGTTCAAGATTTTGACTTGAAAGCTTAGGTTGGATTTTGAGTTGATTTGAGTTTGTTTTACGGAATTGGTTTTGATTGTTTGAATTTATATTTCATTTATATATGTGAATATAAATGAGAATATAAATTGATCATGAGAAAATTTCAAGAATTTGAAGTGGTTTAATCATGATTTGGGCTAAGTCTATTAAGAAGGATTTAAAGGACTTAGGAAATTTTGGAGTTTAGAATTTGAATTTTTGAATTTTGTTTGATTGATTTATATTTATATTTCATTTATATTTGTGAATATAAATGAGTTTTGAGAAAATCCCATGACTTTGAGATGGTTTGATCAAGATTTAAGCTAAGTCCATTAATGGAAAATTAATGACTTAAGGAGATTTTAAATTGAGAATTTAATTTTTTGGAGAATTTGATTTGATTGATTTATATTTATATTTCATTTATATATGTGAATATAAATGAGAATATAAATGAGTTTTGAGAAAATCCCATGACTTTGAAATGGTTTGATCAAGGTTTAGGGTAAGTCCATTAATGAAAAATTAAGGGACTTAAGAAAATTTCATGAATTTTAAATTTGGAATTTAATTTATGGGCTTGACTTGATTGATTTATATTTATATTTCATTTATATATGTGAATACATATGAGAATATAAATGAGTTTTGAGAAAATCCCATGAGTTTGGAATGGTTTAATCAAAGTTTAGGCTAAGTCCATTAATGGAAATTAAGGACTTAGAAAAAAATTGATTTGGAATTTTGAGTTTAGTTTGATTGATTTGAATTTATATTTCATTTATATGTGAATATAAATGAAATACAAATGGATTGAGAAAATCAAAGGTTTGAATAGGTTTTGATTATGATTTTGGTTAAGTCCTTGGAAGATTAAGGACTTAGGAAAATTTGACTTAAAATTTGATGAATTTTGATCATGGGTTTCAATCATAGATTTCAAGCATGGATTTCTATCATGGAATTGATTTAAGTTTGAGAAAATCAAATATTGATTTGGAGTTTGACTTGAAAGAAGGAAAGTGAGGAATGGTTTAAGCTAAGGGGTAAATTTTCTAACACCCACAGGCATATTCTATGGCTAACTCTTCTAAGTCTCTAGGGCTAGTTGAGTGTCCACCTAATCACTAGATGTATCTTGACTAGAAACTCTTAAAGTCTAAGAGGTCCTATCTAGATGGAGGTTGAGAGCTCATTCTAAAATAAGGTCAACAAAGGCCCAATAGGTGTGGTGTGTGACAAAGAACACACTTGTATTGATCGAAATGATCAACAACACTAAAGATCAAGCACTAATGAAACAATCTATCCTTAACCCAAGGAGAAAGAATGAGATTAGTGCAATGTGGCTCTACTTATGTCCAGACATAAGAGAGGGAAGAATCCTAAGGGATGAGTGTGAACCTTCCCAGGAAGCAGGTTCAAGTCATCCACAAGGGGATGAAAGGTTTGATTTGATTTAAATCTCACTAAGGAGAAAAAATATTTGATTTATTCCACTAGGGAATAAGGTTGAATTTGTTTCAATTTTTTTTGTTAGGTTTAAATTTTTGAGGAAACCATTGGTTTGATGGGTTGAGCGAGGTAAGCCAGGCCAAGACTTCAGTTTACCAATCCAAAGGGTAGTCTACTAAACATATAGTAGGACTAGCCAACCAAAGGGATGCCTTTGGTATCATACTAGAAGAAAGCAGTAGACTTACATCCTCCAAAGTAGACGCTTGGGGTAATCTATTGACAAGACAACAGATTGAACCCAACCTAGAGCTAACTATTGAGTTAATGCCACTAGGGGACTTAGATCAACTCAAGGATAGTCAAGGATTAATTTCATTTTTAGTTTTTTTTATTTTGATTATGATGGATCCCATAGGTTTGTGATGAGCGCAGTAGTATGGAACTAGACCTAACTCATTTATCAATTCAAAGGGAGTAGTCTACCAACCACAAGGTAGGACTATCCAAGGAAATGCCTTTTGGCATACAATGGTCAAGTCTTAAGAAGAAAGCATGGGACTCATCTTTAGAAAGAAACCATTGGGGTGATGGGTTGCTTTGAACAAATCGACGACCTAGGGGCTATTGAGTGAATGCCAGGACTTAAATCACTCAAGAATAGTCAAGATTAATTTTATTTTTAATTTTTATTTTGATGGATTGTTGGTTTGTGATGGATCACAAGAAGAGCTTATAGAAGCCTAGACCTATCTCAGATTTACTGAACCAAAGGGAGTAGCTTCCCGACCGATGGGATAACTCTCCTACCAAAGGTGTGCCTTTCGGTTTGCAATGATCAATTGTAGGGACTAAAGCTTGGGGACTCACATCTTTTACTAGAAAACATCATTGGGGTGATCAGTTGCTTTGGGCTAAATCAACTGACTAAGTGCCATTTGCGATAATCATGCTAGAAAGAATGTGTCATAGTCTTACATCTTTCAAAAATGACATTGTAACTTGCTTGTGGAAAATAGATTGAACCCAAAGGGGTGACTATGGGTGAGTACCAAGATTTATCTCAACTCAAGTAGTGCAATTCCTATAGGGAGTTCTGCTAACACTGCCCTAAAGATAGGATGCCTGCTTGAGAAAGGGGCCCTTTGGGGCTTGAATTCTAATCCACAAAAAATTTTTGTTTGTTTTGTTTTGTTTTGTTGTTTTAGTTTGTTAGTTTTATCATGGACCACTTGGTTTGAGGGATCAAAAGAGAAGGAGCTTATATCGGCCTAGACCTATCTTAGTTTTACTAAACTAATGGAGAATCTGTGCATCCGCTGAATAGATTTTCTAACCACAGGAGTGGTTACTAGGAAAGGGGAACTATCCAATCCAAAAGTAACCTAGGTAGTGTCTAAATGGGTTGCAAAGTACTTGATCCAAATAGAGTGCCCGCAGGGGATGGGGCCGGTAAGGGCTTAATCACCACCACGAGAAGATGACATGGCTAGTCTATATCCAATATGTATTCAATGTCAACTCAAGGAGAAAGCTTGGGACTCATATCACAGAGTGGTGTACTCAGGGTGAGTCACTATCGCATAGCAAACATCAACCAACCTAAGGTGCCCATTGGTTTGTCAATGAAGAAAGCTTGGGGACTCACATCCTCCTATACTTGTTGGGATAGTCTATCTTGACGGAGTGCTATCCGACCCATGATGACTACTGAGTGAATACCGTTGGGGGACTTAGATCAGCTCAAAGATAGTCAAGAGGAAAGGAGCCTCTGGGGGACTTATCCTAAACCTCAAATATGCTCAACCTAGTTAGAACATGATGGCTAGTTAAATGAAGAAAGCAGGGGTACTCACATGTTCTTGAACAAAGTCAACTTGAGGTAGCTTACTGGCTGGGCAGTGAAGCCTACCATACTAACAAGGTGCTCGTTGGTTTGCAATGATCAAGTTAGGAAGAAAGCTCGGGGACTCACATCTTCTAAACAAATGACCACTGGGGTAACATACTAGCGAGGTAACATGTAGACCCGACCTAGAGCAGCTAATGAGTGAGTGCCATAGGGGGCTTGCTCCCACATCAAAATAGCTTGAGATAAAAGATTTGTGTTTGTTGTTGTGCATGTGTTAAAAGGAATAGGATGCCTTTGGGGAATCTTACACCTGCCTTAAAACATGCTTGAGAATTTGAAATGATGCCACGGATGGAAATAAGAATTCCCACTAAGAAAGGATGTTGTTTGGGTTCTCTCACACCTATCTTAGTTATGCTAATCAAAATAGGATGCCTCTTGGGTTCTCTTACACCTATTCTAATAGCATCGAAAGATTATTTTTTTATTGTGAAAGAGGGATAGGATGCCACTAGGGGACTCTTACACCTATCATAAATAAATCACGGTGGACTCGCAAGACAAGGAAACAACACTTCGAAAGAAGAGAAGATTTGATAAATGGAATCAAATTTGTTTTTTATTAATGATTATTTTCAAACATGATTTATTTCATGGGTAATATTTCTTTAGATAGAGCCCATTAATTGGAAGCATCGAGTGTGCCCCTTTACAATCAATAAGCTAATAAGATCCTCCTTGGTAGGCCTTTCTAAGACATAGGGGCCTTCCCAAGTGGGTTCAAACTTGCCTCCCATCTTTTGATGGGCAACAATTGGTCTCCTTAGGACTAACACAAGTTCTCCTACATGGAAAGACCTAGGGTGGACCAGCTTGTTATGAGCTTGAATTATTTTGACCTTGTACAACTTCGAGGTTTTGCAGCCCATGGGTGACTCTCCTCCAAACCTTGAGCTCTTCTAACCAACTTTGCATTCATCAGAGTGATCTTGTTACCCAATGCTATCCTTAGTGATGGGAGTTGAACTTCTAAAAGAATGCTTGGACCCATACACTAAGGAAAATGGGGTAGCGAGTTGAGTTGGTATGTGGTGTGGTAGGCCTATAAGGCATCAATCAACTACTCATTCCACTATCATTTATTGTCATCGAGAATCTTCTTCAATATGTAGATGAGAGTTTTGTTGAATGCTTCCGTTAAGCCATTAGCTCTAGGGTGATAGATGGTAGAGTATCGCTAATCTATACTGTCTTCTAGTGAAGCTGTTGATCTTCATACTTTTAAATGCAGTACCATTATCAAATATAATTCGTTGAGGCACCCTGAACCTATATATGATATGGTTCCTGAAAAATTGAAGCACATGGTGATGTGACTCTCTAGTGGGATGATGGCTTACTTGGAAAAGTAGTCTGGCCTAAGATGAATCGATGCCCCTTGGAAGAAGGAGGATCGATCAAAACTATAATGTCGGTACCACACTCAAATAGTGAAGAATGTTGGGTGGTGGAGGACCACACCATATACGACGATGGCATCTCTAGTTACATCCATTCATGATCTGTATCATAGGTATCCAAGTCTTTTGATCTTCATCTTCATCTTGGCATTGATGAGCTCCACATCATGTACCTCGATTTACCATGGGCTTCATGTTTGTCTAAAACAATGTAACCACATTTGATCAAAGGAGGTGATACAGGTGCCATCAACAAAGCGTGGAGAGAGTTCTATTTCACTAATGGGCTTGTGATTTTCTTGAGGTAGTTTCGGTGTTCAAGTAATCTATGAATGCCTCCAATCGCTCCTTGTCCATTTTGGCAATTAACCTCCCTTTAGAGAAAGTCTCTCGATGAGTTTCAATAAGGGATAAGACTTGTCTTTGGGCCCTTGAAATGGACTCATCTTTTTGCTCTTTGGCAAGTTTGGCCAAGGAATCTGCTACCACGTTCTTTGTACGGGGAACCTTGTAGATGGTGACTTTGGGAATCTGAGCCAATAGCTTCATGGTATACTCGTAGTAATGACGAAGCTTGGGCTTGAGGACCTGGTACCAACTGAGAATCCCCAAAGATGTTGATGCTCTTGACACGATAGTGATGGCTAACTCAGACCACAATCAAAGCCTCATACTACTTGTTGGTGTAGGGTTGGAAAGATAGTATGAGAATCTCATTACATCGCGTTTGGAGTTAGAAGAACTATTCCTACCCACTTTCTGAGAATAGATGTGCTTCACCTTTAAGAAAAGAAGAAACACCATCATCATCTGCCTCCCTAAGTTCATGATTTGTTTCGGGAGATCACTAGCATGAATCCGAATGAAGTGGGTGTACTAAGAAATCCGCTAGTGCCTGTCCTTTTACTGCATGGAGGGGTACAAATGTGATATCAAACTGTGAAAGTATCATGGACCAATGAGCCAAACGTCTAAATAGTATTGGCCGCTATAGTGGATTGGTTCTAGAGATCAAGTTCACCTTATGAGAAAGCATGTAATGCTGTAGCTTTTGGGAAGCAAAGATCAAAGCTAGGCAATGTTTCTCAATAGGTGGATAGTTTGCTTTAGTAGGGATCAGACGATGATAGAGGTAGTAGAGAGTGCTTTCCTTCCCCTCATCAATGGCTTAGGCTAATAGAGTACTAAGAGAGTCATCCAATGTAGCGATTAAAGGATCTGGCTTGCCATGATAGAGCTTGCAGCTTCACCAAGTACTCTTTGATATCTTTGAAAGCATGTTGACACTTATCATCTGACTTGAACTTGGCATCCTTTCTGATAAGTGCCTAGAATGGTTTGCATCTCCTCGATAGGTTTGAGATAAAGCATCTCAGATATGCCAACCATCCTTGAAAGGATCTGAGTTGAGTTGAACTCTTATGAGGTGGCATTCCTAAGATAGCTTTAATCTTTTTAGGATCTATTTTTATTCCCCGATGTCGAACAACAAACCCAAGGAATTTCCACACTACTATGAATGCACACTTTAGGGGATTCATTTTGGTTATATTATCTTAATTCAAAACTACTCTCAAGTCAAAGAGGTGGTCTTCCTTTTATCACTCTTGACTACTAGATCATCAATGTAGCACTCAAGCATGATGGATGAGTTTGTTGAAGATGAGTCATGGCCCATTGGTAGTAGCTAGCATTTTTTTAAGGCATGACCTCAGGTTTAACTTGGTTTGACCCAATTTGATTGATTGATCATCTCATGAGGAGAGATATCTATAAGTTTGGTTCAATCCAATTTGGTTAGGATCAAAATTTGGATCATTAGTACTTTTAGGTCACTTTGGGTCATGAGCCTAAGTGGGTCAAATCTTGGTCAAAGCGATTTGAATTTGGACATCTTGTATAAATATAAACCTTAAGTGGTTTGAAGTCAAATGGGTTTTGATCCATTTGAAAATTTCTATCGAGAAAAGAATATGAAGGGTTTTGGTTTAATTTTGAACTAGGATTTGATTGAGTGATTAAAGTTTGGATTTATATATGAGCTCATGATTGTAGGGTTAATTGAATCATGAGATAAAATCAAGAGTTTGACATGATTTAAAAAGATTTGGCTAAGTTCGATATTTTGACTTCAAAAGCTTAGATTGGATTTTGAGTTGATTTGAGTTTGATTTTTGGAATTGGTTTTGATTGTTTTAATTTAAATTTTATTTATATATGTGAATATAATTGAGAATATAAATTTATCATGAGAAAATTTCAAGAATTTGAAGTGATAATCATGATTTTGGCTAAGTCTATTAAGAAGGATTTAAATAACTTAAGAAATTTTGGAGTTTAGAATTTGAATTTTTGAAATTTTTTTTGATTGATTTATAGTTATATTTCATTTATATTTGTGAATATAAATGAGTTTTGAGAAAATCCTATGAGTTTGAGATGGTTTGATCAAGATTTAAGCTAAGTCCATTAATGGAAAATTAATGACTGAAGGAGATTTTAAATTGAAAATTTAATTTAAGAATTTGATTTGATTGATTTATATTCATATTTCATTTATATATGTGAATATAAATGAGAATATAAATGATTTTTGAGAAAATCCCATGAATTTGAAATGGTTTGATCAAGGTTTAGGCTAAGTCCATTAGTGAAAAATTAAGGGACTTAAGAAAATTTCATGAATTTTAAATTTGGAATTTAATTTATGGGCTTGACTTAATTGATTTATATGCATATTTAATTTATATGTGTGAATATAAATGAGAATATAAATGAGTTTTGAAAATCCCATGAGTTTGGAATGGTTTGATCAAAGTTTCTAAGTCCATTAATGGAAAATTGGGACTTAAGAAAATTTGATTTGATTTAATTTTGAGTTTAGTTTGATTGATTTGTATTTATATTTAATTTATATATGTGAATATAAATGAGAATATAAATTTATTATGAGAAAATCTTGAAGGTTTGAATAGGTTTAGTTCATGATTTTGGTTAAGTCCTTAAGGGAAGATTAAGGACTTAGGTAAAATTTGGACTTAGGAATTTATGATGAATTTTGATCTTGGGTTTCAATCATAGATTTCAAGCATGAATTTCAATCATTGATTTTATTTAAGTTTTAAGAAAATCAAATAGAATTTATTTGGAGTTTGACTTGAAAGAAGGAAAGTGAGGAATGCTTTAAGCTAAGGGTAGGAAATTTTCCTAACACCCCACAAGACATGACCTATTCTATGGCCAACTCTTCTAAGTCTTTAGAGGTTTGAGTGTCCCCAATCACTAGATGTGTCTTGGGACTAGGAACTCCTAAAGTATAAGAAGAGTCCTGTTTAAGATGGAGGGTTGAGAGCTCATTCTAAAATAAAATTGCTTTTTAAGATTATTCATATGCATGGTATACCTTATGGAAAGAAATAAATGGGTGTGTATCATATGGTATTAATCCACCCTAACTAATTCTAAGATGCCTTTCTTATTAAATAGGGCTATTTAGAGCAAATTTAAACTTAGGGTTAATTAAAACACATTATAAAATATTCACTAAATAAATATCATTATCAATCTATCTTAGAAATGTTTTAAGGTAGGGATGAAAGAGAGCTCTCCTCTCTTCTCTTCTCTTCATAACATTTAGTCACTAAGTGTAGGTTCATTCAAACCAAATCAAATCACAACTAAAATTTACAAATCAACTAAATCATTTAAAATGAAACCATCACCTAAATTGAATCTTTCACACTTGAAAATTTTGACTTTAAAACTGGAAGGCGTGCCATTGCCTTAAATGACACATTAGACTAAGTCACCATTTCTAACTTTAAGTTAAGGCATTGTATAGTTTGATGAATGTTTATGTTGTGATGTATTGAAGTAGATGTTAGGGTGCATGTGTGATAGATGTTGATGTCCTAATCATGCTTTGCAAGAGGTGGTGCTTATGGGGCTATAAAAATAAATGCTTTTGCTTCTGGTTGCTTACTAAGCATAACCCAAATTAGGACAGGTGGACTTGGTTACCTATGTGTGGGGTGCTAAGAATAAATTATTCATATAACTACTTGAGTTGTGTGGTATTGTGTTGTTTTATTTCTCAAACTCTTGGGAATTCAAAAAATAAAATTTTATTATATGTTGGGACACCACGTAGATCCCTAGATATACTTATTAGGGTGATCGGGTGCAACATTGAAGAATGATGTACTATCTTGAGAGACAGAAGTCGTGATCCTACAATGGACCTAATCAACTAATAAGGACTCCTAAGGACAATGAGTCTTCGAATGTACCAGAGATTCTTCCCCTATTTTACATGGAAAAGTAAAGTAGGGTTTATTTTAAACCAGATTCGTTAAGTTCCCTATGGAGGAAAGTCCCTATAGTTAATTACATCTTAAGGAATAAGATTCCTTAAGAATACTCTCGATTACTCCAAAGATTTTAAAGATAGGACTAATAATAAATTGGTTATTTTTTGGAAAATTAAGTGAGATTGATCAAGAGGAGGGAGTTATTATTGAAACCAAAGGGAGATGAGTAGGGGATGCTCATGATACTAGGAAACCTAGTGAACATCCCAAACTATCCTATGGTTGGGCTTTATATTTTGAAATTTGAAAAGGATATATTTGAGTTGAATTTTTATTAGAAATCTAGGGCTTACAATTCCATAACACAAGATCGTAGAATACCTAAGAGATGAGGATTTATGCTTGTAGCCTATAAAGGGAAATAAAAATCTCGGATCCTGAATCTAGGGAGCTTTGAAAAAGGCCAAAACACAACCTAAATCTATGGTGAAAATGGGTATATGGTTTATCTCCATAAGAGAATAACCAACTTGGACTTACAACCCGGGGTGGCCTAACTAACTCTTATGATTTTAAATACATGTAAGCAAGTATTATGCTTTGTAAGATAGCTAGGAAATTGTTTATTTAGAAAGGAGACTAAATTCTTAAACACACTCCCCAAGAGACTAGATCATAAAGGCAATGAATAATGACTTAATCTAATGCAAATTTTTTTAAGTTTTATTTTAATTTTTGGACAATTTATTTGACACAAGCTATGGGATTTCATATGCCTAATGCATGAGAAATTAGTTATGGGCCAAAATCAGAAAGAAGGAGGTGTGTTTCCACCATGGCTCTCAAAGGTCAAGTCATTTTCTCTAGCAAAGGTGGAATCCCTCCATTAGCAAGAGCGAAGTAATATGTTTTTATGCATGATGTGAGACACACAACATCCAACTAAGGGGTTGCTAAATATTTTATTATCTAAATTAATGCCTTAATCTTTTCAGGTGAGGTTATGAGTTATTTAGTTTTAATTTTGAGTTGATTAATTGAATAGAAAATTTATTTTTCCCTAAGAGTCTAATTGCATCCAGGCCATTCACAACCATCAAGCAATTAAGAAACTAGGAAAGTCATGCCATTTTTAATGCATAAGGTAAACAAACATCAAACAATTTTATAAAGCTAGCGCAAAAGAATAAAATGGTGTATTGGCTCATCTAAACCCGAAAAGAAATGTTGGTAGTCAAGCTCTTTCCTTTTACAACCCGGATTACAAATGAAATTATAATTTAGAAAGAATTCATGTTATGGTGGTCTTTATTCTTCATTCTTCATTTGTTCTTTTCTTCATTTCTTCCTTTCTTTCTTTTGATTTTACTTGAGATGTGATTTCCTCTAAGGCTTCACATAGTACATAAGACATGGTCTTATCATCAATATTCACCTTACTTCCCCCATAAAATTCATTCTAAATTTCAATTACAAAATTTACATCAAAATGGAAAAGATAAATCTAACTAAACCTGCAAAATAGAGATTAACTAAACATACCACACAAACCCAAGCAATTATATGAATAATTTGGACTTAGCACCCTACACATGGGTAACCACATCCACCTGTTCTAATTTGGATCATGCTTAGGGGTATAAGTAACCTACACAGCAAAAACATTTATATTTTTATTACAACACCCTTTAAGCACAATCCCCTACAAAAGATATGATTATATTAAGATCATCTTATCATCCATCTGATGCACCTAACATCCTCTAAAAATATTACATCATAAAATAGTCAGACATCAAACTATGCATAGAGCTGAAATGGTGACTTGACCTAATGTGTGTGCCATTTAAGGCTTGTGTGGCATGTCTTAGCTTCACTTTAAGGTTGGAATTTTTAAAGTGTGAAGGATTCAACTTAGAGGGTGATTTCATTTAAAGTGATTTAGTTGATTTATCAATTTTATTTGATGAATTGATTTGACTTGAATGAACCTACATTTAGTTACTAAATGTTGTAAAGAGAAGAAAAAATGATGAGAACTTCTCTTTCATCCCTACCTTAAGTAATTTTTAAGGTAGATTCATTAATGATTTTTCTTTAGTAAATGTTTTATTATGTGTTTTAATTAACCCTAAGTTTATATTTGCTCTAAATAAACTTATTCAATAAGAAAGGCATCTTAGGATTAGTTAAGGTGAATTACTATCACATAACCCACAACCATTTACTTCTTCCCATCATGTATATCATGCATATGAATAATAGCACACCTTAATGATGGATGCAAAGAGATGTTGCTTAAGAAAATTTGGATATTCCATGAATGCATTTTATTATGTAGAAAAGAGAGGGATTCCTTATCCATTAACACAATGCACATTCATTTGTATAAAAGACATAAGTGAGTATGACGCTATTGTTTTCTACACCAGGAGTGTAAGGAACAAGGCCTAGTTGAGGCTAATTAAAGCCTCGTAATCCCAAGATGTCCAGACTAATATAACACTTTTCTTAAACACATGTGCATGTACAAAAAGAAATAAATGGATGAAGAATCATGCAAAAGATTTTTGTTTGATTTGGTTGTATAATTTATATGTGTAAATGTAAAGATCCTTCTTAAGTCATAACATAGAAATACATAGGAATATATTTAGGCAAATGTTATGTTCTTTTCAAATGAACTATACACTTTGCAAATCCTATTCAAATCCATGTTAAGAGATAAGAAGAAAATCACATAATACACATCTCTTATGCTATAATCACATGCAAGCTTATAAATACTTATAAGTAGCATACCTTTATTTATAATCTATAATTTATTAGTTTTGAAAATAGTTTTGATTTAATAGTGATAATAGCCACTCATATTCTTACTTTAGCCAAAACATGCAATTTGACATAAAAAAATATTTTATTTATTTGATTTTTCAAAAGAAATGAATGCATGATTTCATATGACAAATAACATTTAGCATGCTTGGTTAAAAATAAAGTGATGTAAGCATGTAACTTCATTCACCCTAATTAATTCTTAAGGACAATCCTATAAGATATGTTTATTCAAAGTGAATCAAAATTCTTTAAAGAGATTTTTATTTTTAGATTTGATTTGAAAATGATTTGTGAGAAAGAGTTTGCTAGTCCTAACCCATTTCCCAAGTTTTAATAAATTTAGTTTAATTTTAGGACAATTAAGTTGATTTTATGTTTTATTTAGGTTAAGATATAAATTAAGTCCATTAATTACCCCTTACATATTCCACTTTAACTTAATTAAACAAATAATTATGAGCCAACATATGAGATGTAATCACATGGAATTTAAATCAGTAATGCACCTAAGAAATAAAGGGGCCTAATGTAATTAGCTCATAATTATTGATTAATTAAGCTAAAGGATTTTCATTAAGTACTTCCATAACCTTCTCACACATGTGAGTTGGATATATGATTTTCTCAAACTTACCTTAGAATTTTGAACACCTAAGGATCTACCCAGCAAGAGATAGATTAACTTTAGATTGGTTTTGAAAGTTTGATTAGACTAATTAAGTAGATCTTTAGTGGATTAATCCTAAATTATGTTTGGATTAAGGAAGGAAGGGGGTTTAGGGAATACTTAGGGAAAATATCCCAAACCCATTCCATAAACCTCCTCCTTACTCAAACAATGTTTAATTATCTCAATTAAGGGATTCAATCACTATTCTTATGCTTAAATACTCTTAATTACATAGGGGGGTGATTAGAGTTTTATAAATTAATTTCCCTAATTAACTCATTTGGTGAAAAATTCCTATAGCGAGTCACCTTTCAAATCTATTGGTGAGAAATGAAAGGACAAGATTATAGAAACTCATATTTTTAGGATACCACGTAGATCCACAGATGTACTTATTCAGGTGATTGAGTACGTCATCAAAAAAATAGTGTACTATCTCAAAAGATAGAACTCACTACCTTTTAATGGACCTAATCACCTCAATAAGGACTCCTAAGGACGATGGGTCTGTATATATGTACCAGAGATTGGTCCCCTACTTTACATGTTAAAGTAAAGCATGGTTTATTTTAAACTAGGTTCATTAAGTTTCCTACAGGGGCAAGCCCCCATAATTAATTACATCCTAAGGAATTGGGATTCCTTAGGAAAACTCTCGATTAAGGTAAATGATCATTATTTTTGGAGATTTCAATAGGGAGGATTATCAATCGATTGGTTCATTTTTAAAAATCAAATGGGATTGATCAAAAGAGAGAGTTATTATTAAAGCCAAAATGGAAGATAAGTAGGAGATGCCCATGATGCTAGAAAACTTAGCGAGCAATCTCAAACTATCCTATGGTTGGGCTTTACATTTTTGAAATTGATTTAGTTTGTTTGAGTTGAATTTTTATTTGAAATTTAGGACTTAAGATTCCTTAACACAAGATTAAGGAAATGCCTAAGAGGTGAGAAATTATGCTTATGGCCCACATAGAGGAAAAATAACCTCAGAACCTAAATCTAGAGAGCTTCCGCAAAGGCCATAAGCACAACCTAAATCTAAGGCAAAAAATAGGTAATTGGTTTGCCTCCACAAGAGAGGAAAAATCTCCCGATAGCTTGGACTTACAACCACCTAGGGGTGGCTGCCAACTAACTCCTTCTATGATTTTAAATATTTGTAGGCAAGTCTTTATGTTTATGCAAGATATCTAAGCTGTTATTTATTTAGAAAGAGACTAAGTCCTTAAACTCACTCCCTAAAGAGACTAGATCATGTAGGGGCATGCTTCAAATGACTAAATCTACCAAATTTCATTTTATTTTTATTTTGGACAATTATTTTGACTCAGCTAATAGGATTCATATGACTAATGCATGAGAAAAAGTTATTGGCCAAAATCAACGAAAGGGGAGGAGGTGAGTTTCCACCATGGCTCTCAAAGGTCAAGCCAAGTTTCTGCAAAGGTGGAAGCCCTCCAATCAAGAGTGAAATAAGATGCATTTGTGCATGATAAAAGAAATGCTCATCCAGCTAAGGGTTGCTAATTCTTTATCTTGATTTTAAACCTAAGCTTTAGGTGAGGTTATGAGTTATTTAATTTTTATTTTGAGTTGTTAAGTTGGTAAAAGATTTATTTTTCCCTAAAGAGCCTAATCCACATCCGTCATACATAAAGCAAGGAAGAAACTAGAAAAGCATGCCACTTAATGCAAAAAAAGCTAAACAAATCATCAATCAATTTATAAAGCTAATCACAAAAAAAAAGAATAAAAGGCCATTGTGGTTCACCACCACAAACCCAAAATATCAAATTGGGTAGAAGCTCTACCCTTATACAACCCGATTATAAATGAATTAAATTACAATTAACAAGGAATTCATTATTATGGGGTCTTCAAGCTTCATTTCTTCTTTTCTTCTTTCTTCTTCTTTTTCTTCTTTCTTCTTGGTTCCTTCTTTGATGGTTGAAGGTGATGCTAAGGCTTCACATGGTGCATAAGATAGATCTTATGACCAATGCTCATCCTAATCCCCATCCCATAATAATTATTCCAAAATCCTAATTGCATAAAATTACATGAAAAGGAGAAGTGGAAATCTAATTAACACCTGTAAAACAAAGGTTAGCTAAAACAAACCACACAAATCCCAAGCATGTATATTGGACTTATCACCCCACACATGGGTGACTAAGTCCACCTGGCCTATTGGATTATGCTTAGGGGTATAAAGCACCTGCAAGCAAAAGCATTTATATTTTTATTTATGATAGCGTCCCTTAAGCATAATCTCCTATAAAAATGAATAGTTAGGCTAATAATGTCCTACCATTCATTCTACGAGCATACACCCTAACATCCAGTCTAAAACATATGCCACAAAATAAAATAAAATATCAAACCATGCACCGACCTAACCTAAGGCTAGAAGTGGTGACTTAGGCTAATGTGTGTGCTTTGAAGGTTTGTGTGGTATGCTTAGCTATGACTTTAGGTTCAAATTTTCTAAGTGTGAAGAACATGTTCAACTTAGAGGAGGGTTTCATTTAAGTTGTTTAATTATTTTGGGTTGATTTTATTTCATGTTTTGATTTGGTTTAAGTGGATCCTACAATTAATTACAAAGTTATGAAGAGAGGGAAAGAGAAGAGAACTTCTCTTTCCTTCCCTAACCTAAGTAATTTCACATTTTAATTTTTTTTAGGTGAATGTTTTGATTAAATATTTTAATTAATCCTAAGTTTAGATAAACTCTAAACAAACCTATTCAAAAAGAAAGGCATTTTAAGATTAAATAAAATGAATCAAAATTCACATAACACACATTACTTCATTTCTTTCCCAACATGTATAACATGCATATGGATGGACCATAAGCATATCTATACATACAAATGAGAGTATTTAACACACTTTATGATGCATGCTAAGTAATCCATTTAAGGAAATTTAGAAGTTGAATATGCATGATTTTCTTAAGTAGAAAAGGGTTTCTTATCCAAATTTTCACATACACACATGAAAGTAAGAAAGGCATAAGTACAACGCCATTGTTAACCAGAGGTGTAAGGTACAAGACCTACTTAGCTACTTAAAGCCTCAACCTCAGGGTTGTCCAGACTAATATACCACTTTCCTTAAATACAAACATGTGTATAAAAGAAATGAAATGGAAAAGAAGAATGCAAAAGTTGTATTAATGGATTCATTTTGTTTATGCAATTTATGTATGCAAGTATAGGTAACCCTCCTTAAGTGATAGCATAGAGATGAATAGATATGGAATTAGGTAAGTGTTAGGTTCTTTTCAAATGAACCATACATCTTACCAAATTCTATTCAAAACTATACCAACATAGAGAAAGGAAACCTATGCTAAGCATACCTTTATAATTCTTCACATGCAAGCTTATAATTAAATATAAGTAGCATACTTTTAGATTTGATATTTGATTTATATGTTTTGAAAATAATTTGATTTAGTAGTGATAATAGCCACTCATATTTCTACTTTAGCCAACACATGCAAATTTGACATAAAGTAAATAATTTCATTTTAAACTTGAATTTGAAAAATATGAATGCATGAAACCACATGACAAACAAATTTAACATGTTGGGGAAAGATTCAAAGCAATGAAAGCATGTAAACAAATTCACTTCACTTAAATCCTAAAGACATTCTTATGGAATAAGAAAGTTTAAAATAAATCAAAGTGAATTCAATGTGATTTTGTTTAGTTTGGAGTTTGATTTAATTTTGAAAAGGTGAGATGAGTTTGCTGTTCCTAACCCATTCCCACATGTGTTTGATATTTTTGTTTAATTTTAGATAATTAGATCCATTTTATGCATTAATTAGGTTAAGGTATGAATTAAGTAACTTAATTAACCCTTACCTACACCACCTTAGAATAATTAACCAAATAATTATGAGCTAATGAGATGACATAAAACTCACAGGAATTTAAATTTGCAATGCACCTAATAAGAAAAGGCCTAATGCAATTTGGCTCATATTAAAGGTTAATTAAGCTAAGGGGTTTAGCTTAAGTAATTTCAAAACACCCTTTCACACATATGAATTGGGTTTTGATTTCCTTAATTGAACTTAGGCTATTAAACACCAAGCATCTACCCAAAGTAGATTAATTAAGTCGAAGTTTTTAGAATTTTAAAATTAATTAAGGGATAATTAATGAATTAACCTTAATTAAGAGAAGATTAAGGAGAAAAGGGGTTTAGGAATAGCTTAGGGAAAGCTCCAAAATTATTCATAAACCTCTATTTATTGGATCTAACCTTAATCAACCCTAATCATGGATTAAAATCACTAATACCCTTAATTATCTTAATTACATAAGGAGGTAATTAAGAAATCCATATGCAATTCTTCTAATCAAGCCTTCAATAAATCCCAAGAAAATTAGGGAGGTAGAAGTCATCCCTAAAACATACCCAAGAAGTTTGGGATTAATCAAAGGTTTAATTAAGTAATTAGCAAAATGAGTTTCCAATAAAAAACCCAAAATCAAAAATTATAATAAAAAAAACCCATTGAAATTAATTTTAAAATATTCTAGGTTGAATTATCTTTCCATAGAAATTTATTTCATATTTTTTTTGAATTTTGTAGAGAGAGTTATGAATTTTAGAAGATCCCTAGATTAATTAGAATTAATTAAAACATTTTAACTAATCCTATACCTCATGGCACGCATGACATGGCTCGCGCTTTACATGCATGTAGTGAGCCATCAATCCTGGGGATGGCGGGCGATGCGCTTTTGATCTCTATCCATCAAAGATCGGCGTGAGATCTCCTCGTGATTTTAAAAAGGATATAAGAAAATTTAAACATAGGAATTATCTCGGCCATCCATCCAAAACACATGGATGGATGATTGAGATCTCCCAAGGTCTTCCTCCTTGATCAACAGAGGCTGTCCATGATCTAGGGGAAGATCCGAGCTTGATTGAGCTCAGATTCAAACCAAATTTAACCCACACCATCTAAAGCCAAAGAGTGGCACATCCAATGGTGGGATTCACTTGAATTAGAAATTCTCTTCATAAAGGATCAACACCTCCTTTCTTAAGTAGTTGAAAAATTCCATACCTCATCGGAGGTGATCACCTCCCTTGGAGGAGCTCATCCGTGAGATGAAGCTGTTGGAAGAATGAGCCTTGAGGCTATGTGAATTGCTCTATGGACCAACACCCCTTACTCCCTTTTGCGGCTTTGATCCAATTCAACTCTTCTGTGGGAACTCCAATGGAAGCTTAGGTGCACTCGACTTAGCTCTCTGATGGAGTGTGCAAAGGGAATTTGGTGGAAATTGAGTATGGAGAAAACTAGCTCATCAATTTTCCTCCCCCATTTTCACTGTTCAAAAAATTGAGGATAGCAAAATGGCTACAGCTCTAGGAAGCTTGGGATCACTGATGGCTCTCATTTCCCTCTTTAATTGAACTAGGGGAGCATCTCCACTTTGAATTAGGGGAGTATCTCCCACTTGAAGGATCGGATGGCCATAAGCCATTGTGCTATTTTGATCCAATTGATCACAATGGGAAGGATATTTGAGCTGTTAGGAGTGTGTACATGGTTGGTTTGAGGCCTTGAGTGGATTTCCAACCTCCCATGTGCTTGAATTTGAGTGGAAGATGGATTTTAAATTAGCCATTTTGACCCATGGGGCTAGGTTTGGTCTTGGGACCAATTGGGCTGACCCAAACACATTAGGTTGGGTGCACCACTCTTCATTAAGTCCCCTTGAGCTTTTAGGAAAGCCTCAAGTGAATATGAAAAGGGTATGACCAAATTACCTATGGATTAAGCCAAAATTTGTTCTATGGCCTAGGGGTGGAATGGATATTTTGTTAATTTTTCACTTTGTATATGTTGGGTATGTGGAGAAACTAGGTTTGGCCAAGTTTCAAGAGATTTGGAATTCATTTGATAGGGTTTGGCTCATTTTGACCCATTTAGGTCAAAATGGGTCAACATGTCAAGTTGACCAATTGGTCAAATTGGGTCAAACTAAGAGTTGGGTCAAGTTCATATGACCATTTGAAATGTTTTGGTGGCTTTGGTTTAATTCAATTTGGTATAGTTTTGAATTTGGCTCATATGACTTCATATATGTCAAATGGGTCAAGTTGACCTATTTGAGGTAGGTCAAGGGTAGTTTAGGTTTGGTTAGTTATATGGAGTGGATTGGTATCTTTGTTTCCAATAAATTTTAGTTAAGTTCAAATTTGGCTCAACATGATCCCTTTAGGTCATGTTGGGTCTAAAGTCAATTGGGCTAGGTTGGGTCTAGTTGGCCAATTGAGATTTTGGTCAAGTTCAACAAGTGATTTGGAATGAACTTGACCCAATGGTTTGAATTAATTTGGCTTAGATCAAGTTTTGACACATTTTGACTTTAGGTCAAGTTGTCAACTTGGGTCAAGTGGCCAATTAGGCTAGGTTAGGCTCAAATGTTGGCTTGGTCAAGTTCAAACATAGATCATGAGTGAACTTAAATCAATGGTTTCAATCAATTTGGCCAATGTAAAATTTGGCTATGTTAGGTTTTATTTTGGTCTAACTATTGACTTAGTCAACCCTTAGGTTTGACTTGATTTGACCCAATTTTAGTGATTGATCATCCCATGATGATTGTCGATCATGATGAGAGACATAGATGAGTTTGGTTCAATCCAATTTGGTTAGGATTAGAATTTGGCTCATAAGGGTACTTCAGGTCACTTTGGGTCAAGTAAGCCTAAGTGGGTCAAATGGGTTGGTCAAAGCTTGATTTAAGGTTGATTGAACTTATATATGGACTCATGATTGAAATATAAATCCATTTACAAGTGGTTTGAAGTCAAATGGGTTTTGATTCATTTTACAATTTCATATTCAAAGGAGGAATATGAAAGGGTTTTGGCTTTGATTTTTGACTTCGGTTTTGATTGTTTGATTAAAGTTTGTATTTATATATGAGCTCATGATTGTAGTGTTGATTGAATCATGAGAGAAAACCAAGATTTTGGCTTGATTTGAAATTGATTTGGCGAAGTTCAAGATTTTGACTTGAAAGGCTTATATTGGATTTTGAGTGGATTTGAGTTTGATTTTTAGAATTGGTTTTGATTGTTTGTATTTATATTTGATTTATATATGTGAATATAAATGAGAATATAAATGGATCATGAGAAAATTTCAAGGATTTGAAGTGGTTTAATCATGATTTGGGCTAAGTCCATTAAGAGGGGTTTAAGGGACTTAGGAAAATTTTGGAGTTTGGAGTTTGAACTTTTGAATTTGGTTTGATTGATTTATATTTATATTTCATTTATATATGTGAATATAAATGAGAATATAAATGAATTATAAGAAAATCCCATGAATTTAAAATGGTTTGATCAAGATTTTAGATAAGTCCTTTAATGGAAAATTAAGGACTTAAGAAATATTTTAGATTTTGAATTTAAATTGAGGATTTGATTTGATTGATTTATATTTATATTTTATTTATATATGTGAATATAAATGAGAATATAAATGATTTTTGAGAAAATCCCATGAGTTTGATTGGTTTTGACCATGGTTTTGGCTAAATCCATTAATGGAAAATTAAGGACTTACGAAAATTTCATGAATTGATTTTGAATTTTGAGTTTAGTTTGTTAGTTTGAATTTATATTTCATTTATATATGTGAATATAAATGAGAATATAAATGCATTATGAGAAAATCTCAAGGATTTGAAATGGTTTTGATCATGATTTTGGTTAAGCCCTTAAGGGAAGATTAAGGACTTAGAAGGATTTGGACTTAGGATTTTTTATGGATTTTGATCATGGGTTTCAATCATAGATTTCAATCATGCATTTCAATCATGGAATTGATTTGAGTTTGGAGAAAATCAAGATAGAATTGATTTGGAGTTTGAGTTGAAAGAAGGAATGTGAGGACAGGTTTAAGCTAAGGGTAGGCAAATTTCCTAACACCCCTAATACATGACCTATTCCTATGGCTAACTCCTCAAAGTCTCTAGGGCTAGGTTGAGTGCCCACTTTATCACTAGATGTGTCTTAAAATTAAGGAACTCTTAAAGTCTAAGAAGAGTCATGCCTAAGATGGAGGGGTTGAGAGCTCATTCTAAAAATAGCCAAATTAATTAACTAATCTTGTAACCATGGATGGATGCGGTGCACTTTTTAATGATAATGGGATTTATTTAAGTTATCACATCGCACGACGCATCAGTTGATGGTGAAACGCACTTTCCCCTGGGCCATTTGATCAAGGATCGGATGGCCAGGATTAATTCTGTGGTTCCAAAGGGCTTAAATTAGAGATCTAATGTGATTAAATTAGGGCCATCCATCCAAAATATGCGGGATGGATGACTCATGATTCATCCCTACGAAGCACGGAGAGAGGCGTCCCCTCACCATTTGATTTGAGCTCACCTAAGCTTAGATTAGGCTTGGATTTACCCCACACCATCAAGAGGTGTAGGGAAGAACATCCAACAACTAGAATCTAATGGGATTACAATTCCCTTCATAAAGGACCAAGCATTTTTTAAAGGAGGATCATTTTGAGCAATACCTCAACGGAGGCTATTACCGGCGCTTCCAATGGAGAAGGTTGCTTTGTCTAGTGAGACGAAGCCCTGCTGAAGGTTTTAAGTCTTGATTTGAAGTGGATGTCTTGGTTGATCAAACCCCTTCAAGTTTAATCTTGAGTGGCTTGGAGGCTTGGGAAATCACTTGCTTGAGCTCGACTAGATCCCTTGATGGTGCTTGCAAAGTGAATTTGGGTTTGGTGGAGAACTGAATGAATTGATGTTTGGAATTACCTCCCATGTTTTGACTTTGAAGAAAACTGAGAAGGAGAAATTCAAGATGCTTGGAAATGGCTTAGGGAAGTTTGGAGAAGCTTGCTTTCGATCCTTAGTGCTCAATCGAATCCAATCTCTGTGGTTTGAGTGGGAATGAGGGGGAGTATATCTCCCCCTAGTTGGATCGGATGGTTGAGACTAGCTTTTCTATTTTTAATCAATTGCTCTAATTGATTAGTTTATTTTGGTTGTTAGGCACTCCATGTGGTTTGTTTTAGGCAGAGGAGTGCAGGAGAGGGAGTGTCCATGTGTTAGGTGAGTGTAGGAGGTGATCCAAGTGTCCAATTTGCATTGAAGGGGTCAGTTTGGCCTTAGATTGGGTCATGGCTAACCCAAGGTAATTGGATCATGTTCACCACCTCCCTTGGTGTCCAAATGGATCACTGGAAGATGCCAAGTGGCCTTGAGAAAGAATATGACCAAATTCCAAGTGAATTTTGTCATAGGATACCTTGACCTAGGGTAAAATAGTAATTTGGCCTTGATTTTGATTTGGGCTTATTTGAGATGATTCAAAAGTGGGTTGGGCCAAATTTCAAGTGATTTGGAGTTCATTTGGTTTGAATTGGTTCAATTTGACCTATTTAGGTCAAGTCAATTTGGTTAGTTGACTAATTGGTCAAATTGGGTCAAACCATGGGTTAGGTCAAGTTCAAATGATCATTTGGAGCCTATGGGCATCACTGGTTTGGTTCAATTTGATTTATATTTGGTTTTGATTCATTTAGGTTCATTTAGGTCAAATGGATCAAGTTGACAAATTTGACCCAATTGGGTTAGGTCATGGGTTGGATTAGTCTTGGCTGATCATTTGAAATATTTCAAGCTTTAGTTTCAATCAATTTTGGTTTGGTTAGATTAAGTTGATTTGACCTTTAGGTCAAGTTCATGGTCAATGTGGTTGGGCCAATTGATGCTTTGGTCAAGTTCAACAAGTGATTTGGAATGAATTTGACCCATTGGTTGCAATCAACTTAGCTTAGATCAAGATTTGACCCATTTTGACATTTCATCATTGATTATGGATTGATTTAGATCAATGGTTTCAATCAATTCAGCTTATGGTGGATTTTAGCTAGTTTGGGTTTCATTTGGGCTAAGTGTTGACTTGGTCAAAGGCTAGGTTTGACTTGGTTTGACCTAATTTTAGTGATTGATCATCCTATGATGATTTTTGCTCACAATGTGAGGCTTAGATGGGCTTAGTTCAATCTCATTTGGGTTGGATTAAAATTTGGCTTAAAATGTCCTTTAGTTGGGTCAAGTGAGCCAAAGTGGGTCAATTGGCTTGATCAAGGCTTGATTCAAGTTTGGTTGAACTCACATATAGACTTATGATTGAAATATAAATTCAATTGCAAGTGATTTGGAATCAAATGGGTTTTGATTTATTTGACAATTTTAAGTCAAAAGGGTGAACATGGGTTTGACTTGGGTTGGTCTGATTTTGGCTTGATGATTGAAGTTTATATTTGCATTTAGTTTGTGATTGAAGAAATGATTGTTTGAAGAGAAAATCCAAAGGTTTGGATTGATTTGCGAATGATTTGGCTAATTTCAAGAATTTGACTTGAAGGTTGTAAGTTGGTTTTAGACTTGGGTTTTGAATTGCTTTTGGTTATTTGAATTTATATTTCATTTATATTTATGAATATAAATGAAGATATAAATGAATTATGAGAAAAATCTTTTGAGTTTGGAGTGATTTGGATTTGGTTTGAGCTAAGTCCATAAGATGAAATCAAAATGGCTCGGAAAGATTTTGGATTTGGAAGTGAGTTTTAGATATAGTTTTGTTATTTGAATTTATATTTCATTTATATTTGTGAATATAAATGAAGATATAAATGGATTATGAAAAAACCTTTTGAGTTTGAAGTGACTTGGATCTGATTTGAGCTAAGTCCATAAGATGAAATCATAATAGCTAAGGAAATATCTGGGATTTAGTTTTGGTTATTTGAATTTATATTTCATTTATATTTGTGAATATAAATGATGATATAAATGGATTATGAGAAAATCTTTTGAGTTTGGACTGATTTGGATTTGATTTGATATTTGAGAAAATCAATTAAGTTGAAATTGATTTTGATTTGAAGTTGATTTGAATTTGAAGTTGATTTGAATTTGAAGGTGGTTTGAATTTGAATTTTGACTTGAAAGAAGAAAGTACGGATTTGGTTCAAGCTAAAGGGTAGGCAAATTTTCCTAATATCCCTAAGGCATGACTTATTCCTATGGAAAACTCTTCTAAGTCTCTAGGGTTGGACTAAGTATTCACCTAATCACTAGAAGTGTCTTGAGACTATGGAACTCTTAATGTTTAGAGGGGTCCTATGTCTAAGATCAAGAAGTTGAGAGCTTACTCCAAAAATGAGGCCAACAAAGGGCGCCCAATAGGTGTGGTGTGATTGACAAGGTACACCATACGTATTGGTGTTGATCGAGATGATTAACAATACCAAATGATCACAAGCACTAACAGAAATGATCTACTCCCAAACCAAAGGTGTAAAACAAATCAAGATCTTAGTGTAATGTGGCTCTACTCATGTCAAAGACATAAGAGAGTGAATGTGGAATCCTCTAGGGATTAAGTATGTGAGCCTTCCACTAGGGGAAAAAGGTTCAAGTTATCCACTGGGGATAAAAGATTTGATTTAGTTTGCATCTCGCTGAGGAGAAATTTGATTTGATCTGTTGATTTATGATTTGGTGCTCCACTGGGGATAAAAGTGTGAATCTTCCACTAAGGGAATAGGTTCGGGTTGGATTGAATTTGTTCCACTAGGGAACTGGAAGATTTGCATCTCACTAAGGAGAAGCTGATTGATTTGATTATTTAATTGGACTCCACTAGGGAGGTTGAATGGATTTGTTTTGTTTATTTAGTTAGACTCCACTAGGAGGAGGGTTGAATTTATTTCAGACTTTAAATTTTGAATTTTGAGATGGACCCTGTCGGTTTGCGATGGACTGCACTGAGTAGGGACCATGTTGGCCTTAATCTACCTCAGATTTACCAATCTAAAGGGGTTGTCTACCAACCACATAGTAGGATTATCCAACCAACGGGATTGCCTTTCAGTTTGCAATGGTCAAGTAAAGAAGAAAGTGCAGGGACTCACATCTTCCAAATAAGTAACCAGGGTGATTAGTTGCTTTAAATTGAACACCTAGGCTAATATTGAGTGAATGCTGGGACTTAAATCAGCTCAAAGATAGTCAAAATTAATTTCATTTTATGTTATATTTAATGGATCCCATCGGTTTACGCTAGACTGCACTGAGCTGGGGCTATGCCAGCCTTGATTTACTTTAGATTTACCAATCCAAAGTGATAGTCTACCAACCATATAGTAGGACTATCCAACCGAAAGGATGGCCTTTCGATGTGAAGTAGCTGTACTAGGAAGAAAGCATAGTAGACTTATATCCTCCAAAGTAGGGATCAGTCGCTGGGGTGATTAGTTGGCGAGGCAACATTGAACCCAACCTTAGGTTGACTATTGAGTGAATGCCTCTGGGGGACTTAAGTCAGCTCAAAGATAGTAAAAATTAATTTTATTTTTAGTTATATTTGATGGATCCCATCGGTTTGTGATGGACTACATATGTTATTTGGTCTACCCGATTTATCAATCCAAAGGGAATAGCTTCCTGGCCGATGGGAGAACTATCCAACCAAAGGGGTGTCTTTTGATTTGTAGCGGTTAATTTAGGGAAGAAAGCATGATGATGCACATCTTTCTTGAATAGAAGACCACTAGGGTGACACATTAGCAAGGTAACATGGTTAATCTGACCTAGGATTGCCCGTCGGTTTGCAATAGTCATGCTAGAAAGAATGCGTAGTAGACTTATATCTTCCAAAGTGAAATGACCGCCGGGTAACCTGTTTGTGGAAAAATAGATTGAACCTGACCTAAGGGCGACTATGGAGAGAGCACTGACTCAGGGACTTATCTCAACTCAAGCATAGTCAGGTAATCCCTAAGGGAGTTTTGCTGACACTGTGCTAAAGATAGGATGCTTGCTTTGGAAAAAGGCCACTTGGGGCTTGAATTCTTAATCCACAAGGGATTAAATTTGTTTGTTTGTCTGTTTGTTTATTTATCATGGATCATATGTGAGAGACCATATTGAGAAGGATCTTATATCAGCCTAGACCTATCTCAGATTTACTAAACCAAGGGGGAATATGTGCATCCGCTAAACAAATTCTCCAACCACAGGGGTGGTTACTAGGAAAGGCAGACTGTCCAATCCAAGAGTAACATGTGTAGTGTCTAAATGGGGTCGCAAAGGATGTGATCCAAATAGAGTGCCTATAGGGAAAGGGGCCACTAAGGACTTTATCCAAAACCTTGAAGAAGATAATGTCTATAGGTATTCGGTGGCCAACTCAAGGAGAAAGCACGGGTACTCACATCTACCAAAGAGTGGTGTATCCACCGAGTAGGTCGCTGTCAACATAACGAACATCAACCAACCTAAGGTGTATGTCGGTTTGAATAATCAGCCTAGAAGAAAGCGACTCACATCCTCACGAAGAACGATTATTGGGATAGTCATCTTTGCTGACAGCTTATCCACCTAGGCAACTCGAGTGAATGCCACTTGGGGACTTATATCAACTCAAAAGTAGTCGAGAGGAAAAGAGCCACTAGGGGACTTACCCTGAACCTCAAATATACTCGACCTAGTCAGATCATGATAGCTAGTCTAAGAAGAAAGTGTATAGACTTACATCTTCTTAAACAAAGTGGTAGATTACTGGCTGAGCAGTGAGGTCTACCAAACTAACAAGGCGCTCGTTAGTTTTCAATGGTCAAGTCAGCAAGAAAGTGTGGGGACTCACATCAGCCAAATAAGTGATCACTGGGGTGACATTCAAGCAAGGTAGCATGTCAACCTGACCTAGAGCAGCTAATGAGTGAGTGCCATAGGTGGCTTGCTCCCACATCAAAATAGCCCAAAATAAAATATATGTGTTTGTGTTTGTGTTCGAAGAGGACAGGATACCGCTTAGATTCTCTCACACGTATCCTAAAACACATTTAAAAGTTAATGAAATTATGTCATGAATGGCAGTTGTAATCTTACTAAGAAAGGATGTCGCTTGGGTTATCTCACACCTAACTTAGTTGTACTAGTCAAAATAGGATGCCTCTTAGGTTCTCTCACAGCTATTCTAGTAGCATTGGGGAATCAAGTTTAATTTATGTTCATGATGTGAAAGAGGGATAGGATGCCTCTCGGGTTCTCTTACACCTACCCTAAAACACGTCATGGTGGATTCTCAAATAAGCAAATAATGCTTCGAAAGAAGAGAATATTTTGATGAATTGGAATGAATTTTTTTATGATAATTATTTTCAAACATGATTTTATGGGTAGTATTTCTACAAATACAAACCCATTAATTGGAACCATCGGTGTTCCCCTTTATAATCAATAAGTTGATAAGATCCTCCTTGGTAGGCCTTCTATGACAAAGGGCCTTCCCAAGTGGGTTCAAACTTGTCCTCATCTTAGCAACAATTAATCTCTGAAAAGCTTTTGTTGTGAGCTTGAATCATCTTGGCTTTGTATAACTCGAGGTTCTAGTGGCATCGCTTCTCCAAACCTTCAGCTCTTCTAACTACAACTTGGCATTCTATTATGTAGTTATTTTACTACCCATTGCTATCCTTAGTGATGGGAGTTGCTTGGGTAAAAACTTGGACCCATACACTAAGGAGAATAGGGTAGATTGAGTTGGTGTTCTATATGTGGTGCGGTATGCCCACAAAGCTTCAACCAACTGCTCATGCCATTATTGCTTATTATCATCAAGTGTCTTCTTTAGTATTTGGATGAGAGTTTTGTTGAATGCTTCTGCTAAGCCATTTGCCCTAGGATAGTAGATGGTGGAGTATCTCCAATCTATAATATGTCTCTTAGTGAAGCTGTTGATCTTGGTGCTTTTGAATGCAGTGACATTATCAGATATAATTCATCGAGGCACCCTGAACCTATTTACGATATAGTTCTTGGTAAATTGGAGCACATGCTGATTTTTGATCTCTCTGAGTGGGATTGCCTCCACCCACTTGGAAAAGTAGTCGGTGGTAGCTAAGATGCATCGATGACCCTTATAAAAATGAGGATCGATCAAACCCACAATGTCAGTACCACAACACTCAAATGTCCATGAGGCCAATGTAGGATGTACAATATTGGATTGTTGATGTAGGACCACACCATGTACCTGACACTGATGGCATCTCCTAGCCATGTTCATGTAATCTATGATCATCGAAGGCCAGTAGTATCCTAGTCTCTTGATCTTTGCTTTCATCTTGACCGGATTGGCGCCCGATAGATAATGTACCTCGCCATGATCTATTGGGCTTCATATTTATCTAAACAGTGTAACCACATTTGATCAAAAAACCATCGGTACAAGGTAACATCCATGAGAGCATAGGAGAGAGCTCTCTACTTCAAATGGACTTGTGATTTCTCTTGAGGTAGTTTGCCTGTGTTGAAAAATTCTATGAATGGTTACCTCTAATGTAGCTCCACATCTTTATTGGAAAAGGCAACCTCCCCTTCAAGAGAAAGTCTCTCGATGAGTTCAGCATCAATAAGAGATATGACTTATCTATTTTGGACTCTTATTAGAATGGAATCATCTTTCGGACATGCCAATTCCTTTGCAAGTTTGGCCAAAGCATCTGCTAATATGTTCTATGCTCAAGGGACCTTGTAGATGGTGACCTCAGATATTTGGACCAACAGCTTCATGGTGTACTCGTGTTAGTGACGAAGCTTAGGTTTTAGAACCTTATAGGACCCAACAACCTGGTTGATGACCAGCTGAGAATCCCCGTAGATGTTGATGCTTTTGACACATACTGTAATTGCTAACTCCAAACCAATAATCAAAGCTTCATACTTGGCTTCATTGTTGGTGCATGGATTGGAGAGATAGTATGAGAATCTCATCACATCGCAATCTAGAGTTAAGAGAACTATTCCTACCCTTTTCCTAGAAGAGTATATGGTTCTTCTCTCCTTTTGAAAGGAAGCCGCACCATCAAAATACATCTCCCAACGGTGATTGTCAACCTCCTAAGTTCATGATTTGTCGTGAGATCATCACTAAGCCAGGAATCACCGTGAAGTGGGTGTGTTACTAAGAAATCATAGTGTGTCCTTTCACCGCACCTGAGGGTATGAATGTAATATCAAACTATGAGAGAATCATGGAATAATGTGCTAACCATTTGGATAACACTGGTTGTGTCATTAGATAATGTAGTGGATTGATTCTAGAAATTAAGTTCACCTTATGAGAAAGTATATAGTATCATAGATTTTGGGATGCAAAGATTAAAGCTAGATAATGTTTCTCAATAGGTGGGTAGTTTGCTTCAACAGGGATCAGACGATGGCTGAGGTAGTAAAGAGCATTCTCCTTCCCTTCGTAGTTAGCTTGAGCCAACAATGCGCCAAGGGAGTCATCTAATGCGGTAGTGTAGAGGATAAGAGGCATGCCCAGGATAAGGGCTACTAGAACTGACAACTTCACCAAATACTGCTTGATGTCTTCAAAAGCATGCTGGCACTTGTCATCCCACTTGAACATAGCATCATTTTTGATAAGTGATAAAAATGGCTTACATCTCCTCGATAGATTGGAGATAAGGCCAACTGCCCTTGGAATGATCTGAGTTGGGTAAAACTTTTAGGGGTGGCATTTCTAAGATGTCCTTGATCTTTTCTAGGTCTGTTTCTATTCCTTGGTGTTAGACAACAAACCCAAGGAACTTCCCTGGAGCTACTCTGAATGCGCGCTTCAAGGGGTTCATTTTGAAGATATATTATCTTAACCATTTGAAAATTACTCTTAAGTCAAAGAGATGGTCTTCCTTTTCTTTGCTTTTGACTACTATATCATCAACATTGCATTGAACTTGATGATGAATGAGTTCATTGAAGATTTGAGTCATGACATGCTGGTATGTAGCACCAACATTTTTAAGGCCGAAAGGCATGACCTTATAACAATAGATTTCAATCGGGGTTTGAAAAGCAGTGTTTCTTTCATCTTTGGGGGCCATCTTAATTTGGTTGTAGCCAGATTACCCATCCATGAAGGAGAATACTGCATGAGATGAGGCGATGTCCACCATTAACTCTAGTATAGGAAGTAAAAATTCATTCTTAGTACATGCCTTATTTAAGTCCTTAAAATCGACGCATATGCAAATTTGGCCATTCTTTTTCTTTATTGGGATGACACTGGCTAACCAGGTAGGGTATTTGTCTTCCCTGATAAAACTAGCATCCATCAATTTCTTCACTTCAAAAATGACCTGTTGTTCAATTTCTAATCGCATGCGTCTAAAAGCTTGCTTGATATGGTTCTCATTAGGGTCTATTGCTAGTTTGTGGACTGCTACATCAGGAGATAATCCGGTCATCTCTTCATAGCTCCATGCAGCCTTAAACTCAATCAATAGCCTAACTAAGTCATTGGTTTCTTCTTCATTTAGCAAAAGAACTTATGTAGGGTGTGGATTTTTTCTCCCCCAAGTGATTTGAGCTTGTTGATTTTTCAAATTTTGGTGGTGCATCTTTGATTTGAAGATCATCTAGATCATCTGAAGTTTCTAAACAAACCTCCTCATAAGAGTTAGTGTGGTTTGAGAAGAACCTATCAGACTCCATATGATTGGTGATAACTAAGCAGTAATCATCATCATCAACTAGATCCACTATACCGAATCCTAGTCCTGGTCTTGAATGTGCATCCTTAGTTATTCCACAGCTTCTCAAAATATGCAAACCTATGCTTGGACCATGTATAAAGAATCAAACCTTTTTTTTGTAAGATTATGAATATAGGGCGAGTACCAATCAAAAGGTAATTCCATTAAATCTTTATATGAATTATCCTCAAGTTCTACATCAACTTATGGACTTGAGGATGATGAACCAAATAGGAATCTCTTTGGCTTGACATTTATGGAATACCTAGGGGCTTCCTTAATTACTAAACCTTCAACTTTTTGAGAACAAAGTGAGGTTAGAGCTAAAGTTCCCAACAGTCGCCTAATAGTTTTACATAAACTTGATTTGAAAACATTCATGCTTTGTTTGGAGGCCTAGTCTTCATCACTGTCTGGCTCGATTATCACGTCTAATGAACCCCACTGAGAGGGGGTAGCTGGTATGCTAATCACATAAGACTCATCCTTTGAGCTGGATTCCAAGTCTATGAGAGTAGTAGGAGTACTCCTATGAACTAACGTAACTGTTACTAGCCAAGGGGGGTCTTCCACTGAATTGCAGCCTTTCCTAAGCCTCTGCTTGGTGGAGGTCGAGTCATTCTACTCATATATGCTTAGCTTAGCTGACAACTTTCTTAGGTGAGTGAGGCCATTATAATCAACTTTGGGCTGATCCTCCACAAGCACATCCATGGGTGGAGCATCCTGTGGAGGGGCTTCTTGGTCATTAGTACCAATGACTTATTTTCTCTTATCTTGAGGTGCCTCCCTAAGAGGTAGAACTTTGCCACTATGGAGGTTAACTTTGGTGATCTCGTGGCGCTTAGTGAAGATTCTACATTTTCTTTAAGTCTATCTCATAAGAGGTGAACCCATAGTATTGAGAAAAGAAAGTCCATTTCTGAATCAGAAAGAGGATGATCAAGGTTGTTATAATTATCTAGACATGAAGAGTTTTCTAAAAGAGTAGAGCAAACCCATCAAAAGTGACATAGATGTAATTCAAATTAGCTTTATTCCTCAATTTCTTAGATTTAGAAGGAGGTACATAGTAGAAATCTAGTAAAGTAAGTGTGGTGAGGGATTTGATTCCCTCATCCACCAATACAAGATGTCTACTAGAAGAAGAGCTGTAAGAAGTATCGCAAAAAAGTAGTAGAGGCAAGGTGGAATGGAGGTGACTCTCTGGTTGCTATTTGGCTATCCCGCAAGTATGGGCTTCACCTACATCGAGCTACTTTTCCTAAGTTGTCTTTGATAACTTGGGAACCTTCTTTGATATTGGAGGCTCAAGCTACCTCAGGCACCTGCAAGGAAAGTTTCTTGATTTTTGAAATAATCATTTTAGAGGTTCAGGATAAAGAGATATCCCAACCTTCTTTTATTTTGAGAGGATCACATGTATCCCCATGGATTACCCTAAGAAAACTATATGGTTATTCCACTAGATATTCCTTAGGGATAACTATGGCGCCTGACTTGTAGTTATGCTCAAGCCAACCCTTGAATGTAAAGTAATCCTCAAAAATATGGCCTAGCAAGCGGTGGTAGGGGAAAAAGTTAGGATCATTACTCCTGCCCAGTTCCTCTGGCTTCCTAGGCTCAAGTAGTTGAAAATTAAGTTTCTTTGAGAGGTTCTTAAAGATTTTCCTGACTACCTCTCTCTTAAATGAATAAGGTTTATTTAGTTTATCCAAAAGAGTAGGTGGATGATAGCTACCTAGGGGTAGGTGGGTATGTGTACCGCTACTGAGAGTATGGCTAAGGAGGAGGTGACCAAGGCCATGGAGGCTATTGTGGTGGCCAGTAGGATGGCCTAGGGTGGTGGTAAATGAGGTGGAAGCGACGGATGTGGAGCTTGAGGTCTCTCATGCTAACCCTTAGTTGGTTGCTTCCCTTTATCCAATACTATTGCTGCTCTTGGCTTCTTTTCATAAACTTTCTGCGGCTTTGGTTTTGTTGACTTATCTTGAAAGGGTAACTGTTTGGCCTCTCCTTGTAGACTAGCTGCCTTGTTCATTAGCTTCTCAAATGTCTTGATGATAAAACCTTTGAGCATGAAGGCGACCGGGCCATGAATATTCTTTAGTAGAATTTCAATGGCATGTTGTTTAGATAGTTATGATTTACATTTCATACTCAAATTAAGCCATCTAAGAATATAATCAATGAGGGACTCACCGAGGTGTTGTTGTGCTACAACAAGATCGCCCATAGTTGCCATTTGCTGAGCTCTAGCAAACCTCTTAATAAAGAGTTAACATAGCAAAAGTCTTTAATGAACTGTTGGGGAGTTCAGAGTACCAATCAAAGGCTATGCGTGTTAAACTACTGATAAAAAGATAAAATAATAGTGCATTGCTGCCATTAGCATTGCAACAACTAGCCCTAAAGTGCACTATGTGCTGGCGTGGGTTCTCGTTGCCATCAAAGTTCTTGAAAGGAGGCACAAAACTATTAGGATACTAGATAGCATCAAATTCCTCTAGGTAGGGTCTATCTTTTGGAACTAATGAACCACCTCGGGCTTGTGCCAATGCTTCTCTCACTTGTTGTTTAACCATGAGTTTAATATCTTTTCTTGTACAGAGGTACTGTCCACTACCTTCCTATACAAGCTAGTGTTACCCTGCTCTACAGGAGGTGAACTCTTAGGTTGATCCAAGACATACAACAACTCAGGTTGACCTATCTCCATAATAGTAGGATGCGCTACTGGGGCTTGATTCTAAAGTTTCAAAATTACTGCTAGAAAATATTCAAGCCTCTTTACCATCTTATCAATTTGTTCATCCTTCTATTTGAGTTATTGAAGGAGGTGTTGGGTCGAATATGCAGTATAATCTTGTTCGGATGCAACACCTTCCAAACTCTATTGATCCCAAAGTAGGGAACCCCTAGTGTCAACCATATGCACCTCTGTTGAGTCTTCCAACAAATTATTTTCATTGGGATCAAAGCTAACCTTTTCTTCCTCTAAGTCAAACCAGTCATACCCTAGGATTTCCTTCTTGATGAGATACTGTGCTATGATAGTCTAGAGAGCGGTCCAACTGTGCAGGAACAAAAGCTCATGGCTAACCAGTGGTGGGATCATGCTCATGAACAGAGACACATCTAACCTCCCTAGGTGCTGGAATACTGATCTTGTGAGGGCTATGCTCACTGGAGGATACATGCTCATGGCTATCATCTACCATGGGTGGAGTGCTACTCTTAGGAGGATCTATCGCCATGGAGGTAACTAAACTGTCTCCTTCTCCCTCGCCGCCGCTATCCATGATCTGTGATGGTGGTGATGGCACATGATGCTATGAGGTTGCCACTCCTCTTCACCAACCAAAGTAGGAGGTCAGCAGAGAGCTCTCCTAATCGGTAAGATGAAATGGTATCTTGGCATAGATCACCAGTGGGGCTCTCATTTCCCATGATATTGTCTTCATGGCCTTAGATGGAACTGTGGAAGATGGAACCAATACTTGAGATGGCAGATGTGGGGTGGAGCAGTGTGATGGAGGCACCACCTACTCTCTACGGAGCTCTCTCCCATGGTAGTACCACCAATCAATATCAATATGACCAATGGTAGCACCGATCGGGAAATCCATGAGGCGAAGCAAACCGCGGCATACCTCTTCTCTCTGGTAACATACCGATACATGCCTCCTCTCTGGATATGCTCACATATGCTGTGAGGAATGACTGACCGTAGATTAAATTGGGCACCAAACTCTAACCATCCGTAAGCTCACCAACTTGGCGTAATCCCCTAAGGCCAAAGATAGGACCTCCTCCTATCTCTCGAGCAGGTGCCTCATAGTGAACTGTAGGTGGAGGTAACACTATGACCCTTCTTACATCTTCCTCTTCATCAGATCCAAAAAGAGGATGGAACTTATTCTATATAATCAGAGGAGAAACTATCGTGGGTAACTCTTCTACTGCAACTTGAGAAACTATCTCCATCTCCTTTGGCTGCACAGATGCCACTTGATCTTGGCATCTAATGCTAAGCTCTGGGAGGCGATGCGGAATTAGACCATATCTCAAATGTGGGGTAGACTATCCTTGAAGCCAAGGCAGCCTTCCCCTTGGAAGAAGCTAGTGAGGGGTACTGGCCCGTCGGGAGGTGGCTACTAACACGCACTGCAGAACTGCGCGCCTCTTCAGTGAGAGAAACTCAGAGTCTGAAGGCATCTCAACATGGATGACTAGCTTCTGTCGAGTCACCACACTCCTTCTGACAGTTGTGAGGGTTGCCCCCTCATAAGTGATTCTGGCCCCTTCGAATCCTCGACCAAAGTGAATCAAATGTGCAAAGTCAGTTTGTGGGAGGCTGGCCTGATCCAAGGCCAAATCCATCCTAAAAGGAAAAGTGAACAATACTTCTGAGCATCCATTAGCACTGAACTGAACTTGGGAAAAGCTGACTGAAACTGAGTTGAAATTTTGCAAAGTTTGATAATTAACTCAAATCAGATTTTCTGTCTTAATTTTCTTTAGAATTTGAACCCACATTCAACAATTTGAATATGTTAAGTGGAGCTCTTTGATTTAAGAGAGAGATTTTGAATGAATTAGAGAAGGGATTTTTGAGTTTACAATCCATTTTCAAAAAATTTGTATATGTTGGAAATGGGTTCAAATATTTTAAAGAGATTTTTGATGCTTCCATTGGTTTATATTTGAATTTTATTTTTATGTTTGGGGACCCTTTATTTAACAAATTTGTGTATGTTAAATAGAGAGTCAACTAATTTTATTTGGGAGTTACTCATTTAGCAAATTTTGGTATGCTAAATGAGTTGTTTGGAAATAATTTCCTTCTTTTGTTTGCTTGCCCATAATGTGAATCATGTGTGAATTTGGAAATAAAATCTTCACTTAGCAAATATGTGTATGCTAAATAAAGTCCAAATTTTTGTGTTTTGATTTTTTGAAAATAGGATCTTTACTTAGCAAATTTGTGTATGTTAAATAAAGAATCTAAATGTGTTTGATTTTTGTGATTTTGAAAAGAGGATCTTTACTAAGCAAATTTGGGTTTTGATTTTTGTGATTTTGAAAAGAGGATATTTACTTAGCAAATTTGGGTATACTAAATAAAGGATCCAAATGTGTTTTGATTTTTGTGATTTTGAAAAGAGGATTTTTACTTAGCAAATTTGGGTATGCTAAATAAAGGATCTAAATGTGTTTTGATTTTTATGATTTGATTTTGGAAAGAGGTTCTTTACTTAGCAAATTTGGATATGCTAAATAAGAAATCCAAATATATGTGATTTTTTTGATTTTGAAAAGAGGACCTTTACTTAGCAAATTTGGCTATGCTAAATAAAGGATCCAAATGTGTTTGATTTTTATTATTTTGAAGAGATCCAAATGTGTTTCATTTTTATGATTTTGAAAAGAGGATCTTTACTTAGTATATTTGGGTATGCTAAATAAAGGATCCAAATGTGTTTGATTTTTGTGATTTTGATCTTGTGTTACTTCTTTGAAAGGAGGGATTTCTATTTAACAAGTATGGTGTGTTAAATGGAATCCAATTTTTTTTTTTCAATTTTCTTTTTGAAAAATGAAACTCTCATTTGACAAATTTGGGTATGCCAAATGAAATTCCAATATGTTTTGATTCTCATAATTTTTTTGCAAAGTAGATTTCTATTTAACAAATTTGTTATGTAAAATGGAAGTCAATCATGTTTTATTTTTAGAAGATGAAATTTTTGTGTGTGATTATTGCTTTTTGAAAAGAAGGAATTCCAACTTAACACATGTGGGATGTGTTGAGTGGAATTTCAAATGGTGTGATTTTGTTTGAAAATGGAACCCTCATCCAACACATTTGGATGTATTGAATGAAGATGCTTATTTTCAAATTTGAACTTTTTAAAAGAAAGAAATTTCAACTTCAACATATGTGAGATGCGTTGAAATAAAATTTCAATGTTATGATACAATTTTATTCGAAAATAAAATCTTTATTCAATAAATTTGGGTATATTGAATGAGGGTATTCATTTTCAAATATGTGCTTTTTGAAAAGATGATTTTTGATTTTGTTTAGAAATGAAATCTTCAATCAATAAATTTGGGTATATTGAATGAGGATGTCCATATGTGCTTTTTGAAAGATGATTTTTTATTTTATTTAGAAATGATATCTTCATTCAATAAATTTGGGTATATTGAATGAGGATGTTCATTTGTGCTTTTTGAAAGATGATTTTGATTTTATTTGGAAATGAAATCTTCATTCAATAAATTTGGGTATATTGAATGAGGATGTTAATTTGTTCTTTTTGAAAGATGATTCTTAACTTTTGATTTTTGAAACGATCCAACATACAACAATCTTGAAGATTGTTAGATGAGGTTGAGTTATAAAAGTTTTGTGTAAGTAATTTATTATGTGAATTTTTTGAAAAAGTGCTTTTTGGAAGATGTTGTTTTTATAAAGGATTTATTTTTCTTTATTTTTTGGAATGAACCTTTCCTTACCATAGAAATGGTAAGGAAAAAGGTCTTTAATGATCTCTTTTTAATAATTTTTTATTTTCACCTATTGGGGGACCCAACAGGGGCTTTAAGACTTAGATGGAGTGAGGTCCTAAAACCTAAAGGATGTTAGCTAGCTTAGCTTAAGGATGAAATAAACTAAGTGCCAATGGAAATGAATGATAGTCTTGAATTCATACAAAGTACAAATCCACTATTAATATTTGGAGACAACGATCATTTACCAAACATGGAGAGAGGAATCATCCCCAACTGAGTAGCCAGAAAAATCCGTGGTATTTTATTTCTCAAACTCTTGGAAAATTTGAAAAATAAAATTTTTGGTATATGTTGGGACACCACGTAGATCCGCAGATGTACTTATTAGGGTGATTAGGTGCTACATTGAGGAATGATGTATTATCTTGAGAGACAGAAGTCCCCATCCTACAATGGATCTAATCACCTAATAAGGACTCCTAAGGACAATTGGTTTTTGAATGTACCAGAGATTTTTCCACTACTTTACATGGAAAAGTAAAGTAGGGTTTATTTTCAACTGGGTTCATTAAGTTCCCTATGGAGGTAAGCCCTCATAGTTAATTACAACCTAAGGAATAAGATTCCTTAAGAATGCTCTCAATTAAGGTAAATGATTGTTGTCTCAAAAGATTTTTAAGATAGGACTATCAACAAATTGGTTATTTTTTTAGAAAATCAAGTGGGATTGATCAAGAGGAGGGAGTTATTACTGAAACCAAAGAGAGATGAGTAGGGGATGCTCATGATACAAGGAAACCTAGTGAACATCCCAAACTATCCTATGGTTTGGCTTTATATTTTTGAAATTTGAAGATGATTATATATTTGAGTTGAATTTTTATTAAAAATCTAGGGCTTACAATTCCATAACACGAGATCATGGAAATGCCAGAGGTGAGGATTTATGTAGCACAGGGAAACAACAACCTCATCCTAAATCTAGGAGCTTGGCAGGCCAAAGCATGACCTAAATCTAAGGAGAAAAATGGGTATATGGTTTATCTCCATAAGAGAATAAATCACCCTTTATTGGACTTACAACCGCTTGGGGTGGTCAACTAACTCCTCCTATGTTAAATACATGTAGGAAAGTCTTATGCTTTGCAAGATAATTAGGCTATTGTTTATTTAGAAAGGAGACTAAATCCTTAAATACACTCTCTAAGAGACTAGGTCATGAAGGGCATGAATAATGACTTAATCTAATACAAATTTTGTTAAGTTTTATTTTAATTTTTGGACAATTTATTTGGCACAGGCTATGGGATTTCATATGCCTAATGCATGAGAAATTGGTTATGGGCTAAAATCAGAAAGAAGGGGGTCTGTTTTCACCATGGCTCTCAAAGGCCAAGCCATTTTCTCTAGCAAAGGTGGAAGCCCTCCATTAACAAGAGTGAAGCAATATGTTTTTATGCATGATGTGAGACATACAACACCAGCTAAGGGGTTGCTAAATCTTTATCATCTTGATTTATGCACTAAGCTTTTAGGTGAGGTTATGAGTTATTTAGTTTTAATTTTGAGTTGATTAATTGGATAGAAAATTTATTTTTTTCTAAGAGTCTAACCACATCCAGGTCATTCAACAACCATCAAGCAATTAAGAAACTAGGAAAGTCATGTTATTTCTAATGCACAAGCTAAACAAACATCAAACAATTTTATAAAGCTAGCGCAAAAGAATAAGAGGCTAATGTGGTCGAGCTCCACCGCACAAACCCGAAAAGAAATGTGGATAGATAAACTCTACCTTTATACAGCCCAGATTATAAATGAATAATTATAACTTAGAAAAAATTCATGTTATGGTGCTCTTCATTCTTCATTCTTCATTTCTTCATTTCTTCATTTCTTTCTTTCTTCATTTCTTCCTTTCTTCCTTTTGATTTGACTTGAGATGTGGTTTGTTCCAAGGATTCACATGGTACATAAGACATGGTCTTATAACCAATGTTCACCTTACTTCCCCCATAACATTCATTCCAAATTTCAATTACAAAATTTACATAAAATGGGAAAGATAAAGCTAACTAAGCCTACAAAATTGAGATTAGCTAATCATACCACATAATCCCAAGCAGTTATAGGAATAATTTGGGCTTAGCACCCCACACACAGGTAACCAAGTTCGCCTGTCATAATTTAGATCATGTTTAGGGGTATAAGCAACCTGCATAGTAAAAGAATTTATACTTTTATTATAACACTCCTTAAGCACAATCTCCTGCAGAAGACATGATTAGACTAAGATCGTCCTATCATCTAGTATATGCACATGCACCCTAACATCCAGTATAAAAATATTACATCACAAAACAAAATCAGGCATCAAACCATTCATCACCCTAACATAGAGCTAGAAATGGTGACTCAGCCTAATGTGTGTGTCATTTAAGGCTTGTGTGACATGTCTTAGCTAGGCTTTAAGGTTAGACTAAGTGTGAAGGATTCAACTTAGAGGGTGATTTCATTTTAAGTGATTTAGTTGATTTTCAATTTTATTTGATGATTTGATTTGATTTGAATGAACCTACATTTAGTTCTAAATATAAAGAGAAGAAAGAGAGAGAACTTCTCTTTCATTCCTACCTTAAGTAATTTTTAAGGTAGATTCATTAATGATTTTTCTTTAGTGAATGTTTAATTATGTGTTTTAATTAACTCTAAGTTTAGATTTGCTCCAAATATAACTATTCAATAAGAAAGGCATCTTAGGATTAGTTAAGGTGATTTACTATCACATTACACACAACCATTTATTTCTTTCCACCATGTATATCATGCATATGAATAATCCTAAGCATATCTATACATACAATCCAAATCTTAACACACCTTAATGATGGATGCAAAGAGATGTTGCTTAAGAAAATTTGGATATTCTATGAATGCATTTTATTATGTAGAAAAGAGAAGGATTCTTCATCCATTAACATAATGCACATTCACATATATAAAAGACATAAGTGAGTACGACACTATTATTTTCTACACTAGAGGTGTAAGGTACAAGACCTACTTGGGGCTACTTAAAGCCTCGCAACCCCAGGATGTCCAAACTAATATACCACTTTTCTTAAATACACGTGCATGTACAAAAATAAATAAATGTATGAAGAATCATGAAAAATGATTTTTGTTTGATTTGGTTGTATAATTTACATGTGTAAATGTGAAGATTCTTCTTAAGTCATAATATAAAAATGCATAGGAATAGATTTAGGCAAGTGTTTTGTTCTTTTTAAATGAACTATACACTTTACAAATCCTATTCAAATCCATGTTAAGAGAAGAGAAAAAAAGAAAATCACATAATACACATCTCTTATGCTATAATCACATGCAAGCTTATAAGTACTTATAAGTATCATACCTTTATTTATAATATGTGATTTATAAGTTTTGAAAATAATTTTTGATTTAATAGTGATAATAGCCACTCATATTCTTACTTTAGCCAAAACATGCAATTTGACATAAAGAAAATATTTTATTTAAATGATTTTTCAAAGGAAATGAATGCATGATTTCATATGGCAAACAACATTTAGCATGCTTGGAAAGAAATAAAGTGACATAAGCATGTAACTTCATTCACCCTAATTAATTTCTAAGGACAATCATATAAGATAAGATTACTCAAAGTGAATCAAAATTCTTTAAAGAGATTTTTATTTTTAGATTTGATTTGAAAATGATTTGTGAGAAAGAGTTTGCTGGTCCTTACCTATTTCCCCCATGTGTGACTTAATTTAGTTTAATTTTAGGACAACTAAGTTTATTTTATATTTTGTTTAGGTTAAAGTATAAATTAAGTCCATTAATTACCCCTTACCTATACCACTTTAACATAATTAAACAAATAATTATGAGCTAACATATGATATGCAACCACATGGAATTTAAATCAGCAATGCACCTAAGAAATAAAGTGGTCTAATGCATTTAGCTCACAATTATTGATTAATTAAGCTAAAGGGTTTTCATTAAGCACTTTCATAACCTTCCCACACATGTGAGTTGGATATGATTTTTTCAAATTTACCTTAGGCTTTTGAACACCGAAGGATCTACCCAGTAAGAGATTGATTAACTCCAGATTGGTTTTGAAAGTTTGATTAGACTAATTAAGTAGATCTTTAGTGGATTAATACTTAATTATGTTTGGATTAATGAAGGAAGGGGGTTTAGGGAATACTTAGAGAAAAAATCCCAAACCCATTCCAAAAACCTCCTCCTTACTCAAACAATGTTTAATTATCTCAATTAAGAGATTCAATCACTATTCTTATGCCTAATTACATTTAATTATATAGAGGGGTGATTAGGGTTTCATTAATTAATTTCCCAAATGTTGACCTCATTTTTAGAATGTGCTCTCAACCCCCTCCATCTTATACATAAGACTTCTCTTAGACTTTAAGAGTTCCTTAGTCTTAAGACACATCTAGTGATTAGGAGGACACTCAACCTAATCCAAAACTTAGAAGAGTTAGCCATGGAATAGTCATGCCTTGGGGTGTTAGAAAATCTTCTATAGTAATCCTCACTTCCTCCTTCAAGTCAAAGCCAAAATCAATTCCAGCATAATTGATTTTTCTCCAAACTCAAATCAAGTCCACATGATTGAAATCCTTGATTGAAACCCATGATTGAAATCCAAATCAAATTCCAAAAATCTTTCCTAAGTCACTTTGATTTCCCTCTTATAGACTTAGCCAAAATCAATTCAAACTCATGAAATTTTCTCATAACCCATTTATATTCTCATTTATATTACATATATAAATGAAATATAAATTCAAATCAATCTAAATCCAATTCAAATCCAAATCATAAATCTTTCTTAAGTCCTTTAATTCCCTAAGGACTTAGCCTAAATCAACTTCAAATCACTTCAAATTCATGAAATTTTCTCATAACCCATTTATATTCTCATTTATATTCTCATATATAAAAGAAATATAAATTCAAATAACCAAAACCAAAACCAAATCCAAAAATCAAACTCAATTCTATTCAAAATTCAACTTAAGCCTTTCAAGTTAAAATCTTGAACTTAGCCTAATCAATTTCAAATCAAGCCAAATCCTTGACTTCTCTTCATAATTCAATCAATCCTTCAATCATGAATCCAAATATAAACACAAACTTCAATTACTTAACCAAAACTCAATTCAAAAATTAAACCCAAGTCAAACTAATGTTCACCCATTGAACTTGAAATTATCAAATGAATTAAAGCTCATTTGACTTCAAATCTCTTGCAAATGGATTTATATTTCAATCATGAGGCCATATGTGAGTTCAATCAAACTCAAATCAAGCTTTGACCAAGCCATTTGACCAACTTAGGCTCACTTGACCCAAAGTGACCTTAAGTACCCCTTATGAGCCAAATTCTAATCCTAACCAAATTGGAGTGAACTAAGCCCATCTAAGCCTCTCATCATGATCAACAATCATTATGAGATGATCAATCACCCAAATTAGGTCAAATCAAATCAAACCTAAGGGTTGACCAAGCAACACTTAGCCAAAATGAAACCCAACATAGCTAATATCCACCATAGGCCAAATTGATTGAAACCATTTATCTAAGTTCATTCATGACCAATTTGAACTTGACCAAGTCAACATTTGAGCCTAACCTAGCCTAATTGGCCACTTGAACCAACTTGACCTAAAAAGTCAAAATGTGTCAAAACTTGATCAAAGCCAGATTGAATGAAACTAATGGGTCAAGTTCATTCCAAATCACTTGTTGAACTTGACCAAAGCCTCAATTGGCCAACTAGACCCAAGCTAACCGAATTGACCTAACCCAAATAGGTCAAATGGGTCAAATCGGTCAACTTGACCCATTTGACCTAAATGAAATCAAATGAACCAAAACCAAATCTAAACCAAATTGAACCAAACCAAAATGCCAAAACACTTCAAATGGTCATATGAACTTGACCCAACCCTTGGTTTGACCCAATTTTACCAATTGATCAACTTGACCCAAGTTGACCCATTGTGACCTAAATGGGTCAACATGAGCCAAATCACATCAAACCAACTCCAAACCCAATGAAACTTGGCCTAACTCATTTTTCAAACATACTAAACATGCCCAAACTAAAATCAAGGTCAAATGACTATTTTACCCCTAGGCCATAGGGTAATCCAATATCAAAATCAGAATTTGGTCAATTCCTTTTCATGGACACTTGGCATCCTCTAGGACCAAATGGTCACTAATGGACCTAGTGCACATGACAATAGGTTTGGGTCAGCCAAACCCAACAAACCAAAATCGATCACATCCTTTGAAATTGAGCACATGGAATGCCTCCTCCACTCAATTAAAGCACATGGCCACCTCACCTCCTTCTCGGCCAAAGAATTGAAGGACACCTCTAACAGCCTAACAAACCCATTGCATAAACTCAATTGGATCAAAATGGCATCTCCTTGCAAGGTCGTCCGATCCTTCAAGGGGGAGATATACTCCTCGTAATTCCATTGAATCTTCACTCTCTCATATTCGATTGAGTAATAGGAAGCTAGAGGAGCCTTTGCCAAGTGATCCCAAGCATCCTAGAGTGAAATCAACTTCTCCATTTTCATATTTACTCAAACCAAAAATAGGGGAGCTCCATTGAAATTCAAACTTACTCCACACTCCATATCAACCTAATTCCCTTTGCAAGCTCCATCAGGGAGCTCGATCAAACTTACCTAAGCTCTTTGCTAAGTTTCAAAGGAAAGGGGAGACAATTCTTGATCAAGACCGAGCTCAAGTCAAGGAGGAGTTGGCCTATAGGAGGATCCACCTAATCTCAAGACCTCCAAACTTCAACAAAGTTTCATCACCACTAAACGAAGCTTCTCCAAGGAAATCGAGCACCGATGAGGTTAGCCATTAAACCGAGCTTAATTTCAATGTGGTTTGGTCCTTTGTGAAGTAAAGTTTAATCTCATGAAAATCTACCCGTTAGATGTGTTTGTCTTTGTGCTTAGATGGTGTGGGTAAGTTTTGGGATCAATCCGAGCTCAATCAAGCTTGGATAATCCACTAGAAGATGGACGGTGTTTATTCTTCCCAGAGAAATATAGGGATAGATCATGGGCCATCCATCCGTGCATTGTAGATGGACGACCATGATTTAGGACACGTAGATCCATATTTTAATCCCTTAGATCCACGGCTTTAACCTCAACCGTCTGATCCTTGATCGAACGAATGAGGAGAAAGCGTAGCATGTGGCTATAATGTGACATTAATATGAATCCCATCATGCCACGTGGAAAGCGCATCTTTGCGTATGGTCCCGCGTGGCGGATTAAATATAATTAGGCTTTTAAATTGCTTAATTAATCATAGAAAATTCCTAAATTCATATGTAAGCCTAGAAAAATTACATAAATATGAATTAAATTGCATTGGATAGATAATTGAATGTAGATTATTCTAAAAATGATTTCAATGGATTTTGAATAGTGTTTTTCTCTAGATTTAGGTTTTATTAGGAATGTTATTTTGCTAATTAACCTTTAATCACTCCACTGATTAATCCCAAACTTCTTGTGCATAATTAGTGGGATGACCCCTGCCTCCCCTAATTTTCTTGGAATTTATTGGTGGCTTAATTAGAGGAATTTCTAGTTCATTCCTTAATCCTCCCTTAATGTAATTAAGCTTAATTAAGGGTATAATTAGTGATCTAACCCTTTGATTGAGTTAATTAAGTTTTTCTTAAGTGAATATGAGGTTTAAAAAATTATTTTAGGAAATTTTCCTTAAAGATATTTCTTAAACCTCTTTTCTTCTTTAATCTAACCTTAATTAAGGGTTAATTCACTAATTACCCCCTCAATTAATTTCATAAAATTCTAAAACTTTCCATAACTCAATTAATCTATCTTGGGTAGATGCTTAGGTGTTCAAGAGCCTAAGTAAAATTAAGGAAATCAAAATCCAACTCACATGTGTGAGAGGGGTTATGAAATTACTTAAGTTAAATCCCTTATTTTAATTAATCATTAACCATGGGCCAAATTGCATTAGGCCCTTTTCTTCCTAAGTGCATTATAAATTTAAATTTCTTGTCAGATTTTATGTCATCTCATTGGCTCAAAATTATTTGATTAACTATGCTAAGGTGGTGTAGGTAAGGGATAATTAACACACTTAATTCACACCTTGACCTAAGTAAAATATAAAAAATCACCTAATGATCCTAAAAATTAAACTAAAATAACAAAATATATGTGGAAATGGGTTAGGAATAGAAACTCACCTCACATTTCTCAAATTGAATCAAACTCAAAACAAAATCAAGCCTTCCTTAAAAATAACTTGATTTGCTTTAAGCTTTCTTATTTCATAAGTTTGTCTTTAGGAATTAATTAGGGTGAATTTGTTTACATGCTTTCATCACTTTAGTTCTTTCCTAACATGCTAAATCTTTATGTCATATGAATTTCATGCATTCATGCTTTTCAAAAATTAAATTAAAAATGAATGTTTTCTTTATGTCAAATTGCATGTTTTGCCTAAAGTAGAAATATGAATGGCTATTATCACTACTAAATCAAAAAATATTTTCAAAATCTATAAATCAAATATCTAAAATTGAATGTGTGCTACTTATAATTATTTATAGGCTTGCATGTGGATATAAATATGAAGGTGTGGATAGTGTGGTTTTCCTTCTCCTTTCTTTTAGCATAGTTTTGAATAGGACTTGGCAAAGTGCATAGTTCATTTGAAAAGAACACAACACTTGCCTAACCCCATTCCTATTCATTCCTTTTCTATTATTTAAGAAGAAAATCCACACTTGTACATATAAATTGCATAAACAAAATAAACAAATAAATACAAGCTTTTTGAATCTTTCTTTTTCTATTCATTTCTTTTATACATGTGTTTGTATTTAAGAAAAGTGGTATATTAGTCTGGACAACCTCGGGATTGTGAGACTTTAAGTAGCCCTAAGTAGATCTTATACCTTACACCCCTAGTTAACAATGGCGTCATACTCACTTATGCCATTCATACATACATATGTGCTTGTGAATAATGGATAAAAGAAACCCCTCTTTTCTACTTAATGAAAATCATGCATAATAAAGTATTCCAATTTTTTTAAGTAATATTTCTGAGCATTCATCATAAAGTGTGCTAAATATTCCACTTGTATGTATATATATGCTTAGGATGCATCCATATGCATGTTATACATGTTGGGAAAGAAATGAAATGATGTGTATTTTGTGATATTAATTCACTTTACTTAATCTTAAATTTCCTTTCTTCTTGGATAGGTTTGTTTAGAAAAAGATTGAAACTTAGGATTAACTAAAACACATAATAAGATATTCACTAAACAAAACTAAAACATAAATCCACTTTAGAAATTACTTAAGGTAGGGAAGGAAAGAGAAGTTCTTTTCTTTTTCTCCTCTCTTTACAACTTAGTAATTAAGTAGGATTCACTTAAACCAAATCAAAACATAAAATAATGTCAACCCAAATCAACTAATCACTTAAATGAAACCACCCATCTAAGTTGAACCTCTTCACACTTAGAAAATCTAAACCTTAAAGCCATAGCTAAGCATACCACAAACCTTTAAAGTACACACAATTTAGTCACCACTTTAGGTTAGGGCGTGCATGGTTTGATGTTTGCCTTTATTTTGTGATTTTTTTATTTTAGTGGATGTTAGGGTGAATGTGCAGAATGAATGGTAGGATGATTTAGTCTAATCATTATTTTCTGAGGGATTGTACTAAGGATGTAATAAAATATAATTTTTTGTATGCATTTTACCCTAAGCATAATCCTATAGGCCAGGTAGACTTCGTTATCCATGTTTGGGGTGCTAAGTCCAATATACATGCTTGGGATTTGTATGGTTTGTTTAGCTAATCTCTATTTTACAGGTGTTAGTTAGATTTACTTTTCCTTTTCATGTAATTTTTGCAAATCAAGATTTTGGAATGATTGTTATGGGGGATTTGGATGAGCATTGGTCATAAGATCTCATCTTATGTACCATGTGAAGCCTTTAGACTACATTCCAACCATCCAAAAGAAGGAACCAAAAGAAAAAAGAAGAAAGAAGAAAGAAGAAAACAAGAATGAAGACCCCCATAACATGAATTCTTTTTTGTAATTCATTTGTAATCTAGGTTGTATAAGGGTAGAGCTCAGCTTCCCAATTTGTTTTCAGGTTTATGCGGTGGTGCCCGACCATGCTTAGCCTTTTATTCTTTTGTGCTAACTTTATAAAATGTGTGATGTTTTTGTTTAACTTATGCATTAAGATGGCATATTTTCCTAGTTTCTTCCTTGCTTGATGTATGACCTGGATGATGATTAGGCTCTTAGAAAAAAAAATCTTCTACTAAATTAATCAATTCAAAATTAAAAATAAATAACTCATAACCTCACTTAAAGCCTAAGCTAAAAATCAAGATAAAAATATTAGTAACCCCTTAGCTGGATGAGTAATTTTCTTTTTGACATCATGCACAAATGCATATTATTTTCACTCTTGATTGGAGGGCTTCCACCTTTGCCAGAGAACTTGGCTTGACCTGTGAGAGCCATGGTGGAAACACACCTCTCCCTTCTTGCTGATTTTGGCCCATAATCTTATTTCTCATGCAATATCCATATGAATCCTATAAGCTTGAGTCAAATGATTTTCCAAAATGAAAAATAAAATGTAATATGATTTGCATTAGATTTAGGTCATCTGTCATGCCTTGACATAATCTAGTCTCTTAGTGAGTGATTTTAAGGGCTTAGTCTCTTTCAAAATAAATAACAACCTTGCTATCTTGCCTAAAGCATAAGACTTGCCTACATGAATTTAAAACTTTAAGAGGAGTTAGTTGGCGGCCACCCCCAGGCGATTGTAAGTCCAAGTAGTCGAGCGGTTTGTCATCTCTTGTGGAGGCCAACAAAATACTCACTTTTTGCCTTAAATTTAGGTCATGATTTTAGCCCTCACCAAAGCTCCCTAGATTTAAGTTCAGAGGTTACTTCTCCCCTTTGTGGGCCCTAAGCATAAATCCTCACCTCTTAGGCATTTTCACAATCTTGTGTTGTGGAATCATAAGCCCTAAAATTCTAATAAAATGTCAACGCAAACAAATAAATCAATTTCAAATACATAAAGCCCAACCATAGGATAGTTTGATACACTCGCTAGGTTTCCTAGCATCGTGAGCATCTCCTACTTGTCTTCCTTTGGCTTTGATTATAACTCTCTCTCTTTGATCAATCTCATTTGATCTTCTAAAATAAACTAATCGATTGATAGTCCTACCTATTAAAATATTTGGAGATAATGATCATTTACCTTAATCGAGAGTATTCATAAGTGATCTTATTCCTTAGGATGTAATTAACTATAGGGGCTAGCCTCCATAGAGAACTTAACGATCCCGATAAAAAAAACACTGCTTTACTTTTCCATGTAAAGTAGGGGAAGAATCTCAAGTACATCATCCCATAGACCCATAAGTCCTTAAGAGTCCTTATTTTGGGTGATTAGGTCCATTGTAGGGTGTTGACTTCTATCTCTAGAGATAGTACACCTTTCCATCGATTTCATACCTAATCACCCTAATAAGTATACTTGTGATTCTATGTGGTGTCCATTTAAAGAAAAAGAAGCATCATCATATTGAATTTTCCTCTCTTCTCTACCTTTCTTTCTTTTGTCTTCATCTTTCTTTCCAAGAGGGATGAAGATAAGAAGAGAGAACCAAGGAGGAAGAGGGCAGAGATTGATTGATGATGGTGAATGTTATATTATATATAAATTTTTTTTTCACCCACACCAAATTAACTCATTAATAAAATCCAAGAAACTTAAGGGAGGTAGAAGTCATCCCACTAAACATGTCTCAAAAATTTGGCATTAATTAATGAAGTAATTAAAGAGTAATTAAATTAATTTAATTTTTAGTTAAACCCTAATTAAGGAAAACTCATTGATCAGAATTAATTAGAAATAATTTAATTGGATTCCCCTCTGAAATACCTTTAAAATGAGCCCTCATTTATATTTTTTAGATTTTTATAGATTTAATTATGATTTTATGAAGTTTTTGTGATTAATGGATAATTAAACTAGCCTAATTAATTAACTAATCCCACCGACACCATGTGGACTCCATCGCTTTGTGGCATGATGGGATTGGTTATTTAAGTTATCACATCACGTCGCGTCTGTGATGCTTTCTGTCGATCTTTAGACAACCAAGATTAATCTCATGGTTCTAACGGGCTAAATTCAGAGATCTAATGTGATTAAATCAGAGTCATCCATCCAAAACACACAAGATGGATGGCTCATGATTCATCCTTAGGCTGGGGAGGATCGTCAATCCTCCACTTGATGAGCTCAAGCTCGTTATGCTAATTTACCCACACCATCGGGTGTAGGGAAGAACATCCAACTGTTAGAATCTAATGGGATTACAATTCCCTTCACAAAGGACCAAACAATTTTTAAGGGAGGATCGATTTTGAGCAATACCTCACTGGAGGCTTTCACCTATGCTTCCAACAGAGGAGGTAGCTTCGTCTAGTAGAGATGAAGCCCTATTGAAGTTTTCAAGTCTTGATTTAAAGTGGATTTCTTAATTGATCAAACTCCCCTTCAATGGCAATCAAGCTTGAGGAGGCTTCTGGCTTGGAGGCTTGGGAAATACTTGCTTGAGCTCACTAGGTCCCTTGATGGTGCTTGCAAATGAATTTGGGTTTGGTGGAGGTGGATGAATTAGAGTTTGGAATTACCTCCCTATTTCTTTAAAGCGAGAAGGAGAAATTCAAGATGCTTGGAAATGGCTTAGGTAAGTTTGGAGAAGCTTGCTTTCGATCCTTAGAGCTCAATCGAATGCAATCTCTATGGTTTGAATGGGAATGAGGGGGAGTATATCTCCCCCTCCTTGGATCGGATGGCCGAGACTAGCTTTGCCATTTTTGATCAACTGCTCTGATTTATTGGTTTGTTTTGATGTTAGGCACTCCATGTGGTTCATTTTAGGCAGAGGAGTGGAGGAGATGGAGTGCCCAAGTGCTAGGTGAGTGTATGAGGTGATCCAAGTGTCCAATTTCGATTGAAGGGGTCAATTTAGCCTTGGTTTGGGTCATGGCTAACTCGAGGTGATTGGGTCATGTTCACCACCTCCATTGGTGTCCAAATGGACCACTAGAAAGATGCCAAGTGGCCATGAGAAAGAATATAACCAAATTCTGAGTGAATTTGGTCATAGGATACCCTTTGACCTAGCGATAAAATAGTAATTTGGCTTTGATTTTGATTTGGGAAAATTTGCGATGATTCAAAAGTGGGTTGGGATAAATTTCAAGTGATTTAGAGTTCATTTGGTTTGAATTTGTTCAATTTGACCTATTTAGGTCAAGTTGGGTCAATTTGGGTTAGGTTGACCAATTGGTCAAATTGGGTCAAACCATGAGTTATTTCAAGTTCAATTGATCATTTGGAGCCTATGGGTATTATTGCTTTTGTTCAATTTGAATTATATTTGGTTTTGGTTCATTTAGGTTCATTTAGGTCAAATGGGTCAAGTTGACCAATTTGACCCATTTGACCCAATTGGGTTAGGTCATGGGTTGGTTTAGGCTTGGTTGATCATTTGAAATGTTTTGCATGCTTTAGTTTCAATCAATTTTGGTTTGGTTAGATTTCAAGTTGATTTGACCTTTTAGGTCAAGTTAGGTTCATGGTCAATTAGGCTAGGTTGGGTCTAGTTGGCTAATTAAGGCTTTGGTCAAGTTCAATAAGTGATTTAGAATGAATTTGATCCATTGGTTGCTATCAATTTGGCTTAGATCAAGATTTGACCTATTTTGACTTTTTAGGTCAACTTAGGTCAAGTGGCCAATTAGGCTTGATTTGGCTCAATTGATGGTTTGGTCAAGTTCAATCATTGATTATGGATTGGTTTAGATCAATGGTTTCAATCAATTTTCCTTATGGTGGATTTTAGCTAGTTTGGGTTTCATTTGGGCTAAGTGTTAACTTGGTCAAAGGCTAGGTTTGGCTTGGTTTGACCAATTTGAGTGATTGATCATCCTATGATGATTGTTGCTCATAATGTGAGGCTTAGATGGGCTTAGTTCAATCCAATTTGGGTTGGCTTAGAATTTGGCTCAAAAAGATCCTTTAGGTCACTTTGGGTCAAGTGAGCCTAAGTGGGTCAATTGGCTTGATCAAGGCTTTGAACTCACATATGGACTTATGATTGAAATATAAATCCAATTGCAAGTGATTTGGAGTCAAATGGTGTTTGATTCATTTAACAATTTCAAGTCAGGAGTTGGTGGATCTCTCGACTTTCAACAAGGTCGATTAAAAGGTGAACATGGGTTTGATTTGGGTTGGTTTGATTTTGGCTTGATGATTGAAGTTTATGTTTGTATTTGATTTGTGATTGAAGGAATGATTGTTTGAAGAGAAAATCTAAAGGTTTGGATTGATTTGAGAATGATTTGGCTAAGTTCAAGAATTTGACTTGAAGGTTGTAAGTTGGATTGAAGTTGGATTAGACTTGAGTTTTGAATTGATTTTGGTTATTTGAATTTATATTTCATTTATATTTGTAAATATAAATCAAGATATAAATGGATTATGAGAAAAAACTTTTGAGTTTGGAGTGATTTGGATTTGGTTTGAGCTAAGTCCATAAGATGAAATCAAAATGGCTTAGGAAAGATTTTGGATTTGGAAGTGAGTTTTGGATTTAATTTTGGTTATTTGAATTTATATTTTATTTATATTTGTGAATATAAATGGATTATGAGAAAATATTTTGAGTTTGAAGTGACTTGGATTTGATTTGAGCTAAGTCAATAAGATGAAATCAAAATGGCTTAAGAAATATTTTGGATTTGGAATTGAGTGTTTTGGTTATTTGAATTTATATTTCATTTATATTTATCAATATAAATGAAGATATAAATGGATTATGAGAATATATTTTAAGTTTGGAGTGATTTGTATTTGATTTGATATTTGAGAAAATCAATTAAGTTGAAATTGATTTTGATTTGAAGTTGATTTGAATTTGGAGTTGGTTTGAATTTGAAGTTTGACTTGAAAGAAGGAAGTAAGGATTTGGTTCAAGCTAAAGGGTAGGCAAGTTTTCCTATTATCCCAAAGGCATGACTTTTTCCTATGGCTAACTCTTCTAAGTCTCTAGGTTAGGCTAAGTGTTCACCTAATCACTAGAAGTGTCTTAAGACTAAGAAACTCTTAATGTCTAGAGGAGTCCTATGTCTAAGATGGAGAAGTTGAGAGCTTACTCCAAAAGTGAGGTCAACATGTATGTTTAGCTAATCTTCGTTTTGCAGGTTTAGTTATATTTATCTTTCCCATTTTGATGTAAATTTTTTAATTAAGATTTAGAATGAATGTTATGGGGGATTAGGATAAACATTAGTTATGATACTAAGTCTTATGTACCATGCGATGCCTTTGGAGCAACCATATTCTAATCAATCCAAAAGGAAGAAAGAAAAGAAGCAAATCAAAATGAAGAAATGAAGAATAAATAATGAAGAATGAAGACCCCCATAACAAGAATTCCTTATAATTGTAATTATTCATTTGTAATCCGGGTTGTATAAGGGTAGAGCTCGGCTACCCTTATTTCTTTTTGGGTTTTAAGGCGGTACCCGATCAGACTGGCCTTTTATTCTTTTTATGTTAATTTTATAAATTGATTGATGTTATGTTTATGATTGTGCAATTAGGATGACATGACTTTCTTAGTTTCTTAATTATTTGGTGATTGTTGAATGGCCTGGATGCGATTAGGCTCTTAGGAAAAAATAGATTTTCTATCCAATTAATCAACTCAAAATTAAATTAAATAATTCATAACCTCATCTAAAGCCTAGGGTATAAACTAAGAAAATAAAAGATTTAGCAACCCCTTAGCTAGATGTTGTATGACTCATATCATGCATAAATTATATTGTCTCACTCTTGCTAATGGAGGGCCTCCACCTTTGCCAGAGAAAATGGCTTAACCTTTTAGAGCCATGGTGGAAACACACCTCCATCTTTCTGATTGTAGCCAATAACTATTTCTTCATGCATTAGGCATATAAAATCACATAGCCCATGTCAAATAAAAATGTCCAAAAATCAAAATAAAACTTGACAAAATTTGCATTAGATTAAGTCATTTATTCATGCCCTTCATGATCTAGTCGCTTAGGGAGTATGCTTAAGGATTTAATTTCTTTTCTAAATAAATAATAGCCTAGCCATCTTGCAAAGCATAAGACTTGCCAACATGTATTTAAAATTGTAGGAGGAGTTAGTTGGCGGCCACTCTAGGCGGTTGTAAGTCCAATAGTCGGGTGTATTACTCTCTCTTGTGGAGGTAAACCATATACCCATTTTTTGCCTTATATTTAGGTTGTATTTTAGCCCTCACCAAAGTTCCCTAGATTTAGGATCTGAGGTTGATGTTTCCCTTTACGGGCTATAAGCGTAAATCCTCACCTCTTAGGCATTTCTACAATCTTGTGTTGTAGAATTGTAAGCCCTATATTTCTAATAAAAATTCAACCCAAACATATAATTCTCCTCTATTTCAAAAATATAAAGCCCAACCATAGGATAGTTTGGGATGCTCACTAGGTTTCCTAGCATCATGAGCATCACCTACTCATCTCTCTTTAGTTTCAATAATAACTCTCTCCTTTTGATCAATCCCACTTGATTTTCTAAAAATAACCAATTTGTTGATAATCCTATCTTTGAAATATTTGGAGACAACGATCATTTATCTTAATCGAGAGTATTCCTAAGGAACCCCATTCCTTAGGATGTAATTAACTATTGGGGCTTGCCCTCCATAGGGAACTTAATGAACCTGGCTTAAAATAAACCCTACTTTACTTTCCATGTAAAGTAGGGGAAAGATCTCTAGTACATTTGAAGACCCATCATGCCTTAGGAGTCCTCATTAGGTGATTAGGTCCATTATAGGTAATGACTTCTATCTCTCGAGATAGTACACTATTCCTTAATGTTATAGTCGATCACCCTAATGAGTACATCTATGGATCTGTGTGGTATCCCCTCACATAAACACACCCAATAATAACAACATCAACTTCCTAAAAATAAACACAATAGATTTTTCTGGCGACTCCGCTGGGGATGGTTATTCTCTCCATCTTTGGTAAATGATCGTTGTCTCCAAGTATCGATAGTAGATTTATATTTCATATGAATTTGAGACTATCCATCTTTCCATTGGCACTTAGCTCATTTCATTCTTAAGCTAAGCTAGCCAACATCCTTTAGGTTTTAGGACCTTACTCCATGTTGGTCTTAAAACCCCTGTTGGGTCCCCCAATAGGTGAAAATAAAATTTAACCAAAAGATATGACTAAAAACCTTGTTGAACCTCCATACCATTTCTATGGTAAGGTAAGGTTCATTCTACAAATAAGAAAAATAAATCCTTTATAAAAAATATCACTTTTCAAAAGTACTTTCTCAAAGTTCACATAATAAAATATTTGAACAAAAATTTTCACAAAATATATATTCAACCCCATCTAATAATCCTCAAGATTACATGTTAGTTCTTTTCAAAACCAAAATCAAAATCATCTTTCAAAAGCACATATTTAAAATGAACATCTTCATTCAACATACTCAAATTTATTGAATGAAGGTTTCATTTCCAAATAAAATCTTTTTTATAAAATTGAAACTCCACTCAATATATCTCACATATGTTGAAGTTGGAGTTTCTTCCTTTTCAAAAAGCATATATTTAGAAATCAAAACCCTCATTCAATATATCCAAATTTATTGAATGAAGATTTCATTTCCAAATAAAATCATATCATAAGATTGAAACTCCACCCAATATATTCCATATATATTAGAATTAGAGTTTATTTCCTCTTTTAAAAAAAAGCACAAATTTTAAAAATAAGCATCTTCATTCAATATATCCAAATTTGCTGAATGAAGCTTTCATTTTCAAATAAAATCACACCATTTGAAACTCCACTCAACACATTCCACATGTGTTAAGTTGGAATTCCCTTCTTTTCAAAAAACAATAACCCCACACAAAAATTTCATCTTTGAAAAATAAAACATGATTGCCTTCCATTTTACATACCCAAATTTATTAAATGGAAATCTCCTTTGTAAAAATCATGAAAATCAAAATACATTGGAATTCCATTTGACATACCCTAATTTGTCAAATGAGAGTTTCATTTTTCAAAAGGAAAATTAAAAATAAATTGGATTCTATTTAACACATCATATTTGTTAGATAGAAACCTCTCTTTTCAAAATAAATTTGGACTTTATTTAGCATACCCAAATTTGCTAAGTAAAGATCCCATTTTCAAAATCAAAGCAAAAAACTAAACACATTTGAACTTTATTTAGCATACACAAATTTTCTAAATAAAGATCCTATTTTCAAAATTCAAAACAAAAATTAAATAGATTTGGGCTTTATTTAGCATACACAAATTTGTTGAGTAAAGATTCCATTTCTAAACTCACACATGATATACATCATGGGCAAACAAGCAAAAAAAAATATTTTCAAACATCTCATTTAGCATACCCAAATTTGCTAAATGAGTAATCCCAAAATCAAATCTAAAGCAAAATTAATTGACCCTCTATTTAACATACTCAAATTTGCTAAATAAAGGGTCCCCAAACATAAAATCAAATTCAAATATGAACCAATGGAAGCATTAAAAGTCTCTCCAAAATATTTGAACCCATTCAACAAATACAAATTTGTTGAATGTGGATTCTAAACTCAAATGAACTCAAAATCTCTCCTCCAATTTATTAAAAATCTCACCTAAATTCAATGAGCCCCACTTAACATATTCAAATTGTTAAGTGTGGGATCAAACTCTACATCAAATTTAAAGAGTCAGCAGAATGCCAAGGTAGAAAATATAATTTAAGTTTGTTCAACAATTGCAGAGTTTTGGTGCAGTTTCAACTCAGTCCAGCTAGCTTTTCTTAGTACAGTATAGTACAAATGGATTCCCAGAAGTATATGTTCTCCTTTCCCTTTGGGATGGATTTGTCCTTGGATACATTTGGTTCACTTGATACATTTTGGCTGAGGATTCGAGTGAGCCATGATTACTTGTGAGGGGGCAACCCTCACCACTTTCAGCAGGAATGTGGTGGTTGGGCAGAAGCCAGTCATCCATATTGAGATGCCCTCAGATTCTAAATTTCTCTCACTGAAGAGGAAGGTGGTAAAGGTTCTCGCAGCAGCTACAGTTCCAGTGCCCATGCAGTCAGTTGTTCCCATCACTACCCTAGTGCGGACTAGTACCACTCACTAGCTTCCTCTAAGGGGAAGGCTACCCTAGCATTAGGGATAGTCTCCCCTACCTTTGAGGTAGGGTCTAGCTCCTGTACTACTCCACCTAGCCAAACTCAACATAGCAAAAGGAGCCTCAAGATCAAGCGGCACCACGTGCGCATTGCCAAGGAGATGGAGACAGTATCTCATACTGCAGAAGAGGGGTCAACCAGGGTAGTTTCTCATTTGCTTACTCAGAATAAGTTCCACCCCCTTTCTAGTTATGAAGGAAAAGAAGATGTCGGGAGGATTATAGTACCACCTCCACCTCTAGTTCATTATGAGACACATGTCAAAAATAGGAGGAGGTCATATGTTGGCCTCAGGACATATTTATGCCATGTTGACAGGGCTTATGGACGGTCAGAGTTCAGTGCCCTGTTCGATTGATGATCAGTTATCCCTCGCAGTATAGGCAAGCATATCCATCAGGAGAGGGCCAGAGAGGCCCGAGTATCAATTCATATTACTAGAACAGAGAGGCAAAGATATGTTAGCGGTCCTCTACGCCTCATAGATTTTCATCGGCGTCGCATGTGGGTCCTGATGATAGTTTCTGATTGGGAACCACCCATCATGGGAGGTGTCCCCACAGAGGCAATGTTGTTTCCACCACACCACTCCACTCCACATTGTGCCATTCAGTTCCATCTTCTAGTTCCACCAAGTCATGAGAGCGATGGGAGAAAAGCCCACTAGTGATCCAGCTATGGCCAAGGGATCCCACTTCATTTACCCCACCAACTGAGGTAAAGGAAAGCTCTCCTGCTCGACCACCTACTTTAGTTATGGTAAAGAGGGAGTGGCGACCTAGCAACATCATGGTTGTACCATCACCTCCATCACCTCAACCAATCATGGATATAGCAGTGGTAGAAGGCTAAGGGGACAGTTCTATTATCCCTATTGTGATATATCCCCCGAAGAGTAGTACTCCACCCATAGCAGTTGACTGTCATGAGCATGTGTCTTTCAGTGAGCAAAACCCTCATAAGGTTAGCACTCCAGTAGCAGGGGAGGTCAGATGTATCTCCGTTGATAAGCATGATCCTACCACTAGTCAGCCACGAGTATTCATGCCACACAGTTCGCTCTTTGTATGATATCTTGGCATAATATTTTACTGAGAAGAAAGAAATCCTAGGGTATGATTGGTTTTACCTCAAAGAGGAGAAGGTTAGCTTTAACCCTAATGAGGATGATTTGTTGGAAGACTCGGTAGAGGTGCATATGGTTAATACTAAAGGTTCCCTCCTTCGAGATCATCATAATTCAGAAGGTGTTACGGTCGAATAGAATGATACATCCTATTTGACCCAACACCTCCATTAACAACTTAAACAGAAAGATGAGTACATTGATAAGATAAGAAAGAGACATGAAGATTTGCTAGTGGTAATTCTAGCACTTCAAAATCAAGCTCCAGCAACACATCCTACCATTGTGGAGACTGGTCAGCCTAAGTTATTGCATGTCCTGGATCAACCCAAGAGTTCACCTCCAGTAGAATAGGACAGTACTAGATTGTACAGAAAGGTAGTGGATAGTACCTCCATAGAAGAAAAAGATATCAAACTCTTGGTTGAACAACAAGTGAAGGAAGCACTGGCACAAGCCCGAGGTGGTTCATCAGTTTGAAAGGGTAGACCCTACCCAGAGGAATTTGATGTTATCCCCTATCCTAAGGGTTTTGTGCCTCCTTCTTTCAAAAGTTTTGATGGCAACGAGAACCCTCGCCAACATATAGCACACTTTAGGGCCAACTGTTGCAACACTGGTGGCAGTGATGCATTATTGTTCCATCTCTTTGTCAAGTCTAGCGGACATAGCTTTTGATTGGTATGCTAAACTCCCCAATGATTCAGTGAAGACTTTTGTTGAGTTAGAGTAACTATTTATTAAGAGATTTGTTGGAGCTCAATAAAGCTTAACTATGGGTGATCTCGTTGTGGCTCAACAACAACTTAGTGAGTTGCTCATTGATTACATTCTTAGATGGCATAATTTAAGCATGAAATGCGAACCATAGCTATCTGAACATCATATTATTGAAATTCTATTAAAGAATATTCATGGCCCGGTCGCCTTCATACTTAAAGGTTTCACCATTAAGACATTTGAGAAGTAAATCAACAAGGCGGCTAGCCTACAAGGAGAGGTCAAATAGTTTTCTTTTCAAGATCAGTTATTAAAGCCAAAGCCACAGAAAGCCTATGAAAAGAAGCCAGTAGCGGCATTAGACAAGGGGAAGAAATTGGACAGGGATCAGTATGAGAGACCTCGAGCTCCACAACCTTCACTTTTGCCTCCTTTACCACCACCTCGGCCATCTTATCGGCCACCACAACAGCCTCTATGACCTTCACCACCTTCTCCTCAACCATACTCTCAACAGCGGTATACATACCCACCCCAAGGTAGCTACCATCCACCTACTATTTTGGATAAATTAAACAAAACTTATTCATTTAAGAATGAGGTAGTCAGGAAAATCTTTAAAAACCTCTTAAAGAAACCTGATTTTTAACTACCCGAGCCTAGAAAGTTGAAGGAAGTGGGCAGGAGTAATGATCCTAACTTTTGCCCCTACCATCGCATGCTAGGACATATTTTGGAGGGTTGATTTACTTTTTAGGACTGGCTTGAGCATAGCTACAAGTCGGGTGCTATAATTATCCCTAAGGAATATTTAGTAGAATAACCATCCAGTTTTGTTAGGATAATCCTTGGGGATACATCTGATCCTCTCAAAATAAAAGAATGTTAGGATATCTCTTTATCCCGAACCTCTAAAAAGATTATTTCTAAATCAAGAAACTTTCTTTACAAATGACTGAGGAAACTTGAACCTCCGACAATAAGGAAGGTTTGTAAGTTGCCAAAGACAACTTGGGGAAAGTGGGAGCTTAGCAACAATAGCAACAACCCATACTTGCAGGATAGCCAAATAGCAACCAACCGACTCACCTCCATTCCATTGCTTTCCTTGAGACATTCCTACTTCAACTAGTTCTTCTTCTAGTAGACATCTTATATCGATGGATGAGGGGATCAAATCCCTCGCCCCACTTACTTTACTAGATTTTTGCTATGTACCTCCTTTTAAATCTAAGAAATAAAGAAATAAAGCTATTTTGAATTACATATGCACCACTTCTGATGAGTTATCTAATTCTACTCCTTTAGAAAACTCTTCAAGTCTTAATAATTATAACAACTCTGATCATCCTCTTTCTGATTCAGAGATGGAATTTCCTTCTTTGAATAACATAAGTTCACCTCTTGAGATAGACTTAGAATCATCCAATTTCGAGGGTCCTATAGGAGAAGCTGTAGGTGAACCTGATGAGCAGGTAGAACTTTCCACTAAACCATCTCATGATGTCACCAAAGTCAACCTTCGTTGTGATAAAGTTTTACTTCCTAAGGCAGCACCTCAGGATAAGGGTAAGCAAGTCATTGGTTATAGTGATCAAGAAGCCCCTCCACAAGATGCTCCACCCATGGATATGCTTATGAAGGATCAGCCCAGTTGATTACAATGTCCTCACTCACCTAAGAAAGTTACCAGCTAAACTAAGCATATATGATGCCCTTGTCTTATCTAAAGAGATGAGGAAATCATTAATCAAGGACCTTTTTGATCCAAAAATATGCTTAGCTCAGCTGACCGCTATTGGAGAGGAAGCACATTATACAAGAGAAGCTCAAGGAGTCACATTCATCGATGAAGACCTTCTTCTAGAGGATATGGAGCACAACTGTCCCCTCTACATTACAGTGGATATAGGTAGATTTATACTTTCTAGGGTGTTAGTTGATCCAGATGCATCAGTGAACACTATGAGCCTGAAAACCCTTACCTATTTGAGGATTGACAACTCTAAGCTTCGAGGAGATCGGATGATGTTGAGAGGATTCAATGAATAGGGTGAGGGGGCTTTAGGCTCCATAGTGTTACCTTTCGAAATAAGCGACTGGAAGATTGAAGCCAAGTTCTATATAATTGATTCAAATACATCATTCACTGCTTTGCTTGGTAGGCCTTGGATACACCAGAATAAGTTGGTTCCATCCTCCCTTCATCAGTGTATCAAGTTTCAAAGAGATGGAATTGAATACTATGTTAAAGGAGATGAAAAGCCATTCTCAGTTAGAGAAGTTGAGATATATGAGCACGCAACCTACTATCTTCCTCAAAATCAAAATGCCTATTCTCGTGAACTTGGCCAAAATTTGAATACAAAATAAAAAGAAAAAGAAAAAGATGAAAAATAAAAATAAAAAGAAGAAAAAGAAAAAGAAAAAGAAAAGAAAAGAAAAAAGAAAGTAGAGAAAGGGACACGAAGAGGTAGATCCGCATGTTACATTCCACCCACAGTTTGTTCCACCATACGACCATATGGGTAGGATGGCTTGACCTCCACCAGGTAGAGGCAGAGGTAGATACAGAGACAGTTCTAGAGGAAGAAGACCCCGAGGTTAGCAGCCAAGCAACAGGGGCTATGTTCCAATTCACAGAAGTACTCCTGCTATTCACATAGACATGGAATCCAGCTCAGAGGAGTCTCATGTGATTAGCACACTAGCCAACCCCTCTCAGTGGGTTTCATTGGAGGTGACACTCGAGCCAAATAGTGATGAAGATCATGCCTCCAAGCAAAGCATGAATGTATTTGAATCAAGATTATGTAAAACCATTAGGTAGCAGTTAGGAACCTTAGCTCTAACTCCACTTTCTTCTCAAAAAGTTGAGGGTTTGGTAGTTAAGGAAGTTCCTAGATCTTCCATGGGTGTCAATCCAAAGGGATTTCTATTGGGATCATCATCCTCAAGTCCAGAAGCAGATGTAAAACTTGGGATAATTCATATAAAGATTTAATGGAATTACCTTTTGATTTGTACTCACCTTGTGTTCATAATTTTGTAAAGAAAGGTTTGATTCCTTACACATGGTCCAGGCACAGGTCAAAATATTTTGAGAAGTTGTGGGACAATAAAGGCAGGGATGCACAATCAAGACCGGATTAGGATTCGGTATAGTGGGTCCAATTGGCGATGATGATTACTACTTAGTTATCACCAATCATCTATAATTTGATAGGTTCTTCTTAAATCACATTAACTCATATGAGAAGATGTGTTTAGAAACTTCAGATGATCCTGATGATCTTCAAATCAAAAATGCACCTCCAGAATTTGAAGAAGAAATCAATGCAACCATCGATAAGCTCAAAGAAATCAACCTCAGGACAGAAAAAGATCCACGCCCCACATACATCAGTTCTCTATTGAATGAAGAAGAAATCAATGACTTAGTTAGCTATTGACTAAGTTCAATGACTGCTTTGCATAGAGCTATGAAGAGATACGTAGATTATCTCCTGACATAGTAGTCCACAATAGACTAGCAGCCACCTATATCAAGCTCCTAGACGCATGCGATTAGAAATCGAACAATAGGTCATTTCTAAAGTCAAGAAACTAATCGATGATGGTTTCATCAGGGAAGAAAAATACCTTACTTGGTTAGCCAGTGTCATGCCAGTTAAAAAAAAGAATGATCAAATTCGCATATGCGCCGATTTTAGGGACTTAAATTAAGCATGTCTTAGGGATGAATTTTCACTTCCTATATCAGAGTTAATGGTGGACATCGCCTCATCTCATGCAGTATTCTCCTTTATGGATGGGTCATCTGGCAACAACTAAATCAAGATGGTCCCCGAGGATGAAAGAAACATTGCTTTTTGAACCCCGATCAGAATCTATTGTTATATGGTCATGCCTTTCAGCCTTAAAAATACCGGTGCTACATACCAGCGGGCCATGACTCAGATATTCAACGAACTCATTCATCATTAAGTTGAATGCTATGTTGATGATATAGTAGTCAAAAATAAAGAAAAGGAATACAATCTCTTTGACTTGAGAGTAGTTTTCGAACGGTTAAGATAATTTAACCTCAAAATAAATCCCCTGAAGTGTGCATTCAGAGTAGCTTTAGGGAAGTTCTTTGGGTTTGTTGTCCGACACTGAGGAATAGAGATATACTGAGAAAATATCAAAGCTATCTTAGAAATGCCACCCCCTAAAAGTTTAACTCAACTTAGATCATTCCATGGGTGGTTGGCATATCTAAGGTGTTTTATCTCCAATCTATCGGGAAGATGCAAGCCATTTTCAGCACTTATCAAAAAGGATGTTAAGTTCAAGTGGGATGACAAGTTCCAACATGCTTTGAAAGACATCAAACAGTATTTGGTGAAGGCGCCAGTTCTAGCAACCCCTATCCCGGGTAAGCCACTGATCCTTTACACCGCTGCATTGGATGACTCCCTTGGCACATTATTGGCCCAAACCAATGACGAAGGGGAGAAGAATGCTCTCAACTACCTCATCTATCATCTGATCCCTGCTGAAGCAAACTACCCACCTATTGAGAAACATTTCCTAGCTCTCATCTTTGCATCCCAAAAGCTACATCACTATATGCTTTCTCATAAGGTGAACCTGATCTCCAGGATCAATCCACTGCAATATCTCAGGACACGTTCGACGCTATCCAAATGGTTGGCACATTGGTCCATGATTCTCTCGTAGTTTGATATCACATTCAATCCCCTCTGTGCTATGAAAGGATAGGCACTAGCGAATTTCTTAGCAGCACACCCACTTCCTGCTGATTCTCCACTTAGTGATGACCTCCCCGATGAATAAATCATGAACTTAGGAGGCATTAGCATCTATCATTGGAAGATGTATTTTGATGGTGCAGCTTCCTTTCAAAAAGGAGAAGAACCACGATTTACTCTTCCAAGAAAGGCAGGGGTAGGAATCATCCTTTTAACTCCAGACTGTGATGTGATGAGATTCTCATACTATCTCTCCAATCCATGCACCAACAATGAAGCTGAGTATAAGGTTTTGTTTGCCAGTCTGGAGTTAGCTATTACAATGTGTGTCAAAAGCATCAACATCTACGGGGATTCTCAGCTAGTCATCAACCAGATTGTTGGGTCTTATATGGTTCTAAAACTTAAGCTTCGTCACTACCATGAGTACACCATGAAGCTGTTGGCCCAAATCCATGAGGTCACCATCTACAAGGTCCCTTGAGGAGAGAACATAGTAGCATATGCTTTGGTTAAGCTCATCAAGGAGTTGGCATGTTCGAAAGATGAGTCCATTCCAATAAGGGTCCAAAATAGACAAGTCTTATCCTTTATTGATGCTGAACTCATTGAGAAACTCTCTCTTGGAGGGGAGGTTATCGTTGCCAATAAAGATGAGGAGTTGGATTGGAGGCAACCATTTATAGATTACTTGAACACTAGTAAACTACTTCAAGAGAAATCACAAGCCCATCAAATGAAGCAGAGAGCTCTCTCCTATGCTCTCATGGATGGCACCTTGTACCGATGATCTTTTTATCAAATGTGGTTATGCTATTTAGACAAACACGAAGCCCATAAGATTGTGACCAATGTACATTCAGGTATATGCAGAGCGCATCAATCCGGCCCGAAGATGTAAGTCAAGATCAAGAGAATAGGATACTACTGGCCTTCGATGATTACAAACTACATGGATGTAACTAGGAGATGCCATAAATGTCAAGTATACGGTGTGATCTTACACCAACCACCCAACATTTTACACCCTACTTCAGCCTCATGGTCATTCGAGTGTTGGAGTACTGACATAGTGGGTCTGATTGATCCTCCTTCATCTGAGGGTCATCGATTCATCCTAGTTGCCACCGACTACTTTTCTAAGTGAGTGGAGGTAATCCCACTAAGAGAGGTCATAGCTCAGCATGTGATCCAATTTTTTAGAAACCATATCGTATATGGGTTCGGGGTGCCTCGATGAATTATATCTAATAATGGTACTACATTTAAAAGCACCAAGATCAATAGCTTCGCCAGGAGACACGGTATAGATTGGAGATACTCCACTATGTACTATCCCAGGGTTAATGGCCTAGCGGAAGCATTCAGCAAAACTGTCATCCAGATACTAAAGAAGATAATCGATGACAACAAGCGATAGTTGCATGAGCATCTAGTTAAAGCTTTATGGGCATACTGCAGAACATACTGAACTCCAACCCAATATACCCCGTTCTCCTTAGTATATGGGTCTGAAGCCATTTTACCATTAGAAGTTTAGCTCACATTACTAAGGATAGCAATGGGTAGTAAACTCACTACAGAGCAGAATACCAAGTTGAGGTTAGAAGAGCTCAAAGTTTTGGAGGAGAGACGCTTACAGGCATTCTAGAACCTCAAGTTATACAAAGCCAAAATGATTTAAGTACACAACAAGCTGGTTCTCCCTAGAGCTTTTCAAGTAGGAGATCTTATTTTATTTCTAAGGAGACCGATTATTGCCCGTCGAAAGATGGGAGGAAAGTTTGAACCCACTTGGGAAGGCCCCATAAAGAAGGCCTACCAAGGAAGATCTTATCAACTTATTAATTGTAAAGGGAAACACCTGCTTCCAATCAATGGGCTCTATTTGAAGAAATCGCCCTAAAATCATGTTTGGAAATAATTATCTTCAAAATTTCATTCCAATTCATCAAAATATTCTCTTCATTTGAAGCATTGTTTGCTTGTTTGTAAATCTGTCATGACATGTTTAGGGTAGGTGTAAGAGAACTCAAGAGGAATCATATCCTTCTTTCACAACATGAACACAAATTAAACACGATTCCCTAGTGCTGCTAGAGTAGGTGTAAGAGAGCCTAAGAGGCATCCTATTTTGATTAGTACGGCTAAGTTAGGTCTAAGAGAACCTAAGTGGCATCCTTTCTTGGTGTGATTACAACTGCCATCCTTGGCACCATTTCATCAACTTTTAAGCGCATTTTAGGATAGGTGTAAGAGAACCCAAGTGGCATCTTGTCCTCCTTTAACATAAACATAAACAAATATCTTTTGTCTCGGGCTATTTTGATATATGAGCAAGCCCCCTGTGGTACTCACTCATTAGCGACTCTTAGTTGGGCTGACATACTATCTTGCTAGTGTGTCACCCCAGTGGTCATCTGTCTGACGGATATGAGTCCATGTGCTTTCTTCCTAATGTGACCATTGCAAACCAACAAGGGCCTTGTTAGTTTGGTAGGCCTCACTGCGCAGCCAGTAAGTTACCTCATATTGACTTTGTCTAAGAGGATGTAAGCCTACACGCTTTCTTATTGAACTAGCCATTATGCACTAACTAGGTCGAGTATATTTGAGGTTTAGGATAAGTCCCCCAGTGGCTACTTTCCTCTCAACTATTTTTGAGTTGATATAAGTCCCCAGAGGCATTCGCTCAATAGTCTCCCTAGGTCGGATAGCACCTGTCGAGCCGAAGACAGATTATCCCAAAAATTAGTTTCGTTGTAGGTGGATGTGAGTCCTCGATGCCTTCTTCATAGGATGATTATAGCAAATCTATGGGCACTTTAGGTTAGTTAATGTTCGCTATGCTGATAGCAACTCACACGGTGGATACACCATTCTTGGTAGATATGAGTCCTCGTGCTTTCTCCTTGAGTTGGCCACCGAATACCTACAGACATTATCTTCTTCATGGTTTTTGGACAAAGCTCTTAGTGGCCCCTCCCCTGCGAGCACTCTACTCGAATTACATCATTATCGACCCCATTTAGACACTACCCGAGTTACTTTTGGATTGGATAGTCCCCTTTCCTAGTAGTCACCCTATAGTTTGAGAATTTGTTCAGCGGAAGCGCAAACTCTCCCTTGATTTAGTAAATCTAAGATAGGTCTAAGCTGATATAAGCTCCTTCTGTGATCCCTTATAAAGCAACGTCCATGATAAATAAATAAACAAAATAAACAAATTCATTCGCTTGTGGATTAGGAATTCAAGTCCCTAGCGGCCCCTTTCCTAAGCAGGTATCCTATCTTTAGGGTAGAGCCAGCAAAACTCCCTATAGGAATTGCTTGACTACACTTGAGTTGAGTTAAGTCCCTAGATCAGCACTCTCTCTGTAGTTTCCCTTAGGTCGGGTTAAATCTAATTTTCCACAAACAAGTTGCCCCGGTGGTCATTTTTATTTTGGAAGATGTAAGTCTGCTATGCATTCTTTCTAGCATGACTATCACTGGCGGAGGCGACCACAGGTCGGTTAACATATTATCATGCTAATGTGTCACCCTAGTGGTCTTTTTGTTTAGAAAATATGTGTCCCCATGCTTTCTTCTCTAAATTGACTACTGCAAACTGAAAGGCACCCCTTTGGTTGGATAGTTTTCCCTTCGACCGAGAAACTACCCCCTTTGGATTGGTAAATCTAAAGTAGGCCAAGGCCTACATGGCCCCTACTCAATCTGGTCCATCGCAAACTGATGAGATCCATAAAATATAATTAAAATGAAATTAATTTTGACTATCTTTGAGCTAATTTAAGTCGCCCAATGACATTCACTCAGTAGCCAACCTAAGGTTGGGTTCGATCCATTGCCTCACCAACTGATCATCCCAGCAACTGATCCCCACTTTGGAAGATATAAGTCTACTACACTTTCTTCCTAATGCAGCCGCTGCACACCTAAAGGCAACCCCTCTGGTTGGATAGTCTTACTATGTAGTTGGTAGACTATCCCTTTGGATTGATAAATCAGTAGGCAGAACATGTACTTAGTGCGGTCCATCCTGATCGATGGTCCATCTTAAAACTCAGAATTTAAAATCTAAAACAAAATAAACTCTCCTCCTCAGTGGAGCCAAATTAAAAAATCAAATCATTAGCTTCTCCTCAGTAAGATGCAAATCTTTCCAATCTCTCTAGTGGAGTCAATTCAATTCAACCCGAACTTGTTCCCCTAGTGGAAGGTTCACATCTTTTATCCCAAGTGAATTCCAAATTCTTATCCCCTAGCGAATTCACAACCTCGTGTCCTGAGTGGATAACTTGAGCCTTTTCCCCTAGTGGAAGGCTCACATACTCAATCCCTAGTGGATTCTTCCATCGCTCTCTTATGTTTTTGACATAAGTAGAGTCGTATTGCACTAAGATCTTAATTCCTTATGGACCTCGAGTTTAGGAGTAGATCATTTCTGTTAGTGCTTGTGATCATTCGAACATTATTGATCATCTTGGTCAACACCAAAATGTGCAGTGTACCTTGCCAATCACACCGCACCTATTGGGCGTCCTTTGTTGACCCCACTTTTGGAGTAAGCTCTCAACTTCTCCACCTTAGACATAGGACTCCTCTAGACACTTCGATCAGACATCTCTAGCTAAATGAATCGACTTTGATCAAAATGGTGATCGACTTTGATCGAAATGGTACTTCTCGTGGCTTAGAGACTTGGGAAATGAATCGATTAAGCTCGATGAGGTCCAAGGATGGTGTATGCAAGGTTAATTTGGTTTTGTTGAGAATTGAGTGAATTGGAATTTGAGCTCACCTCTCCTATTTCAGCTTTGAGTAAAATCGAGAGTGGGAAATGGGGGAGCTTAGGAATGGCTTGGAAAAACTTAGAGAGGCATTGATTCAACCTCTCTAGCTCTAAGAAAATGATTGATTTTTGTTCGAGTGGGAATGTGGGGGAGTATATCTCCCCCTCCTTGGATCGGATGGTGAGAGACTATTTTTCCATTTTTGATCAATGGCTTAGATTGGAGGCATGGTTTGAGCTGCAAAACACCCCACATGGGTCATTTTGGGTAGTGGAGTGAAGGAGACTGGATGCCCATGTGCTAGGTGAGTGCATTTGGAGTTCCAAGTATTCAAATATCATTGGAGGGGTTAGTTTGGCCTTACCTTAGGTAATGGCTGACCCAAGCTCATTGGGTCATGTTCACCACCCTCCTTGGTTCTCATGTGGACCACTAGAAGGATGTCAAGTGGCCTTGAGAAAGAAATGACTAAATTTCAAGTGAATTTGGTCATAGGATACCCTTTGATCTAAGGGCAAAGTGGTCATTTGGCCATGAGTTTTATTTGAGCAAATTTGAAATGATTTGAAAATGGGTTGGGCCAAATTTCAAGTGATTTGGAGTTCATTTGGTTTGAATTGATTTAATTTGACCCATTTAGGTCAAGTTGGGTCAAATTGGGTTAGGTTGACCAATTGGTCAAATTGAGTCAAACCATGGGTTAGGTCAAGTTCAAATGATCATTTGGAGTCAATGTGTCTCATTAGTTTGGGTCAATTTGGTTTAGATTTTATTTTGGTTCATTTAGGTTCATTTAGGCCAAATGGGTCAAGTTGACTAATTTGACCCATTTGGCCCAATTAGGTTAGGTCATGGGTTGGTTTAGGCTTGGTTGATCATTTGAAATATATTGCAAGCTTTGGTTTCAATCAATTTTGATTTAATTTTTTTTTTATTTCAAGTTGATTTAACCTTTTAGGTCAAGTTGGGTTCATGGTCAATTAGGCTAGGTTAGGTGTAATTGGCCAATTGAATCTTTGGTCAAGTTCAATAAGTGATTTGGAATGAATTTGACCCATTGGTTGCAATCAATTTAGCTTAGATCAAGATTTGACTCATTTTGGCCTTTTAGGTCAATTTGGGTCAACTTAGGTAAAGTGGCCAATTAAGCTTGGTTTTGCTCAAGTGAGGGCTTGATCATGTTTAATCATTGATTAGGGATTGGTTTAGATCAATTATTTCAATCAATTTAGCTCATAGTGAATTTGGTTTGAAGTGATTGATCATTTTTTAATGATTTTTTATCACAATGTGAGGTTTGGATGAGCATAGTTCAATCCAATTTGGGTTGGATTAACACTTAGTTCAAAAAAGATCTTTTAGGTCACTTTGGGTCAAGTGAGCCTAAATGGGTCAATTGACTTGATCAAGGCTTGATTTAAGTTTGGTTGAACTCACATATGAACTCATGATGGAAATATAAATCCAATTGTAAGTAGTTTGGAGTTAAATGTGTTTTGGTTCTATTTAATGATTATATCATGGTGGTGAGCTTTATAATTTTCAATGATCGATGTCTGTACTTACTAGCATTCAGATATCTTTTGCAACTTTGCGGGTTCTTGCTAATTTTTCATTAGATCAAAGCTTTACTCCCCAAGAGGATGGTAGCGATATGTTTGCATGCAAAGGTTTGCTTCTTTGTTTATTGGGTTTGTATTTGCTTTTGTTGTGTGAGTTTGTACTTAAATCTGGTTTTACTCTTTAGGTTGATTGTAGCTCTTTGAGTGGTAGTCTCAGTTTAACCCCGATCTTGTAACCTTTTATTTGAGCAATAAATCCCTAAAAAAGTCAAAAGGATGAACATGGGTTTGATTTGGGATAGTTTGATTTTGGTTTGATGATTGTAGTTTATGGTTATATTTGGGCATTTGATTGAAGGAGTGATTGTTTGAAGAGAAAATCCAAGGGCTTGGGTTGATTTGAGGATGATTTGGCTAAATCCAATAATTTGGCTTAAAGGATATAAATTGGGTTTGGATTTGAGTTTGGAATTTATATTGATTTGATTTTAGCCATTTGAATTTATAATTCATTTATATTTGTGAATATAAATGAGAATATAAATGATCCAGAGAATCATGTGATTTAGAGTGATTTGATTGTGAATTTGGTAGTTAAAAGTTCAAAAGTTTAAAAAGGGTTTTGATATTAGTTTGATTTATATTAATTTGATTTGGATGATTTGGATGCCAATTTCATTTATTGTTGTCTAAATGATAGAATAAGTGATTTATAAAGAAATCACTTGGCTTTTGGGTTGAAGGGTTTATCATGGATGTAATTCATAAGGCTTAGGAAGGTTTTCGATTTGGAATTGATAATGGGTTTCAATCATTTGATTTGGAATTGATTCATGATTTGGATTTTGGATTTTGGATTTGAATTTGAGGTTTAGTTTGAAAGAAGGAAGCAAGGAGGGTTCAAGCTATAGGATAGGCAAGTCCTCCTAAACCCCTAAGGCATAACTTACTCCTATGAATAACTCTTCTAAGTCTCTAGGGTTAGGTTAAGTGTTCATCTAATCACTAGAAGTGTCTTAAGACTAAGGAACTATCAGTGTCTAGAGGAGTCCTATGTCTGAGGTGGACAAGTTGAGAGCCCACTCCAAAAGTGAGGTCAACAATAAGCGATATTTACTTCATTGTGGTAAGAGGATGGTGAAGTCTAAAGGGTAACTTAGTATTTCAATTCAACTACCTATGATTATAAGTACCATTGAGTCTATGGGTGCTTGTAGTGTTGCTAATTAGAGATACGATCATTCTAGGATAAGGAAATTAATTTCTCATATGATAATGGTGCATGAGTTGTCGTTTAAATTTGTTGAATATGACATGTTCAACATTATCGTGAAAGCTGCTAGTCTGCATTATGAAAAGATATCACGGAGTACAGTGAAAAATGATTGCATAGCAAGTTATGAAATTGGAAAAAAATGATTGAAACACTTAATAGATTCTATCAATAGAGTCAATGTGACAACTGATCTATGGAAATCCGGTCAAGATATATATTATATGGTTTTGACATGTCATTTTGTAGATGTTGGGTGGAATTTGTAAAAATGGTGCTTAACTTTATTGACGTGCCTCTGCCTTATAGAGCAATAAATGTTCATGACATCTTGTATAAGTGTTTAAAGGATTGGGGCTTTGAGAATAAAGTTGCAATAATAATTATGAATAATGCAGCATACAATACATCGACAGTTAATATGTTAAAAGTGAAGAGTTCAATAAAAAACTTCCTCTTGATGAAAAATTTTTTCATGTGTGTTGTTATGCACATATCTTAAATTTATTAGTTCAGAATGAGATTTTTGAAATTAAAAATACAATTGATTTGGTTAGAGATAGTGTATGTGACCGTTTCACAACATCGATTAGTGATGTTCAGCGAGATAGCTCAATAGTTGCATTTGCCAAATAAGAAATTGATTCTTGATTATGTCACTAAATGGAATGCTACTTACGCAATGCTATCTTATGCACTAGAGTTCAAGAAGGTCTTTTCGAGGTTTCATGATAGAGATCCTTGTTACACTTTATGTCCTAGTGAAGAAGATTGGGCAAAATTAGAAGATGTTTGTTCTTTTCTTGAGGTATTTAACCAAGCCACATAATTGATATCAGGTTAAATTATAAACTTTGCATATTTTCCTATTACTACTGAAATTCATTTGCTCTATATTCAATTAATTAACTTCAATTTTATAATTATGGTAGGTTCCAAATATTTTACCTCCAACTTATTTTTATCAAAATTATGGGGGATCAAAGAGATGTTGGATGACAACTCTCTAAGTGGGCTCCCACATGTAAGAGAAATGATAATATGGATAAAAAAAATTTAATAAGTATTGGGGAAGTTGTAATCTTCTAATATCTATAGGTGTTATTTTAGACCCTAGAAATAAAATGAAGATGATAAACTTTGCATTCAACTCTATATACTCTGAAGATATTGTTCAGATGCACATTGATGAAGTGCGTCAAAATTTATATGAACTTTAGTAGGTAGGGATTATAAAACTAACAATGCTGACAAGCTTGCCTTAGAAAGTGATTCAAGTAATGGTTAGGGAAGTTCTGCTTTTAAATGTGGGTCAGTCTATGGAAAGACAAAGTATGAGACTTATATCAACATTACACTACCTTTGTTAAATCTAAGCTTGAAGTTTATTTGGATTACGGTGTTGTCATTGAGAATGAGAATTCAACAAATTTTGATTGCTTAGGTTGGTGGAAGGCAAACTGTTTGAAATACCATATTTTATCAATGATGGCATCCAATGTTCTTTCTATTCCAATAACAAGAGTTTTCTCATAATCAACTTTTAGTGTTGGTGGTAGAGTTATTGATCAATATCGTGCTTCTTTAGGGACGGAAACTATTCAATATTTATTATGCGGGAGTGATTGGTATCAAAATTTTTATGGAATTAAAAGAAAGGCAAAGGTTAGTAGCTTATTTTATTTCACTATGGATTAGAAGTCATACAATTTTGACATTAATCTTTGCATATGTTATGTTGTATGCAGCCAAAGAGATGAAGGAAGTTCTTTTACCTTGAAATGATATGGTTTCAATGTTTGGAACATGGAAGTTGAAACTTTTATAAATTTGAACTAAGTTGATGTATTATTTTTTTTTCCCATGAACTCTTTATGAAGTCCTTATGGTCATATGATTATTAAACATTTTATCATGTCATTGGAATTGTTTCTATTTAAAGAGTATTGGTCGAGTATTGATAATGAAGGCAATGATGATAATCTAGATGGATTATTGATTGTTTTATTTATTCATATACATTATATTTATAGTTTCCCTTCTCTTTAGGTATTGCTGATAGCCATTATGTTGAAGTCCTATTAGTATGCATTTGTGATGATATTTATTTGATAGAAGTAGGATCTTCGATGTAATGTTTATTTCTCTTCTCTTTAAGTATTGTTGGTAGTCATTATGTTGAAGTCTTATTAGTATGCATTTGTGATGATATTTATTTGATAGAATTAGGATCTTCAATGTAATATTTGTTGTCATTTCTTTTAGAGTTGATGGTAGCTATTATGTGATGATTAATTTTTATCTGAGCTTTAGCCAATATTCACATCTTCTTTGGCACATATATTCCTCATATGTTAGTCTTTATTCGTTGTTTGAGGTGTTTCTTTTCTTGTGTAATAATGTTGTCTCGTTCATCTCTTTATGCTATATATATGTACTGTTAAATATGGTGAGTTGTTTTTGTTGTTAAAACTAAACATTGAGATATTTTGAATCTTCTTATCTTTTACTCACAATAATATATGTGATGATTTACTCATAGATAATTTTGTACTTTATTTACCTGAATTCATTTATTATACATGGACCACTTGTCATCATAATGTGAATCTCCAAGTTTTCATTCTCTTTATTGCCAACAAAATCTCAAGTCCTTCTTCGATCATAGAAGGTAATGTTTCACCTTTTTAGCCTTTTTACACATATCTTTATTATTTATTTATCGTTGTTTGATGTTCTTTAAAAATATTTTAGGTTTTATGTATTCATCTTCACAAATTTGCTTATCATCAACACTCCATTAAACAGAAAGTTTCAGGTTCTACATATTAATTTTTACAAATTTTTATTGTTCACGAATGTTAAATGCCTATTTATGAACATTTATATAATTTTTTTAAGAATTTTGGTTAGGGCTGCAAACCAACCGAACCGAGCCAAGTCAATGCATGTTCAAGCTTGAAAGAGTATTGGTCAAGTATTGGCAATGAAGACAATGATGATAATCTATATAGGTTATTGATTGTTCTAATGAGTCATATACATTATATTTATAATTGTCATTCTGTTTTAAATATTGCTGGTAGCCATTATGTTGAAGTCCATCGCTTCAATGTAATGTTTGTTGCCCTTTTTTTTAAAGTTGATGGTAGCTATTATGTGATGGTTAATTTTAATCTGAGCTTGAACCAATATTCACATCTTCTTTGGCTGTCTATGTGGGCTTGTTTGGTAGGTTCTTTTTCTGGGTGTTGTTATTCTTTTCTGGTTGTCTTCCATTATCCTCTTTAGCTTCCTGTTTTGGCCTTGTTGCGGGTTGATTGATTTGGGATTGGCTTGTTCTAGTTTGATTGGTTTTTAGCTGGGCTCTTTCCTTTTGCTCTTGGTGGTTGGTCCTGATGTTGCTCCCGTTTTATGGGAGTTCTCTTTGCTAGTTTTTCTATTTTCCAAGTTTTGTGGGCTTGTTTTTCTTTCTATTGGGTCCTTGTTGGCAGTTCCTATTGGTTGGTCTATGTATTATGCTCTTTATTTTCTTCTAGTTTGGCTTGTTCTGGTTTGATTGGATTTTAGCTGGGCTCCTTTATTTTGCACTTGGTGGTTGGTCCTGCTATTTCTCCCGTGTCATGGGAGTTCTCTTTATTGGGATATTTCAGATTTCCAGTTTTGGTAGGCTTGGCTTTCTTTCTGCTAGGTCCATGTTGGCAATTCCTATTGGCTGGCCTATAACTTCTGCTCTTTGTTTGTTTCTAGTTCCTTTATAGTGATTGGCCTTGCTGCAGGTTGATTGGCTTGGGATTAGGCTTATTCGATTTGATTGGTTTTATTTGGACTCCTTTCTTTTTCCCTTGGTGGTTGGTCCTGCTATTGCTCTCGTGTCATGGGAGTTCTCCCTGTTGGGATACTTTAGATTTCCATTTTTGGTGGGCTTGGCCTTTTTTCTGTTGGGTCCTTGTTGACAGTTCCTATTGGCTGGTCTGTGACTTCTGCTCTTTGTTTGTTTCTAGTTCCTTTCTAGTGGCTGACCTTGCAGTAGGTTGATTGGTTTGGGACAAAAACTGTTCTGGTTTGATTAGTTTTTAGCTGGGCTCCTTCCTTTTGCTTTTTGTGGTTGGTCCTGTTGTTGCTCCCGTGTTATGGGAGTTCTCCCTGCTTGTTATACCTTTTTCTTTAAGCCTATATTACTAATCTTTCTATTTGAGTTTTTCTGGGCTATCTCCTATCTTTTTTTAGAGATTTAGACTATTTCTGATTCTCTTTGGCATTCATTAACTTATTCTGCTGATGGTCTCTTCTTTCTTAGAAGGTTGGAGACTAGAGTTTGTCTCCTTTATTTTTCTTTTGGCATTAGCCCTTTAGTTTTTTTTTTTTATTGTACTTAGTTTGGGGACTTTTCTCTTTAGGCTATCTTGTAGCTCTTTGAGCATTATGTTTTGAGAGTTGTCCCCTTTAACGACTTTATATCCTTTTTCTTTAGTGCAATAAAATTTTCTTTTTGGTTTTAAAAAAAAAAACAAAACCTCAACTCCTCCTTCGATCATAGAAGGTAATGTTTCACCTTTTTAGCCTTTTTTTCGCATATCTTTATTATTTATTTATTATTATTTGATGTTCTTTAAAAATATTTCAGGTTCTATGTATTCATCTTCACAAATTTGTTTGTCATCAACACTCCATTAAAAAGAAAATTTCAAGTTCTACATATTAATTTTTACAGATTTTTGTTATTCATGAATGTTAAATGATTGTTTATACATATTTATATAATTCTTTTAAGAATTTTGGTTGTTCATGAACACAAATTCTATGTGAATTATGAATTATCAATTATAAGCTTATTTTGGTTGGTCAGGTAGCAGCTCACTTATAAGCTCGATAAGGCTCATTTGATTACAAAACAAGTAGCTTGATAATTCTGCTCGTTAAACTACTCGATAAGGCTTATCTGGTTAAAAACAAGCTGCTTGTTTAGTTACTACTCGTTTAGGTAGTACTCATTAAGGCTTGATAACAGTGCTCATTAAAACACTCGATTAGGCTCGTTTATAATAATAATCGAGCTCCTCGATAATAGCTCGATTAACTTTATATGAACCAAACACAAACCAAGCTCAAATCAAGCTTGAACAGTTCGGTTGCTAAACGAATCAAGCTTGAACACATAGATACAAGCTCGAGCTCTAAAAATGTAAATGAGCTCAAGCTTGAACACACATTGGCTCGGTTCGATTCGGTTCATTTGTAGCCCTAGCTTTAGAGTTATTTAGATATCTAAGTTCTCTTCAAATTCAAATCTATCCCTCTCCCACATGGAGAATGTTGTTTTATTTCTAATTTTTACATAGCATTTTAGTTATTTCGATAAAAGTTAAAAAAACACTTCATTGTGATGACTCGTATTTAAGTATCTTAATGACCTCAAATTAATTGACTTTAGACTCATTAAAATTTTCTCATCAAGATGCTCAATTTAACTATAATTATATAAGATTCAAAATCATTTAACTCTTAAATTAAAATCATCAAATTTTTAAATGGTTATTTTGGTTATTTTGGCTTTTCTTTATTAGATGGCATGACACCTCCATTGTTCATATTTAACCGAAAATATACTTTCTTATGCGCAACAGATATGGGATACGGCAGGCCAAAAAAGATTTCAGAGCCTAGGTGTTGCTTTCTATCGCGGCGCAGATTGCTGCGTTCTCGTGTAAGATGTTCATGTCACGAAATCATTCAATAACCTCAACAATTGGCGCGAGGAAGTTCTAATTCGGGTAGTAAATTTCACTCGATCATTGCTCAGATGCAGGAGATTGTGACTGAATCACATCTCTCCGTCATCTTTTCAGGCCAGCCCATCTGACCCTGAAAACTTTCCCTTTGTAGTGTTGAGAAACAAGATAGATATTGATGGGCAAACAGTCGTGCCGTAAGATCTTTCGCCGTTAAATTTGAACTCTGATGAATGTTATATTGACCTAGTGGAGTACATTACCGTTGCAGTTTGAATTTAAACTTTCAAAACGGACTTCTTCCTTGATTAGGTTTCAGAGAAGAAGGCGAGAACATGGTGTGCTTCAGAGGGTGACATCCCATACTTTGAGACATCTGCCAAAGAGGGATTCAATGTGGAGGCTGCTTTCCATTGCATAGCTAAGAACGCTCTCAAGAATGAGCCTGAAGAGGAAATGTGAGTTCTTTTGCCATTGGATGAGTTTTATCTATTCTATTTTTTATTTGTAAAATAAGATAAATTATTAATCTTGTTTAAAATTTAAACAATTCTTCTTCTTTTTTCAAGAATTGTGTGATCTACACTAAGGTTCTCACAAATTATTCTGATAGTATTAGCAAGGAAATGATCATTTGATAATATAATAAGTCCCCTCATGCCGTTGTTTCTTCTGAATCTGGTTTCATAATCATTTTGAAGAAATTATTACATGCAGTACATAAGATATATAATCTGGATTGTATACACATATTATGTATTTGTGTGTGATATAATATTATTAAAATTTACAAACATTCAACTAACGTAATTTTTCATTTGTTCTGCTAGTATTTTAGATACCTCCTTGATATCAAATTGTGAATGCTACATGGACATGAAAACGCTTCAATTTACTCCTCCCAAAATTTGTTATTGTAGATTGAAATTATGATATTGAAATTGATTCCCCCTTTCTTTGTAACTTTAAATTGATTAATGAGAGTCTTCTTCTATCATCGTGTTTTCATAACACCCTTTTCTCAAGTTCATTTGTTATTGAATTACTTCCAAAAATTTGTGCCATATTACTGTTCCTGCTATATTTGTGGAAAATGATGCACTTTGTTAATTTGGAGTACTTGGTTTTATTTGCTGTTTTTTTGACTGTTTTGCACATATTTTATACAGCCGATGAAATATATTGAATATTGCCTGTGGTCCATTTAAAGCTATTTTGAGATTATGGTGATTTATATGTTATGGAGTTGAGCTCATGGAATAAGATTTATTGATGATGGTTTATGAGAGAATTTGTTTGATCAACTATAAATTTTAACATGGTTATTAGATCTAAAATTACACAAATATTTGAATTAAAAAAAAATTTAAATTACAATTTGAGACTATTTAAAATTTTATTATCATTGAATTTATAATCAAATTATATGGTTTGGCAAAATAAGCATGACACTAGGAATGCAAGGATTTAAGTTAAAATAACTACTTAAAATATAATTACAAATTCTTTGAGGTTAGATGAGAGATTAATTTCTTTTTTATATTCTATGTATTTATAATCAAAATGAACATATTGATTAGTTCATGATCATTTAATTTTAAGTTTATTAAAACATTGAGATATCTAAAAAATTATTAAATGTTAAGAGAGATATTTATGGATCATTTGATGAATTGTTTAAATTTTAAACCAAAAGTTATCAGAAATTTTCCTCTCCAAAATAGGTATATTACACATCGAGTGGAGGATTGGTGAGAGATGATTCTCATACTTGGAGAATTTTAGGGCTTGGCGCGTGCATCTCTGTTCTCTATATATTTATCTCCATCACTTGTTTTGATTGTTAGCTCGTATCCCCACTAAGATTTGAACTATGAATTCTTATTTTCAACTATAGCAACTAAGCATTTTTCTTTTTTATTTAGCTCCAGCAAAGAGCCTTTAATTTACAATTAAAATGTTAAAAATATTAAACATAAACTCATATCATTTACCTTCGAAAAGTAATATATATCTTTTTCTAACTCTTGATTTTTAGCTCGAAGAGTAAAAGGCTTATTATTTTTAAGTTATTTTGTTAAAAATTTCAAGGCTCGTTTGGTTAACCTTTCCTGCTCAGAACAGAGTAAGAAATGCTCTCAACCGAAGAGTCAATTCATAATTTTATCTTTTTATTTTTAGAAAAGTTAGTGAAAGTTAAACTTGCTTTCTAAAATTCATGACTAAGAGTCTTCTTAAGATAACAGTAATTTTTTAAAAAACTATCTTGAATAAAATAATTTTTTAAAAAATTATTATATCTATTATAAATATTTTCCTTTTTCAAATATTTAAATGATTTTTTATTCTCAAAAATAACTTTTTTTTTCACAAAATTTTCGGAAAAATAATCAAAAAAACTGATATCAAACACGACTGTGATTATTTTCTGAAAAGCAAAATAATAAAAAAAACTGTAACAGACACACCCTAAATAAACATCTGAAAATAATAAACTGAAGCAAACTTTACGATTATTTTATATATATAGATAGATAAAATCAAACCTAATGTGCACTTCCAACTCACTATATATGGATGAATAAAAGAATGCCGTTGCATTCGAATCTTAATTGATAAACAGGAATGCAGGAAGTGCAAGTTCGAAATAAAATGACTTAAAAATTCAGGCTAAGCTTTGTGATTATCCAGAGAAATAAAAGACTTAAACCACTGCTTCCAAGCAGCGTCTCCCTGCTGCTCAATCCATGACAAGAAGCAGCTGTCTAAAAGACAGAAGAAATTTACATAGAGGAGTTGGTACCTGACTGGAACATATCTGAAATTTGCAATCTGAACAAGCGGCCAAATTCCTCCGCCGATTACTAGGCTTGGAAGAAAGTCCCTCTTCACATCTTCCCTGACTTCTTCCACATTCTTCCCAGATGCGAATCCCATGTATGAGAAAAAGATTAGTAGGTCTAATGGACCAAAAATGAGGCCATCACTCGCGACTTTGGCTGCGACAAACTTAGGAGTACTCGGTCTCAGATGAATTCGATGTCTGATAAAACGGTCCAAGTATTCGTACCTGAATTATAGGAAAGAAAATTATATCAATAATAACAACTAGACTTTATTCCACTATGTCGGGTCGGCTACATGAATCCTTTTTCTCCATTGTATCCTGTTAAGCATCGTGTTTTCATTTAAATCTAATAAAAAAATATCAATTATTATACTTCAGAAAAGAAAACCGTCAGATGATACAAGATATCTGTATTCCAAGCCCCAATAGACAATCATATGCATATAAAGAATATAAATCTTAGCATAAAAATTCTAATAACACCACTGGGCTTGTGGTATTGCCCTTCAACTCGGAAAAGGGAGTTTTGGGTTAATTTCTTTCCAAAAAATAGAGAGAGAATTGCATCATGCAGGTGCTAGGCATAGAACTATAGTTGTGAAATTACTTGTTAGCTAACAACTTGCTTCAACATGTTTGGTTTCACTGTTTTCTTTGTTTCACTAGTCCCTCCCCCCCTTGACCTTGGGCTATGTTTGACTCAATTTACAGTCATAAATACATCAAGGATCGTGCAAGCTCATAATAAATAACTATGGAATCAAGCAAAACGGTAAATTAAATGTACAACTTGAAAGCCTTTGAAAAAAAAAAGAAAGAAAAGTTTTGACTTACCAGAAGTGACCAACTGGCCCAACAAAGGCAAATCCAAACATGCTTGTGATACCCACCCGTTGCCAATTGATCTTAAATTCTTTGTCATCATGCTGTAGATACAAGATTGATTGCTTCATGTCAGTGAGGTTAAAAACATAATCAACAACCTTTTTTGTCCGCCTTGCAGTATCATTCACGGCCACAACGCAGTAAATTAACTATTATTCATTCAATCAATAAAATGCAAAGCACTGGTCTTCTGTGTAGCTTGTGATGTTAAGGTTCATAGTAACCAAGTCAGGGCAAAATGAACATTAGAGTCTCAGTCCAGTTTGAAACCAAAATATTTTAATTTTAGCAAAAAACGAATCCATAGTTTAATGTGGACCTTAAAAAGATTAAATGCAAGAACACCACCCAAGTCCAAATTAATATACCAAGCTTGAAAAAATTTAAGATCTTTTTATCAAAATTGTATCCTGGAATCATGCTAAAATCATATAAATCCAACATAAAACCTAGAGATTGTATGGATCACTTTGTTTTATTTTTTTTTTATTTTATGTTTTATTTTATTTTGTTTATGTTTTATTTCAAAATAAAAAAAATACTCTGTGGTTATTATTGATTTTAAAAACACTAGAAATCTAAAAACTATTTTAAGTATTTTAAAAAATAATATTATTTATTTTTGAAAACAAAAAATAAAAATACATAAAAAAACACATCAAATAAACATATTTTTAAAAATAGCATACAAATAAAAACAAAAAGCACAAAACAAATTTGATCACAAACAGTCCCTTAGGAAATAAAAAAGCATCTCTCTCTTGACCATCATTATTGTTATGTTCTTAATTACAACAAATAACAAATAAAAATACATCAAACAAATAAATTATGCACAAATCATTGTTTAATGTAACACTTCTAATAAAAATAAAAAGAGTTTTATCAAATATGCTCAGCTTGGACAAATTTAGCTCTTAAGAATTTAGCATTTAATATACATTAAGCAAATAATAACATAAATTACATGCTTCCTACAAAGTAATACATTAATCAACACAAGCAAGTCTGCCATCAACAATTGATATAATCTCATCATTTAAAATAATATGAGAAATAAGATATATAAAAGCGTTTGGTAGAAGGATATGGATCCACAAGAACAAGATGGAAAGAAATTATAACACAAGAAATTAATATCAAGTTCATGATATAAGATCATCTCAGCTACATTGAAAACAACAATTATACCAAAATTTTCTGTAATATCCAATTATAGGCATTGGTTCAAATGTATTGCAAAAATTGAAATGATATTATCACAGTAATATTTAAGTTCTTAAAGTTTCATGATTGAAGCTTTTTTGGAGTTAAGCACACCATAACTTTGTTACTAGATTTAAATTTCACGTACATCTTAATCACATTACTAGAAGTATATAAGAAATGCATATATCTTATGAATGGCTGTGTAATTATAGTAGGCAAAACTTAATAAAAAGATCAACAAGATGATCTATAGGTTTTCTAAGTTGATAACTTCTCCCAATCTCCAATGAACCCGTGCCAGTAGATCTATTGACAAATGAATCACATGCAAACTCGATCAAAGGAAATATCAAACTCCACCCAAATGCATGGTCTTTTATCAAACAATGTAACAGTATGTCAAGTTTTTGTTTATCACTTCAATTTGTTCATCAATTTATGAATGACAAGCGATTAAAAATTTTAGTTGTATCCTTATATTTTTCCATAACATTTTCTAAAAAATAACTCTTACATTTTACATCTTACTTAAAAAATATGTATTTTATGTAAACTATATAATATAATTACTTCATTAAGATATAATTTAACAATGTGAGATCCATTAATAATTTTATGATATGATATAAAATGATCTACAACTACAAAAATAGAATCATATTTTCTCAGTGTTTGTGATAAACCTAGTATGAATACATACTAATATCATCCCTGAGTTTCTATAGAATTGGAACAAAAAAAAAAACATACATCCTTATCTTGTATGTCCTACCTTTAACAAAGTAATAAATCATACATGGTGAAAGATCATGTGACACAACCTTTCTAAATTTGGACAGCAATACCAATCTTAGTCATTTCAAAAGTCAAAAGTCTTATCTTTACCAAAATATTACCCACGATATCTAATTCTAAAATTAGAAACAAAATCTCTTTTTGATGAATCATCAATACAAAGATAGTGCCCTTAAATAAATAGCCATCATTAATCAAGCAGCCCTTGTAAACCGAGGATAAGTCATTATTCAAGGTCATGGCAAATTAATTATAATCTTTACAAGTGGCATACTCTACTTTTGTATGATCAAAATCACTCTTTAACCTGCATTATAGGTAGAATAACAGAAGCACTAATCGAAGCATCGATAGATTTATTTTCAATTTCAGCACAATATTTAAGGACAAAGAAATAATCTTGTAAAAATCCTACATACTTAGCATGTTTATATTGCAACTTCTTTTAGAAACTCATATATTTTAAGATTGATGATTTGCATATGTTACTCACCTTTTTAGTAACAAATAATGCATCCAACAAAGATCGTGCACAACAACATAAAATTCATCATCATAGTTTAAATATTATTTCAACTTCTCAATAAAAAATAAAATTGGAAGTCCTTCCTGACTTAACAACTCCAATTACCAACACCAGAAGCATCAAAATAAACCTCACACATTTTATTAAAATCAACAGATAATTGTATGGCTTTTAATTTCGGTAAAATAGGAGATTTGATCCATATAAGTTAAATTGGAGCCATGATGATACTAAACTATTTAATAACTAGTATATAAAGTGCAATTAAACTATGAAAACTCTAGATATCATGTATATTAGTAGGCTTTGGCCATTTACAAATCACTTAGGCCTTTTTAAAATCAACAGATAAGCCATCCTCATACGCAACCAATCCTAAGAAGACCATAAAGAAGTTACAAAATATTTTTTTTCAAATTCAAATATAACCATTTAGCTTGCAAAACCTCAAACATCTTTCTAAGATACACCAAATGATCCTATAATGTCTAGTTTTAAGCCAAAAAAAAAAATTCTTATGAAAATCACAATAATTAAAGTGTTATATTGATTAATCCAAAGAAATGACCAACCATTTATATTATCAATCTTAGTCTTAAATACAATCTTTCACTCATCACCTTACCTCATTCTAAGTCTAGTTTGATGATAGCCACTTATCAAATCAATTTTAAAAACTACTATAGTGTAATTTATCATATCTAGCATATCATCTAAAAGATGTATATAAATTTTACATTTAATTATGATTTTGTTAATGGCTCTACAATCTACACACATACATCAATTCCCATCTTCGTTAGTTGTAAGCAAAGCTAAAACAAAGACCAATTGTCCTTAATAATCCCCTTCTTAAGTAAATCATTAACATGACTCTTAAATTTAGCATATTATGAGTCAATGATAATTCAAGAACTAAATCAATATTATGTTATATATTCCTTTGTGGTAATAATCCATTTAGAATGTCATTAAGACAACTATTTTCATAATCATCAAACTCTTGTTTGTCATGATTAAACAAAATCAAAACCTTAGGTACTACATTATTCTGCCTATTGTCTTTTTAAATGTATACTTACCCCCAATATGCAAAGACTATTATGCAAACTCATGCTTAATCTCGAAGCTTTGTAGGTTTCAGAACTACCCTTCTCTCACTAGTATTGAAAGCATATACTAGGCATTTCAAAATGACTAATATTTAAATCATAAAGTCAAGGTCTACGTAGAAAAACATGAGCAACATGCATAAGCAACACATCACATCGAATTTATTTTTATAGGTAGCAAATGAACCAAAACCAATCAACTTTCAAGCACAAAAATAGCAGTTTATCTGCTCAAGCTACCTTAAATGATTGTGAAGATAATTTAAGCTTCAAATTCAAATGATCTAAAGCATGCAACCTTAGTATAAATTATCAGTTTGCAAAGATTTTCATCATATTTGCAATTAAAATTATAGTTCTCGTTTAATCATATTCAACCTTAGGAGTAGATAATGCAATGCATGACATTCAAAGAATTATCAACTAAAGCATTCTCATAATCACTACTCTTTATCAAACTCAAGAACATCATCATAATCATTAATTTCACTATCTACTTCTTTAACATTTATCTGGAAGTTTCTATTGCAACACTCATTAGCATGATAACTAGTTAATGACACTTAAAAAAAAATATTGGCATAAATTCTAGATCTAGATGCAGATACAATTTATTTTTTTAATTATTCTTATTGATTATAGTGTTATTATCCTTAGATGTAGTAAGTGCAAATGACTAAATTTGATTTTTTGACAAAATGATGCACTATTTAAATATGCAGTAACCCTTTCAACATAGAAAATTTTAACACTTTTTTAAGTCAAGTGAAAGTTAAAAACCATAAATAAATAAAAAATGTGTTGAGGTATGATTTAACTCATTCAAATTTTAACTCAGACCTTCAACGTTCTTCAATGATCTTAGAATATAATAGTAGTTCTTCAAGTCTACTCATGCATTCAACAACTTTAGTTCTTATTTTAATGAATTAAATTCATCTAGAAAATGATCACGATATGACAAATCTAGATAATTTTTTTTACAAAGTTCTTTCATTTCAACCCATACGGAAAAACAAATTTAGGAGAGTGGAGGAGTGTAGTAGGAGGTCATTAGTGCCCAAACGCACTCACATGCATGAACTATGCCCTTCTCAAAAGATTAGCACTTTCCTTTAAAAAATTATGCTAAACTTTTCCATCCCCATGCAACCAATTAAGAATCAGTTGCTTAGCATTAACTTTGATGCATGCAAATAAGCACACACACACTTGAATCCCAGTCAAATAGCTTGTGTTACTACAGCACATACAGCTTGACGCATCAGGGCTATGCATCTCTTCAACTGAGGTTCATAGATTTTAAGTGCTCCTGTTCTTTTATTCTAAAAGTGTTTGATAGAGCCTTCCTTTCCAAGCTAGTAAACTCCAGGCTGATGAGTTCTAAGAGGCAACCAAAGCTTTTCATTGTTGATTCCCATTGACCCAATGGAAGAAGGTATTTCCCTGACTGATTTTTTGAATTCTACATGTATTTAATAGTTTGAATTGCAATTTTGTTATTGGAATTACTTTTTCTTCAAGTGTGGGATGGGGATAGTGTGAGATACAAACTGAAACGCAAGGAATGCTAGGCTAGATCCAATGATAAATGCCCAAGGGAGTGATCCAATAGTGATGGAATAAGCTATCAAAATAACTAGTAACATCTGCCAGAATTAAGCCATTTTTTCCTCTTTCTTTTTAGGCCTTGTCATAGTAAAAGTTTACAAAATGTACTAATAGAAATTGTTGCCTTAGCAGAATAGGGGCTTTTGTAGAACTCCTGCCACCGATGGATGAGTTATTTCCATTTTGCAGATTGAGTGGAAGTTTACACTGGAGGAGTAATAGAATTGGGTTATTTCTACCAATACCAAGAAAGGGTTGTCCGCATTGCCATCCGCTTGTATCATTGGTTAGTAGTGCCAACTTACATGGTTTGGAGCCATCTATACTTAGTCCATAGATGCAATGGCCTTGGTCTAGATAGTATATATGATTGTTCTTATCATGGAGAGAAAGTGAGAGGGAGAGAGAGGGAGAGAGAGAAAGAATTTTTTATAACACAGTTGCGGTAAGATTGATTGTCTAGAAGTTTTCTTAGTGGTGACGTATTAACTCCTTCAAGACTGTTTTTTTTTTCAGCAATTAATCTTATTTTGATCTTTTGGCTACTTAAGAAATCTCACTTACTTTCTTCTGAGTCTAAGCACATGAAGAAATGTAAGTTGAAAGGCACCTAGTGGTAGTTATCAATCAAAGAAAAATTATACTATTACCGTCATCCCATTAGTTGAAGTGCTAGGAAAATAACGCCCATTTTATAAGAAAGTTCCCTTGAAAGAGAGTTTTGTGGTTCCACGTTTCCATCCATCATTGGTTTATCAAAATTCTTCCTAAAGTATATCCACCCAATAGTGACATTCTTCCTAAAGCATAACCACCCAATAGTGACATTCTTCCTAAAGCATACCTAATAGTGACTACCTTCCCCTTGCACCATAAGCATTTCCTTCCCCAACTTATTTTTTTGTGCATATCATGAAAGAAGAATGATGATGGCATAGGTCTTCAATCTCAAGAAAATCCGAGCCTCAGGATTAGTGCATCTCTTCAATTAGTAATTGTGGATGTATTTTGAGTACATATTATAACTAACACATTAAGTATCCAGTGGCATCATTAGCACCACAATTCACACATAAGCATCAACAACTTTCTTCACATAAGGTAGCCATAACTCTTTAAAAATTTTAGGTAAAATTTCCCTCATCATTGTCTAGCCAATTAAGTTATGACCATTTTGCCTCAATACACATTCGTGAACACAATGCTTTTGGGGATATTTAATATGTTTGCTACATGAGCATATAGCTTGTACACCTTGATAAATACAACGCCTAGTTTTCATTTAAGGCAAAGAGTAGTGGGTATCTAATCTCATTTTAGACTTCTCTAAAATTTCAAACTCTAGATCATATGGTTTAAATTCATCTATTCATGATTTAAGCATTCATTAGACATATAAAATAACAATGGTCACCGAAATGGTCATATAGAACTTGATAGTTTAAGGCCTATTAGGGATAAATTTTGTTGTATTTTTATTTTTATTTTTATTTTTTATGATTTTCTTAAAAACATATTTTCTTCATGTCTGTTTATGTCTTTTTATTTTTATTTTTAAAAAATAAACCACATTATTTTAAAAAATACAAAAAACAACTTTTGGATGTTTTTAAAAATAAATATCACCATCATATATGTTTTATTTCAAATCAAAATATAAACAAAATAAATCAAAAAACAAAAGTGATCCTAAACAGCCCCTTATTCCTACCCATTCATGAATCAATCCCATCAACTATTTGCTAAATATCATTACCAAATCATACATTGAATACCATATAGTTGAAAGAATTTAGATAGAAAAGCACGATCATCTTCTCATGCAAGTAGACCCATTAAGAAATGTTGGATGTCGGATGATGATCAAATGCAAGATCAAAATTATCTTGAGAGTTCTTGAAATTATATCAAAATTTAATTTTTAGGCATTATCAAAGAAATTGAATAATTTTGATCTTACATTTAACGTTCAACCAAGATCAATGGGAAGAGAATGGTCATTCTCCAACAACACTGTAAATATGAAAACACAACTATATTGCTACTTGGCACCTTTATGGCATACATAGAAGGACCACAAATATTGAAAATGATTCAATGAATGTTGCAACAAATGGCACTCAAATTACAAGAAGTTTCAAAGTTGTAGCATGCCTCATGCCATTTGATATAAAAAAAGTGAAATAAAAAGACAACCATTTATTAAATTTCAAAATTTTCAATTCCTATTAATATAAGAAGCCATAAAACTTGATTAATGTAAATAGAAAAGTTGAAAACAATATAATGAAAATAAACCTACATGGTTTGAACATCAACAACTATTTGTAGATGAGTTGATAAATTGATTTTAGAAGATTAGTAGCAGACCAAAATAACATGAACAAAATTATTCAAATGTCTTGCAAAGAATAGTTTTGACACCTCAAGAATGCTCAACAAGAATGGATGAAAACTGAAAATTGATAAGGCTGGCTACAAACAGTTGGGATAAAGCAAATGTTGACAATGTATAAACAAAGGAATGACAATTAACTAAATAACATCAAATATCTGCAAGTTCTCTATGTGCTATGAGAACTGTTAAATAATCAGAAAAAGTTAGATATTCCTTCAAAAATATTAAACAACTTTTCTACTAAGCAGACCAAAAAAAGGGAAACCTGTTAGATTTCTAGTAAACTAGTCATTTTTTAGCTTTAGTTACCTAAACAGAACTAGGATATATTGATGAACAATAACTCAACTGCAGACTCTAAAGCCAAATATAGAATGTCTTTAACAGGTTTCAAACTATCTGAGAAGATCTCTTTAAAAACTAAGTGATGATACCAGCAATGATGATAAACAACTCCTTGAAATGGCAATTCAAACCTCGTTCAAGCATTGCAATTTTCCTAGCTTGGATAATCCATCTTAGTTTTATTTTAAGAAAGCTCAATTGTTTACCACAGTCAAAAAACCAAATTACTTCTATACTTTTCTACAAGCACTCAGATCTTGAAATGATTTATTAACGTTAACCACAGCATCTCTTATATAAACCAATGTCAATCTAAAAATACAGGACAGTAAACAGGATTATAGTTATTCTAAACATTTCTCAATACTTTTTTAATCCCCCCCAACAAGTTCACCAAATCAGCGTTAAAAAAATATATATTAAGCACAATAATACTAGAATATTATTACCAAATTACTAAATGCAGACGGCACATCTTTAGCTGCTTCCGGATTGGTTCTTAAAACTGAGTCCGAATACCGTAAAATTAATAGGCATCTTCCAATCCACTCCTCAGATCCTAACTCAACTAATCATTGATCCTATAACATGCAATCCCAAAATTTTACCATAGCATAAAACTGAATTTCCCCAAGAACCCTAATTCTCGGCAACGCTATAAAAACCAGCAATGCAACAAAGCCAGCACTCATATGTTAAAGAAAAAAAAAACAACAACTTCTCAGAAATGCTGCATTGAACCACAATCAATGTCAAATCTAGTACATAGCCCAGCGAAAAGGGGGGGTCAACTCTTAAACTAAATTAAAGAAAGCAGAAATTTGATAAAGTGTCAGAAATTACTGAGTGTGGATTTTGGCGCTTATTCTTCAAGCTCGAATGGGTAACGGCCTGAGCTCCGATATCCCCCAACCCCCAAAGAATCCCCGAACTGATCACCTGGGTCTTCACCGGGTGCACCTCCAAGCACTTCTGGTAAAATCTCCACAGCCTCAACATCGTTGAAGCGGTCGATCGATGAGCTCACAAAGAAAAAAATACTAATAACTTTTCAAGATTCACAGATCCAAGAAGAAGAGGAAGAAAAGCCCGATCGCGAGTGCTGGCAACTCTTCCATGCGATTTTCCATGAAAACCAGCCTAAGTTGACACTTTCAAAGTAAACTTTCCAAATTTATTAACAGTAATTTGCGGTTCAACTTCTAAAAAAATTTAAATATTTTTTTCCTTATAAAAAGGCCATGACTTGCAAAAACTTTGATTAGAATATTCTAAAATAGGCATTATTTGAATAAAATTAAATAAATAATAATTTGGATTGAATTTATTTAACAATACGAGTGGGTCCCATTGATGAAGAGCTTTACTTGACATACGTTCCCATGAGATGCGTGAATTTAATTGCCTAATGATTTAATTATTACAATATAATTAATTATTAGTTTTAATTTTGATTTTCTTAATTTATTATTATTGATTTTTATTTTAATAAAATTGATTAAGTCACAAATCTAATTAAATTAATACCTTTAAATACTAAATCAATAAAATGATATAAATAAATAAGTAACATAAAAATTTATACAGATATTATTTATTCAATATGTTAAAATTTAAAATTTTACTTTTTTTTAATATAAATTATTCAAGCTAAAAATAATCTAAGTTATTATTAAAAATATAATATCATTTATTCTTTTAAAATCAAAACAATTAAAAAGTTTTAACTAAGAAATTAAAGATGATTAATAAGCATTTTATATATAATTTAAATGAAACAAGTCAAACACAAACTTTGAATATTGATTTGTTGATAATATTATAACTAAAAGAAAATTGGTATAGGCTCTTCATAGGATAATATTTTATAAAATTAGTAGATTTTGTATAATATAACAAGTTTCTTGTGGAATTGATTGGGCAGTCATGGCTGAAATTACACACAGCTTGCTTGACCCTTCTAACACCAATTAATCTAATGAAAATTATAGTCACACAGATTCATTTATCGCTTCCACCATAATAAGATGAAATTTATATTTATATTTCTTTATATTATTTTAATATTTAATTAAAAATAATTATATATTTATATATTACACAAATTTAAGAGATTTATTTTTGTAAGATTATAAATTTAAATCACATATTTTATAATTTGGTATTTATTAAAAAAAACAATCCTTTTTCTATAGGCTTTTATTTTAATTACCTTAGATGAATATTAATTATTATATGTAGAAAAAAATATAAAAACCATACTTCTTGAAACTAGATAAATTAAAATTAACTACATACCTCTGAGCAATAAAATAAAAATCAAGTAGACCCTAAACTCATACACGAATCAATTAATTCCACTAGCAATCTTGACGATTATAATGATCGTGAATCACACTAAGAGATCAGCGTTTATTATCAATTGACTCTTAAACATGGATGTTTATAGTCAAATCGAAGCGTCTTGACGAATAATCTAACAAGCCCAAGATATCATAATTACATCATTTGAGCATTCAAATACACAAAATACATCATATGATCAAGGGATCATTTTGAGCCGTCCGATGAAGTGAAGTGGTACGGGTTTTGCATGTATTTACAGAAATGTCACTCCTCCAATCTATAAATAGCCCCTCATTCCTCAAATGAGGAGGTCAAGCAAGAGAGAGGAGAGAGCTCTAAAGCTTGAAAATCCTCCAAGCATAATGGTGCCACCACTCGACGGTTGTCAACCATCGCCGCCGGCCGCCGCCATCACGTCACCGATTGCTGCCGCCATCTCGTCCATCATCATGACGACCTTCATCATATTTCGCTCATCATCCGCTACCATCATCTTACAACGAACGTGACTAGATAGCTATTGTTGTCTGATTTTGGGATTCCCATTGTCAGCCCTTCTCATATACAATTATGTAATACCGTTATCGGAAAAACTTGTACTCCAAAACAAATATATAGTGGAAGCTTTTTACTGGGCTAGGCTAGTTTTTTCCCTCTTTTTGAGATTTTTCACGTAAAAATTCTAGAATTTTCTTATTCACTCTTTAAATACCGTGTGTGTCTTTGGATTTCACAAAAAGGGCGAACTTTCACTCTAGAATTGTTTTTCTAGAGCAGTATGTGGGAACCGATTCCCATTATTTCATCTTATATGGCGACCAAGTTTTCCAACAAGATTAAAACCACCACCTCGGTGGAGCATTTCAAGCTTTTAAGGAGCGCAAGCGAAGAATGAAGATTCATCAAACTTCGTTCCTTCAAATTTTGTCGAAAACTGGGGGGTAACTCTTAATCTCAGAAGATCACCTATGTTAAGCATCTAATCGATTACCATCCCAAGAAACAAGTCAAAGTTGGAGGATATTTCAACATTGAGAAGATATATAATTTCGTAAATTATATTTTTCCAATCATACTCATGGAAAAATGAGACCAGGGTTAAGGAGCAACTTTGGCTACAACCACAAACGGATGTTTTAATTCAACCTCTTCCATACAGGTTAACGTCATCGGGTAACACTCTGACAAACAACCTAGGATAGGTCAAAAGGTCCTTGGTGGACTTCCCACGACCTCTTCCATACGTTAACGCCATCTGCAACACCACAAATAACCTGGATAGGTCAAAAATCCTCAGCGAATTCAATTCGACCTCTTCAATACAGGTTAACATCATCGGGTAACACTCTAACAAACAACCTAGGATAAGTCAAAAGGTCCTTGGTGGACTTCCCACGACCTCTTCCATACAGTTAACGCCATTGGTAACACCGACAAACAACCTCGGATAGGTCAAAAATCCTCAGCGGATTCAATTCGACCTCTTCCATACAGGTTAACATCATCGGGTAACACTCTGACAAACAACCTAGGATAGGTCAAAGGTCCTTGGTGGACTTCCCACGACCTCTTCCATAGGTTAACGCCATCAACACCGACAAACAACCGGATAGGCCAAAATCCTCAGATTCAAATTCTTCTTACAGTTAACGCGTTCGGGTAACACTCGACAAACAACCTTGGATGGGTCAAAATTTCAATTTGACCTCTTCCATACAGGTTAACGTCATCGGGTAACACCCTGACAAACAATCTCGGATAGGTCAAAAATCCTCAGCCGATTCAATTCAACCTCTTCCACATAGGTTAACGTCATCGGGTAACACTCTGACAAACAACCTCGGATAGGTCAAAATCCTCAGCGGATTCAATTCAACCTCTTCCATATAGGTTAACATCATCGAGCAAAGATTCTAACAAACAACCTAGGATAGGTCAAAAGGTCCTGGACTTCCCGCCTCTTCCACACGTTAACGCCATGGATAACACTCGATAAACAACCTCGGATGGGTCAAAATCGCGGATTCAATTCAACCTCTTCGTTAATGCCATCGACACTCTCACAAATAACCTGGATATGTCAAAATCCTCATCTCCACCGCTGCCGACTATCGCGTAATTTTTTTTGGTCGCTTATCGCCGCCGGTATCCTCGCTGACCATCGACGCTAATGCCACTGACCACCGTCTGGTGCGTTGCGACCACCCGTCGGCCGCTAACCATTTGCCAACCACTGCTGCCGGTCCTTTACGACCATCACGCTTAATCGCCGGTACCACCATCATCGCCGGTCTATCTCGCTGATTAAGACGCGCCGCTATCGTTGATTTCAGCTGCCGACCACTTCGCTGCGCCAACCACTGCTGCCGACTTGGAGATTACGCACCATTATCACTGCAATTTTTTATCACGTTGCGTCATCCGCTTCAGACGCTAGCCGCTGACTACCTTTCGCCGCGGTACCGCTGACCACTTCGCCGATCGCAACCATCAGAGGTCATATCGATATAGTGCCGGTCTCTGCCGACCATCGCTGATAATTTCGGTTCACCACCATCGCCGGTCATTCGCTGACTACACGCGCCGCAATTATCGACTACCATCGCTTTGCCGATTCTTGCCGCTCGCTAACCACTGCCGCGATCACGCCATGACCATCGCCGGCAATTTTTCGCCGGTCACCATCGTTGCGCCATCTCCGCCGACCAGACGTCTGACACTACGATTACGCCGCGTTCGTTGCCGACCATCCCGTCGGTGGCCAACTCAATGGCACCGCCGCTGACCACTGCCGCCGTCATCTTGCCATATCGGCAATCTCCGCCGATCACCACCATCGTCGTTGATTATCCTCGCCAACCACCGTCGTAGGTCACCGCCGCCGACCACTGTAGCCGGCCACCATCGCCGTGCATCGCCGTCAACCCCCATATCTGGTTATCATCTCCTTGATCGCCTCCAAACCTGACGGTCCGACGAGTACAGTTGATGCCTCTTTCGAGGGAAAATTGTAGACACGACGTATGTACGGCGGGCCTTGATTACCTCCAAACCCGACGGACAGTTGCGACGCTCTTTGGAGGGAAAACTGACACGACGTATGTATCGGGCCTTGATCGCCTCAAACCGGTCGGTCCGACGAGTTGGCGCCTCTTTGAAGGAAAACTATGAACGACGTATGTACTGATTGATCACCTCCAAACGACCTTCTCTCAAGAAGAAGAGAATGTACCTTCTCCCTTGGCCCTAAGGGGTTTTTATAGTCCCCTTTTAGGGGAAAAAGGATAAAAAAAGCATCCAAAATCGCCCAAAATCATTCAAAATTGCTCAAAATGCACCAAAAACGAAACGCCAAAAGACGTTAGCACGGTGGAGCGATTCAGGCCACGCGACGCCTATCATCCTGGCGGTCCGCTGACCGCCATGGCGCCATTATCGGCTCATGCGACTCGCCCGCTATCCGCCACGGACAACTTCCGACCCCCATCGAATCAGACGACGCCGCGACCCCTGCCAGATACCTATTCGCCTCGCACCGACCAGCGTCACAGCTGCACCCGACCACGCTGCACTGCCCGTTCAGCGGTCCTCGCGACGTTCAGTTGTCACAAAATTGCCAGGCCCAAATTTTTTCCACGCGCCCACTATTCGACCCACGAAAGGCCGCAAAGACCTTTCTTGACCATGAAATCCTGCAATTTCTTGCGATTTCTGCGTAATCCAACCCAAAACCAGTGCTGCCCATAAATATCCACATGGGTCCATAACCTCAAAATCTTAGCTGCCGCGATACATCCGCACACCGCTTCATGGTCATAATCTTATGCTCCCGGTGAAGATATGTTCTCTCAAAATGTATGGTTAACGACGAAATTTCATTGAAGAATCGCTATTTTCAAACATATATATATTTTTTGGATGATTGAGATAATATCATCCAAAAAATAGGGGCAACCGATATGACCACGAAAATTTCACAAGCGATAATCTTGATGTAAAAGCAATCGATCGTGAATCAAGACTAACTAGAGAAGCGTTTATTATCAATCAACTCTTAAACATGGAGTGTTTATAATCAAATCGGCGTCTTGACGAGCTGAATCTAATAAGCCCAAGATATCATAATTTCGACATCATTTGAGCATTCAAATACACAAAATACATCATATGATCAAGGGGATCATTTTGAGCCATCTATGAAGTGGTATTTTGCATGTATTTACAGAGATGCCACTCCTCCAATCTATAAATAGCCCCTTATTCCTCATATGAGGGGAGGTCAAGCAAGAGAGAGGAGAGAGCTCTAAAGCTTGAAAATCCTCCAAGCACAATAGTGCCACCACTCGACGGTTGTCAACCACCATCGCCGGCCACCGCCATCAGCCGCTGCCGATCCTTATCGTCGTCAATCTCCGTCGGTCACCATCATGATGACCTTCATCGTGGTCGTTTCCCTCATTTCACCATCATCTGCTACCACCACAACTGTTACAACTTGAACGTGACTATATAGCTATTGTTGTCTGATTTTGGGATTCCCATTGTCAGCCCTTCTCATATACAATTATGTAATCCCATTATCGGAAAACTTGTACTCCAAAATAAATATATAGTGGAAGCTTTTTACTGGGCTAGGCCCCATGGTTTTTTCCCTCTTTTCGAGGTTTTCACGTAAAAATTCTGGAGTTTTCTTGTTCACTCTTTAAATACCTGTGTGTGTGCTGGATTTCACGACAAAGCTAAGGCGTAAACTTTCACTCTACCGCAACTGCTTTTCTATCACGCAAGCTCTAAATTTGGACTCTAATAATATGGTATCATGTGGCTCTCGGTCAATACACAATTTATGTGCATTTATTATACATTGATATAATATTAACTACACAGTAATATATAATATCTATATACACAGCACTTTACAGTTAACATATAATACTTTACTATCAATATACATCAACTATTTATTAATTGAGTGTTACATAGTATTATATTATTGAAGTTAGAATATTAAAAATACATAATTTTATATATAATAATTCTTTCTTAAATTTATTGGGATGATGTCATTTTAAAAGAGAAAAAGTGCAAAAAAGTGACACTAAAATATTTAATAATATATAATTACAACTCGTGAATAGCACCATGAAACTTTTAAATAATCACAATCCAAATAGGTGGACAATATAGGTTAACCTTAGAATTAATAAATAAGTACTTCTAAACAACAAAATTTAGCCATCAAATTAGACTAGACAATCTTTTTTAGGGTTTTGCTGGTCTGGCGTCCGGTTCCGAGCTTTGGGATTTTCTGGCCGCTGCTTCGCTTCTTCGCTAGGTAGGTAGGGCTTTCTTGGCGCTACTCACCTCTTTCAGTCGGCTCTTCTGACCTCTAGCCTTTGGCTGGAGGTCCCTCATTCTATCTTTTCCCTCCTTCCTCTCGTTATGGCCTCTTCGGCTGACCCTTCCTTCTCTCTTCATTTTCCCCCTCTTAACTCTAGTACCTTCCCACCCCCCCCCCTCCCTTCCATTTTGGGAGCTTCTCCTCGAGCCACTCTCCTCGGGCTCTACTCCCCTCCCAGACCCCAACCTTATATTTGGAAAGTCTTGCTTCTTGCCAATAAGGATAACAATAAATCTTTCACTCTATCATCTCTTGTGATCTGGAGTGAAGTTTGTTTCTCCGAAGATGGGCTCCAGGCTAGCCAAAAGGAGTGTAACTTATCACTGATTGGTCATGCTTTTGAGAAAAGACCTTATTATAGATTCTTACTTACGACAATTAAAAAAAAAATTGAAAATTTAAAGGTGGGTTGGAGCTGCTGACTTTGGAAGGGGACTTCTTCCTCTTCAAGTTCTCTTGCAAGGAATATTACGATTTGGTCTGAAATAATGGACCATGCTTTCTAAATGGAAGATCCTTTGTCCTTCAGAAGTGGTCCTAAAACTTCAGACCTTCCAACGAGAATATATCTGAAATCCCCCTTTGGATTAAACTTCTGAATTTTCCCCTCTGCTGCTGGAATGAGGTAGGGTTCTTTAAAGTAGCTAGCTTGATCGATACTCCCCTGACTGTGGATAATTTGACTGCTTCCAAGTCACAAATCACCTTTGCTAGAGTATGTGTTCAAATATCCACCCACTCCCCTCTCCCAGACTCTGTCAATATTAATCTCAATGGTATGAAATTCAAATAGGACATCCTCTATGACTGGAAACCTAAAACTTGTTGCAAGTGTTCTTCCTTGTCCCATGATGACAATTCATGTCCTCTCAACCCTTCCAAGTTGCCCCCCTATAGGGGTAGAAGCAGGAATAGGCCTCCTTGGCCTAACATAGCCACTACTCCACATATTCCCCAACAGTCTACTTTATGTGAGGAGATCCCCACCTCTACAACTCCTATATTGGCCAATTCCCAAGATGATGTTTAACCTCCTCCAACCTTCCTATCACTGATCTCAACAAATTACCCGCTCAATCCCCTCCTTCTCAGGATGATCCAATTGACCCAACTGCAGCTATGAACTCTCCCTCCCCTCATACCGAGGTTTTGATTTTGAATACCTCCTCTTCCTATAATATTATAACTCGCTCTGCTGCCCTCTCACCTAACCGTCATCAAGCCATCAAGGAAGCTAAATCCACTGATAAAGCTTCTGAAAATGCCGCTTCTAACTCTGGGAAGGGTAAGCACAACTCCCCTGCGAACAAAGGTAATTCAGTCCTCAAAGTCAACAACAAGAAGAAAGAGAAAAAGGGCAAAATGCCTTCCACTTCTCGATCCTCCTCATGTGATTCCCAATCATAAGATGTTGGAACATTTGTGGCATTCAAGCAGAGAGGCATTCCCTTGACTGTGATAGACTTATTAGGGACTTCAATCTTGAGATTTTTTGCTCTTTGGAAACCAAGTTGTCTCCTATCACTCTTAATGACAATCTTCTACTCAATAGATTAAGCTTCTTCCCTCATGAAGACAATGCAAATAATTTTGACTATTAGGGAGGGCATCCAATCAAGTGGAACTCTAGTCGCATCTTTCGTGCTGACTTTGGTTAGATCCCAACTTATTCCTGGAGAAATGTCCATTAATAACTCCTTATCCTTTATGTTCACCTGCATTTATGCGTTTAATGGTGCTCAAGATCATCTCTCTCTATGGCAAGTTATCAGAGACATTCATTCGGATCTAAATTCTTCGTGGTTATTCATGGGGGACTTTAATTGTGTTCTTTTCAGCTCTGAGAAGACTGGGGGCAATGTTATGCCTCTTAAAATTACATTAGACTTTAGAGATTGTGTGCACGACTGTGGGCTTCTGGATCTCCCTAGCACCGATCTTAGATTTACTTAGAATCGAGTGGATCAATTCATCCAAAATTGATGTGAGTCCTTTGCAATATGAGGTAGTTGGATGTGTGTCCCTCTTCATTCTATAAGATCTCCACCCCCCTCTCCTCGGACCATCCTCCTCTCATTACCTTCTTTGAACACCGGCCTCCATTTCTCATAGATTCCTTTTCAGGAACTACTAAACTACTCTCCTTGAATTCTCTAATGTGGTCTCCAGGGTTTGGAGCACTTATATCAATGGGGATCCTTTGTTTGTCTTTTCTCAAAAGCTTAAAAAGGTTAAGAAGGCTCTCAAAATTATGATTAGGGATTCCTCTTCCCTCAGCCACTACATTGCAGCAATCAAGATGGATCAAGAGAGGATTTTGCTCTCTCTTGAGGACAACCCAAAGGATGACAATCTTATAAGACAAGCCATGAAAATTAATTCCCTTTACTCTAACCTTGCTAAAATAAAGAAAATTCATTGGCTCACCCATGCTGAAGATGACCTAAAATTTCTTTATGTCTCTATTAAAGAAAGGAATAGTGATAATCTCAATAGGGGGCTCCACACAGCCCATGGGATCATCCCCTGCTCTTCTACCATAGTTGATGAAATATGCTCCTACTATGCTTCTCTATTCAATAGTTGTGGTCAGGTTGATCTTACTCTTCAAGACCTCCCTTGTGGCTCTACCTGCTCTCCTCTTCAAGCTAATGAATTAATCGAGACAGATAGTGATCAAGAAGTTATTGCGCTCTTCACAGCATCAATGAAACCAAATCCCCAGGGTCTGATGGCTTTATCTCTAAATTCTTTATACACTATTGGGATATCATCGACAAGCAATTCTTACATGCCATACACCATTTCTTCAAGCCTCAGAAGCTTCCTCGTCTATTTAAACATAGTTGTATAACCCTTATTCCTAAGTCAAGGAACTCATGCTCTTTATCCAACTTTAAGCCTATTTCCATATGTAATACATTCTATAAGGTCATTGTTAAGATATTGGCATGCAGATTAAAGAAGGTTCTACCCTTTATTATCCATCTTGCTCAGTCAGCCTTCATCCAATCTAGGGATATTGCAGATAATGTTGCCTTAGCTCGCAAAATTTTCTCTGATTTCTTCCCCAACTGTAAGGTTGAGATGTTCATTGCTAAGTTGGACTTGAAGAAAGCTTTTGATACTATAAACCATCCCTCCCTATTGGCTAGGGCTTTCCTTTGATATTCATTAGTTGGATTAAAGCTAGCATCACAAATGTTGTTCTCTCATATATCTTTGAATGGAGAAATCAAAGGTTTCTTTGCCTCTTCCAATGGGTTGAGACAAGGTTGTCCCCTCTCCCCTTTTCTTTTTACAATTGCTATGAATTCTTTCTCCTATTTTTTAGATCGAGAGGTGGATCTCAAGTGTTACTCGGCTTTAGTCCTCGCCATACGACCTCTGCACCTTCTATTGCTAAAGATCATGGTCATGGGGCACTGTTAATCTTCAATACTAACTCTTTAAAGAGTGTTCTTGTAGCTCTCTCTCCTCATGGGCTTGAAGTGAATAAAGCTAAGGCTATGGCTTGCTTCACCAAAACTTTTGATTATGCTGTTCAATTCTGTGAGGTATTGAATGTTTATGGTGAAAATTTTTTATTTTATTTTCAATTCTTCATCTATATTTTTTGAGAAAGAACAAAATAAATGAAGAACCAATATTAAAAAAGTAACTTTCTTTTGTTGGACACCACGTAGATCTGCAGATGTTCTTATTAGGGTGATCGGGTATGATATTGAGGAATGATATACTATCTCGAGGCGAAGTCACCATCCTACAATGGACCTAATCTAATAAGGACTCCTACAGGACTATGGGTCTTGAGAATGTACCAAAGATTCTTCCTACTTTATATGAAAAAGTAAAATAAGGTTTATTATAAATTGAGTTCATTAAGTTCCATATGGAGGTAAGCCCCCATAGTTAATTACATCCTAAGGAATGAGATTCCTTAAGAATACTCTTGATTAAGGTAAATGATTATTATCTCCAAAGATTTCAAAGTTAGGACTATCAATCAATTGATTTATTTTTAGAAGATCAAGTGGCATTGATTAAGAAGATGTAGTTATTATTGAACCAAAGGAAGATAAGTAGGGGATGCTTATGATACTAGGAAGCCTAGTAAGCATCCCAAACTATCCTATGGTTAGGATTTTATATTTTTGAAATTGAAGTGATTTATTTATTTTAGTTAAATTTTATTAGAAATCTATAGCTTACGATTCCACAACATAAGAACATGAAAGTGCCTAAGAGGTGAGAATTTATGCTTATAGCTCGTAAAAGAAAGTAGCAACCTCTGAACCTAAATCTAGGGAGCTTTGGCGAGGGCCAAGGACCGACTTAAATCTAAGGTGAAAATGGGTATTTGGATTTTAGCTCCACAAGAGAGGATAAACCACCCTTTGGTTATTCTGATCCTTTGGGTGGCCAACTAACTCCTCCTATAATTTTAAATACATGTAGGCAAGTTATATGCTTGTGCAAGATAGCTAGGTTATTGTTCATTTAGAAAGAGACTAAGTCCTTAAACACACTCCCTAAGAGACTAGATCATGTAGGGCATGATTAATGACTTAAATCTAATGTAAATTTTTATTATGTTTTATTTTCATTTTTAGACAATTGATTTGACATAGGCTATTGGATTCATATGCCTAATGCATGAGAAATTGGATTATGGGCCAAAATTAATAAGAAGAGGTGTGTTTCCACCATGGCTCTCAAAAGTCAAGTCGTTCCACGGCAAGGTGGAAGCCCTCCATAAGTGAAACAAGATGGTTTTATGTATAATGTGAAAACATACAACATCCAGCTAAGAGGTTGCTAAATCTTTTATCTCGATTTACAACTTAGGTTTTAAGTGAGGTTATGAGTTATTTATTTTTAATTTTGAGTTAATTAATTTGATAAAAAATTAAATTTTTTCTTAAGAGACTAATCACACCCAGACCATTCATCAAAGCAAGGAAGAAATGAGGAAAATATGTCATCTTAATGCACAACTAAATAAATATCAAACAATTTATGAAGCTAGTGCAAAAGAATAAGAGGCCTTTGTGGTCGGGCTCCACTGCACAAACCCTAAAATAAATTGGATGGCTAATCTCTACCCTTATACAACATAGATTACAAATAAATTAATTTACAATCAAAAGGAATTCATGTTATGGGAGTCTTCATTCTTCATTTCTTCTTTCTTCTTTCCTTCTTTTCTTTCTTCTTTCTTCTTTTCATTCTTCTTTCTTCTTTTGGTCAGTTGGAATATGGTTGCTCCAAAGGCTTCACATTGTACATAAGACATAGTCTTATGATCAATGTTCATCCTAATCTCCCATAACATTCATTCTAAATCCTAATTTTAAAATTACATGAAAATGGGAAAAAGTAAATCTAACTAAAACCTGTAAAATAAAGATTAGCTAAACAAACCATACAATCCCAAGCATGTATATGAATAAATTGGACTTAGCACCCCACACATGTGTAACCAAGTCCACCTGGCCTATTTTTGGATTATGCTTAGGGGTATAAGCAACTTGCACAATAAAAGTACTTATATTTTTATTACAGCTCCCCTTAAGCACAATCCCCTATAGAAGATAATGATTAGACAAAGATCATCTACTATTCAGTCTATGCACACACACCCTAACATATAGACTAAAATATTATATCATAAAATAAAATCAGGCATCAAATCATGCACTGCCCTAACATAGGGCTAGAAATGATGACTTAGCCTAATGTGCCATTTAAGGCTTGTGTGGGATGTCTTAACTAGGCTTTAAGGTTAAAGTTTTCTAAGTGTGAAAGATTCAACTTAGAAGGTAGTTTCATTTAAGTGATTTAGTTTATTTGATCGATTTTATTTGAGAGTTTGTTTTGGTTTGAATGAACCTTTAGTTAAGTGTTGTAAGAGAGGAAAGAGAAGAGAACTTCTCTTTCCTCCTATAAAGTAATTTCTAAGGTAGATTCATTAATGATTTTTATTTAGTGAATATTTTATTATGTGTTTTCATTAATCAAAAGTTTAGAATTGCCTTAAACAAACCTATTCAAATAAGAAAGGTATTTTAAGATTAATTATAGTGAATTACTATCACAAAACACACAACACTTTATTTCTTTCCAACATGTGTAACATGCATATGGATGAATCCTAAGCATATCTATACATATAAATGTAAATATCTAGCACACTTTAATGATGAATGCTAAGAGATGTTGCTTAAGAAAATTTGGATGCTTCATGATGCATGATTTATTAAGTAGAAAAAAAGGGATTCTTTTATCCATTATTCATATGCACATTTACATGTATGAAAGACATAAGTGAGTATGCCACCATTATTTTTTACACCAAGGGTGTAAGGTACAAGATCTACTTGGAGCTACTTAAAGCCTCACAACCCTGAGATGTCCAGACTAATATATCACTTTTCTTAAATACATGTGCATGTACAAAAAGAAATAAATGAAAAAAGAGTCATGCAAAAGATTTTTATGTGTTTGATTTGATTTTGGTTGTCTAATTTATATGTGCAAATGTGAGGATCCTTCTTAAATGATAACATAAGAATGAATAGAAATGGATTTAAGTAAGTGATATGTTCTTTTCAAATGAACTATACACTTTGTAAATCCTATTCAAAATAATGTTAAAAGAGAAGAGAAGGAAAGTCTCATAATGCACATCTTATGTTATACTCACATGAAAGCTTATAAGTAATTATAAGTAGCATATCTTTTATTTGTAATGTTTAATTTATAAGTTTTGAAAATAATTTTGGATTTAGTAGTGATAATAGTCATTCATATTCTTACTTTAGCCAAAATATGCAATTTGACATAAAAGAAACATTTCATTTTAATTTTAATTTTTCAAAAGATATGAATGCATGATTTCATATGACAAACAATATTTAGCATGCTAGAAAAGAAATAAAGTGATGCAAGCATGTAACTTCATTCACCCTGATTAATTCTTAAAGACAATCTTATGGAATAAGATCATTTAAAGTGAATCAAAGTTGTTTAAAGAAATTTTTAATTTTATTTTGAGTTTGATTTGAATTTAGGAAATACGAAAAAGTTTGCTGGCCCTAACCCATCTCCCACATGTGTGTGTTATTTTAGTTTAATTTTTAGAACTATTAGATTGATTTTATATTTTGTTTAGGTTAATGTGTAAATTAAGTTCATTAATTATCCCTTACCTGCACCTCCTTAACATAATTATTCAAACAATTGTGTACTAACATATGATATGCAACCACATTGAATTTAAATCAGTAATGCACCCTAAGAAAGAAAGGGCCTAATGCAATTGGCTCATAATTATTGATTAATTAAGCTAAGGGGTTTAATTAAGTACTTTCATAACCCTTCCCACACATGTAGGTTGGATTTGATTTCCTTAAACTTCCCTTAAGCTTTTGAACACCTAAGGATCTACCCTGCAAAGGATTGATTAAGTTCAGATTGATTTTAGAAGTTTAATTACGCTAAGTAAGAGGATCATTAGTGGATTAACCCCTAATTAGATTTGGATTAAGGAAGGAAGGGGGTTTAGGAAATAGCTTAAAGAAAATATCCCAAAATTATTCCATAAACTTTTTTGATCCCTTAAATAATGTTTAATTATCTTAATTAAGCGATTAAATCACTGTTCACATACTTAATTACCCTTAATTATATTAAGAGAGTGATTAGGGATTCATTAATTGATTTTCTTAATTAATCCATTAATAAATTCTAAAAAATTAGGGGAGGCAGAGGTCATCTCCCAAAATATGCCTAAAAAGTTTGAATTAATTAATAAAATGATTAGGGAATAATTATGGTTATTAAGTTTACAAATAAATCCTAATTAAGACAAATTTATCATTCAAAATCAATTAGAAATAATTTTATATTATTCCTCATTGAACTAAAATGAGCCCTCATTCATATTTTTTTGAATTTTCTATATTTAGTTATGTATTTTTGAAGTTTTAGTGATTAATTATAATTAAATAACCCTAATTATATAATTAATCCCGTCAGTGCCACGTAGACCGCTGACGCGGCGTGCATTCCACATGGCGTGACGGGATTAATTATTTAAGTTGTCAAATTGCTGAACAGTAAGTCTGTGATGCTACGCATTTTCTCCTTGGACTGTCCAATCAAAGATTGGATGGTCAGGATCAAACCCGTGAATCTAAAAGGATTAAAATATGGGATCTAATCAAATTAATCAGGATCATCCATCCAAAACACGCAAGATGGACGGTCCATGATTCATCCCTGCCCTTGCCTGCAGGAGATGGAGGCCATCCATCCTCCAAGGCTTGATCCGAGCTCACTTGAGCTCAGATTGAGTAGGGATTCAACCCACACCATCAAGAGGTAATAAGGAAGACATCCAACAGTCAAATTCACTTGGGATGAAAGTTCCCTTCACAAAGGACCAAAGAAAATCTAGCCTAAGCTCGGTTTTGAGGCATACCTCGTTGGAGGCTATCACCGACGCTTCTAAATGTTGATGTAGCTTCATCTAGTAGAGACGAAGTCCTGTTGAAGGTTTAAAGGCTTGAGGTGGAGTGTATCTTCCTATTGGCCAAACTCCTCTTCAAGTGCTTGTGGCTTTGGTCTAGCTCCTCCTTCCCGTGGCTTGATTGCTTTGGATTTGATTTGGGTAAGCTCGATTGGGTTCTCTGACGGTGCTTGGAAGGGGAATTGGAGTTCAGTGATAAATTGAGCAAAGTGAAATTTCTTCCTACCTCCTCTATTTTTGGCTTAAGAAAATCAAGAATGGAGAAATAGGAAGAGCTTGGGGATTGCTTGAGAGAGCTTGGGGAGCTTACTTTAGGTCTCTTTGGTTCAATCGAGTGCAAGTGATGTCAAATGAAGTGAATTAGGGGAGTATATCTCCCCCTACAAGGATCGGATGGTCGTGAGCTATCCTTCCATTTTTGATCAAATTGATCACATGGAATGGGTTTGTTAGGCTGTTAGAGGTGCCATGTGATTGGGTTTTGGTAGAGGGATGTAGTGGAGGAGCTGCCCATGTGTTAAATGAGTGTGGGAGTGATTCCATGTGGAGAATTTTCTATTGGGTGGTGGTTTGGCCATGGGTTGGGTCAAGGCTGACCCAAACCATTGGGTCATGTGCACCACACTCTTTAGTGTCCATTTGGTCCACTAAGAGGGTGCTTAGTGGCCATGAAAAGGATTTGACCAAATTCCAAGTGAAATTGTCCATAGGTTACCCCTTGACCTAGGGGTAAAATGGTCATTTAGCTTTGATTTCAATTTAGGCAGATTTGGAATAGTTTGAAATTGGGTTGGTCCAAATTTCAATGAATTTAGAGTTGATTTGATATCATTTGGCTCATGTTGACCCATTTAGGTCAAAATAGGTCAACTTGGGTCAAGTTGACCAATTGGTCAAATTGGGTCAAATCGAGAGTTGGGACAAGTTCATATGACCATTTGAAATATTTTGGTATCATTGGTTTGGTTCAATTTGATTTATATTTGGTTTTGGTTCATTTGAATTCACTTAGGTCAAATGGGTCAGTTGACCAATTTGACCCATTTGACCTAATTGGGTTAGGTCATGGGTTGGTTTGGATTTGGTTGGTCATTTCAAATATTTTGTAACTTTGCTTTCAATCAATTTTGGTTTGGTTTGATTTTGGCTTGATTTGACCTTTTAGGTTAAGTTGGGTTCATGGTCAATTGGGTAGGTTGGGTCTACTTAGCCAATTGAGGTTTTGGTCAAGTTCAATAAGTGATTTAGAAAGAACTTGACCCATTTGTTACAATTGATTGGCTTAGATCAAGATTTGACATATTTTGACTTTTTAGGTCAAGTTGGGTCAACTTGTGTCAAGTGGCCAATGATTGGGTCAACTTGGGTCAACACTTAGCCAAAATGAAACCTAAACTAGCCAAAATCCACCATAGGTCAAATTGATTGATACCCTTGATCAAAACTCATTCATGATCAATATTTGAACTTGACCAAGTCATCATTTGAGCCTAACCTAGCCTAATTGGCCACTTGACCCAAGTTGACCCAACTTGACCTAAAAAAATCAAAATGTGTCAAAATTTGATCTAAGTCAAATTGATTGAAACAAATGGGTCAAGTTCATTCCAAAATGATTATTGAACTTGACCAAAGCCTCAATTGGCCAACTAGACCCAACCTAGCCCAATTGACCATGAACCCAACTTGACCTAAAGGGTTAAATTGAGCCAAATCCAAATATAAAATAAATTGATTGGAAACAAAGATACCAATCCATTTCAACTGACCAACCAAACATAAACTAACGCATTACCTAACCCAAATAGGTCAAATAGGTCAAATTGGTCAACTAGACCCATTTGACCTAAATGAAATCAAATGAACCAAATTCAAATATAAATCAAATTAAACCAAACCAATGATGCCAACATATTTCAAATGGTCATATGAACTTGACCCAACCCTTGGTTTGACCCAATTTGATCAATTGACAACTTGACCCAAGTTGACCCATTTTGACATAAATGGTTCAACATGAGTTAAATCATATCAAATCAACTCCAAATTTATTGAAACTTGGCATAACCCATTTTCAATCATACCAAACATATTCAAACTGAAATCAAGATCAAATGACCATTTTACCCTTAGGCCATAGGATAACCTAAAATCAAAACCACTTGGAATTTAGTCAATTCCTTTTTATGGACACTTGACATCCTCTTAGTGGACCAAATGGTCACTAATGGACATGGTGCACATGACCCATTGGGTTTGGGTCAGCCAAACCTAACCCAAGGTCAAAATTGACCACCCCCATGGACATAAGCACATGAGATTTTTTCCTCCACTTGAATTAAGCACATGACAAGCTCCTCCACTCCTTCTCTAGCTAAAATCGAATGCCATTCCCCTCTAAACTACCTAAACAACCCATTGAATAGGGTGTATTGGATCAAAATGACAAAGCTCTTCACGTCCGTCCGATTCATCTAGGGGGAGATATACTCATCCTAATTTCATTTCAATTCAACAATCTTCAATTTGATTGAGCTAAAGGAACTCAGAGGAACCATTTCCAAGTCTCCCCATGCTCTCTCAAGCCAATTCAACTTCTCCTTTTTTGGATTTTTCTCAAACCGAGAATAGGGGAGCACAAGCCAAATTCAATCTCACTCCACACTCAATACCAACCCAATTCACTTTTCAAGCTTCATCAGGGAACTCAATTGAGTTCACCAAAGCCTTCACATAAGTTCTCCAAGCAAGGGAAGAGTGTTCTTGATAAAGGCCGTGAGCATGTCAAGGTGAGCTTGGTCCATAGGAAGATCCATCCAATTTCAACACCTCAAATCTTCAATAAGGCTTCGTCTCCATTAGACGAAGCTACTTCAAGGGACTTGAGTGCCGGTGATAGCCTCTGGTGAGGTATGCCATTAAACCGAGCTTAAATTAGACATGGTGCGGTCCTTCATAAAAAAAGTCTCATCCCATGAGAATCTAGCCATTGGATGTGTTCCCCTTTACTCTTAGATGGTGTGGGTTGAATTTGGATTCAATTTGAGCTCAATCGAGCTCTGATCTTCCCTTGGAAGATGGATGGTGGCCATCTCCCATAGGGAAGATCAGGGATAGATCATGGGTCATCCATCCACATGTTTTGGATGGACAGCCATGATCAAGACATGTAGATTCATCATTTTAACCCTTAAGAATTGCGTTTGATCTCTATCGATCCTTGATCGTGACATGGAGAAAGCGTGTAACCACGACGACGCTATGATGTGACAACTTTAATAGCCTCTCCCATCGTGGCATAAAACACCGCATCGCCTCCATGGCGTAGGCCGATTAGCTATTTAATTAAGGGATTAATTACCTAATTAATCATGAAATCTTCAAATATTCATATCTAAGTGTAGCAAAATAAAAAAAATATGAAATAAATTGCATATGAAAGATAATTGAATGTAGAATATTATAAAATTGATTTTGATGGATTTTGAATAGTGATATTTTCTAAATTTGGGTTTTATTGGGAATGTAATTAGGTTAATTACTCTATGATTATTTCGCTAATTAATCTCAAACTTCTCATTTATATTTAGTGGGATGACTTCTGCCTCCCCTAATTTTTTTGGGATTTACTAATGGTTTAATTAGGGTAATTCTTTGGATTCATTCTAATTACACTCTAATTAAAGCATAATTAAGTGTGTGTCAGTGGTTTAATCCCTTGATTGAGTTAATTAAGGTTTGTTTAAATGAGCAGGAGGTTTGGGGAATAATTTTGGGATATTTTCCTTAAGTTATTCCTTAAACCCCCTCTTTCTTCATTAATCCAAATTTAATGAAGGATTAAACCACTAATTACCTACCTAATTAATTTGATAAAATTCTAAAACCTTCCAGAACTTAACCAATTCATCTTGGTAGGTGCTTAGGTGTGTTCAATAACCTAAGTACATTAAGAAATCAAAATCCAACTCACATGTGTAGAGGGGTTATGAAAGTACTTAAATTAAACCCTTTAGCTTAATTAATCATTAATCATGAGCCAATTGCATTAGGCCTTCTTTGCATTTAAATTCCTTGTGTGCTTTTATGTGTCCATTAGCTCATAATTATTTGGTTAGTATGCTAAGGTGGTGTAGGGGTAATTAACACACTTAATTCACACCTTAACCTAAACAAAATATAAAAATCACCTAATGATCCTAAGAACAAACTAAATTAACTCACATATGGGGGAAATGGGTTAAGACCAGTAAACATTCTTTCACATTTCCTAAATCAAACATAAAGAAAATTTAAAATAAAAATCACATTAAACAAACTTTGATTCACTTTGAACTTTCTTATTTCATAGGATTGTCATTAATTAGGGTGAATGAGTTTACATTGCTTTCATCACTTTATTTCTTTCCTAGCATGCTAAATGTGTATGTCATATGAAAATCATGCATCCATCCCTTTTAAAAATCAAATTAAAATGAAATATTTTCTTTATGTCAAATTGCATGGGTTGGCTAAAGTAAAAATATGAATGACTATTATCACTATTAAATTCAAAATTATTTTAAATCAAATATCAAAACTAAGGTATGCTATACTTTATTTATAAGCTTGCATGTGAATATAAAATGTGTCTTATGTTTGCTTCCTTTCTTTCCTCTTAACATGATTTGAATAAGATTTTGCAAAGTGTATAGTTCTTTTAAAGAATATAACACTTGCTTAAAATATACTCATATCTTCTTTCATATTATAACTTAAGAAGGATCTTTATATTTACACACATAAATTGCATAAATAAACCAAAAATTAAATAAAGATAAACTTTGCATCTTCCTTTTTTTTTTCTATTTATCTCTTTTGTACATGCATATGTATTTAATAAAATTGGTATATTAGTCTGGACAACCCTCGAGGGATGAGGCTTTAAGTAACAAGTGGGTCTTGTACCTTACACTCTAAATGCTAACAATAAATTTCATATGCATAAATACATAAAAAATAATAAATATGTCTATAATGAAAATCATGCATAAAATATCCAAAATTTCTTAAGTAACATTTCTTAGCATTCATCATAATGTGCTAAACATTTCTATTTTGTATGTATATATGCTTAGGATTCATTCATATGCATGTTATATATGTTAGGAAAGAAAGAATGAAGTGTGTGTTTTGTGATATTATTTCACTTTACTTAATCTTAAAATGCCTTTCTTTTTGAATAGGTTTGTTTAGAGTAAATCTAAACTTAGGATTAATTAAATCATATAACAAAACATTTACTACATAAAATCAAACATGAATCTACTTTAAATTACTTGTAGGGAAGAAAGAAGTTTCTTTTCTCTTCCTTCTCTCTTAGTAATTAATTGTGGATTCATTCAAACCTAAACAAATCACCAAATAAAAATCAACTAAATCAACTAAACAACTTGAATAAAATCACCCATCTAAGTTCAACATTTTCCATACTTAGAAAATTTAAACCTTAAAGCTTAGCTAAGCATGCCACACAAACCTTAAATGGTATACACATTAGACTAAGTCACCATTTCTAGCTTTAAGTTAGGGCGGTGCATGGTTTGATATTTTTCTTTTGCTTTGTGATGTCATATTTTAGTCTGGATGTTAGGGTGTATGTGCGTAGACTGAATGGTAGGATGATTTAGTCTAATCATTATTTTTTATAGGGATTGTGCTTAAGGGGCGTTGTAATAATAAAAATATAAATTCTTTTATTGTACATGTTCTTATACCCCTAAGCATAATCCAATAGGCCAGGTGGCCTTAGTTTCCTATGTGTGGGGTGCTAAGTCCAATATACATACTTGGGATTTGTATGATTTGTTTAGCTAATCTCTATTTTGCAGGTGTTAGTTAGATTTACTTTTTTCTTTTCATGTAATTTTGCAATTAGAATTTTGGAATGATTATTATGGGGATTAGGATGAGCATTGGTCATAAGATTTCAACTTATGTACCATGTGAAGCCTTTGGAGCAACCATATTCTAACCATCCAAAAGAAGGAACCAAAAGAAGAAAGAAGAAAAGAAGGAAAGAAGAAAGAAGAAGTGAAGAATGAAGACCCCCCAATAGCATGAATTCTTTACTTAATTGTAATTTATTTTTAATCCGAGTTGTATAAGGGTGGAGTTCGGCTACCCAATTTATTTTTGGGTTTGTGCGGTGATGCCCGATCACAAATGGTATTTTATTCTTTCGCGTTAGCTTTATAAAATGCTTGATGTTTTGTTTAGCTTGTGCATTAGAAATGACATATTTTTCTAGTTTCTTCCTTGCTTGATGTATGGCCTGGATGATGATTAGGCTCTTAGAAAGAAAAAATTACTACCAAATTAATCAACTTAAAATTTAAAATGAACAACTCATTACCTCACCTAAAGCTTAGGCTAAAAATCAAGATAAAAGAATTAGTAACCCCTTAACTGGATGTGTACTTTCTTTTCTAACATCATGCATAAAAGCATATTGTTTCACTCTTGATTGGAGGGCTTTCACCTTTGCTAGAGAACTTGGCTTGACCTGTGAGAGCCATGGTGGAAACACACCTCCTTATCTTGCTGATTTTGGACCATAATCTAGTTTCTCATGCATTAGGCATAAAAATCCTATAGGGTGAGTCAAATGAATTGTCCAAATGAAAAATAAAACATATGTAATATTTGCATTATATTTAAGTCATTATTCATGCCCTTACCTGATCTAGTCTCTTTAGGGAGTGTGTTTAAGGACTTAGTCTCTTTCTAAATAAATAACAACTATCTTGCATAAATATGACTTGCCTACATGAATTTAAAATCATAGGAGGAGTTAGTTGGCGGCCACCCAGCGGTTGTAAGTCAGCGGTGGTTTATCCTCTCTTGTGAGGTAAAAAATACCCATTTTGCCTTAGATTTAGGTGTGCTTTTGGCCCTCAAAGCTCCCTAGATTTAGGTTAGAGGTTGCTACTTCCCCTTTGGGCTAAATCCTCACCTCTTAGGCATTTCATGATCTTGTGTCATGGAATCATAAGCCCTAGCATTCTAATAAAAATTCAACTCAAATATTAATTCAATTTCAAAATGTAAAGCCCAACCATGGGGTAGTTTGATGCTTACTAGGCTTCTAGTATCTTAAGCATCCCCTACTTATTTTCATTTGGCTTGATAATAACTCTCTCTCTTGATCAATCCACTTGACTTTCAAAATAAATAAAATAAAATAAACTAATCGATTGATAGTCCTACCTTATTGAAATCTTTGGAGACAATAATCATTTACCTTAATCAGAGTATTCAAGGAATCTCATTCTTAGGATGTAATTAACTATGGGGCTTGCCCATAGAACTTAACAAACCGATTTAAAATAAACCTACTTACTTTTTTTATGTAAAAAGGGAAGAATCTCTAGTATGGTCCTTAGGAGTCCTTATTAGGTGATTAGGTCCATTGTAGGGTGGTGACTTCTATCTTTCAAGATAGTACACCTCTCCTCAATGTCATACCCGATCACCCTAATAAGAACATCTACGAATCTACGTGGCATCCTAATAATGCTTATATTTTTATTTTCATTTATCCTCTTCAAAAGGATAGATGAAGCCAGAAATATTTCACCATGATTTTTTCAGTTGGGGATGGTTCCTCTCTCCATCTTTGGTAAATGATCATTGTCTCTAAGTATCGATAGTGGGTTTATACTTTGTGTGAATCCAAGACTATCTTTCTTTCCATTGGCACTTAGCTTATTTTATCCTTAAGTTAAGCTAGCCAACATCTTTAGGTTTTAGGACCTCACCCTGTGTTGGTCTTAAAACCCCAACTGGGTTCTCCAATGGGTGAAAATAAAAATTGAATATAAAGAAAATTATTAAAGACTTCCTCTTTATCATTTTTATGGTAAGGAAATGTTCATTCTAAAAATAAAGATAAAATAAATCTTTCATAAAATCTTGCTTTTCAAAAGCACTTTTCAAAATACACTTAATAAAATATTTGCATTACATCTAACAATTTTTCATAATTGTTACATGTAACATTTCAAATAAAACCAACATCACATTTTCTAAAGCACAAATGAACTTCTTCACTCAATTCATTTTGATGAAGACTTCATTTTCAAAAATAAAATTCAACAATCATGTTTTCAAAAGCATAAAAGTTTGAAGATGGGCCTTTCCATTCAATACATCCAAATGTGTTGGATGGATATTATCTTCAAGCAAAATCACTTTGAAATTCCACTCACACATTCCACATGTGTTAAGTTGGAATTTTCACCTTTCAAAAAAGCATATGAAACCTCTCCATTCAATATACACATTTATGAATGGGTTTCATTTCAATCAAAATCAAAATAAATTTTCAAAAGCACATATGAAACCTCTCCATTCAATATACACACATTATTGAATGAAAGTTTCATTTCAATCAAAATCAAAAATAAATTTTTGAAGCACTTATAAAACCTCTCCATTCAATATACACATTTATTGAATGGGTTTCATTCAATCAAAAAACAAAACTTTCAAAACACATATGAACATCCATTCAATATATCAAAATTTATTGAATGAAGATTTCATTCAAATAAATGACATTATTTTGAAATACCACTAACATATTCCATATGATTAGGTTGGAATTTCCTCTTTCAAAAACAATAATCACATGAAAATACATTTGAAAAATGAAACACAATTGGTTTCCATCTTACATACCCAAATTTGTTAAATGGAAATCTCTCTTTTCAAAATCAACAAAACACAAAAATTTTCAAAACACATTTGGAACTTCATTCTAGCATACCACATTTGTTAAAATGAAGTTTCTATTTTCAAAAACAAAAATTTTCAAAACACATTGGAACTTCATTTTAGCATACCACATTTGCTAAAGTGAAGTCACTATTTCAAAACAAAATTCAAAACAAAAAGAAACACTTTGGAACTTCATTCTTTAGCATACCATATTTGCTAAAGTGAAGTTTCACAAAAATCAAAACACAAAATTAAAACACATTTTGGAATTTCATTTAGCATACTCAAATTTTTCTAAGTGAAGTCTCCATTCACAAAATTTAAATACATTAAATTTCATTTTAGCATATCATTTGCTAAGTGAAGTCTCCATTTTCAATCAAAATCAAAAACAAACATTAGGATTTCCTTAGCATGCAAAATTTGCTAAGGATCTATTTTCAAAATCAAAATCAAAATAAAACACATTAAATTTTCTTAGCATACTCAAATTTGCTAAGAATCCTTTTAAAATTTTCAAAAAAAAAACAAAACATAGGATTCTCATTTAGCATACCCAAATTTGCTAAATGAATTCCATTTTCAAAATCACAAATGATTCACAAAATAAAGCAAATAAAGAAAAGAAAGAAATTATTTTCAAACACCCCACTTAGCATATCCAAATTTGCTAAGTGAGTAAATTCCAAAAATCTCAAATCAAAATCAATTGACCATTTACTTTAACATACCCAAATTTATTAAATAAAGGGTCCTTAAAATCAAAATCAAAATTCAAAATATAAACCTATGGTAGCATCTCTTCAAAAATATTTGAACCCATTCTCAACATACCCAAATTTGTTAAAAGTGGATTCTACATCAAAATTCCTTCAATCAAATCTCAAAATCTATTCTAAATCATTTGAACAACTTAACACTTTCAAGATGTTGAGTATGGGTTCAAATTCTAAATTCAAATTCAAAAAAATCAACAAAGCAGAGAATCGATTCAAGTTTATTTTGACATTATAGTTACATCCATCTTCAATAATTTTTTTGGTCTCGATTGATTAGTTGATTATGGCAGCACCCAAGTATGTGTTCACCTTTCCCCATGGGATGGATCTGGCCCTGGATCAAGCTAGCCTTCCCACTCGATTCACCCTTCCACTTTGGATGAGGTTTGAGACAGGATTACACGTGAGGGACCTCCCACCTGTTAAGAGCATAGTGGTGGGCGGCCGATCATTCAATTTGACATGCCATCATATTCTGAGATTCCCTCGATGAAGAGGAAGGCGTGGCGTTCCCCTGATGTAGTTCGGTGCGTGCCCCATGGTTCCCATGTTACCCTAGTTGGGGCTAGCACCACTCACTAGCACCTTCAGGGGAAGGCTCCCGATCCGGGGATTGTCTCCCCACTTTTAGGTTGGGTCTAGCTCTTACTCTCCCCGACCAAGGAACAGAACCACATGATAAGTGGTACCACACCCATTGTTAGAGATGGAGGCGACCATATGAGTATTGTTGAGGAGTTGCTCTATTGGTTTCCCCAGATTACATGAACCCATTTCTCTCAGGTGCGTGAGAGGATGCTAGGAGGATCTCTACTTCACCTCCACTAGTTGTTTCATCCACAGTTAGTCAGTAGGAGGTCATATATGCCTCCATTGAGTCTAGGTTGGATGGACAATGAGTTTGGGCTCAATTTGATTTGATATGTTATCCCCATAATGTGGGAAGTATTGATAGAGAGGGAGAGGCCATACCTCATTCATATCACTGGAGAAGGAGGTTTGTCGGCGATCGGCGACCTCACACTTTGATTTTCATGAAGGTGCTACCATGTCGATCATACTAGCAATATTACTCACGGGGTACCCATCCGGGAGAGTCTGTTGAGAGAGAGAGTCAGTGGTGTCTCTACCACACCACTCTACCCCCTGGCCACCATCTTCGATCCATGTTCCAACATCTCAAGTTTCACCAAAGGCCATGAAGGTCGCATCGGGGGAGAAGAGGACCCCGTTGGTGATCCCAGAGAGATCATCTATCTACACCACTCTTGTGGTGAGGTGAAACTCTCTTGACCATAGTAGTGGTGAGAAGGAATGGCCTCAGCATAGTGGTCATCCTTCACCACCACCTGCGGCGACATGGAGATGGTTACGTGATTCGAGGAGAAGGTTGATTAGTTGCACTTATGATGATAGAGCCTCTAGAGTGTCACCCATAGTGGTGATAGTGATATTTCTTTCCAATGAGTATAGCCCTCAGGGTTGACTCTCCGGCGGGGAGGTCGGTGCCTCACCGGTACATGATAGTGGTCCACCATAGATCAAATGAGGAAAGAAAGAGATCGAAATGGCGGTCGATGAGGAGAATATCGCTTTGATCCCAATGAAGATGATTTATTGGAGACTCGATAGGGGTTTGCATGGTAGATACACAGGATCCCTCCTTAGAGAGCGGCCGAGTATGGAAGGGGTTGAGGTCAGCGGAAGACACCCACTCGACTACCTCCTTGACAAATAAATAGAAGGATGAAAAAAGATAGGATGGAGAAAGAGGCTGAAGATTTGCTAGTTGTCTTAGCACTTCAAACAATAGTGGTCCATCACCATAGCAGACTAGTCGAGTTGGTGCATGTCTTGGAGGACCAAGACTTTACCTCCATTAGAGCAAGGTAGCACCAACATGTATAGAAGGTAGTGGATAGTACCTCCATACAAGAAAAGATATCAAGAGCATGGTTGAGTAGTAAGTGAAGGAAGCATTGGCTCAAGCGAGGAGGATCGTTCCAAAGGGTAGACCCTACTTGGAGGAATTTGATGTAATATCCTAAGGTTTCATGCCTCCTTCTTTCAAGAGTTTTGATGGTAGTGGAAACCCAAGGCAACACATTGCACATTTCAGAGCTAGTTGTTGCAACGTTGGTGGCAGTGATGCTTTACTCTTCCGTCTCTTCATTAGTAGCTTAACAGGTATAGCATTTGATTGGTATCTTGAACTTCAATAGTGAATAGACTTTGAGTTGGAGCAACTCTTTATCAAGAGATTTGGAGCTCATAAAAGTGGCGATCTCATTGTGGATCAACAAAATCGGTGAGTCCCATTGATTACATTCTTAGATGGCATAATTTGAGTATGAAATGTAGAACAATAGATGTCGAACAACATGCCATGAGATTCGCTTAAGAATATCCATGATGGTCTCAAGGTTTCACCATCAAAACTTTTGAAATTAATCAACAAGGTGACTAGCTTACAAGGAGAAAAAAGTTACCTTCTCTTGATCTTCCAATAAAGCCAAAAGAAGGTATATGAGAAGAAGAAAGGGCATGAGTAGATAAGGGAAAGAAGCGGTAGTTTGAGATCTGCTCACACGCTTCCACCTCCTCTACCACCAGGGTAGCACTATCATACCTCCAGACTACAGCCTCCTCCTCAACCACACATCATCAACATATACATACCCGCCTTGGTAGCTATGGTCCATCTACTCTTTTGGATAAACTTAATAAGCCTTATTCATTTAAGAGGGAGGTAATCAAGAAGATCTTTAAGAATCTCTTAAAGAAGCCTAATTTTAGCTACCGAACCTAGAGGAGGAAGTGGGCAAAAGCCATGATCTAACTTTTTCCTTACCACAGTATGCTATGTTTTGGAAGATTGCTTCACATTTAAGGGCGGCTTGACATAGCTTCAAGACCGTGCTATAGTTATCGAAGAATACCTTGGAACAACCATCAGTTCCATTAGGGTAATCCTTGGGGATACTTGTGATCCTTCAAAACCAAAGAAGGTTGGGATATCTCTCAAAACCCTAGAAAATTGTTCAAGATCAAGAAACTTTCCTTGGTGCACGGGTCAAACCTCCAACATCAAGGAAGGTTTGCAAGTTGCCGAGCCAACTCGGGAAAGGGGAGCTCGGCGTGACATGTGCCAGTAGGGATAGCCATAGCACAATAATAGGCCACCTCCAGTCCATTGCATACTACATCGATTACCTCACTTAGCTAGCTCTTCTTCTACTAGACATCTTGTATCGGGATGAGGGCATCAAATCCCTCACCTCTTACTTTACTTGATTTCTACTATACCTCCTATCAAATCCAAGAATTGAAGAATAAAGCTAGCTTGAATTATATCATGTCACTTGATGGGTTGTCTATATTCTAATGATAACTCTTCAAGTCTAAACAAAACTATAATAATTTTGATCTTCCTCTTTCGATTGAGTTGGATTTTTCACTCTAAATACTATGGGTTGCCTCTTGAGATAGACTTGGAATCATCATTGAGGGTCCCATAGGAGAAGAAGGTGAGCGGCGTCGGTATAATCTTCCATTACCGCCAGAGATCACCAAAGTCAACCTCCATAGTGGCAAGGTTCTACCTCCTAGGGGTAGCACCTCAAGATAGGAAATAAGTCATTGGTTTGAGGATGAAGCCCTCCAGGATGCTCCACCTTGGATATGCTTGGAGGATCAGGTGGACTAATGTCCTCTCTCACTAAGAAAGTTGTCATCTAAGTTAAGCATATGATGCCCTTATCTTATCCAAAGAGATGAGGGAATCATTAATCAAGGCTCTCCTTGATCTAGAAATATGCTTAGCTTTGACCTATTGGTGAGGAGGCACATTATTCAGAAGCTCGATCACTTTCAGATGAAGACCTTCTCTGGGGACATGGAGCACAGTCCCCTACATTATATGACATGGATAGATTCAGACTTGCCAGAGTTCTCATCAATCCAGGTGCATCGGTGAACATTATGAGTCTAAAGACCCTTGCTTATTTGAGGATCGACATCTCCACACTCAGGGATGGATGATGTTGAGAGGATTCAATGAACAAGGCAAGAGCTTTAGGTTCCATAGTGTTACCTTTGGAGATAGGTGACTGGAAGACTGAAGCCAAGTTTTATATCATTGATTTGAATACTTCATTCATCACTTTGCTTGGTAGGCCTTGGATACGAACAAGATGATTCCATCCTCCCTCCATCAGTGCATCAAGTTCAGGAAGGATGGGATTGAGTATTGTGTACAAGGAGATGAAAAGCCATTTTTAGTTAGAGAGGTTGAGATATATGAGGATGCGACCTACTATCTTCCTCAAAACACCCTTTCTTGTGAACTTGGACAAAATTCAAATTCAAAAGAAAAAGAAAATGAAGAAAGAAAAAAGAAAGAAAAGAAAAGAAAAGAAGAATAAAATCAAGTGAACGAAATTGAAGAAGAAATAGAGCATATCACATTCCACACAATCCATTCCATCATATGGACATGTGGGTAGAATGACTCAACCTCCACCAGGCAGAGGTAGAGGTAGAAATAGTAGTTCGGTGGAAGACCCCTTGGTTGGCCATCAGCCAATAGGGGTTATGTTCCAGTTCATAGGAGTACCCCACTATTCAGACTTGGAATCCAACTTGGAGGATGAGTCTAATGTGATTAACATATACCAACCCCTCTCGTGGTTTCATTGGAGGTGACACTTTCGAGCGGGACGATGATGAAGATGGGCCTCAAAGCAAAGTATTTGAATCAATGTATGTGAAACTATAAAGCGGTTAGGAACCTTAGCTCTAACCTCACTTTCATCTCAAAAGTTGAAGGTTTAGTAGTTAAGGAAGCCCCTAAGTCTTCAGTGATATGAAGCGAAAAGATTCTTTTGGGATCATCCTCAAGTCAAGTTGATGTAGAACTTGAGGAGAATTCATAAAGAATTAATGGAATTACTTTTTTGATTGGTACTCACTTGTGTTATTAATCTTTGCAAAGAAGGTTTGATTCCTTATTCATGGTCTAAGTCGAGTACTTGAAAAACTATGGAACAATGAGGATGAGCAATCAAGATCGGGACTAGGATTGATAGGTCCGGTGATGATGATGATTACTACTTAGTTGTCCAAACCACCAAAACTCTTATGAGGATGTGTGTTTAGAAACCTCAGATGATAGATGATCTCAAATCAAAGATGCACGCGAATTTGAAGAGGAGATCCATTCAATAATTGACAAGCTTAAAGAAATCAACCTCATAGAAGAAAATCCATGCCGACATACATCATTGTTGAATGAAGAAGAAACTAATGACTTAGTTAGGCTATTATTGAGTTTAAGGACTATTTTTGCATGGAGTTATGAAGAGAGATGCCGGATTATCTCTAACATAGTAGTCCACAAACTAGCAATAGATCTAGCTAACCTATCAAGCAAGCTCTAGATGCATACGAGAAATGAACGAGGTCATTTTGAAGTCAAAAGATGATGCTTTGGTTTCATGAAGAAAAATATCTACGTTGCTTAGTGTCATCGTTAAGAAGAAGAATGGCCAAATTGCATGCATCAATTTAGGGACTTAAATAAGGCATGTCCTAAAGATGAGTTTTCTCTTCTTATACCATAATTAATGGTGGACATCGCCTCATCTCATGTAGTTTTCTCCTTTATGGATGGGTCATCTACCTATAACCAAATCAAGATGGCCCCCGAGGATGAAAGAAACACTACTTTTTGAACCACGATCAAAATCTATTGTTATAGGGTCATGCTTTTTGACCTTAAAATGTGCTACATACCAATGGGCCATGACTCATCTTCAATGAACTCATCCATCATCGGGTTGAGTGCTATGTTGATGATCTAGTAGTCAAACGAGAAAAGGAAGACCATCTCTTTGACTTGAGAGTAGTTTTGAATGATTAAGATAATATAACCTCAAAATGAATCCCGAAGTGTGCATTGAGTAGCTTGAGAAATTCCTTGGGTTTATTTTCGACACAGGGAATAGAAATAGATCCAAAAGATCAAAGCTATCTTAGAAATGCCACCTCTAAGAGTTTAACTCAACTCGGATCTTTCCAAGGATGGTTGGCATATCTAAGATGCTTTATTTCCAACTATCGAGATGCAAGCCATTCTTAGCACTTATCAAAAAGGATGCCAAGTTAAAGTGGAATGATAAGTGCTAGTATGCCTTTGAAGATATCAAGCAGTATTTGGTGAAGGAGCCAATTCTAGCGCCTATCGGGCAACCACTCATCCTCTACACTCTTGCATTGGATGACTCTCTTGGCTCTGTTGGCCCAAAGCCAATGATGAAGGGAAGGAGAGTACTCTCTACTACCTCAACCATCATCTAATTCTGAAGTGAACTATCCACCTATTGAAACATTTCTAGCTTTGATCTTTTTGCATCCAAAACTACGACTATATGCTTTCTTATAAGGTGAACTTGATTTCCAAAACCAATCTGCTGCAGTATCTCATGACACGACCAACACTATCCAAATGTTTGGCACGATGGTCCATAATCCTCTCGCAGATTGATATCAAATTTGTACCCCTCTATACGGTAAAAGGATAAGCACTAGCGGATTTCTTAGTAGCACACCCACTTCTTACTAACTCTCTACTTAGTGATGATCGATGAACAAATCATGAACTTAGGGGAGGTTGACAATGGTCGATGGGAGATGTATTTTGATGGTGCTTCTTTTTCATGATCTACTCTTCTAGGAAAGCGGGGGTAGGAATAGTTCTTAACTCAACTGATGTGATGAGATTCTCATATACTATCTTTCCAATCTACACCCAAAGGCAGTATGAGAGCTTTGATTGCGGAATGCAGAGTTTGTGTGTCATGAGCATCAAAATCTTTGGGGATTCTCAATTGGTCATCAATCAGATTGTCGGGTCCTACAAGGTTCTCAAACCCAAGCTTCGTCATTACCATGAGTATACCATGAAGTGTTGGCCCCAAATCCAAGTCACCATCTACAAGGTCCAGTAGAAAACATAATAATATGCTTTGGCCAAACTTGCCAAAGAATTGGCTTGTCAGATGAGTCCATTCCAATAAGGGTCCAAAATAGACAAGTCCTTATTGATCTTGAACTCATCGAGACTTTCTCTTGAAGGAGAGGTTGTCATTGCTATAAGGACAATGAGTTGGATTGGAGGCAACTATTCATAGACTATTTGAACACTAGCAAACTACCTTAAGAAAAGTTATAACCCCATCAGGTGAAACAGAGAGCTCTCTCCTATGCTCTCGTTGATAGCGCTCTGTACTGATGATCCTTTGATCAAATGTGGTTACATTATTTAAATAAACATGAAGCCTATGGCATTGTAATTAAGGTACATTCAAGTCTATGCGGGGCACATCAGACTAGTCTGAAGATGAAGATGAAGATCAAGAGACTAGGATACTACTGGCCTTCGATGATTATAGACTACATAGATGTAGCTAGGTGCCATCGTGTTAGGTACATGGTGTGGTCCTACAACCACCCAACATTTACACCTACCGCACATGGCCATTTGAGTGTTGGGGTAACATTGTTGGGTTCGATCGATCCTCCTTCTTCCAAAGGTCATCGGTTCATCTTACGCCACTACTTTTTCCAAGTGGGTGGATCAATCCCACAGAGGTCATGATGTGCTTTAGTTTTTCATGAACCATATCGTATATGTTGAGTGCCTCGATGAATTATATCCGATAATGGTGCGCATTCAAAAGCACCAAGGTCAGCTTCTAGAAGAAGACGGTATAGATTGGAGATACTCCACCATCTATTACCCAAGAAAATAGCAGAAGCATTCAACAAAACTCTCATCCAAATACTAAAGAAGACTTTTGATGACAATAGTAGTGGAATGAGCGGTTAAGCCTTGTGCTCTGCACCACATAGAACTCCGACTCAATCTTCCTCATTTTCCTTGGTGTATGGGTCCGAAGTTTCTACCTTTAGAAGTTCAACTCCTGTCACTAAGGATAGCATTGGGTAGCAAGATCACTACATAGCAGAATGCAAAGTTGCGGTTAGAAGAGCTCGAACATTTGGAGGAGAGTCGCTTATGGGCGTGCTAGAACCTCAAGTTGTACAAGGAAAAAATGATTCAAGCTCACAAGCTAATTCTAGGTCTTTCAAAGTAGGAGAACTTGTGTTAGTCCAGGAGACTAATTATTTCAGGAAGATGGGAGGCCCCTTATGTCATAAAGAAGGCCTACCAAGGAGGATCTTATCACATTATAAAGGGGAACACCCGATGCTTCTAATTAATGGGCTATATTTGAAGAAATATTACCCATAAAACATGTTTGAAAATAATTATCAACAAAATGACAAAAATTTAATTCCATTTCATCAAAATCTTCTCTTCTTTCGAAGAGTTGTTTGCTTATCTTGCGAATCTTTCATGACGTGTTTAGAATAGGTGTAAGAGTCCCCCAGAGGCATGTTATCCCTCTTTCACACAAACTCAATTAAACACATTTCCCAGGAAAACTAAGTTAGGTGTAAGAGAACCCAAGAGGCATCCTTTCAAGGCTGACTCAAACCCATTGAGTCATGTGCACCACACTCATTAGTGTCCATTTGGTTCACTAAGAGGGTGCTAAGTGGCCATGAAAAGGATTTGGCCGAATTCAAAGTGGAATTGGCTAAAGGTTACCCCTTGACCTAGGGGTAAAATGGTCATTTAGCTTTGATTTTAATTTAGGCAGATTTGGAATAGTTTAAAATTGGGTTGGTCCAAATTTCAATGAATTTAGAGTTGATTTGATATCATTTGGCTCATGTTGACCCATTTAGGTCAAAATGGGTCAACTTGGGTCAAGTTGATTATCAAATTAGGTCAAACCAAGGTTGATCAAGTTTATATGACCATTTGAAATATTTTGGTATCATTGGTTTGGTTCAATTTGATTTATATTTGGTTTGATTCATTTGAATTCACTTAGTCAAATGGGTCAAGTTGACCAAATTGACCCATTTGACCTATTTGACCCAATTGGGTTAGGTCATGGGTTGGTTTAGGTTTGGTTAGTCATTTGAAATATTTTATAAGCTTTGGTTTCAATCAATTTTGGTTTGGTTTGATTTTGGCTTGATTTGACCTTTTAGGTCAAGTTGAGTTTATGGTCAATTGGACTAGGTTGGGTCTAGTTGGCTAATTGAGGCTTTGGTCAAGTTCAACAAATTATTTAGAATGAACTTGACCCATTGGTTTCAACTGATTTGGCTTAGATCAAGATTTGACACATTTTGACTTTTTAGGTCAAGTGGCCAATTTGGCTAGGTTAGGCTCAAATGATGACTTGGCCAAGTCCAAACATTGATCATGAATTGGTTTTGATCAATGATTTCAATTAATTTCACCTATGGTGGATTTTGGCTAGTTTAGGTTTCATTTGGGTCAAATGTTGACTTGGTCAAAGGCTAGGTTTGACTTGATTTTACCCAATTTGAGTGATTGGTCATCTTATGATGATTGTTGTTTAGAATGTGAGGCTTAGATGGGCTTAGTTCAATCTAATTTGGGTAGGATCAGAATATGGCTCAAAAATGTGCTTTATGTCACTTTGGGTCAAGTGAGCCTAAGTGGGTCAATTGACTTGATCAAGGCTTGATTCAAGTTTGATTGAACTCACATATGGACTTATGATTGAAATATTAATCCATTTGTAAGAGATTTGAAGTCAAATGGGTTTGATTCATTGGACAAATTCAGGTTCAAAGGATGAACATGTGTTTGATCTAGGTTTGAGTTTTGAATATAGTTTTAGTTTGATGATTGAAGTTCCTGTTTATATTTGGTTTTATGATTGAAGGATTGATAGTTTGGAGAGAACATACAAAGGTTTGAATTTATTTGAATTTGATTTGGCTAAGTTCAAAAATTTGACTTGAAAGGATTTAGGTTGGATTTAGGTTAGATTTGGATTTGAGTTTTGAATTTGGTTTTGGATATTTGAATTTATATTTCATTTATATTTGTGAATATACATGAGAATATAAATGAGTTATGAAAATCTCTCTTAAGTTTGAATGATTTGGATTTGATTTGAGCTAAGTCCATAAGATGAAGTTAAAGCTTAGAAAGATTTTTAGGATTTGGAATTTAATCATTTAGAATTCATTCATGATTTGAGAAAATCCATTTGAATTGATTTGAGGTTTGAGAAAATCAATTAAGTTAAATGATTTGAGATTTTATTTGGAATTGAAGTTGATTTGAGTTTTTGATTTGGATTTGAAATCAATTGGATTTGAGTTTGAAGTTGATTTGGATTCATTTGCATTTGGTTTTGAAGTTGATTTGATCTTGGAGTTGATTTGATTTTGGAGTTTGACTTGAAAGAAAGAAGTGATTTGGTTCAAGCTATAGGGTAGGCAAGTTTTTTTAACACCCAAGGCATGACCTATTCATGGCTAACTCTCCAAGTCTTTTGAGTTAGGTTAGTGTTCACCTAATCACGTGTCTTAAGACTAAGGAACTCTTAGTATCAGAGAGTCCCAAGATGAAGGAGAGATTGAGCTCATTCTAAAAATGAGGTCAACAATGTTAATAGTGGTTCTCTCCCACTTAAATACCTAGGCGTTCCTCTGGTGGCAGGCTCCCCCAAAACTGTCCACTTCTCCTTGCTTTTTGATAGGCTCTTTAGTTGGCTTGCAAGTTGAAAATTCAAACTACTCTCCTGTGGTATGTGTAGCTCAGAAAATTCACGACCTCTGAATTTGATGTGAAGAGTATGATTTAAGATGTCGGTGTAATTTTTAGAAGGCAGATGAGATAGTAGATAAGACATTACCCAGAGATTTCACCCTCATTTGGTGAGGACTTTATATCGGTTGTTTCTATGGCAGCCCCAGTAAGTGAGAGAGAACTTTCGATTAAGGCTTGTCATTAAGTCGCTTAATGCATAGTATATAGTAGCAGCATATGGAGTTCAAAATTTGAGATTATGAAATTCATTATTTTAACTTGAAGTGGATGGTTGGGGAATGATGGCGTTACAATCTAGATCCCATGGTTTTAGTCATCCCACTATGAGTTAAGTCTAGTTAGGAGGTAGTCGACCCAACTTGACCAAAGGATCCTTATCAATAGCAAGATAACTAAGATGTTATTTATTTTAGAAAGAGACTAAGTCCTTAAATTCACTCCCTAAGAGACTAGATCATGTAAGGGCATGAAAAATGACCTAGATCTAATGAAAAAATTTATTTTTATTTTTAGACAATCATTTGACTCAGGCCTATAGGATTCATATGCCTAATGCATGAGATATAAGATTATTGGCCAAAATCAGTGAGAAGGAGAGAGGTGTGTTTCCACCATGGCTCTCAAAGGTCAAGCTAAGTTTCTCTGGCAAATGTGGAAGCTCTCCAATCAAGAGTGTGACAATATGTTTTTATGCATGATGTTATAGAAGAAATACTCATCCAGCTAAGAGGTTGTTAATTCTTTTATCTTGATTTTAACTTAGGCTTTAAATGAGGTTATGAATTGTTTAATTTTAATTTTGAGTTGATTAATTTGGTAGAACATTTCTTTTTTCATTAAGAGCCTAATTGTCATCCACGTCATACATCAAAGCAAGGAAGAAACTAGGAAACATGTCATCTTAATACATAAGCTAAACAAAACATCAAAGATTTTATAAATCTAGCGTAAAAGAATTAAAGGTCATTGGTGGTCAGGCACCACCGCAAACTTCCAAAAATAAATTGGGTAGCCGAGCACTACCCTTATACAACTCAGATTAAAAATGAATTAATTTATAATCAAGTAAGAAAATTCATGTTATGGGGTCTTCATTTCTTCTTTTCTTCTTTCTCCATTCTCCTTTCTTCTTTCTTGTTTCTTCTTTTGATTCCTTCTTTTAGTTTCTTCTTTTGGATGGTTGGAAGGTGGTTTCTCCAAAGGCTTCATATGGTACATAAGATGTAATCTTATGACCAATGCTCATCTTAATCCCCCATAACAATCATTCTAAAATCTTAATTGCAAAATTAAATGAAAATGAAAAGTAAATCTAACTAACACCTGCAAAATAGAGATTAGCTAAATGAATCATACAAATCCCAATCATGTATATTGGACTTAGCATCCCACACATGGGTAACCAAGTCCACCTGACCTATTAGATTATGCTTAGGGGTATAAAACACACGCACAACAAAAGCAGATATATTTTTATTACTAGCCCCTTAATCCCTTGTAGAAAATAATGATTAGACTAATTCATCCTACCATTCATTCTTCACATTCACCCAAATATCAGACTAGAAATAATACATCACAAAATAAAAGCAAACATCAAGCCATGCACAATAACCTAAAGCTATAAGTGGTGACCTAACCTAATGTGTGTGTTTTAAAAAAAGTTTGTGTGGTATGCTTAGCTATGGCTTTAAGGTTTAGATTTTCTAAGTTTGAAGATGTTCAACTTAGAGATGTGGTTTCACTTAAGTTGTTTAGTTTATTCGGGTTAATTTTTATTTTATGATTTATTTTGATTTAGGTGAACCTACTTAATTACTAAAGGTTGTAAAGAGAAGGAAAAGAGAAGAGAACTTCTCTTTCCTTCCCTACCCTAAGTAATTTCTAAAGTGGATTCATATTTTATTCTTATTTAGTGAATATTTTATTATGTGTTTTAATTAATCCTAAGTTTATATTTTCCCTAAATAAACCTATTCAAAAAGAAAGGCATTTTAAGATTAAGTAAAGTGAATTAATATCACAACACACATATCACTTCATTTCTTTCCCAACATGTATAACATGCATACATGAATATAAGCATATCTATACATACAAATGGGAATGTTTAGCACACTTTATGATGAATGCTAAGAATTGTTACTTAAAAAAATTTGAATGCTTTATGATGCATGATTTTCATTAAGTAGAAAAAAGGTTTTCATATCCATTTTTCACATGCACACATGTATGTATGAAAGACATAAGTGAGTATGGCACCATTGTTAGCTCCAGGGGTGTAAGGTACAAGACCTACTTATAGCTATTTAAAGCCTCTCTGGGATTGTTCGGGCTAATATACTACTTTCCTTAAATACAAACACATGTATAAAAGAAATGAATGGAAAAAAGAAAGATGCAAAAAGTTTATGTTGTTTGATTTATTTTGTTTATGAAATTTAAATGTACAAGTGTGGATATCCTTCTTAGGTGATAACATAGGAATGAATGAGAAGGGGATTAGGTAAGTGTTGTATTCTTTTCAAATGAACTATACACTTTGCCAAATCCTATTCAAAACTATGCTAAAAGAAAAGAGAAGAAAAACCACACTATACACATCTTCATATTTATATTCACATGAAAGCTTATAAATGATTATAAGTAGCACACTTTCAATTTTAAGTATTTGATTTATAGATTTTAAAAATAGTTTTGAATATAGTAGTGATAATAGTCATTCATACTTTTACTTTAGCCAAGACATACAATTTGACATAAACAAAATATTTCATTTTTTTAATTTTATTTTTGAAAAGCGTGAATGCATGAAACTCATATGACATACACATTTAGCATGTTAGGAAAGAACTAAAGTGATGAAAGCATGTAAACACATTCACCCTAATTAATTCATAAAGATAATCTTATGAAATAAGAAAGCTTAAAGAAAATCAAGTTATTTTTAAAGAAGATGTGATTTTATTTTGAGTTTGATTTAATTTGAGAAATGTGAGGTGATTTTATTGTACCTGACCCATTCCCACATATGTTTGTTGTTTTAGTTTAATTTTTAGGTGATTAAATCAATTTTATGCTTTGGTTAGGTTAAGGTATGAATTAAGTGTATTAATTACCCCTTACCTATACCACCTTAGCATACTTAATCAAATAATTATGAGCTAATGAGATGACATAAAACCACATAAGAAATTTAAATCAGCAATGCACCTAGGAAAGAAAAGGGCCTAATGCAATTGGCTCATGATTAATGATTAATTAAACTAAGGGGTTTAAGTTAAGTAATTTCATAACACCTCTCACATGTGAGTTGAGTTTTGATTTCATGTATACTTAGGCTCTTAAACACCAAGCATCTACCCAAGATAGATTAATTGAGTTATGGAAAGTTTTAGAATTTTATGAAATTAATTAAGGGATAATGTGAATAACCTTTAATTAAGGTTGGATTAAGAAAGAAAAAGGGGGGGTTTAAGGAATATCTTAAGGAAAGTATCCCAAAATTAATCCCTAAACCTCATCTTCACTTAATCAAAACTTAATTGACTCAATCAGAGGGTTAGACTGCTAATTATATCCTTAATTAAGCTTAATTATATTAAGGGAATGATTGAGGAATGAATTAGCAATTCCCCTAATTAAGCCACCAATAAATCCTAAGAAAATTTGAGGAGGCAGGAGTCATCCCACTAATTATGCATAAGTTTGGGATTAATCAATAGAGTAATTAGAGGGTAATTAGCAAAATAACATTCCCAATAAAATCCAAATTCAAAAAAAGCACTATTCAAAATTCATTCAAATCATTTTTAGAATATTCTATGTTCAATTATCTATCCAATGCAATTTATTTCATATTTTTCTAATTGTTCTAGGCTTAGATATGAATTTAGGAAGTTTTTATGGTTAATTAATGATTTAATACCCTTAATTAAATGTTTAATCTAGCCAGCACCACGTGGGCCGCTGACGCGACATGCGCTTTCCATGTGGTGCGATGGGATTCGATATTAAAGTAGTCACATCTTAGCACCACATCAGCGCTATCATTTCTCCTCACCGT